>OX336388.2:1090145203-1092645203 GCA_946902985.2 Meconema thalassinum | reverse complement strand
GGACAAACACACACTCTCCTTTCCTAACGCTGCACCACTAATCAACAGCAACACCTTCATGGACGACATTGTTGTGGGAGCAGCAGATGACAACTTGGCAGTCACCTTGTATTATGAACTCACTGCCTTAATGAAGATGCTCAATTTTCCTCTTGCAAAATGGGCAACAAATTCCGATGTACTGAGAGCCGTCTGGAAGGCAGAAGGACGAGAGACTGCGCTGCAGACTCAGGTGCTAGGAATAAACTGGTGCACTTCAAGTGATTCTTTTATGGTGGACACGAAGGAAATCCTTGATAAAATCCCAGAAGGACCAACCACAAAAAGACAGCTTTTGAAGATCGTCAGCAGCTTTTACGACCCACTTGGCTTGTTCACTCCGGTATCTCTTGTCGGGAAACGATTGTTTCAGGATACTTGGTGCCGGGGAATTGATTGGAATGAACTGTTACCCAACGATCTTGCCGCACACTGGCATGCTTGGATATCTACGCTCTCCTTGCTCTCGCCAATACGCATACCGCGCTGGCTCCACACTTCAAGTAAAGAAGACACTCAGGTTCATGTGTTTTGCGACGCTTCAGAGCGAGCTTACGGAGCAGCCTCGTACATTCGCGCAACTAATGAGGACACTATCTCCACTCACCTAGCCTACAGCAAGTCCAGACTGACTCCCGTTAAGAAAGTCACACTACCACGCCTTGAACTCCTTGCAGCCTTAGTGGGAGCACGGCTTCTACGATATTTTGCAAAAGCAACCAATTTCGACACTTCCCATGCTACTTTATGGACTGACTCCACTGTGACATTGGGTTGGATACGAGGAAATCCAAATAAATGGAAGACCTTCGTCTGCAACCGTGTGACGGAGATACAGTCCTACACAACACCATCACAGTGGAGACACTGCCCCGGATCTGACAACCCTGCAGATCACCTCTCTCGGGGACTTCTTCCTGGTCAGATCCAGTCCTTAGATATATGGTGGCATGGACCTTCCTGGTTAACAAAGGAAGATTCTTACTGGCCTCAGGACGCACCATCGCTTCCATCACTCCCAGAAACAAAGAACACTGTGCAGACTGTCCTTCACGTCGATTTGCCAGAATCGATCATAGACTCCACCCAGTTCAGTTCCTACACGCGCCTTCTACGCGTTACAGCTTGGGTACTTCGTCTGACGCGAATCCTTCGCCACAAAGACCACGAAAACGGGGAACTCACTGCTCAAGAACTTATTGCGGCGCGTACCTACTGGATAAAGGTCGTGCAGAAAGACTGCTTTCCTGCTGAACTTGGAGCTCTACAATCCAACGTCCCTCTCCCAGTAAGATCCAAACTACGATGCTACAACCCCTTTCTAGAAGACGGTGTTCTGCGGCTTGGAGGGCGACTGGAGAGTGCTGACATTACTCACCAGCAGAGGCATCCCATAATTCTCGATGGCGACCATCACTTTACACAACTTATGATCAGAGACACACACATCCGCCTCTATCACTTGGGAGTGCGAATTGTTCTTTCAGACCTTCGGATGACCTTCTGGATACTGCGTGCTCGTCGTGCCATCAAGAAGATACTATATCGCTGCCTTCCTTGCAAAATGGCCCGAAATCGTCCCAGTCAAGTACTTGAGGCGCAACTCCCTCCACAGCGTGTCATTCCACAGAAGGCATTTGCAGTAACAGGCATTGACTTTGCTGGACCGTTATACGTAAGGGAAGGTCATACAACTAAAAAATGCTACATCACGCTCTTCACGTGCGCAACGACCCGAGCCCTTCACTTAGAACTTTGCCGAGATATGAGCACTGACAAGTTTCTGCAAGCACTGCAGCGGTTTGTGGCGAGACGTGGCATTCCACACACTATCTATTCTGACAATGCCCAGACATTCCACTGTGCAAATCGAGAATTGGCGGGACTATGGGCTACCGTTTCCGATACGAAGGCTTGCCAGTACCTATCACGAAACAACATCACGTGGAAGTTCATCGCACCACGCGCGGCTTGGTGGGGAGGCTGGTGGGAAAGAATGGTTGGCTCCACCAAGCGATGCTTGCGAAAGACACTTGGGCGCTCTTCTGTAGATGAAGATGGTTTGCAGACGATACTGACATCTATCGAAGCCGCGCTGAACTCCAGACCACTCACCAAAGACGACGACACCAACGTGCTCACCCCAGCTCACTTCCTTGTCGGTGGACAACTCAATGCACTGCCCTCTGGACCTGAACCTCAGCCCGGTTGTCCCATTAAAGAATACAGACTTCACCAACAACTGGCGGACCATTTCTGGAAACGATGGAGCAAGGAATACCTGCTTCAGCTTCAGAGTTTCCACCAGGTGAAGCAACCTAAAGGAACGTCACCACGACTGAGGCTCGGAGACATCGTTCTACTCCAGGACGAGGTGCGGCCTCGACATCTGTGGAGGAAGGCCCGGATTCAGGAGCTGAAACCAGGCAGAGATGGACTTATCCGGACGGTGATTCTATCCACGCCAGAGGGGACCCAGATCGCCCGACCTGTCCAGCTGGTCATCCCCCTTGAGGTTGACCAGGGTGGGGAGGATGTTGGGGAATGAAACAAGGACAATGTGTTTATGTAACTTGCCGCTAGAGTGTGTTGTATGTTGTAGTTACTAATGGAATAAAATAGTGAATGTCACGGTGTTGTTCTTCCTAACTTCACGCTATAATACCCCACAATCCTTATGCAAGGTTTCGACACTGATGTGTAACTATGTAACGGTCTGTTACTTCTTCACGCAAAATTATATCTCCCGCAGAGATTTTGGTTGGTTCCTCAGTTTAGGGGCTGCGACAAAGCGGTCATGTAACCCCGTGTACTTTGGGATGGCTGTATTAGTCTGTAATTCAGGTAAGGACTGCAGACGGTCAATTTCAAGCAGTAGTTCCTAATGTTGCTACCAGGTACTACCGTCAACGACACCTAGCTGTGAACTTGGCTACTAGATGCCACCGCAACCAGCAACTCGCAACGAACGTTGGAACTTCCCCTCCAAAGGAAAGCATACTGAGGGATTATTAGCGCTCTTAGAAAATCCGACGACTTCGGCCGGCTTTGAACTCGTGACCTTGGGCATAGACATTCAGCATGCTACCAGTTACGTCACCGACGCCGCTTCACACTTAGATGGAAATCTGAATCTGATCTCGTGCAAGTGCTTTATCTTGGCAACGTCTGATGGCTCATCCCTCATCAATTTAGTAGTGTTGCCATGGCAACCACTGATAGGTCTTGGCATTTTCTTATAATTCCGAAATTATTTTTCTCATCCCTTGGCATAATGGTGGGTTATATTAAAAATTCTTTCAGACAAAAGTGTTAGGTAATTATTAGGGGAATATTGTCCATTTTGTACGGTTTTGATATTGTGCCTATTAAGAGAGATATGATTAATGTTTCCCGAAAAAACAACCTTTTCCCACCCCTTTGGTCAATGGTTGGTGCTATAAAGAAACTCTTCAAACATAAATTTTTGGGCTTTATCCGATACATAGTATGAACGTTGCACGGATTCGATATTTCACATATTAAGAGAGTTATATCAATATTTCACTTTTTCGAAAAAAGCCCCCCATTTTCACCCCCTTCGACCGATTTAGCCCAGTAACGAACTCGACCGAGATTTTATAGGTATACATATTCGGTAAAAAATTCTATGTGATTGGTGAAAAATTATGGCAGTTATCGTGTCCACAAGAAACTGATATATATATATATATATATATACATAAATTATAAAAGTCCTCTCGGCACGCCGGAAGGCGGAGGTAGATTTCACCGGACAAACTTGGAGATAGGCGAAAATAGGCAGAATATGCAGGTTTTCGTAGAAGGATCAGACCTCATTTATCGTGTGAAAGTATTTTATAATTGGAGATTAATTAACATTGTTTTTCTTCATTTTAAACATATTTTAAACATTTTATTGTCTTATGGGGACGGTAACCTTCTTGTCAGTTGGAGTCCATTTTTAGCCTATTTTCAATTTTGAAAAAATTAGGCTTATGAGATCACCTTTTGTCCGTGTGTGTGTGCGCGCGCGCGCGTGTGTGTGTGTGTGTGAGGTGTGTGTGTTTGTCCCTAATAAAATCTAAACGGCTGGAGCGATTTCAGTGAAACTCGGTAAGTTCATAGCACTATTCCCGGCGACCTCGACCATGCCCATCGAATTTTGTTACGTCTCACCAATCAAACATGGCGGCTGTGCGAAATATTTCACTAGCATTCAGTATCTCCGAAACTATAACGGATATCGCCCTGAAATTGTGTTCGGTGATAAAGGGTACTACTAGAAGTTCACCTATGAGACTTTCAAAAACCTGGTTACTACATAACCAACATGGCGGCCAAGCGAAGTGGAGACTTTTAAATAGACTTTTCTCGCGATTTAACTATCCAAACGTAATGAAACTTGGTACAGCAAATATTTATACACATTGCAATGCACTGGAGTCTAATTTAGTTCAATTGTTTACATAACCTCAAAATGGCGGCTGTGCGAAATATTTCACTGACATTCTATATCCCCGAAACTATTACAGATATCACCCTGCAATTTTGTACGGTGATAAAGGGTACTGATACAAGTTTACCTATGCATAATTCATAAACCTGTAAAGTACAAAACGAACATGGCGAACAAGCGAATGTGAAATATTTTAATAAACTTTTCTCGTGAGTTAACTCTCTGAGCGCAGTGAAATGTGGTACAGTAAATGATTTTGCAGATTGTAATGTACTGCCATCTAATTTAATTCAATTGTTTACATAACCTCAAGATGGCGGCTGTGCGAAATTTTAAAATTAAGTTTTTATTTCTTGTGTCGTAATCATGCGATCGAAGTGAAAGTTTGAATAATGAACCTAGGCAATAAGTGTCCTTGAATGGTACATAACTCTATGGCCTATACATATAACAATCCTAAATGGCAAGCTTCCGTAATATTTAGACGGTTCTCAATATCTATGAATCTTTTACAGCAACCAAACTGAAATTTTTATGTTCATAGAGACTATGAACATATGTTCACCTATAGGACTTTCAGTAACCTGGTGAGCACGAATCCAACATGGCGGCGACGCGAAGTATAAATATTTAAATGGACGTTTCTCGCGAATTAACTATCCGAGTGCCGTGAAACGTTGCACGTTAAATGCTTACACAAATGTTGATCCACTGGCATCTAATTTATTTCAATTGTTTGCATAATCACAAGATGGCTGCTGTGCGTAATTTTAAAATCTCGTTTTTACTTCTTGTGTTCTAATCATGCGATTGAAGTTTGAATACCACACGTACACAATAATCTTAATATAATAGTACAAAAAATAAACATCCAACCTGGCGACCATCTGAAATATTTAGACGGTTCTCAATATCTACGAATCTGTTACAGCAAATAAACTGAAATTTTGTATGTTGATAGAGGCAATTAACATGAGCAGGATATATGAAAATAGGCTGTACAGTTCTTCATGGAACTACTTGTTATACTTGTGGTCACACTGTCCTTATGCAAGGTTTCGACACTGATGTGTAACTATGTAACGGTCTGTTACTTCTTCACGCAAAATTATATCTCCCGCAGAGATGTTGGTTCCTCAGTTTAGGGGCTGCGACAACGCGGTCATATAACCCCGTGTACTTTGGGTGAGTGTAGAATCTGTCTGATAAACGGTGTGAATTGTGATGGCTGTATTAGTCTGTAATTCAGGTAAGGAATGCAGACGCTAAATTTCAAGCAGTAGTTCCTAATGTTGCTACCAGATATTAACGTCAACGCCACCTAGCTGTGAACTTGGCTACTAGATGCCACCTCAATCAGCAACTCGCAACGAACGTTGGAACTTCCCCTCCAAAGGAAAGCTTACTGAGGGGTTTTTAGCGCTCTTAGTAAATCCGACGACTTTGGCAGGCTTTGAACCCGCGACCTTGGGCATAGAAGTTCAGCATTCTACCAGTTACGTCACCGAAGCCGCTTCACAATTAGTCAGATGGAAATCTGAATCTGATCTCGCGCAAGTGCGTTGTCATGGCAACGTCTGATGGCTCATCCCTCATCAATTTAGTAGTGTTGCCATGTCAACCACTGATAGCTCTTGGAATTTTCTTATAATTCCGAAATCATTTTTCTCATCCCTTGGCGCAATGGTGGCTCATATCAAAAATTCTTTCAGACAAACGTTTTAGGTAATTATTAGGGGAATATTGTCCATTTTGTACGGTTTTGATATTGTGCCTATTAACAGAGATATGATTAATGTTTCCCGAAAAAAACACTTTTTCCCACCCCTTTGGTCAATGGTTGGTGCTATCAAAAAACGTTTCAAACATAAATTTCTGAGCTTTATCCGACACATAGTATGAACTTTGAACGGATTCGATATTTCACATATTAAGAGAGTTATAGCAATATTTCATTCTTTCGAAAAAAAAGTCCCCCATTTTCATCCCCTTCGACCGATTTAGCCCAGTAACGAACTCGTCCGAGATTTTATGGGTATACATATTCGGTAAAAAATTCAAAGTGATTGGTGCAAAATTACGGCAGTTATCGTGTCCACATGAAACTGATATACATATATACATATTGAACCCTTGCAAAGAAGCATATGAGACTCAGATTCGGGGCGTAACAGGTCATATTCGTAAGTTGCTGTCAGGGCGCTTCATTAACTTGCAGGGTAACATATAACAAAATAACATGCAGGAAAGAGTGAAGCCAGGGTTAAAACAACTGAATTTAATAACAAATCACCATATTTACATAAACAATTAACAACAAAAACTCCCAATTGACTCCCGCTTAATAAAAATGCCAAAAACTTAGGCGATATCTCTGGAGAGATTAATTACCTGGACCAAGTGTCCTTAAATAAAGCGATACAAAAAAATGACCATATAAGTGCGTACGCCGTTCTACATGCATCACGATGTGTACTTTGAATGCGTGATTCGTTATCATCCAGAATGACCCTTCAGACAACGAATCCGCATTTCCTAGAGCTAGACCGACACAAGGGAACACAACTACAATACTTAAGTTAAATCGACACTTCCTAAATCTACTATAAACAAACACAAAATTTCCGTGTGAAATTGGACTTAAATTGCCGTAGCAACATTTACTGCCTAAAAACTTAGGACTTCTCACACAAATCAACACAAGTACATTAACACGTGACCAATAGAAAAAAATACTCAAATGACCGCTGTCAAAATTTTACAAATACTCTACCACTACACCACACGGGTGTGACAAACAAAATTACATGAAATCGAGTCACCAACAAAGCAATAGGCAAACAGCCAACATTTACGTTAATCACAATATTCTTATCCATACAAGGTACAACAATCCGTTACACACATGGCGAACTCCCCAATTAATTATGGCTTAAAAATTAGCCATCACAATGAACAGGTTTGCTACGTGAAAGCTTACAGGGTTCAGTCGGACAAATAGGACTGCCTATCAAAATAAGTCACAGGCAAAACGGGCGGTTTGTGGAACTCTGCATGTCTGTCAACCCACGTGTCAATAACCTCGACCTCCCAGAACATGGGGTCGAACCTCGAAGAAATGTGCCCCAAAGCACAATAATACGTGTGTGTCAGAAAAACAATATGGACAAGAATCAGCAGTCTCCCAAGAGCACTCTGTCTTTCCATCTAAAAATACAACAGCAGCAAAAAATATATAAGGGCGGTAGGACAACTACCCCCTCCTCACGTAGAATCAACACACACAAGACACATCAACACACACTGAATCACACGTATGGGTTGTGACAGACCCTGAAATAAAAGACACAAATAATATCCACATGCTGGCGCCATCGTTCTATGCCGTGACTAGTCACCTGAAAAGGACTCAAGAAAAATCTATCAAAATTAGAACGAAGGTGTTCTACAATTACTTTTAAGTTGGTGCACTCGGCTACCCTAACATGAATAATAACCTGTTCAGCAAAATGTTTTACAATCATTTCCTCACATTCCTATTTTAAAAAAATATTAACGTTAATAAAGCACCATTTATCGAATGTAACGGGTTCCGCGATTGCAAGGATAAAAATCACGCACGCACGCCGCGTACATTACACATGACTCAAAAAAAAAATCAAAATATCAACAAACACTTTGGCCACGCGCCAACGGACATTTAAACATATAGTGTCGGTACAAGAAAAACAGCTAAAAACAAGAAAGAAAAACATGACTATTTACAAAGTTCCCCGGCCAAATCTAACTACATAATTGAAATAATCCAATTTTAGTACATCACCGCTTCTGCATGTAGGACTAAGGACATCCTCCTCAACCCATTGCCCTATGGACAATTTAGCACTCCATAGTAGTCGTCTGCGTTGATTTCTTGAAGCTCATCCCAACTTCAAACCACGTGCTGATCATCTTGGTCTCGACTCCTTGGCAGAAAAGTTCAATGTTAAATATTTGCCTATCTATAATCGCTTGCAGGCTACTCAGTTCACCCACAATTGTCCTACTGCGATTAATAGCGAAGACTGGCCCTAATTATATCGCACATACGCACTATAAAAACACATACAATACACACAATTTATACATAAAATATACATCTCGAGTCCGCGCCACTGGCTCGTTAACAAGTTCAAAATCCTGGCTGCACTCGCAGTCGCTATCTCGTCCGGTATTTCCGTCCCGTCTTATGGACTTCGGTTCTGGTAAGCGCTAATGAGGGTGATACGATACTTCCCCCTTAAAGTTGAACTCGTCGTCTTTAAAAGAATGTTACAGTTTATCACGCGCTGGCGTGAAATATTTAGATCACACAACTTAGTTGATTTTAGAACAAAATGTATTATAGCTTATAAAATTCGGTACTGCCAACGCTGCGACTTTAGCTCCCCAGAGCTCAGAACATAAAATTAGCTTCACTGATTTTAGAGCGTAAAAATCCCATTTCAAACTGGCGTGGAGTATACCTCTGAAGGCTCCACACAATAAGACTTAGATAAATTCGAGCGTCAAAATCACACTTCAAACTGGCGTGGAGTATGCCTCTGAAGGCTCCACAAGAATAGTACTCAGATAAATTCGAGCGTCAAAATCACACTTCAAACTGGCGTGGATTATGCCTCTGAAGGCTCCACAAGAATAGTACTCAGATAAATTCGAGCGTCAAAATCACACCTCAAACTGGCGTGGAGTATGCCTCTGAAGGCTCCACCAGATAAGTACTCAGATAAATTCGAGCGTCAAAATCACACTACAAACTGGCGTGGAGTATGCCTCTGAAGGCTCCACAAGATAAGTACTTAGATAGGCGTCAGGCCAGACTATTTATGAGAAACTGACAAGGGCGGTGGAGTGGGGCGGAGTCGGATAAAAACTTCCAGAGTTTATGTCTCACAAAGATGGGGCTAGTGTCATTCTTCTCCAAATAAATCCAACGTCTCAAATTACTCGAGCGGAGATTAATCCGTTCGGCGGTTCCTTAGATACACACTTCCGCGCGCTTTTTACTACTGACGCCGTCCACCTCGTGGTCACGGCTTGGTCTCTTGCGATTGGCTGATTCAATCGTATGTTCGTTGAGAGGACCTCGTGATTCTCCCTTTATGTCTCCAATTTTGGTACAGTAGTTGCACAATTTGGCCTTGAACTCGACTAATTCTGGCCGTCCCCAGGAATAGCTACCAACTCAGCTTCTGTTGCAACCATTACGAAATGCTGGCCTCCCTAATATCCAAGTCGACTTCCTTATGTGCTGCCTGGGCCGTAGTAATAATAATAATAAATATGAATACTTATTTATCGAAGATCAATAAGGGTTCATTTATCCTCAGCAAGGTTTTGAAATTCGAAACAATTTATTGGTTTGGATTTCAAAAACAAAATCCACTGTAGTAACAACACATCTCTTTAAATCTCACTCAGCTGCTCGAGTGTATGCCCCTCTGACTCACTTAGTGTGCTCCCTTCTCGCTGGAATGTCATTCATATTTTCATTAGGTCTCCCCCTTCTCCTCACGTAGTTGCCACTCCCGTCGTCTCAGCTGCTCGTTGTTTACAAACAAAGTGCGTACTCACGCGCTCCCCGTGGATTTGAGTGTTTGCTTTCAAAAAAAAAAAATCTGGCAATACAGATTCTGCATAATCATCTTTCCTAATCATCAAATGGTTCCCTTCTGTAGTACGGTTTCAAATTGGCGCTATTAAAACAGATTTTGCACCAGTGCTCACTTCTTCTAATCTGTAGGCATTGTTACCCAGATTCTTAATTACCCGGAACGGGCCAATGAATTTCGGACAGAATTTGGCGAAGACTTTGTTCTTAGGGTCGGAGATCGGTGGTCTACGAACCAGCACTAATTCTTGTTCTTGTAACTCTCGGTGAAACTTCTTTCCTCGGTACCGTCTCAGCCTTCGGTCCGCTTGGTTCCTCATGTGCTCCCTCGTTCGCTGGATTCGCAAATCATGCGCTAATAATGGATCCCTTGGGCAAGGAATGATCTTGTCCCAAGTTCTTTCCGGCAATATGTTGTGGTGTACAATCAGTGGGACTTGACCCGTCGACTCGTGCTTAGTAGTGTTCATGCACATCTCAATTTCCCCTACTTTGTCTACCCATTTATTGTGTTCGTTAGGAATCATTACTCTGTAGTATTTAGCGACACAGCGAATTGTTCTTTCGCTCGGATTTCCACAAGGATGACGAATACTTGAAAATATGTGTTTGATTCCTAGGCTCTCCAAACCTTGCCTAAAAACATTGCTTGTGAAATAGGTACCGTGATCTGATAGAATGGATTCCGGCTTCCCAAGCATCGGAATGACTTTGTTCTTAATTCGACTAAGGACTTGTCTTGATGTCGTCTTCTGAATAGGACATAGCACGACCATCTTCGAAAATACATCGACACATACCAAGAGGTGTCGGCATCCACGCTTTCCTTTTACTAAAGGACCAAAGCAATCAATCGCGAGCATCTCGCATGGTTTCTGCGGTAATAGTGGTCTTGGAGGTTGTTTCAGAATAAAGTTGTTCGGCTTTGTGCGCTGACAAGCGTCACACGTTCTAATTACTTCAACAATGGTGAATCTCATCTTGGGCCAAGTAAAGGTCTCCCCTATCGTAGCTTCAGTCTTATCCGTGCCGATATGTGCTAGGCTCTCGTGAACATGCCAAGTTAATCCCCTCTGTAGTGATGCTGGAACTAAGATCCGCAGTTTAGTATGATGCTCATCCACGTACTTATGTAACAAGTTATTCAAGTAGTGAAATCTCGCTTGTTTAGCACTGGCTTCCCGGTACTCCGGTGAATTTGGTTGTAACTCCTTCCTATAGAATTTTATCATCATCATCATCCATGGGTCAGCTTCTTGCTCCTTCCGAATATCCTTCAATCTTGCCAAAAACTCACGAGCCTTAGGTGTCAAGGTAATATTGTGAACTTCCGCTGTTACTTCGTTTCCGTCCTCAGGGTTTCTACTCAAGGCATCTGGTATGACGTTCAATTTCCCAGGACAATGCTCTATTGTGATGTCAAACTGCTGTATGTAGATGGACCAGCGCGTAACTCTCTCACTTGCTATTGTTGTCTTAAATAAAAATGTCAGTGCATGGTGGTCGGTCCTAACAATGATGGAATAACCATAGATCATCTTGCGCCACTGTTGGAGAGAATATAGAATTGCTAGTAGCTCAAGTTCCGTAACTGTGTAGTTCCTCTCATGTTTCCGTAATTTACGACTCGTGACTGCCAAATAGGATTTCTTCTTGGGTTCTTCAGCGTCCTCTTGGTACAGCATAGCACCAATCCCAATTAACGAAGCATCTGCTTGAATGATAAATTGTTTCTCAAAATCCGGATATCCAAGTTTCACACAGTTTTCCAATAAATCCTTCGTTGCTTTAAAAGACCTGTCGCACTCCTCGTTCCACGACCATCGATTCGCTTTCTTCAACATCTCCTGCATGGGCGCTACTGTTTCTGTGTAACCAGGGCAATTTTCTTTGAAGAAACCTGTCACTCCCAAAAATGCTCTAACATGTTTGACTTTGGTAGGTGTGGGAAATTTCTTAATAGCATCAATCTTGGCTGGATTAGGCCGCACGCCCTCGACATCAATTATATGTCCCAAATATAAAATTTCGCTCTGGCAAAAATGTGACTTTTTTAAGTTGATCTTGAAGTTCATGGTTCTCAGGTTGTCCAGCAGTTTATTTAAATTTATCAAGTGTTCTTCCATTGTCTCAGAAGCGATTAATATGTCATCAACATATCTCGTGGTGAAGTTCTTGACCTCCTCAGTCAGATTTCTATCGAGTGCTCTAATGAGTGCACATCCCGCAGTTTTCACGCCAAAGGGCATTCGACACCAGATATAACTTTGATTATCGAATAAAAATCCCGTCAACAGTTGGGATTTTTCTTCAAGTTCAAGATGGTGGAAACTATTCGTCAAATCAACACTTGAGTATATCTTCTTCCCACGGAAGCCTTTCAAAACATCTTTGATCCTCGGTGCTTGGTCGTGCTCAACTAGCAGTTTGCTATTTAAAACTCGCGCGTCTAGGCACAGCCTAATTGATCCGTTTGGCTTGGTCACAGCCAATATTGCGTTCAGATAAGGAGTTGCAGCTTTCCTTATCATGCCAGAATCTAATAAGTTAGTAATGATATCCCTCACCTGAGAAAAATGCTTCTCTGGGATCGGGTACAATTTACTTTTAAATGGGGTCCAATCTGTTACCTGCATCGCATATTGAAAATTTAAAACTTTCCCAGGTACGGTGTCAAACGCTCCTTTATGTAATCTTAAAATTTCTTCCAATCTTCTTCTATCAGATTCCCCTACGATGGCTTCCTTAAGTCGCTCCTGAAGTAGAATTTCGAATTTGGTTCCGCCCATTTCTTCTTCCGCCAAATGCACCCAAAGTTCCTGCGAAATATCTCGGCTGTCCATTTCTAGCACTGCTGTCTGGTTAACTTGCTCTCCCCTCAAGATCTTATCTCCGGCCTCATTAGTGCATTCCTCAACAACCCAAGTATTTGCCTCTCTCTCCAGCGGATTCTCTTCCATATTTAAACCCACATGATCCAATCCTTCTACTTGTTTGAAGCTTACAGTATTGTTATGTAAATCAATTACAGCATGAAAATCGCAGATGAAGTTGGCTCCTAAAATTATATTGTAGTTCATCTTTGGAATAACAATGAATGTTTGTGAAAAAGTATGGTTCAATATTTCCAGATCTAGAAATGCTTGCTGTTTACAATTCATAGTTTTGTCAGGAATGACACCTCTGACTTTCATTAGCGGTACCGGCATAATAGGAACAGTCTGTTTTCTTGCTATTTCTTTTATCAAAATTTCAGTGACTAAGCTCACCTGGCTACCTGTATCAATCAAACATCTCACCCTCATACCTCCAATATGCGCGTAAATAATTGGTAGCTGTCTGATAACATTTTCACGGTTCTTCACCACTTCCTCCAGGCAGTCGTCTGGGAATGCTACCCACTCTTCTATATTGGCCACTATCATCTCTTCTTGCTCCCTGGCGATCTCCGTTTCTAGCCTGTCTCCTTTCAGTTCATTTGGGTTTTTTTTTTATCCCGGGCCCCATTAGATGTGTTTCGCCGGTTATCATTCTGTCGCTCCTGTTGCCTCAGTAAACTCTCTGCCCCCTCTCCTTGATGGTTGTCTGGGCTCTGTCTGTTCGCCATGGCACGCCCCCACTTCTCCTTCTCCGCTTCTTCATTACTTAATTGATCCGAGTATTTACGGGATTCAATATATCGTTCGTCCCAGTTATTCCTATAATCCCCTCTGTTTTCTTGGCGATAGTCCCTGCCGTTACTCCATCTACCATCTCCATTTCTTTGGTAAGGTCTACCTTGTCTCTGGTTTCCCCTCCAATTCGTGTATTCCCGCTGGTACGTCCACTGATTATTTTGATTTTGGTTATTCTGATGATATCTCCCGCGGTTATTCTGATAATTCTGATTGTTGTTATGGAACTGGTTTCGGCCGTCAAAATCTTGTCTTCTTGGCGTGAACTGTGTCCCTGTGGACTGTGTCTTACTTTGGTTCCCCTGGCCGTGGTTATTTTGGAGTCCCTGAACTACCTCTGCCGTGTTGACACATTCCAAATTCCTTCTTCCTGTCTGTGGGCTTACCATACTCGTCTCATCTAAGTGTCTGAGTAATTCTTCGGCTTGGACTGCGGTCTGAATATTTCCTGCGACTAATAATTGTTGGATATGCATTGGGAGTTGTTTTCCGATGGTTAGAACCATATTCGGCTCGCTAGGCGGGTCATCAAAATCCCTGAATTTTACCAATTGCTGACTGAAGAATTCTGAAAAACGGGTTGGATGTGTACTGTGGTATTTGCGCGTGTACAGGTCCATTCTTAACCCCTGCTGTAACGAAGGACTCCAAAACTTCTTCAAAAACGCCTCGCGGAATTGAGCCATGTCTGTAAACGTGTACTTGAAACTTAAAAACCAGGTCAGGCTAGGTCCTTCTAAAAATTTCTCCACCAGTCTTAATTGTTTCTCCGGGCCGATGTGTTGGTCATTAAAGTAGTCAGTTAATTGCCGTAGAAATGCTTTGGGAGTAGTTCCTGAATGTTCTTTAAACTTATCGGGCTTAAAATCATTACCCCGAATGACTTGGATGAATTGGGCTGGTGCCAAGTTCGGTTGCGGAGTTGAAGTCTCCCCCCTGTACTGCTGGAATGCATTAGTCGTTAGTCTGGGACTTTGACCCCGACTCGTGTCCTCAGCCAACTTCGAACCTGCCGGACTTCCAATACTTGTTTGCTTTTCCGGAATATTTTCGTTTGAAAATAATGTCGCATTCTCTAACGATCTAATCACGTTTTTTATGATTAATTCTGAGTGTTCCTGTAATTTCGACTTCATATTTTCCTCCAGTGCCTGCATTCGCTTTAAAACTGCCAGCCTGTCTTCCTTATTCGCATGAGCCTGCTGGTCCCAATCTCGCCGGATCCTACTTTTTAAGCTATTTATTTTCTCCTCGTTCCTCTCCTGATTTTTCTCTAGCTCTTCACGTATCCGTTCCTGCGTTTTCACTAGTTGTTCTTCCAAATTATCCTGAGTTTTGACGAGCTGCTCCCCTACTTCTTGTCTTATGACCTCTTGTGTGTTTATTAGCTGGCCTTCCATCTCTTTTCTTATGATCTCTTGTGTTCTGCCTAATTGCTCCTCTAAATTTTCCCGCAAGTGTATCCGCTCGGTTTCAGCCTTAACTTCGACTTTATCTATTTCCTTTATTAATTCCAGCACGTTGTTATCTACCGAATTAATTTGCTGCTGTAGTTTCTCTTGGGTTTTCTTCACTCCCGCGGTGTTACTGACACATGCTGCCTCTATCTGCTTGAGTTTATCTGCCACCATCTCGTCAAATTGTACTAATTTGTTATCAAATTTCGCCTCCAATTTCTTCATTTCGCCTAACTGTCTGATGTTGTTTTCCGCAACCTCGCCTGCCAGTTTCTCTACTTTTTGAACGCTCTGATTAATATCATTTGTGATTTTTCCTAACTGTTCGGTTTGTGTTACCGCCTGTTGTGACAATTTGTGGTTTAGTTCATTGAATTGTTTGTCCGTGTCTAATTTCTGGACTTCTAACTGGACCGAAATGTTACCGCTCATATCAAGTAATTGTTTTTCACTATGCTCACGCTGAGCTTCTAATTGTTCTTTTAATTGTTCTTCCGTCTTTACGGACATCTGCACTAATTGTTCTTCCGTTTTCGCGGACATTTGGATCGACATCTGTTCTAACAATGCCTTTATCTCATCAACACTCGCCATATCACACACAAAATATATTCAGAGAAAAACAGGGTTATGGGCTAAGGTTTCAGCCCTATACGCACATACATGTCACACATTTAAATATTACTGGCTCTAATTTAATGAAAATTTCAGTAACAAAATTTACTGAATACAATGACATTTATTCCCAAACAACAAAATAACCCCTAGTGATCTGCTTTTAAATTCCTAACCAACAGAATTTACGAAACACCAATTAACCGAAGTCAATTAAATGTCAAATATAAGGCAACATCTTCCTGCTTTGACTGAGTTCATCAATAATGCAAATTTCTAGTTTTAATGTGGGCGCCAGAACAAGTTTATAACAAATACCAAATCAAATTCTAACCTTGTTCAATATTTCTAACTTTAGGAACTCAGTGATTTTACTAATGCACATGGCGGTACAACATCGCCTCCATTTACTGAATTTACATGTCCGCTTGACCTGGCATCATTTCTCAACGAAATAAATATGAGATCAGCGAAGCAACAACAACAACAATCCCCACTTGGGCAGCCATTTTTGTTTTATGAACCCTTGCAAAGAAGCATATGAGACTCAGATTCGGGGCGTAACAGGTCATATTCGTAAGTTGCTGTCAGGGCGCTTCATTAACTTGCAGGGTAACATATAACAAAATAACATGCAGGAAAGAGTGAAGCCAGGGTTAAAACAACTGAATTTATTAACAAATCACCATATTTACATAAACAATTAACAACAAAAACTCCCAATTGACTCCCGCTTAATAAAAATGCCAAAAACTTAGGCGATATCTCTGGAGAGATTAATTACCTGGACCAAGTGTCCTTAAATAAAACGATACAAAAAAAATGACCATATAAGTGCGTACGCCGTTCTACATGCATCACGATGTGTACTTTGAATGCGTGATTCGTTATCATCCAGAATGACCCTTCAGACAACGAATCCGCATTTCCTAGAGCTAGACCGACACAAGGGAACACAACTACAATACTTAAGTTAAATCGACACTTCCTAAATCTACTATAAACAAACACAAAATTTCCGTGTGAAATTGGACTTAAATTGCCGTAGCAACATTTACTGCCTAAAAACTTAGGACTTCTCACACAAATCAACACAAGTACATTAACACGTGACCAATAGAAAAAAATACTCAAATGACCGCTGTCAAAATTTTACAAATACTCTACCACTACACCACACGGGTGTGACAAACAAAATTACATGAAATCGAGTCACCAACAAAGCAATAGGCAAACAGCCAACATTTACGTTAATCACAATATTCTTATCCATACAAGGTACAACAATCCGTTACACACATGGCGAACTCCCCAATTAATTATGGCTTAAAAATTAGCCATCACAATGAACAGGTTTGCTACGTGAAAGCTTACAGGGTTCAGTTGGACAAATAGGACTGCCTATCAAAATAAGTCACAGGCAAAACGGGCGGTTTGTGGAACTCTGCATGTCTGTCAACCCACGTGTCAATAACCTCGACCTCCCAGAACATGGGGTCGAACCTCGAAGAAATGTGCCCCAAAGCACAATAATACGTGTGTGTCAGAAAAACAATATGGACAAGAATCAGCAGTCTCCCAAGAGCACTCTGTCTTTCCATCTAAAAATACAACAGCAGCAAAAAATATATAAGGGCGGTAGGACAACTACCCCCTCCTCACGTAGAATCAACACACACAAGACACATCAACACACACTGAATCACACGTATGGGTTGTGACAGACCCTGAAATAAAAGACACAAATAATATCCACATGCTGGCGCCATCGTTCTATGCCGTGACTAGTCACCTGAAAAGGACTCAAGAAAAATCTATCAAAATTAGAACGAAGGTGTTCTACAATTACTTTTAAGTTGGTGCACTCGGCTACCCTAACATGAATAATAACCTGTTCAGCAAAATGTTTTACAATCATTTCCTCACATTCCTATTTTAAAAAAATATTAACGTTAATAAAGCACCATTTATCGAATGTAACGGGTTCCGCGATTGCAAGGATAAAAATCACGCACGCACGCCGCGTACATTACACATGACTCAAAAAAAAAATCAAAATATCAACAAACACTTTGGCCACGCGCCAACGGACATTTAAACATATAGTGTCGGTACAAGAAAAACAGCTAAAAACAAGAAAGAAAAACATGACTATTTACAAAGTTCCCCGGCCAAATCTAACTACATAATTGAAATAATCCAATTTTAGTACATCACCGCTTCTGCATGTAGGACTAAGGACATCCTCCTCAACCCATTGCCCTATGGACAATTTAGCACTCCATAGTAGTCGTCTGCGTTGATTTCTTGAAGCTCATCCCAACTTCAAACCACGTGCTGATCATCTTGGTCTCGACTCCTTGGCAGAAAAGTTCAATGTTAAATATTTGCCTATCTATAATCGCTTGCAGGCTACTCAGTTCACCCACAATTGTCCTACTGGGATTAATAGCGAAGACTGGCCCTAATTATATCGCACATACGCACTATAAAAACACATACAATACACACAATTTATACATAAAATATACATCTCGAGTCCGCGCCACTGGCTCGTTAACAAGTTCAAAATCCTGGCTGCACTCGCAGTCGCTATCTCGTCCGGTATTTCCGTCCCGTCTTATGGACTTCGGTTCTGGTAAGCGCTAATGAGGGTGATACGATACTTCCCCCTTAAAGTTGAACTCGTCGTCTTTAAAAGAATGTTACAGTTTATCACGCGCTGGCGTGAAATATTTAGATCACACAACTTAGTTGATTTTAGAACAAAATGTATTATAGCTTATAAAATTCGGTACTGCCAACGCTACGACTTTAGCTCCCCAGAGCTCAGAACATAAAATTAGCTTCACTGATTTTAGAGCGTAAAAATCCCATTTCAAACTGGCGTGGAGTATACCTCTGAAGGCTCCACACAATAAGACTTAGATAAATTCGAGCGTCAAAATCACACTTCAAACTGGCGTGGAGTATGCCTCTGAAGGCTCCACAAGAATAGTACTCAGATAAATTCGAGCGTCAAAATCACACTTCAAACTGGCGTGGATTATGCCTCTGAAGGCTCCACAAGAATAGTACTCAGATAAATTCGAGCGTCAAAATCACACCTCAAACTGGCGTGGAGTATGCCTCTGAAGGCTCCACCAGATAAGTACTCAGATAAATTCGAGCGTCAAAATCACACTACAAACTGGCATGGAGTATGCCTCTGAAGGCTCCACAAGATAAGTACTTAGATAGGCGTCAGGCCAGACTATTTATGAGAAACTGACAAGGGCGGTGGAGTGGGGCGGAGTCGGATAAAAACTTCCAGAGTTTATGTCTCACAAAGATGGGGCTAGTGTCATTCTTCTCCAAATAAATCCAACGTCTCAAATTACTCGAGCGGAGATTAATCCGTTCGGCGGTTCCTTAGATACACACTTCCGCGCGCTTTTTACTACTGACGCCGTCCACCTCGTGGTCACGGCTTGGTCTCTTGCGATTGGCTGATTCAATCGTATGTTCGTTGAGAGGACCTCGTGATTCTCCCTTTATGTCTCCAATTTTGGTACAGTAGTTGCACAATTTGGCCTTGAACTCGACTAATTCTGGCCGTCCCCAGGAATAGCTACCAACTCAGCTTCTGTTGCAACCATTACGAAATGCTGGCCTCCCTAATATCCAAGTCGACTTCCTTATGTGCTGCCTGGGCCGTAGTAATAATAATAATAAATATGAATACTTATTTATCGAAGATCAATACGGGTTCAATATATTACATAAATTATATATAAACTTTTGAACTGACGGTGGTTTTGGGGTCTGGGGGATGTGAAACGCGAAGATATGTCGAAATTTTCCGGAAATCGAAACATGGTACCCATTGCAATAGTTAGCTTTCTAATGAAATCTACCTAAAATACTACCGTCAACGACACCAAGCTGTGAACTTGGCTACTAGATGCCACCTCAATCAGCAACTCGCAACGAACGTTGGAACTTCCCCTCCGAAGGAAAGCAAACTCAGGTTTTTTAGCGCTCTTAGTAAATCCGACGACTTCAGCCGGGTTTGAACCCGCGACCCTGGGCATAGAAGTTCAGCATGCTACCAGTTCCGATACCGAAGTCGCTTCCCACAGACATATGAAAACTGAATGTGATCTCGTGCAGTGGCGTTGTCATAGCAACTGCTGATGGCTCATCCCTTATCAATTAAAAGTAAAGTTGGCATGGCAACCTCTCTTGGCACTTGGCATTTTCTTATAATTTAAATCATTTTGTTCACCCCGTGGCGTAATGGTGGGTCATATCGAAAATTCTTTCAGACAAAAGTTTTAGGTAATTATTGGAGGAATATTGTCCATTTTGTGCGGTTTTGATATTGTGCCTATTAACAGAGATATGATTAATGTTTCCCGAAAAACCCACTTTTTCCCACCCCTTTGGTCAATGGTTGGTGCTATCAAAAAACTTATTTGACATACATTTTTGGCACTTATCCGACACATATTATGAACTTTGAAGGGATTCGATATTTCATGTATTAAGAGAGTTATAGCGATATTTCACTTTTTCGAAAAAAAAAAGTCCCCCATTTTCAGCCCCTTTGACCGATTTTGCCCATTAACGAACTCGACCGAGATTTTATAGGGATACATGTTATGTAAAAAATTCAAAGTGATTGGTGCAAAATTACGGCAGTTATCGTGTCCACAAGAAACTGATATATATATATAGATACATATATACATAAATTATATATAAACTTTTGAACTGACGGTGGTTTTGGGGTCTGGGGGATGTGAAACGCGAAGATATGTCGAAATTTTCCGGAAGTCGAAACATGGGACCCATTGCAATAGTTAGCTTTCTAATGAAATCTACCTAAAACAGCCAAGTTGTTCGTCAGAGGAGGGCTTAGAGGCAAATGTGAGCAGGCCTAAGGCCGTTGTAAGTAAACATAACATGGATTTGGACATTGGTTTATTTAAAAACAAGGTGTTGACGGACAATGAAAAGTTCAAAGTTTTAAATGACAAATGGGTTCCTCAGAGCAACTTTAACTTTCCTTTTAGATCGCATGGGAATCAACAACGAAAATTTTCGTTTTCATGGCTAAAGAAATTTACCTGGCTTTCGTATTCTGGAATTGAAGACTCTGCATACTGTGTCCATTGTATGCTTTTTTTTTTTTTTTCAAAAAAAGAAGTAGGTAAGACTGGACAACTTGTTGAAGAAGGTTCTTGTAACTGGAAAAAAGCACTAGAAAAGTTTGAAAAACATGCAAACTCGCAGTATCATAAAGACTCATGAGTAAGCGCAGCTAACTTTAAAAGAGTTATGGACTGCCGAATGAAACCTATTGACAAATCTCTTGACAAAGGAAAAGACGTCCAAGCCCAAAATAATGTGTAAAGAATAATTCCAATAATAGAAACTATAATTTTGTGTGGCAGGCAAAATATCGCCCTTAGAGGCCATAGAGATTATGGTCAGTTTCAAATCGACAGCAAACCATTTGAAAATGAGGGGAACTTGAGAGCTTTGCTCAGAGCTAGAATTGAAGCAGGTGATAACAATTTGAAAGATCACTTTGGGTCATGTGGCAAAAATGCGACCTATATAAGTTGGAATTTTCAAAATCAAGTCATCGATGCTTGTAACCAAATAATAACTGAAAAAATAGCAAGTAAAGTAAAAGAAGCTAAGTTTTTTAGTGTTCTCGCAGATGAAACATGTGATATTTCAATTGTTGAACAGTTTTCTTTGTGTTTACGTTATGCAACGCCAAATACTTTAAAGGGTTATGAAATATGTGAGCAATTTTTGAAGTTCATGCCTCTAACCTCTACTACGGGTAGCGTATTGGCAAAAACATTGATTAAAGGTCTTGAAGACAGTAATATAGACATAAATAACCTTCGTGGCCAGGGGTACGATGGGGCGGCTGCCATGAGTGCAAAGTTTAAAGGGGCTCAAGCGTGCATCCAAGAAGCTCACCCCACAGCAATATACGTGCATTGCGCTTCTCATAGCCTTAACCTAGCATTGCCGACCACGTCTGAGGTTGTATCAATCAGGAACTGCTTTGGAATAGTGGAGAAGTTGTGGGATTTTTTTAACAGTCCTAAAATACAAGCGGTTTTAAAACAGTGCATTGAATCTGAGGTAAATCTTGAAACCAACAAGAAAAAACTCCTGCAGCTTTGTCCAACGAGATGGGTACAAAGGCACGATGCTATTTTTGTTATGAAAGAACTGCTGCAACCTCTTGAAGTAGCGTTAGAGGAGATTAAAAACTGGAATGATAGGGAATCTTCTTCGGGAGCTCTAATACTACTAAACTCCTTAAGTCAAGGTGAATTTATAATTTCTCTCATGGCATCAGAAAAACTGCCAGGTTATACAGTAAACCTAAGCAAAAAGCTTCAGGGAACTGATTTAGATTTATCGTCTGCAATTACACACGCTGAAACTGTGATTGAAAGCTTAAAATCTCTAAGAAAATATGCAGATCAAGAATTTCACTCGTTGTTTGAAGAAGCTGCCAAAATTGCTAATAACTGCGGTTCAATAATTTCGATGCCTCGAACAGTTGGAAGACAACTGAACAGAAGCAACATTCCAGCAGAAACTCCAGAATTATACTACAAAAGATCTGCTTTCATCCCTTGGATTGACTCATTCATTATTTCATTGGAATCTCGATTCATGAAGCATAAAGACTTATTAAAGAGTTTTGAGTGCTTACTGCCATCAGGCAATGCATCACATACGCATAAAGAAACCTTCCAAGAAAAAATGCAACTTGATTTCTTACAGCCTAGTAATTTTTATAAGAATGACATAATTGAAAGTGGAGGAAACAACAAAGGCCTGTTTATGGCTGAGTTTGAACTGTGGCACAAGAGCTTCAAGACCCACGCTAATATCCCTAAAAACGCAATCGATGTGTTGAATCTATGTGACAAGGACTTGTTTCCTAATATCCACACATTGTTGAGAATTTTGTGTACCATCCCTGTGACTACAAGCACTGCTGAGAGGTCATTTTCTACACTACGTCGGCTGAAAACATATCTTAGGAATACCATGGGTGCAGACAGGCTGACTGGACTAGCAGCATTGAATATTCACCGGGAAATTGAAGTCACCAGTACGGAGGTAGTTTCCGTTTTGAAAAAATCTGCTAGGCGGCAGGATTTTGTTCTGTGAAATTTGAGTTTCCGCTTTATTCAAACAACGTTAATGTTAATTCATTAATACATGATTTGTATTCAACTATTTGTTTAAACTTGCATTCAGCCTGTGTGATTAAGTTCGACTTCAAATTCTAGAAATGTTTAAGATTTTTATTATAATTTTAGGTATTAAGAAAAATTAAAATAACATATATTTTCACGTACAGTACATAAAATATTTGTTACAATCCATAACACTATGGTATACAATTACATCTCGTAATTTTTAAAATGTAATTTTTAGTTGCAATTAAATGTACATATTCAAAATCAAAATGTTATTATTAATTTCCTAAAACCTATACTAGTTCTTGGTATAAACAACTCAAAACTTAGTAAATGATTGCAGATAATTGATGTTACACATCAATCTGACGATCCTGGTAGCTGGATATATAGTTATGATAATAGTGAGTAGAGCAATCCAGTCGTTGTCACTTTGATCGTGATCAAAAGTTAATTCTTGATAAAAATCATGCAGTTCCTTTTTATTACTTGTATAACCTTAGCTCAATGGTACTGTAACTAACATTTGTATAAAACCAATGCACATTTTGTTTAAATAATCTCCAGTCCAATAGCATCTTTTGTATTGGTTTTAACAGAACATTCTACAGTATGTTTGATCTTATAGAATATCTTTTTATGCATATGATCTCAAATATTCATATTTACATACAAGACTAATAATAAACACATTCTCTTTCCATAGCTGAACTCATGTTATTGAGGAAAGCCCCCTCCAAACCAAAAGTCTGGGTGCGCCCCTGTGTGTGTATAAACTGAGTGGCTACTTACCAAGGAGTTTGTAAGAGTAGAAACCGATTGTGCTGTCATTCTCAAAGCTCAGGATCACATGTGTCTTAATAGTACATTATGCAACAAGCTTATAATTGCAATAATTAAGACACGAGTATGTTTATTAAACGAGCGAAGTTTTATAGTTTCCATACGAGTGTCTTCATTACCATTATAGGCGAGTAGCATACGACTGTTTATATTCGACCATAATTATAACTTCATTTTATGTTCGAACATAAAATATTCATAAATATCTGTCGATATTCAGCCAGTTTCGTTTAATGAACAGAGTGCATGGGAATCTTACATGACTGAAAAATGCACCTTAAAGGGGCTCATTATACACACATCAAAAAAAGTTTTGCATCACCACGGTTCCCAGATCTCCGGCATATAGACGTTGACTGTGTATATTGTATCCAAGATACAGTCCCTTTGACTGTTCATAGATGTCACTAAAACTGCTCAAAGATGTAAACAACCATGCATGAGCAGGGCCTATTAGACGGAGGGGGTACGACAGCCGATCAGTTCCAGTCATTCCACCAGGACGAAGGTACGCTGCTCATGTTGTCTGTAGTTCTACCATGCCTAGAAGGTCAATACCGCAGTTCGATCGCGTCCGCATTGTTACTTTGTGTCAAGAAGGGCTCTCAACAAGGGAAGTTTCCAGGCGTCTCAGAGTGAACCAAAGCGATGTTGTTCGGACATGGAGGAGGTACAGAGATACAGGAACTGTCGATGACAGGCCTCGCTCAGGCCGCCCAAGGGCTACTACTGTAGTGGATGACCGCTACTTACGGATTGCCGCTCGGAGGAACCCTGACAGCAATGCCACCATGTTGAATAATGCGTTTCGTTCAGCCACAGGACGTCGTGTTTCAACTCAAACTGTGCGCAATAGGCTGCATGATGCGCAACTTCACTCCCGACGTCCATGGCGAGGTCCAGCTTTGCAACCCCGACACCATGCAGCGCGGTACAGATGGGCCCAACAACATGCTGAATGGACCCCACGGAATTGGCATCACGTTCTCTTCACCGATGAGTGTCGCATATGCCTTCAACCAGACAATCGTCGGAGACGTGTTTGGAGGCACCCTGGTCAGGCTGAACGTCTTAGACACACTGTCCAGCGAGTGCAGCAAGGTGGTGGTACCCTGATGTTTTGGGGTGGCATTATGTGGGGCCGACGTACGCCACTGGTGGTCATGGAAGGCTCCGAAACGGCTTTACGATACCTGAATGACATCCTCCGACCCATAGTGCAACCATATCGGCAGAATATTGGAGAGGCATTTGTCTTCATGGACGACAATTCTCGACCTCATCGTGCACATCTTGTGAATGCGTTCCTTCAAGATAACGACATCGCTCGACTACAGTGGCCAGCATGTTCGCCAGACATGAACCCTATCGAACATGCCTGGGATATGTTGAAAAGGGCTGTTTATGGACGTCTTGACCCACCAACCACTCTGAGAGATTTACGCCGAATTGTCGTTGAGGAGTGGGACAATTTGGACCAACAGTGTCTTGATGAACTTGTGGATAGTATGCCACGGCGAATACAGGCATGCATCAATGCAAGAGGACGTGCTACTGGGTATTAGAGGTAGTGGTGTGTACTGCAATCTGGACCACAAATGCTGAAAGTCTAGCTGTATGATGGTACAACATGCAATGTGTGGGTCTCATGAGCAATAAAACGAGCTGAAATGTTGTTTGTGTTGATCTCTATTCCCTTTGTATTTAACGGTTCCGGAACTCTTGGAACCGAGGTGATGCAAAACTTTTTTTGATGTGTGTAGTTCAAGTATCCGGGATGGTCGAACTCCGCTGATTAGGTTAAACCCAAACAGTCCTGTCAGCTCACGCTAATGGGTTTGGGAAGAGAGTGGGGGTAGGCAACCTCTCCTGAAATGTTTGTAAGTCATGAGTTGACTAACAGCTACATACACCTGGACCCCCTGGGGTTTCAGTAGATATAATCAGTGCAGCGAACATGTTATCCATGTACAGTCAAAGAGTTGGAGAATTGAGAATTATAGGAAACTATAAATTTCATAAGTGTGAGTTGTCAAAATGGGGCCAACAGTGGAGGTGTCAAGGAATGTTCTGCCCATTTATTTACAAATGGTGGTAACTTTCTGTTATGTGGGTCTCACAATCACGAACCATGTACGACGATTAATCAAGAATTTATTTCGAACAGTGTAAAAAGAAATGTACGTGACAATATATGTGAAAGGTCATCGAAGTTGATGAGAAAGGATATACTTGCTGCCCCTAAGCACTTGTCTGATTATTTACTATCAAATGGCATAGAGAGGATTTAAAATAATATTGCGACTGAGAAACTTACCACCTCTGCCTCAAAATAAGCAAGAAGTTAATGATACTCTAGCCATTATGGACATTAGATCGAACTTAGAAGAAAATATAATAATTACCCCTGGCACTACAGCCCGTGAAGGGCCTAGGCTTACGAAGAGACCGCTGCCCTGCCGATATTGGGGTGACGCGTGATCAGCGCATCGGGTCCCCTCGGCCGTTAATATTGGCTGAGTGAACCCCGTTCCAGCCCTAACGTCAGTTTCTAAAATCCCTGACGGAGCCGGGAATCGAACCCGGGGCCTCCGGGTGAAAGGCAGACGCGCTATCCCAACACCACGGGGCCGACTAAAAGAAAAAATGCTTCTGGTAAAAGACAGAGAGAATAACATTATTATGTTTTCTACTGCATCAAATTTGAAATACTTGTGTAAAAGAGAAACTATTTTTATAGACGGAACATTTAAGTATTGTTGTATGTAAATGAAGAGAAACAGGATAAGTTAGAAATAAAAACGCCAGATGTTCGTATAAGCCGACTCAGATGGTGGGGTCATGTGAAGAGAAAGGGGGAGGAGAGATTACCTTAGAGGTTAATGAGTTCGGCTGTAGAGCGTAAGAGAAGTAGAGGTAGACCTAGGAGGCGATGGTTAGATTCAGTGTTGAACGATTTCAATGTAGAGGTGTAGAAGCAGAGGAGGCCGCAGTGCTAACTGCTAATAGGGGATCATGGAGGCGACTTGTTCACAAACAGAGGCTTGCAGACTAGACTGGAGGATTGGGAAGGAGGTGGCCATGACCTTAAGTTAGGAACCTTCCAGCATTTGCCTGGAGTAGAAGTGGGGAAACCACAGAAAACCACTTCCTGGATGGCTGAGGTGGGAATTGAATCCACCTCTTCTCAGTGTTTCCTCGCGAGGCTGAGTGTACCCCCTTCCAACCCATAGACCAAAATTAAATTTCTTGGCAGAGCCGGGAATAAAACATGGACCTCCGTCAAAAAATAACGGAGAGCTCTCAGTATTAACGTTGTAACCTGTTTTATGAGCTTTAAAATGATATAGACTATATATTAACATTTTGGTTTTCATTATATTAATCTCAAATTACAATAGCCGCCTTTTCAAACAGTTAAAAGACGTTCAATATTTAAATTAATACGTACATGCTTCGGTATACAATGATAATCGTCAGCGTAGATTGAAATAATAAAAGAATCTTAAAAACTATGTTAACAAATGCCAAAGTGAAAATGGATAGCTTTACAAAGTACACATTAAAATTTAAATAAAATGAAAGGTCACAAAAAACAAGAAAAATACATAAACGAAACAAGACTAAAGTTAATATAAATCTACCTTAATAGATTGTCTACAACATACTTCTTCATTATGGTTCAATCGAATGAATCGGATCTCCTGTTGATTGCAAAAAGATGTTGTTTCCACGTATAAAGAATTGGTGAAATGCGTAACAATTTTTGACTGATAAAGTCCTCTAACCTTGAAATTCGTTCCAGTTGAACCCTAACTTTCTATATTAGGCCTATATTAGACTAGATTTCTTCAATACGGCTCAATAATAATATATTGGTTGCCACGGTGGGTGAGTGGTTATAGTGTCGGATTACTTACCCCCAAGCTTGCAGGTTCGCTCCTGGCCGGGGTAAGTGATTTTTTTGAAAAGCGGCAAAAATTACGACATGTTATACGATGTTGGCATGTCAAAGAACCCATTTGAATTCAGTAGGCCGTGTTCATAATGACAAAATTAATCTCGGGATTTTCCGCCAAAACAAAGTTCCTCATTTCTCCTCTAGAAAGCGCTATAGTGTCAAGGAGCTTAGATATCTAACCTCCTTGACTTTCATAGTGCTTCAACGAACAACAAAATTCGACATGCAAGCTACCCTCTGGGTGTCAAATAACAAAGCTTGCACCCGGCACCGGAGGCCATATGATATTATTATTATTATTAATCTATTATATATTTTAATTCCTTGACACTACAGCGTTTTCAAGTAGAGAATGGAGGAACTTTGTGATGGCGAAAATCCCGAGATTAATTTTGCCATTGAACACGGCCTACTGAATTCAAATGGGTTCTTTAACATGCCAACAACGTATGACATGAGTATCGTGATTTTTGTCGCCTTCAAAAATCACTTACCATGGCCAGGGGCGAACCTGCAATCTTGGGGTTGGTAGTCCGACACTATAACCACTCACCCACCGTGGTAAGCATTATTATTATTATTATTATATATTGAAATGGATGTCGCTGATGGATGCTATGGGATGTTGTTTCCAGCCAGGCATACTGATTTGGAACAATGCGTAAGATTTTTGAAGTCATCTAACCTTATAAAGAGTCCTGTTGAAATATATTCGTGGTTACAATATGTTGTTTCCAGTTGGTCGAACACCGTAAATATGTTTTATAAATGATAAAACCATCTAACTAACTAACTAACTAACTAACCTCGAATAAAACCAGAGGATCCTACTTCAAGGTTAGCTCTGTAGAACTAGCTGTCCAAACGGGTGATTTATTTCATATCATAATTCAATTTGCCAAGTATATTTATAGGTTGAATGAAATACTTGGACATTGATGGGTCAAAATATATGGATAAGTCGAGAATAAACTCAACTAAGTATCTTCAAGAAACAGTGTGCACCAACAAGGAATATGCAAATGAAATGTAATGCAATGTGACAACAACAAGGTTTCATTTAGGTATATTGCCACTAAATGTAGTTTAGTGGGGCTACCAGTGCGGTGACAAATTTAACACCCCACCAAAAAAAATAGCGGTTGCTATATGAAATATTAGTAGAATGAGTATTTTGGTTAGTTATTGGACTAATACAGGAGGTACATTTAAACACAATTCCCCCCCACCATGATCGTTTCACTTTGATCCCCCAATTTACACATTTGCAGACTTTAAGAAATCACCTTGTGGTAAAGGTTATTTTTATTCTCTTAAGACTTAAACGATGTGTCATAAAATTTCTACATTCAATTTTGTTCTTATACCAGTACTTCGTCTTGATTGAATGAAAATACTAAGAAGATGAATTATTTTCATACCGTCAAAGTTTTAACGTTAACTCCACGAACTTTCAGTGGAAGTAAAGCTTTTGTCTGCAGTTTTGCACCTTGTAGCAGAATATCGTTGTAATGCTCATACTGCTGGTTATAACTTTCATATGATAACATTTTTACAAAGCTACAACATACAAATTAAAATGTGCATATTGATTTGTATAGTACGCCTAGAATTTCTAATGAGTGGTATGGACTCTACGTGTTTGAGATATCAAGAGTAGATAGCGAAGATCATCGCAGGTTGACACATTCCGTTAATATTACTTCCTTCACGTCAAGATTGGAGTGGGGGGCAGTAAAACACGCCTCAGGCAACTTCCCCTGTTAGGATTTTCCTAATTGACCCCCGTGGAGAGAACTCATTAGCGGAGCTCGGTATCACCCCAAGTATCATTATGATACAGGTTTTCCACAAATCAGAGCACAAGATTTTCATTACGATACAGCTGTTTGTCCGATTAGGTAAGGATAGCATCGCTTGAAACTTCGGGTCGGCCTCACCCGCACAGCGAACAGGGGCCTTATGAGGTATGGGAAGGGATGGGAAGATTGGGAGGGATTGCAAAGGAAGAGGGAAGGAGGTGGCCTGGAGACGAAGTGGGAAACCACAGAAAACCACTTCGAGGATGGCTGAGGTAGGAATCGAACCCCCTCTACTCATTTTGGATCGCCCGAGGCTGAGTAGACCCCATTCCAGTCCTCATACGACGTTTCAAATTTCGTGGCAGAGCCGGGAATTGAACCTCGGACCTCCGAGGTGGGAGCTAATCACGCTGACCACTACACCACAGTGGCGACTACATAGATAACACTTCTTAATATTTTCAAGCCAACGAATCCCATGGGCACTCCGCAGTTAAGCAGCATTGGGCGTGGTTGGACCTTGGATGGAATGTCGGTTTAGTGAGACCACGTGCTGTTGGCAAAGAAAGGAGGAGCGGAAAGGCCCTGGCCACCCTACCTCACGTAAACTCCGTCTGAGGATAGCTTCTTCCGAGGCACGGACCTGCCTTCGGGCAGAATACCAATAATAATAATATTTTCACAGGGTTTCTGGCATCATGCCGATTAATTGTCTATAGGAAAGTAAGGAAAACGAGAGATTTACTATATACAGCTACGTGTTAAGCTTCATTGTGTGACAGGACGATAGACGTAATGTATTTCTGTTTCTATCATATTTTGTACTTTCTATATACACACCTGACTCAGTCTAGTTCTGTTAGCTTATCAAATTAACGCCATTCCCGTTTGCTTTCACCTCTGTAACTCAATTTATCTGTTGACACTCGTAGGAGTCCTAAACTCTCGGAAGATCGTCTTTTCTGGGACTGAAAAGTAAGATGAAAAGGTCCCGAGAGTAAATACCTTCTGTTGCTCCGCTTCACGACACACTTGTGAGTTCTCTGCTCGACTGTTAGCATACGTCACACATTCTTCGTAATGATGTAATTTCCTGTGCAAACTAATTGAAGTCATGACTTTCTGAACAGCACCAATATCTTTTCAAATATTCAGTTTCTTAGAAGTCAGCCTCTGAAACGGAAGCATTTAATTTTACGTGACCGATAATCATACGATCATGAGCCTCGGGACAGTAGCGTAGCCAAGATCAACCAATAGGAGATTACCGCAATTCGGGGAATTGCTGGATACCTGTAATACGAAGCAACTCGACTATCACACATTCAAGAAGTTAACAATGATCTCCAAATTAGTAGGAGCAGATGACCTCGCTGTTTCACCCCGTAAAAATACAGCAATCCGTATCCAAATGTGTGTTAATGGACCTGTAGAATTTTCTAGGTAGGCTATTTATTGTAACATTTTATTGTTAATTAAAACTAGATTTTTTTCCATCTCCCGCTAGACTCAGTTTAAAATAAGCTACATTTAGAGGGGAAAAAGCTAGATTGGCAACCCTGGGAGGGTGGAGTTATACGTTATCATGAAGACGTGTGTAGCATCAAATGGGGAGCCAAAAGGTGACAACAGTACCTAATAAAAGTATCAGGAAGTATCATATAATTATTTAATTTAAGAAATTTATTGGTGTTTTTTTCTTTAGTTCCTGTTTCGTTTTTTGTAAAATTTCCGAAGAAAAGGGAGAAGGGGTCAAACACCCAGCAAAACCTTCCTGGCTACGCCACTGCCTCTGTTAAAGAAGACTTTAGACCACTTTCCGGCTGTTGTTTGAGTCTTCAATATTTTGACTGGTTTGATGCAGCTCTCCATACCTCCCTGTCCTGAGCTAATCGTTTCATCTCTACATCCGAGGCAATCAGTTTAACATATTCTGACCTTGGTCTACCCCTACAGTTCTTTTCCTCGTACCTTCCTTCCATAACTAGACCTAAGCTTGCTATTCCTGGGTGTCTTAGTATGTGTCCTACCAACCTATCTCTTCTCTTCATTAGCAGTCGCCAGAAACATCTCTCCACTCCCACTTGTCTTAATACCTCTTAGTTTGTAACCCTATCTACCCATCTGATCTCCATCATTCTCCTGTAACACCACATTTCATATGCTTCTGTTCGCCTCATTTCTGCTGCACAAATAGTCCAAGTTTCACTTCCATAGAGCGCCACGCTCCAGACAAAGGCTTTCAAAAATGACTTCCTAATACCTAAATCTATATTCGATGTCAACAGATTCCTTTTCTGTAGAAATGCTTTCCTTGCCTGAGCCAACCTACTTTTCATATCCTCTTTGCTTCGTCCATCACTGGTTATTTTGCTTCCTAAGTAACAGAAGTCTCCTACTTCCCTTAGCTTTTCACCTGCCAATTTGATGTCCATAGAGGTTTCTGATTTATTTCGGCTGCATTCCAATATTTTTGTTTTACATTTATTAATTTTCATCATGTATTTATTCCGTAAGACGGAGTCCATACCATTCAAAAACTCATTCAAATCCTCAGGCGTGTCGGCCAAGATGATGTCATCTGCAAATCTCAGAGTTGAAATTATTTCTCCTTGAATCTTCACTCCCACTTTCCGGCTACCCAACTCAAAGTACATTACGAGAATAAAACATGAGATAGACAGGTTCCCCAGACCATATGGACCATTAAGGGACTCCCAAATGTTCTACATTGACCACGTTAATTTCCAAATGTGTATGTACATTTTTTTTTCAGAAACTATTAACAAGAAATTATCTTTTTTTTTTTTTTTTTTTCAGGGATATCCTTGAATACTCTCTCTTTAATTTGGCACAGCTCTTTTGAAAGTAAATGTATTTTGAATTTCCATTAATCTTTTTTTTTAAATTGCATTATTTCCGTCTGACAAAATTAAAAGTATATTTTGAAAATCGGACGTGTTAAAATATAATACAAATATGAATTGCAGCCAATGGCCATAGCAGTGTGTTTTTAATTGAATGCCCGTAGGCTCCCAGAAAGTTCAATATCAAGTAGTTCGAACTTTGGCTACCAGATGCCATTGTCACTGACACCTAACGGCAAAAGTTGGAACTTGATAGGGGGTTTCTAACGAAATATAACCTACAAATATTTGGCTACATACAACCGATTGTAGTAGTAGGTTCTTTTACATGGCATAAATCTGTGACAAACACACACCGGCTTTACTTCCCTTCCGAAGGAAGGCATACTGAGGGATTTTTAACGTTCTTAAAAAATCCGACGACTACGGCCGGGTTTGAACCCGCGATCTTTGGCATAGAAGCTTAGCATGCTACCAACTACACCACCCTGGTTTGTAGAACATGCCCGCACCATAGGGTTCCTCTCCTTCCATTTGAAGCACTAACATTCATTCTGCTGTTGTTCCATGTTCCTTTGTTCTTGCTTCAAGCGGGGCCTCTCACTTAAGTTTTTGTTTTATCTGCAATTATATGTAGAGTGTTTCACTATACTGTAGCTAGTGGTTGCCAAAAAAACGGGAGCAATTTTCATAGAAAGACTAATACGTATTTTTAGCCTACTTTTCACATTTTTCAAAAATGAGGAAAAAGTAGACTTATGAGATCGATCCGGGCAAATGTGTGTCTGTCTGTCCTTCTGCCTGTCTGTCATTCTGTCTGTCTGTGTGTTTGTCCCCCCTATCAACTCCTAAACGGCTGCAGCAATCGAAACAAAATTTGGTAGGAGTAAAGATCTGTACCTGAATATCTCAATGCCGTATTGGAAAATGATCTCAGTGCTACCAACTGTTGAAAAATCGCAATTGAAATTTGAGCTCCATGTTGGATATCGTGGAAGGTATGAATGGGAACTATTTCAAAATTGGCACACGTATAGATAATAATATTTCAGTTTAATTTCCAGGAGTCCATATATGGCAGTGTTGCCAAAATGATTATAAGCCTGCTGATAGGTCAAATTTGTAATGCATATAACTTCTACACTATCAATTGGAATTCAACCAAATTTCGTATATGCTATGTGTACATAAACAAATATAACTGAGCGTATTCTTAAGAGCCATCAGGGCTGCCAACTGTTAATAAATGCTCTCAATTTCTTTTAGTTAGTTAGTTAGTAAGTTATTGTTGTTTTAAGGGGCGGAAATACGAGGTCATCTGTCCCTCCAATTTCTTTTAACCAAATACCAATATATCAGAAAGTATGCAAGCCGACAGCTTTAAACTATGCACACGTATAGTACCTGGCATTCTAAATTAATTTGGAGTAACTAATATACGTCAGTGCTGCCAACTTGATTCTAAGCCTGCTGATAGGTCCAATTTTAAAATGCATGTAACTTCTATACTTACTAATGGATTTCATTCAAAACTGTCACAACAATAGATCATATTATTTTGGAATATTTATGACCAATACATGTATGACATTGTTGCCAACATGATTTTACGTGCTCTGTTAGATCCAATGTTTAACTGCATGTGACGTCCTTGCTCTCCATTGGACTTTAACCAAATTTTGTATTCTGTACCTTAAGAGTACTAAGAATATATTCAGTCACCAGGGCTGCCAACTGTAGTGCTCTATTAGGCTGTATTATGCCAGGTATACAGTATTTCGAACTAATTAGAAATGTCCATATTACTAACTTAATTTCGTCATTATTCTAGATAGATCCATATAGATTAACCATTGGCTTGAATCTTAAATTTTAAGAAAAGTAGGCTCTTTAGTTCGTCACGGAACTTCTGGTTAAATAATTGTTATCGTCCTGCACCATTTTCTCAGGAGTTACAAGTCAAACATTCAAGAGATTGTACACACATTTTGTTGTAACAGATCTTGCGCCTCTGTAGTGAAACTCTTGCCCTGGTATGTTTATAAGTAAAGGAAGAAAAATTTGAGTAAATCATAATTCAATTCATACATTTTCAGTAAAAATATTGCCGGCTTCGGTGGCGTAGTTGGTAGCATGCTGAACTGCTGTCCCCAAGATAGCGGGTTCAACCCCGGCCGAAGTCGTCGGTTTTAAGAGCGTTAAAAATCCTTCAGTATGCCTTCCTTTGGAGGGGAAGTAAAGCCGGCGGTACCATGTCATAGATTTATGGCATGCAAAAGATCCTTCCACTTACTAAACTTGTGCGAAGCTAAATTGTTAGATTAGAACGCTCTATCAAAACGTTCCAACGTTCACCACTAGGTATCATTGATATCTGGTAGCGAAAGTTGGAACTACTTGAAATTGAACGGAAATTGTAGCTCGCCCTAAGGGTGTCCGCTGGAAGCAGCTACAGACTCAGGCGAGCCGAACATGTCCTCGGAGACTCCCGGCACTAAAAGCCATACGATAAATAAAATAAATAAATAAATAAATAAATAAATAAATAAATAAATAGTAAAAATATTAGTGGTTGTCATTCTAGTTTTCAACTAGCAATAAAGATATTTTAATAATTTTACTACCACACATTTAATTCAAACCACCATGTTTCATCTAGATGGTTCCAATTGGTTGTGAGAAAATGGTGCATGAAAATAACAATTATTTTAAAAAATATTTAAGTCTTTCTATGAAAATTGCTATTGTTTGTTTGACCAAGACCAACTACAATCCTCAGACCTTAATGTAGAAAAAACATGGCGGCGATGGTTGCCCTACCAATAGCTAAGATCATGACATCGGGGTTGTCACAGTTCGAGTAAATTATTATTTTTACTCACCTAAGAGCATAAAAGATATCACAAGACGAGACTAGGTTTCGAAGAAATATGTATCAATAATTTAGACTTACCTGGATTAATTTATCTATATAGTGCTGGCCTCGAATTATAGGTTTCTTAGTCTTCACCCAAGTGGCAGCTACAATAGTCTCACTGTTTCTGTGGTTGAATAAGAAGCTTTTTGGCGAGTTATCACGATTTGTATTTAAGTTCAGTAATTATAGATTAATATTATTAGCATAAAATCAAACAGATTCTGAAGTAGAAGAAAGTACCCGGTTACTGAAGTGCTGTCCCAGCACATGCAGAGTATTTGTGTACACAATCGGAATGAGAATAGTTGCCTGAAATAATCGAACCAACGCTATAGAGATACAATTAAGACATCTTGTAGAATTGTCTAAAATCTCGGGTAAAACATCACACCGAATTAGTTGATTGAAATATGCAAAGAAATCGTCGTGTGGATATCTGAACATAATTATGGAGATTACCACACACAAAGGACACGATAATATGTTACCATCTAACCTATTAAACATTCGCTGTTACCGTTTGGAATAGTTGTACGCTGGAAATTGTTGATTTAGTAAAGTAATGTAGGTAGGAAAGCACCATCTCCCTCTTACGGAATTATCGCGGCACACCATGTCGCAATATAAGTACATAATTGGCAAGTTACTCACAACACTTTATTACACACATCATAATAAAAAATAACTTGCAAGCTGTAAGAATCACAAAAGTATGAATACCGTAATGACGGAACACAACGAGTTCACTGTTTGGCACAGGGGAAACATCTTCCTTAACAAATAAAAGAGTTCACTGTATTATTTGGCGTGTATACAAGGCAGTGTAGATCATCTGCCAGACTGGTAAGGATTTATGGAGATACGTCATGTTGCTAAGCGTTCAACGTTCAACGTCAACGGTTTGGTCTAGCCGTAGATGCTCATTGCGTTTTCCCTTTACGTACTTAAGTTCGACACTACCGGTACTGAAGTGTACTGAGCTATTATTATATTGTCTCTAACTAGCAAATCATTGCGGTGTATATTCTTGAGACACTTCTATTATTACTTTAGTCTTAGGCACTTCAACATCTGCAGTAAATCACACAATGCCATCGGTCGACTGAACAATCATCACACAATTGAACCAGTCCATAATAACCGTATTATCACATATTTACACACGATTGCAGTACATTAGCGCGAACTGGACTTAACAGACATACTGAAGACACTAAAAATTACAGATGAGCAATAATTTATCCCATCTTTCATCAAACGAAGCTAATCAAAGCTAATATTGTATCCCAGCAACGAATGTAAACAAACAATATCTCGGGCTTCCGCATACGCCATTTTCACACTTTCGATACCTGCATTAAGGTCTGAGTATTGTAGTTGGTCTTGGTTTGACTACCACAAGCTACAGTCTAGTTCAGCGGTTCCCAGCCTCTATCGACTCGCGAACCGCTTCTACACACATCAAAAAAAGTTTTGCATCACCTCGGTTCCAAGAGTTCCGGAACCTTTAAATACAAAGGGAATAGAGATCAACACAAACAACATTTCAGCTCGTTTTATTGCTCATGAGACCCACACATTGCATGTTGTACCATCATACAGCTAGACTTTCAGCATTTCTGGTCCAGATTGCAGTACACACCACTACCTCTAATACCCAGTAGCACGTCCTCTTGCATTGATGCATGCCTGTATTCGTCGTGGCATACTATCCACAAGTTCATCAAGACACTGTTGGTCCAAATTGTCCCACTCCTCAACGACAATTCGGCGTAAATCTCTCAGAGTGGTTGGTGGGTCAAGACGTCCATAAACAGCCCTTTTCAACATATCCCAGGCATGTTCGATAGGGTTCATGTCTGGCGAACATGCTGGCCACTGTAGTCGAGCGATGTCGTTATCTTGAAGGAACGCATTCACAAGATGTGCACGATAAGGTCGAGAATTGTCGTCCATGAAGACAAATGCCTCTCCAATATTCTGCCGATATGGGTGCACTATGGGTCGGAGAATGTCATTCAGGTATCGTAAAGCCGTTTCGGAGCCTTCCATGACCACCAGTGGCGTACGTCGGCCCCACATAATGCCACCCCAAAACATCAGGGAACCACCACCTTGCTGCACTCGCTGGACAGTGTGTCTAAGACGTTCAGCCTGACCAGGGTGCCTCCAAACACGTCTCCGACGATTGTCTGGTTGAAGGCATATGCGACACTCATCGGTGAAGAGAACGTGATGCCAATTCTGTGGGGTCCATTCAGCATGTTGTTGGGCCCATCTGTACCGCGCTGCATGGTGTCGGGGTTGCAAAGCTGGACCTCGCCATGGACGTCGGGAGTGAAGTTGCGCATCATGCAGCCTATTGCGCACAGTTTGAGTTGAAACACGACGTCCTGTGGCTGAACGAAACGCATTATTCAACATGGTGGCATTGCTGTCAGGGTTCCTCCGAGCGGCAATCCGTAAGTAGCGGTCATCCACTACAGTAGTAGCCCTTGGGCGGCCTGAGCGAGGCCTGTCATCGACAGTTCCTGTATCTCTGTACCTCCTCCATGTCCGAACAACATCGCTTTGGTTCACTCTGAGACGCCTGGAAACTTCCCTTGTTGAGAGCCCTTCTTGACACAAAGTAACAATGCGGACGCGATCGAACTGCGGTATTGACCTTCTAGGCATGGTAGAACTACAGACAACATGAGCAGCGTACCTTCGTCCTGGTGGAATGACTGGAACTGATCGGCTGTCGTACCCCCTCCGTCTAATAGGCCCTGCTCATGCATGGTTGTTTACATCTTTGAGCAGTTTTAGTGACATCTATGAACAGTCAAAGGGACTGTATCTTTGATACAATATAAACAGTCAACGTCTATATGCCGGAGATCTGGGAACCGAGGTGATGCAAAACTTTTTTTGATGTGTGTACAACGATCTGAGTTGGGTGAACCACTGACTTTTAAGTATACAATGTACATGTAACTGTTCATTATTGGGGTCCCGATGCTGTTGTTAGTATTGTTACAACACTAACAAGCTGGCAGACTAAATTTCCATTGTAGCGAAATCAAATACATTCCTAACGTCGTTACATAACTGTAAATGAGGCATTCGCGGTAGATATCAATTTATTGTGGAAATAATGTGATAAGTTCCCGTTGCTACACAAATGTAACAAGGGGTATGGCCTCGGGTGCCGGACGCAAACTTTGTTATTTGCACCCAGAGGGTATCTTGCATGTCGAATTTCGTTATTCCTAGAATCACTATGAAAGTCAAGGAGGTTGAACACTATAGCGCTTAGTAGAGAAATGAGGAACATTGTTTGGCGGAAAATCCCGATTAATTTTCCCATTATGAACACGGCCTACTGAATTCAAATGGGTTCTTTGATACGCCAACATCGTATGATATGCGTGTCGTAATTTTTGCCGCCTTTCAAAAATCACCTACCATGGCCAGGAGCAAACCTGCAAGCTTGGGGTTAGTATACCGACACATTAACCACTCACCCACAGTGGCAAGCTATAATAATAATATGACAATGCTGCAGAAATTAAGGAAACACTGATAGGCCTAACCTCGAAACCCGCCAGTATGGGAATGTGTTAGGCGAACACCTTGAATGTTGGGAAACGATGGTCTAGTGAAACTCTCTATTAACAGGGTGGGTGGAGTTTAACTGGACAGCCGGGAACATATTATTCCCTAGGTCAGAACGCGCCGAAGGACGTGAAGAACGTACAGTATAATGAAAGGTGCATTATTTAGCGGGGGGGGGGGGGGGGGATGGTTTAGTGACAATTTTTAAACATGTCTAGCAGGTGAATCATTGGTCCTATGACTTTGGGATTGCACCATGCTGTATATCATACAAAGAAATAATGTCTGGGGTGGATCTACATACGGCGAGGGGTTCTCAAACAATTCCATATTACGACAATCACTTTTGGTAAGTCTATTTGGCACGTTCAGGCCGGCAACATCGCATCAGCCGTCGCTTGTACATGTCTTATCTTAGAGGGGTATGGAAGCATATTATTCCTAGTCTGTGGGAATTGGTTGGGCAAGTTGCCTCCCCTCCATGGAACTGACCTTCACTCATCGGTTGTCTGCGAGACCTACCCCGGTGAATACCGGCTGTTATGTCAGTCCAGTGGCACTTCCTTGATCCGGTCTTGTACACAGTATCAAGCAATGTTGCCAAGAATGACGTACTTTTGCTCATGTTTTCTCCTAAACCACGCCCCTTTTACTATATGTGTTTCACGTCTCTTGGTGCTTCCTGACCTGGGGAATCGTATGTTCTACGATAACGGATCTAAATCCACCCACGCTATATAGTTGCAGAAGTATCATTTACATTTCAGGAAAGTGTTAAGAAAATATCTGAAATACTTTGTGACATACACTGTCAAATATAGGAAGCTGCACTCTTCTGTCACTTCATACTTCCCGGTTCTCTTAATAATGAATAATAATGCTTATGTTCGACCCTGACTGTTATATGTCAGAAAATTTAATCATAATGATGGTCATTATAACACTATTTTTCATTATGAAACAGTTTCTCCACCAATCACAGCTCAAGAAACAGTTGTTTGACCTATTAGATAAGGTTAGCATCGCACCCACGCTGAGTTCCAAGGCCTTCTAATTTAAATTTCACTGCGTTGCCTAGTGTCATAGTGAGTTGATCGAGGTGGCCATGGTCAAATACATGGCATTCTCTGCGTCCCATGCGCTCTGTTCATTACATAAAACTGGCGAGATCTCGACAGATATTTATGAATATTTATCTTCGAACATAAAATAGTTATTATAATTATCGTCGAACATAAACAGTCGTATGCAACTCGCCTATAATGGTAATTAAGACACTCGTATGGAAATTATAAAACTCGCATATGCTCGTTTTATAAACATACTCGTGTCTTAATTATTAACATTATAGGCTCGTTGCATAATGTACTATATTGGTTTTACGTCCTTTTTAACTACTCTGGCTTTTAAAGACGCCGGGGTGCCAGAATTTTTCCCCGAAGGGGATCTTTAACGTGCCAGTAAATCTACTGACACGGCTCCCCCGCATTAGCTCACCCTCAAATGCCAAGTGACTGCGCCAGGACACGAACCTGCAACCTTGGATCCAGCAAGCGAGAACGTTACTCTTAATAATGAGATGTAATTCACATACAGATAATGAGATAATGCTACCACGCATCGCTGTGCAGTATATAAGTTCCTTATATCTATATATATCTCTCTAACGGTAAAATTTGCTAAATCCAAAAGCAAATATACCAATGTTCATGAATTGCTTAAACATTAGTGTTGCAAAGTTCGATTGAACGTTGTATGCCTGGAGCAATTTTACTGTGTCTTAGGAACATTTGAAAGATTTAGAATAACTCAATAATAGTAGACTACATACCCCCACTTCCTCACGTTCTGGATGAAATAGATGAAACTTACCTGCAAAGAAAAGAAATACCATGTTACTATACAATAGACAGTGTGCTATACAGTACAATTCTAAAAAGCTTGTAGTTTAACGTGACCGTTAATCGCGAGATCATGAGCCACGGGAGTACAATTCTCTCATACATTCAACCCCCCACGGTCTCACAAGTCTCACAACTAGTGGGTCGTGAGTTGGCGACCATAGGACCTCAGCATTCCTTCCAATTACTTGTATTAGACTCCTCTCTCTCGTCATTCATGTCAACCTCCGTTGGTTATCTCTTGTTGTCTTCCAACCCCGATGGTATAAGGATATCTGCGGCCTAGGGTGTCTGTCATTATTCCGCTTTAATTGACCCTTGTCTTAATCCTCGACGCAACAAAGGGATCAGAACTCCTAATCCTTCCTTTCTTGCATGGTCTCTCCAGACTACTGCACAAGGCAGGGTAAGTGTATCCCTACCATAAATGGTGCGTCTTTGATATTACTACACCCTCAATGATTCACGACTCGTGAGCTTGGGAGTTGACGACCCTGCGGGACTCCTGGGCTGGGTCCATTTTCCCCCTTTTCCCTGTGACTTTGGGGGTGGGACTCTCTCCTCTATCCCTTTCCTATCCGCCTTTCATGGCTTTGCTTCAAACACCTCGTGGCATTCTTGTCGCTCCGTTCGTCCGGGTATGATTCCCGACTCTGCCAATAAATTTAATTCTGGTCTCAGGGCTGGAACGGGGTACACTCAGCCTCGTAAGGCAAAACTGAGAAGAGGTGGGTTCGATTCAAATCTCAGCCATCCTGGAAGTAGTTTTCAGTAGTGTCCCATTTCTAAGGCCCCGGCTGCCTCCATTTTAATCCTCGGCTCAATTACAATTACATACACCAATACAGATACCACAAAATACAAGTTATCAGACAAATTATATCTTTGTACACAAAATATATATCTGTGCCCGTTAAAATGTGGTGGTGGATGACATTAGAGATGCAATGACACCTGACGATTTATAGATGCCTACCAGTCAAGCTGATGATGAAGATGTTGAAAAGATCTACGAAGAAATAGATGAAATTCTGAAGTATATCAAGGATGATGAAAATGTTATAGTAATAGGATATTGGAATGCTGTGTTATGAAGAGGAAGAGAAGGGAAGATAGTAGGAGAATTCGGATTAGGTGAAAGGAATTACCGAGGAAGCAGGCTGATGGAATTCTGCAAATGGCATGAGTTGGTCACAGCTAACACCTTATTCAATGGAAGAATATAGACATGGATCAGACCCGGAGATACAGGGCGTTACCAAATCAACTTTATTATGGTTAAGCAGAGATTTCATAACCAGATTTTGGATTGCAAAACATATCCAGGAGCTGACATAAACTTTGACCACAATATGGTTGTTATGAAATGCAGAATAAAGTTGAAGAAATTGAAGACAAGTTAAAGGCCAAAAAGGTGGCCAATAGACAGACTGAAAGAGAAGGATGTAAACGAAATATTCAAGAAGAGTATAAAGGAAGGACTAATGGAAAACCTTGAACAAACTTCAATTGCAGACGAATGGGCACTTTTGAAGATGAAATAACAAAATCCGCAGAGGAAAACATAGGTAGGAAAGAAAGAATACGTAGAAAGCCGTGGATCACTCAGGATAGACTAGAATTAATGGATGAAAGGCGGAAACACAAGAATGTAAGAGATGAAAAGGGAAAAGAAGAATACAGACGTCTGAGAAATGAGGTTAGCAAGAAGTGCAAGGAAGCGAAAGAAGAATGGTTGAAAGAGAAATGTGCAGGTAAAGAAAATTGTCTGAAATTAGGAAAAGTAGACAAAGCTTATTGAAGGATTAGGAATACTTTTGGGGAAAAGAAGACTAAGTGCTGTAATATTAAGGACACAAATGGAAAGCCTCTAACAGATAGGGAAGAAAAGGTTGAGAGATGGAAAGCTTACATAGAGAGTTTGTACAAGGGAAAGGAGATTGAGAACATGTAATGGAAAAGGAGGAGGAAATTGATGAGGATGCAAAAGGAAATTTAATATTGAGATCAGAATTTGACAGACCATTGGAAGACTTAAGCAGGAACAAAGCACCAGGCATAGATGATATACCGATTGAGTTGCAACGCTGCATAGGAGATGATGGTCTGGTCAGGTTATTTCACTTAGTGTGTAGGATTTATGAGACAGGTGAGGTACCCTCTGATTTCAAGAAAATAGCAGCTGAATGATGTAACGATTACCGTACAATCGGCTTGATAACTCATGCTTCAAAGATCCTGTCTAGAATAATATACAAGAGGATGGAAAGCCAGATAGAAACGGAGTTGGGTGAAGACCAGGAACAAAGGAAGCTGTACTACTTCTTAGGCTGATTTTGGAAGGTAGAATAAGGAAAGATATGAGAACGTTCATGGCTATTGTAGACTTAGAAAAGGCTTTTAATAATGCTGATTCGGCTAAATTGTTTGGCATTTTGAAAATGATTGGAATAAAGTACATGGATAATAGGGTGAACTACAATCTATACAGAAACCAGAGAGCAGTCATTCGAGCTGAAGGACATGAGAGAGAAGCTGGTATTCTGAAAGGTGTAAGGCAAGACTGCAACTTATCACCCATACATTTCAATCTTTACATTGAACAAGCAATGAAGGTAATCGGAGAAAAATTAAAGTGTGAGTGAAGATTCAAGGGGAAATAATTTCAACTCTGGCATTTTCTGATGACATCGTCATCTTGGACGACACGCCAGAGGATTTGAATGATTTTTGAATGGTATGGACTCCGTCTTGAGGAAGGAATTCATGATGAAAATCAATAAATGTAAAACAAAAGTATTGGAATGCAGCCGAAATGACTCAGAAACCTCTATGGTCATCAAATTGGCAGGTGAAAAGCTAAAGGAAGTAGGAGACTTCTGTCACTTAGGAAGCAAAATAACCAGTGATGGACGAAGCAAACATGATATAAAAAGCAGGTTGGCTCAGGCAAGAAAAGCATTTCTTAAAAAAAAGGAATCTGTTGACATCGAATATAGATTTAGGTATTAGGAAGTCATTTTTAAAAGCCTTTGTCTAGAGCGTGGCGCTCTATGGAAGTGAAACATGGACTATTGGTGCAGCAGAAAAGAGGAGAATTGAAGTGTTTGAAATGTGGTGCTACAGGAGAATGATGATGATCAGATGGGTAGATAGGGTACCAAATTAAGAGGTATTAAGACGAGTGGGAGAGGTGAGACGTTTCTGGTGACTGCTAATGAAGAGAAGAGATAGGTTGGTTGGACACACATTAAGACACCCAGGAATAGCAAGCTTAGTTATGGAAGGAAGGGTCGAATACAAGAACTGTAGGTGTAGACCAAGGTTATAATATGTTAAACAGATTGCCTTGGATATAGGGTATGGTAGCTATGTAGAGATGAAACGATTAGCTCAGGATAGGGAGGAATGGAGAGCTGCATCTAACCAGTCAAAAACTGAAGACTCAAACAACAACAGAAATCACTAATTAAATTGAATGAAGGATTCGTTACATGGAGGAAGATGACATGTTTAAGGAATGGAATCGAGGAGCCACTGCATTGCATAGCAACAGCAACATTTAAATTAAATAAATAAAATATCTATGTTCGATCTCAAAAGAAAGCTATCTTTCATAAGATTAACAGTATTTGTATTCAATTTTCCAAGTATATCATAATTATTTTGGGAGAGAATCTAATACTCTGGAAGACATAAATAGGGCTATGTATATCAAAGTTGCATCCAAATTAAGCAAACAGATACGGAGATACAGTGTTGGTTGGGTGGTTGGTTCTTAAGTTTAGGGGCTGCGACAACGCGGTCATGTAGCCCCGTGTACTTTGGGTGTGTGTAGAATCTGTCTGATAACCGGTGTTAATTGTGATGGCTGTATTAGTGTGTGTATCTGTTTTTTTATTTAAGTGCAGACTGCAACTTAGAATTTTTTCAAATAGTTCCTACTTTTGCCGCCAAACGCCACCGTCAACGACTACTAGGCTTAGTTCAGAACTCAGCTACTAGACGCCACCGCAGTCGGCTCTTGGCAACGAACATAGAAACCTAAGAGCGTTGTTTACATTCTTAACCTTTAAATTTAGTTTCACACAGGTGTAATTAGTGGAAAGTTCTTTAACATGCCATAAATCTATGACATGGGACCGCCGGAGATACAGTGTAATTCTTTTCATAAAATGAGACTTTCGGGAACATGGCTTTGAATGTTCAACAATGTGTATCCAGATGTACACATGATCTGAAGTAATACGCTATAACTAGAACAAAATGCTGAATTCATCTATCGTGTACTAATTATGAGATTGCTACGGTCTTTCATTTAAAGGAAAAGAAGAGAATTCTGAAATATTGATATCCCACGGTGTCTGATCCTCATTAAAACAACACCACTACAACATATTGAACAAATACCAACTTCATACCAAATACCACATACCAGGCATTCAAAATGTGTTAATAACGGGTGAATGATACGATATACTGCTACTTCACATGCATGGTGTACCCATGATAGTCAAACAATTTTTAGGGATGCTGCCGATGGGCACAAGGATTAGTTTAAAACAGGAAAACATCCGTCATCGAGTAGACGCCCGAATCTGTGAGCGTTTGTGAGTGTATAGAGGCTACTGAAGGACAGGAATATTGAGCAGCACGTTCCGAACTTTTACACAGCATCAGTCTTTTATGAGATGGGAAAGTTCAAAACTTTTGAGCTGCTGAGCACGTGCTTAATATGAATTTCTTAGCCAATTTACTTTATATGAAATATAGGCTTATGAGATCACCTTTTGTCCGTGTGTGTACCTAATAAAATCTTAACGGCTGGAACGATTCCAAAGAAAATCGTAAGGACATACAGTATTACTGCCCGTCCTCAACCGTGTCATTTACATTTTAATACGTGTCTCCACTCTAACATAGCGGCCGACCGAAATATTGCACCAGCATTTTATATCTCCAAAATTGTTACTGATATCACCCTGAAATTTTATGTGGTGATAGAGAAAACTTTGATAAATTAGCCTATGTGACTCTTAAAAATGTGTTATGTACAAAACTAACATGGTGGCAAAGCAAAGTTCAAATATTTAACCAACCGAGCACAGTGAAGCTCGGTATGGTAAAATGTATAAAAGATTAATTCTACTGGCATTTAATTTAATTCTATTGTTTTCATAAACTCATAATGGTGGATGTGCGAAATGTTAAAATTAAGTTGGCATCAAGACTACAACAGTGGAATTGTCTTGATATAATGGTAAATGTGACTGCGTTCCGTAACCGCCATATGCCATTCCTTCCATTTTTCGAATGTGCAAAGAAATTTATATTTTGTAGTGATGTACAGGGATTAAAGACAGCTATGGCCATTGACTATAAAAGTGATAAGCGGTGGTTGTTCATCGACTCCTCCAAAGTAAGTCTCAAGTTTGTGCTGCTGGATAATGGCAACGTCTTACCTTCGATTCCGATTGGGTATGCACCTTACATGAAAGAAATATATGATAACATGAAACATTTCATATTGCGACTGAAATATGACAACTTTATATAGCAGATTTGCGGGGATCTGAAAGTCATAGCCATATTACTTGAGCTACATCACGGCATCACCAAATTCTGTTGCTCCCTGTGCGTCTGGGATAGCTGCGCCAGAGCATTATAAAGAGAAAGATTTGCCTAAGCATCAATCACTTGAACCAGGAACTCGCAATGTCTTGAACGAGCAACTGGTCGAATCCAAGAACATAATTCTTCCTGATCTTCACATAAAATTGGGCCTAATGAAAAACCTCGTTAAGGCCATGGACAAAACTGGGGACGCATTTCTCTATTTGCGCGAGAAATGTCCACGTCTTAACGGGCACGGGGAACGCTTCCACCAGCAAATTACGGACGTGGAAATGTGATACCACGGAGAGTGGAGTGCATCAATGTTAGCCGACTACTGCTGGACAATAATCAGGGAATCACCAGCAGAAATCTACAAACGCCAGGCAAAGCGGTTGCACCTTTAGTGACCTTCCCCCGAGGGATAACACCAAGGCAATAATGGACAATAACGTATAGTTATCATAACTTCAAAACGAGAGCTAATCTTACATTTTCAGTAATATCATTTTCGCTATCGGCACACCCGAAAACGTAAAGATTGGCTGTTTTCATACCAGTTACACAAAGAAAAAAAATGTTGTTGGCTAGTGTTATATGACAGCTGTCCAGTATTTCTCGATCTGGCTTGCTGTGCCCAAGGTTGCAGGATCGAATCCTGGCGCAGCCAGTTGGCATTTGAGGGTGCGCAAATGCGAGGGAGCCTTCGGGGCTAAATTCCGGTGCCTAAAAGCCCCAGTTGTTGAATGGGACGTAAAAGAATAACATTATTATTATTATTATTATTATTATTAGACGTAGCAGTAGTAGTATTACTGTCTTCTGTTTTTCTGGTAGATGCAGTTGGTGTACAGTATAGGTTATTTTACCACCTCGTAGTGTAGTGGCTAGCGTTCTTGGCTGTCACTCCAGAGGTCTGCCAAGAAATTTAAATTCTGGTGTGAGGGCTGGAACGGAGTAGACTCTGCCTCGTGAGGTAAAACTAAGAAGTTTTAGGCAAATGCTGGGATGGTTCCTAACTGAAGGCCACGGCCACCTTCATCCCAATCCTATCCCCAATTTGCAAATACACACATTAGCACAGTCATCGCAATAGCACAGGTTATCACACGAAATACACAGGGCTATATGACTGCTACGTCGCAGTACATAAAATAATCAACAACAACAACAACAAGAGCCGTTTTGAAACGATTTAGTGTGAACTCTGTGGCTGAGATTACAATTGGGATGACAGTTGTTTTAAAAGGAGTTTGAATTCTGTTGAAAGTCCACATATTTGCTGCAATTTCCGTTATTATTATTATTATTTTGTGTTGCAGAGCCCAGGATGTGCACCCCTGCTAGATGTTACGTGACCAATGATGAGATTAAACGCTCCAAATGTAATCGCAGTGCAGAAAACATGTGAGGAATGTTAAATGGTGTGTAGCACAGAGGTTTATAGGATTACTCCTACGTGGAGAAGATAACCTCTAGCATGAGAGAGAAAAGGCCAGGAACACTGTGCAGGAAGCAGTCTCCTCAACCAAACCATGCTAAAGTATATGAAGAAATTACAGTAAAAATGATTAATGCCAGTTTCAGTATGTTCATAATACAGAATACCTGGTGCGGCAAAACGACTTTCAAAAAAGACTTTATGTTCGACGATGTAGAAATGTAAATATTATACGTCAGAAAACTGTATCATAATGAGGGTCATTATAGTACTGTTACTCATTATGAAATAGTTTCTCCAGCCAAGCAGAGCTCATTCATTGATCAATTAGACAAGGATAGCTTCGCGCATGCGCTAAAAATCCAAGATGTTGGACGTGAATGACATGATTTGAAAGTTCAAAATGGATATCGGATCAACCATTGTAGTTACATTCCCAAACACCTTTACGGTAACAAGCATTGCCAAGCAAAGTAAATGGTCTCTGCTTTCGAAGTACTTTGACACACGCATGCGCTCTGTTCTGTTCACTAACTGAAGTAACTGAATCCCACAGATATTTATGAATATTTATGTTAATACATATAATAAAGTTATAATTTTATCGTCGAACATAAACAGTCGTATGCAACTCGCCTATAATGGTAATTATTGCCATTATAGGCTCGTTGCATAATGTACTATTCTAACTCTATAACTAATAAAATGTCTGCTAAATATAGCTCTTATTATTTTAAGAACTTGAAGACTGCTCCTCGTACACTTGAAAAATATCCAAAATGGAGACGTAGGAGAGGGAAATATAAGGAAGTCTTGGATTTTTCTCTCACTCCATTCCGGCAACCTTTGAATTTATTACTCATAATTCCGTGAGTCCATTAAGGGTTAACTTTATAGCACTCCCCCAGGCCTACGTTGAGAAGTGTTCTCTCTTGATGAAATCAAGTTGCAAGGCCCCTCTCTTAGTTCGAGGAGCTATTGAGTCGAACAGGGAATCGAAAACTCAGAACAGTACGGAAGTAAAAGAAAGGAAACAATAACTCAATAAACAAAGCGAAGTGCATACAAAAATTAACTTACGTGGGAAGAAATTGCCAGTGAGAGTAAAAGAGACTCAGTCTTTATATCGTACAATGACAAATATATTTCACTTGCAAGGGCTGTGCACGTTAATCATAAACAAAGGTATTTTGGGCACTCGAGTATCATAATAAGGCAGCAAGATAAGATGAGTAGTTGCCTTATTTATGGGCTTGCAAATAGTGGCCATCTCCCCACACAGTCTACTTACGTGTGTATGGAATATATCTGATAAACAGTGCCATTATGGTGGCTATATTAATATGTGTATTTGCAATTAGGGCTCGGATTGGATAGCAGGTGGCCGTATCCTTATCCATCTTATAATTTGCCTGTAGTGGAAGTGGAAAACGTTGACAACTACTTCTAAGGCAGTTGAAGGGAAGTAAAGCCGGCGCGGCGGTCCCCTGTCATAGATTTATGACATGAAAAAGAACATTCCACTAACTAAACTTGAATGAAGCCAAAATGTGTAGGTTATGTTTGATTAATGCTCTCAAGTTCCAACGTTCGTCACCAGGCGCTGGTTGCGATGGCATCTAGTAGTAACGAAGTTCACAGCTAGGTGTCGTGGATGGTAGCATTTGGTAGCGAAAGTAGGAACTACTTGAAATTATCGTCTGCAGTCCTTACTTGAATCAAAAACGGATAACACACGCTGATACAGTCATCACAGTTAACACCGGTTATCAGACAGATTCTACACACACCCAAAGTACACGGGGCTACATGACCGTGTTGTCGCAGCCCCTAAACTAAGAAACCAGCCAATAATCGAACCCACATCTTTAAGTTCTGCCTCAAACGATGTGTACCCCATTCTAGCACAGAATTAAATGTCCGGATAGAATCTGGAATTGAGCACAAGGAATTTGCGGCTGGGTTTACAATACGTCATGAGTCAACAACTGTGCCTTCTCCCAAATGCTAAATTGCACATTGTACATACACTGCTATAGACATTACAATACAACGTGTTATCAGACAAATATTACATACATAGAAACACATGCGGCTCAACGATACGATGCCCAAACTACAACAAACGTCGTTGACCAGTGAAAGAAACGTTATAATTAGAGGATTTAAGTTCACGGGGACAACTTGGAGAAAGACCATGTTCCCTACCAACAGAGTAATAAACATATGCTGTTTGTTTTTGTTGTTGTTGCTGGTTGGTTCCTTAGTTTAGGGGCTGCAACAACGTGGTCATGTAGCCCCGTGTACTTTGGGAGTGTGTAGAATCTTTCTGATAACCGGTGTTAATTGTGATGACTGTATTAGTGTGTGTTATCTGTTTTTAATTCAAGTAAGGACTGCAGACGATAATTTCTAGTAGTTCCTAGTTTCGCTACCAAATGCTACCGTCCACGACATCTAGCTGTGAACTTGGCTACTACTAGATGCCATTGCAACCAGCGCAGCGCCTGGTGACGAACGTTGGAACATAAGACCATTGATCAAATCTAACCTACAAATTTTTGCTTCACACGCTTTTAGTTAGTGGAAGGTTCTTTTACATGCCATAAATCTTATGACATGGGCCAGCCGGCTTTATTTCCCCTCCGAAGGAAGGCACACTGAGGGATTTCTAACGCTCTTAAAAATCCGACGACTACCGGCCGGGTTTGAACCCGCGACCTTGGGCATAGAAGCTCAGCATGCTACCAACTACGCCACCGAAACCGCCGTTGTTGTTGTTAATTCATTTCAGGGGCATGGAACACCTTGGTCATCAGCCTCGTGTAGTAAAGTGCGTTTTGACTTGTCTGATAACCTGTATTTCTGTATTGACTCTAGTAGTTTGTGTAACTGTGTTAGGCACAGGAATAGCGTAGATGCCCCGGGACTTGAAATAATGTACTATCTCGGCATTTCCCTGGAGGGAGTGTGTAGAAACCCGGAGATAAACCTCTGTTAGCGCCGGGATTCAAGATTCTGAACTCTGGACTTGCTGCAGCTCCCCATCGTGGCCATGGTGCATGATTTAACGAGCACGGCAACACCGCGGGACAATAAACATCTACTGTATGAGAGAAGATAACAATCTCGCTGTTTCCTGATTGTTCCCCTAACACAGCAAACAATGTCAGAGAAACATTTCAATCATCAAACCCACAATTTCACATAAATATAGGGTTAAAATTAACAATTTAACTGTGGCTCTACCCATACTGCGGTTCACTCGCCAAAGCAGATAAATTATGCACTTCCGATCCAGTGAATACGCGGCCCTTCCCCTTGGGACGATACATTACCGATGTACCAGCGGCGGTCAACCCCAGGGAAAACAAAATTAAATCATGACCAACATTAAATTACATAATTTATTTTCAATATCTGAATGTATGCGCACTGGATTACAACGTGAAGGCTGTTGATAATGCTTTGTGACGTATAGGCCATAGCTTGTCTTCTTTATAAATACTGTCAAGCCTGGAAATCTCGAACTTCTATTACTCGAAATTTTGATAACTCGCAGTAGTTGTTATTTCCTGAACAAAATCCTCTAATAACATGGTTTTTTTTCTCCATAAGTCGAATTTATACCTATATAAATCGAATTCTTCGATATCTCGAAGCTTAAATTACACCTTCTGTCTGAAAAGTTCGGTGAAAGGGCTATATTACGAACGGATTGTTGGCTTACCTGAAACAGACGTTACTGTCCTTCGAAGTAATCCCAGTGGATGGTTATGCACTTTTGAGAACAACTGAACAAGTCCTGGAAACTCCTGGCATCGTCTTTTTTAGGAATTGCCTTCAGTTTGGGTGGTCAAAACTCTAAATTGAAAGTAAGAGAGAAGCGTGAATTTATGCAACCTGCCTTGCACACCTGATAGACGGGTGGCAGTGAGAAGGGTGAATTTATGCAATCTAACGTGCACACCTGTTCGACGGGAGGCAGTAAGATGGTGAATGTTCCGTGGAATGGTCTTGAAAACTATTGTCACGGGTGACGAGACCTGGGGCCTGAGGTACGACCTCGAAGGCAAGCGTCAAAGTATGGAGGGTCAGAGGTTTTCGGACATTTCGGGCATCCAACGTAATGTGACGACCCAACTGAAGGTAATCCCTCAGGACAGGACTTGTACAGCCGTTCTAAGAAGTGCATGACCATCCACGGGGATTATTTCGAAGGATTGTAACGGCTGTTTCAGGTAAGCCAACAATCCGTCCGTAATATAGACCCATTCACCGAACATTTCAGACGGAGGGTGTATATACCTGGCACTTAAACTTCCCTGCTTGGTAGCAGAAGACATAACAAAATTAAACATTCAATAATCAACATGCTGAGCAAGAAGGGATTTGAATGCTACGAGGAAGTATGTACACTGGATTCTCAAGAGAGAAACCGTTTTGCTGACATAGTTGTATTTAAGAAAACATCCAATGAAGCCTATATAATTTATGCAACCATTTGGTTTGTGAAGAATACACCAGATCAGGCTAAAGAGGTTGACCAGGAAAAAAAGTCTATCTATGAAGATTGAGTTCCGTACCTTCGGGAAATACGAAGTACGTCCAGAAAGTAAGTTCCGTTTGGTAATAACATTAAATTGTGTACAGATACAGAAAATTATTTATTGCCCAAAATTCTACAACCCTTAAACTACTTTTCCACATAACTGCCGAAATGTTGCAGGCATATGTCGTAGCGTGGCACGAGTTTTTTGTATACCTTCTTCATAGACGTGTGCCGCCTGTGTCTTCAACAAGTTGTACGTTCCGCTGCAGCGCAGTTCTGCATATGCGCGGTAGACGCTCTGTATCAAGGAGAAGAAACGTGCGCCATTTTGAGAGCGTTGTTGTGCATGTTTACTCGTACAATGTCGGTGTTGATTGAAAATCCCGCCGCATGTGAAATCAGATCTGTGATTCGTTTTCTGAATGCTAGGAAAGTGAAACCAATTGAAAATTATCGGCAAATTTGCGAAGTGTATGGATAAAATGCGATGAGTGATTCAATGGTGAGATGATCGGTCCGACAGTTCAATGAAGGACGTAGTGAAGTGCACGATGAAGAACGAAGTGGGCGTCCATCTTTGGTTACAGAAGAACTGGTTCACGCGATTGATGACAAGATCCGGGAAAACCGCAGGTTTACAATTAGTGCTCTCGCTATGGAATTTCCCCAAATCTCACGATCACTAATTCATGAAATTGTTACCGAAAAACTGAACTTTCGTAAACTTTGCTGACGTAGGGTAGCAAAGATTCTTACGGAGCAACACAAAACAAAACGGATGGGGAGTGCACTTCTGTTTTTGACCCGTTACAATAAAGGCGGCGAAGAATTTCTGACACAGATAGTCACAGGCGATGAAACTTGGATTTCTTACGACACCCCTGAAAGTAAGCGGCACTCAATGGAATGGAGGCACACTTCATCCCCAGCAAAGGTTAAGCCGAAACAAATCTTGACACCTCGTAAAATGATGTGCACAGTGTTCTGGGACTGGAAAGGCATATTACTCAATGATTTCTTACCGCGTGGTCAAACAATCAACGCAGATGCTTACTGCGAGACACTTAGGAAATTGCGCCGCGCAATACAGAATAAGCGCCGAGGATTGCTGTCAAAAGGTGTTGTTTTTCTTCACGACAACGCACGACCACACACTGCAAATGTGACGAAAAACCTCCTACAGGGATTTGGCTGGGACGTGTTTGACTACCCTCCGTACAGCCCTGACCTCGCTCCTAGCGACTTTCATCTGTTCACACATCTCAAGTATTTCCTTGGCGGTCAACACTTCAACAATGACGACGAGCTGAAAGAAGATGTTTCCAACTGGTTGAAGACACAGGCGGCAAACTTCTATGAAGAAAGTATCCAAAAGCTTGTGCCACGCTATGACAAATGGCTGCAAAAGTTCGGCAGTTATGTGGAAAATTAGTTTAAGAGGTGTAGAATGTTGTGCAATAAATAATTTTTCTGTATCTGTACACAATTTAATTTTATTACCAAACGGAACTTACTTTCTGGACGTGCCTCTTATATAAAGAACGATACAGGAATCTTTAATGTACCAGGAATGTTAATTGGTGCCAGGGGCACCATCTATACAGAAGTTGTTTAACTATTCCAGCTGCTTGGCTTAGGAAAGAATCACCTCATCACTCTTGCTGAAACATCATTGCTGACTCTGTGGACATATTGCAGCACCATATCTACAATAATGCCAACATATATATATTCATGTGTGAGAGAGTGTGAGTGTAAGTGTGTGGTTACATTTATACCAAAAATGGTTCAAATATTATTTATATGCATTGCTGTGTTCAAAAAATGGTTGTAATATAATGAAAACGAAGAACTTTCACCAACACGGCGCTCCAGGGCTGAATCACAAAAAACGCATTTCCTCTAGTTTTCTTAAATTTACCCCCACTCCTACCCATTGCTCTTAATTATTTCTTTGATACATGGGTTTCAAAGGAAATTAAATTCTCTACAACTTTCATTCAATAAAAGTTTTGCTGAGATCAAGTCTTCCCCCTGTTTTTGCGATGGAAAGTGGAGCGAAAGTGAATCGCCAATCGTATCTCGAATATGCTTGATCCTACAATAAAAACTTTCATATCAAAGTTGTTGAAAATTTAGTAATCTACATTTTCTTGTTTAGACATATTTTCTAACAAATGAACTGGGAATGAGCTAGAGGCCAAAAACTGAAAAAAGTGCCGATTTATGACAGTTTTTTCAAGATGGCGGACGAAGCAACGGGGTGGGGATGACGGAAACTTGGATTAATAACTACCTAATGGTCCTAAACAACATCAAAAAATAAAAAAAGATCCTGCATCTGATGTAAGGTGAACCCCCTTTTTGAGCCTCTATTGACTGGACTAACACCTGAAATTTCTGATAAGAAAATACGGCTTAATTTCAAATTTGTTCCACTGAAATATCCTAACAAAGATTGAGGGGATTGGTGTGTCTTGAATCATCTTGGTAGAAACCAGCAGTTCCAGTTGTTTATTACATTGTAAATAAAATTCTTAAGTACTGTAGTAGTTAGTTGTCGACAGTGGCGGTTTCTGGGAATTCGCCCTGGTGCCAGTGCACACCCATTCTTGCAATAATGCCGTTCACATTTCAATGTTATGTATATAACAATTCAAATAAGATTTTATGGTATTGTGAAGCGTCAACAAATGTCAAGTATACTGCGTTTTTTCATTAAATATACCGCGTTCGTTGCGCGTCACTGTACGTTGCTAGTGTGCTGACTCGGCTATCATCAACGCCGTTCGCCAGTTGCAGCTTTGTATCCAGCGTTTAGGCTTGACGGCAAACGGGGGGCAAGAGGGGATGAGTGTTCACTAGGCAGAATCGGAGCCACAGCATTGCCTGGCGAAAAGAACTGCGCATGCTCCGTTTTATTTTCCATCTCCTTCTGTCACATCTGATTGACAGACGAAGAAGTGATGACCGTTTTAGTGTGCAGGAGCTACCGCACTATCTATTGGAGAATTGTTGTACCAAGTAGCGCAGTTTGAAAGGTTGTGTCGTTTCGCAGCTTGTATAATAGCGCCACTTTTATTCGATTTTCATTGTGCATTTAAAAACCACATCCATACATCGAACTGTATGGATATTACAATTATAGTCTATAGTTGTAACAGTGAATTCAGTTCCATAACATTTCTTTATAATTTAAGATTTTTAAGGTCCAGTATGATTCTATTTGGAGGATTAACGCGTCATATATATTATGAGCCCCTTAAAGCCCAATTTTCCGTTTTTTTTTTTTGTTTTTTTTTTTTTTTTTTAGTTATGTATGGTGAGGATCATGTTCAGCAAGTGGCATTCTGTCAACAGCACAGATAGTGCAAGTACTAACTCGCCTGGCAACCGTATAGGGAGCAGCACAATTTTCTGCTGTCAGTGACTCCATCTACCGGCTGACAGCCAAAGTGGTGTAGTTGGGAGTTACACCACTGTTCCTGCAACTGTGTTGAGTTTTATGAATGTGGTGTGGTTGTTCAGTTGTCTAACGGTTCCAATAATAAGATTTCATTTGTTTACTGGAAACAATTATCGTCAGTGTGATTCATCATGAGTTCAAGTGATGAAGACAGCGTCAGTGAACCAAGTATTTTGGCTGATAATGGATCCAGCGATGTGTATTCTCCGTCACATTCAGATGTGTCCAGTTCTGGTAAGTGGTGTTTATTTTCTAGTTTTCTTATTACTTCACTGCTGAATTTCAGAGTTTCTTTTCTTTGAAGGCTTATACCAAGCTAAAGTACTGCATGTTAGGCATATCAACAGCAAGAAACCTCTACATTATATAGGCAAAACGGAATGTTACAAAATTCATAACCTGAAAATGGAGTCTACAACAACTCACTGTTCTTTTTCAATCCAGGTAATAAAGTTTTACAGTGCTAATGTCAACAGTATCATTATTAATACTGGAAAATGTGGTAAATAACTGGAATAATTTTTATTACTGGCATTTACAGAGACAGCCCAACTACTAGCTGTAAATTAGGTTTTTGGCCTAAAACCTTTACCTAAAATGACAATCTCAAAACAAAATACAAAACCAAAGCCTAGATCTGTTTCAAATGACAGGTACATATTTCTTTGATTTATTAGATTTACTCATAGTTGTGTTTTTTTTAGGGGACGATAGTCATAACAGCAGGGCGGAAGATGAGGCAGAACTCAATCAAAATTAAGCAGTAGCAGATTCGCTTACGCGATATCGAAAGAGAAAACTAAATGTCAGCAAGAAAGCACAGAGAAAGAAAAACAGAAATTGTGGACAATCATACTCGCCAAGAACTGGAAAAGTGGTTGCCGGAAAATCATTCAGTAACCCCAATTGCAACTGCAGGAAAAAATGTTTCTATAAAATTTCAGAGCTGTCAAGAAGAAATGCATTTGACTCCTTTTGGAAAATGGGGTCTTTCTCTGCTCAGAACGCATTGTTATGTGGACTAGTAAAACAAACATTGCCACAACGTCAACGGCCAACAACCGGTGTTAAAAATCATAAAACTACTACTAACATTTTCCATGTGACCATTGATGGAAAAAGTACAACAGTATGTAAAAAATATTTTCTGGAGACTTTCAAAATCTCTGATGGTAGGATGACCCGAGCCATAAAGAAGGCACAACTTGGAGAGTCTCCAGGTGAAGATAAACGAGGCAAGAAAGTTCCTGCTAACAAAACCCCAGAAGAAAAAATGGTACTAGTACGGGATCACATTGCATCGTTCCCCTCTTATCAGTCACACTACACTAATTTCGCTAATAAACTCAAGCATTCAACTACTAATGATCAAGAGAAAGTAAAGTTTCAACAGGACCACGAACTGCATCTACGCAAGGCTGAGAAAGCTCGGGAGTCAATGAATGTGGACACCGAGAGATCAGCTTCTGATAGCTCTTACTATGCATTTTCCTTTGATTTAGAAAAGTCTCTACCCTTTCCTAAACTGACATGTCAAGTAGCTTACTATAAACTTAATTTATACGTTTACAATTTAGGATGCCACGAGTTGTCATCAAAATTAGGATTCATGTACTGCTGGGATGAAGTGACTGGATCTCTAGGTTCCCAAGAAATTGGTGCGTGTTTGGTGAAACACATTAAAATGAGAGCGGCAGCAGCAAAACATGTTTTGATGTATAGTGATAGCTGTACAGGACAGAACAGGAATAGGAATATCGCCATGACATTAATGAAAATAGTTACCAGCGAAGACAATAATATTGAAATCATAGACCAAAGGTTCATGCAAAGTGGACATTCCTATCTCCCAAATGACTGTGACTTGGCCTCCGTAGAAAACTACAGCAAGAGACAACACATGTTATGCCCCAATGATTGGTACAATATTATTTCCAAGTCAAGGAAGAAAAATCCCTTTCATGTCACTGTCATGTCAAACAAGGACTTCTTGTCTGTAGACAATTTGTTGCAATCTATCACCAAAAGGAAAACTGACACTGAAATACATCCAGTGACATGGCTAAAGATGCAGTGGATTCGGTACCAAAAGAGCGAACCTTTCACAATCCTTTTTTAAGGAAACTCTTTCAGAGGACATGGCATTTTACAAGTTGGACTTCAAACCAGGATCTAAAAAGGGACGCCCGGTTTCTCTGGCTAACATACATCAGGGAAATCTGTACAGAGGACCAAGAGCTGTTACAAAAGAGAATAAAAGGGATATGGAAGACCTTCTTCCCTTCATCCCGCCTGTTCATCACCACTACTTTGAGGGTCTTCTTACTTCTGACGATGCTGAAGATATCGGTCCATTGAATGGATGATGAGTAACAAACATTATGTACTTGAAGTGTCGTTAACTACCAAGCATGTTTTACTAGGTCGTGAATCGAATACTTTACCTGAATGGAGATGACATTATTGATAAGGAGTAACAAAAATTACGTAAATAAAGTGTTGTGGACTGCCATGCATGTTTTTATTGTAAACAAAATGCTTTACCAGTTTATAGCACAAGTGGTGTAACGTACTTTAGGCCCGTATAGCAGGTCTATATCTGGACAAAATGTATCAGAGTTGTCAATTTGAGTTAAAACAAACCTTTCTAAACAAATACGTGTTAACTAATAATAATGAAATATACAGCTGATTTTTTAGAACAACTCTAGTAAACCTTTAAATATTCAGAACAAGAATAATGTGAGTTACACCACTTGGGCTTTAAGGGGCTCATATCTTGGTGATCTTGGCCGTGGCAAGTAGGCCTATTTGTTAGAAGTGTGTTATTAAAGTGTGGAATATTTGAGTGCGTGTATTATTAAGTATGTAATCGCTTATTCTCCCAGCTTGGCTTCACCCACGGATATAGCGTCGGAAGGACTGTGTCTGGGAGCCAAACACACTTTGTCATCAGATGCAACTGGGGATGCTGACAAGCGCCCGAAAACTTGGGTCTAATTCCGGGTCAAAAAAAGGGATTTTGACCGTTGGGTGAAAGGAACCGTCCCAGTATTTGCCTAGTGATAAAAATGGAAAACCACGAAAACCATTTTCAGGACGGCCGAGGTGGGATTCGGGATTATAATGGCTACTGTTCAGGATTTAAAAACCATTACATCGTCCCAACTTACTCTGCAAGAGAAGGTGACTATATAATAAGAACAGGGAAGACATATTCCAATCCTGAATTTAATTCAAACATCCCTGTGCAAAGCGAAGGCTAGGAATCGCTTATTCCATGATGAAGTTCTAGCAAGCTAGTATAAGTGGGCTTGTGGCTGTGAACTAACCAACAGGCTGTATTGTTTTCCGTGCTTAATGCTGGCGTGTGAAGACAAAAGTAGTGCTACGTGCACAAACACAGGGTTTTCTGACTTAGGATATTTAAAATAAGGAAATTTCTCACCGCACGCTGGAAGCGCAGGTAGATTTCACCGGGGAGAGAAAAATGCTTCGAATTCACTAAATTTGCCAATTGTTGTACAGTATACCTACGAAAGTTCCACATGTTAAGCATACAGCATCTTCTTATAATCACTTGGTGTAAGAGTGGGTCATATCAAATATTCTTTCAGACAAACATTGTAGGTACCGTACATTTTAGAGGGGTATTGCCCATTTCAAACTGTCTTGATATTGTGCTTATTAAGGGAGGTATGATTTCTTTTCTCTCAAAACTCCATTTTTCTTACCCTTTTGATCAATGGTTGGTGCTATCAAAAACTTTACGAAGATAAGAGTTTGGCCCTTATTCGAAAAATAGTAGGAACTTTGAATGGATTCAGGTTTTAACACACTTAGAAAGTTATAGCAATATTTCACTTTCCCCCCATTTCCAACCCCTTGGTCCAATTTTGCCCGTTAGCGAACTCGACCGAGATTTTGAATGGTTATATTTTACGGTATGTATACATATAAATTATATATTAACTTTTGAACTGACTGTGGTTTTGGGATCTGGGGGATGTGAACCGTGAGAATATGTCAAATTTTTCCGGAAGTCACAACGGTACCCTTTGCAATAGGTAGCTTTCTATTGAAATCTAACTAAAATGGATAAATATGAACAATCAAAAGCGTTCATGAATGCAGAATTGGAATTACAAGTACTAGGAAAATAACAAATCCGACAACAGCGTCATTGTGCATTCAGGAGGGAACATAAAACAACAAAATATCGAGGTGTCGAAAAACCGACTCCGAGTGCCACTAGTGAACTTGGAGAAAATAGAGTAACATCGTGATGAGACAGTTATTTTGTATGCTTAGATATGCATCTATTTATATAAAATTTAGTTGTTTCTTTAAAGAGTGCACACCCACAATTTTTTCTTCACCTGCCACTACTGGTTGTCGAACATTCAAGTATTCTTACAGTGCAACTTATTTCAAACAGCACTGAACGTGGTTGAGAATTTTGTGGCGGAATCTCATGCACAGAAAAAGAAGCAGAAAAAAATGACGAATTTCATCAAGTCATGAAATTGTAAATAAAGTTCCGCCTGCATTTTGTATTGTAAAATTTAACTTACTTAGATAATGTAATAAATCTGTCAAGTAGTGTGTTTGTGCCGGTTCTAGCGCCACCTCCACCTCCCCACCTCACAAGATGGCGGTGGCACGATATCTCTCGAACCCCTGGTTGGATTTTAACAAATGAGGTGTCGTTGAACTCGGGCTGACACCCCCTTTCCAATGGATAACATATTTCAATCCCAAGATAAAACCTACCCCTACTAGGGGGTGGAATTGTAATATTTTAGAGAATCTCGCTTTCCAAGTGCAACATGTGAGAGTTTGAATGCCAATATGGAATTCAACGTTATTCAACACAAGAGACATGTGTACGGTGGATAGCCAATATGAATGAACATGCTTGTTTTTTGTTTTTTACACATGCCCATTCATGGCCTTTGTAAGAGGGCGGGCTTTTTGAAGATGGCAGCTGTAGTGTAACCTAACCTAACCCAACCTAACCGGTCCTTGTTGACGGGTCATTGTTGGTGGATCCCTGTGGACTAGTCCTTTTTGACAGGTCCTTGTTGACAGGTCATTGTTGACAGGTCCCTGTGGTCGGGTCCCTGTGGACGGGCCCCTTTGGACTGGTCATTGTTGACAGGTCCTTGTGGACGAGTCCTTGTGGACGAGCCCCTGTGGACGGGTTCTTGTTGACGGGCCCTTTTTGACTAATCCCTTTAGTCCGGTCCCTTTGGACTGTCCCTATGGACTGGCCCATGGTCCCTAATGCTATGATGAAATTAAACGTTGTTCCACATGAAATGCATGTGAAGAGCCGATTGCTACTATGAATTAACATGTTTATTTTTTGTTTTTACGCATGCGCACTTGGGGTTTTTGTAAGCGGGCGGGCTTTTTGAATAATGATTTATAGATGAGTTATTTTTTTAAATTACCAAAAGATCCAAAACTAATAGGTCATTAGCTTTTTAATATCTCATGAATCAATGAGGCTAGGGACCTGTATGAGAGGTCGTTGGACTTGAGGTGATATTCTGTTTTTGAATATATTATTTATTTATGTCAAAAGGGCCTAACTGCACTTTTGTTAATATCTCGCTAACTAATAATCAGAGAGGATCAAGTGAGGTGTCATAGGACTCAGGATAGTCAACCCTTTTCCATGACCAACGAATTTACCCAAAAGATCTAAGGTCATTAGCTTTTTAATATCTCATGAATCAATAAGGCTAGGGACCTGTATGAGAGGTCGTTGGACTTGAGGTGACATTCTGTTTTTTAATATATTATTTATTTATGTCAAAAGGGCCTAACTGCACATTTGTTAATATCTCGCTGAATAATAATCAGAGAGGGTCAAGTGAGGTGTCATAGGACTCAGGATGGTCAACCCTTTTCCATGACCAACGAATTTACCCAAAAGACCTAAAACAGCAAGGTCATTGACCTATGATTTTATAAACTAATAATCAGAGAGGCTCAAGTGAGGTGTCATGGGACTCAGGATGGTCAACCCTTTTCCATGACCAACGAATTTACCCAAAAGATTCAAAACAGCAAGGTAATTGACCTAATATTTTATAAACTAATAATCGAATATCAACATGTGAGGTGTCATAGGACTTAGAATGGTCAACCCTTTCCCATGGCCAATGAATTTACCCAAAATACCCAATACATCAGGGCCATCGACCTGAGATTTTATAAACTAATAATCGGATAAGAACATGTGAGATGTTTACCATGTGTTATGAAACATAGCTAGGTAGAGAAAGAATTAGTGTAGGCTACATGTATGGTGACTCACAAGTCTTTTACCATTGAAACTTGTTTTTCAGATCAAACTGCAATATAGAGAGAGTATAGGTTGCAGGTATGGGTTAATAAATGATAAACGGTGTACACATATTCTGACAAGAATTTAGAGTAGACTATCTTTAATTGATTGGTTAAAGAGTATAGCTAAAACACAAAAATGCTCAGTGGTTACCGGGACAAGATGGTCGCTACACACAACAAGCTTTAAATACTTGAGGCTAATAATCTATACACACACACTCGCTTGTTCTAAACTAAACTGTGTTGCTATCAGTGCTCAGACAGTAGGCTGATGACAAAATGCATTGCTAACAGAAATACAATCATTTCCGGTTGTATAATGTTACCAGCTATCCATTTTGTGTTGCAGTGTTAAGCACTTTTAGCTCTTGTACTGGTGGTCTTAACTCGATTTCCAGGTCTGAGGCCTAGAACGAGTAAAACTAAGAAACAAGGGCATGGTGGTGTAGTGGTTAATCTGTTAGCCTTTACACCAGGGTTCGATTTCAGGTTAATATGCATGTCATAAACATATTAAACAAAACAAAACAGCGATAACGTTTAAAACTGATTACATTTGTGTCTTTTCAAATTATTACTTGGATTACAAATACAAAGGTGAACTGGGTTTGATATACAGTTAATGCTGTCTATCACACACTAGACTGTAAGAAAGGCAAAAGAGCAAAAGGCGTAGGTAGAGCAGTGGTAAAATTGCTATATGTAGAGAACTACCTAGCGGTTTTATGAACTGGCAACGCTATATCGCATAAACAGTGCAGGATACAATCCAGCAATCAAATTTGTATCTTGTGGAACAGAGAAAATGCACTTTTACCTTGATGGATAGCAAATGAGTGCAGATGAATGACCTATGCATTAGCCTACCATAGGGTTATAACCACGAGGTGGAGGTGTGACTTCTATATTTTATTGTTTAGAGACATGGCTTTTTTGTAACCAGTAGATTTAGTATTTTGTAAATATTCATTTATGTAATTGTAAATAGTGGAAACATTTTTTGTAATAGTAAATGTTAAATGTATAACTAAAAGTTATTTGGGATAAGTGTGCTTGTCAAGTATAAATAGCGTGGTTGTATTTGTTTTTCAAAGACAGGTATGGTTGTGTGAATGTATGACTATATATAGAATTATAGAGAGAGAGAGAGCTTGTGTGTGTGCGTGTGTGTGTGTGTGTGTGTGTGGGTGTGTGGGTAGCATTGATTGTTCAACCAAAGCAAACACGGCAAGGTAGGATGGTGGGGAAATTAATGTATATAGCAAATGGTAAATAGTATACTGTAATTTTTTTAACACATGTGTTTTTTTTATAAATGCAGCGGTAGATAGGTGTTATTTTGTAAAACAGTCTTACCTACAGTAGTAGTAGTAGAAGTAGTAGGCCTATATGTTTTCGGAAACAAACAGAAAGAGAATGCACTATTGCCATTGCCAAGCACTTCCATTAAGGTGATTTCAAGAAAATTTAAATCAGCAAATGTGAGTTTTACAAAACTAAACTTTCAGCATGGACTAAATCATAAACGTGTCGTCTGTGATATGGAAAAAAAATAGAAAATCCATGTTTCCATATCAACACAATTTAAAAACCTAAAACTGACATTTAAAAAATGTAAATGGGAAATTGACAAATGTGTAAACAACAAAATGGAAAATTCTTGTTTCCATATCATGAAATCCAAAAACTTTAAAATGACATTTTCAAATTGTGTACATGGAAAATTGACAAATGGCAATGTGTGAAATGTGAAAATGAAAAAAAAATGAACAAATGGCTATCATTATTTAAAAAAAAAACCGTCGTGTTCTATCGTTAAAGTGTGAATCAAACCACATCTACTTATTTGGATCACCCGAGACTGAGTAGACCTGTTTTAGTCCTAATATACTTTTAATATTTTATGTTAAAGCTCGAATTGAACTCAAGAGCTTTAGAGTGCCAGCTAACTATTATAACCGTTACGTCACAAAGACAACTTTACACTACTCTTAATGAACAATAATAAGTAAAATAATAATAAATGTTGATTTTTTTTTTAGGATGAACATGGTTATACTCTTTCTGTTGCACACTCTGCTAGCTACTAGCCAGCAGCTGGGGTCTTAGAAAACGATACAGTTGACATTTTGTAATGAGATGTGACATGTTTCAAAGTACAGTATTATGGGTTGCTGTTGAGTAAAAACTAATCCTGTACAAGGAAGCAAGGGTTCGAACCCCTTACCAAACATTACTATTGCCTGAACATGGCTTGACGACACTGTATTATTATGATAATCGGTACACAAACCATAGATAGGGTGTATTGTTTAAGATCACTTTCTTTCTGAACATAAGTGGAGACTGTTGATGGTTAACAATGGCATTAATATAGTAGGACGTGGGTATAGCAATTAATAAAAAACAGACAATACCCATACAATATTTTTATTTTTTTAATATAAGTACTTGTACAATAGTCACATTCAAAATACAGTCCTTTTTGATTCTCTTGCTTATGAAGGGTATATAGCCTTGAAGGTCAGCCCCTTAAAACAACAACAACAACAACACAACCTTTTGCATAGTCTGTGATGTTGATGACTCTTGAGATGTGGAAGATGGATTAAACATAACTTTTACAACAGGGGTTAAATGTTGCTCAATAAACACTGCACTATCTTGAGTAGCAACATTTTTTTCTTGTACTAGCTTTTTAGCATTGTCATGATTATTTGTTGACACCAACAGTGTTTCATCTGATACACCACATTGATGATCACTCACACTTAAAACCTTACCATTTCTACTTTTTAGATTGGCTCGACATCGTTTTGACCTCTCTTTTGAGCATCGCCAAAATATTATTCCTTTTACATTTTGACGATTATATTTATAAGAGTAGCCTTTATAGAGCACACGTTGTTTACCTCTGTTAGTTGTAGTAAGTTCCATAGTAGCAATTAACCTGTTAGTACGATTTGCTCACTACAAAGGTTATAACTGTTCTGATAATAAAATCATTTAGCCTTGGCTTTTATATTTAATATGTACCGTTTGAAGTGATAGCAAAAGTGAGAGCAAAATGGTAGCAGAGTGGTAGAAAATATTACATGTATTGTTAATAAATAGTTTGAGCGGTTATGTGGATCCATTACATAATAATTTTGGCTCGACGAAGCTCATTTTCTATATCCAATAGTTCTTCCTCATATTCAGTATAACCAGCCTGTTTATAGACATGCAGTTGCTGAAGCCGCCGGATTAGCTTACTTGGATTGTTTCAGTAGACAAATACAACAAATTATTTTTTTGGTGTAAACAAAGCATCATCATCATCATCATCATCATAACAATTATCATCATCATCATCATCATCATCATCATTATAATCCTCATCACTATTACTATTCCTTTTCGATCCTTTTGCAATACCACATTTTGCACAGTCTGTGTTGCCTTTGATAATGTTGGGAGTTTTTCAGACATTGACAACTGTCCTAACACGACTTTCTGAGGAGATGATACATGCTTCTTAACAAACAATGCACTATCTTGAGCTGCAATATCTTTTTCTGGGACAACTGTTTTAGCATTTTGAATAGTTTTTTTAAACAGCAACGATGTTTTATCTGGTACACTACATTGATGATCACTCACACTTAAGACATCACTATTTTTACTTTTCAGCTCACCTCGACACTGTTTTGAACAACGCCAAATAACAGTTCAATTTTATTGGTTCGTTTTACAATATATGTATATCCTTTATAGAATGCATATGGCATACCATTGCTATTTGTTAGCCTATTTTCAATTTTGAAAAAATAGGCTTATGAGAACGAAGTTAGATGTCGGTGCATTACAAAGTACATAAATATATACTGTGCCATGTTTCATTGTGTTTGGTTGGTTAAATCGCGAGAAACGTCCATGTGTGTGTGTGATTCGTGTGTGTGTCCCCCCGCTAATAAAATCTAAACGGCTGGAGAGATTTCAATGAAACTCGGTAAGTTCACAGCTCTATTCCGGGCGACCCCGACCGTGCCCTTCAAATTTTGTTACGTCCCACCAATCCAACATGGCGGCTGTGCGAAATATTTCACAAGCATTCAATATCTTCGAAACTATTACCGATATCACCCTGGAATTTTGTATGGTGATAAAGGGAGTTACTAGAAATTCACTTATATGACCTTTGAAAATCTGGTAACTACAAAACCAACATGGAGGCCAAACGAAGTTGCGACTTTTAAATGGACGTTTCTCGCGATTTAACCAACCAAACGCAATGAAATCTGGCACAGTATATGTTTATATACATTGTAATGCACCGACATCTAACTTCGTTCAATTATTTACATAACCTCAAAATGGCTGCTGTGCGAAATATTTCACTGGCATTCAATATCTCCGAAACAATTTATGATATCAACCTGAAATTTTGTACGGTGATAAAGAGAACTGCTACAAGTTTATCTATGTAACTTTCAAAAACCTGTAGACTACGAAACGAACATGGCGGCCAAGCGAAGTTGAAATATTCTAATACATTTTTCTCGTGATTTAGTCATATGAACGCATTGAAATGTGGTAGAGTAAATGATATATTGTCATTCACTGGCATCTAATTTAGTTCAATTGTTTACATAAACTGAAGATGGCGGCTGTGCGAAATTTTAAAATTAAGTTTTTATTCTTGTGCCGTAATCATGCCATCGAAGTGAAAGTCTGAATAATGAAGCTACGCAATAATTTCCCTTTAATGGTACATAACTCTATGGCCTATACATATAACAATCCAAAATGGCGAACATCCGAAATATTTTGACGGTTCTCAATATCTAAGAATCTTTTCCAGCAATCAAACTGTTTTTTTTAAATTGTTCATAGAGGCTATGAACATAAGTTCACCTATATGACTTTCAGCAACCTGGTGAGCACAAATCCAACATGGCGGCGACGCGAAGTATACATATTTAAATGGACGTTTCTCGCGATTTAACCATCTGAGTGAAGTGAAACTTTGCACGTTAATGCTTATACAAATGTTAATCCACTGGTATCTAATTTATTTCAATTGTTTTCATAACCACAAGATGGCATCTGTGCGAAATTTTAAAATCTCGCTTGTGTCCTAATCATGCGATTGAAGTCTGAAAACCACACGTACACAATAATCTTCATGTTTTTTTCTTTTTTTTAGTGTATGGCTTTTAGTGCCGGGAGTGTCCGAATACATGTTCGGCTCGACAGTTTTGTAACTGCTTCGAGACGGACACCCAATGGGTGAGCTACAAGTACCGTTGGGGAGGTAAGTTGGAATGTAAGAACGATGAGTTGGAAGGTAGCGGCTGTGGCCTATAGTTAGGGACCAACCCCGGCACTTGCCTGGAAGGAAGATGGGAAACCACAGAAGACCATCTTCAAGGTTGCCGGAGGGGGGATTCGAACCTCCTCGCCTCCCGGATGTGAGCGACTGCCAGCAGTCATGCCGTAACGACCACGGCTAACTCACCCGGTAACCTTCATGTAATAGTACATAAATAAAAATTCAACCTGGCTACCATCTGCAATATTTAGTCGGTTCTCATTATCTACGAGTCTAACATAGCAATCAAACTGAAATTTTGTATGTTGATAGAGGCAATTAATATGAGTATGATATATGAAATTAGGCTGTATCACGGAACTACTTGTTGATAATTCCATGTCAATTGTCAAGCATGAACTAATCTCTAGCAAAGTTCACTCGATAATATAAATAATAGTTTAAAGTGAGAGGAAAAGTGGGTGCAAGAGTGGGTGCAAAAGTGGGTGCAAAAGTAGGTGCAAAAGTGGGTGCAAAAGTGGGTGCAAGAGTGGGTGCAAAAGTGGGTGCAAAAGTGGGTGCAAAAGTGGTTGCAAAAGTGAGTGCAAAAGTGAGTGCAAAAGTGGGTGCAAAAGTGGGTGTAAAAGTGAGTGAAAAAGTGGGTGTAAAAGTGAATGCAAAAGTGGGTGCAAAAGTGGGTGCAAAGGTGGGTGCAAAAGTGAGTGCAAAAGTCAGTGTAAAAGGGAGTGTAAAAGTGAGTGCAAAATTGGGTGCAAAAGTGGGTGCAAAAGTGAGTGCAAAATTGGATGTAAATGAGGGTGCAAAAGTGGGTGCCGCTTATAGTAGGCATGAATTTAACTAGAATGTGATTTGAGTAAATGTAATTTCTAAACCCAAGTAGTTAATAGTCAGTTGGTTTTGATCTATGCAAGCGTAAACATGTCACATACACTGGTGATGGATACTCAAGGCTTTAAGGTCAACGAAAACAAGTGCAGTATATATATTAAAGAGGTGGGTATCATTGATTGCACAACACGCGGGTTACTATATCTTTTTTTCGGACTAGTGTTTTAACATTTGAAGAGTATTTTTAAACAGCAACGATGTCTTATCTGTCACACTACATCGATGATCACTCACACTTAAGACCTCACTATTTTTACTTTTTAGCTCACTTTGACACTGTTTTGAACGACGTTTTGAACAACGTCAAATAACAGTTCCATTTTATTGGTTCGTTTTACAATATACGTATAACCTTTATAGTATGCATATGGCTTACCATAACTATTCGTTGATATTTCCATATCAATTTTCAAGCATGAAATAATCTCCAATAAATTTCGCTCGATAATAAAAATAATAGTTTAATGTGGGTGCAAAGGTGGGTGCAAAAGTGGGTGCAAAAGTGAATGTAAAAGTGGGTTCAAAATTGGGTGCAAAAGTGAGTGCAAAAGTGAATGTAAATGTGGGTGCAAAATTGGGTGCAGTTTATAGTATGCACGATTTTTACTAGAATGTGATTTGAGTAAATGTAATTTCTAAACCCAAGTAGTGAGTAGTCAGTTGGTTTTGCTTTATGCAAGCGTAAACATGTCTCATACACTGATGATGGATACTCAAGGCTTTATGGTCAACAAAAACAAGTATATAGTTAAAGAGGTAGCTATTATTGATTGCACAACACAGAATCTATTTTTGAAATTTTGACAAAGGGCTTAAGTACACTTTTGTTAATATCTCGCGAACCAATAAGACTAGGGCATTGTATGAGGTATTGTTGGACTTTTTGCCGAAGACTGCTGGTAAACACGTATGTTCCCACGACCTTTTTAAAGATGGCGGCTGACCCACGAGGGGTGATTAAAACGTATTCCAAGCGGCACTTGTCGATAAGCAAACCAATATTCAAAGGGGGATATGAAAGAGCTTGAGACGATAACCCCTTTTGATTGATCCCTGTTGATTTGCCCCTTTGGACTGGTCCCCGTTGACTAGCCCCTCTGGACGGGTCCTTTTTGAAGGGAGTCATTTTTGACGGGCCCCTGCTGACGGGTCACTGTGGACGGATCCCTGTGGACGGGTCCCTGTTGACAGGTCCTTTTGACTAATCCCTTTGGACCGGTCCCTTTGGACTGATCCCTATGGGTTGGCCCATGCATTTATCCAAATTATGTCAAAGGGACCGGTCCAAAGGGATTAGTCAACGGGGGCCAGTCCAAAGGGGCAAATCAACAGGGATCAATCAAAAGGGGTTATCGCCTCAAGCTCTGTCATACCCCCCTTTGATTATTGGTTTGCTTATCGACAAGTGTCGCCTGGAATACATTTAAATCTACCTCGTGGGTCAGCCGCCATCTTTAAAAAGGTCGTGGGAACATACGTGTTTACCAGCAGTCTTCAGCAAAAAGTCCAACAATACCTCATACAATGACCTAGTCTTATTGGTTCGCGAGATACAGTATTAACAAAAGTGTACTTAAGCCCTTTGTCAAAATTTCAAAAATAGATTCAGTGTTGTGCAATCAATAATAGCTACCTCTTTAACTATATACTTGTTTTTGTTGACCATATAGCCTTGAGTATCCATCATCAGTGTATAAAAACATGTTTAGGCTTGCATAAATCAAAACCAACTGACTACTCACTACTTGGGTTTAGAGATTACATTTACTCAAATAACATTCTAGTAAAAATCGTGCCTACTATAAACTGCACCCACTTTTTCATTCACTTTTGCACTCACCTTTGCACCCACTTTTGTACCCACTTTTACACTCACTTTTGCACCCACTTTTGCACCCACCTTTGCACCCACTTTAAACTATTATTTCTATTATCGAGCGAAATTTATTGGAGATCATTTCATGCTTGAAAATTGATATGGAAGTATCAACGAATAGTTATGGTAAACTATATGCATACTATAAAGGTTATACGTATATTGTAAAACGAAACAATAAAATGGAACTGTTATTTGACGTTGTTCAAAACGTCGTTCAAAACAGTGTCAAAGTGAGCTAAAAAGTAAAAATAGTGAGGTCTTAAGTGTGAGTGATCATCAATGTAGTGTGACAGATAAGACATCGTTGCTGTTTAAAAATACTCTTCAAATGTTAAAACACTAGTCCGAAAAAAAGATATAGTAACCCGCGTGTTGTGCAATCAATGATACCCACCTCTTTAATATATATACTGCACTTGTTTTCGTTGACCTTAAAGCCTTGAGTATCCATCACCAGTGTATGTGACATGTTTACGCTTGCATAGATCAAAACCAACTGACTATTAACTACTTGGGTTTAGAAATTACATTTACTCAAATCACATTCTAGTTAAATTCATGCCTACTATAAGCGGCACCCACTTTTGCACCCTCATTTACATCCAATTTTGCACTCACTTTTGCACCCACTTTTGCACCCAATTTTGCACTCACTTTTACACTCCCTTTTACACTGACTTTTGCACCCACTTTTTCACCCACCTTTGCACCCACTTTTGCACCCACTTTTGCAATCACTTTTGCACCCACTTTTGCACCCAGTTTTGCACCCACTCTTGCACCCACTTTTTCACCCACATTTGCACCTACTTTTGCACCCACTCTAGCACCCACTTTTCCTCTCACTTTAAACTATTATTTATATTATCGAGTGAACTTTGCTAGAGATTAGTTCATGCTTGACAATTGACATGGAAGTATCAACAAATAGCAATGGTATGCCATATGCATTCTATAAAGGATATACATATATTGTAAAACGAACCAATAAAAATGGAACTGTTATTTGGCGCTGTTCAAAACATCGTTCAAAACAGTGTCGAGGTGAGCTGAAAAGTAACAAGTAGTTCCGTGAAGAACTATACAGCCTATTTTCATATAACCTGCTCATGTTAATTGCCTCTATCAACATACAAAATTTCAGTTTGATTGTCGTGATAGATTCGTAGATATTGAGAACCGTCTAAATATTTCAGATGGTCGCAGGTTGGATTTTTATTTTTGTACTATTACATTAAAATTATTGTGTATGTGTGGAATTCAAAATTCAATCGCATGATTAGAACACAAGAAGTAAAAACGAGATTTTAAAATTACGCTCAGCAGCCATCTTGTGATTAAGCAAAGAATTGAAATAAATTAGATGCCAGTGGATCAACATTTGTATAAGCATTCAACGTGCAACGTTTCACGGCACTCGGATAGTTAATTCGCGAGAAACGTCCATTTAAATATTTATACTTCGCGTCGCCGCCATGTTGGATTTGTGCTCACCAGGTTACTGAAAGTCCTATAGGTGAACATATGTTCATAGTCTTTGTGAACATTAAAAAATTCAGTTTGGTTGCTGTAAAAGATTCATTGATATTGAGAACCATCTAAATATTTCGGAAGCTCGCCATTTAGGATTGTTATATGTATAGGCCATAGAGTTATGTACCATTCAAGGACAATTATTGCCCAGGTTCAGTATTCAAACTTTCACTTCGCTCGCATGATTATGACACAAGAAATAAAAACTTAATTTTAAAATTTCGCACAGGCGACATCTTGAGGTTATGTAAACAATTGAATTAAATTAGATGGCAGTGCATTACAATCTGCAAAATCATTTACTCTACCACATTTCACTGCGCTCAGAGAGTCAAATCACGAGAAAAGTCTATTAAAACATTTCAAATTCGCTTGGTCTCCATGTTCGTTTTGTACATTACAGGTTTATGAAATATACATAGGTAAACTTGTATCAGTACCCTTCATCACCGTGAAAAATTGCAGGGTGATATCTGTAATAGGTTCGGAGATATAGAATGTCAGTGAAATATTTCCCACAGCCGCCATTTTGAGGTTATGTAAACAATTGAACTAAATTAGACTCCAGTGCATTACAATGTGTATAAACATTTGCTGTACCAAGTTTCATTACGTTTGGATAGTTAAATCGCGAGAAAAGTCTATTTAAAAGTCTCAAATTCGCTTGGCCGCCATGTTGGTTTTCTTGTCACCAGGATCTTAAAAGTCTCATAGGTGAACTTCTAGTAGTGCCCTTTATCACCATACACAATTTCAGGGCGATATCGGTAATAGTTTCGGAGATATTGAATGCAAGTGAAATATTTCGCACAGCCGCCATGTTGGATTGGTGAGACGTAACAAAATTTGAAGGGCACGGTCGAGGTCGCCGGGAATAGTGCTATGAACTTACCGAGTTTCATTGAAATCGCTACAGCCGTTTAGATTTTATTAGGGGGACACACACACACACCTCACTCACACACACTCACGCACACACACACGGACAAAAGGTGATCTCATAAGCCTATTTTTTTCAAAATTGAAAATAGGCTAAAATAGTGATGTCTTAAGTGTGAGTGATCATCAATGTAGTGTACCAGATAAAACATCGTTGCTGTTTAAAAAAAACTCTTCAAAATGCTAAAACACTCGTCCCAGAAAAAAATATTGCAGCTCAAGATAGTGCATTGTTTGTTAAGAAGCATGTATCATCTCCTCAGAAAGTCGTGTTAGGACAGTTGTCAATGTCTGAAAAACTCCCAACATTATCAAAGACAACACAGACTGTGCAAAATGTGGTATTGCAAAAGGATCGAAAAGGACTATATAGTAATAGTGATGAGGATTATAATGATCATGATGATGATGATGATGATGATGATGATGATGATAATGATAATGGTTATGATGATGATGATGATGATGATGATAATGCTTTGTTTACACCAAAAACTCATTTGTTGAATTTTTCTACTGAAACAATCCAAGTAAGCTAATCCGGCGGCTTCAGCAACTGCATGTCTATAAACAGGCTGGTTATACTGAATATGAGGAAGAACTATTGGATATAGAAAATGAGCTTCGTCGAGCCAAAATTATTATGTAATGGATCCACTTAACCGCTTAAACTATTTATTAACAATACATGTAATATTTTCTACCACTCTGCTACAATTTTGCTCTCACTTTTGCTATCACTTCAAACTGTACATATTAAATATAAAAGCCAAGGCTAAATGATTTTATTATCAGAACAGTTATAACCTTTGTAGTGAGCAAATCATACTAACACGTTAATTGCTGCTATGGAACTTACTACAACTAACAAAGGTAAACAACGTGTACTCTATAAAGGCTACTCTTATAACTATAATCGTCAAAATGTAAAAGGAATAATATTTTGGCAATGCTCAAAAGAGAGGTCAAAACGATGTCGAGGCAATCTAAAAAGTAGAAATGGTAAGGTTTTAAGTGTGAGTGATCATCAATGTGGTGTATCAGATGAAACACTGTTGGTGTCAACAAATAATCATGACAATGCTAAAAAGCTAGAACAGGAAAAAAATGTTGCTACTCAAAATAGTGCAGTGTTTATTGAGCAACATTTAACCCCTGCTGTAAAAGTTATGTTTAATCCATCTTCCACATCTCTAGAGTCATCAACATCACAGACTATGCAAAAGGTTGTGTTGTTTTTGTTTTAAGGGGCTGAACTACAAGGTTATCTACTCTTCATAAGCAAGAGTATCAAAAAGGACTGTATTTTGAATGTAACTATTGTACAAGTAATTTTATTAAAGAAATAAAAATATTGTATGGGTATTTTCTTAATTGCTATACCCACGTCCTACTATATTAATGCCATTGTTAACCATCAACAGTCTCCACCTATGTTCAGAAAGAAAGTGATTTTAAACAATACACTCTGTCTATAGTTTGTGTACCGATTATCATAATAATACAGTGTCGTCAAGCCATGTTCAGGCAATAGTAATGTTAGGTAAGGGGTTCGAACCCTTGCTTCCTTGTACAGGATTAGTTTTTACTCAACAGCAACCCATAATACTGTACTTTGAAACATGTCACATCTCATTACAAAATGTCAACTGTATCGTTTTCTAAGACCCCAGCTGCTGGATAGTAGCTAGCAGACTGTGCAACAGAAACAGTGTCACCATGTTCATCCTTTAAAAAAAGTCAATATTTATTATTCTTTTTCTTATTATTGATCATTAAGAGTAGAGTAAAGTTGTCTTTGTGACGTAACGGTTATAATAGTTGGCTGGCACTCTAAAGCTCTTGAGTTCAATTCGAGCTTTAACATAAAATTTTAAAAGTATATTAGGACTAAAACAGGTCTACTCAGTCTCGGGTGATCAAATTAAGTAGATGTGGTTTGATTCACACTTTAACGATAGAACACGACGGTTTTTAATTTTTTTAAATAATGATAGCCACTAGTTCTTTTTTTTTTTTTTTTCATTTTCACATTTCACACATTGCCAGTAGTGTATTTGTAACAGTTCTAGCACCACCTCCACCTCCCCACCTCACAAGATGGCGGCGGTGCGATATCTCTCGAACTTATGGTTGGATTTTAACAAATGAGGTGTCATTGAACTCGGGCTGACACTCCCTTTCCAATGGACAACATATTTCAACCCCAAAAATAAAACCTACCCCTACTAGAGGGTGAAATTGTATTTTTTAGAGAATATCTCTTTCCAATTGCAACATGTGAGTGTTTGAATGCCGATATGGAATGAAACCTTGTTCTACATAAAGTGCATGTGTTCGGTGGGTAGCCACTATGAATTAACATGCTTGTTTTTTGTTTTTATGCATGCCCACTCATAGGTTTGGTAAGAGGGCGGGCTTTTTAAAAGATGGTGGCTGTAGTGTAACCTAACCCAACTTAACGGGTCCTTGTGGACAGGTCATTGTTGACAGGTCATTGTGGACGAGTCCTTGTTGACAGGTTCTTGTGGACAGGTCCTTGTTGACAGGTCCTTATGGATGAGTCCCTTTAGACCGATCCCTTTAGACCGTCCCTTTGGACTGGTCCCTATGGACTGGCCCATGGTCTCTAATGCTATGATGAAATTAAACGTTGTTCCACATGAAACGCATGTGAAGAGCCGATTGCTACTATGAATTAACATGTTTGTTTTTTGTTTTTTTACGCATGCGCACTTGGGTTTTTGTAAGCGGGTGGGGTTTTTGAATAATGATTTATAGATGAGTTATTTTTTTTTAAATTACCAAAAGATCCAAAACTAATATCTCATGAATTAATAAGGCTAGGGACCTGTATGAGAGGTCGTTGGACTTGAGGTGACATTCTGTTTTTGAATATATTATTTATTTATGTCAAAAGGACCTAACTACACTTTTGTTAATATCTCGCTAACTAATAATCAGAGAGGGTCAAGTGAGGTGTCATAGGACTCAGGATGGTCAACCCTTTTCCATGACCAACGAATTTACCCAAAAGATCTAAGGTCATTAGCTTTTTAATATCTCATGAATCAATAAGGCTAGAGACCTGTATGAGAGGTCGTTGGACTTGAGGTGACATTCTGTTTTTGAATATATTATTCATTTATGTCAAAAGGGCCTAACTACACTTTTGTTGATATCTCGCTAACTAATCATAGAGAGGGTCAAGTGAGGTGTCATAGGACTCAGGATGGTCAACCCTTTTCCATGACCAACGAATTTACCCAAAAGATCTAAGGTCATTAGCTTTTTAATATCTCATGAATCAATAAGGCTAGGGACCTGTATGAGAGGTCGTTGGACTTGAGGTGACATTCTGTTTTTGAATATATTATTTATTTATGTCAAAAGGGCCTAACTGCACTTTTGTTAATATCTCGCTAACTAATAATCAGAGAGGGTCAAGTGAGGTGTCATAGGACTCAGGATGGTCAACCTTTTTCCATGATCAACGAATTTACCCAAAAGATTCAAAACAACAAAGTCATTGACCTATGATTTTATAAACTAATAATCAGAGAGGCTCAAGTGAGGTGTCATGGGACTCAGGATGGTCAACCCTTTTCCATGACCAACGAATTTACCCAAAAGATTTAAGGTCATTAGCTTTTCAATATCTCATGAATCAATAGGGCTAGGGACCTGTATGAGAGGTCGTTGGACTTGAGGTGACATTCTGTTTTTGAATATATTATTTATTTATGTCAAAAGGGCCTAACTGCACTTTTGTTAATATCTCGCTAACTAATAATCAGAGAGGGTCAAGTGAGGTGTTATAGGACTCAGGATGGTCAACCCTTTTTCATGATCAATGAATTTACCCAAAAGATTCAAAACAGCAAGGTCATTGACCTATGATTTTATAAACTAATAATCAGAGAGGCTCAAGTGAGGTGTCATGGGACTCAGGATGGTCAACCCTTTTCCATGACCAACGAATTTACCCAAAGGATTCAAAACAGCAAGGTCATTGACCTAATGTTTTATAAACTAATAATCGAATATCAACATGTGAGGTGTTGTAGGACTTAGAATGTTCAACCCATTCCCATGGCCAATGAATTTACCCAAAATACCCAATACATCAAGGTCATAGACCTGAGATTTTATAAACTAATTATCGGATAGGAACATGTGAGATGTTTACCATGTGTGTGATGAAACATAGCTAGGTAGAGAAAGAATTAGTGTAGGCTTCATGTATGGTGATTGACAAGCCTTTTACCATTGAAACTTGTCTTTCAGATCAAACTGCAGTATAGAGAGAGTATAGGTTGCAGGTATGGGTTAATAAATGACGAACGGTGTACACAAACTCTGATTTATCGATTCAAGAATTAAGAGTAGACTATCTTTAATTGATTGGTTAAAGAGGATAGCTAAAACACAAAAATGCTCAGTGGTTACCGGGACAAGATGGTCGCTACACACAACAAGCTTTAAATACTTGAGGCTAATAATCTATACACACACACTTGCTTGTTATAACTAAACTAAACTGTGTTGCTGTCAGTGCTCAGACAGTAGGCTGATGACAAAATGCATTGCTAACAGAAATATAATCATTTCCGGTTGTATAATGTTACCAGCTATCCATTTTGTGTTGCAGTGTTAAGCACTTTTAGCTCGCGTACTGGTGGTCTTAACTCGATTTCCAGGTCTGAGGCCTAGAACGAGTCAAACTAAGAAACAAGGACATGGTGGTGTAGTGGTTAAGCTGTTAGCCTTTTCACCAGGGTTCGATTTCAGGTTAATATGCATGTCATAAACATATTAAAAAAAACAGAGATAACGTTCAAAACTGATTACATTTGTGTCTTTTCAAATTATTACTTGCATTACAAATACAAAGGTGAACTGGGTTTGATATACAGTTAATGCTGTCTATCACACACTAGACTGTAAGAAAGCCAAAAGAGCAAAAGGCGTAGGTAGAGCAGTGGTAAAATTGCTATATGTAGAGAACTACCTAGTGGTTTTATGAACTGGCAAAGCTATATCGCATGAACAGTGCAGGATACAATCCAGCAATCAAATTTGTATCTTGTGGAACAGAGAAAATGAACTTTTACCTTGATGGATAGCAAATGAGTGCAGATGAATGACCTATGCATTAGCCTACCATAGGGTTATAACCACGAGGTGGAGGTGTGACTTCTATATTTTATTGTTTAGAGACATGGCTTTTTTGTAACCAGTAGATTTAGTATTTTGTAAATATTCATTTTTGTAATTGTAAATAGTGGAAACATTTTTTGTAATAGTAAATGTTAAATGTATAACTAAAAGTTATTTGGGATAAGTGTGCATGTCAAGGATAAATAGCGTGGTTGTATTTGTTTTTCAAAGACAGGTATGGTTGTGTGAATGTATGACTATAGATAGAATGATAGAGAGAGAGAGAGAGAGAAAGCGTGTGTGTGTGTGTGTGTGTAGGTAGCATTAATTGTTCAACCAAAGCAAACACGGCAAGGTAGGATGGTGAGGTATTTCATGTATATAGCAAATGGTAAATAGTATACTGTAGTTGTTTTTTTAACACTTGTGTTTTTCTTTTAAATGCAGCGGTAGATAGGTGTTATTTTGTAAAACAGTCTTACCTACAGTAGTAGTAGTAGTAGTAGTAGTAGGCCTATACGTTTTTGGAAACAAACAGAAAGAGAATGCACTATTGCCATGGCCAAGCACTTTCATTAAGGTGATTTCAAGAAAAATTTTAATCAGCAAATGTGTGTTTTACAAAACTAAACTTTCAGCATGGACTAAATCATAAACGTGTCGTCTGTGATATGGAAAAAAAATAGGAAATCCATGTTTCCATATCAACACAATTTAAAAACTTAAAACTGACATTTAAAAATGTAAATGGAAAATTGACAAATGTGTAAACAACAAAATGGAATATTCTTGCTTCCGTATCATGAAATCCAAAAACTTTAAACTGACATTTTCAAATTGTGTACATGGAAAATTGACAAATGGCAATGTGTGAAATGTGAAAATGAAAAAAATGAACAAATGGCTATCATTATTTTAAAAAATGAAAAACCGTCGTGTTCTATCGTTAAAGTGTGAATTAAACCATATTTACTTATTTGGATCACCCGAGACTGACTAGACCTGTTTTAGTTCTAATATACTTTTAAAATTTTATGTTAAAGCTCGAATTGAACTCAAGAGCTTTAGAGTGCCAGCTAACTATTATAACCGTTACGTCACAAAGACAACTTTACACTACTCTTAATGAACAATAATAATAAAAAGAATAATAAATGTTGAATTTTTTTAAAGAATGAACATGGTGACACTGTTTCTGTTGCACTGTCTGCTAGCTACTAGCCAGCAGCTGGGGTCTTAGAAAACGATACAGTTGACATTTTGCAATGAGATGTGACATGTTTCAAAGTATAGTATTATGGGTTGCTGTTGAGTAAAAACTAATCCTGTACAAGGAAGCAAGGGTTCGAACCCCTTACCTAACATTACTATTGCCTGAACATGGCTTGACGACACTGTATTATTATGATACTCGGTACACAAACCATAGATAGAGTGTATTGTTTAAGATCACTTTCTTTCTGAACATAGGTGGAGATTGTTGATGGTTAACAATGGCATTAATATAGTAGGACGTGGGTATAGCAATTAAGAAAAAACAGACAATACCCATACAATATTTCTATTTATTTAATATAAGTACTTGTACAATAGTTACATTCAAAATACATTTCTTTTTTCTCTATTACTATTTAGTCCTTTTTGATTCTCTTGCATATGAAGGGTAGATAACCTTGTAGTTCAGCCCCTTAAAACAACAACAACAACAACACAACCTTTTGCATAGTTTGTGATGTTGATGACTCTTGAGATGTGGAAGATGGATTAAACATAACTTTTACAGCAGGGGTTAAATGTTGCTCAATAAACACTGCACTATTTTGAGTAGCAAAATTTTTTTCTAGTACTAGCTTTTTAGCATTGTCATGATTCATTGTTGACACCAACAGTGTTTCATCTGGTGCACCACATTGATGATCACTCACACTTAAAACCTTACCATTTCTACTTTTTAGATTGCCTCGACATCTTTTTGACCTCTCTTTTGAGTATCGCCAAAATATTATTCCTTTTACATTTTGACGCTCATAGTTATAAGAGTAGCCTTTGTAGAGTACACGTTGTTTACCTTTGTTAGTTGTAGTAAGTTCCATAGTAGCAACTAACCTGTTAGTATGATTTGCTCACTACAAAGGTTATAACTGTTCTGATAATAAAATCATTTAGCTTTGGCTTTTATATTTAATATGTACAGTTTAAAGTGATAGCAAAAGTGAGAGCAAAATGGTAGCATAGTGGTAGAAAATATAACATGTATTGTTAAGAAATAGTTTAAGCGGCTATGTGGATCCATTACATAATAATTTTACCACGACGAAGCTCATTTTCTATATCCAATAGTTCGTCCTCATATTCAGTATAAAAAGCCTGTTTATAGACATGCAGTTGCTGAAGCCGCCGGATTAGCTTACTTGGATTGTTCCAGTAGACAAATTTAACAAAAGATTTTTTAGGTGTAAACAAAGCATTACCATTATCATTATTATCTTCATCATCAACATCATCATCATCATAACCATTATCATTATCATAATCATCATCATTATGATCATTATAATCCTCATCACTATTACTATATAGTCCTTTTTGATCCTTTTGCAATACCACATTTTGCACAGTCTGTGTTGCCTTTGATAATGTTGGGAGTTTTTCAGACATTGACAACTGTCCTAACACGACTTTCTGAGGAGATGATACATGCTTCTTATCAAACAATGCACTATCTTGAGCTGCAATATCTTTTTCTGGGACAAGTGTTTTAGCATTTTGAATAGTTTTTTTAAACAGCAACAATGTTTTATCTGGTACACTACATTGATGATCACTCACACTTAAGACATCACTATTTTTACCTTTCAGCTCACCTCGACACTGTTTTGAACGATGTTTTGAACAACGCCAAATAACAGTTCCATTTTTATTGGTTCGTTTTACAATATATGAATATCCTTTATAGAATGCGTATGGCATACCATTGCTATTTGTTGATACTTCCATGTCAATTGTCAAGCTTGAACTAATCTCTAGCAAAGTTCACACGATAATATACATAATAGTTTAAAGTGAGTGCAAGAGTGGGGCAAGAGTGGGTGTAAAAGGGAGTGCAAGAGTGGGTGCAAAAGTGGGTGCCGCTTATAGTAGGCATGAATTTTACTAGAATGTGATTTGAGTAAATGTAATTTCTAAACCCAAGTAGTGAATAGTCAGTTGGTTTTGATCTATGCAAGCGTAAACATGTCACATACACTGGTGATGGATACTCAAGGCTTTAAGGTCAACGAAAACAAGTACAGTATATATTTAATGAGGTGGCTATCATTGATTGCACAACACGCGGGTTACCATATCTTATTTTCGGACTAGTGTTTTTTAACATTTGATGTATTTTTTTAAACAGCAACGATGTCTTATCTGTCACACTACATTAATGATCACTCACACTTAAGACCTCACTATTTTTACTTTTTAGTTCACTTTGACACTGTTTTGAACGATGTTTTGAACAACGTCAAATAAGAGTTCCATTTTATTGGTTCGTTTTGCAATATACGTATAACCTTTATAGTATGCATATGGCTTACCATAACTATTCTTTGATACTTCCATATCAATTTTCAAGCAAGAAATAATCTCCAATAAATTTCGCTCGATAATAGAAATAATAGTTTAAAGTGGGTGCAAATGTGAGTGCAAAAGTGCGTGTAAAAGTGAGTGTAAAAGTGGGTGCAAAAGTGGGTGCAAAAGTGAGTGCAAAAGTGAATGTAAAAGTGGGTGCAAAAGTGGGTGCAGTTTATAGTAGTCATGATTTTTACTAGAATGTGATTTGAGTAAATGTAATTTCTAAACCCAAGTAGTGAGTAGTCATTTGGTTTTGATTTATGCAACCGTAAACATGTCTCATACACTGATGATGGATACTCAAGGCTTCATGGTCAACAAGTATGTAGTTAAAGAGGTAGCTATTATTGATTGCACAACACTGAATCTATTTTTGAAATTTTTACAAAGGGCCTAAGTGCACTTTTGTTAATATATCGCGAACCAATAAGACTAGGGCATTGTATGAGGTATTGTTGGACTTTTTGCCGAAGACTGCTGGTAAACACCTATGTTCCCACGACCTTTTTAAAGATGGCGGCTAACCCACGAGGGGTGATTAAAAAGTAATCCAAGCGGTGCTTGCCGATAAGCAAACCAATAATCAAAGGGGGGGTATTACAGAGCTTGAGGCGATAACCCCTTTTGATTGATCCCTGTTGATTTGCCCCTTTGGACTGGTCCCCGTTGACTAGTCCCTCTGGACGGGTACTTTTTGAAGGGAGTCATTTTTGACGGGCCCCTGCTGACGGGTCACTGTGGACGGGTCCCTGTTGACAAGTCCTTTTGACTAATCCCTTTGGACCGGTCCCTTTGGACTGATCCCTATGGGTTGGCCCATGCATTTAGCCAAATTATGTCAAAGGGACGGGTCCAAAGGGATTAGTCAAAAGGACCTGTCAACAGGGACCCGTCCACAGTGACCCGTCAGCAGGGGCCCGTCAAAAATGACTCCCTTCAAAAAGGACCCGTCCAGAGGGACTAGTCAACGGTTACCAGTCCAAAGGGGCAAATCAACTGGGATCAATCAAAAGGGGTTATCGCCTCAAGCTCTGTCATACCCCCCCCCCCTTTGATTATTGGTTTGCTTATCGACAAGCACCGCTTGGATTACTTTTTAATCACCCCTCGTGGGTTAGCCGCCATCTTTAAAAAGGTCGTGGGAACATAGGTGTTTACCAGCAGTCTTCGGCAAAAAGTCCAACAATACCTCATACAATGCCCTAGTCTTATTGGTTCGCGATTTTTAACAAAAGTGCACTTAGGCCCTTTGTAAAAAATTCAAAAATAGATTCAGTGTTGTGTAATCAATAATAGCTACCTCTTTAACTATATACTTGTTGACCATGAAGCCTTGCGTATCCATCATCAGTGTATGAGACATGTTTACGGTTGCATAAATCAAAACCAAATGACTACTCACTACTTGGGTTTAGAAATTACATTTACTCAAATCACATTCTAGTAAAAATCATGACTACTATAAACTGCACCCACTTTTGCACCCACTTTTACATTCACTTTTGCACTCACTTTTGCACCCACTTTTGCACCCACTTTTACACTCACTTTTACACCCACTTTTGCACTCACATTTGCACCCACTTTAAACTATTATTTCTATTATCGAGCGAAATTTATTGGAGATTATTTCATGCTTGAAAATTGATATGGAAGTATCAACGAATAGTTATGGTAAGCCATATGCATACTATAAAGGTTATACGTATATTGCAAAACGAACCAATCAAATGGAACTGTTATTTGACGTTGTTCAAAACATCGTTCAAAACAGTGTCAAAGTGAACTAAAAAGTAAAAATAGTGAGGTCTTAAGTGTGAGTGATCATTAATGTAGTGTGACAGATAAGACATCGTTGCTGTTTAAAAAAATACTTCAAATGTTAAAACACTAGTCCGAAAAAAGATATGGTTACCCGCGTGTTGTGCAATCAATGATAGCCACCTCTTTAAATATATACTGTACTTGTTTTCATTGACCTTAAAGCCTTGAGTATCCGTCACCAGTGTATGTGACATGTTTACGCTTGCATAGATCAAAACCAACTGACTATTCACTACTTGGGTTTAGAAATTACATTTACTCAAATCACATTCTAGTAAAATTCATGCCTACTATAAGCGGCACCCACTTCTGCACCCACTATTGCACTCCCTTTTACACCCACTCTTGCACCCACTCTTGCACCCACTCTTGCACTCACTTTAAACTATTATTTATATTATCGTGTGAACTTTGTTAGAGATTAGTTCATGCTTGACAATTGACATGGAAGTATCAACAAATAGCAATGGTATGCCATACGCATTCTATAAAGGATATTCATATATTGTAAAACGAACCAATAAAAATGGAACTGTTATTTGGCGTTGTTCAAAACATCGTTCAAAACAGTGTCGAGGTGAGCTGAAAAGTAAAAATAGTGATGTCTTAAGTGTGAGTGATCATCAATGTAGTTTACCAGATAAAACATCGTTGCTGTTTAAAAAAAACTCTTCAAAATGCTAAAACACTTGTCCCAGAAAAAGATATTGCAGCTCAAGATAGTGCATTGTTTGTTAAGAAGCTTGTATCATCTCCTCAGAAAGTCGTGTTAGGACAGTTGTCAATGTCTGAAAAACTCCCTACATTATCAAAGGCAACACAGTGCAAAATGTGGTATTGCAAAAGGATCAAAAAGGACTATATAGTAATAGTGATGAGGATTATAATGATCATAATGATGATGATAATGATGATGATGATGATAATGATAATGGTTATGATAATGATGATGTTGATGATGAAGATAATAATGATAATGGTAATGCTTTGTTTACACCTAAAAAATCATTTGTTAAATTTGTCTACTGGAACAATCCAAGTAAGCTAATCCGGCGGCTTCAGCAACTGCATGACTATAAACAGGCTGGTTATACTGAATATGAGGAAGAACTATTGGATATAGAAAATGAGCTTCGTCGTGCTAAAATTATTATGTAATGGATCCACATAACCGCTTAAACTGTTTCTTAACAATACATGTTATATTTTCTACCACTATGCTACCATTTTGCTCTCACTTTTGCTATCACTTTAAACTGTACATATTAAATATAAAAGCCAAAGCTAAATGATTTTATTATCAGAACAGTTACAACCTTTGTAGTGAGCAAATCATACTAACAGGTTAGTTGCTACTATGGAACTTACTACAACTAACAAAGGTAAACAACGTGTACTCTACAAAGGCTACTCTTATAACTATAAGCGTCAAAATGTAAAAGGAATAATATTTTGGCGATGCTCAAAAGAGAGGTCAAAAAGATGTCGAGGCAATCTAAAAAGTAAAAATGGTAAGGTTTTAAGTGTGAGTGATCATCAATGTGGTGCACCAGATGAAACACTGTTGGTGTCAACAATGAATCGTGACAATGCTAAAAAGCTAGTACAAGAAAAAAATGTTGCTACTCAAAATAGTGCAGTGTTTATTGAGCAACATTTAACCCCTGCTGTAAAAGTTATGTTTAATCCATCTTCCACATCTCAAGAGTCATCAACATCACAAACTATGCAAAAGGTTGTGTTGTTGTTGTTGTTGTTGTTTTAAGGGGCTGAACTACAAGGTTATCTACCCTTCATATGCAAGAGAATCAAAAAGGACTAAATAGTAATAGAGAAAAAAGAAATGTATTTTGAATGTAACTATTGTACAAGTACTTATATTAAATAAATAGAAATATTGTATGGGTATTGTCTGTTTTTTCTTAATTGCTATACCCACGTCCTACTATATTAATGCCATTGTTAACCATCAACAATCTCCACCTATGTTCAGAAAGAAAGTGATCTTAAACAATACACTCTATCTATGGTTTGTGTACCGAGTATCATAATAATACAGTGTCGTCAAGCCATGTTCAGGCAATAGTAATGTTAGGTAAGGGGTTCGAACCCTTGATTCCTTGTACAGGATTAGTTTTTACTCAGCAGCAACCCATAATACTATACTTTGAAACATGTCACATCTCATTGCAAAATGTCAACTGTATCGTTTTCTAAGACCCCAGCTGCTGGCTACTAGCTAGCAGACAGTGCAACAGAAACAGTGTCACCATGTTCATTCTTTAAAAAAATTCAACATTTCTTATTCTTTTTCTTATTATTGTTTATTAAGAGTAGTGTAAAGTTGTCTTTGTGACGTAACGGATATAATAGTTAGCTGGCACTCTAAAGCTCTTGAGTTCAATTCGAGCTTTAACATAAAATTTTAAAAGTATATTAGAACTAAAACAGGTCTAGTCAGTCTCGGGTGATCCAAATAAGTAAATATGGTTTAATTCACACTTTAACGATAGAACACGACGGTTTTTCATTTTTTTAAATAATGATAGCCATTTGTTCATTTTTTTCATTTTCACATTTCACACATTGCCATTTGTCAATTTTCCATGTACACAATTTGAAAATGTCAGTTTAAAGTTTTTGGATTTCATGATACGGAAGCAAGAATATTCCATTTTGTTGTTTACACATTTGTCAATTTTCCATTTACATTTTTAAATGTCAGTTTTAAGTTTTTAAATTGTGTTGATATGGAAACATGGATTTCCTATTTTTTTTCCATATCACAGACGACACGTTTATGATTTAGTCCATGCTGAAAGTTTAGTTTTGTAAAACACACATTTGCTGATTAAAATTTTTCTTGAAATCACCTTAATGAAAGTGCTTGGCCATGGCAATAGTGCATTCTCTTTCTGTTTGTTTCCAAAAACGTATAGGCCTACTACTACTACTACTACTACTACTGTAGGTAAGACTGTTTTACAAAATAACACCTATCTACCGCTGCATTTAAAAGAAAAACACAAGTGTTAAAAAAACAACTACAGTATACTATTTACCATTTGCTATATACATGAAATACCTCACCATCCTACCTTGCCGTGTTTGCTTTGGTTGAACAATTAATGCTACCCACACACACACACACACACACACACGCTTTCTCTCTCTCTCTCTATCATTCTATCTATAGTCATACATTCACACAACCATACCTGTCTTTGAAAAACAAATACAACCACGCTATTTATCCTTGACATGCACACTTATCCCAAATAACTTTTAGTTATACATTTAACATTTACTATTACAAAAAAATGTTTCCACTATTTACAATTACAAAAATGAATATTTACAAAATACTAAATCTACTGGTTACAAAAAAGCCATGTCTCTAAACAATAAAATATAGAAGTCACACCTCCACCTCGTGGTTATAACCCTATGGTAGGCTAATGCATAGGTCATTCATCTGCACTCATTTGCTATCCATCAAGGTAAAAGTGCATTTTCTCTGTTCCACAAGATACAAATTTGATTGCTGGATTGTATCCTGCACTGTTTATGCGATATAGCTTTGCCAGTTCATAAAACCGCTAGGTAGTTCTCTACATATAGCAATTTTACCACTGCTCTACCTACGCCTTTTGCTCTTTTGGCTTTCTTACAGTCTAGTGTGTGATAGACAGCATTAACTGTATATCAAACCCAGTTCACCTTTGTATTTGTAATCCAAGCAATAATTTGAAAATACACAAATGTAATCAATTTTGAACGTTATCTGTGTTTTGTTTTGTTTAATAAGTTTATGACATGCATATTAACCTGATATCGAACCCTGGTGAAAAGGCTAACAGCTTAACCACTACACCACCATGTCCTTGTTTCATAGTTTGACTCGTTCTAGGCCTCAGACCTGGAAATCGAGTTAAGACCACCAGTACAAGAGCTAAAAGTGCTTAACACTGCAACACAAAATGGATAGCTGGTAACATTATACAACCGGAAATGATTATATTTCTGTTAGCAATGCATTTTGTCATCAGCCTACTGTCTGAGCACTGACAGCAACACAGTTTAGATTAGTTTAGAACAAGCAAGTGTGTGTGTATAGATTATTAGCCTCAAGTATTTAAAGCTTGTTGTGTGTAGCGACCATCTTGTCCCGGTAACCACTGAGCATTTTTGTGTTTTAGCTATCCTCTTTAACCAATCAATTAAAGATAGTCTACTCTTAATTCTTGAATCGATAAATCAGAGTTTGTGTACACCGTTCGTCATTTATTAACCCATACCTGCAACCTATACTCTCTCTATACTGCAGTTTGATCTGAAAATCAAGTTTCAATGGTAAAAGGCTTGTCAATCACCATACATGAAGCCTACACTAATTCTTTCTCTACCTAGCTATGTTTCATCACACATGGTAAACATCTCACATGTTCGTATCCGATTATTAGTTTATATAATCTCTGGTCGATGACCTTGATGTATTGGGTATTTTGGGTAAATTCATTGGCCATGGGAAAGGGTTGACCATTCTAAGTCCTATGACACCTCACATGTTGATATTCGATTATTAGTTTATAAAATACAAGCTGTACCCAGCATGCGTTGCAATGCCAACCAAAGAAAGTGTTGGCGTTGAAATTCTGTTTCATGAAGTGCTTTTGGATACACAACATGTTAACTGCCTCTAAGCTATCGTAAAATGGATTTTCTAATTTAGAACCATTCGTGGAAGCGTGCACAACGACTTTCAAAAGTTCCATCGCTGTCACTCTTTTGTTGAATCTACTCGTACGCTACCTGTTGTTGTGAAATGGATTTACTAAGTCGAAACCCTTCCCTGGCGTGTACACAATAACTCATCAATGATTCATCCCAAACGGATGAATTGTATATGTACGTATACGGTGTTTTGTTTAAACGATTCGTGCGCTGTCACTCATCTGTTGAATCTACTCGTGCGCAACCTATTGAGAAATGTATTACTAAGTCGAAGCCCTTCCCTGGCGTGTACACAATAACTCATCAAGGTTTCATCGCAATCGAAGAATGTTATATGAACGCAATAGGGGATTTTGTTGAAACGCTTCGCGCGTCGTCACCCATTTGTTGCATCTACTCTTGCGCTACTTATTGTGAAATGGATTTACTAAGACCCCTTCCCTGGCGGGTACACAATAACTGATCAATGTTTCATCGCAATCGGATGAATAGTATATGAACGCATACCTGATTTTGTTTAAACGATTCGCGCTCCGTCACTCATTTGTTGAATCTACTCGTGCGCTACCTACTGTAAAATGTATTTACTAAGTTAGAAACCGTCACGTAAGTGTCCACAACATCTCACCCAAGTTTCATCGCTATCGGACTAATGGGATATGAAGACATAGGGGACTGTATTGAAACGCTCCGCATGTCGTCGTTCATTTGTCGAATCTACTCGTGTGCTACCTACTGTGAAATGTATTTACTAAGCCAGAAACCTTCCTTGGAGTGTCCACCATATTTCACCCAAGTTTCACCGCTAACGGCAGAATGGTATATGACCTTATACAGGACGTTGTTGAAACGCTTCGCGCGTCGTCCCTCATTTGTTGAAACAACTTGTGCGCTGCATATTGTATAGTGGATTTACTAAGCCAGAAATTTTCCATGACGTGTACACAACATCTCACCCAAGTTTCATAGCTACGGACGAATGGTACATGAATGCATACGGGACTTGGTTGAAACGCTTCGCGTGTCTCGCTCATTTGTTGATTCTACTCTGCGCTACATATTGTAATATGGATGTACTCAGCCAGAAACCTTCCCTGGAGTGTACACAACATCTCATCCAAGTTTCATCGCAATCGGATGAATGGTATGTGAACGTATACGGGACGTTGTCGAAACGCTTCGCGCGTAGTCACTCATCTGTTGAATATAAACGTGCGCTTCGTATTGTAAAATGGATTTACTTAGCATGAAACCTTTCCTGAAGTGTACACAACAATTCACCAAACATTTATCACTATCAGACGACTGGTATATGACTTTATACGGGACTTTGTTGAAACGCTTCGCGTGTCATCGCTCATTTGTTGAATCTACTGGTGCGATACCTATTGTAAAATGTATGTACTAAGCCAGAAACCTTCCCTGGATTGTACACAACATCTCACCCAAGTTTCATCCCTATCGGATGAATGGTATATGAAATTATATGGGACTTTGTTGAAACGCTTCGCGCGCCGTTGCTCATTTGTTGATTCTACTCGTGCTCTACCAATTTTTAAAGGGATTTACTAACCTAGAAACCTTCCCTGGAGTGCACACAAAATCTCAGCCTAGTTTCATCGCTATCGGACGAATGGTATATGAACGCAAACGTGACTTTGTTGAAATGCTTCGCGCGTCGTAGCTCATTTGTTGAATCTACTCGTGCGCTGCCTATTGTAAAGTGGATGTACTAAGCCAGAAAATTTCCCTGCAGTGTACACAACATTTTACGCAAGTTTCATAGCTATCGGACGAATGGTATATGAATGCATACGGGACTTTGTTGAAACGCATTGCGTGTCGTCGCTCATTTGTTGAATCTACTTGTGCGCTATCTACTGTGAAATGTATTCACTAATTTTGAAACCTTTACGTAAGTGTACACAACATCTCACCCAAGTTTCATCGCTATCGGACGAATGGTATATGAACACATACGGGACTTTGTTGAAATGCTTCGCGCATCGTCGCTCATTTGTTGAATCTACGCGTGCGCTACCAATTGTAAAATGGATTTACTAAGTCAGAAACCTTCCTTGGAGTGTACTCAACATCTCACCCAAGTTTCATCGCAAACGGACGAATGGTATATGAACGCATAGGAGACATACAGACATACCCCCAGACAAACTATCACGTTACATTGATTTTTTTATATATAGACAAGCTGTACCCGGCATGCGTTGCAATGCCAATCAAAGAAAGTGTTGGCGTTGAAATTCTGTTTCTTGAAGTGCTTTTGGATACACAACATGGTTTTCAATTTCCGTTAACTGCCTCTAAGTTATCGTAAAATGGATTTTCTAATTTAGAATCAATCGTGGGAGCGTGCACAACAACTTTCAAAAGTTTCATCGCAATCGGATGAATGGTATATGAACGTATACGGGATTTTGTTTGAACGATTCGTGCGCTGTCACTCATTTGTTGATTCTACTCGTACGCTACCTATTGAGAAATGAATTTGCTAAGTCGAAACCCTACCCTGGCGTGTACACAATAACTCATCAAGGTTTCATCACAATCGAAGAAGGTTATATGAACGCATAGGGGATTTTGTTGAAACGCTACGTGGGTCGTCACCCATTTGTTGCATATACTCGTGCGCTACCAATTGTGAAATGGATTTATTAAGTCGAAACCCTTCCCTGGCGTGTACACAATAACTCATCAATGTTTCATCGCAATCGGATGAATGGTATATGCACGTATACGGGGTTTTGTTCAAACGATTCGTGCGCTGTCACTCATCTGGTGAATCTACTCGTGCGCTACCTATTGAGAAATGTATTACTAAGTCGAAGCCCTTCCCTGGCGTGTACACAATAACTCATCAAGGTTTCATCGCAATCGAACAAGGTTATATGAACCCAATAGGGGATTTTGTTGAAACGCTTCGCGCGTCGGCACCCATTTGTTGCATCTACTCTTGCGCTACTTATTGTGAAATGGATTTACTAAGTCGAAACCCTTCCCTGGCGTGTACACAATAACTGATCAATGTTTCATCGCAATCGGATGAATAGTATATGAACGCATACCGGATTTTGTTTAAACGATTCGTGCCCCGTCACTCATTTGTTGAATCTACTCGTACGCTACCTACTGTAAAATGTATTTACTAAGTTAGAAACCGTCACGTAAGTGTCCACAACATCTCACCCAAGTTTCATCGCTATCGGACTAATGGGATATGAAGACATAGGGGAGTGTATTGAAACGCTCCGCGTGTCGCCGTTCATTTGTCGAATCTACTCGTGTGCTACCTACTATGAAATGTATTTACTAAGCCAGAAACCTTCCTTGGAGTGTCCACCACATTTCACCCAAGTTTCACCGCTAACGGCAGAATGGTATATGACCTTATACGGGACTTTGTTGAAACGCTTCGCGCGTCGTCCCTCATTTGTTGAATCTACTTGTGCGCTGCCTGTTGTATAGTGGATTTACTAAGCCAGAAACCTTCCATGAAGTGTACACAACATCTCACCCAAGTTTCATAGCTATCGGACGAATGGTATATGAATGCATACGGGACATGGTTGAAACGCTTCGCGTGTCGTCGCTCATTTGTTGATTCTACTCTTGCGCTACTTATTGTAATATGGATGTACTCAGCCATAAACCTTCCCTGGAGTGTACACAACATCTCACCCAGGTTTCATCGCAATCGGATGAATGGTATGTGAACGTATACGGGACGTTGTCGAAACGCTTCGCGCGTAGTCACTCATTTGTTGAATCTAAACGTGCGCTTTGTATTGTAAAATGGATTCACTTAGCCAGAAACCTTTCCTGGAGTGTACACAACAATTCACCAAACATTTATCACTGTCAGACGAATAGTATATGACCTTATACGGGACTTTGTTGAAACGCTTCGCGTGTCATCGCTCATTTGTTGAATCTACTGCTGCGCTACCTATTGTAAAATGGATGTACTAAGCCAGAAACCTTCCCTGGAGTGTACACAACATCTCACCCAAGTTTCATCGCTATCGGATGAATGGTATATGAAATTATATGGGACTTTGTTGAAACGTTTCGCGCGCCGTTGCTCATTTGTTGATTCTACTCGTGCTCTACCTATTTTTAAAGGGATTTACTAAGCTAGAAACCTTCCCTGGAGTGCACACAAAATCTCAGCCTAGTTTCATCGCTATCGGACGAATGGTATATGAACGCAAACGTGACTTTGTTGAAATGCTTCGCGCGTCGTAGCTCATTTGTTGAATCTACTCGTGCGCTGCCTATTGTAAAGTGGATGTACTAAGCCAGAAAATTTCCCTGCAGTGTACACAACATTTTACGCAAGTTTCATAGCTATCGGACGAATGGTATTTGAATGCATACGGGACTTTGTTGAAACGCATTGCGTGTCGTCGCTCATTTGTTGAATCTACTTGTGCGCTATCTACTGTGAAATGTATTCACTAATTTTGAAACCTTCACGTAAGTGTACACAACATCTCACCCAAGTTTCATCGCTATCGGACGAAAGGTATATGAACACATACGGGACTTTGTTGAAATGCTTCGCGCATCGTCGCTCATTTGTTGAATCTACGCGTGCGCTACCTATTGTAAAATGGATTTACTAAGTCAGAAACCTTCCTTGGAGTTTACTCAACATCTCACCCAAGTTTCATCGCAATCGGACGAATGGTATATGAACGCATAGGAGACATACATACCCACCCACAGACAAACTATCACGTTACATTGATTTTTATATATAGAGACAAGCTGTACCCGGCATGCGTTGCAATGCCAATCAAAGAAAGTGTTGGCGTTGAAATTCTGTTTCTTGAAGTGCTTTTGGATACGCAACATGTTTTTCAATTTCCGTTAACTGCCTCTTAGCTATCGTAAAATGGATTTTCTAATTTAGAACCATTCGTGGGAGCGTGCACAACAACTTTCAAAAGTTTCATCGCAATCGGATGAATGGCATATGAACGTATACGGGATTTTGTTTGAACGATTCGTGCGCTGTCACTCATTTGTTGAATCTACTCGTACGCTACCTATTGAGAAATGGATTTACTAAGTCGAAACCCTACCCTGGCGTGTACACAATAACTCATCAAGGTTTCATCACAATCGAAGAAGGTTATTTGAACGCATATGGGATTTTGTTAAAACGCTTCGCGCGTTGTCACCCATTTGTTGCGTATACTCGTGCGCTACCTATTGTGAAATGGATTTACTAAGTCGAAACCCTTCCCTGGCGTGTACACAATAACTCATCAATGATTCATCGCAATCGGATGAATGGTATATGCACGTATACGGGGTTTTGTTTAAACGATTCGTGCGCTGTCACTCATTTGTTGAATCTACTCGTGCGCTACCTATTGAGAAATGTATTACTAAGTCGAAGCCCTTCCCTGGCGTGTACACAATAACTCATCAAGGTTTCATCGCAATCGAAGAATGTTATATGAACGCAATAGGGGATTTTGTTGAAACGCTTCGCGCGTCGTCACCCATTTTTTGCATCTACTCTTGCGCTACTTATTGTGAAATGGATTTACTAAGTCCCCTTCCCTGGCGGGTACACAATTACTGATCAATGTTTCATCGCAATCGGATGAATAGTATATGAACGCATACCTGATTTTGTTTAAACGATTCGCGCTCCGTCACTCATTTGTTGAATCTACTCGTGCGCTACCTACTGTAAAATGTATTTACTAAGTTAGAACCGTCACGTAAGTGTCCACAACATCTCACCCAAGTTTCATCGCTATCGGACTAATGGGATATGAAGACATAGGGGACTGTATTGAAACGCTCCGCGTGTCGTCGTTCATTTGTCGAATCTACTCGTGTGCTACCTACTGTGAAATGTATTTACTAAGCCAGAAACCTTCCTTGGAGTGTCCACCATATTTCACCAAAGTTTCACCGCTAACGGCAGAATGGTATATGACCTTATACGGGACTTTGTTGAAACGCTTCGCGCGTCGTCCCTCATTTGTTGAATCAACTTGTGCGCTGCATATTGTATAGTGGATTTACTAAGCCAGAAATTTTCCATGACGTGTACACAACATCTCACCCAAGTTTCATAGCTACGGACGAATGGTACATGAATGCATACGGGACTTGGTTGAAACGCTTCGCGTGTCGTCGCTCATTTGTTGATTCTACTCTTGCGCTACATATTGTAATATGGATGTACTCAGCCAGAAACCTTCCCTGGAGTGTACACAACATCTCACCCAAGTTTCATCGCAATCGGATGAATGGTATGTGAACTTATACGGGACGTTGTCGAAACGCTTCGCGCGTAGTCACTCATTTGTTGAATATAAACGTGCGCTTCGAATTGTAAAATGGATTTACTTAGCCAGAAACCTTTCCTGGAGTGTACACAACAATTCACCAAACATTTATCACTATCAGACGAATGGTATATGACTTTATACGGGACTTTGTTGAAACGCTTCACGTGTCATCGCTCATTTGTTGAATCTACTGGTGCGCTACCTATTGTAAAATGTATGTACTAAGCCAGAAACCTTCCCTGGAGTGAACACAACATCTCACCCAAGTTTCATCGCTATCGGATGAATGGTATTTGAAATTATATGGGACTCTGTTGAAACGCTTCGCGCGTCGTCGCTCATTTGTTGATTCTACTCGTGCTCTACCTATTTTTAAAGGGATTTACTAAGCTAGAAACCTTCCCTGGAGTGCATACAAAATCTCAGCCTAGTTTCATCGCTATCGGACGAATGGTATATGAACGCAAACGTGACTTTGTTGAAATGCTTCGTGCGTCGTAGCTCATTTCTTGAATCTACTCGTGCGCTGCCCATTGAAAAGTGGATGTACTAAGCCAGAAAATTTCCCTGCAGTGTACACAACATTTTACGCAAGTTTCATAGCTATCGGACGAATGGTATATGAATGCATACGGGACTTTGTTGAAACGCTTCGCGCATCGTCGCTCATTTGTTGAATCTACGCGTGCGCTACCTATTGTAAAATGGCTTTACTAAGTCAGAAACCTTCCTTGGAGTGTACTCAACATCTCATCCAAGTTTCATCGCAATCGGACGAATGGTATATGAACGCATAGGAGACATACCCACAGACAGACAAACTATCACGTAACATTGATTTTTATATATATAGATTAGGTCAATGACCTTGCTGTTTTGAATCTTGTGGGTAAATTCGTTGGTCATGGAAAAGGGTTGACCATCCTGAGTCCCATGACACCTCACTTGAGCCTCTCTGATTATTAGTTTATAAAATCATAGGTCAATGACCTTGCTGTTTTAGATCTTTTGGGTAAATTCGTTGGTCATGGAAAAGGGTTGACCATCCTGAGTCCTATGACACCTCACTTGACCCTCTCTGATTATTAGTTAGCAAGATATTAACAATAGTGTAGTTAGGCCCTTTTGACATAAATAAATAATATATTCAAAAACAGAATGTCACCTCAAGTCCAACGACCTCTCATACAGGTCCCTAGCCTTATTGATTCATGAGATATTAAAAAGCTAATGACCTTAGATCTTTTGGGTAAATTCGTTGGTCATGGAAAAGGGTTGACTATCCTGAGTCCTATGACACCTCACTTGACCCTCTCTGATTATTAGTCAGCGAGATATTAACAAAAGTGCAGTTAGGCCCTTTTGACATAAATAAATAATATATTCAAAAACAGAATGTCACCTCAATTCCAACGACCTCTCATACAGGTCCCTAGCCTTATTGATTCATGAGATATAAAAAGCTAATGACCTATTAGTTTTGGATCTTTAGGTAATTTAAAAAAAGATAACTCATCTATAAATCATTATTCAAAAAGCCCGCCCGCTTACAAAAACCCCAAGTGCGCATGCGTAAAAAACAATAAATAAACATGTTAATTCATAGTAGCAATCGGCTCTTCACATGCGTTTCATGTGGAACAACGTTTAATTACTTCAGAGCATTAGGGACCATGGGCCAGTCTATAGGGACCAGTCCAAAGGGACCGGTCTAAAGGGATTAGTCAGAAAGGCCCCGTCAACAATGACCCGTCAACAATGACCCGTCAACAATGACCCGTCAACAATGACCTGTCAACAGGAACCCGTCCACAGAGACTCGTCCACAAGGACTCGTCAACAAGGACTCGTCCACAAGGACCTGTCAACAATGACTTGTCAACAATGACCTGTCGACAATGACCCGTTAGGTTGGGTTAGGTTAGGTTACACTACAGCCGCCATCTTTTAAAAAGCCCGCCCTCTTACAAAAGCTATGAGTGGGCATGCATAAAAACAAAAAACAAGCATGTTAATTCATAATGGCTATCCACCGTATGCATGTCTCTTGTGTAGAACAACGTTTAATTCCATTTTGGCATTCAAACTCTTACATGTTGCACTTGGAAAGACAGATTCTCTAAAAAATAAAATTTCACCCCCTAGTAGGGGTAGGGTTTATTTTGGGGTGGAAATATGTTGTCCATTGGAAAGGGGTATCAGCCCGAGTTCAATGACACCTCATTCGTCAAAATCCAACCAGGGGTTCGAGAGATATCGCGTCGCCGCCATCTTGTGTGGAGGAATGTGGAGGTGGAAGTGCTAGAACTGTCCAAAACACACTACTCTGTCATCATTACGAACATCCATTGTTATTACATAAATTAGACAACTATGATGTAACACTACATACAGTATTTTGTGACCAGTATATCAATATTCTTAACATTTTTCCTACCAATCTACTTAACTCAAATTTTTGATAAGCCGAATTTATTTTGACATCGCCTAACGATTCGATGTATAGAAGTTCGACTGTTGTTGTAGTTGTTATTTGGCTTAAGGGCTTTTATACATTTTGGTCATCAGCCTCGAGTATATGTGTGTGAGTTCAATTTTTCTGATAACCTGTGTTTCTGTGGTGAATGTAGTAGTGTGTGTACATAGCTGTAATTATTATGATCAGGGATCGGATAGGTATCCCGGGATTTGAAATAAGGTGTTACCCCGGCATTAGCCTGGAGTGAGTGTAGGAAACCACACTCAGGTTAGCAGGGGGCGTGGTGGCTCAGCGGTCTAGCTGTATGCCTCTAACCAAGGCGGTCTGGGTTCGATTCCCGGTCAATGCATGTGAGATTTTCGAAGTGAAATGCCATGTCCCGTGGTTCGGATTCCACGTAAAAAGGAGGTCCCGTGGCTCATGATCTCAAGATTAACGGTCACGTTAAACTACAAGCTTCCTTCCTTTTTGCTTTACTCAGGTTAGCCGCTTTTAGCGCCGGGATTGAAATCTAATCTCTGGATTTGCTGCAGCTCCCCATCGTGGTCGTGGTGCGGGATTTAACGTGCACGGCTACGCCGCAGCTGAGAGGAGATGTATATATCTTAACTACAGAAGCCTCGTAACATAATGCGTCAACATCGAGTACGACTGTTGATTAGTTATAAGTGGAGATGTTGTGTTTTATTTCTGTCTCGACTGGGTCATGGATAGGTGAGATGAGTGTAATGTGTGCAAGAGGGAAGTCTACATTTAACTATGGCTGGTAACAGGCGATGTTCGATTAATTCACTAATCGAATAATTTGTAATTAATCGGAAACGTTTAATCGATCAATTGATTGACCTTTAAATCGATTAATCGAATAACCTAATTATTAATAACATCCGATATACTGATGACACTGTCATCCTTGCAACAAGTATGGATGATCTGCAAACACTATTGGATTCTATATCTGAAGAGAGTAACGCCATGGGATTACAGTTAACTGTACAAAAAACTAAGTGGATGGTTGTTAGTAGAAACAAAGATGAAATTCAGGGCATTCCAAAACTTGGTAATGAAAGAATTGGAAGGGTTTCACCATATAAATATTTAGGATGTCAAATCAATGATAACTGGGACTTAAATTAAGAAATTCGCTTAGAATTGAGCAGGCCAGAAGTTCTTTCATGAAAATGAGAAAAGTTTTGATCAGCCGCGATTTAAGTCTGTCATTACGCACCCGACTGCTTCGATGCTACGTTTTTAGTGTCCTGCTCTATGGAGTTGAATCATGGACACTTACCGAGGTTTTAAATAAGAAACTGACAGCATTTGAAATGTAGACGTATCGCAGGTTTTTAAGGATATCATGGACAGCTAAAGTCACAAATGTGGAAGTACTGCGGCGTATGAACAAAGACTTGGAAATTCTCAGTATCATCAAAAGGAGAAAACTAGAATACTTTGGTCATTTTATGCGCAACAACAAATACCACCTCTTGCAATTAATTATCCAAGGGAAGATTTATGGCATTAGGGGTCCAGGACGCAGACGAATATCCTGGCTAAAGAACTTAAGCCAATGGTTTGGACTTAATACAGTGTCACTGTTTAGAACAGCAATGGACAAACAGCAGATAATGCTACTGATCGCCAATGTTCTTGGAGATCGAGGCACTTGAAGAAGAAGAAGAAGAAGAAGAAGAAGAAGAAGAAGAAGAAGAAGAAGAAGAAGAATAGATAATTTATGGAATGTAAAAGAACCTACCACTGCAATTGGTAGTGTGTAGCAACATTTTTAGGTTATATTGGCTATATAGAAACGCTCTGTCAAGTTCCAACGTTCGCCGCTAAGTAACAGTCACAGTAACATCTGGTAGCCACAGTTGGAACTGCTAGAAATTGAACTTGTTGGGAGCCCTCGCTTGTTCAATCAAAAATACCCAGCTATGGCCATTCGGCTTCATATATAATAATAAATTAATTAGCTAACCGAATAATCTAATAATCGGCTAACCGAAGAATTGATTACCTGATCAGTAGACACGAGATAAGAAAAGAAGTTTAAATGAGAAGTCATCGCTTATTTTTGAAGTGACGTATAAAAATCGATAAAAGTTACTTTTTACCTTAATATACAAAATGTCCTTCCTTGTTCATGTTAACAATAACCAAATAAGAGTCAGTGACCGTGCAGGGAAAAACATCATCAAATAGGGAGGGTTTCGGAAAAAGAAAACGAACAGTTTCAGCAAAGATCTTGAATTCGTGTTGAATGTTTACAATTTACAACAGGGACATTTTTGTTTTAATTTGTTTTAGCCTAGATTTTACAAATAAAGTACATTATTTAAAAATATGTGATACAATATATGTTAATTAGTTAATTGGCCTTTTTGCTTCTGAGGGAAAGTAGTTTATTTATTTATTTATCGGGAGTGACCGAGGACATGTTCGGCTCGCCAGAGTCTGTAGCTGCTTCAATGCGGACACCCATGGGGTGACCTACAAGTTCCGTTCAATATCAAGTAATTCCAACTTTTGCTACCAGATGTCACTGACACCTAGTGGTGAACGTTGGAACTTTGATAGAGCGTTTCAACGAAATCTAACCTGCAAATTTAGCTATACACAAGTTTAATTAGTGGAAGGTTCTTTTACATACCATAAATCTATGACATGGGATTAATCGATTAATAGACAAAACAAGCAACTATTCGACCAACCGATTATTCGTTATGTGTAACAATTAATCGATCTTTCTCCTTCGATTAATCATTTATTATTCGATTAAATTGTTGTTTTAAGGGGCCTAACATCTAGGTTATCGGCCAATTATTATATTAAAAGTTCCAGCACTTCCTTAAACCAGATTGGAGATACTCCTCTCATTAGTCTCTTTATAAAGATTTAATGTTCGACCCTGCCAAAATGTAAATATAATATGTCAGAAACTGTACTATAATGAGGCTCATTATAGTACAAGTTTCATTATGATACAGTTTCTCCCACCTATCAGAGCTCAAGAAACAGTTGTGTGACCAATTAGGTGAGGATATCATCGCAACTGCGCTCACTTTCAAGGCCCCCTATTTCAAATTTCACTGCGTGGCGAGTGTCATAGTGAGATATTCCAGGAGGCCATGGTCAAATACAAGGTATTCTCTGCGTCTCATGCGCTCTGTTCAGTACATAAAACTGGTTAAATCTCGACAGATATTTTTGAATATTTATGTTCGAACATAAAATAGTTACAATTATCGTCGAACATAAACAGTCGTATGCAACTCGCCTATAATGGTAATTAAGACACTCGTATGAAAATTATAAAACACGCTACACTGAAGGACATGTGAGAGAAGCTGGTATTCAGAAAGGTGTAAGGCAAGACTGCAACTTATCACCCATACTTTTCAATCTTTACATTGAACAAGCAATGATGGAAATTGGAGAAAAATTTAAAGTGGGAGTGAAGATTCAAGGAGAAATAATTTCTACTCTGAGATTTGCTGATGACATCGTCATCTTGGCCGACACGCCTGAGGATTTGAATGAGTTTTTGAATGGTATGGACTCCGTCTTGAGGAAAGAATTCATGATGAAAATTAATAAATGTAAAACAAAAATACTGGAATGCAGCCGAAATAAATCAGAAACCTCTATGGACATCAAATTGGCAGGTGAAAAGCTGAAGGATGTAGGAGACTTCTGTTACTTAGGAAGCAAAATAACCAGTGATGGACGGACCAAGGAGGATATAAAAAGTAGGTTGGATCAGGCAAGCAAAGCATTTCTACAAAAAAGGAATCTGTTGACATCGAATATAGATCTAGGTATTAGGAAGTCATTTTTGAAAGCCTTTGTCTGGAGCGTGGCGCTCTATGGAAGTGAAACTTGGACTATTGGTGCATCAGAAAAAATGAGAATTGAAGCATTTGAAATGTGGTGTTACAGGAGAATGTGAAGATCAGATGGATAGATAGGGTTACAAACGAAGAGGTGTTAAGACGAGTGGGAGATGAGAGATGTTTCTGGCGACTACTAATGAAGAGAAGAGATAGGTAGTAGGACACATACTAAGACACCCTGGAATAGCAAGCTTAGTTATGGAAGGAAGGGTCGAGGACAAAAACTGTAGGGGTAGACCAAGGTTAGAATATGTTAAACAGATTGCCTCCGATGTAGGGTGTCGGAGCTATGTAGAGATGAAACGATTAGCTCAGGACAGGGAGGCTTGGAGAGCTGCATCAAACCAGTCAAAAGACTGAAGACTCAAACAACAACGCTCGTTTTATAAATATACTCGTATCTTAATTAATGCCATTTCTTGAGATAATTGAGGTCGATTCCACGGCCTCTTGTTAGGAAGACAACCAGAGATGTCATCTGATTTCAAGAAGAATGCGCAGTTTATTCCATAACAATCTGAGGGAGCAGCGGAGTGGTAGGTGTAGCCAACTGCCTGTGATTTGTTGAGCGCTTTAAGAGAAAAGTAATGGCCCGCTTGTCACAAGTCTCTCCCCATTCACTTGAGGAAGACAGAATAGCGCGGCACCCCGCGGACGGTGTTCTACAAAATTAACATTGACTTCTTCTAAAAGGCAATCAATATCCCCGTAAAATAAAACAAATAGAATGGATCGGACAAGTGGAAGAGCAAAGCCGAGGTATTTCCAGGCTAGAACATACCTATTTTCATATTTTCCTCATATCGATGTTGGTGTTATATGTTCCGTTAGACAGAGAATCCAAATACGGTGTAAATCTCCTCATACTAATATAAATCATATTCTATCGTGTATTCTCTAAAAGTTAAGTAATTACTATGTACAGTATATAAAATTGTCCTTACTCAGTTTCGTGGGTTCGATGTCCACCACGGCCATCCTAAAAGTGGTTTTCAGTGATTTCTCATTTGTATTCCAGTCAAATTCCGGGATGGTTCCTAGCTTAAGGCCACGGCTGACTCCAAGGCTTGTAGAGAACGAACCTTGGGCTGACTCCACTCCAATCCTTGCCTCAATTACAAATAGCCTACACACATTAATACATACACACACGATAACACGAGATATCAGGCAAATTCTACACACACCCAACTACATGGGGCTACATGACAACATAGTTGGAAATTCGGCTGGCTGCGTGGCTCAGCGGTTCTTGCCTGTTGTTCTCATGATTGTAGGATCGAATCCTGGCGCTGCCAGCTGGCATTTGAGGGTGCGGAAATGCGAGGGATCCATGTTAGTAGATATACTGGCACGTTAAAGAACCCCTTCGGGGGAAAATTCCGGTACCCCAGCGCGGCGTCTCTAAAAGCCGCAGTTGTTAAAAGGGACATAAAACCAATATCATTAATATTATGTTGAAAATCCTCCCAACAACTAAAGAAGAAGAATATGTACACAGTACGCTTTCCAATTATTATTAGTCCTTATCGCGATAAGTCGTCTGTCACCATGGACCGTGTACACATGCACATAACCAGCTCGTGGCAGATGACGGTCGGTTGCTAGAATAATGGAACTTTAGGTTATACTGGCTAGAATAGGTTTGTAACGATATTAAATTATCATATCCACAAATTCCCTTACTGACAATTGAATTAATGAAATACCTTGACGTGAAAGAAATGTTCTCCAATGAGTCAACGTCAAGCTGAGTTGACCAACTTAAAAGAAAAGCCTTAACATGAAAACAAAATTATTCGACGCAAAGAATTTGAATAAGTCGTCACAAGAAATATTTTAGATTCGTTTTAAAGGAATTAAAAACACTAATATTTTACTAGAATATTAGTTATCAGAATGTTAGTTAATTATACCTCAATGTTTTCTTATTCAAGACTAGTTTATTTCAGTCTGCCTTCCACATTTTCAAATCAAAGCCCAGATTGGTACAGATCTGTGTTTTAATCATTTTATAAAATATTTTCCTACGTTATAATAGTATTATTTTGTGCATAATCAATTCAGAATATACACTCATGCTCGTAATGCAAAACTGCAAAGAAGTTCGTTCGAGATCAACCTCGGTCATTCCAGAAGTGGTTTGCAATGGTCTCCCACTTCTACTCAAGACAAATGCCTAGAATACTCCTGAAAGCCATGGACGTCTCCTTCCCAATCTACGCTTCAGTTACAAAATGCACAGGTCGTCTTTCAATTTCTATACAAAAATTCAAGTCATAATTTCCTACAATGTCCCTAAAAATCCATTATAAACCCCATAATTAGTCACAAAAATATAAATGCCAAACAAGAAATGAATCTATTTCTAAATTAACAGAAAAAATGCAATTTCAGTAAAATCTAATTAGGGCACACTTGTGTTGAAAAGCAAGTCTGTTAATACATTACAAAGGCAACACCTGAAATTGCCTTCTAACATGTGAATAGGTTAAAATTTTAGCCCTACTAGGCCTAATTACTTATTTAATTTTTCAGTCATTCGCTCGATAGTCAAAATAATGACAGCCCGAGTTCCATATCTTTCACGATAATGTCAGAGCTCTCAGAGTATTACAGCAGATAATGTTATCGTGACTGTTGACATTGAGGTGTATATGGAGGTTGACGTTAATAAATTCATCATTTATTGTCGTTAGTGAGTCAGTGGTAGTGTGTTCGCCTCACGATCCCAAAAATGAGGGTTCAAATCCCGGTCGAGGATGTCAAATTTTTGAAGGGCGACAAAAAACCACGGTTATCCGAGTCTTACAATGTTATCTCCTAAAAGATATCTCGCATCACATTTGCATCTGACAGCTTTCGTAAAATCATGTTGGCAACACTGCCATGTATAGGCTCCTCTAAATTAAGACAATAAGAAAAAATTAATTAAATCTCAGCCTCAGGCTGCCGAATAGAGTTTTGGTTTTCACTGTCCAATGTCAGTGTTAAACAGAACGTCGAAATTGAAGAATAGATTGCCTCTATGGCTCCACGGCAGTTGAGGCCATAGGATTGTTTATTAATTACACAATTAATCGCTTATTTACTTACAGTAGTCTTTATTTATTTATTATTCATTTATTTATTTGGTATTTATTTATTTATTTATTTATTTATTTATTTATTAATTTATGTATTATTTATTTATTTATTTATTTATCTCTTAGGCCTATTATTCATTTATTTATTTAGTATTTTTAACTCATTTATGTATTAATTTATGTATTTTAATTAATGTATTATGTATTAATTAATTAATTTATTTATTAATTAATTAATTTATTTATTTATTTATACATCCCTTCAAATCTGTATAATTTCATGTCTTATCCTGTAAGAATCCCTTGAGAAGGTAACCTTGATATTTTATTTTGCTCCGCCACCGCCATCAGTGAGTAACCCTATGCTATCCCAAACGTGTTTATCAACTCGCTAACTTCTTCCCACGTTCACCCTCACCTGATAACGTATCTCATTTCTCTTTGTCCCGCTCACATTTTCTTACTTCCCGTGGCTTCATTTTGCTATCAAGTCGAGTAAATGCTCTTAACATCTATTCAGCCAGTCTCGTCATTGTGTTTGCGAGATACTGCGTGGCGGGTAATAATGATGATGACTCTATAAGGTCTGAGGTGGAAGAAACGTTTGCACATTATACAAGAACCTTGGGCCATATCCAACGTGTTTGAGCCCACATTACACCTGTGCGTGTATTGATCATCAGTGTTCCAACATTTAAATTTGGGAGTAATTCACCGCTCAGACAAAATCATATAACCCGAGACTTCCAACAGGGTATCAATTACCACATGAAAAACATTCCTAATGTGTTACAAAGTATGATCATGCGCTATACGAGTTCATAGAATAGAAATTTCAGGAGTGAACTTCCATAAATATTTTATAAACCTTCAATCGCAAAACAAAATAAAGTTTATGATTTTTTTTAAAATTAATCTACTTTTCACATTTTGTAACAAGTAGTTCCGTGAAGAACTATACAGCCTATTTTCATATATCCTACTTAGTTAATTGCCTCTTTTCAGTTTGATTCCTGTATCACTACATTCCTAGATATTGAGAACCGTCTAAATATTTCGGATGGCTGCCATGTTGAATTTTTATATATTTAGGTCTTAGAGATATGTACTATTAAATGAAGATTATTGTATAGGTGAACATCCAAATATCAATCGCATAATTAGGACACAAGAAATGAAAATCGGATTTTAAAATTTCACAGATCTGCCATCTTGTGGTTATGAAAACAATTGAAATAAATTAGATGCCAGTAGATTGAAATTTGTATAAGCATTTGCCATACCAAGTTGTACTACGCTCGGATTTAAATATTTAAATATTTATATTTCGCATCGCCGCCATGTTGGATTTGTGCTCACCAGGTTATTGAAAGTCCTATAGGTGAACTTATGTTCATAGCCTCTACCAACATTCAAAATTTCAGTTTGAATGCTATCATAGATTAATAGATATTGAGAACCGTCTAAATATTTCGGTTGGTCGCCATATTGGATTTTCATATATGTAGGCCGTAGAGTTATGTACCATTAGATAATGATATTTGCGTAGGATCATTATTCAAACGTTCACTTCGATCGCATGATTAATACGCGAGAAATAAAAACTTAATTATTTAAACTGTGCACAGCCGCCATCTTGAGGTTATGAGAACAATTGAATTAAATTAGATGTCAGTGCGTAACAATGTGTATAAATATTTACTGTACCATATTTCACTGCGCTCAGATGAGTAAATCGCGAGAAAAGTCTATTAAAATGTTTCACCTTCGCTCTGCCACCTTGTTCGTTTTGTATTTAACAGGTTTTTGAAAGTTGCATAGATAAACTTTCAGCAGTACCCTTTATTACCGTACAAAATTTCAGGGTGATATCAGTAATAATTTCGGAGATATAGAATGCCGGTGAAATATTTAGCACAGCCGCCATCTTGAGGTTACGTGAACAATTGAACTAAATTAAGTGCCAGTGCATTAAACATTTTCTGAACCAAGTTTCATTGCATTTGAATGGTTAAATCGCGAGAAAAGTCTATTTAAAAGTTTCAACTTTGCTTGGCCGCCATGTTCATTTTGTAGTTAACAGGTTTTTGTAAGTCCCATAGATGAACTTCCAGTAGTGCCACCCTTTATCACCGTACAAATTTTCAGGATGATATGAGTATTAGTTTCGGAGATATGGAATGCTGGTGAAATATTTCGCACAGCCACCATGTTGGATTGGTGAGACGTAATAAAAGTTGAAGGGCACGGTCGGGGTTGGCCGAAATAGTACTATGACATTACGGAGTTTCATTGAAATCGCTGCAGCCGTTTAGAAGTTATTAGGGGGGGGGGCAGACACACAGACATACAGACAGACCGACGGACACACTCACACACAGACTTACACACGGACAAAAGGTTATCTCATAATCCTGTTTTTTCATAAATGAAAATAGGCTAAAAATGAGGAAAGGGTAGACTTATTGAGATCGATTCGGGCAAATACTTCGTATGTGTCTGTCTGTGTGTGTGCCCCTCCCCTTATCAACTCCTAAACGGCCGTAGCTATGGATACCAAATGTGGTATGAGTAAAGTTCTATACCTGAATTCTCACGGCCATATTTGAAAATGACGTCAGTACTACCAACTGCTGAAAATTCTCAATTGAAACTTGTGCTCCATGTTGGATATCTCCGAAGGTAAGCATGGGAACTGTTCCAAAGTTGACACGCATTTAGATAATAATTCATCAGGTTAATTTAGAGGAGCCCATTCATTGCAGTGTTGTCAACATGATTTTACGCATGCTGATAGTTTCAAAGTCTATTGGACCTCAACCAAATTTTGCATGCGCATTGTGTACTTTAGGAGATGGAACTAAGAATATATTCAGAGTCGCCATTTCTGCCAACTGTTGATATATGCTCTCTATAATTTTGAACCATAGTCTCAGTAGATTAGAAAGCATTCTACATTTTGCAAGCATATAGAGCACAATATTAGACATTATTTTTTGAATAAAGTACACATGGCAATGTTGCCAACATGATTATATGCGTGCTGATAGTTTCAATGTATAACTGACAAAAAAATCCATACTAACGAATGGATTTCATCCAAATTGTATGCAAGCAATGTATGCTTTAGGATATCAAAATGTGATTAATATAAGAGTCAGCTGGGCTGCCAACTGTGTACTTTAAAAGATGGAACTAAGAATATATTCAGAGTCGCCATGTCTGCCAACTCTAAATTGACCTGTATGGGGCATGGTGGTGCAGCAGTCAAGTTGTTGGCCTCTTACCACGGCGGACCAGGTTCGATTCCCGGTCAATGCATGTGAGATTTTCAAGGTGAAATGTCATGTCCTATGGTTCGGATTCCACGTAAAAAGGAGGTCCCGTGGCTTTTGATCTCGAGATTAACTATCACGTAAAACTTCAATCTTCCTTTTCCTTTTTCTAAATAGGCCTCTAAATTTAAAATATCTGAATATGCGTACGTAACACACTTCAAACTGTAAGTCCAAGATGCTTTAGACGTAGACCTATTTAGAGTAGATCGTCAGAGTTAGTGCTATCAACATAATTCTATGCTAGCTTATAGGATCAACGTTTAACTACATATAACTTCCATACTAACAAATGGATTTGTAATGTATGTCTCGAAAGATATAACTCGGTATACTTTCGAAGTCATCAGGGCTACCAACTGTTAATGAATGCTCTCCATAATTTTGAACCCTAGTCTCAATGTATAATATATGATGGCTAATAGTTCAAAATTTAGGACGTGTATAAACGATATGTTTGCAGATTAATTTCGAGCAACCCATATGTGACAGTGTTGCCAACAAAATCTACTCGTGCTGATAAGTTCAATGTTAAAATACATGTAACTTCCCATTAATATATAAATAACAAATTTTATATATTGTGTGTTTGCTGTAAGAGATATAACAGTGCACATTTTCAGAGGCAGCAGGCCTACCAACTACCTAATAACTCTCTCTGAGCATTTGAGCCGTAGACTTTCAGTATCTCAGAATCCATGGAAAGAAACTATTTCAAGCAAACTGTAGTGCTCTATTAGGATACAATATTTCAGGTGTATTTCGAGCGAATTATAAATGCCAAGTTGATTTCGTCATTATTCTAGACAGATGTCCATGAGTCAATCATTGGTATGAATCTATAATTTTAAGAAAAGTAGGCTCTTTGGTTCGTCACAGAACTACTTGTTTTATAAATGCTATGCAAGTAACTTCCCCAGACAAAAATAATATTCTGATATGTTGAATGTATCGTAACTACAGGTGATGTAGTTATCCCTGATTTGTCAGATTGTGCCAAAACCGTTCCAAACGATCAAAGCGTTGTCCAAGATGAACTAATCTAGTTTCACTGGGTTCAAATATGTGGTTTCTTTTTCACGGGACATTGCATATTTGTTATTGTTCCTGAATCAGCCAACGACAAAGCCGTGCGCGTTAAATCGCTCACCACGATCACGTTGTAGAGCTGCAGCATTTCCGGAGATTGGAGGTTCAGATTCCGAAGCTGAATACGGCTAACCTGAGTGTGGTTTTTTCACACTCCCTCCAGGCAACTGGAAAGGCGACTGGTACTGGGGTAACCTTGTGATTTTGGTGGGGGAAGGGATTTTTTTTTTTTTTCGTGTAGCCTCCTGAGAGGTGGCAAGTAACTGGTCATCCTACCACATGTCAACTCTGGTTCAGGAACGCCACTCGGAGATTCATCCCTGTCTAAGAGTCAGAAAACGTTTTTCTCTGCATTCGTCGACATCCTCTTGGAAACAGCAGTTCCATTTTAGACTCTTTGTCCTATGTCCATGGAACACTCTGGCTCCTTCGCACTATGATGTTTACTCCCATTTCTCTCCGTATCTCATCCGCTCCCCTTATTTTCCAACGGCTTTAATTTGCTCCACAATAGACGTGCACGGTAATATTGTTCTTAGGGAGCTTTGTCATCGCGTTAGGGAGATACGATGTGATGTGTGATGATGATGATAATGATAATGATGTGTGACGTCTTCTATGCCCTGCGCCTATGAAGCCTCAACTAATAGACAATATTGATCCCTTATGGAAGTTTCTATGAGTATCGATCCTCCATACAAACTCAATATAATAGCGTTGTTGCTTTCGATTCATTTTGGGACTATGAGACATCAATGCCATGTAGCCCGGTTTGCATGGATGTGTGGAAACTGTCTGATAACCTGTGTTATTGTGGTGGCTGTAGAAATTTGTGTATTTGAAATTGAGGCGGGGATTGAGGCGGCCGTGGTCTCAACTTAAGAACGATCCCGGCACTTGCCTGGAAAACCAATTCTAGGGTGGCCGAGGTGAGAAACGAACCAGCCTCTTCTAAGTTATTCCTCCAGAGGCTGTGTATACCCTGTGCAAACCCTCACACCTAAATGGTAGCTGCTATGAGGTGGTCAAAGTAGATATCACGCCATGCTCCGACATTCTATATATATTTTTGGGGATAAAACCTAGCCAACCCTGATCACAAGGTAGCCTATTCCCTGAAAATGTCATTAAGAAATTGGTTTATTCCCGGGAATTGTCCAAAATTGTAAAAATGTATTGCTTTTTTAATAAGTAAAAACTGAAAACTGTAAATAATACTTCACAACTAGAATATAGAAAATCATTGTTTTCAATTCAGTTTCTTAATATTATGAACAGGTAAAATCTTCCAATATGAATCTTTTAAAGTTTAACATTTGCTGATGTTGTTGAGTGATGAAATCCATTTTAACAAGATCATAAGATAAATTATATGGTTCATCAAATAATTATATTTTAAATCGTTCAATCTTACATTGAATCACTCTCAAGCACTCACATCTCACCGGGGTGGCCATTTTATCAGGAATACCTTCTTCTTCCTCTTCCTCCTTGTAAGTGCGTGTATTATCTGCAATTCTCTCTGTGACAGTGTCTGAATGTGATGATGACGATGGGAATGGTTCATATGAAATATCTAGAGTTCCCACCACCTCTCTTTCTTTGGAATTTCCAATTTTGTAAAATAAATGTAACTTTCCAGCCGTAACTGAGATCAACGCTGAAGCATAGTAAAGAAAATTCTCACAAAATTAAAAATTCCCAGTGTGGGAATACATAAATAAAAACGACCGGGGATATTCCCAAAAGAACGACCGGGGATATTCCCAAAAGAATGACTGGGAATATTACCAAAATATAGACCGGGAATATTCCCAAAAACTGATCCGGATTATTCCCAAAAATAGGCCGGGAGTATTAAAAAAGTCCTGGAATATTTCCGAAAACCAACCGGGGATATTCCCACAAACTAGGCCAAGAATATTCCCAAACAACGTCCTGGAATACTTCCAAAAAACCTACTGGGTGGTTCCCAAAATATAGACCGGGAATATTAATAAAACGGGGATATTCCCAAAAGATAGACCGTGGTTATTCCCAAAAAAATGACCGGGGATATTCCCAAAAATAGACCGGGAATATTCCCAAAAACAGCCGGCAATTTTCTCAAAAATCCGACTGGGGATATTCCCAAAAACAAAACGATCGGGGATATTCCCAAAAAAAACGAACGGGGATATTCCAAAAACACGACTGGGGATATTCTCGAAGAAAAAAAAACGGCCGGAAATATTCCCTCACAAATTTCTTCACACGGGAATATTTCTGTCGTCCAATATCACATAGGTGGCATTCTCGGACAAACTAACAAACGAACAGACAAACAGAAACTTTACTTTATCTGTATGAATATGTACTAGGTATATCCATAAAAACCAGTAAATCTACTGGCATGAAGTCGTTTCATTTTAGAATACTTACATACTTCAGCCGAAACCGAACCCGCTATCTTGGGTTTTAGAGGCTAACGCTAAACAAACTACGACACTCAGCCTGACCGGAAGGAGAAGGCACACATTCATCCATTCTGCGTAAGCAGCAATGAACATCTTATCATGTCACTAAGCATGCCACCACGAAACACTATAAGTGTAGAACACGCCAAGTGAATCTGCATGTGTAATGAACTAATCAAACAAGGCTCGCTCTGGCGAGTCTCCGATAGCCACAAGTCTCTCCAAGCCTCTTAGCCACCTCCCGTGGTCACTCCCCAATATTCCAGCCGCCCCCACAGGAAGCGTATTAAGTAGAAAGAGCGGGATAAATGACTTAAAGAGAGTCACTACATCACAGAGCTAACGAAACTTGTCAATACAGGGTGGACTTCGATGAAGCTTAAAATCACCTGAAGGGGAACCGAGCTTAATTAAGATCAGAAATAAAATGTGAGATCACTATCAGGAATTTGAAGCATGGAAAGGCTTACCCACCATTTTGTCAGACTGGGCGACGTCTGACTGTTGGATATGGACGAAGCAAGGTCTATCATCTTCCCAGTGGACCAAAGTCATCAAGATGAATTGCAATGTTGCCGCAGTTCGCTGAGTTCACGGCGTGCAACGAGTTTGAAACCCTTCTTGGTTTCTGTCGCAAAGGGGATCTCTTAAGGAACAAACGGCACCATAGGCTCAGGAGGATACCTGACTGCTTCATACATGTGAATCAGTTCGAGGTAGTCTGTACGAAGAAGTATCCTGCTTGTCATGTAAAGGTTCCTTGAAACGTCCTGATATTCTTGTCGTCGATAGAAAAAATCCAAGACTGACTGCGGTCCAGGGGTAACGTTCTCACCTGCTGTGCCCAAGATTGCACGATCGAATCCTGGCAGTCAGTAGGCATTTGAGGATGCGCAAATGTAACGGAGCTGTGCCAATAGATTTACTAGCACGTTAAGGATCCTATTCGGGGCAAAAATCCGGTACCTCGGCGTCTCTATAAGCCTCAGTAGTTAAAAGTGACGTAAAATTAATACTTAACGTGGTTAGAAAATCCAACAAAGGCTCTTAATAGATACAACCGTTAGATTTAAGCGTGATAATATTATGCAGTTCAAAGAATTTGACAGAAAAATTAGTGACATTATGGGCTTTGTTTCTATGACTTGGAACAAAAATACCAAACTAGTGTGTGATTGATTCGTCAGTCCTTAAACTGGTTTGATGCAGCTCTCCATGTCACCCTATCCTGAGTTATTCGTTTCATCTCTACGTAGCTAGCACACCTCACATCCGAGGCAACCTGTTTAACATAGTTTAACCTTGGATTACCCCTACAATTATGGCCTTAACCCGTTGTTCCATAATTAAGTTTACTATTCCTGGGTGTCTTAGTACGTGTCCTACCAACCTATCTCTTCTCTTCATTAGAAGTCACCAGAAACGTCTCTCCTCTACCGCTCTTCTTAATACCTCTTCATTTGTTACTCTTATCAACCCATCTGATCTTCATCATTCTCCTGTAACACCACATTCCAAATGCTTCTATTCTCCTCTTTTCTGTTGTGCCAACAGTCCAAGTTTCACTTCCATACAGCGCCACGCTCCAGACGCAACCACGCTTTCAGAAATTACTTTCTAATACCTAAATCTATATTTGATGTCAATAGATTTTTTTTCTGTAGAAATGCGTTCTCACTACTTTTTATATCCTCTTTGCTTCATACATCACCAGTTATTTTGCTTCCTAAGTAGCAGAAGTCTCTGCTTCGTTTAGCTTTTCACCTGCCAATTTAACTTCAATAGGGGTTTCTGATTTATTTTAGCTGCATTCCATTATTTTAGTCTACTTTTCACATTGTGTAAAAACGAGGAAAATGTATTAGCCTAATTTTCACATTTTGTAAAAATGAGGAAGTGGTAGAATTATGAGATCGATCCGGGCAAATGTGTGTTTGTATGTCTGTTTGTCTGTCTGTCTGTCCTCTGTCTGTCTGTGTGTGTCTTTCCCCGTATCAACTCCTAAACGGCTGTAGCTATCAAAACCAAATTTGGTATGCGTAAAGATCTATGCCTGAATATCTCACAGCCATATTTGAAAATTACATCAATGCTACCAACTGCTGAAAAAACACAATTGAAATTTTAGCGCTATCTCAGAAGTTATGCATGCGAGCTCTTCCAAAATTGGTACACACAGAGATAATGCCATACCAGATTAATTTTTAGGAGCTCATATATGACAGTGTTGCCAACATAATTCTATGCCTGCTGATAGGTCTAACATTTAAATGCATGTTACTTCTATACTATAAATTGGATTTCAAACAAATGTCGTATGTTCTTTGTGTACCATAACAGATGTGGCTAAACGCATTTTTAAAAGCCATCAGGGCTGCCAACTGTTAATAAGTTCTCACTCTAGTTTGCTTTTATACTAATTCCAATATATCAGAAAGTATGCAAGTCAACAGCTCTAAATTTTGCACACGTTTAGTACCTGATATTATAGATTAATTTGGAATAACGGATACATGTCAGAGCTGCCAACATGATTCTAAGCCTCCTGATAGGTCCAATTTTTAAATACATGCTATATTAACGAATTGATTTTATCCAAAATTAGGACAGTAATAGATCAAAATATTTCAGAATAATTCTAAGCAACACATACATGACATTGTTGCCAACATGATTTTACGCGTGCTGATAGATCCAATGTAACATTTTATTCCTGATATAGGCTATAGATTATTCATTGGCATGAATCTTAAATTTTAAGAAAAGTAGGCTCTTTAGTTCGTCACGGAACTACTTGCTGTATTAAATTTATTGATTTTCATCATGAATTCTTTCCTCAAGATGGGGTCCATACCAAACTAGTAACTAGGACATTATTGGTATGTTGTTTGGAACATTCGGGATAGTTGTTAGTTCCTGCCCAAGTGTTTTCAAATGGCTTAGGCTTCAGACGATTGTACTACAAGATATAGGGATGGCAATTTTGAAAGACTCCCTCCAAATTTTACTTAACAACCTGTGTAATAAAAACGGATTGATTTGCAATGAATAGAACATATCCACGGGACAGCTGAATAATAAATAGGCTAGATTATTACACGTTCTTTGTATCTCACACGACTTATTTAGGAGCTCTGTTCCTTTATCATCGTCATCAACATCATTATTAATATTAGTACTTTTGCTGGTATTGTTATTATTATTATTATTATTATTATTATTATTATTATTACTGACAGCGGTAGCAACGCTCGCTATCGCGCAGCGCTAGGCCATGGTGTGAAGCTCTCTGCAGACTCGGTTGACGTGGGTTCTACCTCCACCGTCGGCCGTCCCTGAAATGGTTTTCCGTTGTCCCCCATTTTCAACTCCAGGCAAATGCTAGAACGATACCTTCCGATAGGCCACGGCCACTTCCTTCCACATCCTGACCCAGTTTCATTCATTTTCATTCATTTCATCTCTCATTAACTCCTCTCATAAGGTTGGCATCGGAAAGGGCATCCGGCCATAAAAACCATCCGACACATAGACAGTCATCGCATCTCATCCCCTACCCCGTTGGAAACGTGAATATTAAAGGATAGACATACATTATTGTTGTTATTATTGCGCCATATTTTGAAACCTAATTAATGATATTGGCTTTACGTCCCTTTTAACTGCTCTGGCTTTTAGAGACGCCGGGGTGCCGGAATTTGGCACCGAAGGGAATCTTTAATGTGCCAGAATATCTGCTGATACTGCTCCGTCGCATTTGCGCACCCTCAAATGCCAGCTGACTGCACCAGGACACGAACCCGCAACCTTGGACCCAGCAAGCGAGAACGTTACCGCTGAGCCACGCAGCCAGCCTATTTTGAAACCGTAGAGAAGTTAGCGAAGTTATTAACGTGTGCATAACTGCAGTTTCATTTTTGAGTTTACTGACATTAATCTGACTCATTCTGTTTGTTTTCCTGACAAAACGTGATCTTCCAGAGAGAAAAGTCTTGTCAATACCGCCAAGATTCTAACTAGGACTGTCTGAGTGAATAACCAATTAAACAATTGCATCCTTACCCTCTTCTCCACCGCCACCAATATTAACTTAAGCAATTAATTCTTGAAATAACATAACCGTAATGATGATGACGATCGTGTGGCCTCCGGAGAGGCCGAGTGCCGGTCTTTCTAGTTGAAGCCCATGGGCGACCTGCGCCTCGTAATGAGGACGAAGTGATGATGAAGACGTCACATGCAACCATCCCCGAGCCACGGGAGTTAGCCCTAGGAGATTTAAATTCCTGGTGGCTCGGCTGGGAATCGAACCCGGGACACTTCGGGCCCAAGCCTAGCGCGCCAACCACTTAGCCACGGAGCCAGACATAGCACTAATAATATGTGATGAGATGACTGTAGTAGTGTGTATTAGCGACAGGGATGAGGTAGTTACCCCGGGACTTGAAGTAAGGTACTATCTCGGTATTTTCCTGCAGGGCGTGTGGAAAAACTCGGGGAAAACCACACTCAGGATAGACGATGTCAACGCTGGGACTCGACCCTACGATCATCACACTTGCTTCAGCTGCCCTAGTGGCCAAGCTGCACGATATAACGAGCATAGCTACGCTACGGGGCTAAATACTTGTCGTTGTTGTTGTTGTTGTTGTTGTTGTTGTTGTTGTTGATTCTTTAGGGTCTTTGCGTCATCGTGGTCATGTGTATTTGGGTGTGTGTAGAATTTATCTGATGTGTCACTGTGATGCCTGTACTGGTGTGTGTATTTGTAACTGAAGTAGGATTTGGGTAGGAAGCGGCCGTGACCTTAAATTAGGTACCATCCCAGCATTTTCTGTAGTAGAAGTTGGGAAACTACGGAAAACCACTTCCAGGATGGTTGAGGTAGGAATCGAACCCACCTCATCTCAGGTTTTCCTCGCGACGCTGAGTGCACCCCGTTTTAGCCCTAGAATTACATTTCTTGCCAGAGCCTGGAATGGTACCTGGACCTCCGCGGTGACAGCCAAGCTACTACGCAATGAGGCGGACGGAATACTAATCAACCCCTCTACAAACTGTTATGACGTTTGAGCGTTATGCCGATGATAATCACGAAGAAACAATCCCTCAAACAATTATTTGGCATTCCACGTAAGCCTACATTGATGGTAGAATTGACTCCCACCTTCGCAGTCGCACTATTACGTAATATCTAAAGCCCTGCGCGGCTGCAAATTTTTCGCCATGCGGATATAGTCTGCTTGGCTGTGCGGATAAGCTGCGGATAATGTTTGGGGTAAATTTGCGGATAGTTATTAGAATACAATCCGAACTTGTTGAACATCATTACCAAGACCCGGATGATTGTGACATAAATTTTTCCGTTATGTTTTTCTTGATGACCGATGTAAGATGATAATTTAAGCCAATCTCATTCTGATCATGTCATTAAGCACAATAGCACTCCGAATAGAATAGGGTTGCAATTCTGGCTGTATAACATTCATTTTAAACATAGCACATGATACACAAAGCCAAAAGGAACGACTTTCTCCTCAAATGTTTAAATGTGTTGCTTCAATATTAAAAATATTATTGTAATGCCTGTAGATTCGAATAACAAACGTGTGGATACGAATAGAAGTCATGTAGATGGGGGCGGATGCGGGGAGGAAGCGGATAACGCTGGGCTCTAGTGATATCCTATCAAATGTTTTATCTGGCCCGTCTTGTATCTGCTACAGAAGTATTTCACTTTGCTGGGATGTAGACAAGTGTTATCTACCTGAGCAACAGCTCCCAGAGACAGGCAGAGTGACTGTGTCAGCAGACGAGCAAATTGCATTCCCTTGCCAACTCTGTGAGGCCGGAAACAAGCGACGGGCAGACAAGAAGCAGAGCGTCCCGACGCCTTCTTTCACTCGTACTATTCAAGGGTAATAAATGTCTAATATTTCTATCCCAACTGATGTGCATTTTAATAAGTTTCTTTACTACCCAGGGGATTAATTTAGATTTAATTAGAGACTGTATAACATCAACACTTTTGGCTGTCACATCGGAGGCCCGGGTTCGATTCTCAGCTCTGCTAAGAAATTTAATTCTGGTCTGAGGGTTGCAACGGGTACAATCACCCTCATGTGTGAAACTGAGAAGAGATGGGTTCAATTCTAAGATGGCTGATATGGGAATCGAGCCGTGGCCGTGGAACCATCCTGGGATTTGCCTGGAGTAGAAGTGGGCAGCCACGAAAATCTACTTCCAAGATCGCTTAGATGGAAATCGTACCCTTCTCTTCTTAGTTTTACCTCAAGAGGCAGAGTGCACCCCATTCCAGCCCTCAGACCAGAATTAAATTTCTTGGCAGAGCCAAAAAATTGAACCCGGGCCTCCAGGACAACAGCCAAGAAGCAGACAAATACAATACATACCCAAGCACACGAGACTGATGACCAAAATAACCTAATGACGGATGAAGATGAATGAACCTGGACAAGGATTTGGAAGAAAGTGGCCGTGGTCTATTAGAAGGTACCAAACCAAACCAAACCCGTGGCACTACAGCCCATGAAGGGCCTAGGCCTGCCAAGCGACCGCTGCCCAGCCATTTGGCCCGCAGATTATGGGGTGACGCGTGGTCATTGCGTCGGGTCCCGTCGGCCGTTAATCTTATTCTCCGCGACCGGGGCGCTGCCTCACTGTCAGACAACTGATCAATTGTCCTCACGAGGCACAATGCACCCTGTTCCAACCCTCATGTCAGTTTCTAATATCCCTTACGAAGCCGGGAATCAGACCCGGGTCTCCGGTGCAAGGCAGGCACGCTACCTCAACACCAAGGGGCCAGCAATTAAAAGATACCGCCCCGGCATTCAACTTGAGTTGAAATTGGAAAATCATGGAAAATCATTTCAACGACAGGCTGGCCTTGGGTTTAGTAGACCAATCGTCTTCCGAGTCCAGAGAACCTGACACCATGGCTTTGAGTCTTAGTACGCGTAGCTACCCCGGTCAGTCTATCTCCATATTAGCGTTATTTTGAAAAGTGTGGGGGAAAGGCAGAAATTATGAATCTAATTCATTTTCCAGAACAGATCTGTTCTCATTAGAATATAATCGTCGCTAATATACGGTGTAGAGTATACCTTCATCAATCTTACCTTCTCGCTCTCTATAGCGTTCTATTAATTCTGCTAATGTGCAGCGTTCAGAGAAATAATATTGCATCGAGCTACACCACGTTCAAATGACCATGTTACCCTCATAATGTAGTAGTATTTATGAAATATATTATCTTGATAAATGTTTACTGATTTAGAGATTTAAAACTGTAAGAAAAAATTAAGAGCTATTATCCTTCCAAGATACGAGTGCCGACGGTCGATGTGTCAACTACTCTTTGATTACTTATATCATGCTGTCAGCTAGCTTGGTTGACAGGAATAGTCGCGCGAGTAGGATATGACTTAGCTCCAGTAGACTCAGTCATCACTCTCATCTCCGAGGTGACATGGGCTCCAGTTACACTTAGCTGTGCCGTTACAGAATAATTAGAAACGCACTATTCTTAATTTATTGATTATACAGGTCTACAAAATACAATTTTTGGAGCCTTATTAATCTACTTTCGATTTTTGCAAAAAAAATGAAAGTACACTTATGAGATCAACACAGGGCGAAAAATTGTGTGTCTGTCTGTCTGTGTGTCTGTGTGTGTGTGTGTGTGAGAGAGAGAGAGAGAGAGTGTGTGTGTGAGTGTATATACTCTGAATGTCTGTCCCCCCCCCCCCCCCTATCAATTCGAACACGGTGAATCCGAATTGAACGAAATTTGGTGCAGAGGTAGCACTAGCAAAGGGCACCTCAGTGTCTTGTTTTATATCGCCGCCATCTTGACGGAAACGTAATGCTGGCCACCCAAATGTTAAAAGCTTAAATCAAATTACGACCAAACGAATCATCTGATCTCTACGAATGTTTGCAACGTTATACATTTGCATATGAAGAATCTTTTGACTAATCTATAAGGTCATCAGCCTATTAATTTGTGGATGGCGGTCATGTTTGTGTGCAAATCGATTCCCCCTATCTATCCAAACACGGTGAAACCGAATTGAACGAAATTTGGTACAGAGGTAGCACTAGCAAAGGCCACCTCAGTGTCATGTTTTATATCGCTGCCATCTTGACGGAAACGTAATGGCGGCCACCCAAATATTAAAGTCTTAAATCAAATTACGACCACCCTAATCATCTTACCTCTACCAAATCTTGCAACAGCATACCTTCATATGGTAAGCATCTTATGACCAAACGACAAGGTCATCAGCCAAATAGTTTATAGATAGCGGCCATGTATGTGTGCAAATCAATTCCCCCGATCAATTCAGACATGGTGAAACCGAATTGAACGAAATTTGGTACAGAGGTAGCACTTGCAAAAGGCAACTCAGTTTCATGTTTTATATCGTCGCCATCTTGACGGAAACATAATGGCGGCCACCCAAATGTTAAAAGATTAAATCAAATTACGACCAAACGAATCATCTGATCTCTACGAATGTTTGCAACGTTATACATTTGCATATGAAGAATCTTTTGACTAATCTATAAGGTCATCAGCCTATTAATTTGTGGATGGCGGTCATGTTTGTGTGCAAATCGATTCCCCCTATCTATCCAAACACGGTGAAACCGAATTGAACGAAATTTGGTACAGAGGTAGCACTAGCAAAGGCCACCTCAGTGTCATGTTTTATATCGCTGCCATCTTGACGGAAACGTAATGGCGGCCACCCAAATATTAAAAGCTTAATTCAAATTACGACCAAACGAATTATATCATCTCTACGAATGTTTGCAACGTTATACCTTTGCATATGAAGAATCTTTTGACTAATCTACAAGGTCATCAGCCTATTAATTTGCAGATGGCGGCCATGTTTGTGTACAAATCGATTCCCCCTATCTAGTCAAACACGGTGAAACCGAATTGAACGAAATTTGGTACAGATGTAGCAATAGCAAAGGCCATCTCAGTGTCATGTATATATCGCCGCCATCTTGACGAAAACGTAATGGCGACCACCCAAATGTTGAAAGCTTAAATCAAATTACGACTAAACCAATCATCTGATCTCTACCAATTTTTACAACATTATACCTTTTCATATTATTTTTTTCCAATCTACAAGGTCATCAGCCCAATAATTTGCGGATGGCGGCTATGTTTGTGTGCTAATCGATTCCCCTATCTATTCAAACACGGTGAAACCAAATTGAACGAAATTTAGTACAGATGTAGCAATAGCAAAGGCCACGTCAGTGTCATGTTTTATATCGCCGCCATCTTGACGAAAAAGTAATGGCGACCACCCAAATGTTAAAGTCTTAAATCAAATTACGACCACCCTAATCATCTTACCTCTACCAAATCTTGCAACAGCATACCTTCATGTGGTAAGCATCTTATGACCAAACGACAAGGTCATCAGCCAAATAGTTTATAGATAGCGGCCATGTATGTGTGCAAATCGATTCCCCCGATCAATTCAGACATGGTGAAACCGAATTGAACGAAATTTGGTACAGAGGTAGCACTTGCAAAAGGCAACTCAGTGTCATGTTTTATATCGTCCCCATCTTGACGGAAACATAATGGCGGCCACCCAAATGTTAAAAGATTAAATCGAATTACGACCAACCTAATAATCTGATCACTACCAAATTTTGCAACAACATACCTTCTGTGGGAAGCATCTTTTGACTGAAATACAAGGTCATCAGCCCAATAGTTTGCAGATAGCAGCCATGTATGTGTGCAAATCGATTCACCATATCAATTCAAACACGGTGAAACCGAATTGAATGAAATTTTGAACAGCGGTAGCACTAGCAAAGGGCATCTCATATTCATGTTTAATATCCGTATAACACGTTGTATTTCAACAAGCTACTGTAACCAACAATCAATAAAACTCCTTGAAAAGGACAAAGAGTTATAACAATACCCATGCATTTAGGTTAAAGTAGGCTATATGTTCTTGACTGAACATCTTGTATTGGATACAATAACTGATTTTGTATATTTAAAAAGTATGAATTACGGAAATGTTTTCTATGTTCCCGTATCACATCACGTTTTTTAAAAACTACATATTAAAGAAATTATTACAAGATACGCGAACGTGAAAATGAGCATTCTATTGTTTCCTTATAGCAGTCAGAGTTTAGTACGTGAAAATAATAGACACAACAAATACATATCACTTATATGAGTAACCGTTGCTGCTTGGATGCAAAGCTTCTCATACTGCTTTTCCTCTTGTTCACTCGAGTAGGATCATCACGTTTTATCAGCCAACAGTAGGGATATTGTGATATTTTGGAATATCTTGTTCATCAAAATTACTGCAATTATAAAAAATTGGTATGTGATAGGACAAAAGTAATGGCACTTCTGAATTCAGATTAACAATATACATGTAAAATAAGAGTCCAAACCAAGAAAATGAAAATCGTGTAGACCTGTGTATTATTAATTTCTCCTTTCACATTCCACAGTATAACTTCCGTCTAATACAAATAGCGCACGGAATGCTGCTTGACTTATTGGCAGCCTGCTCTCCTCCATCGCTGTCCCCCCTCAATCTAAGAACAAACGCTGGCGCAACCAACTACCGCGGCACACGTACGTTGAAAGGCTAACTGAACAAACTCTTTTACTCCAGGAATTTTAGTCTAAAAACCTTGACAAAATTTTAGTAAAGCTATAAATTGGTACAGTTGTCTTATTTGATCTTCTGAACAACATATTAAAAGTCCCCGGTCTTCCTGTGCCGGCTTCTTGGATTTCCAACCGTTTGAACTTCTGGAATGCTGGAGAAGTAGGTGGTGTCGCTGGAATGCGCATTGTAAGCGATCGATTTAGCTTACAGTGCTCTAACATGGCTTAAATTAAAGGAGGAAAAATAAGCTACAAGTTACTTCATGGGTTGGCATGTTATCGATACTTCCGGTCTAACAGGACACGAAAAAATGCCTCGAAATTAAAAGAAAAAGTGCCTAATAACAAACTCTTTTACTCCAGCCTGATTTAAAAGCACGACTAATTTACTTATACACACATAAAAAAAACGTTTTGCATCACATGTGTATGTGATAAGTCATAATTACACCAATGCAATGTTTGTTGATGATGATAATGAAGATTGTTTTAAGGGGCGGAATAGCCAGGAGCCACTTTTCAGTGTTACCTAAGTAAGAGAATCGCTTTTCGGTCGGTCAATGCAATATAAGCCCAATCTGAAACAAATACCGTACATGTAATTTAAATATACAGTATACATATTATTATATTTGAACTAGCAGAAGTACCCATTCTTCGAACGGTCTTCGGTATTAATAACCAGATGTTATCAATTGATCTACTGTTGCAATGTTTAGGGGCTTGGAACCTGTTTGTTGGCAACGAAAAATGATTAGCTAAAATGTGCTCTCAAACTAAATTTACCTAACGTGTTCTTCCTGGCGTGAAAATAAAATTGAAAACCTCGTAGACGAATCGCAATACACGTCACATATGAAACTGACCCTAACCGTTGTGTCAAGTGCCCAACTACAGGAAGACCCCTTTTATAAATTATAAAGGCTTGTGGTGCATGAAAATTCAGTTTTCTTTAGCCTCCAATGGCCCAAATTCCTAAAATCAGCAAAAAACAGTCTACTATTTCAAATCAGGAATTTTTGAAAATAATGTTGCTGTTTGGAGATATAATAGACCTTCTGTACGACATATCGCACGTGTAAGTCGTGTGAAAAAATCTAGGGTACTCATTGAACCCCTTAAGAGCATTCATGAATTTTACAGTTTTAGTTGGTTCCGTGATAACCTTATAGCCATTTGCAACCATTCACAGAAATGTAATAAATGGAGTGGCATTACTTATTCCAGAAATAGATGGAAAGTTGGATGCCACCTCTTGAGGTACTGTTGTCATGGTTAGTGGCTTGCATTCCTTCTTTAGTTTATTAAATGAAATTATTTTTCTGGTTATATCTAAGAAACGGTTGGGTTTAGAGCCTTAAAATGTAGTTTTCGGGGACCCTTTACGGTTCTTGAGGGGCCCCGAGTTTTGTTTCTGACACCAAAGGTTGGAAAATGGGTTTGCCTCGTCGTTGTACGCCATAATAATGATAATAATTAAATTAATAATAATAATATAACAATATAGGGACAGGGATGTAATAGACCTTCCGTAAATACCCGCACATGTAAATCACGTTAAAAAATTCTAGAGTACCCATTGACCCCTTAAGCGCATTATATGTATTGATGAATATTTCAGCTTAATTTGGATCTGTTATAACCTTATTGTCGTTTGCAAACCTTCACAGTAATATAATAAATGGAATTGCATTGCGTCTTACAGAAATAGATGGACCTCTGAGATTCTGTTGCCATTGTTACCGGCATGCATTCCTTCATTAATTTATTAAGTGAAATTAGCGTTTTGGGAATATCTCGAAAAATGTTGGTTTTAGGGCCTTAAAATGTGGTTTTCGGGGTTCTTTTAGGGTCCCCGAGTTTCGTTTCTCACATTGAGGGGCTGAAAATGAGCTTTGTCTCACCCTTCTACGCTTATTTCAGCATATATTTTATGGGGGTAGGCCCCCTGTTATGAGAGGTACGGAGAAGAGTTACATCAATGATTAGTGTCGTGCCTCTGATGGATATCTGTATCAAATTTTACGTTAATCCACCCAGCCGTTCTCGAGTTATAAGGACACAAAATATTGTCCACAGACAAGCAGACAGACAGACAGACAAAAAATTTATTTTTGCGCGCATCCATCATAAAACGGTCTGAAACGCGCAAATATCGCAAATTTCCGTGGAAATTCAGAAAAAACAGACAAACTTTCATTTTTATATAGAGAGAGATTCTACGCTTATTTCAGTATGTATTTTAAGGGGGTAGGCCCCCTGTTATGAGAGGTACGGAGAAGAGTTACATCAATGATTAGTGTCGTGCCTCTGATGGATATCTGTATCAAATTTTACGTTAATCCACCCAGCCGTTCTCGAGTTATAAGGACACAAAATATTGTCCGCAGACAAACAGACAGACAAAAACAATTTGCGTGCATCCGTCACAAAACAGTCTGAAACGGGCAAATATGTCAAATTTCCGTGGAAATGCAGAAAAAACAGACAAACATTCATTTTTATATAATAGAGAAGGGATATAATAGACCTTCCGTACCACACCCGCACGTGTAAATAGCGTGAAAAAATTCTAGAGTACCTCTTGACCCCTCAAGCGCATTGTATGTATTAATGAATATTTCAGCTTAATTTGAATCCGTTATAACCTTATAGCCGTTTGCAAACCTTCACAGTAATGTAATAAATGGAATTGCATTGCGTCTTACAGAAATACAGTAGATGGACCTCTGAGATTCAGTTGCCATGGTTACCGGCATGCATTCTTTCATTAATTTATTAAGTGAAATTAGTTTCCTGGGAATATCTCAAAAACTGTTGGTTTTAAGGCCTTAAAATGTGGGGGGCCCCCGAGTTTAGTTTCTCGCATTGAAGGGCTGAAAATTAGCTTTGTTTCACCCTTCTATGCCTATTTCAGCATGTATTTTAAGGGGGTAGCGCCCCTTTTATGAGAGGTACGGAGAAGAGTTACATTAATGATTGATGTCGTGCCTCTGAAGGATATCTGTATCAAATTTTACGTTGATCCACTCAGCCGTTCTCGAGTTATAAGGACACAAAAAATTGTCCACAGTCAAACAAACAAACAGACAGACAGACAGATAAACATTTTATTTTTGCGCGCATCCATCATAAAACAGTCTGAAACGCGCAAATATCGCAAATTTCCGTGGAAATTCAGAAAAAACAGACAAACTTTCATTTTTATATAGAGAGAGATTGCAGCCAATGGCCATAGCAGGGTATTTTAATTGAATGCCCATAGTCTCCTCATCAAGTTCAATTTCAAGTAATTCCAAGTTTGGCTACCAGCTGCCACTGTCACTGACACCTAGTAGCGAACGTTGGAACTTGATAGAGCGTTTCTAACCAAATAACCTACAAATTTAGGTACACATCACCTATTGTGGTGGTAGGTTCTTTTGCATGGCATAAATCTCTGAAAAGGGCCTGCCGGCTTTACTTTCCCTTCGAAGGAGGGCATGCTGAAGGATTTTAACGCTCTTAAACAAGTAGTTCCATGAAGAATTATACAGCCTATTTTCATATATCCTACTTATGTTAATTGCCTCTATCAACATACAAAATTTCAGTTTGATTGCTGTAATAGATTCGTAGATATTGAGAACCGACTAAATATTGCGGAAGGTCGCCATGTTGGAATTTTTATATATGTAGTTCTTAGAGTCATGTACTGTTACATGAAGATTATTGTGTACGAGTAGTATTCAAACTTCAATCGCATGATTAGGACACAAGAAGTAAAAACGAGATTTTAAAATTTCGCACCGCTGCCATCTTGTGGTTATGGAAACAATTGAAAAAATTAGATGCCAGTGGATTAACATTTGTATGAGGATTTACTGTACCAAGTGTCACTGCACTCGAGTGGTTAAATTGCGAGAAACGATCATGTAAATATTTATATTTCGCGTCGACGCCATGTTGGATTTGTGATCACCAGATTATTGAAAGTCCTATAGGTGAACTTATGTTCATAGCCCCTATGAACATTAAAAAATTCAGTTTGATTTCTGTAATAGATTCGTAGATATAACAAGAGGTTCCGTGACGAACTAAAGAGCCTACTTTCCTTGAAATTTAAGATTCATGCCAATGATTAATCTATATGGATCTATCTAGAATAATGACGAAATTAAGTTGGTAATATCGAAATTTCTATAGTTCGAAATACTGTATACCTGGCATAATGTAGCCTAATAGAGAACTACAGTTGACAGCCCTGGCGACTGAATATATTCTTAGTTCCATCTCTTAAGGTACAGAATACAAAATTTAGTTGAAGTCCAATGGATAGCATGGACGTTACATGCAGTTAAACATTGGATCTATCAGCGCGCGTAAAATCATGTTGGCAACAATGACATACATGTATTGGTCAGAAATAATCTGAAATAATATGATCTATTGTTGTGTCAATTTTGAATGAAATCCATTAGTTAGTATAGAAGTTACATGAATTTTAAAATTGGACCTATCAGCAGGCTTAGAATCATGTTGGCAGCACTGGCGTAGGCCTATATTAGTTACTCCAAATTAAACTAGAATGCCAGGTACTATGCGTGTGCAAAGTTTAGAGCTATTGGCTTGCATACTTTCTGATATATTGAAATTAGGGTAACAAAAATAGAGATGTATTTATTAACAGTTGGCAACCCTGGTTACTCTTAAGAATCGGCATAGTCATATCTGTTATGGTACACATAGCACACACGAAATTTGGTTGAAATCCTAATAATAGTATAGAAGTTACATGTATTTAAAGTTGGACCTCTCAGCAGGCTTGGAATCATGTTGGTAGCACTGACGTATATAAGTTACTCCAAATTAATATATAATGTCAGGTACTATACGTGTGCATAGTTTAAGGCTGTCGGCTTGCATACTTTCTGATATATGGGTATTTGGATAAAAAAAATTGAGAGCATTTATTAACAGTTGGCATCCCTGGTGGCACTTAAGAATACGCTCAGTCATATCTGTTTATGTACACATAGCGCATACGAAATTTGGTTGAAATCCAATTGATAGCGTAGAAGTTATATGCATTTCAAATTTGGGCCTATCAACTGGCTTATAATCATTTTGGCATCACTGCCACGTATGGCCTCCTAGAAATTAAACTGCAATATTATTATCTATACGTGTGCCAATTTTGAAATAGCTCCCATTTATACCTTCCAAGATATTCAACATAGAGCTCAAATTTCAATTGCGACTTTTCAGCAGTTGGTAGCACTGACATCATTTTCAAATATGGCCGTGAGATATTCAGGTATAAATCTTTACTCCTACCAAATTTTGTTTCGATTGCTGCAGCGGTTTAGGAGTTGATAGGGGGGACACACACACAGCCAGACTGACAGACAGTAGGACAGACAGACATACAGACAGACAGACAGACAGACAGACAGATCTCATAAGTCTACTTTTTCCTCATTTTTGCAAAATGTGAAAAATAGGCTAAAAATCAATCTAAATATTTAGGATGGTCGCCATGGTGGATTGTTATATGTATAGTCCATAGAGTCATGTACCGTTAAAGGAAAATTATTGCGTAGGTTCATTATTCAAACTTTCACTTCGATCGCATGATTACGACACAATAAATAAAAACGTAATTTTAAAATTCGCACAGCCGCCATCTTGAGGATATGTAAACAATTGAACTAAATTAGATACCAGTGCATTACAATGTGTATAAACATTTCCTGTACCAAGTTTCATTGCGTTTGGATCATTAAATCGCGATAAAGGTCTATTTAAAGATTTCAACTTCGCTTGGCCGCCATATTCATTTTGTAGTTAACCGGTTTTTGAAACTCTTGCAGATGAACTTCCAGTAGTGCCTTTTACCTCCGTACAAAATTTCAGGGGGATACCGCTAATAGTTTCAGAGATATAGAATGCCGGTGAAATATTTCGCACAGCCGCCATTTTGAGGTTATGTAAGCAATTGAACGAAGGTAGATGTCGGTGCATTACAATATGTATAAGCATATACTGCACCACGTTTTATTGCGTTTGGTTGGTTAAATCGCGAGAAACGTCTATTTAAATGTCGCAACTTCGCTTGGTCACCATGTTGGTTTTGTAGTTACCAGGTTTTCAAAAGTCACATAGGTGAACTTCTAGTAGTTCCCTTTATCACTGCAAAATATTCCAGGGTGATATCGGTAATAGTTTCGGAGATATTGAATGCTGGTGAAATATTTCGCACAGCCGTTATGTTGGATTGGTGAGACGTAACAAAATTTGAAGGGCACGGTCGGGGTCGTCCTGAATAGTGCTATTAACTTACCGAGTTTCATTGAAATCGCTCCAGCCATTTAGAAGTTATTAGGGGAGACACACACCATCTCACACACACACGCCCACACAGACACACGGACAAAAGGTGATCTCATAAGCCTATATTTTCATAAATGAAAATAGGCTAAAATCCGACGACATCAGCCAGGTTTGAACCCGCCATCTTGGGCATAGCAATTCAGCATGCTACGAACTACGCCACCGAAGCCACTAGTCATATAAATTCAGTATCCAATTAATACTAGTGAGGAAGGCTCTACTCAGACTGCCGAAACGGGCGATTGCCAAACCGTATTAAGCCTCATTTGCTGGGATTACACAGACATGTCATCAAAACTAGTCGTATCAATGCTATGAATGTCTACTCGCTAGTAGCGATGTCAAAAGGACTCAGGTGGGTAATAAGACCGAGCTTTGAATGTTCAAACAGCGAGAATAATATTCACATGAAGGTGGAAATGTATGCATATCTATCCACCATTATACCCATTTGTATGGGGTCAGGGGTGAGGTAATATGAATTTCTATGTGGCGGATGGTTTTTGCGGCTGGTTGTCCTTCTTGACGCCAATCTCATCAAACGAGTTAATGACGATGAACAAAACTGGGTCTGATCTTCTTAAGACGTCTTCATTTGTGATATGGTGACGATATTTGATTCCAGGGATTCGTCTAAGGCAACGCTGTTGGAAAACATCTCACCGAATAATCTCCTCAACCGTTAACTTCCATGTTTCACTAGTGCATAATGCAGATGAAAATGATAGTAATAGTATTTGTTTTATGTCCCTTTTAACTACTGCGGCTTTTAGAGACACCGGGGTGCCGGAATTCCGCCCCGAAGGAGATCTTTATCGTACCAGTAAATCTACTGACACGACTCTCTCACATTTTCGCACCCTCAAATGCCATCTGACTGTGCTAGGTTTCGATCCTGCAACCTTGGGACCAGCAGACGAGAACGTTACCGATGAACCACGCAGCCAATCAGAATGAAAATGAGAAACCACACAAATCTACATCAAAGACGGCTAACGGTGGGATGCAATCGTTCTCTACATGCCAAGCCTGGACACAGCCTTAGTTAGCATCATTGAAAATGAAAATCCACAGCCTGCTTCCAGTCGACCAAACGGATCAGTGATGGAATGAATGAAGCCCTCATCTAGCGGCAAGGATAGGAACTGTGCCGGCTGCCAAAGCCTGTCGCACTACCCTGGGGCAATGATTTAATGAATGACAGATGAAATGAAATGATAGTGGAGAGTGTTGCTGGAATGAAATTTTGGCATGGAAAACCGGAGTACCCGGAGAAAAACCTGTCTGCCTCCACTTTGTCCAGGACAAATCTCACATGGAGTGATCGGGATTTGAACCACGGACCCAGCGTTGAGAGGCCAGCGGGCTGCCGCCTAAGCCATGGAGGCATTAGTTAACATCGATATTCACCATTATAGTGCTTTCCTACCTATGAATTTTAAACCAAAATTGAAATTTCTCTTTCTATCGTGACTCCAAAATCCAATCCAACACTGCGGTTGACAGCCTACGGAATGTGGTCATCTTGTGCATACAGAGTGACTGATCTGAATAAATTACTTGATCCCGGAATCGCTTTCAAAATGAACAGTTCTATTGATACGTAATGGCGCAAGTTGCTAGGAATCTGCTGCCAAGTCTCCACATTTAAAATAGCCTGATTTAAAAGCAGGACTAATTTATTTATACACACATCAAAAAACGTTTTGCATCACATGTGTATAAGATATGTCATATTTACACCAAGGCAATGTTTGTTGTTGTTAATTCATCTTAGGGGCTTGGGGCATCTTGGGTGTGTGTTGAACTTGTCTGGTACCTTGTATTTATGTGATGACTGTAGTAGTGTGTGTAACTGTATTAGGGATGAGGTAGGTGCCCCGGGATTTGAAGTAAGATACTATCCCGGTATTTGCCTGGAGGAAGTTTAGAAAACCCAAGGAAAACCGCACTCTGGATAGTGCCGGGATTCAAACGTGCGATCTTCAGAACTGCTGCGGCGGTACACGATTTAACGAGCACGGATACGCCGCGGGATATCAAGGCAATGGTATAGGCCTATGATGTAGGAAGGGTGTTCTAGGACTTTGCACAAGGCATCATCCTGATAATGACATGGAGAGAGTGAGGAGGAATGTCACTTACAAACAGACCTCTCGGGCAACACGAATTCCCAATATACTGTAAGTGAATGCATTGATATTTCAGGTATGTCGCGCGCACACCTGATGTCGGCACACAGAAAGCTTTCTAATGTTGAGTTAGAGTGAGGCAGAAGACAGATTATGAAAATGATGCCTATGTTGATGATTATGATGATGATGATTATTATGACGATGATGCCATGGTGATGCTAATTATCATGATAATGATGTTGATGATTATGATGCTTATTATTGTGATGATGTTGAATAATATGATGATACGATCATGATGTTAATTATTAAGATGAAGATAATGATGATATTTATTATTATGACGTTGATGATTTTGATTACGATGATGATGATGATGATGATGATGAACGTTTGAACCGACCACAAGGGCCCAATATGTTGAACGCCAGTCATGCGATGAAGTAGCCTGCACTCCAGAGACTGATGGATTTTGATCCTACCACCGATCATGTTAGTAATGGTTTTTCGAGCTTCTTCACTTCAATATTAGAGAAATGCTTCAAGGGTGGCTTTTTCAGACTCACGACCTCTCTAATACAAAGCCGGTCTGACCACCGCGTGGTGTAGCGGCTAACATTCTTGGCTGTCACCCCAGGAGGAGGTCCGAGTTGGATTCCCGGCTGTGTCAAGGACTTTATTTCTGGTCTAAGGGCTGGAACGGAGTACACTCAGCATCGTGAGGCAAAACCGATTCTCTTCACAGCTACAGTACTTTATGTTATTTGCAGTCACCCTATCTCCGCTGGTTCTTATCGACAACGGATGTGCTATGTTAGAAAGTACTTGACTCTTCACGGAACATTGAGTTAGTGCAGTGGCGTAAATACAGGGAGTGATCAGGGGGTTCTATCCCCCTCACAGCCAAATAATGAAAATGTTAAATTTGATGAAGTTTTTAATGTTTAATAAAACCAATCTTCAGTTTGATGACAAATAATTGGATTGTGTTTGTAATTATTTCTTTTCACTCGTGTAACATTTCTAGTGTACCCTAACTTAGCACTTACCTACTAAATTAGCTAAGTGGACAGCTGTTCAATTAGCCAGACGGGTGGGTGTGGCGCTATCATTGCTCGCCCGTTTCCAAAAATACACCACTTGCCAGTTGCCATTGTTAGTAACCGAGTATGTGTGCAATTTTGGAAAGTGAATAATATTGTGTGTACTTGTATTGCTGTTTTAAGTTAAGCTTTAGTTGTAAACTGTAGTTTATCACTATCCATACAATGTCGGGAAATAGAAAGAGCCAGACATTCGCACAATGATAAGTGCAAATACAACGTAGCAAATGCTAATGAAATTAAACACGAAAAATACTGTACATAAAGGAAGGAAGATTGTAGTTTTACGTAACCATTGATCTTGTGATCATGAGTCACGGGACCTCCTTATTACGCGGAATCCGAACCACAAGACATGGCTTTTCACTTTGAAAATCTCACATGCTTTGATCGGGAATCAAACCCGGTCCACCTTGGTAAGAGAAAAATATATAGATCGGAGGTGAAACTACGTGATCGTATATTTGATTTCCTTTATTATGTCTCATTATGCTCGAACACTTGTTTCCTTGGCAACCATGCAAGAGGCCTCGATTGCGAACACTTGTTACCTTGGTAACCATGAATGAGGCCTTGATGGCGAACACTTGTTACCTCGGTAACCATGGATGAGGCCTAGATGGCGAACACTTGTTACCATGGTAACCATGGATGAGGCCTATATGGTGATCACTTGTTACCTTGGTAACCATGGTTGAGGCCTTGATGGCGAACACTTGTTACCTTGGTAACCATGGATGAGGCCTTGATGGCGAATACTTGTTACCTTGGTAACCATGGATGAGGCCTTGATGGCGATCACTTGTTACCTTGGTAACCATGGATGCGGCCTTGATGGCGAACACTTGTTACCTTGGTAACCATGAAAGAGGCATTGATGGCGAACACTTGTTACCTTGGTTACCATGAATGAGGCCTTGATGGCGAACACTTGATACCTTGGTAACCATGGAAGAGGCCTTGATGGCAAACACTTGTTACCTTGGTAACCATAAAAGAGGCCTTGATGGCGACACTTGTTATCTTGATAACCATGGAAGAGGCCTAGATGGCGAACGGAAGAAGGAAGAAGGAAGATTGTAGTTTTAAGTGACCTTAAATCTCGTGATCATGAGCCACGGGACCTCCTTTTTACGTGGAATCCAAACCACTTGACATGGCATTTCACCTTGAAAATCTCACATGCATTGACCAGGAATCGAACCCGGTCCGCCGTGGTGAGAGGCCAACTTGACCGCTGCGCCAGCACGCCCCGCGGCCTCGGCCATGATGGCGAACACTTGTTTCCTTGGTAACCATGGAAGAGGCCTTAACGATGCACGAGGCCTTGATGACGAACACTTATATTACCTTAACGATGCAGGAGGCATTGGTGACGAACACTTGTTGCTTTGGTAACCATGTAGTATACCTTGATGGCGAACACTTGTTACCTTAACGATGCAGGAGTCCTTGGTGACGAACACTTGTTGCTTTGGTAACCATGTAGTATATCTTGATGGCGAACACTTATTACCTTAACGATGCAGGAGGCATTGATGACGAACACTTGTTGCTTTGGTAACCATGTAGTATACCTTGATGGCGAGCACTTGTTACCTTAACGATGCAGGAGTCCTTGGTGACGAACACGTGTTTCCTTGGTAACCATGCAGGCGGCCTTGATAGTGAACACTTTTTACCATAGAAGAGGCCTTGATGACGAACACTTGTTACTTTAATGATGCAGGTGGCCTTAATGCGAACACTTCTTACCTTGGTAACCATGTAGGAGGCCTTCATGACGAACACTTGTTGCCTTGGTAACCATAGAAGAGGCCTTAGTGGCGAACACTTGATACCTAGATAACCATGTAGGAGGCCTTGATAACGAACACATCACTGATAGACACCCCCCCCCCACCAGCCCTAAAACACATTCATGTTAGAATATTGATGCTAAGTAATGTTGTAGTATAATTTTATTCTTACATATTAGTTGGATGATTCACGATGGTTGGACCAGCAAACTAAATTTTCAGTTATGTGACTGAAAACTTATTCTTTTGATTTAAAGTAGTATTTTATTCTTCATATTTGATTTAATGTTATTTCTGATTGTTTCATGCTTTCTTATTTAGGCATCTACCACCAAATTTTAAGAAAATTGAAATTTATATCTTGACTGTGTTACGAGGGTCAGATTACCTCAATGTTCCTCCCCTTAAAATTGCATCATCATCGTCGACCTTGATGGTGTTCCTTGCTGTCTGAAGAGAAGTTTCTCCCGCTCCTTCCATAGAGCAGGTATACAGATGCTCTGACAACTTGAATGAAGGTCCTCTGACTTTGTTTGCCGAACAGACTTCTTGTGCAAGGTGAACCATTTCCCCGCCCGGGAGAAGGGACTGATATGTATTCCGGCCGGGACAGGCTGCGATTCAATTAGGATACACCTACAAGAATGGAGTTAAGAGCAGACGTGGTTTGTTTTATCTCACAAGAGTTGGTCGTGCGTAGCTTCCCGGATCCCAGCAACTGGTGTGCACAAAGGCATTAGTAACTGAGTAATTGTGCAGGTTGTCACATATTTCTATGGTCTTAGTGCTGATTATCCTGGCAAGGGTATACGAGCTTACCCAGTACACTTTCCAAGGGATTATACATGAAAGGATTGGGCCATAAGCCATGGCAACTATTTACATTCGCACGGATGCGAGATCTATTAAACAAATGGAAATACTCGCGGCCATTTGAACTGAAGAGTACGGGATGACGCATGGATAGTGCGATGTTTCCCCTCAGTCGTTAATCTTTTCTTTCCTGATCTGGATCATTGTCTCTGACAGGTACTCAATTGTCCTCACGAAGCATTCTAATTTAATCCATGACGGAGTCGGGAATCTAGCTCTAGGTAAGAGTCATGCATGATAGTCGCACACCACGAGGCTGGCTGATAATAATAATAAGTATGGCTCAATGCCAATAATACTAAAGAAAGGCGTGGCTAGCATTCTTGGCTGTCACCACGGAGGCCCGGGTTCGATTTCCGGCTCTGCCAAGAAATTCAATTCTGGTCTGAGGGCTGGAACGGGGTCCACTCAGCCTCGTGAGGTAAAGCTGAGAAGAGGTGGGTTCGATTCCCATCTCAGTCAACCTGGAAGTGCTTTTCTGTGGTATCCAACTTCTACTCCAGGCAAATGCCACGATGATTCCTAACTTAAGGCCGTGGCCGCCTCCTTCACAGTCCACTCCATTACAAATAGACTACACACATTGCTACAGACAACACAATAACACAGGTACTCAGACTTTTTTCTTTTCTCTCTTTCTCTACTGTTATACACACACCCAAGTACACGGGGCTGAATGACCACAATGTTGCGAAGCCCCTGAATGAATTAACAACAAAAGAAGCTTCACAATTATATATTTATGTTAAGTTATAATGTTGCCTACACAAACTGATGGTTGTAACTCCTCAGTCGGTCAACACTAATTTACCCAATGACTGGGTGGGGTACAATGTATAGCCTATAATGTATGAATAATAAATTGTTGTTGTTGATTCATATAGAGGCTTTGCAACATCGTGGTTTGGGGCTTGTGTGCGATTTGTCTGATAATCTGTGTTATTATGATGACTGTATTAGTGTGTGTATTTGTAATTCAAATGAGGATTGGGAAGGAGGTGGCCATGGCATATAGTTAGGAATCATCCCGGCATTCACCTGGAGTAGAAGTGGGAAACCACGGAAAACCACCTTCAAGATGGTTAAGGTGGGAATCAAACCCGGACCTCCGCGGTGACAGCTAAGAATGCTAGCCACTACACAACGAGGCGGACTGAATAATAGGTTAATAAGACTCCTGTAAAACTTTACATGTGAGATTAGTGTTATAATGACTAAAATTGCCTCCTTTTATAGTCAACATAGCTCATTTGTAAAAATTTACATTACAATACTAAGACCTGTGGTTATGTATGGATCGGAAGGTTGGGTTCTGAATAGAAGAGAAGAAGACTGGCTGCGAAGATGGGAAAGGAAGATCTTGAGGAAAATATACGGGCCAGTGAGAGAGGAGGAAGGTTGGAGAATAAGGACAAATGTGGAACTACAGGAACTCTTCGGACAGGCAGATATTGTGGTGAAAATTAAGCAGGGGAGGATAAGATAGGTAGGACACGTACAGAGAATGCTAGAATCGCGTAGTGTCAAAAAGGTGTTTACACAAAGACCGGATGGAAGAAGGAGAAGAGGAAGACCCAGGAGACGGTGGATAGATGATGTGGAAGACGACCTTAGGAGTCTGGGAATCAGGAACTGGAGAAGGAAGGCGGAAGATAGAGATGAATGGAGGCAGGGGATAAAGTTCTTCAGGGACTGTAGCGCCGACCAGTAAGTACGTAAGTAAGTATAGATAATTTGTGTATTTTTCCCAGGAGTGTTATTTACTTATTATTCATATATATTGTAACCCGCTCAGTCATTGGGCAAATTCCTATCAACCAACTAATAATAATAATAATATCGTATGGCCTCGGGTGCCAGGTGCAAGCTTTGTTATTTGACACCCGAAGGGTAGCTTGCATGTCGAATTTCGTTGTTCCTTGCAGCACTATGAAAGTCAAGGAGGTTAGATATCTAATCTCCTTGAACACTATAGCGCTTTCTACAGTAGTAGAGAAATGAAGAACTTTGTGTTGGCGGAAAATCCCGAGATTAATTTTGCCATTATGAACACGGCCTACTGAATTCAAATGGGATATTTGACATGCCAACATCGTATGACATGGTGTCGTAATTTTTGCAGCCTTTCAAAAATCACTTACCACGGCCAGGAGCGAACCTGCAAGTTTGAGGTTAGTAGACGGACACGTTGACCACTCACCCACCGACTGAACAGCTACAACCGACATTATATATTTAATGATACGGCATATGTTTCATCTGATCGTTAAGTATTTATAATCATCTTAAAATTTATAAAATCATTCGTAACATAACATAGCTACTGTAGCCTATATCGGCAACATTCCATACAAAATTATGAGAGCTTAGAGTTCAACAACATTTCGTAGATTAGTTATATAAGTTGCATACACTCTCATGAAATATCATAATATTAAGGTCCAAGTGTGTAACGTGCTCGATCATCAGAAGTTACCTATTTATTATTGGTTCGAATCCCACACCACTTATTGTTTATTGTTCAATAACTAGAAACTCGCCCCGGCTTCGCCCGGCATCATAAACTGTTAGCCAGCATAAGCTTAAAAGGCGCACGGACGGCAGGCGCCAGACACAATTCAGAAAAGCCGAGGTGAACACTGAAATTCCAAACACATATACTCTTCTCTGAAGTCTTAACTCGACATGACTCGACTGATCCTGGCCGAAGTTGGGGTGATAGGCTCAATCGCTAGCTCGTAAACTCGCTCCGAAGCTAATAGTTTAAATTTCCACTGAATGGAGATTGTTGGAAGAACTGAACACATAAAAACACTTATAGAGGGCGATGTATTAATAATAGAGATATGCTATGTAGAACTTCTTATGCTGAACAATTCTTGCAATCATGTAGATATTTTTAACGGTTTACCCAGCGTAAGCTTAAAAGACGCACGGACGGCAGGTTTTTCTTCGACTCGATTCACTGAAATCGTTACTGTACGGCTTCCTTTGGTCATAAATAAATGTTTTTCTACAGAAACTTTCCTCGAAAAATCCTTTACAGAATGGGGTGACAACTGCATCAAAATCCATCCAGTGGCTTTCAGGATAACCCGTTACATCCGAGAATCGGGGACTTAAGTTACTAAGTTAGTTAGTTATCGTTGTTTTAAGGGGCGGAACTACGAGGTCATCTGCCCCTATCGGGGACTTTGTTTTATACTATGTAAAGGAATTGGTATTCCGCCCAAAGGCAGATCCGAGTCTCCTAAGAGGCTACCCCCAGCCGGAGTTTACTTGCGGTAGGGTGGCCAGGTTCTTTCCGCGCCTCCTTATGTCGGCCAACAACGCGCAGTACCTAGAACCGGCATACCATCCAAATTCCGACCACGACCAATGCTGCTTAACTGCGGAGTTCTCATGGGATCCGGTGTTTCAACACGGCCAGGCCGTTGGCTTTATACTAATGTAGAGATTATAACTCCCTTCTTATGATCGGTGTTTAATTAGATCATACATAATTCTAATTAACGCATTCCTGTACATTTTAGTCAATTTTTATCACATAATATAAAGGCTTATGACTGAGGTTCCAATCCCGGCGCTGACAGTGGGGTGTGATTTCCCCCGAGTTTTTCCACACTCCCTCGTGGTAAATCCCGGATAGTACCTTACTTCACGTCCCGGGGCACCTACCCTATCCCTGCCCCTAATAAAGTTACATACACTACTACAGCCCTTACATAAATGCAGGTCATCACCAACATGTCCCAAGCCCATAAAATGAATTAACAACAACAAATGTTACAGAGCAAAGTGGCTTCGGTGGCGTAGTCGGTAGCATGTTGAACTGCTATGCCCAAGATCGCGGGTTCAAATCCGGCCGAAGTCGTCAGTTTTTTTTAAGAAAGTAAAGCCCACGGGCCCATGTCATAGATTTATGGCATGTAACAGAACCTTCCAGTTGAGTAGCAAAATGTGTAGGTTATTCCTACGTTCGGCGCTGGGTGACAGTTGGAACTACTTGAAATTGATCTCCATTCATTTCATCTCTAATTAACTCCTCTCGCGAGGTTGGCGACAGGAAGGGCATACGACCGTAAAAACCATCAGCCACGTGGAATTTCATCGCAACTCATCCCCGGGCCCGTTGGACAGGGGATTAATAAGGTGTAGAAATAGAAATGTTACAGAGCAAAAAGTTGTTGTTTCAATCGAGGGGCTTGGACATCGTGTTATTGTATTGTCTGCACTAGTGTGTGTTTGTAATGCAAATGATGATTGGAAAGGATGTGGCCGTAGCCATATTAGGTAGATTTCATTAGAAAGCTAACTATTGCAATGGGTACCATGTTTCGACTTCCGGAAAATTTCGACATATCTTTGCATTTCACATCCCCCAGACCCCAGAACCACCGTCAGTTCAAAAGTTTATATATAATTTATGTATATATGTATCTATATATATATGTCACTTTCTTGTGGACACGATAACTGCCGTAATTTTGCCCCAATCAGTTTGAATGTTTTACATAATAAGTATCCTATTAAAATCTCAGTCGAGTTCGTTAATGGCCAAAATCGGTCGAAGGGGGTGAAAATGGGGGGCTTCTTTCGAAAAAGTGAAATTTCGCTATAACTCTCTTAATACGTGAAATATCGAATCCATTCAAAGTTCATAATATGTGTCGGATAAGTGCCAAAAATTTATGTCAAGTAAGTTTTTTGATAGCACCAACCATTGACCAAAGGGGTGGTAAAAAGTGGGTTTTTCGGGAAACATTAATCATATCTCTCTTAATAGGCACAATATCAAAACCGTACAAAATGGAAAATATTCCCCTAATAATTACCTAAAACTTTTGTCTGAAAGAATTTTTGATATGTCCCACCATTACGCCAAGGGATGAGAAAAATGATTTCGGAATTAAAGAAAATGCCAAGTGCTATCAGAGGTTACCATTGGTTGGTTGGTTCCTTAGTTTAGGGGCTGCGACAACGCGGTCATGTAGCCCCGTGTACTTTGGGTGTGTGTAGAATCTGTCTGATAACCGGTGTTAATTGTGATGACTGTATTAGTGTGTGTATCTGTTTTTTTAATTCAAGTAGAGACTGCAACTTTGAATTTTCAAATAGTTCCTACTTTTGCCGCCAAACGCCACCGTCAACGACTACTAGGCCAAGTTCAGAACTAGCTACTAGACGCCACCGCAGTCGGCTCTTGGCAACGAACGTAGCAACCTAAGAGCGTTGTTTACATTCTTAACCTATCCAATTTAGTTTCACACAGGTGTAATTAGTGGAAAGATCTTTAACATGCCATAAATCTATGACATGGGACCGCCGGCTTTACTTCCCCTGAGGTTACCATGACAACGCATCTAAATTGATGAGGGATGAGCTATCAGAGGTTGCCAAGACAACGCCATTGACGAGATCACATTAACTTTTAGCCTACTTTTCACACTTTGCAAAAATGAGGAAAAAGTAGACATATGAGATCGATCCGGGAAAATGTGTCTGTCTGTTTGTCTGTCCTTCTGTCTGTCAGGCTGGATGGGTGTGTGTGTGTGTGTGTGTCCCCCTCTATCAACTCCTAAACGGCTGCAGCAATCGAAACCAAATTTAGTATGAGTAAAGTTGTATACCGGAATAGCCCAGGCCCATATTTGAAAAAGATGTCAGTGCTACCAACTGCTAAAAAACGCACTAGAAATTTGAGCTCCATGTTGGATATCTTGGAATGTATACATGGGAGCTATTTCAAAATTGGCACACATGTAGATAATACTATTTTAGTTTAATTTTCAGGAGGCCATATATGACTGTGTTGCCAAAATAATTTTAAGCCTTCTGATAGGTCCAATTTTTAAATGCATATAACTTCTACACTATCAATTGGATTTCAACCAAATTGTGTATGTAATATGTGTACATAAGCAGATGTGACTGAGTGTATTCTTAAGATCCACCAGGGCTGCCAACTGTTAATAATTGCTCTCTCTATTTTTTATCCAAATACCAATTTATCAGAAAGTATGCAAGCCGACAGTTTTAAACTATGCATACGTATATTATCTGACATTTTACATTAATTTGGAGTAACTTATATACGTCAGTTCTACCAACATGATTCTAAGCCTGCTGATAGGACCAATTTCTAAATACATGTAACTTCTATACTGTCAGTTGGATTTCAACCAAATTTTGTATGTGCTATGTGTAACATAACAGATATGACTATAAGTATTCTTAAGAGCAATCAGGACTGCCAACTGTTAATAAATGGTGTCTATATTTTTTACCCTAATATCAATATATCAGAAAGTATGCAGGCCAACAGCTCTATACTTTGCACACGTATAGCACCTGACATTCTAGATTAATTTGGAGTAATTAATTTAAGCCAGCGTGTTGCCAGCATGATTCTATGCCTGATGATAGCTCCAGTTTTAAAATACATGTAACTTCTATTCCAACAAATGGATTTCATCCAAAATTGGCACAAAAAGATATCATAATATTTCAGATTATTTCTGACCAGCACTCGCATGACATTGTTGCCAACATGCTTTTACGTGTACTAATAGATCCAATGTCTAACTCCATGTAACGTCCTTTGGACTTCCACATTTTGTATTCTGTACCTTAAGAGATGGAATTAAGAATATATTCAGTCACCAGGGCTGCCAACTGTATTGCTCTATTAGGCTACATTATGCCTACTATACAGTATTTCGAACTAATTAAGACATTTCGATATTACCAACTTAATTTCGTCATTATTCTAGATAGGTACATATACTGTAGATTAATCATTGGCATGAATCTTAATTTTAAGAAAAGTAGGCTCTTTAGTTCGTCACGGAACTTCTTGTTCCATCTGACTATGAGGGAAGCGGCTAACTGGTAGCATGCTGAACTTCTATGCCCAAGGTCGCTGGTTCAAGGTCGGCCAAAGTCGCCGGATTTTCTAAGAGCGCTAAAAATCCCTCAGCATGCTTTCCTTCGGAGGGGAAGTTACAACGTTCATTGCAAGTTGCTGGTTGTGGTGGCATCTAGCAGCCAAGTTCACAGCTAGGTGTCGTTGACGGTAGTATTTGGTACAAAATTAGGTACTACTACTTAAAATTGACCGTCTGCAGACCTTGCCTGAATTGCAGACTAATACAGTCATCACAATTAACACCGTTTATCAGACAGATTCTAAACACACTCAATGTACACGGGGTTACATGACCACGTCGTCGCAGCCCCTAAACTGAGGAACCAACCAACGTCTCTGCGGGAGATAAAATTTTTCGTGAAGAAGTAACAGACTGTTAGATAGTTACACATCAGTTCCAAACCTTGCATAAGGTCAGTGTGATCACAAGTATAACAAGAAGTTCCGTAACGAACTAAAGAGCCTACTTTTCTTAAAATTTAAGATCTATGCCAATGATTAATCTATATGGATCTATCTAGAATAATGAAATTAAGTTGGTAATATCGAAATTTCTAATTAGTTCGAAATACTGTATACCTGGCATACTGTAGCCTAATAGAGAACTACAGTTGGCAGCCCTGGTGACTGAATATATTCTTAGTTCCATCTCTTAAGGTACAGAATACAAAATTTGGTTGAAGTCCAATGGATAGCATGGACGTTACATGCAGTTAAACATTGGATTTAACAGCGCGCGTAAAATCATGTTGGCAACAACAATGACACACATGTATTGGTCAGAAATAATCTGAAATAATATGATCTATTGTTGTGTCAATTTTGAATAAAATCCATTAGTTAGTATAGAAGTTACATGCATTTTAAAATTGGATTTATCAGCAGGCTTAGAATCATGTTGGCAGCACTGACGTATATTAGTTACTCCAAATTAATCTAGAATGCCAGGTACTATACGTGTGCAAAGTTTAGAGCTATTGGCTTGCATACTTTCTGATATATTGATATTAGGGTAACAAAAATAGAGACAGTATCTACTAACAGTTGGCAGCCCTGGTTACTCTTAAGAATCGGCATATACATATCTGTTATGGTACACATAGCACACACGAAATTAGGTTTAAATCCAAACGATAGTATAGAAGTTACATGTATTTAAAGTTGGACCTCTCAGCAGGCTTAGAATCATGTTGGTAGCACTGACGTATATACGTTTCTCCAAATTAATATACAATGTCAGATACTATACGTGTGCATAGTTTAAAGCTGTCGGCTGGCATACTTTCTGATATATTGGTATTTGGATAAAATAAATTGAGAGCATTTATTAACAGTTGGCAGCCCTGGTGGATCTTAATAATACGTTCAGTCATGTCTGTTTATGTACACATAGCACATACGAAATTTGGTTGAAATCCAATAGATAGTGTAGAAGTTATATGCATTTAAAATTTGGACCTATCAGAAGGCGTATATTCATTTTGGCAACACTGCGATGTATGGCCTCCTGGAAATTAATCTGCAAAATTATTATCTATACGTGTGCCAATTTTGAAATAGCTCCTATTCATACCTTCCAAGATATACAACATGGAGCTCAAATTTCAATTGCGATTTTTCAGCAGTTGGTAGCACTGACATCATTTTCAAATATGGGCGTGAGATATTCAGGTATAGATCTTTACTCCTACCAAATTTTGTTTCGATTGCTGCAGCCGTTTAGGAGTTGATAGGGGGGGACACACACACAGCCAGACAGACAGACAGACAGACACACATTTGCCCGATCTCATAAGTCTACTTTTTCCTCATTTTTGCAAAATGTGAAAAGTAGGCTAAAAAATGAACCCCAAATGACAAGAAGGTTACCATCTCCATAAGACAATAAAATGTTCAAAATATGCATAGAAAGGCGAAAAAAAAGTTCATTAACCTCCAATTGTAAAATACTTTCTCGCAATAAATGAGGTCTGATCCTCCTACGAAAACCTGAATATTTTGCCTATTATAGCCTATCCCCTAGTTTGCCCGGTGAAATCTACCTCCGCCTTCCGGCGTGCCGAGAGGATTTTTTTAAGTGGAGAAAGCACGAAAAAAATCCTTCTAGGATGGCTGATATTGGAATGCCGCCCCCTCCCCCCCCCCCCTCTCACTTTTAATTCGCTTTATACCTGAACCCTCATACCAGAATTAAATAGCTTAGTAGAACCAGCGATCAACCGCGGACCTCCATGGCGACAGTTCATTTTATCCCTCATAGATTCATATCATAAGTTTGTCTTAGGAAGGGCATCCGACCGTAAAAATCATCCACTTATAGAAATTCACCGCACCTCATCCCAGACCCCGTAGGAAGGAGAAACGTTTGGGTTGAACACGCTGTACATACGTATAATAAATGTTTTGAAAATATGTTGTTGTTTGATTTTGGAACTTTCTGCCATCATATTCACGTACACCTGTGTAATTTGGTGTTTTTGTATGAAATTCATTCTATAACCTGTGTCATTGTGATGGCTGTGGCAGTGTATGTTTTTGTGATTGATGCTAGAATTTGCAATTAGGAGTCCCTTCCCAGCATTTGCCAGGTGTAAAAGTTGGGAAACCACGAAAAACACTTGTAGGACAGCTGAATTGGGAATCTAACGCGTCTTTTCTAAGTGTTCCCTCATCAGGCCGAGTGTTACCCATTCCAACACTCAGACCAGAGTTAAATTTCTCCGCAGATTCGGAAATCGAAGCCGAGTTCTTCGAATCTGGAGTCTCAATACGTACCCTGAGAGCGCAAAAGGCGGCAAATGGAGATAAAAAGTTAATATTTGAAATGATTTGGAGAAGGTTTTAGTTGAAAGCATTAGAAATCTCTGAAGCACAGTCATCCTGAATAATGCACATACATGAATAATAATCCCCTTTTAAAGTGGCGTGAGATTAATGCCCCTTCAACTTATAGGCTGGCTGCGTGGCTCAGAGGTAACGTTCTCGCTTGCTGGTCCCAAGGTTGCAGGTTCGTATCCTGGCGCAGTCAGCTGGCATTTCAGGGTGCGCAAATGCGAGGGAGCCGTGTCAGTAGATTTACTGGCACGTTAAAGATCCCCTTCGGGGCAAAATTCCGGCACCCCGGCATCTCTAAAAGCCAGAGTAGTTAAAAGGGACGTAAAACCAATAACATTATTATTATTATCATTTAGCTAAATACTTTACAGTATCGTCCGTCATGCGAGGCACGTTCTTTGCGTTGCTGTCACGTTTCGTCTCGCTGCAGGTACATTACCTGACTGGAAAAACAGATACAGCTCACCAGAAATACCAAAAGCCTAGTGCTTAGTGGCTAGCACTCTTGGCTGTCACCACGGAGGCCCGGGTTCAATATTCCCGACTCTTCCCACAAATGTACTGTAATTCTAGTCTGAGGGCTGGAACGGGGTACACTCAGCATCGTGAGACAAAACTAAGAAGAGGTGGATTCGATTCCTAACTCAGGCATCCTGGAAGTTGTTTTCCGTAGTTTCCTCACTTCAACACTCCACATACAACTTTCAAATGTGTTTCCCACATTCTTGACCTCCGACACCTGAAATAGGGTCTCTAGTCAGGTTTCCACTAAATGGTTACATTTTCAAGTGTACATATTGTAAATATTTTCTCCCATACTTTCAGACATAAAAATGTGTAGCCTAAGTGTAATGGATCTGATGATGATCGCTTGACGATCGAAACTGGTCATCCAAGTGCATTAATCTCATGTTGTTGTGTTTTTTTTCAGGATTAGGGAATAACCCATCTCATTTGGGTACAATCGTGTTGACCGACTGAAAATCATAAACTTTTGTTCACTAAGGCAACACTAAAATGGCTTCAAACATCATAATTTTTAAAAGCATCTTTTTAGGGTGGTATTTTTATGTATTGTTCAAAATTAATTTATTTAAAGCTATGTTCCCGTATGGAGTAGCTTATATCGTGTGATTTAAACTTTCGCGGGCGTTAGACCAATTTCGTAAAGTAAGTAGGCCCTATATGGTGATTGATAGGCAGTTGTTTCATTCGGTGGCGGGCCCCCTTGACAGTTTCGCCGTCCCTTCGGGCCAGAGGAGTAATTTTATATTGGTGAGATAGGATTTTTGGGGAGGGGGGAGTTCGAAGTATAACAATGAATGGAGTAGTTATTGGCCATTTAATGGGAGTAGTAAGAGGTTGGGGGATGTATTGCGGAGATTGTAATGGGGTATCGCTTCTTGAAGGTGATGGTATAGGGGGATTTGAAGGTGAAGAGGATGAAGAGAAACTAAGGGTTAGAGGGGAGGTGTACTGCGGCGATGGTGAACGGGTTGGTGAAGGTGTTGGAGCGAAGGGTGAGGGGCGAAGACTGGAAGAATTCGAGATGGGTTTATATGGGCTTGGATTGTGTGGGAGTGCTCCTATATGGAAACAACAGCTGCAATTGCCAAAAGTAGACTTTTATAGATTTAAATTAAATTAAAGACTTATGTTGATTTACAACTTATATTGCTCTGGATTTTGTTATAATTTTGCTGTGATGATCGAGATATTTGTAACTAAGTATGTATGCAAGTTGGTTGAAAAAACACCTTAGTATGCCTTCCTTCGGAGGTGACGTAAAGCCGGCGGTCTCATGTCATAGATTTATGGCATGTTAAAGAACCTTCCACTAATTACACCTGTGTGAAGCTAAATTGTATAGGATAAGAATGTAAACAACGCTCTTAGGTTACTACGTTCGTTGCCAAGAGATAACTGCGGTGGAGTCTGGTAGCTAAGTTCTGAACTAGTAGTCGTTGATAGTGGCGTTGGGCCGCAAAAGTAGGAACTATTTGAGAAATTCAAAAGTCTGCAGTCCTTACTTGAATTAAAAAACAGATAACACACACTAATACAGTCATCACAATTAACACCGGTTATCAGACAGATTCTACACACACCCAAAGTACACGGGGCTACATGACCGCGTTGTCGCCGCCCCTAAACTTAAGAACCAACCAATCAAGTTGGTTGAGGGATTATTATTTAAGGGGATGATTGTGGTGATGTTAATTTTTATTTTTTATTTTTTTTGTTTGTTTTTTGTTGTCTTTTTTGTTTTGTTTTTATTTATTTGTTTTGAGAGAAATGAATGATGACTTATTGTGAGAATGGAGTGATTGAAGATGTTTGTGGAGATTAAAAGAGCCTGTGCTGTAGAAAAGAGAAAGAGGAGAAAAGAATAGTATACATGAGATGAGATGAGATGATTGTGTGAAGTCGGCAATGCTTGAAAGATGGATGGGGGATGGTATGTGGTGTGATGATGTGGTTGAGCTGGAGTGTGAGATGAAAGTGGGTAGATTGTTTATTGTGGTTTTTTTTATTGATGTGTAACATCTTTCCGCTCGGTTGCTGGATAGTTTTGTGGGAGTGATTTTGAAAATTGGGGACGGAAGTGGATCGGAACGATCGAGCTGGCAGTGGTGGATCAAACGGAAGTATGCACTGCCCGCTCGATCGATCAAACGGAAGTGTACTAGCTGGCAGTGGTGGACAACGGAAGTATGCACTGCCCGCTCGATCGATCGAATGGAAGTGTGCCCTAGCTGGCAATGGTGGATCGAACGGAAGTATAAGACGCACTGCCAACTCGATCGATCGATCCAGCTGGCACTGGTAAGAGAAACAATCAGCGCGCGGTGTCGAAAATTGATACCATGACGCACTCTCGGCCATGTGGAATGTATATGACATACTGAACGGAAAACGCTCATGCGAAATCTGGTGTCAAGTGATTTAAACAAATGACATGGTACATGTTCGAAGTCTTCGTATCAGTATTTAAATGGTAAAATGCCTTAATATCAATCATTGTAAGTAGTCGCCATTGCATTGGCATAAGGCATTTTAAACTCAATGTCACTCAGGAACATTATCGAAACAAGCAAAATATAAATGAAACTTAATTCCGTAATGCAGTATTATTGGAACGTGGAAATAAATCACCAACTTGTGCACAATACTTGCGTAGTCGAAATAGCCATGGGGTTATTGCGTATGACTGTGAATCTAGAAATCTTGGGTTCGAATCCTGGGCGGGGTAGGTATTTTTGCTACCAGATTATCATTTTAAACGATATTTATCATATCCATATGACTCATTTTAACAGAATCCATATGAAATTATATGTTGGTCTGTGAATGAAGAGGACCTGTTTATAAGGAATTTAAGGTTATGAGCGGTGTCGCGTCTATTAATCTAGTTGATCCATATCGTATTATTTATTTAGGCTAGTGCTGGTGGAAGCTACAAATCATCTAATAAAATGAGTTCCGTATTAACTACAACATCTGTAAAACACTCCCTTTTACAATAGATTAATATTTCTGCCAATAATACTATAATATACCGGTGTATCAACAGTTTCACATGAGGTTTCTTCTATGTCAGATGTTACACATCATATGCGACTACTGTAAGGCTCGTAACTTTTTGATTTTGTTATCGTTTTTTTTTAGAATGCAATGGGAGAAATTGATGATGGTGTTGATGATATGGGAGTAATGGATGATGTTTGTAGAGATGAGAAGGAGAGCGGTGCTATAGAAGAGAGACTGAGAAAGAAAGAAAAGAAAGAATAGTATATGAGGTTAGATGATTGCAATGACGTATTGATGAGATGAGATGAGATGAGATGAGATGAGATGAGATGAGTAGCAATCGGATGAAGTGCATGGGGAGTTTGGGAATTATAATGTCGAATTGTATGAAAATTGCGTGATAGAGGTAGATGATGTCGAATAGTGCATGGAAGATGAGGAGTCTGGATGAAAGATGGAATGAGTGGATGACTGGTTTCATTAGTTGTAGTTTTTTTTAAATTAATTATTTGGTTTTCCATAATTATATTATGAAGTGTGGAGATGGGGCTGATGAAGTGAGTGAGGAGTTTCTTCTTGGTGACGTCAAGTGATGTGAGAATTGCTTGAGAGATGGAGTCAATAGTGAGCGGTTGAAGTGGATAAGGAGTTTATTTTAATTAGTGCTTGTAGATGGATATAACGTGAGAATGGTGAAGGCGAATGACACTGGGAGTCGATGGTGATGTTGCGTGCGCAGAAGAAATCTTAGAAGGAGGGGTCAGATATGACCTCTTTAGTTAGGTGCGATTCAGTCAGGTGCCGGGAGAAGGCCAGTAAGTATATTAATTCAACTCCAGGCAAATGCCAGTATGGTACCTAATTTAAGGTCACGGCCGCTTCCTACCCAAATCCCACCTCAATTACAAATACACACACTAGTACAGACATCACAGTGACACAGGTTACTAGATAACTTCCACACACCCAAGTACACGGAGCTACATGAGCACGATGTCGCAAAGCCCATAAAAGAATCATCAACATCAACAAAGCTTTCAATTTCAATTCCTCAACGAAGAAGGCACTGCAGAGTGATCTACTGGGCAATCGACGAGATAACCATGATCTCCAGAAATCTCAACATGGCACAGTGGGAAGCTGTCAAGGATTTTATTATATATGAATTGCAGATGGCTTATGGAGGAGACGGAGGAATAGTGACTTGTACAACCATGCGGAGAAACTTACGGACACGGTGCGTAAGAGAAGGATTAAATTCTATGGCCATCTCTCACGAATGAGCAATAATAGGTTAACCAAAAGGATATTCACTTACATTAGCAAATTAAAGTCCACCACAAAATGGGTTGAGGAAACACGAGCAGATCTCAAAGGAGTCGGCATCACTCAAGAAGATATTCTCAACAAATCGCGGTTTCGAAGGAAGGTGAATAAATTTAAAGGGTTTCAGAAAATACCTAGCTCAAAACCCAAGGTCATCTGGTCTTAAGAAAGAAGGAGCAGTCTCAGCGAACTCATGAAGAAATTCTGGGAGGAGAAGAAGAGATTGGCAAGTCGGTCGATTGTTCAACGCGGTCCACAGTAGGCCAAAATCGACCGAAGAAGAAGAATTGCAGCCCAATGGCCATAGCTGGGTATTTTTGATTGAACGCCCGAGGGCTCCCCACGAGTTAAATTTCAAGTAGTTCCAACTTTGTCTACCAGATGCTACTTTTCACTAACACCTAGTGGCGAACGTTGGAACTTGATAGAGCGTTTCTAAACAGCCAAATATAACCTACAGATTTTGCTACACACTATCAATTGCAGTGGTAGGTTCTTTTACATGCCATACATCTACTTCCGCTCCAAAGGAAGGCATACTGAAGGAGTTTTACAAGGATTTAACAAATCAGTTCCCCTTAAGTGATGACCATCAGCTTGAGAAAACAATGGCATCGTCCACAGTAAGCCATATGAGTGAACACCCACACACACACAGCTCCACCCATCGGCCAAACGATCAGTTGTTTGCATTGCACAGCACGCAAGGGTGTGGTCTCGCTGACGTATTGCATCGGGGTGTAATATTATAATAGCTTCATATTCAGTGGCCAACACGTGTCTGTCTTTGTTCTCTTTAACTGACACCTGTCATCAAGTGACATAAACATTTCAGGTAGTTTTAAATGATGTGGTTTTTTTCGGCATTAATTGCGTGAAAACATGGACTTTAACAAAGTTACTCAATAATAATGTAGAGGCCTTTAAGATGTGGATCTATCGACGGATGCTAAAGTACAGTGGCGTAGCGTGAACTTTTGAGCTGGGGACGCCAAAGTTTATAACGACAAACTAAGGAAAAACTCAAACAGCTAATATGAAAGATACAGTCACATACCTCACACAGTCTTGTACATCAGCTCCATTCGTCTTTTCTTCTTTTCTGCGAAAATGTCAATGATGTGTTCAAGAAATGCCGGCTCTGATGATAGCTCACCTAATAACTGTTTTTCAATGGCCAGTGAATTTAAACACGACAAGTGACTATTGCTCATAGAATTTCTAAGGTATGCTTTAATTCTTTTCAGCGTGCTCATGCTACGTTCACTACTAGCTGTAGTAGTTGGAATAGTCAGTACTAAGCGTAGTAGTTTAGTTACTTCCTGATAGACGGAGTCGAGACCGTTGGCAACAAAATATTTTAAAAGCTCTTTTGGAGCTAAATGCTTTGTCTGATCTCCATAAACAATGTGAAGTTCATTTAGTAATTGGTTAACATTAAAGAATGGATACTGTTTTACCAAAATATCTAATTTTCCCTGGGGGAATGTTTCAGTGTATTCATTAAACTTCTTTTCTTGTACTAACTCAATGAAATTTAGATGATTAAGATCTTCAAATCTACTTTTCATTTGAGCTGTTAGTGCATCTACTATTTCAAAAGTTAGCACTCTCAAAGTGTTCTTTTTATTGCCATCATACATTACGTTTTCATTCAACTGGATGCTTTTTTGAACGCATCTGTCAGTGAAATCTTCATTTCTTAAGTTTTCTATTCTTTCGACGACAGCCTCTATCTCATTATGGCAAGTTACAATACTCACTGTCGATGGTTGTAACAATTTGAAAAGATGATCAGTGTAAATGAAACAAGCTTCGAATTCACCCAGAAAATATACAAAGGTAGGGTCATCCATATGTCTATTGAGACCAATGACACAGTTCCCAGAGTCGTCGTCCCATTCACTATTTTCATCATCAATAATTTCATCAAAAGTACTATACAATTCTTGGAAATGTTTCATAATGGTGAAAACTGTCCTCGAATGAAAATTCCATCTCGTATTGCTAGCTTGTGGAAGCTTAAATCCTCTTTCAGTCAACAAAACCGACCTTTTAGAAGACTTGCTGAAAAAACTATGAAAAGCAGTCAAGGCACAGACAAACAAACGAACCTGTTTTATTGATTTTGAGCCATACAGAAGTACCAAATTTAATTGGTGGGCGTAACAATGGACGAAAAGAGCATATGGGCAAAACTGTTTCACTAGCTTTTGAACTCCTCCTTGTCTGCCTGCCATTACAGCTGCGCCATCGTATGTCTGGCTGACAACTTTTTCTCCATTTACTTCCCAGTCAAGTAAAACTTTGTGCACGATTTCTGATAATCCCGCAGCTGTTTTATTCTTGGAAAAGTCATAAAAGCCGACGAATCTCTCCTCTATTCTATCATCCACACAATATCTAAATATTATGCTCATCTGGCTCTTACACGATACGTCTAATGTCTCATCCGCTTGTATGGAGAGAAAGGGGGCTTCATTTATTTCTGATTTGATTTTTTCATTTAATGCAATTGTTGTAACTTCTATCAAGTCATTTTGAATGTCTGGAGATGTTCCTTTTAATAATGATGATGACTGTAAATGGTCTCTAACTAGAGATTCATTTTGAGCGAGCAGGTTCAACAATTGCAAATAATTCCCCTTGTTAATAGAACTTTCATCTTCTCTATGGCCACGGAAGGCTAGTTCTTGTGTACAGAGAAATACTACTGATTGAATGAGTCTTCGCACATACTGCCTGTTCGAAGACACGATCTCATTATGTTTTACTGCTTGTAGTCGAGCAGCTTCAGATAATGCATGCTCAAAGCGAGTTTTACCTAGCAGATGAAATGCTTCACAATGTAACAAGCGGTGTTTTGAAGACTGGTGTTTTACAGCCTTTTTAATTAAATTACTCAGGTCCGAAATTCCTTCCGTGCACCATTCAGTATCTTTCGCTCCAAACATAAGGCAAACGTAACAAAACTTTTGTTTTTCAACACACCCAGTTAGCCAGGAAAACCTGTCATACCAAGAAAGCTGAAAACTCCGTGTGCGATTTTTACCGACTTCTTTAATTGATAAATTTGGCTTTGGTATTTTTGTTTTTAATTCACATCGCTGTTCATATGATAAAGTGCTCAAAGGAGTTGCCTTTAAAAAATTAATAACATTAGAGTCAGGTGAACTTACTTCAGTCATATTGGCAGCATTGAACACACACACGCACAATTAAAAGAAACTACACTTCTATAGTTCGAACTATAGCACTAGCGCAGCGATTGGGCTATTGAGTTAACAGAACAGTGATCATACAATTCAAACGCCAGCAAACGCCAGCGTACGGTAGCGCTTCCCTTCCGAGAAACAAGTATGAACTGGCGCATGCGCTGCAACGTGGCCTGGCCAGAGTGGTACATACCTCTTGACGCCAAGAAGGTCTGGCGTACAGACAAGAAGAGCAACGCACAGCAGTAGACCGTGGCCGGGCTAAGACTGGTTATATGGGGGGTACGGATATAAAATAAATAAGCGCCATGTAATATGCTAACGCCGCATTTATATCAAATAAAAACAATGTTATATTTTACTCTCTGATGAATACACATTTTAAATCAGGGAACGCCCGGCGTATCGGCGTATTATAGCGCTACGCCTCTGCTAAAGTATCATGGACAGATCATATCACAAATGCCGAGATCCTTCGAATAATAGGGGATGGGAGGGCGTGGTGGCGTCGTGGTCAAGCTGTTGTCCTCTCACCACGGTGGATCGGGTTTGATTCCCGGTCAATGCATGTGAGATTTTCAAAGTGAAATACCATGTCCTGTGGTTCCGATCCCACGTAAAAAGGAGGTCCCGTCTCGAGATTAACGGTCACGTAAAACTACAATCTTCCTTCCTTCGAATAATGGGAAAAGAATTGGAAGTACTGGCCACTGTAAAAACGAGAAAGATGCAATACCTCGGTCACATTATGCGCAACAGAAGCAGATGCCATCTACTGCAAGAAATTCTGCAAGGAAAAATACCCGGAAAGAGAAGTGTTGGCAGGAGATGAATCTCCTGGCTAAAAACCCTCAGAGACTGGACTCTCAAGACATCGAAAGAGTTATTCCAAACGGTTCAGAACAGGGAAAGCACAGCCAAGATTGTTGGCGACATCCGGAGCGGATAGGGACTAGAAGAAGAAGAAGAAGAAGAAGAAGAAGAAGAAGAAGAAGAAGAAGAAGAAGAAGAAGAAGAAGAAGAAGAATGGTGTTAGGCCACATGGTCCATGTAGCCAGCCTAACACATTGTTGTGCTGGCTGCACTTGTGTGTGTATTTTTGATTCAGGCTAAGGATTGGGAAGGAGGCGGCCGTGGCATTAAGTTAGGAACCGTCCCGGCATTTGTTTGGAGTAGACGTGGGAAACCACGGAAAATCACTTCTAAAGATGGTTGAGGTGGGGATCGAACTCGCCTCTTCTCAGTTTTGCCTCACGTGGTTGAGTGTAGCCCGTTCCAACCCTCAAACCACAATTAAATTTCATGTATATCTACGACTAGCACTACCCGTCGCGGCTTCACCCGCGAATATTGTAGTTGTAGCCTAAAAAGTACACTTAGCAACGTCTCAATCATGAATGCTATGACTGATGTATCATATAATTTTGAATAATAATGATAATAATAACTTGGTAAAGACCATAAACAATCACACAATAAAGACACTATAGCACAACATTGGCACGTAAATATCAAAATCTCCCCAATGTTACGTCGTATCGCACGTATTTAAATCGACTCAAAATCACAACACGGTTTCCGATCACAAACGTAAATAGGAAATAAATGAGATACAGTATTGTAACGGCTCTGAGTTTGTGTCATCGCTCGCCGCATGAGTCACAACTGCCCCAGGGTTGGGCTGTGTGTGCTCTGCCTCAGTGTATTACGTGCGCGTTACGCAACGGGCTGCGAAGTGAAAGGGATGGTCCAGAATATTCGTGACCCAGCCAGTGAAGGAAATGTCGAGAATCCGTGAACCCTGGATGGGTCTAGAAGCATTTATTGAGTCATCGGCCTGCTATATAAGAGCGACCTGTCAAGCAGTTGTTGTTGTTGTGTTTTACGAGCTATTGCGAGCGTTTATCGTGAGCGACAGAAGTGTGGTGACTTGCGAAACCCCTAGTGAAGCCGTTTCTCTTGACAGCGAGGAAGTGAGAATCATACAGGGGACTGCCTGTGTTTTCGTAAGTAACTGTAATTTGTGTGCATAGGGGAGAGTTGCATGTAGTTCTGTCAAGGCCACCAGACTCGTTAGCGAGAAGATTAACTGTTGACAAGTGAAAGAGGGCAAGGGCTCTCCATAAGCAAGATACTTGAGGAAACTGGAGTAAGGTTCCAATTGCTTGTATTTGCTGATGAGTAGTGTATCTTCCTGCAAGCAATAAAGCTAACTTCTCTTTAAAGCAGTAATTGGTGTTGTGCTTTCTACCCACCGTAATCCAGTTAACAAAAGTATATTAAACACACTGACTAAACACAAAAACCATTTACCTAAATTCCTATGAAAAACGGTAGTCTACACATCATAAAATTACACAAGTAAAAATCCTCTACGCCCATATTTTCCCCCTTTAACTTTATAATATACACCACATCGAAAAACCCTTAGACTTTTTTTTATCATTAGTTAATATGCCGAGTATCACATCCCCAAATGAAACCACTCGTAAGATATTGTTATTCAATGAAACGCAGGTTTAACCTCCTTAACATTCTTTTAGAACCTGAATATCCAAAAATCCTTCCTTAGTAGACATTTTCGACATACAACAAACATATCACCAAAATGTCATGTTTCTAACTTGAATAGTTTTGGCTGGTCAATGATGAGTGGTTATCCATAAATCCTTCCTTAGTGGATGTTTTTCTTCCTGAATTTCACCCCTCTCCATGGGCCCTTTAAATTGGATGTATGAAAAAACTAGCAAACACCTATTTACTTATTTTTAAGCTGATTGTTTTCCTCTGCGTTTCAAATTCCCCGCCTATGTCGTTTAAGAGATACACGCTCCGTTAGGAATCCTTCAACCCCCACTTTTCATACTTGTCATACCTTTCACCTCATAATATACACCACATCGAAAGACACGTGTCTGCTTGTTTTTAATGATTAGTTTATATGCATCGTATCACATCTCCAAATGAAACCACTCGTGATATATTGTTATTCAAATAAATGCACGTTTACCCCCATAACACCCCTTTAGAACCTGAATATCCAAAAATCCTTCCTTAGTGGATGTTTTTGACATACAACGAACATATCCCCATAATTTCATGTTTCAAACTTCAATAGTTTTGGCTGGGCGATGATGAGTGAGTGAGACAGTCAGGACATTTTCTTTCATTTTGTGTTTCAGAATTTCACCCCTCCCCATGAGCCCCTTAAATTGGATTTACGAAAGAATGGTCGAACACCTATTTACTTATTTTGTAAGCTGTTTTTTCACCTGAGTTTGATGAGTGATTGAGTCAGTCAGTTAGTTAGGACACTTTCTTTCCTATTGTTTTTCCTGAATTTCACCCCTCCCCATGAGCCCCTTAAATTTAAATTCACTTATTTTTAAAGCTGATTTTTTCCCGCTGACTTTCAAACTCCTCGCCTATGTCATTTAAGAGATACACGCTCCTTTAAGAATCCTTCAACTCCGACTTTTCACCCCTTTCACCTCACAATATACACCACGTCGAAAAACACTTAGACACGTGTCTGCTTATTTTTAATGATTAGTCTATATGCCGAGTATCACATCCCCAAATGAAACAACTCGTGAGATATTGTTATTCAATGAAATGCAGGTTTAACCCCCTTGACACCCCTTTTAAACCTGAGTATCCAAAAATCCTTCCTTAGTGGACGTTTTCGACATACAATGAACATACCCCCAAAATGTCTAGTCTCTAACTTCAATAGTTTTGGCTGGGCGATGATGAGTGAGTGAGACAGTCAGGACATTTTCTTTCATTTATTTTATCAGAATTTCACCCCTCCCCATGGGCCCCTTACCTATTTACTAATTTTTAAGCTGTTTTCCCCTGAGTTTGATGGGTGAGTGAGTCAACCAGTTAGGACACTTTCTTTCCTTCTTTCCCCCCAGAATTTCACCCCTCCTCATGGGCCCCTTAAATTGAATTGATGAAAATACGGTCGAACACCTATTCACTTATTTTTAAGCTGATTTTTTTCCGCTGACTTTCAAACTTCACGTCTACGTCGTTTAAGAGATACACGCTCCGTTAAGAATCCTTCAATCCTCACTTTTCACCCCTTTCATCTCATAATATACACCACATCGAAAAACCCTTAGACATATGTCTGCTTATTTTTAATGATTAGTTTATATGCCGAGTATTACACCCCCAAATTAAACCACTCGTGAGATATTGTTATTCAATGAAATGCATGTTTAACCCCCTCAACACCCCCCTTTAAAACCTGAATATCCGAAAATTCTTCCTTAGTGGGCGTTTTCGACTTACAGCGAACATATCCCCAAAATTTCATGTTTCTAACTTTAATAGCTTTGGCTGGGCGATGATGAGTCAGTCAGTCAGGACACTTTGTTTTATATAATAGACTAACTGAAGTACCCGTTCTTCGAACGGCTTTTAGTACTTCCTGGCCTAAATCATTCATATAAACACACATTCGTAATGTAGTTATGTTATTTCCATGTTACCAACTACATCCATTTGCCATCTCTTGATGAATGTAGTACATTTGCATTTGTATGTTGGCACAGGCTAGAGTAAAATGTGGCTTTTCGCCCATGTCTCAGTCTCACTCATGGCTGTGATTATATGGAAGCTACTGAGGTATGTGTAGTGCTTAGTAATGCCATTCAGGGCACAGTCAGTGCCTGTGGATGCTGTGAAAAGTCCTACTCATAGGGTTAGTACCGCTGTTCTAACTAAATTAGGAAAGCATTGGAAAACTACATCACTCCTCATCTTGCCTAGTACGCCTTAATATAGCGCTGCCTTGGGTTTTTGTGGTTATCTACCCACATAACCTAACGGTGGTACTTTATGGGGATCCAATCAGCCTTCAGGCGGACTACCTAACAGACAACCAGCGGAACCGGAATAAATAGTATTAAAACAGCTCAATAGTAGTGATTTGATTGCTTTCCGTAACAGTGATGAAGTAGGAAGTGAACCATGTTAGTCTTCGAAACTAAATAATAATTTGAACACGTTAAGTCATCGATAACAGAAGAAACAAAACTGAGATACCAGTTAAATAAAGCTCTTTGGAGTAACTGAATGGAAGGACTGAAATTAAACAATGAGTGACGCGAAAGTGCAATAACCAACACCCAGGACTACCCTATAAACAAAAGCTGAATATACTCGTTAGTATTACAACAGAGAACACCTCAGTTGAAATTGCCCGATATGTATTTACGAAGTAGACGAACAGAGCAGATTTTTAAAATGTACAGTTTGCCCCGTTAATGTACTGTTCCATTTGTCAACACTAACGATTAACTCAACGATCACTTATAGCATACCACTGAATGGAAGCGTGAGATTTTATGTGATCGTTAATGTGACGTCTTAACAACGGGACATATTTCTTACTTAATCACAGCAAATTTTCTAAGTTTGTGCTGTGTCTTGTGCGAGGTTTCGCCTCGTAACTCCGAGATGGCTCATCAGCGAGCTCTTGTTCCACTTGCGGACTACCAAAGAAGTAGCAAACTGGGCGCTACCTCAATTCTTATCTAGAATACCCCCGGTACTTTACTGCGGGAGCTAAACGCTCAACAGTCTTTCACCTCCCTATAAAGGCTTCCAAAATGATTGTATATTGAATTTCAGGGCCAAGCCATTAAAACTCAGCAACTTTTCTAGGTTTACGCCGTGTTTTGTGCTGGGTTTCAATTGCCGTGAAAGGCAAAATACCAACTTTATTGAAATATGTTTTCCCAGTTCGGCAGTAAGATTAATTACGAAAACTAAATAAACTAATGTGACAGTCGGTAGACTCGACACATTCGTCTGCGAATTTGGGTTTCTGATCATGGTAAAAAAAACTACAAAAACAGATAAATATTGGCCAACAGAAATATTCAGTTAACAAAAAACAAATCTATAAAAAGTAGGAAAGCGTACCGTGCAAAGTAGAAAGCACAGCGAGTGCGTAAAGATCCAAATACTCACATACAATAACCGGCACAAAGAGTATAAAATTACACCCCAAATCACGCTCCGTTTCAGACACCACAAACCTCCTCTATAAATAAAACAGTTCATGTAGGAATATGAGAATTGTACATCGCTCACGTATTCATTACCTCTTAGACCCACTTAGAGGTGGCTAGGATCATTTTGGATTATATATAAGAGATGTGCCTTGCCGAAGTCGATTTGCTCGTAAAATTTTGGGTGATAACTCGTTTTACGCGTATCAATGCGAGGAGCAATGTTCGTGAAGTGCGAACCCTAACCCTGCGTTTTAAGGCCCTAAAACGACCGGTTTTCGAGATATTGCCAGAAAACTATTTCAGTTCTGCGAAATTGTAGCGGTTGTCATAGTAACGTTAATCTGTTTCTCAGAGGAAACACAGTTTTTTGGGAATATCTCCGAAACCGTTCATTTTATGTCCTTAAAGAGTGTGTTTCGGGGTCCCTACAGGACCTCCGAGTATTGTTTCTCGTATCTGGCGGATTAAAATGAGCTAAATCCGGTCTTTGTACCTTTTGTCCATGCTGAGTGCCAAAGGGCCGAAAAAACTCTCTTACAAATTGAGTTTTCAAAAACCGTTTCTTAGTGAGCCCATACAACCTCGGATCAACCAACATGCAACATTTCAGCTTTCTAGGTCTAGTGGTTTGAGCCCTGCGTTGATGAGTCAATTTTGGATTATATATAAGATATTATTATTTTCATTTTAAATTTCCTGTATTACCACAATTGTTCCACTTTTCAATAAAAATTATTTTACTAAATAACTTATGTTGTTAATCACAGGTACATGTTTCGGTTTTCAAAAAATCTTCTTCAGCCATTGCAACCTCAAATTTATACACTAATGTGCAGGTCATATGAATACGAATTCAATCATCATATTATTAAACATGATTCCTAAACATCATTAAACATAAATAACACTTATTTTTTTAATTGTTTCTTCTTTTTACATATAACACTTACTTTTTTAAATATTTTTAACAACATAAGTGTTAAATCTCGGCAATTTTTCTAGGCTTATGACGTGTCTTGTGTGGGGTTTCACCTAGGAGCACCAAGATAGGCTCATCAGTGGGCTCATTATGTCCGTGCCCAGACCCCCACAGGAGTAGCGAACTGCGCGCTACGTCCCTTCTTTACTGTGAGAGCTACAAGCTCAAGCAGCCTTTCACCTCCCTATAAAGGCTTCCAAAAAGATGGTATATTGGCTTTCACGCCATAAACCTAGATAAATTGCTGAGTTTCAATTCGTTGGCCGTGATAGCCAATAATAACAAAATAAGTGTTATTTATGTTTTATGATGTTTAGGATATCAGGTTTCATTATATGATATTTAAATTCGTATTTATATGATCTGAACATTAGTGCATAAACTTCAGATTGCAATTGCTGAAGAAGTGTTTTTGAAAACTGAAACATGTACTTGCGATTAAGAACATAAGTTCTTAAGTAAAATAATTCGTATTGAAAAGTGGAGCAATTATAGTAATCATTAAACTTCATGGCAGAGGCGGGAATCGAACCCGGACCACCGCGTCAGTCAAGAATGCTAGCTGGTAAACCAAGAGGAGGTTAACTTACAGTGTTCTGTGCGCATCTTGGCTGGAGCATAAAATGCACGTCGAGTTTTGTTTTTTCCAGAAGCAACAGCTGGAGCTATACGTGTTTCTTTGGGCTCGGAAGTCCTCCCTCCCTGATTGAAGTCGATAGCACATTTATGGGCCATCAAAATTCTTTCCAGTCCCTCCTCCGTAAGAGATGTATTATATTTGGGGCAGTGTTCTATCCAGAGACAGCAAGAAACAACCAACATTTAACTATTACTTTGACGGGGGTTCCTCCATTTAACATCCTCATTGCAGTAACTAGTCTATTGGAGAAGAAAGGAGTGTTATGCCATCACTTTGTATACGTGTGTGTGTGTGTGTGTACGCGTGTGCGCACGTTCCCCTATTAACTCCTTCTGCGTCTGCATGTATTATAATTCAAACTAGAGGGGCCTGTTCGAGAAATCTCGCATGTGTATAAACCACCCACCAGGCTTAACTGTAATACGGGCTCGACGCGACACCGCTCTGGTAGGGGCTATCGTCTTGTTTATTTGTTTAAACGCACTTTTTATACAAATTGTCGGTATTCATAAAATCAGAGTGCAATTCGTTACTGCTGCGGATAATTCTCTCTCTTTTTAATGGCCATTTGTTACGATCGGTTACTTGTGTACGCTCGATGGGTATAGACCACCCGCTTGGCCTTTTTGTTATGCAGGCTCGACGCGACACCGCTCTGGCAGGGGCTGTCGTCTTGTTTGTTTCATTTATCGCACTTTATAATCAAATAAATATATTTACGTTGACATTTCAAGAAATACTGAGACGATTTGATCGATTTTGGTACAAACCGCACCTTGTAAATCCCTCTGGTTTAAGAGCTTGATATTTGTGGAGCATGCACCTTAGCGTTTTTTTAATTTAATTTATGATTCGTGTGCTAAATTAATTTCTTGTGGATATGTTTTTTCTTTTGTTTTTGCGAACAACCATTTGGTCAGTTTTGTGGGCCTTATCACGAAAATCGCGTCAGAAAAAAATGATACGAGCCTTACAGTAGTCGCATATGATGTGTAACATCTGACATGTTATTCTACTATGAAATTGAGATGATATGTACCGTATGTGAAGTCATCTGACATGCTATCCTACTCGTATACTACACAGATTGGTCATTCTTAAAAAGTTAATTTACGTTCCGTTTTCATACTGGTACTATGATGAATGTATAGATTGAATTGGAGATATGCTACTGTCACACTTGTTTGAACAAACAGCACATATTATATTGTAAATTAAGAGGAGGAATGAAACCATAGTCTATCTATAGACTACTAGAAATAATGTTCAATACAATCAAATTTCCCAACTCCTGCTCGGTGCAAACTATTGTAATTAATTTATTTATTTTATTTTTATTTAGTCAATTTACCCTCTAGGTTGGTGGTTCCCATGGATTCAGCGAGGGAACTCACCATTACCGCCACTACGGGCAGTGTCCTGGAGCTTGGAACATCTGGTCGGGATTGATACAACTGGGGAGGTGTGATCAGCACTTCGCCCAGGCGGCCTCACCTGCAAAGCGAACAGGGAATTCATGAGGGAGGGGATGGGGTGGAAGATAGGGATGGATAGGCTAGGAAGAGGGAAGGAGGCGGCCGTGGCCTTACAGTAGGTACCATCCCAGCATTTTCCCGAAGACGAAGTGGGAAACCACGGAAAACCACTTCGAGGATGGCTGAGGTGGAAATTGAACCCCCTCTACTCATTTGGACCACCCGAGGATGAGTAGACCCCGTTCCAGTCCTCATACCACTTTTCAAATTTCGTGGCAGAGCCGGGAATCGAACCCAGGACCTCCGGGGCGGCAGCTAACCATACTGACCGCTACGCTACGGAGGCGACCTATTGTAATTAAAATTATATAAATCGTAATTTCATGTAGATTCTGTTAAAATGACGCATAACGTTATGATATATATCGTTTAAATCGATAATTTTCTTCGATACTCCGGTTGCAAAAATAATTGCCGGGACTGGGGTTCGAACCTCAGACCTCATGATTGGCAGACCAAGAAGTTATCCACGCAGCCATTAACACAACAGATATTTGGAGTACAAGACAGGTACTCATTTTCACGTGCCGGTAATAATATGGAAGTAACTTTTTATGCTCCATTAATATTTTGCTTTTTTTTTCGATAATGTTCCTGCGTGGAATTGAGTTTTAAAATAGTTATGAATACCCCTACTTGACAGTAGAGGTAATTCCTATAGTGGTCTATGAATGGCTAGCCCAGTTCCCGTATACAATCATCGATATACAGTATATTACATTGAACACTGCATTACCGATACTTAAGCCTCCATGGCTTAGGCGGCAGCACACCGGCCTCTCACCGCTGGATCCGTGGTTCAAATCCCGGTCACTCCATGTGAGATCTGTGCTGGACAAAACGGAGGCAGACAGGTTTTTCTCCGGGTACTCCGGTTTTCCCTGTCAAAATTTCATTCCAGCAACACTCTCCACTATCATTTCATTTCATCTGTCATTCATTTAATCATTGCCCAGAGGAGTGCGTCAGGCCTCGGCAGCCGGCACTGTCCATATCCTCGCCGCTAGATGGGGGCTTCATTCATTCCATTCCTGACCCGGTCGGAGACTGGAAGCAGGCTGTGGATTTTTTTCATTACCGATACTGATACGAAGACATGTGGTTTGTGTTTCAATGAGTTGACACCAGAGTTCGCATGAGCGTTTACCATTCAGTATGAAAGTGTTGAGGAAAGTTACTCGGTGAGTGGATGCCCAACACTTTTATCCAGAGATTGAAAAACTGACTCTTAATAAATCATAATTGTTTTCATAAAATATGATTTAATGAATATTTTACACTAAAGAACGACAACTTGAAGATGATTCATTGTAGAAATATCTGTATTGGCACCTCCAAACCTTGAAGTATTCCGTATGTTATATACATTCCACATGGTACCACTGCCAGCTGGATCGGATCGCATCCCTCCTGGCTGCTAAATCAGCGAGGAGGGATGCGATCTAGCTGGAAGTGCGTCATACACACTTCTGTCCCATTTTTCAAAATCACTCCCACAAAAATATCCAGCAACCGAGTGGAAAGATGTTACAAATCAAAAATGCACTGTAATACAACTTTTACTTTGACAGTTTACATGGAAAATGGATTTGCAAATTACAGTTTTAGAAAATGAAAAATAATGTTATCTGACTCCTTAACTAGCCTGTGTAATTCTTAGCTTTTAAAATCATAACTCCTAAACTAAAATAGATATTTCTAAAATTCTTTCCCTAAAACGAACTAGAATAGTAGGGGTATATTTTAAAAATTAATTTGAAAAACAGGATATTTTAATGTGTTAACTATACCGACCCCCTTAGACCTTTGTGAACAAAAGAGCGGTAGTTAGCTAGAAACAAAGGTGTGGTAAAGGTTCAGTGCTAACAGTCTTGTTCCTTAATTATAGAAATAGAACACTATAATTACATGATTTTAATCAATTTCTTACACTAGCGTTCCTAAACTTATAAGACTGAGAGCACCTGCCTTTCCAAATACCCAGGCACCATTAAATCGAAAGAAAAACAAGATGTTCAGTAAAGAACATATAGCCTACTTTCTCCCAAATGCATGGGTATTGTTATAACTCTTTGTCCTTTTCAAGGAGTATGATTGAATGTTGGTTGTAGTAGCTTGTTGAAATACAACGTGCTATAGGGATATTAAACATGAATACGAGGTGCCCTTTGCTAGTGCTACCTCTGTACCAAATTTCGTTCAATTCGGTTTCACCGTGTTTGAATTGATAGGGGGAATCGATTTGCACACATACTTGGCCACCATCTGCAAACTATTGGGCTGATGTTCTTGCAGGTTGGTCAGAATATGTTTCCCACATAAAGATATGGTGTTGCAAAATTTGGTAGAGACTAGATTATTAGGTTGGTCGTAATTACATTTTAGCATTTAACATTTGGGTGGCCGCGATTACGTTTCCGTCAAGATAGCGGTGATTTAAAACATGACACTGAGGTGCCCTTTGCTAGTGCTACCTCTGTACCAAATTTCGTTCATTCGGTTCCAGAGTGTTCGAATTAATAGGGGGAATCAATTTTGACATAAAGATGGCCGCCATCCGCAAACTATTAGGCGAAGGACCGATTAGATTGGTCAAAGGATGCTCCCTCCATAAAGGTATGTAGTTGCAAAATTTGGTAGAGATCGGATGATTAGGTTAATCGTAATTTTATTTAAGCTTTGAACATTCGTGTGGCCGCCATTACGTTTCAGTCAAGATGGTGGCGATATAAAACATGACACTGAGGTGCCCTTTGCTAGTGCTACCTCTGTACCAAATTTCGTTCCATTCGGTTCCACCGTGTTCGAATTAAATAGGGGGAATCAATTTTGACATAAAGATGGCCGCCATCCGCAAACTGTTAGGCGAATGACCTATTAAATTGGTCAAAGGATGCTCCCTCCATAAAGGTATGAATTTGCAAAATTTGGTAGAGATCGGAAGATTAGGTTAATCGTAATTTGATTTAAGCTTTGAACATTCGTGTGGCCGCCATTACGTTTCAGTCAAGATGGTGGCGATATAAAACATGACACTGAGGTGCCCTTTGCTAGTGCTACCTCTGTACCAAATTTCGTTCCATTCGGTTCCACCGTGTTCGAATTAATAGGGGGAATCAATTTTGACATAAAGATGGCCGCCATCCGCAAACTATTAGGCTAATAACCTATTAGATTGGTCAAAGGATGCTCCCTCCATACAGGTATGTTGTTGCAAAGTTTGGTAGAGATCGGATGGTTATATTAGTCGTAATTTAACTTACGCTTTGAACATTTGTGTGGCCGCCATTACGTTTCTGTCAATATGGCGGCGATATAAAACATGACACTGAGATGCCCTTTGCTAGTGCTACGTCTGTACCAAATTTCGTTCCATTCGGTTTCACCGTGTTTGAATTAATAGGGGGAATTTATTTTCACACAAATATGGCCGCCATCCGCAAACTATTAGGCTAATGACCTATTCATTTGGTCAAAGGATGTTTCCTCTATAAGGGTATGTTGTTGCAAAATTTGGTAGAGATCGGATGATTAGGTTAATCGTAATTTGATTTAAGCTTTGAACATTTGTGTGGCCGCCATTACGTTTTCGTCAAGATGGCGGCGATATAAAACATGACACTGAGGTGCCTTTTTTAATACTACCTCTGTACCAAATTTCGTTTCATTCGGTTGCACCGTGTTCGAATTAATAGGGGGAATCGATTTTCACACAAAGATGGCCGCCATCCGCAAACTATCACGCTGATGACCTATTAGTTTGGTCAAATGATGCTTCCCCCATAAAGGTATGTTGTTGCAAAATTTGGTAGAGATCGGATGATTAGGTTAGTCGTAATTCGATTTAAGCTTTGAACATTTGTGTGGCCGCCATTACGTTTCCGTCAAGATGGCGGCGATATAAAACATGACACTGAGGTGTCCTTTGCTAGTGCTACCTTTGTACCAAATTTCGTTCAATTCGCATTCACCGTGTTCGAATTGATAGGGGGGGACAGACATTCGGAGTACACACACTCACACACACACAGACACACACACACACACACAGACTCACACACACACATACACACACACACACAGACTCACACACACACACATACACACACACAGACAGACACACTTTTTTCGCCCTGTGTTGATCTCATAAGTCTACTTTCATTTTTTGCAAAAATCGAAAGTAGGCTAAAAATACAAGCATGCACCTCTCTTTCATTTTCCTATCTCTCTCTCTCTCCCTCAGAAGTGCTGTAATAGCTATAAATACACCACTCACTAGGCATGCATCAACTGTTCGCAAGACTCATGCAGAGAAGATACATTTACGAGTGGACAGTCGAGTCAAATCAGCATCTTTCTCGTTACTCATAAAACAGGGATGTCCAGTTATTTTTACTGTAGACTAAAAATTCTATTTCACAAAATGATAAAAATTCTGACTGTCAAACGCGTAATGAAAACACTATAATTCCGGTTCGTGCAACAGAATTTGAGTTGGAGGACGGATCTCAGGGGAGATTGTGCGCGCGAGCACGTTTTGGTTCGTATGACGGGAAGACCAAATTTAATCCACAGATGGTGTTGTAAGTGAGAAAATAGTGTGAATAGAAACGTCTCTTGGCAAGAATATTATAATAATATCTAAAGTGACTGTGGAACTTTGCTGTCGCTGTCTGGATGAATTTCTCTAATTAAATAAGAACGGAACGTCTGGCTGACGTTACTCTCTGACGTCAGTGCTCACTTCTACTATTTATCTCCTCAGAGTATCACCAACCAGGATTCAAGCGGCTGAATATTCTTTGATCCAGACGCGCTAGAAGTACAGCAATGTAGGCATGAGAATTGCTAATCTAACTGCACATAATTGATTACAAAAACTATGTACAAGTTGTCTGGGCTTGTGCATTGTTATGAAAGCTGGCCGTGAAAGCCTAAGCTGTTATACAGGGTGTAACAAAATGGTACGGCACAAAATGCAGGACACATTCCTCACATGTAGACGAAGACATTTTGTTATATAAATGTGGTTCCGGAAACGGCTTGTTTCCATGTTATACCTCATTGTTTCCAACACATTAATCATGGGGTAACACCAACGAGCTAGAGAAAGGTATATAGAGAGGCAAGGAGCCGCGTAGCAGCGCTCTGGGCGGAGGTAACTTGAGTTAAGGCGGCCATGATTCAGAACGTCGTCTGACAAGAGCTTGTTGTGATTGTTCGCGTTGAGCGGGAACATGTGTTGAATGAAATTTATTTAAAAATACATTGACCATGCCATCAGTGTGTTCGTCATTCAATTGTACGAATAGAAGTTATAAGACAACAGGAGTGTTGTATTTCAGGTAAGAAATGTCATCCAAATTCATAAATTAATGAGGTAGACCCTTTACGAAAACGTGATGCAGCAGTTTAAGTTTGTGTGATATTTACATTTCAGATTCCCTTTGCAGAACCAGGAACTAACAAAACAATGGGTTGTCAACATGAAAAGCAATAAATGGCACCCCACGAGATACAGCTTAACTTGTTCTCTACACTTTGAAGATATATACGTATGTATGTAGCAAATGAAAGGCGACGTCTACTAGCCAATGCAGTACCTACAATTTTCAATTTTCCTGCACATCTGCAGAAGAAGCAGGCCTGTAGATCTTCGCCGAAGAAGCGTAGTTTCCAGGAAACTACAGAACACTCGCATTCAGATACGGTAGCATTGTTGCAGAAGACCTTGATATCAGTAGGTAAATATATTAGGCTGTCTTAAAATTTAAGCAAAGATAGTTGTGAGCCATAATCATAATTACGGTAATAATAATATCGTATGGCCTCGGGGGCCGGGTGCAAGCTTTGTTATTTGACACCCAGAGGGTAGCTTGCATGTCGAATTTTGTTGTTCCTTGAAGCACTATGAAAGTCAAGGAGGTTAGATAACTAAGCTCCTTGACATTATAGCGCTTTCTAGTAGAGAAATGAGGAACTTTGTGTTGCCGGAAAATCCCGAGATTAATTTTGCCATTATGAACACGGCCTACTGAATTCAAATGGGTTCTTTAACATGCCAACATCGTATGACATGTGTATCGTGATTTTTGCCGCCTTGCAAAAATCACTTACCACGGCCAGGAGCGAACCTGCAAGCTTGGGGGTTAGTAATCCGACACGATAACCACTCACCCACCGTGGCAAGCTATAAAATAAAATATATTGTTCAAATATCAATCTTCGTAAGCCAACGAGGTATACTTTCTCTAGTTCGTTGTTTTGAACTAATTGTGGGAAACGTAACGGGCTTTACTAATCTTTTATTCTTTCTTTCTTTCTTCTCAGAAATTCCCGATGGAAAGCTTATTTGCGATTCCAGCAGAAAGATGCCAATATACGGTTTGATTATTGATCTCTTAAGTGTGATACAACTAGCAGAAACATACGTGTGGGGACAAAGTTCTGTATTGAGATACTTATTAACACGCAGATTGAGTCAGGATCACTTAGAGCTATTTTTGTCTTCTATTCGCTCCAGAAGTGGGAATAGAAATAATCCAAATGCAGTACAATTTAATTCAGCTAATAGGACGTGTTTAATTGCGAGGGTACGCCCATCCATGAATTCCAACTGTAAGCCTATTGAGTGTGACCTACTTGTGACAACTGCAACAACAAATATTCATGGTGTCAATGGGAAGGACGATACTATGCTGACAGACAGATCATGGTTACTGTGCACATTATAATTCACCGAGCTTGAATGTAGGAAATGTTGTTCATTACATAGCAGGAAGTGTCGTTCGCCAAGTGTCAAAAAAAATTGTCTTGTATTGAATGCCTAGAAGTGCTTTTATCAGGTCAAGATGTTCAGAAAGAAGGAGTGATTAAAGAGAAAGACGTGAAAGAATGCCCTTTGAATCCATCAAATGATGTAGTGAAATTATATAAAACAGCTGAGAGTGTCATCAGGAAGAATGAGTGTATGTTGCGAAAGAACACGAATAATCTCATGCTGAAGTTGAAGACAGATGTGTATGATATGCTGCCGGGTTATCTGTTTCTGAAATCTGACCATCTATTTACAGCTACTGAACCTGGGGAAAAGCCTCACTATGCTTCACTCATCGAGCGAATTGTGAAACAGTATTATAAATGCAGGCTTCACACTTCTGCAGAAATACAGCTCAACGTGAGAGGCCAACAGGTGCGTCAATTGTACACAAAAGGTTTTATTTTTAAAGGAGAATGGAATCATTCTATGTACTGTGCATAAGCAACGTAGCTTATTGTCTTGTAAGATGATTGTGTTAGTTTTCGTTCAATGTACAAATTAAATTGTCAGGCCTTATGTAGGCCTAATCTTACGCCTCGTTAGTCACGCCTCTCTCTCCCTGCCTCCCACCCTCTTGACAAAGTATATCATGGCGGCTGCCAGTTCAACCTTCTTCAAATATGGCGGCGCCATTTCCACTCTATATACCTTTCTCTAGCTCGTTGGGTAACACACAAGAACAGAACGTACCAGCATACCACATGCAACTCTTTCTCACAGGAGATGTTCAAGATGCCCTCCGTGCGCATTGATACATGCAACAACCCACCATCGTAGTGAATCTCGGATGCGCTGATGTATCCGTGGAGTACTGAGTATGGTTTCGCAGTCTTCCATAATATGGACACGGAGAATCTGAGTATCTTGTGCTGGAGTTCGATACACAAGAGCTTTCAAATGTCCTCACTAATAAAAGTCCAGTGAATTTCGGTCCGGATAGCGTGGAGGCCAGGCAGTTGATCCACCTCTACCTATCCACCTGTCACCAAACCTGTTATTTGGAAGCTGACGGACATTAACACTAAAATGAGGAGGTGATCCATCGTGCATGAAGTACATGTTTTGTCGCACAGCTAATGGCACATCTTCTAAGTCGCATGGCAACGGGGCAATATAAAACAAAACACTGGCGGTGCACCTACGATAATACCGACAGTAGTGGCTACGCTGGCTGAAGCGCTGCGTTAGGTCATGGGGCCAAGCTCTCTGCTGACTCGGTAGACGCGTGGGTTCGAGCCCCAACGTCGGCTGTCCTTGAAATGGTTTTCCGTGGTTTCCCATTTTAAACACCAGGCAAATGCTGGGACAGTACCTTCTGACAGGCCACGGCCGCTTCCTTCCACATCCTTGCCCAATTTAATTCATCTTCATCCATTCCATCTCTCATACCGACGCGCAGGTCGCCCACGGGCGTCGACTAGAAAGACCTGCACTCGGCCTCTCAGGAGGCTACACGGAAAAAAAACTACGATAATGACAACGTAACGAGAAGTAACCACGAGTGTATGTTCCCCATGATTCTAACGTTCTGTTCTTGTGTGTTTTCCATGCTTAATGAGTTGGAGACAATGGGGTGTAACATGGAAACAAAGCGTTTCCGGATCCACGTTCATATAACATAATTTCTTCGTCTACGTGTGAGGAATGTGCCCTGCAATTTGCGCCGTCCATTTTTGTTACACCCTGTATTCTGTAGTTTAGAGAAAGTTATATTTTCTTCAGCTGTACACAAAGAGTTCAAGCTCGCAAACATGAGCTTGCGATCGTAATGAATCGTGGTACACATGCTCGTCAGATCACATATGTAATGGTAATTTGTCCCCACATTCCCTCTGGGCATTTCTAGATACAGCGAAGTTGCATGAGTTCAAAAGATGTAACGTGCCCAGCAAGTTCGTGCAGTAAGCTTTCTGATATACTCCAACCAATTGATCTGCTACCAACACTCCCACATCGACCTGTATTTCACAGTGAACGTTTCATTTAGAACTATGAGGAAATTTATTTTTATTGAAAACCACTTCTCAGTTTGTGCGGAGACTCGCGGGTTTGTGTGTTGGGCAATCTTTCGAATTTTCACGGTAGATTGACGGCATGAGATCCATATACTGTGTTAACTAACATTACTTGTAAGGTTCACCATAACTTTGTAATTCCCTTGGGAATTTTAACCCCTCACTTAGATAATGATTTACTTCTTTCAGGGGCATACCATCTGCTGTATGTTATCGGACCCTGATTATATGGGCGAGAGCGAAAAAATTAGGATGAAGAAAACTACTTCTAACTACACACTATATCTTACATTCTAGAAGAAGAAATTGAAAAAGAAACAGAAAGGTAAATAAAAGACAGGAAAAAAAGAAACGCCCTCAACCCCCGAAAAATGATAATTAGATGACTTGGAAGGAAGAATAGCCATGAAAGGCAGACAGAAAAGGGTGGAAAGAGGAGAGAGTCCACCCCAAAGTCAATGGAAAAACGGGAAAACCGGACCCAGCTGATGAATCCCTCGGGATTGTCACCTCCTGAAATCACCAGCCGTGAGTCCTTGAGGGTGTAGCACTATCCAGGGTGCACTTTGCCTCCTATAGGGCCGTGTGCAGAAGACAGGAGATGCTATGAAAATAAAAGAAGAGGCGTGACCCCTCGAAGAATGAGGGTTCGGAAAGATGAGACAAGGGCCAATTAAGGCGGGAAAGTGAATGACATCCTAGGCCTCAGATACCCAAAAACCGTCGGAGTCGGAAGAGAACAACAGTTGGCCAAGGGCGATCGACAGGGAACACGGCAGAGAGAAGCCCGGCCATGTATCCTCGTTTATTTGGGTGTGTGTGTGGAATTTGCCTGATAACCTTTGTTATTTTAGGGGCTGTGTGTATTCGTAATTCAGATGGGTATTGGGGAGGAGGCGGCCGTGGCCTTACGTTAGGAACCAACCTGGCACTTACCTGGAGTAGAAGTGAGAAACCACGGAAAACCACTTCCAGGATGACTGAAGTGGGAATCAAACCCGCCTCTTCTCAGTTTTGCCTAACGAGGCTTAGTGTACCCCGTTCCAGCCCTCAGACCAGAATTAAATTTCTTGGCAGACGGGTATGAAGAGCACGATGATCTTCTAGGGTTTTCTTCCTCAAAGCTCACAACTACTGTATGGAGACTTAGAAGTTGACCGTGAAGTCCTAAGATAAGTAGCATTCACTCACTTGTGCTATACGTCTCTTTCATATTTGCTGTGCGGCCTCGCATGCTTAACTTTTCCTGTTTTTAGCCCATGAATTGAGAGCACAGTCGGTAGATCTCAAAACTCATGATCACGGTTCTTGAATAGATAAATACAGTACAGTAGTATATTTACTGGTACTGATGACTTCCACATGTGGAGGTGGGGAGGTGAACCACGTGTACTTGGTTGTGTGTTAAAATTGTCTGATAACCTGTGATTCTCTGGTGGATATAATTATGGAGGTCTAGAATTGAAAAAGGTGCCCCGGGACTTGAAATGAGGTCCCATCCCAGTGTTTTTCTGGAAAGAGTGGGATAAAACCCAGAGGCTTCGGTAGCATGCCGAACTGCTATGCCCAAGAAAGTGGGTTGAAACCGGACCGAAGTCGTCGGATTTTTAAGAGAGTTAAATCCTTCAGTATGCCCTTCTTCGGAGTGGAAGTAAAGCCGGCGGGTCCATGTCATAGATTTATAGTATGTAAAAGAACCTACCATTGCAATTGGTAGTGTGTAGCAAAATGTGTACTTATATTTGGCTGTTTAGAAACGCTCTATCAAGTTCCAACGTTCACCGCTAGGTGTTAGTGACAGAAATCTGGTAGCCAAAGTTGGAACTACTTGAAATTGAACATGTGGGAATCCCTCGAGCGTTCATTCAAAAATACCCAGCTATGGCCATTCAGCTGCAATTCATATATAATAATAATAATAATAATAATAATAATAATAATAATAACCAAGGAAGGCACACCCAGCATATTCACTTGGATTCGAACCTTCAGTTTGTGAACTTTGAGCTCACTTCGCAGTTGTGGTGCAGGCCTTAACGGCAGATGCAGATGCTAATGTTCCTCGGGTTTATGATATGAAATACAGTCACACCGCTTGTGCAGCGAGCATGGCATTCATTCCTTTGTGCGCACCACCAGTAAATCGTGTTACTATAATGGTAATGTTTGTGATATAAATATCCATGGTAATACAGTAATGATTTACCTTTTCACTCGTGATAATTTGAGGCTAATATTCCTCTGCTATGAGCATAAATTGTATAACTCACACTATTTCTGAGTACTGAAACAAATTCATGGTTTTCATTTTTTTTAGCAATAAACCTCAGATAAAAATGAACTGGCGGTGGCTTCAAAAATACACCAACATAAGCTTTGCATAATTTAAATTAATTCCGAATTGTGGTTAAGATGTGGTTGCTGCGAGATTAGACTATTTCCAAACTGACTCAAATTCTATAAATGTATAAGTGTATCAAATATCCATTTTCTTTTTCAAACAAGCCTCAACGACAACCAAATTGCTTTCTAACCAAGTTAAGTCACAGGCCAAAATATTTTAGCATGAAGCTCTAGATGTTGGCAATTCAAAGAATTACCAAGGATTGTTGAATGGTGGGGGTTGTTGTTGTTGTTGCTGTTGATTGATTTTGGGGCTTTATGATGTCGCGGTCATGTAGCCCCGAATAGGTTACATGGATGTGTGTGTAATTTGTATGATAATCTGTATTTCTTTGATGGCTGTATTTGTGAGTGTATCAGTAATACCGATGAGAATTGGGCAGGAGGTGATCCTGGCCTTAAGTTAAGAACCATCCTGACTTTTGTCTGGAGTAGAAGTGGGGAAATCATTAAAAAAACTTCCAAGATGGCTGAGATGGGAATCGAACCCTCCTCTTCTTAGTTTTACCTCACGAGACTAAGTGTACACCGACCACTCCTTAAACCACAATTAAAACTTCTTGGCAGAGCCGGGAATGGAACCCGGGGCGGTGTTGAAAAGGAATAAAAACTGATTTCTAGAAATGAACACGATACGTATTGGACAATCTACACTATATCACAATGGTATGATAAAGATAACACATAGATGACTGATCGAGGGAGTCTACAGATGATCGTGTTTAGGCACGTGTGCCAACGCCGATCAAGTTTCCCTATACCCTCCACGATTAAGGATGCTGGTTGTTGCTGAAACCACTCTAACACATCATCACGAACCGCTTCATCAGCGGTGAAACTCTTACCCTTCAGGAACTTCTTCAACCGACCAAACACATCTGGCCTATAAGAGTAGTTTCACCAGCTACCAGCGCAGCGTCCTTCTTCGCGGAGGGTAAAGAGATACTAGATCAGCATTGGTACAGGTGCCTAAACAGTGGAAGTGAATATCTGTAGACTCCCTCGATCAGCCATCTATGTGTTATCTTTATGATGTAGTGTACATTTTCCAGCATACATTGTGTTCGTTTCTGTATTTCATTTGAACAAGTCTTCTAAATATGTTGTTATTGAATCATTGAGGAGCTTTGCGACATCGTGGTCATGTATCCCCGTGTACTTGGGTGTGTGTGGAATTTGTCTGATAACCTGTATTAATGTGATGGCTGTATTAGTGTGTGTACTTGTAATTCAGATGAGGATTGGGAAGAAGGTGGCCGTGGCCTTAATTTAGGAACCATCCTGACATTCGCCTCGAGTAGAAGTGAGAAACCACGGAACACAACATCCAGAATGGCAGCTCCAGGAATAAAACCCGGGCCACCATGGTGACAGCCAAGAGTGTTAGCCACTACGCAACGAGACGAGTCCTTGTAAATAAATAGTGGAGTGTAACACATTTATTGACATCTCCTAAATATCAGTCTAATATTTCATTAAAATTGTGCCAATTCGTGAATTTGAGACGCCTAATTAGTACGAGATGAGCATTGCCGCCCTTTACAACAACAATAACTAGCATAACATCTGATGGACTCACGCCAAGTGTGTGCATCGCTTTGAGCTCAGATGTCTCTCAACAAGACATCGTGCTCCTTATTCACTTCTTGCAAGGTACAGGGAGCGGCAAAATGATCTGACGGTTTTTAAATCACAACTACACAAACATTTTAAATGATACAAACTCTTTTATTACTTATAACAGCAAGGTGTACATGTCAAATTAATGGAAAACATGAAAGAACAATAGATTTTAACTTTTAAGATTTGAAGATAACGTCTTTCAAATGATGCCCATCTTTTGCCAGGCGGCAAAAAGATCTGACGGTTTATGTCGTTGTACGGCTGAGCGAGTCGGACTCGTTCCATCACGTAACACAATTTTGTTATAGGTGAGTAATTTTAGAGCTACAGGTTCAGCCTTAAAACGTACGTCGACAGGCCGTCCATGGTCAGCCAGGACACCAGAAAATGTTGAGCGAGTGAGACAAGCTGTGGAAACCAGTCCACGGCGGCCGGCTCGTAAACAAGCTGCTGCTTTGCAAATATCTGATCGAACAGTGAGACGAATATTGCGTTTCGATTTGCATTTTCATCCGTATAAAATGGTTATTGTCCAGCAGTTGAAGCCTAATGACTATGCGAAGCTTCAGTGCAAGACTGGAGGAATGCATGGCAAAAGATGGGCATCATTTGAAATCTTAAAAGTTAAAATCTATTTTTCTTTCATGTTTTCCATTAATTGACATGTACACCTTGCTGTTGTAAGTAATAAAAGAGTTTGCATCATTTAAAATGTTTGTTTTGTTGTGATTTAAAAACCGTCAGATCTTTTTGCCGCTCCCTGTAGAAACGCTACCTGCTATTGAGACAAAAACAATCATACCTCCCTTAATAGGCACAATACTGTATAAAACCCATTTAAAATGCTCAATAGTCCTCTAAAAATTACCTGAAAAATTGTCTGAAGGAATTTTTGATATGACCAATCTCTACGCCAGCGGCTTCGGTGACGTAGTTGGTAGCATGCCAAAGGTCAAGGGTTCAAACCCGGCCGAAGGCGTTAGATTTTATAAGAGCTTTAAAACTCCCTCAGTATGCCGTCCTTCCGAGGGGAAGTAAATCCGGCGGTCCCATGCCATAGATTATGGCATGTAAAAGAACCTTCCACTAATTACACTTGTGTGAAGATAAATTATAGTTTAGATTTGACTAACGTTCTTAGGTTCCAACGTTCGTCGCCAGGAGCCGACTGCGGTGGCATCAAGTTCAGAACTAGTTGTCGTTGACTGTTGCATTTGGTAGCAAAAGTAGAAAATACTTGAAAATTGAATGTCTGCAGTCCTTACTTGAATAAAAACACACCTAACACGCACTAATACAGCCATCACAATTAACACCTGTTATCAGACAGATTCTACACACACCCAAAGTGCACGGGGCTACATTACTGCGTTGTTGCAGCCCCTAAACTGAGGAACCAACCAACCAATCTTTACGCCAATAGCAATATGTATTCGGAATTATAACATGAGGCTCCTCGTATGCTAAACACGTCGAACGTTTCTAGATATACAGTACAACAATTGAGAAATTTCGTGAATTCGAAATATTATTCTTTGCCCGGTGAAATCTACCTCCGCCTTCCGGCGCGCCGAGAGGGATATTTTGTTCTTCACATGTTGCAGCCTTAAAGATCCACAAGCAATGAGTGTTATTTTCCTTGAAAAAAAAAAAGAACACAGAACATGGAGTGACAGGTACAAGCTCTGTTATGTCGATTTTTTTGTCGTTCTTTGGAGCGCTATGAAAGTCAAGGAGGTTAGATATCTAAGCTCCTTGACACTATAGCGCTTTCTAGTAGAGAAATTAGGAACTTTGTGTTGGCGATAAATCCCGATATTAATTTTGCCATTATGAGCACAGCCTACTGAATTCAAATGGGTTCTTTAACATGCCAACAAGGTATGACATGCGTGCCGTGATTTTTGTCGCCTTTCAAAAATCACTTACCACGGCCAGGTGCGAACCTGAAAGCTTTGGGTTGGTAGTCCGACACGATAACCACTCGCGCACCGTGCCAAGCACTGAAATAATAACCAATATGTGCGAATAGTTCTTATTTTTCAAATAATAATTCAATTTGTTATATTAGGTACCTATTAAAATTATTTCAACATACAATGACGTCGTATCTTTGGTGTGATGAAATTATGTTAGTTTCATTCAAATTTTTAGGTCATTTTTTTAAGTTTTCGGGTCATTTTATGGGATTTCTGCAGTCATTTTATAGGTCATTATTTTAACATTTTAGGTCATCTAAATCATGGCCCTGTCAAAACCATTGTAACCCATGTTGCGCTCTTCCTCTACACTCGTTTTGTGAGTTCAGTTCTGGCTCTGATCGATGTATAACCCCACCGAAGGCATACGTCAATCGATTAATCATGTCGTGAGTTCTTTTAAATATCCCCCACCCCTGCCTCCAACACATGAGATTGTAATTAAATTCTAAACCCTGTAGTATCGGTTACATTTCCGTCGTGTTACCCAGAGATTTATTGAGCGCGTATCATCTGGACTGGTGATATATATTGGTGTTAAATTAAATCTTACTGCTGATATTAGAGTGTGTAACACACGGCTGGCGTATCCACACATCTGATGGACTATCCTACATGTTAATAGATCTCCACTCCACCGCAACACAATTGAAAGCACCAAGAGAGTCAGGCAATCAGTCTCTTATTGCTTAACTCATTCTACATTAAGCGCCGGTCCCGTGGTGTGGGGGTCGCGCACCTGCCTCTCACCCGGAGGCCCCGAGTTCGATTCCCGGCTCCGTCAGGGATTTTAGAAACTGACCTGAGGGCTGGAACGGAGTGTACTCAGCCTCGTGAGGGCAATTGAGTAGCTGCCTGACAGTGAGGCAGCGCCCCGGTCACGAAAAGCAAGATTAACGGCCGAGGGGACCCGATGCGCTGACCACACGTCACCCCAATATCTGCAGGCCAAATGGCTGGGTAGCGGTCGCTTGGTAGGCCTAGGCCCTTCACGAGCTGTAGTGCCAGGGGTTATTATTATTATATACTACATTAAACCTCAAGAACCCTCTTAATGGGATTTTTGCAGTCAATTTATAAGTCATATTTTAAACACACTTCATTTTATATGTCATATTTTAAACACACTTCATTTTATAGGTCATATTTTAAACACATTTCATTTTATACGTCATATTTTAAACATACCTCATTCTTTAGGTCATATTTTAAACACACTTCATTTTATGAGTCATACTTTAAACACACTACATTTTATAGGTCATATTTTAAACACACCTCATTTTATAGGTCATATTTTAAACTCACCTCATTTTACAGGTCATATTTTAAACACACTTCATTTTATAGGTCATATTTTAAACAAACCTCATTTTATACGTCATATTTTAAACACACCTCATTCTATACGTCATCTTTTAAACACACCTCATTTTATAGGTCATATTTTAAACACACCTCATTTTATACGTCATATTTTAAACTCACCTCATTTTATAGGTCATATTTTAAACACACCTCATTTTATAGGCCATATTTTAAACACACCTCATTGTATAGATCATATTTTAAACACACTTAATTTTATAGGTCACATTTTAAACACACCTCATTTTATAGGTCATATTTTAAACTCACCTCATTTTACAGGTCATATTTTAAACACACCTCATTTTATAGGTAATATTTTCAACACACCTCATTTTATACGTCATATTTTAAACACACCTCATTCTTTAGGTCATATTTTAAACACACTTCATTTTATAGGTCATATTTTAGACTCACCTCATTTTACAGGTCATATTTTAAACACACTTCATTTTATAGGTCATATTTTAAACACACCTCATTTTATAGGTCATATTTTAAACACGCTTCATTTTATAGGTCATATTTTAAACACACTTCATTTTATGCGTCATATTTTAAACACACTTCATTTTATAGGTCATGTTTTAAACACACTTCATTTTATAGGTCATATTTTAAACACACCTCATTTTATAGGTCATATTTTAAACACACCTCATTTTATAGGTCATATTTTAAACACACTTCATTTTATAGGGCATATTTTAAACACACTTCATTTTACAGGTCATATTTGAAACACACCTCATTCTTTAGGTCATATATTAAACACACTTCATTTTATACGTCATATTTAAACACACTTCATTTTATACGTCATATTTTAAACACACCTCATTTTATAGGTCATATTTTAAACACACCTCATTGTATAGGTCATATTTTAAACTCACCTCATTTTACAGGTCATATTATAAACACACTTCATTTTATAGGTCATATTTTAAACACACCTCATTTTATAGGTCATATTTTAAACACACTTCATTTTATAGGTCATATTTTAAACACACCTCATTTTATACGTCATATTTTAAACACACCTCATTTTATAGGTCATATTTTAAACACACCTCATTTTATACGTCATATTATAAACACACTTCATTTTATAGGTCATATTTTAACACACACTGCATTTTATAGATCATATTTTAAACACACTTCATTTTATACGTCATATTTTAAACACACTTCATTTTATACGTCATATTTTAAACACGCTTCATTTTATAGGTCTTATTTTAAACTCACCTCATTTTATAGGTTATATTTTAAACACACCTCATTTTATACGTCATATTTTAAACACACTTCATTTTATAGGTCATATTTTAAACACACTGCATTTTATAGGTCATTTTTTAAACACACTGCATTTTATACGTCATATTTTAAACCCACTTCATTTTATAGGTCTTATTTTAAACACACCTCATTTTACAGGTCATATTTTAAACACACCTCATTTTATAGGTCATATCTTAAACACACCTCATTTTATAGGTCATATTTTAAACACACCTCATTTTACAGGTCATATTTTAAACACACCTCATTTTATACGTCATATTTTAAACGCACCTCATTGTATAGGTCATGTTTTAAACACACTTCATTTTATAGGTCATATTTTAAACACACCTCATTTCATAGGTCATATTTTAAACACACCTCATTTCATACGTCATATTATAAACACACCTCATTTTATACGTCATATTTTAAACACACTGCATTTGATAGGTCATATTTTAAACACACTTCATTTTATACGTCATATTTTAAACACACCTCATTTTATAGGTCATATTTTAAACACACCTCATTTTATAGGTCATATTTTAAACACACTTCATTTTATAGGGCATATTATAAACACACTTCATTCTTTAGGTCATATTTTAAACACACTTCATTTTATACGTAATATTTTAAACACACTTCATTGTATAGGTCATATTTTAAACACACTGCATTTTATAGGTCATATTTTCAACACACTTCATTTTATACGTCATATTTTAAACGCACCTGATTGTATAGGTCATATTTTAAACGCACATCATTTTATAGGTCATATTTTAAACACACCTCATTGTATAGATCATATTTTAAACACACCTCATTTCATAGGTCATATTATAAACACACTTCATTTTATAGGTCATATTTTAAACACACTGCATTTTATAGGTCATAATTTAAACACACTTCATTTTATACGTCATATTTTAAACACACCTCATTTTATAGGTCATATTTTAAACACACCTCATTTTATAGGTCATATTTTAAACACACTTCATTTTATAGGGCATATTATAAACACACTTCATTCTTTAGGTCATATTTTAAAGACACTTCATTTTATACGTAATATTTTAAACACACTTCATTCTTTAGGTCATATTTTAAACACACTTCATTTTATACGTAATATTTTAAACACACTTCATTTTATAGGTCATATTTTAAACACACCTCATTCTTTAGGTCATATTTTAAACACACTTCATTTTATACGTAATATTTTAAACACACTTCATTTTATAGGTCATATTTTAAACACACCTCATTCTTTAGGTCATATTTTAAACACACTTCATTTTATACGTCATATTTTAAACACACCTCATTCTATACGTCATCTTTTAAACACACCTCATTTTATAGGTCATATTTTAAACACACCTCATTTTATACGTCATATTTTAAACTCACCTCATTTTATAGGTCATATTTTAAACACACCTCATTTTATAGGTCATATTTTAAACACACCTCATTGTATAGATCATATTTTAAACACACTTCATTTTATAGGTCACATTTTTAACACACCTCATTTTATAGGTCATATTTTAAACTCACCTCATTTTACAGGTCATATTTTAAACACACCTCATATTATAGGTCATATTTTCAACACACCTCATTTTATACGTCATATTTTAAACACACTTCATTTTATACATCATATTTTAAACACACCTCATTCTCTAGGTCATATTTTAAACACACTTCAATTTATAGGTCATATTTTAGACTCACCTCATTTTACAGGTCATATTTTTAACACACTTCATTTTATAGGTCATATTTTAAACACACCTCATTTTATAGGTCATGTTTTAAACACACTTCATTTTATAGGTCATATTTTAAACACACTTCATTTTATGCGTCATATTTTAAACACACTTCATTTTATAGGTCATGTTTTAAACACACTTCATTTTATAGGTCATATTTTAAACACACCTCATTTTATAGGTCATATTTTAAACACACCTCATTTTATAGGTCATATTTTAAACACACTTCATTTTATAGGGCATATTTTAAACACACTTCATTTTACAGGTCATATTTGAAACACACCTCATTCTTTAGGTCATATATTAAACACACTTCATTTTATACGTCATATTTTAAACACACTTCATTTTATAGCTCATATTTTAAACACACCTCATTTTATAGGTCATATTCTAAACACACCTCATTGTATAGGTCATATTTTAAACTCACCTCATTTTACAGGTCATATTATAAACACACTTCATTTTATAGGTCATATTTTAAACACACCTCATTTTATAGGTCATATTTTAAACACACTTCATTTTATAGGTCATATTTTAAACACACCTCATTTTATACGTCATATTTTAAACACACCTCATTTTATAGGTCATATTTTAAACACACCTCATTTTATACGTCATATAAACACACTTCATTTTATAGGTCATATTTTAAACACACTGCATTTTATAGATCATATTTTAAACACACTTCATTTTATACGTCATATTTTAAACACACTTCATTGTATACGTCATATTTTAAACACACTTCATTTTATAGGTCTTATTTTAAACACACCTCATTTTATAGGTCATATTTTAAACACACCTCATTTTATACGTCATATTTTAAACACACTTCATTTTATAGCTCATATTTTAAACACACTGCATTTTATACGTCATATTTTAAACCCACTTCATTTTATAGGTCTTATTTTAAACACACCTCATTTTACAGGTCATATTTTAAACACACCTCATTTTATACGTCATATTTTAAACGCACCTCATTGTATAGGTCATATTTTAAAAGCACATCATTTTATAGGTCATATTTTAAACACACCTCATTTTATAGGTCATATTTTAAACACACCTCATTTCATACGTCATATTATAAACACACTTCATTTTATAGGTCATATTTTAAACACACTGCATTTTATAGTTCATATTTTAAACACACTTCATTTTATACGTCATATTTTAAACACACCTCATTTTATAGGTCATATTTTAAACACACCTCATTTTATAGGTCATATTTTAAACACACTTCATTTTATAGGGCATATTATAAACACACTTCATTCTTTAGGTCATATTTTAAAACACACTTCATTTTATACGTAATATTTTAAACACACTTCATTTTATAGGTCATATTTTTATCACACTGCATTATATAGGTCATATTTTAAACACACTTCATTTTATACGTCATATTTTAAACGCACCTCATTGTATAGGTCATATTTTAAACGCACATCATTTTATAGGTCATATTTTAAACACACCTCATTGTATAGATCATATTTTAAACACACCTCATTTCATACGTCATATTATAAACACACTTCATTTTATAGGTCATATTTTAAACACACTGCATTTTATAGGTCATATTTTAAACACACTTCATTTTATACGTCATATTTTAAACACACCTCATTTTATAGGTCATATTATAAACACACCTAATTTTATAGGTCATATTTCGAACACACTTCATTTTATAGGGCATATTATAAACACACTTCATTCTTTAGGTCATATTTTAAACACACTTCTTTTTATAGGTCATGTTTTAAACACACTTCATTTTATAGGTCATATTTTAAACACACTTAATTTTATACGTCATATTTTAAACACACCTCATTCTTTAGGTCATATTTTAAACACACTTCATTTTATACGTAATATTTTAAACACACTTCATTTTATAGGTCATATTTTAAACACACCTCATTCTTTAGGTCATATTTTAAACACACTTCATTTTATACGTAATATTTTAAACACATTTCATTCTTTAGGTCATATTTTAAACACACTTCATTTTATACGTAATATTTTAAACACACTTCATTCTTTAGGTCATATTTTAAACACACTTCATTTTATACGTAATATTTTAAACACACTTCATTTTATAGGTCATATTTTAAACACACCACATTCTTTAGGTCATATTTTAAACACACTTCATTTTATAGGTCATATTTTAAACACACCTCATTTTATAGGTCATATTTTAAACACACTTCATTTTATAGGGCATATTATAAACACACTTCATTCTTTAGGTCATATTTTAAACACACTGCATTTTATACGTCATATTTTAAACCCACCTCATTTTATAGGTCATATTTTAAACACACCTCATTTTATACTTCATATTTTAAACGCACCTCATTGTATAGGTCATATTTTAAACGCACATCATTTTATAGGTCATATTTTAAACACACCTCATTTCATACGTCATATTATAAACACACTTCATTTTATAGGTCATATTTTAAACACACAGCATTTTAAGGGTCATATTTTAAACACACTTCATTTTATACGTCATATTTTAAACACACCTCATTTTATAGGTCATATTTAAACACACCTCATTTTATAGGTCATATTTTAAACACAGTTCATTTTATAGTGCATATTATAAACACACTTCATTCTTTAGGTCATATTTTAAACACACTTCATTTTATACGTAATATTTTAAACACACTTCATTCTTTAGGTCATATTTTAAACACACTTCATTTTTTACCTAATATTTTAAACACACTTCATTTTATAGGTCTTATTTTAAACACACCTCATTCTTTAGGTCATATTTTAAACAAACTTCATTTTATACGTCATATTTTAAACACACCTCATTTTATAGGTCATATTTTAAACACACCTCATTTTATGGGTCATATTATAAACACACTTCATTTTATAGGGCATATTATAAACACACTTCATTCTTTAGGTCATATTTTAAACACACTTCATTTTATACGTAATATTTTAAAAACACTTCATTTTATAGGTCATATTTTACACACACCTCATTCTATAGGTCATATTTTAAGCACACTTCATTTTATACGTCATATTTTAAACACACTTCATTCTTTAGGTCATATTTTAAACACACTTTATTTTATACGTAATATTTTAAACACACCTCATTTTATAGGTCATATTTTAAACACACCTCATTGTATACGTCATATTATAAACACACTTCATTTTATAGGTCATATTTTAAACACACTTCATTTTATAGGTCATATTTTAAACACACTTCATTGTATAGGTCATATTTTAAACACACTGCATTTTATAGGTCATATTTTAAACACACTTCATTTTATATGTCATATTTTAAACGCACCTGATTGTATAGGTCATATTTTAAACGCACATCATTTTATAGGTCATATTTTAAACACACCTCATTGTATAGATCATATTTTAAACACACCTCATTTCATACGTCATATTATAAACACACTTCATTTTATAGGTCATATTTTAAACACACTGCATTTTATAGGTCATAATTTAAACACACTTCATTTTATACGTCATATTTTAAACACACCTCATTTTATAGGTCATATTTTAAACACACCTCATTTTATAGGTCATATTTTAAACACACTTCATTTTATAAGGCATATTATAAACACACTTCATTCTTTAGGTCATATTTTAAAGACACTTCATTTTATACGTAATATTTTAAACACACTTCATTCTTTAGGTCATATTTTAAACACACTTCATTTTATACGTAATATTTTAAACACACTTCATTTTATAGGTCATATTTTAAACACACCTCATTCTTTAGGTCATATTTTAAACACACTTCATTTTATACGTAATATTTTAAACACACTTCATTTTATAGGTCATATTTTAAACACACCTCATTCTTTAGGTCATATTTTAAACACACTTCATTTTATACGTCATATTTTAAACACACCTCATTCTATACGTCATCTTTTAAACACACCTCATTTTATAGGTCATATTTTAAACATACCTCATTTTATACGTCATATTTTAAACTCACCTCATTTTATAGGTCATATTTTAAACACACCTCATTTTATAGGTCATATTTTAAACACACCTCATTGTATAGATCATATTTTAAACACACTTCATTTTATAGGTCACATTTTTAACACACCTCATTTTATAGGTCATATTTTAAACTCACCTCATTTTACAGGTCATATTTTAAACACACCTCATATTATAGGTCATATTTTCAACACACCTCATTTTATACGTCATATTTTAAACACACTTCATTTTATACATCATATTTTAAACACACCTCATTCTTTAGGTCCTATTTTAAACACACTTCATTTTATAGGTCATATTTTAAACACACCTCATTGTATAGATCATATTTTAAACACACCTCATTTCATACGTCATATTATAAACACACTTCATTTTATAGGTCATATTTTAAACACACTGCATTTTATAGGTCATATTTTAAACACACTTCATTTTATACGTCATATTTTAAACACACCTCATTTTATAGGTCATATTATAAACACACCTAATTTTATAGGTCATATTTCGAACACACTTCATTTTATAGGGCATATTATAAACACACTTCATTCTTTAGGTCATATTTTAAACACACTTCTTTTTATAGGTCATGTTTTAAACACACTTCATTTTATAGGTCATATTTTAAACACACTTAATTTTATACGTCATATTTTAAACACACCTCATTCTTTAGGTCATATTTTAAACACACTTCATTTTATACGTAATATTTTAAACACACTTCATTTTATAGGTCATATTTTAAACACACCTCATTCTTTAGGTCATATTTTAAACACACTTCATTTTATACGTAATATTTTAAACACATTTCATTCTTTAGGTCATATTTTAAACACACTTCATTTTATACGTAATATTTTAAACACACTTCATTCTTTAGGTCATATTTTAAACACACTTCATTTTATACGTAATATTTTAAACACACTTCATTTTATAGGTCATATTTTAAACACACCACATTCTTTAGGTCATATTTTAAACACACTTCATTTTATAGGTCATATTTTAAACACACCTCATTTTATAGGTCATATTTTAAACACACTTCATTTTATAGGGCATATTATAAACACACTTCATTCTTTAGGTCATATTTTAAACACACTGCATTTTATACGTCATATTTTAAACCCACCTCATTTTATAGGTCATATTTTAAACACACCTCATTTTATACTTCATATTTTAAACGCACCTCATTGTATAGGTCATATTTTAAACGCACATCATTTTATAGGTCATATTTTAAACACACCTCATTTCATACGTCATATTATAAACACACTTCATTTTATAGGTCATATTTTAAACACACAGCATTTTAAGGGTCATATTTTAAACACACTTCATTTTATACGTCATATTTTAAACACACCTCATTTTATAGGTCATATTTAAACACACCTCATTTTATAGGTCATATTTTAAACACAGTTCATTTTATAGTGCATATTATAAACACACTTCATTCTTTAGGTCATATTTTAAACACACTTCATTTTATACGTAATATTTTAAACACACTTCATTCTTTAGGTCATATTTTAAACACACTTCATTTTTTACCTAATATTTTAAACACACTTCATTTTATAGGTCTTATTTTAAACACACCTCATTCTTTAGGTCATATTTTAAACAAACTTCATTTTATACGTCATATTTTAAACACACCTCATTTTATAGGTCATATTTTAAACACACCTCATTTTATGGGTCATATTATAAACACACTTCATTTTATAGGGCATATTATAAACACACTTCATTCTTTAGGTCATATTTTAAACACACTTCATTTTATACGTAATATTTTAAAAACACTTCATTTTATAGGTCATATTTTACACACACCTCATTCTATAGGTCATATTTTAAGCACACTTCATTTTATACGTCATATTTTAAACACACTTCATTCTTTAGGTCATATTTTAAACACACTTTATTTTATACGTAATATTTTAAACACACCTCATTTTATAGGTCATATTTTAAACACACCTCATTGTATACGTCATATTATAAACACACTTCATTTTATAGGTCATATTTTAAACACACTTCATTTTATAGGTCATATTTTAAACACACTTCATTGTATAGGTCATATTTTAAACACACTGCATTTTATAGGTCATATTTTAAACACACTTCATTTTATATGTCATATTTTAAACGCACCTGATTGTATAGGTCATATTTTAAACGCACATCATTTTATAGGTCATATTTTAAACACACCTCATTGTATAGATCATATTTTAAACACACCTCATTTCATACGTCATATTATAAACACACTTCATTTTATAGGTCATATTTTAAACACACTGCATTTTATAGGTCATAATTTAAACACACTTCATTTTATACGTCATATTTTAAACACACCTCATTTTATAGGTCATATTTTAAACACACCTCATTTTATAGGTCATATTTTAAACACACTTCATTTTATAAGGCATATTATAAACACACTTCATTCTTTAGGTCATATTTTAAAGACACTTCATTTTATACGTAATATTTTAAACACACTTCATTCTTTAGGTCATATTTTAAACACACTTCATTTTATACGTAATATTTTAAACACACTTCATTTTATAGGTCATATTTTAAACACACCTCATTCTTTAGGTCATATTTTAAACACACTTCATTTTATACGTAATATTTTAAACACACTTCATTTTATAGGTCATATTTTAAACACACCTCATTCTTTAGGTCATATTTTAAACACACTTCATTTTATACGTCATATTTTAAACACACCTCATTCTATACGTCATCTTTTAAACACACCTCATTTTATAGGTCATATTTTAAACATACCTCATTTTATACGTCATATTTTAAACTCACCTCATTTTATAGGTCATATTTTAAACACACCTCATTTTATAGGTCATATTTTAAACACACCTCATTGTATAGATCATATTTTAAACACACTTCATTTTATAGGTCACATTTTTAACACACCTCATTTTATAGGTCATATTTTAAACTCACCTCATTTTACAGGTCATATTTTAAACACACCTCATATTATAGGTCATATTTTCAACACACCTCATTTTATACGTCATATTTTAAACACACTTCATTTTATACATCATATTTTAAACACACCTCATTCTTTAGGTCCTATTTTAAACACACTTCATTTTATAGGTCATATTTTAGACTCACCTCATTTTACAGGTCATATTTTAAACACACTTCATTTTATAGGTCATATTTTAAACACACCTCATTTTATAGGTCATGTTTTAAACACACTTCATTTTATAGGTCATTTTTTAAACACACTTCATTTTATGCGTCATATTTTAAACACACTTCATTTTATAGGTCATGTTTTAAACACACTTCATTTTATAGGTCATATTTTAAACACACCTCATTTTATAGGTCATATTTTAAACACACCTCATTTTATAGGTCATATTTTAAACACACTTCATTTTATAGGGCATATTTTAAACACACTTCATTTTACAGGTCATATTTGAAACACACCTCATTCTTTAGGTCATATATTAAACACACTTTATTTTATACGTCATATTTTAAACACACTTCATTTTAGAGCTCATATTTTAAACACACCTCATTTCATAGGTCATATTCTAAACACACCTCATTGTATAGGTCATATTTTAAACTCACCTCATTTTACAGGTCATATTATAAACACACTTCATTTTATAGGTCATATTTTCAACACACCTCACTTTATAGGTCATATTTTAAACACACTTCATTTTATAGGTCATATTTTAAACACACCTCATTTTATACGTCATATTTTAAACACACCTCATTTTATAGGTCATATTTTAAACACACCTCATTTTATACGTCATATTATAAACACACTTCATTTTATAGGTCATATTTTAAACACACTGCATTTTATAGATCATATTTTAAACACACTTCATTTTATACACATATTTTAAACACACTTCATTTTATACGTCATATTTTAAACACACTTCATTTTATAGGTCTTTATTTAAACACACCTCATTTTATAAGTCATATTTTAAACACACCTCATTTTATACGTCATATTTTAAACACACTTCATTTTATAGCTCATATTTTAAACACACTGCATTTTATACGTCATATTTTAAACCCACTTCATTTTATAGGTCTTATTTTAAACACACCTCATTTTACAGGTCATATTTTAAACACACCTCATTTTATACGTCATATTTTAAACGCACCTCATTGTATAGGTCACATTTTAAACACACATCATTTTATAGGTCATATTTTAAACACACCTCATTTTATAGGTCATATTTTAAACACACCTCATTTCATACGTCATATTATAAACACACTTCATTTTATAGGTCATATTTTAAACACACTGCATTTTATAGTTCATATTTTAAACACACTTCATTTTATACGTCATATTTTAAACACACCTCATTTTATAGGTCATATTTTAAACACACCTCATTTTATAGGTCATATTTTAAACACACTTCATTTTATAGGGCATATTATAAACACACTTCATTCTTTAGGTCATATTTTAAACACACTTCATTTTATACGTAATATTTTAAACACACTTCATTTTATAGGTCATATTTTTAACACACTGCATTTTATAGGTCATATTTTAAACACACTTCATTTTATACGTCATATTTTAAACGCACCTCATTGTATAGGTCATATTTTAAACGCACATCATTTTATAGGTCATATTTTAAACACACCTCACTGTATAGATCATATTGTAAACACACCTCATTTCATACGTCATATTATAAACACACTTCATTTTATAGGTCATATTTTAAACACACTGCATTTTATAGGTCATATTTTAAACTCACCTCATTTTACAGGTCATATTATAAACACACTTCATTTTATACGTAATAATTTAAACACACTTCATTTTATAGGTCATGTTTTAAACACACTTCATTTTATAGGTCATATTTTAAACACACCTCATTTTATAGGTCATATTTTAAACACACCTCATTTTATAGGTCATATTTTAAACACACTTCATTTTATAGGGCATATTTTAAACACACTTCATTTTACAGGTCATATTTGAAACACACCTCATTCTTTAGGTCATATATTAAACACACTTCATTTTATACGTCATATTTTAAACACACTTCATTTTAGAGCTCATATTTTAAACACACCTCATTTTATAGGTCATATTCTAAACACACCTCATTGTATAGGTCATATTTTAAACTCACCTCATTTTACAGGTCATATTATAAACACACTTCATTTTATACGTAATATTTTAAACACACTTCATTTTATAGGTCATATTTTTAACACACTTCATTTTATACGTCATATTTTAAACACACCTATTTTATAGGTCATATTTTAAACACACCTAATTTTATAGGTCATATTTCGAACACACTTCATTTTATAGGGCATATTATAAACACACTTCATTCCTTAGGTCATATTTTAAACACACTCCTTTTTATAGGTCATGTTTTAAACACACTTCATTTTATAGGTCATATTTTAAACACACTTCATTTTATACGTCATATTTTAAACACACCTGATTCTTTAGGTCATATTTTAAACACAATTCATTTTATACGTAATATTTTAAACACACTTCATTTTATAGGTCATATTTTAAACACACCTCATTCTTTAGGTCATATTTTAAACACACTTCATTTTATACGTAATATTTTAAACACACTTCATTCTTTAGGTCATATTTTAAACACACTTCATTTTATACGTAATATTTTAAACACACTTCATTCTTTAGGTCATATTTTAAACACACTTCATTTTATACGTAATATTTTAAAAACACTTCATTTTATAGGTCATATTTTAAACACACCACATTCTTTATGTCATATTTTAAACACACTTCATTTTATAGGTCATATTTTAAACACACCTCATTTTATAGGTCATATTTTAAACACACTTCATTTTATAGGGCGTACTATAAACACACTTCATTCTTTAGGTCATATTTTAAACACACTGCATTTTATACGTCATATTTTAAACCCACCTCATTTTATAGGTCATATTTTAAACACACCTCCTTTTATACGTCATATTTTAAACGCACCTCATTGTATAGGTCATATTTAAACGCACATCATTTTATAGGTCATATTTTAAACACACCTCATTTCATACGTCATATTATAAACACACTTCATTTTATAGGTCATATTTTAAACACACTGCATTTTATAGGTCATATTTTAAACACACTTCATTTTATACGTCATATTTTAAACACACCTCATTTTATAGGTCATATTTAAACACACCTCATTTTATAGGTCATATTTTAAACACACTTCATTTTATAGGGCATATTATAAACACACTTCATTCTTTAGGTCATATTTTAAACACACTTCATTTTATACGTAATATTTTAAACACACTTCATTCTTTAGGTCATATTTTAAACACACTTCATTTTATACGTAATATTTTAAACACACTTCATTTTATAGGTCTTATTTTAAACACGCCTCATTCTTTAGGTCATATTTTAAACAAACTTCATTTTATACGTCATATTTTAAACACACCTCATTTTATAGGTCATATTTTAAACACACCCCATTTTATGGGTCATATTATAAACACACTTCATTTTATAGGGCATATTATAAACACACTTCATTCTTTAGGTCATATTTTAAACACACTTCATTTTATACGTAATATTTTAAAAACACTTCATTTTATAGGTCATATTTTACACACACCTCATTCTTTAGGTCATATTTTAAGCACACTTCATTTTATACGTCATATTTTAAACACACTTCATTCTTTAGGTCATATTTTAAACACACCTCATTGTATACGTCATATTATAAACACACTTCATTTTATAGGTCATATTTTAAACACACTTCATTTTATAGGTCATATTTTAAACACACTTCATTTTATAGGTCATATTTTAAACACACCTCATTTTATAGGTCATATTTTAAACACACTTCATTTTATAGGTCGTATTTTAAACGCACCTCATTTTATAGGTCATATTTTAAACACACTTCATTTTATAGGTCATATTTTAAACACACTTCATTTTATAGGTCATATTTTAAACACACCTCATTTTATACGTCATATTTTAAACACACTTCATTTTATAGGTCATATTTTAAACACACTTCATTTTATAGGTCTTATTTTAAACACACCTCATTCTTTAGGTCATATTTTAAACAAACTTCATTTTATACGTCATATTTTAAACACACTTCATTTTATACGTCATATTTTAAACACACTTCATTTTATGGGTCATATTATAAACACACTTCATTTTACAGGTCATATTTGAAATACACCTCATTTTATAGGTCATATTTTAAGCACACTTCATTTTATAAGTCATATTTTAAACACACTTCATTTTATAGGTATAATTTTAAACACACTTCATTTTATATGTCATATTTTAAACACACCTCATTTTATAGGTCATATTTTAAACACACTTCATTTTATAGGTCATATTTTAAACACACTTCATTTTATAGGTCATATTTTAAACACACCTCATTCTTTAGGTCATATTTTAAACACACTTCATTTTATAGGTCATATTTTAGACTCACCTCATTTTACAGGTCATATTTTAAACACACTTCATTTTATACGCCATATTTTAAACACACGTCATTTTATAGGTCATGTTTAAACACACTTCATTTTATACGTCATATTTTAAACACACTTCATTTTATAGGGCATATTTTAAACACACTTCATTTTATAGGTCATATTTTAAACACACTTCATTTTATACTGTAACCTATATTTTATGAGTCCCCCATAACAGTTTAATGTAGGCTCGTAAGTTTGTTATTTCTTTATAACATGTTATCGTGTTGGCAACGTGTTCAATTGCATTGGACACGTCTGCAGTAGACGCAGTGTCATTATTATTATTATTACTATTATCATATACGTATAGTTTTTATTATTAAGTGTTGTTTGAGTCTTCAGTCTTTTGACTGGTTTGATGCAGCACTCCATGCCTCCCTGTCCTGAGCTAATCGTTTCATCTCTACATAGCTACCACACCCTACATCCGAGGCAATCTGTTTAACATATTCTAACCTTGGTCTACCCCTACAGTTCTTGTCCTCGACTCTTCCTTCCATAACTAAGCTTGCTATTCCTGGGTGTCTTAGTATGTGTCCTACCAACCTATCTCTTCTCTTCATTAGCCGTCGCCAGAAACATCTCTCCTCTCCCACTCGCCTTAATACCTCTTCGTTTGTAACCCTATCTACCCATCTGATCTTCATCATTCTCCTGTAACACCACATTTCAAATGCCTCAATTCCCCTCTTTTCTGCTGCACCAATAGTCCATGTTTCACTTCCGTAGAGCGCCACGCTCCAGACAAAGGCTTTCAAAAATGACTTCCTAATACCTAAATCTATATTCGATATCAACAGATTCCTTTTCTGTAGAAAGGCTTTCCTTGCCTGAGCCAACCTACTTTTTATATCCTCTTTGCTTCGTCCATCACTGGTTATTCTGCTTCCTATGTAACAGAAGTCTCCCACTTCCTTCAGCTTTTCACTTGCCAATTTGATCTCCATAGAGGTTTCTGATTTATTTCGGCTGCATTCCAGTATTTTTGTTTTACATTTATTAATTTTCATCATGAAGTCCTTCCGTAAGACGGAATCCATACCATTCAAAAACTCATTCAAATCCTCAGGCTTGACGGCCAAGATGACGATGTCATCAGCAAATCTCAGAGTTGAAATTATTTCTCCTTGAATCTTCACTCCCACTTTAAATTTTTCTCCAATTTCCTTCATTGCTTGTTCAATGTAAAGATTGAAAAGTATGGGTGATAAGTTGCAGCCTTGCCTTACACCTTTCTGAATACCAGCTACTCTCTCATATCCTTCAGGTCGAATGACTGCTGTCTGGTTTCTGTATAGATTGTATATCACCCTCCTATCCCTGTACTTTATTCCAATAGATTTCAAAATGTTAAACAATTTAGTCCATTCAACGTTATCAAAAGCCTTTTCTAAGTCTACAAATGCCATGAACGTTCTCTTATCTTTCCTTATTCTACCTTCCAAAATCAGCCTAAGACTTGGTACAGCTTCCCTTGTTCCTACATTTCTCCTGAAACCAAACTGGTCTTCACCCAACTCCGTTTCTATCTGGCTTTCAATCCTATTATTAATTATTCAATGTATTTTAGGTCACTTTTGACGAGATTCTGAAGCTAGCTCTTATCCTATGTTTTATAAGTAAGTTTATTAATGTTGTTCAGACCACTGAACTAGGAGTCAGGTTCATGTTCTGGTCACACGTGCAGAAGGCAGCACTTCATGGACACTATTGTCTCAAGCAGGTATGCTCGCTCACCACGGGGGGGATAAGGAAAGAGCTGAGCAAGGGGCTATGAGTGGCCTGGACAAACAGGCGTATGACAATAAGGCTTCTGAGAAGGACTCCCTGGTATGAGGTGTGGCTTGGGGGAGACGTGCTGTGGCATTTAGACTGAGTGCACGGCTGCAAGAGATTGTCTCTCTGGACAGTGAGATGACTGGTTGGGTAGTGTGTCTCTCTTGAGCTGAGTGCTTCGTGTTTATACGGAAAGAAAAAAGCTTGAAGACTCCGATTTGTTTTAGAATGGAGGTTACCACGTGATTGGGTTCTTACTGTTATGCCACAATCACAGTAGGGCTGATAACATATGCAAATAATTGTGCAACGTTGAAGAGGACTGTCAAATGTAAATGCATGGCTGACCAGGTTCAAAGTGGTGTAGAGGTGAAATGGACATATGGGGCAGACGACGACATTACCGGTAATGTGAAAACCAAATAAGAAATCTTTACAGGCCTAAATATTATTATTATTATATTATTATATTATATATTTTAATTGCATTTCTTGTGTCACTCTTTTTTATTATATTTATCCATTTCTTGCATGCAGCTTCAGAATATAATGTAAATTTATATTGGATAGTTTCTTTTTAGTTAGATGCATGTAAACCTTCCTTCGTCTTTATTAATTTATAGGAGGTTTTGCTAAGGCCTATTTACGAGCCAGTCCTTTCAGAATATCTGCACACGCCCGGAGATAAGAAGAGTTTCAAAAAGGTGGATTTGTTCAATTACAGTACTAATTATGTATGTCATTTGCTTAAATTTTAAAGAAAGGCCATTTATGAGGCAGAATATTCATTTGTATTTAATTTTTGTATCTTCAAAGTTACAAATGGCTTCTCTGGGTGAAGCCATCTTGTGCCAAGAATTGACAGATTACAAATGGCACCCAACTATGGAGCGTGAATAAGGCTGGCTGGTGCATAGTATGGCAGTACGCACAGGTAATTTTTGAAATCTGATCGGGCATTTTAGGAAGGGTATATATGTTCAGTGATTTTGGAGGGTATGCTAAGTAATAAGAGTGAGCCTGATTTATTAAAGTTGAGATCTAGCAGTGTTGACCGAAGCACTCTTGGTCATTCTAGAAGAGGCATGAGTGAGTCAAACAGGCAGACCAATAAGCGGTCAGATTCCACAAATTCGAGAGTAGTTCTTAGTAAAATGGCAAATAAGGATGTGATTTCTGGTACGTTGGAGGGACGTGAGGGGGCCAAGATAGATGATGTTGCAAATAGCAAGGAGTTAGAAATGGGAGAGAATAGTGAGGAGCAAAATGTAGGGCAGGGGGAAAACTCACAGATGATCAAGTTAATGGAGCAGATGATGTCTAAATTCAGTAGTAAGCTAATTGATTTAAGTACTAAAATGGATACTCAGAGTAGTGATTTAAGTACTCAAATTAATAATCAAAGCAGTGAATTTAGTACTAAAATAGACATTCAAAGTACGGATTTAGAGAGCAAAATTAATAAGATTGTAGAAAGTGTGAGTAAAGGCTATAAGGAAATTCGTCAGGAAATTGCCAGTAGAATTGAGATCGTAGATAAAAGATTCGAGCAAGTTGAGGAGAAGATGAGCTTACAGAGGCAGGGCATTATGGATACTGTTGATAAGCAGATAGGCGAGGTGAGTAATGAGGTAGCCATTGTCAAGAAAGAAGTTAGTGAGAGGTTGATAGTTGTAGAGGAAGAGATGAAGGATATAACTGAGGTTAGAAATAAGCAGGTGTTTTTGCAACAGGACCTAGCGGTGTCTTCAGCCAGAGTAACGATGGTAGATAAGAGTTTAAAAAGGAGATTAGTGAACTGAAATCCTTTAATGAGAGCGAAAATTTGAAATTAAGAAGAGAGCTGAATCAGGCCAAGTCAAATAAGGAAAATTGTAATCACTCTGTAGGACATAGTAACTTCTATAGGGAATCTGACTTACCTAAATTTAGTGGAAGGCAGTTTAACCCTATGGAGTTTGTTAAAGTTGTTCAGAAGAGGTTTTCGAAAGGGTTAGAAGATGGGACTTTAGACTGGGATATTGTTGAGGAAGTCATATCCTTAGCTTTTGTGGGGGAGGCTAAATCTTGGTATCAAGTTTTTAGGGGAGGTTTTTAAGGGTTAGAAGATTTTAGGCAGAAGTTTGAGGGAAAGTTCTGGAACGAACAGACTAAAGGAAGAGAAAGAGACAAGATTTCTTTTGGGAGGTATCAGTCGAATCAGGGGGGGAGGATGACGGAGTATTTCCTCACACGTGTCCTTATCAGTCAGAATTTAGACACTAGTTCTTCTGAAGGTGATATTGTTAGGCGTATGGCCCGTCATTTCTCTGATGAGGTGAAGATGGCCGTAGTCATGCAGGATGTAAATACGATTAAGGACATGGATCGTGTGTTAGAAAGGTTTGATACTTTGGGTAGAATGGGAGGTAAAAGGCAAGAACAGGAAGGGAAGGAAATTACGATCAGGGGTATCAGGAGAAAGCGAATAGGCATTATGAGCGTAGGAATATTGATAGGCCAGGTAACTTTGTGAGGAATGATAGAGGAAATTTTGTAAATAGGGATAGGGGTGACCAAGGGAATTTTCGGAATAAGGGGCGTGGAGAACAGAGGCAGACAGAAAATCGGGGACCTGGGGAACAAAGGCAGTTAGAGAATAGGGGGCGTGAAGAAGAGAGACAGCTAGCTCAGCCGAGTAATTTAAACGGGAATAGGGCTCTTTAAGACGGTCAGATAGAGGGTCCCATCCCAGTATTCCAGTTCATGTGTTGAAGAAGATATAATACGACCTTGATGTTAGAAAGGAATTGTTAGATGACCAGGTTGAGGTTATGCAGGAGAGATGTGAGCCTACGTTGATCAGTCCTGTGATTAAGGTGAATATATGGGGTCAAGTTGTCGATGCCTTATTGGACTCAGGGAGCATGTGTTCTTGCATTAAGGTAGGCTTTTATGATGAGGTTAAGAGTAAAGGAGAAGCCATAGAGGAGATTCCTGTGTCCAATATATTTATATTGTCTGCTGTTGGGACAAAGTCACAGAGAGTGCGTAGACAGGTTGTCGCACCAATGTACATTGATGAGAAATGTGGTCGTCAGAGTTTTCTAGTGGTCGCGAATTTAGTGTATCCTCTCATATTGGGTGCGGATTGGCTAAGCAGTCACATGTGTAAGCTTGATTACGGCGAATCTAAGGTGAGATTCAAGTGGGGTGAGAATTTTGATACGATTAGTCTGAGTTATCAGGTGGACTCGGGAACTTTTGTGAGTATATCAGTGTGTGTCCAGGTTTTAAATGAAGAAAGCAGTGAGGTTAGTAGCGACATGGTATCAGAGGATATTCAAAGTTGTAGTATGGTAGTGGAATAGGAGCGTGAAGGCGAATTTTCAAGTGTTGTGGAAGATACCATGTTGGAGGTAGAGCAGAAGGCTCAGTTGTTAGAGGTCTTGAGAGACCACAGTGAGGTGTTCTCTGACAAACCTGGTAGGACACATGTTTACGAGCATAGTTTCGAGATCACCGATAGGTCTACTTTTAATGGTGTTAGATACCCGATACCACACGCCCATGTCAAAGCAGTAGATGCTGTCATTTCGCAGATGCTAGACGATGAGGTGATCGAGTTCAGTAGGAGCCAGTATGTCAATCCGTTGGTGGTTGTGATTAAGAAGGATGGGTCAGTTAGGCTATGTTTGGATGCAAGACAATCTAATAAACGCATTGCGCCGGATCATCAGCGACCGGAAACTACTGAGGATTTAGTTCAGAGATTTAGGATAAAGAATGGCTGTCCACATTAGATTTGAGTGGTAGTTTTTGGCAGGTACCCTTACGGGAGGAGGATAGGCAATTCACGGCTTTTTGTTACAAAAACCAGCTGTTACAATTTACACGGATTCCTTTTGGTATGAAAACATCGTCAGCTGGGCTCATTCGCGCACTCAACATCGCTCTGGGACACGACACAGGGGATTTCACAGCCAGTTACATCGATGACTTAGTCATCGCATCACGTACATTTGGGGAACACATGGGACACCTTAGAATCGTTTTGGGGAAGTTGCATCGGGCCGGGTTCACAGAGAAACTTAAGAAGACGACCTTTTGTGCACAACAGATCACGTTTTTAGGCCACACTATTACACCACAGGGGGTTACGCCAGAAGGGTTGAAATTAGACAACATAATCAACACTCGGACACCACGTAACGTCAAACAACTTCGCTCTTTTCTGGGGGTATGTAATTATTTCAGGAGGTTTGAACTGCGGTATTCGCAGCTGTGCGGGCGATTTAGCGGGTTACTTAAACATAATTCTAAGTGGGTTTGGGAAAAGGAACACGATGAGGCATTCATCAAACTTAAAGAGGGTTTTAGGGATGCTGTCACACTTAGGTACCCCGGGCAGGATAGTCAGTATATAGTGATGACAGATGCTAGCGACTTAGGTTTAGCAGGGGTGCTTTGTCAAAAGGATGGGGATGGTAATCTAGGCATCGTGTCACTCGCTAGTAGAGGTCTAAATTCCGCGGAGAAAAGATACACTACTAGTGAGAAGGAATTGCTAGCCATTGTGTATTCTCTGGGTAAGTTCCGGACCTATGTGTTTGGCCGGAAATTCCTAATCTATACAGACCATAATGCACTTACGTTTCTTAGGACATGTAGGATAACCTCGAACCGGCTTTCTAGGTGGATATTGGCGATCCAAGAGTACGATTTTTATATATTTCATGTAAAAGGGTCAGAAAACGCATTCGGGGATTTTGTGAGTCGCCACCCGGAAATTGCTGGGGAGGGAGTTGAAGCTAGGAGAGAGGAAGGAATTTTGGTCTGTGTAACTAAGATTTTAGATAGGGACAGGGAGAGGTTAAAGTTGGGTAAAATGAGAGAGGAACAATGCAAGGACGAGGAGATTCTAGACATTTATCGGGAACTCGAGGAAATGGAACATATGAGCATTGCTAAGAGGGGTAATAAGGAATTCAGGCTTTTTAACGACTTGCTAACGAGGAAATGCTTTGGCGAGAGATGGTGCGTGTGGGTTCCTAAGTCTTTGAGGTATGATATTATCTGGTTTTATCATAAGGAGTTAGGCCACTATGGTGCAGAGAAGGTATTGGGTGCTATTCAGGAGAACTTCTTCTGGAAAAACATGGGCAGGGAAGTCAGAAAAACCCTAGCAACATGTGAGTTGTGTCAGAAGTGCAAGCAACCCACAAGGTATTTAGAAGGTCCAAGGCAGGCTGTTCTAACTCAAAAACCAGGGGAGTTAGTGTGTGTTGACCTATAATGGGCCGTTGGTGAAGTCTCAGTATGGCTACCAATATGTGTTTGTCGTTGTTGATGCCTTTTCTAAGTATGTTAAGCTCTATCCTCTAAGACAGGCCACAGGGAGGGGTTGTGTAAATTGCATACTGGGGAAATATGTTCCGGAGTTGGGTAAGCCACTCCGAATACTCTCAGACCACGGTTCTCAGTTCACCTCGAAGATATGGAGGACCAAGTTGAGTGAACTGGGAATACAGTGTACGTATTCCTCTATTAGGTATCCCCAAGGAAACACGTCTGAGAGAGTAATGAGTGAACTAGGGCGCATGTTTAGGACCTATGTGAGTGAAAGACATAATGCCTGGTTTTCGATGCTTGAGGACGTTGAGCGTTGGCTCAATGTAACTAAACACGAGAGCACGGGTCGCACTCCCATAGAAGTCCAGCTGGGCAGGAAGCCTGTCAGCGAACTTGCCATGATTTTGGGTTTGAGGACAGGGGAGGCCGTACCAAGAGATTTAAGTATCAGGTTAGCTGGGGAACATTTATGTAAGGCTAGTAAGAAACGGCAGAAGCAGCAAGGGAAGCGGGCAGGAGATAAGTTAGATGTAGGTGACCTTGTGCTTTTGAGGGTGCCTCATGTCTCGTCCGCAGACCAGAAACTGGTAAGTAAATTTTTTCATTTGTATGAAGGACCGTATGAAATTGCTCGGAAATTAGGGGCCTGTGCGTACGAGCTCCTTACAAAGGACAGAAGGGTACTAGGGATTTACAATATTTCCAATATGAGGATGTACATATCCTAGTAGCCCTCTTGGTTGTGTATATATTTGTGGAAGGAAGGAGTTAGGATTTTGGAAGGGAAGTCATGCCTAAAAGGATTGCTTTTTATCTATGGTATAGGACCAAATGAATGAAAAGCAAGGGGGCGTTCTGTAACCTATATTTTATGAGTCCCCCATGACAGTTTTAATGTAGGTTCGTAGGTTTGTTATTTCTTTATATCATGTTATCGTGTTGGCAACGTGTTTAATTGCATTGGACACGTCTGCAGTAGACGCAGCGTCATTATTGTTATTATTACTATTATCATATCCGTATACTTTTTATTATTAATTATTCAATGTATTTTAGGTCACTTTTGACGAGATTCTGAAGCTAGCTCTTATCCTATGTTTTATAAGTAAGTTTATTAATGTTGTTCAGACCACTGAACCAGGAGTCAGGTTCATGTTCTGGTCACACGTGCAGAAGGCAGCACTTCATGGACACTATTGTCTCAAGCAGGTATGCTCGCTCACCACGGGGGGGATAAGGAAAGAGCTGAGCAAGGGGCTTGCTATGAGTGGCCTGGACAAACAGGCGTATGACAATAAGGCTTCTGAGAAGGACTCCCTGGTATGAGGTGTGGCTTGGGGGAGACGTGCTGTGGCATTTAGACTGAGTGCACGGCTGCAAGAGATTGTCTCTCTGGACAGTGAGATGACTGGTTGTGAAGTGTGTCTCTCTTGAGCTGAGTGCTTCGTGTTTATACGGAAAGAAAAAAGCTTGAAGACTCCGATTTATTTTAGTATGGAGGGTACCACGTGATTGGGTTCTTACTGTTATGCCACAATCACAGTAGGGCTGATGCCTATGCAAATAATTGTGCAACGTTGAAGAGGACCGTCAAATGTGAAGGCATGGCTGACCAGCTTCAAAGTGGTGTAGAGGTGAAATGGACATATGGGGCAGACGACGACATTACCGGTAATGTGAAAACAAACTAAGAAATCTTTACAGGCCTAAATATTATTATTATTATATTATTATATTATATATTTTATTGCATTTCTTGTGTCACTCTTTTTATTATATTTATCCATTTCTTGCATGCAGCTTCAGAATATAAAGTAAATTTATACTGGATAGTTTCTTTTTAGTTAGATGCATGTAAACCTTCTTTCGTCTTTATTAATTTATAGGAGGTTTTGGTAAGGCCTATGTACGAGCCAGTCCTTTCAGAATATCTGCACACGCCTGGAGATAAGAAGAGTTTCAAAAAGGTGGATTTGTTCAATTACAGTACTGTGCCCGTTTAGACCGGAGTCCGCACGACCACATATGCATTTTACCAATAATCAGTCAGCACGAGAGTCAAAATATCCCGGAGCGCCAGATGGGTTAAAGCAAATCGCAAAAACGACATCAAATTAAAAAAATGCTTTACTGATTTTTGGCTCAATGCAACAATAAGGATAAAGGGAGATTTAATTGGGAGTAACACATCTGGTAAAATTATCTCAGTTTATTTTGAAGTTAAAATCTGACTGCAAAGATGCTCAAAGCAGCATCATCCACGTGTGGCGATCCACACACTTATTTACACACAATATACAGAAATCTTCCAAACACATTTGACAATCTTTTTGGAAACACAAGTCCGATTAATAGTCCTGTGGACTGTGTTCCAAAATTATTAATATTTAATTCCAGTTCAAAATTAATTGTCCATACTGGAAACACCGTAGATCACTGTTTGACTATTTACATGATATTAACACTCGTAGAATAAATGTTTATAGAATTCTTAAACTTTCACTTGTTTTTCCAGTTTCAAAAATATATCGTCGAAAATATTATCATCATTGTAGCAACACAAATTATTAACATATATTAATAACATTTGAAAAGTATTTGACCATGAGCATAGCATCGAAGAACTGTGCGAAGCACAACAACAATTAATCGTTCTTCTGACATTAAACATTCGAGAAGAGACTCGATTATGAACTTCAAGTTCCAAACAAAATACATGATTTCTGAATCATCAACTTGATCAATAAATGGTTGAACCATTCAACTATTAGATTTTCCACTTGGAAACATTATTATCAAAATATTTAAATTCATGGCCATTTTTAGCAATTTTCACAACTTGCAATTCTTCGACAGAATGCGGAAATTAGAATTGTAGTTTTATAATGAATTCATTTAGTCCATGGCACTAGGATTGAAAATATCCTTCAAATTATTCGTGGTTAAAGAATTATTTTTAATTGGCAGTGGCCCATTCTATTATTTGTGTAAGAACACAATATTCTAACAACAACGGCAAAGGTCTTCCTCTGAAGAAGAATAAACTACTATCATGACAAATCCGGGTTCTAGCAAAATCAAAGTCTAAATGGAATTCGTAAAACAAGGTTGAAATAAGAACTGATGGTTTCAAAGAAATAACCTTCGGGTCATTCATACGACGAAATGTGTGGCTCCAATACTCCTACTATAAACCTGAGCCATCGAACCTGCTATTTGATTGATGCTCGAAAAAACCTCTTCATTCCTGCGACTTAACATGCGCACCTGGGAATGGCATTTCAACTACTCCACACACATAAATTTTCTTCCCAAAATTTATACAATAAATCAAGCCTCTGCTTGTTATCAATACTGGAAGATTAATAAACTTACAAGTTTATTTTATTTTACCATTCAGTTCAACCCGTGAATTTACCATACTTATGAAAAGCTTCATTTCACTTTCGAGTGTATTTACGTCACGATTTTATATAAATACAAAAATATCCTATTTGATACAAATATCAATTGCTTCCCGTTTCATGCCACTCCGTGTTATCTGAAAAATATACTTTGCTCATTGCAAATATCAACTGTTCAACCAGAACTGAAATGTTGGTTGAATGCGGGCTTGCGCTAACCACTCTCCTTCGGAAAATCTCCTGTTCCAGACTAGAAATGATTAAACTACTTCATAGGCTCTCTCTCAATACATATGATTATTAGAAAATATAATATCCAAGAATTATTTAGAAAAATTATGAAAATTATTATTATTATTATTATTAGTGGATTTTTATTATTATTATTATTTGTATTATGTTTAATTATCATCTCATTATGTGAGAATCCACATGTTCGAACCTTCGAATAAGGAAAAAAAATATCCATTCCTCAACAAAAATAAATTTAACTTTTACAGTTACATCGGGGGTTTTCGGTGGTTTCCTTAAAATATGAAAAAGTCCTCTCGGCACGCCGGAAGGCGGAGGTAGATTTCACCGGACAAACTTGGAGATAGGCGAAAATAGGCAGAATATGCAGGTTTTCGTAGAAGGATCAGACCTCATTTATCGCGTGAAAGTATTTTATAATTGGAGATTAATTAACTTTGTTTTTCTTCATTTTAAACATATTTTAAACATTTTATTGTCTTACGGGGACGGTAACCTTCTTGTCATTTGGAGTCCATTTTTAGCCTATTTTCAATTTTGAAAAAATAGGCTTATGAGATCACCTTTTGTCCGTGTGTGTGTGTGTGTGTGTGTGTGTGTGTGTGTCCCCTAATAAAATCTAAACGGCTGGAGCGATTTCAGTGAAACTCGGTAAGTTCATAGCACTATTCCCGGCGACGTCGACCGTGCCCATCGAATTTTGTTTCGTCTCACCAATCCAACATGGCGGCTTTGCGAAATATTTCACTAGCATTCAGTATCTCCGAAACTATAACGGATATCGCCCTGAAATTGTGTACGGTGATAAAGGGTACTACTAGAAGTTCACCTATGAAACTTTCAAAAACCTGGTTACTACATAACCAACATGGCGGCCAAGCGAAGTGGAGACTTATAAATAGACTTTTCTCGCGATTTAACTATCCAAACGTAATGAAACTTGGTACAGCAAATATTTATACACATTGCAATGCACTGAAGTCTAATTTAGTTCAATTGTTTACATAACCTCAAAATGGCGGCTGTGCGAAATATTTCACTGACATTCTATATCCCCGAAACTATTACAGATATCACCCTGCAATTTTGTACGGTGATAAAGGGTACCGATACAAGTTTACCTATGTATAATTCATAAACCTGTAAAGTACAAAACGAACATGGCGACCAAGCGAATTTGAAATATTTTAATAGACTTTTCTCGTGAGTTAACTCTCTGAGCGCAGTGAAATGTGGTACAGTAAATGATTTTGCAGATTGTAATGTACTGCCATCTAATTTAATTCAATTGTTTACATAACCTCAAAATGGCGGCTGTGCGAAATTTTAAAATTAAGTTTTTATTTCTTGTGTCGTAATCATGCGATCGAAGTGAAAGTTTGAATAATGAACCTAGGCAATAAGTGACCTTGAATGGTACATAACTCTATGGCCTATACATATAACAATCTTAAATGGCAAGCTTCCGTAATATTTAGACGGTTCTCAATATATATGAATCTTTTACAGCAACCAAACTGAAATTTTTATGTTCATAGAGACTATGAACATATGTTCACCTATAGGACTTTCAGTAACCTGGTGAGCACGAATCCAACATGGCGGCGACGCGAAGTATAAATATTTAAATGGACGTTTCTCGCGAATTAACTATCCGAGTGCCGTGAAACGTTGCACGTTTTAAATGCTTACACAAATGTTGATCCACTGGCATCTAATTTATTTCAATTGTTTGCATAATCACAAGATGGCTGCTGTGCGTAATTTTAAAATCTCGTTTTTACTTCTTGTGTTCTAATCATGCGATTGAAGTTTGAATACCACACTTACACAATAATCTTAATATAATAGTACAAAAATAAAAATCCAACCTGGCGACCATCTGAAATATTTAGACGGTTCTCAATATCTACGAATCTGATACAGCAATTAAACTGAAATTTTGTATGTTGATAGAGGCAATTAACATGAGCAGGATATATGAAAATAGGCTGTACATTTCTTCACGGAACTAGTGGTCACACTGTCCTTATGCAAGGTTTCGACACTGATGTGTAACTATGTAACGGTCTGTTACTTCTTCACGCAAAATTATATCTCCCGCAGAGATGTTGGTTGGTTCCTCAGTTTAGGGGCTGCGACAACGCGGTCATATAACCCCGTGTACTTTGGGTGAGTGTAGAATCTGTCTGATAAACGGTGTGAATTGTGATGGCGGTATTAGTCTGTAATTCAGGTAAGGAATGCAGACGCTAAATTTCAAGCAGTAGTTCCTAATGTTGCTACCAGATACTAACGTCAACGCCACCCAGCTGTGAACTTGGCTACTAGATGCCACCTCAATCAGCAACTCGCAAAGAACGATGGAACTTCCCCTCTAAAGGAAAGCTTATTGAGGGATTTTTAGCGCTCTTAGAAAATCCGACGACTTTGGCCGGCTTTGAACCCGCGACCTTGGGCATAGAAGTTCAACATGCTACCAGTTACGTCACCCAAGCCGCTTCACACTTAGTCAGATGGAAATCTGAATCTGATCTCGCGCAAGTGCGTTGTCATGGCAACGTCTGATGGCTCATCCCTCATCAATTTAGTAGTGTTGCCATGTCAACCACTGATAGCTCTTGGCATTTTCTTATAATTCCGAAATCATTTTTCTCATCCCTTGGCGCAATGGTGGCTCATATCAAAAATTCTTTCAGACAAACGTTTTAGGTAATTATTAGGGGAATATTGTCCATTTTGTACGGTTTTGATATTGTGCCTATTAACAGAGATATGATTAATGTTTCCCGAAAAAACCAATTTTTCCCACCCCTTTGGTCAATGGTTGGTGCTATCAAAAAAACGTTTCAAACATAAATTTCTGAGCTTTATCCGACACATAGTATGAACTTCGAACGGATTCGATATTTCACATATTAAGAGAGTTATAGCAATATTTCATTTTTTTTCGAAAAAAAAAAGTCCCCCATTTTCATCCCCTTCGACCGATTTAGCCCAGTAACGAACTCGTCCGAGATTTTATGGGTATACATATTCGGTAAAAAATTCAAAGTGATTGGTGCAAAATTACGGCAGTTATCGTGTCCACAAGAAACTGATATACATATATATACATATATTACATAAATTATATATAAACTTTTGAACTGACGGTGGTTTTGGGGTCTGGGGGATGTGAAACGCGAAGATATGTCGAAATTTTCCGGAAATCGAAACATGGTACCCATTGCAATAGTTAGCTTTCTAATGAAATCTACCTAAAATACTGCCGTCAACGACACCTAGCTGTGAACTTGGCTACTAGATGCCACCTTAATCAGCAACTCGCAACGAACGTTGGAACTTCCCCTCCGAAGGAAAGCAAACTCAGGTTTTTTAGCGCTCTTAGTAAATCCGACGACTTCAGCCGGGTTTGAACCCTCGACCTTGGGCATAGAAGTTCAGCATGCTACCAGTTCCGATACCGAAGTCGCTTCTCACTGACATATGAAAACTGAATGTGATCTCGTGCAGTGGCGTTGTCATAGCAACTGCTGATGGTCATCCCTTATCAATTAAAAGTAAAGTTGTCATGGCAACCTCTCTTGGCACTTGGCATTTTCTTATAATTTAAATCATTTTGTGCACCCCGTGGCGTAATGGTGGGTCATATCAAAAATTCTTTCAGACAAAAGTTTTAGGTAATTATTGGAGGAATATTGTCCATTTTGTGCGGTTTTGATATTGTGCCTATTAACAGAGATATGATTAATGTTTCCCGAAAAACCCACTTTTTCCCACCCCTTTGGTCAATGGTTGGTGCTATCAAAAAACTTATTTGACATAAATTTTTGGCACTTATCCGACACATATTATGAACTTTGAAGAGATTCGATATTTCATGTATTAAGAGAGTTATAGCGATATTTCACTTTTTCGAAAAAAAGCCCCCCCATTTTTACCCCCTTTGACCGATTTTTCCCATTAACGAACTCGACCGAGATTTTATAGGGATACATATTATGTAAAAAATTCAAAGTGATTGGTGCAAAATTACGGCTGTTATCGTGTCCACAAGAAACTGATATATATATAGATAGATACATATATACATAAATTATATATAAACTTTTGAACTGACGGTGGTTTTGGGGTCTGGGGGATGTGAAACGCGAAGATATGTCGAAATTTTCCGGAAGTCGAAACATGGGACCCATTGCAATAGTTAGCTTTCTAGAGAAATCTACCTAAAATTCAAATAAATCTTCGAAATGCTCGGTCATCGATCCTAAACTGTTCTGAGTGCTGAAAATGCTCAGAATAACTCTAACAAGTCTTGCGTAAATCATTGCAAGCTTTAAATACGAAGAAAAAAATGTGTTGGTCATCTGCAGAAAAATATTTTGTTCCAATTAGCTAGGCATAATATAATTCAAATGTGGCTTACATTTATTGATGGTCTTGAAGCGTAGTAAACCTGGTCTGTACCAGATTTATCCATAGACATGCCCTATCGGACAAGCATGTATAATCCTTGTATCGGCCGCCATTGTAGACCCACAAATCGTCTAGTCAGACATAGTGGTAGTATCTTTCGACGTTTGAATAAACTGTGGTTCCATTTTAATATGGGCTTCTATCAAAGCCATAACAGTTTGTTGAAATAGGGTCAGATCTAAGTGATCTCTTCTTAGATATGTCAGTTGTAACATAACTCACTGTAATCTCATCAGTACAAGAAAAACATTGACAGTCCAAGCAATTAACGGCTGTTCTGAAGATCGTTCCCTGGGCATGGTTTATTAATATCACCATCTGCCATGCGCTAAGCAACCTTCAGTTTCCCTTGCGTAGACTAATGAACGCCACCGTTATAGACTAGTCTTCAGTGTACTGACAGATCGAAGTGGTTAACTAGTTACAAAAATGAAAACTGACTTGAAATGGATTTAAACATCCAAGTATTAAGTTACTACTGGACTGTGACAAAATACTATTTTCTAGACAAAGTCTAGCATATGTCCTTTTAGAAATATAAATATTTCCACCAATGTCTGTAGAAATCAATCACCTCAGTGATTCTCCTCACCAGAAACTTACTAAGTTCCAACTCGTTTGCGCAGCACTTCTCGTGACTATCACGACTTGAAAAGAACTTCTGCGTAGATTCGGCAACCATGTGCCTTGGCTCAGCGTAGACGCAACTTGCTTGCCAAGTGCTTGTGTTAGAATGAGCTGACCATGCCTGCTCCAGCTGGCTTTTATTCAAAACGGTCAGGGTCACGCGTCATCACCTGATATCTAGAAATCCTCATATCTCCTGAATCCCTGGTCCGATTTACTTGATACTAATTGCGTTCTCTTTCATTTGGCCGTGCCAGTAATCTGATCCCAGTCTCAAGTCTCTACTCCATAGTTAACTATTTAATCAATAAATAGCCTCCACCTCTGCTATTACTCGCTACGTCACTTGACATCCAACTATCGGTAAAATTCTTCTAAATGCTTCTCGAAGCAATGTAGCGCGATATTCAAATATCTGAACTTTCAAAAGCGGCTACAGCCTTTCCCTTGATATCTAGGTGTCTGAAACTCGGAATACCTATTCCTAGAGTTGGGCACAGTACTAATTATGTATGTCATTTGCTTAAATTTTAAAGAAAGGCCATTTATGAGGCAGAATATTCATTTTTATTTAATTTTTGTATCTTCAAAGTTACAAATGGCTTCTCTGGGTGAAGCCATCTTGTGGCAAGAATTGAAAGATTACAATACGTCATATTTTAAACACACCTCATTTTACAGGTCATATTTTAAACACACTTCATTTTATAGGTCATATTTTAAACACACCTCATAGTGTACTCGTAGTATCTAGCACAATTTGCAGTCACCCCTGAGATCCGGGTTCGTTTCCAGGATCAACCAAGAAATTTCATACTGGTCTGAGGGCTGGAACAGGGTGCACTCAGCCTCGTGATGCCATATTGAGGTGGATTCGATTCCAACTTAATCTATCTTGGAAGTAGTTTTCCGTAGTTTCCCACTTAGACCATACCCCAGAGAAATGCCGGGATTGTCCTGACTGAAGGCCACGGCCGCCTCCTTATCAATCCTCACCTGAATTACAAATACGCACACTACTACAGACACCACAATAACGCATATTATCAAACAAATTATACTCACACCCAAGTACACGGGGATAAATGACCACAATGTCCAAGCCCCTTAAATAAAACAACAACAACGAAATTCCAATACCTGATTTAGAGGTGAAACAACAATAAACCACTCTTTGTTCTCACAGCTTTAACCCTCCATCGGGCGCACATAATCTGTGAGGTTAGTTGGTTGATTAGTTGGTTCCTTAGTTTGTTGGTTGGTTCCTGAGTTAAGGGGCTGCGACAACGCGGTCATATAGCCCCGTGTACTTTGGGTCTGTGGTTACCGCGTTGGTCTCTCACCCGGCCGGCTGGGGTTCTAATCCTAACTGAGTTGTATTTTTGTTGCTTGATTTTTTATATATATTGTTTTTGAGTACTGAGGCGTTACACAATTCAGCGTTATATTATGCAGCGTCAGGCCTCGGCAGCCGGCACAGTTCATATCCTCGCCGCTAGATGGGGGCTTCATTCATTCCATTCCTGACCCGGTCGGAGACTGGAAGCAGGCTGTGGATTTTTTCATTATGCATTTTGTGTCACCTCCGTAGCGTAGCGGTCAGCATGGTTAGCTGCCGCCCCGGAGGTCCTGGATTCGATTCCCGGCTCTGCCACGAAATTTGAAAAGTGGTACGAGGACTGGAACGGGGACTACTCAGCCTCAGGTGGCCCAAATGAGTAGAGGGGGTTTGATTCCCCCTCAGCCATCCTCGAAGTGGTTTTCCGTGGTTTCCCACTTCGTCTTCGGGAAAATGCCGGGATGGTACCTTCTTCAAGGCCACGGCCGCCTCCTTCCCTCTTCCTTGCTTCTCCATCCTAACCATCCTTTACCTTCCCTCATGAGGCCCCTGTTCGCTTTGCAGGTGAGGCCGCCTGGGCGAGGTGCCAATCCCACCTCACAAGTTGTATCCTTTCCGATTCGATGTTCCCCGCTCTAGGACACTGCCCGTAGAGGCGGTAGTGGTGAGTTCCCTCGCTGAGTCCATGGGTTCCACCAACCTGGAGGGTAAACGACAACAAAAACAAGATGTTCAGTAAAGAACATATAGCCTACTTTCTCCTAAATGTATGAGTATAGTTATAACTCGTTGTTATTATCAAAGAGTATAATAGAACTATTCTTTGTTGAAGACCTTAGAAAGGATTTACCTCTACCAAACGCCACAACCTAGATAAAAACTGCTACCATCATTGAAGAAAGAAAGAAAGAAAGAAAGAAAGAAAGAAAGAAAGAAAGAAAGAAAGATAAGAAGTATATCAAGAATGTTATGGATCTGGAGACATAATCGACCGGACTGGCTGCGTGGCTCAGCGGTAACGTTCTCGCTTGCTGGGCCCTAGGTTGCAGGTTCGTATCCTGGCGCATTCAGCTGGCATTTGAGGGTGCACAAATGCGAGGGAGCCGTGTCAGTACATTTACTGGCACGTTAAAGATCCCCTTCGGGCCAAAATTCCGGCACCCCGGTGTCTCTAAAAGCAGCAGTAGTTAAAAGGGATGTAAAACCAATAACATTATTATTATTATTATTATTATTATTATTATTATTATTATTATTATTATTATTATTATTTCATATACGACCTGCCGTGGGCAACATCCAACTTTGAGTTGAGGCATGTCTTTACACGTCTGGTTGTGCATGGCTTTCACAACCCTAATTGAAAAAAAGGAAGGAAGATTGTAGTTTTACGTGACCGTGAATCTTGTGATTATGAGCCACGGGACCTCCTTTTTACGTGGAATCCGAACCACAGGACACGGCATTTCACTTCGAAAATCTCACATGCATTGACCGGGAATCGAAAACCCTAATTGAATTAACAAATCTTTCCATGACCCTACAGAGACGTGTGTATACAAACTACTATGTGAAATCGTTTTGTTCTTTACTTCAAATAACATTTTCAAGTAACGCAAAATAGGCTGTTACAAACCCTTTAAAATAAAAAGTAAAAATATATCGTAGTATCATCTTGTCATTCTTCAAATTCGATGCGCATAGAATGCCAATGGTATAGTAATTAATGGAGCCCCACGTAGACTAGTCGTGACATCTAGTGGTGAAATATCGAACAATATAATCCTAACAGAGCGAGTGCATTCTAGCGGCCAGAAGAAGAAACTTTTCAATAAAATCTGGAAGTTAATAAATAGTGCAGTTACCTTTTTGGCAGCTAGATGTCTCGAGTAAATCTGCTGGCGAATTATGTTTTAATTAAATATATATTTTACACCATAATATGCACAATATAACGCTTAATTTTAAAACATCTGAGTCATTACAAAACAATAAACATACAACATTTCAAGCAAAAAACCTAGCTCTGATCGGGTTTGAACCATAGGCATTTGAGCGATAGGCTAACGCTCTACCACTGAGCTAATTGTGTCAACGAATATCGTTCTATATAAAATGACTTACATAGAACTTGTTAGCAAATAATGATTCATACTAAACGATTTCATCACTGGAGTATATTATTTATATATAAAGCATTTCATACAAAGTTTATTTATTTTGTATCAGTACGCTATATTGCATGCAATACTCAAATTAGTGAAATATAAGTCAGGCACAAGATATCCGCTGCCATCTTGTCTTATTACTGAATCAGCTCAGCTTTTTAAAATCACGTCTGCACTATAGTATTACAAAATAAACTTTTAATTTCGAACGTGCCTCTTCCTTTAGAACAGTAAAAACGATTCTCGGCTCGATAATCGGAACTGGTGGGTCCCATGATATGGATTATAAAGTTTGCATAATTCGCACGGCCGCCATCCTGAAATGGTATGGCGGACGACCTTGTAGTTTGGTCACAACACGCATCCTATACGAAGGTATGTTGTTACCAAATTTGGTAGAGATCGGATGATTTGGTTAGTCGTTATTTGATTTTACGTTTTGAACGTTTGAGTGGCCGCCATTCAGTTTTAGTAAAGATGGCGGCGATATAAAACATTACACTGAGGTGTCCTTTGCTAGTGCTACCTTTGTACCAAATTTCGTTCAATTCGCATTCACCGTGTTCGAATTGATAGGGGGGGGGGGCAGACATTCAGAGTACACACACTCACACACACACAGACACACACACACACACACACACACACAGACTCACACACACACACACATACACACACACACACACAGAGACTCACACACACACATACACACACACAGACACACTTTTTTCGCCCTGTGTTGATCTCATAAGTCTACTTTCATTTTTTGCAAAAATCGAAAGTAGGCTAAAAATGCATTTTGTAATGGAAAATATATATATTTCATTATATGTTTTAATTCAAGTAACGACTGCAGACAATAATTTCAAGTAGTTCCTACTTTTGCTACCAAATGCTACCGTCCACAATACCTATCTTGCGGACTTGGCTACTAGATGGCATCGCAGTCAGCACCTGGCGGTGAACGTTGGAACTAATAGAGCGTTATCAATTCTAACCAACAAATGTTGCCTTCACACAAGTGTAGTTAGTGGAAGGTTATTTCTCATGCCATAAATCTATGACATGGGACTGCCGGCTTGATTGCCCTCCGAGGGAAGGCATACTGATGGATTTTTTACGCTCTCAAAGAATCCGATGACTTCGGCCGGGTTTGAACCCGCGACCTTGGGCATAGAAGCTCAGCATGTAGCCAACTACGCCACCGAAGCCGCCTCATCTGTGAGATTAAGAGGAAATACTTTTTCCCTCCCAAGTTTGGATTTATCCATGAACGATGCGTGCGTGGCAATAGCTTCCGCTCTACTCGCCAGTTATGTGAGGTGAGGTCGTCCTTGTTTCAGTGTCCTTTGTTGCTCCGTGGTTTGCCGATTCATCCAGGAGATTAAGTGCGCCTGATTGCGTAAGTATTGTTAAGCTATGCTTTGGTTTACGACTGTGTATCTATTTATTCTAATATTGATTTAAAAAGCATTCCTTTGTTTTGGTTAATTCAATCTGTGGCTTGCAAGAAGCTTGAATGTAATAAGATTCCAGAATTTGAGTCTGTTCATTACATGTAATTAGTTTTTTTGATTTGTGCTTTTTATAATATAAACTGGATATTTTCCTTTCTTAAAGTTAAGAATATAACAGTTAAATGAGATGCCAAATTCTAGTACTGTTTCTAGGCGATATAATGTAAATAAACATGTATTTTAATGGTTAATCTGACAGGTTAATTGCACCTGGCGGTGATATTGTTTAGGTTGCGCTCGACGAAGGGTTAGAATGACATGTATATTGCTTAATTAGTGGCCTGATGGCAACATTCAAACAGCAACTCAGATCATGGCTAAGTCCACTCTGGTAAAACTCGATGCCCTGCGATGCAAGAAATTGTCGCACAGCCTGCTCCATCTCAGCATTGGTGTGAAAGTGACGTCCCGGGAGTGCGGCTTTCAATGCTTTCATCGCCCGTGATGATTCTGAACAGGACCTCATTTCCTCTTGCACGTAGCGCATGGTGTGATGCCCATTCTAGCACTCTTGTGATCCGGGGTCAGGTTTCTCGGTACCCATCCTACGGACATTTTCCGGTAACCGAACACATCAAGGGCCCGGGCATGACCAATACGCAGCGCCTGCCACCGTTATGCACCTGTCCTCTAACACATGTCCTGTACTCGAGCAATTTTGTTCCCATTCGTGGATGTGGAGGGACGCCCACATCCTCCACACTCTGCGTCCTTCACTGTACATGCAAGACCAGCGACCGACCATTTGACAAGACATGACTAGGGCTCGGATTTTTATGTAAATACACATTTTAAGCATTTTTTCTATAAATGCATAAATTTCTGCTTTTCACATATTAGCACATAAAAAGACAAAATATTTACAATTTTAAAAATCAATATGCTAGATATTTCAGTTTATTGCATTTTTGTTCTGTGTTACTTCCACGGTACCACTCACTGTGGAAGCCGGGGATTTCCAGATAATTTTACTTCTGATGAGGGCGTTATGTTCTACCAACCATGTGGGAAAGCAATCCAGGCTGAACAGCGATCTCAAGATACACAACACCTCAATGGCAAGAAACATACCGTATTGCCGCAGTTTCGGACCTCCAGAAAAAGTGTTTCGCAATAATCGTCGGTCATTTGTTATGGATAACCTGAAGATGTATCTCGTTTTGTATTGTAATTCTTCAGCAGTCAGTGAGGCATAGAATAAATAGCATTCGTGAGTACTGCAAATTGCTTATATTCACATTAATAAACTAAATTATAATTAAATATTTATGTTCGACCCTAACTATTATGTGTCAGAAAACTGTATCATAATGAGGCTCATTATAACACTATTTTTCATTATGGAACAGTTTCTCCCACCAATCAGAGCTCAAGAAACAGTTGTGTGACCAATTAGATAAGGATACCTTCGCGCATGCGCTCAAAATCCAACATGTCTATATAAATTACCGAAATTGCACCGTCCATATGTTCGCGTAAATAAACTGGTGAATATGAGACAAGTAATGGCACTGTACCTTAATATCCCCAAAATCAATTTCTACACAGCGCGTGGTTTCTAAACGACTTCGGTGACAGTTTTACTGAATACTGGAACACAATCTGAACATATGGCATTGAGCACACAGAGAGCATGCGTCGGATGTCCAGAGAGCTTGGAAAACAGAGATATACTACCCAGCGCAGCACCCGATCACAATATTCTAGTGACTGAACAGATATTTATGAATATTTATGTTAAAACATTTAATAAAGTTATAATTATCGTCGAACATAAACAGTCGTATGCAACTCGCCTATAATGGTAATTAAGACACTCGTATGGAAATTATAAAACTCGCATACGCTCGTTTTATAAAGATACTCGTGTCTTATTATAGCCATTAAAGACTCGTTGCATAATGTACTATTTTACTTTTTTGTCACATATTTTAGATATTTATAATACATAAAAAATAAATATTTTCCCGATTTTTAGCACCTAAAAATCCGAGCCCTAGATATGACGCTTCACCATGCACGGTCTGTAGGTGTTCATGAATAACTGACACACTGGTCCCACATGCCCATTCATACAGGATAACAGCACCCACTTCCATTGGTGACCACGTTGTCAGTACACGTCTGTCTGCCATCGTGAGTTGTACACAAGTGATATCGAGCACGCCGGTCTGCCGCACCTTTCTTTTCGACGCGCTCTGCGCATGCGTTATGCGCATCGTTGAACCAGCCACGGGTGTGGAATCTTATGGAGATAGTTTGTGTCACTTGGTGTACCACCTGCTCGTGCAATAGAATGACGAAACTTACTTTCAAAACTTTCCTCGTATTATTGTCGTAATATCGTAATATGTTTGCTTTACAACAAGGTTTGAAGCTAAGTTACGTTTAAATTTAACAGACATTTTGTACTGGTTTGCTTCATTTTTTGGTGAGTGGTGCTTATAATATTCATGTTCTTCCTGTTAAATGTATACGCCTGATTAGTAAGGTGTGTATAATTCCAGCACCCTTGTTTTGAATACATTAGATTCTCTTCCCGACCTTGTACTGTTTCATGTAACGATCCCGCTCTCCCGTTATCGCGTTATCAGAGCACGTCTGAGAGGAATGTCTCGCAAGGGACTTTAAGCAATTTATCCTCACGATTGTAGATAAATTACTATAAAGGTACTGACGGGATGATTCCAAAACTATTTTTAGCCTATTTTCATTTTATGAAAAAAATAGGCTTATGAGATCACCTTTTGTCCGTGTGTGTGTGTGTGTGTGTGTGTGTGTATGTGTGTCTGTGTGGATGTGTGTGTGTCCCTCTAATAACTTCTAAACGGCTGGAGCAATTTCAATGAAACTGGGTAAGGTCATAGCACCATTTTGGACGACCCCGAAAGCGCCCTTCAATTTTTTTACGACTAACCATTCCAACATGGCGGCTGTGCGAAATATTTCACCAGCATTCAATATCTCCGAAACTATTACCGATATCACCCTAAAATATTGTACGGTGATAAAGGGAACTACTAGAAGTTCACCTATGAGACTTTCGAGAACCTGGTAACTACAAAACCAACATGGCGGCCAAGCGAAATATAAATATTTAAATGGACGTTTCTCGCAATTTAACCAACCAAACGCAATGAAACTTGGCACAGCAAATGTTTATACACATTGTAATGCACTGGCATCTAATTTAGTTCAACTGTTTACATAACCTCAAGATGGCGGCTGTGCGAATTTCAAAATTAAAGTTTTAATTCTTGTATCGCAATCATGCGATCGAAGTGAAAGTTTGAATAATGAACCTACGCAATAATTTTCCTTTAATGGTACATAACTCTATGGCCTATACATATAACAATCCAACATGGTGACCATCCGAAATATTTAGACCGTTCTCAATATCTACGAATCTATTGCAGCAATCAAACTGATTTTTTATGTTCATAGGGGCTATGAACATAAGTTCACGTATGGGACTCTCAATTACCTGGTGTTCACAAATCCAACATGGCGGCAACACGAAGTATAAATATTTAAGTGGACGTTTCTCGCAATTTAACTATCCAAGTGCAGTGAACCTTGGCACAGTAAATGCTTATACAAATGTTAATCCAATGGCATCTAATTTATTTCAATTGTTTCCATAACCACAAGATGGCACATTACGAAATTTTATAATCTCGTTTTTACTTCTTGTGTCCTAATCATGCGATTGAAGTTTGAATACTACACGTACACAATAATCGTCATGTAACAGTACATAACTCTAAGACTTACATATATAAAAATTCGACATGGCGACCATCCGAAATATTAAGACGGTTCTCAATATCTACGAATCTATTACAGCAATCAAACTGAAATTCTGTACGTTGATAGTGGCAATTAACATATAGATATTTGCAATGGCCCTGTTGCCACTATAAAACTTTGCTTACTATCCTATTCTAGACCCAATGACAAATACACACACAGACACAGACTCTCCAACAACATAGGTTATTAGCAGGGTACGGATTTCTCTGTAAATACATATATATTTAGGAAGCTAAACTTAGTTATATCCGTATTTTATATTTCCTTTAGGGATCATGGCAATTAGATTTGAAAAGTGGGGTATTCATTGCCCATATATTTCCATATTTGGAAGTTTAGCACATATGTCCCATATTCTTAGTCATTAAAATCAATAGAGTCCATATTTCGACTAGAAAGTATTACATTCTAGTAAATTAACAGCCCTGTCAATAATGGAAAAAACAATAAAAACAACAAAATAAATGAGTTGTGGTACAGGTAATGTTGCAGAAGTGGCAAAAATGAACATGGACACTGTACTGTCAAAGAACTCTGGATATGAAGCAATTGGACAGGTTGCTGCAATTTTGTGAAGAGATTTAAGTGTAAAGTCAACTTTGGATTTAACCCCAGCAGACATTGTGAAGTTCAAACATTCCCCCATTACCTCTTCTGTTATTGATCAGAGTTTCAGTCAATATAAATCTGTGCTTAGAGACATTCACTTTCCAGCATTTAAAAGAACATTTTGTAATCCATTCTTTTGGCGCAGAGAATAAAAGTTTGTGTATTCTTCAAAGATCATATTGATATTAAAATAAGAAGTGCAACATTATGTTTCATGTAGATCTACTGTGTTTAGCTTCTTTGAACTTGGGTATTAAATAAAAATTATAGTTTTTTTATTTTTTATTTTAAGTCCATGTTTAATTCCATATTTCAATAAAAATAGCTAAATATGTACATAATTCATTATTTTTTAGAACATATAAATCCTGTTCCTGGTTATTAGGCATATTTCATAATAAGTGCACGGGTTTGATGACCTTCATGTCGCAAGCCACTAAATGAAGCAACAACAACAACTTTTAGAACTGCTGAGGGGAAAACCGCTACCCTCGTCTCTCTCAGTTGTTTGTTGTTATTGTTCGTTTGTTTTTAATTCATTTTAGTGGCTTGGAACATTTTGGTCATCAGCCCCATGTAGGTGGGTTATGTTGAACTTGTCTGATAACCTGTGTTTATGTGATGTATTTGTGTGTGTACCTGTATTAGGGACAGGGATGAGGTAGGTAACCCGGTACTTGAAGTAAGGTACTATCCCGGCATTTGCCTGGAGGCAGTGTGGAAAAACCCGGGGAATAATTACAATCAAGATAACTGCTGCCAGCGCCGTGATACAAACCTCCGACCTCCGGACTTGCTGCAGCTGTCCTTGCTGTCGTGGTGCACGATTTAACGAGCATGGCTACGCCACTGGGTATAACACTGAATCAGTCCATAAAATGTCAAGTCCTGATTTAGAGAATTGTAATTGTTGGGACCTACAGTGTATTTCGTAATTTATGACGTCATTTTTCAATCATGCTCTTTATTAGTGCATGCAAATTATAAAATAAACACATACATTTCTCTTCAAAACTGGCAGTTAAGGGAAACTAACGGAATAATATTGCACGAAATGCATATGCTATACGTACTAAAATAACTTCCATTTGAAACATTGGCTAACCATTATCATGATTTAATGTCCGGTATTTTTACAACATGCGTATGTGTCATGAAGCAGACGAGTCCATAGACAGTGAACGAACTCACCCTTGACACGCATTTATTTGCAACACTGAATGGCATCTCCCCATGGACAGATTGATTGGATTTGAAATTCTCGGCGATCACAACTACAACTGGAATGCGACAACCGAATAAACTGCATTACAGTACTCGGTACGTCCAGTAAGCCCGTACCCCCAATATCATTAGTATCGAGTGTATTTGCTTCATAACGAAATTAATTTAAACATTTTAGAAGCCATTATTCACTGTTGCCTTCGTATGTAATGTAGTATATAACTACAGTATATAGGCCTATGTTAGGTAGGTTGGTTGGTTCCTCAGTTTAGGGGCTGTGACAACGCGGTCATGTAGCCCCGTGTACTTTGGATGTGTATAGAATCTGTCTGATAAGCGGTGTTAATTGTGATGGCTGTATTTGTGTGTGTTATCTGTAATTCAGGTAAGGACTGGAGACGATCAACTTCAAGTAGTTCATACTTTTGCTAACAAATACTACCGTCAATGACACCTAGCTATGAAGTTGGCTACTAGATGCCACCGCAACTCGCACCTGGCGGCGAACGTTGGAACATAAGAGCGTTAATCAAATCTAACCTACAAATTTTGCTTCACACAATTGTACTGTAGTTAGTGGTAAGTTCTTTTACATGCCACAAATCTATGACATAGGACCGCCGGCTTTACCTCCCCTCCGGAGAAAGGCATACTGAGGGATTTTAACGCTCTTAAAAAATCCGACGATTTCAGCCGGGTTAGTATACGTATATGTTATTGTTGTTGATTGATTAAGGGGCTTTGCGACATCGTGATCATTCAGCCCCGTGTACTTGGGAAACCGCTTAAAACCACTTCTAGGATAGCTTTTTTTTTAGCGTATGGCTTTTAGTGCCGGGAGTGTCCGAGGACATGTTCGGCTCGCCAGTTTTGTAGCTGCTTCGAGACGGACACCCAATGGGTGAGCTACAAGTACCGTTGGGGAGGAAAGTTGGAAGGGAAGGGCGAGGAGTTGGAAGGTAGCGGCTGTGGCCTATAGTTAGGGACCAACCTCGGCATTTGCCTGGAAGGAAGATGGGAAACCACAGAAGACCATCTTCAAGGTTGCCGGCGGGGGGATTCGAACCTCCTCGCCTCCCGGATGTGAGCGACTGCCATTAGTCATTCTAGGATAGCTATCTAGGGGCGATGTGACCAAGATGTCGCAAATCCCTAAATGAAACAGCAACGGAAAGTAGAATGGAATGGTCAGGCGTTTCAGAATTTCAGTTTCAGATCGTGGCACTGAGCAATTGTTGAGCGATAACATGAAATAGGACTACAGCAAGGAAGTGAGAGCAACTCATGCGCTGCGAAATCTAGAAGAAGGAAGACAAGACCAATGATGCAATAAATAATGTTAGCTGAACGAACAGGCGGAGTGGAATAACGAAGCCGAGCAAAGCGAAGGATGTGATCACAGCAGACTGAAGAAGACTCAACAGATTGCAGCCATCTAACATCAGGCGATCAAATTATATACTGTGGGCAATACAATTTATGGGGACAAATACACAGTTCTTCTTTCTTTTTTCTTTCTTTCTTTCTTTCTTTCTTTCTTTCTTTCTTTCCTCGTTGAATTAACTATACTGCCAATCAGGAAAACGTACACTACCAGGATTCAGTGCCCTCTTACGTTTCGTACTGCCCCCCGTAAAATGAATTATTTGGGATGAAAATGGGAATATTTTTCCGAAGCCCATGATAAAATTTAACCAAGCAATATTGAGGTTGGAAGTTGGCAGAAACCAGTCTAGATGCGACGTTGAGCAGGAGGGAAATTCCGTCACGTGATTGTATTGCGCAATGGAAGTTTCCAGAAGCTTAGAATCGACCTAGCAACAGCGAATAATCCCAAGAATTGTTCAAACATTGTTATAAATTATCCGATTGGATATGAGCTTACAGCCAATAAGAAGAAGTTTTAGAGAAGACGGGAGTTCCAGCAACTAAATTTTTATGGATATTTAACACATTTAAGCCCCTTGAGAGTGAATTTATATAATGGTGAAGAGAAGAACATGATAATAAAATATTGGAAATATTTTATAAGTCGATAGCAGGTCGCTATTGGAAGGAATAAGCGATTTTCTAGAGCCCGCGCGAATTTGAGAGGGAACGCAAAAAGTCGGCCAGAATCGATGGACTTGGAGGGGAGACGCCAAGCATCAAGGCTCTTTATTATCTGAATGTTAGAGGTCAGACGTGTGTTACCGGAAGAGAGAGGAGTTCCGAGTGTTTCACCGAGCTTGTAGAAGGTTGACTCGTGGAGACAAGGTAGAAGCGAGGCGAGAGTTAGGAGATTACCGCGCCTTGAAACTAAGTGAAGTTGCGATGAACTTATATGCCGCAATTACTTCGGTCTGATCCACTTCAGAGACATTATTTCGACTACAGATTGTAGCTTGCTATCGTATTTAGTATATTACGAACTTTGAGAAAATTGAGAAGAATATTTCAGAAGATATAAACGTTTTTGTGAAGCTTGAGAAAAGTGTTTGTTTCCAGCGCGATAAGACACTTTTGTTCGAGCGACTACAGCGCATGCACCAGACACAAGTGAGTAAGAGTGAATGTTAGCATTGCTTTTGTGGAACTGTATAACAACACCAATAGGATGAAGATGTATTCTATGTTTAAGAACATTATTAAGTCTGCTAATATGAGTTTAATTATGGACTAAATTAGTATGTGCGCCGGGGATATAAGCAGATAGAAGCGATAGAGTCAGCGATGGAGCTTCGTTAAAGGAGTCTGTTCATGAATGTCTACTTGATGAGCGAACATGAGACTTGATGTACAACTGTATTCTAGTGCATTATTGTCAGACATGAGCTCGACATTAACACCAGCGACTACAGAACGATGTTCATATTCCATCTACATGAATGTTCGTTATGCGAATGAGGTCTACGACTTTCTTTTCGAATGTCTTTCGAAATGGGAAGCTGAACTTTCGACGCTGCTCGTTGTTTTGATGAAACTGTACTGTGACGGAGTAAGAAGAGACATGAAGATTATCAAGAAGTCCAGGGTAAATCCGGTCACAATGAAGACGGTGATTGGAGGCCCACAGTTCGATCCCGGTCGGAGCTTGCTGTTTTCCAGTAGGGGAATTCGTTCCTTTCCTGAGGTCACGAGTTCTTGGAGACGAGCTAGGATCGAACCCGGATCTTTGGAAAATGTAACAACTGAGTATTTTGTAATACTCTATCTTGAGCTTCTAGACTTCCAGACCAGGTAGCAGTGTTCACTAACCTAGTAGTTAGAGCTTTGTAGTGACATTTTTGAGCAGATCCTTTATCCATAAATCGACACAATATATATGTACTCCATGCATAGTCATTTTATTCTTCGAGATTATTTGTAGTGATCGTCTTTCGACGCTTTTAGCTTTGTTTGTTTGAAATCCAGTTTCTGAACTGAGATTTTTCTTGTTCGAGGAACAAGCATTTTGTCATTTCCTTTAAGGAATAGTAATTTATTTTCGACGTTTATGGAGGGGAGTACCAGAAGATTCTAAGCTCTCAATGGCTTTTGGAAGTTTAGAAATATGTGCATGAATGAAATTCACATCTTGATAAACAGTAGCGGTTTCAAACACAACTTTTGCATCACGGACACACGCAATGTGCTCATCTTCAAGTTTTGTAACCACTTCTTTCACTTCATTAAAATTCTCCTGATAAAATGATACTGCAGATAACCATGTCCCCCACCTAGTCAGGACAGGTTCAGGTGGCAAAGGAACTTCAGGTAGACAATCTTTGTAGAACTGGACACGAGCTGGTGCTTTCAAAAACAGCTTCTTCCCACATCCAATTATATTGTTAACAGCTGGAAACTGTGTGCGTATTTCTTTTGCAATGCGGTGTAATCCGTGCGCTAAACAGGTTACGTGTATGAATTTCGGATAAAATACTTGGAGGGCCTTTGCTGCTTTCAACATATATGAAGCTGCATCTGTGAGCAGTACAAGCACTTTACAACAATTATCCTCAATTTCAGATGGCCACAATAGTCGCAGAGAATCATTTACAAATCTTGCTATTGCGCTATGGTTGGTTTTCTCTAGTACTTTACAAGCAAGAAGATGCGGCTTACCGGGTTCGTCTGGATGTAATTTACCAACCACGAAATTTGCTATGTAACGGCCACATGAATCCGTTGTCTCATCCACCGATATCCAGACATAGTTCCTTCCGATATCAGAACGGATCAATTCCAGGGTAGATTCATATAGCGGAGGTAGGTAATTTTTCCTAAGAGTTGATTCATCTGGTATTTTTTGATTTACACTATATTTCTCAAGAAATGATCGCAGAACTGGATTGTTTAATTTATTCCATGGAATGTTGCTGCATACGAAAGCCCTACAAAGATCATTTGAAAATGTATTAAGAATACCGGTCTTAGGCTTTACCTGCGTAAGAAGTAGTTGTTGTGGTGTGCTGTTCTTCTCCTCCTTTGCTTTAATATGTGCAGTTGTTTTTGAATGCTGTTCAAGCTGAAATTTCTTTTCACATCTTACTTCCTTTGAGCAAACTTGACAGTACACGGTGTTGAATAGTCCCTATTACCCGACACCCACTGATTTAGTAAATCTCTTCTCCTGCTCTTTTCCTTAGGCATTTTTAGAAACTAACACTTGAGATGCAGGGCATTGAACTGGAACGTAACTAGTGAACTGAAGATACTTCAGTCCTGACCAATTGCCCAACCCCCTGAGATTATTATCTACTGTGGTAGAGAAATGAATTCCGGGAAGTCCAGCCAGCCTGCCTCCTCATACCTAAGCTATCTGTTGCCATTGTCAGTTGTGAAAGTAAAGTGCCGTTACACAGAGAGTCGAAAACACCAATTAGTGAGGGATGCACATAATATAAGCAACTAGCTAGGGATGCACAAAAAAGATTTATTTTAGTAGTTCTCGAAATTGTCCTTAAATTCAGACATATATACCGGAATATGCTGTTACGTCTAGAATATGCACTAAACCTCAAAATATGTCAAAATATGCATATGCGCATATGCATTTTTAAAAAATCCGGGGCCTAGTTATGATACATCGTGGAGGTAATGCAATCGCTGGAGCTTCCTCGCTAAAACGTGCGACTCGCGAGGGTGCTTTTAAGAAAACTTTCTTAACGCTCGCTATAAGCCTGTCTACACTGGGATAAAGAGCCCTTACTTATTCAAAACTCTGTGCCGTCCATGGGCAAGGCATGTAACATGGACCATTTTTGAATAGTGTGCCTTCAATGAATTAGCTGCTCGTACCATACACGGTGCCACATCAGTTTAAAATAAAAGTACATCATCATGTTTGATGCCCTCAGGCCACAGGAGAAACATAGCACTATCAAACAGTTTTGATATGGTAGAATAATTGGTTTTTCTAACACTTGGCAGTCAGTAGAAATATTTCACCTGGTGTATGCACTTCTAAAGTTCCGATCACAACGTTGGCTATATGACGCCCCAGAGCATCTAAAGTTTCGTCGATTGACACCCATGTCTTCTTCCCGCGAGTTTCAGATCCTATTTAGTTTAGTGTGTCTTCGTAACACTATGGCAAATAATTCTTGCGTAAAGTTGATTCATCTGGTATTTGATTCGTATGTTTCTCCAAGAATCCACGTAATTTCTGGCTGTTGAGTTTATACAGTGGAATGTTTGCAGAAACAAATACATCACACAATTCTTTACTGAACTGTGAGGACTTGCCGGAAGTCGAAGCAACTGAAGGCAGTAAGCGCTGAGTTGCAGGTTTATTTGAAACACTCTGAAGAGCACGAATTTGTTTATTGCGACTGATATATTTAGTTACAGTAAATCTTCTTTCAGCAGCTACTTTAGTTCTACACAGATTGCAAAACAATATGCTTCCAACGGTAGAAAGCACATTGTCACCAAATTCAGATACTCGTTGTTTTAAATGCACTGACACACACTGTTTTATTTTAGGCATTTTGAAAGCTGCAATGAACGATATCTATCGCCGTGAACTATGCGGAACTGAGACAAAAATACACACCCCTTCCCCTTTCTACCCAGCCACAGCTGACCTTGGTCAACACCTTCTATATTTCTAGGTGTAGGGTCAACAGAGCAGGTAACATTCCATTCCGCAACGAAAACAAGAGCATCTGTATACCTACAGTACCGTTCTTCTGCATCCAAGATATATATTTTTCTACTAATAGAAAACACTGTTACAAACGTCAAAAACCAATTCCCGACTACACAATCCTCCTTATTTACCTTAATACAGCCGAAATGAAACCATTTCTCACTTAGTGCAATTTTGCATACGTCCCCCTTAAATTGCATTTTGTGACAATTTTGAATCTAAATTACATTTTGTAAGTATTTTCTATCTAAATTGCATTTTGTAAATATTGTCAATTCAAATAAAAGTACAGTAAGTATGTAGTTAGTTTTAGTTGTAAGTAGGGAGTTAGTTTGTCTATTAGATATATGTCATTGTTCTATTAGACTCTGGTGTGTGAGTGTGTCTGGTAGCAGTTGCATTGTTTATTAGTTATAGTTCATTGTTTCAGTAGATTGTGATGTGTGAGGGTGCATGTGAGTGTGCCTGTTGACAGACTGTTTTAGTGGTAGTATTTGTTGTTGGTGGAACTTAAGTTTTTTGTTAGTAGAGTTTTGGTATTTAATTGTTAGTACGGTAGAAGGTTAGTATTTTTGTTAGTAGAATTGCTCTTTACCTATTCTGAAAGGGAGTAGCAGCCTTTCAGAATAAATCAATTCTTTACTAGTCTTATAGACGGTTAAGATATTGATAATATAAGCCAATAATGGCTACACTGCGTCCTGCTGCACGGCTGAAAGCAACGGGAAACTACAGCCGTATGCTATTCCCGAGGATGTGCACCTCTCTATGCATAATTACATGTGATGATGGCCTCCTCCCTTGTAAAATTTCAATCCGGAGGTAAACTAGTCCCCCGTTCGGATCTCCGGGTGGGGACTACTCGAGAGGGGGTTAACATCACAGAAGTGACAAAGAAGAAATATGACATTCTACGGATCGGAGCGTGGAATGTTAGAAGTCTGCTAGGAAGTGGAAGGTTAGAAAACTTAGAAAGGGAAATGGATAGGTTGAGGTTGGATTTGGTTGGGATTAGTGAAATGCGCTGGCAGGAAGAACAGGACTTTTGGTCAGGAGACTATAGGGTCATTAGCACTAAATCAAACAATGACCAAGCAGGGGTTGGCCTCATATTGAGTAGGAAACTTGGACAGCGGGTGGAATATTATGAGCAATATAGTGAACGGATTATTGTAGCAAAAATCAATACAAAACCTACCTGCACTACAGTGGTACAAGTCTATATGCCTACCAGTCAAGCTGATGATGAGGATGTTGAAAAGGTCTACGAAGAAATAGACGAAATTCTGAGGTATATCAAGGGTGATGAAAATGTTATAGTAATGGGAGATTGGAATGCTGTGGTAGGAAAAGGGAGAGAAGGGAAGATAGTAGGAGATTTCGGATTAGGTGAAAGGAATGATCGAGGAAGCAGGCTGGTAGAATTCTGCGCCGAGCATGAATTGGTCATAGCTAACACCTTATTCAATAACCACAATAGAAGAATATACACATGGATGAGACCAGGAGATACAGGGCGTTACCAAATCGACTTCATTATGGTCAAGCAGAGGTTTCGAAACCAGATTTTGGATTGTAAAACATATCCTGGTGCTGACATAAACTCTGATCACAATCTGGTTGTAATGAAATGCAGATTAAAGTTGAAGAAACTGAAGAAAAGCCAAAAAGGTGGGCAATAGACAGACTGAAAGAGAAGGATGTAAACGAAAGATTCAAGAAGAGTATAAAGGAAGGACTAATGAAAAACCCTAAACAAACTTCAATTGCAGACGAATGGGCACTTTTGAAGAATGAAATAACAAAATCCGCAGAAGAAAACATTGGTAGGAAAGAAAGAATAGGTAGAAAACCGTGGATCACTCAGGATATACTAGAATTGATGGATGAAAGGCGGAAACACAAGAATCTAAGAGATGAAAAGGGGAAAGCAGAATACAGACGTCTGAGAAATGAGGTTAACAAGAAGTGCAAGGAAGCGAAAGAAGAATGGTTGAAAGAGAAATGTGCAGGTATAGAAAATTGTCTGAAATTAGGAAAAGTAGACACAGCTTATCGAAGGATTAAGAATACTTTTGGGGAAAAGAAGACTAAGTGCTGTAATATTAAGGACACAAATGGAAAGCCTCTAACAGATAGGGAAGAAAAGGTTGAGAGATGGAAAGTTTACATAGAGAGTTTGTATAAGGGAAAGGAGATTGAGAATCATGTAATGGAAAGGGAGGAGGAAATTGATGAGGATGCGAAAGGAGATTTAATATTGAGATCAGAATTTAATTGAGCTTTGGAAGACTTAAGCAGGAACAAAGCACCAGGCATAGATGATATACCGATTGAGTTGCTACGCTGCATAGGAGATGAAGGTCTGATCAGGTTATTTCACTTGGTGTGTAGGATTTATGAGACAGGTGAGGTACCCCCTGATTTCAAGAAGAATGTAATCATCCCTATACCAAAGAAAGTGGGAGCTGTCAGATGTGAAGATTACCGTACAATCAGCTTGATTACTCATGCTTCAAAGATCCTGTCTAGAATAATTTACAAGAGGATTGAAAGCCAGATAGAAACGGAGTTGGGTGAAGACCAGTTTGGTTTCAGGAGAAATGTAGGAACAAGGGAAGCTGTACTAAGTCTTAGGCTGATTTTAGAAGGTAGAATAAGGAAAGATAAGAGAACGTTCATGGCTTTTGTAGACTTAGAAAAGGCTTTTGATAACGTTGATTGGACTAAATTGTTTGACATTTTGAAATCAATTGGAATAAAGTACAGGGATAGGAGGGTGATATACAATCTGTACAGAAATCAGACAGCAGTCATTCGAGTTGAAGGACATGAGAGAGAAGCTGGTATTCAGAAAGGTGTAAGGCAAGGCTGCAACTTATCACCCATACTTTTCAATCTTTACATTGAACAAGCAATGAAGGAAATTAGAGAAAAATTTAAAGTGGGAGTGAAGATTCAAGGAGAATTAATTTCAACTCTGAGATTTGCTGATGACATCGTCATCTTGGCCGACAAGCCTGAGGATTTGAATGAGTTTTTGAATGGTATGGACTCCGTCTTACGGAAAGAATTCATGATGAAAATAAATAAATGTAAAACAAAAATACTGGAATGCAGCCGAAATAAATCAGAAACCTCTATGGAGATCAAATTGGCAGGTGAAAAGCTGAAGGAAGTAGTAGACTTCTGTTACTTAGGAAGCAGAATAACCAGTGATGGACGAAGCAAAGAGGATATTAAAAGTAGGTTGGCTCAGGCAAAGAAAGCATTTCTACAAAAATGGAATCTGCTGACATCGAATATAGATTTAGGTATTAGGAAGTCATTTTTGAAAGCCTTTGTCTGGAGCGTGGCGCTCTATGGAAGTGAAACTTGGACTATTGGTGCAGCAGAAAAGAGGAGAATTGAAGCATTTGAAATGTGGTGTTACAGGAGAATGATGAAGATCAGATGGGTAGATAGGGTTACAAACAAAGAGGTATTAAGACGAGTGGGAGAGGAGAGATGTTTCTGGCGACTGCTAATGAAGAGAAGAGATAGGTTGGTAGGACACATACTAAGACACCCAGGAATAGCAAGCTTAGTTATGGAAGGAAGGGTCGAGGACAAAAACTGTAGGGGTAGACCAAGGTTAGAATATGTTAAACAGATTGCCTCCGATGTAGGGTGTCGGAGCTATGTAGAGATGAAACGATTAGCTCAGGACAGGGAGGCATGGAGAGCTGCATCAAACCAGTCAAAAGACTGAAGACTCAAACAACAACATGAATTCATTTTGAATTCAGGTGATAGACATTTTCGTCTGTGTTACCGATTAAATTAATTTTTATTAGTTTAATTAGGGCATTTTATCCGTCGAGAAGAGACATCAAGAGAGAAGATATTGGTAGCGAGATATTGTGAAATATCATGGCATCGTTTGGAAGAGAAACATTTAACGTGGAGACGATTATTATCGTCAGAACCCATAGACATTCGTTTAGAATGGAGAAAATACGAATATGACTAATTGTAGGTTTTATTGAAGAAAGCCATGAACTTTCAGTCATTTAAAATAAATTGAAGTCAGAATCTTCTTGGAAGGTTTATTATTATCCGAAGTTAGGGAAGTTCTTGTTTGATATCCTCGTCGTGATCGATTCTTGTTGGACACACATATATAATTTTGTGATTAAGTATTTACGAGGAGTAACATAATGTCACGTTGTAGACATCATATTCCTTCATCGGTAAAAGTTGAATCCAGAAGTGTGAAGTTAAGATTCAGTATTTTTTATTAAATGTATACACAATAGTTTAAATTTATCTGAGTAACGGTTTAAAAATAATAGTCAGGAGGTCTGTATCGATTAGTCCAAAGGTCGTTAACTTTAGAGATTAATGGTTTAACAATTGATGTTATTGTTCATTAGACCAGCGATTGGTGTGACAACGCTGAGGAATTATGCCCTTTTTAAGGAATGCCAGTTTGAAAGAAGTGAAGGTGATAACCCTTTGATAGTGGTTATATATATATGTATGTAATTTCGTGTGTAGTTGGCATACGAGGGTGTTGCGAAGGTGTTTCCGCATTTTATATTACAGTCATTGCGTGGGCATGACTAGGTTTGGCAAGGCATAAGGTGTGAGTTGACAGTACTCCTTATTTTATACACGGCTTTGGATTAGAGAAGACAGGAGGGTCACGATTGGAATTAAAACGGGAAATGTATATTGACATCTGTTATGTTGTACTCTTATTAAGATTATTAAACCCAAGTATGTAACGACATATGTTTCACCTTGAGTGGTCGAACGTATTTAATCTATTATTACACCAGATCAGAAAGGAGAGAATGGTGGTAGTATTTCTGAAGCTGTAGAAGCTTATGAGGATCCCAGTTAATTGTATTTGACATAACTGTGAGATTGGAGCTCAGGCTCATGTGTATATAGACACTGTTTATTTTAAAAGGATTATAGCCTATGCCATTAGTGTCATTGTAAAGTCATTCAGTATTAACTTACTTTATTTGCCAATCGAGTGTATGATATGTTAGGTATATGAAGTTTAGTGATTGTTTAGCATAGTGGTTAGCGTATGAACGTTGATGTGACTGAATGTGGTTTGTTTCTTGTTCAGTGTGAATGAAATGAACTCCATTGGGACGTCACAATGCGAGAGTATGAAAGGAATAGTGTATAGAAGTTTTGTTTCATTAGCGTGTAGGATGTGTGTATGGTTCGCGTATTTGTCTGACGTGAATCTGTTCCATTTTAACATAGCTTGTGATTCGATGGAGAGGTGTATTTGTGGGCAAGGTTGGAATAGCGAGGGTTTGTTAAAACTCGTTTCCATCCAAGGCCAGTGCTCGGCCGCATACAAATGTGGAGAGTTGTTGCGGACCGACAGGCAAGCAGCTTTTAAACCAGCCAGCTCTGGGAATGTAACGGAGTTTGTTATGTCATCAGAAACGTGGCGAAGGTCGCGTGCTCTTAGCGCCCAGATGTTCATTGTGAAGCGCTCCAGAGGAATGTAAAATACACAGGGGTTTCTAATTGATGTATAGCTTGTTGTAATGACACAAGCTGTCCCAAAATTTGTCACAGCGTTCTTGGAATGCAGTATTATCAGTGGCGTAAATGTGAAGAAGAAAGAAAGGGAGTGTGTTTTTATTTACTGTATGAATGTTTAGATTTAGTTTACACCTTTGTTATTAAATTGTTTAGTTTATTAGAAGCCGCGTCGCACAGTGTGTCGAATCCCATATCTAGGTGGAACAAAGTCACTGCCGCAAATGAAAGCGAAAACTGGCTCATTCGATAGTGAACAAACTAGAAGGTGACCTTCGGTCTTCTTTTCCGCTGTCTGGTGCGCAGGAGGAAGGGTTTGGTGCTGAAACGTCTTCCTGGACGTTATCAGTTCATTTGATAGGAGGTGTCGGAGTGAACCGAACGTTGTGTTTCTTGTGAGTTCAATGAGGTGTTGTCTTCTGCTGCTCATGGAATAGTAAAATGAGGTATGTGTTCTCAAATTTATGCTGAATACAAGCTTCCTGCATTAAATACATTATTTACTTTATGAGAGCCTCAAAGTGCCATTTTACTTTGAACGTCATTCGATAGGAAATTTAATGTAGATTCAGGATTTGTAGTGGTTTGGTTGGGAACGAATGTGCATCAAGTTTTATTTTCTTATTTTCAGTGACTATGTGGGCTTTACCGCGAGAAGAATTTTTCAACGCGTGGCGGTCCTGTTGTAAAGAGGGGCGTACAGACGTCATATTTCAATATGTTACGAATAAATTTGATCCTACATCTCTTACCGACACTCAGGTTCAGGAGGTAAGAAATAAAATTAAGTTGATATCCCATAATATTAACAAAAATGGGAGAGTGCAGGAAGAAGAGTACAACGATTCCGGGAAAAATTCCGTTATTGGTTAAATGGGGCGGATTTCATCGTTTCCAGTGAACAAGAAGACATCGATGCAGCGTATGATCCGAAAACAAATTGTGTCCCGAAGGAATTTAAGGACTGTTCCGCCAAGACAAAGAAGCAAAAAGTTTGTGATATTACCGAATCACGTAGTTTGGAGGAAGTAGCGTTTGCTGCTGAAGATTCCTTTCGATCAAACGGAAAAAGAGATGCAGCAAACATCATGAAAGAGCTTTATCCCCCCCAACAAGAGGCACAAAAAATAAGAAGGCTCTATTTGCTCACAAAAAGGAGCAGGAAAAGCGTCCATTTACACCGTATGAAGCGTTAGCGTTATACTGTACGTTGACACCAAGTCTTTCTCGTACGGTTATAAATTAATGAGGAAACGTGCCATGGATTTAGGGCATTTCATTTAACCCTCATACTACGCTCTAAAGAAAGCTAAAACTGCGTGTTATCCTGTGGAGGAAGATATGACTATTAGCGATACCTCAGCTACTGTAAAGTTACAGGCAATATTAGATCTAACGGTAAGTTAATACGCTTAGTTGACACATTGCCTGTGCAATGTACTGACTCCTCTGCCACCCTTATCAGTAAATGGGGATGTGACGGAAGTTCAGGTCACAGTTTGTACAAACAGAGATTTAAGGACCAAAGTAACACAGATGCGTATTTGTTTGTAATCTGTTTTGTTCCTTTAAAACTGCACCTGAAAGATGCCAATAAAATTTGGACAAATCCCAGGCCTTCGTCAACGCGTTATTGCCGGCCAATAACATTTCGTTTTGGGAAGGAAACATCTGAAATGGTCAAACGTGAAGTTGAGTTAATTGAAAACCAAATAAAAGAGCTGACGCCATCTCTGGCTGGAAATTGGACTGTAATTCACAGCTTTCTGCAAACCATGGTAGATGGAAAAATCTGCAATATTTAGACATATACCCCAGGCTCTCAAGTTTGCTATATTTGTGGCGCGAAGCCTAGCGAAATGAACTCAATGCTGTCTGGAAGTGTTAATGTCAATAACTACGTGTATGGTTTATCGACATTACATTCGTGGATAAAGCCATTGTAAAAAAAACATCTGTTACAGAATTCCATTTAAGGTATGGCAGATTCGTTCACAAATAAGGGCAGAATTTGAACAAAGGAAAAAACAAATTCAGCAAGATTTCAAAAGAACATTTTAACATACATTTTTAATCTGGATGATTTTACATACAGTGACTTCGTCTATTTCCTCAAATAAGGCGTAACAAAAATGCTGGACTGCAAGTCCCATCGTTATTCATATTTTATCCAGTTTTAAAGAGTATGTTTTCCAATGTCATAAAATATAATGTAAACATCCATATCGTGATTTTTACTACCGAAAATGGACGATCCTTTGTTGCTTTCAGAATATTTTACACCTCCCCTTACCCCCTCGCCCCTATATATTTACCCCCCCCCCCCAAGATCGTACACTTCAGCCGATGCCATAAATGAATTACGCGACCTCGAAAACGGTATATTGCCAACTTTTAATATAATCCCACCAGTATTAACGAAGTTATTAATTTTTTCCACCTAGAATTGCGATTCGACACACTGTGCGTCGTTTTGATTTATTTTAGATATAAGGAGATGCAACTGTGAAACCAGAGGCTGACCACGAGATCCCCGAGAATGAAAGGTAGGTGTTCTACTTCGAGCTAAGTGCATTTTATGTAATTCACAGTTGTGTCGTAATTTCCGCCACGTATATTCACGAGGGTCTTGTTGGAGTGGATCCTTGACTGGTATTTGCGCCGGAGCTGTCTGGGTCTACGAATCCAGCAGTGCTTCGGATATCCAACAGACCGCCTCTAGAATATACGGGGACAGTACCTGGTGTACATAGCCATTGATGTGGATACACTTACGAGTATTTATTCACTTAATGTATGTAATTAAACTACTGTATTTAATTAGTTTGATGTTTTTACTATCGAATTTGGCCAACTATGGACCGCAAGGAACTCAAGACTTATTGGCTCTCTTTCTCTTCTCTTCCCAGAACTTCTCCTTCCTGTCACTTCTTTGTTTTCTCTCCTCCTCGGAAATGATCCGTTTGGGCCTCCTGCTAGGTGGATTCTCCAGAAATAATTTTACTCTGTCAACTCGACTGCGGAACTCTCTCCTATCATGGGCCATCGGTGAAGTCATTCCAACTTCTGCCACAACCTTCTTCAACTCATCTACCCATTAAGATGTAACCTTTAACCCCATGATGTAGCTGAAGATCCTTTTGGTCAGCCTGCCTTCATCCATTCGTTGTAAATGTCCGTAGAACTATAGCCTCCGCTTCTTCATTGCGTCTGTGATCTTTTCAGTACAGTTGTAAAGTTCTTCATTTTTCCTCTTCTTCCATGTCCCATCAGTAGTCTTCTGTGGCCGAAGTATTTCTCTCAGAATATTCCATTCTTTCTTTTCTAGTACTTGAAGTTCTTCCTTTTTACTTAAAATAAGACACTCTGAAGCGTACAATCCTTAAGGTTGTACTACCGATTTGTAGTGTCTGATTTTGGCCTTGTATGATAAAGCTCGTTTGTTGTATTTATTCTGTGTTAGTTTGTAGGCCAAGTCCAGTTTTCTGGTTATTCCTTTGATTTCGTTCGAATTACTTATTTACAATATTTATTTATTTATATATTTATTTAATTATCAATTTATTTATCCATTTTTATTTTATAGTCCTTTACAGGGATTACTTCATAATAAATTAATTAATTAATGTTATTGGTTTTACGTCCGTTTTAACTACTGCGCCTTTCAGAGACACTGGGGTGTCGGATTTTGCCAGGACGGGGATCTTATACGTGCCAATAAATCTACTGACACGGTTCCCTCCCATTTGCTCACCCTCAAATGCCAGCTGACTGCACCAGGAATCGATCCTGCAACGTTGGGAACAGCAGGCGATAACGTTACTGCTGAGCCACACAGCCAGTCTGATTATTTCAACCAATTGCAGTATTATTATTATTATTATTATTATAGCTTGCCACGGTGGGTGAGTAGTTAGCGTGTCGGTCTACTAACCCCAAGCTTGCAAGTTCGCTCCTGGCCGTGGTAAGTGAATTTTGAAAGGCGGCAAAAATACGACACGCATGTCATACGATGTTAGCATGTCAAAGAACGCATTTGAATTCAGTAGGCCGTTTCATAATGGCAAAATTAAGCTCGGGAGTTTCCGCCAACACAAAGTTCCTCATTTCTCTACTAGAACGCGCTATAGTGTTCAAGGAGCTTAGATATCTAACCTCTTTGACTTTCATAGTGCTTCAAGGAACAACGAAATTTGACTTGCAAGCTACCCTCTGGGTGTCAAATTACAAAGCTTGCACTCGGCACCCGAGGCCATACGATATTATTATTATTATTATTATTATTTTTATTATTATTATTATTATTATTATTACCATCATCCAGGTCTTTTGTCCCTAATGACAAAGATGATTATGGGAGCATACTACACTTACAGTACTAACACTCACACTACTTGATAACTAACTTACACAGCACGGTAGAAAGAGAAATGGAAATAATATAAAGAACACGGGAATGTCCTCAAACCTCGAAATATAATGATTCAGGGACTTGGAACGTACAGGAACCATGAAAGCAGATAGAAAAGAGCAGAGTGTTCGTGTGAAAAATAGGTCAGAGGTAAGTCCCAATCTCACTATCCGTGAGCCCTTCAGGTTATAGACCGTTCAGTGTTAACCAGGAAAGAGAAAACAAAGCCAATCAATTAAGGCGGGAAGATACAATCGTGTTTGGAGGGGATGAAGGGAGGTCGACATGAAAGATGAAGGAAATGAGTCCGACACAAGCAACTATTCTCAGCTGGAGTCACGAGATCGCCAACCCAAGTACCACCAGTTGAGATCCTCTCAGGGGAGTATTAAACAAGATGTTCAGTAAAGAACATATAGCCTAATTACTCCAAAGTGCATGGGTATACTTATTATTCTTTGTCCTTTTCAAGGAGTATAAATGAATATTGGTTCTAGTAGCTTGTTGAAATACCAAGTACACGGGGCTAAATGACATTGATGTCATTACATCTCAAATGAAACAACAACAACAACAACAGCTTCCTACCCTAATCCTGCCTCGTATAAAAGTACACACACTAGTAAGCCTACAGACATCACAGTGACACAGCTTATCAGAAAACTTCTACACACACCCAAATAAACGGGGCTACAAGACCATGATGCTGAATAACCCCTAAAGAATCAGCAACAAAAACAATAACAACAATAGTCTCTACCGCGGATCAAGGACAACGAATTTCAATCGCTGTAGTCGAGTGTTGAAGTATATTTATGTTCGACCCTCACTATTATGTGTCAGAAAACCGTATCATAATGATGGTCATTATAACACTGTTTTTCATTACGATACAGTTTCTCCAGCCAATCAGAGCTCGTTCATTGACCAATTAGGTAACGATACCTTCGCGCATGTGCTCAAAATCCAACATGTCGGACATAAACACAACATCGAACTATAATAAATTACCGACATGGAATAAGCACCGTCCATATTATGTTCGCGTAAATAAACTGGCGAATATGAGACAAGAAATAGCACTGTACCTTAATATCACCAACACTAATTTCTACACAGCGCATTGCCTTCAAACGACAACGGTGACAATATTACTGAGGGACGGCAGATGTAAACATATGGCCTGCATATGGCATTGCAAGAACACAGAGCGCATGCGTCGGTCGTTCAGATATCTTGAATGACAGAGAGATCACACACAGCGCTCGCTCTCTGATCACAAATTTCAAGTGGCTGACTGTCAACAGATATTTACGAATATTTATGTTAAAACATATAATAAAGTTATAATTATCGTCGAACATAATCAGTCGTATGCAACTCGCCTATAATGGTAATTAAGACACTCGTATGGAAATTATAAAACTCGCATAAGCTCGTTTTATAAAATTACTCGTGTCTTAATTATAGCCATTATAGGCTCGTTGCATAATGTACTAGTATAGTATATTCGATTGCAAATAAACACTATGCTTATTATTATAACGTGTGAGTAGTTATAAATCAATAAATACAAAAGAATCAATTAAAAAATTGAACCTGATTGGATTTGATCCACGGACCTCTAGATAATGAGTCTAGAACGCTACCACAACACTACACACGCCCAGTACCAACATTAGGCTAATAACTGGTTTAGTACAACTGCATAAGATATTTCTTCTTGGAATGAACGATTTCATTATCGTCTTCTGCCGTTTTTATAAATCATTTTATACTAAATGTGTATTATTTTGTTCAGTACATTCCTAAAAGGATATAAACTCACGAAGTGAATGACAAATATTAGCCTCCATTTCGAACCAACGGGGTGGCACGGCACAGCACGATATGGCACGGTCGGCCTGACCTGATAGTCACTTCTATGGTTATATATTGTATTATAAAATTCTAATATCCTACCGGTCACCTCCTTGAAGACAGTTTAAACCTCCCTATGTACGATAAGCTGATTTGTTGAGGCCAGGCCTTGTTGAATCGTAAGTTACGGTTTGGCTATAATACTTGCATGATTCATATATCCGCCATCTTGAAACTATTTGTCTAATGACCTTTTGAAACCTTCCCACATTAAGGTATATTGCTGAAACATTTGGTAGAGATCGGATGATTAGGTTAGTCGATAATGTAAACAAAATACTGACAAAATTAGAAATTCCCAGTCGGTTTTACTTTGGGGAATATTCCCACATAAATTTCTTCCCATAGACATCGATCCAGCACTACTCATACGATGTAAGTCACAGTGAGATTCTTTGTATCAATCTGTGGCTTCTTTATATCTCAATAGAGTTGATTAAGTGTGAAAATAATACAGTTTTTTTTAATTTAATTATCATATGTAATTTGTTTTTCTCATTGTTGATCTGATTTAAGATGGATATTTTCCTTTCTTCAAGTTGAAAAAATTACAACATTTTAATGAGATCCCAAATTCTAGTTCTATTTATAATCGATATAATGTAGATAAGCATATATTTGAATAGTTCGTCTGATAGGTTAGTTGCACCCGATGGTAATAATACTTAGATTGCGCCTGACGGAAGGTTAAGATTGGGAATAGTGTAGGTGCCCCAGGACTTGAAATAAGGTACTATCCCAGCTCCCCTCTTCGTATGTAGTTTATTTCATTTAGCGTATGGCTTTTAGTGCCGGGAGTGTTCGAGGTCATGTTCGGCTCAACACAGACAGTAGCTGCTTCAAGCGGACACCCATAGGGTGAGCTACACGTTCCGTTCAATTTCAAGTAGTTCCAACTTTCGCAACCACATATCACTGACACCTGACACTGAACTTTGATAGAGCATCACAACGAAATCTAACCTAGAAACTTAGCTTCACACAAGTTTAGTTAGTAGAAGGATGTTTTACATGCCATAAATCTATGACATGGGACCGCTGACTTTACTTCCCCTCCGAAGGAAGGCATACTGAAGGATTTTAACGCTCTTAAAAAATCCGACGACTTCGGCCGGGTTTGAACCAGCGATCTTAGGCACAGCAATTCAGCATGCTACCAACTACGCCACCGAAGCCGCTCTTCGTATGGAGTGATCCACAGTATGTGGTGTAGTGTCAACTAGAGCACTCGATGAATTTATGAACGCGAAAGCTGACGAGAGCCTTCGAGAGTCTAGTGACTGATTCAGTGTTCCAGACAGAGGGTCTTCATTGGAGATGGACAGCTCCGGTCATTAATCAAGTCAAGTGACACATGATACAGGCTCATAGACTAGCTCTTATCTGGTGTGTTATCAATTACACAGAACATTAATTCCCCAGACCGACAGACGGGGTGGTCAAACAAAGCGAGTTTTTTGGTGCTAAAGGAAGTGACAAGCATTGATAAAGGATAGTGATATTGTGTTTATTGCATGGTGAGAATGTCAAGTATTATGATTTATTAAAATGTCAGAAGGATACACGTATTAGCTTTTCAAGATACGAGTGCCGGCGGGCAAGGCGTGAATTAGTCTTTGTTTTCTAGTGTCACACTGTCAACCTGCTGATTAACAGGTACAGCCACGTGGGTAGTATATGACTCAGTTCCAATAGCCTCACTCGTCGTTTTTCTTTCCGTGGTGACATGAGCTGCTGTTACACTTAGCTGTGCTGTTGCGAAACAACTGAAGGGTCTATGGGAAGAAGGGCGAATGCCACTCTAAATGTAAAATCGAGATATCAGCGCGATCTGGTAGGTCTCTTTGCGACGTATTGAAGGCACACTTGTGTCTGGCTAAGAACAACGAGGGTCGTGCGAAAATAGCGTTTCAAGTTGACGCGTACATATAAGAACCTGTAAGTTAAGTAATGAAACTTTAAAACTCGTTTCCTGAACATTTTACAATATTTGACATTCCCCCTTCTTCCCGTGGACCCTTCAACTAGAAACGCGCCATTCTTAATTCTCCCATTATTATTAACTTTTCAGTTCACATTTCACAATATAACTTCTGTCTAACACAAGTAGCGCGCGCAATGCTGCTTGACTTATGTGCCTACTGCACTCTGCTATCATCACTGTGTACCCCTGCTTGTCCTGTAATACCAACAAACCCTGGCGCAGCCAAGCTCAGCGGCATTTGTATTTTGAAAGGCTAATACCATACCACAAATTAAACTTGTAGCCAGGGGGTCCTCATACGTGATCATAAGCCACGGTACCTTCTTTACATGTAATGCGAAACCATTGGAAGGAACCCTTTGCTTAAGGAATCTCACATCCATCAATTAGGAATCGAACCCGATCTATCCTGGTGCGAAGTTAGCACTCCACCACCACGCCCATGTAGTAAACAAAATTAACCTAGTAATTTTTCAACATTATAGATATCACTGTCATCGCCGGTCACTTGTATTTTTAAAGTGTTACAGTCAAATGCACACCTCGCCCCAAAGTGGGCAAGTACAGATACTACCCGCATTTGTTTTTGTGTTTGTTTTTGTTTTTGTAATTCGTTTTGTTATTGTTACGGTAATGATTTTCTTTTTGGTATTGTTACGGTATTGTTATTGTTACGGTATTGTTTTGTTATTGTTATAGTATAGTTTTGTCACGAAATTGATTTTGTTTTTGTTACGGTATAGCTTTTGTTACTGTTCTTGTTACGGTATTGTTTTGTTATTGTTATTGTTACGGTATTGTTTTTGTTATTGTCATTGTTATGGTATAGATTTTGTTATTGATATTGTTACGGTATAGCTTTTGTTACTGTTCTTGTTACAGTATTGTTTTGTTATTGTTATTGATACGGTATTGTTTTTGTTATTGTCATTGTTATGGTATATATTTTGTTATTGTTATTGTTATTGTTACGGTATAGTTTTTTATTGTTATTGTTACGGTTTTGTATTTGTTATTATTATAGTATTGTTTTTGTTATTGTTATTGCTATTGTTATGGTTATCGTAATTGTTGTTGTTATTGCATTTCTTATTGTTATTGTTACGGTATTGTTATTGTTACGGCATTGTTCTTTTTATTGTCATTGTTACAGGATCGTTTTTGTTATTGTTATTGCTAAGGTATTGTTTTGTTATTGCTATTGTTACGGTATTGTTATTGATATTGTTATTATTGTTGTTATTGTTATTGTTATTGTTATAGTTATTGTTATTGTTATTGTGAATATGATTATCATCTCTTGTGCATAGTATATATGAATATAGTACGGTATGATATTCTGTGAATAGGGCGATAACTAGAGTGTGAAGTGGTGGTAGGTGATGGTTAATTCTGGTTAATTTGGGGTTGAGCCTGTAAGTAAGAGAACATTCAAACATTTACTCGGAATGAGCGGAAACCCCGAGGATTGATACCCATATCTGCACCGATAATCGAGTTTCGGATCTCCGAATGGTCAATCTCTCTTCACGTTTCTTTCACAGCCGTGATACTTGAAGGGAAGAAAGTTGTATGTGTCCACCAATCTCGTGATTATTAGCCACGGGACCGTCTTTTTGTGTGGAACCCGAACCACTGGACGTGATATCTCACCTAGAAAGCAGAGAGACGTGTGAGTATTTCTCAAGTCACAGTAACATCAGGGGTCCCCTTCGACAAACAATACTAGGCAAGCCTTCGTACAGAACTGTATTGCGGAGCGAACGTGGGGGTAATGGTCCATCTTGCAAGCTCTATACTGACGAAGCATAATCATAAATGTATGAATTTAACACTGCCCATATTGTAGCTCGCCCTATATGCCGGGAGGCTGTTTGCTCAACAGAAGGCGGGGTGGGCTTATCAGAGAAAACACAGGCACGACTTGAGCCGCCCAGCCAACACGCCATAGAATAGATTGAGTCGTACAGACACAGCGCAGAAAGAGACATCGAAAAATAATATGGTGTACACGCCGACTTTCAAACATATCCTTAAACAATACAAACTCTATTGAACTAAAGTCGTAAAAATTTCCTACTCAGTACTGCATCATTAGAAGAACGTTACTGACTTAAATTCGCATCTAAACACTTACATGACGTTGCTTGGATAGCATATTTCTCCCATCTCAAATTATCAAAATAGTAGTACTAATACATTATAAAAAAACCCATGCTCCCCACCCCCTCATAAACATTATCATGTTCTCAAGAATAATATCCTTTGTCGTGTGTGCCCCAGAGGCAAATTTGAGCCTTACAGAAAATGTTGCGGAAATAGATTCTAGAGAATGCGCATGCGTAACGAAATAAAAATTGTTGTTGTTAATTCCTTTTAGGGAATTGGGACATCTTGATCATGAGTTGAAGTGGAAATCGAAACCACCTCTTCTCACCTTTCGCTCAGGAGGTTGAGTGGACCTATTTCTAGCCCTCAGACCTGAATTAAATTTCATGGCAGAGCCGGATATCGAACCCGGACCTCCAGGGCTACTGATTGCTAGCCGCTATAACACGAGGTGGTCCTTTTAAGTTAATGAAGATGAATAAAATTAGGCAAGGAGTAGTTACGAACCGGCCGTGGTCTACCGTCCCGACACTTGCATAGTGTTGGGACCAGGAAACCACGAAAAAACATTTCAAATATGGCCAACAATGGAGTTCTAATCCAATAAACTCCCGAGACTGGAAATAGCCTGGTCTAATATCGTCGCACGTTAATTCACTAACTTGCATGGTCTATTATTATTATTATGTATTATTATTATTATTATTATTATTATTTATTATTATTATTATTTATTATTATTATTATTTCTCTATAACGTTCGATTTATGTCCTGTATTTCATATTTAGAAATATGAAAGGAAGTAATACTTGTATCAAAGGAATTCAATTGGCCTTAGGCTTGTATCGGCTGATAAGAAAACCTTGTGGTAGAGGAAGTATGTCCATGTATCGTCTGGCCTTGGGTGGCTCAAGTAATCATCCTTTTATCTGCACTTCAGAGCGTTGTGGTGAACCTATATATAATGCGTACTGTACAGAAGCTGTGAAATAAACCCGCTGATGATGTCCGGCATTCCAAAGCGGCTGATAAGATAAAACACTGTTCGACTTTAACAAGAGCGTTATGTATAGTAGAGTGGTGTCAAATAGTTGGATATCAACTAAGCATTAGGATATTTGACCCTGGTGAGGCCAATCTTGGAATACGGCTCAGTAGTTCGGGGCCCATGTCAAATAGAGCTCATCAATGAGCTGGATGTTACAAAGGAAGGCTGTCAGGTTTGTGCTCAACGATTTTAAACCTAGAAGTAGTGTAGCTCGAATGATAGGAAAACTAGGGTGGGAATCTCTGGAAAATGGACGAAATCCAGACTATACGCTATGTTTAACACTTACACTAATCGGCCAGCATGGGGAGAACTAAACAACCGTCTGGGAAATTCCACCTACCTGAGCAGGGCAGATCATCCTCATACAGTTTAACCCGATGGCAGGGTACAAATTATGGGAAGTATTATTCGCAGATGACGTGGTCTTATGGGGAGAAACAGAAGTGGAAGTACAGGAGAGACTGACTGCTTGGAACAACAAATTTAAAGAATTTAGCCTGAAGATCAGCAAGGCCAAGGCTGTTGAAATAACCATTAGCAGAGAAAGGAAAAGTTCAATCATATATTTGGAGGGAGCAAAACTAGAATCTGTTTCTCAATTCCAGTATCTTGGAAGTATGGTCTCCAAGGATAACACCCTCAAACAATAAATTCTAAATAGGACACAGAAAGCATCACATTTCTATAACCAAGTTCGTCACTTACTTTGGGACAAAAATATACCCTTGGCAACAAAGGCAACGTTGTATCACACCTACTTTGTTCCAATCCTTACTTATGGTATGGAAACATGTACATTGCTAAGTAAGGATTACAGTAGAATTCAAGCCACAGAAATGAGATTTATTAGGACTATGAACCAAAGTACCAGGAGAGACAAGATCAGAAATGAGATACACAGAGCAACAGCTGGCATCAGGGTCCCTGTTACCAACTTTCTGGTGAAACTCAGACTTCAGTGGTATGGCCATGTAATGAGGAAGGATAGCTCTAGAACAGCTAAGAAGTACTTCAACCTGGATGTCAGAGGGAAGAGACCAAGAGGAAGACCACAGAGACGATGGATAGAGACAGTTCGATCAGAGGGGGAGAAGAATGGTTTTAACTTGGACGATGTCCAAGAACAAATGGTGTACCAAGATCGGGCAAGATGGAGAGCACTTGTTTGCCACACCCGGGAAACTGGAGATGGAAAATGATGATGATTATTTCATTAATCGTGGTATTGATAATTGGGACTCATTACCTGCCACAGTCTTAGAACTTTTCACCAAACATATTGCTGTGTTTAAAGAGAAGATTGAGATTATGTGTAAACACTCCGATGTAATTACTATAGTTTCCAAATCGCGTCTTGTGTACAATAAGGGCGTTTGATATTATTGTTTTGAAGTCATCCTATTTTTAAGAGCGTTAACAATCCCTCAGTAGGGATTTATGGCATGTTAAAGAACCTTCCACTAATTACACCTGTGTGAAGCTAAATTATATATAGGGTAAACATTCGACAAAGGCTCTTAGGTTCCGACGTTCGTCGCCAGGAGCCGACTGTGGTGCCATCTGGTAATCAAGTTCTGAACTAGTAGTCGTTGAAGGTGGCGTTTGGCGGCAAAAGTAGGAACTACTTGAAAAAATTCAATGTCCGCAGTCCTCACTTGAATTGAAAACAGATAACACACACTAATAGAGTCAGCACAATTAACACCGGTTAACAGACAGATTCTACACACCCAAAGTACAGGGGCTACATGACCGCATTGAAGCAGCCCCTAAACTGAGGAACCAACCAACGATATTATTGTTGGAAATTTCTGTAATTAATTGTACAATTTTCCTCCGGGGAATTACCCCCATTTGCAAATAAAGTAAATGAATGAATTCATTAATGAATCATTCTATAGCCAAGCGGCTAAGTGTCCTGCTGATTTTCAACTACGGTATGTTCATCTTCTTGCTTTTCTTGTCGCTTTAAGCCCCACGTGTTCGGAAACACTCTGTAATTGGAAACCTAAAGAACTCCAAATAATATTAGAGATTATTTTACTGCGTTTAAAGGTCATCAGTAGCAGATACACGGTGAGGTATGCGAAGCACTCAGTGAGGTGTTATAAAGTGAGTGTAAGAGGTGTGGGATCCCTGGCAATTCATAAGGTTTGTTAGAACTATCTACCGTTTTTATAACCTCTTAGATGGCTGTTAGTCTAGGCAGAAACCATGCGTGCTGTCAATCACACGAGACTCTCTAAAGGTAAATGGTTGAGTAATCGTTATCTGTCATATCATGTGATTATGTGTACGTGAATATTATATGATAAACATGCAGTATTGTGATGATAATAATGATAATAATTTATGTTTTTATCGTATGGCTTTTGGTGCCGGGAGTGTCCGAGGACATGTTCGGCTTGCCTGACACCGGACACCCTTAGGGTGAGCTACAATTCCATTCAATTTCAAGTAGTTCCAACTATCGCCACCAGATATCAATGATACCTAGTGGTGAACGTTGGAACTTTGATAGAGCGTTCTGACGAAATCTAACCTAACAAATTTAGCTTCACACAAGTTTAGTCTGTGGAAGGATCTTTTACATGCCATAAATCTATGACATGGGACCGCCGGCTGAACTTCCCCTCCGAAGGAAAGCATACTGAAGGATTTTTAACGCTCTTAACAAATCCGACGACTTTGGCCGGGTTTGAACCCGCACAGCAGTTCAGCATGCTACACCACCGAAGCCGCTATAATAATAATATCGTATGGCCTCGGTGCCGGGTGCAAGCTTTGTTATTTGACGTCTGGAGGGCAGCTTGCATTACGAATTTTGTTGTTCCTTGGAGCGCTATGAAAGTCAGGGATGTTAGATATCTAAGCTCCTTGACACTATAGCGCTTTCTAGTAAAGAAAGGAGGAACTTTTTGTGTTGGCTGAAAATCCCGAGATTAAATTTGCCATTATGACCACGGCCTACTGAATTCAAATGGGTTCTTTAACATGCCAACAACGTGTGACATGCATGTCGTGATTTTTGTCGCCCTTCAAAAATCACTTACCATGGCCAGGAGCGAACCTGCATGCTTGGGGTTGGTAGACCGACACGATAACCACTCATCCACCGCGACAAGCAGTATTGAGATGACTGCAGTAATGTATCTGACTCCAATTGTATAGAACAAAACAGGAATTGAAGTACAAGGCTATCGCAGCCTAGTGTGAGTATGCAAAACCTGAGGCTGCAATTGAAACTCATCATGGACGCGGAGTATTACCGTCCGTATTATTTAATTTAAAATCTTGGTGGCCATCGGCCCCATGTGCTTGTGTGTGAGTAAAAAATGTGTTTAATAAGCTGTGTTATTGTGGAGTCTAGAATAGAGTGTGTATTTGAAATCATTAAGGAGTGGTAAACTACGGAAAACCAACTTCCAGGATGGTCAGTGGGAGAATTTAACCCAGTTTCTTTCAGTTCTTCTTCATAGCTGACTATACCCCCTTCGTGCCGTCAGATCAGAATTAAATTACTTGGCAGAGTCGGGAATCGAGCCCGGACCTCTGGGGCGACAGCCAAGAATCCTAGTCGCGACACCAGGACGATACTTGGTTAAGTATTCAGTTTGTCTGATAACCTGTGCTCCTGTAGTGACTGTAGAAGTGTGTGGAACAGTAATAATAATAATAATAATAATAATAATAATAATAATAATAATTTCGTATGGCCTCGGGTGCCGGGTGCAAGCTTTGTTATTTGCAGCCAGAGGGTAGCTTTCATGTCGAATTTCGTTGTTCCTTGAAGCACTATGAAAGTCAAGGAGGTTGAAGCTCCTTGAAAATTATAGTGCTTTCTAGTAGAGAAATGAGGAACTTTGTGTAGGCGGAAACTCCCGAGATTAATTTTGCCATTATGAACACGGCCTACTGAATTCACAGAGGTTGTTTGACATGCCAACATCGTATGGCATGGTGTCGTAAATTTGCCGCCTTTCAAAAATCTCTTACCACGACCAGGAGTGAACCTGCATGCTTGGGGGTTAGTAGACCGACACGTTAACCACTCACCCACCGTGGCAAGCTGTGAAACTGTAATTATAAGGGAAGGGAATGGGATAGGTACACCGGCATTTGAAATAAGGTACTATCCCAGCATATTCCTGGTGGGAGTGTGTGGGGGGAGGGGGGGGGGGGAACCACCACTCATGATAGCTGCTGTTAGTGCCGGGGTTTAACCTCCGGTCCCCCCAGTTCCCCATAGCAGTCGTGGTGAGATAGTTAACGCGCCCGGCTATGCCACAGATAAAGAAAGGCAGTGAAAAGAACAGAATTGTGGCACAAGACGTTTTGCGTCTGTTGTGACGATTTACTATCTCGACGGATCCTCCCTGCTCCAATTTCATTCAAAATTGTAATGGGCAAACACTCCAGAAGTCACAGCTATATCCCTCCAATGTTTCCTAGCTGACATCTCCCAAGTTTTACGACTTTCCAAATGAGATTTCTGTAAATGTTTTCTTCCCTTTAAACACCCTTATGAGATCGTTACCGCCTCTCTTCCAATTCCGTATCTTCTTCCACACAGTCTTCAAATGTCATCTATTTAAGGCCAATAGTATGCTTGAAATAAAAATAAATTCCTTGTGGAGCAAGAACGCGACCTTCTTCGTGTACGATGCAATCAACATCTCTTCCTGAGCAGTGGAAGTACAGTATCGTATCCTTGAAGTGCGGGGAAATAATCCAGAGTCTTGTTTCCTGTTGACATTTTCCAACAAACAGCAGCCTCGAGAAACTCCCACAGGAGCACTAATGGAGTTGTAGGTGGCAGAGATAATCAGGCTTGTAGACATATAAAGTATGCCTTTGAAAAAAGCGGGAACCTGGTGCTCTAAATGTGCTCCTTATGTTCCTTCATTAATTGTATTTTCAATTTTGATTTCTTTTGTAGTGAATTTTTGATTTGATATATTTTTTTACCTTACTGATATATGTCAGCAGCGGGTGCGAAGTATGATTGTGTTTAATTTTGCTTGAATTTAATTTTAGTAATGAAATATGATTATCCCTCCTGCGTTCTACGCCATGGCTTTTGCCCCTCAGTTCCAGGCTGATATTATCCGGTTGTCTCCCTAACTGGCACTTCAAGCAGTTTCGTGTTCACTCTGGCACCAATTATGAACACGAAACTGCTTGAAGTTTCAGTTAGGGAGACAGCCTGTATTATTACAGTATAACCATAGTTGATTTTGTATAACCATATAATCACTCCGGACTTTTATCACCATTTTAGAAGTTCACCTAACATTAGATATGCAACATTTAGCATACACCGACAGTTGCATTACCAACACTGCAACTAAATAATTGTACATATTGTATATATGTTTCACCTGTATTCTCAAACCTAGATGTTATAGCCTAAGTGTAATGGATCTGATGATGATCGCTTGACGATCGAAACTGGTCATCCTAGTGTATTTATTAATCTCATGTAATTTATTTCAGGATTAGGGCATAACCCAGCTCTATTTGGGTACATTCATGTTGACCGACTGAAAAGCACCATACTTTTGTTTACTTAGGCAACACTGAAAAATGGCTTCAAACCTCACAAACTTCAATACATAACCTGTGAACGCGATATGCAACGCGGTTCTTTATGTGTTGAATGGAAGGTAATATGAAGGACCTCTTACAGCGGCCTGCAACATCAAAAGAGGGCAATGATCAGGTGGTTGACATTGATGTACACGAGTAATGCTCAAGATCAAAGATATTGTTACGTGCCACCCCCCTAGTGGCACTTTTGTTAACTGGATTACGGTGGGTAGAAAACACAACACCAATTACTGCTTTAAAGAGAAGTTAGCTTTATTGCTTGCAGGAAGATACAGCACTCATCAGTAAATACAAGCAATTATTACCTTACTCCAGTTTCCTCAAGTCTCTGCCTTTGGAGAGTTCTTGCCCCCTTTCACTTGTCAACAAGCCGCAGAAGTTAATCCCTCGTAATGATGTGGCCCCGTGCGTTGGCTGGAAATATCTGCACTCAGCCTGTCACCGTACTACGTACCGTTTCATAATGCACCACAATCACTTCCTCGCTGTCAAGAGAATCAGCTTCACTAATGGTTTCGCAAGTCACCACACTTCTGTCGCTCAGGATAAACACTCGCACTAGCTCATAAAAACACAACGACAACTGCTTGACAGGTCGCACTTATATAGCAGGCCGGTGACTCAATAAATGCTTCTAGATCCATCCAGGGTTCACGGCTTCTCGAGTTTTCCATCGCTGGCTCAGTCACGAATATTCTGGACTATCCCTTTGTCCTAGTAGCCCTGTTGCATAAGGCGCACGCAATACAGGAGGAAGGGCACAGCCCAGCCCCTGGGGCAGTTGTGACTCATGCGGCGAGCGATGACACATACTCACAGCCGTAACAATATGTAAAAAAGAAAATTGTGTTGTACTGTACTGTATTATGTTAAACGTTTGATTCAGTTGTGTTGTATTGTGATGTAATAGTAATAATGTCCCTATTGTTGTTTGTTTAAATATTATTGTGTTTTAGCCTATTTTCATTTATGAAACAAGATGTACAGTAAAGAACATATAGCCTACTTTCTCCTAAATGCATGGGTATTGTTATAACTCTTTGTCTTTTTCAAGGAGTATAATTCGATGTTGGTTGTAGTAGCTTGTTGAAATACAACGTGCTATAGGGATGTTAAACATGAATATGAGGTGCCCTTTGCTAGTGCTACCTCTGTATAAAATTTCATTCAATTCGGTTTCACCGTGTTTGAATTAATATGGTGAATCGATTTGCACACATACATTGCCGCTTTCTGCGAACTATTGGGCAAATGACCTTGTAGTTCAGTCCAAAGATGCTTCCCACAAAAGGGTATGTTGTTGCAAAATTTAGTAGAGATAAAATGATTAGGTTGGTCGTAATTTGATTTAAACTTTTAACATTTGGGTGGCCGCCATTACGTTTCCGTCAAGATGGCGGCGATATAAAACATGACACTGAGTTTACTTTTGCGAGTGCTACCTCTGTACCAAATTTCGTTGAATTCAGTTTCACCGTGTTTGAATTGGTAGGGGCAATCGATTTGCACACATACATGGCCGCTATCTGCAATCTATTAGCTTGATGATCTTGCAGTTTGGTCAAAAGATGCTTACCACACAAAGGTACGTTGTTGCAAAATTTAGTAGAGATCAAATGATTAGGTTGGTCGTAATTTTATTTAAGCTTTTAACATTTGGGTGGCCGCCATTACGTTTTCGTCAAGATGGTGGCGATATGAAACATGACACTGAGTTGCCTTTGGCGAGTGCTACCTCTGAACCAAATTCCGTTCAATTCGTTTTCACCGCGTTTGAAGAGATAGGGGAAATCGATTTGCACACATACATGGCCGCCATCCGTAAATTATTGGGCTGATGACCTTGTAGTTCAGTCAAAAGATTCTTCGTATATAAAGGTATAATGTTGTAAAATTTGGTAGAGATCAGATGATAACGTTGGTTGTAATTTGATTGAAGCTTTTAACATTTGGGTGGCCGCCATTATGTTTTCGTCAAGATGACGGCGATATAAAACATGACACTGAGGTGCCCTTTGCTAGTGCTACCTCTGTACCAAATTTCGTTCGATTACGTTTCACCGTGTTCGAATTGATAGTGGGGGACAGACATTCAGAGTATACACACTCACACTCACACACACATACACAGACACACTATTTTTCACCCTGTGTTGATCTCATAAGTCTACTTTCATTTTTTGCAAAAATCGAAAGTAGGCTAAAAATAGGATTGTGAGGTCACCTTTTGGTCGTGTGTGTGCGTGTGCATGTGTGTATGTGTACCCATAATAACTTCTAAACGGCTGGAGCGATTTCAATGAAACTCGGTAAGGTTATAGTACTATTTCGGTCAACCCCGACCGTGCCCTTCAAATTTTATTGTCTCACCAATCCAACATGGCGGCTGTGCGAAATATTTCACCGGCATTCTATATCTCCGAAACTATTACTCATATCAACCTGAAATGTTGTACGGTGATAATGATTAAGGGCTCTACTAGACGTTAACCTATGTAACTTTCAAAAACTTGTTGAACATAAAACGAACATGGCGCCCAAGCAAAGTTGAAACATTTAAATAGACCTTTCTTATGATGTAACCATCTGAACGCAGTGAAACTTGATACAGCAAACAACTATACAAAGTGGAATGCACTGACTTCTAATTTAGTTCAATTGTTTACATAACCTCAAGATGGCGGCTGTGCAAAATTTTTAAATTAAGGTTTTATTTCTTGTGTTCTATTCATGCGATCTAAATCAAGTATTTAGAAATGAACGTACACAATAAACCTCATCTAATAGTTCACAACTGTATGGCCTATATATATGTTAGAATCCAACATGGTGACTATCCGAAATATTTAGATGGTTCTCAATATATATTAATCCATGACAGCAATCAAACTTAAAGTTTTTATGTGTATAGAGGCTATAAGCATAAGTTTACATATGGGCCGTTCAATAACGTGGTGAGCACAAATCCAACATGGCGGCGGTGACGCGGGAAGTCAGTTGATTGCAGCTGATTCAAAGAATACTGTACTTATTATGAATCCAGTTATTCGCGGAACATATAGCCTACACATCGATATATCCAGAGAGAGAACGAATCCCGCCAGCCGATATATCGTCCCCCTGGCACAAAAAGGGTTAAGACCACGACGTTCTAGTCCCACAATAGCACAGAACGCAGGGCTTATAATGTTCACCATGGTTCCGTATTGACGATTAATAATATTTGATATAACGTTTATAAATTATATAAAAAATCTTTCCGCTAAGTCAATACTTTATTGCATTATGTAATCAAAGGATCATATATTTTGGCATGTTTCGGGGCCTAATTGAGTTTCGCACCCTTCGTAAGCCTTGATTAATGTCAAACTAAGAAGCTAGCATAAAAACCTGTGTTACAATGTTGATGCCATTTAAAAGAAAATACAACTAAAAAGATGATTTGTTATAATAAGTGATGAACACATGGTGAAATGAAAAAGATGTAAATGTGTAAAAACTACAAAGACATTTAAAAAACACTATATAAAAATACACTTTAAATACACTTGTGAGAAGCAATCAGAACCAAATGTTTGAGTATGCGCAATGTGAAAAATGATCCTTACATAATACAATAAAATATTACCTACGTGGAAAGATTTCTTGTACAATTTATAAACGTTACACCAAATATATAACACAGATCATCAGTGAGATTCCACACACACCCAATAACAAAGCGTTGATCAAGACGTGGTCCCACGTTCAAAACGACAAATAGAATCCCTAATACAGACTGTTCCAAATCCACGACTTTGATTATGCGTACACGCGAGTACTCAGCAGTGATGCTCGGAGCACGGTTGGAGAGGGACTGGGGGTGATAGCCTAAACGTCACTGGGCGAAGGTCATAACACAAGACCATGCGCTTCCTGCCAATCTTGATGTATCCTCCGGTTAGTAACGGCCGCCCCTACAGTAGAGCTGTATTGCATATTGCAGGTTTACTCATGCAAGGTGGCAAGTACTCAGCTGCTCACGAGCGAGCTGCTCGGCTGGAACAGCCTGCCCTAATAGTTCCCTATTTGTTGTGCCCTTTCCCTCTCTAGACACTTGACTTACCGGTGATAGTCCGTGAACAACGCGAAATTATCTTTGATTTAACACGGACATCTTGGGCTATTGCTGGACATTTCATATAGATTGTGACTGAAACATTTTCTGGAAGAAACGATAGAATAGTTCAGTTACTGCTCTCAAATTCGGAGCATGAAAAGGAGTGTTTCACTTAAGTTACAAGAAAAGTTTTGTAGGCGGATGGATTTTTAATATTGCTGACACCAGCTGTCAAAGGAAGACAAATCACCGTTTTTGATCGGCACGCAAATGGGTGGTGTGCTGGCACCTTACCTGACTTGGACTGGCTCCAGACACTGCAGACTCTGTTTGCCAGTACAATGGGACACGGCGCCGCGCCGGGCATCTTATGAACACAGCCGTAAATTACACATAGCAGCATGTCTTGAGCACCCTTAACAACACGATAAGCATATGTCATCTTTTTACACGGCTACCGTCAGTGGTGGCTACGCTCGCTAAAGCGCAGCGTTAAGTCATGGGGCCAAGCTCTCTGCTGACTCGGTAGACGCGTGGGTTCGAGCGCCACCGTTATTATTATTATTATTATTATTATTATTATTATTATTAGCGTATGGTACAACACAAAACAAACAACATAAACAATATACATACGTACAATAGGTAACACATTACAACTGTAACAATCATGCAAGGGAAAGGGTGTTCAAATATTAATGTCTAAATTTTCTAGCCTTCTTATGGCTTCAGTAGAGGCTATTACAAAGTCCTGTGTTGATACAGTGAATGGCCTACTAATACACTCAGTGACAATATGGTTCATAGTCTGTTCAACTGCACCACAATCACAGGTTGGGGAAGATCGCATACCCCACTTAAACATCATTGGTCCGCATCTCCCGTAGCACCACCGTTGGCCGTCCTTGAAATGGTTATCCGTGATTTCCCATTGTCAACTCCAGGCAAATGCTGGGACGGTAGCTTCTGAGAGGCCACGGCCGCTTCCTTCCACTTCCTTGTCCAGTTTCATTCACCATCATTCATTACATCTCTTATTAACTCCTCTCATGAGGTTGGCGTCAGTAAGGGCATCCGGCCGTAAAAACCATCCGCCACAATAACTTCCATCGCATCTCATCCTCGACCCCGTTGGAAAACGGGAATAATAAGGGGTAGACATACATCTTTTTACACGGCTGTGTCGGTGTCGGTAGGTGTCGTTGACGGTAGCATTTGGAAGGGAAAGTAGGAACTTCTTGAAATTGATGTTTAATATATCGAACACTTATTTACAATATTCTCCGATGTGATGTAAATTAAACATAACTTTCGTCCATACAGTTCCCAGACTTATTGAATTTAACAGCCTAATTAAATGTTGAGCTATTTTGGTTGCTATATTCGACAGCCAAGAATGCTAGCCGCTACACCAGGAAGTGGACTTAAGATCACGGGTTCAAACTCGGCCAAAGTCATCGGATTTTTAAGAGCGTTAAAAATCCCTCAGTTTGCCTTCCTTCGGAAGGGAAGTAAAGCCGGCGGGCCCATGTCATAGATTTATGGCGTGAAAAAGAACCGTCCACTACAATTGTGTAAAGTTAAATTTGTAGGTTAGATTTGATTATCGCTCTATTAAGATCCAACGTTCGCCTCCAGGTGCTGGTTGCGGTGGCATCTAGTAGCCAAGATCACAGCTAGGTGTCGTTGACGGTAGCATTTGGTAGCAAAAGTAGGAACTACATGAAATTGATCGCCTGCAGTCCTTACCTCAATTACTGATAACACACACTAATAGAGCCATCACAATTAACACCTGTTATCAGACAGATTCTGCACATACCCAAAGTACACGGTGCTACATGACCACATTGTCGCAGCCCCTAAACTGAGTCTGAGAATAGTTTCTTCATACCTGCATACAGGCTATAAGCTAAGTTATTCTAGTCCTCAACGTGCTTAGCACAGTACATTTGGACCACCTCGCAATCTGTAGACCGAACGGCTGTCACGGTAACCTTGTATTTAAACCAAACCAAATACCGTGACACCACAGCCCATCACGGACCCTGGACTACGAAGCGACCGCTGGCCAGCCATTCGGTCCACAGATTGCGGAGTGACGCGTGGTTATCACGTCAAGTCCTCTCGGCTGTTAAACTTGACAGACAGCTCCTCAATTATCATCACGTCAGTTTCTAAAATCCCTGTCGGATCCGGGAATCGAACCCGGGGCCTCCGGTATCGAGGCAGGCGTGCTACGCCAACACCACGGGGCCAGCATTTGTTAAACATTGTTACTAATTGTAACATAGAAACACCTTTTATAACTTATCATGCCGCGAAGGAAAGCAAATATAGGTTCAACACACACCCAAGTACACGGGGGTGAATGGTCACGAGACTTACAGTAGTACGTAAGATGTGTAACATCTGACATATTATCCTACTATGAAATTGAGATGAAATTTATGTGAAGTCATCTGACATGTTATCCTACTCGTGTACTACACAGCTTGGACATTCTTAAAATGTTAATTTACGCTCCGTTTTCATACTGGTACTATGATGAATGTTTAGTTTTTTTAAGCGTATGACTTTTAGTACCGAGAGTGTCTGAGGACATGTTCGGCTCGCCAGTTTTGTAGCTGCTTCGAGGAGGACACCCAATGGGTGAGCTACACGTACCGTCGCGTGTGGAGTGTTGTCTGGGGAGGAAAGTTTGAATGTAAGGACGAGGAGTTGGAAGGTAGCGGCTGTGGCCTATAGTTAGGGACCAACCCCGGCATTTGCCTGAAAGGAAGATGGGAAACCGCAGAAGACTATCTTCAAGGTTGCCGGCGGGGGGATTAGAACCTCCTCGCCTCCCGGATATGAACGACTGCCAGCAGCCACGCCGTAACGACCACGGATAACTCACCCGGTAATGTTTAGATTGAATTGGGGATATGGTACTGTCACACTTGTTTGAACAAACCTCACATATTATATTGTAAATTAAGAGAAGGAATGAAACCATAGTCTCTACCCTATCTACAGACAGTAGAAATAATGTTCAATACAATCAAATTTCCCAACTCCTGCTTGGTGCAAACCATTGTAATTAAAATTAGATAAATCGTAATTGCATGTAGATTCTGTTAAAATGGCGCATAATGTCATGATAGATATCGTTTAAATCGATAATCTGGTAGCAAAAATAATTGCTGGGACTGGGGTTCGAACCTGGGACCTCATGATTCGCAGACCAAGATGCTATCCACGCAGCCATTACAACCACAGAAATTTTGAGTACAAGACAAGTCAGGTACTCATTTTCACGTGCCGGTAATAATATGGAAGTACTTTTAATGCTCCATTAATATTTTAGTTGCCTCCGTAGCGTAGCGGTCAGCGTGGTTAGCTGCCGCCCCGGAGGTCCTGGGTTCGATTCCCGGCTCTGGCACGAATTTTGAAAAGTGGTATGAAGACTGGAACTGGGTCTACTCAGCCTCGGGTGGTCCAAATGAGTAGAAAGGGTTCGATTCCCACCTCAGCCATCCTCGAAGAGGTTTTCCGTGGTTTCCCACTTCTGCTTCGGGCAAATGCTGGGATGGTGCCTACTGTAAGGCCACGGCCTCCTTCCCTCTTCCTTGCCTATCCATCATAACCTTCCATTCCCTTCCCTCATGAGGCCCCTGTTCGCTTTGCAGGTGAGGCCGCCTTGGCGAGGTGCTGATCCCATCTCACCAGTTGTATCCACTCCGATTAGATGTTCCCAGCTCTAGGACACTGCCTGAAAAATGGCGGTAGGGGTGAGTTCCCTCGCTGTGTCCATGGGAGCCACCACCATGGAGATTAAACTCGATTTAAAAACAAGATGTTCAGTAAAGAACATATAGCCTACTTTCGCCTAAATGCATGGGTATTGTTATAACTCTTTGTCATTTTCAAGGAGAATAATTGAATGTTGGTTGTAGTAGCTTGTTGAAATACAACGTGCTATAGGGATATTAAACATGAATATGTGCTGCCCTTTGCTAGTGCTACCTCTGTAAAAAAAATCATTCAATTCGGTTTCACCGTGTTTGAATTGATATGGGGAATGGATTTGCACACATACATGGCCGCTATTTGCAAACTATTGGGCTGATGACCTTGTAGTCAGTCATAAGATGCTTTTTACAAAAAGGCATGTTGTTGCAAAATCTGGTAGAGATCATATTATTTAGATGGTCGTAATTCCATTTAAGCTTTTAACATTTGGGTGGCCGTCATTCCGTTTCCGTCAAGATGGCGGCGATATAAAACATGACACTGAGGTGCCCTATGCTAGTGCTACCTCTGTACCAAATTTCGTTCAATTCGGTTTCACCGTGTTTGAATTGATAGGGGGAATCGATTTTCACACATACTTGGCCACCATCTGCAAACTATTGGCCTGATGATCTTGCAGTTAGGTCAGAATATTCTTCCACATAAAGATATGTTGTTGCAAAATTTGGTAGAGACTAGATTATTAGGTTGGTCGGAATTACATTTTAGCTTCTACCATTTGTGTGGCCGCCATTACGTTTCCGTCAAGATGGCGGCGATATAAAACATGACAGTGAGGTGTCCTTTGCTAGTGCTACTTTTGTACCAAATTTCGTTCAATTCGCGTTCACCCTGTTCGAATTGCTAGGGGGGGACAGACATTCAGAGTACACACACTCACACACACACACACACACACACACACACACAGACAGACACACTTTTTTTCGCCCTGTGTTGATCTCATAAGTCTACTTTCATTTTTTTGCAAAAATCGAAAGTAGGCTAAAAATGCTTTTTTTTCGATAATTTTCCTGCATGGAATTGAGTTTAAATTAGTTATGATGATGATGATGATGATAATTGTTGTTTTAAGGGGCCTATCATCGAGGTTATCGGCCCCTGCAAATTAGTTATGAATACACCTACTTGACAGTAAAGTGAATTCCTATAGTGGTCTATGAAAGGCTAGCTCAGTTACCGTATAAAAACATCGATATATATTACATTGATCACTGCATTACCGCAATGGGGGTTAATATCTGAATAGCCATTGTGCAGAAACATAATACCGGCTTTGCCGACTAGTTACAATGCTTCAAATTAAAGCATATCATCATTTAAATACTGATGCGAAGACTCTTAACATGTTGTTTGTGTTTCAATGTTTGAATGTCTCAATCAGTTGACACCACAGTTCAATGAGCGTTTACCGTTCAGTATGAAAGTGTTGAGCAAAGTTACTCGGGGAGTGGATGCCCATCACTTTCATCCAGAGATTGAAAAACAGTCTCTTAATAAATCATAATTGTTTTCAGCAAATATGATATAATGAATATTTTTACACCAAAGAACGACAACTTGAAGATGATTTATTGCAGAAATATCTATAATGACGCCTCCAAAACTTGAAGTAATCCGTATGTTATATGCATTCCACATGGTACCACTACCAGCTGGCAGTGCGTCTTACACACTTCCGTCCGATCCACTTCCGTCCCATTTTTCAAGATCACTCCCACAAAATATCCAGCAACCTAGTGGAAAGATGTTACACATCAAAAAGTGTGTATCCCATAAACTGCTCCCGTGTGTAGCCGAAGCAGGTATCTAGTCCCTTACACTTGGCAGATTTAATCCAGTGCCCGCATCACACGGTAGAGTTTATGAACACAGGTCAGGTGGCGGTGAATATTTACACTTAACACTTAACGATAATGAGTGTGATCAAGTACAATGGACCATATAAATCCAGCGCCATTAAAACACTGCTCTTTAAGCGGTGAATATTCACACTAGCACGACCACTGAACATATTGACAATGAGCGCAGTGCTTTGTGGCTTAACACCCATGACCGACCTTTATGTATAATGCGTTTACACAGTTCCATATCAACAAACCAAACATGTCGCCTCTCCAACAGGCTCGTCTCGCATTAAATTGCTTTTGTGTGGATACGACAATAAACACAATGCATCCCATTTCTCACTTGGAGTAGTTCAATCGAGAGCTCAAAGCACCTATTAGAATGGGCAATGGATAGTTTATAATTGTTAAAGAAAACTTTCCTGTCCGGCAACACAAATCGTGCCCAATTATATTAGGCGCGAAAACAAGTATTTATATACCCTATCCTGAAATAAATAGGAGCTTCCGTGGCTTAGGCGGTAGCACGCCGGCCTCTTACCGCTGGGCCCGTGGTTCAAATCCCGGTCACTCCATGTGAGATTCGTGCTAGACAAAGCGGAGGCAGACAGGTTTTTCTCCGGGTACTCCGGTTTTCCCTGTCACAAATTGCATTCCAGAAACACTCTCCCCTGTCATTTCATTTCATCTTACATTCGTTTAATCATTGCCCCAGGGGAGTGCGACAGGCTTCGGCAGCCGGCACAGTTCATATCCTCGCCGCTAGATGGAGGCTTCATTCATTCCATTCCCTGACCCGGTCGGTCGATTGGAAGCTGGCTGTGGATTTTCAACCTGAAATAAATATTACTTAATATATCTATCATAAAATAACACGCTTTTATGTGCAAATTGTTTCCTTTTCTTGGGGGGAGGTGGGTTACTTAATTGGATGATATGTATCGATCATCATCGTATCCTCCTCACTTAGGCTTAGTTAATGTACGATGTTTATGAATTACACTCAATCACAAATATACAGGGTGATTCTTATTAACGTTTAAAACACTCTGTAGCGACGTAGATGGCATTGAGACAAGCAATTTGATGTAGGACACTTAGGGTCACAAGTGTCCGGAAATACCTTAAAAGTGAACCACAACTGTTAAACATATGACGTCATCAGCTCGAGTGGTCAGGCCCGTGCTCCCGTACGCACACCAAAGCAAACTCTGGTTCCGTGTCTTAATGTCAACAAACAATCCGCTTCCTCCCTACGGCGGCTTCGGTGGCGTAGTCATGAATAATCTCAGTTAACTTATCGACAGCCTTGTCGCCAGCATGCTTCCATAATTCAGCAACTATGGAGTCCTCACCTGGTGCTTTGTTGTTTTTGAGTGACTGGATGATCTGATTAATTTCTTCTTTTGTGGGTGAGGTGGAATCTGGGTGTACGTACGGATTGTCTTCGAACTGAAATGTTGATTCTGGAGCCTCGCAGTTGAGGAGAGACTCGAAGTAATTTGCCAATATTTGGCAGTTTTCCTTGTCATTATAAGCAACTTTTCCATTTAGGTCCCTGAAGTGTAGGCTAGGTGGAGCATATTTACTGAGATTCTGTTTAAAAGTTCTATAGAAATCCCGGGTGTTATTCTTCTTGAAGTCTAGCTCAATTTGTGCCAGCTTGTTCTTGTCAAAATCACGTTTTACACCTCGAATAGTTTTTGCAGCCTGTTTTCTCATACATAAGAAACTTTCCCAGTTGTCTTCACTCTTCTGTGAGTTCCATCTCTGCCATGCAAGTTGTCTGAGCCTTATTGCCGCCTCACATTCACTGGTCCACCAGGCATGCTTTCTGCGTTTTATTAATGGGACTGTTTCCTTAGCTGCTGATACTATGGCATCTCGTAGTTGTTCCCAGTTTTGTGGATCCAGTGTTTCAAGCTTCTGAGTGAACTCATCATTAGACTGTAGCTTTTGCAAGTCAAACCTATTCATCTTTCGTCGCTGGACCTTTCTAGTATTTCTCGGAATGAGTTTAACTTTGATTTTAGAGAGGTAATGATCTGAAGCTAGGTTGGCACTTCTAAGAACCCTCACATTCTGGATCTCTCGATGGGCTTTACGTGAAATAGCGACGTGATCGATCTGGAACTCACCAAGGTTGGAATTTGGGGATGTCCATGTTTTCTGTTTCCTTGGCAGATGTTTGAAAGCTGTGGATTTCATAACAAGGTTGAATGCCTTACACAGTTCCACAAGTCTCACTCCATTCCGATTGGTTCTGCGGTGAGCTGGGTAATCTCCAATTATGTTTTGGAATTTTCTTTCTCTGCCGAGTTGGGCATTGAAATCTCCAAGCAAGATAACCGAGTGCTTGGCAGGGATCTCAGAGAGTATCTCCTCTAGCTCTTCCCAAAATTTATCCGTCCCTTCTGGATCTTTCTTGTTTGCCTGATTAATCGGCGCATGAACGTTAACCATTGTATAGACCTTGTTTGTACTTCGGAAAGAAAGGGTCGAGACTCGGCTGTTAGGAGAGGTGAAATTTGTGATTGAATCCAGAATGTTTCTGCTAACAATAAATCCAGTGCCAAGGTGAGGGATATTTTTTATGACACGTTTACCTACTTTACCTTTAAAAATTCTGTAACCTTGGGACTCAAAAGCATGTTCATCTGTAAACCTCGTTTCTTGAATTGCCGTGATGAAGATCTGATGCTTGGAAAGGGTGTCAAGTAGATGTTTCAGTTTACCCGTCTTTAAAAGCAAATTCACATTGAAGGTAGCAAAGAAATTGAGATGTTTGTGTTTGATCTTTCCTGGAGTCTCCGATACCTCCAAGCATGTTGGTGCAGGCTCCCCAGAATCCGAAGACCCGCATGCATCGCTCGAAGCGATGGTGGATTGGTTACCACCTGGGGTAGTAGCATTTGCTAAATTTTCCTCCATACTTTGTTCAGACAGTTGAAAAACTGTAATCTGGGGTCGGTGATATTTCACACCGGCCAATATACTGCCAAGGTTGTGAGCCTTGGAGCCCCCAACACTGATCGGCTCGCCGACCCACCTTCCCGCTGGGATTGGATGCCCAACCTTCCACTGGGTTACTCGGCTTAACAGGGGCACCTCTTGTATGATACGTGTTGGAGTTAGAGTGAAAGAGGCTAGCGTTGGTTTCTCTTCTTGAATCCAATATATTGCGCATTTCACTCTCGTTTGCCCAGAGTCACACTGACTCCTCCCGGGTAGTTGTTGCGCTATTATTAATGAAATGTATTGAATTATTATAGTGATTTCCTTCAGGAATGAAGTTGCCTACACTGTTATGTTATTTATGTTGTAGGCCTAAATCAACCGTTCCTATTTAAACTAGTGGCCTACTGAAATGTGGTTACAATTTCAATGTGGCGAAGCACAGCTTTCTTTAATTGAACTAAGCAACACTGAAATATGTTTTCTGTCACTTCAGAGTATATAACAGCGGCTTCGGTGTCGTAGTCGGTAGCATGCTGAGCTTCTATGCCCAAGATAGCAGGTTCAAACCCGGCCGAAGCCGTCGGATTTTTTAAGAGCGTTAAAAATCCCTCAGTATACCTTCCTTCGGAGGGGAAGTAAAGCCGGCGGTCCCATGTCATAGATTTATGGCATGTTAAAGAACCTTCCACTAATTACATCTTTGTGAAGCTAAATTGGATAGGTTAAGAATGTAGACAACGCTCTTAGGTTTCTACGTTCGTTGCCAAGAGCCGACTGCGGTGGCGTCTAGTAGCTAAGTTCTGAACTAGGCCTAGTAGTCGTTGACGGTGGCGTTTGGCGGCAAAATTAGGAACTATTTGAAAAATTCTAAGTTGCAGTCTGTACTTAAATTAAAAAACAGATACACACACTAATACAGCCATCACAAGTAACACCGGTTATCAGACAGATTCTGCACACACCCAAAGTACATGGGGCTACATGACCGCGTTGTCGCAGCCCCTAAACTGAGGAACCAACCAACCAACCAACCAACCAAAGTATATAACCATTTATTTTGTTGCAAGGAATTATTATTGATGTTGTTGTTGCTACTACATTACTGGCCTTGCATCGCGGCCCCACGTATCTCTACATACACAGTAAGCGTTTTGTCTCAAAATATTAAATTTGTTGCTGAAACTTTGTACGAGGAGGTTGGGACTGAGGTTATGGTGACAATAACATAGTAGTTATCGATTTTCCAATGTGTCCATATTACTGTAGCTCATAGTCCTGCGGATCGTTTGGTGGTGGTCATTTTGGATTCCGCCATTTTTAAAGAACTAACGTGACATTTAAATGTCCCATTGACTGCTTGGTGAACGCGCCCTTCCTCTGGCTTCAACGTAATAATACCGGGTGAGTTAGCCGTGGTCGTTACGGCATGACTGCTGGCAGTCGCTCACATCCGAGAGGCGAGGAGGTTCGAATCCCCCCGCCGGCATCCTTGAAGATGGTCTTCTGTGGTTTCCCATCTTCCTTTTAGGCAAATGCCGGGGTTGGTCCCTAACTATAGGCCACAGCCGCTACCTTCCAACTCCTCATCCTTACATCCATACTTTCCTCCCCAACTGTACTTGTAGCTCACCCCTTGGGTGTCCGTCTCGAAGCAGCTACAAAACTGGCGAGCCGAACATGTCCTCGGACACTCCCGGCATTAAAAGCCATACGCTAAAAATAAATGTAAAAAATAAAATAAAAACGTTATAATCCAGCACTGGAAACAGACAAATTACCAGAAAGATACTTCGAGATGCTGAATTATCTGCAGAGGCTGCTAAGAAAAAGAACCAATTTTCTACCTCCCAGTCTGGAGCATTAGAAATAGGTTGGCCTTCAACCATGTTTAACTTACTAAAATGTATATATTGATACGAAATTAATTATATTTAAATTGGGTCCTTGTTGACAACTAATTAAATTAAATACCAATGGCATTAAAAGTAATCCACCGAAAGTAAATAAAATGAATTACTAGAAGATGTTTCAAGCCTCCGTGGCTTAGGCGGCAGCGCGCCGGCCTCTCACCGCTGGGTCCGTGGTTCAAATCCCGGTCACTCCATGTGAGATCTGTGCTGGACAAAACGGAGGCAGACAGGTTTTTCTCCGGGTACTCCGGTTTTCCCTGTCAAAATTTCATTCCAGCAACACTCTCCACTATCATTTCATTTCATCTGTCATTCATTTAATCATTGCCCCAGAGGAGTGCGTCAGGCCTCGGCAGCCGGCACAGTCCGTATCCTCGCCGCTAGATGGGGGCTTCATTCATTCCATTCCTGACCCGGTCGGAGACTGGAAGCAGGCTGTGGATTTTCATTTTCACTAGAAGATGTTTATTGGATTAGTTTCGACCACATTGTGCTCTTCATCAGCATAATCTTAAGAAACAATTGATAATTGATTATTTGCTACGCATGTATTGCTCATAAGGTCTTCATGGCCTAGTTGTTACTTTTTGTAGACAAAGTAAGCTAAAAGCATTCTGTAGACACCTAGTACAGGAGGCCCTGATTGTCAATTAAGTAGAGCCAGAAACGGATATAAAAAGTATTGTTGTTATTATTGTTCTTGTTTGATTCTTCAATTTTTTGACTGGTTTGACCTCCCTGTCCTGAACTAATCGTTTCAACCCTACATAGCTACCTCACCTTACATACCGGGCAATCTGTTTAAACTATTCTAACAATGGTCTACCCCTACAGTTCTTGTCCTTGACCCGTCCATTCCATAACTAAGTTTGATATGCCAGGATGTCTCAAGTATGTGTGCTACCAACCTATCTCTTCTCTTCATTAGCAGTCAACAGAAACTTCTCTCCTCTCACACTCGTCTTAATACCTCTTCATTTGTTACTTTATCTACCCATCTGATCATCATTCTCCTGTAACACCACATTACAAATGCTTCTATTCTTCTCTTTTCTGCTGCACCAACAGTCCATGTTTCATTTCCATACAACGCCACGCTACGGACAAAGACTTTAAAATTTGGTTCCTAATTAGGCTATTACGTGTTCCGATAAAATAAATTGAAGAAAGTTTTTATGCAGTATAATTGTTGAATCGATCATCTACTCTCTAATAAACAGTGTATTAAAATCGAGTCTTAGGATAACTTATACAATATTCCCCGAGTCGCCAAACCCTTAATATGAATAACTGATGACTCTTTCTTTATGAATTTACCAGAACCTAGTGAAAAGCTATAATAAACAGTGCAACAGTATTTTTAGCCTATTTTCAATTTTGAAAAAATAGGCTTATGAGATCACCTTTTGTCCGTGTGTGTGTGCGTGTGTGTGTGTGTGTGTGTGTGTGTGTGTGATTCGTGTGTGTGTCCCCCCCTAATAAAATCTAAACGGCAGGAGCGATTTCAATGAAACTCGGAAAGTTCATAGCACTATTCCCGGCGACCTCGATCGTGCCCTTCAAATTTTGTTACGACTCACCAATCCAACATGGCGGCTGTGCGAAATATTTCACCAGCATTCAATATCTCCGAAACTATTGCCGATATTACCCTGAAATTTTCTATGGTGATAGAGGGAACTACTATAAGTTCATTTATGTGACTTTTGAAAACCTGGTAACTACAAAACGAACATGGCGGCCAAGCGAATTTGCGACTTTTAAATAGACGTTTCTCGCGATTTGACCAACCAAACGCAATGAAACTTGGTACAGTATATGTTTATATACATTGTAATGCGCCGACATCTAACTTCGTTCAATTGTTTACATAATCACAAGATGGCGGATGTGCGAAATATTTCACCGGCATTCTATATCTCTGAAACTATTAGCGGTATCTCCCTAAAATTTTGTACTGAGATAAAGGGCACTACTGGAAGTCCACCTATAAGGTTTTCAAAAACCGGTTAACTACAAAACGAACATGGCGGCCAAGCGAATTTGAACATTTTAAATAGACCTTTCTCGCGATTTAATGTTCCAAGCGCACTGAAACCTGGCACAGGAAATATTTATACACATTTTAATCCACTGGTATCTAATTTAGTTCAATTGTTTACATAACCTCAAGATGGCGGCGGTGCGAATTTTAAAATTAAGTTTTTATTTCTTGTGATGTAGTCATGCGATCGAAGTGAAAGTTTGAATAATGAACCTACGCAATAATTTTCCTTTAATGGTACATGACTCTATGGCCTATACATTTAACAATCCAACATGGCGACCATCCGAAATATTTAGACGATACTGAATATCTACGAATCTATTTTAGCAATCAAACTGCATTTTTTAATGTTCATAGGGGCTATGAACTGAAAGTTCACCTATAGGACTTTAAATAACCTGGTGAGCACAAATCCAACATGGCGGTGACGCGAATTATAAATATTCACATGGACGTTTCTCGCAATTTAACCATCCGCGTGCAGTGAAACTTGGTACAGTAAATCTTTATCCGAATGTTAATCCACTGGCATCTAATTTATTTCAATTGTTTCCATAACCTCAAGATGGCAGCTGTGAAAAAAATTTTAATCTCCTTGTTTTTTCTTGTGTCCTAATTATGCGTTTGAAATTTGAATACTACACGTTCACAATAATCTGCATGTAACAGTACATAACTCTAGGACCTACATATATAAAATCCAACATGGCGACCATCCGAAATATTTAGTCGGTTCTCAATATCTACGAATCTATTACAGCAATCAAACTGAAATTGTGTATGTTAAATAGTGGGAATTAACATAAGTAGAATATATGAAAATAGGCTGTATAGTTCTTCACGGAACTACTTGTTTTTAATCGTTTATCCTCCCAGCTCGGATTCATCCCCGGACTCTGGATGGATCATTTCTCTACCTACGCAAGGACGGTGTCTTGGAGCTGAACACAATTTGTCAGCAGAAACAACTGGGGATGGTGACAGGCCGATCGCCCAGGTGACCGCTAACTTGGGTCTAGTTATGGAAGAGTCAAGGAAGGGTTTTTGAAGGAAGTCGGCCGCGGACTGTTGAAATGAACCGTCTCGGCATTTACCTCGTGGTGAAATTGGGAAACCGCGAAAACTATTTTCAGGACGGCCGAGGTGGGATTTGAACCCAGTGAGGCTCGAGATAGCGCTTTAGAGCTCTCGGCCACCGTGGTCGGTGTAACATAAATGAGCGTGCAATCCATTTACCATCGGAATTGTTACTATCCACCCGTTATAGAAATCGCACATCAGAGATTTACAACAGACCAACTCATATCAAACTTCGGCCCCAATAGACTGTTGCCGTCTTTATCATTAACTTATTATAAGGAACCCTAAAGTTCCAAACTCTACAAATCACGGTCGGTGCATAACCACTACTAAATACAAAAGACCAAAGGATACGTGCAAATATTGTCTATTTCATTCGTTCAACAACATACAACTGACAAGATCTTCAGCAGTTCCTTTTAAAAGTTTTATCACAACAAATATTGGCATAGGGAGGAGACTAACGAACTAAATGACTACTGTTAACCAGTAGAGTGGACATGCATAATTATAATATGGGACAATTTTCCCCATATGCTTGAACTGTAGATCAACTTGATTTTAAATTTCATGACTATTCCGTGTTTTATAATGTATTTTAAATGTGTTTGGTTACTTACAAGTGTTTTAATATGTATCTATGGCTGAAGAAGGACACATAAGTATCCGAAACATGTACCGTTGTTAATTCCTGAATACAACTAGTATTGAAAAGACGGAACAGTTTGCAAATTATTAAGTAAAAAAACTTACCATCAGTGTTGACGGCCGACACATACGTCCAGTTGTATCGCCGCACGATGTCCACCATGACCTGCGCCTGATAGTAGTCCGAGGGAACAACTCGCAGGAAGTAGTTGAAGCGACTCTTGTCACTGAGGTCCTTGCTGGTGGTGGAGTAGCCCACCTGGGGGATCTGGAAGAGCTGCAGCAAGTTCTGTACCTGGATAGCCACCGAGCTGGAGGCGGGCCCCACCACCCCTATGAGGGGGGCTCGCCGGGGGGCTGTACTACCCAGGCGAGGGGACCTCAGGGTGAACTCCAGACCATCCGTCTGGAACAACCACCGATACCTTCGTTAGGTCAATTTCAAATGATTAAACAAACAAACAAGCTAGCTCTAAGTTAAACAGCAGATAAGTTGACAGTCTAATTTCCTTTAGTACATGTTTTTGTTCGTGTTGTTGTTGTTATTATTGATGTTGTTGTGGTTTTTTGAGTCTTCAGTCTTTTGACTGGTTTGATGCTGCCCTCCATGCTTCCCTATCCTGAGCTAAACGTTTCATCTCTACTTAGCTACCACACCCTGTATCCTCGGCAATCTGTTTAACATATTCTAACCTTGGTGTACCCCTACAGTTCTTGTCCTCGACCCTTCCTTCCATAACTAAGTTTGCTATTCCTGGGTGTCTTACTATGTGTCCTAACGACCTAACTCTTCTGTTCATTAGCAGTCGCCAGAAATATCTCTCCTCTCCCACTCGTCTTAATACCTGTTCATTTGTAACCCTATCTATCCATCTGATCTTCATCATTCTCTTGTAACGCCCCATTTCAAACGCTTCAATTCTCCTCTTTTCTTCTACTCCAACAGTCTAAGTTTCACTTCCATAGAGTGTCACGCTCCAGACAAAGGCTTTCAAAAATGCCTTCATAATACCTAAATCTATATTCGATGTCACCAGATTCCTTTTCTGTAGAAATATTTTCTTACCTGTGCTAACCTACTTTTTATAGCCTATCCTCTTTGCTTCGTCCATTACTGGTTATTTTGCTTCCTAAGTAACAGAAGTCTCCTACTTCCTTTAGTTTTTCACTTGGCAATTCGACATCCACAGGGGTTACTGATTTCTTTCGGCATAATACATAATCATTTGAAATTTATATCCATTGTCTCGCGGCATAGCTGTGCTCGTTAAACCTCGCGGGCAGCTGCAGCAACTCCGGAGATCGCAGGGTCGGATCCCTGCACTAACAGCGGCTATCTTCGGTGTATTCTCACCACTTTTTCCACAATCCTTCCAGAAAAATGCCGGGATAGTACTTTACTTCAAGTCCCGGGGCACCTACGTCAACCCCTACCCCAATACAGCTACACACACTTCTACAATCATCACATAAATACAGGTTACCAGACACATTCAACACATACCCAACGACACGGGGCTGATTACCAATATGTCCCAAGCCCCTAAATTGATTTAACAACAAACATAACAAAATCAATCATTTCATATCAGAATATTCTCAAGTTGTTTTCGGCGGTATCCCACCTCTACTCGAGATAAATGCAGGAATGGTTCGTTGCCTAAACCCAAGACCTCCTCCTTCCAAATTTCAATCTCAACCACAAAAACATACACTAGCAATAACACAGGTTGTCAAACAAAATACATTTGCTATTATTGACAACTCAATAACACAGGTTAACATAGAAAACGTGCAGGTGCTGTGTCACAGGCCGAAATAAATCAACAATAAAAACATTTCACCATATCAGCTCAAACTACTTTGTTACCCGTTTATGTAAAGAACACTTTGTAGAGTAGTGTCTAGCGTTCTTGGCTGTCATCCCTGAGGTCCGGGTTCAATTCTTACCTCAGCCATCATGGAATTCTGTGGTTTCCCACTTCTACCCCAAGCGAATGCCGGGATGGTTCCTAACTAAAGACCACAGCTGATTCCTTCCCAATCCTAAGTGTCAAACTATAACTAATATGCAAGGCAAACTAGGGTCCCTTCTATGTATCGGACACTCAATAATAACAAGTTCATAGAGGAAAAACAAGATGTTCAGTAAAGAACATATAGCCTACTTTCTCCTAAATGCATGGGTATTGTTAGAACTCTTTGTCCTTTTCAAGGAGTATGATATAATGTTGGTTGTACTAGCTTGTTGAAATACAACGTGCTATAGGGATATTAAACATGAATATGAGGTGCCCTTTGCCAGTGCTACCTCTGTACCAAATTTCGTTCAATTCGGTTTCACCGTGTTTGAATTGATAGGGGGAATCGATTTGCACACATACTTGGCCACCATCTGCAAACTATTGGGCTGATGTTCTTGCAGTTTGGTCTGAATATGTTTCCCACATAAAGATATGTTGTTGCTAAATTTGCTAGAGATCGGATGATTAGGCTAATCGTAATTTGATTTAAGCTTTGAACATTTGTGTGGCCGCCATTACGTTTCCGTCAAGATGGCGGCGATATAAAACATGACACTGAGGTGCCCTTTGCTAGTGCTACCTCTGTACCAAATTTCGTTCATTCGGTTCCACCGTGTTCGAATTAATAGGGGGAATCAATTTTGACATAAAGATGGCCGCCATCCGCAAACTATTAGGCTGATGGCCTATTAGATTGGTCAAAGGATGCTCCCTCCATAAAGGTATGTTGTTGCAAAGTTTGGTAGAGATCTGATGGTTATGTTAGTCGTAATTTGATTTAAGCTTTAAACATTTGTGTGGCCGCCATTACGTTTCTGTCAATATGGCGGCGATATAAATCATTACACTGAGATGCCCTTTGCTAGTGCTAACTCTGTACCAAATTTCGTTCCATTCGGTTTCACCGTGTTTGAATTAATAGGGGGAATCGATTTTGACACAAAGATGGCCGCCATCCGCAAATTATTAGGCGAATGACCTATTAGATTGGTCAAAGGATGCTCCCTCCATAAAGGAATGTTGTTGCAAAGATTGGTAGAGATCGGATGGTTATGTTAGTCGTAATTTAACTTAAGCTTTGAACATTTGTGTGGCCGCCATTACGTTTCTGTCAAGATGGCGGCCATATAAAACATGACACTGAGGTGCCCTTTGCTAGTGCTACCTCTGTACCAAATTTCGTTCATTCGGTTCCACCGTGTTCGAATTAATAGGGGGAATCAATTTTGACATAAAGATGGCCGCCATCCGCAAACTATTAGGCTAATAACCTATTAGATTGGTCAAAGGATGCTCCCTCCATAAAGGAATGTTGTTGCAAAGTTTGGTAGAGATAGGACGGTTATGTTAGTCGTAATTAAACTTAAGCTTTGAACATTTGTGTGGCCGCCATTACGTTTCTGTCAATATGGCTGCGATATAAAACATGACTCTGAGATGCCCTTTGCTACTGCTACCTCTGTACCAAATTTCGTTCCATTCGGTTTCACCGTGTTCGAATTAATAGGGGGAATCGATTTTCACACAAAGATGGCCGCCATCCGCAAACTATTACGCTGATGACCTATTAGTTTGGTCAGAGGATGCTCCCCCCATAAAGGTATGTTGTTGCAAAATTTCGTAGAGATCGGATGATTAGGTTAGTCGTAATTTGATTTAAGCTTTGAACATTTGTGTGGCCGCCATTACGTTTCTGTCAAGATGGCGGCGATATAAAACATGACACTGAGGTGCCATTTGTTAGTACTACCTCTGTACCAAATTTCGTTCCATTCGGTTGCACCGTGTTCGAATTAATAGGGGGAATCGATTTTCACACAAAGATGGCCGCCATCCGCAAACTATTACGCTGATGGCCTATTGGTTTGGTCAAAGGATGCTCCCCCCATAAAGGTATGTTGTTGCAACATTTGGTAGAGATCGGATGATTAGGTTAGTCGTAATTTGATTTAAGCTTTGAACATTTGTGTGGCCGCCATTACGTTTCCGTCAAGATGGCGGCGATATAAAACATGACACTGAGGTGTCCTTTGCTAGTGCTACCTTTGTACCAAATTTCGTTCAATTCGCATTCACCGTGTTCGAATTGATAGGGGGGGGGGGGGACAGACATTCAGAGTACACACACTCACACACACACAGACACACACACACACAGACTCACACACACACATACACATACACACACACACAGACTCACACACACACATACACACACACAGACAGACACACTTTTTTCGCCCTGTGTTGATATCATAAGTCTACTTTCATTTTTTGCAAAAATCGAAAGTAGGCTAATAAGGCATGTGACCAAAGTAATTAGAGGAAATCTGGATATTGTATAACAGTTATACCTATCTTAGAAGTGGAGTAGAAGTGAGAAACCACTTCTAGTATGTCTGAGGTGGGAATCGAATCCACTCCTTCTTCGTTTTGTGCCACGAGGCTGAGTGTACCCCGTTCCAGCCCTCAGACTAGAATATTTCTTGGCACAGTCGTGAGTTGAACCCAGACCTCCAGGGTGACTGCCAAGAATGTTAGTCACTACGCCACGAGGTGGTCGGGAATAATAAAGAAATAGACATGCATAGTAAATGGAGGAGACCATAGGGCCGTGGTAGCAAAACAAAAGTAGGAAAGGTCATGAGATTACCAGAAAAAAGAGAAAGAAAGATTAAGCTCTGGAGACTATAGGAAAAGGAGGTTGCAGAAGAGTTTAAGAAAGAATTGCAAGAACAGATACCAAGGACGGATATTACCCATGTGGAACAAGAATGGGAAAAGTTTTAGAGTGCTTTTGTAAACAGTGCAGAGAAAACATGTGGTAGAACATCAGGAAAGGTGCGGCAAAAGGCGATAAAATGGTGGAATGATAGAGTGAAAGAAAAGTTAAGAGAGAAGAGGAAAACTTGGAAGGAATGGAAAACAAAAAAGACTGAAGAAAGTAGAGCAAAATATATAGAAGCAAACAGAGATAGTAAGAAAGTAATTGCAGAGGAAAAGAAGAAAAGCTGGGAAGAATTCACTCAGGAAATAAGGGAGGATTTAAATTGTGGAAATAAATTGCTGTTTGGAATTATAAAAAGCAGAAGGAATGAAAAGATGAACACTGGGTCCGTGAAAAACAAAGAAGGTGAAATATTGACAAAACCAGAAGAGATAACGGACTGATGGAAAGAATATTTCAGCGAGCTGTTGAAGGTGAGACGCCAGGCATGCGGAGAAGTTACGCAAACAGCCAAAACGGTGAAGGAAGAAATAGAAGAAGAACCAGACATTACTATGGCAGAAGGGAAATGGGCAGTTAGGAAGATGAAGATGGGGAAAGCTGTGGGAATCGACGAAGTGGCAATAGAAATAATCAAAGCGGCAGGACCATTGGGACTGCTGTGGACATACAGACTTCTCAGGAGTGTGTGGAGAGAGAAGAAAGTTCATGAAGACTGGAAAAAGGGAATAATATTACCAATATTCAAGAAAGGAGACAGGAAGGTGTGTGGTAACTATCAAGGAATCACCATCATCTCGCATGTTGCCAAAGTAATGGAAAGAATCCTAGAAAAAAGAATAAATGTAGAAAATGTAGAAAGCCTAATAGAGGAGGAGCAGTTTGGATTTAGAGGGGGCAGATCAACTGAGGAACCAATTTTCATTCTGAGACAGAACAATGAAAAGAGTTGGGAATATGAGAAGGATATGGTAATGACTTTTACTGATCTAGAAAAGGCCTATGATAGCATCCCTAGAACAACAGTTTGGGAAAGCTTAACAAATAGGGGGATAGGCAAACTGAAAGACATGATAAAAGGAATGTGCATGGGTTGCTACAGTAGTGTGAAAACTAGTCGGGACATCGGAATGGTTTAAAATTGACACTGGACTTAAGCAAGGAAGTGTGTTGTCACCATTATTGTTCTTAATGGTGGTGGATGACATCATGAAGGCAGCAATGAAAGACTATAGTAGGGCAAAGGTGAAGGTAATGTTGTTTGCAGACGATGTTGTGATCTGGGGCGAGGATGAGATGGAGGTACTAGAACAGTTAGACGTAATAAAAGAAAAGATTGAGCAATGAGCATTGAAGATAAATGTGGAGAAGAGTAAAACAGTGGTAATGAGTAGAGGTAAGAAAGAAGGAAAAGGAGTAATCAAAGTAGGAGATAAGGAATTGGAAGTGGTGAAACGCTTCAAATACTTGGGAAGTGAACTGACTGAAGATGGAAGACTAGATTTTGGAGATTAGCAGAAGAATACAACTCGGGAGTGCTTTCAACCAACAGGTAAGGGGACTAGTATGAAACAAGGATATACCAATTAAGGCTAAAGAAGTTATGTACAAAGCATATTATGTTCCTATAATGACGTATGCAGCAGAAACTTGGACAATGACTAAGAGGGATGAGAGCAGAGTACAGGCAGCTGAGATGAGATTCCTGAGAAGTATGGTCCAGAAAACGAGGAGAGACAGAGTGAGAAATGAAGATATACGGAAAGAACTGGCAGTACAGAAACTAAATGACAAACTGGAGCAAAACAGATTGAGATGGTTTGGACATGTCAAATGGAGGAATGAAGTAAGGCTACCAAGACGAGCACTAAACGATGGGTGACAGGGAAGAGAGGACGATGAAGACCGAGAATGCGTTGGATGGACTCGGTGGAGAATAGCATTAGAAAACGGAACCTGGATTGGAACACCGTGTCGGAAGAGGAATGGTGGAACGACAGAACAAAGAGGGGAGGAACCATATTTGCCCCCACCCAGTGTGAGCTGGAAAAGGGGAAATGAAGATGATGATGAGTAAATGAGGACTGTTGCCAGTACTCACCGCTAGGCCCTCTGCAGCGCCACAGCTATCTGGTGTGGTGGCTCCAGCTGGCGATATGGCATCCCGAATAAACTCGATACTCTGCTGAAGAGCTACCGGCGCGTACCAGCACGAGTCCCGTATCTCCACACCCAATGTGATGTTCTTGAGAATCTCGGGGTCTCTGTTGATGCGGTCCAATGTCTGGAAGGTCACCTCCACTCGCTGTATACCGTACATCTCACGCACTTCCCCGCACTTGAGCGTGTTCCCAGCACGTTTCTGTTTGGGCTGGTGGTGCAAAGAGAACAGAGCCCCAATGATGAAGTCACCCTTCATCACGGCAGAGATTCTCTGGCTAGCTTCACTTCCCCTCACTGAAGCCGGCAGCCAGCACACCACAAACAAACACCACACTACTATCCTCATCGTAAGTTTCAGCGATGATCTTCACAACACACACAAAATTGTTTCTCTTTCAAACAACGACTTGTCTTCTCCGCCCGCACTGTTATTTTTATTTTTTTTACTAACGGAACGAATTAAAGTGTAGTAAACCCTAATGGCTCTCACCCCCGCAAATTGGGCACAGAAGAGAGTGCGATACATCATTTTAAATCACAGCTTTCCACAACCATTTTACAAATTTATTAGTAACCCATTTCTTTGGCAGCATGTTTTTTAGTCACTTTTAGCCCTTCAGATGAAACTTTCCTGAAAATCATTAAGGAAATTATTATGAGAATCTATCAAGCTCCAGCAAAGGTAAATGATTATTTAATTGATTTTCAGCTTGCAGTATGCAGTTTAAATACTCATAGCAAAAGCCTTTAATATGTTATGCGATGCTATTTATTATCTTTATGGTATTCAGAAAAAGAAAGAAAATACGTTTATTTAGGTAGAATCCTTGAATTAAATAAAATTTGTAATTTTTTAATGTTCACTAGAATTAAAATTATCATTTCAAATTTGATTTTCCTTAAATTATGCATTTTTGCGTCTTCCAAAAGTTAACACCTAACACTTTGCTCGGGAAATTAGAAATAATGTATTTGCCATCTATCATGCCAGGAATTTTGATGAAAATATTTTAACTTTATCCTTCATATTAATGTTATAGAGTAACATATTAACAATACGGTACCTACTTTCTTTAATTCACCAAGAGTGTAAGAATTTTGATGCAGAATTAAATATGTTCTTATCTACATTACAAGTGAGAGTTCTTGAAAAGTTACAACAATTCATTATAATATTTACCCTATCTGCTTACGGAGCGCTTGACATATCTTCAAAGCTGGTTACAGCTTATCAAATTGCGTCATTGGTCAACAAAACGTCACTCACTGAATAACGAATAAGCAACATATCTTCATATTATTTATATATAAATTACTGTCAATGTAATATTTATGTTCCAATGATAAACACTATTTTTATTATTATTATTATTATTATTATTATTATTATTATTATTATTATTATTGTTATTAATAATTCATTGAAATTAAAATTCTGTTTTTCAGGTAGTAAGTTAAAACAGTTGTGAAATGAAGGAGCCGGAGAAATTGAAGTGCACATGAAACGTACTATAAAGGCATTCCATCTTTGCTAACACTCATTTATGCATGACAACTCCCTTCCTCGACTTATGACATCACCACTCGATGGACTGACACACTTTTATACAAGTACATTAATTAATTCTGGATTCCCTCCAGTAAAATATAAACACCATTAGCTTTCTGACAAGGTACCGCCCTGAGCACCACTTTAGCGCACGTGCTGAGTTGTAAACACAAACATTACAATGAATAATCCGAATTCATAACTTTACTGAGAGAGTAATGTGTTTAATACTTCCTGTGGTTAATAAATGTTCTGTGGTCTGAAGCTATCTATCAAACACTCTGTAATTGTTGTAAAAGTAACTTGCATCAACCTTAACTTTATTTTTGTCGGAACTATATTAATTCAACCATTTTTTAAAATATTTTCTTTAAAGTGAATTTAAAAGTTAAATTGTGTGAAAATGATTGATTCTTTTTACCCCGTCATCATACGCTCTAAATCAATTCATAACGTCTGCCAGAGTTTGTTTTCTTTTTGTTGGTGACCAACACAAGCTGCCAAACTCCTACACATACTTCAGAATAACATCGAGGGATGGACTTAAATTTAATGCGTTTACTCATATGCATTCAGGGTTGTATTATAGAAAGATTATTCCATTTTGAAACAGTACCTGAACTCGTAAGCTCTTTTCACATGATCGTAACAACAGGTAGAAGTTGTACTGTTGTAATAAAAGAAGTTATGAATAGAAAAACCTTGAATTTAATTGTTTAAATTATACTCTCTTTTCAGAATAGCTGTCATATTTTCAGCATTTCATATGTTATTTACATTGTACCTTGATTCGTATATTTTAAATGTTGATACCCGTATTAACTGCCGCACTGCAAAGCGTGAATGAAGAGGAACAAGTTACGCGAATATTCGAAGGAAGTTTTAAAACACGCGTACGCGAATGTAACTGTTTTCTCTATGTACTGCCATAACCTCACTTCCTACAATCCATGTGTTTTAGTAACATATTAAGCACAGTACGTACCAATACACTCTGTTACACCTCTTCAACAAACGGGATGAAGAGCACTGAATTTCATAAGCGCACTCACAAACACGTGTTTTCTGAAGTTGTCAACCTAACCTCACTCTCAGGAAACCATGTGCTCCAGCATGCAGCCCCGCACTGAGTGGAGGTGAGGGGATACACCGCCCACTGTGTATGACGTCACGCCAGCACGTGGTCCACGCGCTGCCTGTAACAAGAAGGAAACAGAATATCAGTGAGAGTGAGACATTTATCTGCATCAGTGGCAAGTGGGAGGAGGATAGATGATGTAATCGCAAAGTGCGGTGGAGGTCGCGGTCATATCAGCTCTGATTTCCCGCTAATTCATTGGCTAAATAAGACCCTTCCTCTACCGTTGACCGTCAATCTCTTACTCCAAGGTTGGACAGTGACATTGTGCTAATGCAACAGGTCCCGAGGCTCTAGAGTGCACTGGCATGTGAAATGTAAATGAAAATCCACAGCCTGCTTCCAGTCGAACGACCGAGTCAGGGATGGAATCAATGAAGCCCCCTTCTAGCGGTGAGGATATGAACTGTGCCGGCTGCCGAAGCCTGTCGCAATCCTCTGGGGCAATGAGTAATTGAATGACAGATGAATTGAAATGATAGTGGAGAGTGTTGCTGGAATTAAATTGTGACAGGGAAAACTGGAGTACCCGGAGAAAACCCTATCTGCGTTCGTGTTGTCCAGTACAAATGTCACATGGAGTGACCGGGATTTGAACCACGGGCCCAGCGGTGAGAGGACGGCGTGCTGCCGCCGAAGCCACGGAGGCTTGCACTGACAGGTACGCAATACAAATGTTGCACGGACCATGTTTGACAGGAGGATAACAATGGCATTCATCCCCTTCCAGCCATGCCTAAGATACTGTTGTTGTTGCTCACTTTAAGGACAAGGGGCATTATGGTCATCAACTCTAAGCACAAGGGGTGTGTGGAAAGGCAGGTACTTTAAGGAAAACATTCATATCAGTATACATGTATTTAATTTTAATAACGTAGCCAATGGCCATATAGTTATTTTCAGAACGGGTCAAGGAAGGGATTTTGGAGCACGTGGTCCGCTTGCTGCCAGTAACAAGAAGGAAACAGAATATCAGTGGACCTCCTTGCCTGGTTGTGAAAATGGGAAACCACGAAAACCATTTTCAGGACGGCCGAGATGGGATTCGAGCCCATGCTCTCCCGATTCTAGCGAGGCACCATGGCCGGTTACACAAGTATATTTAAAGACTAGAATATGAGCACTAAGAAGAACAAAATATGTAAATGAAGCAAGTTTGTTGTTTTGCGTGACCGTTAATCTCGCGATAATGAGCTACGGGACCTCATTTTTACGTTGAATCCGAACCACAGGACATGGCGTTTCACTTTGAAAATCTCACATGCATTTACTGGGATTCAAACCCGGTTCGCCGTGGTGAGTGACCAACATCTTGACCGCTGCGCCAACACCCCCCTAACAAAATATGTAGATTATCAAAAATGAGAATATTCACATTCATTTACGAATATTCAGCCAAATTCAACCTGTCACATAATTCATTCTCGTACTCATACAGGGTGTATCAAAATGAATATCGGGGTTTTAAGGCTTTGTAGTATTTATTACAGTTAACTTACAATTATAAACAATACATCAAATGAAAGAGCAACTCAAACAGTTTGTCCTACAAGTGTTCAATGTGAACACCATTCCTCACACGGCACACATCGAGTCGATAGCTGAGTTCGTCCCAAACCTTGCTCAGTGTCTCTGGAGTAATTGTTGCAACGACTGCTTCAGTCCTGTTTCTTAAGTCGGTTAGGTCAGCTGGTAGCGGAGGCACATACACATGATCCTTTAACAACCCCAAAAGGTAAAAAATCGCATAGCGTCAGATCGGGTGAACGTGGAGCCCATGCGAAACCAGCTCTGTCGTCCGGAACGGAATATGGAACGCACGTTGCACTACAACTGCAGATTCTGACCTTGCAAACTGTAATAAACAAAGAAATTTCTGCTCCCTAGTCGCCATCTTGGCTACTAGCGCTTCTAACGGAAGACGGAGGAACCATTGCATGCGCATGCGCACAGGTACGAATACTTGTAGGACAAACTGTTAGAGTTGCTCTTTCATTTGATGTATTATTTATAATCGTACGTTAACTCTAATAAATATTACAAAGCCGACATCCTGTATTTGCGTATATAGGCTAGCCGCTATAGAAGTCTACCTCTATTACCAAAGAATATAAACACATCATTCATTCCCGTTTAAGTTGCATTAATCTACCACATATTTTTTTCAAATACTCAGATATATAAGCTAGAGGTAACTGATATGAGGGTAGCACGGACCACAGCCGGGACAAATAGATGGGTGTAATGGCAGGAAGGTACTCGTAATCCATCTATATATGTATAAAAGAAAGTCGTGTTAGTTACACTATTTATAACTCAAGAACGGCAGAACCGATGTGGCTGAAAATTGGTGTGGAGGTAGCTTAGAACCAGGAAACGGACATACGATACTTTTTTTTTATCCCGTGACGTGACATAAAACGTCAAAGAGAATACAAGTCACTATAAAACGTAACGCAAATGACAGCTAAGGCAAGTCGTTTCCAGGCAACAGTAGCTCTTGACGAGACACGGCCGACTGGATGCGAGTAGCGCTCTCCACTACCGGTATAGAAAATGAGGCTCTTAACATGAAATCCCGTTAGTTACTCAACGTAAATTGTATAGGGGTAGTAAATCCAACTTAAAATAAATGGCGCGATTAGCTTCAACAAAATGGCGTGCGTTTGTTTCAAGAAAGTCCCACACGCGTTCATATACCATTCATCCCATTGCGATGAAACTTGGGTGAGATGTTCTGTACACTTCGGGCAGGGCGTGTAAAATAATAAGTGGTGGAACTTCCGTATGAGTCATTGGTTAAGATGAAGTAGTTCTAATTTTCAACACCAGGCGCCGCGCCGAGCATATGGTCTAAAGCACATGACGGGACGGCAGTCAAGCAGTGATACATTACCGCGCGCAAATTGTACTTACGTTTTATTTCTATGCTTGTTTTAAACTTCTGTTATTATGCATAGGCCTACCAGTGAAAGAGGTCCTTTCTTCACAAGCTAATTATGAGGACGTTATAGACAATCAGCTTTCTTCTCTTAATGAATACGGTCAATGGCGAGAAATGGAATACATACGAGCAGAGAGGTGAAGGATAACAATTGTCAGCAAATTAAAGAAACTATTACACTGACAGAAATTGAACCCTATAATCCTGTCAGTTAATGATGAGAGTTCTGAGAGAGCAGGCGATAACGTTGTTTATTATTTGAGTGGTTACCTGATTCACATAGCAGCAACGAAGATTGAGATTTGTACTTCCTGCATTTGGTCATTGGAAAGTGATTCCGAAACATTTATTACTGTTAGTGATGTATGTATCCTCACCATGCTGAGAGACTTTGGCGGAAGTGAATCTAAATTTCTCAAATACCCGTCTTTATCTTTATTTCACGTGATGAAAAAAAATGATCGTGTACCTCCTGAGAGGCCAAGTGCAGGTCTATCTAATTGACGCCCGTGGGCGACCCGCGCGTCGTAATGAGGATGAGTTTATTATAAAGACGGCACAGTCCCCAAGCCACGGGAATTAACCCCAAGAGATTAAAATCCCTAAAGGCCCGGGCAGGAATCGAACCCGGGACACGGCGGACCAAAGCCTAGCACGCTAACCACGGAGCCGGACATTTCACGTGATGAAACGTGTAATGAAACGTGTAGATGCAGTAGTGGAGGCAAAGTTGGAGCAAGAAGGCGCGTTGTGGGGCGATATCTTTTCAGATTGTGTGGATATGATCTGTGAACTTCCTGTGTTCCGAAATCTGTGCTGCTCAGATGATCAAAATAATAACCCCTGGCACTACAGCCCTTGAAGAGCCTAGGCCTATCAAGCGACCGCTGCCCACCCATTTGGCCTGCAGATATTGGGGTGACGCGTGGTCAGCGCATCGGGTCCCCTCGGCCGTTAATCTTGGTTTTTGTGACCGGGCCGCTGTCCCACTGTCAGACAGCTACTCAATTGTCCTCACGAGGCTGAGTGCACCCCGTTCCAGCCTTCACGTCAGTTTTTAAATTCCCTGACGGAGCCAGGAATCGAACCCGGGGCCTCCGGGTGAGAGGCAGGCGCGCTACTCCAACACCACAGGGCCGGCGCTCAGAGGATCATCTGTTACTATATTTCCCTAGGATAGTGTTTCATTACATTAAATGCCGGTTCATTTTCCGGGCGAAAGAAATGTCCAGGGGACTGAGATCCAGATCGTCTTCAAAATCAGAGAGAAAAATAATGAAAGTCTCTTCTGTTTAGAGGTAAGTTCTACTCTTCTTGGAAATGTATTTTAGTGTGTTCTGGATAGTATTTTAATATGTTCGTATTCCCTTGAAGATTTGTTTCTGTTATTCACAACTTGCTTAGTTCTTCTTCCTCGTCGGCTTTCCCCAATTAATTGGGGTCGCCGGAGTCAACCAGGCTCATTTTGGTTTTGACCGGGGATTTAAGGCCGGATGCACTTCCTGGCGCCACGTGATTTTCCAGGTGAAAATTCCACCCCGCTGTCACCGGGATTCGAACCCCGGTCGTCCGGGTGAAAGGCGAGTAGCTAAGCCACTGCGCCATCACTCTCCCCAATTCACAACTTGCTTAGTATTTAGTGCAATACTTCTTTTAATAAACAACTAGCAACCCACCCCGGCTTCGCCCGAGAACAGTTATGAATGGGCAAGGAATTCCTGTCAGACGTAATTTAAGAATGGCGAGGTGCATGAGACATAAACCCCGTTCAGTCCAAACTAAAAACACTTATATTGGACAAAGTATCGAAGATATGCTCTTGCGGACTTTTTTGGAGAATTTTTCATGCTGAACAATTCTTACACTCATAGTATATGGACATTTTTAACAGTTTGCCCAGTGTAAGCTTAAAAAAGTGCACGGACGCCAGGTCCTACTTTCGACCTTTTCACTGAAATCTGAAATCGTTACTGCTTGGCTCCCTTTGTTCATAATTAAATTATTTTCTACAGAAATCGTCCTCGAGATTACCTTTACAGAATGGTGAAAGCCGCACCAAAATCCATCCAGTGGTTCTCGAGATTACCCGTGACATCCAAGAATCGGGGACATTGTTTTATGCGAAGTAGAGGCGAGCCAGACAGGCAAGCAGAGGCCAAGTTACGCTAGTACCACCTAGCGGCGGAAACGGTCAACTACCGGAGTTCCTTCACTTTTTACTTTACATGCCCTGCTTCGGGTAAGGTTTCTGGCTGAGTAAATCCACTTAACAATTGGTAGCGCACGAGTAGATTCAACAAATGAGCGACGACGCGCGAAGCGTTTCAACAAAGTCCTGTATGCGTTCACATACCATTCGTCCGATAGCGATGAAACTTAGGTGAGAGGTTGTGTATACTACAGGCAAGGTTTCTGGCTTAGTAAATCCATGTTATAATAGGTAGCGCACGAGTAGATTCAACAAATGAGCGACGACGCGCGAAGCGTTTCAACCAAGTCCCGTATGCGTTCATATACTATTCGTCTGATAGCGAGGAAACTTGGGTGAGATGTTGTGTACACTTCAGGGAATGTTTCTGGCTGAGTAAATCTACTTAACAATAGGTAGCGTACGAGTAGATTCAACAAATGAGCGACGACGGGCGAAGCATTTCAACAATTTCAACAAAGTCCTGTATGCGTTCATATACCATTCGTCCGATAGCGATGAAACTTGGATGAGAGGTTGTGCACACTACAGGCAAGGTTTCTGGCTTAGTTAATCCATGTTATAATAGGTAGCGCACGATTAGATTCAACAAATGAGCGACGACGCGCGAAGCGTTTCAACAAAGTCCCATATGCGTTCATATATTGTTCGTCTGATAGCGATGAAACTTGGGTGAGATGTTGTTTACATTTCAGGGAAGTTTTCTGGCTTACTAAATCTACTTCACAATAGGTATCGCACAAGTAGATTAAACAAATGAGCGACGACGCGCGAATCGTTTATACAAAGTCCCGTAAGCGTTCATATAGGCCTACCATTCATCCAATTGCTATGAAACTTTGGTGAATTGTTGTGCACCCCCCTGGAAAGGTTTCTGACTTAGTAAATCCTTTTTACAATAGGTAGCGCACGAGTAGGTTCAACAAACGAGTAACGGCGCGCGTATCGTTTAAAAAAGTTCCGTATGCGTTCATATACCATTCATACGATTGCAATGAAATTTGGTGAATTGTTGTCTCCACTCCCGCGAAGATTTCTGATTTTGTAAATCCATTTTACAATATGGTAGCGCACGAGTAGATTCAACTAATGAGCGACAGCGCGTGAATCGTTTCAACCAAGTCCCGTATGCGTTCATATACCATTCATCCGATTGTGATAAAACTTTGGTGAGTTGAGTACAGATGAATTAGTAAATCCGTTTTTCAATGGGTGGCGCACAAGTGGATTCAACAAATGAGTAACGGCGTGCGAATCGTTTATACAATATCCCGTATGCGTTCATATGCCATTCATTCGATTGTGATGAAACTTTGATGAGTTGCTGTGTACACGCCAGGGAAGGTTTTCGAATAATAAATCCATTTTACAATAGGTAGCATACGAGTATATTAAAAATGGGTGACGGCGCTCGAATCGTTTCAACAAAGTCCCGTATGCGTTCATATGTCATTCATTTCATTGCGGTGAAACTTTGGTGAGTTGTTGAGCGCGCTCCCAAGATTTTTTTTGAGATAGTAAATCAATTTTACAATAGTTTAGAGGTGGTTAACGGGAAAAGAAAAAAATATTGGGAATCCAAAAGCACTTCAACAAACAAAGTTACAACGCCAACACTTTCTTTGATAGGCATTGCAATGCATGCCGGGTACAGCTAGTGAAGTGATAAAGGCTAAATTAGAAATGAATACGCTAGATAACGGGTGCCCAATCTTTTTTAACTAAGGGCCATATTGTAAATGGTTGGGGGACCTTGCAGGCAATAACACTCCGGGGGGTTAGGGGGTTATGGAAATTTTTAAAAAATATAGGTGCAATGTGTTGAGATTTTTGGCACTCTGACCTTAGTTTCCTTAGTATTGTTGATTTTTTATTTTTTATTTTTTATTTAGTCGATTTACCCTCCAGGTTGGTGGTTCCCACGGACTCAGCGAGGGAACTCACCATTACCGCCTCTACGGGCAGTGTCCTGGAGCTTGGAACATCTGGTCGGAATGGATACAACTGGGGAGGTTTGATCAGCACTTCGCCCAGGCGGCCTCACCTGCAAAGCGAACAGGGGCCTCATGAGCGATGGGAAGGGATGGAAGATTGGGATGGATACGCTAGGAAGAGGGAAGGAGGCGGCCGTGGCCTGACAGTAGGTACTGCCCCCGTAATTGAATTATGTAGAGACCACGGTGGCTATATTTGAAATTATAAGGAGAGTTATGGCTGTCATAGTTATGACGTGGGTAGTCATGACGGAAGCACGGATGACGTAAATGTTATGCCAGCAAGCTACTTGAGCTGGGATTCTCAGTGACGTCAGCATTTAGTCGAGAATGTTCCAAGATTTACGACGCAGTCGCAGGAAACGAGGAATTCTGCTGAGGAAGAAACTATGCTATTGGAGGAGAGGCATGAACCAATCAACGATAGTTTAAAGGAAGACGGAGATTGCTGAAACTATGGTATTTTTATTACTTTTGGAATGCAGAATTGTGGAAATCCATTTGCAGTAAAAGCATTGATTTGGAATTTTGGTGAAATTTATTTTCAGTTTTTGAATTTTGAAAATCCGTCATGTATTAACGAAGTTAGAACTTTGAGCGATGACGCAGTATCACGCTTTGGAAGGGATGGAAACGCCCCTCGTGAAGTTAATAAAAGGGCTTGCGCAGAAGAGAGGAGCCTCTTTCGTTCTCTGATCATTCTGAGATCTCATTCTCAGATCATCGAAGTATATTTGTGAAAGTTCTTTTCTTATACATTCATTATAGTGAGACGTCGAAGTGAACAGCAGTGAAAAGAATCGTCTTTATAACGCGTGGCGAGGCCACTATATTAACGAGATCCAAGTCAAACTAGGTGAAGTTGAAACGGACCTTGGAAAGCTTCTACAAGTTTAGCTTCGAACAGTTAGCGGTCTACGATAAGCTAATTGTATTGTGCAGTGCTACATGCAGTTATAGAGAAAAGCTGAACAATTTCGACCGATTAGTTCGAAAGATATTAGCAGTTTTATACGACTGAGAAAAGTGATTATCTCGCCACAAGAGAAGCACTTTTGTATAGCTAGAATCAACGCAAGGCTGACGCTGCGAGTGGAATAGAAAGACTTCAGATTGCTTGGTTACACAACGATACAGTATAATGGAGCAATTGAATACGGCAGTTTGTTCTTCTAACACTACAACCGAAGAGCAGATGGAAGGCTAAGGCGCTTATTGCAATTGGGACATACTTCAACGGAGTAAGATAGCGACATGGAACTTCGCTAATTGCTATTCCACACAAGCGAACATGCGGTGAATACCATCTACACCCATGTTTCGTAATTAAAGGCTGAATACCATCGAACAGCCATAGAAACAATTTCATACTCTGAATATGAATAATTTCTTCGGAAATTTCTACAAAACTTCATGACGATTGTCTACTGGAACTTCAGGGAATTTTTCAAGAGAGGTCAGGGATATCCCGACTCACAAAGAAGATTATTGCCGGAAGGATGTCTATTCGTCTTCAAGGAGCAGAGCGATTCACGGAGAAGGAAGCAGTTCGATTCTCCGAGGGTGCTATTTCCTATTTCGAGGATGGAGCTCAGCTTTAACGTGGTGAAATGGATCCATCAGCAGTCTTCTTTGGGGAATTTTCCTCTGGAACGTCAATCGGCAGATAAGGTAGTCGTGAACGTTTATTGTATTTGAGTATATTAATGATGTTTGAGCAACCATTTTTCCCATATTTTTTATCCTCATGTTTTTGCCCTATTTTCTTGTTGAGATTCTTATTCTCAGTATACCTTGATGAGTTATGCCTTTTTCGACGATTTATTAAGACATTGTTATGTCATGGGCATAGCTAATGATTTTGAATCAGTTGAGACTGATATTTGGATTTTTCAGTAATTATTATTTTTGTAGTCACGATTTGACTGTAAGTTAATGATTTTTATGGCAGATTTAAATTCAGACAGCGTGTCACTTTATTAAAGTAATTCTACCCCAGTTTAATTACTTTGACCAATTTTCTGTCATCATCAAGAAGGAAGAACATTTAAATGATTTTAGAGCGTTAAAATCTCTTACGTTGTCGACGATCTTGGAAATACTAGTCGTTATTTGTATTGATTGCAACACAGACATTTATCGTCAGTTATGAATGAACATTGCATCATTGACACTTTTGTGAAAGATTAACTTTAATAAGGAATTATTGAATGCATTAAAGTCAAGAACTTTTGTTAGGAGTTTTTCTCAATTAGAGATTTATAGAACGATGTTTGCATTCCCCAGTCTAATTGGATTCTATTCGACTACTTTGCATTTTAGTCGCACTTTATTTGAAGATAGTATTTTTATACTACACATTTCTTTTAAGATGTTAATCTTAAATTTTGATAGACCAGACAGGCGTATATAAGCGTATTCACTATTAAATTTGTTTGTGATTGGCAAGATTTGACTTCATTTCGGTTCATGAATGAAATCCACGAAGGTTAAATAGAAAAACAGTTTTGAAACAATTAATGATTATAAAAATTTTTAAGTGGAACTATAAATGTATAATCGCTAGTGCAGCGCGTGTTGAAAGTCGCTGAGATATAATGCCCTTGAATATGAAGGAAGTTCCCACAGGAATAAATGTTAAAGAATTATTTGTGGAAGTTTTGTAAGTTATGTGAAAGTTTAATGCCATATAGATTAATATATGATGATTTTGGGCATATTTTTAATGCAGATTGTGCATTAACTTGTTAGCGAAGGATTTTCCGCTGGAATAAGATTGTCATAGTTCGTTAAAAATAAATCAAGTGAATTACTGTTATAATTAACACGAGTTTTGAAAGAATTTGAGATAAGATTTTGAATGAAGGTTGCCGTCACAAATCATTATTAAAACCTTTATTAAACCAGATTGTGACATTAACATGTATAACTAACCTTCATTGGTCGATTATATTAAACACGATTATGAAAATTACCAAACGAATGAACATGTGGTCAATGTATTTCTGAAATTAATAATTTAAACAATTTAATGTTAATATTGTAAATAATTGCTGTAAATATTTTTGAAAATAATGTAAAACGAGAGTGATGTTAAAGGCGTGCTTATAATATTTTTATTGTCTTTGACAAACATTATAAACAATTTCTAATTGTTATAAATAATTTATGTGATTTTGTTATAAACATTTAAGAGCTAATTAAACATTTGGATTGAAGTTAACAAGTTTAAGAAATTAACATAATGATTCAATAGGATGTAAGCAAAGTACTTGAAAGATTTGCGTAAATAATGTGAGTTGTCTTATAGACATTTAAAAGCTTGAGAGAGCAAGCTGTATGTTACGCAACATAGCAGGTGAGAAGGGAGTCCATTCAACCAGTATGCAACAGGTTCGAGGGTAGCTCGCAGCTGGGCCAACATCTGGTTCACAGAGAGTGAGGTCGTCCACACTCCGGCCTTGCGACTATAAATACCATTGCCATGTTTATTAAAAGGAAACCAAATGCTCTATATATGTCACACCCTGACGTCCTTCTCCAATCCAATAGTGTTATGAATATTACGTTATTTGGAGCTCTTGGGAGCTAAAATGTTTTATATCATGTTGTATGATAAATTTTGCAAGTCCTACTGAGGACGTAGTCAGATTGACTTGGGCTTCTGATAGCCACGTTGATTTTGTTGTGTTAGTAAAATCATACCCTTTATTAGAAATAAAGCTTTTGTACAGTTCAAAGTTCTCGTCTTCGTTTTTGGTTCATTTTTAAATGTCATGGTGGAGGTTATTGTGTGAACAGACTTTTAGTGATCCTGTTGTCAACTCAAACCCCGAGATAATTAAGAGGTAAGTAACGGTAAGTATGAACCCCCGTCTATTTTGGTGTGTTCCACAATGATTTCCTGTGAACTTCTGTGCTCTTATCTCGATAGTATCTGTCAGTGCCATTTTCATTGATGTAACTGTGCCGGTGCGATTGGTAATTGGCAATCCGATTGAGGGGGCGGATATCTGACAGCCTACTGTCCAGGTAAACGGGGACAGAAAGATTGGCGACCCAAGAACGTGGGGCTGAGTCAACAGAAAGAGTGGCAAACCTAAAACGTAGGGTTCGATTAGACTCAAATAAAGAGGTTGATTCTTTGTTAGATGTCTAGGCCAATTGTAGTATTTGAGAGTGTGATTATATAGGAATTAAATGTTGTATTGTATTAGGAAAATTACACTCAGAAAAGATCAGATCTTATACAACTTGAGAAAGGTTAAATGGGCAGGAAACTTAGAAAAATCGCCTATAATCTGGAATCTTATTTTATTTGACCGGCTTATGACATTTCAGTCATATTAAAGATAAAATTAAATTATTTGGATTATAAATGTAAATTATTTGTGTTAGGATATTTTAAAATGAGCCAAAGAAATTTGAACATGTGCTTGAGTTTGTTTCAACATGAAGTATCTTCGGAGGTTAATTATAAGGTAGTTATAAGTTAGATTTAAGACAGAAAATTGATCAAAATTATATATGGTGAAAAGTGTTGCTCAAATGTTGTTATTTTGCTCTTTTGATGTATGTCCCTACAGCAATCCATTTTTGAATAATATTGTAATGGCAGATGAAAGTTTGAAGAAAATGTTAGAGGAGATGTCTGCTAACATGAAGCAGATGATGGAGGAAAATGCTAGTAATTTGTCTGCTAATTTGAATGCAAAGATGGAGGAGAATGCTAGTAATTTGTCTGCTAATTTGAATGCAAAGATGGAGGAGAATGCTATTAATTTGAATGCAAGAATGGAGGAGAATGCTAGTAATATGTCTGCTAATTTGAAGGGTATTCAAACTAGTGCTGCTAATTTGGAGGATAATATGTCGCGTTTACAGATTAATACCCTAGGAATTGAGAATACTGTAAGTGACATCCGCACAAACGTGTCTGATGTTAAAAATGATGTGTCTAAGGTACAGAGAGACCTTACAATGTTAAATCTAGATGTAGCTAATGTCCGAGGGGATATTTCTTGTGCTAGAGCCGAAGTTGTAGTTGTCAAAAACGATGTAGCGACTGTCCAAGACAAGGTCGAGGAAGTCCAAAAAGAAATTCAAAAAGCTAGAACTGATGTATCCAATGTTCAGGTAGACATTAATAACATTCATGCGGATATAACTGAGGTGCAAAGTGACATAACTAAGATTCAGGTAGAGGTCAACACAGTTTTCGTAGATATTACTAAAGTCCAAACTGATGTAAATAAAGTCAGGGAAGAAATCGAAAACTCAAAAACTCTTTGTACGCGTAATATAACTGCATTAGCGACTAGGTTAGTCGATGAATCAGTTAGAACAACAACGTCTTTAGCAGAGTTGAAGTATGATGTAGAGGTCATGAGAACACAGGTATTAGACCACAATAGAGTATTAAAAGAGGATATCGAAGTAGACATAGCCGAAATGTTAACAGCAAACGTAGCGGTATGGAAAGACGAGTGGAATAAGTCAAGTGGGGAACATGTAACCCAAATTCAGGAAAGGATTGAAAGAAAACTTGCCAGTACGCAGATAGAAATTAACAATGAAGTAGTACAGATTAGGAAAGATTTAAGCGTCAGGATAAATTCGCTATCCGAAAAACAAGTTGACGATAGAACACAACTAGATCAGGATATGCAAACTTTAAAATCTACATTAGAGGATCAAATTCATAAAGTTGTCTCGGATGTAAATGAAACGACGAGTAAACTGAAAAATTTGAAGTTAGGAGAGGCTAGTTTAATGGAGAACTACAAAGAAGAGATTATCAAGAAAGTCTTAACAGAAATCACCGACAAGGATACAGAAGGCTTAGCTTGCGAATTGAATAGGAATTATGCTAGAAGACATAACCTAGAGCCAGAAGAAAGAGACGTGACTCCTGAAGAACGTGTATCCAGATTCAGAGAGGAGGATGACGAGAGGAACATGGAACCTGAGTGGAATTATCGAGATAGTGGGAAAAACTATCCGGATTCATATCCGAGGAACGTGACGGTCATTAGGAATTTCGAAGACAAACCACAAAAATTCAGTAACACTGATAGTTTGACACCTATAGAGTATGTAAGGAATCTCAAAGATTATTTCATCGAAGCTCACATTCCCAGAGAAAGAGAGATGCAGATAGTAGAGAGATATCTGATTGGAGGACCCCTTGAATGGTTTCGCGCATTTAGATACACATTCAGTAACTTTGACGAGTTTGCAGAGGCATTAATCAAACGATTTTGGTCTATAGAAGCGCAGAATTCGTTAAGAGCGGAGGTGTATTCAAGAAAATACTCAGGTACTCTTCCAACGAGGTACGCTGATTTCTTTACGAGTCAGTTGTCCCGCTTGAGATTTTTGCAACCCCCATTGTCCACGGAGCAACTAATAGATGCGATTTCTCGTATGCTGCCAGTTGAGGTGAGGAGACTTATAATTTCGTCCAACATCAGGGATTTATCCAGCATGGATGAATTACTGAGAAGGTTAGACTACACAAGCCCAATGCCTAACGTAGTCCAGAAAGGTCAAAGGCAGGAGTTTAAAGAAATCAATACGGTATACATGGACCAAGTCCAACAAACTGACAAGCCAGAGCAGGAGAAAACTGACAATGTAGGTCCTCACAGGAATAATCAGTTTAGAAATGACAGATCACAAGGTTACCGACCGTATCAACAGAGAAGAGGTTGGAACTACACCCGAGGAAACTACAATGGAAGAGGCAGATTTTACAACAATAATGGGTATAACCGTAACTATAATAGGAATAACCAAAACCAAAATAGAAACCAGAATACTCAAAGTCAGGTTATGACACCTGATCAGTATCAGCAAAGAGAAAAGGAAAGCCAGCAATACTTAAAAGAATTAAGGGATAAAGAAGCTGACAATCAAAAGAAAAGGCAGGATGTTGTAATCGATCCTGGACCTTCTACGAGCCAGCAGAACTTTGAAAATAAAAATACTGGTCAGAAGAGAAAGTAGAGAGGAAAGAATACATTAACCACATACAACACAGAGTAGAAGAGATATATGATTAAGGAACATAGAGGAAATATCATACTAGAGTAAGCCAGTTATAATTCAATTTCGTGTTCAAGAGAGTTGAGATACTTGTAACATTGAGTTTAAAAACAATTTGCAACTGTTTTTAAAACGTGGTGGGAGGAGAATGCCCCCGTAATTGAATTATGTAGAGACCACGGTGGCTATATTTGAAATTATAAGGAGAGTTATGGCTGTCATAGTTATGACGTGGGTAGTCATGACGGAAGCACGGATGACGTAAATGTTATGCCAGCAAGCTACTTGAGCTGGGATTCTCAGTGACGTCAGCATTTAGTCGAGAATGTTCCAAGATTTACGACGCAGTCGCAGGAAACGAGGAATTCTGCTGAGGAAGAAACTATGCTATTGGAGGAGAGGCATGAACCAATCAACGATAGTTTAAAGGAAGACGGAGATTGCTGAAACTATGGTATTTTTATTACTTTTGGAATGCAGAATTGTGGAAATCCATTTGCAGTAAAAGCATTGATTTGGAATTTTGGTGAAATTTATTTTCAGTTTTTGAATTTTGAAAATCCGTCATGTATTAACGAAGTTAGAACTTTGAGCGATGACGCAGTATCACGCTTTGGAAGGGATGGAAACGCCCCTCGTGAAGTTAATAAAAGGGCTTGCGCAGAAGAGAGGAGCCTCTTTCGTTCTCTGATCATTCTGAGATCTCATTCTCAGATCATCGAAGTATATTTGTGAAAGTTCTTTTCTTATACATTCATTATAGTGAGACGTCGAAGTGAACAGCAGTGAAAAGAATCGTCTTTATAACGCGTGGCGAGGCCACTATATTAACGAGATCCAAGTCAAACTAGGTGAAGTTGAAACGGACCTTGGAAAGCTTCTACAAGTTTAGCTTCGAACAGTTAGCGGTCTACGATAAGCTAATTGTATTGTGCAGTGCTACATGCAGTTATAGAGAAAAGCTGAACAATTTCGACCGATTAGTTCGAAAGATATTAGCAGTTTTATACGACTGAGAAAAGTGATTATCTCGCCACAAGAGAAGCACTTTTGTATAGCTAGAATCAACGCAAGGCTGACGCTGCGAGTGGAATAGAAAGACTTCAGATTGCTTGGTTACACAACGATACAGTATAATGGAGCAATTGAATACGGCAGTTTGTTCTTCTAACACTACAACCGAAGAGCAGATGGAAGGCTAAGGCGCTTATTGCAATTGGGACATACTTCAACGGAGTAAGATAGCGACATGGAACTTCGCTAATTGCTATTCCACACAAGCGAACATGCGGTGAATACCATCTACACCCATGTTTCGTAATTAAAGGCTGAATACCATCGAACAGCCATAGAAACAATTTCATACTCTGAATATGAATAATTTCTTCGGAAATTTCTACAAAACTTCATGACGATTGTCTACTGGAACTTCAGGGAATTTTTCAAGAGAGGTCAGGGATATCCCGACTCACAAAGAAGATTATTGCCGGAAGGATGTCTATTCGTCTTCAAGGAGCAGAGCGATTCACGGAGAAGGAAGCAGTTCGATTCTCCGAGGGTGCTATTTCCTATTTCGAGGATGGAGCTCAGCTTTAACGTGGTGAAATGGATCCATCAGCAGTCTTCTTTGGGGAATTTTCCTCTGGAACGTCAATCGGCAGATAAGGTAGTCGTGAACGTTTATTGTATTTGAGTATATTAATGATGTTTGAGCAACCATTTTTCCCATATTTTTTATCCTCATGTTTTTGCCCTATTTTCTTGTTGAGATTCTTATTCTCAGTATACCTTGATGAGTTATGCCTTTTTCGACGATTTATTAAGACATTGTTATGTCATGGGCATAGTTAATGATTTTGAATCAGTTGAGACTGATATTTGGATTTTTCAGTAATTATTATTTTTGTAGTCACGATTTGACTGTAAGTTAATGATTTTTATGGCAGATTTAAATTCAGACAGCGTGTCACTTTATTAAAGTAATTCTACCCCAGTTTAATTACTTTGACCAATTTTCTGTCATCATCAAGAAGGAAGAACATTTAAATGATTTTAGAGCGTTAAAATCTCTTACGTTGTCGACGATCTTGGAAATACTAGTCGTTATTTGTATTGATTGCAACACAGACATTTATCGTCAGTTATGAATGAACATTGCATCATTGACACTTTTGTGAAAGATTAACTTTAATAAGGAATTATTGAATGCATTAAAGTCAAGAACTTTTGTTAGGAGTTTTTCTCAATTAGAGATTTATAGAACGATGTTTGCATTCCCCAGTCTAATTGGATTCTATTCGACTACTTTGCATTTTAGTCGCACTTTATTTGAAGATAGTATTTTTATACTACACATTTCTTTTAAGATGTTAATCTTAAATTTTGATAGACCAGACAGGCGTATATAAGCGTATTCACTATTAAATTTGTTTGTGATTGGCAAGATTTGACTTCATTTCGGTTCATGAATGAAATCCACGAAGGTTAAATAGAAAAACAGTTTTGAAACAATTAATGATTATAAAAAATTTTAAGTGGAACTATAAATGTATAATCGCTAGTGCAGCGCGTGTTGAAAGTCGCTGAGATATAATGCCCTTGAATATGAAGGAAGTTCCCACAGGAATAAATGTTAAAGAATTATTTGTGGAAGTTTTGTAAGTTATGTGAAAGTTTAATGCCATATAGATTAATATATGATGATTTTGGGCATATTTTTAATGCAGATTGTGCATTAACTTGTTAGCGAAGGATTTTCCGCTGGAATAAGATTGTCATAGTTCGTTAAAAATAAATCAAGTGAATTACTGTTATAATTAACACGAGTTTTGAAAGAATTTGAGATAAGATTTTGAATGAAGGTTGCCGTCACAAATCATTATTAAAACCTTTATTAAACCAGATTGTGACATTAACATGTATAACTAACCTTCATTGGTCGATTATATTAAACACGATTATGAAAATTACCAAACGAATGAACATGTGGTCAATGTATTTCTGAAATTAATAATTTAAACAATTTAATGTTAATATTGTAAATAATTGCTGTAAATATTTTTGAAAATAATGTAAAACGAGAGTGATGTTAAAGGCGTGCTTATAATATTTTTATTGTCTTTGACAAACATTATAAACAATTTCTAATTGTTATAAATAATTTATGTGATTTTGTTATAAACATTTAAGAGCTAATTAAACATTTGGATTGAAGTTAACAAGTTTAAGAAATTAACATAATGATTCAATAGGATGTAAGCAAAGTACTTGAAAGATTTGCGTAAATAATGTGAGTTGTCTTATAGACATTTAAAAGCTTGAGAGAGCAAGCTGTATGTTACGCAACATAGCAGGTGAGAAGGGAGTCCATTCAACCAGTATGCAACAGGTTCGAGGGTAGCTCGCAGCTGGGCCAACATCTGGTTCACAGAGAGTGAGGTCGTCCACACTCCGGCCTTGCGACTATAAATACCATTGCCATGTTTATTAAAAGGAAACCAAATGCTCTATATATGTCACACCCTGACGTCCTTCTCCAATCCAATAGTGTTATGAATATTACGTTATTTGGAGCTCTTGGGAGCTAAAATGTTTTATATCATGTTGTATGATAAATTTTGCAAGTCCTACTGAGGACGTAGTCAGATTGACTTGGGCTTCTGATAGCCACGTTGATTTTGTTGTGTTAGTAAAATCATACCCTTTATTAGAAATAAAGCTTTTGTACAGTTCAAAGTTCTCGTCTTCGTTTTTGGTTCATTTTTAAATGTCATGGTGGAGGTTATTGTGTGAACAGACTTTTAGTGATCCTGTTGTCAACTCAAACCCCGAGATAATTAAGAGGTAAGTAACGGTAAGTATGAACCCCCGTCTATTTTGGTGTGTTCCACAATGATTTCCTGTGAACTTCTGTGCTCTTATCTCGATAGTATCTGTCAGTGCCATTTTCATTGATGTAACTGTGCCGGTGCGATTGGTAATTGGCAATCCGATTGAGGGGGCGGATATCTGACAGCCTACTGTCCAGGTAAACGGGGACAGTACCATCCCGGCATTTGCCCGAAGACGAAGTGGGAAACCACGGAAAACCACTTCGAGGATGGCTGAGGTGGAAATCGAACCCTCTCTACTCATTTGGACTACCCGAGGCTGAGTAGACCCCGTTCCAGTCCTCATACCACTTTGCAAATTTCGTGGCAGAGCCGGGAATCGAACCCAGGACCTCCGGGGCGGCAGCTAACCATGCTGACCGCTACGCTACAGAGGTGACGTATTGTTGAAGTTTCCTATATTTATTTGTAGTGGATGAGAAACAAAACGCTTAAAATAAATGTATATATTTTTAATAAATCCCTTTAAAATAGAAGTACGATGATATTCAATACACATATAGCATGAATGACAAAGAGTGAGTATTTATGTTCATTTGACACAATTATTAATCAAATTGAAAGCCTCCGTGGCTTATGCGGCAGCACGTCGGCCTCTCGCCGCTGGGTCCGTGTTTCAAATCCCGGTCACTCCATGTGAGATCTGTGCTGGACAAAACGGAGGCAGAAAGGTTTTTCTCCGGGTACTCCGGTTTTTCCTGTCAACATTTCATTCCAGCAACACTCTCCACTATGATTTCATTTCATCTGTCATTCATTTAATCATTGCCCCAGAGGAGTGCGTCAGGCCTCAGCAGCCGGCACAGTTCATATCCTCGCCGCTAGATGGGGCCTTCATTCATTCCATTCCTGATCCGGTCGGAGACTGGAAGCAGGCTGTGGATTTTCATTAATCAAATTATGAAATAAAGTCTTCTTCTTCTTAGTCGTTTACCCTCCAGGTTGGTGGAACCCACGGACTCAGCGAGGGAACTCACCACTACCGCCTCTACGGGCAGTGTCCTTGAGCTGGGAACATCTAATCGGAGTGGATACAACTGGTGAGGGTTGATTGGCATCTCGCCCAGGCGGCCTCACCTGCAAAGCGAACAGGGGCCTCATGAGGGAAGGTAATGGATGGTCAGGATGGATAGGCAAGGAAGAGGGAAGGAGGCGGCCGTGGCCTTTAAGAAGGTACCATCCCGGCATTTGCCCTAAGACGAAGTGGGAAACCACGGAAAACCACTTCGAGGATGGTCGAGGTGGGATTCGAACCCCCTCTACTCATTTGGAACATCCGAGGCTGAGTAGACCCCGTTCCAGTCCTCATACCACTTTGCAAATTTCGTGACAGAGCCGGGAATCGAACCCAGGACCTCCGGGGCGGCAGCTAACCGTGCTGACCGCTACGCTACGGAATGAAATAAAGATCATGACAATTTAGTTTAGTGCGACGACTGGAAGTGCACTTCTTTGTCCAGTTGGCTTTAGTTGTGTCTACGTTTTGGCGACACGGCGGGCTGTAGGTTGGGCAGTCCTGCGCTAGATGAAGCTGTTAGTATGAGCCGATTCAGATGGTGGGGTCAAGTGAATATGGGGGAGGAGAGATCACCTAAGAGGTTAATCATCCGACTGTAGAGGGTAAGAGAAGGCGATGGTTCGATTAAGTGTTGAACGACTTCAATGTGAGAGGTGTAGAAGCAGAGGAAGCAGCAATGCTAACTGCTAATAGGGGATCATAGAGGCGACTTGTTCGCAGATAGGGGCTTGCAGACTAGACTGTTAGCTGAAAGCCATAACAGTCTCAAATGAAAATGTTTCATGTCACATAATCAATTTATCCACTTTCAAGAAATTTAAGAATGAAGAGAATCAAGCTCCTTTGAAGACTGAAATTTGCATAGACTTGTGTACCCACTCCCACCACGAAACGTACCGTATTCTGTTTGCGAAGAAGAGCAGGTTTCTTTCTCACTCGCTGGCTGTATACGTACTAATTTTTAGCCTATTTTCATTTATGAAACAAGTAAACTTAGTTCCCTGAAGAACTAAATAGCTTAATTTCATATATCCTACTTATGTTAATTGTCACTTTTATATATGTAGACCAAAGAGTTATGTACTATTAGATGAGGATTATTACGTAGGTTCATTATTCATACGTTGATTTCGATCGCATGATTAGGACAAACGATATAAAAAATATATAATTTCGCACGGCCGCCATCTTGAGTTTATGTAAACAATTGAACTAAATTAGATGCCAGTGCATTACAATGTAAATAAACATTTGCTGTATCATGTTTCACTGCGTTGGTATGGTTAAATCGCGAGAAAAGTCTCCCTACAGAACAGAACATTGCAAAGACCGTGCCGCGAACAGGTCGCAATGACTCACCGCCAGATGTATAGCATGTACCGATTACAACAGCGGGCCGTGATGCTCTAAATGCTGTCATTGCATTTATTACATACGCAGCTGGCAAGATATCTTTGTTGTGATAATTAAGACTTGCTGTGAGGTACTGCAACCTATCCCGTATCCCGTGAACATGGTTAGGTATAGAACAAAACATCTTATCTTCTCAAGAAGAAGTTTGCAGTAAATGTGTTCGTAAGTTTCAGCACCGTGCGATTTTAACTTCTGAGGGAACCTCAAACAAAAGATGGGTCTATACCGCGTACGGTACTCTGGAGGCTCTCGAGAATGAAATAGCTGCACTGTTACGTATTATCAGTGAGGATGAATTAAGACTTGCAGCGAGTGTACTAAAACTTGCTACGTTGTTTTACGTAACTTTAGAAGAAGGTCAGCCTACTCTGAAATGCATGTAAGTAATTAGGATTATTAAATACGTTAAAAAGTTTAAATGTGTTAAACTAGTTGGGCGCTAGGCTGCTGCTAGCAGCAGTGTCTTGCTCGGCAGGCGGATAGACATAGTGCTCCAGCCGCCACGTGGCCACATCGAGTCTCCATTCGATAGGGAGGGTCCTCGCTGTATTAAAATCGCCTCGTATACATTTTAAAGAATGAAGCTGCCTGCATGGCTTAAATGGGCCGCAATATCGTATAAGAAATAATGAAGGCACTCATTCTCCTAACATCTGGCGCAGGGCCAACCAGATGGACAACTGCATCTTTGGAGTGGTCCAGAAGGGCTTCCGAGCAACATCTGCACAAATTCCAACAACTGTGGCAGTTCACGCTGTCCTCGCTAAACAAAGGAATATGTGAGTCACGCAAGGTCATTGCCGCGCCGAGTATTGCTGGATTGATCTCTTTCCGGAAAGGGCTGGACGTAAGCAAGCCGCTGCGCCGAACCAGACAATTCGAGAGAAATAGTGACATCACACAGTAGATCTGGGGAGGTCCCATTAACTGGGATTTAAAGACCGGCGAGTGGGGATCTAGGGTTGAAGTCGAGTTCCAACAGTGATTGATAGATGTAAATAGCTGGTGGTAAGTTAAAGTCCATTACGTTTCTGAAAAGTGTCTGCAGTCGAGTGAAGAATTGAGCCAGTACGATTGTGTGAGTGAGTGTTTGTGTTAATATAGCGTGGTATGAGGATAGAAGCAAGAGAGTGCCGAAGGCCCTGGGTTCGATGCGGTGCGTGGACAGACACGGGAACTACGAAGCGGGACTCCACCGGAAACTTCACGGTGGAATGCCACCGAGCAGAGGAGAACCTGAACTGTGGTCTTGGCAGTCTGCTGCGCCAGAATTATACAGTGTGTGTAAAAAAATGTGTACATTACCCGTAATAAATATAGTGTTAAGTAACGCACGCTATCAGTTGAGTTGTGATTTAGTAGAATGAACCCTATGGGAAGTGTTGAGAATGGTGGGTGGTTTACATGGCCAAATACCCTTCCTGATATCTACCTCATCGTAAGAGTTAATTAACTATATGAATGAAGTTGGGTAAGGAATTTCAAGGAGGTAGACATGGCATTTGTCTGGAATTGGCAATGGGAAACAACATAAATCCATTCCATGATTGCCGACACGCCGCTGAGGTTTGAACCAACTCCTCTCCGAGACCCGGATAAAGCCCTGTCACATAACATGACGTGTTAATGCGCTGGGCTAACCGGTCGAAGCTACGGCACAATTTATAGCATAGAATTGATTAATAAAGTTTAAACTTTTTCAACTTTGTAAATATTGTTACTTAGCTTCTACTTTGCTTGCGCATTTTATATGAGTTCATTTTTGAATTTTGTGAGTGAAGCCAGAAGAGGTTTTCCCCTTTAAGGTTTAAGCTGAGCAGCCCACATGACAGTCACACCGGCTGGCGCGGCCAAGAGGCGGCAAATAGTTGGGCGCATGACCAACTTTGGTGGAGAAGTTGCAATCTCACGAAGTTGCTCTGCCTCTAGTTAGCCATGGCAGATTGAGTGAATTCAGGTCAAGGACACTAACTTCCAATGATGCAGTCAAATCACTGTCGTGTTCTAATGCAGATAGTCTACTAGTCAGCGTACAAATAAAATCAATCAAATATTGTCTAGGCATACTACTACTACTACTAATGTAATGTTTCCTTTTCATTAAATTTCATAATAATAATGTTATTGGTTTTACGTCCCTTTTAACTACTGTGGCTTTTAGAGACGCCAGGGTGCCGGAATTTTGCCCTGAAGGGGATATTTAACGTGCCAGTAAATTATGCTGACACGGTTCCCTCGCATTTGCTCAAATGCCACCTGACTGCGCCAGGATACGAACCTGCAACCTTGGACACAGCAAGCGAGAACGTTACCGGCCGGGGTCGGCTGAAATAGTACTATGACCTTACCGAGTTTCATTGAAATAGCTCCAGCCGTTTAGAAGTTATTAGGGTACACACACACACGAATCACACACGCACACACAGACACACGGACAAAAGGTAATCGTATAAGCCTATTTTTTTTTTTTTCATAAAATGAAAATAGGCTAAAAACTAGAATATGAGCACTAAGAAGAACAAAATATGTAAAGGAAGCAAGTTTGTTGTTTTGCGTGACCGATAATCTCGCGATCATGAGCCACGGGACCTCTTTATTACGTAGAATCCGAAACACAGGACATGGCGTTTCACTACAAATTGTGCTTGGATATGAAAAATTGCAACAGTTTGTAGAACAAGGTATTTAAACTAATATTTAAGTATTAGAAACCATTTTTCAATGTTGTCTAGCTCAACGAGGGCTGTTGTTTTCTTTTCAACCTCCGATCATGCATCTAAGTAAACAAAAGTCGGGTATGTTCGTCGTACAATTGCTCCACATCCCCTACACAACCTGTGTCATTGTGGGCTGCAATGAACCAGTCGTAGCCGATCTACGGGCAATTGAACAAGGCCACTACCATCGATACTCCCACCAAGTGTGAGTTGCGAAGTGTGATACGTTTTCTGCTAGCAGAGCTATTCAAAGCAAACTAAGAAGCATGCTCTCGTCCAGCGTGGATTTGATCCATGACAATACACGACCGCACAATGTAGCGAAAGACGTTCTCAAATAATTCAAATGGGATGTTTTCGACTATCCACCATTTATTCCAAACCTAGCACCGAGTGATTTTCACCTCTTTCGAGAACTAAAGTTATACTGTAGTTGGTTGGCAATGCAATCGCCACCAACCAAGAACTTCAGGAGACTTTCCAGACGTACCCACCTCACTGGTGGCACAATTCTTTGCAGAGTACACTTGAAATCTCGTAGTGTCACGATACGGTATGTGCCGCAATCGTTAAAAAATACGTACAAAACAACTAAACGTTTAGTAATAAAATCATTTTGTTATGTCACTCAGCCATTTTTTCATAGCCCAATGGAGGTTGAAAAAGAAACAGCCCTCGTATTATAGAAAGCGTTTTACTGCCTGATTACATTAGGCGGGAAAACAAGTATTTAAACAACCTAACCTGAATTAAATATTACGTCACATATTTATCGCCAATCAAACCTTTTTTTTTTTCTTTTCATAGAAGCACTTCTATTTGTTGTTGTTAATTCATTTAGGGGCTTTGCTTCATCGTGGTTATTAACCCCGTGTGCTTGGATGTGCGTGTATGTGACAGAGACCAGAATTATATTGGCGGAGGCTGCGAGGAAGTAATAGTTAATAACGTCTAGGATTGGGACAGGAACCATGCTGTTTGAAATAAGGTAGACTACCATCCCAGCATTTAGCTGGAGTGACTTTGAATAAACCTGAAAATATCCCCGCTGTTGCCAAGTTTCGAAATGTAGCCTAGTTCTCAATTGCAAACCTGGGGGCGTGGTTTAATGCACAGAATTATGTTGCTGTGCTCTACAGAACTGTTGACACTACTCAGGTTTTTCTAGCAGCCTACAAATCACCCTTAACTTGACCCATGTAAACTAGGCTTTAGGGATTTGAACTGCTGACGTTAAGGTGAGAAATGACTTGCTGATGTACAGCGCCGTCCCTCCACATCAAATGCATTATACATTCCATTCATGTGGACCGACCATCGCGGGGCACTGTTATCTACATCGCTTTACATTCCGATTCCTCTGCGAGTTTCTACAGAGCTTGAAGGCAGTAACTGTCCTAAATAGGCCGTTCCCTGCTTACAAATGCCATATGAACTAAAAATCAAGGGACAGAAAGGATTATGTCCCTTATTTAATACTTTTAAGTAATATTTGAGATGGAAACAATGACTTAGGTCCAAGTATACGGGGAAACAAGAAAAAGTACACCTAAGTTTACCTTTCCAACCATATTTTATTTTCTCCAGTTATAAATTTAAAGTCGCTGGCATTGGGAAAGCGTGAGTTCGATCCCACTTCGGTCGTCCTGAAAATGATTTTCGTAGTTCCCTTTTATCACCTCCAGGAACGGTGGGCGAGTGGTCAACGTGTCGGTCTACTAACCCCAAGCTTGCAGGTTCTCTCCTGGCCATGGTAAGTGATTTTTGAAAGGCAGCAGAAATACGACACGCATGTCATACGATGTTGGCATGTCAAAGAACCCATTTGAATTCATAATGGCAAAATTAATCTCGGTAGTTTCCGCCAACACAAAGTTCCTCATTTCTCTACTAGAAAGCGCTCTAGGGTTCAAGGAGCTTAGATATCTAACATCCTTGACTTTCATAGTGCTTCAAGGAACAACATGCAAGCTCCCCTCTGGGTGTCAAATAACAAAGCTTGCACCCGGCTCCCGAGGACAAGTCGGGACGGCTTCTTTCAACAGGTCCACGGCCGACTTCCTTCCAAAATCCCTTCTCTGACCCTTCCTTAATTAGACCCTAGTTAGCGGTCACCTGTTACCATCCTAGTTGTATCTGCTGATCAAGTGCTCAGCAGCGGCTTCGGTGGCGTAGTCGGTAGCATGCTGAGCTTCTATGCCCAAGATAGCGGGTTCAAACCAGGCCGAAGTCGTCGGATTTTTTAAGAGCGTTAAAATCCCTAAGTATGCCTTCCTTCGGAGGGGAAGTAAAGCCGGCGGTCCCATGTCATAGATTTATGGCATGTTAAAAAGCCTTCCACTAATTACACCTGTGTGAAGCTAAATTGGATAGGTTAAGAATGTAAACAACGCTCTTCGGTTTCTAAGTTCGTTGTCAAGAGCCGACTGCGGTGTCGTCTAGTAGCTAAGTTCTGAACTTGGCCTAGTAGTCGTTGACGGTGGCGCTTGGCGGCAAAAGTAGGAACTATTTGAAAAATTCAAAGTTGCAGTATGTACTTAAATTAAAAAACAGATACACACACCAATACAGCCATCACAATTAACACCGGTTATCAGACAGATTCTACTCACACCCAAAGTACACGGGGCTACATGACCGCGTTGTCGCAGCCCCTAAACTTAAGAACCAACCAACCAACCAAAGTGCTCAGCTTCCAGACACCGTCCTTGCGATGGTAGAGGAACGATCCCTCGCAGAGTCCGTGGGTGAAACTGAGCTAGGAGTAAAAGCAATTAAAAATATGTAAGTTAAAATGCTTTAAAGATTATATAGGTGCTAGGAAAAAATTTGTTGTTGTTGATTAATTTTAGGGGCTTTGCGACTTGTATTTGTACCCCATGTACTTGGGAGTGTGTGGGATTTGTCTGAATATTTGTGTTATTGTGATGGCTGTATTAATGTGTGGCTGGCCCCGTGGTATTGTGGAAGCGTGCCTGCCTCGCACTTGCACTCCGCGCGTTCGATTCCCGGCTCCGTCAGTTATTTTAGAAACTGACGTGAGGGCTGGAACTGCGTGCCCTCAGCCCCGTGAGGACAATTGGATAGCTGTCTGACAGTGAGGCAGCTCCCTAGTCACGGAGACCAAGACTAACGGCCGAGGGGACCCGACGTGCTCACCTTATAATCTGCAGGCCAAATGGCTGGGCAGCGGTCGCTTGGTAAGCCTAGGTCCTTCATGGGCTGTAGCGCCACTAGGGGTTTGGTTTGCTTTGTATTAGTGTGTGTATTTGTAATTCACATGAGGTTTGGTAAGGAGGCGGCCGTGGCCTTAAGTTACGAACCATTCCGGCAATCGTCTGGAGTAGAAGTGGGAAACCAAGGAAACCCTCTACATAGATTCCGAACTAGATCTCTTCCCCTACATTGACTTCAAACTACCTCTTACCTCCAGGGGCTCACATCTAGTGGGACGTGGGTTGGCGACCATGAGGCTCCAGCTGAGTCAGGCATTGCTTCCACTTACGTGTGACGGGCTCCTCTCAGTCTTCTTTTCAGTCGACCTCACTTGGTCAACTCTTGTTCTCTTCCGACACCGAAGGTATTAGGATATCCGAGGCCTATGGAGTCCCTTCCTTTCCTGCCTTAATTGGCCCTTGTCTCATCTTTTCTGATACCCTCCTTCTGTGAGGGGTCAGCCTTCTTTTTCTTTTCATTATATCTCCTGCTCAAGGCCCTCAAGGAAGCAGGGTGTATGTAGCCCCACCACTTCTGGTGCACCCTAGATATTGCTACACCTTCAGGGGCTCACGGCTGGTGAGTTCGGGACTTGGCGACGCCGAGGGATTCCTGAGCTGGGTCCGGTTTTCCCCCTCTTATCCATTACCTCTGGGGCCTCCCCTCTTTCACTTTCCTATCTGCCTTTCATCGCTCTCCTTCCTTCCAAGTCCCTCAATCCGCATTCTTCAAGGGTTGAGGGCATTTCTTTTCCTCCTGCCCTTTATTTGCTTTATTCTCCTTTTGTATATAAGTTAGTAGTTAGTTTTAGTTATAGTTTACATTTCATTATCATCTTCACGATCACCCAAACCATTAGGGGCCGATAACCTAGATGTTAGGCCCCTTAAAACAGCAATTATCATCATCATCATCAAACTACCTCACTTCCCCTACATAAACTCTGAGCTAGATCTCTTCCCCTACATTGACTTCAAACTACCTCACTTCCCCTACATTTTTTTTTTCGTGTGGTCTCCTCAGAGACCCAGTGCAGGTCTTTCTATTCGACGCCTGTGGGCGACCTGCGCGTCGGGATGAGAGATGGAATTGATTAAGGTGAATGAAATTGGAGAAGGATGTGGAAGGAAGTGGCCGTGGCCTGTCAGAAGGTACCGTCCCAGCATTTTGCCTGGTGTTGAAAATGGGAAACCACGGAAAACCATTTCAAGGACGGCCGACGGTAGGGCTCGAACCCACGCGTCTACCGAGTCAGCAGAGAGCTTGGCCCCATGATCTAACACTGCGCTTTAGCCAGCGTAGCCACTACTGTCGGTAAACGCTGAGTTTAGAACGCTTTCCCTACATGGTTTCCCAGCAAGTAAGCAAGCCGCTTTTCTGCACAAGCCTGCACTACCCGTCAAGTCATGCAACGTCACGACAGCAAAAATAAAATCGGATCACGTTCAGAGATTTCTCACATATGGAATTGCAAAAGAATCAAATATTTGCTGTGTATGCAGCAAGTTTACTTTGTCGACAGGGAGCGAGAAGATTCAAAAGAAGTAAATACGACGAAGCCCAGGAATCCTTCAAGTACCGTACAGAACAGTATAAATCTGTTTCCACATTCGACCATTCGACTTGGTATACAATTCTCCACATTTCATAACTAAGAGGATAGTACGTTAAGCTTTGATGCTGGGAGCCCCGAGTTCGATCCCCGTCTTGGCAGTTGGATTTTAACTTTGCAATGTATTATTAATTCCATGCCATTGCATTTGCCTCTTCTCAGTTTTGCCTCACGTAGCTGAGTGTATCCCGTTCCAGCCGTTGGACCACAATGAAATGTCTTCGCACTGTTGGGAATCGAACCAGGACATCTGGGGTGACGGCCAAGAATGCTAGTCACTACACCAGGAAGTGGTCATAAACTTATTGATATAAGCAGTATGAAGCTGTCTGATATCAGAAGCACACCTGTTTATATTGCTGGGAATGAGATAACTGCCGGCTCCCTCTATAAAGGCAATGAATTACGACAATACACACTGCACTAATGTGAACTAATTCTACATAATTATTATATATGAATTACTGCCGAATGGCCAAAGCTGGGTATTTTTAATTGAATGCACATGGGCTCCCAACAACTTCAATTTCAAGTGGTACCAACTTTGCTACCAGATGCTGCTATCACTAACACGTAGCGGCGAACGTTTGAACTTGATAGAGCGTTTCTAAACAGCCAAATATAACCTACAGATTTTGCTACACACTACCAATTGCAGTGGTAGGTTCTTTTACGTGCCATACATCTATGACATGGTCCCGCTGGCTTTACTTCTCCTCCAAATGAAGGCATAGCCTACTGAAGGATTTTAACGCTCTTAAAAATCCAACGACTTCGGCCCGGTTTGAACCCGTGATCTTGAGCATAGCAGTTCAGCATAAGTAATAACTAATAATTTATAAATTTCACTGAGTCTTTTTGCTGCGATATGGCATGCTATTTAGTATTACCTGAAGAAGGCCGTGGTCTAGGCGCGAAACTGGCAGGCATATGACCATCGCCCTGGAAAAGCATTAGTGACGCAATGACAACGCAATGGCATATGTATCCCATATTCTAATTCATAATCAGTTTATGAATCCACCTCCTAGTGTGGCACCTAGCATTATTGACAGTCGTCCCGGAGGTCCGGGTTCGATTCCCGGTTCTACCAAGAAATGTAATTCTGATCTGAGGACTGGAATGGCGCTCACTCAGCCTCGGGTGGTCCAATTGAGTAGAGGGGGTTCGATTCCCATCTCAGCCATACCACTTCTCAAATTTCGTGGCAGAGCCGGGAATCGAACCCAGGACCTCTGGGGCGGCAGCTAACCATGCTGATAAGGTATTCCTGAATATTTAATTTAGTTCTATGGGTCCGTTTAGGAACCCTTGTTATTGTTGCTGATTCTTTAGGGGCTTTGTGTCATCGTGGGCATGTAGTCCTGTTTACTTGGGTGTGTGTATAAGTTGTCTAATAACCTGTGTCACTATGATGTCTGTACTAGTGTGTAATCAAGGCAGGATTTAGGCAGGAAGTGGCCGTGGCCTTAAGTTAGGAACCGCCCAGCATTTGCCTGGAGTAGACTTGGGTAAATCACGAAAAGCCACTTCCAGGATGGCTGAGATAGGAATCGAACCCACCTCTTCTCATTTTTACCTCACGAGGGTGAGTGTACCCTGTTCCAGCCCTCAAACCATAATTAAATCTCTTGGCAGAGCTGGGAATCATACCCGGAGCCCCATGGTGACATGCAAGAATGCTAACCACTATGCAACGAGATGGACACCCTTAATGACGCAACAAACACATTTGATTCCAGTGTTCAGTTATGTTTAATCTCGTAGTACTACGACGGGCAATAAGGCCAGAATGTACACGACATCCTTCCGCTCTATGTACGGTATGTCTGTCCTCCAGGGTGTGTGTCCCTCCCTATCAACTCTTAAACGGCTACAGCGATCAAAACCAATTTTTATGCATATAGATCCATGCCAAAACATCTAAACGACGTATTACTAAATGAAGTCATCGCTACCAACTGCTGAATAACTACAAAACAGTGTCATAACTACGAGGGGTGACCAGAGCGAAATAATAAAATATCCAGCAACCGAGTGGAAAGATGTTACACATCGAAAAGTTACGAGCCTTACAGTAGTCGCATATGATGTGTAACATCTGACATAGAAGAAACCTCACGTGAAATTGTTGATACACCGGTGGCACAAATATTAATCTATTGTAAAAGGGAGTGTTTTACAGATATTGTAGTTTATAATACGGAACACATTTTATTAGATGATTTGTAGCTTCCACCAGCACTAGCCTAAATAAAGAATACGATATGGATCAACTAGATTAATAGACGCGACACCGCTCATGACCTTAAATTCCTTATAAACAGACCAACAAGTAAATTCGTATGGATTCTGTTAAAATGAGTCATATTTATATGTTAAATATCGTTTAAAATGATAATCAGGTAGCAAAAATATCTAACCCGTCCAGGATTCGAACCCGAGATCTCTAGATTCACAGTCATAAGCACTAACCTCACGGCTATTTCGACTACGCAAATATCGTGCACAAGATGGTGACTTATTTCCACGTTCCAATAATACTGCATTACGGAATTAGATTTCATTTATATTTTGCTTGTTTCGATAATGTTCCTGCGTGAAATTGAGTTTAAAATGCCTTATGAATAGGCCCTGTTGTGAGTAAAGAGAATGTATTCAGCAATGAAGGCCTGCTCCATTCTCGTATAATCACAATGATTTTATTAGCCTATATTGATGACTGCATTACCGTTATGTGGGTTAATATTTGAATAGCCATTGTGCAGAAACATAATACTGGCAATGCCGACTACTTACAATGTTTGATATTAAGGCATTTTACCATTTAAATACTGATACGAAGACTTCGAACATGTACCATGTGCTTTGTTTCAATCACTTCACACAAGAGTTCGCATGAGCGTTTACCGTTCAGTATGTCATATACATTCCACATCGCTGAGAGTACGTCATGGTATCAATTTCCGACACCGCGCGCTCATTGTTTCTCTTACCACTGCCAGCTGGATCGATCGATCGATTTGGCAGTCGTTTTACACTTCCATTCGATCCACCACTGCCAGCTGGTGCCACCTCGATCGTTCCGATCCACTTCCGTCCCATTTTTCAAAATCACTCCCACAAAAATATCCAGCAACCGAGTGGAAAGATGTTACACATCAAAAATATGTTCAAGTTTTTAATTTTGACTAAAACAAATCTTCAGATCGGTGACAAATGATTGGATTATGTAAGTTTATACTTACTAATTTTCACTCGTGTACAATATTTAGTGTCACCCTAACTTCACACTTTCTGAATGATCAGCTAATCAGTTAGCCAGAGGGCATTTGTCGTTCATCTCCAGTATTGTACTCTCACTCACTCACTCAGAAGGCTTCTTTGCGACACGAAGATCCCACGCCGATCTCACAAAATGCCTCCCCTACACTCTGTTTTGGGCGAGTTCTTGCTAGTTGTCCACATTCAGACGTCTACAAAGTTTGGAGATTTCATTTTTACAGGAACTTCGTGGTCCTCCTAGTTAGTTAGTTATTGTTGTTTTAAGGGGCGGAACTACGAGGTCCTCCTACTGGCCTTTTTCCTCTTGGTTGTTCTTTCAAGATTTGTAATGAGATGAGTGAAGAAGTATGTTTCTTCGACCCTTTCCAAACACAGCACCGCTTGTCAGTTACCATTCTGTTAGTCTCCTAGTGTGAGTGTCATTGTGGAAAGTGAATAATATTGTATTAAGCGGCTTTAAGTTAAATTTTAGTTCGAAACTATTGTTCATTGATATTATTATACAATGTCGGGGAAGGGAAAGGGCCAGACGATGTCACGAAGAAACTGAACTTAACATAAACAATTGTTAATTGTTGAGCATTTGTACATTGATAAGTGAAAATACAATTTATCAAATTTTAATGAAATCCAACACAAAACAAAACAAATCATGGGATTTACCCCAACCGTCTTAAATGTAATTCCTACTCAGTTCATCCTTCTGCAGAAGCAACTCCAAGTTACGGCAATTTTACGAAACTAAATACTAAACAAAACGTTAAATCTTGTTGATGACAGTCTTAAGACTGTCAGGTGCTAACGGAAGGTTGCCTACTATTAGGCAATCAACTCTGTTGTCTCCCCTAATGGTCTAGGAAGAGATTTCAGAACCTAACCAAAATACCCTGCATGGCATTGAAGTAGTTTCGCGTTCTCCGTAAAGGAATGCGAAATTTCTCCATTCCTTACGATGATGAAGAGTGCATGTGCCAATGTCCGTACTTTGCTTGCAAGACCTAGGGAGCTGTGTCACTTTATACCGTACTTCCAGAGATTATCTTCGTACCAAGACGCTTTCTTACCCTTAATCTTCATAAAGTACAGCATCCTATTATGAAAATCACAAAGGAAGCACTGTTTGCACTTCACAAACGTTTCTGAACATTCTTCATTATCTGGCTTTGTGCGTTATTATGAAGTAATCTCTGACAGTCCACTGCAACTATACTCGACAGCTTAATTTTTTCATAAGATGGTATTTGAAGACTTTCAAAGAATGTGGTACATTGGCCTTCATGGCGAAATATTTAAATTCCTGCAAATCTTGTAGGAACAATCGAACCTCGATATCTCAAATCGTTAGATCGACAAAGAAATCGATTTATCGTAAATTTGGCTTATGGAGATACATAAGAAAGGATGGTTGGTTCGTCAGTTTAGGGGCTGCGACAACGCGGTCATGTATCCCCGTGTAGACCTACTTTGGGTGAGTGTAGAATCTGTCCGATAACCGGTGTTAATTGTGATGGCTGTATTAGTGTGTGTTATCTGTAATTCAGGTAAGGACTGCAGACGGTTAATTTCAAGTAGATCCTACTTTTGCTACCAAATGCTACCGTCAACGACACCTAGCTGCAAACTTGGCTACTAGATGCCACCGCAACTGGCACCTTGCAGCGAACGTTGGAACTCAATAGAGCGTTAATCAAATCTAACCTACAAATTTAGCTTCACACAATTGTAGTTAATGGAAGGTTCTTTTACATGACAAATCTATTGCATGGGCCCACTGGCTTTACTTACCCTCCGAAGCAAGGCATACCGAGGGTTTTTAACGCTCTTAAAAATCCGACACCTTCAGCCGGGTTTGAACCCACTATCTTGGGCATAGAATCGCAACATGCTACCAACTACGCCACCGAAGGCGCCATACGTAGGAAAAATATTAAAATTTGTGATATGATGATATATGAATCGCAGCCAATGGCCATAAGCTGGGCATTCTTGATTGAACACTCGAGAGCTCCCAAAAAGATCAAATTCAAGTGTTTCCAACTTTGGCTAGCAGCTGCTACTGTCGCTAACACTACCGGCGAACGTTGGAATATGATTCAGCGTTGTGTACTAGCCAAATATAGTCTACAAATTTGTGATATACAGTTCTCCCTCTGTAATCCGGCATCTGAGCTCTCCGGCACTCCCAGTAATCCGGCATCTTAGCTCTCCGGCACTCCCAGTAATCCGGCGTTTTGTATTCGAGTACGAGCTCAACACTTGATTTGACTATGTGTCCCCAACACTGTACAATGTTTCGCACGCAGCGACAAGACTAGTGTCTGAGTAAACAATAAATTGACGCCAAGAGCGATGACTCATGCACGCCCCCCTCAGGTGCTTAGTGTAGGAGAGTTGTACTGTAGTGTTGTGTTGAAGATGACATCCGTGCTGAAAAGACGTAAACATAAAACTCTATCTTTGTTAGATAAACATGAAATCATAAAGCGGCTTGAAAAGGGCGAAACGTTAACTAGTGTTGCTAACGAATACGGTGTTGGTCGAGCTACAGTTCATGACATAAGAGAAAACAGTGATAAAATAAAGTAGTTTTTTAAGACGAATGAAAATATAAAACGTAAACGACAGACATTGAAAACTGGTGAAAATCCTTAAGTTGACGATAGCCTCTATGCTTGGTTTTTACAAGAACGTGGTAGGCATACACCAATTTCAGAGGAAATCCTTAGAGGAAAGGCTAGGAAATTTTACCGGAAAATTACTTTTAAAAAAGGATGATTTCCAAGCCAGCTAGGGATGGTTGCAGAAATTCAAACAATGTTATGGAATTAGACTGTTAAGTACAACGGGTGAGAAACTTTCATTTGACGAAAGCGCTGATGTATTTTCGTACTTTTTAACTTTGTATAATACAATGTAATTAAAACTGATTTTCAAATGATATCTGTGTTATTCTCGATATTTTCCGGTAATCCGGCGTTTTCGGTAATCCGGCAGTGCTCTGGTCCGACATCTGCCGGATTACCGAGAGAGCACTGTACTGGTCGCAAAATACTGTTTGTAGGCTTACAGCATAATTGCCCAAATTAATGTAAGAAAATGGATATTCGTAATGATAACAGCTCTAGTATGTATTGATCCAAATCACTACCCTACCAGCGAATTGTTACCGGTGGCGGAAATCGGAACTAATGCGCTCCGCCCAGCCACATGCCTGCGATAGACGTGCAGTCTTCACCAGCGAAACCTAATCGCATGTCATTTTTGTGCATGCTTCGTGCTGGGTCGTGCGCTGTTCGGTGTGTTCTCATTGTATGACTGTAGATGCGTTCCCCCTCTTGCCGGCAAACCACTCGCGGCAGCCATAACGAGGCGAGCTGACGTAATGTATACACAACAGCCGCGCTCCACGTCTAGCGATAACAATTCCCTGGTAGGGTAGTAATCATATTTATCTCAGTAATAGTTTGTGTTCACAAATATACTAATAAATATACAATTGTGTTTAGAGTTTTCCACCAGAAGTCAATAAATTCAGTACCAGAAGTTCCTTAAAGCAATAGTTTCACCCTCAATGTGGCATAATTAACAATTGTCAAGATGATATATTCCTGATAACTGAAAATGAGAGAGATAAGGAAAATGCTCTGAATCACATAAATGAATTATTGCAAGAGAAGTGAGGCATGAGGATAAATAAAAAGAAATCCAAAGTAATGGCACGCACTAGTTATGACGACCAAATAGAAAATGTGCTAATGGATGGTGAAAAACTAGCCCAAGTAAAGGATTTCATATATCAGGGGAGATTGAACACATCAAATGAAAAGTGTACGAGAGAAGTAAATGCTCAAATCGCACAGGCAAAAGAAGCCTTCTCAAAAAAGAAGTCTTTACTAACATCCAAGACTGTTAACTTAGAGGTGAGAAAACACTTCGTGAAAAGTTTTGTATGGAGTATTGCAAGTTATGGCTCTGAAACATGGACTCTGCGACAAGCAGATGTATCAAAACTTAGGGCATTCGAGATGTGGTGCTGGCGACGACTACTAAAGATACCTTGGACTGATAAAGTCACGAATGAGAATGTTCTCAAAAGAGCAAAGGAGACACGTACCTTGATTGAATCCTTAAACAGAAGAACGAATAGTGTTGTTGGCCATTTGATTCGACATTCTGACTGGTGCACCACGCTCTTCGAAGGGAAGCTAGAAGGAAAGAGGAGTCGAGGGAGACCAAGGACTCAATTTATAGACAGCATTAAAGGCAAGCACACTTATTGCCATTTGGAACTACAGGCCAGAGAAAGAAGACGTTCTGGAAGACATGCATGTTACCCACCAACCTAGCGGTTGAGGAGGAGGACAAGAAGTGATATTGAGAGATGAGTGGTTAATATACACATTAAGACAAGTTTTGCATATTGCTGGCCACGGGTCGTAGTGGTCTCAAACCCATTAGTCATTCTTGCGTGCGTGTATATCGGCTGTGTGGTAAACTCGCCTGTGTCAATGAGGATAGATATGTGCGAGTGTGGAGACGACCCAGTGAACGTATGCACGACCAATACATCCGAGACCGATACCAACAGGGAGAAGCTGGCATCATGTATGGTCGCCGAACTCCTCTTGTGTACATCCCAGGGCGAAAGATAGGCATACGTTACAGGGATACTATCCTGGCACGTGCCACTGGCACCTATAGTTATAGGCTACGCTGACAATTTCAGCCAAAATTTCACTTTCGTGGACGATAACGCTCGCCTGCACATTGCCTTTCTTCAGGAGAATGGTATTCATAGCATGGAATGGCCTGTCTATGCTCCTGATCTCAATTGTGTAATAAGTTCGTCCCCACTGTGCTCCATGGCAATATGCAAAACTTTTTTTGATGTGTGTATAAATATTAATACATTTATTAGAGCACAAAATATGCAATTGAATTAATAATTACATCATACAAAGAAAACAGAAATTTGGCTGGACCTTTACAGCACAGACGCGACGACCACCGACAAGTGGAAAGAAGCCAACTCGGGTATCCCTCAGGGCAGCGTAATCGGAACTTTGTTATTTTTGGCGTTTATAAATGACTTACCAAATGGGATTCGCAGTGACTGTCGATTGTTTGCGGATGATTGTGTAATATATCGAAAGATACATGACTCACAAGACAACGCAGTGCTTCAAGAGGTCCTGAACCTGGTCTATAAATGGGCGATTGTAAATAAAATGAAAATAACACAAGAAAATGTAGTCTCTTAAAAATAGGGAAAGTGCGAAGGCAGGATTTTCAATATAACATTGGCTCGGAAATACTTGTAGAAGAAGATTCTTGCAAATATTTGGGCGTTCACGTAAGAAATGATACGAAATGGAGTAGTCATGTAGGATGTGTAGTTTCTAAAGCTTACAAATTCCTGCACTTTGTAATGAGGGTATTAAAAGGAAGTAGTACCTGTGCTAAAGAATTAGGCTATTTGTCACTTGTAAGACCTATTCTGGAATATGCCTCGGCGGTTTGGGATCCATATCAAGTAGGGCTCATCAATGAGTTGGAAATGGTACAAAGAAAGGCCGCTAGATTTGTGCTCAGTGACTTTAATCCCAGGAGCAGTGTGAGCCGTATGTTAAAGAAACTTGGGTGGGAATCACTGGAGGCTAGGAGGATGAAATCTAGACTCTGCGCTATGTACAACACGTATACAAATCAACCAGCATGGGGTGAGCTTAGCAAACGTATGGAAAAGCCTACTTACATGGGTAGGAGCGATCATCCTTTCAAAGTTAAGGGCCGACCACAGCGATCAAATTATGGTAAATATTATTTTGTAAACCGCGCCATTGATAAGTGGAACTCTCTACCTGCCGCAATCTTAGAGCCTTTTCCCAAACATATAGGTGTGTTTAAGAAAAGACTGACTATTTGTGTAAATACTCCAGTTTAATTGTTATTTAATTGTTATTGAATTGTTATGTATAATTATTTATTTGTTATGTAAGTTGTGAAAAGAGCTGTAGGGAAAGCAAAGACAGCTGCATGGAAGGAAGTCTATGAAGAACTAGAGACCACAGAAGCTTTTCAGAATCGCTAAGGCACGAGACAGGGCTTCAAAAGATCTCACACACATCAGGCAGATGAAAAGTGAACAAGGAATCGTAATTCAAGATGAAGAGCATATTAAGAAGAGATGGGAGGAATATTTTGAAAAGTTACTAAATGAGGAAAATGCCCGGCTTGTGTTTGAGGATGGTATCCCAAATCACAACGTAACAACTGGCATATGCAGGGAAGAAGTTGTAACTGCTATTAGGAAAATGAAATGTGGAAAAGCAACCGGCCCCGATGAAATTCCAGTGGAGGCTTGGAAATGTCTGGATGAAGAGGGCATAGATATGTTGTGGAATCTATTCCAACAGGTACTTCAAGAGGAAGTAATGCCCAAGGAATGGCGGGAGAGTACCATAATTCCCATTTATAAGGAGAAAGGTGACATTCAGGATTGTGCAAATTACAGAGGAATAAAACTCATGTCGCACACAATGAAGATCTGGGAGAAAGTTATTGAAAGTAGGCTTCGGGTGGAGACGACAATAGGAGATGAACAGTTTGGATTTATGCCGGGAAAGGGAACAACAGATGCTATTTTTGCACTTAGGCAGGTCATGGAAAAGCACAGGGAGAAGAGAAAAGAACTACATATGGTGTTCATAGACCTAGAGAAAACGTATGATCGAGTGCCCCGTCAGGAGGTATGGAGATGCATGAGATGCAAGGGAGTACCGGAGAAGTATTTGCGCCTTGTTCAGGATATGTACCGTGGAGCAAGGACACGAATTAGAAGCAGTGTAGGATTGTCAGATACTATACCGGTTCAAGTAGGTCTTCACCAAGGATCTGCACTAAGCCCCTATATTTTTGATCTAATAATGGATGTCTTCTCTGAAAACTTAAGAGAACCAGTCTAGTCTGTAATGACATAGTCGCGGTCGGCTCGCGAAGCGAGCGACCGCGGCTGTGTTATGCGCCAGGTCCCGGTGCGACAAGCGCTCCTCTGCCTGGATTTTATTTTGTTTTGGACTATAAAGGAAGTTAAGTTTGATAAAAGAATAAATTTGGTCGGAGAAGATTTTTATTTAATTTTGAATGAATTGTTCGTTTGACTTGTTTAAGGGATTGTTCATGATTTAATTGTATTTATATTCGCATTTGACTTATATAATTTTTCTACGGGATTTATTTATTTAATGACCTTATCTTTCGTTCATTTGTTTACGCAGCAGTTTGGGATGATTTTCGCTTATTTTGCTATATAGAGCAAAGCTACTTATCATCCCCGCTCGCCATGATGTGGAAGGGTTTGATGGTCGTTTACAGCGGCAGCTTCAGTATGGTAATATTTATGTTTGAAGGTGGAAGTGACTACCTCGTAGGTCCGCGACCCGCCGAGCGCCACCAGAGTTGGTCGGCCGCAGCCTCCCCCTTCCGGGAGGCGCCCCGCGGCGTCGCAGAGAGCTCGGATAATGTTTTAGGGATGTCTGTAGGAATAAATTATTTTCAAGTTAGGCGGGGAGTTCGAATTTGGAAGTGCTCCTCGCTGATTGGCTGCTCGCAACTCAGCGCCGCCAATCAGAGCCCGACAGTGCCTCTCTGCTTACAGTATTTTTAAATGATTTTTAATGATATGGAATTTGTTTTACGGTATTTGTTGATAATTTATCTTGGTTTATGTGTCCTAAAAGCTAACTATTCACATGGATGGTAGCCAGCTACAGGCAAGGGACAGTTTCAAGTATCTGGGATCCACTGTTTCTAACGATGGCAATCTAGATCTGGAAATTGCCCACCGAATTCAGGCTGCCTGGTTAAACTGGAAAAGGTTATCTGGTATTCTCTGTGGCAGGAGACTGAATATCCAAGTCAATAACATGATCTCCGGGAGAAGCAGTTAACAGAAAACACTATTTTGGACCGAGGAAAATGGAAACGACTTGTCAGGAACGTCGACCCCGCATGAACGGGAAAATACGAAGAAGAAGAAGAATTTATTTGTTATGTATATCCAATTTGCCACCGGGGGACACAGCCCCAATTGCAAATAAATAAATGAATGAATGAATGAATGAATGAACTATGATTTAAGACACATAACGGCCAGACTAGCTGTGCACGGATTTCACCCCAAGCTATGCTCCACGAAGACGCACCACTCGCCGAACGAAGAGTGGGTTTGCGTCCTATGCGGGAAGCAATGTGACCGTCATCACGCACTGAGGACAATTCCTTTAACTAGGTTTTGCACAGAATGACTGTGAAATAATCTTGCACATGGTGCGTTTTAAATTAATTAATTAATTACTTATCACTAGTACAAAACTGTGACAGAGATAACTTCCTCTGATCACACCGCATTACATGATATCTGTCTGTAATTAAGAATAAAGTACATTATTGATATTTTGTATGAAGGGTGTCGCTATCTGGTAGCGTGACCTTTCATATTCTTATAGGACTAAATAAAAACATATAAAATTATGGCTCACTGGTTTTATTGTCCGTCACTAACAGGCTCGTAGATTAAAGGAACGTATTTTATGGCGACAACTTCATATCATATCCACACCACCGAGGAAAAGAAAGAAAATGACGAGCCTATGACTAAAGGAACGCCTTACCCTCTAAATCGCTAATAGTGGAGTGACACTAATTTGATGTTCTAAGAAGAATAACGTACTAACTAAAGCAACAAATCAATATTAGCACTTCTTTTATCGCAAAAAAGCAGTGAAGTTTAGGCGGAACGGCAATAAACATAAAATAATTGTGTTGAGAATCGATTATCCCTATTTCTGACTGGAGTTTAAGTATCGTGCGTATGGACTCACTCCACGGTCCGTGCAAAATGAACGATAGATATCATGCGACTTCTTATATGCTTGATTGAGATGACTTATCCACGTCAGTAAGGTGTCCTTATCAGCACACAATGTTCTCAGAACAGCAGAGGCAAGTGAATCACATCTGGCCTGTGTGTCAAGCGATGGATACTTATTTCGCAGTTGCCTTACTGCCAGAATTTGAGGCTAGCTATTAACCCCTTCACCCCACTAAGCTACATAAATAATGTGTTGCCTAGTTTTATTGAGGGGGTGTCGTCCATGCCATTCCCACCAATAGGTTTGGCGCCAACTCATAACAAAGTTAAACTGAAGGTATTTTAATTTGGTCATTATACATCACATCGGGGGTAAATACAATGTTTAGTCGAAAATTTAAAATGTTCAAAAGCACATTTAACTTATGTATACTAGACAAGACTAACCCAAATTGGCAAATATTTGCAAATTATGCAACATAAGAAGTATCTAGATCTATTGATTCACGTATTTATTTATTTATTTATATTAATTATTTATTTATTTAAATTTTTAATTTTACTTTTTTCTAAATTTTCAAATTTTCTTTAAGAGTTAAAATTTTAATATTTTCCAAATTCAAAATATTATTTCATTTTTAAATTCAGTTTATTTTTTTTTAGTTTAATTTTTGTAATTTTATTAATTTGTTGAATTTATTAATTTTTGTCTGTTTTGTTATATTTTTTATTAATTTTATGTGATTTTTAATTTATTTTCTTGAATTCATTTATTTTATTTTATTTGAAAGTATGAAGGTACACAGGCATAATCCCAATTACGATCCTTCGTATGATATGGAGTTCAAAATACAAATACAGCAATAAAGGAAAAAAAGAGAAGGCATAAAGAATCGAAGAACTAAAAAAAAAGATGAGAATATAATGGCATTGCACCAACATATGCTTTCAAGTAATGACTATGTACAGTATTCTTCTACAAGAACATTTACAAATTCCTGTTTTAAAGAGTTGGTGAGATTTGAATAGTTAACAAAATCAACATGACTGGTGAACGCAGGATATGCAGATGTGATTTCAAATATTGATAGTCTACCAGTACCGACCGAGAGGGCGCTATGCAAGTCAAATGGTGTCGAGTACTATTCCTTGTCTTAGCCCGTGGGGGCTCCTAATGAGAATGTCACGCCGCGCCGCGCTGGGACGCCTGCTGTAATGAGCGCCGGAGGTGTTTCTTAGAGCCGGGCTAATCACTCTGCCAACAGGTGTTTGTCTGCAATGGTCATGACACTTCATCAGCAGTCTCAGAATCCATCGAGCTCTTGTATTATGTGTAGAAATCAACAGTAACAGCTCAAACATCACCAACAAAACTTATGCTTATGCTAATTCGACTTTTTGTTGAATCTAGCATTCTTGGCTGTCACCCCTCAGGTCTGATTTTGATACCCCCGCTCAGCTAAGAAATGTAATTATATTGTTGTTAATTCATTGTAGCTTGCCACGGAGGGTGAGTGGATATCATGTCGGACTATCAACCCCAAGCTTGCAGGTTGATGGTCAGAATTAATCTGAAATATTACGATCTATTATAGTGCCAATTCTGAATAAAATCCATGTGTTAGTATAGAAGTCGCATATAATTAAAAATTGAAACTATTAGATAGCTTAGAATCATGTTGGCAGCACTGAGGTATATTAACGACTCCAAATTAATCTAGAATGGCAGGTACTATACGTGTGCAAAGTTTAGAGCTGATGGCTTGCATACTTTCCGATATAGCCTATTGATATTAGGATTAAACAAATAGATAGAACATTTATTAACAGTTGGCATCCCTGCTGGTTCTCACGATAACGCATAGTCGTAACTGTTATGGTAAACAAAGCGCATACGAAATTTGATTGAAATCCATTTGTTAGTATAGAAGTTATATGCATTTAAAAACAGGACCTATCAGCAGGCTAAGAGTCGTGTTGGCAGCACTGATGTATAAAAGTTACACCAAACTAAGGTAGAATGTCATATGTGTGAAAATTTTAGAGCTGTTGACTAGCATACTTTCTGATATATTGATATTAGGGTTAAACATAGCGAGAGCATTTATTAACAGTTGGCAGCACTGGTGGCTCTTTAGAATACGCACAGTCATATCTGTTAAAGTACACATAGTATAAACGAAATTTGATAAAATCCAATCAACAGTATACAGTAGAAGTTACATGCATTTAGAAATTGAACCTATTGACTGGCTTAGAATCATGTTGGCAACATTGTCATTTATGGACTTCTGAAAATTAATCTGGAATGTTATTATCTACTGTATAATTGTGCCAATTTTCGAGTAGTTCACATGCATAATTTCTGATATATCCAACATAGACCTCAAATTCCAATTGCAATTTTTCAGCAGTTGGTAGCACTGACGTCAATTTCAAACATGGCCGTGATATATTCAGGTATATATCTTTACTCTTACAAAATTTGGTTTCGATAGCTGCAGCCGTTTAAGAGTTGATAGAGGGGGGACACATACAGACAGAAGGACAGACAGACATACATTTTCCCGCATTGATCTCATAAGTCTACTTTTCCCTCATTTTTAGCCTATTTTCATTTATGAAACAATATGTTCAGTAAAGAACATATAGCCTACTTTCTCCTAAATGCATGAGTATTGTTATAATCCTTTGTCCTTTGATTAGGTTGGTCGTTATTTTATTTAAGCTTTTAACATTTGAGAGGCCGCCATTCCGTTTCCGTCAAGATGGTGGCGATATAAAACATGATACTGAGGTGTCCTTTGCTAGAGCTACCTATGAACCAAATTTCGTTCAATTTGGTTTTACCGTGTTTGAATAGATAGGGGGAATCGATTTGCACACATACATGGCCGCCATATGCAAACTATTGGACTGATGATCTTGTAGCTTGGTCAAAGAACGCTTCTCACATAAAGGTATGTTGTTGAAAAATTTGGTAATATCAGATGATAAGGTTGGTCGTAATATGATTTAAGCTTTTTATATTTGGGTGGCCACCATTACGTTTCCATCAAGATGGCGGCGATATAAAACATGACACTGAGGTGCCCTTTGCTAGTTCTACCACTGTACCAAATTTCGTTCAATTCGGTTTCACCGTGTTCGAATTGATGGGGGACAGACATTCAGAGTACACACACTCAAACACACACATAGACACACAGACACACAATTATTGGCCCTGTGTAGATCACATAAGTCTACTTTCATTTTTTACAAAGATCGAAAGTAGGCTAAAATTTGACTTATGAGATCACCTTTTGTCCGTGTGTCTGTCTGTGTGTGCGTGTGTGTGTGATTCGTGTGTGTGTGTGTGTGTGTATGCGTGTCCCACCTAATAACGTCTAAACGGCTGGAGCGATTTCAATGAAACTCGGTAAGTTCATAGCACAATTCCGGACGACCCCGACCGTGCCCTTTAAATGTTGTTACGTCTCACCAATCCAATGTGGCGGCTGAGCGAAATATTTCACCAGCATTCAATATCTCCAAAACTATTACCGATGTCACCCTGGAATTTTGTACGGTGATAAAGGGAACTACTAGAAGTTCACCTATGAGACTTTTGAAAACCTGGTAACTACAAAACCAACATGGCTGCCAAGCGAATTTGCGACTTTTAAATGGACGTTTCTCGCGATTTAACCAACCAAACGCAATGAAAATTGATGCAGTATATGTTTATATACATTGTAATGCACCGACATCTAACTTCGTTCAATTGTTTACATAACCTCAAGATGGCGGCTGTGCGAAGTATTTCACCGGCATTCTACATCTCTGAAACTATTAAATGTATCACCCTGAAATTTTGTACGGAGATAAAGGGTACTGCTGGAAGTTCATCTATGAGACTTTCAATAACCGGTTAACTACAAAACGAACATGGCAGCCAAGCAAATTTGAGAGTTTTAAATAGACTTTACTCGCAATTTAATAATCCAAACGCCATGAAACTTAGTACAGCAAATGTTTATACACATTGTAATGCACTGGTATTTAATAAGTTCAATTGTTTACATAACCTCAAGATGGTGACACTGCGGTTTTTAAAATTAAGTTTCTACTTCTTGTGTCGTAATCATGCGATCAAAGTGAAAGTTTGAATAAAGAACCTACGCAATAATTTCCTTTAATGGTACATGACTCTATGGCCTATACATATAACAATCCAACATGGCGGCATTCCGAAATATTTAGACGGATCTCAATAACTACGAATCTATTACAGCAATCAAACTGAATTGTTTTATGTTCATAGGGGATATGAACATAAGTTCACCTATAGGACTTTCAATAATCTGGTGAACGCAAATCGAACAAGGCGGCGACGCGAAGTATAAATATTCACATGAACGTTTCTCGCAATTTAACCACCCGAGTGCAGTGACACATGGTACAGTAAATCCTTATACAAATGTTAATCCACTAGCATTTAATTTATTTCAATTGTTTCCATAACCACAATATGGCAGCTGTGCGAAATTATAAAATCTCGTTTTTACTTATTGTATCTTAATCATGCGATTGAAGATTGAATGCTACACGTACACAATAATCTTCATGTAACAGTACATACTGTAACTCTAAGACCTACATATATAAAAATCCAACATGGCGTCCATCCGCAACATTTAGTCGGTTCTCAATATCTTCGAATCTATTACAACAATCAAACTGAAATGTTGTATGTTGATAGTGGCAATTAACAAATGTAGGTTATATGAAAATAGGCTTTTGTTTTTCCCGGAAATACTTGTTTCAAAATGAGAAAAGTAGGCCAAAAATCCTTCAGTTAATATTTTCCCAATGGCCGTTATGTTTTGACTGGTTTCAACTAGTCATTATTCCTACAACTACTAAAACCTCACATTGTGTCCATGCTTTTGCGTAAGCTCAGAGTGTACTTCTACCTGTTAACTTTTAATGTGTATGTTGACCGCGTAATCCAGCAATAGCTGCTGTAAACCACCATATCAATTAAAATAGTTGGAAAGCTTTTGTACCAGCAAGTAGAACCACAGAGGGAGACAACCTAAATAATTACAACTGTCTGCTATATATCTTCCCTGCACACGCCTGTCAATATTTCCAATTGAATTCCGATGTTGAAATACGAATTATTTGTGACAGACCTCAGTGGGGGAACACTCGTCTACTTCCTTTCATAGCAAAGTGATCGAATTACAGAGAACAGCCGATACGAGCAGGCTCACCTGCAGTCCGCGCTGAGGGGGTCTGACTCGATTCGATACCTCGACTCGTACCAGTGTTCCGTGCACACATACATACGTTATGCTTCTAAACCTTCCCGCAAGGGGCACACATTTCAATATTCAACATAGCTTGCACTATCTGTGAATTATAGAACCTAACAACTTGAGATCATCATTTGTTTTGTTAATGTTATTGATTATTTTAGGGACATGATGGCATCTTGGTCTTGTAGTCCCTTACATTTGGGTGTGTGTGAAGTCTGTCTGATAACCTGTGTCATTGTGATGGCTGTACTAGTATGGACGTGACGTTTTGAAGCCATTTGTCAGTGTTGCCTGTACAAAGTGTCAATTTATACTTTTCAGTTGATCAACACGCTCTAAGCCCAACATGATCTAGTGGAAGCTAGGTTCGAGCAAACACCTGTATAACGACAGTGCTGTGAACAGAACTACTCTAACGGATAAGGAATCATAACCATGGTAGACTTGTAGGCCTATAAGTGTGCAAGACCCAAACCTATAATACAACATTATAGAATTGGCTAGCGGCTTCAGTGGCGTAGTTGGTAGCATTCTGAACTGCTGTGCCCAAGATAGCGGGTTCAAACCCAGCCGAAGTCATCGAATTTTTTAAGAGCGTTAAATCCTTCAGTATGCCTTCCTTTGGAGGGGAAGTAAAGCTGGAGGTTCCATGTCTTAGATTTATGGCATGTAAAAGATCCTTCCACAGACTAAACTTGTGTGAATCTAAATTTCAAGGTAAGATTTCGTTGGAACGATCTACCAAAGTTCCAATATCATTGACATCTGGTAGGGAAAGTTGGAACTACTTGAAATTAAACGGAACTTATAGCTCACCCTATGTGTGTCCGCAAGAAGCAGCCTCAGCCTCTGGCGAGCCGAACATGTCATCGGACACTCCCGGCACTAAAAGCCATACGATAAATAAATAAATAAATAAATAAATAGAATTGGCTAAATCTTCTTTTTAAGCCTAATTTCTTCTATGAAAAGCCGGCCCCGTGGTGTTGGGGTAGCGCGCCTGCCTCTCACCCAGAGGCCCCGGGTTCGATTCCCGGCTCCGTCAGGGATTTTGGAAACTGACGTGAGGGCTGGAACGGGGTGCACTCAGCCTCGTGAGGACAATTGAGTAGCTGTAGCTGTCTGACAGTGAGGCAGCACCCCGGTCACGAAAACCAAGATTAACGGCCGAGGGGATCCAATGCGCTGACCACGTGTTACCTCAATATCTGCAGGCCAAATGGCTGGGCAGCGGTCGCTTGGTAGGCCTTGGTCCTTCTAGGGCTGTAGTGCCACGGGGTTAGTTAGTTTTCTTTTATGAAATACAGGCTTATGGGAACACCGTTTTTGTGTGTGTGTGTGTGTGTGTGTGTGTAGTGCTATGTGATTGTATATGTAGTCTATGTGTGTGTCCCTAATGAAATCTAAACTGTTCAAGCGATTTCAATAAAACTAGGTAAGGACTTGCTACTACCTTATCCGAACTTCGACCGTGTATTTCAAATTTTAATAAGTGTCACCAATCCGATATGGTGACCGCCCGAAATATTTTACCGGCATCTCCGAAATTATAACCACTAAAACTTTCTTCGGCTTTTCCCAATTAATTGGGGTCGCCGGAGCCAACCAGGCTCATTTTGGTTTTGGCTGGGGATTTAGGGCCGGATGCCCTTCCCAACGCCACGTGATTTTTCAGGTGAAAATTCCACCCCGCTGTCACAAGGATTCGAACCCCGGCCGTCCGGGTGAAAGACGAGCAGCTAAGCCACTGCTCCATCACGGTCCCCCCGAAATTATAACCACTATCAACCTCAAATGTTGTATGGCCATAGAGGGTACTATGCGAATTTCACGTACATTACTTTTTAAAATTTGATATGTACAAAATCTGCATGGCGGCCATGTAAAGTTCAAATATTAAAAATAACTTTTCTCGAAATATATTCACCCAAGAGCAATGATGCATGACATCATAAATGTTTGTCAGACGATATCGGGATATGGAGTTCGTCAACTGTTATCATTGTTTTAAAATGTTGTAGTATGGTCTTTCGCTCAACAGATGTCGGTACTTACATCACGATAGTGGGAAAACGAAAATTGGCTGGAGCACGCTTGACGTTCGAGCAGCGAAAGTACATTCTGAAGTGGTTTATCAGGTTTGGTAATGCCGTTGAAGTGCAACGTCAGTGGAGGAGGGAGTTTGAAACAGAACATAGGCTCACGTGTTGGAAAGGTTTGCTAATTCTTCACAGAAGTCTGCTACGCAATGTGCGCGGGAAGTGGGGATTAGCAGTACAAGTGTACGACGGATTTTGAAAACAGCTAAGTGGAAAATTTACATCCCACGATTACTGCATGCGCTTAATGAGGATGATCCCGATCGTCGACTGCAATTTTGCGAATGGTATCAGCAAATGGTCACCCAAGATGAACAATTTCTGACGAAGTTAGTGTGGTCTGATGAAGCCCAGTTTAAACTTAATGAAACAGTGAATCGGCATAAGTGTGTCTACTGGGCTCCGGAAAGATCCGCATGTTTATGAGGACAAGGCGGTCAATCTACCAAGGGTTAATGTCTGGTGTGGACTGTCGTCGAAGGGCTTACTAGGACCCTTTTTCTTTGATGGTACTGTCACTGGAACAGTGTACGTGGGAATGTTACGCACATTAATTTTACCAGCTGTACATGCGCTTTATGGAGCCGATGGTGAAGTCTTCTACCAACAGGACGGAGGGCCATCACACTACCATTTAGCAGTAAGAGCTTTCCTGGATGGCAATCTGCCGGGACATTGGATTGGACGAAGAGGGCCCATTGAGTTCCCCCCACGGTCACCATATCTTACCCCTATGGAATTTTACTTGTGGGGAACTGTGAAAAATCAAGTCTATCGACGTAAGCCGCGCACGCTGGAGGCCCTTCGCCAGGAGATTGCAGCGGTTCCCATTCAAACATTGACGGACGTAATTGCAGCGACCGCTCGTCGTTCTGCTGTGTGTCTGGCAGCCAACGGTGAACATTTTGAACATCTCTTGTAACCATATGTTTAACTGAAGACAGTACTACATGTGTAATCAAAATTTAAATGTAAAAGAAACACAAAATAAATAGTTTTTGTTCCGTAAAGAGTGCATACATTTTTCTGGCAGACTCTGTTATACTGGCATCTAATTTTATTGTTTTAAGAAATTCAACAAGGTGGCTGTGGGACATTTTAAAAATTTGTTTCAATTCCTTGTGTCTTAATTAAGCGATCAAAGTGAAAGTTCGTATAATGAATCACACTAATAATCTTCATATTGGTACATAAATCTTTTTTATTTTATTTTTTGTCGTGTGGCCTCCTGTGAGGCCAAGTGCAGGTCTTTCTAGTCGACGCCCGTGGGCGACCTGCGCGTCGGGATAAGAGATGGGATGGATGAAGATGAATGAAATTGGACAAGGGTGTGGAAGGAAGCGGCCGTGGCCTGTCAGAAGGTACCGTCCCAGCATTTGCCTGGTGTTGAAAATGGGGAAACCACGGAAAACCATTTCAAGGACAGCCGACGGTTGGGCTCGAACCCACGCGTCTACCGAGTCAGCAGAGAGCTTGGCCCCATGACCTAACGCTGCGCTTTAGCAAGCGTAGCCACTACTGTCGGTACATAAATCTATGGCTTACATATAAAAACTATCCAACTTGGCAGCCATGAGAAATATTTCACCTGTTCTCAATATCTAGGAATCTATTGCAGCTACCAAACTGAAATTTTTATGGCAATAGAGGCTATTACTGCAAGATCAACTAGGCAACCTTCAATAACCTGATGAGCATGAAACCAACATGGCGGACACGCGAATTTTTAATTATTAAATTGATATTTATCGCCCCTGAAGCAATCGAAAGCAATGAAACTTGACGGAAAATCTTGCTACAAATCGTAATATACTAGTGTCTAATTTAATTCTATTTTATGAGAAATTCAAAATGACGGCTGTGCGAAATTTAAAAATCACGTTTTAATTCTTTTAGTCCTATTAATGTTCGAATGATTCGAGCAACCGAAATATTTGAATGTCCGCAATCTTTGAACTTTTGACTTCTTCAAATATTCGAACACTTCGAACATTCGAATACTTTTTCAAATGTTGAATTGGCGAATATTCGAAGTAGTGGAAGTAGTATAATTCGCTAGACTTTGAATATTGCATCATCATGACCAGAAATTGCGTAATCCTGATGACGTCATGGGATGACGTCATGGGTCCTTAGAGCGAGCACGTGGTCCAGGAGCGAGCATGTGCAGTGCACGTGTTAGCGTGGGAAGAGGTTGACCCTTTGGCTTGTTTGTGCGATGGTGATAAAAAGTTAATGGGTGTTGACGTCATGGAGGATGTTTATTAGGATGCTAACTGTCATCTGACACCCATGCGAGTGTGAGCACCAAAAACAAAAGGTTATTCGCGGGTAGTGGGGTAGTGTATGTTCTCTTGCAAGTCGCGTGTGTGCTTGAATACGTATGGCTATGTTGGGAAATGTTTGGTGGCGGGCGAGGACTAGGGTTGAGTGAGGGTTCGTTTAAATGCTATTTTTCCCGCTCTATTTGATGGTGAGGTAATTTTTTAAAATGGGTGGAATTTGGAAACGCAATTTGAGGTAAACGTGCTTTTTTGACATTTTGGCGAATTTAATGAGCTTGTAAGGCTAGAACGATGCATATAGGGTGTCGTAGGACTTGTGGTGAACCACCCCTTGCTATGGACGGGAGTATATCCCCCCCAAAATAAATCTACCCTTACCCGGAGGTTAAGTAGTGGTTATTTTTGTATGCATGCGCACTTGAGGGCTTTTGTAAGAGAGCGGAATTTTTAAAAGATTCTTTATAGATGAGGCTTTTTAAAAAATTTATTAAAAAAACAAAAAACTAATAGGTTATTCGATTTTTAGTATCTCGCTAACCAATAATGCGATGTAAACATATGGGGTGTCATAGGACTCGTAGTGAATTCTCCTTTTGTATGAATGAGGTATGTCAACCCCCAAAATAAAAACTACCCTTACCTGGGGTGAAAGAGCAATTTTTGTATGTATGCACACCGGTGGCTTTTGTCAAAAGGGTCTAACTACACATTTGTTAATATTTTCTGAACCCAGGATGGGATTTTCCCATAGGCAGTATCCTAGCACTTGGGGTGACACCTCGTTTTTGAAAGTATCATTCATTTATTTTCTTGTCAAAAGGGCCTAACTACACTTTTGTTAATATCTCGTGAACCAATCATGCTAGGGACTTGTATGAGGGGTCCTAGCACTTGGGGCGACGTCCCCCTTTATGGGGTGAAACTACCCCCCCAAAATTGAAAACTCAATATCTTTGAAACTATGAACCCTAAAATTAGGCGTTATAGCTTTAAAAATAGGTGATGACATAGGCTTTTACCTGGATTGGTCATTTCACCCCTAAAACAGTAAATAGTCATATTATGGGGAAAAAACGTGTTAAACACCTAAAAATGATAAATGAACCTAAGATCTTTTGTTTTTGATGAAAAATAGCAGGGGGGTGAAAACTACCCCCAAATTGAAAAATCGATACCTTGGAAACTAAGAACCGTAAAATTATGTGTAATAGCTTAAAAAATTCGTTGTGACATAGGCTTTTACCCGGATAGATGATGTCACCCCTAAAACAGTAAATAGTGATTTTACAGTGGGGAAAAAGGTCTTAAACGGGTAAAAATGATAATTGAACCTAAGATCTTTTGTTTTTGATGAAAAATAGCAGGGGGGTGAAAACTACCCCCAAATTGAAAAATCGATACCTTGGAAACTAAGAACCGTAAAATTATGTGTAATAGCTTAAAAAATTCGTTGTGACATAGGCTTTTACCCGGATAGATGATGTCACCCCTAAAACAGTAAATAGTGATTTTACAGTGGGGAAAAAGGTCTTAAACGGGTAAAAATGATAATTGAACCTAAGATCTTTTGTTTTTGATGAAAAATAGCAGGGGGGTGAAAACTACCCCCAAATTGAAAAATCGATACCTTGGAAACTAAGAACCGTAAAATTATGTGTAATAGCTTAAAAAATTCGTTGTGACATAGGCTTTTACCCGGATAGATGATGTCACCCCTAAAACAGTAAATAGTGATTTTACAGTGGGGAAAAAGGTTTTAAACGGGTAAAAATGATAATTGAACCTAAGATCTTTTGTTTTTGATGAAAAATAGCAGGGGGGTGAAAACTACCCCCAAATTGAAAAATCGATACCTTGGAAACTAAGAACCGTAAAATTATGTGTAATAGCTTAAAAAATTCGTTGTGACATAGGCTTTTACCCGGATAGATGATGTCACCCCTAAAACAGTAAATAGTGATTTTACAGTGGGGAAAAAGGTTTTAAACGGGTAAAAATGATAATTGAACCTAAGATCTTTTGTTTTTGATGAAAAATAGCAGGGGGGTGAAAACTACCCCAAAATTGAAAAATCGATACCTTGGAAACTAAGAACCGTAAAATTATGTGTAATAGCTTAAAAAATTCGTTGTGACATAGGCTTTTACCCGGATAGATGATGTAACCCCTAAAACAGTAAATAGTGATTTTACAGTGGGGAAAAAGGTTTTAAACGGGTAAAAATTATAATTGAACCTAAGATCTTTTGTTTTTGATGAAAAATAGCAGGGGGGTGAAAACTACCCCGTATATGAAAGGAGTGTAGACTTATTGATGTTGCAGATTGGAAACAGTGAAAGTTATCACTTTTGTTTAATTAGAAATCTTGCTCGCCTTGTGCGTTCAAGCATCACTAGCACTCAGAGAAGGATTTATATATGTAGACGTTGTTTGTCATATTATCTTCTTGAGGATGAGTTAAATGTTCACTTTGCAGACTGTAAACAGTTTCCTGTTGCAAAAAGCATAATGCCGACTGATGAACAAAGATTTGTTAATTTTACAGAATTCCGAGTTAAAGATACAGTTCCATTTATAATACATGCAGACACTGAATGCGTTTTGTCTCCAATTTCCTCCTGTTTTCCAAATAGTGACATTCATAACTCTACTTTAACACATAAACATATTCCTTACAGCATTTCTTTATACCTTCATTGTAATTTCGATAGTGAATTGTGCAGTTTCAAGCTCTTTAGGGGAAATAATTGCATTGAATTGTTTGTAAAGGAACTTTATAGTATTGTGGATAAACTTCAAACATATTACTTATCGGTTAAGCCAATGTTAAAGATGACCGAAAATGAAGAAAGATTATTTTTGTCAAGTAAAATGTGTCACATTTGCGAGAAACCGATTGCAGTTAATGAACTCAAAGTACGCGATCATTGTCACTTAACTGGAAAATATAGAGGAAGCGCACACAATAGTTGTAATTTAAATTACAAAGTAACAAAGGTTTTGCCTATAGCATTTCATAATCTAACCGCCTATGATGGACATTTTATAATTAAAGAAATTTGCGAGAAACGTGATGGAGAGGTGTTACATAATCCTGGTCATATAAAATTGTTAGCGATGAATATGGAACGTTACAAAGGGTTTACAAAGTATGTACGGGCTAAGAATGGATTCATTCAGTTAAGATTTTTCGATACATATAATTTCTTGTCCTGTTCACTAGATCAATGTTCATCTTCGTTAAGCGAAGATTCAAAGCAAATAACACGACGTTATTTTAATGATGATGCACAGTTTCGACTTACTGCGAGAAAAGGTGTGTTTCCCTATGAATACGTCACGAGTATGGATGTTCTTAACGAAACTAAATTACCTGAAATATCCAAGTTTTATAGCAGCCTTAATGATCAAACAATATCGAATGAAGAGTATGAGTTTGCTCAATCGGTGTGGGAAACGTTTTCCTGTCAAACATTAGGAGAATACGCAGATTTGTATTTAAAAGTTGACACACTTCTTTTGGCGGATGTCTTTGAAAATTTTAGATCGAATGGCATGGAAACTTATGGCATTGATGCAGCTCATTTTTACACTGCTCCATCTATGTCTTGGTGTGCTATGAAAAAGATAACCAACGTTCAACTTGAATTGCTTCAAGATATTGATATGTTACACTTTTTTGAACGATCTATTCGAGGAGGAAATGTTCAGTGTATAACACGACATGCGATTGCTAATAATAAGTATATGAAAACTTATGATGAGAAAAAGCAAGAGTCCTACATAATGTACTTTGACGTTAATAATTTGTATGGATATGCGATGATGGAATATCTTCCAACGGGTGGCTTTAAATGGATTGCAAATGTTGAAGGCTTTGATGTTTTAACTATTGATGATACTTCAGAAATTGGATATATTTTGGAAGTAGATTTGACTTATCCTCAAGAGTTACATGACAAACATTCAGATTACCCTCTATGTCCAGAAAAGTTGACAAAGCTAATGGCTACCCTAGATAATAAAGAACGTTATGTTTTGCATTATAGATTGTTAAAGCAATGTATTCAACTAGGAATGAAATTAGATCGTATTCACAGAATAATTGAATTCAATCAGAGCCAATGGCTAAAACCATATATTGATGTGAACACAGAGAAACGAAAACTAGCCAAAAATGATTTTGAAAAGAATTTTTATAAATTGATGAATAATGCAATTTTTGGTCGTTCACTGATGAATGTGAGGAAGTTAAGGGACATCAAATGGGTCACCAAATGGCATGGAGCTCGTGGTGGTAGGTCTTTAATAGCTAAGGCTAATTTTAAACATAGAATTATATTCGATGAACAATGTATGGTCATCGAGATGAGTAGACTAAAGATTTTTCACAATCAACCAGTATATGTTGGTGCATCTATATTAGATTTGTCTAAATGTAAAATGAATGACTTTCATTACAATGTTATTTTAGCAAATCCTGAATCAAATGTGAGGTTGTTATACACAGACACCGATAGTTTTATGTATATATTCTATTATGATATTTATGAGTTCATGAAACAACATTCAAATTTGTTTGATACTGGAAACTATGAAACAAACAATCCTTTTGGCATTGTGAGACAAAATAAAGGTGAAATTGGTTTAATGAAAGATGAAAATGCTGGAAGGATTGTTGAAGAATTTGTGGGGTTACGACCCAAAATGTATGCAATAAAATTGTGTGATGAAATGAATAGCTTGTGTAAGGCTAAAGGCATTAAGAAGAGTGTGAGTAAAAGTATGAATATTGATGAGTATCGAAAGTGTCTTTATAACAGAGAAAAAGTCAACAAAGTTCAAGTTTGTATAATTTCAAAATCTCATTCTGTATTTACTGTTCGGCAAAATAAGTTGGCAATTTCATCAAACGAAGATAAAAGACACATAACTGAAAACGGGATTGATACTTTACCGTTTGGTCATTTTTCTCTGAAAAATGATTAGAAACAAATTGAGATTAAAGCAGTTCATCTCACTTACTTTATTTCTTTCACACACACACTTTTATGCTGGTAATAATACTAATTTTTGTGTGTTCCTTTGCTTATGAAATCCTAGACTAGGAGTTCCACATTCGACATGATAGCGGAGTTTCATCTCCCATAAACTCGTCTCTGAGGTGGGTGCCAGAAAAGGCATCCAGCTGTAAAAACCACACCCTCACATAGACTTTCATAACTTCTTACGTTGAGGTTCATAACACTACGTTGATTGATTTATCGGTTTCCTTTTCACAATTCCTGTCTATACATTCCTCTTGAAGGTTGCAAGATGCTTGCAAGGTTCCTAAAATGCAATTAAATTTAATAAATACCTTAAGATGGTTTGATTTGTTTAATGATATGGTGTTAATAGTATTTTTAGGTTTTGACTGGCTTTGCATTAAGAATTGACTAACCAAACATGAGTTACCTATCAGGGAAACATTTTGGCCACTATGTTGGCTATTGACCAGTGAGTTTAGCTGTTTATCATTTTTTTAAATCATAAACAACAGAGGGTTAAACGTATAGATAAACCGTGTGACCATGTTTGTTAAACAAGACATTATACCAGAGACAATTAGAATACTTATGTAGAGTTTACCAAAAATAATGTTGTGTAACAGTAAATGCTAGTCAACAGTTATACACTTCTAAAAAAATCATCATACAATACCTGAGAGCTCTTCTAAAATTATTGATGTGTAACATGATTCCACTAACTTGCTATGTATTTTTTGGCTTGGGGGTGATTTTCAAGAAATGCAAATGGAACTGAAATGCAATACAAACAATGAGCGTGCCTGGTGGCTGAGATTGATACCACGACGTACTGTCGGTTATGTAGCTATGTGGAATGTATATCAAATATGGTTTACTTCAAGGTCTGGAGATCCCTACAATTCCTACAATAAATGATCTTGAAATGGTCATCCTATGGTGTGAAAATATTTATTAGGTATATATATTTACTGAAAACAATTATGATTTATTAAATGTTTATATGTTTACAGTATTGTTATTTAATGTAAGCACTTGAGGCACTACCGACCAATGGGAAGCAAAAAGTGGGAGCATATATGGGATGAAATGTGGGAGCAAAGCAAATATAAAAAGTGGGAGCAAATATGCTAACAAATATGTCAACAAATATGCCGGCAAAAGTATATACACAATTCAAGATAGTTGAAAGTAAAGTATATACACAATTCAAGTTAGCATATTTGCTCCCACTTTTTATATTTGCTTTGCTCCCACATTTCATCCCATATATGCTCCCACTTTTTGCTTCCCATTGGTCGGTAGTGCCTCAAGTGCTTACATTAAATAACAATACTGTAAACATATAAACATTTAATAAATCATAATTGTTTTCAGTAAATATATATACCTAATAAATATTTTCACACCATAGGATGACCATTTCAAGATCATTTATTGTAGGAATTGTAGGGATCTCCAGACCTTGAAGTAAACCATATTTGATATACATTCCACATAGCTACATAACCGACAGTACGTCGTGGTATCAATCTCAGCCACCAGGCACGCTCATTGTTTGTATTGCATTTCAGTTCCATTTGCATTTCTTGAAAATCACCCCCAAGCCAAAAAATACATAGCAAGTTAGTGGAATCATGTTACACATCAATAATTTTAGAAGAGCTCTCAGGTATTGTATGATGATTTTTTTAGAAGTGTATAACTGTTGACTAGCATTTACTGTTACACAACATTATTTTTGGTAAACTCTACATAAGTATTCTAATTGTCTCTGGTATAATGTCTTGTTTAACAAACATGGTCACACGGTTTATCTATACGTTTAACCCTCTGTTGTTTATGATTTAAAAAAATGATAAACAGCTAAACTCACTGGTCAATAGCCAACATAGTGGCCAAAATGTTTCCCTGATAGGTAACTCATGTTTGGTTAGTCAATTCTTAATGCAAAGCCAGTCAAAACCTAAAAATACTATTAACACCATATCATTAAACAAATCAAACCATCTTAAGGTATTTATTAAATTTAATTGCATTTTAGGAACCTTGCAAGCATCTTGCAACCTTCAAGAGGAATGTATAGACAGGAATTGTGAAAAGGAAACCGATAAATCAATCAACGTAGTGTTATGAACCTCAACGTAAGAAGTTATGAAAGTCTATGTGAGGGTGTGGTTTTTACAGCTGGATGCCTTTTCTGGCACCCACCTCAGAGACGAGTTTATGGGAGATGAAACTCCGCTATCATGTCGAATGTGGAACTCCTAGTCTAGGATTTCATAAGCAAAGGAACACACAAAAATTAGTATTATTACCAGCATAAAAGTGTGTGTGTGAAAGAAATAAAGTAAGTGAGATGAACTGCTTTAATCTCAATTTGTTTCTAATCATTTTTCAGAGAAAAATGACCAAACGGTAAAGTATCAATCCCGTTTTCAGTTATGTGTCTTTTATCTTCGTTTGATGAAATTGCCAACTTATTTTGCCGAACAGTAAATACAGAATGAGATTTTGAAATTATACAAACTTGAACTTTGTTGACTTTTTCTCTGTTATAAAGACACTTTCGATACTCATCAATATTCATACTTTTACTCACACTCTTCTTAATGCCTTTAGCCTTACACAAGCTATTCATTTCATCACACAATTTTATTGCATACATTTTGGGTCGTAACCCCACAAATTCTTCAACAATCCTTCCAGCATTTTCATCTTTCATTAAACCAATTTCACCTTTATTTTGTCTCACAATGCCAAAAGGATTGTTTGTTTCATAGTTTCCAGTATCAAACAAATTTGAATGTTGTTTCATGAACTCATAAATATCATAATAGAATATATACATAAAACTATCGGTGTCTGTGTATAACAACCTCACATTTGATTCAGGATTTGCTAAAATAACATTGTAATGAAAGTCATTCATTTTACATTTAGACAAATCTAATATAGATGCACCAACATATACTGGTTGATTGTGAAAAATCTTTAGTCTACTCATCTCGATGACCATACATTGTTCATCGAATATAATTCTATGTTTAAAATTAGCCTTAGCTATTAAAGACCTACCACCACGAGCTCCATGCCATTTGGTGACCCATTTGATGTCCCTTAACTTCCTCACATTCATCAGTGAACGACCAAAAATTGCATTATTCATCAATTTATAAAAATTCTTTTCAAAATTATTTTTGGCTTGTTTTCGTTTCTCTGTGTTCACATCAATATATGGTTTTAGCCATTGGCTCTGATTGAATTCAATTATTCTGTGAATACGATCTAATTTCATTCCTAGTTGAATACATTGCTTTAACAATCTATAATGCAAAACATAACGTTCTTTATTATCTAGGGTAGCCATTAGCTTTGTCAACTTTTCTGGACATAGAGGGTAATCTGAATGTTTGTCATGTAACTCTTGAGGATAAGTCAAATCTACTTCCAAAATATATCCAATTTCTGAAGTATCATCAATAGTTAAAACATCAAAGCCTTCAACATTTGCAATCCATTTAAAGCCACCCGTTGGAAGATATTCCATCATCGCATATCCATACAAATTATTAACGTCAAAGTACATTATGTAGGACTCTTGCTTTTTCTCATCATAAGTTTTCATATACTTATTATTAGCAATCGCATGTCGTGTTATACACTGAACATTTCCTCCTCGAATAGATCGTTCAAAAAAGTGTAACATATCAATATCTTGAAGCAATTCAAGTTGAACGTTGGTTATCTTTTTCATAGCACACCAAGACATAGATGGAGCAGTGTAAAAATGAGCTGCATCAATGCCATAAGTTTCCATGCCATTCGATCTAAAATTTTCAAAGACATCCGCCAAAAGAAGTGTGTCAACTTTTAAATACAAATCTGCGTATTCTCCTAATGTTTGACAGGAAAACGTTTCCCACACCGATTGAGCAAACTCATACTCTTCATTCGATATTGTTTGATCATTAAGGCTGCTATAAAACTTGGATATTTCAGGTAATTTAGTTTCGTTAAGAACATCCATACTCGTGACGTATTCATAGGGAAACACACCTTTTCTCGCAGTAAGTCGAAACTGTGCATCATCATTAAAATAACGTCGTGTTATTTGCTTTGAATCTTCGCTTAACGAAGATGAACATTGATCTAGTGAACAGGACAAGAAATTATATGTATCGAAAAATCTTAACTGAATGAATCCATTCTTAGCCCGTACATACTTTGTAAACCCTTTGTAACGTTCCATATTCATCGCTAACAATTTTATATGACCAGGATTATGTAACACCTCTCCATCACGTTTCTCGCAAATTTCTTTAATTATAAAATGTCCATCATAGGCGGTTAGATTATGAAATGCTATAGGCAAAACCTTTGTTACTTTGTAATTTAAATTACAACTATTGTGTGCGCTTCCTCTATATTTTCCAGTTAAGTGACAATGATCGCGTACTTTGAGTTCATTAACTGCAATCGGTTTCTCGCAAATGTGACACATTTTACTTGACAAAAATAATCTTTCTTCATTTTCGGTCATCTTTAACATTGGCTTAACCGATAAGTAATATGTTTGAAGTTTATCCACAATACTATAAAGTTCCTTTACAAACAATTCAATGCAATTATTTCCCCTAAAGAGCTTGAAACTGCACAATTCACTATCGAAATTACAATGAAGGTATAAAGAAATGCTGTAAGGAATATGTTTATGTGTTAAAGTAGAGTTATGAATGTCACTATTTGGAAAACAGGAGGAAATTGGAGACAAAACGCATTCAGTGTCTGCATATATTATAAATGGAACTGTATCTTTAACTCGGAATTCTGTAAAATTAACAAATCTTTGTTCATCAGTCGGCATTATGCTTTTTGCAACAGGAAACTGTTTACAGTCTGCAAAGTGAACATTTAACTCATCCTCAAGAAGATAATATGACAAACAACGTCTACATATATAAATCCTTCTCTGAGTGCTAGTGATGCTTGAACGCACAAGGCGAGCAAGATTTCTAATTAAACAAAAGTGATAACTTTCACTGTTTCCAATCTGCAACATCAATAAGTCTACACTCCTTTCATATACGGGGTAGTTTTCACCCCCCTGCTATTTTTCATCAAAAACAAAAGATCTTAGGTTCAATTATCATTTTTACCCGTTTAAGACCATTTTCCCCACTGTAAAATCACTATTTACTGTTTTAGGGGTGACATCATCTATCCGGGTAAAAGCCTATGTCACAACGAATTTTTTAAGCTATTACACATAATTTTACGGTTCTTAGTTTCCAAGGTATCGATTTTTCAATTTGGGGGTAGTTTTCACCCCCCTGCTATTTTTCATCAAAAACAAAAGATCTTAGGTTCAATTATCATTTTTACCCGTTTAAAACCTTTTTCCCCACTGTAAAATCACTATTTACTGTTTTAGGGGTTACATCATCTATCCGGGTAAAAGCCTATGTCACAACGAATTTTTTAAGCTATTACACATAATTTTACGGTTCTTAGTTTCCAAGGTATCGATTTTTCAATTTTGGGGTAGTTTTCACCCCCCTGCTATTTTTCATCAAAAACAAAAGATCTTAGGTTCAATTATCATTTTTACCCGTTTAAAACCTTTTTCCCCACTGTAAAATCACTATTTACTGTTTTAGGGGTGACATCATCTATCCGGGTAAAAGCCTATGTCACAACGAATTTTTTAAGCTATTACACATAATTTTACGGTTCTTAGTTTCCAAGGTATCGATTTTTCAATTTGGGGGTAGTTTTCACCCCCCTGCTATTTTTCATCAAAAACAAAAGATCTTAGGTTCAATTATCATTTTTACCCGTTTAAAACCTTTTTCCCCACTGTAAAATCACTATTTACTGTTTTAGGGGTGACATCATCTATCCGGGTAAAAGCCTATGTCACAACGAATTTTTTAAGCTATTACACATAATTTTACGGTTCTTAGTTTCCAAGGTATCGATTTTTCAATTTGGGGGTAGTTTTCACCCCCCTGCTATTTTTCATCAAAAACAAAAGATCTTAGGTTCAATTATCATTTTTACCCGTTTAAGACCTTTTTCCCCACTGTAAAATCACTATTTACTGTTTTAGGGGTGACATCATCTATCCGGGTAAAAGCCTATGTCACAACGAATTTTTTAAGCTATTACACATAATTTTACGGTTCTTAGTTTCCAAGGTATCGATTTTTCAATTTGGGGGTAGTTTTCACCCCCCTGCTATTTTTCATCAAAAACAAAAGATCTTAGGTTCAATTATCATTTTTACCCGTTTAAGACCTTTTTCCCCACTGTAAAATCACTATTTACTGTTTTAGGGGTGACATCATCTATCCGGGTAAAAGCCTATGTCACAACGAATTTTTTAAGCTATTACACATAATTTTACGGTTCTTAGTTTCCAAGGTATCGATTTTTCAATTTGGGGGTAGTTTTCACCCCCTGCTATTTTTCATCAAAAACAAAAGATCTTAGGTTCATTTATCATTTTTAGGTGTTTAACACGTTTTTTCCCCATAACATGACTATTTACTGTTTTAGGGGTGAAATGACCAATCCAGGTAAAAGCCTATGTCATCACCTATTTTTAAAGCTATAACGCCTAATTTTAGGGTTCATAGTTTCAAAGATATTGAGTTTTCAATTTTGGGGGGGTAGTTTCACCCCATAAAGGGGGACGTCGCCCCAAGTGCTAGGACCCCTCATACAAGTCCCTAGCATGATTGGTTCACGAGATATTAACAAAAGTGTAGTTAGGCCCTTTTGACAAGAAAATAAATGAATGATACTTTCAAAAACGAGGTGTCACCCCAAGTGCTAGGATACTGCCTATGGGAAAATCCCATCCTGGGTTCAGAAAATATTAACAAATGTGTAGTTAGACCCTTTTGACAAAAGCCACCGGTGTGCATACATACAAAAATTGCTCTTTCACCCCAGGTAAGGGTAGTTTTTATTTTGGGGGTTGACATACCTCATTCATACAAAAGGAGAATTCACTACGAGTCCTATGACACCCCATATGTTTACATCGCATTATTGGTTAGCGAGATACTAAAAATCGAATGACCTATTAGTTTTTTGTTTTTTTAATAAATTTTTTAAAAAGCCTCATCTATAAAGAATCTTTTAAAAATTCCGCTCTCTTACAAAAGCCCTCAAGTGCGCATGCATACAAAAATAACCACTACTTAACCTCCGGGTAAGGGTAGATTTATTTTGGGGGGGATATACTCCCGTCCATAGCAAGGGGTGGTTCACCACAAGTCCTACGACACCCTATATGCATCGTTCTAGCCTTACAAGCTCATTAAATTCGCCAAAATGTCAAAAAAGCACGTTTACCTCAAATTGCGTTTCCAAATTCCACCCATTTTAAAAAATTACCTCACCATCAAATAGAGCGGGAAAAATAGCATTTAAACGAACCCTCACTCAACCCTAGTCCTCGCCCGCCACCAAACATTTCCCAACATAGCCATACGTATTCAAGCACACACGCGACTTGCAAGAGAACATACACTACCCCACTACCCGCGAATAACCTTTTGTTTTTGGTGCTCACACTCGCATGGGTGTCAGATGACAGTTAGCATCCTAATAAACATCCTCCATGACGTCAACACCCATTAACTTTTTATCACCATCGCACAAACAAGCCAAAGGGTCAACCTCTTCCCACGCTAACACGTGCACTGCACATGCTCGCTCCTGGACCACGTGCTCGCTCTAAGGACCCATGACGTCATCCCATGACGTCATCAGGATTACGCAATTTCTGGTCATGATGATGCAATATTCAAAGTCTAGCGAATTATACTACTAGTGGAATTAATCTAATATTCCAATGATATATAGAGCCTTATTGCAAAACCACGTCCCACATGGCGTAAGCCCCTGGGAGAAGCGCTTGGAGATGTGGTGCCAGAGTTGCTCATCGACTGGGCTTGGGTGTTTTATGGGAATACTAACACAAGGCGAGAGTGCTGCTGACGTCTGCGAGAGCGTTCCACAAGGCTCAGCGCTGTCACCTATCTAGCGGCTAGTGTACCGCAACCGGTGTGCCGTCACAAGAGCCAAGGTGTAGCGGGAACGTTTACCTATTGTTGTATTAAATTAATTGTCGATTTTATGTAAGTAGGTGCTTGTTTATTATTTAATACATGTTGATAACTGTTATGTTTCCGTAGAAATTAAGTGTAATTTACTTAAAAGAAAAAAAAAAGCCCAGTTCACACAAATATGTAGTTTAAAATGGTAACAACACATCAACTGCTATCTCGAAGATACCCGGGTATTCACTGCTTACTAACAATCAAAATATGTCCAAAGGCATTTCTAAAAATTGTAATTTCAATGTTCTGTCAGCTTTGAAATCTGACAGTTCCTCTCGTAAACCTACATACTGGAGATGTTTCGAATCCATAATGAATTGATCAAGAACCCAGTCAAAATCTTCCACACTCTCTCCAATTTTTTCTTTTTTGAAATTCTGCTGCAGGAGTACTAAATGTTCTTTAATTAAGTCCATCAACACGTTATTATCGTCATCAAGGGACCATATAGTTGGGAACATCTCACACAATCCATTTTTCATTCGTCTGTATCCACAAATTTAACTTATTAATAATTCCTTGAGTCTTATCGACACTAGACAGAATATTTTCGTTTCTACCTTGCATTTTTCTTTTTAGTTCATTCAAGTGTACGAAAATATCGGAAATATATTCCAACTTAGATACCCATTCATCATTTGCAAATAAATGCGCATACTCATGTCCCTTAATAGTAAAAGATGCCAGTACCTCTTCTTTAAGTTCAAACATTCGCGTTAACACGTTATCTAGAGATACTTCTGTATGGAGCAGAAGTAAAATATTCTCTGATCCCATTTCTTGACACAAAACGTTAACAGGCCGCATATTTAGGAGGCGCGATTTGATGAAGTTCACGACTTTTACTACTTCGTCCATCACAATTTTCAGAGGAGATGGCAAAGACATAGCAACAATGGCTTCGCGGTGAATGAGACAATGGTCAGTTCGCAAGTTAGGATTTACTTCGCGCACTTCACCCACGAATCCTTTCACTCAGCCTGTCATAGAAGCGGCTCCGTCTCTACAAACACTAACACAATCCTCCCAAGTTAATTCATTACGGACCACATAATCATTAGTAGCACGAAATACTTCTTCACCAGTTGCTCGCTCGGGTAGCTCTTTGCAAAATAATAAATTAGTTGCAATTACATCCCCATCAACATACCTTATGTAGGAATAAAGTTGTGCTTGACCGCCAATATAGATAGATAGATAGATAGATAGGTTTATTTTGTCTGGCAAGATTATGGCCATTGGGCCCTCTCTTCCATCTAACCAGATTATACAAATGATAAGTAACGAACAATACAAATACAACTTAAATCTAACAATATTACAATGTTGATAAAATATAAAATACAAATGAAATGGATTAGCTTGATAATGATCTGAAGGGAGAACTTTCCACTGCCCTTTATTTTCGCCTCCATAATGCCTTCAATATCACTGGATATGTCACTAACTCGGTGGCTGGTTGTGTCTGCAGAGAGAGGAATTCTTGACATTTCTGTAGCAGTTTCTGAACCCAGGACTATTTTTACCATTTCCTTACACGCGGGCAATAACAAAGTTTCTGCCCTTATGTGTCGTTTCTTTGCCTTTACGATAAGTTCGGCTACCTTATAGCTAGCTTCCTGTACCTTTTGAGAAACACCTACCGACGTAGTCATGATCGTCACTTGTTTTTTTATTTTCTTCCAACCTTGGTGTCCTAGGCGAAACGCCACACATGACACGGCGCAAACCTAGAAAAGTTGCTGGCCGTGAAATTCAATATAGCATGTTTATGGAAACCTTCGTAGGGAGGTTATGGGTGCTTGAGCTATTGGTTCTCGCAGTAAAGAGTCACAAGTGCGCTTCATAAAAAGGGAGGTAGCACGCAGTTCGCTACTCCTGTAGGGGTCCGGGCGGGGACACCAAGAGCCCGCTGATGAGCCAGCTTGGTGTCCTAAGCGAAAACCCACACAAGACACGGTACAAACCTAGAACAATTGCTGAGTTTTAATTCACCGGCCGTGAAAGCCGATATACCATGTTTTTGTACATTACTTACTCAAAATATTTATACAGTAGTTACCTAAATTAGGGGTTAGGGTATTTGTATTCTCGCATGTAATATTGGGCCGGTTTGTTGGGTTGTAGGTGGCATGTTGTGAGTTCGCCACAGAAGTCCCGTGAGACTTTTAGCAAGGGATTTAGTAGCCCGCACCAATCATACAATAATAGACTTTACGTTCAACACTCGCTAACAAGAGAGTTCTTTATAACCCCACGTCTTTTGTGTACGGCTGCCTGGACGTGCTTTTAATTAAACTTGCTGGGATTACCAAATATGCCCCTCTCTTTTATTCAATTGCCTTGTTCTAATATTACAGTATTACAGTGTAGTTCTATCAAATCTATGCTCTGCAGTGGTGCGAATATTTTGATTGCTATGCTATACTAATTTTACTATCTACTTCTACAGTGTAGTTAAACTATTTTCTCTTCCCATTTTCGATTCGGATAAGTTTCTTGTGCGTAGTAGTCCGTCTTCGAGTGCAAGTAGTGAAACTATCGACCCCGAAAACAAGAAACAGAAAGTAGTTCACCGGCAATATAGTGATGATTATTTATCTTGCGTTTTCTTTTTCGTGTGGGTGACAAAACATGCCTAATCCCCGAGTGTGTTGTGTGTGGTGACAAAACATGCCAAATCCCCGAGTGTGTTGTGTGTGGTGATTAACTCAGTAATGCTGATATGGTTCCCAGTAAATTGAAACGACACTTGTCAACGAACCATTCCTCCCTGTTAAGTAAGGATGTGAATTATTTTCGTCGGTCGTTGGAACAAAAGGTCTCCCATAAGTCCAACCCCTCATCCACGTCGTGGGAGATGGGCAACGTCATAAAGTAAGAGATTGCCTGGTGGGGTGAAGTACGGTGGGGACTGTGTGTGCCCCGTGACCGCTTCGGTAGCTGTGAAGGCCCAGCAGGAACCCTGAAAATGGTGGAGATGCTGCTGCCTTGTAGTATGTGGGGTTGGTTCCCCAAAGGCTAAGGGAAGAAACCCCTGATTAAAAATTACCCGTCCTCCGGAAGAGGTTGGACGTAGGGCTGACACCGCGCTCTGTAAAAAAGGCCAAGTTGCGAAACTTCAACGAAAGAAAGCCGGACTGATTAATGGAGACAAACTTGGCATGGAAAAGGACAATGATAATGGACCATCAGTACATGAAAGAAAGAAAAGAAATATAAAGCGTAAGTCAGATTTATGTATTGGAACCTGGAATGTGAGATCTTTGTATGGCCCAGGGGCCCTGAAAGTGCTGCTGAACCAAACAATGAAGCTGAAGCGGAGTATCATAGCTCTACAAGAAGTAAGGTGGACCGGAAGTGGAATTCTAGAAAAGCGAGAAGCTAGTATATTCTATAGCTGTAGCGAGGAGACGCACGAGTTCGGCACAGGATTTATGGTACACCACCTGCTAAAGCGCGTGTAATTGGGTTTACACCTATTTATCCAAGACTGTCAGTACTCAGGATAAAGGGTAAATTCTTTCACTACTCTATAATTAACGCCCACGCTCCGACAGAAGAATCTGAGGAAGAATCGTTCTATGAACTTTTGGAAAGAACATATGATGGGGCCATGACATTAAAATAGTAGGTGGTGATCTAAATGCTCAGGTGGGAAGGGAACAGATGTATGAGCCAACAATTGGACCCCACAGCAATCATACTGTAAGCAATGATAATTGAACTAGACTTATATTATTTGCAGCATCTAGAAATATGGTTGTGGGCTCCTCATTGTTCCAACACAAAGACATACATAAAGGAACGTGGACATCGCCGGATGGAAACATAGTTAACCAGATCGATCATGTGTTGATAGATGCAAGGCACAAATCAGATCTATTGGATGTGAGGAGCCTCAGATATCCAAATATAGACTCGACCACTTCCTGGTACGGGCGCAAATTAGGGCTAGGATCTCTAGTGCATTCAAAGGAACCCGACCCAGCAATCCTAAATACAATATAACAGCTCTAGAATCATCTGAAGTCAAAAAGCAGTACCAGGAGAGGATAATACAGATTCTTGAAAATACTGAAGAGTGCAACAACATCGAGTATCAGTGGGGAATGATTAAAAATGCAGTGGAGACGTCGCCGAATGAAACACTGGGAATTGAAACAGGATATAAAAGATCTCCTAGGTTTGACACTGAGTGTGAAATACCAACAGAAGAGAAGAACACAGCATACAGGAGGACATTACAATCAAATTGTACAAGAAGAACGAAGGAAGTCTATAAAGAAAAACGGGGGATTGAAAAGAAGATCCATCAGAGAAAAAAGAGAGAGTAGATGAAGGCAAATATCGAAGAAATGGAGCTTCTGGGAAATCAAAATGAGGTGAGGAAATTTTATAGAGAGGTAAATGCTGCACGGAAACCCATCTGTGGCAAAACTAGCCTGATAAAGGATGAAACAGGGAAAATTGTTAGCGAGGGGAAAGAGATATGTGAAAGATGGCGGCGACATTTTGATAGACTTCTCAATTTTAGATTGATAACAAGAAACTCAATAGATGCGCAAGGAGAAAATGACCCTGACGAAAATATAGGTCCACCAACTCTAGAAGAAGTGATAACTGCCATGAAGAAATTGAAGAACATCAAGGCAACAGGAACAGACTATAGAGGAATTACGTTACCTAATTTGGGATACAAAGTATTCTCCAACATTCTATTTGATCGTCTTCTCCCCATTGTTCGGCGAGAGACTGGGTCATACCAGTGTGGATTTATCCCAGGAAAGTCCACTATAGATCAGATCTTCACCTTAAGGCAAATTTTAGAGAAGAAAATCGAATATGGGATTGGCACGCATCACCTCTTCATTGATTACAAAGTAGCATATGACAGTATTGACAGAGAGCAATTGTACCATGCTATGATTGAATTGGGAATTCCTGGAAAATTGGTAAGGCTGGTGAGAATGACTGAGTGGAACACGAAGTAGTATAAGAACGGGAGGAATGATGTCTGAGACATTAAATATTCAGAATGGGGTACGGCAGGGTGACGCGCTGGCATGTCTCCTGTGTAATGTTGTCTTGGAGAAGGTGATGAGAGATGCAAAACTCCTGAATAGGGGAACAATTTTCTATAAATCAGTGCAGATACTTGCTTATGTCGATGATATAGATATAGTGGCAAGAACTCGAAAGGCAATGAAGAGACATTCATCGCCCTTGAACAGGCCAGTAGGAAAATGGGACTGAACATCAACCAGCAGAAAACTAAATATATGGCTGCTGGGAAAGCACGTAAGGAGAACATGCCACCCTCAATAACCGTGGGCAATTACACCTTTGAGAGAGTTGAACAGTTTAAATATCTGGGATCAACAGTCACCTACTCAAATGATACCTCTTATGAAATTAAACAGAGATTAATAGCAGCCAACAGAGGCTATTTTGCTCAAACAAGGCTTCTCTCCTCAACTCAAGGCTCTTGACCCGTAACACTAAATTGTCCATCTATAAAACACTTATAAGATCTGTGCTTACATATGCCTCGGAAACTTGGCCACTAACAGCAAAAGATACTGAAATGCTGGATGCCTTCGAAAGAAAGATACTTCGAAGAAACATGGGCCCAGTCTGCGAAAGAGAAACATGGAGGAGGAGGTACAACATATATCAAGACCCACCTATTAGAAGAATAGTGAAATCAGCCAGATTTAGGTGGGCCGGGCATGTAGCACGGATGAGTGATACGGAAGTACCTAAAAAGGTATTAAATGGAAACCCAGGGGGACAGAGAGGACGAGGTCGACCGAGAACCAGATGGATGGACGGACTTATCGAAGATCTTCGGGAAATGGGCCATAGGAATAGGAAAGCTTTAGCGCTGGAACGAGATAAATGGCGGAAGGTTGTTGAAGAGGCCAAGGTTTACAACGAACTGTAGAGCCATAGAAGGAGAAGAAGAAGAAGTTGCAACAAAAGAAAAATCAAGTGACGCTCATGACTACGTCAGTAGGTGTTTCTCAATAGGACAGGAACCTAGCTATAAGGTAGCCGATAGCAGAAACGTTGTTAATGCCCGCGTGTAATGAAATGGTAAAAATACTCCTGGGTTCAGAAGCTGCTAATTAAATTTCAAAAATTCCTCTCTCTGCTGACACAACCAGCCGCCGAGTTAGTGACATGTCCAGTGACATCGAAGATATTATGAAGGAGAAAATAAAGAGCAATCGAAAGTTCTCACTTCAGATCGACGAGTCCATCGATATCGGCGGTCACGCACAACTTCTTTCCTACATAAGGTATGTTGATGGGGATGTAATTGCAACTAATTTCTTTTTTTGCAAAGAGCTACCCGAGCGAGCAACTGGTGAAGAAGTATTTCGTGCTACTAATGATTATGTGGTCCGTATTGAATTAACATGGGAGGATTGTATTAGTGTTTGTAGAGACGGAGCCGCTTCTATGACAGGCTGAGTGAAAGGATTCGTGGGTGAAGTACGCGAAGTAAATCCTAACTTGCGAACTGACCAATGTCTCATTCACCGCGAAGCCATTGTTGCTAAGTCTTTGCCATCTCCTCTGAAAATTGTGATGGACGAAGTAGTATATGTCGAGAACTTCATCAAATCGCGCCCCCTGAATATGCGGATTTTTAACCTTCTGTGTCAAGAAATGGGATCAGAGCATATTACACTTCTGCTCCATACAGAAGTATCTCTAGATAAAGTGTTAACGCTAATGTTTGAACTTAAAGAAGAGGTACTGGCATTTATTTCTATTAAGGAACCTGAGTATGCGCATTTATTTGCAATTGATGAATGGGTATCTAAGTTGGAATATATTTCCGATATTTACGAACATTTGAATGAGCTAAACAGAAAAATGCAAGATAAAACGAAAATATTCTGTCTAGTATGGATAAGATTCAAGGAATTATTAATAAGTTAAATTTGTGGATATAGACAAATGAAAATGGATCGTGTGAGATTTTCCCAACTATATGGTCCCTTGCTGACGATAATAATGTGTTGATGGACTTAATTCAACATTTAGTACTCCTGCAGCAGAAATCTAAAAAAAAATGGAGATTGTATTGAAGATACATTCATTATGGATGCGAAACATCTCCCGAATATAGGCTTACGAGAGAAACTGTCAGATTTCAAAGCAGACAGAACATTGAAATTACAATTTTTAGAAATGCCTTTCGACATATTTTGGTTGTCAGTAAGCAGTGAATACCCGGGTATCTCCAAGGTAGCAGTTGATTTGTTGTTACCATTTTCAACTACATATTTGTGTGAACTGGGCTTCTCGACATTGACTCATCACACAGAGAGAGAGAGAGAGACTTAAATCAATTGACGAAGAAATGTTGCTGGCCTTGTCAACGATTCCGTCACGAATTTGCCGTCTGTGTGGAGCTAAGCTGGCTCAAGTATCACATTGAAGGTATGAGTAGAGTTATTTATTTTAAATTTCGTATTATAAATGTGTATTTTCTACAGTAAATTGAAGTTAGTAACGTTAATAAGTTGTTAATAAATCCAGGAGTATATAATAATAATAATAATAATAATAATAATAATAATGATAATTACATAACGACGTAATATTTCGTAATTATATTCAGATTCGCATAATTTTGAGGGATCACATATTTTGGTGTGTCGTGTTGAGTCTAGACCCATCTGGGGTGTGCCGTGTGTAATAAAAGGTTGTGGAACACTGACCTATACTCTTCACATTCGTCATGGATACCACCTCACATTATTTGCATTAGAATGTTCCTTATATTCTGAGGATGTCCTGGTTGAGCTCATCACAAAAGAGGAACTGTATTGTCGCCTCAGTCAATTTCAAAAAGATAAAGCGCTAGAGTCACTAAACAGTCGATTATTATTGGCCTGTTGCTATGGTGACACGGTCTTCTACTGACGTATTTGTGTTCCATTCCTTTGATTTGCTTTTTAAAGCGCCATTTATATATTCTTTTTGTCAATATTTTGTGGCTAGAATATGATTCAGTCAGCCAAATCAGCTGGGTGTGTGTTTGCGTTCGGAGGTAGAGAAGAAAATGGAATTGTTAATAAAAATTCCACTTCATTCATTTTCCTATGTCGCACACAATCAGCATATTAAATAATTATGTACCGTACCACAAAAGTTAAAAAGTACATTATGCATCAAGCCTATAATGGCAATAATTAATACAGGAGTGTCTTAATTACCATTATGGGCGAGTTGCATGCGACTGTTTATGTTGGACGATAATTATGTCTTTATTTTATGTTCGAACATAAATATTCATAAATATCTGTCAAGATTCCGCCAGTTGTGTTTACTGAACAGAGTGCATGCGCCGGGTTCCCAGTTGTTTACTGAACAGAGCGCATGCGCTGGGTGTTCTGTTCGTTGGGTTATTGATTTTCCATGGATCAAAGACCTTGATAATGTCATATGTTTCCAAAGCTTTGAAGCAATAACATGGATAGAAGGTTATCATAACCTCAATGTTGTCACTTGTGTCTGACATGTTTGATTTTGGAAACAAGTGTGTTGTGCGCAGGTGCTATGCGATCCTTACCTAATTGGTCAAACAGCTGTATCGTAATAAAAATCTTGAGCTCTGGTTAGTGGAGAACCTGTATCATAATGAAACTTGAACTATAATGAGCTTCATTAAGATGCAGTTCTCTGGCATATAATATGTATATTTTGGCTTGGTCTAAAATACACATTAATTTATAGAAATTAATTTTATTCACAGAACTCACTAACACACTTGTACTATACTTGAAACACCAGACAATTGAAAATGTGTAAAATCTTAAGTTCAGCAGGCTATGATCTATGAACAATGGCTAAGTACCTGTGTAAGGACGAGGGGTAGACCAATCTCCCGTAATCCGGTTTGACCTTCAAACAGAAACAGAAGCACGAAGTGAAATGGAGAGATCTTCTATTTCGCTTCAGCGCAACATTAAAGACTAATTCTCCAAGCCCTTGAAGAGAAACGAAAAGCCTTTCACAGGAAAAAAGACAATGCTATGTCCATAGTTTTCTCACCCGGCACCCCATATACTTTACTTGGAAGGTTCTGTAGAGCGGCCCTCGCTATTACAGTACACCGTACGAGACTGTCAGCAATTAGGGATGAATTATGTATACTGTATTATTTTTAGAGATTCTAGAAGTGAAAAACACTTATTGTAGAATATCAGTGATTCAAAGTAATTTTTAGAGACATTAATTAAACAAACTAGCGGACCCGTACGAGAAATCTCGCATGTTCATAAACCACACTTTCCCCAATAGGTTTATAATGAGAGACTTAAGGAGAAAGGTTGTTATGTTTTTATTTCAACCAAATGGTTATAGAACACTATTAACATTTCAGTTAGAAATCCAAGTTCTACGGTCCCTAACTTAAGAAGGCAATCACTGATAATTGGATCGTCATAACACTCACCGGCTATTCAATATTTATGAAATTATACGATTTGAGTACTCATTCCTTTGATTTACTGTTTCTAAAATCCATGCAAAATGATAAAGGAAAGGCCTCAGAATGTTAAAATGATATGAAACAGGCATCACAGCGGCCATAATGTGAAGTGGACAGCAATTATGGAGTGTATTTCCCTACAGCAACAGTATCTGCAAATCGCACACTTCGTACACGTTTTAAAAGTCATTTTTTAAAGAAATTATAGATATTTATGAAATTAGAGTGCAATTCGTCACTGCTAATGTCTATTCTCTTTCATTTGAATGCTGCTCATTGTTCACGATCGGTCGCTTGTGAGCGCCGCAGGAGGGATCTTACTGTGATAACGGCCCTGGGTATGCCGGGCCCTTTCGGCCCTTAATGACCCACCGCCCCTAGTTAACATTATAGTTGGATAAAGTGTACATAACCCGAGAATTATTCAGTTTTCTGGCTCTACCAATGAAATATGCACTCTCGCACCACTCATTAAAGAATTGCCTGTAAGCCAAAGAGAGAAGCAGCTGTTCCTCTCCCGTCGATACCTTGCTGAGGGCAGTGGAGTGCAGTCCACCAGCTCGTGTGCTCACAAGCCAGCGATCTCATCTCATTAGCACTTTGTGTCGGCTCTCGTTAGCGATCACTCCAAGTACGAGAGGTTCCCCTCTTGCAGCGACATCATTGCCACCGCACCATACCGAGAGCATGTGTGAGAGGGATTGCATAGCTGTTAAATACAGGTTTATATTCCTTCAAATCTTATAATATCTAGTGAAGAAACACATTTTAAGCTAGCCTGTGCCAACAGATAATTGCAAAATATGTTTCAAACTTTTCAGTTGAGTCCCGCTATTCTGAAAATCCACCTATTCCGAACAGAGTTCAGAAAAATACCGATTGTTCTTTTATTCCTTTTTTTACCTTTTATTTTTCACTTAAAAACAGGAAAAATCAAGAAGATAGGAGTTGATATTACCATGTCCTGATTAATGATGTCAAATTTGGCGTGAGGTTAATTTTGCTTGATAATCTGTTTTTAGCCTACTTTCGATTTTTGCAAAAAATGAAAGTAGACTTATGAGATCAACACAGGGCGAAAAAAGTGTGTCTGTCTGTGTGTGTGTATGTGTGTGTGTGAGTCTGTGTGTGTGTGTGTGTGTGTGTATATGTGTGTGTGTCTGTGTGTGTGTGAGTGTGTGTACTCTGAATGTCTGTCCCCCCCCCCTATCAATTCGAATTGAACGAAATTTGGTACAGAGGTAGAACAAGCAAAGGGCACCTCAGTGTCATGTTTTATATCGCCGCCATCTTTACTAAAACTGAATGGCGGCCACTCAAACGTTCAAAACGTAAAATCAAATAACGAATAACCAAACCATCCGATCTCTACCAAATTTGGTCACAACATACCTTCGTATAGGATGCGTCTTGTGACCAAACTACAAGGTCGTCCGCCATACCATTTCAGGATGGCGGCCGTGCGAATTATGCAAACTTTATAATCCATATCATGGGACCCACCAGTTCCGATTATCGAGCCGAGAATCGTTTTAACTGTTCTAAAGGAAGAGGCACGTTCGAAATTAAAAGTTTATTTTGTAATACTATAGTGCAGACGTGATTTTAAAAAGCTGAGCCGATTCAGTAATAAGACAAGATGGCAGCGGATATCTTGTGCCTGACTTATATTTCACTAATTTGAGTATTGCATGCAATATAGCGTACTGATACAAAATAAATAAACTTTGTATGAAATGATTTAAATATAAATAATATACTCCAGTGATGAAATCGTTTAGTATAAATCATTATTTGCTAACAAGTTCTATGTAAGTCATTTTATATAGAACGATATTCGTTGACACAATTAGCTCAGTGGTAGAGCGTTAGCCTATCGCTCAAATGCCTATGGTTCAAACCCGATCAGAGCTAGGTTTTTTGCTTGAAATGTTATATGTTTATTGTTTTGTAATGACTCAGACGTTTTAAAATTAAGCGTTATATTGTGCATATTATGGTGTAAAATATATATTTAATTAAAACATAATTCGCCAGCAGATTTACTCGAGACATCTAGCTGCCAAAAAGGTAACTGCACGCCGACCTACTTATTAACTTCCAGATTTTATTGAAAAGTTTCTTCTTATGGCCGCTAGAATGCACTCGCTCTGTTAGGATTATATTGTTCGATATTTCACCACTAGATGTCACGACTAGTCTACGTGGGGCTCCATTGACTACTATACCATTGGCATTCTGTGCGCATCGAATTTGAAGAATGACAAGATGATACTACGATACATTTTTACTTTTTATTTTAAAGGGTTTTTAACAGCCTATTTTGCGTTACTTGAAAATGTTATTTGAAGTAAAGAACAAAACGATTTCACATAGTAACTGAATTCAAGCCGTTGGTGTTGGTTCAGGTTATTAATTACTACTTTTATTTCAGGCAAATAGCAATCGAAAATATCCACATAGTTTGTATACACACGTCTCTGTAGGGTCATGGAAAGATTTGTTAATTCAATTAGGGTTGTGAAAGCCATGCACAACCAGACGTGTAAAGACATACCTCAACTCAAAGTTGGATGTTGCCCACGGCAGGTCGTATATGTAATAATAATAATAATAATTATAATAATAATAATAATAATGTTATTTGTTTTACATCCCTTTTAACTACTGCTGCTTTTAGAGACACAGGGGTGCCGGAATTTTGGCCCGAAGGGGATCTTTAACGTGCCAGTAAATGTACTGACACGGCTCCCTCGCATTTGTGCACCCTCAAATGCCAGCTGACTGCGCCAGGATACGAACCTGCAACCTAGGGCCCAGCAAGCGAGAATGTTACCGCTGAGCCACGCAGCCAGTCCGGTCGATTATGTCTCCAGATCCATAACATTCTTGATATACTTCTTATCTTTCTTTCTTTCTTTCTTCAATGATGGTAGCAGTTTTTATCTAGGTTGTGGCGTTTGGTAGAGGTAAATCGTTTCTAAGGTCTTCAACAAAGAATAGTTCTATTATACTCATTGATAATAACAACGCGTTATAACTATACTCATACATTTAGGAGAAAGTAGGCTATATGTTCTTTACTGAACATCTTGTTTACTTTTAGGAAGAATTCATTTGTGATAATTTCCTTTGAAGATTCATCCCATTTCTGCTGCCATTCATTAGTAGATTCTCTCCTGAGTTCAGTTTTTACTGTTGAGAGAGGTAATTTGTTGTAACAGATTTGATTTAATTTTGTTGCTCTCTTTGCTAGTTTATCCCCTTAAGACAGTCGGTATAGCTTAACTTCTTCAAAATTGAACAATTTGAAACATTTTTTTATCTCTGATTGTGTGGTATATAAACCAATGGATTGTTTTACATGAAAACTACCTCATATGCAGAGTACAAGTGCAATTTTCTAAAACTGTCATCAGCACAGTTAAACATACCCATAAATTCAAAATGGTGACTGTTACGTTATCGGATTTCACCGTTTCCCTGATAATCTATTTCTGCTCTCTTTGTTGGAGGTTGCTTTGTAAATTATTAGCTACAATACTGACCTCTTTCAGAACTCTATTATTAAATTCAGTATTTTTAATCACTTGATAAATTAACATAACATAAATTTGCTTATTGTTTCCGAGGATTTCTTTTTCACAAACAACCATCCAGTCTAAACTCACAATTACGGCCAGTTTTGTGGACACTAGCACTAAGAACACGCGAGAAAAATGCATTTTAATACACCTTATACTTTAGAGTTACAGGGGAAACGGATTTGAGAAATACAGATTTGAGAAAATGAACGACAAAGCTGCCTGACTCCTTAAATACTGGGTAGTCTGTGCAATGCCCAGCTTTTAAAATCATAACTCCTGAACTAAAGTATAGGTAGATATTTATAAACTTCTTTCACCAAACTGAACTAGAAGAATAGCGGTATTTTTTATGAATAATATGATAAACGGAATATTTGAAGGTGTTAAGCTGAACTGACCCCCTTAATACCATTTGGGATTTAATTGAACTATCATTAAAATTTTCCTGAAAGAAACATTGACCCTCCTCGCCAGAGGATTGTATTTCACATTTTAATAGAGCACCAAGGAATCGGGTGCTTCTAGCAATCACTCTTTAAATAGCAGTGGACTCGCTCTCTCACTGCAGTACTTACGACGACTGCTATTTGCAAGACATTCTCCACTCTGAAATTTGCATCAATAGGAAGTAAATTCCAATAGTTTGTCCAATACCGCACACCACTGTGGCTTTCTGGCCGTCTTGGAGACTCGATAAATACCTGGCTTGTGGTCTGCCTGGCTACTGAGCAGAGCAAACAGCGAGCGATATCGCTTTTCGATCGACCTTCAACTCGTTAATCTTCTTCCGCAGTGAAATTGGATTCCATGAGAGACGATGACAAAGAGGCAACAATCAGCTTCTAACCCTTAAACAAACGTCTGTAGTCAAAATATATCCCACATAATGTCATTTACTTATGAAATCTACAAATAATTTGTCAGTGCCCTGTTCTTTTATAGCCTATATCTTTCCATCTTTCTATCCCCTGTACTCTCACTCAAGAGCAGCCAATTTCTAGTGTCTCTTGAAAGTGCAAGTGAAGCAGGTGTCTAGCCTTACTTACACAGCGACCCTGACGGTTCATGGGCAAGAACCGATGAGTTGGGTAGACCTAGCCGCCTGAGCACAGGGAGACCACGACTCACGACCATTTCCGAGATATTCCCGGAAGTCCCCCGCTCTTGGAAACTAATCAAGTAATGGCCAGTCGCAACCATGGCAACGCCAGCTCAAGTGTTCCCGTTCGGCTTCTCATCTAGCTCTGTATGAGGGATGGTTGGTTGGTTCCTTAGTTTAGGGGCTGCGACAACGCGGTCATGTAGCCCCGTGTACTTTGGGTGTGTGTAGAATAACCTGTGTTAATTGTGATGACTGTGTTAGTGTGTGTTATCTGTTTTTAATTCAAGCAAGGACTGCAGACATTGAATTTCAAGTAGTTCCTACTTTTGCCGCCAAACGCATCCGTCAACGACTAGTCTACTAGTTTAGAACTTGGTTGCTAGACACCCGACGACGAACGTTGGAAACTAAGAGCGTTGTTCAAATTTTGAACCTATAATTTAGCTTCACAAAGGTGTAATTAGTGGAAGAATCTTTAACATGCCATAAATCTATGACATGGGACCGCCGGCTTTAATTCCCCTCCGAAGGAAGGCATACTGAGGGTTTTTTAACGCTCTTAAAAAATCGGACGACTTGGGCCGGGTTTGAACCCGCGATCTTGGGCATATAAGCTCAGCATGCTACCAACTACGCCAAGGAAGCCGCTCTGTATGAGGGAGTGACAAGGTAAATTCATTAGTTAATATACCATACAGACGTAATGAATCAAGTAATCAAGATATATAACCTCTTTAAAGTGACATGTGGTAACCACGGTGGCCGAGAGCTAACGCTGTTGCCTCGCTGGCATCGAATCCGATCTCGGCCGTCCTCAAAAAAATCTTTCAGTGGTTTATCATTTTCACCCCCAGACAAATGCTGGGACGGTTCCTTTCCACAGGTCCACGGCCGACTTCCTTCCCACTCCCTTCTCTGACCTAAGTTAGTGGTCGGCCTGTCACCACCTCATGTTGTATTTGCCGACAAAGTGCTCTACATGTTCAGCTCTCAGACACTGTCTTTGTAGAAGTAGAGGAATGAGTCCGTGGGTGAAACCGAGCTTGCAGGATGGACGATTAACATTTTTTAAAATAATAATAATATCGTACGGCCTCGGGTGCCGGGTGCAAGCTTTGTTATTTGACGCCCAGAGGGCAGCTTGCATGTCGAAATACGTTGTTCCTTGGAGCGCTATGAAAGTCAAGGAGGATAGATATCTAAGCTCCTTGACACTATAGCGCTTTCTAGTAGAGAAAGGAGGAACTTTTGTGATGGCGGAAAATCCTGAGATTAATTTTGCCATTATGAACATGGCCTACTGAATTCAAATGGGTTCTTTAACATGCCAACAACGTATGACATGCGTGTCGTGATTTTGTCGCCTTTCAAAACTCCCTTATCATGGCCAGGAGCGAACCTGATAGCTTGGGGTTGGTAGACCGACACGATAACCACTCACCCACCGTGGCAAGCATTTAAAAAATAAAAAGATAAAAAATAAATAAGTTCATGTCTGAACATTTTGAAAATTCGGCTACAATTTTGTAATGTAGATTATGCCACGGGACAACTATGATATTATTACCCCATATTCATCAGCGCATGCGCTTGATACTGCACAGTGGATTGAACTGAGCCGAAGTAGAGGATAAAATCTAGCTGTAGCTCTCAACTGTAGTAAGTGGAGTAGAGGGCGGGCAGTGTCCTGTCACATGAATCTCTGGCCCGCTGCGGGATTCACATTAATCTGCATTACAAAGGGCTTAAAACAGAGGCTGACCTTGTAATACACGGGTCACATGGCACTCAAAGTGTGTAATACACCCATGTTCCAGCACAGTGTCAACTACCGCCAGATATTTCCAGAGAGATTCGGGCTATATTGTGAGGCATCCCACTTTAAAGAATTTATTATTATTATTATTATTATTATTATTATTATTATTATTATTATTATTATTCTTTCGTCGTTATGCCCATTCAAAGAGCGCGTTTGAACTTGTTAGTTGGCCTGGTAGTTTTCGCCTTCTTATCCTCCCAAAATCTCTTTATGAATGCACTGTGTTGCATCTTGCGTTCTGTCGACCACTTCCTACCAGTTTTCTTTATGGGGTTCTCCCTAAATTTATGGTTGGCTACTTTTGTCCTAAAAGGTCCACGATTGTCCATGATGTCGTCTGTGATATTCATTTCTTGGAGGTCCGCCCTAGTATCTTCTAGCCATTTTATCTTGACATTCTTTGAGTTGATTACTTCGAATAATCTCTTAGTTTTATGTCGCTGTTCATTCTGTAGATATGGCCATAGAAATTCAGACGTCGCTTCCGTACGGCATCAGTGAACCTGTCAGTGAAGGAGTAGAGGTCCGTTGTTCTCCTCTTAATTCACATTCCTTTTTCTCTCGTGGGACCATAAATTTTCAGGAGAATTTTCCGTTCATTTTTTTTTATGTCTGCAATTTTAGTTTGGCCCCCGAGGCATACGGTTTCTGAGGCATATAAGGCTTCCGGCAATACAACTGTCTTGTAGTGTCGTAATTTTTCATTACGCGATATGACTCTTTTGTTGTAGTAATTCCATTATTATCATTATTATAATTATAATTATTATAATAATAATTATTATTATTATTATCATCATCATCATCATTAATATTATTACTATTATTATTGTGATTTCTCATTTTACATTTTCAAAAGCATTTAAAACGTTGCCTTATTGACAATTGATTGATAACCTTCAGTCAGTCAATACGAATATATGTTCAATTATTGTATTAGTCGAGAAATATGATACTCTGATGATGATGATGCTACGTGATGTTGTTGAAGATGATGAAGATGATGATGGTTATTATTGTCTTCTTCTTCTCCCGATTCGGCCTTCAAAGGATCACGTCATTTCAACTGTTTCTTGTTGCATCGAACTTTAACGTCCTCCCAGTACTTTCGCTTTAGTTATCGATGCTGTTGTTTCCTTTCCTCAGTCCACTTCTCGCTTGTTGGAAGTTTAGGCTATTCTAGGAAACATCGATGTGCTGTTAGTTTTTGCTTAAGGGGAGCACTTTCCCAGATATCGCTGTTTGTAATTCTCACTTCTTGCAAATCTTTGTCCAACTCAGTGAACCAAGCTCCCTTGGTTTGCTTTTTTTAGGAAGTAGGTGAAAATTCTCTTTGTCAATCATGCTGGGTTCATTCTTGTTATATGACCGTAAAAGGTAATTCTCCGTTTCCTCATGGTGTGAGTTATTTTTTCCACATGGGTGTAAAGTTCGTGGTTGTGCCGTCTCCTATATTCCCCATTTTCTTATCAATATTTTATTATTTTTTACTGTGTTGCTTTGCTAATAATTGAGTGATATGCAGCAAGACCGGAGAGTGGAGGTTTAAATCCAGATATAGACTTTCACCGGGTTTTTCCACACTCTCGCCGGGTAAATGTCAGGATAGTGCCTTACTTCACGTCCCGGGGCGTCTACCTCACCTTGTTCCTACTACAGCTACACATACTACTACAGTCATCACACAAATACAGGTAATCAGACAAGCTCAACACACACACCCGACTACACGGAGCTGATGACCAAGATGTCCCAAGACCCTTAATTGAATTAACTAAAAAACTGTCAGTCAGCCAACACGATAATAGGCTCAATTGTATTAATCGGGGCATATGAAACTCGGATGATGATGTAGATTATTGTAATTATTATTATTTTGATTGTTATTACAGTATTGTTCTTGTTATTTTATGGCGCATAATAGCGAGGTCATCTGCCTCAAATATGGAACACTACTTAAAGAAACGTACATTTGATTATGTGATGGGAACCAGGGTAAACCCACTAAATCTAAACTCAACTGGTAGTGTGTGTTCCTAATCACTAAATTGTATTATGACGACTGTACAACTATTTACACTATTCTCACTCAGCCGTTCTCAGCTCGGTTATACTGCACCGCGCAATTCCCGTAGGAGTCCCACCTGTAGTCTCCATGTCTTCCCACACATGCGTCGAACTCAGGGCGTCCAGCACTGTCCGCTACTACTCACTGACAGAACGCTCCGTGGCGTACGACAGTCACAAGCAGCATCCGACTCCACTGAACACACTGTCCCTGGCTACTCACAGCGGTCATTCACTGTTGAACTCAACTGCACTCAACTCCCTCTGCTGCCGACTCTACTCTTGACTAAACGCTCAAGTGAACTTCCCGTCCCTCACTTCGCAGGCCTTTAGATATCCGCTAGCGAGCCTCTTGTAGTCCTGGTCCACCCCAGAGCCATTGGATGACAACACTGTCCTGAAATGACCCGTGGGTGCTCGCTCCAGCCTTTTATAGAAACCGAACAACCTCGGCACTGCTCGGCGTGTCACTGACCTCGCGTGATTCACCCGGGATTTTGTTTGCAAGGACATCCCTACGGCTAGCGAGAGGGGTGCGGCACAGAGAACTTTGATCCCCAGCCGGGTGACTGTCACAAATATGTGTACAGATTACAAGGGTAGTACAATCCGTTATCGTGTGTATGTTTAATATAAATTGTTCTATTTCAAGGTAGTATCGCTAAAATATATCACAGCAGTACTAACCGTACTTTATTAAGATTTTGACGCACTTTCATCGATTAGTGATCGAAGGCCGTGACTTTTTGATTGGCATTGTGGGTTTTAATAGTGTTTGGTAGAGCTATTTTGAAACCTGGTATTCTCTCCTTGTAATCTGTGATAAATAAAAATTAATTACATGTAGATTTGGTGTTTCAGGTAGAATCACATATTTCCCGTCTAATATAATTATACAGAAATTTGTGTTGACCAACTGAAAGTCATCAATAAATCAAATTACAATGCTGCAATGACTGAAAAGGCGGAGTCTTGACGCTCTTCTTCGAGCAATTCCACCAGGTGAGTCCATCTTCCTGGGAGGAGATTTAATGGGCATGTTGGGTTGCAACGAGACGGGTATGTGCAATGCCATGGCGGACACGGATTAGGTGTGCAAAACGATGATGGCTATCGCATACTTGAATGTGCAGAGGCTCATGACCTTGTAATCACAAACACTTATTTCAAGAAAAGGCCAACGCACCTGGCTACGTACTCCAGTCTCGACATGCTAAGCAGATTGGCTACTGGATGGCCCGACAACTAGATCTGAAGTTGGTGGCAGACACCAAAGTGATCCCTTATAACAGTATCGCCTCACAACACCGTTTGCTTGTTCTAGATTTTCGGAAATATAACAAGCAACCCAAAATGCCTACGACTGGACCAGCGCGAATTAGATGGTGGAGACTGCAAGCACAACCAGCTCGGTTGCTGACAGCTTTAACCAACTTCTCAGTTAACTCCAAACAATCGGTGAAAGACATACAGAATGATGCTGTGCAACAGATACATCAAGCAGCAACAGAGACTCTGGGGAAAACCATACCTAATCGACGCTACATTGACAAACAGTCCTGGTGGTCAAAGGCAGGTAATCAAGGAGAAAAAGGTAGCCTATAAAACCTGGTGGTACTCCCGTTTAGATATAGACCTTCAGCGATACTGTGTGCACAATTTAGCAGCAAAACGAGCAGTGGCTGCTGCAAAAGACCGTCGTTACCAAAATAGGTACGATCAGCTTGAAACGCTATCTGGAGAGAACAACATTTATCGCATTGCCAAATCTCACCATCGCTCAACTCAGGATATTGGACACGCCATGCACATTAAAGGCTCAGACAACAAAATACTGCGAGACCAAACAGCTATCCTTCAACGATGGTCTGAATATATGTCTAACATAAACAATAAAGATTTCACACATCTTCCTATTGTAAACCCTGATCCCACCTTCGGACCTGTGCCCCAAATTACAGCTGACGAGGTACAAACAGTCATAACGAAAATGAAGAATGGCAAAGCTACAGGCCCAGCGGAAATCTGGAAAATGCTTGGGAAGTCTGCTGCAGAATTCCTTGCCACGCTTCCAGCAGATCATCACCGAAAATAAATTCCCACATGCATGGGCAACTAGCATTACAGTCCCAATCTGGAAGCGTAAATGTGATGTTAATGATTACTCGACTTATCGAACTATTAGACTCCTCTGTCATACATTGAAAATATTTGAAAGAGTGCTGGATTGGAGGCTCAGAAATAATGTCACTGTCACACCAAATCAATGCGGTGTTGTTCAAGGTTGCAGAACCACTGATGCAATCTATGCCACACGTCTATTGATGGAAAAGCACAGAGAGAGACAGAAGAGTTTACACATGGCCTTCCTAGATCTAGAAAAGGCTTTTGACAGAGTCCCACATAACCTTATCTGGTGTGCTCTTCGTTCCTGAAACCTATATAACATGGGTGAAACTTCTTTATTGCAATGTAACTAGTGTAATACGCTGTCCAGCCGGAATCTCCCCGCCTTTCGATATCACCGTCGGTGTTCATCAAGGCTCTGCACTATAGCCACTGTTGTTTATCCTCTGAATGGATACGGTTATGGCTGACATACTGTACCCGATACCTAGTTGAGGCTATCGGCTACGCCAGCAGACATTAAGCCGTAGTTGAGATTTTGGGAAGAGTTATGAAAAGATAGCGCTCAGATCGAGTCAAGAGGAATGTCAGGATGACGTAGAAGGTCAAGGATTAAGAAGGCACTGACGGCAGTCAAGCGGATGGAATTATGGATGGAATTATGAAGCTTTATTAAGATCTATATGGAACATGGTATTTAAACATCTCAGAAGAGGAGATATAACAAGCATTATATATGGTAATAATTTGTAGGAAATCAGATAACCCTTAAGTTATTTTATAACTTAATAGCCGAGATGATCGGGGTTCGAGATTATATTTGTGACGCAAGACCACAGAGGTGGGGAGAACGTCACGTGACTGCGCCAGGGAGGTTCAGGTCAATGCAGTCTAGAGACAGTCAGTTGAGCTCAGTGAGCCACGCAGTCGAGCTCTGTAAGCAGAGGAGTCGAGTACAGTTGGCACGGCAGTCGAGGTCAGACAGCGAGCCGAGTAGGACATATGCCGAGCGTATGGTGAGGGTCGCGCGGTGAGCAGTATTTGTCACGGAAGGTGAAAGCGACAGTTTTAACTTCACCAAGCAGCGAACGAAAAGTAGGTCAGTGAGCCGGGCGGACATCCGCAGTAGGCAGCGTGAAAACCGGTTACAGAACCAGCTGTACGGCCCGAGCAAGCATAGAAGGCCGGGGTTTAGAACGGTACTGTAAAACGAGTTGGAGAACTTATTTCAAGCTGCAATTTGGTAACGCAGAACAGCATAGCAGAGTGGCATGGCGAGGCCAGCTTTATGTGGAGAAGATTCTAGAGCATTGCAGTAGGGACGAGCGGGTTATTTCCAATTTATACGCAAGCATTATGACAGAAGCTGAACTTCATTACAACATTGAGTTGGAACGTTTATTCAGCATTTGAATTGAACAGGCAGATAGTTGCGAGATACTGCAACTGTGAACTTCGAATGAACATAGTTTTTCAATGACATTACGACTATGCATTTCATAACGCATTCCAAGTAACATTAACGATTATAAGCAAATGAAATGTTTTAAGCATATGCACTTATGAACATTAGCTCGTGCATTAATGCAATTCTTTCTTATGAAGTGTTATGAATTACCGAGTACGAACACAGCTACAGGGTGTTTCATAAACTTAGACACTCTCATATAAAATTTTATTTTATGAAAGTGAGACTTAGCAGTTATTGGAGATTGAACTTTCAACACTCAAACCGAACATTGTATGGAACAGTGGCGTAACGTAGAAGAGGAATAAGGGGTCCGCTGTTTCTATGAACTTTTTCGTGAAGATTTGGACAGTATCCGCTATGGATAACCAGAAGTTCATCATGTCGGAGTAAACGCAGACAGAGACGCGATGGCACTACAGAGCGATGGATTCGATTCCTGACGAGGAGGAGGTCCACCAGCTGATTCACTTGGGATTCTGAAGGCAATCGTCATTGCGTGGGTGGAATGATATTCACGCCGATCTTTCGAGAAATTCATTACATAAGGAAAATCGACGATCTTTGAAATTTAATAACAGCTGATTATGAGAAGGTACTGTAAGAGTTATAACTTCCTGATACGATTATTTCCATGAATACTGGGCACACATGTATATTTTTCTAATAGGAGTGATACGATTATTTAGACATGGCTTTGACTTTATATGCTTCAAATTTTTGCTAGAATATGGCGTGACCATATGATATGGCAGGCATCATTATACGAAATTCTCACCATTGGTTGGCTTTATTAAGCAGATGTTTGGTCTTTTAGACATTTTTACAGCAAGGATAGTTTTCCTAGATAGTTTTTTTTTGTGTGACGAGTATTTCGAACTCGTGATCTGCAATTGATTATCTAAAATTACTTCGTCAGTTCATTGCATACTAGCGAGTGTGTATTATTCATCAGCAGGGATTTTTTCCATTGGATTGTTTGGAGATATTAAGATGTTATTCACTTCAGTGAATGAATATCGCTTTTATATGACAACTAGAGACTTGTTGATTCCGATCTGGTACATTCACTCATTTAGTCTTCGAGATGGGATCTTTCGTATTTATACGATTGTATGGTGGTTACTCATCTTACCCATCGTTCAGGGCACTATCATGTTAGTCGACGGGGCGAGGTCTTTCGTATTTATACGATTGTACGGTGGTTACTCATCTTACTTGCCATTGAGGGACTCATTTTTATCATCCGAGTGTACTTGAGATTGTAAGAGGATCAAACAAGGAACTACTAGTCACATATCAGTCGATTTTTTGTTAAATAAAGTAAAGATAAATGTTAGCAGGGTTACATTTGTATTTCTTGTTTGCCAATCCAATATTTTGTTGCTATACTCTTTTGAGAGTACTTTCAGTTTAACAGCTGGTACAGCTGATGCTTTTGATGATTTTTATAATTGTGTTTGATACCTTTGAGAAGGATTTAAAGTAATTGAATCTTGTAAGATGAATCATTAATGGTCAGATTTATTATAAGGCAGATCAGTATTGCAGATTTTGATATGAGAGATTATAGCACAATGGTGTTTTTTTCTGTGATGTGAATTATGAGAATTGTAAGAGAATGTATGCTATTTGAAAGCAGATTTTGAATTACTAAGGTAATAATTTTTCTAATTGTTTAAGAAGTTGTCTAGATGTGATCAGAGTAATTACAGTTATTGGAGATAGTGTGCGTTGATAATTTGAAGACTGTTATATATTTTTTGTAGATCATGCAACATGGTTAAGTGAATAATTCATGCTTTAGGGCTAATGCCCAAAAGCATGAATTATTTACATAATAATCCGGGCCGTGAAAGCCTTAATATGCAAAATGGTTAAGTGAAGTTTGTGATAGGCATTTTGTAGAAGTTGCCAAGTGATAGTTGCAATATTGCTAATGTATTTTGAGGCAGACATGAGGTTGTCGAACCCAGTCTAGCGTATTTGTTGAGATTCATGCTGTATGTGCTGAATATTTATGGAGTTTTGTGGAATAATTGTGGTATTCAAATGTGATATTTGAAGAAGTGAGGATATATAATGTAGTTGTGGATAGTCAGATCCAACGTGATGTCGTGAAGGCAATAATATTTTTGGCATGATAATTAAATACGAAATATAACTTGGAAGTGATAAAACTGTAAGACAACGTTCTATAACCCATATTAAACAATTTGTTAGGGAATTAAACAAATAAATAAAGTTGATAATACAAGATTTTCTGATAATAATAATTAATGAAATAATAAGCTGAAATTTAAGCATATTAATGATCTGACCTAATGAAATAAAAATCAGAATGACTAGATGAAATAATGAAAATCTAAATAACCAGAAGAATAAAATTTAAATAATTTGATAAATTAAATTTTGGAATAAATCAATGAATTAAATAAATGGATGAATTAAAGATTGAATAAATAAACTGATTTAAATAAATTAATAGATGATTGGATAGATGATGAATAACTGAATTAGAAGGTGATAATTAATTAAAGAAGCTGATGATTAATGAATTTATATGGAATTAAATAAATTTAATTGAGATAAGATTTGAGGAATTGCAACTTGAGTTGAGGAATTAAACGATTTGTATTGATGATTTAAGATGATTTAATCTGAAGTAGATGATAAAATAAGAGTGTGTGAATAATTAGAAAGTATAATGAAGTGATGATAATAATATTCATTTAAATGATTTAATGGTGATGAATTAATGATTCTGACAGGAATATGTTGAATTTTGAGATAAGAATTGATGTGAGAAATATTTAACTTTGATGATGATGATGATGATGACAACCAATGAGCAGTGGATTTTCTGTAATTCACAAACAAGCAATTATTAATGACAATGTAAATAGTGTAAATTAATTATTGGATGTTTAGGAGCATTTACTAACGTATTCAACGTTTAAATTATGCCATGCAAGCCATAAATTACGTGATATTTAAAATATGTGATTATAAAATCTGTATGTTTAGACAGATTAATAATTTTTCAAATCCACATTTATGATGTTAAATTAAAGAGAAAATAGGCCTCAGGTATCACAAATGTCAGTGACGAAAGACATAGTGCTACAGTGATCCTGAGAACCCAAGAGAACTTTAGAGATTTTTCACGTTTTATGTGGATAAAATATTTTTGATTAGAAAAGAGATGGTTCGATTTTTGGACAATGACAATTTAACGTTGGCATTCGACCATGCTCTCAGGTAGGATGAATATTTAAAATGTCTGTCTGACTATCAAAGTGAAATAAATTTGTTTTTATCTTAGTTGTGATCTGATGATGGTGTGATTTTCCTTTTCTTTCCTTGTCTTGATTAAGGCTTAACCGGAAATGATGTGGTTTGCTAGGAGTTCAGTTGATGGCGCCCATTTATATTTGCATTTTTTTTTATTAAACTTAAGCCCGTAACGACCCTAGAGATACTTTGTCTCGTGCTACCCACTGCTTTCTCGAAATCTCAGCTGAATTTCCGACACATTCATTATTTGACTAGAGGTTCATTTAACTCCGCTCTGTCCTGGAACTCCAGGAATGCGATGTAATAGCAGATGGGTCATCGCATCCCCAGGACGAACGGGTACAATACAAACACCACACCCTTTGACCCATCCTTTCGCTGACAATATTGTACTTGCACAAGAAATACGCCTTGAACTCCAGCATCAAGCGCAAATATGGATGGAAAGGCTGGCTGCCTATGGACTGCGCCTTAACATCCAGAAGACAGAATATCTTGAATATGGCCCGCAATCCGATGACACTGTCCAAATTACCGATCAAGGTCTGCCCAAGACGGTTATCAGGTCAAATGGTGATGTCACTTTAGATACTCGGGCGAGGGTAAATGCGGCCTGGCTCAAATGGAAACAGGTCACTGGTGTCCCCTGCGACGAAAAAGATGCCTAAATACCAAAAGGCAAACGTTTATAAGACAGTTGTACGTCCGGCAACAATGTATAGGGCATAATCCTGCCCAATGACAAGAAAACATGAAGAGGCTCTGCACACGATGGAGATGAAGATGCTCCGTTGGACACTTGGACTGACTAGATATGACCATGTCAGAAATGCAGATGTCCGACAACAATTAGGTGTCACACCAATTACGGAGAAAGTGAGGGAAGCTTGTCTCCGTTGGTATGGTCATGTTATAAGAATACCGGACGACTGTATCGCCAAATTAGCTTTCAAACTGGACCCAGGTGGGCTGCGACCACGTGGACGACCTGCGAAGCGTTGAATCGACAACATTAAGACAGACTAGCGGACCCGTGCGAGAAATCTCGCATTTTCATAAAGCACACTTTCCCCAATAGGTTTATAATGACAGACTTAAGGAGAAAGGTTATGTTTTTATTTCAACCAAATGATTATAGAACACTATTTACATTTCAGGACAAAGGAAAGACCTCAGAATGTTAATATGACATGAAACAGGCGTCACAGCGGCCCGTGGACAGCAATTATGGAGCGTATTTTCCTACATCAACGGTGTTTGCAAATCGCACCCTTCGTACAATTTTTTTAATGTCATTTTTTTTAAGAAAATATAGATATTTATGAAATTATAGTGCAATAAGTCACTGCTAATGTATATTCTCTTTCATTTGAATGCTCATTTGTCACAATCGGTCACTTGTGACCGCTATAGGAGGGATGCATACTACTGAAATAATGATATGCACGATGTCGGCTTACAACCTGCAGATGTCAACGACCGGAAAAAGTGGAGATGTAGTAGAGTAGCGGACTCCGTACTGGGAAAAAACTCTAGGAAAGAAGAAGAATGACTGAAAATGCGGACTTATGTCAAGCACATTCAGAGTTCATTCCTTATTTATGAATTGCCGCACTATATGGCAAGTATCGAAGATCACCAACTATTGGCTCCCTCCCAGTATGTGTGCCATTTGGTCCAGCAGTCTTGAAGGTACAATCCTACTTACAGATATAATGAAATATCGGGTGTACACTTGGTTAACTTCCGTATTTGTTTTGAAACAATTGCCTATTCGATGTATTTATTAATATTCTTTCCATAGGCTGTTTCAAGGTTTAGGTTGATTGATACCGATGTATCTATTGTCACCGCTTCTTTCTTCTGCCAATCAAGAAGGGAAATGTTAATTCAGTTGGTTTTCATGATTTTATCAGTGCGGATTTCTCTGTCCCAGTATAATGCATTGACGGATTAATATCCCAACAAGGGGTTGTGCTAGATTAACGATCGTTGGCTGGCGTATTTATACATCTGAAAGATAACGTTGATTCAATTTTCCCGCAAATCGCATTAGCGCGGCGCTAGTAGTGACCCCATGACGTTGCACATCAGGTTTGCTTTAAATACGTGCTGTACTGAGCGAGAGTGTTAGTTACCTGTGAGATTGGACGGCGTGTCTGTAAGTGGGTCAAGAATGCATTTACGATGACCAAGAGGCCAGTATCAACAGCTCACTTCGTTTCAACGAGGCCGTGTAATAGGGCTACGTGAAGGTGGATTTTCCTTCCGCACTATTTCAGAAAAACTTGGCAAGAATGTCTCCACTGTACATGCGTGCTGGCAGCAGTGGTTACGATAAGGTACGGTTGCAAGAAGACCGGGTCCCGGACGTCCACGTGGCACCACCGAGAGGGAGGACCACCGTATTCAGCGCTGAGCTTCGGCGCATCGGACGGCGTTTGCAGAAGATTTGAGAGGCAGTTGGCACCACAGTGACGCAAGGAACTGTTCGAAATTGGTTACTTGAAGTACAGCTCCGAGCCAGACGCCCTGCGGCGTGAATTCCACTTACCCCAAACCACCGTCATCTGCGACTTTAGTGGTATCAAGCGAGAGCTCATTGGAGGATGGAGTGGAGGTCCGTTGTGTTTTCCGATGAAAGCCTATTCTGCCTTGGTGCCAGTGATGGCCGTGTGATGGTTAGAAGGAGGCCAGGTGAGCTCCTGCATTCCAGCTGTCTGCGGCGTCGACACACTGGACCTACACCGGGCGTTCTGGGGAGCAATTTCGTATGACAGCAGGAGCACTCTCGTGGTTATCCCACGCACCCTGACTGCAGATGTGTACGTCCATCTGGTGATCCAACCTGTTGTGCTGCCATTCATGAACAGCACTCCCGGGGGTGTTTTCCAACAGGATAACGCACGTCCCCATGCCACTGTTGTAATCCAACGTGCTCTACAGAGTGTCGACATGCTGCCTTGGCCTGCTCGATCACCCGATCTGTCCCATATCGAGCACGTAAGGGACATCATTGGACGAGAACTCCGGCGTCATACACAACCGGCGTTAACCGTCCCTGTATTGACCGACCAAGTGCAACAGGCATGAAACTCCATCCCACAAGCTGACATCTGGCACCTTTACGACACAATGCATGCACGTTTGTATGCCTGCATTCAACAGTCTGGCGATTATACCGGTTATTACTGGACGAGCATGGCGCATTTGCGATGGTTTTTCTCGCGCGGACATTAACCTGTTGTCTTGTACCTTTAATCAGTTAAATATGTTACCTCACAAAATGTATTGCCGAAATTTCCGTACACTACATTCTATGGGCTATTTCATGTTATTGGTTTTTTTCGCCAGTGTATAAGGTGCGTTCAAAAAGTAACGAGCCGGAGGCTGGAATGCGCAAACCGGTGACTACATCGGCTAATCGTGGCGTGTGTAACGAGGTGTGGTTCCGACCAGAGCGTGGAAAGACACAGCCCGTCGCTAGAGGCACGCGTGCATGTCACGTGACGATACAAAGCGAGCAGCAGCATGCATCAATCGTCCAACGCTGCCATTCGCATTGCAAACAGTGACATGGAGGCGTCAAACGAAGAGCAAAGAGGTGTTGTTCGGTTTCTGACAGCGGAAGGAGTAGGGGGAACGGATATTCATCGCCAAATGTCACAAGTGTACGGTGAACACGGCATGTCCCTTACAAGGGTCAAGGCGTGGCACAAGCGCTTCAGGAAAGGACGGGTGTCGTTAGCCGATGATGCCTGGTCTGGGGCACCCCCCTGCATTTCCGATGACAACTTCCAGCTGTTTGATGCACTCATTACCCAGGACCGCCGAGTGACAGTCAACGCCATAGCCACCGTGGTCGCTCCACGACAATGCACGACCTCATACGGCCAACACAGTCACGGCACTCCTGCAAAAATTCAAATTGGAGGTTCTAGGCCACCCTCCATACAGTCCAGACCTCTCTCCCTGTGATTACGCCATGTTTGGTCCCCTGAAAAGGGCTCTGCAGGGCCAACGATTCACCTCGGACGCCGACGTCCAGCTGTACGTGCGGAACTGGTTCACATCGCAGCCCAGAGAATTTTATGAGACAGCCATTCACCGCCTCGTGTCACAGTGGTACAAGTGGCTCAACAGCCATGGCCAATACTTCTAACATACAGGTACTAGTTTCTGTAATTATGCCTCCTGCTCGTTACTTTTTGAACGCACCTTATATATGTAATATGAAAGCGAGGAATCCTGTCCTAGCTTTAGCCATCTCCATGTGCACGATATTTGCGGAGTTGTGCCGCTCAGTGTATTCCATATTTGCCAAGGTCGAAATCCACCTACAATGTGATTCAAGGTCTCATCATGCAACCCGCATTTGCGACACTTATCCCCTCGTCGTCGTCGTCGTCGGCTGTAACTCGATTCCGAGTAAACATACTTCTTCCTGCATAGAGCTTTTCAGACCAGCCTGTGGATGTGCTTCTGATGACTAAACAGGCCAATCCTGCCATAAAACATGCGCCCACATAAATTGCACTCAATGGTCGGGGGAGGGCGGGGTTGCAATTGACGAAGCTTTCTTGCTTGTCGCTTGGCCTCTTCATGTCTGCGACGTTCTTCTTCAAAGAAGTTGACAGCCGTCGATGTAGTGTTCCGCCACAGTAAACGGTCTGCAGCAGATGTTTCCCATGAGTGGATGTCTATACCAGTCGTCGTCATGATGTGTTTTAACTGGTCTTTAAAACGCTTCAAAGGGGCCCCATGAGGTCTAGTGCCGGAGCAAAGCTCACCATAAAGGAATTGACGTGGAAGCCTGGTATCACTCATACGGTGAACATGGCCTAACCATCTCAGTTGATGAGCGATGATAGTTGTCTCAATGCTATCGAGATGCGCTCTCTCGAGAACTGCAGTGTTGGTCACGTAGTCCTCCCACTTGATGTTCAAGATGTATCTCATCTTTTGTTGGTGGAAACGCTCAAGTTTCTTGATATCACGGCGATAGAGTGTCCAATTTTCACAGCCATACAGTAGTGTTGAGATGACAACAGCTTTGTACACCATGAGTTTGGTATGCATCTTCAGGTCTTTATTCATGAAGACTCTGTGCATTAAACGGCCAAATGCTGCATGGGCAGCCCCAGTTCTTTTGTCAACATCCTGTTCGCAAGTGCACCGTTTAGACAAGATGCTGCCAAGATATGAAAAATAATCAACCTGCTCCAGTGTTGAGTCTAAGATGGAGATATTGAACTCAGGAAGAGGTAATCCTGGGGCAGGTTGTGCAAGCACTTTTGTTTTCTTTGCATTGATGGTGAGACCAAAGAGATCACACGCAGTGCTAAAGCGATTGACCGATTGTTGAAGCTCTGCAGCTGTCGGAGCAGGAGATGCGGTGTCATCGGCATACTGCAGTTCTGTCACCCGGGTAACTTGGGTATGTCTCTGTGAACGAAGTCTTGCCAGATTGAAAAGACCTCCATCGAAGCGAAACTTAATCTCTATGCCTGGGTTGTTGGAAGATGATTCATACATCATGGCAGCCATGTACAATGCAAAGAGTGTTGGAGCAAGCACACAGCCTTGTTTCAAACCGTGAGTGATTGGAAATGGATCGGATACAGAGTCACCGTGAAGAATCTTCCCAGACATTCCATCATGAAGAGCTTTAACTAATTCCACATAGCGATCGGGACATCCAAAGTGCGTTAATACTTTCCACATAGCAGGTCTTGGTACAGAATCAAAGGCTTTTTCCAGGTCATAGAAAACTAAATGCAGGGGCTCCTGTTGCTCTCTGCACTTTTCCTGTAGTTGTCTGGCACAGAATATCATGTATGTTGTGCCCCTGGAGGTTCGGAAACCACATTGAGACTCGGGCAAAATCCTCTCCGAGATTCTTTGGAGCCGGTTTAGGAGAATTCTTGCTAGAACTTTACCTGCAATGGATAATAGCGATATACCTCGGTAGTTCCCACACACGCTACGATCACCTTTCTTGAAGATAGTTATGATGGCAGCATTCTTCAAGTCGTCAGGTACTTCTCGAGTTTCCCAAATTAACAGTATAAGTGTAAAAAGTCGAGTCTTCAAGGCCATACCTCCACTTTGTAACAACTCCAGAGGGATGTTATCAGGACCAGGAGCCTTTCTCGGCTTTAGTTGATTGAGCGCTTTGGTGAAATCTCGGAATGTCGGCGGAACCGCCATCCATGGCTGTTGGGGCTGCTGAGGGATGTTTCGAAGAAAGTCCTCGGCAACATTGGAGGCACGATTTAGAAGTGCAGAGAAATGTTCCTTCCAACGCTCCAAAATTTGTCCTTGTTCAGTTAAAATGGCGGAATTGTCAGCAGTTTTCAATGTACCTGATGATGATCGGATTGGGCCGTATACCTCCTTTATGCCTGCATAGAAGTTTCGCAGGTCACGGGCATCAGATAGTCTTTGCAGTTCTTCAGCTTTTCGCTGCCACCAGTTGTTCTTTATTTCCCTGATTTGTGCCTGACATTTCCCCTTAAGTTGCACGAATTGTGATTTTTTCACACTGGAAGACGGATCTTGAAGAAAGGATAGATGGACTTCCCGTTTGGCATTGATGAGACACATAATTTCATCATTATTTTCATCAAACCAGTCTTGTCTTTTGTTCTTCACAAAACCAATTGTTTCCTCAGCTGACTCAGTAATGACCTTCTGAAGCGTTGTCCATTCCTGTACAACACTATTTGTGCTAACAGGGTGACTAGCCAGCTTATTTGCGATTTCATTTCTGTAATCTGTAGCAATTGATTTTACTTGGAGTTTTGAAGTGTCAAATTTCCGTCTCGACAGGTTGTGGATGGATCGTTTCGGTTTGCGGCAGATTGAGATCCTCAACCGGCAAAAAAGGAGCTTATGATCTGTCCAACAGTCATCGACACTTCTTGCGGTCCTGGTGACAAGGATGTCCTTTTTATCACATTGCCTGGTGTTGATATAGTCAAGGATGTGCCAGTGCTTCGAGCGAGGATGCATCCAAGTGGTTTTGTAGCGATTCGGCAGGCGGAACTGAGTGTTGGTAATAAAGAGTTCATGTTCAGCACATAGACCAAGGAGTAATAGGCCATTGGCATTGCAGTTGCCAAGTCCTTGTTTTCCCATCACATTGTTCCATAATTGATGATCTTTACCAACTCTAGCGTTGACATCGCCAAGCATTAAGAGTTTGTCTCTAGATGGTACTTTGGTGATGATTGTGCTCAGCTGGCTGTAGAATTGATCTTTAACTTCTATATCAGCATCCAAGGTGGGAGCATATGCAGAGATAAGAGTCATAAAGTGACCCCCGGAGAGTGGGATTCGAAGAGTCATAATTCTTTCACTGACAGCAGTTGGAGTTAGCTGGTGATCATTCACCAGTGTGGTCTTTATAGCGAAACCAACACCATGAATACGGCGCTCTCCCTCATCTTTTCCCTTCCAGAATATGGTGTACCCTGAACTGAACTCTGTAATTTTACCTTCGTTGGACAATCTGGTTTCACTTAAGGCAGCAATATCTATGTTCATTCGACCAAGCTCATGGGTGACGAGTGCTGTTCTTCGCTCAGGCCTGTTATTGTCCTTCAAATCGAGTAACGTACGAACATTCCAGGATCCTATCATTAATGTTTGGATATTCTTTGTTTTCGTTTTTCGACCGCAAAAGGGGTGACCCGCCGGGTGCGGCCTCCCAGCCGGCTGAAGGTGTGACTACCGATGTTTAGCCCACATTTTCTAGGGCCTTCCCCATTCGGGGTGGGCAGCGGTGATCCTAAATAGGCCTGCCCAAACACAGATGCAGGACCGAACTCCTGAGTAGTCACGACGTCTCAGAAAGACGACCATCACACATCTGCTGCCAGCGTGCAGGTCCGAACTAGAGGCTTCCAGTTTCAACCCGAAAACCTGCCTCCACCATCCTTATCCCATCGCCGCTGGACTTGTTAAAAGATGTGACAGCAGGAAGAAGGTGCCACAAGCGAGATTTTGTTTAAGGTGGATCACAGCTTGCAAGGAAGTGACCCACACACTATGATCTCGGAACTATACCCTGCGGCACAAAAGAAATGAGATGTGCAGGTTCTAGCACCGTGACTGCAATGGACTGCCGCAGACTCTAAATATAATTGAGTTGCGCCTTCACAGCCAGTCCATCTGGCATGACCTCATCCGCCTCCACGACCGTTGAGAACCACAAGGAAAGTTCCTCCTCCGTCCGTTTTGCCGTTGGGCCAATATATACGTAATGGGTTTCAGTGTCATTTCCTACACTGAGGGGCCATCACCCCACCTAAAGGGGCTCATCCGCCAGAAGCCGTTGGCCCCTTCAGGGGGTCGAGTTATTTACCGCCGCCCAACATTCGGCGTTATCTGCTTTTACAGCTGGTTGCCAAACCAGCTAACCCTCCTCCTTTCGCATTCCGGACTTGGGACCGGACAAAGGCGGAGTCAGTTGACCAGTGTATATCCATCACGTGACATGATAAGGCCAGGTTTTATTATCATTAGTAGAAGTATTATTATTAGTACAATTATGTATTGTATTAGTACATTATGGCTAAGGGAGCCCACCCTGACAGAAAAGCCAGCAACCCTGTAAGCTGTGAGGGTAACACCACAGGTTGGACGAGAGGCCAGCACCCTTTCTTCGTAAAAAAAATAGTAACAATGCTTTCAACGCAACAAGTAAGCCTCGGAATATGATTGATAATACTAGACGACAACAACGGCGAATAAATGGTATTCGATTTGGAACATGGAATGTAAGGAGTCTATACAAGGTAGGAGCTGCAACCAGTGTGGTCAAAGAAATCCAGAAATACAAACTAGATCTAGTTGCACTGCAAGAAATCCGGTGGGAGGATGCGGGCAGCATCGATATTGAGAACTCGACTATCCTATATGGAGCCTGTGAACAAGGGCATAGGTTGGGTACTTGTTTTTGTGTGAGCAAGGTCTTGGCCACTAATGTATCAGAGTTTGTGTCTATCAATCCCAGAATCTCTGTGTTAACAGTGAACGTAAAGCATCACAAGGCGACATTTGTGAACTGTCATGCTCCCACAGAAGAAAGTGAAAGGGAAGTGAAAGACGAGTTCTATGCGCAGCTAGAAGCAGTAGTGGATTCTATCCCAAATGGACACTTGAAGATCCTTATCGGAGACATGAATGCTAAAATTGGGAAAGAACAAGTATTCCAAGGTACAGTAGGAAGGCACAGCCTACATGAGATAAGCAATGATAATGGTGTAAGGTTCATTAGCTTTGCTGCGTCATCAGGCTTATTCATTTCCAGCACAAACTTCCAGCGTAGGAACATCCATAAGGGAACCTGGATGTAACCAGATGGGAGAATAATAAATCAGATAGACCATGTCGCTATTGATCTACAAACCAAGAGATGGGTGTCCGATGTTAAGACGGCACGGGGTGCAGAGTGTGGAAGTGACCACTTTCTGGTCAGAGGCCACTTACAAGTTCAGTGTAAAGGAGGGATCAGGGCTAAGCTAAAGAAGGTCGAGAGATACCGTGTTGAAAAACTAAAGGATGAAGCCATAAAGACAGAATATCAGCTGCAACTGAAAAACCGCTTTGAAGCACTCAGTGAACTGGAAGTGAGCGAAGACCCTGAACAAATTTGGGAAAAGATTCAAAGCTCACTGACTGCTACAGCAAAGGAGACGATCAAGGGAGACACAGTAGGCAGGAAGATTTGGTTTGGAAAGGAATGTGCAGATGCTCTGGAACAGAGAAAGGAAGCCAGGAATAAGTGGTTGCAGGAGACTGATCTGGCGCAGGGTAAATAACGATTTGAGGAGGTTCGAAGGGCTACCCAAGCAACTCTGAGAAGGGCAAAGAGGAAATATGTCAAGGACATCATCGTTGCGGCAGAAGCAGACTTCAGAGGAAACAATACCAGGGAAATGTTTCAAAAGGTGAAGTATTTTAGCAAAGGTTACCAGTCGAGACAGAAATTTGTCAGAGATTCTAGTGACAACATTCTGACCAACGATTATGATATCGCCAAGAGATGGAAGGAGTACTTCGACCAGCTTCTCAATTGCGAAGACCCTGAAATAGTATTTGAATTCCAGTCTCCAACCACAGTCGACTTGGATTATCCGCCACCCACTTTGGATGAGATCAAAATCCAGATCAAACGGCTCAAGAAGAATAAAAGTCCGGATGAAGATGGAATACAGACCGAGATGATCCAGGAAGGAGGAGAGAAACTAACAGAAAAACTGCACAGGCTGATACAAGCAATCTGGATCAAAGAAGAACTACCGTCAGAATGGAAAACAGCTCTGATTTGTCCAATCTATAAGAAGGGTGACAAATTGAAATGTGATAACTATCGAGGAATCGCCCTGCTTAACGTCTGCTACAAGATCTTGTCCAACTGCCTCATAGATAGAATTCAACCAGTGGCAGAATCAGTGCTTGGTGAATACCAGGGAGGCTTTCGGCTGGGGCGTTCCACAGTAGATAATATCTTCGTTCTCCGACAGCTTACTGAAAAACTGGGTGAATATGGCAAAGAACTCCACGTGTTATTCGTAGATTTCAAGAAGGCCTGTGATTGCATACACCGAAAGAGCCTACTCAGTTGCCTAAGAGAGTTTGGAATGACCGAGAAACTCATCAATTTGGTAGCGATCTGCCTGAGCGAAACACGCGGTAAGATAAAAATGGGATATCGAGTGACGGAGGATTTTGAAATTTTGACGGGTCTCAGGCAAGCAGACGATTTATCTCCTACACTGTTCAATTTTGCCTTGAAGAAGATCATACGTGAGATCTTTCGAGAGAATTTTGAAGGAATCCAAGTCGAAGGGAAGAACCTAGCATACCTTGCCTACGCAGATGATATCAGTTTTCTCTCCAGCTCTCAGGAAGAGTTGAGGCAAATGACCAGAGCACTCAAGGCAGCTGCCAACAAATTTGGGCTAATCGTGAATGAAACCAAGACGGAGTACCTCAATATGACTCACGGCCAAGGCCATGTTTTTGGGCAACTACAGTCACTCCGGGTAGGGGACCAGTCCTACAAGAGGGTCCATGAATTTAAGTACCTAGGATCGCTTTTCACGGAGAACTCATCATGTGAGGCAGAAATCAACGCCAGGATCCAAGCAGGAAACCGAACTCTCTACAGCTTAACACAGCTTCTTCGGTCCAGAAGTCTCTCCAGACAGTTCAAAACTCGTCTGTATAAAACTCTGATCCAACCCGTTGTACTATATGGATGTGAGACATGGAGTATCCGAAAACAGGACTTTCATAAACTACTCGTTTTTGAGAGAAAAATTCTTCGGAAGATCTTCGGACCGGTGAGGGATGTACACACGGGTGAATGGAGGATTAGACACAATCATGAAGTAGAAGACCTGTACCATGATGCCAACTTAGCTGGAACCATCAAAACCAGAAGACTGCAGTGGGCTGGACATGTAGCCCGGATGGAAGACCACCGATGGCCACGGAAGCTACTGGATTTCATCCCCACAGGAAGAAGACCACCAGGGAAACCAAAAAAGCGGTGGAGTGATGGACTCCATGAAGATCTGCAACAGGCAGTGATACGCGTAGACAGTTGGCGGATGGCAGCTATGGATAGGAGACGATGGAGAAGGAAACTTGTAGCAGCGCGCGGTCTACTGGGCCTGATCGCGGAGAAGAAGAAGAAGAAGAAGAAGAAGAAGAAGAAGAAGAAGAAAGAAAGAAAGAAAGAAAGAAAGAAAGAAAGAAAGAAAGAAAGAAGAAGAAGAAGAATTAGTATATTATGCATCGAGCCTATAATGGCAATAATATGGAAATTATAAAACTCGCATACGCTCGTTTTATAAACATACTCGTGTCTCAATTACCATTATAGGCGAGTTGCATACAGTTGTTTATGTTGGACGATAATTATTATAACTATTTTATGTTCAAACATACATATTCATAAATATCTGTCGAGATTTCGCCAGTTTTATGTACTGAACAGAGCACATGGAACGCAGAGAATACCTTGTATTTGACCATGGCCTCCTCGATTACCCCACTATGACACTAGGCTACGCAGTGAAATTTAAATTAGATAGCCTTGGAACTCAGCGCAGGTGCGATGCTATCCTTACCTAATTGGTCAAACAACTGTTTCTTGAACTCTGATTGGTGGGAGAAACTGTTTGATAATGAACAAGAAGTTCCGTGAAGAACTATACAGCCTACTTTTCATGCCAATGATTATTCTACAGAATATGAACCTATCTAGAATAATGACGAAATTAAGTTGCTAATATCGAAATTTCCAATTAGTTCGAAATACTGTATACCTGGCATAAAGTATCCTAATAGAGCATTACAGTTGGCAGCCCTGATGACTGAATATATTCTTAGTTCCATCTCTTAAGGTACAAAATACAAAATTTGGTTGAAGTCCAATGAATAGCATGGACGTTACATGTAGTTAAACATTGGATCTAACAGCGCGCGTAAAATCATGTTGGCAACAATGTCATGCATGTATTGGTCAGAAATAATCTGAAATAATATGATCTATTGTTGTGCCAATTTTGAATGAAATCCATTAGTTAGTATAGAAGTTACATGCATTTTAAAATTGGACCTATCAGCAGGCTTAGAATCATGTTGGCAGCACTGACGTATATTAGTTACTCCAAATTCGTCTAGAATGCCAGGTACTATACGTGTGCAAAGTTTAGAGCTATTGGCTTGCATACTTTCTGATATATTGATATTAGGGTAACAAAAATAGGGACAGCACATATTATCAGTTGGCAGCCCTGGTTGCTCCTTAGAATACGCATAGTCATATCTGTTATGGTACACATAACACATATGAAATTTGGTTGAAATCCAAATGAGAGTATGGAAGTTACATGTATTTAAAGTTGGACCTATCAGCAGGCTTAGAATCATGTTGGTAGCACTGATGTATATAAGTTACTCCAAATTAATATAGAATGTCAGGTACTATACGTGTGCATAGTTTAAAGCTGACGGCTTGCATACTTTCTGATATATTGGTATTTGGATAAAATAAATTAGGAGCATTTATTAACAGTTGTCAGCCCTGGTAGGTCTTAAGAATACGGTCAGTCATATCTAGTTATGTACACATACAACATACGAAATTTGGTTGAATTCCAATTGATAGTGTAGAAGTTATATGCATTTAAAAATTGGACCTATCAGGAGGCTTATAATCATTTTGGCAACACGGCCATGTTTGGCCTCCTGGAAATTGAACTGAAATATTATGATCTGTACGTGTGCCAATTTTGAAATAGCTCCCATTCATACTTTCTAAGATATCCAACATGGAGCTGAAATTTCAATTGCGATTTTTTAGCAGTTGGTAGCACTGACATCATTTTCAAATATGGCCGTGAGATATTCAGGTATATATCTTTACTCCTACCAAATTTTGTTTCGATTGCTACAGCCGTTTAGGAGTTGATAGGGGGGACACACACACAGACAGACAGACAGACAGACAGACAGAAGGACAGACAGACAGACACACACACACACATTTGCCCGATCTCATAAGTCTACTTTTTCCTCATTTTTGCAAAATGTGAAAATTAGGCTAAAAAATAGTGTTATAATGACCCTCATTATGATACAGTTTTCTGAAATATAATATTTACATTTCGACATCGTCGAACATAAACGTTATTACACAAGTAATATAAAACATCAGCATCGGACACTTTTCTGGTCCAAAGATAATAATACTAGCGTCTGTTCTCAGGGTCTTCTGAGCTGATAACTGATGAGACAGCATCTTGCGTACGATATTTTCAGTTCCATGCAGGGTAGCCTGCTGAATCATCCACATGTGGTGTTTCTTGAGATCCAGTTTCTTCATGGCACTCTTCCAGTCTTTCGTGGCAAGACCATTCATAGGTATAACCACAGGAAAAACAGAAACGTAATTCATTCCAATTATACGAATGAGCTCAATAGCAAGTTATTATTATTATTATTATTATTATCTTTCGGTCGTCTAGGGACCACGAGCCAATTTCAATGCTTTGTCCTTTGCTGTTCCTTCTTCTTCCTCACGCATTCCTTCATTATCTCAGTATGTTTCCCCTTCCTTTCTTCGGACCATATCGAGCCGATTTTCTTTCCCTTTCTCCCTTGGAATCCTTCCATTTTTAGCACTATTTACCTAAAATTATCTCTCTGTGGTGTTTCTTCTTCTCTAACATTGTTTCTTTCCAAATTCTTTTTGACTTCTTGTACCCAGGTTGTTGTTGACTTCTTGTTCCACAGGAATGAGCGATCTCCTCTTCTGTATTGTTTCTGATGTGTTTTCTATTATTCGATATATTTCTTCATTATTTCATAATTTCCAAAATTCTGCAGTTTTTAAAGGACCGAGTATTTTGAGTGTAATTCTTATTTCTAATACTTCCAATTTATCCAATGTGTAGTTCAGTACTAGACATTCACTCGCATACAGGCATCTCGGTTTGCCTACGGTGTTGTAGTGCAGTATTTTAAGATCTGTAGACAAACACTTTCTGTTGTAGGTATTCCTAGTTATGCCATATGCTTTCTCCACCTTTCGTATTCTTTCTTCTACAGCAGATTTTTCCAAACCATTTTCTGGAATAATTTCCCCCAAATATTTGAACTTCCTTACCCTCTTTATTTAACCAATTTCTGTTACTAGCATTTCTGGAGCATTTTTTATGTTTTTCATAAATTTGTTTTTTTTTTTCTACAGAAATTCTTAAACCTGTTTTGTTGGCTATCTCTTTTAAGAGATTGGCCTGTATTGCTGCATTTGCCAGATTTTCAGAAAGTATGGCAAAATCATCTGCAAATGTTAGGCAGTTTAATTCAATACCTCTGTCCTTTCTTCCCATTGTTATTGGCGACAGGTTATGTTCTTCCAGTTTTTCATTCCAAATTTCTACTACTTTCTCCAGAACGTAATTGAAGAGGAGTGGAGACAAGCCATCACCTTGCCTTACACCTGTATTTATTTTGATGGTTTAGATATTTCACCCTGAAATTTTATTTTTGATATGGAGTCTGTGAGGGTGTTACGGATCAAGTTTGCCAATATTGACTTAACTCCAAATTCTCGGATTACATTATCTAGAGTTTCCATATCAACAGAATCAAAAGCCTTTTTAAAATCTATAAATGTAACTACTATGACTTTAGAGTTATTTAGCCTGTGACGGATTATGGACTTCAGGTTGAATATCTGTTCTGAACAAGATCTGACCTTCCTAAATCCACTCTGATATTCACCCAAATGATGATCAAGAGTTGCTTCTATCCTGTTTAGTAATATTGTTGAGAATATCTTATAGGTCACATAAAAATTACAAAACCATCAGCGTCGGACTCCTTGCGAGCCATAGACACTGATGATAGCAGTGGATCTCAAGTTGTTAAGAGCAAGTCACTGAAGAGGCAACACTCTACGCACTACAATTGCAGTACCAAAGAGGGCAGCGTTTTGCATTAACTGTATGTGGTTTCTCATCAAGCCAAGGTTCACCTTTGCATTTTCCTAGTCCTTTGTGACTGAACCATTCACAGACACAAAAACTGGGCTCACGAAAACTTAGTTTAAACCGTATATGTGACTGAGCTCAGCGGCAAGAGGCTGGCATTTGAGCCTTTTCTCACCTACAGTATTCTGTAGGTTATCATCGAGTGGATCCGCATCGACGATTGTAGCCTTGTGTGCTTCCTTATCGAATATCACAGAGTCTGGCCTGTTGGCTTCTACAAAACGATCAGTTATCATAGAGGAATCCCATAAGATCTTAGCTTTGTAATTGTTCAGAACCTCACAGCTCTGCATTTATAATACAGGACTTCATTCTCAACAAAACCGTATCACCGCGCAAAAGCTTGATGGACTACTTTCACTATGTTTTTATTCCGCTCTATGCATTCTTTTGGAGCAAACGTGATGTGCTGGATCAATTCGGTAAATATTATTATACATTCATTTCACCACATAAGTGGGACATATCAACATATAGTCGGCTTGTTTGCAAGACGGTATGGCTAATTCTCTTAAGGTGGCACATTGAGAAACGAGCGAACAATGGAACAGGTCTCCAAGATGACGCCCTTCTGCATGGTGATATGTAGACCAGGATGTATTCCCAATATTTGTAGATTACGAGCCAATAATTTGGGGATGATGCCGGTAGAAGAAATTACTATGGGCAGAACCACTACACTTTCCTGTCTCCACATTTGCCGTATTTCTTCAGCCAAAGGCAGATATTTGGTGATTTTATCACAGCAGGTTTGTTGCAGATTATGGGAATTGGGCACTGCAATATCAATTAGGAAGGTTCTCTTCTGCACCTTGTCCACAAGAACGATATCTGGTCGGTTTGCTAGTATGGTTTTATCAGTAATAACTGATCGGTCCCATAACAACTTGTGACTGGGATTTTCCAAAACGGCGTCAGGAACATACTGATAGTAAGGCAAAATATTATCAGATAATAAATGCTTCTGAGCAAGGTGTTGGTGCATTATTTTGGCCACTTGGTTGTGCCTTTTCATGTAATCAGTACAGGAGATTGCTTGGCAGCCTCCTGTGATATGCTGAATTGTTTCCGGTTCCAGTTGGCATCTTCTGCATTTATCATCCTGAATATTTGCCTTAACTATATATTTCAGGTAGTTTTTGGTAGCCACAACTTGATCCTGGATTGCAACCATAAATCCTTCAGTCTCAGTGAATAGGTCAGCATGAGTCAACCAGCTGTTCGACGCATCAATGTCGACATGTTTCTGGTTGAGTCATACGGATGACGACCGTGCAGAGCTTTCTGCGTCCACTGCTGAAGCTTGATGGCTGAACATTCCTCATCAGTGGCTAACTGTATATCCCTTACGTGAAGAAGATCCAGCGGTGTGCACTTGTCATCTGCCTTCACAGCGGCTTGATGTATGGGAGAGTCATGTCTTCCCAGAAAATATCTCTGAAGGTTCCTCACTTGCCTTGCATGCAATTGGATAATGTCCGTGAGCCCTCGTCCACCTCTTTGACGCGGGATTGTCAATCGCTCAACAGCTGACTTAGGGTGGTGACATCTGTGTTTTGTTAAGATGGTACGTGTCCTAATTAGGATGTTCTCCAAGTCAGTCTGCGTCCATTTGATAATACCGAAAGTATATGTCAGAGCAGGAATAGCATAGGTATTAATAGCCTTAAAGGTGTTCTATCCATTCAACTTTGATTTTAAAATCTTGTTAAGGCGTTGATTGTAGATAGCTACGGTTCTATCTTTAATACCTTTATGATCAATTCGATTAGATTGCAGGAGACCAAGAAATTTGTAGGTCTCATTACCTTCCATAGGCTTTATGAAACAACCGTCATCAAGTTGAAATGCTCGGGCCTCTAATTTTCCACGCCGAATGGTGAGGGTGCGACACTTATCTAATCCGAAGGACATTCCAATATCAGAAGAAAATGAACCAGTAATTGTAATTAGTTTGTCGATGTGTTTCTCAGAGGATGCATATAGTTTAATGTCATCCATATACATCAAATGAGAAATTTTGTATTTGACTATACCATGGTGCTTAATTGGAAAACCACACTTTGCATTGTTCAGCAATGATGATAGTGGATTGAGCGCCAAACAGAACCATAGAGGGCTCAAGCTGTCACCCTGAAAGATACCTCTTTTGATTTGAATAAATCCCGATTCCATACATGTGTCTCCATTAGACTTTAATAAATTGGTCCCCCAATGGAACATCATATGTTGTAGACTTATAATGATGGCAGGATCAACTTTATATTGAACCCATGTACCATTGGTTCAAGGGGTCGAAACCATATATTTTGGTAAAAGGAAGGAAGGAAATATACAGTCTTCAGAGGAACATAGAAAGATTTTATACAAGAAGGCTAGCATAACGTTGTGAAATAAACTGGAGCCAGGTGGCCAGGAAATGAGATCATGCATGACGCATTGATAAGGAGCCAGTCACGAATATAAATAGAACGAGTGGAATTTTCCAAGTGAGTGACGAAGAGCGTGTTTCGGAAATCGCCCTTACGTTGCAGTAAAATGGCAACCGCGCAGCTGTGCCAGAAGAAGAAGAAGAATTAGATTTAACCCATGTGCAAGAATAAAAGTAACTAAAGAAATAGAGCATTGTGAATCATTTCGGAATAGAGATTTTTGTGTGGAGAAAGATGTTATAATAAATGCCCAGGAAAGAAGTGCCGACGTGGTCATACGTCATTGGGGGTTTCCCGAGACCCGAGGAGGGGGGAATTAAAAATCAACTGTAACACCCACACAGCTGAAGACTAAATTTTATTTAATATCTCAGAACTGCACGATCGATTTTCATGTGCAAAGAAGTCAGTTTACGTTTAGAAAACAAGCTTTCCAGAGATATAATTTTTAATAGTGTGCGACCATTACTTCAAAAGTTTGTTCCGAAAAAGACGTAGAATTTATCTTTTTGTCGCCGATTTGTATAAAAGTCCTGGCAGAGCCAAGCAAATCATGCAGTTTTTCCGAGAGCCCGAGAAGGGGCGTCCGTCTGTATCAGTATTATTCAGTCTTGAACGACCGCCGAGGCGTGTCGTACTGTTTCACCAATCATCCAGTTCCGTGAGCGCCGAGACGCTGCACGATGAAGCATCAGAGTACGATAAGTATCATCATAGTATCGCCGTGTGTAGAATTAGGAAAATCCAAATACAGGATTTAGTTCCGCCAGTACAAGTCTTACAGTGAAACGTTCAGTATTACAGTCGAAGTAGGCTGCGAACTTAAAGAATAGGCGATAGGTCTTCAATAACAGTTTATTTAAACGACCAAGTGTATCGTAACGTTTTGAAGTACCATAACAGCGAAACAAACATTCTATCAACGTTAAAAGAACCCGATCAGGGTCGGACAAAATAAGGTCCGCATAGTATTCTGAAAAGAGAGGAATTATAGAACTGAGTAATCAGAAAGGAGAAGTAAATTCAAGACGTTGTTTCAAGGAAACAAACGAACTATAAAAAGGACTAAGTTACGAGGAGTATTAGATGCTAGAAAATAATAGGTCACCGATAGAGTATTTGGGAGACCGAGAACAAGACAGACATTCGCTAGACAACTAATAGGGTCTAGAAAGAAGCAAGTTCGAGCTAATAATAATAATAGCCGATCATCAGGAAACCGGATTCGAAGAAGTACCATTCCAGGGAGGGGTAGAGTGTTCGAGACTTTCATATTCTGGTCAGATAGGAAGCCGACATCTACTAGTTCACCCTTGGAGACGGGGAAGCAAATATCACGTGTGCAAGGCCTAATCAAAGCCTCAGGGATTAGAATCAGTGTAGTGTAAATATATAAAATTTGTGTTAGTAATTTTTCAGTGATTTTATTGTGTGTAATAGAAGAATACCGAAGTGTATTTTAAAATGTTACCAGTGTTTAAGGTATATAAATTATATGTGTGTCAAGATATGTCAGTATATGAAATGAATTTGAGCACGATGGTGTAATCACAAATAGTGGGCATAAATGAAACATCGTTGGAAAGCACGGTAGTGGGCCGTCTGAACATGTAAGTAACTATTTTCATTATGTTATGTGTTGGGGGAATATTTGTGTACAATCCACCTGAGAATGATAAACAGGGATGTTTTTGAATAACAAATAACAGAATAAGAGCGCGATCTGAACAAATAAAAATTGAGAAATTATAAAATGATTATGTGAAATGAATAAATCTTTAGAGGAAATGTATGAAATAAAATATCAGTGTGTTTGAAAAATGTTATGAAAGCAAGCGGAAAAATATAATAATAATATAAATTATATAAATGAAGATTAAGTTTATTTATATGAAAGTAATAGCTTTTGACCTTTTGGAATAAAGACATGGTGTGAATACATGTTCTTAAAGTATAGCGATTATGTCACGGGAGAGGATTAATATGAAAGTTTGAGATATAGATCAAATTATGGTTTTGAATTTATCAGTTCTCTGGAAGATGCTAGGCCTTAAAGTACTGTATAGCGCATTGTCGCGCATTAAAGTGAATTGTCACGCTAGGAAGGCGTTGAATCTAAATATACTTGGTAAATTAATTGTGAGGGACAGTTGATTGCGGTAATTGATGATAAGTCCTCCATATAGTGATGTAGATCACGAGGCGTTGTATAAGGGTGTAAATTATTGTATTGATGAGCGCAGGTTAGACCGAGGTCGCCCTAAGCCGCTAATTTGTTGTAAAGTCCTCCAGTATGGGATTGGTTCCCGAGGCAGTTGAGAGAGTCGAACCCAGACTCGTATAGTTGTTGAAGCCCCTAAATATTGTTGTTGTATTGAATTATTCTTACCCATCAATGATGACACTTCATAATTAATAAATGCCAAAGTTACGAAAGTGGTATATGAACCTAAATAATGTTGTTTAAATGAGTGGAAAGAAACGCCAGGTCTGTTCAGAGAACTGTGTTTGAGAAATAGCTGTTTTAAAGCATGAGTGTAGTGGTCCCGTGTGGGCGATACTGAGGGTCTCCCTCCCGGGCAATAAATCAAGTCGAATGTCACGGTTCAACCCCTCGCTATTGAAAGTATGGTAGGTCAGGGGAACCGTCTATTTGAAGTAGTAATAAACCATGAGTGTTTAGAGTTTGTTAATGACCTGGGATTCGAACCGGGGTTCTTGAAGATGAAAGTTACCGCTTGCAAGTTCAGATCGTTTGCTTTCTTATGAGATGATGGTCTTTTAAGACAGATAATAGTAAATATAAATCCCTAATGTAATGAGATATTGATGTAGGATTTCACGAGTTCAATGAAGACAATTAGATTTCGGGAGTAATCATAATTTTTGACTTTGTTCAAGTAGTCTTTTATAACTCGTGAGTACACAGGTATTTTTCCCGATCACTGTAGTGAATTTGTTAACTTGAGAGAGGTGGTAACATGAGAACATCGTGAAATGCCCAAAAATTTAAGTAAAGGAGTAACAATTACTTTGAATAAGATTATATATTGTTTTGATTATAAGAAACTCATAAAATAGATATTGAGGTGTGTAAAAGAATAACACAGTTTATAGTGGAAAGTATCGAGCCATTGGAGCTCGTGATTGTAGTGAATTTGAAAAGGGATACTTTATGGAAGTGAAAAGAATTATAAGTTTGTTGGTTTGAAGGAAACCATGTATTTTAATATAACATTTGTTTGATTTTATGTATTCCTTGTTCACTTTGAACACGTTAGAAGGATTGGTCAGTAGTTTATTTGTTTTATTTGTTTGTAGCGCCATATATTTGGATAATTAAATGTTTTATAATAGAAGTTGATTTTGTTTTTATTTTGGAAGTGTATCCTCTATTTAATCCAAAATGTGTAAGTCACAGAGTGGGAGAACCTACCATAACCCCGAAAATCCCGATTTGAGCATTGCTGGCATACTGTGATTTGCATATTTCTTGCTAAAAGGGCACAGGGGGGCACAGAAGTACTGTGCTTGGATTAATAAGAGGAACACTTAAGACGGTCATATCATGTAAAGTAAAGTAATGATAGGAATAGCTACAACATATAATGTTAACTGACCGTATGGGTCCCTGGAAACTCACACCGAGCAGCCCTAAATGAATAAATATATAAATAAACCCACCCTTAAACTTATATTTTTGCGCCCAGTACGCAGGGATGAGTTTTCCTAGGGAAAACCCGAGTTTTCTTTAAAAAATCAAAATTTTCATTTTTTTTTAATTAAATGGTTTTTCGAAATTTTGAATTTTTAAATACTTCCATAAAGGTTTTGACATTGAATGAGTATATCAAAAGGGTACGTTTTAGTAAACACCCGTACTAAAGTAAATTTTTGAAATTGGGACACAAGAGTTCAGATTACCATCTCTCAAGCATGTACCAGCGATGTGGCATAGTAGACCACTGTATTCTAATAAGATGGCATTAAGAGAGGAAATGCAAAGGCTCTTGGAGGCCATGAACAATAGATTCGAAAAAATAGGCAATACATTGGGCCTCCAACTGGATGAAAATAACAAAAAGTTAGGAGCCATAAATGAGAATTTAAAAGCACTAAAAACTAATAGTGATAACATGGGAATTAAATTAGAAGTATGGGAGGCCAGGAAGGCAGAAAAAGAAGATATGTAAAACTACAGATGATAAAGAGTACCCAATTAAAGAAAATGTAAATATTTCTTTTGAAAGCATGCGTGCATCAGGAGACATAGTTACACAAAGAGAAGGTAACATGTCTGCAGACAACAGGGTAAAAGTTGAGCCTTTAGAGCTCCAGATAGAACAAGATATTGAACCCATGTACCATTGGTTCAAGGGGTCGAATCCATGTATTTTAGTAAAAAGAAGGAAGGAAATATACAGTCTTCAGAGGAACATAGAAAGATTTTATACAAGAAGGCTAGCATAACGTTGTGTAATAAACTGAAGCCAGGTGGCCAGGAAATGGGATCATGCATGACGCATTGATAAGGAGCCAGTCACGAATATAAATAGAACGAGTGGAATTTTCCAAGTGAGTGACGAAGAGCGTGTTTCGGAAATCGCCCTCACGTTGCAGTAAAATGGCAACCGCGCAGCTGTGCCAGAAGAAGAATAATTAGATTTAACACATTAGCAGGAATAAAAATAACTAAAGAAATACAGCATTGTGAATCATTTCGGAATAGAGATTTTTGTGTGGAGAAAGATGTTATAATAAATGCCCAGGAAAGAAGTGCAGACGTGGCCATACGTCATTGGGGGTTCCCCGAGACCCGAGGAGGGGGGAATTAAAAATCAACTGTAACACCCACACTGCTGAAGACTAAATTTTATTTAATATCTCAGAACTGCACGATCGATTTTCATGCGCAAAGAAGTCAGTTTACGTTTAGAAAACGAGCTTTCCAGAGATATAAGTTTTAATGGTGTGCGACCATTACCTCAAAAGTTGGTTCCGAAAAAGACGTAGAATTTATCTTTTTGTCGCCGATTTGTATAAAAGTCCTGGCAGAGCCAAGCCAATTATTCAGTCTTGAACGACCGCTGAGGCGGGTCGTACTGTTTCACCAATCATCCAGTTCCGTGAGCGCCGAGACGCTGCACGATGAAGCATCAGAGTACGATAAGTATCATCATAGTATCGCCGTGTGTAGAATTAGGAAAATCCAAATACAGGATTTAGTTCCGCCAGTACAAGTCTTACAGTGAAACGTTCAGTATTACAGTCGAAGTAGGCTGCGAACTTAAAGAATAGGCGATAGGTCTTCAATAACAGTTTATTTAAACGACCAAGTGTATCGTAACGTTTTGAAGTACCATAACAGCGAAACAAACATTCTATCAACGTTAAAAGAACCCGATCAGGGTCGGACAAAATAAGGTCCGCATAGTATTCTGAAAAGAGAGGAATTATAGAACTGAGTAATCAGAAAGGAGAAGTAAATTCAAGACGTTGTTTCAAGGAAACAAACGAACTATAAAAAGGACTAAGTTACGAGGAGTATTAGATGCTAGAAAATAATAGGTCACCGATAGAGTATTTGGGAGACCGAGAACAAGACAGACATTCGCTAGACAACTAATAGGGTCTAGAAAGAAGCAAGTTCGAGCTAATAATAATAATAGCCGATCATCAGGAAACCGGATTCGAAGAAGTACCATTCCAGGGAGGGGTAGAGTGTTCGAGACTTTCATATTCTGGTCAGATAGGAAGCCGACATCTACTAGTTCACCCTTGGAGACGGGGAAGCAAATATCACGTGTGCAAGGCCTAATCAAAGCCTCAGGGATTAGAATCAGTGTAGTGTAAATATATAAAATTTGTGTTAGTAATTTTTCAGTGATTTTATTGTGTGTAATAGAAGAATACCGAAGTGTATTTTAAAATGTTACCAGTGTTTAAGGTATATAAATTATATGTGTGTCAAGATATGTCAGTATATGAAATGAATTTGAGCACGATGGTGTAATCACAAATAGTGGGCATAAATGAAACATCGTTGGAAAGCACGGTAGTGGGCCGTCTGAACATGTAAGTAACTATTTTCATTATGTTATGTGTTGGGGGAATATTTGTGTACAATCCACCTGAGAATGATAAATAGGGATGTTTTTGAATAACAAATAACAGAATAAGAGCGCGATCTGAACAAATAAAAATTGAGAAATTATAAAATGATTATGTGAAATGAATAAATCTTTAGAGGAAATGTATGAAATAAAATATCAGTGTGTTTGATAAATGCTATGAAAGCAAGCGGAAAAATATAATAATAATATAAATTATATAAATGAAGATTAAATTTATTTATATGAAAGTAATAGCTTTTGACCTTTTGGAATAAAGACATGGTGTGAATACATGTTCTTAAAGTATAGCGATTATGTCACGGGAGAGGATTAATATGAAAGTTTGAGATATAGATCAAATTATGGTTTTGAATTTATCAGTTCTCTGGAAGATGCTAGGCCTTAAAGTACTGTATAGCGCATTGTCGCGCATTAAAGTGAATTGTCACGCTAGGAAGGCGTTGAATCTAAATATACTTGGTAAATTAATTGTGAGGGACAGTTGATTGCGGTAATTGATGATAAGTCCTCCATATAGTGATGTAGATCACGAGGCGTTGTATAAGGGTGTGAATTATTGTATTGATGAGCGCAGGTTAGACCGAGGTCGCCCTAAGCCGCTAATTTGTTGTAAAGTCCTCCAGTATGGGATTGGTTCCCGAGGCAGTTGAGAGAGTCGAACCCAGACTCGTATAGTTGTTGAAGCCCCTAAATATTGTTGTTGTATTGAATTATTCTTACCCATCAATGATGACACTTCATAATTAATAAATGCCAAAGTTACGAAAGTGGTATATGAACCTAAATAATGTTGTTTAAATGAGTGGAAAGAAACGCCAGGTCTGTTCAGAGAACTGTGTTTGAGAAATAGCTGTTTTAAAGCATGAGTGTAGTGGTCCCGTGTGGGCGATACTGAGGGTCTCCCTCCCGGGCAATAAATCAAGTCGAATGTCACGGTTCAACCCCTCGCTATTGAAAGTATGGTAGGTCAGGGGAACCGTCTATTTGAAGTAGTAATAAACCATGAGTGTTTAGAGTTTGTTAATGACCCGGGATTCGAACCGGGGTTCTTGAAGATGAAAGTTACCGCTTGCAAGTTCAGATCGTTTGCTTTCTTATGAGATGATGGTCTTTTAAGACAGATAATAGTAAATATAAATCCCTAATGTAATGAGATATTGATGTAGGATTTCACGAGTTCAATGAAGACAATTAGATTTCGGGAGTAATCATAATTTTTGACTTTGTTCAAGTAGTCTTTTATAACTCGTGAGTACACAGGTATTTTTCCCGATCACTGTAGTGAATTTGTTAACTTGAGAGAGGTGGTAACATGAGAACATTGTGAAATGCCCAAATATTTAAGTAAATGAGTAACAATTACTTTGAATAAGATTATATATTGTTTTGATTATAAGAAACTCATAAAATAGATATTGAGGTGTGTAAAAGAATAACACAGTTTATAGTGGAAAGTATCGAGCCATTGGAGCTCGTGATTGTAGTGAATTTGAAAAGGGATACTTTATGGAAGTGAAAAGAATTATAAGTTTGTTGGTTTGAAGGAAACCATGTATTTTAATATAACATTTGTTTGATTTTATGTATTCCTTGTTCACTTTGAACACGTTAGAAGGATTGGTCAGTAGTTTATTTGTTTCATTTGTTTGTAGCGCCATATATTTGGATAATTAAATGTTTTATAATAGAAGTTGATTTTGTTTTTATTTTGGAAGTGTATCCTCTATTTAATCCATAATGTGTAAGTCACAGAGTGGGAGAACCTACCATAACCCCGAAAATCCCGATTTGAGCATTGCTGGCATACTGTGATTTGCATATTTCTTGCTAAAAGGGCACAGGGGGGCACAGAAGTACTGTGCTTGGATTAATAATTAGAGGAACACTTAAGACGGTCATATCATGTAAAGTAAAGTAATGATAGGAATAGCTACAACATATAATGTTAACTGACCGCATGGGTCCCTGGAAACTCACACCGAGCAGCCCTGAATGAATATAAATAAACCCCCCCGAAACACTTATCATTTTTGGCGCCTAGTACGCGGGGAAGAGTTTTCCTAGGGAAAACCCGAGTTTTCTTGAAAAATCAAAATTTTCATTAAAAAAATGGTTTTTCGAAATTTTGAATTTTTAAATACTTCCATAAAGGTTTTGACATTGAATGAGTATATCAAAAGGGTACGTTTTAGTAAACACCCGTACTAAAGTAAATTTTTGAAATTGGGACACAAGTGTTCGGATTACCATCTCTCAAGCATGTACCAGCGATGTGGCATAGTAGCCCACTGTATTTTATAAGATGTCATTGAGTGAAGAGAGGCAGAGGCTCTTGGAGGTTGTAGAGGTAGAAAGTGAAGATAGATTTGAATCTATCAATGATAAAGAGAACCACCAAATATATGATAAAGAGTACCCAAGTAAATAAAATGTAAAGGTTTCTTTAGAATCATGCGTGCACCTGGAGACATAGTTACACAAAGAGAAGGTAACATGTCTGCAGACAACAGGGTAAAAGTTGAGCCTTTAGAGCTCCAAATAGAAAAAGTAAAATGTGAACCGATTCCAAGGGAATGTGTAACTAGTACAGAAAATAATAATGATAAAGATGATTTAATGTCTCATGTATCAAGGCAGGTTCAAGTAGGCTCGAAAAACGAAGGGGAAAAGAAAGATAGTACTGGCGTTCAGGATCAGGGAAAGGTAGAAATGGCGACCGCGGGCGAACTATACAAATTCTCGGATATAATGATGGGAATGCTAAGAGAGCACGATAAGATGGGGGATGAACTTTGGAAATTAAGAAATGCAGACTTAAGCAAAAGCAAGGAAATCGAAGGACAAAGAAAAGATATCAACGAGGAAATGAAGAATATAGGTGAACTTAGGAATAGGATAAAGAAAAATAATTATCAAATATCCAAACAGGAAGTAGAGGAATTGTATAAGGAAATTCCTGAGGTTAAAAGGTCTTTGAGAAGAACGAAGAGAAAATTTGCGGAACGCATGGTGAAAGAAGGAAAGTTAGAATTAGCTTCGTGGGAACAGATTAGAAGTTTCATTGAGGAAATAAGTGAAATAAAGGAGCAAGTAGGGATGATGAGAGATCAATGGAGTCAGATCGGGTGGAAGATCTCTTACAAAGAGCATGACCGAAGAAATTACGTTCAGGAACAAAAAGATTGGATAGGAGAAGAAATGAGTAAGATGCATCAGTTTATAATGAGCATGTATGATGAACACGGGATAATAACTATTCAGGAGTTAGCCGAATTAAAAAAGATTAAAATTCTGGAACTTCCAAGAATATTAGAAGCCACTCAGAAGAGATATGATGAATATATCGTAGCACAGAACCATCAGTCAAAAGAAACAGTTGTCCAGACTGAAAATGAAATAGAAATTGTAGAAGAAAAAGAAGTAACGGTGCCGGGAGAGCCCGAAATTGAGATTAGAGAAGAAGAAAAAGAAGTAGAAATCCTGAGGACTCCAGTGGAAACTGAGAAAAACTTTGAGATCCTTTCTGAGGAACAAATGGAGACTCAAGAGGAAATGAGAATTCCAGACCAGGAGGACAACCGAAATGAAAATGAGCTGCAAAGTGAAGAAGTACATTTTTATGAAAAGGTGGAGCTGGAAGAGCACGAAATAATCTCAGAACAGGAGATAACAAAAGAAGTGAAAGTTGGGGAGATGGAGATAATAATTCCTGAAGAAACGGAAAAATTAAAGGAAACTATAATAGAGAATGTCATTGAGGCAAGGAAAGACGTAGAGGTTCAAGATGTCACAGAAATTGAAAAGGAAAATCTAGAAGAAAATCCTGAGGATAAGGAGGATAAAATGCTATTAGAAGGACAAAAATTGAAAGCACAGATCCTTGAATTAATGATCAAATACCAGGATTGCCAACGAAAGAAAAGAGAAATGGAAACAGATCCAAATGAGAGCCCTGGAAACCTCAAAGGAAAAGACGAGATTGTTGGAAATAATGAAAAAAGAGAGGAGATGCCTTTGAAAGTAATGCGGAAAGAGGAAGAAGACCACAATTGGTAGTCGGTTTAAAAGAGAATAGATACCCCATGGAAATTAGGAGAGGAGGAGAGACGACGTACAATGCCTTGGAGAAAGAGGACGCACAAGCGTATTTCAGTTGGAAACTTCGTAAAAAGAAATGGAATAATAGAAGGAAGAAAAAGGAAGAAGGAACTCTGGAATTGGAAGAGTAGGAAAAAGAAATATTCTTTGAAAATGCCATCTCGATGCGAGATGAAGGAAAAGGATTATTCCAGCATAGCTAACGGGTTAAGCCGTATGCACCCGTTAAAATGTAAGAGAAAATAAAGGGATTGTGCTTGAAAATGCCATCTCGAGAAGAGATGAGGAAAACGGAAGAAAACCAAGAAGTGTCGGGTGAGGATAGACCGAGCTCTTAAAGACAAAATGAAATTCTACAGACTTGGAATCTGAAAAACAAGAATGAAGAAGTAACGGGTTATGCCGTATGCACCCGTAAGGTATTAAAAGAAGGTCAATAGGTTGACAGTACATAATGAGAAAAGAGAAACAGACCGGCAGAATGTCCGTCTTATGAAACAAGAAAGGAAACAAAACTGTTTGACCCAAGTTTGGAGAGTGCACGCTAGACTAGGGGAAGACTCATAAACACCCGAACGAGACGAGTAATTTATAGGCCTAAGTGGAGACGTCCGCGAAGGGAAATGAATGAATGGGGACTTTGAAAGACCCAAAACAAGCTAGAACGAGAAAGGGCTTTGAAAAGAAAGAAACAAAAGGTACTGAGAAATGTGAGGATGGCTTCGACAATAAAGGAGAATAAGATTTTATGAATTGTTGAAATAAATTTCCTCAAAATTTTTCGAAAATTTATTTACCTAAGGAGGGGAGAGATGAACCCATGTACTATTGGTTCAAGGGATCGAATCCATGTATTTTAGTAAAAAGAAGGAAGGAAATATACAGTCTTCAGAGGAACATAGAAAGATTTTATACAAGAAGGCTAGCATAACGTTGTGAAATAAACTGGAGCCAGGTGGCCAGGAAATGAGATCATGCATGACGCATTGATAAGGAGCCAGTCACGAATATAAATAGAAGAAGTGGAATTTTCCAAGTGAGTGACGAAGAGCGTGTTTCGGAAATCGCCCTCACGTTGCAGTAAAATGGTAATCGCGCAGCTGTGCCAGAAGAAGAATAATTAGATTTAACCCATTTGCAGGAATAAAATTAACTAAAGAAATACAGCATTGTGAATCATTTCGGAATAGAGATTTTTGTGTGGAGAAAGATGTTATAATAGATGCCCAGGAAAGAAGTGCAGACGTGGCCATACGTCATTGGGGGTTCCCCGAGACCCGAGGAGGGGGGAATTAAAAATCAACTGTAACACCCACACAGCTGAAGACTAAATTTTATTTAATATCTCAGAACTGCACGATCGATTTTCATGTGCAAAGAAGTCAGTTTACGTTTAGAAAACGAGCTTTCCAGAGTAATAATTTTTAATGGTGTGCGACCATTACTTCAAAAGTTGGTTCCGAAAAAGACGTAGAATTTATCTTTTTGTCGCCGATTTGTATAAAAGTCCTGGCAGAGCCAAGCCAATTATTCAGTCTTGAACGACCGCCGAGGCGGGTCGTATTGTTTCACCAATCATCCAGTTCCGTGAGCGCCGAGACGCTGCACGATGAAGCATCAGAGTACGATTAGTATCATCATAGTATCGCCGTGTGGAGAATTAGGAAAATCCTAATACAGGATTTAGTTCCGCCAATATCAGTCTTACAGTGAAAAGTTCAGTATTACAGTCGAAGTAGGCTGCGAACTTAAAGAATAGGCGATAGGTCTTCAATAACAGTTTATTTAAACGACCAAGTGTATCGTAACGTTTTGAAGTACCATAACAGCGAAACAAACATTCTATCAACGTTAAAAGAACCCGATCAGGGTCGGACAAAATAAGGTCCGCATAGTATTCTGGAAAGATAGGAATTAGAGGCCAGAATAATCAGAAGGGAGAATTTAATTCAAGACGTTGTTTCAAGGAAACGAACGAACTATAAAAAGCACTAAGTTACGAGGAGTATTAGATGCTAGAAAATAATAGGTCACCGATAGAGTATTTGGGAGACCGTGAACAAGACAGACTTTCGATAGACATCTAATAGGGTCTAGAAAGAAGCACTTCGAGCTAATAATAATAATAGCCGATCATCAGGAAACCGGATTCCAAGAAGTACCATTCCAGGGAGGGGTAGAGTGTTCGAGACTTTCATATTCTGGTCAGATAGGAAGCCGACATCTACTAGTTTCACCCTTGGAGACGGGGAAGCAAATATCATTGTGTGCAAGGCCTAATCAAAGCCTCAGTGATTAGAATCCGTGTAGTGTAAATATATAAAATTGGTGTTAGATAGTAATTTTTCAGTGATTTTATTGTGTGTAATAGAAGAATACCGAAGTGTATTTTAAAATGTTACCAGTGTTTAAAGTATATAAATTATATGTGTGTCAAGATATGTCAGTGTATGAAATGAATTTGAGCACGATGGTGTAATCACAAATATTGGGCAAAAATGAAACATCGTTGGAAAGCACGGTAGTGGGCCGTCCGAGCATGTAAGTAACCATTTTCATTATGTTATGTGTTGGGGGAATATTTGTGTACAATCCACCTGAGAATGATAAATAGGGATGTTTTTGAATAACAAATAACAGAATAAGAGCGCGATCTGAACAAATAAAAATTGAGAAATTTTAAAATGATTATGTGAAATGAATAAATCTTTAGAGGAAATGTATGAAATAAAATATCAGTGTGTTTGATAAATGTTATGAAAACAAGCGGAAAAAAATAATAATAATATAAATTATATAACTGAAGATTAAGTTGAATTATATGAAAGTAATAGCTTTTGAGTTTTTGTAAAGGAATAAAGACATGGTGTGAATACGTGTTCTTAAAGTATAGCGATTATTGTCACGGGAGAGGATTAATATAAAAAAATTGAGATGTAGATCAAATGTTGATTTTGAATTTATCAGTTATCTGGAAGACGCTAGGCCTTAAAGAAATGTATAGCGCATTGTCGCGCATTAAAGTATATTGTCACGCTAGGAAGGCGTTGAATCTAAATATACTTGGTAAATTAATTGTGAGGGACAGTTGATTGCGGTAATTGATGATAAGTCCTCCATATAGTGATGAAGATCACGAGGCGTTGTATAAGGGTGCGAATTTATTGTATTGATGAGCGCAGGTTAGACCGAGGTCGCCCTAAGCCGCTTATTGTTATAAAGTCCTCCAGTATGGGATTGGTTCCCGAGGCAGTTGAGAGAGTCGAACCCAGACTCGTATAGTTGTTGAAGCCCCTAAATATTGTTGTTGTATTGAATTATTCTTACCCATCAATGATGACACTTCATAATTAATAAATGCCAAAGTTACGAAAGTGGTATATGAACCTAAATAATGTTGTTTAAATGAGTGGAAAGAAACGCCAGGTCTGTTCAGAGAACTGTGTTTGAGAAATAGCTGTTTTAAAGCATGAGTGTAGTGGTCCCGTGTGGGCGATACTGAGGGTCTCCCTCCCGGGCAATAAATCAAGTCGAATGTCACGGTTCAACCCCTCGCTATTGAAAGTATGGTAGGTCAGGGGAACCGTCTATTTGAAGTAGTAATAAACCATGAGTGTTTAGAGTTTGTTAATGACCCGGGATTCGAACCGGGGTTCTTGAAGATGAAAGTTACCGCTTGCAAGTTCAGATCGTTTGCTTTCTTATGAGATGATGGTCTTTTAAGACAGATAATAGTAAATATAAATCCCTAATGTAATGAGATATTGATGTAGGATTTCACGAGTTCAATGAAGACAATTAGATTTCGGGAGTAATCATAATTTTTGACTTTGTTCAAGTAGTCTTTTATAACTCGTGAGTACACAGGTATTTTTCCCGATCACTGTAGTGAATTTGTTAACTTGAGAGAGGTGGTAACATGAGAACATTGTGAAATGCCCAAAAATTTAAGTAAAGGAGTAACAATTACTTTGAATAAGATTATATATTGTTTTGATTATAAGAAACTCATAAAATAGATAATGAGGTGTGTAAAAGAATAACACAGTTTATATTGGAAAGTATCGAGCCATTGGAGCTCGTGAGTGTATTGAATTTTTAAAGAGATACTTTATGGAAGTGAAAGGAATTATAAGTTTGTTGGTTTGTAGGAAACCATGTATTTTAATATAACATTTGTTTGATTTTTATGTATTCCTTGTTCACTTTGAACATGTTAGAAGGATTGGTCAGTAGTTTATTGGTTTAATTTGTTTGTAGCGCCATATATTTGGTTAATTAAATGTTTAATAATAGGAGTTGATTTTGTTTTTATTTTGGAAGTGTATCCTCTATTTAATCCAAAATGTGTAAGTCACAGAGTGGGAGAACATACCATAACCCCGAAAATCCCGATTTGAGCATTGCTGGCATACTGTGATTTGCATATTTCTTGCTAAAAGGGCGCAATATATCTTCAGGGTTTGGATTAACCAGGAATGTGGCACTGAATCAAAAGCTTTCTTGTAATCGATAAAGGTCATGTAGAGGTTACGCATCATCTTTCCTGCTTGTTCCATAGTAACTGCATCGATTACAATTTGCTCTTTGCAACCTTGAGACTTCTTCATGCACCCCTTCTGCTCTTCAGCCAGGATGTTATTAAGATTTATGTGTTCACAAATCTTACGTGCAATGCAAGATGTAAATATCTTATACAGGGTGCACAGACAGGTGATAGGTCGATACTTGGAAGGATCATTGGTTCTATCATCTTTTGGCAGAATGTATTATTATTATTATTATTATTATTATTACTTATTCATTTCACCATTACAAACATGGGTTACTCTAAAGCACGGGTTAAACCAAGTGCTTTACAACAATACATACAAACTATAATAAAAACTATAATACATATCATGTATATACAAAATATAAGAGTTCATTATCACTCATTCATTAGCAAGGAAGGATCGCACAATATTGCATGTGGACAATAGGACCGAATGCTGCGTACTCTTGTAGATGGTCGGCGGAAGATCCAATTCTTTCAGACTCTTGTGGAGTGTGTGAGGTATGAGGCCGTTGACTGACAAGATTACAGGCACTATCCGGACGCAGTTCATCTTCCATATCCTCTTGATTTCTTCTGCAAGCTGTCTATACTTGGAGATTTTTTCATTGTGTTTACGTTCGATGTTGGTGTCGTTGGGGACTGCTATGTCTATTATGAATGTAGTGCCATCAGCCTTATTTACTACTATGATGTCTGGTCGATTGTGATCTATTGTTTTATCTGTCACAATACCAGTGTCCCAGTATATTTTACACAGTTCATTTTCGAGGAGGGATGGTGGATGATACTTGTAGTAAGGGATATGCTCCTCAGTTAATTTATATTTCTGTGCGAGTGCTTGATGAATGATGCCTGCAACCTGATTGTGCCGCTTTGTATATTCAACTGATGCTAGTATTGGGCAACCTGCAGTGACATGGTCAATGGTCTCGAGATGAATGGCGCATCGCCTGCATTTGTCTGAAATTACACTGGTATCTTTGATGATGTATTTCTTGTAATTTTTTGTAGCAATGACTTGATCTTGGATGGCAATTGCAAATCCCTCTGTTTCACCAAACAGTCGACCACTTTGTAACCACATACACGATGCGTTTTTATCAATACTCTGTTGGGATAGGTTGCTGTAGTATTTTCCATGGAGGGACTTTTCTCCCCATGCCTTTTCTTTTTCATGTAAGTGTAGTGGCTGGCTGATATGATCATCAGAAGATGTACGAAGGTTCAATACTGTGTGTTTATCAGCAAGTACAATGGCTTTATGGAGAATGCTGTTTTCCTTTCTTTGATAGAAATATCTTCTAAGGGTTTTAATTTGGTTCTGGAGCAAAATTTGTAAATCCAGTACTCCTCGAAGGGTGGAAGAGTGACCCTTTCTTTACAGGCGTTTGGATGGTGTAAACGGTAAGTAGTGAGAAGGGTCCTTGTTTTTCTCTGCAGGCTTTCCATTTCTGTTGCTGACCATTTCAGAATCCCAAATGAATATACTAGGGTTGGTATAGCGTATGTGTTGATAGCTTTAATTTTATTCTTTGCACATAGACTGGTTCGCAGCACTTGATGTAGTCTTGTGGTATATTTTCCAATGAGTTCATCTTTGATACTTTTATGATCCAAAGTTGTATTTTGAGCAAATCCCAGATATTTGTAGGTTTCTATTTCAGTCATTCCTTCAATTAAAGATCCTTTGCGTAGCTCATGTGGTTCAGAAGTTGCATATTTACCTCTTTCAATTGTCAGACGCTTGCATTTCTTCACTCCCAGCGTCATTCGGACATCGGATGAATATGAATCTATTATATTTAGCATGGCATTCATTTGAGTCTCACTGTGTGCATATACTTTGAGGTCATCCATATAAAGGAGATGAGATATTCTGTATTTCCTATTGTAGTATTTGATGTCAAATCCGAAACCGGTGGATTTTAGAGAGAGGATTGATGGCTAAGCAAAACCATAATGGGCTTAGCGAGTCTCCTTGATAGATACCACGCTCATTTTTTATTGTGTCAGATGTGACACATTCATTGTCTGTCTTAGTATACAGTACTGTTTTCCAATTATCCATCGTGACCTCCAGGAAGTGAATTACAGCAGGGTTAATCTTGTACATATGGAGGATTTCTTTCAGCCATGAATGCGGGACTGAATCAAATGCTTTCTGGTAATCTATGTATGCCGTATATAGATTCCTTTGATTATGTATCGCCTGTCGTGTTATCACAGAATCAATAACTATCTGTTCTTTGCATCCTTGCGACAGCTTCTTGCATCCTTTCTGTTCCTCAGCCAAAATGTTATGTTTGTCGAGAAACTTGTATATTTCGTCCGCAATTATGGACGTAAATAGTTTGTAAAGTGTTTGGAGACAGGTGATAGGTCTGTAGTTTGATGGGTCTTTAGTATTTCCACTTTCTTTTGAGATTAGATATGTAATTCCAGCAGTAAGGAAATCAGGACATTCCTCAGGATGATGGATGAGGTAAGAAAATTGCTGGACTATCTTCTGGTGCACGCACGTGAAATGTTTGTACCAATAATTGTGAATTTTATCTGTGCCCGGCGCTTTCCAATTCTGAGTTCTCCTTATAGCATCATACACATGCCGTTCTTCAATGGTATCAAAATCCATTTCTTCATATACATTATTGCTATTTCGTTCTTCGTTGATCCAATTTGCATTTTCATTGTGCGGTGACTTTGCAGCCCATACACTTCTCCAAAAATCTTCCGTTTCTTGCTTGCTAGGAGGTTCTGCTTTTGTCATGGATTGTTTGTTTCGTTTGATCATTCTGTAGAACTGACCTTCATTGTTGGAGAAAAGTTTGTTTTGTGTTTTCCTCGCTCGTGATTCCTTGTACCTCCTGAGTCTCGCTGCTTTTGCGCATAATTTTAGCTTTTGGTTGTCAATGTATTCCTTGATTTTTTCTGTGTGATCATATTCCTTTATATGGCTGTTGATTTTTCTGAATATATTTCTCAGCTTTCGATTGGTTTTGGGTTTAGTTTTATTGTTTAAATATGCTGTTAGTTGGCCTATGGTTTTCCTCAGTTCCTTGATGTCATTTTCTAATCGACGCTGCCAGGGTGGAATGTATTCTGCATCTGCACCTTTTCCACGAGAGCTTCCAGACAAAGGTATTAGTTTCTGGTTGTTCAGCCTTATCACAGTTACTGCTGCACAATATACAAGAGAGTTTGTTTCTTCTAGATTATCGGATGTTTCCACATACTGTTTTAGGATGTTATTTGTCATACTGACAAGAGATTTACTCTTTGCTGTTTCTAGGAGTTTGGGGAGCTTTGGTCGATAGTCTACTTTAAGGCCCATAAATTCTGTCATTGCCTCTTTAAACACATGTTCAATAGAACTTGTTTCATCAGAACTCGAGATATTAGTAGGGATAGTTGGTTCAATAATTCCCTCTTCCCCTGTGTCATTTCTGCAGGTTACTTCCTGAACAGCTTGAATCAATAATGTGGATCTGCTTTCATTGTTGGATTCTGAAGCTAGAATTTTTGCTGCTTCCTCTTTAAGACTTTGAATCATTATTGCAGGAAGTCTATTGTTCCTAACTATTACACGTCTTTGGTCTGCAATTCTTTGTTCTGTAACGAAAGAGTAGTCAGGAAAATTCTCCACAAACAACTTGTGCAAATCTTTCCTATATGTTGTGAGGTCTCTCTCTCTAAGTTTGTAACAATAAAGTAGGAGCGCATTATGAATTTGTTCATCTCATCAGTCCACTTTAAGCGCTGCCTCAGTTTGCCTGCCTTAGTGGTCAGTTGAATGTTTGAAACACTTTCGACAGGGGGAGATGACGGCTGTTGGGTTCTCCTATCTGCGTTGTCGGCTGTAGAATTTTCGGGTGACCCGACATGTGCCCGCCTGTTCAGCATCATGTCACTGGTGGTTCGCCTGCTGTCACGTTCAGCACCAGCTCCAAACGTGCCCCGACGCACCTCGGGTAGCGTCCTTTTCCGAGGCTCATTATTCTTTGACATTTTCTCCATTATTAATGGGTTGCGTTTTATACCTAGTGCCAGGATTTCATTTAGGCCGCCCCTAACATGGGGTACAGACGCCTTTCACAGCCGCCCCTAACACGGAGTACAGACGCTGTTGGCTAGTGCTTATGGCGGCACTGACTCGCCTTGTCACATTGCTGTCTTTGGATATATGTGGCATTTTATAGAGACTGTGGTGCCATCCACAGACCCACCACATCCTGTTAGCAATGCCGCTGTTGGTCCGGGACTGCTTATTCGTCAGGTTACCCTGCTTATGTCGCAGCTACCCTCCATATCTAGAGGGCGATCCACTATCCGCCACCTGTGGACCCGTCCGGCCGTAGTCAGCTCTACGTCCTCCTCGAGGACTATTAATATTATTATTATTATTATTATTATTATTACTATTAATATTATTATTATTATTACTCTTGTACTGAAATGTAATCTTTTTATATGTTGTAAATAATAATTAATATGTCTCACAGATAATCTGTACTGTCATCAGATTCGTGAGACATATCACAATAATGTAACATAAATAGTATTTAATAAATAAAATTAAAATTAAAAAAAAAATTATTATTATTATTATTATTATTATTATTATTATTATTATTATTATTATTACTGTATTGTTATCTCATCGATAATGGGGCCGATAACCTATACTCGTATGTTAGGCCCCTTAAAACAACAATTATCATCATCATCATCATACTAATATATAACAAGTAGTTCCGTATAGAACTATACAGCCTATTTTCATATATCCTGCTCATGTAAATTTTTTCTAACAACATACAAAATTTCAGTTTAATTGCTGTAACAGATTCGTAGATATTGAGAACCGTCTAAATATTTCAGATTGTCGCCAGGTTGGATTTTTATTTTTGTACTATTACATTAAGATTATTGTGTGCGTGTGGTATTCAAACTTCAATCGCTTGATTAGAACACAAGAAGTAAAAATGAGATTTTAAAATTACGCACAGCAGCCATCTTGTGATTATGCAAACAATTGAAATAAATTAGATGCCAGTGGATCAACATTTGTATAAGCATTTAACCTGCAACGTTTCACAGCACTCGGATAGTTAATTCGCGAGAATCGTCCATTTAAATATTTATACTTCGCGTCGCCGCCATGTTGGATTTGTGCTCACCAGGTTACTGAAAGTCCTATAGGTGAACATATGTTCATAGTCTCTATGAACATAAAAAAAATTCAGTTTGGTTGCTGTGAAAGATTCATAGATATTGAGAACCGTCTAAATATTTCGGAAGCTCGCCATTTAGGATTGTTATATGTATAGGCCATAGAATTATGTACCATTCAAGGACAATTATTGCCTAGGTTCATTATTCAAACTTTCACTTCGATCGCATGATTACGACACAAGAAATAAAAACTTAATTTTAAAATTTCGCACAGCCGCCATATTGAGGTTATGTAAACAATTGATTTAAATTAGATGACAGTGCATTACAATCTGCAAAATCATTTACTGTACCACATTTCACTGCGCTCAGAGAGTTAAATCACGAGAAAAGTCTATTAAAATATTTCAAATTCGCTTGGTCGCCATGTTCGTTTTTTACTTTACAAGTTTATGAAATATACATAGATAAACTTGTACCAGTACCCTTTATCACCGTGCAAAATTGCATGATGATATCTGTAATAGTTTCGGAGATATAGAATGCCAGTGAAATATTTCGCACAGCCGCCATTTTGACGTTATGTAAACAATTGAACTAAATTAGACTCCAGTGCATTACTATGTGTATAAACACTTGCTGTACCTAGTTTCATTACGTTTGGATGGTTAAATCGTGAGAAAAGTCTATTTAAAAGTCTCAACTTCGCTTGGTCGCCATGTTCGTTTCTACTTTACAAGTTTATGAAATATACATAGGTAAACTTGTATCAGTACCCTTTATCACCGTACTAAATTGCAGGGTGATAACTGTAATAGTTTCGGAGATATAGAATGTCAGTGAAATATTTCGCACAGCCGCCATTTTGAAGTTATGTAAACAATTGAACTAAATTAGACTCCAGTGCATTACAATGTGTATAAACATTTGCTGTACCAAATTTCATTACGTGTGGATAGTTAAATCGCGAGAAAAGTCTATTTAAAAGTCTCAACTTCGCTTGACCGCCATGTTGGTTTTGTAGTCACCAGGTTTTTGAAAGTCTCATAGGTGAACTTCTAGTAGTACCCTTTATCACCGTACACAATTTCAGGGCGATATCGGTAATAGTTTCGGAGATATTGAATGCTAGTGAAATATTTCGCACAGTCGCCATTTTGCATTGGTGAGACGTAACAAAATTTGAAGGGCACGGTCGAGGTCGCCGGGAATAATGCTATGAACATACCGAGTTTCATTGAAATCGCTCCAGCCGTTTAGATTTTATTAGGGGGAGACACACACACGAATCACACACACACACACACACGCACACACACACGGACAAAAGGTGATCTCATAAGCCTATTTTTTCAAAATTGAAAATAGGCTAAAAATGAGATGGTGTGTGTCTTCTTTCTATCTGTCTGTCTGTCTGTCTGTGTGTTACTCAATAACGCAAGAACCACTGGTCCGATTTAAATGAAAGTTTGCATGGATGTAGCTGATTTACCATGTTTACATATAGGATACTATTAACTTCGATATTTTGCACTATTAAAAAATGGTGACCATTTTAGTTACGTCACTACACCCTTTGGTTTCAAAATTTCATATTTCCATATCAAATAAAAAGAGAACGCTAAGAAATATCAAACTTTTGATGGCACATACGAGCTTCAAAATTTAATTTCCTTTCCGAAAGGTCCTTATCACATTTCGTGTATCTCCAACGGTTAGCGAGTAAAACCTAAATTTGTGCAATAAAACACGGACAACACCGAGTGGTGCAGTATATCTCTACATACATAAAAATTAAAGTTTGTATATTTTTTCGCAATTTCTACGGAAATTTGAGTTATTTACGCGTTTCAGACTGTTTTATTATGGATGTGCGCGAAAATAAATTTTTGGTCTGTCTGTTTGTCTGTGGACAACTTTGTTCCCTTATAACTCGAGAACGGCTGGGTGTATCAACGTAAAATTTGGTACAGATATCCATCAGAGGCACGACACTAATCATTGATGTAACCCTTCTCCGTACCTCTCATAGAAGAGGGCCTACCCCCTTAAAATACATGCTGAAATAGGAGTAGAAGGACGAGACAAATATCATTTTCAGCCCCTCAATGTGAGATACAAAACTCGGGGGCCCTAAATCCACATTTTAAGGCCCTAAAACCAACCGTTTTTGAGATATTCCCAGATAACTAATTTCATTTAATAAACTCCGCCTGCAGGATCTACTGGGTGGATTGAGTAGCTCAGTAGTTTCTGTTGCCGGTCCCAAGCCCGGAGAAAGGAGGAGGGTTGGCTTAAGCCGTAAAATAAGAGCCAGAACACATCTTGAGGCAACCTCTAGGACTCACAATCTTAGTTGTATAACGTTGGACTTTGTCCAACCCACATTTACTTTAATATCATGGATTTAGCTTCTAATGGTCATGATTACCCTGAAGACAATGCTAGGCGTAAATCGGATTCCAGGGTGCCTAGCAGTTTAGGGTTACATTATGGTGAATCGGAGCACAACAAGCACAGTTCAAGATTCAAGAAAATGAGAAAATGTTTTTTTGGAACATACAATGTGAATTCCTTAATTCAGGTTGGAAAATTAAAACAACTAACAACAGAACTTCATAGACATCACATTACAATATTAGCCCTTCAAGAGACCAGGTTCTTGGATGAAGACACCTTTGAATCTGACAACTTCCGAATTTTCAAGGGAAAGGTTGGGAAGAGAGTGATGAAGAACATGCCACATCTTGGAACAGCTTTTATGGTCAACAAGAAATTTTTGGACGCAGTTATCGCTTTTAGAAGTGTGAATGCCAGACTATCTTTTCTAACTATAAAATCTCTCAATAAGAGATACACGCTAATCAATGCCCATGCTCCTATAAATAAGGATAATAAAACGAATCCAGAGAAAGTTGATGAATTTTGGGACGAGTTAGAAGCCGAAATTCTCAAAATTCCTTCTAATCATGTAAAAATTTTACTTGGAGATTTCAATGCTCAGCTTGGATCTGAGAGAAAATTTTCTGATATAATAGGTAAATATCCCGCTCACAATAGAACCAACAGGAATGGTGAGAGATTGGTTAAACTCGGTGAACATCTAAACTTAAAGATTATGTCCACACATTTTAAAGCAAAACCAAGTAAAAAGAAAACATGGGTCTCCCCAAATGCGTTGCTGGGTGAGTTTCAACTAGATCATGTAGCTATCTCTCGCAATTGTTTCAAAGAAATTCAAAATGTCAAGGTCAGAAAATCCATTAATGTAACTTCAGATCATTACCTTTCTCAAATCAAGATGAATTTCATACCTTTTACACGCAAACAAAATACAACTAGAATTAACATTTCGAAAATTAATAGAGAGGTTCTTACAAATGAAAAAAGGATAGAATTTCAAGGAAAACTTAAAATACCAACCAATTGGAATGATGTTACTAATAACCTTCTTGAACCAGCTCAGGAAATTGCACCGTTGAACTTTTATAGGAAACATGCTTGGTGGAATGAACAATGTGAAAGAGTGATCAAAGAAAGACATTGTGCTTGGCACAAGTGGAACGGGAACAAGACTCCAGAAAATTTAGAGGAAGTACAAAGATTAAGGAAAATGGCCCACCAGACTTTAAGAACGATTCGAAGAAAATATATGAAGGACCAAATAATGGAAATGGACGACAATTTTAAGAAAAATGACACCCGATTGTTTTATAGAGCATTTAAGAATGAAATCACTGGATATTCAGCGCCGAGTTTAAATTTCAAAAGGGAAGATGGTACGCTAGCATTAAACAACAAGGAAAATTGTGATATCTTGGCTGCGTATTTTGATAAGTTGTTAAATTGTCCAAAACCGACAGACAAGTTGAGTTTCAAATTTACAACACAAAATTTTGACTCTACGCCCCCAGATGTAAATGAAGTTAAATGTATTATCAACTCACTTAAAAATAATAAAGCCTCAGGCAAGGATGGAATAATTGCAGAAATGTGGAAGCTTGTAGATGATGAATTTTTAATAGCGACGACAAATCTATTCCAGAAAATTTGGATTGAGGAAGCAATTCCAGAAGACTGGTTAATCGCCTTAATTCATCCACTACATAAAAAAGGCTCAAAAATTGATGTCAATAGTTATAGGGGGGGATCTCATTGTTGTCTGTCACATATAAAATATTTGCCAAACTACTTTTAAACAGACTTGAACCACAGATCGAACCACAGCTTGGCGAGTTCCAAGGAGGTTTCAGAAGGAATAGATCGTGTGCAGAACAAATATTAAAATATTACAACAACAGGCCAAAGAATATCTTTATCTCATTCGTTGATTTTCAGAAAGCGTATGATTCAGTGGATAGGGATACCGTTTTTGACACATTGAAGGAATACCAAGTTGATCAAAAAACCATAAATTTAATAAAACTTACATTAACTAATACGATTTCCAGAGTCAAATTTTTAAATGAAGTTAGCGAGCCCTTCGAGGTAAAAACTGGGCTAAGACAAGGGGACAGTCTATCACCACTGCTTTTCAATTTGGTCTTGGATAAAGTCATGAGGACGTTTTGGGAGAAGAACGATTCAAGTGCTAAAATTGGTACAAAGAATAAGAACCTCAAAGTCAAAGGTTTAGCATTTGCAGACGACGTAGCGTTGTTTGCTGAATCAGAACAAGAAGCTATTAACCAAATAGATCAGTTAAAAGAAACGGCGGAAAAAGCGGGCTTACAGATTTCGTTGGTAAAAACAGAGATGATGACAAGTGATCAGAAATACACTAAGAAAATGATAAAAACAAATTATGGGAGCATCAGGGTCACTGACCGATTTAAATATCTTGGAGAAATAATTAGTAGCAATGGGACGGATAAATTGGCAATCGAGAACAAAAAAGGGAAATTGGAAAGATTAAATTTTTGTACAAAAATATATACAATAAAAAGAACCTGTCTATCAATGCAAAATTACGACATTTTAATGCAGTTGTTAGACCAGTCATCTTGTACGGCATGGAAACTACAAATATAACAGGAATGGAGAATTTGCTCAATATATATTAAGAACAAAGTTCCAAATGGTTCCGCCTCGTCAATACTGTTTATTAAAATGTCGTGATACAATCACCTGTCTTTTAACACTTGGTACATGTTTCGACGTCTGACACTTATTGACGTCTTCATCAGCCTAAATATTGGGCAGCACTTAAAACATTCCCTTTATATACTGGGTGTAGTTAAAATTGTACATAGAAACACACATAGATCACTATAACACATTAAAAAGTTTTTAAAACATTTTCTTATGTTAAAAGCTCAATAAAATCTTCAGGCTGGCTTGGCAGTCTTTCTTGGTTTATTTCTAATGTTAGCTTCAAAAGCCCAAGCAAGGGGTGACCATTCCCAACTGGAAAGAAATGAAACTATGTATGAGAGAAAGAAGTGGTAGATAAAATAATACTTTAAAAACCCTAAATGTTATATAAAGACTTACGATGTAATGCGGCAATGAGCTAACAGAGCCGTGCAGAGTCGGACGGAGACTGTGTTGTACTGAAACGGTGTGTCAACATGGAAGCAACAAGCAAGACAATAGGGGCGGAAGAGGAGAGGGGTGAGAGTTCGGGAGTTTTGGTGAGGAGTGGGGAAGGGGGGAAGGGGTATGGAGTAAGTTTAAGTTTAGGGGAAGGTAACATGGATCAACGGTTGTGGATTTATTTCTATGGTGGTTTATATTTTGTTTTGTAATGGATTAACGTTTCATAGAGTACGTTGTTTTCGAAATGAATCTCATTAAGATTCGTTAGGGGGGCGGTCTTTTGGGCTAAATCGAGTTCAATTTCTTCTAAGATGTTCATTGTAATTCCTTTATTTGCTCGATGTAAGATTCTCATATCGTTGTTAATGTCTGTGAACTCATGTTTGGTATCTTTCATATGATTTGCCATGGCGGAAAATTTATTGTATCATCTTAGAAGAAATTGAAATCGATTTAGCCCAAAAGACCGCCCCCCTAACGAATCTTAATGAGATTCATTTCGAAAACAACGTACTCTATGAAACGTTAATCCATTACAAAACAAAATATAAACCACCATAGAAATAAATCCACAACCGTTGATCCATGTTACCTTCCCCTAAACTTAAACTTACTCCATACCCCTTCCCCCCTTCCCCACTCCTCACCAAAACTCCCGAACTCTCACCCCTCTCCTCTTCCGCCCCTATTGTCTTGCTTGTTGCTTCCATGTTGACACACCGTTTCAGTACAACACAGTCTCCGTCCGACTCTGCACGGCTCTGTTAGCTCATTGCCGCATTACATCGTAAGTCTTTATATAACATTTAGGGTTTTTAAAGTATTATTTTATCTACCACTTCTTTTTCTCATACATAGTTTCATTTCTTTCCAGTTGGGAATGGTCACCCCTTGCTTGGGCTTTTGAAGCTAACATTAGAAATAAACCAAGAAAGACTGCCAAGACCAGCTGAGGATTTTATTGAGCTTTTAACATAAGAAAATGTTTTAACAACTTTTTAATGTGTTATAGTGATCTATGTGTGTTTCTATGTACAATTTTTAACTACACCCAGTATATAAAGGGAATGTTTTAAGTGCTGCCCAAATATTTAGGCTGATGAAGACGTCAATAAGTGTCAGACGTCGAAACATGTACCAAGTGTTAAAAGACAGGTGATTGTATCACGACATTTTAATAAACAGTATTGACGAGGCGGAACCATTTGGAACTTTGTTCTTAATATAATTCAGTCAATACGGAAAAAATGTGCGACTCTCAGGGTCAAAAATAATAGAATTTGCTCAAGATAGAAAGAAGAATTTTAAGAAGGATTTATGGTCCTAGGAAAACACAGGAAGGTTATAGACTGAGATCGAATGCAGAAATTTATAGAAAAATCGACAACCTTGAAGTGATGATCAGAAAACGGCGAATTCAGTTCTACGGACATATGGTCCGCATGGATTGCTCAAGGTTAAACAAACAAATTTTTGATAAAATCTGGAACTATAAAGGACAAGGCGACTATGTAAAACAAATGAAAGAAGAACTTCAAAAATTCAAAATTACTGAAGAAGATTGTCTAAATCGAATAGAGTACAGAAAAAAAAATTGAACTCAAAATTCTTGTCGGGGAGAAGAAAAATCTCAACAGAGGAGAATGGACTGCTGAAAGAAGAGCTGCACAGTCGACCAGGATGAAAGACTTCTGGAAGAGAAAGAAGGAAACTAGATCTATAAAGAAGTGATATTTGCGTGGTCCTTGTTGGCCTGTCCGCGGTGTATATATATATATAAACTAATGAACGAATTCAAGCCGGTAACCATGGCAACAGATTCTCAGAGGTCCATCTATTGCTGTAAGACGCAATGTTGTTTGAGTCTTCAGTCTTTTGACTGGTTTGATGCAGCACTCCATGCCTCGCTGTCCTGAGCTAATCGTTTCATCTCTACATAGCTCCGACACCCTACATCGGAGGCAATCTGTTTAACATATTCTAACCTTGGTCTACCCCTACAGTTTTTGTCCTCGACCCTTACTTCCATAACTAAGCTTGCTATTCCTGGGTGTCTTAGTATGTGACCTACCAACCTATCTCTTCTCTTCATTAGCAGTCGCCAGAAACATCTCTCCACTCCCACTCGTCTTAATACCTCTTTGTTTGTAACCCTATCTACCCATCTGATCTTCATCATTCTCCTGTAACACCACATTTCAAATGCTTCAATTCTCTTCTTTTCTGCTGCACCAATAGTCCAAGTTTCATTTCCATAGAGCGCCACGCTCCAGACAAAGGCTTTCAAAAATGACTTCCTAATACCTAAATCTATATTCGATGTCAGCAGATTCCTTTTTTGTAGAAATGCTTTCTTTGCCTGAGCCAACCTAATTTTAATATCCTCTTTGCTTCGTCCATCACTGGTTGTTCTGCTTCCTAAGTAACAGAAGTCTACTACTTCCTTCAGCTTTTCACGTGCCAATTTGATCTCCATAGAGGTTTCTGATTTATTTCGGCTGCATTCCAGTATTTTTGTTTTACATTTATTTATTTTCATCATGAATTCTTTCCGTAAGACGGAGTCCATACCATTCAAAAACTCATTAAAATCCTCAGGCTTGTCGGCCAAGATGACGATGTCATTAGCAAATCTCAGAGTTGAAATTAATTCTCCTTGAATCTTCACTCCCACTTTAAATTTTTCTCTAATTTCCTTCATTGCTTGTTCAATGTAAAGATTGAAAAGTATGGGTGATAAGTTGCAGCCTTGCCTTACACCTTTCTGAATACCAGCTTCTCTCTCATGTCCTTCAACTCGAATGACTGCTGTCTGATTTCTGTACAGATTGTATATCACCCTCCTATCCCTGTACTTTATTCCAATTGATTTCAAAATGTCAAACAATTTAGTCCAATCAACGTTATCAAAAGCCTTTTCTAAGTCTACAAAAGCCATGAACGTTCTCTTATCTTTCCTTATTCTACCTTCTAAAATCAGCCTAAGACTTAGTACAGCTTCCCTTGTTCCTACATTTCTCCTGAAACCAAACTGGTCTTCACCCAACTCCGTTTCTATCTGGCTTTCAATCCTCTTGTAAATTATTCTAGACAGGATCTTTGAAGCATGAGTAATCAAGCTGATTGTACGGTAATCTTCACATCTGTCAGCTCCCACTTTCTTTGGTATAGGGATGATTACATTCTTCTTGAAATCAGGGGGTACATCACCTGTCTCATAAATCCTACACACCAAGTGAAATAACCTGATCAGACCTTCATCTCCTATGCAGCGTAGCAACTCAATCGGTATATCATCTATGCCTGGTGCTTTGTTCCTGCTTAAGTCTTCCAAAGCTCTATCAAATTCTGATCCCAATATTAAATCTCCTTTCACATCCTCATCAATTTCCTCCTCCCTTTCCATTACATGATTCTCAATCTCCCTTCCCTTATACAAACTCTCTATGTAAGCTTTCCATCTCTCAACCTTTTCTTCCCTATCTGTTAGAGGCTTTCCATTTGAGTCCTTAATATTACAGCACTTAGTCTTCTTTTCCCCAAAAGTATTCTTAATCCTTCGATAAGCTGTGTCTACTTTTGCTAATTTCAGACAATTTTCTATACCTGCACATTTCTCTTTCAACCATTCTTCTTTCGCTTCCTTGCACTTCTTGTTAACCTCATTTCTCAGACGTCTGTATTCTGCTTTCCCCTTATCATCTCTTAGATTCTTGTGTTTCCGCCTTTCATCCATCAATTCTAGTATATCCTGAGTGATCCACGGTTTTCTACCTATTCTTTCTTTCCTACCAATGTTTTCTTCTGCGGATTTTGTTATTTCATTCTTCAAAAGTGCCCATTCGTCTGAAATTGAAGTTTGTTTAGGGTTTTTCATTAGTCCTTCCTTTATACTCTTCTTGAATCTTTCGTTTACATCCTTCTCTTTCAGTCTGTCTATTGCCCACCTTTTTGGCTTTTGACTTTTCTTCAGTTTCTTCAACTTTAATCTGCATTTCATTACAACCAGATTGTGATCAGAGTTTATGTCAGCACCACATTATATTGGTGTGAAAGTTTGCAAACGGCTAGAAGGTTATCACGGAAGGAAATTAAGCTGTAAAATTCATCAATACGTATAATGCGCTTAAGGGGGTCAAGGGGTACACTAGAATTTTTTCACGCGATTTACACCTGCGGGTGTGGTACGGCAGGTCTATTATATTCCTATCCCTATTTTATATTATTATTAGTAGTATTATATTATGGCGTACAACGAGGAGACAAAGCCCCTCGGTGCCAGGAACAAAACTTGGGGGCCTCCAAAACTACATTATAAGGCTCTAAAACCAACAGTATCTGACATATTCCCAGAAAACTAATTTAATTTAATTTGACAAACTAATGAAGGAATGGAAATCGGTAACCATGATAACATTATCTCAAGGGGTGGCATCCAACTTTTCATCTATTTCTGTAAGAAGCAATGTCACTCCATTTATACCTTGCCACGGTGGGTGAGTGGATAGCGTGTCGGTCTACTAACCCCAAGATTGCAGGTTCACTCCTGGTCGTGGAAAGTGATTTTTTAAAGACGGCAAAAATACGACTCGCATGGCATATGATGTTGGCATGTCAAGAACCCATTTGAATTCAGTAGGCCGTGTTCACAATGACAAAATTAATCTCAGCAGTTTCCGCCAACACAAAGTTCCTCATTTCTCTACTACAAAGTGCTATAGTGTTCAAGGAGCTTAGATATCTACCCTCCTTGACTTTCATAGTGATTCATGGAACAACGAAATTTCGACATGCAAGCTACCCTCTGGGTGTCAAATTACGAAGCTTGCACCCGGCACCCAAGGCCATACGATATTATTATTATTATTATTAGGCTACTCCATTTATTACATTTCTGTGAAAGTTTGCAAATGGCTATAAGGTTATCACGGAACCAACGTAGACTCTATAATTCGTCAATGCAATTAAGGGGGTCAAGGGGTAACATAGAATATTTTCATGCAATTTCACGTGCGACATATGGTACAGAAAGTCTATTATATCTACAAACAGCAACATTATTTTCAAAAATTCCTGAATTGAATCAGCATTTTTTGCGGCTTTTAGGAATTTGGGCCATTTGAGGCTAATGAATAATAATAATGTTATTGGTTTTACGTCCCTTTTAACTACACTGGCTTTTAGAGACGCCGGGGTGCCGGAATTTTGCCCCGAAGGGGATCTTTAACGTGCCAGTAAATGTACTGACATGGCTCCCTCGCATTTGTGCACCCTCAAATGCCAGCTGACTGCGCCAGGTTTCGAACCTGCAACCTTTGGCTCAGCAAGCGAGAACGTTACCCCCTGAGCCACGCAGGCAGACTGAGGCTAAAGAACCTGAATTTTCATGCACCACAAGCCTTTATAATTTATGAAAGAGGTCTACCTGTGTGTGGGGACCTAACACAACGTAGAGGGTAATTTTTTATGTGAGGTGTATTGCGTTTCGTCTACAAGGCTTTCAAATCTATTTCACGTCAGGAAGTACACGTTAGGTGAATTTAGTTTGAGAGCACATTTTAACTAATCTTTTTTTTTTTTTTTTGTCGACATACGGGTTCATCGTAAGAATGATTTTGTTTGATACTGTATGGTAGATATACCCATATTTGGATATCTGGGTGATATGTTGTAGACAATTGAATTGTCTGTCTGTCTTTCTGTGTATCTTTATATACGCCTATAAATCGTGTTCGGATGCTTGGTGCATCGTAAAATTAGGTATGGTAAACATGAGTCAATACACCAATCATTTATAAAACTCCTCACCGTACTTTTCATACAGTAGAAGGGTGGATATAGGGAAAAACTTCTCAAAATACATGCTAAAATAGGCGAAATATAAAAATTATCCTAGAAGGACGACCAAAGCATATGTTGCGCTTCTCATTGTGAGACACAAAATTCGCGAGTCTATAAGGGGTCTCCGAAAATCACATTTTAAGGCCCTTAAATTAACAGTGTGTGTGATATTCTCAGAAAACTAACTTCGTTCTGATAAACTTATGAAGGAATGACAAACCGCTAACCATTGCAACAGTAGCTCAATTGATAATGTCTGGTGTTAATATATAACGGGTACTTCTGCTAGTCATTGATAATGGTAGCGTCTTCGGTGGCGTAGTTGGTAGCATGCTGAACTGCTGTTCCCAAGATAGCGGGTTCAAACCCGGCCGAAGTCGTCGAATTTTTTAAGAGCGTTAAGAATCATTCAGTAAGCCTTCGGAGGGAAAGTAAAGCCGGTGGTCACATCTCATAGATTTATGGCATGTAAAAGATCCTTCCACAGACTAAACTTGTGTGAAGCTAAACTGTTAGGTTAGATTTCATCGGAACGGTCTATCAAAGTTCCAACGTTCGCCACTAGGTATCATTGACATCTGGTAGCGAAAGTTGGAACTACTTGCAATTGAACGGAACTTGTATCTCAACCTAAAGGTGTCCGCGGGAAGCAGCTACAGACTCAGGCGAGGCGAGCCGAACATGTCCTCGGACACTCCCGGCACTAAAAGCCATACGATAAATAAATAAATTGATAATGGCTGTGAAGTTATTACGATTTAACCCGATATAATGCAAACTTACACTTTTCGGCAAGAATATTCAGAATATCGTCGCTGGGGACAAAGCTTTCGCTTGTAGTTTATACTAGGTCCTATCTTGAGAACTGCTAATTAGAGACACTTCAATAAGCCCAGCATGAAGCAGGGGGAGGAATTATTCTAAGATCGTTAATGAGATTCATTACTAAAACATAGGCCGATCGTTCCGTCTTGGCAGGACACTCAATACGTTGTGGAATTTACTTTTCACGGAGATTAAAGCTAAGAAGGTTCTTTACTACAAGCAAGAGTTTTATGAATTAAAGTACGGAACCTTTCTTCGTAAAGGAGTGATGATAAATTCAGAAAGTGTTTGGCTTAATCCAATTACTTCCATCAAGAAGTTGCTAATTGGAGAGGAAAATTCACTTTTTCACTTTATCTGCAATGCATTTTATTTAGATTACATCCTGATTGACATAAATTATTTTATCTTTCGAGAAACTCCACTTTCTGTTTGCAATCAGTTCGTATTTATTAGCTTCAGGAGGAATTTTACCAACAACTACGGTTGGTAAATAATTATGACTTTCGTGTTTCACTGCTGCTTTTTTCTATAGGTTGGCAAAAACTCACTCAAATCCCTCGTGCAATGTGATGTTGTTGTTGTTTGATATTTAGTCTTTTGATGCAGCTCTCCATGCCTCCCTGTCCTAAGCTAATCGTTTCATCTCTACATAGCTACCACACACTACATCCGAGGCAATCTGTTTAACATATTCCAACCTTGGTCTACCCCTACAGTTCTTGTTCTCGACCCTTCCTTCCATAACTAAGCTTCCTATTCCTGGGTGTCTTAGTATGTGTCCTACCAACCTATCTCTTCTCTTCATTAGCAGTCGCCAGAAACATCTCTCCTCTCCCACTCGTCTTAATACATCTTCATTTGTTACCCTATCTACCCATCTGATCATCATAATTCTCCTGTAACACCACATTTCAAACGCTTCAATTCTCCTCGTTTCTGCTGCACCAATAGTCCAAGTTTCATTTCCATATAGTGCCACGCTCCAAACAATGGCTTTCAAAAAATGACTTCCTAATACCTAAATCTATGTTCGATGTCAACGGATTCCTTTTCTGTAGAAATGCTTTCCTTGCCTGAGCCAATATTCGTTTAATATCCTATTTGCTTCGTCCATCACTAGTTATTTTGCTCCCTAAGCAACAGAAGTCTAATTCTTCCTTTAGCTTTTCACCTGCCAATTTGATGTCCATAGAGGTTTCTTATTTATTTCGGCTGCATTCCAATATTTGTGTTCTACATTTATTGATTTTCATCATCAATTCTTTCCACAAGACGGAGTCCATACCATTCAAAAACTCATTCAAATCCTCTGGTGTGTCGGCCAAGATGACGATGTCATCAGAAAATCTCAGAGTTGAAATTATTTCTCCTTGAATCTTCACTCCCACTTTAAATTTTTCTCCAATTTCCTTCATTGCTTGTTCAATGTAAAGTATTGAAAGTATGGGTGATAAGTTGCAGCCTTGCCTTACACCTTCCTGAATACCAGCTTCTCTCTCATGTCCTTCAGCTCGAATGACTGCTGTCTGGTTTCTGTACATATTGTAGAGCACCTTCCTATCCCTCTACTTTAATTCAATCGTTTTCCAAATGTCAATCAATTTAGCCCAATCAACGTTATCAAAAGCCTTTTCTAAGTCAACAAATGCCATGAACGTCCTCTTATCTTTCCTTATTCTGCCTTCCAAAATGAGCCTAAGACTTAGTACAGCTTCCCTTGTTCCTACATTTCTCCTGAAACCAAACTGGTCTTCACCCAACTCCGTTTCTATCTGGCTTTCCATCCACTTGTAAATTATTCTAGACAGGATCTTTGAAGCATGAGTAATCAAGCTGATTGTACAGTAATCTTCACATCTGGCAGCTCCTACTGTCAGCTCCATGTAATAGTACATAACTCTAAGACCTACATATATAAAAATCCAACATGGCAGCCAACCAAAATATTAGACAATTCTCAATATCTACAAATACAGTGTGGTCCACCAGCCCCTTATTATTTTTGGAGGAAGGCAACCCAACTAACGCGTGTATCATAGTCGTCCTAAAAACATTAGTACTTGCTCCTTTACGGCCTAGTTCAACTTTACGGTTGAGTCCATGCTCGCGAATATAGTCGAAATCGTTGGCAGCAGTGTTATTTCAATGCCATCAACTATAACGAATGTGTAAATCGACACATCCGAACAACGCTGCCTTACGAAGGACATGAAGTGTCTATGAGGACTACAAATAGACTCAATACGTGACAGTATCCCACCACGGCTCACGGTAGCTAAGATGGTTAAGTCGTGGTTTTCTGCCGTAACGTCAGCCATGCTGCAATGTAGCAGGTTCCATCCCAAGGCAAATAAGTTCTTTTTTTTTTTTTTCGCTTAATGCCGTTTACAGTAGCTGCACTACAGACACAATATCTACCTGTTCCAATGAATGAATTTTTATTTGGTCCTGAAAAGGACAGTTTTAATTCGATGCTATGTAGGCAGGTTAGACGATGACATATTGGTCTGTAGGAAGAAAAGGAGTCGCCTCCGTAGCGTAGCGGTCAGCATGGTTAGCTGCCGCCCCGGAGGTCCTGGGTTCGATTCCCGGCTCTGCCACGAAATTTGAAAAGTGGTATGAGGACTGGAACGGGGTCTACTCAGCCTCGGGTGTTCCAAATGAGTAGAGGGGGTTCGATTCCCACCTCAGCCATCCTCGAAGTGGTTTTCCGTGGTTTCTCACTTCTTCTTCGGGCAAATGCCGGGATGGTACCCTCTTCAAGGCCACGGCCGCCAATTTGAACCACAGGACATGGCGTTGGTGAGAGGCAAAGAGCTTGACCGCTGGGCCACCACACCCGCCTGTAGGAATAAAGCAGTGTAGCAAAAGTGTTCGAAATGTTGACCACCTTGTTTGATGCAGATTTCAGCATCAGAGCTCAAGAAACAGTTGTTTGACAAATTAGATAAGGATATCATCGCACTTGCACTAAGTTCGAAGGCCTTGTAATTTAAATTTCACTGCCTGACCTAGTGTCATAGTGGGGTGTCGAGGAGGCCATGGTCGAATACAAGGCATTCTCTGCATCACATGCGCTCTGATCAGTACATAATACTGGCGAAATCTCGACAGATATTTATGAATACTTATGTTCGAACATAAAATAGTTATAATAATTATCGTCGAACATAAACAGTCGTATGCAACTCGCCTATAATGGTAATTAAGACACTCGTATGGAAATTATAAAACTCGAATACGCTCGTTTTATAAACATACTCGTGTCTTAATTATTGCCATTATAGGCTCGTTGCATATTGCACTATTATGTTCGACCATGCCGAAATATAAATATGATATGCTAGAAAACTGCATCTTAAAGAGGCTCATTATAGTTCAAGTTTCATTAAGATAGAGGCAGTGCTGTAGTTGGGCCGGTACGAGCCGGTACGGGCCGGTACGGGCCGGTACGGCGTACCCCCTAAAATCCAAACTCGTTATAAGCGTACCGATTAAACTACATTTTTAAATCTGTAAAAAATAGACCTACTGTAAATTGTCCAATGGATTTCAGAAAGAAAAATCGGAAATCATTATTTACTTGTTCAGAGTTATCTCGTGGCACAACTTGGAACTAATTAGTCCCATAAGAGTTGGAGTTTGACATTTCAATCGCGCCCGGATGTATAATACATGTTCAGCTGTTGGCAACATTGTGAACTTGGTTTCTTTTGGCGGCAAACGCTTGCTTGTGTGTTTTCAGTGCCACGCTGTGCCGTTGTTTGAATTGAGTCTGATTTGTCATTAGGTTCTGTCTGTGTAAAGACGTAAAGTGTGTGTGTGTGCGGGTGAAATTACGTACATCATAATTTCAAAGTAATAATGAGCTTGCTTAACTGGTTAAATAGTGGCAAACGAAAAACTCCAGATGATAACAGGGACGTTGAAGTGAACAGTGCTTGCTGTGACCAACAAGGCCCTTCGAAAAGATCGATCATCTCAAAGGACAAAGATTTTGAGGTGGAACTTAAGAATGTAGGAAGTGATTCAGTTATTCCTTCTGGTCATGTAAGTTCAGTGATTCTAGATTATCCAGAATGCTGGTCGGAGTCTCAGCACAATTACTTTAAAACTGAAAACAGCTGGCTGGTAACAAAGAACAAAAAACTTGGTTGTTCTTATTGTGCTGAAGCTTGCAGGCATGGTTTGGGACCACAACAAGGTTTAGGATTAACACTAGCTAAAGAGTGGGTTGATGGGGAAATCACTTATTTTGGGAATACTAAAGATTTGCATCAAAATAGTTGAAGAAAGGAAATATATGAACATAACAAATCTACTAGCTAAGGCTAGTGCTAAGAGCAAACCTTTAGAAACAGGAGCAGATAAAATGTTAATCAGTGTGAGACAAGTAGACTGTTTAGGACAGCATATAAAGGGACAAAGCTAGGAAGACCATTCACTGATTTTCCAATAGACATTCAAGTCCAGGAACTTAATGGTTTGGATATGGGAAGAGTCTTACATTCTATGTTCAGTTGTACCAACATTACGGACCATATAGCCACAGAAATTAGGAAGAAAATATCTGGTCACCTTATAAAAATAATATTAAAATGAGTGTTATGGTAGACGAGTCCACTACCTGCAGTAATTTACCAGTACTTGTGTTATGTTTGAGAAGTGCCATATCAGAAAACACTGTAGTTCCATCATTTTTTGGGGGATCTCATTGAACTTAAAGACACGAAATCCAGTTCAATCATGGATGCCATTTTGCAGAATATGAGTTCATATGGTTTTTCTCATTCTTACCTCAAAGATAACTTTGTTGGATTTGCAAGTGACGGAGCCTCGGTAATGTTTGGAAAGAGAAATTGATTTGCTGTGGCGTTACAGTACATGTTTCCTCACTTGATTGTTTGGCTCTGTGCTAATCACAGACTCGAATTAGCAGTACACAACACGAGAGATGAGGTTCAAGGTCTTACTCATTTCCATTTTTTCTTTGATAAACTGTATTCTGTCTATAGCATGTCGCCTAAAAATGAAGATCATCCTATAGAATGTGCAGCAGATCTTGGTGAAGCAGATGGGTTGCCTCAAGTACTAGAACTGTGAAATCTGTTTGGAATAATTACAGATCTCTTGCCAAACATTTCACAGAAGCTGATGCTGATAAATACAGGGATTCTAGAGAAAGGTCTAAGTATGCAGGCCTTTGCAAAACTTTAAGTTCTCCTGAATTTGTTATAAATTTAGCAGTTGTATACGATGCTTTAATTGAACTCTCAGATTTATCTGTGTTTCTTCAAAGAAGAGACATGACAATTACCGAAGCTGACAACGTAGTATCCAGGTACTGGAGTCCATGGCATCTTCTCCGGGTTCTCATGTTGAGGACGCAACTAAAACAGCTAAAAACAAGGTATTTAAAGACATTGAGTTACACACAAAAAAACAAGTTGTTCAAATAAATAGTGGCCAGTTTTACCGAAGTCTAGCTGAAAATCTCAAACACAGACTTGTCGCCAATTCTAGCCATGCATCCCATATAGGTTCTCAGACCAAGCAAAGCAGCACAGAAAACGAAAAGAAGTTGAGGACTGAAGTATTGTTGAAAGATCTTGTTCTTGTAGCGACAAAGCATTGGCCACAAGATACTGACATAACTTGTGGAGATAGGAGCATCTCTAATATATGTGAGGTTTTTCGACTTCAAGACAAGAGAAAATACAATCAGGTATTCAGGGAATATGTGGACATGAACATGAAACCTAAAGACCTTGAACAAATACTACAAATAATTGATTCAATTCCAATTTCCACATCAGAATTCGAAAGATCATTTAGTGTTATGAATGACATTATCACTAAAAACAAGTAGTTCCGTGAAGAACTATACAGCCTATTTTCATATATCCTACTCATGTTAATTGCCTCTATCAACATACAACATTTCAGTTTGAAGGTTGTGATAGATTCGTAGATATTGAGAACCGTCTAAATATTTCAGATGGTCGCCAGGTTGGATTTTTATTTTTGTACTATTACTTTAAGATTATTGTGTACGTGTGGTATTCGAACTGCAATCGCATGATTAGAACACAAGAAGTAAAACCGAGATTTTAAAATTCCGCACAGCTGCCATCCTGTGATTATACAAACAAATGAAATAAATTAGATGCCAGTGGATTAGCATTTGTATAAGCATTTAACGTGAAACGTTTCACTGCAAACGGATTGTTAATTCGCGAGAAACGTCCATTTAAATATTTATATTTTGCGTCGCCGCCATGTTGGATTTGTGCTCACCAGGTCACTGAAAGTCCTGTAGATGAACGTATGTTCATAGCCTCTATGAACATAAAAAAAATCAGTTTGATTGCTGTAAAAGATTCATAGATATTGAGAACCGTCTAAATATTTCGGATGCTCGCCATTTTGGATTGTTATATGTACAGGCCATAGAGTTATGTACCATACAAGGACAATTATTGCCTAGCTTCATTATTCAAACTTTCACTTCGATCGCATGATTACGACACAAGAAATAAAAACTTAATTTTAAAATTTCGCACAGCCGCCATCTTGAAGTTATGTAAACAATTGAACTAAATTAGATGCCAGTGCATTACGATAAGTAAAATCATTTACTGTACCACATTTCACTGAGTTCAAAGGGTTAAATCACGAGAAAAGTCTAATAAAATGTTTCAAATTTGCTTGACCGCCATGTTCGTTTTGTACTTTACAGGTTTATGAAAGATACACAGATAAACTTGTATCAGTACCTTTTATCACCGTGCAAAATTTCAGGGTTATATCTGTAATAGTTTCGGAGATATAGAATTCCAGTGAAATATTTCGCACAGCCGCCATTTTGAGGTTATGTAAGTAATTTAACTAAATTAGACTCCGGTGCATTACAATATGTATAAACATGTGCTGTTCCAAGTTTCATTACGTTTGGATAGTTAAATGGCGAGAAAAGTCTATTTAAAAGTCTCAAATTCGCTTGGCCGCCATGTTGGTTTTGTAGTCACCAGGTTTTTGAAAGTCTCATAGGTGAACTTCCAATGGTGCTCTTTATTACCGTACACAATTTCAGGCGATATTGGTAATAGTTTCGGAGATACTGAATGCTGGTGAAATATTTCGCACAGCCGCCATGTTGGATTGGTGAGGCAAAATAAAATTTGAAGGGCACGGTCGGGATCGGCCAGAATAGTGCTATTATCTTACTGAGTTTCATTGTAATCGCTCCAGCCGTTTAGAATTTATTAGGGACACACACACACACACACACACACACGGACAAAAGGTGATCTCATAAGCTTTTTTTTTTCATAAAATGAAAATAGGCTAAAAAAGGAACAGTTTGTTGGTAGAACGAACCAGAAGATTCATTTTCCTCAGAAGTGTTGGTCCGCCATTGGAAGAATTTAATCCAGAAATTTATGTGCAGTCCTGGCTCAGATCAGGAAGAAGATCCGCTGAAGAAACAGCGTGTCGAAAATGTGACCCACTCAACGAAGTCCACTACGAGTCCATCTGGAACCTCCTTAAGTGATTTTTGGTGAGTACCGCCTAAATTCTTTTCCCAACTACACCACTGGATAGAGGTTCTACAAAATCAGAGCTCAAGATTTTCATTGCGATACAGCTGTTTGACCAATTAGGTAAGGATCGCATCGCACATGCACTGACTTCCAAGGCCTCCTATTTTAAATTTCACTGCCTGGGAAGTGTCATAGTGGCGTATTCGAGGAGGCCATGAACGAATATAAGCGTTCAATGCGCACTGTTCAGTAAACGAAACTCGACAGTTTTCTGCTGAATTAACTCTCAGGTAGGATTATTTTTGTGCAAACAAAATAACGTGTGTTGGCATGCTTGTGGAATTGATTATCAAATCTTTATCATCTACTCGAGGCCAACCTAAATCATCTAGGAAGTGGCTTCCCGTGGCATCCCACTTCTCACTTTCTATCATTGTGATGTATTCTGCACCACCTGTAGTGTAAGCAACCGTGACTGAAAGGGTAACGCGTTGGACTGCGGATTAAAGGGTTCGGGGTTCGATACTTATTAGAGGGGGAAGATTAATAATTTGTTTTCGGTACGTTTTATCGTCTGTATCGACAACTTTACCAATGTCTTACGACAGAAATGATACAAGAGGTCACAGTTAATTATTGAGGATGGGGCACTAGTAATATAGCGAGGAGATGCATTTTCAGGTTGGATTCCATGAACGTTACGTTGTTTCCGAATTCGGTATTACACGAAACATCTTAATATGTACACGTCAAATAGAGTTTTCTTCTTCTTGCTAGAATTTAATGTCAAAATATATTTTTTTAGTCGGTTTACCCTCCAGGTTTGGCTTTTCCCTCGGACTCACTGAGGGATTGCACCTTTACCGCCTCCAGGGCCGAGTCCTGGAGCTTGAAACATAGATCGGGGGATACAATTGGGAAGGTGGGACGAGCACCTCGACCAGGCGGCCTCACCTGCAAAGCGAACAGGGGCCTTATGAGGGATGGGGAGATTGGGAGGGATAGACAAGGAGGGAAGGAGGCGGCCGTGGCCTTACGTTAGGTAGCATCCCAGCATTTGCCTGGAGACGAAGTGGGAAACCACGGAAAACCACTTCGAGGATGGCCGAAGGGGAAATCGAACCCTCTATGCTCAATTGGATCACCCGTGGCTGAGTAGACCCCGAACAAAATAATACCACGGGAAATTTTAAGGAATACGTATACTGCCGATCAGAATCTTGTTTCATTAGAGGGGCTAGAACATCGCGGTCATTTAGCCCCGTGTACTTGGGTGTGTGTAGAATTCCTCTGATAACCTGTCTATAGCGGTGTCTGTATAATGTATGTATTAGCAATTAAGGTGAGGATGGGGAAGGAGGCGGCCGGGGCCTTAAGTTATAATAATGTTATTGGTTTTACGTCCCTTTTAACGACTCTGGCTTTTAGAGACGCCGAGGTCCCGTAATTTCGCCCCGAAGGGGATCTTTAACGTACCAATAAATCTACTGACATGGCTCCCTCGCATTTGTGCACCCTCAAATGCCAGCTGGCTGCGCCAGGGGGCCTTAAGTTAGAAACCGTCCCGGCAATAGCCTGGAGCAGAAGTAGGAAACCACAGAGAACCACTTCCAGGGTGGCTGAGTGGGGAATCGAACCCACCTCTTCTCATATTTGCTTCACGAGTCTAAGTGTACCCAATTTTAGCCCTCAGACCAGTATTGAATTTCTTGGCAGGACTGGGAATTGAACCTGGACCTCCGGAGCGACATATCGATATGTTATATTAATATCCATGACAGTTTTTTAATTTTTTGCCATTACAGTTCACGTGGCACAAGCTATCAATTCGGTCGTATTCTCTTTATAAATCAGCAAAATTCAACCTGCTCTTCACAAAAAATACATCGTAAGGTAACGAATGTGGCTATGTAGTTACATCCCTACTAAAATGGAGCGTGGGCCTTCATTCAAAAAAATATGCCTACCACTGGATTCGATGCACTATTCTACCTGTTCTCGCCCGCCGTCTACGGCCGTGCTTTAACCGTATCAGCCACCAATGCACGGTAGGCAACGGGCGTTGCACTTGCAGTTGTTACTGTAGCCATCCCACCTCAAACGTTTAAGTCCATCTCAAAGTCTTCAATCACGGTTTATGGTGTTGATTTAACTTTCTACTATTACAGATCACGTGGCGTAAGCTAATAATTCGATCGTATTACGTGTATGTGTGTTATTTCAAGTAGCAATAAGTCATATGTTAGTAGAATGGGCCATAGTATTTGGCGGGGAAAAGTTTAAGGTCGGTTTTTCATTGCTAGACCCATGACCCAATTACATTGCTGTCACACAGTCAGAGGGCAAAGCAATATCAACCATCGGGAGAAATGCAGTGTTAGTTGGGTTTCATAAAACTAAATAATAAGGGGCGGGTGGACCACACTGTATATTACAGCAATCAAGCTGAAATTTTGTATGTTGATAGAGGGAATTAACGTAAGTAGGATATATGAAAATAGGCTTTAGTTCTTCACGGAACTACTTGTTTCATAAAATGAAAATAGGCCAAAAAAGTGCGGAAATAAATAATTCAGAATTCAAAAAAGAACAAAGTCTTTGATCACTTGTAAATTTATATTGCTGGCCCTAACCCATTCTCACTTATAAAGCGGATGACGAGATCAGCGGCCACCACATCATCGGCTAATATAAATATGAGTGTCATCTGCAAACCAAGGTTTCTTCCTAGATCAGCAAGATCCACACACTCGGTTAAAATGTGGGCCACGGTGAATACAGCACCACAGGTACAAATTGTGTGTGTAGGGGGAGGGGGGGAGGTGTATTCCCTTCTCATTAGGTACGAGTGGGTGGATCTTGAATACGGTAACCTATTTTTAGCCTACACAACATTACGATCTCCCTTCGTGCCCGGAAAGTGATCCGCCACACGCGAATAGCACCCTCGATCGCTCTCATTTTATTGGGCACTCGGTGAACTAGCCACTGATTCTACCAGTAAGTTACTTGATGGCGTAACTGAGAGCGAATATATCTCGCAGGTACCTCCATTGGTCGAGGTGGTAGTGATACCACCTCTTTTGTAGCTTGATCCGCTACTCATTTCCCGCAGTTCCCATGTGCCTTGGAAGCCACAGAAAGGTGATTGGAGTGTCAGTGCGGCACAACCCGGCTGGTAGGTCATGGATTCGCTGCACTAGGGGGTGTTGCGGGAAACATGTAGCAATTGACTGCAACGAACTCAAAGAGTCGGTACACACGAGAAAGTGGATTCGTGCATCTTGCAATGCAAAATGCAGAGCTTCATAGATGGCAATGAGCTCCGCAGTAAATACACTACAGGCCTCAAGCAAATAGAATTTGGTATTTGCACCATCAATAACGTAAGCACAAACCACCTTCGCGTCCACCTGCGAACCAGATAAAGGCTAACAAGGGAATGGATTGCGGTGTAAAATTGTAATCTGGTGAAATTTAGTACATAATATTCCTACGAAGTTGTACAATGACGTTGTGAAAACAGCAGGGCTACTTTCAATTTTGAACGCTAATATTGAACGCTGAAAACCTGCCGGGTGACGACATGAGCGGGGAAGTGGGAAGAGGTAAAGCTGACCTTGAATCCTAGCAGCACGCGATGGCTCCCTCCACCAGGCAGTGACCTGCCGTGCTGCATTCCCCCCACTCTTCTACCTTCTTGATTAGAGTATACAATTATTCTTCTTTTTTCTTTTTCTTAGTCGTTTACCCTCCAGGTTGGTGGAACCCACGGACTCAGCGAGGGAACTCACCACTACCGCCTCTACGGGCAGTGTCCTAGAGCTGGGAACATCTAATCGGAGTGGATACAACTGGTGAGGTGTGATTGGCACCTCGCCCAGGCGGCCTCACCTGCAAAGCGAACAGGGGCCTCATGAGGGACGGTAATGGATGGTCAGGATGGATAGGCAAGGAAGAGGGAAGGAGGCGGCCGTGGCCTTGAAGAAGGTACCATCCCGGCATTTGCCCGAAGACGAAGTGGGAAACTATGGAAAACCACTTCGAGGATGGCTGAGGTGGGAATCGAACCCCCTCTACTCATTTGGAACACCCGAGGCTAAGTAGACCCCGTTCCAGTCCTCAGACCACTTTTCACATTTCGTGGCAGAGCCGGGAATCGAACCCAGGACCTCCGGGGCGGCAGCTAACCATGCTGACCGCTACGCTACGGAGGCGACATATACAGTTATTAAGTTGTTAAAAATATACGTCAATCAATACACTTCCCTTACCTGGGCAGTCATCTGTCAGCAAATGCTAACATTGATGCTGAAATCCAATATCGCCTTAAATGTGCCAGTGCAGCGTTTGGGCGTCTACGAAAAAGGGTGTTTGACAACCATGACATCAGTACTCCAACCAAATTGCAAGTGTACCAACCTGTTGTAATACCTTCTCTGCTCTATGGTTGCGAAACCTGGACTACTTACAGAAGGCACTTAAGGTGTTTGGAAAGGTACCATCAGCGTTGCATCAGGAGAATTCTCGGCGCTATGTGGCAGGACCGACGCACCAACATCAGTGTCCTGGAGGAAGTGAATACTACCAGCATTGAGGCAATGATATTAAAGCATCAGCTTCGATGGGCAGGACATGTTGTTCGCATGCCTGAACGACGTCTTCCAAAACAAATCATGTACTGCCAGTAGCGGATTGGACAGAGAAAGCAAGGAGGGCAACGGAAACTCTTCAAAGATGTCCTAAAATACAATTTAACCAAATGTCAAATCGACACGGATAAATGGAAGACTACGGCATCAAATCGTCAGGTATGGCGTCGCATCGTCCACCGAGGTCCACTATGTTTCGATCAACATCGACGAAGCCGTGGGACTGAGAAGTACAATGCGAGGAAAGAGCGTGAGGTTTACAGGAGGATCAACCCACAACGTGTGTCACTACTGTGGGAGAGTTTGTGTTTCCAGGATTGGGCTATATAGTCATCTAAGAACTCACTTTTAGAAGACAATCTTACTCGAAAACGAGTGATAGCCTATTTATTTGCATGAATTAAAATGTTTCGACCTACAATGACGTCTTCCTCAGCCCAAATCAAGAATTGAAATCCTAACGCCTCGCTCATGCCGTCGCCTGGCAGATATTCGGCGTTCAATGTCGGCGTTCAAAATTGAAATTGGCCCTTGTGGGTTTCACTACGTCATTGTAAGTAGTGTGATTCGCAACACTCCAAATATTGCATCATCATGACCAGAAATTGCGTAATCCTGATGACGTCATGGGTCCTTAGAGCGAGCACGTGGTCCAGGTGGGATCAGGTGATTGGCTAATGGCTAGGATGACCACCACGCCTTGTGTTCGCATGGAGAGGACAGCAGAGGTCAGTTGTGTATCATGGTTATTAATTATTGATTGATTGATTATTGAATTATATTTAGGTAATTGTTCAAGGGAGTGGAGAGAGTCTTTGAATGAGAGTGTACGGCGAGGTGGTCGACATAGCTGGCTCGCTACCAGACATGTGGTGTGCATCTATTCCGATTTTTTTTTGCTCGCGCCATGCGGCGAGGCGTGAGACCAGTCTGCGCTCTCCGCACATGTGGTGCATGGTTGTTAAAGTTTTTTGCTCGCGCTCGCTAAATAAGTCAAGTGGCGTTGTAAAGCTAGACTCTGTTTAAGTACAGCATATATCACCAGAGCGTGGGAGTGAACTTGTGTTACTCGTTGTCGCTATGTTATGTCTGTTTAATTTAAATGATGTTAACATTTTTTTTGTGTTCCGGCTTGCTTCATGATCTCAATCAGGTTACGCTGTTTTATAAGTCAAGTGTGAAATGAATCTTGGTGTATTTGTTTCTTGTTTCATAGCCGTCATTAGTCAAGTCTGTAATTTTTAATGAGAGAACAAGATCTGAAGCCAGTTCCCAGAGCTCCATGTGAAATGTTTAAAATAGCTTTTTGCAGTTTGATATTCACAATACATAAGAGCACTTGGCTATGAAGTAACACTTAGTTTCAAAGTAACACAGTTGACGTCTTATACTCTATCATTATGACCATGTATGGAAGCCTTCTTGTCAAGCTCCAGCAGCTAGGTGAGATAAAATCTCTGAGAGAGCGAGCAGAGAGGCTTGGATTAAACTTTGCCGTGAGCGCTCTCAAAGTGGAGGAGGACGTATGGTTTAACGGGTTGAGCAATTTACACCAAGATATGTTCAACTGCGAACTATTGGAGATCATTCGAGACCGCCAACATTGTCGGGAGTTGACGTCAGATGGTGTAACTCCCCACATATTAGGAGTAATTATTCAGCGGCTGCAAGCGATCGACTCAGACACTATTGAGCTGCTCGATTTTCCGCCGCTGGAGGAAGAGGGTGTGGGGGGTGGTGATCATGCGGGCATGGATGCCGAAGAAGAAGAAAAAGAAGAAGAAGAAGTCCAAATTGTGAACTAAAATGGACGGTGGACAGTGGTTGCTTTTTAAAATTGTGCAGTGTAAATTTTTTTAAAAATATATTTGATCATTTGTGGTTTACATTAATTATATAATATGAAATAGTGAAAAATGATATGATCTTCGTTCTTAAAGTGGTAAGTAGTTCTTTTTCCAACAAGCTGCGGAGAATTGAAGATGCTGTGTTGTTTGCAGTGTTGAAATATGCTGGTCTTGTGCACGGGTAAGTACAATCATTCTTTTCTTTCTTGCGTGTGTTGGTTTTAGTGAGCTGAAAAATATATATAGAGACACATTAATAATAATAATAATAATAATAATAATAATAATATTTTTGCGAGGTATAAAAAAACTTACACTGTTGTAATTAGAAGATATTTTTGTTGGGGATCCATGAGTTGTGAGTTGAATCGAATCCAACCCAAGATACGAAGGCTCGGGTTCCTTTTCTACGTAGTACTTTGTCGACCAAGTAAATATTAGGATGTTTTGTTCGTTGTAACTCTGCTTCATAAAACGCTCCAAATATAGGCAAATTTTTATTATCTTTTAAAAGATATGTTCGTGGATTAGTATTTTGAACTTTATAAATTGTAAATAATTCCGTTGTCCAATTAGCTTCGTAGCCTTTAGTGAAGTGTTTCTTGATTTTTGATATTCTCACAATGTCACCGATTTTATATTTTGGTTTTCTTAAAGTTTCATTATATTGTGTTGGCAAGCTGGGTGGATTGTTTCTTTTTACATCAATAGGTTTCATGCCGATGCTGCGATGTATTTTGTGATTATACTTTACTAATAACTCAGGCAAAATATGTACCCATCGGTAAGAACCTCGTGTTGTGAATTCTTTCCACATCGATTCCTTAAGAGTTCGATTAAATCTTTCAACCACGCTCTCTTTAATGGAGCTCCCAGTGGAATAATGCTTTAGATTTTGTTTCTGAGACCATGTTTTGAATTCACTGTTATAAAATTCCGTTCCTCGATCGGTGTGAAAATAATTGGGCAATCTTTTACTTTGAGAATAAACAAATTTTAAGCTTTTTACAATCTCACTTCCGTTTTTGGTTTTAAGAGGAATTGCCCATGCATATTTCGAGTAAACGTCAATAATGGTTAATAAATATTTAAATCCATTATTCCATTTTGCAAGTTTGGACATGTCCACAAGGTCAGCTTCATGGAGGTCATCGATTCCTTTGCTAATAACACGTCTTCTTTTAAACTTTTTTCTAAGCGGTGCGTGAAGTTCTTTTGCAATTTCTCGTCTGATTTCGTTCATAGTTATTTTCCAAACAATGTTTTATAACATACTGTGCATTGTTTTACAAACGTTTGAATTTTTATTCAATATATCCTGCATTTCTTAGTTCTTCTTCAATTGCAAAGATTTCGCTGTCGAGTCCTGTGTGACCTGCAGCTTTCGATGCAATTAATTTTTTAAGTCTTGATACAAATTTGTTTGGTTCATTCCAGTGAACGAATTGAATATTGTTTCCGCCTTCAAATTTCCAAATGGCTTGTGGCGCGATGTGTTTTTTTGACCATATCCAGTATGCATCGTAGTATTTGCTTCTTCTTCATATTCATCTGCTGTTTTTATAATTCTATCTATGTCTTCAGTGAGAAGGGGTTCAATTATATGTCTATACTTATAAGATTGCGTTCCTCTTGGAGCTGCATTGCTTGTATAATTTCTTTTGTGCACGTTTGAAACAATTAATAATTTCAAATATGAACTTAAATCACTCCTATCTATTAGAGTGGGGTCTCGTACTTTCCTTTGAATCAATTCAAGTAGACCTTCTGTTATAGGAAATTTTTCACCACCAACTTTTATCCACTTTTTATCAAAGAAAACTCGTTCACGTCCCAAGTATTGTTTATCATTTCTTATCGTTATACCATATGTTCTATCCACGTTTTGTTTAATGAACGGATCAAAGTAGCGGTTAAGTAGTGAAATTATTTTGATGCTATCTCCATCTTCTTCGTCTGAAGTAGCAGTGGATTCAGAATCGTCATATTTTCCTTTTCTTTTTCGATTTTCTTTATTTTGAGTTGACGTATTAGCAATAGCTACAAGTTGATTTAATGAACTTGTTACTGGTTTAAAGTTAGTCTCTATATCTAATTCTTTTCGTCTAACGTCATTTTGAAGTGAAAGATACTTGTCTTAAACATCTTTTTTTAAGCGAGAAAGTTTATCCTTTACTCGACTTTCAGCTTTAATCTTCGAGCTCTTCTCCATGACTAAACGGAAATTGTGGTTGTTTTACTTATTTATAGTATATTCAAAATCGATTTGAAGAGGAAGATCATCAGTTTTATGTTTTTTTGGGTCTCTAAGTCGAAACTGAATTTCATCTTGCTCTTCAACAACAATATCACTACCATCCAGTTCAATCTCTTGACGTATATTTAAAATTGCATACACAATTGGAGATCTTGGTGAAACAAAAATTGGTTTTAATATGCCTTTGTAGGGAAGTTGATACTGTATGTTATGATTATGAAGCGTGTATACTGGTGAATGGATTGATGGTGTGTTGGAGAATTTCAGAATAAATTTCGATAAGTTCTTTTTCTTTACTTCATCTTTTAATATACCATATTCTTCTTTGGATGCAGTAAAACTTTCGAGTGGTTCTTTGTTAACCATTTGCTCAATTTTTTCTAGTTCAGTTTTTAACTTGTTATATTCTTCTTTGGATTCAGCAGCATAACTTTCAAGATCTTCTTTTTTAACAATATTGAGATTGTTAGCAACATCCTCAATACGAGTTTGTAAATTGCTTAAAATTTCTTTTAGTTGATTAACTTCAGTTCGTGAAGCAGCATAGTGTTCTACAAACCGTTTATTTGTCACATCTTGGTCGTTAACAGGAAACTCAACATTTGTTTGTTTTTGATGTTGTAGATTGTTTACAGTTTGTTTCAATTGATCAAATTCACGTCGGGAAGCGGCATATTGTTCAACAAACGTCTTATTTGCAACATCGTTATCGTATATGGGATTGTTTACGTGAGTAATTCGTTTACTCATCATATCTAAAGTTCCACCATCGTCTACGTTTAAAAAGTTTTGTTTATTAAATTTAGTGATTAAGTCTTCTAGATCTTTTCGAGAGGCAGCAAAGTTTCCTAAGTAATATTTGTTTATTGCATCTAACGAATCGATTGGTTGAGATATGTTTGTTATTCTTCTATTTAACATATCTACAGTTTCATCATCTCTGTTTATATTCAAAAGAGATTTTTTAATTTCATTGAGTTCATTTGTTACATGAGTTTTAAGAAAAGAATACGTTACCGCATCTTGATTTTGAATTGGATCTTTAACATTTCTTATTCTTTTGTTACCCAAGTCGAGAGTATCTTGATCATACGGAAAGTGATCTTCTGAAAATTCTCGCACTAAACCATGAATGAATTCTACTCGTTGTAACACTTCGGTTATTCTGGTCTCAAGATATTTTTTTATATTCGATGTATGTTGCTGCATTGCAATAAGGTTCACTGCATCATTTGCAGATTATGGTAAAGCTAAGCCCGCGAGACGTTTGTTTTGAAAGTCAAGTTCTTTTTTCTCTATTTTACAAATTGAAAAATTAAACCTTTAAGGTCGTTAAAGTTTCGTTGTATGTCTTCTTTAGACTCAATTTTATTTAGCTCATTCAATAACTTCAGTACATAACTTTTGTTGCACGCATCTTCAACATGTATTGGCGTTCCAACATTTTTTAACCGTTTGCCGTTAATACTTAGATGTCCGTCGCTTGTTGTTGTTGTTAGTTGATTTCCATATTGCACTAGCTTATCATCAACATATGATTTAGTTGCAATATCATGTCGTGAAGTCGGTCGTCCGATAGACACATTATTGGTTTTGTTAAACGATGTCATAGTTAAGTTGTTAACCACGCAAAAGCTATAACACGAATGGGCATTTAGCTCTTTTTGAAGTCATATTTATAACTGAAAATAAACATCAAATCCATTGCGATATCGACCATTTTGTAAATCGCTATCTTTATCGATAACCAAAAAGCCAAACTTAGAGTTTTGCCAACAATACGAACAAATATCAAAGAACTGATCATAGCTCATATCTGTATTTACATGATCGTTATATACGTGACGCAAGTTTGTTCCGTCTTGTTTAAAAAGAATTTAAAAATTAGCGTTATCTCTAATTAGATGTTTAGGTATACAAGAATATGTTTGACAAAGATAAAATACGTCAACGTCGTGATGACGACCTCTACTGAAATAATCTTTCATGTGTTGTTGTTTATTGCTGGCTACATCATCAAAAACAAATATAGAGTTTTTTCTAGCCATTTCTGGAGGCATAACTTCATCATTATCGGAAAAAAATCACTTTTTATTTCTTTTATGGAGTCCAAAAACTTTTTTAATTCAACATATTTACTTTGAGCAAGTGATTTAGAATAAATATACACGTTTTCAAAACGAACTCCATTTTTATGACACAATAAATTTAGCATTACGTTTGTTTTGCCACAGTTCGATGGACCGCAAATGATACATCGAATTGTGTTCGGTAGTAAAACACCATGCTTTCTTTTTTCACCTTTACTCTGGTTTTCAGCATTAGTAAATAAAATTACTGGTAGAGTGTTTGACTGCTTAACAAACTTCAGCATGTCTACGTTTACGTCTGAGAATGCACACTGCACAAAAAATCACATCACATCAACATATATTGCTTCCACACGTATCATAACTTGTATTATATGGAATAATAGTAGGATTTTCAGGATTTAAATCAACGTTGCCGACGTAAAACCCTCTTAAATATGGACAATATGGCGCCCATTTTTCATGATCATTTAAAGGATTATCGTTTTCCCTCCAATTTTCAATTTCAATCTTACAGAATATACATTTCACCTTATCACCATGACCAGTATAATAAAATCCTGCTGATGCTAAACAAAATTCGTTTGGACAGGGAAGAGGCCAATTTTGAAAAGTTTTAAGTCTTTCATATTCAGATTTCAATTCTATGCTAGGAGAAATATTGTTTACGTAGGGGCAAGAAAAAGCCCATTTCTTATGCTCTTCAAACGGATCATCATCTTCTTCCCAATAACTAAGTTGCAGATTACAGAAAGCACAACTAACCATATCCTTATATCCATAATAGTAAAATCCTGCAGCTGCTAACCATGCAGTGTTCGTAAAACTGTCTGAAGACCAGGTCTTAAATGTTTTTAGCCGATCTCTTTCAGATTTTAAATTCATTTCTTTTTGACTCAATATCATTTGCATTAACTGTTTTTTGGAATACTTTACACAATTAAAATACTTCATGATGCTGGTTTACTTCACAAAGAAAAAGATGTTCACCACACAGAGCTAAATGCGAACTGAGATGAATCAAAAAAACACGTTGGCTAATATGCATGATTTGCATGTGTTGGGTTGGCCGAGCGGTCTAAGGCGTTAGACTTAAGATCTAATTTTCAGAAATTGAAAGCGAGGGTTCGAATCCCTCACCTGACAATATTATTATTTTATTTACATGTAGAGTGAGGAGGTAATTGATCATTAATAAGAACTTTAATATGAAATGGTACAAAAGACCTTTTCTTCTTTATTCATTTAGAATTACAATTAATACAATTTTATTTCTCTTGAAGTAATCTCATTCTTTTTTTAGTTGTCCAGATGAGTGTGGGTGTGTTGAGATGATCTTCTTCTTCTTCTTCTTTTTAGTTGTCCAGATGATTATTTTCTGTAGACAAAAAAATATACACTGTGTTAAAAAGCAAACTAAAACAAAATATGTATAGCGGTCAACGACACTAGTAGATTTAATTAATCACCTTTTATAGATAGCGATTACAGTTGTCACATTTGCAGCGAAGATGAAACAGTTGAAATTTCCTCTTTAGATGATCTGGTAGATGTTCCCACTCTAGACGAATTCGTTGTGGTTCATATATAGTCAGTATGTTTATAGGAAAGTAGTTCCAATCAAACTTATTAAAACCTCGAAGTCCATTGTTTCGAAACTTGTTTATTATCGAACACACGATTTTCATGATGCCATCAGAAGAATTTAGCCAATGTTGAACAGCATTGACATTGAATTTAGCACAACTATTGCTTCCCATTGCTATAGATGGTAAATGTTTTGGACAATCTGTAGGTAAACGATGGCTATGCCTCAACATTAGGTCTGACATTCCACTAATCGTATTAAGATCGATTAATGAGTCGGAGGAAAGTGCTTTTAGTGCAAACAAGGAAAATTCCTGTGGCAAATTATATACAACTAAATATTCATATTTATTCTTAATAGAGTCAAAAAAAGAAGAAAGAGTTTTTTCACAATATGCTGCAACCCATGTGATCACTGGGCTGAATGAAGGTATATTGCCGTTATTTAGCATACAGTAAGCAAGTTCCAAACTGCCGTTTGGTAGCTTGCGAATGTCTGCAACTATTGGTTGCTTCTTATTCCACGTGCCAGCATCAGTAGAAGGAGAGTTTGTTGTTGTCAATTCCATGATTGCAACTAAAGTGAGAATACTTGTTTACTTGCTTGCTTATAACTTAGCAAATATTGGTTTAGATAATTACTTCATTCGTTAATGGTCTGTAAGATATTTGACGATCATGAATAAGAACACAATAAAGAGTTGTATCTTCAGGTATATTCTCACTTGTCTCGATTTCAATTCGCACATCGACTGAAGATGTCTTCACTGCTTCCACTTGTTCGAGACAATTAATTACAATAATCGGACAAAGAGACTTAAATTCATCTCGTGAAACCAGAGTCTCTGAACGAACATCATCGATCTGATAATATACATTACGAAATTTAACAAACATGTCATACAACTCGCTGTAGTCATTTATAGCAATTTCAGAAGTTGGCATTTCATAGGGATAAAAAAATTGAATTAAAAAAAACTCTTATAGATTTAATGTTACAATGGTCAAAATAGGAAGAGCATGTGTTTAGTATATTTCTTCTAGTTTGAAAACCTAATAAAAATTGACGTGGTGTTTGAGTTTCAGAAGTTGTCATTACAGTCCAACTATATTTAGTTGTTCTAGGAAGAGATGGCAAGACATGAACATCCCATGATCGAAAACCAACCTGAATGGGAATATTTTTCTGCATTAGTTTTAATCTTTTAATTTGTTCTTCGTCCGATAATAATAAAACGGGAATTTTTAGATAAACTTTAAATAACTTGACCTTAGAAAGATCGTTTTCGGTTGTCGATTGCAACGCATGTGCGTCACTTGACGATCGGAGAAGTATTACCTCATGCTTGCAGTTTAAAATCGGCTTTCTGTAATCCTCTGCTAAACCTAACAGGTTGCTTAAAGGAAGTATTATATGAAAACGTTTTGTGTTTCTATCAATAATATTTGCTTCACATGCTGGTGTTGTTAAAGAGGGAAAATAACCAGCATTTTGTAAAGCTGTATATTCGTTTTTTGAATATGATGCAAAGGTTTTTATAGAACTTGTTATACCTAGATGGCGTGTACGATCAATTTCTTTACCATTTAACGTGATGCGAATTTCGCTAAAAAGATTAGCCCCAAAATTTTTGTCAGGATGTGCTGTAGTAGAAGCAGCTGGATTTATGTTAGAAGTAATAATTTGACCTTCTAAGTGAAGAACACCTTCTGATAATAAAACTATGTTTTCTTCATTTTGAATCGGTATTCGAATTTCATCATTATTTTCGAATTTATTAGCTGAATAAGGTTGATAAACTCTTTCTTCTCGTCGCACAACTCTGTTGTCAACCTCTCTTTTATCTGTTATGTTAAACATGCTAAACATGTTAACAGCTTCAACTATAGATAGAAACTAAATAAGATTAACAATTGCATAGATATTTATATTGAAATTAAAGTACGCGATAGCCTAAAGACTGTAAGAAATGTTTGTTGTTACTCGATAACTGTTTTTTAGATTTCAAGGTGCGATGTCGTTGTTTGTTTTTTTAGAAATTTTAGCTGATTGATTTATATTATTTTTTCGAATCAGAGTCGACTTCTTTTTTTTCAAACTTTGAGTATTATATAGTATAACCATATTTGTGAATGTTTTCTAGTAAGCTTACTCAAGTAGAATGAAAAACATAACAGTATTTCATTACTTTATATAGCAAGATATCGTGCTGGATGAATAATTAATTCTACAGTTAAATCTTCATCTGGCAAATCAATGAGCTGTTCAAGATGATCTTCAAGTTGCACAGATACATGTTGAATAACCTTGGTGTTCATAGGCAAAAAATTAATTGTTGTTGGTTGTACAACAATCGGGTAACCAGCAGGAACATGAGCTTTAAAATTATATAAAGAGTGTGTTGGTTTATGGTTCAAATAAGAACTCGTACCAAGCACAAGGTTGCAACATACTCGAATACTATTAACAGTGTTAATTTTAATCATATATTCAGAATGATGAGTTGTGTTTGCCTCGAACTTTCTATGAGAAAATCCTAACAAATCTGCAATGGAATCTGCAACACCAAAATCTATAGCAAACACTTTCGAATATAGTTTACAATGATAAAAGACTTCATAATTAATATAAAATGATGGGAATTTGTCTTTGTCACCTAATAAATGTTCAACTAATAATTCATTAATCTTTTCACTTAATTGTTTTAACGTATAGCTAGCATTGGGTATTATTAAATTCGCTCTATCCGCTTCGTTCAACTTTATAGCCAAAACGTTATTATTCTCGCTAATTGTTACTTCATTATCGATTCTATTTCGATCAATTTCAATTTCTCTTTTATTCTCTTTAGGGTAAACTTTCTTTTCAATACCTAAAGGCCCTGCTACACTGTTGGCTACAGTGAAATCAATATTAAACGGAGAAGACAAAACGAGACGGTTGTCTCTTTTTCCATCTATATCCTCTTCCACATACATTTTTGTTTTTTCTAAATGTTCTGGTATAAGTTTCGACAATGACTGATAACTAAGTAAATCATCAAATGTTGAGGCTAGATCTTCAAATTCATAAATCCCGGTGGTACCACTAAATCAATTGATAAAAAATTAGTAAAATGAATGCGAAATTTATTATTTCTGTTGGTAACATTTCGAATAGAATTAGATGTATACAATCCTGCAAGTCCTATTTCAAAAAACTCTGCTCCTACAAGATGAAACGGGTTCTCCAATGTAACATCAATCTTCGAGCCTTTACCTTCAAGAGTTATCCGTCTTTCGAAAGCCATCTTCGAAATGTTTAAAGACGGTCTGTGTTTCCCTTATTTATACAATACAAGAAGACTAAACATAAATGTCCACAAATCGAAGAAGTAATCGATTGATATGAATGAAAATTATATTGTAGATAGCAATTTTTAAGATATGTTAAAATTTCTAATGGTGGTCTTAAATTACCAATACTATCAAAATAATGCACATATTTACCTCGTTTACTGAAAGCCACCCAATGTGAACTGGATTTATCCATCGGTTCAAGGTTAACAATACAGTTTTCATTTTTTCGAGGATATCTTGGTAACGTATCTCGCATAAAGACTCCTCTAAAATTTGGAATCCTTAATTGATGTGCGTATTTAGCTAAATCGAAATTACTTAATGCTTTATTTGGTATTTGGTTAATTATCTTTTGTATGCAGGAGGATTTAAATAAATGCCTTGACCTCCTTTTCCTCGCATTGCTTCTATCATTCGATTGTGTCTTTTCATTTCTTTTAGTTCTTCTTGAGCAGCTTTCGCCTTGTTTATAGCAGACGCCACCCCTGCTGCTCCGCCTGCTAGACCCCCCAAGCCCGACAAGGCTGCAAATATCGGAAGTAGGGGTAAAATACCACCTTGCTTTTTCGATGTTCTTCTTTTTTTAATCTTTTCTTGTTTTTTTTATTATTTAAGTTTCGCTTACCTCCTCCAATCTTAGACTTAGCTTTCATTATGCCACCCACTGTTAGTGCAGCCGCTCTCTCTCCAAATGATGCGTCACGGGATTTTACACGAGACCAAGCTTTTGAAGCTAAAATTTCATCAGCCTCTCTTCTTTTGTTTGAATCTTTATGCTTTGCGTAAGCAATGTCGTGCTCTTTGCACGCTTTATCTAATATATTTATTCCTGGATCACCACGGCTCAATCGCTTTTCTAATTTTGTTCCTGGTCCACAATATTCATATCCCGGGATGTGTAATTCCACGGGTAAATTATCAATAGTTTTATTAAGTACACGGCTAATTAATGATCCACTTCCTGTTCGTTTATATTGAGTGGTAGAGTTGCTCCTCTTACAACGCACCATTACTAAATGATATGTAATATAAAGTAATTATACATATATATATATATATATATATATATATATATATATATATTTCTGGAAAATGGGAATGGTGGGGGGAGGTGGGTTTTTTTTAAATAATACACACAAAATTTGGGTTATTATTTATTCTTTTTTTTTCATAAGCAAATGAACACACAAAAATTAGTATTATTAACATAATAAAAGTGTGTGTGTGAATGAAATAAAGTAAGTGAGATGATGTGCTTTAATCTCAATTTTGTTTCTAATCATTTTTTCAGAGAAAAATGACCAAACGGTAAAGTATCAATTCCGTTTTCAGTTATGTGTCTTTTATCTTCGTTTGATGAAATTGCCAACTTATTTTGCCGAACAGTAAATACAGAATGAGATTTTGAAATTATACAAACTTGAACTTTGTTGACTTTTTCTCTGTTGTAAAGACACTTTCTCTACTCATCAATATTCATACTTTTACTCACACTCTTCTTAATGCCTTTAGCCTTACACAAGCTATTCATTTCATCACACAATTTTATTGCATACATTTTGGGTCTTAACCCCACAAATTCTTCAACAATCCTTCCAGCATGTTCATCTTTCATTAAACCAATTTCACCTTTATTTTGTCTCACAATGCCAAAAGGATTGTTTGTTTCATAGTTTCCAGTATCAAACAAATTTGAATGCTGTTTCATGAACTCATAAATATCATAATAGAATATATACATAAAACTATCGGTGTCTGTGTATAACAACCTCACATTTGATTCAGGATTTGCTAAAACAACATTGTAATGAAAGTCATTCATTTTACATTTAGACAAATCTAATATAGATGCACCAAAATATACTGGTTGATTGTGAAAAATCTTTAGTCTGCTCATCTCGATGACCATACATTGTTCATCAAATATAATTCTATGTTTAAAATTAGCCTTAGCTATTAAAGACCTAGCACCACGAGCTCCATGCCATTTGGTTACCCATTTGATGTCCCTTAACTTCCTCACATTCATCAGTGAACGACCGAAAATTGCATTATTCATCAATTTATAAAAAAAAAATCATTTTTGGCATGTTTTCGTTTCTCTGTGTTCACATCAATATATGGTTTTAGCCATTGGCTCTGATTGAATTCAATTATTCTGTGAATACGATCTAATTTCATTCCTAGTTGAATACATTGCTTTAACAATCTATAATGCAAAACATAACGTTCTTTATTATCTAGGGTAGCCATTAGCTTTGTCAACTTTTCGGGACATAGAGGGTAATCTGAATGTTTGTCATGTAACTCTTGAGGATAAGTCAAATCTACTTCCAAAATATATCCAATTTCTGAAGTATCATCAATAGTTAAAACATCAAAGCCTTCAACATTAGCAACCCATTTAAAGCCACCCGTTGGAAGATATTCCATCATCGCATATCCATATAAATTATTAACTTCAAAGTACATTATGTAGGACTCTTGCTTTTTCTCATCATAAGTTTTCATATACTTATTATTAGCAATCGCATGTCGTGTTATACACTGAACATTTCCTCCTCGAATAGATCGTTCAAAAAAGTGTAACATATCAATATCTTGAAGCAATTCAAGTTGAACGTTGGTTATCTTTTTCATAGCACACCAAGACATAGATGGAGCAGTGTAAAAATGAGCTGCATCAATGCCATAAGTTTCCATGCCATTCGATCTAAAATTTTCAAAGACATCCGCCAAAAGAAGTGTGTCAACTTTTAAATACAAATCGGCGTATTCTCCTAATGTTTGACAGGAAAACGTTTCCCACACCGATTGAGCAAACTCATACTCTTCATTCGATATTGTTTGATCATTAAGACTGCTATAAAACTTGGATATTTCAGGTAATTTAGTTTCGTTAAGTACATCCATACTCGTGACGTATTCATAGGGAAACACGCCTTTTCTCGCAGTAAGTCGAAACTGTGCATCATCATTAAAATAACGTCGTGTTATTTGCTTTGAATCTTCACTTGACGAAGATGAACATTGATCTAGTGAACAGGACAAGAAATTATATGTATCGAAAAATCTTAACTGAATGAATCCATTCTTAGCCCGTACATACTTTGTAAACCCTTTATAACGTTCCATATTCACCGCTAACAAACTTATATTACCAGGATTATGTAACACCTCTCCATCACGTTTCTCACAAATTTCTTTAATTATAAAATGTCCATCATAGGCCGTTGGATTATAAAATGCTATAGGCAAAACCTTTGTTACTTTGTAATTTAAATTACAACTATTGTGTGCGCTTCCTCTATATTTTCCAGTTAAGTGACAATGATCGCGTACTTTGAGTTCATTAACTGCAATCGGTTTCTCGCAAATGTGACACATTTTACTTGACAAAAATAATCTTTCTTTATTTTCGGTCATCTTTAACATTGGCTTAACCGATAAGTAATATGTTTGAAGTTTATCCACAATACTATAAAGTTCCTTTACAAACAATTCAATGCAATTATTTCCCCTAAAGAGTTTGAAACTGCACAATTCACTATCAAAATTACAATGAAGGTATAAAGAAATGCTGTAAGGAATATGTTTTTGTGTTAAAGTAGAGTTATGAATGTCACTATTTGGAAAACAGGAGGAAATTGGAGACAAGACGCATTCAGTGTCTGCATATATTATAAATGGAACTGTATCTTTAACTCGGAATTCTGTAAAGTTAACAAATCTTTGTTCATCAGTCGGCATTATGCTTTTTGCAACAGGAAACTGTTTACAGTCTGCAAAGTGAACATTTAACTCATCCTCAAGAAAATAATATGACAAACAACGTCTACATATATAAATCCTTCTGTGAGTGCTAGTGAGGCTTGAACGCACAAGGCGAGCAAGATTTCTAATTAAACAAAAGTGATAACTTTCACTGTTTCCAATCTGCAACATCAATAAGTCTACACTCCTTTCATATACTTTATCTGATACATACAAAGGTACAATAGTAAAAGTTTTTTTTCCTTTTACTTCGTTTGTTCCCATACATACCCAATTGTTTTCATCATATTGTGCTCCAAACACATTTACAGAAATATTGTTTTGGTTTTCAAACTTGTTTAAATATTTCATTTCCATCGGAATTGGAATACCATCTAAATTTAAAACATCCCTGTAATTAGGATAGGAAGAAAGATGATTCACGTTTCGAGTTTTTGGATACAAACCAGCAACCACACTCCACGCAAAACAAGCTTCCTTTGTATCATACAAATTTAGCACTGCATTTTTATTGACTATTACGTCAGGCAATCGACTAATATTGGACATTCCTACTTGAAATCCAACATATTTATTTATATTAATTCTCAAACTATGAATTTTTTCTAAAGCCCACCCGGAACCATTTGCTTCAAATTCGCTCATTTTTGTCAATGTACCTTCAATGATATTCTTATTATAAAATTCATTTAAATCAGTATAATTCGAAAACTACCTCATTTTTTATAGCAAAATATTTTGTTTCTGATATGTCGCGAAGCACATATTGTGCACACAAAACTGAATTCACCTTTAAAGCTTGTACAGTTAACGCTTTCTTAACATACTTTGTAAACCAAATATTAGCATTCGCTAAAAATTCGCGAGGATCCAAAAACTCATTCTTAACATTTGATACTGCAAGTGTGTACACTCTAGAATTGAATGCCGTTTCAATTAACTCACAGCTCAAGAAAGATTCATCCTTTATTTGAATTGTAATTTCTTCGAAATTCACAGCTTGTTGCAATATGTGCTCACTAATAACTCTCCAACATTCAATCAACTCATCACTGTCCTCAATCAACTCGGTTTGAGTGTTTTCCCCGATTTGGTATGATACTGAAATAGCACCGCTTAGTTCACTTCTAAAATTAGAAACACTTTCAAATGCATTGTCCAATTGGTTTCTTATATTTTCACTGTTATTATGTATTACAATATCAACCTTTCTACGTTTGCTAGGAGGCGAGGTCATTGTTGCTGTTGTCTAAGCAATTGTCCAATTTGCACTAAAGTTAATACACCACCAACAGTTGGTGTACCATCACTGATGTCTAAGCATACGTCCAATTTTCACTATTGTTAATACACCACCAGCAGTTGCTGTAACATCGGTTTACCATAAACCTATAATCTTTTAAAGTATATTCAAGCCATTGTGATAAATTACTGCCTGTAATCTCCAATGAACAATGAACAGCCTCAAAAGGAAATTCATCCTGAAGTTTACCAAGCAAATTGTTTCTATACTCATTCAATTTTGTTACATCGTAACAAGTCATGGAAAATTCGATTTTGAAAACCTCATCAAATGTATTGTATCCGAAGAAACAAATAAAATGTTCATCTTCACATAATTCTTTCAATATATATCTTAGAACTGTTTCTGTCACCTCTCGCTGACTATCATCTGATTTGCTAACATTGGTAACGTAGACTGAAAATGTCGAAATTCCACTCGAAGATGTCCATTTGTTAAAACAAGCTTCTTTCTCATTACGACTCACCTCGTTATCATCTTCTTCCTCTTCTTTCGGTTGTTGAAAGCATACACGATGATACTCTATTAGCGGGTGCGATAGATGTTCAGTTCCACTCAGGAAATTAACTGTTTTCCACTTCATTATGCTGTTCGTTTTATTAGTTTTTAGATGATCTGAAAAATTAAACAAATTAAGAAATAATGAGCAACTAAATATATCAATCGTTATATCAATCAATACATAAAATATATATAATCCAATACTCACCAAAAAAAATTACTGATTTAAAAACATGTTGATGTGAGCGGTTCTTCAACCCAAAATACACCGTCATCAGTTTGCCTTCGAGTACTGTTTCAAAATGACTTGATGTGAGCGGTTCTTCAACCCCAAATACACCAGCATCAGTGTGCTTCCCATTGAGTTTAGTTCATCGATTTCTGATGCGCTTAATTTTGAAAAAACTGCTGGTAGAAATACACTTGTTACTTCATCTTCAATGTTAATGTCCACCACTATTTTTCTTCCAAACCTCGTCTGTACGGAGCGAATAATTTGGACCACATACGGTAAATCAATGACTAGTTCTGCTAGTTTCTTATTAGAATACTCAATACAAGATGATAAGTTATTGAACTTCGTTAGAGCTTCCATCACACAATTTGTTCCTCGTCGTTGACTTTCTTTATTTCTTTCACACACACACTCTTCGCGCAAAAGTAAAAGTTAAACTCTTCCATGCACTCGTCCATTTATATATCCTTCACCCCCACCCACACTCCAGAAACCATATGCTGCAAACTAGCTTCTAACGCAAACATTTCTTTTTTTCCACTATTGCTTAAAGAAGTCAAAGATTACATTCTTAGCCAATGACGTTAAAGGTCAACTCTGTCTCACGCGAACACTGCAGACGAGATCAATCACACTGCTGCACATGGTCAAACTTGCACGGGTGTCAAATGACGGATAGCATCCTAAGCAAAAAACAATAACAGCTGCACACCACATGTGTGGATAGGAACCGCCTCTCCGCTCAGCCCACCCGGCGCGGACAAAAAAACATAACAGCTGCACACCACATGTGTGGATTGCTGGCAGTGGCACACATGCTCACACTCGCATGGGTGTCAGATGAGAGTTAGCATCCTAATAAACATCCCCCATGACGTCAACACCCATTAACTTTTTATCACCATCGCACAAACAAGCCAAAAGGTCAACCCCTTCCCACGCTAACACGTGCAGTGCACATGCTCGCTCCTGGACCACGTGCTCGCTCTAAGGACCCATGACGTCATCAGGATTACGCAATTTCTGGTCATGATGATGCAATATTTGGAGTGTTGCGAATCACACTACTTTGTACAACTTCGTAAGAATATTTTGTTCTAAATTTCAAGCTAATTAGAATTTTACACCGCAATCCGTTCCCTTGTAAGTTCGAAATGAACACGCTAGATGAAGCTGTCGTATGAGCTGACTCAGATGGTGGGATCATGTGAATAGCATGGGGGAGGAGAGATCCCCTAAGAGGTTAATGAGACGGCTTTAGAGGGTAAGAGAAGAAGAGATAGACCTAGGAGGCGATGGTTTGATTCAATGTTGAATGATTTCCAAGTGAGAGGTGTAAAAGAAGAGGAGGCCGCAGTCCGAACTGCTAATAGGGGATCATGGAGGCGACTAGTTGGCAAACAGAGGCTTGCAGACTAGACAGGACGCTGAAATCCAAAACAGTCTCGAATGAAAATGTATGTATTAATATCACGAAGACGACATAAACAGGACCAAGCTTGGAAAATAGAGGTTGAAGAGTTCGAGGGTTTCCAGGAGAAAGAAAGAAAGAAAGAAAGAAAGAAAGAAAGAAAGAAATAACATGGTTTAAGGTTAAAGATATATTGAAGACAAGCAATAAAATAAATAAAATCACTGTAAATTGCATTTTGTTATCGTGCAGACGTGGCTTTGTTATCTTTGTCCTTGTAACTTGTCGCTCTCCGAGTTACGGAGCCAAACTTCGATTTCGACAGGACAAGTTATTGAAAATACTTGTCATAACATGGGAGTAACGTCTAACAATGCAAATTCTATAATGTAGATGGATGATAATGAATACTACTACAGAACTGGAACATGATACTTAAACTAACAGAAACAAAATATTTCAAAAATATAACTTTTTGTGCTAGTGGTGGTGGTGATTAGTAGTACAGTATAATAATGGACGTAAAATTCAGGTCATTATCCCATAATGATAATAATGAATAGGGATACGCCTATTTACAAACTACAGTACTGACACATGCAATTTACAAACGAATTGAAAAATATGATTACAAAGAGGAGTAAGTGAAATAAAAGACACTGCCTAGGGCCTATATTTCATTGGCTGTTAGAAAAGTAGAGACCAATAGTGTCGTCTTTTGTCGCGTAACGCCGTACGAAAATAATCAGAGCAGTTTGAAAAATTTCGGCTGTCCCGAGCTCCTGAGGTAGCAATAGTGTCATTTATCGCCACATAGCACTGAAGGATAAGGATCGGAATAAATGAAAGTAAATTTGAAAGCACAAGGTTCCAAAGGGTAAGTATACCAATTTTGGTGCAGATCGGTGAAACGGTGTACATTTGTGCCAAAGGGCCTAAGTGCAGGGAATTGAGTGGCCTGTCGGAATTTCAAAGTAGACAGTGTTACCCGTAGGGTTCCAAAGGGTAAGTATACAAAATTTGGTTCAGATCGGTGAAACGGTGTAGATTTGTATAAATAACAGGCAAACCAACATTGAACTTTATATAGACTAGCAACCTGACCCGGCTTCGCCCGGGAACAGTTATGAATGCATTACGTGATACGCGCTTTATTTTCCATGTCAATGAACAACAACCAATATCCGTGTTACGTCTCGGCATGATGGTTTAAAATCACTGACTGGACTATTAATTATATTATCATGGAAATGCATGTGCAACAAATTCTTGTCAGACGTAATTTAAGAATGGCGAGGTGCATGAAACACAAATCCCCCTTCCGTCCAATCTTAACTTGACTGTGAATTTTAATGAACTAAAAGTTCACAGGCGAAATGAAGAAAAGCCTAGTTACACTTCCATGGAAACTCCAGACACAAACTTTTTAACTCAACACGACTCGACAGTTTGCTGCTGGCTGTATCTGAGGCAATAAGCTCGTCCGCTAGCTAAGCTGTAAATGGGGTGATAGACTCGCCTCTAGCTAGCTCGTAAACTGTCGCCTCAGTAACTGAATGGAGATATTTGGAAGAATTGAAAACGTAAAAACACTTATAGTAGGCGATGTATTGAAGTTAGAGATATGCTCTACGGGCTTTTTAGAAGAACTTTTCATGCTGAACAATTCTTAGACTCATTATATACAGATATTTTGAACGGTTTGCCCAGCGTAAGCTTAAAAGCGCACGGACGCCAGTTTTTTTTTCGACCTTTTCACTGAAATCGTTGGTGCTTGACTTCCTTTGGTCATAAATAAATTATTTTCAACAGAAATCATCCTCGAGATATCCTTTACAGAATAGTGAAAACCGCATCAAAATCCATTCTGTGGTTCTCGAGATTACCCGTAACATCCAACTGATTGGCGTATAATCTCTACTTAGTATAAAACAAAGTCCCCGATTCTTGGATGTTACGGGTAATCTCGAGAACCACAGAATGGATTTTGATGCGGTTTTCACCATTCTGTAAAGGATATCTCGAGGATGATTTCTGTTGAAAATAATTTATTTATGATCAAAGGAAGACAAGCAGTAACGATTTCAGTGGAAAAGTCGAAAGGAAACCTGGCATCCGAGCGCTTTGTAAGCTTACGCTGGGCAAACCGTTAAAAATATCTAAATGCAGAGAGTTCAGTTTGTATGTATCGGAGACCCTCGCTAGCCCGCTCACCCGCGGCGCGAGCCTGTCTCCCGCCAGTCACTTTGCCGTTTTGCGGCGCTCGCGCGGCTTTGAGTCATTGAGTATAGGAATTTGTACTTAAATTTGTACTTCAGTGTGATCCTTGACCAATTTTTTGACGAACTGACTTACGGAGAGCGATTGTCAACTTATTTTCAACAAGATTCTGCCACTGCTCACAATGACGAAGCATCCATGACAGAATTGCGTCGCATTTCTGGTACTAGGATTATAAGTCGGAACGTGCGGCCCCCGCGAAGCCCAGACTTATCACCATGTGACTTTTATTTGTGGTGGACGCTTAAAAATAGAGTGTATGCGAGAAACCCTCACACTATAAATGAGCTTAAAGACTGTATTACAGCTGAAATACAGTCAATCGGTGCTGAGGAACTTCAGAGAGTAAATGCCAGTTTCATAAAAAGGTGCCAGCGATGTGTAGCAGTGAATGGCGAACATTTTCAGCACCAGCTGTGAACTAGGTAAGTAAAAATTCCTATACTCAATGACTCAGTGCAGCGCGGGCGCCGCATAACGGCAAATTGCGTGGCGGGAGGCAGGCTCACGCCGCGGGCGAGCGGGCTAGCGAGGGTCTCCGATACATACAAACTGGACTCTCTGTACTATGAGTGTAAGAATTGTTCAGCATGAAAAGTTCTACAAAAAAGTCCGCGAGAGCATATGTCTATCTTCAATACATCGCCCACTATAAGTGTATTTACGTTTTAATCTCTTCCAACCGTGTTCATTCAACTACTGAGGTGACAGTTTACGAGCTAGCTAAGGGCGAGTCTATCATCCCTGTTACAGCCTAGCTAGCGGCAAACCTATTGCCCCAGATACAGCCTGCAGCAAACCCTTGAGTCGTGTTGAGTTAACACTTCAGAGAAGGGTAGTTGTGTTTGGAGTTTCCCTGGAAGTGCATCTCGGGTTTTCTCCATTTCGCCTGTGAAACACAGTCAAATTAAGATTGGACGGAAGGGAGATTTGAGTTTCATTCACCTCGCCATTTCCTGGAAGTGCAACTCTCATTTCGCCTGTGAATTTTTCGTTCCGCAAAATTCACAGTCAACTTAAGATTGGACGGAAGGGGGATTATATATTAAATTATACTGATTGGCGTATAATCTCTACTCAGTATAAAACAAAGTCCCTGAATCTTGGATGTCACGGGTAATCTCGAAAACCACTGAATGGAGTTTGAAGCGGTTTTCACCATTCTGTAAAGGATATCTCGAGAAAGGTTTCTGTAGAAAATATTTTATTTATGACCAAAGGAAGTCAAGCACTAACGATTTCAGTGAAAAGGTAAAAAAACTGGCGTCCGTGAGCTTTTTAAGCTTACGCTGGGCAAACAGTTAAGAATATCTCGATACTATGATTGTGAGAATTGGTCAGCATGAAAAGTTCTACAAAAAGCCCGGGAGAGCATATCTCTATCTTCAATACATCGCCTACTATAAGTATTTTTACGTTTTCATTTCTTCCAACAATCTCCATTCAGTTACTGAGGCGACAGTTTACCAGCTAGCTAGGGGCGAGTCTATCGCCCCAGTTACAGTTTAGCTAGCGGACGAGCTTATTGCCCCAGATACAGCCAGCAGCATACCGTCGAGTCGTGTTGAGTTAAAAACTTGAGAGAATAGTGGTTGTGTTTGGAGTTTCCCTGGAAGTGCAACTCGGCTTTTCTTAATTTCGCCTGTGAACTTTTCGTTCCGCAAAATTCACAGTCAAGTTAAGATTGGACGGAAGGAGGATTTGTGTTTTATGCATCTCGCCATTCATAAATTACATCTGCCAAGAATTTGTTGCACATGCATCTCCATGATAATATAATTAATAGTCCAGTCAGTGAATTTTAACCCATCATGCCGAGACGTAAAACGGATATTGACATTGACATTGAAAAAAAAAGCGCTTATCACGTAATGCATTCATAACTGTTCCTGGGCGAAGCCGGGTCGTGTTGCAAGTTTAATATAATATAAACCCCCTTCCGTCCAATCTTAAATTGACTGTGAATTTTGTGGAACGAAAAGTTCACAGGCGAAATGAGAGTTGCTCTTCCAGGGAATGGCGATGTGAATGAAACTCAAATCCCCCTTCCGTCCAATCTTAACTTGACTGTGTTTCACAGATGAAATGGAGAAAACCCGAGTTGCACTTCCAGGGAAACTCCAAACACAACCACCCTTCTCATAAGTCTTAACTCAACACGACTCAACGGTTTGCTGCTGGCTGTATCTGGGGCAATAGGTTCGCCCGCTAGCTAGGCTGTAACAGGGATGATAGACTCGCCCATAGCTAGCTCGTAAACTGTCGCCTCAGTAGTTGAATGGGCATGTTTGGAGGAAATTAAAACGTATAAACACTTATAGTGGGCGATGTATTGAAGATAGGCATATGCTCTCGCGGACTTTTTTTGTAGAACGTTTCATGCTGAACAATTCTTACACGCATAGTATTTATATATTTTTAACGGGTTTCCCAGCGTAAGCTTACAAAGCGCTCGGACGCCAGGTTTTTTTTTTCGACTTTTCCACTGAAATCGTTACAGCTTGGCTTCCTTTGATCAGAAATAAATTATTTTCTACAAAAATCATCATCGAGATATCCTTTACAGAATGGTGAAAACCTCATCAAAATCCATCCAGAGGTTCTCGAGTTTACCCGTAACATCCAAGAATCGGGGACTTAGTTTTATACTAAGTAGAGATGTGTATAAAGATCTGTGTAATCAGTAGCGTAACTAGGGTTTGCTTCTGGAGTAGTGAGGGGAGTTATGGATCGTAAATAATGAGACAAAACACATGAAAGCTAATGGTCCTGAAGTTTCAAAACCGCCTATCTACATTTTTAGCCTATTTTCAATTTTGAAAAAATAGGCTTATGAGATCACCTTTTGTCAGTGTGTGTGTGTGCGTGTGTGTGTGTGTGTGTGTAAGGTGTGTGTGTGTGTGTGTGTCCCTAATAACTTCTAGAAGCTGGAGCGATTTCAGTGAAACTCGGTAAGTTCATAGCACCATTGCGGACGACCCCGACCGTGCCCTTCAATTTTTGTTACGTCTCACCAATCCAACATGGCGGCTGTGCGAAATATTTCACCAGCATTCAATATCTCCGAAATTATTTCCCATATCAGCCTGGAATTTTTACGTGATAAAGGGAACTATTAGAAGTTCACCTATGTGAGTTTTGAAAAACTGGTAACTACAAAACCAACATGGCGGCCACGCGAATTTGCGACTTTAATTAGCCGTTTCTCGCGATTAAACCAACCAAACGCAATAAAACGTGGTACAGTATATGTTTATACACATTGTAATGCACCGATATCTAACTTGGTTCAATTGTTTACATAACCACAAGATGGCGGATGTGCGAAATATTTCACCGGCATTCTATATCTCTGAAACTATTAGCGGTATCACCCTGAAATTTTGTACGGAGATAAAGGGCACTACTGGAAGTTCATCTATAAGACTTTCAAAACCGGTTGACTACAAAACGAACATGGCGGCCAAGCGAATTTGAAAATTTTAAATAGACATTTCTCGCGATTTAATGTTCCAAACGCAATGAATTCCGGTACAGGAAATGTTTATATACATTGTAATGCACTGGTATCTAATTTAGTTCAATTGTTTACATAACCTCAAAATGGCGGCTTTGCGAATTTTAACATTAAGTTTTTATTTCTTGTATCGTAATCATGCGATCGAAGTGAAAGTTTGAATAATGAACCTACGCAATAACTTTCCTTTAATGGTATATGACTCTATGGCCTATACATTTAACAATCCAACATGGCGACCATCCGAAATATTTAGACGGCTCTGAATATCTACGAATCTATTAGAGCAATCAAACTGAATTTGTAATGTTCATAGGGGCTATGAGCTTAAGTTCACCTCTAGGACTTTAAATAACCTGGTGATCACAAATCCATCATGGCTTCGACGCGAGGTATAAATATACACATGGACGTTTCTCGCAATTTAACCATCCGAGTGCAGTGAAACTTGGTACAGTAAATCCTTATACGAATGTTAATCCACTGGCATCTAATTTATTTCAATTGTTTCCATAACACAAGATGGCAGCTGTGCGAAATTTTAAAATCTCCTTGAATCATGCGATTGAAGTTTGAATGCTACACGTACACAATAATCTTCATGTAACAGTACATAACTCTAGGACCTACATATATAAAATCCAACATGGCGACCATCCGAAATATTTAGTCGTTTCTCAATATCTACGAATCTATTACAGCTATCAAACTTAAATGTTGTATGTAGATAGAGGCAATTAACATAAGTAGTATATATGAAAATAGGCTGTATAGTTCTACACGGAACTACTTGTTCTCATGTTAGATTTCATTAGTATTTGATGCGTTGTATTTGCACTTATCTATGCTTTACCTTTCTTGGATCAGAAGTTAATTCCAAGAACAATGTTAGCTCTGAAATCCAGAAGCGTATACTGTCTGCTGACAAGTGTTGTCATGGCCTCAGAAAGCATCTGAAGTCCAAGCTGTTGTTCAGGAAAACTAAAGTCCTAATGTATAAAGTTTTAGTAAAGCCCGTATTAACATAAGGTGTTGAGACCTGGGCACTCTCAAAATCTAATGAAAGACAACTTGGTATATTTGAAAGATTTTGAAGCAAATTTTTGGGCCAGTGGAGGAAAACGGTGAATGGAGAAGAAGATATAACCATGAACTGAATGATTTATATAATGAACCAGATATTGTAAAATGTATAAAGATCACACGGTTGGAGTGGGCAGGACATGTGATGCGGGCTAATTACAGAACGATAAAGAGGATATTGAATGCAATGCTGGAAGGAACCAGGAAAGTCGGGAGACCAAAGCAAAGGTGGGAAGATGGAGTGAGAGAGGATGTTATGACAATTGGAATCAAGAATTGGAGGATCTCAGCACTTAACAGGAAAGAATGGGGAAAACGTCTTCAGAAGTCCAAGGTCCACAGAGAGCTGTCGTGCCAGTGATGATGATGATGATGATGATGATGATGATGATGATGATGATCATGAATGTGCAAATGGTAAGAATATCAGCAATTTTGTTGATATTATATTATAGAGTCGAGTTTTCTTTATGAAATCATCTGGCCCTCTTATTCCCCGATATTGTACAGATATTAATAATTTGATTAATGCAGTTAATGACCATTTCTTCTTGGCTCATTGAGGTCCCTTGGACCACGTGGTTCCTAACACTAGTGAGCTTTCTCCTTAGTCCAGTATTCCTTCATATTTGGAGGAACTATCCTCAGGAATAACAAATTTCCTAAGTATTTGGGCATTACCCTGGATCGCACCCTTTCTTTCAGAAAACACCTTGAGAATACAGCAGCTAAAATAAAAAGTCGCAACAACATCCTCGACAAACTTTGTGGCACATCGTGGGGAGCCTCTGCAGAAACCCTAAGGAGTTCTGCTATAAGTCTCGTCTTCTCTGTGGCTGCATATTGTGCTCCAGTATGGATAAATAGTCCTCATGTGAAACTGATTGATACCCAGCTCAACAATACCATGCGGAAGATCAGCGGAGTCATCAGACCCACTCCCTCTTATTGGCTTCCTGTCCTCAGCCACATTATGCCACCTCACCTGCGGAGAAAAGTCGCTCTTCTCAGAGAATATGACAAGATCATGGCTAATTTGGACCTTCCCATTCACGATGACATCCCAGATCTTCAGAGAGGCAGGCTGAAGTCCAGACATCCGCCAATTGTTTTGAGCACAGGATCTAACTGAGAACCAGTTTAATCCATTCAACGAATGGAAAGGAGAGTGGACTCTCAATACTGACCACCTGCTTTGGCCTCTACTTTCCAAAAAACAGTCCAGTTCCAGGATTTCACCTCCCAAGGAGGGCATTGACTGCTCTAAATAGGATCCGCACAAATACCGGAATCTGCGCAGAGTCCTTGTTCAGATGGGGCAATGTTCCGTCCCCCCAGTGTGACTGCGGTGCTCCTTCCCAGTCTATACAACACATTGCATTCGAGTGCAGACTGCGGGCCTATGAAGGTGATCCACTGGACTTTATTCAGGCCACACCTTCTGTGATACTGTGGCTGGATAGTTTGGACTTAAAAATATAGATATGTTGCTGTTTCTTGTCATGTGTATTTATGTATATATTGTATATAGTACTTTCTGTCATCTTTCAATCTTGTTTCTGCATGCAAAAGTCATACGATAAATAAATAAATGCACTATGAGTTGCTTTCCTTTCCTGAGTCCACTTCACTCCCACTCCACAACGCAGTGGTTTAGTTGTCAATGACTGGAGAGTGTCGGATGTTCTGATCAGCATTCTAAATTTATCCCTGTTGAATATACATTCTTGGGATTAATTTCTAAAAAATCGAGGTCTTTACGGACAAGTCTCGTCCATTTGGCGTTTGTCCCCTTCCTTCTAGAAATGGTGTTGAAGATTCTTGAGTTCAGTCTCTTGTTGCCATTCTGACTGTGTGACCGTAGTAGATAAGTCTCCTCTTTCTCATGGCTGATGTTATGCTCTAAAAATATTGGTAAAGCTCATTGGTATGCCTGATTCTGTATTCACCTCCCTCTAAGGGGAGTTCCAATGGCCTATCTTCTTAATGTTAATATTTAATAAATTCATGTTCCTATTTCGAAGAAACTACTGGGTAGATTTAGATGAAATTTTATTGCCATAATTAGTGATCAATTCTTATTACTTTAACATGGCGTTTGGTGTTTCTACTATTGTGACCATAATAATATTTTTTTTCTTTAATCTCAATTTTTTCGTTTAAAAATCCAGATATATCCATTATTTGCTCAGAGAAAAGCGAAGCAAATTGCCAAGTGTAGCAAGACTTAATGTAGTCCTAGATGGCCTCAATGAATTATATATAAATAATAATAAATTTGTTTATGGCATATATTGACTATAAGAAGTCCTATGATTCTGTGCCCCGTGATTGGTTAATCCATATTTTGAGGGTGTGTAATATTGATCATCAGATTATATATTTCCTAGAACACGTTAAGGTAACGTGGCGTACAGTAATCTGCCTTAGTACTACAAATGATAGTTTGCAACCAGTATGATCCCAATCTACAAGGGAATATTCCAAGGAGATTCCTTGAGCCCATTATGGATCTGTCTTGCAATGAACCCCCTATCGAACCAACTTAATTCAACGAAATATAGCTTTAGTATCAAGAAGAACTCTAGGGAGCTTGCTGAGCTCAATCATCTCCTGTATATGGATGACTTAAAGCTATATGCTGCAACCAGAACACAGCTAGGGTTTCTGTTTAAGATAGTAGAAACCTTCTCGCAGGATGTGAAAATGGAATTCGAGTTCGAGAAATGTAAACCGCACAACGTTATGAAAGGCAAGTTGCAGGAAGGTGTATATTAAAAAGTTCAGGGCCAGCATATTGCAACAATGCTCGCTAACAAGACCTACAAGTATCTGGGAATGAAGCAAGCCATACATGCAGAACACTCAGTAGTAAAACAAGACCTAAAGAGGGAATTTGTCAGATTAACTAAACTTCTTTCTCAAGTGTAAAACTTGCTTAAGGTAAGCAACGCTTATGCCACCCCTATCCTTAGTTACTCTTTTGATATCATCAAGTGGAGTAAAACAGACATGGAAAGTCAAGAACAAATAATTAGAACATTACTGAGCAAATCATGAAAACAGGTCATCTGTGGAACGAGTCATGCTACCGAGATATATGGATGGGAGAGGTATTGTTGATATAAACAACCAGGTAGCTCGACAGATATATGAGATAAGAAAATACTTCTGTTCTGTATCGTACCATTCGATGCTGCATAAGGCTGTCACAGAAGCAAATGATTCAACTCTACTACTCTTAAGTCAACTTCTTCTTCTTCTTCTTCTTCTTCTTCTTCTTCTTCTCAACCGCTAGGTTGGTGGGTAAGATGCATGTCTTCCAGAACGTCTTCTTTCTCTGGCCTGTTGTTCCAATTGGCAATAAGTGTGCCTGCCTTTAATGCTGTCTATAAATTGAGTCCTTGGTCTCCCTCGACTCCTCTTTCCATCTAGCTTCCCTTCGAAGAGTGTGGTGCACCAGTCAGAATGACGACTCAAATGGCCAACAAAACTATTCCTTCATCTGTTTAAGGATTCCACCAAGGTACGTGTCTCCTTTGGTCTTTTGAGAACATTCTCATTCGTGACTTTATCAGTCCAAGGTATCTTAAGAAGTCGTCGCCAACACCACATCTCGAATGCCCTAAGTTTTGATACATCTGCTTGTCGCAGAGTCCATGTTTCAGAGCCATAACTTGCAACACTCCATACAAAACTTTTCACGAAGTGTTTTCGCACCTCTAAGTTAACAGTCTTGGATGTTAGTAAAGACTTCTTTTTTGAGAAGGCTTCTTTTGCCTGTGCGATTCGAGCATTTACTTCTCTCGTACACTTTCCATTTGATGTTATCAAGCTCCCCAGATATTTGAAATCCTTTGCTTGGGCTAGTTTTTCACCATCCATTAGCACATTGACTATTTGGTCGCCATCCCTAGTGCATGCCATTACTTTGGATTTCTTTTTATTTATCCTCATACCACACTTCTCTTGCAATAATTCAATTATGTGATTCGGAGCATTTTCCATATTACTCTCATTTTCAGTTATCAGGGCTATATCATCTGCAAATCGTATGGTAATGTACAGCTTGCCATTAACTTTTATGCCATGACTGTTGGTAGCTAAGAATTCTTGAATGGCTTCTTCAATGTAGATATTAAATAACAGTGGTGATGGTCCACATCCTTGTCTTACTCCCTTCCCAATTCTTGCTTCCACTCTTTCCTTGCCAATTAATGCTGTCTGGTTCTTGTAACGTTGATAGAGTATTCTTCTGTCCCTTCAGTTTTCTTGGGGTTTCAAACAGTACCTTCCAATTTACATTATCAAAAGCTTTCTCTAAATCAATGACAACAATTACAACAAGTTTGTCGATTTCCAGGGATTTTTCAATAATTATTCTGAGACTTAGGATGGCTTCTCGTGTACCTCTTCCCATCCTAAATCCAAACTGTTCTTCTGAAATATTTTCTTCTACTTTTCACTCGATCCGATGATAGATGATTCTTGTTATAATTTTCAAGGCATGGGAGAGAAGACTCAAAGTTCTATAATCTTCGCACATTTGTGCTATGTGCTTTTTTGGTATGGGAATAAGAATAGTTTGCTCAAAGTCCTTTGGCATTTCTCCTGTTACACATATTTCATTTATTAGATTGCATAGATTGTCCTTGGCTTTATCTCCGAGGGCCTGTAGAATCTCTGCAGGGATCCCATCTGGACCTGGAGCCTTTCTGTGTCGTAACTCATTGAGGCTCTATCAAATTCTTCTCTTAAAATTAGTGGTCCTAATTCATCAGCATCCACCTGGTCTTCACTTTCAAGGACATTTGCATCTAGAACTCCCTCACACAGTTCTTCTGTGTACTCCTTCCATCGTAACGCTACCTCACCATCTTCCGTTAGGACTTCGCCATTCTTGCTCCGTATGATGTTCATCATGTTTCTTTTTGTTCCAAACTGTTTCCGTATCTCGGCGTATGCTCTCTCACTATTACCTTTCACCATATGTTCGTCTATGTCTTTGCACTTCCTTTCATACCATTCTTCTCTTACTCTCTTGGCTTCTTTATTAATCTTGTTTCGAAGTTTCGCATACTCCTCATGGTTTCCTCTTACTTTGCATTTTTTCGTTCTTCCATTAAATCCAGTAGCTCTTCGGTAATCCAAGGTTTATAAATCGCCCTTTCCTGTCCACCAAAGCATGCCTCGGCTGTTTCGGTTATTCCCTTTCTTGTATTGTCCCATCCCTCTTGTATATTTCCAGACATCATCTGAAGGCCAATTCTAGCATTTGTTTCTTCTCTGAACTCTTGTAAAGCTTGCTTGTCATTTTTTACCTTGCTGATGTTCCATCTCTTACAGGATTGTATTATAACATTTCTTCTTAATCTAAGTTGGCTCTTCATTAACACCAGGTTGTGGTCTGAACCCACATCTGCACCCGGGTAGGTCTTACAAGATATTGCTTGATTACGATAACGACTTGTTATCAGTATGTAATCTATCTGATATATGTCACCATTACCTGGCATTGTCCACGTGTATCTTCTTCTTTTTGGTTGTTCAAAGCATGTATTGGCAACAATCAGGGTATGGCTCTGCAGAACTCAATAAGGCTGTTCCCTCTTGCATTCATATTTCCGAGTCCATACTTTCCCACACAGTTGTCTACTGTACCTTCTCCTACAACAGCATTCCAGTCACCCATGATGATAAGGTTATCATCTTCTTTACATTTCATCAATACTCCCTCCAGTTGTTCATATATATCTTCCACTTCATCATCAGTGTAACTCGAAGTAGGCATGTATGTCTGGATTAGTACTGTATCCTTAGGCACTGTCTTGAGTGTGATCATGATAGTTCTTTCGCTGAATCCCCAAATGCTTTCGACCTGACACGCCAGTTTTCGTATTAAAATAAAGCCAACTCCACCTGTATCTCTTGAATAAATAATCATGTAGTCACCACTCCAGAAGTCTCCATTATTTGGCCATCTCACTTCGCTTAGTCCTAGAACGTCGATCTCAAGTCTATCCATTTCATTTTTGACATTTTCCAGTTTCCCAGTCCTTTTGAGTGTTCGAACATTCCATGTTCCCATTCTACATATTTGATCAATTCTCGGAAAATTCTTACATTGTCCCCTCCGGAGATCCGAGCAGGGGACTATTTTACCTCTGGATACCAATTTAACTTGGGAAGAATCCATCATGCATGTATATTCTAGGGAAAATTAATTGAGGTGGTTTCCCGTTGCCTTCCTCAATGCGCAGTATCCACCTCACATCTCATCACCCAAGGATGACAGGACGGGAAGCAGCTTTTTGCTGATACAAGGTCGACGTATCGATCTTTGTATCAGCAATAATGATATAGCTGCCGCCACTATATCATGTCCTCAGTTGATCCGTGGGTGCAAGCACCACTCTCTCACGAGGGCCCCTATCAGCCATTGGGGCTCGCCGTGTCGTGGTTGAGGACTTTCCCGCCCAGATCCGCCTTCCACAGAGTACAGAGAAGCCCCTACTTAGTTCAGAGCTCCCTCCCTGTACAAGCTGCACCTGGAACTACACGGATTAAGTCAACAAGAGACTCAATATCAGGTGCGCAGTGATTTGGATAGATTCAATGGCTGATTGTCCAAGCCCCTGCACGAAATATATCCCAATGAAGTCATCCAAACTCCCGTTGACAAGTTAGCGTCGAATGTTTGGCTGATTTCTGGGCAGATGTTTCCTGAAACAGACGGCTTTATATTGGCTATTCAGGACCAGGTTGTCCTCACGAGGAACTACCTTAAATTCATTATTAAGGATGCGTCTGTCCAAGATACGATTGCCCAACATATGATACTGTTCAGCATATCATGTCATGTTGTCGCCATTTCGCAGGGACAGAATATAGGAAGAGACATAATTATTTTGCCAAGAAAGTAAATTATACGCATTCAACTGCCGAGCCAAGATAAAGTGTCGTACTATAAATATGTCCCAGAAAGTGTACTGGAAAATGACACTTCTACGTAGTACTAGGATCGTACTATCAGCCGTGAACAAAGACCTGATCTGGTTCTTGTTTACACATTCGTGAGGCACACCATCTTCATAGATGTGGCAACCCCAAGCAGTGTCAGCATGCTAACTAAACATGTTGGAAAGCTTGGTAAATACAAGGAGTTTTAAGAACTGATCAGGAAGCTAAGGCACATGGCACAAATCAGGACAGTTACTACGATCATCTACAGCACCGGTATGATTCCGATCAACTTAAAGGAATCTCTCACAGAATTTGAAGTTAGACCCAGGCTTTTTAAGCTTGTCTGGCTGCGTGGCCAAACGGTAACGTTCTAGCTTGCTGTTTCCAAGGTTGCAGGATCAAATCCTGGTGCAGTCAACTGGCATTTGAGGGTGCGCAAATGTGAGGGTGCCATGTCAGTAGATTTACTGGCACGTTAAAGATTCCCTTCGGGGCAAAATTCAGGCACTACGTCGTCTCTAAAAGCCACATTAATTAAAAGGGACGTAAAACCAATAACATTATTATGTTTTAAGCTTATGCAGAAGATAGTCATACTTTTGACATGTCGCATTGTGAGATTGTTCTTGGGTAATCATGCTTGACGGAGTGAGGGAGAAGGATAATGGTACTAGTGAATGCAGTCACCGAGAGATTGAAGAATTTGCTGCTTATGATGTATATCTGGGATTGTAAATATTTTCTTTCTAGCGAATATACTGATTATGTGTAAACGCATACGCAAAATTAATAATAGTAATAATAATAATAATAATAATAGCTTAAAATTAGCGCCCATTACGTAGCTCATGTATAAACTGCATGGTCAAATTGTAACTACGGTACACTTTCAGCCATTTTTTGCATCTGGTTCGGATATGTTTATGCTACAATGGAATGCATTCATCGATGGATCGAAGACACTTAATATCATCCATTACTGAACTTAATCCTTATATGACGAATATTTGAGTTGATGTTAATGCAATTCCGGCAAATATGCTGAGAGAGCAGAAGTGCAAGCGCAAAATAAATAAATAAATAAATAAATAAATAAATAAATAAATAAATAAATAAATAAATAAATAATAAAAATTGTATTTTTCACGACCGTTGAAATACCACATGCAGGTTCCGACAGTGACATGTAGGTTTCTGGTTATCCTTCATCGATATCACACAAACATCTCCCGTTAATTATGCAGTAGATCATCTTCCTCAAGACTTGAGGGTGGGATTGGACTGGTAAGTATTATGTCTAACACACCAGTTCTCGAGAGACTGGGTCCGAGACACGAGTTTCAGTTCTCGCCACGTCTTTACATAAGCTGACTTGCTGCGTGACGCATCTGTAACGTTCTCTCCCGCTGTTTCCGAATCCTGGCACAGTCAGTTGGCATTAGAGGGTGCACAAATGCGAAGGAGCCGTGTCAGGAGATTTACTGGCACAATATCTCCTTCGGAGCAACATTTACGGCATCCCGGTGGTTCTAAAAGGCTCAGTAGTTAAAAAGGACGAAGAAACAATAACATTATTATTATTGTTTTGTTTCGGCAACTAAGGATCACGTAATTTCAACTTACTGTTTCCTTTTAGCTTCAAAATTAGTCCAATATTCCTTCATTCGTAGTTGGTGTTGTTCCTTTCTCTTTCGTATCCACACCTTTCCAGCTTTCAGCGTATGCTTGGAATGGAAACTCTAGTGTTCGAAGAGTTTTCTCTTAAAAGCTGGTCACGCTCCTGGATATCTTCACATGAGATCCTAATCTCGTGCATATTTTTTTTTGATAAATGCGATAGATTAATCGTGTTGACGTCATTCGGGCCACAGGTCCTTTAAACGTAATCCATTATTAATATTATTATTGTTGTTACCGGGTGAGTTAGCCGTGGTCATTACGGCGTGACTGCTGGCAGTCGCTCACATCCGGGAGGCGAGGAGGTTCGAATCCCCCCGCCGACAACCTTAAAGAAGGTCTTCTGTGGTTTCCCATCTTCCTTCCAGGCAAATGCCAGGGTTGGTCCCCAACTATAGGCCACAGCCGCTACCTTCCAACTCCTCGTCCTTACATTCAAACTTTCCTTCCCAGACAACACTCCACACGCGACGGCTTGTAGCTCACCCATTGGGTGTCCGCCTCGAAGCAGCTACAAAACTGGCGAGCCGAACATGTCCTCGGACACTCCAGGCACTAAAATCCATACGCTAAAAAAAAATATTATTATTATTATTATTATTATTATTATTATTATTATTATTATTATTATTATTATTATTATTATATACTTAAGCTCTTTTAGTTCATATTAAATAGGGAATGCGTAGTTCAGTTTGTAGAGGCACTGTTCTTCAAACTGGATGGGAGTGCGTTCGAATCCCATCCAGGTAATGAAATTAAAAATAAAACTACCGCTGACAGAAATGCAAACAACACTCACCCTAAAACAGTTGTTTTAATTGTTGTTGTTGATCCATTTTGAATACTGTGAGTTAGTGATCATCATCCTCATGTTCTTGGAAGTGTATTGAATTTATTGGATAGCCTGTGTTTCTGCGATGACTGTAATTGGGGTGGACGTCACGGGACTTGAAATAAGGTACAATACCGGCATTTGATTGGAGAGAGTGTGGAATAAACGGAGAAACACACTCAGGATGGCCTTTGTCTGCATCGTGATTCAAACCGTCGAAATCCGAATTCCCAGTTTCCTCCTGGAGTAGCACTGCTGGGTGAAGCAGTTATGGGAGTAGTCCTAACAGCTCCCTTGCTCGCCACAGGAATATACCCTCAGGAATAAGTCAGTTAATACTTGCGAAACTTTTAATACGCTGCACTGTTGAAGTTACGGCTTAAGTTGTATTTACTTTGTCGCGGTTAAAGATAATGCCATCTAACCACCAGATACTCACCCTGAATCAACATCGGATCATTGTTCGTGCACTTGGAAAGTTCCTTTCAGTCAGACTGTTTGTTTTTCATTTATTTTCACAGCCTCAGGCATCTCTGTTCTGTTCGAATAATGTTTATAAACATTTATGTTTAGAAAGGAATGGACAGGAGTTCTCTAGATAAACGGTGTACTAGCTCATTAATTAAAGCTGGGAGTATTCAACTCGCGGGCTGCATGCGGCCCTCCAGCTGATTACTGTGACCTGTGAGGGAAAATACTAACAGTAGAATCTCGATATTTCGAGTCTCGGAGTTACGAGTTTCCCATAATCTGAGCCTCGACAAAAACAAATTTGTTCCTTGATGTCTAATACGCAAAATGCGGGTGTGAGTGTCTTTCGTCCACCCGCTCACAGCACAACACACCACCTGGAAGTTTTAAAAAATCCCTCAGTATGCTTTCCTTCGGAGGGGAGGTAAAGTCGGCGGTCCCATGTCATAGATTTATGCCATGTAAAAGAACCTTCCACTAACTACACTTGTGTGAAGCCAAAATGTGTAGGTTAGGTTTGATTAATGCTCTTAACTTCCAACGTTCGTCACCGGGCACTGGTTGCGATGGCATCTAGTAGTAGCCAAGTTCACAGCCAGGTGTCGTGGACGGTAGCATTTGATAGCAAAAGTAGGAACTACTTGAAATTATCGTCTGCAGTCCTTACTTGAATTAAAAAGAGATAACACACACTAATACAGTCATCACAATTAACACCTGTTACAGACAGATTCTACACATAGCAAAGTACACGGGGCTACATAACCGCGTTGTCGCAGCCCCTAAACTAAGGAACCAACCAACCACATGGAAGTTGCAGACTCTTCTACAGCATGTTTTTTTTTTGCTTGAGCGGGGTCAGCGGCCAACTACCAGACGCGCGCGTGCCTTCCGCCAGCCAACCAAACTCGACTCTGCAGATTGCACGGAGGTAGAAACCGTAACAGAATACATTAAATTAACAGTAAATTCACCAGAAAATCATGATTAATGAACCTATCTTTTCACAGATGCTGAAAATGTTCTCCGTCAGCTGACAGACAGTCGTTGTACCGTGTAAAAAAAACGTTTACACGTTGTAATTCTCCTTCCACAATGAGGGATATCTGCTACCGTATATTGTTCTCCAACTCCTCTAGGGTATGGAGATTAGAGCGATACACGTTGTATTTTAAGCTACCCCACAAATAAAAAATCACACGGTGTTCAATCCGGCCAACTAGGCGGCCACAGTCCTGCACTGATCACACAAGGGAATGTTATCTAAGAATGAAGCTCTCATTAAATAGTTGCATTGTTGTCTATTCGTCACTACCAGGTTCCCTTAAATGTTTTTTTTAATGTCTATTGTCTAACATAGAGGAAACTTATAATCTAGGGAGAAATCTAGTGAAAAATAGAGATGAAAATAAAAATTTACATTGTGGGTTTACTTACAGGACGCACGGTTATGGGGAAAGTAAAACAACGTATTCTTATAAACGAGCCGTGAATGGAATAAATGTACCGCTAGAAAGCCAAGGGTTCGTAGGTTAATATGATGTAGAACAAAAGAAATGTTGAACACTTTGAAGATTTTCAGTATTGTAGAGCCTCTTATGGGTAAAGTTACAATTATATCTCGGAGTCTGCTTCCTTACTATGTACAGTATATAAGATCCTGAGCATGTTGTTGCTAAAACGACTAACACCATATGTCGAGGAAGTACTTGGATTCCAGCAAGCAGGGTTCAGAAGGGAAAATCAACCATAGACCAACTGCATATAATAAGACAAGTATTATTATCCAAGAGCTGGGAATTTCGCAGAGATGCGCACTGCCTCTTTGTGGACTTCCAAAAAGCATATGACAGTGTGAACCGGCAAATAATGTGGCAAGAACTGGACAGGGCACATGTTAAAAACATGTTGGGCATTGTTACACAATTGGTAAAGGTTTAGAACTTAACAGAGGTAAATTTTCTCAGTTACTACAGCCTGGGGTGAAGACCATTGTATTCACGAAAAAGTCTAGGACTCAAATCAAGGAGCAACAAAGAAACATCCGTCTAAACCAATCAGAGAAATAAGCTATAGCTGATCACGCCCTATCTGTGGTCATAATGTTACTGTATTTTCTAGCACTTGCCCATGTTAAACACAATTGGTCTAGGATCATGAGAGAGACAGTGGAAAACCGTAAAAAATCCATAAACGCCAACAGGGACACTGGCTATCAACAAATTGATGCTTGCTTGTACGTTTTTAAATAGTTCCCCTAACTGTTCCCGTCTTTGTCTCTACCATATTCAAACCTCTATGGCTCCATCACTTCTGGAGGTTTCATCGTTATTTCACCGAAGCACTTATGAATAAATGTACGAATGCACTTTCATTTTGGCACGTTAATATGCTGTGTGTTTTTATATCCCTGTTTATATTTTCTCCCTCGCCTGCCCTCTCCCATCCTCATTCTTCGAGGAGTCTACTTCCCTCTTCCCCTCACATTTGGGTGCTTATACCTTTCAAGATTACATCACTTCTATACGGTACGTTCCGCCCTCTTACTCAAAAAATACGCATTGTACGCCAAACTCATCGCCGTCTATAATTCTCAAGCCGTGCTGTTGGTATAATAGGCAACGCCTAGTAGAGTCCTTAAGTTCTATAAGCACGTAAAACAACCTGCTAAGTGACGCGTTACTATTTTAAGATCTTAACTTCGACGCTATTTCCATCTAGCGGATACTACTTGAAAATCTAAGAGATGGTATTTACCGGCAATCTCTCCTAAAATAGAGGCAGATGATCTCGTAGCTCCGCCCCTTAAACAACAATAACTAACTAACTCTCTCGTAAAATGAAAAGCGCTCGCAAAGAGAATGTCATCTTGACCAAAGGAACCTACAACAACAATATATACGTCGGAGTGTGTTATTACGAGAAGGTTATTGAGAGCCATTATGACCGGTTAAAAATTATAATATGTTGATGTGTTTAGAGAAAAAGTTTGAAATGATCTTGTTATGATTGAAACGTTCTCGCTTGCGTCTCCGTGTTCTTCGTGCTCATTTGAAAGGAGACCAGGTTTGAGCATAGATACACCGGTATATTTGAAGCTGTCGTCTGGAACTTCTGATCATCTCAGAAAAAGCTAAGTCTTTTTACTATTTGAAGTATCATCATGCATGAAAATATAACAAGAAGTTGGTTACTAAGAAAATATCCTCCAATCTTTAGTGATAACATGACCCTTTATAATGTCAAACGGTAATAATAGGTTTGGGGATCTTTCATTTTTTAGGTTAAACTGATAACTTTTGGTCCTTGTTCTTTTGTAATATATAAACGTAGTGGGCGATCGCGTTGCTCGTTTTTTAAGGGGTTTAGTATCTTAAGGGTTCTTGTTGTTTCTTTTCTGATTCGTTGTTTTTCGTATTGCTTATTTCCTCGCGCGTAGTTGCGTTTTCGTTATGCTGGATAATGGAATGTTTAAGAGAGAATACCAAGTGTTATATTTTGGCGTTCTACCATGGGGATAGCTCACTGTTTATGTGGATCTACAATGGGGTTAGATCCACGTCATGTTGTCGGTATCGATGGATGATAATTTAGGGTAATGTAGTTGTTTCGTTTATTTGTGTTTTGTGTTTTGTGTACATAATTTAATACTACGTATTCCTCCTTAACATTCCATTATAAGCTCGTGTTCTTTCTTTGTGGGTGGGTAAATATTGTTTGATTAACGTGGGTCTTGACTGAACAGTGGTTCTTTGTAAATGTTTTCTTGTGCCATTTTTTTTGGTCCAGTCAAGAAACGACGCGAGAGCCTGTTAAGTTATTAAATGGGATGTATCGGTTAACCTTTCAAGTTGTGATATGTGTTCCTTTTGCAAGTGTCCGGAAGCTGTAATTGGTGCTCATGTTACCTCAGGTTAGATAACCGAATCCCATACTTTCGTTTGAAAAGAAGTTTTATTCTCCTAGTTCATGAAATCATTTTCGTTGGTTATTTATGTTGGGGTTGTTTATTGTTGTTGGTTCTTTTCGTGGTTAATGTTGAACTGATCTATGTTTCTTCAAGGGCTTGGTATGTCACGTCATGTCAGGTTTTAATGAAGTTCGGGTAAGTGTTGTTGTAATGTTATTTGTGAAGTCGTTCGTTCTTTGTACCGTTTTGTTTTGTGGGTTGTTTGTTTATGATGTGACATACGTTATATTAAGGGTGGTCGGATAGACGGTTCTTGGGATATGTGATTTCTTAAGCTTCTCAGAATATCTCTTCTGAGTACATTTATGTAGTTAGCCAGTGGTGGAGCGAATGTATTTAAATTATTGTTAACTTGTTATTTTTCTTTACCCCCTTTTCCTAAATTGATTATTTTTTGAACGATCTCCAGCCTTCCGGTATCTTGAGTCATCTCTCAGTCAACCTTTTATTCTTTTGATATGGTTTGACCTTGTATATGTTTTTTGATAATCTGTAATTTATTCTAACCCCCATAATCATCTTCATACTCAATTTCCATGCGTCTCTCACGTTCACCGTTTTGATATGTCTCTTTTTCATTAAATTCTACTTTCGAGTTTTCGATCGTTACTTGAAACGTGTTTTCATTGCATAGTTAGTCACCATCTAATTCGCAATGCGATTAAACTCGACTCTGGTCGAGGGTCCACGGTTCCCTCTGAGTTGCAGTTCCCATCCTGCGCACACGTGGGAGCTATTACTTTCCCCTGTCTCGACACCGACCGTGTGCGTAGTTGGTGGTGGTTTCCCATCCCCGGCGTCACACTAAGTTTCATTCATAAGTATTGTTTATTTTGATATGACAGCATCCAAAAGCAGTTCAAACTAACTATTTCAACACCCCCGAAATTCCTCGTGGTAAATGAGACCTGCTGAAAGTTGTACAAGTGAGTATTTCCCGTTTTTAGTTGCATGTGTAACCAATACCCTACTAATGAATTTAACCAACAAATTCTTCACTAATATTTCATTAAACTATTTCAGATGCCTAGGACGTGTTCTGTGCCCGACTGTGGTTATATAACTACGTTTTGATCACTACAGAGAGGTGGACTTTCAGTGCCGAGTAATTTAGTTTTGGTATATATCTTCATGTGGCCTCTATATTCCTGTCCGTTATGACCTGTACTCAGTTAGCAAGTGCCTTTAGCTAGATTTCATTAGAAAGCTACCTATGTTTAAATTAGTGACCAGTGGAGCATTATTGCTAGACTGTCAGCATTAAGCTTGGAGGCCTATTGTGACTATAATGAGTGCATCTGTGTACAAAAAGTGAAGAATTTATTATCAAAGGCAGTCTCTAAGTTCGTAAGAATAGTCTTAAATATTTTTTCTAAGCGCGTCAATGACGGCAGTGAGCATAGCAGCAAGAAAAGGAAACTCAGACTCAGTACAGCCTTTTATTATTACCTTATGGGGAATCGATAGTACATAGCATGATAATATGTATCCTTTATTTGTGTGTAGATTTAGCGCACGTTATGTTCTGTTGTATTCTCGGAAATATTTGGCGTCAAAATCTATGTGTTTACGCAGTGGTAGCAATTACCATGTGCTTGCGCTAGGCCTCCCAGATGACATATGGGCGGTGTTGCCAAACCTTATGACACGGCTTGAGAATTGTAGACAGCGATGCCTACCTACATTTGGTGGCACCAATCTGCCATCTAGTGCTGGACAAAGAAACTTCCCTACACTTCAAAAACCCTATTATCACACATCACTAGATCACGTTCATCTATTAACAAAGCCGGCAAGGTTCCTCGCGAAACGTAGCCTATAGAATAATTTCAACATTTCAACACGGCAAACGCGCAAGAGAAATTAATAATAATAGACTAATAATTATAATAATAACACCGCCATTGCCGGTCCCAAGCCCGGGGCCTCATCTTGGAAGCGATGAGGAAGGAGGAGGGAGAGGAGTAACACCTCGTTAAGAAACCTGAGTAGTGTGGTAGTGGGGGAGCTGCTTATAAAAGCAAGTGGTGAGCCCCTGCGACCTTGGAATGGAAAGAGCCATGCTAGGAGGGCGTGCTTGGATTCGTTTTTTTCGTCTCGTCATGCTCTTTACGGGAATGTAGGTATCGAAAAGGTGAAGTTAGGGTTTTGGGTCAAAAAATGCGTTTTTCACATTTTTGTCGATTTTCGGAAAACGGGCCATGCTAGGAGGGCGTGCTTGGATTCGTTTATTTCGTCTCGTTGTGCTCTTTACGGGAATGTCGGTGTCGAAAAGGTGAAGTTAGGGTTTTGGGTCAAAAAATGCGTTTTTCACATTTTTGTCGATTTTTGGAAAACGGGTCATGCTAGGAGGGCGTGCTTGGATTCGTTTATTTCGTTTCGTTGTGCACTTTACGGGAATGTCGGTGTCGAAAAGGTGAACTTAGGGTTTTGGGTCAAAACATGCGTTTTTCACATTTTTGCCGATTTTTGGAAAACGGGTCATGCTAGGAGGGCGTGCTTGGATTCGTTTTTTTCGTCTCGTTGTGCTCTTTACGGGAATGTAGGTGTCGAAAAGGTAAACTTAGGGTTTTGGGTCTAAATATGCGTTTTTCACATTTTTGCCGATTTTTGGAAAACGGGTCATGCTGGGAGAGCGTGCTTGGATTCGTTTTTTTCGTCTCGTTGTGCTCTTTACGGGAATGTAGGTGTCGAAAAGGTGAACTTAGGGTTTTGGGTCGAAAAATGCGTTTTTCACATTTTTGCCGATTTTTGGAAAACGGATAACGTGATGATGACGTGCGTGATAGTATGTTTTCGTCTCGTTGTGCTCTTTACGGGGATATAGATATGGAATAGGTTAAAAGCTGGAAACATGTTTTTTTTAGTCACAAATGGGTTTTGTGATTTTCCCTCATATTGTGAAAACCGAAAACGTGAGAATGACGTGTGTGATAGTATTTATTTCGTTTCATTGTCCTCTTTACGGGGATATAGATATGAAAAAGGCAAAAAGCTGGAAACATGGTTTTCTTATGGAAAAGGTGTTTTTTGTTCATTTTCGCGTTATTTGGAAAACGAATGAGGCGATTTTTATGATGGTTATGTCGATGTATTTATGTCGTTCTGTTTACGGGAATGTAGGTATGGAAAACCTAAAATGATGGTTTCCGTTATTTTTTTCGAGATCGTTGAGGAAAACGGGGAAAAAATGTAAGAAACCAGATTTGAAGTCACGTTATGTTATGCGCTATGATGTTAGTAAAACATTTATGCATTATTATTATTATTATTTGTCTTGACTGGTCAGGGCTCACACGCAGAGAGAGAACATGTTTAATGCAATGAGAATTGAAAGCATTGAAGCTAGCCCACGGCGATCCAGACAGACACAGGTCTTATCATCGTACGTGCCTCGCAGCAGAGAGAGATAAGAGGCTGGTGTCATTATACAGTGTGCGGATTTATAATGTGTATGTCATAGCCTAGGTTCATTATGGACTCATCATGCAACGCAAAGTTTGAAACAATGAGTGAGTGTATAACATCATGATAACAGATTGGCATGGGCTCGAACAAAGCGGTTATTGGACATGTAATAAACAAAAGGGTGGGAATAATGAAAGGTCATATGATACATTTTTTTTATTTTTTATTTTTTTCAAAATAATTAAATAGGGTTTTATTACAAAAAATTATGTTTATTGACCCATGAATTATACGTGGAAGGAAAACCTAACCACTTTACAAAATATTTTGCACCTTTGACTTTAATTACTCGTTCAATGAGATAATCGTTGGGATATAATGTTTTTTGCACTTCTTCATAATAGAATCGTCCCTGAATGGGTTGACCGCTCTGATCTTCTAAGAGATACGTCACTGGTTGACCTAGCTTGACTTGGCGAATTTTAAAAATTTCTGTCGACCATTGTGGAGTATACGATTTTGAAAACACACTTCTATGTTTACTAATGCGAACAAAATCTCCAATTTTAAGGCGATGTCGCCTTGGATCTACCCTTTTTATAGGGTTAAACAGTCTATTGAGTCTGGGTAGGTTCTTGGTGACGAGGCGAGGTTTCATGCCGATGGTGGAATGAATGGTGTTGTTGTAGCGAGACACAAGTTGAGGTAACCAGTCTATCCATCGATAGGAACCATGTATTGTAAACTCTTTCCACATATAACTTTTTAATGTTCGATTGAACCGCTCGACCACACTGGCTTTGAGATTGCTATAGGTGGCATAATGGTGAATATCCTTAGATTTGAGAAAACTGGAGAAATCCTTGTTGAAAAATTCTTTCCCCTGGTCGGTTTGTAACAAGTGAGGTTGACGTTTTGATTGTTCAATAATATGTTGAAAGGCCTTTGTGACTAAGATACCAGTTTTATTTTTTACTGGTTGAACAAAAGCCATTTTGGAATAGACATCAATGATAGTCAACATATAGCGTACACCGTCGTTAACGTTAGAATAAGGTATCATTTCAACCAGGTCTGCCTGCCAAAGGTCATCGATTCCTTTGGAAATGACACGACGACGTTCATAAATGCGTCGGGCTGGTTTATGCAATTCATGAGCAATGCCCACTTTGATGGGGGATGGCTTATAAGATAATTTTAGCATTTCGGAGTTGTTGTTCAACGTCGGCGATTTCCGCCTCATGTCCAGTGTGACCAGCTTGTTTTGATGCATGAAGCAAGTATAAGCGCTCTACTAACTGATTGGGATTATTCCAAAAGGTTATATCTAGGTAGGGTTTTAATTTCTTAAACCTTACACCAGAGGCAGAGTGATGTTTTTGCTTACCAAAGATGTTTGCAATGATGGTTTTATATTTTTGGGATATATTGGCATTGACCTGCTGAGAGGATTTATAGTTTCTTTTGTGAGCGTTGGTGTCTAATAAAATGGATTTATATTTAGCAAGGTCCTCGGACGTAAAATCTTGTGTCGAGGGGGTGCGAGAAAATAGCAGCTTTAACAGACCTGGTGTTAATTTATAGTTGATCTTTTTAATGACAGCTTTCGTACGAGCAAATTTAATGGATGAATCCCCAATTTTAAAACTATCATTCTCATAGCGAACACCATACGTGGTATCTGTCTTTCCAATAAATAGAAGGGTCAAATACGGTTCTAGGGTTGCCCCATAATGTTTGATTAAAATGTTTTTGAGTTGAGCTTTATTTTGAGGGGTTGCCAAGACTTGTGAAAACGGAGACGATGTGGAGGAAGACGGTGTTGCCGCTATGACGGAAGATTTTTGTTTTGTTTTTAGAAACTGTTGAAGGGGTGACGATTTCTTTTTTCTTTCAGGACTAAATACACTTTCGCTGTCACTTTCACTTTGTTCATGCTCTTCTTCTTCTTCTTTCTTTTCATGTTCTTGATGTTCTTGTTCACTAACATTAGAGGAGGAGGAAGAGGAGGATTTTACCTGTCGTGTGGATTCTGTTTGAGTAAATTTTGAACTTGTTATGGGTTTGGTTTGAGAGGTAGCAGCAGCAGCAGCAGCAGCAGTAGCAGTAGAAGCATTAGGTTTAAATCTCATGGGATCAACCGATGATGGAGCATGTTTTATCATGGGTAAAGGATTGACGTTTTTTAAACGTTGCAATTCACGAAATTTATGTCGAATCGTATTTCGTGCCTCAATAATACGCTGCATGATTTGAACATGTTTCTTGTACCCTATGGCGTTCGCCATGGTAAAGGTAAAGACACACTAACAGGAAATGTCCAACCCTAGGTCTTTTTAAACAGAAATAAAATGATCAAAACCCAAGCGATAACGTCCCTCACATCGTTCACTCTGTTTATTTATGACCAAACAGGCATGGGGATGATGGTTCCAACACGAAGCACACAATTGCGTGAAAGCTGTAAAGGACATATCTGGATTCACATGATCTTGAAAAATATGATAGAGATTTCTAGAGTCTTGGCGGAAGAGAACGATGAGATTGGCATTGTCACGAATCAACTGTTTGGGGATTTTGGAATAGGTCTGAGCTAGATAAAAACAATCCACTTGTTTATGGCGTCCCATACTAAAATACTCTTGAATAATGGCCTGTCGTTGAGTGGCAATATCATCAAAAATTATAATGGAATCTGGTTGAATGCGGTCTGGTTGAATGACATCTTGAGGTGAGGTGAATGTAAAATAGCCCATGGCTTCTTTATTTAACGAAGACATAATTTGTTCCAGATACACGTACAGAGGCTGGTACAAGGATTTGGCAAAAATATAAATATTTTGAAATCGTAGGCCATGAGGTGCGGTAATAATGTTCAGCAAAACATTGGTCTTTCCACAACCCGAAGGCCCTACCATAATACATCGAACGGTAGATGGGAATAGGGTGCCATGACGTTTAGGTTCGCACACGGACAGTGATAGCTCTGAAACCAAATCAGAGACGGGCAAAGCATGGGGTTGTTTCATTAATTCCATTGTGTCGATGAGTGAGTTTTTTTCATGTGTGTATAAGGTTTATATATATAGGCAAACGGTGAGTAAGAAAGGTTAGTTAACGTCTATCACCATGGACGTGTTTGGGAGAGCTCGTGTAACCATGGCCACGGCCGCCTCTTTGTCAAAACAGTCACGAGAGGTGGCAACAAAAAGCTATGTCGATCGCAAAGTGCAAAGTGTCTATCACATGGCCCCGAGACTAACCGCTGAGGGCTATTCAGCCAATCATCATCGTATTATTGATGTGCAAGAGCCTCGAGACGAAAATGATGTCTGCACGAAACGTTATGTGACCTATCAAATGAAAAGGCTTTATAAATTTGTCCCATGTGTATTTTTAGTGTACCTGTCAAATCAAAAACTGGACAATGACGAAAACCATTCCCCACCACCACTACCACTGGTGAATGATGATCTTACCTATATGCTTGCTTCCGGTTTAAGTCGTTATCGACTGCATTATGATGGTGTCATTCATATTAAATATGCCATGCCTGATGAGAAACATTTAAAAATACAACTAAACGGTGATAGAGTGTTGGCCCACAACCATCAAAGAGTAAATGTGGGAGATGAATTATCCTTTCATCTTATGCTTACGTTTGAGGAAAAGGAAGCTGGGAAAACGGTGAATGATTTCCCGCTTTATATAGAATTGGAATATAGTGCTATGAAATAAGGTTCTCTACGTTAGTTGTTATCGAATGTTTGCTGTGAAAGGTTCACCAAGTAGCAGCATGGTGAAAAAAAGATATGCTATGAACATGAAAAAATCAAATCTCAAAAAGAGAAAAAAGCCAGGTCGGGAACCAAGTCGATCTGCCTCACACCCAGTGTTAAAACGTAAAAAAACTAAAAAAAATCTAAAAAGAGTGGCTATCGAAAAAGCTTTACAAGCGGTGCGATTGTCTACAGCTCCGAAATCGCAGCATTATGTATCGATAAAAAGAAAAGAAAGAAAGCAAAAACGTGGGCGAGTCATTCCTGTTGCTAAGCGTGGGGGTTTTTTGCCGGCTTTATTTGCAGGGTTGGCAGCTTTGGGGTCCCTTTTGGGTGGTGCCAGCGCTGTAGCGAAAACCATAAAAGCCGTCGAGCAAGGCAAGCAACAACTCAAAGAAAGCGAGCGACACAATAAAACGTTAGAAGCCATTGCGATGGGAGCTAGAAATGGCAACCCTTTAAAGCCAGTCTTTTATCCACAAGGTAATGGCCTACCGTCTAAGGAAAAAAAAAAATGTCCATCTTCATCGATAAGCGCTTAAGCCAACTGCCTCGTCATGCCATGACCCATGAAGAAGTGGAAAGCTATGCCAAACAACTAAAGATTTCTCATTTTCGAGGTGTATTTATGCGAAATGAATTACCTAAAGCACCGTGGAAAGAAGAACGAGCCATGATGAATTTAGATGATGATGCAGGCCCAGGAACCCATTTTGTAGCCTATGTGAAACAAGGTTCCACAGTATGGTACTTTGACAGTTATGGAAATTTACCACCCCCGATCGAGTTGATACGTTATTTGGGAAACCGGGTAAAGATATTCTATAATGTGAATCGTCAACAAACCTTTGACAGTCAAGAGTGTGGCCGTTTGAGTTTACATTTTTTATATAAGAGGTCGCGTTAAGCCATCAGTTTCATCATTATGAATGTCAACGCCAAGACCTTTACCGTGCACAGTCGCGGGCCTGAAGTGTCCCTGGATTTTTTCCCTCCCATTGAATTGCATCCCGAACAATCCTATGTGCTAGGATTAATTTCTTTGGAAAGTTACAACAGAATTTACAATATTCAAGTGGATATTAATGACAAATTTTATTATGATGATTATATGTTGACACTACCCCCTGGAGGTTATACTATAGACGATGTGCATGAGGCCATTAGCGTGTCGATGATAAAACAATTTGGTGTCAAACCATTTGCGGATGGGACACACAAATTTGAACTTACAGCCAATACAATAACTCATCGCTGTCGTATTTTCTCTACGTTTAACATTGACTTTGAAACACGAGTTCATTCTATTGGTCCTTTATTAGGATTTAAACCAAGAGTGTTGGCAGCTCAGCAACCCCATGAATCAGATTATCCAGTGAAATTCATCGAGGACCATCACATTTCTGTAACTTGCAATATTATTAGAGACGTATTTACGAATCAAGAACAAAGCCATTCCCTGTATGATTTTATTGTCACCTCTCCTTGCGGCTATATTATTCGTGAAAACCCTTCAGTGGTTCTCTATCATCCTGTGTGTGTCAGTGATATTAGTAATATTACCTTACGCTTAGTGAATAGAAACCAACAACTGATTGCTTTGGACGCCAACACCCCTGTGACCTACAAGTTGGTTTTAAAGACGCTATGAAATTTATCTATAAAGCAACAACAACGTCTACGAGCTCGGTTAGTTGCCCGCCGTGTATGAAACGGTTGACACGGGTAAACCGACAACGCTTAGAACGCCTTGGTTATACGCTACACCCCAATCATGAACAAAGAGCTGTTGCAAGTGTTAAATCCCATACAAGTGGAAGATGGCGTCGTGCGCATTGATATGCATTCCTATCAACCTCAAGCAACAGGTCTGAATAACAATGACGAGATTCAATTCATAATTAACAATCAAGATATTTTTACTCTACCTCATGAAAGTGTCCTTCAAATTGAGGGTAAATTAATGAAAGCAGATGGCAGTACGCCCACAACGTCTGCGTTGGCGAATCATGGTTTGGCTTTTCTGTTTTCTGAAGTACGTTATGTGATAAATGATATTGTCATAGATATGACTCGAAATGTGGGCATGACTAGTCTTATGAAATTATATCCATCCTATAGCGAGGAGGAAAGTAAAACGCTTTCTATGGCAGGATGGTGTCCCAACAGTAGCAATAACTGGCTAGTTCATACCGATGGCACTTTTACAGGCTTCCTACCCTTAAAATTACTCCTTGGCTTTGCCGAAGATCACAAGCGTATTATTTTAAACGCAAGACAAAGTTTGTATCTGGTGAGAGACCGCAGTGATTATAATGCACTGAAAGGAGCCTCTGACCAAGTGATAGACTCAAAAATTCAACTGCTTCGATTACTATGGAAAGTGCCCCATGTGACGCTATCGGATCGTAAAAAGCTAAGCATGTTAAATTTGGTGCAAAAAGATAAAGCCTTGCCTATCGCCTTTCGAAGTTGGTGTCTGCATGAATACCCCTTGCTACCTACCACTGACACTCATAGTTGGAGTGTCAAATCGGCTCGCTCTACCGAGAGACCCCTCTATGTTATTATTGGTTTTCAAACCAATAGAAAATACCAACAAAGCAAAGATGTCACCTTGTTTGATCACATTCACTTGAGAAATATACGACTATTTTTAAATAATGTTTGCTTTCCCTATGAGGGGTTGGAACTCAATTTTTCAAAAAATAAGTTTGGTCCCCTTTATGACATGTTCGCTAAATTTCAATCGTCTTATTATGAAAAACAGGATTGTCCTATGTTGTCGCCACAAGGGTTTAAAGCAAAAGCACCACTGATTGTTTTCGACTGTTCGTATCTAGAAGAATCTATGAAAATCACCACCATTGATTTAAGGGTAGATTTTGAAACACAAGAAAATGTCCCAGACCATACCAGTGCCTACTGTTTGATTATTCATGCTAGACAAGTGAAATATCATCCTTTGTCCAATTATGTCACCAGCATGTAAGCCATCTGTGGTCGAATGAAAACAAAAAAAGATCATCATTCATAGGATTGATGATAAGCGTCTGCATGCACAGTATCTGTTGCGCTCTGGCACTGTGCGCACATACGACAACAACAAACATCATGTGTCCCTCAATAAGCAACAGCAACAACAACAACGTGACAGACAAACCATGGAATTTAAAATGTGAATTTAATCGTTTGAAAACTTTTGAAGCATGGACAGTTCCCTTTATGGATTGTGGAGAATTGGCTGCGAGCGGATTTTATTACTTAAAACGTGGGGATGTGGTCAAGTGTATTTTTTGCAACATTGAAATTGGAAACTGGGAAATAGGGGATCGAGCCTTTAGCGATCATCAGCGATGGAGTCCATCCTGCCCTTACCTCAATCGCTATGATGTGGGCAATATTCCATGGAGTTTGAATTATCCGGTTATTGTACCAGACCCTACAGAACTAGGAGATACCTGTGGACCGTATGTGCAAACTATTCATTTGAATGCTGTTCCAAATTAAGCCAACACACTTGTTTGTAATAAAAGTGTAAGTTTTTTTTTTGTTATGAATAAAACCTCAACAAATATTTCGCTGTTGTTCAATTCATTTTTTCCTTTTTTTCCCTAAAGTCCTTTGATTTTGCCATGTTAAACCATGGCATGGGTTAGTTGTTGATTAGACGTCAATGAGGTAACAAGTAAAAATAAAAAAGCATGATGCGTACACTCATCGTGGATTGTCAGGGGTTTAAAATTGCAGACAACAAATTTATATTTAAGGAAGTTGCTTTTATCGATTGTAGTACGTTTTGGGTGTCTAACCCTATTCATTTGGTGTTTAAACCTCCCTATGCTTTCGAGTTGCTTAGTGAAAAAGATAAAAAACAGAGCCAATGGATTGAAAATCATTTGCAGTTAGCATGGAACAAGGGTGATATTTCTTACAAGTATCTTGACATTGTCATGAAAGCCCATTTGTCCTCGGCCAATGTCTTATTTGTTAAAGGGAGTGAAAAACGCCAGTGGCTTCAACCATTTCTACCCTCTCACTGTCAATGTATTGACCTTTTAGATCTGGGTTGTCCATCCCTGCAAACGCTTATGGACACTTGTCCTTGCGACAATATTCAGAATAAAGCCTTAGCGCATGCATGGCAATTGTTTCATTGGCTCACCACGAGTGCATGTTGGGAGTTGTTCAATAAAATGAAAACTGAAAGTGTATCGTCCAATGATAGCAGTGAGACGTGTACACGTGAGGTGATAACATCAACGTTATAGACATGGACGCCACTACAATCGACAAGGCTATTGGAAAGTTCTTTGTGTGCAAGAAAAAACTGATTAGCTTTACACAACATGAATTATTAGCACTACCTAAATCATTTCTTTTTTATGTTGCTGCCAACGCTGTCAAAGAAATTTGGGAAAAGGCGCCTGCCGAGTGGACTAACGACTCTGTATTGAGTGAACTACAACCATGCAGTCATTTTTCCCATCACAAGCAATTAACCATGGCAAAAATACCTTCCATTCGACAGTGTGCCACATGCCAATTAATGAAATTATATCATGGTCATAAAACTCAGTGTAAAGACATTGTTTCATCATTCCATGGCTGTCATGCGGAAAACAACCACCACCTACCATGCTCGTCAGGAGCTGCCGACAAACAACAACAGCAAGAACAAGAACAAGAACAAGAAGAAGAAGAACAACAAAAAAAGTGTTTTTCACCGATTGAAACCTCTATGTCCCAGGTGTACTGGCCGTGGAATTATTGATAACATTATTAAAAACTTACCATTCGAAGCTCACTTACCTGCTTACAGCTTTTGCGGCCCTGGTACTCGTCTTCAAGATCGTTTGAGGAGAGGGAATATGGGAATCAATGCTTTGGATCATGCATGCCTTAATCACGATAAAGCCTATGAAAACAGTGATCCCACACTAAGACGCATTGCCGACAAAGTCTTGTTAAGCATTGCCAAGCAACGATTAACAGCTTCAGATGCCAGTCTAGCAGAACGAATGGCAGCATTTATAGTGATTGGTGCTATGAAGAGCAAATTACTTTTATCTAGATATGGACTTTAACGTAATGAATTTATTTAAAAAAATGTATAGTATCACTGTTATCATGACAAAAAAATAAATAAAAAGACAAGAGTCCATGTTGTGTTTTTTTCCATTATTATTATTCACTCATAGTTTCATTATTATAATTATAAATGACAAACAATAAAAAAGGGACAGCAGTGCATCGTTAAAAATTATTACTAATTGTAGTAAATCTATTTTTTCAATCACAAACAATAAAAAAAGGACAAAAGTCCATTATTTTGACTAATAGTTTCATTATTATTATTATAAAAAATTATATATACATGGTAATTGTACTAAACCTATTTTTTTTAAATCACAAACAATCAAAAAAAGGACAAAAGTCCATCATTATTCATCAGCTTCAAATGGCAGTCTAGCAGAACGAATGACAGCATGAAATCTTTTATCTACTCTAGAACCAGTTTTTTTTTTGTTAAACGCTTATTATTGAATAAAATAACATGTTACTAGAATTTGATCATTATAAATTACAATAAAAATTGCTTAAAAATTGCTATAAATGCTATTTTAAATCACAAACAATAAAAAAGGACAAAAGTCCATTATTTTAACTAATAGTTTCATCATTATTATTATAAAAAATTATATATACATGGTAATTGTACTAAACCTATAAACAAACAAAAAAATCTACCATTAAGCATAAGTTTTGAAAATTTATTTTTATTATTATTTATCATGGTAAACGTTGAGCAACAATTAATAAACGTCAAACTGTTGAGCCCAAAAAATAATTTTATTTTATTATAGTTATTGAAGAGTAGGGCATGAATAAACAAAAAAGTTACGGCTAGCGTACAATGATTATTCGTTTTCAATTTTTACAAAACGAACCATGCATCGATTATTTTTTTCACCCTCATAAATTAAATACACAGGGTGAATACTGGAATTGACATCTTCCATGACATTATCAGGTAGGTTATTAAATCGTGTGGGAAGAAATGTCTCAAAGTCTTGACAAATGCAAAGAGCTCGTTCACCAAATTTGGTTATCAGTTTTTGAATTTTATGTATGCGAAAGGGTGTTTGCGTAGGCAATTCACTCATTTTCTTGCGTGCAAAGCCACAATCTTGACCAATGGCGTTCAAGGCGTCCATGGTTGTCTATAACCAAAGAAAAGAGTGTTACTTTCTAACACTCTCGTTCTTATATTACAACAACAATAACTTTGTACATCAAAGTGTGTTGTTTTTTTTTAATCCTGAGTGTTTATGACCTGAATTTGTAGATAGATAGATAGTATTGGATAAAAATATAATAATAATGTTTGTATCATTTTTTCAGTCAAAACATACATTTGGAAATTATTTAATAGGAAATGTTTTATCAAAATTAAGTGTGTGAATCATTTTCAAGATCTCTCTCTCTTGGAGGTAAATGCATGTCTCTGTTGTGAATGGGAATTAGCCTATCATTCCCTATTCGAATGACTTGTATTCGTTTGCTCTGTTGTTGTGCAAATTCACACAACATTCTGTTAAATAAATAGTATCAACAAATACTAAGAGCAAACATGGAATGCTTTTGGTAACCTATAAAAAGGCAAAGTTAACACGCTATGCATTTAATAACCATGTCTACATCCAACAAAACAAAGTTCAAAACTACAAATTTAAACCAGTGTGTATGTGTTTATCAATGTGTATACACGATAAACTAAAACAAACAAACAAACAAAATAGCCAAATGTATTCTAAACGTCAAGTATGCACCTGAAAGCCGAATGTAAACAAAAAAAGCGATAATCATTACATCATGTGGCTAGTTTCTAACAAATCTCATTCTATGAGGCGAATATTGATTCATAGGTAAGCCAAGACAAAGTTGGCGAAATGCTTGTTGTCGATACGAAGTGATTGGTTCCTCAGCAGGAAATTTATAAAAATGAAAACAAAACATTTGAGAGGTTATTGGAAAATAAACATTAAACAGGGGTTTTGTACATATTGTACACCAGAAATCTGGAAAATGATCCTCGTCAGCTAATTTAACAATCACTTGATTCATGGTTAAACCGTACCATGCTTTATGAATCACTTGCGTGGATACATTATTTTCAAAGCCAAAATTTAGCATACAGGATTTACAAAAGTGATGCCCTGGATCATAAACTATGTCATCATCCATAATGATGTCATAAAACATGGTATCAATGCGTACTTTCGTGTTTCTATATTCTGAAGGATAGGCCACACGTTGAGGATTATGAGACATCATCGTGGCATATTCATTGAACGTGGTGTGTTTTGTGACGATAAAACGATCTTCATCATGGCTCATGATTGAATCTGAAAAGTAGTCGTTGCCGTTTACTAAGTGAATAAATAAAAATACTATGTACTATATACACTGTCTGTCCCCTAAGTCAATGGCAAAAATAAAATAAAAAATAAGCAAAACACAAATAAATAACCATCTGTCTGTTGACTTCTTTAGGTTAGGTTAGGAAAAAAACATGTAACAGGTTAAAGAAACAATTTCTGTTCAGATATTTCAAATATATCACCACTCATAACTCTAGCCATAAAGTGAGAGTTTTGTCCACAGTAAAAGCAGCAGATTATTATTATTCTTTTGTTCTTGCATGAGACCTACTAAGCCACACCCTAGTGTGGGCTATTAAGCCGCATGCCTACTGAGGGTGAATGGTCACCTTGCCGAAACATGAGGCCTACTAAGCGACAACAATAGTGAGGGTGGCTACTTGTTTGTTTTTTTCCTAACCTAACCTAAAAAGTCAACATGTTTTTAATCTAGCCTGTGCACAGTGAACCATGCAAACGTTGATGCATGGTTCTCTTTAAGCGTTGACAGGCAAATAGCACAAGACATACAGTTTATGTACAACTATTTACAGGCATTCACACATCCATGCATACACCCATGCACGCAGGTTAAAAAACAAAAATTATATGATACACTACAATTTTTTATTTTTATTCCGAGGCTCAAGATGGCATCTCGCATTTGATAGCAACCAAACCAAACACTTGCCGTGTTGTACAACAACAATAGCTACAACCACTACTGGTTGTAACCAAATGGGACGCTTGTCATCATATCCTGACACCACTGTCTCTTGTCGTCTAACAAAGCGAGTGTTTGTTTTCGCTGCTTCATTAAAAATAAATCATGATTTTTTGAGAGAATCCTAAACTGACTATGTGCCATGGCTGTGTGGGTCTGAAGGACATGTAAATAATCATCCACACAGAGACGTTTAACCACATGCTGGCTAATCCCTTTGGCTCGCATAGATTCGCATTGATCCACCTGTCGAAAACTATACATTTTCGGAGCGAGACCTACAAACTCAGTCATCATGGTGTCTGAACACTCATCTTTCATTAAACCAATTTCTTTTTTGTTCAGACGGGGGATATCGAACACGTTCTTCTCACTAAACGAGAACGTGTCAAACCATTTTGGGTTTTGTTTCATAACGACATACGGATCACAGTCACGGATATGGTAAATAAAACTATCCGTGTCTGTATATAACAAGGAAATGGTACCAAATCGCTGTATTGCAAAACCATAATGGAATTTATACATGTGCAATTTTGAAAAATCTAATATGACTTGGCCTAAATAGATAGGCTTATTCATGACCACTTTAGTTTTGGCAAGTTCAATAGTCAGTAGATCATGATCAATAATGTTTAAAGATTTGAAATTTGGTTTTGCAATATATTTTTGAGCCCCCCATCTGCCATGCCATGTATTGACCAACTTAATGTCCCTATACTGCCGTACATTTTCCAAACTCTTGCCATAGATACAATTATTCATCAGTTTAAAAAAATTGATTTGAAATGGCTGAGTGGCACTTTGTCTGTGACTGGTATTTAAATCCATGTATGGTTTCAACCACGGTTTCTGACAAAAAGAAATACCTCTATGGATTTTTTTCAGGGTTAAGCCCTGAGCTAAACATTCTACCAGCATGTCAATATGCAACACATAGTGATTTTTATCATACAAGGTACCCATCAATTTCTTATGATTGCCCTTACTCTCGGGCGGCACCATTTTCTCTATGCAAAAGGGGAAATCACCATGACGCTGTCTGAGATGGGGGGGATAAGCTAAGTCGACATCAAGAACATACCCTACGTCCTGTTGCTTGCTAGCGCTATGCACATTAAAATCTTTAATTTCATCCTCAGACAGCCAGACAAAGTTTCTGTATGGCAGTGGTCGACTCATAGCGTGACCGTATAAATTGTTTACGTCGAAATACATTAGATAGGATTCTGGTTCTTCGGGACAATAATCAGGCATGTAATGATTATTTGCCTTGGCATGTCGCTGATTGAGCGATACGAATCCCCCACGAATCCCTTTTTCCATCATGAGTACCATATCGGGATCCGTCAGTAAATCAAGCTCAATGTGGGTAAATTTGAGGGCGGCGTCCCAACTTAACCCTGGACTGGTATAGTAGTGAGCGGGGTCAAGGCCATAAATCCTGTGACATAGCTGACGAAACGTTTCAAAAACGTCGGTCAACAACAACACGTCTAATTTTAAGTAGTGCATAGCATACTGGCCCATGGTTTCTATGCCAAACACTCGCCAAACATGCTGTGCATGGGCATAGTCTTCTTCACTGATGGTGCTTTGAGTCAATTGAGAAAAGAATTTTTCTCTTGGCGGCAAAGTCGTTTCTTCAAGCACCTCGTAACTTTCCACATAATCGTATGGAAAATGGCCTTTACGAACACACAATTTAAATTGATTTGTATCCGTAAAGTGGGAATGGGTATGTTTCAACTCATCTTGGCTTAAGCCTTTCACAAGACTATCCAGCGAACTAGACATAAACTTGAATGAGTCGAGAAAGCGAATGCTCATGCTTCCTTTTCTCCATGAAAGTGAGGTAAAGCTCTCATGGTTCTTAGCCAAAATGCTGAATTTGCTCATATCTACATGAGCAAATTGTTTTACAATGAAGTGAAGGTCATACCGGGAGAAATTGTGTAAGAAGACAGGGAGGAAGCGAGGTGTAGAGTACTTCAAATTGCATTCGTTATGGGCAGCACCTCTAAAATGCCCTGTCCTATGGCAGTGGTCTCTTACTTTTTTTTCTCCGCCTAAGATTGGCTTTTCACATATGTGGCAGGTGGTGGCTTGATCATATTCTCTTTGCTGTACGTCATTCATCTGAATTGGTACAGGGTTGTTCAAAATAGTTTCTACTTTGCCTGCTAAAGCCGCCATTTGATCAACAAACCACCGCGCACAATCCTGACCTTTATGACTTACATACTCACATTGTGAATTATCATAGTGACAGACAACATAATAGGCTACAGCAAAAGGCTCATGTTTCTGCACTGGATAGGTTGAGCTTGTATGGGGGCTTGGTTCACATCCCTGAATGGGAACAGTAAGGGCCTCAAAATCAGCGTAAACAGTAAATGGTACCATCTCTTGTTTATTAGTGGCCTTAAATTTTAAGACTGCGTCATTCCCTTCGGGCAAGACTAGCTTTACTGCCGTCTGCCCTTCACAGTCTTCCGTATGTCGTTTCAAAAGTTCATCAGTTGTAAAATACTGAAGGCAGCGCTCACAAATGTGTTTTGCACACTTATGGTTAGACACTTGGCTGCTCACCAATTTACTTAAATTCTTTATCCAACAGTAATGGCTTTTATCCCCATCAGACAGGAAAAGCAGGTGAATGTGATGTTGCTTTACCTGTTTGGTGGCATACAAGGGGCCCACAATATTGGATCCTTCGATGCCATACACCATGAAAGAGAAATTTGGATTATCTTTCTCAAATAAATGAATTTTATCTAGAGGCATGGGAAATGAAACACGCTCGAGATTGAGAGTTTGTTTCATGTGGTTAAACAATTCTTTGTACTGCCCTGGCAAATGACCATTTCTGTCTTGACAGGGTTGCAGGCAGCTCACTATACTCCACAAAAAGCAGTAATCGTCTTTGTTGCGTATGTTGATCACTGCCTTTCTGGAAGCGATAAAGCTCGGTGTGGCAATATAGCTACTTCCTGCATTCAATGGATTGTATTTACAAATATTGATTTGCAAATAGGCAATGCTATTGAGGGCCAAGCCACTGGGACCCTCTTGCAACTTATCAAATTTAGTGATAAGCGCTTGAATAGCTTTCTCCTGATACCACGTTTCCAAATTATCGGCTATCAGTACTTTCTCCATTTTTGTACAAAGGTTGAAGGTGTGTTTCTCTTCAACATTATTTTTTATCAATGTAAATTCACATAGTAGTTCGAAGTTTATTTTTAAAGCCTGATGCAATCTTAAGCCTTGTTCACATTCACTCAAAAAATGGGAAAACATAATTCCACAAAATCTTTAGGCGACAGACAGTGATTCGCATTGTAAATTCGGCCTGAGCATACTCGCGTTTTGAAACATTTGGCCAAAGGCTGCCACACTAACACTTCACTCTCTGATATAGACATGATTATAAAATGGACTAATAAACGTGCAACCCTTACCTTAAAATAGGTTAATCCAAAATCTCCAATTCCAAACGACCACACTTATCGATTTTTACTGACTGGCACACACAATCTCGTTCACAGGTAGACAATGGTTGTAGTAATTTGGGCCCCCAGCAGGAAATGATCACCAACAAAGTTGTTATAGTTTTAATATCAACGACAAGGTTTATCTTGTTTTTTTTGTTTCCAATGATTTATCTGAAAAACAAACCAATACAATCCGTTATTAGTCATGGTTATATACATTAAACATGTGCATTCATTCATTCATTCATTCATTCATTCATTCATAAGACTTGCTAAAAACAAAAGGTTTCAAGTGTGCACACATAAATAAGACACTCACTCGAAAATAACAAAGTCATTTACAAAGACTCACCTCTTTTTTTTAATATCGAAAGCGTCAAAGTAGTTAAAACCTATTCACTCCATATATATCTTCATTCTGAAACAATAATAAATACACGCCATAAGTATATAAATTTCCGTGAAATAAATAACATACATTTAACAACAACAACAACAACAATAAAAGTAATGGAACAACATGTACTCACCATATAATGAATTATAATACTTTCAGCAAATGTGCTCTTTGCCGCCACTGTCACTGTCACTGTCTCTCTCTGTCTGCTTTCCCAGACTTAATGATGTTGTTTTTAAAAATCTGCAACAAACGAAATCCCCCAAAAATACCATCAGTCACTAACTTACTTTTCATGCATACACAAAATAACAATAAAACCAATCATGTCATAATTAACAATAATGAACCTACCTTAGTACAAGTATGGCCGCAGTTCACGTAATATTTCACAAAGAGCATAAGGCACTTGCATCCGTCACCTTCAAAGATGAACACGAGAATGATGAGTCTCTCTTACCCTCAGAACATATATGTCTCCTCAACAAGATGCAAAGTTAACACTTTACTTTTTTTTTGTTCCTACGAGTAGGATGTCATGGAGCGCACAAGTCAGAGCGATTCTCACAAGCTTTTGCAATCTCTGCATGAGTATGCGTGGGAATGCAATGATCAGCTTTTCGACAGAGCTGTATGTCCTTCATCGAGATATCGAGTAACACGTCTGGGTCAGATAACAGCCACCTGCATGCGAACAACAGGCTGTTATCTCTCTCTGCTGCGAGGCACGTACGATGATAAGACCTGTGTCTGTCTGGATCGCCGTGGGCTAGCTTCAATGCTTTCAATTCTCATTGCATTAAACATGTTCTCTCTCTGCGTGTGAGCCCTGACCAGTCAAGACAAATAATAATAATAATAATAATGCATAAATGTTTTACTAACATCATAGCGCATAACCTAACGTGACTTCAAATCTGGTTTCTTACATTTTTCCCCGTTTTCCTCAACGATCTCGAAAAAAATAACGGAAACCATCATTTTAGGTTTTCCATACCTACATTCCCGTAAACAGAACGACATAAATACATCGACATGACCATCATAAAAATCGCCTCATTCGTTTTCCAAATAACGCGAAAATGAACAAAAAACACCTTTTCCATAAGAAAACCATGTTTCCAGCTTTTTGCCTTTTTCATATCTATATCCCCGTAAAGAGGACAATGAAACGAAATAAATACTATCACACACGTCATTCTCACGTTTTCGGTTTTCACAATATGAGGGAAAATCACAAAACCCATTTGTGACTAAAAAAAACATGTTTCCAGCTTTTAACCTATTCCATATCTATATCCCCGTAAAGAGCACAACGAGACGAAAACATACTATCACGCACGTCATCATCACGTTATCCGTTTTCCAAAAATCGGCAAAAATGTGAAAAACGCATTTTTCGACCCAAAACCCTAAGTTCACCTTTTCGACACCTACATTCCCGTAAAGAGCACAACGAGACGAAAAAAACGAATCCAAGCACGCTCTCCCAGCATGACCCGTTTTCCAAAAATCGGCAAAAATGTGAAAAACGCATATTTAGACCCAAAACCCTAAGTTTACCTTTTCGACACCGACATTCCCGTAAAGAGCACAACGAGACGAAAAAAACGAATCCAAGCACGCCCTCCTAGCATGACCCGTTTTCCAAAAATCGGCAAAAATGTGAAAAACGCATGTTTTGACCCAAAACCCTAAGTTCACCTTTTCGACACCGACATTCCCGTAAAGTGCACAACGAAACGAAATAAACGAATCCAAGCACGCCCTCCTAGCATGACCCGTTTTCCAAAAATCGACAAAAATGTGAAAAACGCATTTTTTGACCCAAAACCCTAACTTCACCTTTTCGACACCGACATTCCCGTAAAGAGCACAACGAGACGAAATAAACGAATCCAAGCACGCCCTCCTAGCATGGCTCTTTCCATTCCAAGGTCGCAGGGGCTCACCACTTGCTTTTATAAGCAGCTCCCCCACTACCACACTACTAACCTGGGTCCATCTGGCTCCGGATGGTAGCACCCTGAAAGGGCCCCTGCCTAGGGTTACTAGGTGAAACTTGGTCAACGGTCCTGATAGCGGAAGAGGAATCATGGATTCCCAACGGTGGATGGAGCGGAAGAGCCTGGTGGTCTCACCACCAACACAAAATTCCAAATCCAAAAGCGTTTGTTCCCAGATTGGGCGGCCTTTGGTCAGCGTCTGTTTCCCAAGTTAGGGGCGGCTGAGAATAACCTCCTGGGCTCACAACCTTGGTTGTAAATTCGTGGCTCTAGAAGTCACCTCCAAGAAATTATCAATCATGGAAGATTGTGAAGAGTGTGATGTAAGTACCTCAGGTGCACAGGAGTGCACAAACTGACATTCGGATTCTGGGGAGTCTGCAGCATTACACAGGGACGAGTCGGAGCGTCTTGGAACCTCAAACAAGATGAAGTATAGAAGACCTAATTATATGGCTACATTCAATGTTAATTCTCTTTTACAAACAGGAAAATTAAAACATCTTACTGACACCCTCAAAAGCCACAATATTATCATAACGGCTCTCCAAGAAACACGATTCTTGGATGAAAACTGTTTTGATTTTGAAGGATTCAGAATTTACAAAGGAAAAGTAGGCAAAAGAATATTGAAGAACACACCACACCTTGGAACTGGCTTCATAATAGCCAAAAACATTTTGGATTCTATTATTGGCTTTGAATCACAATCTGAAAGACTTTCAACTCTTACTTTTAAATCTGCTAATAGAATATATTCCGTTGTAAATGCACATGCCCCAATAAACGAAGACAATAAAAAGAACAAATAAAAGGTGGAAATCTTTTGCGACCAATTAGATGATGTTTTCCAAAAAATTCCGGAAAAAATAATGTCATACTTATGGGGGACTTTAATGCCCAAGTAGGGAAAGAAAGGAAGTACAAAAGCATTGTCGGCATGTACCCAGCACATAATAGGACGAACCAAAATAGTGTTAGACTAATAGAACTTTGCCAAGCACATGACATGGTCTTAAAATCCACAGCTTTTAAGAAATTACCAAGGAAACAGAAAACATGGATCTCACCCAACCCGCTCTCAGGAGAATTTCAATTAGATCATGTAGCGGTTAAAAGGAAATTTAATAAAGAAATACAAAATGTCAAAGTACTCAGGGGTGCTAACTTAAATTCCGATCACTATCTTTATAAAATAAAACTTGGAATCATCCCCAATAGGAAAATCCGCTCTAACAGACTAAAATATATGAAATACGATCCTGAAAAGATAATGAACTCCAAAGAGTTTTCAATCGCCACTGAAGATTTACAAAATCAAGGCTGGGATCAAATAAAAGAAAGTCTAATAATTAAAGCAGAACAACTTGCTCCACGAACTAAAATCAAAAAACAAGCATGGTGGACGGAAGAGTGTGATAGTCTCATTGAAGTAAGAAGGAAAGCATGGCACCAGTGGAAATCACAGAAAAACGACCATAACAGACCAAAGTTCTTAAATGTTAGAAAATTAGTTACTAAAAATCATAAGAGAATTTAAAAAAACGAGATGAACACATACTTATGCAAATTAATGAAGACTTTCACAGAAGCAATGTACGAAACTTTTATAGGAATTTTAAGAAGAAATTGACTAAGTACAGTCCCCCAACTCTACAACTCCAGGATAAAGAAGGAAATGTTGCTCATAACAACAAAGACAACTACAAAGTATTATCAGAATATTTCGAAAAAATCCTTAACTGTGAGGAACCCATAGAAAAGATGGACTTTTATATATCCCCATCAACCAATCCTGACTCAGAACCTCCAACCATTGAAGAACTCCATTCAATAATATCAAATCTTACGAATTATAAGGCTTCGGGAGAAAATCAAATCACAGCTGAACTTTGGAAGAATGTTAACGAAAATTCTATACAGTCTCTCAGAAATATCTTTGAAGAAAGTTGGATACATGAAAGAATCCCAGATGACTGGAAAACAGCCCTTACACATCCACTTCATAAGATAGGATCCAAAACAGACCCTAACAACTACAGAGGGATATCTCTCCTTGACGTAACATACAAGATGTTCTCCACAGTCCTACTACACAGGGCAGAACCTCAACTAGACCATCAACTTGGGGAATACCAGGCGGGTTTCAGGAAAGGGAGATCCTGTCCGGAACAAATTATCAACCTCAAACACATCATGAACTACCAAAAATCACGGGCTAAATCGTATGTTATCACTTTCATTGACTTCCAAAAGGCATACGACTCTATAGATAGGGAATCCTTATTCTCGGTTCTGAAAGAACTAGACCTCGATAACAAAACTACAAACCTAATCCGAGAAACACTAACTAATACATTCTCCAAAGTTAAATTCATGGGGGAACTCTCCACCTCTTTTGAGATTAAAACAGGTGTTGTTGCTTAAACATCTCTCTGGTAGCAGTTAAAATGAAACACCTCGAGTGCTCACTTAAAATAATTTATTAACTAAATTCTACAACTAAGGAGAACATCTTAAGACTACGACATTGCTCTCCGTGAGACTACACGTGACTCAGGAGCGGGGACCTCACTCAAGGCTGCCCGAGTCGCCTGCGGGGTGCTGCCGTCTTGTGGTTGCTGGGTGAACTACCCTTAGTCCAGAGCGAGGCACCGGACATGCCGCCCATCTAATTTGTTACACAAATTATAAAAAATGATGGCAGTACGTGGACATACTGCTCCAACACAAGTCTCTAGCAATAAATCAAACCACACAATGTAGACAAAAAAACACAAGATAAACACTATATGAACACAAGATAAACACAGGATAAACCCTATATGAACACAAGATAAACACAGGATAAACCCTATATGAACACAAGATAAACACAAGATAAATACACTACACTGGTAGTCCTTTTAGATGAGTTCTTCAGGGAAAAGACTGATCCTGGTTACTGGCCGTTTGTACGACCCCTTGCTCGTCCGCACAGTCACAACACGCACCAGCCCATCAGTCCCAGGATGGAGCTCTTCTATTATCCCGGTTGGCCATGTGAGGGGGGGAGCATTTTCTTCTTTGAGGAGCACCAGCCTTCCTGCCTTGAGGTTGGGTTGGTTGTGGAGCCACTTGGAACGCTGCTGGAGCTGGCCCAAGTAGTCGGTTGACCAGCGTTTCCAGATGAGTCGTCGGCACCGCTGGACCAGTTGCCATCTTGACAGCCGTGATGAGGGCCCTAAGAGACAATCTGGTTCAGGGAACGACACTAAGGGTTCGCCAGTCAAGAAGTGACCAGGGGTGAGGAACGCATACTCATCAGGACTGTTGGGTATCGGGATGATGGGTCTCGAATTTAAACATGCCTCAATTTGTGTGAGCAGTGTTGTTATCTCTTCAAAAGTTAGCACAGTGTTACCAGCAACTTTCTTCAGGTGGGTCTTCACTGATTTTATACCTGCTTCCCACAGTCCGCCGAAGTGAGGGGAGTAAGGAGGTATGTGATGCCAACGAATTCCTTCTTCAGCTGTGAAGTTCGATACGGTAGTTTGATGGTCTTCTGTTCGGATGAAGCGCGACAATTCATTTAGTTTCCTTCTTGCTCCGGTGAAGCACGTGCCATTGTCACTATACATGTGACTGCAGCGCCCACGTCTTGAAATGAACCTTCTTAATGCGGCAATAAAGGCCTCCGTGGATAGATCGCTGACTGCCTCAATGTGTAGTGCCTTGGTCGCCATGCACACAAACAATGCTATGTAGCATTTCTTCTGTATTTTACTTCGTGGGCTTCCATATTTCACATGCAGCGGCCCTCCATAGTCCACACCACAATGAGAGAACGGCTTGCTTGGGGTCACTCTAGACTTAGGCAACTGTCCCATGAGCTGACTGGTGTCATTGGTCTTCACTCGGAAGCATGTTACACAGCTGCGGATCACTTGCCTGATAACAGATCGGCCATTGGTTATCCACCACCGTTGCCGCAACGAGGCTAAGAGAAGTTGGCTTCCTGCGTGCAAAAGTCGTATGTGCTCATTCCAAATAAGCAATTTTGTGACAGGATGCTTAGGGGGCAGTATCAAAGGATGTTTTTGTTGAAATGATGCTTCAGCATTCTCCAGCCTGCCGCCCACCCTCAATAGGTTGTCACTATCCAGAAAGGGGTGCAGAGTGAGAAGTTTGCTCTGAAGTGGCACTGCGTTTCCTTGATGTAAATTATGTATCTCCTGACTGTACGAGCAGCGCTGAACGATGCGGATGATTGCTGTCAGACTATCGCGAAGTTCGTCAGTAGTCAAAGGTCCATGCCGTCTTGCTGCTGCCTCCTGCTTTAGATTGTGAAGAAATCTGAGAATGTATGCAAATACTCTGTGCAGTTTAGTCCAGCTGGAAAAGCGGGTGAAGAGGTTATCTGCGTCATGATTACTCGCCACGAAACACAACCTTACTCCTCGCTGCTCAGGAATTTCGGTTGGTTCAGCAGTGGTTAGTTCAGGCCAGGCTGAAGGATCCGTCGATAGCCAGGCGGGCCCCGCCCACCATAACCGATTGCCTTGAAGTCGATGTGGCTCCGTTCCCCTGGAGATAACGTCCGCTGGATTTTCCTGTGATGAGACATGGTTCCAATCTTGCTGAGAAGTCAGTTGGTGAATTTCCGACACCCTGTTGGCCACATATGTTTTCCAGGCTGAGGAGCTACCTGCAATCCAGGCCAGAACGACAGTGGAGTCTGTCCAGTAATAACGTCGACATGAATGTAGATTAAGGGCTTGAAGCACTCTTTCCATTAGCCTGCTCAGAAGTAGTGCGCCATTCAACTCCAGTCTTGGGAGCGACACTTGCTTCAAAGGGGCTACCCTAGATTTAGAGCAAAGTAAGTGAACGGAGATTGTTCCATTGGAGTTGATGCAACGTAGGCAAGCGCAGGCACCGTAGGCTCTTTCTGAGGCATCAGCAAATCCGTGAAGTTCAACATTGGCATTCATACCGTCTGCGGTCACCTTCCGTGGTACACGAATCTCATTTAGTTTGGGGAGCTGCTGATGTATCTCCTTCCATTGTGCCTCAAGTTCTGAGGGAATTTTACCATCCCAATCGAGGTGTCGTTGCCAAAGGACTTGTATGAACAACTTGCACTGGACAATTACAGGCCCTATGAGTCCCAATGGATCATAAATGGACGCTACATTGGCCAACACTGATCTCTTTGTCCAAGTCAATTTGTTGTGGTTGAGAGCTCCCACGGTGAATTGAAATGAGTCACTACTCGAATGCCATAACAGACCAAGCGTTTTCACGGCGCCATCTTCAAGAGGAAGACTACAAGACACCTGGCTCTCGCGAAGTGTAGGTGGGATAGCCTCCAATACATCGGGATTGTTGGACCGCCATTTGCGGATGGGGAATCCTCCGGTTTGCAGGAGCGATGTGAGGTCCTTGTACAAATGGATGGCTTTTTCAATGGTGTCTGTCCCTGTCAAAAGATCATCAACGTAGAAGTCTCTCTTGGCAACGTCGGCTGCTGTAGGGTGTATGTCTTTACCGTCGAGTGCCACCTGCAGTAAGCAACGGGTAGCTAGATACGGAGCCGCTGCAGTACCGTAGGTTACCGTAGTCAATCGGTACATATCCAGTTGTTGATTCGGAGAACTGCGCCACAAGATTCTCTGGAAGTCTCGGTCTGCTTCATGAATCTGGATCTGTCGGTACATCTTCTCGATATCTGCTGTTAGCGCATACTTGTGTGTGCGGAAGCGAAGAACGATCGAGAACAGATCCTGCTGAACAGTTGGCCCAACCAGCATCACGTCATTCAGGGAGATCGACGAAATTGTTTTAGCCGACGCATTGTAGACAACTCTGACCTTGGTAGTGTTGCTCGTGTCCTTGATTACTGCGTGATGAGGCATGTAATAAACAGGTTTCTGCTGGTCACTACGATCGACAAGTTCCATGTGTCCTAGTTGGCGGTATTCATCCATGAATTTGATATACTCATTCTTCAGTTCAGGTTGTCGATGCAATTTCCTCTCGATATAGCCAAAGCTCCTCCTGGCATTGGCAGACGAGTCACCAAGTTCTCCTACTGCTTCTCGTAGTGGAAGTCTCACTGTGAACCTGCCCGACTTATCACGCGTGAATGATTTCCTAAAATGCTCCTCGCATTGACTTTCTTCCTTGGAATGGCTACGAGTCGTCAGCTCCTCCTGTTCCCAAAAGCGTTCCACCTGTGTGTGCAAGGCTTCAGCCGTGGATAACAATGATGTTGTTCCATTCTTACGTTGTTGAACTGAGTGAGGGGGTAGACATCCAGATAGCACCCAACCAAGTTGTGTATTTTGAAGAGTAGGGTAACCTTCTCTAGATTGTTGTTCGGGTCTCAAGACTTCAAAGAACACAGTAGCACCTAACAGCAGATCTATCTCCTTAGGCTGGTTGAAATTAGGGTCGGCTAGTGGAATGTTGGCGGGCAGTTGCCAGTCCTCGCACTCTATTCTTGATGAAGGCAGCGGGCCAGTGATCTGACGCAGGACAGAACCTACTATATGCCGACTATAAGTACCAACTCTCGACTCTATCTGAAGTTGACAGAAGTGAGAGGATTCAGTCGCTCGCGTGTTGCTAATGCCATTGATGGGCATTGAATGCCGATTCAGTTTGATACCCAACCGGTCCACTAAGTCTCGAGACACGAAGTTCATCTGTGATGCACTGTCTAATAGTGCTCGGCATTGATGCATTCGACCTTCGCTATCCCTAATGTTAACAATGGCAGTTGATAGCAATACTTCATTGTGAGGGCAAGCGCCTCTGACAGAACAATATGCTTGGTGTTGGGATGAAGTGTGTGACGAGGTAGCAGTACGGTCCATATTCTGGTCTATATGTAACATTGTGTGGTGACTTTTATTGCGTCTTCGGCAGTTACCTGCGTTGCAATTGTTGGCTATGTGGTCATTTCTCAAACAATTGAAACAGAGATTATGTTCCCTCACAATACCTATACGGCCATTTACGTCCATGTATTTGAATTTTGGACATTTATGCAGACTGTGTGATGTCTTACATAGCACACAATAAGGTGACGTGGTGACGAAGGCTCGGTGTTGTCCCCTTGAACTTGTACCACGCTTGACCTCATCTTGGGTTACAGCAGCTGTCTTGTTGGACGTGACTATTTCTAAAGTTTGGCAATTACTTTCCAAGAATTGAATTAGGTCCTTCAAGCTGGCATGCACTTCATTTGACGTACCGTTCTCCCATTGTTTCCTGAGATTGAGACTGATTCTTTCCAAAACTAAGTGTGAGAGCATAAGGTCATGCAAGGGCGTTTCAATTTTTAGAGCCTCTATGGCATTTGAGTTGCTGCAAAGTTGATTAATTAGCGAACGCAGCTCTTTAGGAGAATCATGCTTTGCGTTAGGGAGTGACAACAATTCCTTGATGTGAAGGTCTGATATAAGTCTGGGATTGTGATACCGACTGCGAATCAATTCCCAGGCGACCTTGAAGTTATCCTGTGAAATTGGTAAATTCTCAATTAGGTGGTGAGGTTCGCCAGACAAACATGATAGAAGATAATAGTATCTTTGAATGTCTGTGATTGTATCATTATTGATGATCAGCGCTACAAAGGTGTCATAGAAATGCATGAAATCTTGTAGAGCACCACTGAACTTGGGTAGTGAAATAGTTGGAAGTTTTAGGGCGCAACTATTGCTCATGTTATCACTATTTACAGGCGGAGGTGTGTGTGTATGTTCGGGGCACAATAGCGTTTCCATTTTTGACTTAATGTCCAGGCATAAATCATCAAAGGCTGCTCTATCTAGATCATGTGCTTCGTTTTCAGGATCATCGATTTCCAATTGTATCTGAGTGTCATTATACTCATCCATTAAACTCGCCAACGATTGTTTCCTAACTTTAATGTCATTAAGATTCCCACCTGCTGCAAATGCATTCACGAATATACTTAAGCGAGTCACGCGAGATTTGATGACTGCTCTTTTCTTTGTTAATACACGTTTTTGATTGGCATCCATAATAACCCGGTAAGAAAGGACAGAAGGAAATGTTGAACCAGATTGTACTCACCGATGCTGTCTTCAATGTTGGTAAGCTTATCTGTCGACAGCGGTCTCTGGTGGATGTTCCTGCAAGTTCCGTTCTCTAGCACTCCTGGCGGGCATGTATGGTAGCTGACGTAAGCGGACTAGCACCTCTCAAGATGGCGTCCTACGGTCATGGCGTGGTTGTGCTATTCAAGATGGCTATTTACAGAATACGAATTTATTTCTACCGTTATATATGTATATATTTTGTATTCTTATACCGCACTTTGTATTATTAGTCACAGTTTGATTTGTAACATAAGTCATGCACATTTCATCACTAAACAGGTACACTTGTTTCACAAAAATCCCACATGTTGGCACACGAATAAGTTCGAAGTTCACTTTTTTCTATAATCCGGCATTAGGAGGACCAAAATGTTGTTGCTTAAACATCTCTCTGGTAGCAGTTAAAATGAAACACCTCGAGTACTCACTTAAAATAATTTATTAACTAAATTCTACAACTAAGGAGAACATCTTAAGACTACGATATTGCTCTCCGTGAGACTACACGTGACTCAGGAGCGGGGACCTCACTCAAGGCTGCCCGAGTCGCCTGCGGGGTGCTGCCGTCTTGTGGTTGCTGGGTGAACTACCCTTAGTCCAGAGCGAGGCACCGGACAACAGGTGTACGGCAAGGAAATGGACTTCCTCCACTGCTATTTAACTGTGCCCTAGAAAAAGAAGTCAGAGAGTGGAATGTGAAGACCCACAGTGGAATCAGAATAGGAACTAAAAACAAAGGCATTAAGGTCAATAGTTTAGCTTTTGCTGATGACATGGCCTTATTAGCTGAGACATGGGAAGAAGCCAAGGAACAGATCCTCGAACTCCAGAGGCGAGCGTTAAAAATGGGTCTCAAAATCTCAGTTGAAAGGACCAAAATAATGACGAACATAAAAAAATATCAAAAAAGCTTCAAGTGGGCAAACAATACATAGACATCGCCAAAGAATTTAAATCTCTTGGGGAATGGATCGGCTGGAATGCGCTAGAGAAAAAGGCAATGGAATCTAGGAGAAATAAAGTTGAATTGGCCTTCCAATTTACGAAGGACACTTATAAAAAGAAGTCTCTCCTCTGGAATACCAAGATAAGACATTATAACACGGTAATTAAACCATAAGCCTTATATGCAGCCGAAACATTGTCTCTCACCACCCAGGGACCGCTTGAAAGGCTGGAGGTCAAGGAAAGAAAGATAATACGCAAAATCTTAGGCCCCAAATTTCATAACAACAAATTATTCCATGTCCGGAACGAAACTCTTTACCAAAAAAAAAATTAAAAACTCTCGGACACAATAGGGAAACGGATAATTGATTTTTATGGGCACATCCTCCAGATGAATTCAAATAGATTAACCAAAAAGATCTTCGACCACTTCCATCATTTAAAAAACAAACTCTTTGGTTTAAGGAAACTGAGAAAGACTTTGTGGAACTCCAAATTACAGACACCATGCTCATGGACAAAACAGCCAAAACCATCACCAAGGATAAGAAACAACGGTTCCAAGCGGAACTCAAACAAAAGCGTACGATCCACATCTCTGCCGAAGAAGGGGAAGCAAGATCTCAAAGGAAGAGGCAATACCGGGCCAAAAGGAAAGCTCAAAACAATAAAAAGTGATTGATTTCATGTAGCCTACCCAAAAGTTGGGTGAAACAAATAAAGAATAATAATAATAATAATAATAATAATAATAATAATAATGCAATACTTTAATTTAAATATATTCATTAATTCATTCACACGTTCATTTTCACTGAATCAGTTTTGCCTTCTAACGTTGCCTTCATTTGTCATTAATATATGACACTTTCAAATGCTATAACGCAAATAAATGTAGTATCCCTCAAATTAATTAATTAATTAATTAATTAAGGCATATTAAATAACTGAGTATTGAGTTACTGTACGACTGTCCCAATATAACCTTCTCCCCCGTGGCACCACCGTTCATAAAAGGCCCTAGTTTACCAAGCGATCACTGCTCAGCTATTCGGCCTACCGATTGTAGGGTGACGCGTGGTCCGCGCATCAGATCCCTCAGCTGTGATTCTTGGTTTCCATGACCGGGGCTTTGCCTGACTGTCATACAACTACTCAATTGTCCTCGGGAGGCTGAATGAACCCCATTCCAACCCTCACGTCAGTTTCTAAAATCCCCGACGGAACTGGGAATCGAACCCAGGGCCTTCAGGCGATACGCAGGTGCGCTACCCCAGCACCATGGGCCGGCAATACAACCTTCACATACTTGCATATAACATAAATATTGCATCCCCTTCGATAGAGAAAATTAACTGACTGAATTGAGAAAGATTTGTTGGTATTCAGACACGTATTAGCAGGGTTGGTGTGCCCGCAACTTGATAGTTTATTTGCCCACCACCAGTAACGACAGCAATACTAGTGTCCGCGCGAGGTCTCTCTGTGCCTGCCCTGTGAATTTAATCAACTCCTAGAATTCACGGTTTAGGACACAAGTGCAACAACGGTAAGAAATAATATGTATGTTTATTTAATGTATGAAATAACAAACACATTTTTCATTGCGTTAGAATAAATAAATAAATAAATAATAATAGTAATGAACAGCAAAGGACAAAGCTCTGAAATTGGCTCGTGGTCCCTAGACGACCGAAACGAAAATAATAATAATAATAATAATAATAATACTGATGTTAATACCGGAACCAATATTTTTTGCTTTGATGGCTGATTGCAATACCTCTAGTTTAAAATGCACATCGATCCTGTGTCACGAAGATTAACCTTTCTCGCTGGGATAATCTCCCGAGTAATCCTTCTATAATATAATCAAGCTGCAACGAGAACACAATATTATTCGTTAGACACAAAGCCTTGATAAGTGAACAAAATGTCAATGTTTCTTTCCCTGAACTCTAAATTTCCAGCAGATTCTCCTTTCTCTTTCTCTTGCACTTTCTCTCTCACTTTCTCTTTCTCTTACTCTCTCACTTTTTCTTTCTCTTCCTCTACCTCTTACTCTTATTCGTTCACTTTCTCTTCCTCTTTCTCTCTCACTTTCTTTTTCTCTTTCTCTTTATCTTACTCTCACTTTCTCTTTCTTTCTCTCTCTCTCTCTCTTTCTCTTAGTCTTTCTCTCTCACTTCCTTTTTCTCTCACTCTTTCTCTCTCACTTTCTCTTCCTCTTACTCTTTCTATCTCACTTTAATTTTCTCTTACCCTTACTCTATCACTTTCTTTTTCTCTTACTCATTCTCTCTCACTTTCTTTTTCACTTTCTCTTCCTCGTCCTCTTACCCTCTCTCACTTCCTCTACCTCTTCCTTTTCTCTCTCACTTTCTCTTTCTCTCTCTCTTTCTCTTGCTCTTTCTCTCTCACTTCCTTTTTCTCTCACTCTTTCTCTCTCACTTTCTCTTCCTCTTACGCTTTCTCTCCCACTTTCTCTTTCTCTTATTCTACCTCTCTCACTTTAACTTTCTCTTTCTCTTACTGTCTCACTTTTCCTTTCTCTTACTATTCCTCTTGTATTTTCACCTATCTGTTGATTGATTTAGAGGGGCTTTACGACATTGTGGTAATTTAGCCCCATGTACTTGTGTGAGTGGAATCTGTCTGGTGACCTCGGTATCATTGTGATGGCTGTACTGGTATGTGTACTTGTAATATGGAGCTTGGATTACAGTTGGAGGCAGCCGTGGTCTTAATTTAGGTACCATTTACTGGAGTAAGAATGGGATAAACTCCAAATTAACACTTCTAGGATGGTTGAGGTAGGAATCGAACCCGATTATACATCCCCATATCTGAATTAAATTTCTTACCAGAGTTGGGAATCGAACCAAGACCGCCTTGGGGACAACTAAGAATGCTAGTCACTACCCATGGATTGAATAACTCTTCTCTCACTCTCACACACATATACTCCTTCTCCGTCCCTCTCTCTCCCTCCATTTAGGTATATGTATAGGTATAAGCCAGCCTGGATTTCATTTCCGGCTCTACCAAGAAATTAAATTATATTCTGAGGCCTGGTTCCGAGCTTACACAGCCTCTGGAGAATAACCGAAGAGGGTGTGGTTTAATTCTCACCACAGTCATCCCAGTATTATTTTCGTCCGTCTCGTTGAATAGTGGCTAACACTATTGGCTGTCACCGCGGATGCCCAGGTTCGATTCCCGGCTCTGCGAAGAAATTTAATTCGGATCTGAGGGCGGGAACAGGGTGCATTCAGCCTCGTGAGGCAAAACTGAGAAGAGGCGGGTTTGATTCCCACCTCAGCCATCCTGGATGTGATTTTCCGTGGTTTCCCACTTCTACTCCAGACTAATGCTAGGATGGTTCCTAACTTAAGGCCACTGCGCCTTCTTCCAAATCCTCATCTGAATTACAACTACACACACACTAATACAGCCATCACAGTAACACAGGTTATTCACACACACCCAAGTACATGGGGCTACATGACCACGCTGACGCAAAGCCCCTCAATGAATCAACAACAAAATAATTGGTTTTCATGGTTTTTCCACTCCTACTATCGGCAAATGCCGGTATGGTTCATATATTATAAGCCTATGGTTACCTCATTTCTACACCGGGTGAGTTAGCTGTGGTCGATACGGCATGACTGCTGGCAGTCGCTCACATCCGGGAGGCGAGGAGGTTCGAATCCCCCCGCCGGCAACCTTGAAGATAGTCTTCTGTGGTTTCCCATCTTCCTTCCAGGCAAATGCCGGGGTTGGTCCCTAACTATAGGCCACAGCCGCTACCAACTCCTCGACCTTCCATTCCAACTTTCCTCCCCAACGGTACTTGTAGCTCACCCATTGGGTGTCCGTCTCGAAGCAGCTTCAAAACTGGCGAGCCGAACTTGTCCTCGGACACCCCCGGCACTAAAAGCCATACGCTAAAGAAACTCATTTCTACGTAATGGATGCTGCTCTGACGCCAACTCCTTCAGAGTAGCCTATTTAATGACAGATGAACATAAATGAGACTGAGAAAGGTGCTGGAAGGAATCGGCCGTGGCCTTTTGGAAGGTACCAACCTAAATCCACCCCTAGGGGCTCATATCTAGTGGGACGTGGGTTGGTGACCATGGGACCCCAGCTGAGTCCGGCATTGCTTCCACTTACTTGTGCCGGGCTCCTCTCCGTCTTCTTTCCAGTCGACCTCCCTTGGTCAACTCTTCTTCTTTTCCGAACCCGACGGTATTAGGGTATCCGACGCCTAGGGAGTCTTTCGCTTTCCTGCCTTAATTGGCCCTTGTCTCATCTTTCCTGATCCCCCCTTCTTCGAGGGGTCAGACCTCTTGTTTTCATGTCATTATATTTCCTTTTCTCTTTTAGATTCCCGCACTGTTTTCGTTAATTGGCTCCCCGTGTATCTAAATTCCCTTGAGCAATATTTTTGCAGCTGCACGTCATTTTGTAGGTATTTTCAATCTACGTTGCATTTTGTAAGTCTTTTCGATCTACATTGCGTTTTGCGAGTATTTTCAACCTCAATTGCATTTTGTATGGTGGGCATTTTGTAAGTATTTTGATTCTCAATTGCATTTTGTGGGTATTTTGAATCTAAATTACATTTTGTAAGTATTGTCCATCCAAATGAGTAGTTTGAATCTACCATACATTTTGTAAGCATTTTCAATTTCAATTGCATTTTGTAAGCATTTTGAATTTCAATTGCACTTTGTCAGTATTTTGGATCTTAAATGGGAGTTTTTCAATCTAAATTGCATTTTTTATTTTCAATTTCAATTGCTTTTTGTAAGTATTTTGAACCTCAATTGCATTTTGTACGTATTTTGAACCTCAATTGCATTTTGTACGTATTTTGAACCTAAACTACATTTTGTGCGTATTTTGAACCTAAACTACATTTTGTACGTATTTTGAACCTAAACTACATTTTGTGCGTATTTTTCAATCTATTCCTTTTGTGAGTATTTTCCTTCTAAATTCCCTTTTGTAAGTATTACCACTCTCCATTTTGTGAGTAGTTTCAATCTGAGTTACATTTTGTAAGTATTTTCAGTCTCACTTAATTTTCGTTTTGGTTTCCATTTTATTGTCATTTTCCCTATCACCCAGACCATTAGGGACCGATAGCCTAGATCAGGGCCATCCAGTCATTGCGCTCTGAGAGAGCGGTCGCACGCGGGGAGCACTGGGCAGTCAGACTAGCGCTCCTTCCCCTACCACCATTACACAGTGGCGGTGAGGAGACCCGAGACAGACGGACGATGTTCGGACCGCGCTGACTAGATACGTACGTACAGTCGTGCAGCCGATGGCTTTTGTGGGATCATATTGATAGGGCTGTATTGCTATTATAAATATAACGCATAAACAAATCGAATGGTACTCCGATGTATGAAATGTGCAGGAAACGAGCGCAAGTGCTAAGTAAAGAATATTGTGATTTATTTATTCCAAACTGAAATGTGAACATATTAGAGAGGAAAATTCAACAACATTTTACCAATATGAACAGATAGTACAGACCTTGAGTACTTTTGCTCCTTTATAAGCTGTACAGAAAAATGAAATTTCCCATTCTGCTTTAAAGGCTGCTGCTTCACCACTCAATTTTTGTTTTGTGTCATGACCACTGTGAAACTGATTTACTTACATGCTGTCAACAAAGCGCATTGGACCAGTCTAGCGACTGATGGATCGGCTGCTCACTTCAGCGCGGCGTGGCGGGCACTCGGCCAGCCAAGCTCCTCCCACCACTTCCGAAACTACCTTCTATCCACCAAAGAGCTCGGAGCACTGGCTTAGAGCGCGGACAGAGCGCTGTATGGATGGCCCTGGCCTAGATGTTAGGCCCCTTAAAACAACAATTATCATCATCATCATCATCATCATACCGACAGTAGTGGCTACGCGGGCTAAAGCTCCGCGTTAGGTCAAGGGGCCAAGCTCTCTGCTGACTCGGTAGACGCGTGAGTTCGAGCCCCACCGTCGGCTGTCCTTGAAATGGTTTTCCGTGGTTTCCCATTTTCAACACCAAGCAAATGCTGGGACAGTACCTTCTGACAGGCCACGGCCGCTTCCTTCCACATCCTTGCCCAGTTTCATTCATCTTCATCCTTTCCATCTCTCATCCCGACGCGCAGGTCGCCCACGGGCGTCGACTAGAAAGACCTGCACTTGGCCTCTCAGGAGGCTACACGAAAAAAAAATCATCATCATCATCATCAACAACCTAAATCCTGCATGGAGCTGAGAATTGGGAAACCACGGATGTCATTTCAAGGACGCCAGACAACATCTTCTTGCCAAGCAGACACAGTCGTTTTGAAATAATGCGTTCTTATTGAACCCTTCAGAATAGCAGTGTTTTATGCAAGAATCTTGATCAAGGGGTCGCGCTCAGTTCATAGTGTGGTGTTTACGTCCGCCAAACAACGTGCTTTACTGAGGTAAGGGTCATAGGATAAAAACTGTAATTAAGAAAGTAAGGAGACAAGACGTAAGATAATAACAAGATTTAATAACTAATTGTGCATAAAAGAAAATAAACAAACAATAATAAAAATATATCCTCCCTGAATTTTTCCCTGACAGGAATATCTAACACTTTGAGGAGTCAGATGGATCTCCCCCTTTATAATAAAATTGTGGATCCTAGTTCCACTACCTTGCATTTGAGTTTTATGTGCGCGTGATGACTAACTACGAGAAAATGAGTACTTGGATGACCGTTCGTTCACAACGGGTTAACAGCCACGGTGCTCACGAACAATCATCACGTAAATCAACGTTTATGGATATGGGCATGACATTAATAAAAACCCTTAAAAACTCTAATGACTGACACACACACTACAAATCTATTATTTACAGGAATCTCTCTGAGATCCTCATTAGCGCGAAGACGCACTTAACAACATGAGCTACCAACTGGCCAATTGCTCAATACACACAAGGAAAGACAGCATTGCACGTGACTCACGGGTCACTGAAATGAAAATGAACCTGGAATAAACCAACAACAACAAAAGCCTGACCGGCTAAGATTACTTTATATGAACAAACTGCATGTTAAGGTAACGCGTCGGAGATTATCGTGATTCGTAGGCAACTCCCATTTATTTCAACAATTCTTTTACCATTGATCAGTTCTTATCTGAAATTCAAGTAATTAGGGAGCCAACGAGCACTCCTCACTAATGACCATGCTGTGCACGTTCAGACAGCCTTGTGAAACATCTCCCCCCTTTCCTCAAATACTTGTCGTGTCCCACTCCAGTGTATATAAATAGCTGACCAGCTGTTCCGTTACCTCACGGAATCAAAAGCAACAAAAATCTCATCCAACTCAACATATGGTCAGACATAATCACATATCCACAATTGCCCTCGCAAGGATACAATATGGACCGGGTACCAAGCTGACAGAAATCAGTCTCAGCTGAAATTCCCGCTTGTAATACCACAAAAATACACACATACACACATCTGGGACCGACATGACGCTTTTCACACAGGTCTGCTGAATAGGTGCTCACAAACATTAAACACAATATTTAAAACCTACGATAGAGCTGATTACTCTTCGTCACAAATTACATTGCTCCAATCGGCAATAGTCACACTGAATCTGATCAATAATAAATCTTAAACAATTTTAATTACCCTCCAATCTACTATATAATTACATTAATTCAGTCCTACTTCTGAAACACAACAGATCTCCGAGAGACGTTTTTAACCGCATTGCGTAACATATGCAAACACGGCCGTTCACATAGCTACGTTAGTTAACACAATACAAAAACAAGAACCTTCCACTAACTACATTCGTGCGAGCTGCTTCCATACAAAAGTGTGTCAGACCAAAACTAAATATACTACGTTAATCACACAAGCAATGTATTTACAAAAATATGTCCCATAAACCATAAGTTAATTTATCAAATAATAAAGAATATTATTTTGTACTCATCTCTCTTGTAGTCACCCGTCAAAGAACGTCTGCTGCCATTTCCCAACTGAATGGTTCTATCTCATCTCAGCCATCTGGACGGAGTGTTGAGAATTCCAAACTTCCTCTGTAGTCGTCGGTGTCATCTCTGGCGCTGCTTCAAAAATTAGATTATTATACACTTGATATCTGACTACTAAATTCGCTGTTCAGGTACTACTTTCCCTGTCACAGTTCGTTGGCGAATTATCGACGATACTGCCCCTACAATATAGTACTGTGACTATCTATCACTGAATTTAACACTTTACAATAACTTCTGTGTCCATGACACGCAAAGTAATAACTGACTAGTGTCCACGACACACAAATAATAGTCTACGTCCTCAGACGAACAGAATAGAAGTCGTTCTGTCCGCAGACGAACACAGTAATAAGACGTCTACGCCCGTAGACGCACAGAATAAAAGTCTACGTCCTCAGACGAACAGAATAGAAGTCAATGTCTTGGCTCTTCATGCCACTTATAAAAGAACTGGCCCTAGGTCTCGATGGGGGGGGGGGGGAATTTATGTAAACATTTCTCGAAATAATTGTGGTACAGGCATGAAATAGATATCACTGAACTCGTAACATTGCACAGGTCAAGAATATGCTCATTAATCCTAGAATCGATCGTAGAGATTTTGTCTAGGCGATTTCCCGCGTGAATGCTAGCCGAGCGTACCCACGCTAGACCTGCCGCGTTAACTAGGCATTCTTCTCTCATTGGTTCTCACATTTTCTGTAATTTGGCGGTTCATAGCAGATCTTGTCGTCGTAGGAGTGTCCAGCCTGCTCATCAGCCACTCACATTACTGCATCATATTTCTTCTAGGCGCGAATATCACAATGAACATACCGGCAGCATGTCTCACTGCGCGTCGCTTCTATTTGAGGTGGCCCACCTGTCCTTCTGACACATCGCTATGCTATTTCCTTTCACAGCTAAAATATTTAGCCTATTGTCAACCTGCTTCAGGTATGTCCCCGCTGTCTCCAACCAATGCTTGAAATTTCCTAATCTCCGTCTGGCTACTTTCATGATGCTGGTTGAAATATTTATTAATTGGAGAAATAAAACATAGAATCATTTATCCAACAGAGGATAAAAGGGTTCATTATTGACTCAGAATATCCAGCTCGTCGCGTTCTTTATTTGTTCACTGTTAGGTTTGCCAATGTACTGTAAGTGCACCAAGTGGTGTAGCGGCTAGTATTCTTGGCTGTCTCCCCGGAAGTCCCGGTTCGATTCCCGCCTCTGCCAAGAAATGTAATTCTGGTCTGAGGGCTGGAACGGTATACACTCAGACTCGTGAGGCAAAACTGAGAAGACTTTTCCTACAGACGTTCAATTCTCACCTCAGAAATCCTGGAAAAGATTTTCAGTGGTGTCCCACTTCTACTCCAGGCAAATGCCAGGATGGTTCCAAATTATGGCCGAGGCCTAAAATATATCTACAAAGTATTAAATAAAGTCCCCGATTCTTGGATGTAACGGGTTATCTCAAGAACTACTAAATGGATGTTGGTGTGGTTTTGACCATTCTATAGCCTAAAGGATTTCTCGAGGAAGGTTTCTGCAGAAAAGCAATCATTTATGATTAAAGGAAGCCGAGCAGTAACGATTTCAATGAATCGAGTCGAAGAAAACCTGCCGGCCGTGCGCCTTTTAAGCTTACGCTGGGTTAACCGTTAAAAATATCTACAGTACGGTATATACTATGAGTGTAAGAATTCTACAAAACAAGTAGTTCCGTGAAGAACTATACAGCCTATTTTCATATATCCTGCTCATGTTAATTGCCTCTATCAACATACAAAATTTCAGTTTAATTGCTGTAACAGATTCGTAGATATTGAGAATCGTCTAAATATTTCAGATGGTCGCCAGGTTGGATTTTTATTTTTGTACTATTACATTAAGATTATTGTGTACGCGTGGCATTCAAACTTCAATCGCATGATTAGAACACAAGAAGTAAAAACGAGATTTTAAAATTACGCACAGCAACCATCTTGTGATTATGCAAACAATTGAAATAAATTAGATGCCAGTGGATCAACATTTGTATAAGCATTTAATGTGCAACGTTTCACGGCACTCGGATAGTTAATTCGCGAGAAACGTCCATTTAAATATTTATACTTCGCGTCACCGCCATGTTGGATTTGTGCTCACCGGGTTACTGAAAGTCCTATAGGTGAACATATGTTCATAGTCTCTATGAACATAAAAAAATTCAGTTTGGTTGCTGTAAAAGATTCATAGATATTGAGAACCGTCTAAATATTTCGGAAGCTCGCCATTTAGGATTATTATATGTATAGGCCATAGAGTTATGTACCATTCAAGGACAATTATTGCCTAGGTTCATTATTCAAACTTTCACTTCGATCGCATGATTACGACACAAGAAATAAAAACTTAATTTTAAAATTTCGCACAGCCGCCATCTTGAGGTTATGTAAACAATTGAATTAAATTAGATGGCAGTGCATTACAATCTGCAAAATCATTTACTGTACCACATTTCACTGCGCTCAGAGAGTTAAATCACGAGAAAAGTATATTAAAATATTTCAAATTCGCTTGGTAGCCATGTTCGTTTTGTACTTTACAGGTTTTTTAAATATACATAGGTAAACTTGTATCAGTACTCTTTATCACCGTACAAAATTTCAGGGTGATATCTGAAATAGTTTCGGAGATATAGAATGTCAGTGAAATACTTCGCAGAGCCGCCATTTTGAGGTTATGTAAACAATTGAACTAAATTAGACTCCAGTGCATTACAATGTGTATAAACATTTTCTGTACCCAGTTTCATTACGTTTGGATAGTTAAATCGCGAGAAAAGTCTATTTAAAAGTCTCAACTTCGCTTGACCGCCATGTTGGTTTTGTAGTCACCAGGTTTTTGAAAGTCTCATAGGTGAACTTCTAGTAGTGCCCTTTATTACCGTACACAATTTCAGGGCGATATCGGCAATAGTTTCTGAGATATTGAATGCTAGTGAAATATTTCGCACAGCCGCCATGCTGGATTGGAGAGAAGTAACAAAATTTGAAGGGCACGCTCGAGGTCGCCGGGAATAGTGCTATGAACTTACCGAGTTTCATTGAAATCGCTCCAGCCGTTTAGATTTTATTTGGGACACACACACACACACACGCCCACACACACGGACAAAAGGTGATCTCATAAGCCTATTTTTTCAAAATTGAAAATAGGCCAAAAAAGTCTGCGACAGCATATCACTATCTTTAATACATTGACCACTATAAGTGGTTTTACGTTTCCATTTCTTCCAACAATCTCCATTCAATGGAAATAAATTACTAGCTTCGGAGCGAGTTTAGGGGATAGCGAGCAAGCCTATCACCCCAGCTTCGGCCATCATCAACTTTCCAGTCGTGTCGAGTTAAGACTTCAGAGAAGAGTATATGTGTATGGAGTTTCACTGTTCACCTCAGCTTTTCTGAATTGCGCCTGGGGCCTACCGTCCGTGCGCCTTTTAAGCTTTCGCTGGGTAGCCCGTTAAAGATACCGGACGAAGACAGGGTGGATTGCTAGTTAAATATACGTCAAGGTTTGCCCAGTCTTAAAACGATTCGAAACCACTTCCTTGATTGAAATACGGTAACAGCAAATTAAACATTAAAATATTTTAATTACTACCGCCTTGTTCCACTGCACACTGTTCGAGATTGGCATTTAGGAGTCTGGTACAGATCGTAAAATATCCAACAGCTGTTTCATGAAAGGTGCCGCCACTCCTGATTACAAGAAACACATTAATTTCTTTGTTATGAATAAGACCACCTCATGGTTCAGCGGTAAGCTTTCTTGGCTGTCGCCCCAGAGGTCCGGGTTTGATTCCCAACTGCCAAGATATTTTAACCCTTACCCCTCGAATGTAAGTTATCGAATTAAAACTTGTTGGTAAATCTAAGACACCAAACGCCAATTGAATATTGAAGCTTGAAATTTTGTACACCAAACGCAAATGAAAAATAATTCATGCAGTCGAGGGTTAATTTCTGAGCTGTAGAAGACACAATTATGATGTCGGGGCTCGCCCGACTGACGAGGGGTAAGGGTTAATGCTGGTATGAGGGCTGTAAGGGGATCCACTCAGCATCGTGAGGCAAATCTGAGTAGATGAGGGTTCAATTTCCACCTCTATTATTATTTTATTAAAGAAAGCTTTCCAGTCGGTCGGTGGAAACAATTATTTATATACCCTAACCTGAAAACAGCCGGCCCCGTGGTGGTAGCGTAGCGTGCCTGCCTCTCACCCAGAGGCCCCGAGTTCGATTCCCGGCTCCGTTAGGGATTTTAGAAACTGACGTGAGGGCTGGAACGGGGTGCACTCAGCCTCGTGAGGACAATTGAGTAGCTTTCTGACAGTGAGGCAACGCCCCATTCACGAAAACCAAGATTAACGGCCGAGGGGTCTCGATGCGCTGACCACGTGTCACCCTAATATATGCAGGCCAAATGGCTGGGCAGCGGTCGCTTGGTAGGCCTGGAAAATAACGAGATATTATTACAAACTAACATACTTTTATGTACAAAATGGGGTACTTAATTGGATGGCATGTTTCGAACGTCAAGTGCTCAGCACCTAATGTAATTGGGCACAATTTGTTTTGACCGACTGGGAAGCTTTCTTTAATAAAATTAGGCAACAATGAAAAATGGCTTCTATCACTTCAATTTCCACCTCAGCCATCCTGAAAGTGGTTTTCCATGGTTTTCCACTTCTGCTCCAGGCAAATGCCGGGATGGTTTCAAACTTAAGGCCACGACCGCCTCCTTCCGAATCGTTACTTAAATTACAAATACGCGCACTTCTACAGCCACCATACTAACACAAATTGTCAGACAAATTCCACACACACCCAAGCACAGAAGGCTAAATCATCACGATGCCCAAGTCCCTCAATTGAAACAACTCATAATGAAACTTCCTGTGACATAGGTTGCTTGAGACGAAGCCATTCTGAAATTAACTTCCCATACACAAATGAGCATTCTTATTACTTCTTTTTACTACTTATTACTACTTATTACTTATAACTTGTACCCGCCCAATTCATTGGGCACAATCGTGTTGACATACTGAAAAGCAGCAAAAGACAATATTACTTACCATTCTCATGCGAGTTGTGTCTTCAGAATGGAGCGCCTGGTAAGTCCAAACAACCTGTAAACAGAAGAACCATAACTTGAGAAAGGGGTCCGCTGTTGGTGTTCTAGGGATGTCCGGTCATCGGCTTACTTTGTACGTAAAACATGTCAGATATTCTGTGTCATTCAGTTATTTGAGGCTATAAGTCGTCATTCTGTCAGTCAGAAGTGACATTTTTAGGTCATAGTGTCGAGTAGAAGTGTGACACCATAGGAAAGTAGGGTTAGCATGTGTGGACAGTAGCAACAGGGCATCGTTACAGACACTGAGAAATAGGTAGGTAGAGCAACGTGATGACGTTCATTTAAGGGAGCCACTTGCAAGGTTGGAAGCAGGGGACGAGGGCCCATATATGGTTTCCAAACGTATTGGCAAAACAGCATATGTGCTGGAGAATAGTGAGGGAAACAGATTATACGGGACGTATAATATACATAGTCTCCGAAAGTATGTGTCATAAAGTGAGGATGTTTAGCTGGCGAGCCAGCCTATCAAATGAGTAAGTGTGGTATTTGGTGCGTGGGAGGATCTGGTCTTCTAGGCAGGCGTATCAGAAGTCACACAGGGGGGTAGTATGTAAGTAAATGAGAGTTTTTAAGGTGCAGGGAAATATGACGGGATTGTCGGATGCTCTTGAGCACTAAAATGTCTCGATACACTAAGGCCAGAATTTGGTAGCGCTGGTGAATTCCCATTTGTCCCCAAGAGATGGGTGAGCGCTTGGACAGGGTAATTTTGCTTAAGGCGTCCACGGGACAAAAGATGGGCCATCAGAATGCGAGACAGTCCTTCATGAAACTCATACATAACAGCACACGTGATTTCTGTTTACGGCCTCGCCATGTAAGATTTGTAAGTGTGTAATTTAAGGTAATTTGTACAAAGGTATTATTTGTGTGAGGAGAACTGGTCTGAGTTGAGAACTAGTACTAAGTAGAATATGGTCTACGGGAACTTAACAAAACAGGGCGATTACGGCACAGAAATATTTGGTGTTATATGTAATGCGCACTTACTGGGGGTTTTTTTTTCAGAAGTCAGCATGTCAAATGCATAACGGTCTTGAACTAATTCAACGGGGGGAGAATGTTCAGGATTGCTTTTAGGTTGGACAGTGTGTTGCCAAATCACACGTCAGCGGAGCAGGATTAGGGACTAGATGTCAGCTAACCCCACCACCGATTATATGGTCAACTAATCAACATCTCTGCCCTATCTGGTAGCCAATCTGATTTTGCTGTCCTTGATTTCTCTTTTGTTATGTAAGTAGTATTCTGAGAGTTTTATGTCGTCGTGCTGGCTCTTGGTCAGATTAGATTAATAAAATAGTTAATACATACTCTGTGAATTCGTGAAATGATATGGTTCTAATAAGATTTAGTCTGTTTGCTGTATCATAATTCAACACACTTGTCCTTTATTACATACGGCATGTAGAAATCTAACGGCATTTGGGTCGGAAGAATGTGGTGGCTTACAAACAATCCCAACACCCTCATACTCACAAAGCTAATACTCCAAGATTTCCAACTATGCATACTATATATTCTGTTAAATAGAAATTCATATGCAAAGCATTCAGACTGAAAAGCATGTTATTATTGAGCAATGAAAACGGAATCTGATCCCGACAGTTCTTTAAGACTTATTTCCTAGTAGTGATATTAATGATAGTTGGTCCAATCTTAGGTTCACTACTTTGATCTCTGTACATTGACTATCATCTCACTTCCTGTAATAATGTACCATACTGTTAGTACCTTTTCAGGGTGATATGTTTATAGGTTATGTATAAAATAAACTTACGTAATGTCTTTAATTTATAATGTCTGCTTTGAGGTTTTGTGGGTATCTACCGACCTACCTAGAGTTCTCGGGTTCGAATCCGGGACGGGGTAGATACTTTTGCTACCAGATTATCATTTTAAATTTTGTAAATATTGTCAATTCAATTACAGTACAGTAAGTATGTAGTTAGTTTTTAGTTGTAAGTATGAAGTTAATTTGTTTATTAGATATATGTCATTGTTCTATTAGACTGTGGTGTGTGAGTGTGCTGGTGAGGGTGCATGTGAGTGGGCCTGGTGACAGACTGTTTTAGTGGTAGTATTTGTTGTTGGTGAAACTTTAGTATTTTTTTCGTTAGTAGAATTTTGGTATTTAATTGTTAGTAGAAGGTTAGTATTTTGTAGTAGAATTGCTCTTTACTTATTCTGAAAGGGAGTAGCAGCCTTTCAGAATAAATCAATTCTTTACTAGTCTAATAGACGGTTAAGATATTGATAATATAAGCCAACTAATGGCTACACTGCGTTCTGCTGCACGGCTGAAAGCAACGGGAAACTACAGCCGTAATGCTATTCCCGAGGATATGCACCTCTCTATGCATAATTACATGTGATGATGGCCTCCTCCCTTGTAAAATTTCAATCCGGAGGTAAACTAGTCCCCCGTTCGGATCTCCGGGTGGGGACTACTCGAGAGGGGGTTAACATCACAGAAGTGACAAAGAGGAAACCTGACATTCTACGGATCGGAGCGTGGAATGTTAGAAGTCTGCTAGGAAGTGGAAAGTTAGAAAACTTAGAAAGGGAAATGGATAGGTTGAGGTTGGATATGGTTGGGATTAGTGAAATGCGCTGGCAGGAAGAACAGGACTTTTGGTCAGGAGACTATAGGGTCATTAGCACTAAATCAAACAATGGCCAAGCAGGAGTTGGTCTCATATTGAGTAGGAAACTTGGACAGCGGGTGGAATATTATGAGCAATACAGTGAACGGATTATTGTAGCAAAAATCAATACTAAACCTACGTGCACCACAGTGGTACAAGTCTATATGCCTACCAGTCAAGCTGATGATGAGGATGTTGAAAAGGTCTACGAAGAAATAGATGACATTCTGAGGTATATCAAAGGAGATGAAAATGTTATAGTAATGGGAGATTGGAATGCTGTGATAGGAAAAGGGAGGGAAGGGAAGATAGTAGGAGATTTCGGATTAGGTGAAAGGAATGATCGAGGAAGCAGGCTGATGGAATTCTGCACCGAACATGAGTTGGTCATAGCTAACACCTTATTCAATAACCACAATAGAAGAATATACACATGGATGAGACCAGGAGATACAGGGCGTTACCAAATCGACTTCATTATGGTCAAGCAGAGGTTTCGAAACCAGATTTTGGATTGTAAAACATATCCTGGTGCTGACATAAACTCTGACCACAATCTGGTTGTAATGAAATGCAGATTAAAGTTGAAGAAACTGAAGAAAAGTCAAAAGCCAAAAAGGTGGGCAATAGACAGACTGAAAGTAAAGGATGTGAACGAAAGATTCAAGAAGAGTATAAAGGAAGGACTAATCAAAACCCCTAAACAAGCTTCAATTGCAGACGAATGGGCACTTTTGAAGAATGAAATAACAAGATCGGCAGAAGAAAACATTGGTAGGAAAGAAAGAATAGGTAGAAAACCGTGGATCACTCAGGATATACTAGAATTGATGGATGACAGGCGGAGACACAAGAATCTAAGAGATGAAGAGGGGAAAGCAGAATACAGACGTCTGAGAAATTAGGTTAACAAGAAGTGCAAGGAAGCGAAAGAAGAATGGTTGAAAGAGAAATGTACAGGTATAGAAAAGTGTCTGAAATTAGGAAAAGTAGACACAGCTTATCGAAGGATTAAGAATACTTTTGGGGAAAAGAAGACTAAGTGCTGTAATATTAGGGACACAAATGGAAAGCCTCTAACAGCTAGGGAAGAAAAGGTTGAGAGATGGAGAGCTTACATAGAGTGCTTGTATAAGGGAAAGGAGATTGAGAATCATGTAATGGAAAGGGAGGAGGAAATTGATGAGGATGCAAAAGGAGATTTAATATTGAGATCAGAATTTGACAGAGCATTAGAGGACTTAGGCAGGAACAAAGCACCAGGCATAGATGATATACCGATTGAGTTGCTACGCTGCATAGGAGATGAAGGTCTGATCAGGTTATTTCACTTGGTGTGTAGGATTTATGAGACAGGTGAGGTACCCCCTGATTTCAAGAAGAATGTTATCATCCCTATACCAAAGAAAGTGGGAGCTGACAGATGTGAAGATTACCGTTCAATCAGCTTGATTACTCATGCTTCAAAGATCCTGTCTAGAATAATTTACAAGAGGATTGAGAGCCAGATAGAAACGGAGTTGGGTGAAGACCAGTTTGGTTTCAGGAGAAATGTAGGAACAAGGGAAGCTGTACTAAGTCTTAGGCTGATTTTGGAAGGTAGAATAAGGAAAGATAAGAGAACGTTCATGGCATTTGTAGACTTAGAAAAGGCTTTTGATAACGTTGATTGGACTAAATTGTTTGACATTTTGAAATCTATTGGAATAAAGTACAGGGATAGGAGGGTGATATACAATCTATACAGAAACCAGACAGCAGTCATTCGAGCTGAAGGATATGAGAGAGAAGCGGGTATTATGAAAGGTGTAAGGCAAGGCTGCAACTTATCACCCATACTTTTCAATCTTTACATTGAACAAGCAATGAAGGAAATCGGAGAAAAATTTAAAGTGGGAGTGAAGATTCAAGGAGAAATAATTTCAACTCTGAGATTTGCTGATGACATCGTCATCTTGGCCGACAAGCCTGAGGATTTGAATGAGTTTTTGAATGGTATGGATTCCGTCTTACGGAAGGACTTCATGATGAAAATTAATAAATGTAAAACAAAAATACTGGAATGCAGCCGAAATAAATCAGAAACCTCTATGGAGATCAAATTGGCAGGTGAAAAGCTGAAGGAAGTAGGAGACTTCTGTTACTTAGGAAGCAGAATAACCAGTGATGGACGAAGCAAAGAGGATATAAAAAGTAGGTTGGCTCAGGCAAGGAAAGCCTTTCTTCAAAAAAGGAATCTGTTGACATCGAATATAGCTTTAGGTATTAGGAAGTCATTTTTGAAAGCCTTTGTCTGGAGCGTGGCGCTCTATGGAAGTGAAACTTGGACTATTGGTGCAGCAGAAAAGAGGAGAATTGAGGCATTTGAAATGTGGTGTTACAGGAGAATGATGAAGATCAGATGGGTAGATAGGGTTACAAACGAAGAGGTATTAAGGCGAGTGGGAGAGGAGAGATGTTTCTGGCGACTGCTAATGAAGAGAAGAGATAGGTTGGTAGGACACATACTAAGACACCCAGGAATAGCAAGCTTAGTTATGGAAGGAAGGGTCGAGGACAAGAACTGTAGGGGTAGACCAAGGTTAGAATATGTTAAACAGATTGCCTCGGATGTAGGGTGTGGTAGCTATGTAGAGATGAAACGATTAGCTCAGGACAGGGAGGCATGGAGAGCTGCATCAAACCAGTCAAAAGACTGAAGACTCAAACAACAACAATGGTAAAGGAATTGGCCGTGTTATGCCATTTTCATGGAGATGTAATGGGAAACCAGAAATATGTTCGCCCGTTACGGCAGTGACAAGTGATTTATGGTGTTTTTTTTTTTTTTTTTTTTTTTTTCAAATTCATGAGTTGCATGATCTGTTGCACGTTAAACAGGACGCCAGGAAATGTTCTCCGCAGTAACTACGGGCTACTGCGAGAGTTAGCATCAGTATTTACGTTGGCAACACTACTGTCGCTTGTATCAAAACAAACAAACAAACAAACAAACAGTAAACTTTGTACTCACCGCAGCCATTCATAACTGATGGTGGAAGTGCTGATGATACATACGCTCGCTTATTGCAATACACACTGACGATTTCGACAGCTTACAGCCCACACGAGTGGGATTCACCCTGCTAAGTACACCGTGCTGCCAACTAAACTGCTGATGCTAGCTCTGGCAGAAGCCGGCAGTCACTGCGGATAACATTTCCTGGCGCCCGGTATTAGCCAGACGCTATTCACTGAAGGACTTCAGTTGTTAGTTATATACCGTGTTCTAAAATTCTGTATCTTAGCTGGGAGGAGCAACGGAGGAAGTTATCCAAAGAAAGTTTTGACCCTCTGAATTAGAGCTGCTGACTAACAACTGGATGTCTCAAGGCGATAACCTTGTACTGCCTTACTCGTACAGCTCCTCCGAGTGACTAACGAGAAATAGCAGCTCGGATGGAGAAATTACAGGCCCTCAAACACGAGAAAATCATTTCAATGGTCACTGCCTCCCACAACCCCGTCTCAAATTCAGGAAGAATCTTCCTCGTGTCACAGAGAAAATAAAGAATGACTCCTGAGATTTTGGAAGATGGCGTTCATCACCCAGCTGAGTGGATGACATTTCAAAGAGCACTGCCTCCAGGTCACAGTGATGGCTGGCAAGTCTGGAGGTCGGTCAATTGTCTGAGGTGTTGGTGTAGGCACAAGTAAAGATAATTTTAGGAAGTGGGGGATCCTTCAAGATGAATCAACTCTGTGAATGTGGTGCGGTACAAACCACCAATCGTCTGTATAACTGTCCCCTGTGTTCCACCACAGGCATAAAATTAACCATAGCCAAGTTCTTTGGAGGTTGCCAGATACTGGGCACTTACAATTCTATATTACTGTAAAGACTGATACGATTACCGACAGCAGTGGCTACGCTCGCTAAAGCGCAGCGTTAGGTCGTGGGGCCAAGCTCTCTGCTGACTTGCTAGACGCGCGGGTTCAAGCCCCACCGTCGGCCGTCCTTGAAATGGTTGTCCGTGGTTTCCCATTTTCAACACCAGGGAAATGTTAGGATGGTACCTTCTCACAGGCCACGGCCGTTTACTTTCACATCCTTGTCTAGTTCCATTCATCTTCATCCTTTCCATCTCTCAACCCGACTCGCAGGTCGCCAACGGGCGTCACCTTGAAAGACCAGCACTCGGCCTCTCAGGAGACCACACGACAAACAAAAAAGATACGATTATACGTACATATCTACACTGACATGCCAAACGTCATGGGATATCCGTCCAATAACGTATAGGGCTCTCTCTTGCACGACGAATTACAGTACCATGACGTGGTATGGACTCCATAAGTAGACGGAACCCCTCCGGCTAGGTGTTAAGCCATGCTGTCTGAATAACTGCCGGAAGTTCCCTAGTAATTCTAGGTGCATAATTGTGGTTGGGGATGACTCTCACTTTCTCTATCACATTCCATAAAAGCTCGATTGAGTTCATATCACGGAAACGTGCTGGCCACTCCATTAGCTAGAAATTTCCACTGTTCTCTTAGAACTAGTTGTGGGTATCCACAGTCGGATGAGATGGCGAATTAAACTGGTACCAAACTTAAAGCCACGGTCGCCTCTTAATCCTAGACCGAATTGCAAATATCCACACTAATACAGCCATTACTATAATACAAGATAACAGAATATTTACACACACAATTATATGGGGCCACACGACCGCGATGTCGCAAATCCTATAAATGAATCAATAATAATAATAATAATAATAATAATAATAATAATAAGGTTTCATCACCACTACCGAGCTATGGTTTTCTGTAAAGGAAGAAGTGACCAAGCATGCTTGTTTTGTGAACAGATGTAACTGCTCTTCAGCCCCCAAACCACGTAAAGGAAACATTATCAATATACTGTAAGTGACATTTCAAACCCTGATTTAATACATCACAGTGAAGGCCAGGGGTCCTAAGCTGAGGTCCACGGTTCATTTTTGTAAGATTGGTGCACGGGAGAGAAAGAGCTTAGTGCGGGTGTCACTCGGAATGTGTAACTAGCTCTATGAAGCTCTTCGTAACACCGTCACGTCGCGGTGACGTGCCACAAGATTATGTCCACACCAAGGTGGGAGGATTTCATGACCCGACCTTAGATATTATTTCCTCCACGGGAAAAGCAATTCCGTTATGTTCTGTGCGTAGGGAAAGGAAATAGAGACATGTTTTAACAGGGGAACAAACACGTGGACTTTCATGGAACAATGACCAAAATTCGGAAGAAAGGAGTTCAATAATTTAATACTAGCACACTCTTACCTCTTTCTATTTGGACCAATAACGTGTAAGAATTCCATTTAAATCAGCCAATTATAACTCTGTTTTGATAACAAAGCGCCAAGCATGTTATAGCTTAGCTCTTATTACAGCAAGAAACGCTTACCTTCGTTCATTTGTTGACAAAGAACAGCAACCTAGGATTAGTGGTTGTATGCTCCCATAATTCCATTATAACCTTACGCTGACAATGCATTTCATCGTTCGTTTGTTCACAAAGACCAGGAACACAGGATTAGTGGTTGTATGCTCCCCTGATTTCTTTTTAAGCCTACGCTGACAATGTATTACATCATTCATTTGTTTGCATGTTTGTTTGTTTGTTTGTTTGTTTGTTGACAAAGAACAATGACTTGGATCGTATGTTTCTGGATACATTAAAATATAAATGATGTTCATAATTGAAATTAGAACATAACTTACCTGCTATAATTTTAAGGATAATGCTAAACATTTTTTGAACTTCATTCGTGAAATAATCTCTATTAATAATTTTATTAATGCAGCCAATGGCTAAGTACTTTTCTTTTCAGGACGGGTCAGGGAAGGGATATTGGAAGGAAATCGGCCATGGACCTATTGAAAGGAACCGTCCCGGCATTTGACTGGTGGTGAAAATGGGAAACCACGAAAACTATTTTCAGGACGGCCGAGGTGGGATTCGAACCCACGCTCTCCCGATACTAGCGAGGCACCGCGGCCGGTTAATCTCTATTAATGCGACTAAGAAATGCCATTCTTGTCTGAAGTCTGGAACGGGGTACACTCAACGGGGTACACTCAGATTCGTGAGTCAAAACTGAGAAGAAGTGGGTTCAATTCCCACCTCAGCAAGCCTGGAAGTTATATTCTGTGGTTTCCCACTTATACTCCAGGAAAATGCAGGAATGGTTCCTAACTCAAGGTCACGGTCACTTCCTTTCCTATTATCAACTTAATTACAAATACACACACCTCTACAAACACAGCAGAAACACAGATTATCGGGCAAATCATACCAGCACACACACACCCAAGTACATGGGGCTAAATGAACACGATGTCTAAGACTCTTAAATGAAAAAACAACAACTGCACGAAGCTACATGACCACAATGTCACAAACAACGCTATTTTGGTGGTTAACTGAAAATTAACCTTTACACAGGATTGTTGATTCTTGTTATGAAATATCGCGAGCTCCTTGCGTGCCTTTAATATTGGCTGTGTGGTTCTTACATGATACATGGCTGGGAACAGCTGGGAGCGAGATACATCTGCTCTTCCTGACCCACCAGGCATTAATCAAATACTCCTCAACTATTGTACTGCTATGTACAGTACAATGTGTTGTAACGTTTAGTGGGATCTGCACAATAATACACGTAGTTATCTCAAGATGCACGAGGGTCTTCCCAAAAGTAACATAAGGATGCCTCTCACTAAAAAGAAGTGTGTATGAAATCATGTCAGTTCTCGACTTCTAGCTCAGTGGATAATACAGCTGAACTTGGAAGCTTTCATTGTTGTTGTGGAGGTGGTTGTTGCTATTGTTGATTCATTTAAGGGCTTTGCGACACCATCATCTTGTAGCCCCGTGTACTTAGATGTGTGTAAAGTCTGTCTGAAAAAGTGTGCCATTGAGATGGATTTAGTAGTGTGTATATTTGTAATTGGGCTAATATTAGGGTAGGAGGTAGCCGTGGGCTTTAATTTAGGTACCAAACCGGCATTCGCCTGGAGTAGAAACCTCGGAACACCACTTCTAGGATGTATGTGGTGGGAACCGAACCCAGTGCCTGTAGATACTGTGAAAGGTTCAACTCATAGGGTCACTGCTATTGTTCTGACTCAATGAGAAAAAGGAATGGCGGACTACCTCACTCCTCACCTTGATTAGTAATAATAATAATAATAATTGGTATTCTGCCCGAAGACAGGTCGAGCCTCCGAAGAGGCTACCCCCAGCCGGAGTTTACGTGCGGTAGGGTGACCAGGGCCTTTCCGCTCCTCCTTATGTTGGCCAACAACGCGCAGTGCCTGGAACCGGTGTACCATCCAAGTTCCGACTACGCCCAATGTTGCTTAACTGCGGAGTTCTCTTGGGATCCGGTGTTTCAACACGGCTAGGCCGTTGGCCTTGATTAGTACGCCTCATTATAATGCTGCCTTGGTTTCTTGTGACATTCTACCCACATAACCTAAGGATGTGGTTTTTGAGAATCCAGCAGCCTCCGTGCTGACTACCTAACAGACAGCATATTTTCCAAGTTCTAGATTTCACCAGAAGATAAAATCGTAAATACTGAAAATAATTGTGCCTGCTTACATAAATATACAGTACATGCAGTGTTACTAGTGTTGTTGTTGAGTATTTGAGGGGCTTGGGACATCTTGGTCATCAAAAGAAGAAGATTTTAGTTTTACGTGACCGTGAATCTTGTGTTTATGAGCCACGGGACCTCCTTTTTACGTGGAATCCGAACCACAGGACATGGCTTTTCACTTCGAAAATCTCACATGCATTGATCGGGAATCGAACCCAGTCCACCTTGGTGAGAGGCAAATAGCTTGACCGCTGCGCCACCATGTTCCCTCTTGGTCATCAGCCCCGTGTAGTTGGGTGTGTGATGAACTTGTCTGATAGCTAGAGCCCTGCGCGGATACGCAAAACGTTATCTGCATCCGCCCCGCATCCGCACGACTGTTATCCGCATCCGCCCCGCATCCGCATGACTTTTATCCAAATCCGCTGATATTTCAATATTATGTTTAATTTATTAGATAAAGCATAAAGACATTTGAGCAGAAAGTCGTTCCTGACAATTTGCTTCATTGCAAGGGACTTCAAGTTGGATGACAATTCTAGTTCCTTGACCTCCGCTTTAGACAAAAAATTGGCTATTCTTTTTTGGCTACTTTCGCACTTATGCCTCTGTAAGTTTGATGTGTCTGGTTTGTGTCCTGAGTATGAATACACATTTTTACAGGTAAAACATCCTACTATATCGTTCACCTTTTCGTTTCCATTGAAAACGTAACCAAATGTCTGCCATATCTTCCAGGATAGCTTAGACGGCGAAGTAGCTGACATGAGGAATGTTAATGATGTCACCACGATGAACTAACAAGCTTATTGACAGCATTATATCTCGTACGTATAGTAATAATGGCAGTGAGAATTGATGATGATGATGAGATGTCAAGACCATCTACTACAAACATACGGTACTTAATAAAATGCAGTTGAAAGCATATGAGTAAAATAATCTTCTCTTGTATACGTGCAATACGTGCCTGAATATTTCGTACACAATAGGCCATAGGAGTATTCCTCTTTTAAGCATGAAGCTGTAGATTGGCATATCAAATATGTAATATTATCGTAAGTTTGTATTCTAACAATTATCCGCAAATTTACTCGAAACATTATCCGCAGCGTATCCGCTATCCGCACAGCCATGCAAACTATATTCGCGTGGCGAAAATATTTGCGGATATCCGGGGGTTTATCCGCGGATATCCGCATCTGCGCTGGGCTTTAATTGATAGCCTGTCTTCCTGTGATGGATCGTAGTAGTGTGTGTAACTGAACAGGGCTGGGATAGGCACCCCGGGACTTGAAGTAAGGTACTACCCCGGGGCATTTGCCTGGAAGGAGTGTGGGAAACCCCGGGAGTAAAACACACTCAGGATAGCCGCTGTCAGTGCCGGGATTTGACCCTGAAACCTCCGGACTTGCTGCAGCTACTCTCGCGGCCTTGGTGCACAATTTAACGAGTATGGCTACGGCCCAGTGTTCACCCGATAACTGCACCACACGTGCATAAATCGCTCGTTCTAACTAACAAAATCATCAAATCTGTGTTTGTCTTTATACACTGAAAGAAATGGAAATTGCAACACCATGAAGGCATTGGTCGTTTGTGTTGATTTTCAAGATATGGAACGATACCACGTAGGTATGTAAACGATCAAAGTTTCAGACCCATTGGATTGTTGCTACAGGTCTCCCCGCGTGATTGGTCGCGGAGGAATCAACTCCGGTATACGGACTCTGGTGGAGCGTAGTTGACTTGCAGTCTGTGCAGTGAAGTGTTCCCCGTCAAACATGCCTCGACGGCAGAGAAGAGCACGCTATCAACAACTGTCGCCGTTTGAGAGGGCTCGGATAATTGGGTTGTGTGAGGCTGGATTATCGCTAAGGATTATCGCTGCACGTGTTGGCCGATAGGCATCTACGGTACAACGTGTATGGCAGCAGTGGTCCTAATGAAGGCACCCACAGTAATTGACATGTCACAGGCCCAGCGCGACAGACAACTGTGAGAGAGGATCGCCGCATCATTCGGATGGCCCGGATGGAACGCGATGCAACAGCAGCACAAATTCGAGCAGCTGTAGCACCCCACGTTACACAACAAACAGTTGGTAATCACCTGCGTGCAGCTGGCTAACGATCCCGTGTCCCTGCAGAAGGTGTTCCATTGGCCCCACAACAGCGACGTGTAAGGCTGGCCTGGTGTCGAGAACGATCGACGTGGGTCGACGAATGGCGTAGGGTCGTCTTTAGTGATGAATCGCGCTTCTGTCTTGCCCGCAGTGATCGCCGGAATCGTGTGCGCCGACGTACCGGGGATAGGGGCCGCCCAGACATTATTGTCGAGAGGCATATAGGGCCAACACCAAGCATTATGGTCTGGGGAGCTCTTGGCTTTAATGTACTCAAATTTATTTGTCTTGCTGTTTAATCCACGGAAATAATCTCTACATAGTCTAAAACAAATTTCCCGGTTCTTGGACGTAACGGGTAATCTCGAGAACCACTGGATGGATATTGATGCGATTTTCACCATTCTGTAAAGGATTTCTCGAGGAAGGTTTCTGTAGAAGCCGAGCAGTACGATTTCAGTGAATCGAATCGAATCAAAGAAAAACCTGCCGTCCGTTCGCCCCTTAAGGTCACGGTAGGTAAACCGTTAAATATATATATACTATGAGTGTAAGAATTGTTCAGCATGAAATGTTCTACAAAAAACACCGCGACAGCATATCTCTATCTTAAATACATCGACCACTATAAGTGTTTTTACGTTTTCATTTCTTCCTACAATCTCCATTTAGTGAAAATGTAAATTACTAGCTTTGGAGCAAGTTTACGAGCTAGCGAGCAAGCTTCGGTCATCATCAAACTGTCGAGTCGTGTCGAGTCAAGACTTCAGAGAAGAGTAGGCCTATATGTGTTTGGAGTTTCGCTGTTCACCTCGGCTTTTCTGAATTGCGTCTGGGATCTGCCGTCCGTGCGCCTTTCAAGCTTATGCTGGGTAAACCGTTAAAGATACCGGGTGAAGCATTTACTAATACTTTGATCCCTGGCTATAAGATTTATATTTACTCATATTTAATTATTTCGCTTGTTCCAAAGAAAGAATCACTAATATTTTGATCCATGGATTATATTTATAAGTTGTATATTACAAGTCAAGTACAGTATGGTCACAACTAAGGAAATAACAGGTGGTGGGAATTTTCCCCTACTTTTTGGCCTGTAATCGTTGGATCACTGAAATTTGGAAACATGATGTGAATAGTAACAGATGCACTGTACTGAATAGAAATATTGTATGGATAACATAACTGTTATGTTCACCTTGTAGTGACTATTGTATTTAATAATATCTTAAAACGCCATGGTCATCAGTCCCTTGTACTTGTGTGTGTTTGAAGTCTATGTTAAGGTGGGATATTTTTTACTGGGGCTAAGATTGGGCGGGGTACAGCATTACCATTGATAAAAGCACCACTTCAGCATTTTCCACAATTTAAAATGGACAACCATTACAGGTATGGGCAAGATGATAGTCACCAGATTCATTTTTGCGTCGTGAACCACATGTTAAACGTTCGTAACACCTAAATTACGGTACGCAAAACAAAAAAGTCGAGTGACTTTCACCACAGTTTTCAGTACCGTAATATTAAATCATTATATTTTCGCATTTTGAACCAAATCCAGCTCTCCAGGTTGAGACACCTCCCTTGTCCGGACTATTATTTCCCGTGAAGTCTGACGTGACGCTAAATGTGCAATGTACAATCCAAATGTTTAACACGCATCGCTAGGCCATGGGGCGAAGCTATCTGCGGACTAGGTAGACGTGGGTTCCTGCCCCTCAGTCGACCGTCCTTGAAATGGTTGTCTGTGGTTTCCCATTTTCAACTCCAGGCAAATTCAGGGACTGTGGCCTCTAACTGGCCACATCCTTGCCCAGTTTTCTTCATATTCATTCATAAAAAGCAAAAACATTTACCACTATAGGAAAATGTAAGAAAAGTGCCGTTTTGATTAATAGATAATTAATTAAAATGCTCCGACAATCGATAAAAATTATATTCAAATTAGTACATGTTTCGGTCCAACAATGGGACCTTCTTCTGCAAATTAGAATTTAACCTTAAGAAACTAATTTAATAAAACTGTTGAGAAATGAAAGTAAGTAAAATATATACAGGAAGAAATAATAATATCGTATGGCCTCGGATGCCAGGTGCAAGCTTTGTTAATTGACACCCAGAGGGCAGCTTGCGTGTCGAATTTAATGCTCTTTGGAGCGCTATGAATGTCAAGGAGGTTAGATATCTAAGCTCCTTGACGCTATACCGCTTTCTAGTAGAGAAATTAGGAACTTTGTGTTGGCGGAAAATTCCGAGGTTAATTTTGCCATTATGAACACGGCCTACTGAATTCAAATGGGTTCTTTAACATGCCAACAACGTATGACATGAGTATCGTGATTTTTGTCGCCTTTCAAAAATCACTTACCATGGCCAGGAGCGAACCTGCAAGCTTGGGGTTGGTAGTCCGACACGATAACCACTCACCCACCGTGGCAAGCTACAGGAAGAAATGAAGAAACTGGAATAAACAATGAATGAGAACGATTCAAACTATAAAATCTAATGGATAAGTATTCGTGTAAAATGTAATATAATAGAATCAATTTGAAATAAATTAAAATGAGTATCCTTACAAATAATTTGTTTTAAAAAAGGTTATAAATATTTGAATACAATTTTTAAAACACTCTGGAAATGCCTTTTCAAACTGGTCATTGGAGCCGTGATGGATGGTTGTGATGTTGAAACAAACAGATGGAATTGCGACTTCCAATCTCCACATCTACCAAATTTAAAGTCACTAATGTCAGCCAATTCTCGCTGTAATCGTTCATAAATTGCACAGTTCCAATCATTCCGTGTTGTTACGTGAATCCGTATATTATAAGCTCTAATTTATATTTTACACGAATACTTCTCCATTAGATTTTATATTTCCATCGTTCTTATATATTATATTATACAGTATTCTGCCTAGTGGCAGGTCCATGTCTTCGTACAGAGAATTTCTGATGCCAACGTTCCCGGTCTTCAGCTTCTTTCTTCAGTCTGTTGTAACTCTTTCTATCTTTCATATCATCCAGATGTTGAATTCTTCTTCTTCCCCGTCCTGTCGTTCCTTTGATCTTACCTTCAATAACGTCGTGTATGAGCCCCTCATGTCTAAGTATGTGCCCGATCCAGTTGGCCTTCCTCTGAAGAATTGTATTCAGAAAAGTTTTATTCTCACCTACTCTTCTCAGTAGAGCATCGTTTATCACCCGATCTGTCCACTTGATTTTCTCTATTCTCCTCCAGCACCACATTTCAAAACTTTCTAAGAATTTTATTTCCCTTTTTCTCATTGTCCACGTCTCTGCCCCGTACAGTGCAATGCTCCAGATGTAACACTTCACCAATTTCTTCCTTAGTTCTAAACTCAACTTTCCGGTGAGCAGAGTCCTCTTCTTGTTGAATGCGGCTTTGGCAATGGAAATTCTGGCGCGAATTTCATTTGTGCATTGAGCATCTTTTGTCAGCAAGCTTCCCAAGTACTTGAACTGCTTCACATTCTCCAATTCTTGATTGTCGATATTTACCCTCAAAGGCTTCTCCCGTTTTGAAATCCGCATCACTTTTGATTTCTCGATGTTGATTTCCATGCCATATATCCTTCCAGTTTCCACCAACCGGTTCATCATGTGCTGCAGTTGTCTTTGATTTCATTATTTTTTCCAGTTTCTCTATTTCATCCTGTATATATTTGAATTAATTTGGGGAGCGTGATGGCGCAGTGGCTTAGCTGCTCGACTTTCTCCCGGGCGGCCGGGGTTTCGAATGCCGGTGACAGCGGGGCGGAATTTTTACCTGAAAAATCAAGTGATGTCAGGAAGGATATCCGACCTTAAATCCCCGGTCAAAATCAAAATGAGCCTGGTTGACTCCGGCGTTCCCAATTAATTGGGAAAAGCCGAAGAAAGTTTTTATATAGGCCTATTTGACTTAATTTCATATCTCAACAGTTTTATTAAATTAGTTTCTTAAGGTTTAATTCTAATTTGCAGAATAAGTTCCCATTGTTGTACCGAAACATGTACTAATTTGAATATAATTTGTATTGGTTGGCGGAGCATTTTAATTAATTATATTCATTCATCTCTCATTAATTACCTCCTCTCACGATATTAGCGTCAGGAAGGGCATCCGGCCATAAAAACCACCCACCACATAGTCTTTCATCCCATCTCATCCCCGACCTCATTGAAAACGGGAATAATAGGGAGTTGAACTGCCTTTAATAAGGGGTAGACACACTTTTACAGTTCAGATAAAAATACACTTGCTGGTAACTTGGTTGGTTGGTTCTTAAGTTTAGGGGCTTCGACAACGCGGTCATGTAGCCCCGTGTACTTTGGGTGTGTGTAGAATCTGTCTGATAACCGGTGTTAATTGTGATGACTGTATTAGTGTGTGTTATCTGTTTTTTAATTTAAGAACTGCAACTTAGAATTTTTCAAATAGTTGCTACGTTTGCCGCCAAGCGTCACCGTCAACGACTACTAGGCCAAGTTCAGAACTTAGCTACCAGACGCCACCGCAGTCGGCTCTTGACAACGAACGTAGAAACCTAAGAGCGTTGTTTACAACCTTAACTTATACAATTTAGCTTCGCACAGGTGCAATTAGTGGAAGGTTCTTTAACATGCCATAAATCTATGACATGGGACCGCCGGCTTTACTTCCCCTCCGAAGGAAGGCATACTGAGGGATTTTTAACGCTCTTAAAAAATCCGACGGCTTCGGCCGGGTTTGAACCCGCTATCTCGGGCATAGAAGCTCAGCATGCTACCGACTACACCACCGAAGCCGCCTTTTTTTTTTTTTTTGGTAACTTGTGTCTCTGAGAACAGCGCTCGATGTTTTGAAATGGCTGGTTCTTCAACATAAATGCCGGTATAAACGGCGAGAGTATCTCATGTGGGGGAGGATAAAGATCAAGGGTAAGTTCTCAGCCCATTGAACAATAAGCGCACAAACAAGCAGACCTCTGGACAGGTGCCAACTGCCTTTAAATCTGCAGCCATATCCTTGTCATGCGGCTCAGTATCTCAGTGCCTGCTCTGCTACCATGTCGTCGTCATACCCCTCAGTTCTTTTACGCTCACAGTGTTTCTGTGTCTCACTAATGGATAGAGGAATGATTTTTTCACACTAATATTTGAACGATTTCGCGGGAAGGATTCTAATTTTCGCATTATTTCGCGAAATAGATATTGCTGTAACGCTTTAACTTCGGTTTAAAGAAATTCTAAAATAATCATTAAAGGTTTCATTATTGTGCTTCTGAATTATTTATATGAATGGTGGATGTATAAATTACTAGTAAGCATCCAATATTATTTTATTATATTCCTGATTTTGCATTCACTTTAAGGCTAGCAGTGACTGAATTATTTCAACTTGTCGAATTTTTGTTCGTCCTTCTCTTTCTTTTCATACATAATCTTGAAACAAAATTTCAATACAGATTTCTCTGTAATATCGCGCTTATCGCGAAATAATTGCATTTCACTTTAAAATGGCCGTATCGCTTTAATTCACTTTAATTCACGGATATAATATCTTTACTTTCTTAACCAGACACACTTGATTAGTAAAGGTATCGCAAAATCGCTTCAAAATATTTTTTCGCGTTTATCGTTAATGCGAAAAAAACACATGCCTCTACTTATGGGCTTCGGGCATTGAGGTCACCAGCCTCATGGACGTCAGTGTAAATAGCTGTATAACAATCTGTGTTATTGTGGTGACTTGGTGCATTCTTTCAAGACATCATACCCCTCTGTTCTCCCTCGAGTTTCATTTATAGGCTTGGGCATTGAGATCATCAGCCTCATGAACGTCTCAGTGTACCCCGTTCCAACCCTCGGAACATAATTTAATTGCTTGTCAGAGCCTGGAATCAACACTAGGACCTTCTGGACTGAAGTCTCAACACGTATCCCAAGGGTAATAAAGGCGGTCAGAAATCATTAAATGTGCTTGCTCAAGCCCTAACCTTAACGACACACAATCACGTCCGATTATTGGCTAAAGCACGTAGCCTCCTGAGAACGAGTGAGCCCACCTTCATGCCGACTCAGCCTGTTATGAAATGAGTTCCACTGGGACTTATTAGGAGCATCCCATACGGGAAATAAAGCCGACCATACCTTCTATAAACTGATACCATAGACCAATTGAAATGTGAAGCCCAAAAAAACTGCTCCTTTGAGGAGGGAGGAGGGGATATTACCCCCCCCCCCCCCTGCCCTACCAGGAGTCAGTTAACCCCACCCAAATTCAAATAATATTCATTGTACTTGAGAGCAAACATTTGGCCGTCCTTGCAATGGTTCTCCTTCCTAGGTTTCTCATTTTCATCTTCAGGCAAAACGCGGTATGATCCCTTCTAATATGCAACGGACGGGTTCTTCAAACTCCTTACCCAGTTCAATTAATTATCATTCATTTCATCTTGCATTAACTCCTCTCTTGTGGTTGGAGCCAGGAAAGTTATCCGGCCGTAAAAGACATTGCAAATCTCACCTCACCTCATTCCCGACCCCGCTAATATGGGCATAATAAAGTGCAATGGTAGAAAAAGTCGATTATTATTATTATTATTATTATTATTATTATTATCTTTATTATTATTTTTATTGTTGGAAATCATTATCACGGCAAATACTGGCTACATTTTATGTTACAGACTAGCAGTAGTACCCGGCTTCGCCCGGTGGAATGATGATAATGTTTTAAGGTCTCCTTAGAAATATAATGGACTTAAAATCTAAGTCATTTTCCCCCAAAGAAAATGAGGGAGTAATATCTAGTACATTTGCCCTTTTGATAAGGATGATAATAAAAACTACTGTTGAATTGACACGTCAAACTTACAAACTACCGTAATAGAAATACATATTTCAAAATTCACAGGCGAGGAAGACTTATTGTGTGTGGTGATTAATGGTGTAATGGGCGTAACATCTACTGTAGGTCATTTGCTCTTATGATGAGGATGATAAGGGAAACTACTACCGGTATTGAATTGACACTTCAACGTATAATGTACACAATGTACTGTAATAAAAATAACTATATGGCGGCTTCGGTGGCGTAGTCGGTAGCATGCTGAGCTTCTATGCCCAAGATAGCGGGTTCAAACCCGGCCGAAGCCGTCGGATATTTTACGAGCGTTAAAAATCCGTCAGTATGCCTTTCTTCGGAGGGGAAGTAAAGCCAGCGGTCCCATGTCAGATTTATGGCATGTTAAAGAACCTTCCACTAATTACACCTGTGTGAAGCTAACTTGGATAGGTAAACAACACTCATAGATGTCTACGTCCGTTGCCAAGAGCCGACTGTAGTGGCGTCTAGTAGCTAAGTTCCGAACTTGGCCTAGTAGTCGTTGACGGTGGCGCTTGGCGGCAAAAGTACGAACTATTTGAAGAATTCTAAGTTGCAGTTTGTACTTAAATTAAAAAACAGATAACACACGCTAATACAGTCATCACAATTAACACCGGTTATGAGACAGATTCTACACACACCCAAAGTACACGGGGCTACATGACCGCGTTGTCGCAGCCCCTAAACTTAAGAACCAACCAACCAAAAATAAATATTTTAAAAATCACAGTCGAGAAAGACTTTATGCGGCGGTGATTATTGGTATGATGCGCGTAACATCTAGGTCATTTGCACTTATGATGATAATAATAAGGTAATGAAAAAATGACTACTAAACGAACATGGTGTTATTTTAAAACTGATATAGGTAATTCAGGTGTCTAGCTTCGATGTCTTCCAAAGTCTCAACCTTATTTTCTGGCTTAGGCCTGTACTGGATGCGTCTAGTGAAAGAGCGTACTGCTCGGCAAAGAAAAAGAATATAGGTCCAAGCTGCACGAATCTGAGATGATCGCAGATGATGACGAAATATGATGACACACGTTCGGGGTTCCCCGTCCTATACAGATTGTCCGGGAATCACTCACTGTTTCGCAACGGTCCTTTGCTGGCATCAGCATAGACAACAGGAGATAACACGGCGGGCCCTGGAAAGTAATCTCAAGTCACCTCGCGATGAATCAGCAAGCTATTCTCACAACTGACCCCCCCCCAGGGTCTCACAACTTGTGGGACGTGGGTTGGCGACCACGGAACTCCAGCTGAGTCTGGCATCGCTTCTACTTCCTGGTGCCGGGCTCATTTCAGTTCTCTTTCCTGTCGGCCTCCCTTGGTCAACTCTTGTTCTCTTCCTACCCAGACTGTATTAGGGTATCCGAGGGCTAGGGAGTCTTTCAATTTCCCGCCTTAATTGGCTTTGTCTCATCTTTCCTGATACCCTCATTCTTCGAGGGGTCTGCCTTCTTTTCATTTTCATAATATCTCCTGTCTTCTGCTCAAGGCCCTCAAACAGGCAGGGTGTGTGTAGACCCACCACTTCTGGTACACCCTCAAGGGCTCATGACTGGTGAGTTAGGAAGCTGGCAACCCCGAGGAATTCCTGAGCTACATGAAGGGAATGGAGTGGTATGTCAGAAATGTCAAGTGGACAGTGTTACGCATCGGGTTCCAAAGGGTAAGTATACACACTTTGTTTTCGATTGGTGAACGATGTAGATTTGTACCAAAGGGCCTTAATGCGGGAAATGGAGTGGTCTGTCCGAAATTTCGAGTGGACAGTGTTACTCGTCGAGTTCCAAACGGTAATTATGTAAAATCGGTGAAACGGTGTAGATTTGGGACAAAGGGCCTAAATGCAGGGAATGGAGTGATCTGTCCGCACTTTCAAGCAGACAGTGTTACTCGCTGGGTACCAAACGGTAAGTTTCCGAATATTGGTTCTGATCGGTGAAACGGTGTAGATTTGTGCCAAAGTGCCTAAATGCAGGGAATGGGGTGGTCTGTCCGAAATTTCAAGTGGACAGTGTTACTCGCAGGGTTCCAAAGGGTAAGTATACAAAGTTTGGTTCAGATCGGTGAAACGGTGTAGATTTGTGCCAAAGGGCCTAAATGCAGGGGATGGAGTAGCCTCTTCGCAATTTCAAGCAGACAGTGTTAGTCGCAGTGTTCCAAAGGGTAAATATTCAAATTTTGGTTGAGATCGGTGGAACGGTGTAGATTTGGGCCAAAGGGCCTAAATGCAGGGAATGGAGTGGTCAGTCCACAATTTCAAGCTGACAGTGTTACTCGCAGGGTTCCAAAGGGTAAGTATACACATTTTGGTTCAGATCGGTGAAACGGTGTAGATTTGTGCAAAAAGGGCCTAAATGCAGGGAATGGCGTGGTCTGTCCGAAATTTCAAGCAGACAGTGTTAGTCGCAGTGTTCCATAGGGTAAATATACAAATTTTGGTTGAGATCGGTGAAACGGTGTAGATTTGGGCCAAAGGGCCTAAATGCAGGGAATGGAGTGGTCTGTCCGCAATTTCAAGCAGACAGTGTTACTCGCAGGGCACCAAAGGGTAAGAATACGAATTTTGGTTCTGATCGGTGAAACGGTGTAGATTTGGACCAAAGGGCCTAAATGCAGGGAATGGGGTGGTCTGTCCGAAATTTTAAGTGGTCAGTGTTACTCGCAGGGATCCAAAGGTTAAATATACAACTTTTGGTTCAGATCGGTGAAACGGTGTAGATTTGTGCAAAAGGGCCTAAATGCAGGGCAAGGGGTGGTCTGTCCGAAATTTAATGTTGACAGGGTTACCCGCAAGGTTCCAAAGGGTAAGTATACAAATTTTGGTTCAGATCGGTGAAACGGTGTGGATTTGGACCAAAGGGCCTAAATGCAGGGAATGGGGTGGTCTGTCCGAAATTTTAAGTGGTCAGTGTTACTCGCAGGGTTCCAAAGGTTAAATATACAACTTTTGGTTCAGATCGGTGAAACGGTGTAGATTTGTGCAAAAGGGCCTAAATGCAGGGCATGGGGTGGTCTGTCCGAAATTTTAAGTGGTCAGTGTTACTCGCAGGGTTCCAAAGGTTAAATATACAAATTTTGGTTCAGATCGGTGAAACGGTGTAGATTTGTGCAAAAGGGCCTAAATGCAGGGCATGGGGTGGTCTGTCCGAAATTTAATGTTGACAGGGTTACCCGCAAGGTTCCAAAGGGTAAGTATACAAATTTTGGTTCAGATCGGTGAAACGGTGTAGATTTGTATACATAACAGACAGACAGACAGACAGACAGACAAACTTTGTGCTTTATATATATAGATGGTTCAGCCTTAGCAAGGAACCACCTGTACTGAGGTAATTTTGTAGATTGCACTGTTCAGAGACTTCACATTACTGTATCCATGTTGTGCCCGCACTCTACACGAGTCTCCTTCATTTATAGGATGAGCTAAATATCCATCTGAATCTTCGAGCCTCGCTGAGTGTTCGACCAGGGTATTGCCACCAAAGAATTTCCTGACAATATGGCAGGTGTTTAAAAGAACTGCACCGGGTGAGTTAGCCGAGGTCGTTACGGCATGACTGCTGGCAGTCGCTCACATCCGGGAGGCGAGGTGGTTCGAATCCCCCAGCCGGCAACCTTGAAGATGGTCTTCTGTGGTTTCCCATCTTCCTTCCAGGCAAATGCCGGGGTTGGTCCCTAAGTATAGGCCACAGCCGCTACCTTCCATTTCCTAGCCCTTTCATTCCAACTTCCCCCCCCCCCCCTCTCCCCTCCCCCAACGGTACTTGTAGCTCACCCATTGGGTGTCCGTCTCGAAGCAGCTACAAAACTGGTGAGCCGAACATGTCCTCGGACACTCCTGGCACTAAAAGCCATACGCTAAAAAAAAAACAGAACTGCCTTCCGTAGTTCAATATATATCTGCGGATGAAGATTCAACATTGATGTTGTTATTATTATTATTATTATTATTATTATTATTATTATTATTATTATTATTATTATTATTATTATTATTATTACTGTTATTATTATAAAATAGGAATAAAGGAGAAGGAAAACAATATTTAAAAAAATTAAGAAAATACATTTAAAAAAGAGGTAAAATTCCAAATACCGGAAAATTACATATTTTTACATTTTATTTTATGTTCATTTCATGGCAAATACTCTTGGCTGTCACCGCGGAGATCGGGGTTCGATTCCCGACTCTGCCGAGAAATTAAATTCTGGCCTGAGGGCTGGAACGTTATACACTCAACGTCGCGAGGAAAAGATGAGAAGAGACGGGTTTGATTCCCACCTCAGCCGCCATGGTAGTGGTATTCCGTGGTTTCCCACTTCTACTCCAGGCGAATGCAGGAATGGTTCCGAAATATAAGTCACGGCCACCTCCTTCCCAATCCTCATCTGAATTACAAAACACTACACACACTAATACAGACATCACAATAACACAGGTTACCAGACAAATTACACACACACACACACACACGCAAGTACTCAGGGCCATATGACCACGATGTCACAAAACCCCTAAATGAATCAACAACAACATATTTTCACTAATTAAATTTTAACAATACTATAGCGTGTGCGCTGAGGCTAAAAATGAAAATATGTATTTCAGTTAAAAAAGAATTACATTGCAGAAACTTCAGCCGCATTTCTTCTTCTTATGGTTCCTATCCGTTCCGGATGTTGGCTACCATCTTGACTGTGCTGTTCCTATCACTTGCCGCTCGGAATAATTCAGTAGAAGTTTTTGAGGTCCAGGCTGTGAGATTTTTTAACCAGGATATTCTTCTTCGTCCAACACTTCTCTTCCCTGGTATTTTTCCTTGAAGAATAGACTGTAGGAGATGGTACTTGGTGGTATTCCTCATGATGTGTCCTAGGTATGGGATTTTCCTGATTTTCACGGTGGTTAATACTTCCTTAGTTATTTTTCATTTTTTGGAGAACCTCAACATTTGTGACATGGTCTGTCCATGGTATCCGCAATATCCTTCTGTACACCCACATTTCAAAGGCCTCTAGCCGTTTACATAAAGACTCTGTCAGATTCCATGTCTCAGCACCGTAAAAAAGAGTGTTACAGGAGAATGATGAAGATCAGATGGGTAGATAGGGTTACAAACGAAGTGGTATTAAGACGCATTTGGTACGATTAAATTAAGCATCCACAAGCATTGCATTGAACATTGCCAGCTCCCTTGGGCCAGATGCATATGTATGCTGTGTCCCCCTTAATATTGTAAAATGGCCGCAAAAGTCTCATTGCAACCCAACTGAAATATTAAAGCAGCACATACTAGCAGAGGACAATACAGCGCGATAGTCGTGCACAACAGTTGGTCAGTGACAAAAAAAAAGAATTAATATCGGTGGAAATATTGCGTCTGTTGTGTTATTACTATCATAGTGGAGAACGTGTTGCAGTGTACCTTAGTGCAGTGTTTCCCAAACATTTTTGTGTGTGTACCACTTTAAGAGATGAGAATGTCTCGCGTACTACCTACTGGTTAGGAGATATAGTAACTATAACCCCCACCACCACCACTACCACCACCACCACGTACCAGATCAAGAGATGGATTTAAGTTGTGTTTGTTGGAGTTAGACTGTTAGAGTTTAAAGATCAAATAATAAAAAGTGTGTCCAGTTGTTTTATTATTCATTACAATAAGTATTCAATGCAAACATTCAGAAATGCCACTGTACAAATGAAAATGAAAATCCACAGCCTGCTTCCAGTCTCCGACCGGGTCAGGAATGGAATGAATGAAGCCCCCATCTAGCGGCGAGGATATGGACTGTGCTGGCTGCCGAGGCCTGACGCACTCCTCTGGGGCAATGATTAAATGAATGACAGATGAAACGAAATGATAGTGGAGTGTTGCTGGAATGAAATTGTGACAGGGAAAACCGGAGTACCCGGAGAAAAACCTGTCTGCCTCCGTTTTGTCCAGCACAGATCTCACATGGAGTGATCGGGATTTGAACCACGGACCCAGCGGTGAGAGGCCGGCGTGCTGCCGCCTAAGCCACGGAGACCCACTGTACAAATAATATTAATAAAAGAACTCGTAATAATTAAACATAAAAACTAAAGTTTAACCAACAACTTCAGTGTGAAGGGTGAGCTCGAAGATTAGAAGCCAACTTAGGAATGTCTGGTTTAAGATTGCTGAGTCTCAAACGAAGATCGTTTTCCACTGTAAGGAGCCTACTCCGATATTTATTCTTGAGATAAACAAGTCAAGGAAATGAAGTCTCACACAAGTACGAAGTAGTGAAAGGCAGTAAAAATCTAACTGCTTTGTCAGCTATGTCTGCATAGTCTGCACGCCTCTCAACCCAAAAGTTAACAAGAGCCTTTTTTGAAAAAGTTTGCCTTAGTTCTGAATCACAATTTAATTCATAAAACTGCTCCTTTTCTTTGGTCTTAAAGTCCTCCGGCAACGTATCAATGTTCTTATATTTTGAAATTTTATATTTTCATATTTTTCGTAACATCACCGCGTACCACTGCAGCAGTACGAGCGTACCACAGTTTGGGAATTACAGTACTGAGCAGTAAACATCCCATTCCTCAAGTAATAGACAGTGATAAATTATACACCCCTCAGTCACGCACAACGACGGAGGTTTGAATCCCGACGCTGACAGTGTCCATCCTGAATGTGGTTTTCTCCGTGTTTTACCATACTCACTCCAGGAAAATACCGGGATAGTACCTTATTTCAAGTTTTATGGCACCCACCCAATCTTAAACCCTAATAATTACAGCTATCCACACTACTACTGTCACCATTGTAAAACAGGTTATCAGACAAATTCAAAACAAATACACAAGTATACGGGGCTAATAACCTAAAATGTCCCAAGGGCACTAATATGATTTAACATCAGATTAACAAAATACAATGTACGAGAAACATTCAAACATTGTTTTAAGATGCGGATCATCGAGGTCATCAGCGCTATTCTATAAGTAAGTTACATAGATTATGGTAGGTCAATTAAAATTTATTTATTGGCGTAGCACAGTTCATAATGACATAAGTGTACATGCACCTCCCTAATTTTCAACATAGTCACCCAGTCTCTGTAAACGTCGGTCTGAACGTTCTACCAATGATTCAATTACTTGTCCGTCGAAATGTCCTCCTTAGGAGCAGATAACCTCGCTGTTCCGCCCCTATAAACAACAATTACCATCTAATAAAATCCACTCCTTGGTCATGGAGCTATTGGAGAACCAGTATTTGAACCTACTCCTCGTTGGATGTTCTTCCAACTTGTTTCTGTATATTCCATAGACCATCGTCATGCTGTGGAAGCAAGACATTCAGGCATCAGAACACCAAGACACCAAGTACTTGGTTGAACATAAGGCCATGATTAATGCACTGTTCAGAACAGGCATGCTGGTAGAAGTGATGCACACCCCGTGGTATTGGGGTAGTGAGTCAGCATCTCGCCCAGAGGCTCCGGGATCGATTCCCGTCTCTGGCAGGAAATGTAATTCTGGTCTGAGGGCTGGAACGGGGCACGCTCAATCTCGTGGGGCAAAACTGAGAAGAGCCATCCTGGAAGCAATTTTCGGTGGTTCGCACTTCTACTCTAGGCAAATGCTGGGATGGTTCATAACTTAAGACCACGGCCGCCTCCTTCCCAATCTCCATCTGCGTGGCGCTCTATGGAAGTGAAACTTGGACTATTGGTGCAGCAGAAAAGAGGAGAATTGAAGCATTTGAAATGTGGTGTTACAGGAGAAATATGAAGATCAGATGGGTAGATAGGGTTACAAACGAAGAGGTATTAAGACGAGTGGGAGAGGAGAGATGTTTCTGGCGACTGCTAATGAAGAGAAGAGAGAGGTTGGTAGGACACATACTGAGACACCCAGGAATAGCAAGCTTAGTTAAGGAAGGAAGGGTCGAGGACAAGAACTGTAGGGGTAGACCAAGGTTGGAATATGTTAAACAGATTGCCTCGGATGTAGGGTGTGGTAGCTATGTAGAGATGAAACGATTAGCTCAGGACAGGGAGGCATGGAGACCTGCATCAAACCAGACAAAAGGCTGAAGACTCAAACAACAAACAACAACAATAATTACACGGGCCTAAATGATCACTATGTCTAGGCCCCTCAAACGAAACAACAGAAGTAGGCAAAGAAATACCGTATAGCATACCGTACAATGTTTTTAGCGTTGGAAGGGTGGCCTAGTGACGAGAGAATTTAGGGGCAGAAGACTTGCTATAGGGTTTTAATAGCTAATCATTGAAACAGTTCTTTTAATCTCAATTCCATTGAGGCAATTAAGAAATTAAAAGAATAAAACAGCTATGCTTAGTTTTCAACTACGTATCATGATTACGAGATGTCCATAAGAAGCAATTCGCATACTTGGCGTGTAGTGTGGTCGTATCACACTCAGCAAAGTTTTCAAATAACAGTGTAGTCCGGCAAACGTGATGTAAATGACCAGAGTTGGTAGCAAGTTTATTTCCAACGATATCAGACACGCTAACTATGTTCATTGCACAATGGAATGCTCACATTAAAGTTGTCAGATATTTACACAGCCGTCAGCTGGCTGTAATGGACAGCGAGAACTTGGCGCTTCATTACTGACTACTCAACACTGCCTTTCTCCTCGCGACAGATACTTTCTGGTCAAGTTTGGACTCGCACTTTCCCCGTATATCAATATTCCCTCCACAACAGATTAATAAGTTTTGGCTACAAGATACTGATTTATGATTCAGCAAGGAAAGGCTGTTGATAGCACCAGGTTTCTTCTTGTTGTGTTTATATATTTATTCATTCATTCATTCATTTATTTATTTTTATTTGCGAATTGACCACTTAGGATCATGCTACAATTTCACTGTTTTAGTTGTAATTTCCTCTGTCTCCAGTAGGCTACTCCTTCATGGGATCGCTGTGCTGCTGCCGTTGTTCGGCCGTCCAAGCTCTTCCGGTCTTTGTAGCTCGTCTCTCGTCATGAAACCCTTCCAAATTGTGTATCCTGTTTCGAAACGTATCCCTTTCCAACATTTGGGCCTCCTGGATGTTAGATATCTCAAGGTCTTTCCGAGTTTCATTAATCCATGATTTTTTTTTTTTTTTTTTTTTTTTTTTTTTTTTTTTTTTTTTTGTTCCAGAAGTAGTCAAACAACTGCTTGGTTAATCTTGATTTTTCCAATCTGTACATGTGTCCAAGAAATATTAGCCTCCGTTTCCTCATGGTTGCCGAGATTTTTTCTACATTCTGGTAGACTTCGGCGTTGCTCCGAAGTTTCCATCCTGTTTCCGTCTGGATTGGGCCCATGATTTTCCGGAGGATTCTCCTTTCCAGAACCTCCAACTTCTCTAGCATATATTTCATTGAAAGGCATTCACAGGCGTACAGGCATTCTATTTTGACTACAGTGTCGTAGTGCTTTATTTTGGCGTTCCTGGATATGCATTTCTTGTTATAGATGGTTTTTGTAAGCCCATACGCCCTCTCCATTTTTGAGATCCTATCGCCCACCGCAGCTTTCTATTGACCATTGTCCTGTATCGTTTCACCGAGATATTTAAATTTCTTTACTCTCTGAATCCGCCCTATCTCTAGGAATTTCGGTCCTTGTGCGTCATTTATCATGAATTTTGTTTTATCTATCGAGATCCTGAGTCCCATCTTACTGGCGATCTTTTCTAAGAGGTTAATCTGAGTGATCGCTTCCCTTGGGCTTTCCGAGAGTATCGCAAAATCATCTGCAAAGGCCAGACAGTTGACTTTAATCCCTCCTGATTTCCTCCCTAAGCAGATCGGGTTTATTCCTCGAATTATAAGCTCTGAGTTCCACATTCGTACGATCTTTTCCATGATGCAGTAGAATAGTATTGGTGAAAGTCCGTCGCCTTGTCTTTCACCCGTCTTGATTTCAAACGACTGGGACAGTTCTCCCATGAACTTCACTTTGGATCTTGTGCCTGTTAATGTATCTTTGATTATGTAGGCCAACTTGGGTTTCACCCCGAATTCTCGAATGATACCGTCCAGGGTTTCTCTGTCAACCGAGTCAAAGGCCTTTTTGAAATCTATGAAAGATACTACAATTTTCTTGGAGCTCAGCATTCTATGCCGGATTATTGATTTCAGGTTGAAGATCTGCTCTACGCAGGAGCGACCTTTTCGGAACCCTCCTTGGTACTCCCCAAGTTGTTTATCAAGGGTCTCCTCTATTCTATTCAGGAATTTCTTTGAAAGGATTGTATATGCGACCGGAAGTAAGGAGACGCCTCTATAGTTATTGACGTCTTTTTCCTCCCCTATCTTATGGAGGGGTGAATCAACGCTGTTTTCCATTGTTCTGGTATCTCCTCTGTCTCCCATATTGTCTGAAATATTTGATGTAAGTCGTCCAGGATTTCCGGTTCCGCCCATTTCAACATTTCTGCCGTTATCGAGTCTTCGCCACTAGCCTTGTTGTTTTTCAGACTTCGTAAGGCATTCTTGATTTCTTCCTTCGCTGGTGGTAAGTCCTCTCCTTGGTCCTCCAGTGGCGGCAGAAGTTCTAGTTTGGAGGTCGGTGGTGGGCAGTTCAAGAGATTATCAAAATACCTTGGAAGTATCTCGCTGTTTTCTAGGTTGTTCAAACCGATTTTTCCATGTTCATTTCTGAAGCTCATACTTGGTGATTGGTATCCTCGAGTTTGTTCTTAAAGGCCTGATAGAAATCTCTGGAATTATTTTTGGTGAAATTAGTTTCAAGGTCTTCCAACTGCGCCATCTCAAATGATCGTTTTGACCGTCGAAATACAATGGATGTTCCCTTCCTTTGATGCCTGAGTTGTTCCAAGTGTACCGACTTTCCGAAACATTTCCATATTCTCCATTTCTCAGATCTTTCCTCGAGTGCTTCCTCGCATGCTTCGTTCCACCAGATTGCTCGCTTCCTTTCATTTATTTATATATTTATGTATTTATTTACTTATTCATTCATTCATTCATTTATTTAGTCAGTCAGTCAGTCAGTCAGTCAGTCAGTCAGTATCAGTCAGTATCAGTCAGTATCAGTCAGTCAGTCAGTCAGTCAGTCATTTATTTATTTATTAGCAGTCGCCAGAAACATCTTCCATCTCGCACTCGTCTGTTGGGAATACGGATTTTAAAGCAGCATTTAAAAATAAGTCGAAAAAAAAGAAATTGTAACAGGTGTATCGTTCAAGTACTTAGGTTTTATATTCTCGCAAGATAGTGGGAGATATAATACCCAGGTATGGGGAAGCCGCAGTTCTTGTTCCTATCCACAGGCTTCTGTAACAATATCAATAATAAAATGTTATGGTTCTACGTCCCTTTTAACTAATGTAACTTTTATAGACGCCGGGGTGCCACAATATTAACCGGAAGGGGATCTCTAACGTGCCAGTAAATCCACTGACACGGCTCCTCGCATTTATGCGCCCTCAAATGAGTGTGTCAGAATTCGATCCAGCAACCTTGGGAACAGTAAGTGAGAACGTTACCGCTGAGCCACGCAGCCACAGGCTTCTGTAGTGTCGGAGTACGTATTAAGACTCCGTAACCAAAGGTCCTGGTATCAATTTTCTGCTCTGCCAAGGCTATCAGGGCCTTACACTCCGGACCCTAGTAATCACCTAAATTCAAAAATGATCTTCAGATCTACATATCTACGTGTCATAAATTGAAGGCCTCGGAGCAAGATAGTGTTATGCCACATTTTCATTTAATTGCAACCGGGTGAGTTAGCCGTGGTCGTTACGGCGTGGCTGCAGGCAGTCGCTCACATCCGCGAGGCGAGGAGGTTCGAATCCCCCACCGCCAACCTTGAAGGTTGTCGTCTGTGGATTCCCATCTTCCTTCCAGGCAAAGCCAGGGTTGGTCCCTAACTATAGGTCACAGCCACTACCTTCCAATTCCTCGTCCTTCCTCCCCCTGAAAACTCTCCACACGCGACGGTACATGTAGCTCACCCCATGAATGTCCGCATAGAAGCAGCTACAAACTCTGGCGAGCCGAACATGTCCTCGGACACTCCCGGCTCTAAAAGCCATACGCTAGAAAAACAAAACAAAAAAAATGCAATTTACGTAAGGTTTTTAAGATATATATGTGTCATTATACAAACTGAACATACAATGCAATAACAGACATAAACCAACTTAAGTAAATGTACTCAAAGGAAAATACAAAATAATATGATTTATAGAATTTTTTGAAACTTTAAAATGCATTTTTTTTTCAAAAAGACATAAGTGTGGCATAGCGCTATCTTGCTCTGAGCCCTTCAATTGTGAGTGAAAGAACTGGTTGACAAAATATGAGACCATAAAATTAATTTGAAACGCATGTTTTTTTATCGAGTTAATAGAAAATGCATTAATGTATTTGTAACATCCAAACAATTAAAACTTGGGCAGTGAAATTTGGTATAGTGTATACTTAAAGTACAGCCAAGTCTCTCTTGGTTTATAATTACACTCCTGGGTTATCTTAAGTCGTTTATTGACAGACATTTTAGTTTTCCCGTTTTTTTTTGTTGGTCTCTTTATGTAATAAAAGGGATAATCCTTTTTGTTGGTCTATTTTTAGCCTACTTTCGATTTTTGCAAAAAATGAAAGTAGACTTATGAGATCAACACAGGGCGAAAAAAGTGTGTCTGTCTGTGTGTGTGTATGTGTGTGTGTGAGTCTGTGTGTGTGTGTGTGTATGTGTGTGTGTGAGTCTGTGTGTGTGTGTGTGTGTGTGTGTGTGTGTGTGTGTGTGTGTGTGTGTGTGTGTATCTGTGTGTGTGAGTGTGTGTACTCTGAATGTCTGCCCCCCCCCTATCAATTCGAACACGGTGAATGCGAATTGAACGAAATTTGGTACAAAGGTAGCACTAGCAAAGGAAACCTCAGTGTCATGTTTTATATCGCCGCCATCTTTACTAAAACTGAATGGCGGCCACTCAAACGTTCAAAACGTAAAATCAAATAACGACTAACCAAATCATCCGATCTCTACCAAATTTGGTAACAACATACCTTCGTATAGGATGCGTCTTGTGACCAAACTACAAGGTCGTCCGCCATACCATTTCAGGATGGCGGCCGTGCGAATTATGCAAACTTTATAATCCATATCATGGGACCCACCAGTTCCGATTATCGAGCCGAGAATCGTTTTAACTGTTCTAAAGGAAGAGGCACGTTCGAAATTAAAAGTTTATTTTGTAATACTATAGTGCAGACGTGATTTTTAAAAGCTGAGCTGATTCAGTAATAAGACAAGATGGCAGCGGATATCTTGTGCCTGACTTATATTTCACTAATTTGAGTATTGCATGCAATATAGCGTACTGATACAAAATAAATAAACTTTGTATGAAATGCTTTATATATAAATAATATACTCCAGTGATGAAATCGTTTAGTATAAATCATTATTTGCTAACAAGTTCTATGTAAATCATTTTATATAGAACGATATTCGTTGACACAATTAGCTCAGTGGTAGAGCGTTAGCCTATCGCTCAAATGCCTATGGTTCAAACCCGATCAGAGCTAGGTTTTTTTCTTGAAATGTTATATGTTTATTGTTTTGTAATGACTGAGATGTTTTAAAATTAAGCGTTGTATTGTGCATATTATGGTGTAAAATATATATATATAATTAAAACATAATTCGCCAGCAGATTTACTCGAGACATCTAGCTGCCAAAAAGGTAACTAGATTAACTTCCAGATTTTATTGAAAAGTTTCTTCTTCTGGCCGCTAGAATGCACTCGCTCTGTTAGGATTATATTGTTCGATATTTCACCACTAGATGTCTCGACTTGTCTACGTGGGGCTCCATTGATTACTACACCATTGGCATTCTATGCGCATCGAATTTGAAGAATGACAAGATGATACTACGATACATTTTTACTTTTTATTTTAAAGGGTTTGTAACAGCCTATTTTGCGTTACTTGAAAATGTTATTTGAAGTAAAGAACAAAACGATTTCACATAGTAACTGAATTCAAGCCGTTGGTGTTAGTTCAGGATATTAATTACTACTTTTATTTCAGGCAAATAGCAATCGAAAATATCCACATAGTTTGTATGCACACGTCTCTGTAGGGTCATGGAAAGATTTGTTAATTCAATTAGGGTTGTGAAAGCCATGCACAACCAGACGTGTAAAGACATGCCTCAACTCAAAGTTGGATGTTGCCCACGGCAGGTCGTATATGTAATAATAATAATAATAATAATAATAATAATGTTATTGGTTTTACATCCCTTTTAACTACTGCTGCTTTTAGAGACACCGGGGTGCCGGAATTTTGGCCCGAAGGGGATCTTTAACGTGCCAGTAAATGTACTGACATGGCTCCCTCGCATTTGTGCACCCTCAAATGCCAGCTGACTGCGCCAGGATACGAACCTGCAACCTAGGGCCCAGCAAGCGAGAACGTTACCGCTGAGCCACGCAGCCAGTCCGGTCGATTATGTCTCCAGATCCATAACATTCTTGATATACTTCTTATCTTTCTTTCTTCAATGATGGTAGCAGTTTTTATCTAGGTTGTGGCGTTTGGTAGAGGTAAATCGTTTCTAAGGTCTTCAACAAAGAATAGTTCTATTATACTCTTTGATAATAACAACGAGTTATAACTATACTCATACATTTAGGAGAAAGTAGGCTATATGTTCTTTACTGAACATCTTGTTTTTGCTGATCTCGGATTGTGATAAAATGCTCATCTTTGTGTTGTTGTTGTTGTTGTTGATCACTTTTTGTAATAAATGTGATAATCCTTTTCTTTTGTTGTTGATCTATTTTTGTAATAAATGAGACAATCTTTTTCTTTTGTTGTTGATCTATTTTTGTAATAAATGAGATAATCTTTTTCTTTTGTTGTTGATCTATTTTTGTAATAAATGAGATAATCCTTTTCTTTTGTTGTTGATCTCTTTTTGTTATAAAAGTAATAATATTTTTATTTTGTTGTTGATCTCTTTTTGTAATAAATGTGATAATCTTTTTCTTTTGTTGTTGATCTCTTTTTGTAATATGAATGATAATCTTTCTTTTTTGTTGATCTCTTTTTGTAATAAACGTGATAATCTTGTTTCTTTTACTGTTGCGTAAATTTTCTCGACCAATTGCATACATAATATAGCTTTGGGGCTATTAGGTCAAGTGAAACTTTAAAAACCGACGTTTCGAAACAACTACTTGTTCCTTTATCAAGGTTAGTCAAGAAAGAAAGAAAGAAAGAAAGAAAGAAAGAAAGAAAGAAGAAATGAGTAATCCATGGCATATAGCCTATATACAGTATATAAATGGTATAAGATAGGAAGCCATGTCGAAACAAATAGTTACTCCATGACCTCCTGAGACCAAGAAGATGTTAGTAATCAAACTATAGAGGGACAACCATCACCTCTGTTAAAGTTGTGTGGTTGTTTACTTATTTATTTGTTTTGTTCATCTCATTTTGTAATAAATATGATAATCTCTTTTTAGGTAGATTTCATTAGAAAGCTAACTATTGCAATGGGTACCATGTTTCGACTTCCGGAAAATTTCGACATATCTTCGCGTTTCACATATGTATATCAGTTTCTTGTGGACACGATAACTGCCGCAATTTTGCACCAATCACTTTGAATTTTCTACCGAATCTGTATACCTATAAAATCTCGGTCGAGTTCGTTACTGGCCTAAATCGGTCGAAGGGGGTGAAAATGGGGGGCTTTTTCCGAAAAAGTGAAATATTGCTATAATTCTCTTAATATGGAAATATCGAATTCGTTCAAAGTTCATACTATGTATCGGATAAAGCCCAAAAATTTATGTTTGAAGAGTTTTTTTTATAGCACCAACCATTGACCAAAAGGGAGGGAAAAAGTAGGGTTTTCGGGAAACATTAATCATATCTCTCTTAATAGGCACAATATCAAAACCGTACAAAATGGACAATATTCCCCTAATAATTACCTTAAACTTTTGTCTGAAAGAATTTTTGATATGGCCCACCATTACGCCAAGGGATGAGAAAAATGATTTCGGAATTATAAGAAAATGCCAAGAGCTATCAGAGGTTGCCATGGCAACAGTACTAAATTGATGAGGGATGAACCATCAGACGTTGCCATGACAACGCACTTGCACGAGATCAGATTCAGATTTCCATCTGACTAAGTGTTGGTTTGTTCTTAAGTTTAGGGGCTGCGACAACGCGGTCATGTAGCCCCGTGTACTTTGGGTGTGTGTAGAATCTGTCTGATAACCGGTGTTAATTGTGATGACTGTATTAGTGTGTGTTATCGGTTTTTTAATTTAAGTACTGCAAGTTAGAATTTTTCAAATAGTTCCTACTTTTGCCGCCAAGCGCCACCGTCAAAGACTACTAGGCCAAGTTCAGAACTTAGCTTCTAGACCCCACCGCAGTCGGCTCTTGGCAACGAACGTAGAAACCTAAGAGCGTTGTTTGCATTCCTAACCTATCCAATTTAGCTTCACACAGGTGCAATTAGTGGAAGGTTCTTTAACATGCCATAAATCTATGACATGGGACCGCCGGCTTTACTTCCCCTCCGAAGGAAGGCATACTGAGGGATTTTTAGCGCTCTTAAAAAATCCGACGGCTTCGGCCGGGTTTGAACCCGCTATCTTGGGCATAGAAGCTCAGCATGCTACCGACTACACCACCGAAGCCGCTTTGACTAAGTGTGAAGCGGCTTCGGTGACGTAACTGGTAGCATGCTGAACTTCTATGTCCAAGGTCGCGGGTTCAAAGCCGGCCGAAGTCGTCGGATTTTCTAAGAGCGCTAAAATCCCTCAGTATGCTTTCCTTTGGAGGGGAAGTTCCAACGTTCGTTGCGAGTTGCTGGTTGCGGTGGCATTTAGTAGCCAAGTTCACAGCTAGGTATCTTTGACGGTAGTATCTGGTAGTAACATTAGGAACTACTGCTTGAAATTGACCGTCTGCAGTCCTTACCTGAATTACAGACTAGTACAGCCATCACAATTAACTCTGTTTATCAGACAGATTCTACACTCATCCAAAGTACACGGGGTTACATGACCGCGTTGTCGCAGCCCCTAAACTGAGGAACCAACCAAAATCTCTGCGGGAGATATAATTTTTCGTGAAGAAGTAACAGACCGTTACATAGTTACACATCAGTGTCGAAACCTTGCATAAGGACAGTGTGACCACAAGTATAAAAATGGACTCCAAATGACAAGAAGGTTACCGTCCCCATAAGACAATAAAATGTTCAAAATATGTATAAAATGACGAAAAACAAAGTTAATTAAGCTCCAATTATAAAATACTTTCACGCAATAAATGAGGTCTGATTCTTCTACGAAAACCTGCATATTCTGCCTATTTTCGCCTATCCCTTCCGGCGTGCCGAGAGGAATTTTTTTAGCTCTTTTTGTAACAAAAGTGATCATTTTTATTGTTGTTGTTGTTGTTGTTGTTGTTGTTGTTGTTGTTGTTGTTGTTGTTGTTGTTGTTGTCGTTGAAGTCATTTTGTAATAAATGTGATAATCTTTCTTTTATTTTTTTCTGTTGATCTCTTTTTGTAATAAATGTAATTAACCTTTTCTTAATATATTTTTTTATTTTTGCAGTCAAAGCACGCAGTTGAACTCGAAGCACTATTTTTCTGGCGGACACTATTAATTGAGACTAACACGAATCTTTCTGTCACATTTTGCTCTGTGCTGTGGTAAATGACATCTTGTAGTGTAATTAGCTTCCAGGAAGTAAACAATGCACTCTTATCGTGCACAAGCACGATGAAACATGTACTTTTTTATCAGCTGTTGTTGGTAATTAATTTTACGGGCTTTGAAACACCCTGGTCATCATCCCCAGGTGTGTGTTGAACTTGTCTGATATCTGATGCCTGCAGTAGTGTGTGTGTGTGACTATACGTAGAACCCTGCAGGGATAAACAGAACGTTATTCGCATCCGCACGACTTTTATCAGCATCCGCGTGTTTGTTATCCGAATCCGCTGACATTACAAACACATTTAGACATCTAAGGAAACATTCGTTCCTCTAGGCTCTGTATATCATATGGTTTGTTTAAAATGAATGTTATACAGCCATGATTGCGACCCTTGTCAGTTCGGAGTGTTAAATAAGCTTAGTGACATAATTTTAATAAGATTAGTTTAAATCATCATCTTACATTTGTCATGGAAACAACACTACGGATAAAATATTTTATGTCAAAAACATCTGGGTCCTAGTAATGATATTTAAGTTCAGATTGTATTCTAAAGGCTATGTGTAAATTTCCTCCAAATATTATCCGCTATCCGCACAGTCATGCAAACTATACCTGCATATCCGCGCAGGGCTTTAACTATATGTATATTAGGTACAGAGATGAGGACTTGAAGTACGGTACTTTCCTGGCATTTGCCTCGAGGGAGTGTGGAAAACCCCCGGGAAAACCACACTCAGGATAGTCGCTGTCAGCACCGGGATTCGAACCTCTAATCTTCTACTTGCCGTAGTTCCAAATTGCTCTCAGAACTGCAGACGGATGTTTTAAAAAAGTAATTTCTTGGCAATTCTTCCAAAGGATAAAATGCTAATAACGAGGCAATAAAAATAACATTTATTTTCAAAAAATTGTGAATATTATTCAAAATCAAGTGTGGAACACCAGTGACCTTGACTATTCCATCTTGATAAAGTAACGAGAATTTTCGTTACTTTGTTACTGTTAAAAGTAACGACGTTACTCCCTCGCTACCGTAAAAAGAACGGTTATTAGTAACAACGATACTCCCTCGCTACCGTAAAAAGAACGGTTATTAGTAACAACGATACTCCCCCGCTGCCATAAAAGAACTGTTATTAGTAACGACGTTACTCCCTCGCTACCGTAAAAAGAACGGTTATTAGTAACAACGATACTCCCTCGCTACCGTAAAAAGAACGGTTATTAGTAACAACGATACTCCCTCGCTACCGTAAAAAGAACGGTTATTAGTAACGACGTTACTCCCTCGCTACCGTAAAAAGAACGGTTATTAGTAACAACGATACTCCCTCGCTACCGTAAAAAGAACGGTTATTAGTAACAACGATACTCCCCCACTACCGTAAAAAGAACGGTTATTAGTAATGGCGATACTCCCCAACCCTACCCTTCCTTACGCATACTCTACACCAGTGGTCTTCAACCTTATTTTAATGAAGGGCCAAATTTTTGTTATGGAAGGGCTTGAGGGCGGCACTAATCTTATCATATATCTATATATATTGTCTTTCAAGTTGGAAGAAAAAAACATCATAGTGAAATCAATAATAAAATAAGTTACAAAACACAAAACTAAATTTAAAATATCAAAATGTGGTGTTTTTTTTAGTTCAATGAGAAATGTGGCACTGTTTCTCTTTCGCTAATCTGTCAATATTGGATTTTATGTTGGATGAAGCAATTCGAAGCGAGTTCTCTAAATGAGTGTCAGAAACACGATTCCTCAATTTAGTCTTCACATTCTGAATTTTGGAAAATAACTGCTCGCAGATGTAAGTGCCGCCAAAAAGGGATGCTGTCGACAGAGCATGAGATATGATGGCTGGAAATTGATCTTTTTTCAACATACAATGAGTAAAACGCCAAAAGTTCAATTTCTCCTGTAAATCGCTATTACTGAAACTCAGTAAGTTCCATAAACAAGCGTTCACTCGCTAGGAGAGATCAGGTGATACTGATTACAGTGATTAGTGCACCGTGGAAAGCAGTCTCATTTGATTGACCTTGAGTCACAGGGCTGCCACACTTGCTTCGCCGCTTACAAAATTCCTTACTGCACCCTACGAAGTATGATAACATTTATAAATCAACAAAATGATGCTATCTTCTGAAATCTTTGTTCTTTTTATCATCGGTACATCAACATAACATTGTTGTGGCTATCGAAATACTATCAAATATGAATTACTGAAACTAAATAGTTTTGCGGGCCGCGGGTTGAAGATCACTGCTCTACACCTTGCCACATCGAGAATACATTAACAACCAAAACATCAGGTTGGCTTTGTTCGTAGTAATTAATTTTTATACATATTTCATAGCAATTATATTTTTTGAGCGTGTGGGCGCAGGTTCACCATTAGATACAATGTATATTAAAAGCAGAGACCACTGCATCCAATACATCATTAATCCAGACAATGAAGATATTTTCATTCAAATGAGAACATAATTAATTCTTGTACAAAATCAATCGTGAATATGTTACAACCCTCGCAAATAATGTGCAGTATATTGGAAGTAATTATTATTGAAGGTAGACCTGAATAGTAAAGAAAGAAGAGCAACTACGGGACAATACACTTCTAAATATGCGTAGCCTATTCCTCGCCGATTATTCAATTAGAGGCCTGGAACATCTTTGGTCATCACCGAATATAATTGTATGTAGCAACCGGTATTATTGTTGTGAGTGAAGATCCTCGCTTTTATTGGTGTGAGTATGGAGAACTTGAGAGAAAACCATACTTCGGATGGTCACAGTTAATGAGGGTTTAGTAAACTTGGACCACAGCGCTCTAATAGTCATGGAGAGTAACTTACAGCGATCAGCTATGCTGCTGGATTGAATTTGTGTTGTTGAATTTTCTGTTTCTTCTCTTTGCTACTATGATGACCAGCAACTATTGATGCCTAAAAGAAGTGCAAGTTGCAGCGTAGTGCTTCTACATTATTACTTCCGTTTTGCGGTGTCAAGGATGAGGACGGGAAGGTCTCTAAAAAGTCTGTTCGCCGAGTGGAGATAGTGGAAGTAAACACAGTTGTACACGTGATTGCAGGGCTGCTCTCAAGGGGTGAATATAGCTGTGCCTGTTGAATGTACACCAACTTCAGTGCTGTGTATAGCCTACATGTGAAGCGGGCTGACTTATCGGTTACATGCTACAACGCGGTTTATTTATTGGTCGTTTATGTATTTAATTAATTAATTCATAAGTTCTTAACTGTTTATGACTAGCAACAGTATTCAGTGCAGCAAGTCTTGTTTTTCTAGGGCTACGGCATGACTAATGATCTCGGAGCTTCTTGGCTACCCCTGTCCGGCAGAGCCGATGACGTGAACTGGGCGTGTTTCCCAGTCCAGGCAGTCATGTGACCACTTGCAAGTATTTACGCGCGCTATCTCGACTCGGCGAACAGACTTTAAGTCAGGCGTTCTCGCCCCTGAGCTCACGAGCAAAAGGGCCACTAAGATCGTTTCTTCAATTGAATTTCTGTTGCACGAACCAAAATAATAGTGTTTACTTTATAAGTTTTGACAGTCAGGAATTTTATAATTATGTGAAATAGTGTTTTTAATCTACAGTAAAAATAATTGGACACCATCCTGTTTTATGAGTATCACGAAAGATGATGATCCGAATCGAATTTCCATACGTAAATGTATCTTACCTGCATGACTCATGCAAGCAGTTGCAGCAAGTCTGTTGAATCCCTGGCTAATTCAGCACTTCTGAAGGACAGAGACAGGAAAAGGAAAGAGAGGTGCATGCTTATTGCACTCTTATTGTTATTATTATTATTAATTATTATTATTAATAATAATAATAATAATATAAAATAATAATAATATAATTATATTCCATTTAGTGGTTCTTGAGTACTTGGTATGACATGAGGGTGGTGCTCCGAGTCTCAAAATGGTTGAGTTGTTGTTGATTCTTTTAGGGGCTTAGCGATGTCGTGGTCATGTAGCCCCGTATACTTGGGTGTGTGTAAAATTTGTCTGATAACCTGTGTCACTGTGATATCCGTACAAGTGTGTGTATTTATAATTGGGATAGGATTTGGGAAGGAAGTGGCTGTGGCCTCACGTTAAATACCATCCCGATATTTGCCTGGAGTAGAGTGGAAAAGAAAGGAAAACAACTTCCTAGATTGCCGAGGTAGGAATCAAACCCACCTCTTCTCAGCTTTTCCTCACGAGGCTGAGTGTACCCCGTTGCAGGCAGACCTCAGACCAGAATTACATTTCTTAGCAGAGACGGCAATCAAACCCGGGCTTCCACAGTGACAGCCAAGAATGCTATCCACTACGCAACGATGCGGACTCATGGACTACTGTGTCGACTTCGATTCCAACAGGTAAGACCACGTGGAAACGGGTACAGTACTTAAGATTGATAACGCCTGCTCTAAGTGATGAGCGGATTTTACGGCGGATGCCCCCCACCTGATTTCCACATCCTCAAAGGAGTATAATGTATGAGAGATTATGTCAAGAAGAACGATACGGGGTAAAATGTGCCTTTATTTGTCTAAATCTAAATATTAGAAATCATCAAGGGCAGCCGACGGCAGGGTTTGAACCCATTCGTCTGACGAATTGAAATAAATCCTGGCTCGATAGCCTGTAGCATTAACGGTTGTAACTAAACCGCTCGATTAACAGACACAGCATAGTTATATGGAAATAGAAACTACATAAACAAGGAATGTAAAATATGCTAATCAGCACATGCTTCTCTTTAAATGTTGTCTCACCCGAGGCCCGGGTTCGATTCCCGGCTCTGCCAAGAAATTTCATTCTGGTCTGAGGGCCTGAACGGCTTACACTCAGCCTCGAGAGGCAAAACAGGGAAGAGGTAGGTTTGATTCCTACCTTAGCAATCCTGGAAGTGGTTTTCCGTGGTTTCTCATATCGAATCCAGGCAAATGCCGGGATGGTACTTAAATTAAGGCCATGGTCGCTTTCTACCGAAATTCTACCTCGATTACAAGTACACACATTAGTATAGACATCACAGTCACACAGGTTATCACACAACTTCTACACACACCAAAGTATATGGAGTTACATGACCACAATGTCGCAAAGCCCCTAACGAATCAACAACAATAACTCTTTAAATGTTTAGAATAAAATTGCACAATACATTGTACATTACTGTACATCAAAGTAGCATAATATTGAGCTTAATGCCGTAATTTCAAAAGATGGCATCACAGAAAACCCACTCTCAAACCAACAGAAAAATTATGCAGTTGAAATAAAAATTTGGGAAAGAAAGTAAAGCAAACTTGAAGTGTAAATTATACTGATCATTAATCATCATCATCATCATCATTTACTGAAGGCAAAGCCTTGTCAGCGCGGCCACATTTGATAGTTTTCTGCTAGTCTCTTCATGCTGCCATAAGAACCACATGCCAGTTCTCCGATGGGGTTCTTGATGTACGACATCCATGGACGTCCCCAACACTTTGCCCTCGATAATGGTTCGGAGAAGAGAGTCGTGCCTAAATACATGTCCAATAAACTTTGTTTTCCTCTTCTTTATTGTTTTTAATAAACATCGATCCTCCTTCACGTCCTGCAGAACAAGATCATGTGTTCTCCTGTGCATTCAACTTGTTCTTGTAATTCTTCTCCAAAGCCACATTTCCGCAGCCTTAAGTTTTGTTTCCTCTAGTTCCTGTAATGTCCAGGTTTCGCATCCGTACAGTAAGACACTCCAAACAAGGGTCTTGAGAAATGACTTTGTAGACCCCAAACTGAGGTGATTACTTAGCAACATTAATCACGAGGCCTCCTTTTTACGTGGAATACGACGTTGCTTTCATAAATCAGTAATCGAACTTGACCCAGAGGCAAGCAGTGTCATTAAGCTTCCGGAAGGAACTAACACATACAGTATGTCTCACATCCCTCTCCATCTCATATATCGTGCAACATTAAACGTATCCTTTGAATTCTTCCTGGGCGTATGACATCTGAAGGATCCCCATGATAAATGGCACGGTAATGTCACCACGCAACTCATATGGAAATGTTGAAGACTTCTGTGTTTAACTTTAGAAGTTTCCTCAGCATCTTGGCATAAAGAAAATATGTGTACGAACCTTCTAAATTACGTTAAATATTTAGAATATCAATCCTGCTTAATTAACCCTTGAGAACAGGCGTGAAAAAATATAACACGAGGAGTGGCGCCGGGTCATTTTGACCCATAGTGTGTCACTCACTTTTGTCGTAGTCATGGGGATTTCAATGAAGTAATGTTCCGCCTGGTGTCCCCCTATAAATTATTCCCAATATAAAATGAGGTTTATTTATATATTTTCAGATTTAACGTCAAGAAAAATAATTTTCGTAGCAGTATAATTGGCCTTGATAATGGCGGCAAAGTAGTCATCTCAATATTTTTGAACAAATGAGCTCATGACCAAGGTGTCCCTAGACATGGACCAACAAGAACGTGGACTATGTAATTTTCCTGCACTAAAATAGGTGGATGGCCCCCTTATTTTTTACAGACTGTCCCGACTAACTAAAGCCGAAAATTGTCACTCGAGGACTGGCGCCATGGGTGAATCTGACCCGACCGTATTTATGTATTTATTTATCGTACGGCTTTTGGTGCCGGGAGTGTCCGAGGACATATTCGGCTCGCCAGAGGCTGTAGCTGCTTCAAGCGGACACCACTAGGGTTAGCTACAAGTTCCGTTCAATTTCAAGTAGTTCCAACTTTCACTACCAGATATCAATGATACCTAGTGGTGAACGTTGGAACTTTGATAGAGCGTTAGAACGAAGTCTAACCTAGAAATTTAGCTCCACACAAGTTTAGTCTGTGGGAGGATCTTTTACATGCCATAAATCTATGACATGGGACCGCCGGCTATACTTCCCCTCAGAAGGAAGGCATACTGAAGGATTTTAACGCTCTTAAAAAATCCGTCGACTTCAGCCGTTTAGCATGCTACCAACTACGCCACCGAAGCCGCTACCCGACCGTAAATATTATAGAAATAACTTGGGAGTTCACAAGGTAATGAGCATGTTACTTTTGCATGGTGAAGTTCAAGGCTAGTAAGGAAGATTCTGTAAGCGACAGCAAATGAGGGCTGACCAAAACAAAATATAGACCATTATTTAAGCATCGGGTCCTCGTGGGTTAAAGATTGAAGAATGTTAATAAAAGTCGCTACCATACATTCCAACAAAATGGAGCCTTCAAATGCAAGACTAAATGTAGAAGTAGCACCGATAAAATAAAGTGAAATAGTACATTCCATCGTGGAGCAGTGGCTGGCATTCTTAGCTGTCATCCCTGAGCTCCAGGCTCAATTCCCGGCTCTACCAAGAAATTCGAGCTATGTTTAGCCTCGTGAGGCAAAACTGAGTACAGGTGGGTTCGATTCCAATCTCAGCCTCCAGGCAAATGGTTCCTAACACAAGGTCACGGCCGCCTCCTTTCCAATCTTTGCCTAATGAAAATCCACAGCCTGCTTCCAGTCTCCGACCGGGTCAGGAATGGAATGAATGAAGCCGCCATCTAGCGGCGAGGATATGAACTGTGCCGGCTGCCGAGGCCTGACGCACTCCTCTGGGGCAATGATTAAATGAATGACAGATGAAATGAAATGATAGTGGATAGTGTTGCTGGAATGAAATTCTGACAGAGAAAACCGGAGTACCCGGAGAAAAACCTGTCTGCCTCCGTTTTGTCCAGCACAGATCTCACATGGAGTGACCGGGATTTGAACCACGGACCCAGCGGTGAGAGGCCGGCGTGCTGCCGCCTAAGCCACGGAGGCTTCCAATCTTTGCTAATAATATTATTAACTACAAATAACGCACACAACTATAGATACCACAAATACACAGGTTATGAGACAGATCCAATAAGTCTACGCACGCACCGAATTGACACAATGTTAGAGCCCGTAGATGAAACAAAAACACATTAAGACCCACCATTGAATACCTGATAATTCGGTGCGGCCTGGCTGAAGTGCCACAGACAAGGAACAATCAACTCATTCGAAACTTGAATTTCGTTCGGGTTGCTAGGGTAGCTGACTGAGGATATGAGCTTTTCACACATTAAACGGATTGGCTCAGAAAGACATTTGGGGTTGTTGTCGACCTCGACACATGGAGGTCTAGTTACGCCATGGTAACTACGGCTGTATCACCGAGAGAGCGACAACCCTACCTCTTCTACGGCCACGTTCCCTCACACGAGACCAACCACTCAAAATTTAAATGATAGAAATCAGCTCTATTAAAATTAACCAAAATTCAATATTCAAAACTACGGCATTTAAAACGATGATACATTTGATTTGGTGTTAATATCCAGTACTGGGAAAAGTGTCTTCATTCAAATTATAACAACTACTTGTCAATGACACTCCCAGCTACGAATTGTTAAAATGTAACTATAATATAGCGACACTTATCGTTTTACAGTCTCTCAAAGTTGAGGTTTGTCTCACTAAGGTCAAAAATTAAGTAATTATTTCGTTCCGGCCAAAATATCTTAGGCAGTAAACAATCAAGAGAACTATTGCATAAATGGTATATTGGTTTTCACGGCCAGAGAATTAAAACTCAGCAATTCTTCTAGGTTTGTGCCGTGTCTTGTGTGGGGTTTCGCCTAGGACACCAAGCTCGGCACATGGGGTCCAAGCTGTGGGGGCCCAGACGGGGACACCAACAGCCCACTGATGATCCAGCTTGGTGTCCTAGGCGAAACCCCACACAAAACACGGCACAAACCTAGAAGAATTCCTGAGTTTTATTGCATAATTACTTCTAAACGCAGAATAGTACATTATGCTACAAGCCTATAATGGCAATAATTAAGACACGAGTATGTTTATAAAACGAGCGAAGCGAGTGTCTTAATCACCATTATATGCGAGTTGCATACGACTGTTTATGTTCGACGATGTTCGAACATAAATTTTCATAAATATCTGTCGAGATTTTGCCAGTTTTATGTACTAAACAGAGCGCATGGGACGCAGAGAATACCTTTTATTCGACCATTGCATCCTCGAACACCCCACTATGACACTAGCCGCGCAGTGAAATTTAAAATACGAGGCCGTGGAAGTCAGCGCAGGTGCGATACTATCCTTACCTAATTGGTCACACAACTGTTTCTTGGGCTCTGATCGGTGGGAGAAATTGTATCGTATTGAAAACGTGTACTATAACGAGCCTCATTATAGTACAGTTTTCTGACATAATATTTATATTTCGCCAGGGTCGAACATAAATAATGCAACCGCATACTGATATGACTCAATTTTACATTGACCTTCTCTATCATTTTCTATTGAAGTCTGAACTCGCCTGTCCATAGTTTTGAATCCGACAAAAAATATAATTCAGGGCCAAAACCGTTTCAATTTCTGATAAGCGGACGAACTCATTCAGCTTCCCAGTCAACCAGAATAAATCCCATTTTCGAACGAATTGATTGTTTCTTATGAAGGCATAGTTCGACCAGAGGATTTTGTTTGATACCCCTGCACTGGCGTACCGGGAGCTGTAGAGTCAAATTCATCTCAGAACATAACTCTAAGGGTTCCTCCAGTACAGGAATATTGAAGGATAATGTGCAGCCTTACGCATCAAGCCCGCCCTCTCCAGCGACATCTTGATGGATTACACTTGGAGACGACAGGCTGTCAGTTCCTCACTTCTTGGGTTCGAGTCGATATCTTCCATGATACCTGCTGCCAGAGTTTGAATATTGTATGTGTATGGAGAACATGCTTTACATACCACTCTGCTACACTCCCTCCATCCCTGTTGAAATGCATCTCCTACTCCTGCTTTTCCTTCACATATCGTTCTATGAACAACGACATACCACTGGCGTATCATCTCACCAGAATGTATCTAATGTATATATTTCTTTCTTTCTTTCTTTCTTGCTTTCTTTCTTTCTTTCTTTCTTTCTTCGTTATGCTTATTCATAGAGCGCGTTGAATCTTGTTAGTTGTCTAATGACTTTTACCTTCCTCTTCTCCCCAAATCTCTTCATGAACTCATTGGCGGTCAATGCATGTGAGATTTTCGATGTGAAATGCCATGTCCTGTGGTTCGGATTCCACGTAAAACGGAGGTCCCGTGGCTTATGATCGCGAGATTAACAGTCACGTTAAACTACAAGCTTCCTTTTGAACTCATTGTGTTTCTTTTCGCGTTCTTCTGTCCATCTGCTAGATTTCACCCTAAATGTGTGCTTATTTACCGAGGTTATGAATAATTATCGCATTTTAGCCTACTTCCCCCTCGCCCAATAGCATCTAAATGGTTGGAGCGATTTCATTGAAACTCGGTAAGGTCGACCACGACCGTACCCTTCAAATTTTATTACGTTTCACAAATCCAACATGGCGGCCAAGCGAAGTTGAAACATTTAAATAGACTTTTTCTCACGGTTTAAGCACCCAAACGCAATAAAACTTGGTACAGCAAATGCTTAAACACATTGCAATGCACTGGCATCTAATTTAGTTCAATTTTATACATACCTCAAGATGGCGACTGTGCGAATAATTTCCCCGGCATTCTATATCTCCGAAACTGTTACTGATATAACCCAGAACTTTTGTACGCTGATAAAGGGTACTACTAGAGGTTTAGCTATGAGACTTTCAAAAACCAGTTAACTACAAAACGAACATGGCGGCCAAGCGAAGTTGAGAGTTTTAAATAGACTTTTCTCGCGATGTAATCATCCAAATGCAATGCAACTTGGTACAGCAAATTTTTATACACATTGTAATGCACTGGGATCTAATTTAGTTCAATTGTTTACATAACCTCAAGACGGCGGATGAGCGAATTTTAAAATTAAGTTTTTATTTCTTGTGTCGTAATCATGCGATTGAAGTGAAAGTTTGAATAATGAAGCTACGCAATAATTTTCCTTTAATGGTACATAACTCTATAGCCTATACATATAACAATCCAACATGGCGACCATCCGAAATATTTAGACGGTTCTCAATATCTACGAATCTTTTACAGCAAAACAAAAAAAGATTTAATGTTCATAGAGGCTATGAACATAAGTTCACCTATAGGACTTTCAATAACCTGGTGAACACAAATCCAACATGGCGGCGACGCGAAGTATAAATATGTAAATGGACGTTTCTCGCAATTTAAATATCCAAGTGCAGTGAAACTTGGTACGGTAAATTCTTATACAAATGTTAATCCACGGACATCTAATTTATTTCAATTGTTTTCATAACCACAAGATGGCAGCTGTGCGAAATTTTAAAATCTCGTTTTTAATTATTGTGTCCTAATCATGCGATTGAAGTTTGAATACTACAAGTACACAATAATCTTCATGTAATAGTACATAACTACATATATAAAAATCCAAAATGGCGACCGTCCGAAGTATTAGACTGTTCTCAATATCTACGAATCTATTACAGCAATCAAACTGAAATTTTGTATGTTGATAGAGGCAATTAGCATAAGTGGGACATATTAAAATAGGGTTTAGTTCTTCACGGAGCGACTTTTTTTTTGCCATACTCTCAAATACCAGCAGTGAATGTGGTAGCTTCTTAAATAGAAATGGCACCAGTCCTTTTGCCAAATTCATTATTTGTTTTAGGAATTACTAAATGTGAGTTCTTAAATCTTGATTCCTTTTGATATTTTAAATGTTCTTTGAAAGTACTATTAAAAATGTTCCATAATAATCATAAAATGTATTTGGGCCCTACAAGGCATTATCTGACAATTGGAGAACAATATCACTGGTGAGTATAATCCTTGCCTTTCACCAAGTCTTACAAAGAATTTTAGGAAACGTGTTTGAATGCTGGTAATTCTATTACTATATGTATTTGAAGCAAGTCCCCAAGCCTTTATTCCATATCGAATTATACTTTCCACTAATCCGTAGTATGCTATTCTTAGCACTGAGGTAGGCATATTTTGCCTCAGATAGAAAAATGTACTTAAAAGTATTCTTAGTTTGGAAGTAACTTCATTAATATGCTTGTCCCACCTGAAATTACAATAGATATACACCCCTAAGTTAGTCAGTTATTTATTGTTGTTTTAAGGGGCGGAACTACGAGGTCATCTGCCCCTACACACCTAAGTATTAGTAGTAGTAGTTGTTGTAGTTGATGTTGTTGTTGATTCATTTAGGGGCATTGCGACATCTTGGTCATGGAGCCCCGTGTATTTGGATGTGTGTAAAATATGTCCGATAACCTGTGTCATTGTGATGGCTGCACTAGTGTGTGTAGTTGTATCGGTGCTAGGATTTGGATAGGAGTTGGCTGTGGCCTCTATTTAGGTCCCATCCCGGCATTCGCCCGGAATAAAAGTGGAAACCCACGGAAGACCACTTCTAGGATAGTTGAGGCAGGAATCGAGCCCATTCTTTCTCAGTTCTGCCTCACTAGACTGACTGAACCCCATTCCAGCCCTCAGACCAGAATTCAATTTCTACCACAGCCAGGAATCAAACTCAGACCTCCGTAGTGACAACCAAGAATGTTAGTCAATACACTACGAGATTGAGTCATTGTAGATTAAGGCCTTTGTCTCCTAGATACTGTATTATCCTTGAGAAAGCATTGCCGTCAGCTGCACTAAAAGCATAAGCCGCTAAGAACATGGATGTTGCCTATTTTAGTGCGGAGCGTTCAGTATTAGCGCGGCCAGTAGTTCCATTGCAAAATATGAACCACTTGACGATGAAAGGAGACCACCCCCTCTCACAGTCAGATGTTGGAGAGCTGGGCGTGTCCTTTTGGAAAATATTCAAGGAAAAGTTTGTCTATAATCCACTCAAAAACCACACACTGAGCTCTCGGCCATGTTCGAACATGCCGTAAATTAGCGAGTACAGAGAATTGGTAGTTTTCTCCAACAAAGGCACGTCCAGTGGACCGGAGAGCAGCCGTAACGAGTTAGGACGGCTTCAAGGGTCAATTAGAGTTCCCTAGAGCATACAATGACTGGACCAGTGGCACTCACGAAGTGGACAGCAGACACGACAACTGACGAGTAGGCTACACTACACGAAGTTGACTACAGTAATTACCAGATCCTTCAAGTAAAATGGGATACAGACACCAAAAAGTTTTCATTTTAGCCTACTTTTCACATTTTGTAAAAAGAAAAGAAAAAAGTAGATTTATGAGATTGATAGGTGCAAATGTGTGTCTGTCTGCCCTTCTGTCTGCCTGTCTGTCTGTCTACCTGTCTGTGTGTCATCCGTATCAACTCCTAAACGGCTGCAGGTATCAAAACCAAATTTGAAATGAGTAAAGATCTATACATGAGTATATCATGGCCATATTTGAAAATGACGTCAGTTACCAACTGCTGAAAAATAACAATTGAAATTTGAGCTCTGTATTGGATACCTCAGAAATTATGCATGCGAGTTGTTCCAAAATTGGCATACACAGAGATAATGACATACCAGATTAATTTTCAGGAGCCCATATATGACAGTGTTGCCAACATGATTCTTCACTAGGTGGGATGGTGAGAATGTTGACAGACATTAAGCCTTCTTGAGGAAGATACTGTAGATTTAGTTCTCTCCAGCTCTGTTAAGCGTTTGACTGTGAGATGTGACCATATGCATTCCAGGTCGTACTTAATGACCGGAACGATTTTCAGCCCAAATAATCTGATAGCTGTCTTTAATGGTAGACCACGTACGTTGTCTTATGTCACTCATGGCGTTTACTGCGGCATTCACTCTGTCTCTAACACATAACGTGAAGACGTTACCTGAGGTTTGAAATGTAATACCTAGATACTTGAAGTTCGTCGTTGACGTGAGAGATCTACCTGTTTATAGTTCTTAATTCGAGAAACTGACCCTCAACGGGCTCTCCATTAGAACAAGTGCGTTATTTAGTACTCCGCGGCGTAGCCTTGCTCTTTAAATCGCAAACCATGACCACGAGGGCAGCTGCAGCAAGTCCGAAGATCGCAGGTTCGAATCCCTGCGCTGACAGAAGCTATCCCCAAGATATTTCCACACCCCCTCGAGGCAAATGCCGGGATAGTTTCTTACTTCAAGTCCTGGGGCACCTACCCCATCCATGTCCTTAATACTATTACACACAGTACTAAGGTCATCACAGGAATACAGGTTTACACACAAGGTCAACACACACCCAACTATATGGGGCTGATGACCAAGATGTCCCAAAAAAACTTTCCTTTGGAGGGGAGGTAAACCCGGCGGGCCCATGTAATAGATTTATGCGATGTAAAAGAACCTTCCACTAACTACAATTGTGTGAAGCCAAATGTGTAGGTTATATTTGATTAACGCTCTGTAATTCCAACATTCGCCGCCAGGTGCTGGTTGCGGTGGCACCTAGTATCCAAGTTTGCGGCTAGGTGGCGTTGACAGTGGCATTTGGTAGCAAAAGTAGAAACTACCTGAAATTGGTCGTCTGCTGCCCTTACCAGAATTACAGATAACACACACTAATACAGTCATCACAATTAACACCGGTTATCAGACAGATTCTACACACACCCTAAGTACACGGGGCTACATGACCGCGTTGTTGCAGCCCCTAAACTGAGGAACCAACCAACCAAACAGGAATTACGTCATGTCAAGCAAGTCAACATAATCAGCTCTCTTTTAAATTCAATGAATAATTTATTTTAATAAATGTATGTTGTTGTTTTTTTTAGCGTATGGCTTTTAGTGCCGGGAGTATCCGAGGACATGCTCAGCTCGCCAGTTTTGTAGCTGCTTCGAGACGGACACCCAATGGGTGAGCTACAAGTACCGTTGGGAAGGAAAGTTGGAATGGAAGGTCGAGGAGTTGGAAGGTAGCGGCTGTGGCCTATAGTTAGGGACCAACCCCGGCATTTGCCTGGAAGGAAGATGGGAAACCACAGAAGACCATCTTCAAGGTTGCCGACTGGGGGATTCGAACCTCCTCGCCTCCCGGATGTGAGCGACTGCCAGCAGTCATGCCGTAACGACCACGGTTAACTCACCCGGTAATAAATGTTTGTTATATTGATGATATTATAAAGTCGGTGGTGGTGGTGACAGAGGACATCTTCGTCATGAGGCCCGTGTGCTTTCCTGTGTGTTACCACATATGGTTCTGTAGTGATTGTAGTAATGTGTATACTGTATCTATGGTCCATTAGGAATAAGTGTCAAACTGCGGACTAAATACTCCGGGATGTGCAGTAAGAAATCATCCTGGCATTTATCTGGAGGGAAACTGAGGGTGTGGGAACTCAGGGTGCCTGTTGTCAGCGTTGGATTTGAAGCACCAATCTCCGGATTTGCTGCAACCTTCATAGCAGTCGTAGTGCGTCATTTAACGCGCTCGGCTACGCCGCAGGATATTCTTGTTTACAGTTCCAACAATGAAAGCAAAGTGGCAATTGGTAGCCTTGTTGACTGAAATAGAACCAACCATCACCAAGAATGCTTCACTTCGGATGTATTGAGTGGTAGTTACGTATCTTAGTGTAAATCACCGAGCAGGGAATGAGTCTTCAAGAACATGTTTTGTAACTAATTTTAAATTTCACTTCATAGACTTCCTATTTGTAGCCTTTTGAAATTAATTAATTAATAATTAATTAATATTCAGGGGTACTAGAGTTATGATTGTCGCACAATTTCAACTGTGATCGAATTTAGACGGATAAAACGTAATAATCAAGACGTGGTGTAATATATTTACAACTTTCCGCATTTTCCTAGAGCTATCAACAGTTGTTCACAAAGTTTGTAATTTTTTATTCGTTATTTATAATTGTTTTATCATAAATAAAAGATCTCTGGCTATACCCATATCAGCATTACCGATCATATAGGAGAAACCCCTCGTGTTTGTTCTTTAAAATTATCGTATACCGGTTTAATTAGTACTTCATAAAATTTACTCCAGGGGTTGCAGTCTCAATAATAATGATCATAATTATAATAATATTAGTACTAATAATTTTAATTGCGTGTATCATGTAAATCAGATGCCAGCAAAGAAAAATGTCACTATTTTTCTCATTTACTTTAGATACATGTTCACTAGAATTTCTTTCATGCTCATTGAGAGGACTTGGTTGGCATAATTTTCCGCTTGTACAGGATTATCTCATAATATTACAATTATCGTACATCACAATAAATTATTGCATGGATTGCTATTAATCCTGAATATGTGAATTTATAATTTAAAATCTATGTTAAAATTATCATCGTTTAATGAGTAATCTGAGAAGGATTATCACATAATATTACAATCATCGTAGATCACAATATTTTATTATATGGTTGGTAACGCTGAATCATCTCGTTTGAGGTCAACCTCCCCTCTACCTTCTTAACGCTTCATAACCACATCGATATGTGAGAACTAAATGCAATGGTTTATAGTGGAAATAACATTGATGGTGTCCAAGAAGAATGGAAGAATGGCAGTAACTCGGCCGTGAAGCCTTGTGCGTGAAGAAAGGAGCTATCAAACGGGAGGGTGTTCGTGAAACATGACCGCAGTTGGGAGTTAAGCTGATATAAGAATAATGCTTTATCTCATATGAAGCTTGATATAACACACGGTGACCTATAACCTTATATGTGGGAAGAAGAATGTCCTCTTCTTTTTACTGCCGACCGACGCGACGTAATATTTGGCCACCAGCTATGAGATGTGAAATTACATATGGAGCATAGTCATTTTATTAACATGGACAGCCTATGATTTTGGGCTGGAGGTCTATTAGCCTGGACAACTTTCATACACCTAGTTACCATGGCAACAAGTACAAGTGCACTTACTGTCGACCAAAGTATTATGTGCACTCGAGTTTGAAGGTTGTTTGTGAAAAAACTGTACAGCGTTGCTGAGATGTAGGCCATCACTTCCGAGCGAGACGCGCCATGATGCGTGTGGGCACCATTTCGGCAACGCTGTACAGCTGTTCCCGGAGCGGCTAGCTGGTGAACCATGTGTTATTTCCTCGTACAAATACAAACCGATATAAAATAAGTGAATTAATTTACGTATTTCACAGTAATACAGCATAACGTTTTGATGTATAACGATTACAACACAGCCAAGAACTACATTTTCCAACCACCCCGAGCCGAGAAAAAGTTACCGTACAAAAATGATAACAACTTTGTTTCTTGTACACACACAATTTTGAATTTAATAAACCAGTTGTACAACATTCCAATGTATATTGTGTTAAAATTTGGATTCGATCTGATGACGGGTTTTTGAGATAATAATTCTTAAATATGACGCATGGTTGAAACACGCTTAAAAACGTGCACTTTTTGTGTTCCAACTGCGATAAAAAATATTAAAATATAAATTAAAAATTCCAAACCTAACTAACGTAAAATAGAACAACAAAAATGATGATGTTATTGGATTTTATGTAGGTCTATTGGTTACTTCACCAACAACCTTCAAACTCGAGTACACATAATACTTTGGTCGACAGTAGTTCCCACTCGTTGAAGCGTGCACGATACTTACAATACGAATAGATGAATAAAAACATAGGCCTACCCATGATTCAAAATTTTGGATCTGCAACACCGTAATTCTATCTTTCTTTTTCTTTACACTCACTGCCTTACAAAGATTTTTGTACCCTTGAAAACCTAGCGTCGACGTGCTGCTCTGAAGTACCATACGTCACGACACAAAAGTCTTCCACTTGTACCGCAATTTCCATGATGATGGTAGGTATTGTGGCAACCAAAGTCGCCAGAGTACAGTGTTGTTGTTGTTGTTGTTGTTGTTGTTGTTGTTGTTTCAGTTGAGGAGCTTAGACAACGTGGTCATTTAGCTCGGTGTACTTGGGTGTGTGTATAATTTGTCTGATATATAATCTCTGTTATTGCAGTGTCTGTAGAATTGTGTGTATTTGTGATTCAGTTAAGAATTTGGAAGGAGGCGGAAAGCTGAGTGTATCCCGTTCCAGTCCTCAGACCAGAATTAAAATTCTTGGCAGAACCGGGAATCGAACTCAGACATCCGGGGCGACAGCGAAGAATGCTAGTCACTACCATGATCAACAAAGCAAAGAGGATATAGAAAGCAGGTTGGCACAGGCAAGGAAAGCGTTTCTACATAAAATAGAACTGTTGACATCAAAATATAGATTTAGGTATTAGAAAGTAATTTCAAAAGCCTTTGTCTGGAGCGTAGTGCTCTATGGATGTGAAGCTTGGACTGTTAGTGCAGCATAAAAGAGGAGAATAGAAGCATTTGCAATGCGGTGTTACAGGAGACTGTTGTAGATCAGGTGGGCAGATTGAGTAACAAATGAAAAATTAATAAGACGAGTGGGGGAGGAGAGATTGTTGTGGTGAGTGCTAATGAAAAGAAGAGATAGGTTCACTTACTAAGACACCCAGGAATAGCAAACTTAGTTATGGAAGAAAGAGTCAAGCACAAGAACTGTAGGGGTAGACCAAGGTTAGAAAATGTTCAACAGATTGCCTCGGGTGTGGTATCAATGTAGAGATGAAACGATTAGCTCAGGGCACGGACGTATGGAAGGCTGAATTAAACCAGTCTGAAGACCGATGACACAAACGCTCCTCAATGATCTCCAAATTGTGTACTTCTGCGGGGGAAATGGAATGGTGACATTATAAATGTTCCCCTTTTCACTGTTCTCACCAAGTGTTCGGCTCCGTGGCTAATTGGTTACCGAGCTAGGTTTTGGCCAGAAGTGTCCCGGGTTCGATTCTCAGCCAGACCTTGGGGAATTTAATCACTTGTGGTTATTTCCTCTGGCTCTGGGTCTGGTTGCTTGTGACGTCTTCATGTACAAAGAAACCAACAAGAACTGGAAACAAATAGAATAAACAGAAACAAGTAAAAAAAAAAGAGAGGTTGATCAATACCTACTATAAAACGAACTGTTGTATTTATAAATGGCTGGCCTCGTGGTAATGGGGTAGCACGTCTGCCTCGCACCTGGAGGGCCAGGTTCGATTCCCGAGTCCGTCAGGGATTTTAGAAACTGACGTGAGGGCTGGAACGGGGTGCACTCAGCCTCATGATGACAAATGAGTAACTGTCTGACAGCGAGGCAGTGCCCCAGTCACGGAGACGAACATAAACGGCCGAGGGGACCCGACACGCTGACAACACGTCACCCTATAATCTGCAGGCTAAATGGCTGGGCAGCAGTCGCTTGGTAGGCCTAGGCCCTTCATGGGCTGTAGTGCCACGGGGTTTGGGGTTGTATCTATAAATCTCTGTTTACCATCTCTTGAATACAGTACATTTGCCATTGTATATTGGCACAGGCTAGAGTAAAATGTGGTTTTTCACAAATGTCCCAGTCTCATTCATGGCTGCCATTATGTTGATTATGTCCTGAAGTGACTAATGCCACGGACAGTGCATGCGGATGCTGTTAAAGGTTCTACTCATAGGGTTGGTTCTGCTGTACTGACTCAGTGAGGAAAGCCTTAGCAAACAACCTCACCTTGCCTAGTACGCCTCAATATAGTGCTCCCATAGGCTTTTATGGGTTTCAGCCCACATAGCCTACGGTGGCACTTTTTGAGCATCCAACCACCCTTCGGCTTACTACCTAATGGACAGAGAAAACTCTGTATGTACCGTACTGTACATTGTTCGCAATTTAATTCCTACCTCAACAAATAATGAATGTTCGAATGCCGTTTGACATTCTCTCATATGTGAGTGTATATCCTCCCAATATTTTTTCATAGACAAAGTAAATTAGTGCAGTTGTCGAGGGCTGTTGTGAGTGTGACATGACGATACTAGTGCCACACTGCATGTGACATTGTCAAGTGGATTACAGCTATTCACGTCACCAACCTAATGTGACGTAAATTACTGACTGGCTGAAAAACACGGGCCGATAAAATCACACCGAATCAAAACAAACGCCAGTTTGAAGCAACAGTTGGCCCGGTATTGCCCGCTCTTTCCTCTTCAATTGCTTCTTCAAGGATGCATAGTCAGAATTTCCTATAGGACAACTACATAGACTAACTTGTGACCTCGAAATTTTACCCCTAAAGAATCCTAAGGGTCATTAGAATTAACTTACATTGTTTTGGTCCGTATTGACAAATAAGTAATATGTAAATTAATGGGCAGAAAAGTTAACCCATTAAATTACAAGTTACAGAATCCTAGTTAAAAGAAAAACAATTTACCCTCTAGGTTGGTGGTTCCCACGGACTCAGCGAGGGAACTCACCACTACCGCCTCTGTGGGCTGTGTCCTGGAGCTGGGAACATCTAGTCGGAGTTATACAACTGAGGAGGTGTGATCAGCACCTCGCCCAGGCGGCCTCGCCTGCAAAGAGAACAGGAGCCTCATGAGGGATGGGAAGGGAGGGGAAGATTAGGATGGATAGGCTAGGAAGCGGGAAGGAGGAAGCCGTGGCCTTACAGTAGGTACTGCACCCGAAATTGAATGCTACATGATGAAAATGATGATATTTTCGAGCCCCATGATACAGTTTAACATTGTAATATAAATCCTGGAAAATGGCTCAGGCGAGCTTTGTTAGCGAATGCAGGCAGTGGGAGAAACCCGTCACGTGATTTGAGACGCTCCAGAATATACTAGAACATTGAAAAGTGCCTCGCAACAAGGTAATACCGCGAAATATTACCAATTAATTGTTATAAAATATATCATCGGATATATGCCCACAGCCAATGAGAGGAGGGTTTTTGGAAGCAGATATGGATTTTACCAGCTAATGTGATTAACTATTCCATTTAAGCCCTATGTAACAATTTTATTGCATTGAAATTATCAAGAAAATTAAGAGAAGATATTAGTAATACCATAGCGTATAGAAGAGAAAGTGACGCGACTTGTGGAGATTGTATGGTCCAGCCGCTAGGTGGCTCTAGCGTCGGCTAGCGCTGAGTGGGGACGGTATAAATACAAGCAGTCGAATGTTACTTTTAAGTAACTGAATGTTATCAGCTTACACTACGTTGTATTAGACAAGATGATTCAAATATAAAATTCTCCGCACTGAGTATATACAACGCTAACGTCCGTTGTGTTAATTATGAAACATCAGATTGCGTCATAGGTTCATATAATAAGGAAATAAAACATTCTGACGGGGGTCAAAATGTAACTGAATGTGTGAAAATCGTAAAGCTACAGACCATTCACTACTGCACAAATAAAGTAAATATAATATAATACAGTATAATGACAAACTCACCCATATAACTTATAGCTCTCAGTTGTCCGAAGCTTTGGACAGCTTACGCGATGATTTTCCAGACTTAGAAGTTGACTGCTCTTTCCTAATTTCTTTCGTACGAAAGAAAAAGCGCACTTCATGAAATGAAAAATGAGTTTTCCAATAAGGTCCAGTTTATGTTCCATACACCATCAAAAAATCACGGCCCTAAAACAATCTCAGCAATGCTGTCCTAACACTCATAAAATATATCAACCCACAAATTTGAAAGGGAAGATAATTCCATTTCAACGACTACTTCGACCTGTAAAAGAATGTTGAAGACACTGTCAGACGGTTGAGTTAGGTAAGTAAGGGCATTTATTGTGCCAAAGTCCTTTATATTAGTGAAAGTTGCAGCTGTTGTGTCCGACGGCCTTTTCACTTTGAAGGGTTGTTGCACACTTCACACAGCTGATCCCTTTCCTTAGTTGCTTGACAATATACCCGGCTAGATAGTGTGGGAGTGCACCAGGCTTCAAACTCCATCTCATTCTCGCCATTTCGACTGTCTTTCCTTCTATAATGAAAGTGTCCGTTTTTATAAGGAAATTATCGGAGCAATGTTTGTCACATAGCCTGCATATGACTTACTAGACAATTTAATGTCTTTCCTCGGAATGGCCTTAGCCCATTTAAATAAATCATCTTCGGCTTTTGGAGGTCTAAAAAAGTGCCTAGCTGTTGCAGATGACTTGTCGTATCCAGATCGGCACCCGGGAACAAAACAACACGGCATATTCACTTACACAGTTTTGTTTGACGAATCTTACCAGGTTATAATTCACTCGACAGCACAAACGTAAAGAAATAAGTGTAAAGGCTTACAAATACTAAACACACCAGTGTCATAACGTATGTATTATTTCACTATCGCTTCTTGATCGCATACACTTTTCAACACCAAGAAATAAGAACTAAACACGGCAGCATTTCCATGTTTTCAAACTCGCGAGCGCTTAGAAAGTGTCTCCAGCCAGCCACAACCAACCGCTGCGCAGTCTACCGGCGGGCGCAGCAACTACCCATACTAAAGATACGGCAAACTCGGGAGTCGGCACACTTTCTCTTCTAAACGCTATGGTAATACTTTAAATGTCGCAAAAGAAAAGAAATTCACTGTAATACGTATTATTACAAGTGCGCGCCATTACCTGCGCGGGACCAACATTGGCGTCGGCATTAAGGCAAGCTGGAGTGGGGACGACTTGAAGAAGCGTTCTTATTCTGGGAGACTTCGAAGATACAAGTCGTGTTATCCGGGACAGTTGATTCCCGTAGACTTCAGCAGAGTACGGTCAGACCCGACTCGAGAGACAGCGCCGATCACGGCTAGCTTATAGTAGAAGCCTCGCTAACCAAACTAAGTGAAGTTGAGCGAAGGCAATATTAGTCTATAGCAAACAAGTGTTCGAGTTTAGAGAAAGGAAATTGTATCCAGTATATACATATACTGTAGATACATAGCAACGGTCTATGAAGATTTGAAATGAATAAGTTGAGAAATTAGACAGTTTTAGGACGATTTAAATCTGTCAGAGAAAGTTGCGTACCTCAGCAAGAAGAAACACTTTTAGTGCGGTGAGAATAGAGCATAGTCAAGTCCACGTTACGGAAATAAGTGAGTAACCCAGTGTTATTATACGAACATTGAGACTTTGTATTATTTGAACATTATGATGAATACAAACATTTATCAAGAGGAATTGTTTTATAACACATTGATAGTGAGTGAGATTATGGACTAAGACTTTTACGCGATTGGGGTATGCCGATACAGAGTTGTGATTGACAATATGGAAGAACGTTAATTAACGACGGAAATATGTATAACATCTAGGATGTCTACAATGCCGAGACAACATGTAACATTATGTACATTTCCATCCATTTCAGTTAACGTACATTCATGAACATTAATTCTCGACTATGAGCAATTATAACCTTTCATTGACCAACCAAATGAACATTAACATCTACGATAGTGATTCGATGTACAACTAACAAATTTATTTTTAACGATGTTACTATTGCAAATATATTGCTCGATAATGATGGGAAACTTTCGAAAGATGTCGGTAAATGATGAATCGTCGTTGGGAAGACAGAAGATACCAGGCCCGGTGATTGTTCGAGACTTCGAGTCCATGTTCGAGGAACGAGATTCGATGTCCGGAGGAGACGAGGTTTGCCGGGGAGGAAATCCTTCTATCCCCGAGGTCGCTGTGTGTCCACTGGCGTGGAACGGATTTGGTTTCAACAATTCATACCTGGGAGGTGAAACAGCTAGGTATTTTCGAATACCTGATATGAAGTTGAATTGTCTACAAAGCAAGGTAAAAAAATGTTTTACATTATTTTATAGTTTGAGTATTATGACAGCATTTGTGAGCAACAAATCCCCATATTTAATTCATGTATTTTCACTTCGATGTGTATCAAGTTTATTCTACAAGATCGTAGAGGATGATGGTCTTTAGTCATCTGTACTTGAAATATTTAATGATTCAGTTTCTCAACTGAAGTCAATTTGTTTGAGAATTTATTTTCCACTTGGAAAAACTTTAAGAAGTTAGTATTCGACGATTTTCGATTTTTAATTCAAGATTTCAGACAGTTTTTCATCGATATTTTAGTAAATTCATTTTCGAGTAAAATGAATTGGGCATTCTTATTGTATGGAGAATTTTAGTTAGGAGAAGAGATCTACGCGAGATATACTGTCAAATATTACCCATAAATATGAACAATTCGTCGATCTAGCAAGTTATATAGTTATGATTACGACGTGAAGTCAAGTACTTATGAACATTCTTTGTGTAGAATGAAGATACATTCGGTCGTTGACAAACCTATATTGAGTTGAAGGAAGGCTTTGCCCTTCATTAAATGTAAATTATATGAGACATACCTTCTTGAAAGATAATTCATCCGACAATAGGGAAAGTTAGATAGAATCTCATCCAGTCGTGATTGATACTTATTGGACACTGAAATAAAACAAGTTGTATATAGATGATTGTGAAATACGAGGGTATTGCCGTATTATTTCATTGAAGTGCTGCTGTGAGAAGAAGCAAAAGCACTGTTGTGTATTAGTAGAGTTGTTGAAAACTCCAGAGTGTGAATAGATCTACGATATAGAAGTCGGAAGTAAGCGGAACGACGTTGTGAAACGTTATATAATCCTTGTCCACTAAACTATTATTAATCTATATTAAACCTGGAATTATAATTGTTACGTGCAAAGCCCGTCTCAACGTTTAATTTGCATCTCCCCTACATATATGTATTCCCTACCATTTAAAAGCGACCGCCTAGATGGCTTGGTTTCGCTAATGAACTCGAGATGGGAGCATCTGTCGGCACCTCAGGCCGGGCGTTGTGTCGTCTCCCGCTAGAGTGAGTCTTTGGTGTCTTCTGGCCTCATCTCATCAAGACATATTTAAAAAATATAGTTTTCTACGTCATTAAACAAAAGACTATATATACATCATGCCGCCAAAATAATTATATAATACGCACATTGTTAAATTGTGTGTCACTCTGTGATTGGACAATTTCGATTATCATTAATGCACTGCGGCCTATAACTGTGATCTCCGCCATGTTGGCATCTTCACCGGCTGTCGTCTGAACTGTTTGAACTAGCTGGTCGTGAAAAGGTGTCTCTCTTAGCGCCGGGGGCTTGGCCCCTGGCCGCCGTGAAAATGTGGATGTATTCTAAAAAAGGAAATACCTGTGCTCCTAAGGCTATAATTTCGTCATTTCGCCTTGAAGATGAAGTGTGGTATATTTATTTTTGCTGGGTACAAGAAGAAACTTCGTGGGCGATCGAAGCGGTGTGTGTGCTCACGTAGCCATTTTGAGGCAGTCTATGTCTTTTAAAATTATTTAAAAAGTGTTAGTTTTTTTGTTACTTTGTGTCTCCACAGAGGAAGGATCTTAAGGTACGTTTTATTATATAATATACATGTATTGTTATGGGAGCTCCGTTATTGGCCTTATATGGATGTTTTAATACTATATTTTATTTTGCATTTCTAGGCCTAATATTTCGGTGTTGTTAATATTTCCTGATATGTAAATCTTGTTGTTTTCTTTTGCACCTTCCGGAGACTCGATTCAAGTTTATCGGACCTTGTAATTTATTATTTATTTAGTTTATTTTCTTTAATGGAATTCTCATTGTGAGTAGTTGGTTCTTTTCTTTTGGTAATCTTGGGATTGGCCTATTGTTAATTTGCTTTACGATCCGTAGCATTCTAAATTACCTCGTTTTAATCGTGGTAAGGTGTAATTATTTCCTCCTTTTCTTTTCTCTCTGGTGACGTTTAATTTTTAAAAGGTAATTGTTTGCCGTAATTCGGCTGGACATGCAGTCATCTGTTTTGTGGCCATGTTTGTTTTTTGTTTTGCCCGAGTGCATTGTGGTCTAGTGAGTGTAATTCTCTCGGCGTCGAGCGGGACACTCAAACGTGTTGTGGTGGGAGATTAGAATTTTTTGTTAATCTTGTTAATTTTCCTTTTGTGTTTTTTTTTTTGAGAGTGGTCCTGAGCATACCGCCGTCATGAAAGTTTTGAATTTGTAATTTGATCCTATTTTATTAAAATTTTCTTTTAACTTTTCGTTTCCTCGTGGCGTTGATGCCTGCATGTCGAGTCAGTTTTGCGTACCTTAGTGGTTTATCAAGCCCTTTCTTATTTGGTGATTCCTGTCTGTTAGCTTTCTTTCTTTTGGGCTTTATTATATATTTTTTTAAATTAAATGTTTTCGTTTGTGCTCAGCAAGCTAGCATGTAAAGCCTTCTCTTGTTTCCGTAGGTAATTGACTTGTTTTGGCCTTAAGCCAATGTGCATCACCAGAGAGTTTTTTGTGGCAATAAGAATTTTTATTCTTATGTTATTAAATTATATTTTCTTGCCCCTTTTGGGTGATTAAATGTTTTTTTTTTTAATTTTAAACAACTGTTGTGGCATTATTTCGTCGGTGGCAGTTCTATGGGTTATCGGAGTGTATCTGTAGACGAGCCTGTGCGTTTTCCTCTTCTCCACCTTCCGTCGCCTATATGTGCTCTTCTGTTGGGGCATGTCATCTGGCGGTGATTTTGCAGTTAGCGATGCGGACCACTGAAATAAGGTAAGTAGGCCCATCCATCCTGGCCATGCCCGTGTCATTTTTGTAGCAGACCGAGCTCGTGTATCGCTTCTGCAGCTATCCCCTCCCCCGTACCCGCAGGCTCGTTTATGGACCCTTCTGATGCTGATAGGACGGTTGCTGATGAGATGTGTCATGTCAGTGCGCTTAATGTCATTTTATGCTAATCCTTGTCGTTTGTTTGGTTTCATTTTTGCCTTTAAAAATCCATGTGGTGATTTGTGAAGTGACCTGTTCCAAGCGAGGTTTCTGTGCTTAATTTTATCCTATATATGATGCAACACTCCCAATGAAAAAGAAGCTTGGTAAGTGACTGGCATGTGTTCTTGGCATGGGAAATGTGGGTTGGTTCATTCTCTGATAGCCTACATGCTGCGAGTGAAGGCATCGAGGAGCCCTGTCTGAAGCTGTTCGCCCTGTGATTTGTAGCAATTTGTTGTAATTTAGCTTCCTGTTCTGGAGCCAAGCAAGCGATGACGTCTGCAGTTCTGGGCAGCATTGTGCATGATTTTGAATAGTATTGTGGCAGTGTTCGAGTGTCAACCTAATCTATGGTGTTGTTAATTGGTAGTTTATGGTATTGTTGTGAAATTGTAAACTGTCCTCGTAATTCCTAAAATTTGTTTCTTTCTGTATTGTCTGCCTGCTTTCTGTGTTTTTCAAAATGGCCGACAATAATAGGGCGTTTGATTTGATTCACTTGAGAGATAACCTTGTGAATTTGGAGCGTTCTTCTGGGGTTGAACGTGAGTCACCTCTGTTTACTAGGTCTGAGGTTTTGGGATCGATTACTGGTAGTGGTTTGCCTGCCCCTCTATTGCCTAGTTCTGGCTCGTCCAGACCAGTTACCCCTGGATACGGTCATTCTTCTCACGTTAGGTCACCTAATGACTTCCTGGGTCCGGCCGACCCATTGCATCCCAGTTTTTTCTCTGGCAATGTAAATGTTTTGTCTCCTGTAGAGGGTGTGCGAGGAAGCTACCCTGGTAATAATGTTTCTTTTCCGAATGCTACGTACACGCCTACCGTTAATTATGGGTCGATTCCTCACCCTATTTCAAGTTTTATAACTAAGTTGAAGAGTTTCAACCTAGATGACGTTACCCAGGTGGTCTTATTTTTAAAGCAAGTGGTCGAATTGGGTAACCATGCCTCGATTTTTGGAATGTCGGAAAATCAGATTTTCCAACTGTTGTATCCTGTTGCATCCAGTATGCTGCGCGACAAGCTGATTGAAGCTATCCACCTCCGCATGTCCTTAGCCATGTTCATTAGGGAACTGTTGTGGGTTTTTGTCCCTGCGTGTGCCCTTAGTACTCTCGAGCAAAAGTTCTTATATCGTGTCCAAAGGTTGGACGAGTCACTTAGCGACTATGTCAGTGATATTAAGGTATGTGCCCAGATGTTTGCATCCCCGTTAACTGAGCGACAATTGGTGTCGTCTATTGTAAATGGGTTTTCGCCTCAATATAGGTCATACATGACTATGTGTACCAGGCCTTTGTCATTTGTCGAGCTAAAACAGGTCGTTATAGAGGCTATGGCTGTGAAACATGCAGATTCCCTTCGTGTAGCTAATGTTCCCCCTCCTTCCTTGATGTCTCGTCCCCCTCCTAAGGTTATGTTTCATCCTAGACCCTTTGTTAAGTGCCACACGTGCGGTAGCGTGGGACATGTTAAGAAGGTGTGTCCGAATAACCAAGTTGTGTATCGCCAATGACGGGATATTTTAGAGACCAATTCGGGTCTTACTTCTATGGATATTTCTGTGCATGAGAATTTGGGAAAACCGTGTGAAGTTTCTGGTCGCCCTACTAATGAAAATCTTGATAACCCTTTGAAAACTAAATCATCACGTGCTAATTCTGCTTATGTCTCTGACCTACCTAACCTGTCGGTGAGCAATGTCGTGGCAAGTCAGCCTAATTCTAGACATTGTGTGAAACCTGTGGTGCGGGTGACCTCGTCATCTAATTGTAATCGTTTTAGAGTGAATAATGGTTTTGGTATTTCTCCTGTGGCTAAGGGAATATCCCCGTTTATTGAAATTTGTGTTAATGACGAGCCCGTTTCTGCATTGCTTGATTCTGGTAGTGTTGCATCCTTTATAAGCGAGGTCTGATTTTTAACTATGAAGAGTGTTTGCAATCTACCTGAGTTAGAGCCTAACAATGAATCTTTTATTTCGGCAAATTGTTCAAACTTAAATATTTTGGGTAGTATGACAGTCAAAATCCATATTCTAAATTTTTCTTGGAAGTTTAAATTTTTTGTTGCCAGAAATATTTCTTGTTCTGTGGGCATTGGAGCTAATTTCATGTCCCACGTTGGTATGCTTCTTGATTTTGGTGCTCGCAACTTATGGTTTAAGTTTAATCCGCAAATTAAATTATCGTTTAACCCGGTTTTATCTTCTCCTGCTGTCAATTCAGTTAGTGAACCTGTGACTATTGAGGATCTCGATCTGGAAAATTTAACGAGTCCTCAAAAGGATGCCATAAAGAGGTTATGTCAGGAGTATAGTGATGTGTTCACTGACAAGTTGGGTGTAACCCATTTGATGGAATACAAGATTGAGCTAACCGATTCTGTGCCGGTGCGTTCCTGCCCGTATCGCCTTGCCCCGCCCAAGATGGCCGAACTTCGGAAGATAATTGACAAGATGTTGGAAGAAGGTGTAATCCAACCTTCTGTCTCTGCCTACTTATCCCCTGTATTCCTTGTGCCAAAACCCAACGGTGGTTTTCGGCCTGTGGTCGACTATAGGGCTCTTAATCAAAAAGTTGTTTTACAATCCATCCCTTTGCCGGATCTTCACACATGCTTTAGTACGTTTCGCAACGCGAAGGTGTTCACGATCCTCGATTTGAATTCTTCTTACTTCCAAATTCCCCTCTCTCCGGAATCCAGGCATGTTACTGCTTTTTCCACTGACTGGAACTTGTTTGAGTATGCCCGTGTCCCGTTTGGCCTATCCACCGGAGCCGCTGTGTTGAGCAGACTTCTGGACAAGGTGTTTTCAGAAATTAAATTCAAATTTGAGTACCACTATCTTGATGATGTGGTGATCTATTCTGCGTCCTTCGAGGAACACGTTGATTATCTGAAGGTTGTACTTGATCGGTTGCGTGACGCTGGCCTTACCGTCAAATTGTCCAAGGTTTCCTTTGGCAAGCCCAAAATTTCCTTCTTGGGACATATTGTTTCCGAATCTGGTATATCCGTGGACCAGTCTCGTACTCAGGCCATCAGAGATTTTAAACCGCCCAAGAACGCCAAGGGTGTTGCTCGTTATATTGGAATGGTGAACTTCTTTCGTAAGTTCATCAGTAACTTGGCCGACCGTGCTGCCCCTCTAAATCACTTACGTAAAAAGGCTGTGAAGTTTGAGTGGGGTCCCTCTCAGCAGGCAGCCTTCGAAGATCTAAAGCTTGCGCTCTCTAACGCCCCTGTATTAGCCATTCCGGATTTTGGGAAGCAGTTCATTGTGCAGACTGATGCGTCTGGTCATGGTGTTGGCTGTGTCCTACTGCAAGAGTCTGATATGGGTAGGCAACCCATTGCATACAGTAGTGTGTTTTGGCCGGTTCTAAATCCTCCTCCACACCCTCCACACAAGATGGCGGCAGCCCGATAACTCCCGAACCCGTGGTCGGATTTTGACGAATGAGGTGTCATTGAACTCGGGATGACACCCCCTTTCCAATGGACAACATATTTCCACCCCAAAATAAAACCTACCCCTACTAGAGGGTAAAAATTGTAATTTTTTAGAGAATCTCTGTTACCAATTGCAACATGTGAGAGTTTGAATGCCGATATGGATTTAAAGGTTGTTCCACATAAAGTGCATATGTTCGGTGGAAAAGCCACTATGAATTAGCATGCCCACTCATGGCTTTTGAAGAGGGTGGGGGAGCGGATCCCTGTGGATGGGTTATTGTTGACGGGTCATTGTTGGCGGGGTCATTGTTGCCGGGTCATTATGGACAAGTCCTTGTTGACAGGTCCTTGTGGACAGGTCTTTGTGGACGAGTCCTTGTTGATGAGTCCCTTTGGACTGATCCCTTTAGACCGGTCCCTTTGGACTGGTCCCTATGGACTGACCCATGGTCTCTAATGCTATGATGAAATTAAACGTTGTTCCACATGAAACGCATGTGAAGAGCCGATTGCTACTATGAATTAACATGTTTGTTTTCTGTTTTACTCATGCGCACTTGAGGTTTTCGTAAGAGGGCGGACTTTTTAAATAATGATTTATAGATGAGTTATTTAAAAAAATAACCAAATGATCCAAAACTAATAGGTCATTGGCTTTTTAATATCTCATGAACCAATAAAGCTAGGGACTTGTATGAGGGGTCGTTGGACTTGGTATGACGCCCCGTATTTCAATGTATTTTTGATTTTTGTCAAATGGGCCTAAGTACACTTTTGTTAATATCTCGTGAACCAATAAGGCTAGGGACTTGTATGAGGGGTCGTAGCACATGGGATAACATTCCCTTTTTAAATGTATTTGTTGAAATTTTGACAAGGGGCCTAACTACACTTTTGTTGATATTTCCTGAACCCATGATGGGATTTTGACCTGTGAGGTGTCGTTGGACTTGAGCAGACACTCTCTTTTTGAATGTATTTTTGACATTTTAACAAAGGGCCTAACTACACTTTTGTTAATATTTCGCGAACCAATAAGGCTAGGGACTTGTATGTGGGGTCCTAGCACTCGGGGTGACGCTCTGTTTCTAAATATATATTTAATGTTTGTCAAAAGGGCCTAATTGCACTGTTGTTAATATCTCGATAACTAATAATGGGAGAGAGTCAAGTGAGGTGTTATAATACTAAGGATGGCCAACCCTTTCCCATGACCAACGAATTTACCCCAAATATTCAAAACAACAAGGACATTGAGCTGAGATTATATAAACTAATACTCGGATATCGACATATGAGGTGTCATAGGACTTAGAATGGTCAACTCTTTCCCATGACCAATGAATTTACCTAAAATATCCAAAATATTAAGGTCATTGACCTGAGATTTTATAAATTAATAATTGGATACGGACATGTGAGTTGTTTACCGTGAGTGATGAAACATAGCTAGGCAGAGAAAGAACTAGTGTAGGCAACATGTATGGTGACTGACAAATCTTTCACTATTGGAACTTGTTTTCAGATCAGACTGTAGTACAGAGAGAGTATAGGTTGCAGGCATGGGTTAATAAATGACAAACGGTGTATACAAAATCGGATTTATTGATTCAAGAATTAAGAGTAGACTATCTTTAATTGATTGGTTAAAGAGGATAGCTAATGAAACAAAATGGTGACTACATTGAACTAAACTGAACCAAGCTGAATCAAATCCAACCAAACCGAACCAAACCTAATCGAAAACGAGCCAAGGGTTTAAGTGTAAAACTTGTGGGTGGATGTGGTCATTGGTAATGTCAAAAAGGAAAGGGATAACGCTCTACCTATAGAGGGTAAGGTAAAGCTAGTGCATGGTGCTAATGCACACACCCAAGTACATGAACCTCACCCATCTATCCTATGCAGTTTTTATGGGTTGACTGTTAAAACTTGCTCAGTGGTTACTGGGACAAGATGGTCACTACACACAACAAGCTTTAAATACCTGAGGCTAATAATCTATACACACACACTTGTTCTAAACTAAACTGTCTTGCTGACAGTGCTCACGCTGTAGGCAGATGACAGAAATGCTTGGCTAACAGAAATACAATCATTTCCGGTTGTCTAATGTTACCAGATAACCATTTTTTGCTGCAGTGGCGCGCACATGTGCCACTTACACTAGAGAGTTTAACTCGATTTCAAGCTCTAAGTCCTAGAACGAATCAAACTAAGAAAAAAGGGCATAGTGGCGTAGTGGTTAAGCTGTTAGCCTTTCACTAAAGTGGACTAGGGTTTGATTTCAGGTTAATACGCATGTCATAAACATATAAAAAAGCAGAGATAATGTTTTAAACCGATTACACTCGTCTCTTTTCAAATTATTACTTGGATTACAAATACAAAGGTGGACTGGGTGTGATATACAGTTAATGCTGTCTATCGCACACTAGCTGTAAGGAAGCCATATGTAGAGCTATATGTAGAGAACTACCTAGCGATTTCATGAACCGGTATAGCTATGTCGCATAAACGGTGCAGGATACAATCCAGCAACTATAATTCGTATCTTGTGGAACAGAGAAAATGCACTTTTGCCTTGATGGATAACAAATGTGTGCAGATGAATGACCTACGCATTAGCCTAGCAAGGGGTTATAACCACGTGGAGGAGGTGTGATTTCTATATTTTATTGTTTAGAGACATGACTTTTGTAACCAGTAGATTTAATTGATTTAGTATTTTGTAAATATTTATTTTTGTAATTGTAAATAGTTAATTTTTTGTAAATAGTGGAAACCATTCATTTTTGTAATGGTAAATGTTAAATGTATAATTAAAGTTCTTTGGGATGAGTGTGCATGTCAATGATGTTTTTAGGGATAAATGGAGTGGGTGAGTGTTTGTTCTCAAAGACAGGCAAGGTTGTGTGGATGTATGACTACACAGAAAGAGAGAGAGAGAGAGAGAGAGAGAGAGAGTAGAAACAGCCTTACCTGCAGTAGTAATAGTAGACCTCTATGTTTTGCATACACATAGACAGACTGTAAGATCGCAATGGCCGAGCACTCACTTTAACACCATTTACAAAATCTTGAAATGAAAAAATCATGTTTCGCAAATATGAACTTTTGACATAAACAAAATAAAAATAAAATGTGTAAACTACAAATTGGAAAATCCATGTTTCCATATCATGAAATTCAAAGACTTTAAACTGACATTTAAAAGAAATGCAAATGGAAAATTGACAAATTGTAATGTGTGAAATGTGAAAATGAACGAATGGCTATCATTATTTAAAAAAAATAAAAAAAATGGTGCTGTATGGTTGAGGTGTGAATCAAACCCTACTTATTTTGGTCCACCCGAGACTGAGTATACTTGTTTTAGTCCTCATACCACTTTTAAAATTTTGTGTTAAAGCTAGGAATTGAACCCAAGAGCTTGCAGGGGGAGACAAAGGTTAGAATATGTTAAACAGATAGCCTTGAATGTAGGATGTGGTAGCTATATAGAGATGAAACGATTAGCTCGGGACAGATAGACACTGAGATCTGCATCAAACCAGTCAAAGGACTAAAGACTCAAACAACAACATATACGTTCACCAAAATAATGTTGTGTAACGGTAAATGTTAGTCAACGAACAGTAATGCATTACTAAAACCCATGACACGATACCTAAGAGCTTTTCTAAAATGATTTTAAAATGCCTTTAACCCTATATTGAACACCCAGTTCACAAGACTCATAACTGCAATATTATGGTAAAACAAAACAAAATCTATATTTCAAAACAAGCAAGTGGTTTAGGCAATGTATACTGGAAAAAAAGTTTTGTAAACACTCAAGTCCTCAAGACCAATTAAATTAGTAACTGTCAGGTTGGCCGAGTGGTTAAGGTGTTTGACTTAAGATCAAATTTCTGTATAAGGAAGCAAGGGTTCGAATCCCTTACCTGACATAACTATTGCCTTAACATGGCTTGGCCACACTGTATTATTATGATACTCGGTACACAAACCATAGATATAGTGTATTGTTTAAGGCCACTCCCTTTCTGAACATAGTCAGAGACTGTTGATGGTTAACAATTGTATTAATAGTGGGACATGGGGATAGCAATTAAGAAAAACAGCCAATACCCATACAATATTTTTATTCATTTAGTTTTTTTTACAATAGTTACACACTGAATACAACATTTTATCTCTTTACCATTGTTTGATATAGATTTTAAACACAACGCTTGTTGTAGATCCTTTTACAACTTTCTCCAGGTACTCTTGTTCTTAAAAACTGGGGAAGCCGCAATGGTTTTATAGACATTAAACCCTCATTCTCTTCTTTTTCATCATCATCATCATCATCATCATCATCATTATAAATATTATCTTTATAATTATTATAGTCATTGTCACCATCATTATCATCATCATCATCATCCTCAACATCACTAGAACTATCCAATTCCTTTTTTTCCTTTTCAAAAGGGGCCTCTTGAAGAGTCTGTGTTGCTTTTGATAGTGTTACGTTTTTATTGAACGTTGACAACTGTCCTAACATGACTTTTTGAGGAGATAAATGTTTTTTCACAAGGAAGTCACTATGTAGAGTAACACTATGTTTTTGTTGGACTTGCTTTTTCTTGTTCTTTCGATCATGTTTTGTTAACACTAACGGTGTTTCATTTGGTATACCACATTGATGAGTACCCACACTTAAGACCTCACTATGATTACTTTTTAGATGACCTAGACATTTTGTTGTTCTTTGTTTTGAGCACTGCCAAAATATGATGCCATTCGCATTTTCTCGCTTATAGTTATAAGAGTACCCATGATACAGGGCACGTGGTTTACCTTTATTGGTTATAGTATATTCCATAGTAGCCACTGACTTGTATAGTCGATCCGCCTACTACAAAGGTCTGAACACTTGTGGTGAAAGAATGATGTTGTGTTGACGTTTTATGCAGGATAATGTTGGTGGCATATGCGGGTGGCTTATGTTGATGACATATGTTGGTGACTTATGTTGATAGCTTATGTTGGTGGCTAATGTTGATGACATATGTTGTTGGCTTATGGTGGTGGCTTATGTTGATGGTTTATGTCGCTGGTCTATGTTGATGGTTTATGTTAATGGCTTAGGTTAATGTCTTAGGTTGATGGCATAAGTTGATGGCTTATGTTGGTGGCTTATGGGGGTGGCTTATGCTGGTGGCTTATGCTGGTGGTTTATGGTGGTGGCTTATGTTGATGACATATGTTGGTGACTTATGTTGGTGGCTTATGTTGGTGGCTTATGGTGGTGGCTTATGATGGTGGCTTATGGTGGTGGCTTATGATGGTGGGTTATGGTGGTGGTTTATGGTGGCTTATGGTGGTGGCTTGTGGTGGTGGCTTGTGGTGGCTTATGATGGTGGCTTGTGGTGATGGCTTATGGTGGCTTATGGTGGTGACATATAGTGGTGGCCTATGTTGGTGGCTTATTTTTGGTGGTTTACGTTAATACCTTATTTGTAATGGATTATTTGACAAGTTATTGTTGTCAATGTATTTAGAGGATTTTTCTCTTGGTCTTGGCAAGTATCTCAACCCTTTTTTTATGGTAGCATAATGCTTACCGCCATGTTTGTAAGCAACAACAACACACTAAAATTCCAAGAATCCAAAGTACTCTAAGGTTAATGATTGTATCTCAACTCCATTCAACGTCTAGTCAAAAACATTATATATTTTTCACATTTTTTCAAAAAAAAGGTAAATTGGGATAGTAGGCTATATGTTTAAACTAAAAATCATATCAAATCATATGCTAACTCCAACACCTACGTCTATCCCACTCTCAGTCAAAAAAATATAATATTCTTCAAATTTTTCCAACACAGTATTTGGAAAGTAGGCCATATTTTGAAAACTAATCATCCTATAAAGTCATATATATAGACTCAAACCAATGGCTTTTATATCCTTAATCGTAAGAACAAAATATGGAATTTTTGTCATTTCTTCCAAAAATGTTCATTTTAAAACGGGGCTATATTTTGGAAACTACGAATTTTACAAGAAAGTTTGTTTAACGTAAATGACAGGTATTTACCCCCACTACCCACAAACCAAGTCCCAGGTCTCTGGGACAAAATCCAAAAAAAGTTCAATTTGGAAAGTAGGCGATATTTTGAAAACTAATCATCCTAAAAAGTCATATATAGACTCAAACCAATGGCTTTTATATCCTTAATTGGTAAAACAAAACTTAACATTTTTTCAGTTTTTCCAAAAAAGTCCAATTTCCAAAATTGTCTATATTTTGGGAACTAAGAATTTTACAAAAAAGTTTGTTTAACGAAAATGAAAGGTCTTACCCCCCTCTACCCAAAACATAAATTTCAGGTCCCTAGGACAAAAACTGTGCAGTAGGTTTTTTTTAAAGTGACCAGAACCACTATATATATATCATTTTATTCTAAGAGCTTTCCATGATGATAAGAAAAAAAGAGCTTACCATAATGATGGATTGAGTGTAAGAAAACGTCTTTTGCTGCTTGATGTCACTACTAAAGTGATACTCTTACAACAGACAAGTGAGTTCATGTTTCGCTGACGTAATCGTATGTTTCCACGCACTTCCTGTGTTGAGCGCGTCATGATGGCTAAATTTAAAACTCTAGATGAGATGTTTTGCTGACGTAATCGTATGTTCCCCGCACGTACACTTTGGACGGGTCTTTTTGAAGGGAGTCATTTTTTACGGGCCCCTGGAGGACGGGTCCTTGTTGACGGGTCCCTGTGGGCGGGTCCTTTGGACTGATCCCTATGGACTGGCCCTTGCATTTTATCCAAATTATGTCAAAGGGGACCCGCCACAGGGACCCGTCAACAAGGACCCGTCCTCCAGGGGCCCGTAAAAAATGACTCCCTTCAAAAAGACCCGTCCAAAGTGTACGTGCGGGGAACATACGATTACGTCAGCAAAACATCTCATCTAGAGTTTTAAATTTAGCCATCATGACGCGCTCAACACAGGAAGTGCGTGGAAACATACGATTACGTCAGCGAAACATGAACTCACTTGTCTGTTGTAAGAGTATCACTTTAGTAGTGACATCAAGCAGCAAAAGACGTTTTCTTACACTCAATCCATCATTATGGTAAGCTCTTTTTTTCTTATCATCATGGAAAGCTCTTAGAATAAAATGATAAATATATAGTGGTTCTGGTCACTTTAAAAAAAACCTACTGCACAGTTTTTGTCCTAGGGACCTGAAATTTATGTTTTGGGTAGAGGGGGGTAAAGACCTTTCATTTTCGTTAAACAAACTTTTTTGTAAAATTCTTAGTTCCCAAAATATAGACAATTTTGGAAATTGGACTTTTTTGGAAAAACTGAAAAAATGTTAAGTTTTGTTTTACCAATTAAGGATATAAAAGCCATTGGTTTGAGTCTATATATGACTTTTTAGGATGATTAGTTTTCAAAATATCGCCTACTTTCCAAATTGAACTTTTTTTGGATTTTGTCCCAGAGACCTGGGACTTGGTTTGTGGGTAGTGGGGGTAAATACCTGTCATTTACGTTAAACAAACTTTCTTGTAAAATTCCTAGTTTCCAAAATATAGCCCCGTTTTAAAATGAACATTTTTGGAAGAAATGACAAAAATTCCATATTTTGTTCTTACGATTAAGGATATAAAAGCCATTGGTTTGAGTCTATATATATGACTTTATAGGATGATTAGTTTTCAAAATATGGCCTACTTTCCAAATACTGTGTTGGAAAAATTTGAAGAATATTATATTTTTTTGACTGAGAGTGGGATAGACGTAGGTGTTGAAGTTAGCATATGATTTGATATGATTTTTAGTTTAAACATATAGCCTACTATCCCAATTTACCTTTTTTTTGAAAAATGTGAAAAATATATAATGTTTTTGACTAGACGTTGAATGGAGTTGAGAGACAATCATTAACCTTAGAGTACTTTGGATTCTTGGAATTTTAGTGTGTTGTTGTTGCTTACAAACATGGCGGTAAGCATTATGCTACCATAAAAAAAGGGTTGAGATACTTGCCAAGACCAAGAGAAAAATCCTCTAAATACATTGACAACAATAACTTGTCAAATAAGCCATTACAAATAAGGTATTAACGTAAACCACCAAAAATAAGCCACCAACATAGGCCACCACTATATGTCACCACCATAAGCCACCATAAGCCATCACCACAAGCCACCATCATAAGCCACCACAAGCCACCACCACAAGCCACCACCATAAGCCACCATAAACCACCACCATAACCCACCATCATAAGCCACCACCATAAGCCACCATCATAAGCCACCACCATAAGCCACCAACATAAGCCACCAACATAAGTCACCAACATATGTCATCAACATAAGCCACCACCATAAACCACCAGCATAAGCCACCAGCATAAGCCACCCCCATAAGCCACCAACATAAGCCATCAACTTATGCCATCAACCTAAGACATTAACCTAAGCCATTAACATAAACCATCAAAATAGACCAGCGACATAAACCATCAACATAAGCCACCACCATAAGCCAACAACATATGTCATCAACATTAGCCACCAACATAAGCTATCAACATAAGTCACCAACATATGTCATCAACATAAGCCACCCGCATATGCCACCAACATTATCCTGCATAAAACGTCAACACAACATCATTCTTTCACCACAAGTGTTCAGACCTTTGTAGTAGGCGGATCGACTATACAAGTCAGTGGCTACTATGGAATATACTATAACCAATAAAGGTAAACCACGTGCCCTGTATCATGGGTACTCTTATAACTATAAGCGAGAAAATGCGAATGGCATCATATTTTGGCAGTGCTCAAAACAAAGAACAACAAAATGTCTAGGTCATCTAAAAAGTAATCATAGTGAGGTCTTAAGTGTGGGTACTCATCAATGTGGTATACCAAATGAAACACCGTTAGTGTTAACAAAACATGATCGAAAGAACAAGAAAAAGCAAGTCCAACAAAAACATAGTGTTACTCTACATAGTGACTTCCTTGTGAAAAAACATTTATCTCCTCAAAAAGTCATGTTAGGACAGTTGTCAACGTTCAATAAAAACGTAACACTATCAAAAGCAACACAGACTCTTCAAGAGGCCCCTTTTGAAAAGGAAAAAAAGGAATTGGATAGTTCTAGTGATGTTGAGGATGATGATGATGATGATAATGATGGTGACAATGACTATAATAATTATAAAGATAATATTTATAATGATGATGATGATGATGATGATGATGATGATGAAAAAGAAGAGAATGAGGGTTTAATGTCTATAAAACCATTGCGGCTTCCCCAGTTTTTAAGAACAAGAGTACCTGGAGAAAGTTGTAAAAGGATCTACAACAAGCGTTGTGTTTAAAATCTATATCAAACAATGGTAAAGAGATAAAATGTTGTATTCAGTGTGTAACTATTGTAAAAAAAACTAAATGAATAAAAATATTGTATGGGTATTGGCTGTTTTTCTTAATTGCTATCCCCATGTCCCACTATTAATACAATTGTTAACCATCAACAGTCTCTGACTATGTTCAGAAAGGGAGTGGCCTTAAACAATACACTATATCTATGGTTTGTGTACCGAGTATCATAATAATACAGTGTGGCCAAGCCATGTTAAGGCAATAGTTATGTCAGGTAAGGGATTCGAACCCTTGCTTCCTTATACAGAAATTTGATCTTAAGTCAAACACCTTAACCACTCGGCCAACCTGACAGTTACTAATTTAATTGGTCTTGAGGACTTGAGTGTTTACAAAACTTTTTTTCCAGTATACATTGCCTAAACCACTTGCTTGTTTTGAAATATAGATTTTGTTTTGTTTTACCATAATATTGCAGTTATGAGTCTTGTGAACTGGGTGTTCAATATAGGGTTAAAGGCATTTTAAAATCATTTTAGAAAAGCTCTTAGGTATCGTGTCATGGGTTTTAGTAATGCATTACTGTTCGTTGACTAACATTTACCGTTACACAACATTATTTTGGTGAACGTATATGTTGTTGTTTGAGTCTTTAGTCCTTTGACTGGTTTGATGCAGATCTCAGTGTCTATCTGTCCCGAGCTAATCGTTTCATCTCTATATAGCTACCACATCCTACATTCAAGGCTATCTGTTTAACATATTCTAACCTTTGTCTCCCCCTGCAAGCTCTTGGGTTCAATTCCTAGCTTTAACACAAAATTTTAAAAGTGGTATGAGGACTAAAACAAGTATACTCAGTCTCGGGTGGACCAAAATAAGTAGGGTTTGATTCACACCTCAACCATACAGCACCATTTTTTTTATTTTTTTTTAATAATGATAGCCATTCGTTCATTTTCACATTTCACACATTACAATTTGTCAATTTTCCATTTGCATTTCTTTTAAATGTCAGTTTAAAGTCTTTGAATTTCATGATATGGAAACATGGATTTTCCAATTTGTAGTTTACACATTTTATTTTTATTTTGTTTATGTCAAAAGTTCATATTTGCGAAACATGATTTTTTCATTTCAAGATTTTGTAAATGGTGTTAAAGTGAGTGCTCGGCCATTGCGATCTTACAGTCTGTCTATGTGTATGCAAAACAACATAGAGGTCTACTATTACTACTGCAGGTAAGGCTGTTTCTACTCTCTCTCTCTCTCTCTCTCTTTCTGTGTAGTCATACATCCACACAACCTTGCCTGTCTTTGAGAACAAACACTCACCCACTCCATTTATCCCTAAAAACATCATTGACATGCACACTCATCCCAAAGAACTTTAATTATACATTTAACATTTACCATTACAAAAATGAATGGTTTCCACTATTTACAAAAAATTAACTATTTACAATTACAAAAATAAATATTTACAAAATACTAAATCAATTAAATCTACTGGTTACAAAAGTCATGTCTCTAAACAATAAAATATAGAAATCACACCTCCTCCACGTGGTTATAACCCCTTGCTAGGCTAATGCGTAGGTCATTCATCTGCACACATTTGTTATCCATCAAGGCAAAAGTGCATTTTCTCTGTTCCACAAGATACGAATTATAGTTGCTGGATTGTATCCTGCACCGTTTATGCGACATAGCTATACCGGTTCATGAAATCGCTAGGTAGTTCTCTACATATAGCTCTACATATGGCTTCCTTACAGCTAGTGTGCGATAGACAGCATTAACTGTATATCACACCCAGTCCACCTTTGTATTTGTAATCCAAGTAATAATTTGAAAAGAGACGAGTGTAATCGGTTTAAAACATTATCTCTGCTTTTTTATATGTTTATGACATGCGTATTAACCTGAAATCAAACCCTAGTCCACTTTAGTGAAAGGCTAACAGCTTAACCACTACGCCACTATGCCCTTTTTTCTTAGTTTGATTCGTTCTAGGACTTAGAGCTTGAAATCGAGTTAAACTCTCTAGTGTAAGTGGCACATGTGCGCGCCACTGCAGCAAAAAATGGTTAGCTGGTAACATTAGACAACCGGAAATGATTGTATTTCTGTTAGCCAAGCATTTCTGTCATCTGCCTACAGCGTGAGCACTGTCAGCAAGACAGTTTAGTTTAGAACAAGTGTGTGTGTATAGATTATTAGCCTCAGGTATTTAAAGCTTGTTGTGTGTAGTGACCATCTTGTCCCAGTAACCACTGAGCAAGTTTTAACAGTCAACCCATAAAAACTGCATAGGATAGATGGGTGAGGTTCATGTACTTGGGTGTGTGCATTAGCACCATGCACTAGCTTTACCTTACCCTCTATAGGTAGAGCGTTATCCCTTTCCTTTTTGACATTACCAATGACCACATCCACCCACAAGTTTTACACTTAAACCCTTGGCTCGTTTTCGATTAGGTTTGGTTCGGTTTGGTTGGGTTTGATTCAGCTTGGTTCAGTTTAGTTCAATGTAGTCACCATTTTGTTTCATTAGCTATCCTCTTTAACCAATCAATTAAAGATAGTCTACTCTTAATTCTTGAGTCAATAAATCCGATTTTGTATACACCGTTTGTCATTTATTAACCCATGCCTGCAACCTATACTCTCTCTGTACTACAGTCTGATCTGAAAACAAGTTCCAATAGTGAAAGACTTGTCAGTCACCATACATGTTGCCTACACTAGTTCTTTCTCTGCCTAGCTATGTTTCATCACTCACGGTAAACAACTCACATGTCCGTATCCAATTATTAATTTATAAAATCTCAGGTCAATGACCTTAATATTTTGGATATTTTAGGTAAATTCATTGGTCATGGGAAAGAGTTGACCATTCTAAGTCCTATGACACCTCATATGTCGATATCCGAGTATTAGTTTATATAATCTCAGCTCAATGTCCTTGTTGTTTTGAATATTTGGGGTAAATTCGTTGGTCATGGGAAAGGGTTGGCCATCCTTAGTATTATAACACCTCACTTGACTCTCTCCCATTATTAGTTATCGAGATATTAACAACAGTGCAATTAGGCCCTTTTGACAAACATTAAATATATATTTAGAAACAGAGCGTCACCCCGAGTGCTAGGACCCCACATACAAGTCCCTAGCCTTATTGGTTCGCGAAATATTAACAAAAGTGTAGTTAGGCCCTTTGTTAAAATGTCAAAAATACATTCAAAAAGAGAGTGTCTGCTCAAGTCCAACGACACCTCACAGGTCAAAATCCCATCATGGGTTCAGGAAATATCAACAAAAGTGTAGTTAGGCCCCTTGTCAAAATTTCAACAAATACATTTAAAAAGGGAATGTCATCCCATGTGCTACGACCCCTCATACAAGTCCCTAGCCTTATTGGTTCACGAGATATTAACAAAAGTGTACTTCGGTCCATTTGACAAAAATCAAAAATACATTGAAATACGGGGCGTCATACCAAGTCCAACGACCCCTCATACAAGTCCCTAGCTTTATTGGTTCATGAGATATTAAAAAGACAATGACCTATTAGTTTTGGATCATTTGGTTATTTTTTAAATAACTCATCTATAAATCATTATTTAAAAAGTCCGCCCTCTTACGAAAACCTCAAGTGCGCATGAGTAAAACAGAAAACAAACATGTTAATTCATAGTAGCAATCGGCTCTTCACATGCGTTTCATGTGGAACAACGTTTAATTTCATCATAGCATTAGAGACCATGGGTCAGTCCATAGGGACCAGTCCAAAGGGACCGGTCTAAAGGGATCAGTCCAAAGGGACTCATCAACAAGGACTCGTCCACAAAGACCTGTCCACAAGGACCTGTCAACAAGGACTTGTCCATAATGACCCGGCAACAATGACCCCGCCAACAATGACCCGTCAACAATAACCCATCCACAGGGATCCGCTCCCCCACCCTCTTCAAAAGCCATGAGTGGGCATGCTAATTCATAGTGGCTTTTCCACCGAACATATGCACTTTATGTGGAACAACCTTTAAATCCATATCGGCATTCAAACTCTCACATGTTGCAATTGGTAACAGAGATTCTCTAAAAAATTACAATTTTTACCCTCTAGTAGGGGTAGGTTTTATTTTGGGGTGGAAATATGTTGTCCATTGGAAAGGGGGTGTCATCCCGAGTTCAATGACACCTCATTCGTCAAAATCCGACCACGGGTTTGGGAGTTATCGGGCTGCCGCCATCTTGTGTGGAGGGTGTGGAGGAGGAGGATTTAGAACCGGCCAAAACACACTACTGCATACGCTTCTCGTACCTTAACGGACGCAGAGAGGAAGTATTCCATATACGAACTTGAGGGTTTAGCAGTGATGTTCGCCCTGGAAAAATTCCGTATGTATCTTGAGCACACTAAGTTTCTCCTCGAGACCGTTAACGAGGCCTTGAGCTGGGTGTTAGGGAAACCCCGTAAAACTGGTAGGATTGCCAGATGGGCAACTAGGATCCTGTCATTCCAGTTCACGGTCCACCATATTCATGGGTCTTAAAACGCGGTAGCTGATTCATTAAGCCACATGTATGAGGAAACATCCGAAGAGGAAATTCAAAAATGTGAACCCGTAAACCTTGTATCACCTGTAAATTATGTCAATGTCGTTCTCAGCAATTCCCCTGTGCTTTTTGAAGATGTGAGGAGATTCAAGAAAGAAGATCCTTCCTTATCTAGCCTAATTGACCGAATCAATTCTGGGGAAGTGATCAAGCCCTACTCTCTAAAGGATGGTGTATTGTGCTGTTCGTCTCGTCATGACCGTCTACCTAAAATTGTGCTCCCGTCGGTCCTCATTCCGGAAATCTTTCGTTACTATTACGAATCTCCTATTGGTGGCCACCTAGGAGTATTCAAGACCCGAGCTAAGATCAGACAGTTTTTCATTTGGCGAAGTATGGATGGCGACATCAGGAGGCTCATTAGAAATTGTGCTATGTAATATTAGCAAACCTCCGGTTTCTACAAAGGTTGGCCTGTTGTCATCTGAACCGGCATCTAGACCCATGGAGAGGCTTTTTATCGACCATGTTGGCCCGTTCCCTCGTTCTGGTCGGGGAAACCAATTTGCGCTTGTTTGCACTGACGGTTTCACCCGGTTTAGTTGGATATTCCCCACCAGACAGGCTATGACCATTTCCGTCATAAAGTGTCTTAATTCCATCTTTTCATCTTTGAGGCCATGTCAGTTCCTGGTGTCAGATAATGCCAAGTGCTTTGTATCACATCAGTTCCGTCAATTCTTATTTGATTATGCTATTTCGCATGTAACCACCACTCCCTATTTTCCTAACCCGTCTCTCGCTGAGCGAGTCAATCGTAATCTCCGTTCCTCTCTGATTGCTTTCCACCACGACGACCATTCCAAGTGGGATTCTAATTTGCATTGGCTCAATTTTGCTTTCAACACCGCCGTGCATGAGAGCACGCAAGCCACCCCTTTTTCGTTAATGTTTTCGTTTATGGCTAATTCTCCGTTGTCTAATCTGTGGAACCTGCACGATCTCCTTCCAGACAGTTTCACGCCCGAGGATATGAGGGCGAAATTCGACAAGGCTAGAGAGTGTATTAAGATATCACATGACCAACTTGCCAAGCAATGCGTGCGATCACGAACCAACAAATGTAGATGCATACATGTCAGCTTAATTAATTTTCTTTTTCCAAAACCCTAAGGCCAACTAAATATCCAGAGTGCATCTGTCGCACATAAAACGAGGTGGAGAGATTTGTAACGAAGAAATGCTACCATAAATTTGTAAACTGATATTTTGTATAATGTAGAGTATCCCTAACCTTCATTGAAGCCTTCTGGCATCTGTTCCTTCTGGAATTTTGAATTGGATTTGCAAACTCTACTGGGATACAGCGTGTAACTGTTGGGTAATTCCCATTTAATGGTAAAATGTTAACATCGTGTAATAGCCTACCTTTGTGAATTTGGAACTATTTTTGATGTTCTCGGAGAAGATGCTAGCATGTAAGTAGGACTCGGTGGGAGATCTAACTCATGGTGATATTATATACCTGTTTCCTTGGGAATTTGAGTGGTCATTCCTCTACCGTAGCTCCTCCTGAATGTATAGTCGTATAACTCGTGTATTCTAGAAAGGTCTATCTAGTCTGTAAAAACAAAACCTAGGTAATGAACTTTACTTCGGTAAATCTTGTTATTTAATTAACTATTGTGAGAACGGATCTAGGGCATGATCAGGATTTTTTCTTCATATAAATTCAACCTTGTTTCTCATTTGTAAAATGTATTAAGAATTAGTAATTTCTGTAAACTTTTATTTTTGAAATAAGATTAACTTCTGTTTTGTAAATGGCTGCCCACTCGTCGCATGATATCTTGCACATAGCATCCATCTACTTCGTCTAAAGCTAACAACATTGGACTTATTGAAAATTTACCTAACGCGTCTCGGACTCTGAAAGCACTGCAGGTGCTGGTGTAATGCGTTTCTGAAGACTTATGGACACAGTGATGCTGTTGACTAAGTGGTTTGCGAGGTGATCAATTATCCCTTCACTGAAAATCTGACCCTGCACTCTTCCTAACCAAAACGATGCGGTTTTATCCATCGATTGGAGTTAACTGGTGAACATTATCTTCTGGAAACATGCTTGGTGAATCGACTAGTTATGGAGTACTGCCTATGCCTAGGCATATTCGTGAACGGTGTTCACCTTAAGGGAGGGAGACTGTTACGTGCAAAGTCCGTCCCAACGTTTAATTTGCATCTGCCCTACATATATGTATTCCCTACCATTTAAAAGCGACCGCCTAGATGGCTTGGTTTCGCTAATGAACTCGAGATGGCAGCATCTGTCGACACCTCAGGCCGGGCGTTGTGTCGTCTCCCGCTTGAGTGAGTCTTTGGTGTCTTCTGGCCTCATCTCATCAAGACATATTTAAAAAATATAGTTTTCTACGTCATTAAACAAAAGACTATATATACATCATGCCCCCAAAATAATTATATAATACGCACATTATTAAAGTGTGTGTCACTCTGTGATTGGACAATTTCGATTATCATTAATGCACTGCGGCCTATAACTGTGATCTCCGCCATGTTGGCATCTTCACCGGCTGTCGTCTGAACTGTTTGAACTAGCTGGTCGTGAAAAGGTGTCTCTCTTAGCGCCGGGGGCTTGGCCCCTGGCCGCCGTGAAAATGTGGATGTATTCTAAAAAAAAGGAAATGCCTGTGCTCCTAAGGCTATAATTTCGTCATTTCGCCTTGAAGATGAAGTGTGGTATATTTATTTTTACTGGGTACAAGGAGAAACTTCGTGGGTGATCGAAGCGGAGGGTGTGCTCACGTAGCCATTTTGAGGCAGTCTATGTCTTTTAAAATTATTTAAAATGTGTTAGTTTTTTTTGTTACTTTGTGTCTCCACAGAGGAAGGATTTTAAGATACGTTTTATTATATAATATACATGTATTGTTATGGGAGCTCCGTTATTGGCCTTATATGGATGTTTTAATACTATATTTTATTTTGCATTTCAAGGCCTAATATTTCTGTTTTGTTAATATTTCCTGATTTGTAAATCTTGTTGTTTTCTTTTGCACCTTCCGGAGACTCGATTCAAGTTTATTGTACCTTGTAATTTATTATTTATTTAGTTTATTTTCTTTAATGGAATTCTCATTGTGAGTAGTTGGTTCTTTTCTTTTGGTAATCTTGGGATTGGCCTATTGTTAATTTGCTTTACGATCTGTAGCATTCTAAATTACCTCGTTTTAATCGTGGTAAGGTGTAATTATTTCCTGCTTTTCTTTTCTCTCTGGTGACGATTAATTTTAAAAAGGTAATTGTTTGCCGTAATTCGGCTGGACATGCAGTCATCTGTTTCGTGGCCATGTTTGCTTTTTGTTTTTCCCGAGTGCATTGTGGTCAAGTGAGTGTAATTCACTTGGCGTCGAGCGGGACACTCAAATGTGTTGTGGTGGGAGATTATAATTTTTTGTTAATCTTGTTAATTTTCCTTTGTGTTTTTTTTTTGTGAGTGGTCCTGAGCATACCGCCGTCATGAAAGTTTTGGATTTGTAAATTGATCCTACTTTATTAAAATTTTCTTTTAACTTTTCGTTTCCTCGTGGCGTTGATGCCTGCATGTCGAGTCAGTTTTGCGTACCTTAGTGGTTTATCAAGCCCTTTCTTATTTGGTGTTTCCTGTCTGTTAGCTTTCTTTCTTTTTAGCTTTATTATATTTTTAAAATTAAATGTTTTCGTTTGTGCTCAGCAAGCTAGCATGTAAAGCCTTCTATTGTTTCCATGGGTAATTGACTTGTTTTGGCCTTAAGCCAATGTGCATCACCAGAGAGTTTTTTGTGGCAATAAGAGTTTTTATTCTTATGTTATTAAATTATATTTTCTTGCCCCTTTTTGGTGATTAAATGTTTTTTTTTAATTTTAAACAACTGTTGTGGCATTATTTCGTCGGTGGCAGTTCTATGGGTTATCGGAGTGTGTCTGTAGACGAGCCTGTGCGTTTTCCTCTTCTCCACCTTCCTTCGCCTATAGGTGTTCTTCTGTTGGGGCATGTCATCTGGCGGTGATTTTGCAGTTAGCGATGCGGACCTCTGAAATAAGATAAGTAGGATCCATCCTGGCCATACCCGTGTCAATAATAATAACATGAACTCATCTCTGTTGATCGGTCATATCAAACCGATGTTGTCAAATAAACTAATTTTGACTTTGATGGTATAGAATTGTAAATATTTAAAAGTATAGAAGAGGGAAACCTGAAACCAGAGATAGTGTTAATAATAATATTAACCAATTAATATTACTAAGAAAGTAAGCTTTGGAACGGTAGAAGTGTGTAGATATTGTATATAAACTCTCCATAATTAATTAATTAAGTGTTTTTATTATTTTAATAATAATTATTAACTGCATGTTTTTAATATTGACTATAGTCAGTAGGAGTAAATGTTATTGAAGTGAGTGTTTGCGATAGCAATGATTAGTGATTGAATGGAAACTTCGTCAGTCATGAATGGCGTAAGTGGATGTTAGAAAGTGTGTATTAAATTGTGTGTGTATTTGTCATAAGAATGATTGTTTTATGAGGAGTTTTGTATAACGTAAATGTTCGAGATTATGACATTTCCACTGAGTCCAGTCTACGCGTTTAATGTGTTAAACGGGACGGGAACTTAAACAGGTGTGATACAAGCAAGCGCCGTTAGGACGGCCAGGTCAGATTACATCATGAAACCAGCTGAGTGTGTTTTATGATGAATGAGTCTGTGGACCGTGATTATGACATACGGCAAGCCAGCAATGTGGCAGGCACACGCCAGAAATGTTAAACGTTTTAGATGGAATGCAAGACTCATTAGATTTCAAATAAATTATTTTATTATTTTATGATTTCTTAATGGAAGAGTCTTTACATATTGTGACCAGGAATGTTAGTGTGTATGTGTGGAGTCATGAAAAATTCAGTGGCGTAAATGAGTAAGAATATTTGGGTGTTATTTATTATTTATTATTAATTTGTTTTATTAATAAATTTAAATTTTCTACGCCTTGTTTCGTGAGCCTTATTTTATACTATAAGCAGAGACGTGTTATGGAACAGCCTAAAATAGATAGGATGTCCTTATTTATCCTATAAAGCCCCAAGATTAAGGTAAGATTCACACTCTACCAATAAAAGCTAGTTTGTTTTATCCACAACACGCTCGTAGACTACTGTGTTTAATCCCGAAGAGCTTGTTGGCGTGATTTTGATTGTTCATTTAGCCGTAAACTTTCATTATTCTACAATCCCGCTTCGCTTTGGATGATCAACAAGTAACTTCTCGATTTTTACGGGTACAGTACTGAGCCAGTATTTTGCATTGATTTGGAACCTGGTCATGTTAGGAAGAACACAGATGAAATTTTTATGGCAATATTTCAACTACAAGCTGCAGCGATGACTTCGTGGCGCGAGCTTAGGAGTTGTACTAGCAACCCGCATTACAATCTTGACCACGTGCTTTGTCCAAGGTACAGTAATTTCTTTCAAGATGGGTGCCGTGTAAACGTGACTCCAACACAAGCTGTCATATAGTAATACAGAGATCACAGAAGGGATCGACTACTGGCAAATACATTGTATTTCATGTAGAAGCAACTTGAGAATGATTTTGACGTTATAAATGCACATTTCAGAATACCAGGTGGTTTTCACAATCACGCTGCGTAGACATCGATTATCATATTGTTTGAACCCAGAAGTATTGTGGGTAGACCGTCAGACAGTATGAAATATCTCGCTCGGGAGAGATATTCATTCGTTCGTAATACTACTTCAGAATCAGCCAAGAATGTGTCCGCTGGCATGATTGAAAGTAGGCATATCAAGTGAGATTTAAACTTGTGCGGAGTGAGAACAGTCCGGTACATAACCATCAGTCTTGACTTGCTATAGCAAGACACGAGTGTTAGAAATGCATGGAAAGAACGAATAGCCCATTGTGTTAGATTTGAGTGTATTGAAAGTGAACACTGTTTTTATATAGAGTGGTTATATTATTCTGCCATTATAAGACTTTTGAACATTATGGTACGGTCAATATATACTGCAGCAATGAACATTGATAATATATTGGGTAGAAATACACTTCGATACACTACAGTGATGATGAAGAGATACTAAATGAATAACGGGAATGCAGCACCGTAGCAGAATTGAGCATTTGGAATGATTACTAAGCTCAACTATGGATTGCAATAACAGAGTGTTGTATAAAAAGAGGCTGAAGGCACTTTTGAGATATTGACACTATATTCGAACTTCTACAATATGAACTTTCAATGGCATTTTCAACTAGGCTATCGAGCAAACTTAAGACATGTCGGTGCGATGAACTTTGCAACGCGGACAGCTGTTTTTTTTTCGAGACGGACGGGAACGGGGTTCGATTCTACGCAGTTCCAGGTGGTACGAGAAATACGCAACGTATGGACAAGGATTCAGTCCCAGCCAGGAATCTGTGCTTCAAACATTCTTTTCCATTTTCATCGAGATGACTACAAACAAGGTAGCTGGAAACATTTCATATACGTAGACAGTATGAATTAGTCATACTTTAGAATGTCCTTCTTTCCCCAATTTTTATTCAGTAGATAGAAAGTGCATTCTAGGGCTATTGATACTTTTATCATTTCTGTCCAAGCATGTATTTTAATTGTAGTTAATATTAATATTAAATGTGATGTTATGTTTAAAGCATTACTTTTCTTTTTCAAAATTTACTTTGGCGATAAATTGAGCATTATAATTGGTTGTGAAGACACGATATAAGAAGAGACAGGGCCAAGACAACGATAAAAGTATATAAGAATAGTCGTTAGCAAGAAGATGACCGATATTTCACGTATATTTGAACATTATTCGGAATAAATACTCGAGACTCTTTAAGCAACGAAATAGAATATCTTGCCATTACATGCAACATTGTTTGATAGATGTGCTAGTCTATTTTTCATCGAGTTCAATATAGACTTGGAAATATAGTGATTTCTAGTGTGAACAATTTCGATTTTTGGGTTAGGCTTTTGCGATCCAAGTTTTTGAATTTCTTATTGATTATAGTCACTTTTTCGAGTTCGTTCAGTTTTCAATTTTCTTTATTCTTTTGGAACACTCCAACTTGGTTAAGCGTTTGATTCTAATGGATTATTTGTACCTTCTTAAGACAGGCTATTTTTCATGGTGTAGTTTCTTACGTGTTTCCTTGGAGGAGGATTTCCATTTCGAATTTTGTTTAGGCGAAATCTGAATTGTTCTTTTTATAGTGATCACTCTATATTGAACCCGAAATCACATTTGCCATGTGACTTCTATGGCTCATGCGGAGCTTACCATCCTTGAGAGAAGCAGAGTCTTCCAAGGAGAAGGCTTGTAAAGCGCTCATTTGATTCATATGAGTTGCCGCGCCGTGAATGTATATATTTTTGTGTATTTGATAAGCATGTAATTGTTAACCAATGTTGTACATATTTTTGATGCACAGAAGCATGATTTAATTTAATTTACTATGAAAAGGAAACATGAATATTAAAAACCCACTGAGAATGCCATAAATATTTTACAGTCGCACATTTGACTGATGGCTGGATAGTGCATCCGGCTTCTTGCTGAAACACTCTTATCACAAGCATGGTCTTGGCTTGACGTGCAACTTAAAGCAGGCATAGTCCTGTGACTACGTTAAAATCGTGCTCGTCAAAATCGAGAAATATCCGTCGAATATAGCTTCATCCAACGAACTGAGATACGCTTTTGCGAGCAGCAAAGCTGTTAAGTTAATTTAAAACAATAAGTGAACGCAGATTTTGAATATTTGTAATATTTCAGATAATTTTCCACGCAGGCATCGAACACGCTGCTAACCACGTTTTTTCGAACGTGCAAAGATATTGCTAGGAACAGTGCAATACAGTAAAAAACAGATCACGTGTGAATTAAAGTCACCCAGTTTTTAGTGTACACAGTGGCACAAGCTGCTGTTATTAAACTCTGTGAGCGGAAAATCTATGGCCATTATTACTTGCTACCCGCTGATAAGTGTAACTTCAGTGTGCAGTTGCTAGTTAGAATCTAACAGTAAATTCAGTGCTAACCAACGAATCCAACAGCATCATGGCATCGCTAATAAACATTTTTCATGACGAAGAAATGCCAATTATTCCTTCTACAATGGAATTAGGAATGGAGTAGAAAAACTCACAGGATGGCGGGGTTTAGCGACGGCTGGATCACACTATAAATGGTTCAGTGATGGCTGAATTATACTATGAGGAAGGCACGTGTATAATAGGCATTCCACCATCATGCCTTACTTGCTGCCTAAACCAGGCGAGTCATTTCACTGAGGAAATGTGAAGCACGCACGTGAGTCTGGCTGATAGCCGAAATATATTTGATGTACGATCTCGTAATGGGGATTAGATTAGTTTAAAAAGACCTTACGCCGCATATTCTTAGGTATGCTTAATTATTAACATGTATTCCTAGTGGTGGAGTAACCACAAGTTATGTCGTATCATTTGCAATTGCTTGGGATAAACGCATTTGCCAACAATTTTTGTAAATAGACATTTTCTAGTTCGACAGTGCATCGAACCCATACTCTTTAACGTGTAGAATTTTTGTTATATAATCATGTCTGAATAACAGCATTTTTACTGAAGCAGTAAACTCAACGACCACCTGTTGGCCGTGAAAGAAGTCAATGTCACACTTTATTTCTTTTATTTTTACCTTGTAAACGCGATGACAGCGCACTCTTTTCTTAATAGAATTAGTTAGAAGGCTGTGAGCGGAGTGAACACTTGACATTACTACCTGAAAACTTGTTTATGAAATGTGGAGAAGTGAAAGAATAACTTTATAAATTCGACATTCAGACGACTGCCAAACAAGCTATGAATTGTAACTTTGCGAGATGAGCTAAGCAGGCTATCTTGAGTTCGAAGGAAGGGGTCATTTTATAGGACTGTAAACAAAAGACCCAGGTTTATTAATACAAGTTTTCCAGACAATTAGACGTCTGATATATGAGTAAATAATGCACCTTTCTATAAGTTCAGAGTACACAGCTGTTATTACAGCAAGATTAAACCTTATCCTCAAGCTTGGATTGTATAAATTTAGTCAGAACCATGTTATGTTAAAACGCACTACAGAGGTAGGATACGATTACCCTTAGTTGCCTCTTACAATTTTTGGTACTTTATGAGCTGGTAACGCACACGACGTTTGTCTCGTTATTGCAGCAGATGATCAATTGATCAGTGGTATTGATCAGCACACAGAGGTGCTATTTGATGTTTTGGAATTGATTTTTCTTCCAAAGATGTGTTTGAGATTGGATGCTTGGTACACCAATTGTTTACACTTTACGAATTTAGCATGGTCATTAAAAAAATACAATGAAACTTATAGGACTGAACTAATCTTTTAAATTAGAAGGTAATAATCAAATATCAGGATTTTCAACTTAAAACTGAATATAAACCAAGAGCTAGGAAGTCTAATAAAATGTAAATAAACCTATAAACTTAAATGAACTTTGATGACCATAACTTAGACTTGATTCTGCGACACACTTAAATACAAATATAGCTTTCCCTATTGAGCGACGACAATTAGTTGGTTACGTGTTTAAACGCGGTAGCTAACCTGATAATGCGACGTTAGACATGTTTTACTCATGCAGTCGCCGACCTAATTTTTCTCTCACAACACGAAACATGACCCAAGTTCACAAACAGTGAATTTGCGATGTAGGAAGGTAGGAGCATTGGCGCCCATTGCGCAAGTAATTTAAGAGAGTTACATGTTACTCATTTGTGTTGTGAATTAGAAAAGATTTTCAAGCGTATTGTTAGGTTCAGAATGTGGATAGCTTTCGCTTGGAAATAAATTTAGGATGAAACGCTTCTCGTTTACATCATTGTTATTATTAACGTACGATAGGTATTAGATTAAATGACTGTAGTGTTAAATGTTGGAGATGACACCATCATAGCGTAGCGTTAAATTTATTATGCTTTAAATGTAACTGATACCATGCATTGTAAACAACTAAATAACTATCTTTGCTGTAGAATCATGCTTTTACTATTATTATTATTATTATTATTATTATTATTATTATTATTATTGAATCTCCGAAGTAATTGTATAGGGAAGATCTACGTGTCATTCTCTTAGATTGCATTCCTTGATTTTCCATTTTTGCGTAGGACTTCGAGAGGCTTAATTTATTAGGATTGTCGCACGGAGATGAATTACATTATTATCAACATTGTTTAGCACGGACTAGCCGTTTTCACCTCTCTGAAGTAGTTAAGGTCTGCCACTTTTTTGAATAAACTGAGTGCGATTTAAATATAAGCCTTACCTCTTTATTGTATTTGTTGTGTTTGTATTCCTCTGGACTGGTAGTTTCACCTCTTATTACACCCGACACCCCCCGAGTACAGATTCTTGAGTGCTTTCCCAGTCCAAGAATGCATTCCTTCCCGTACCATATGTCTTCCTGGGAGATGGGGGTTTCGGAAGGGTCATTTAAGGTCTATGGTTCCCCGAAATCCTCGGCAAACGGGCACATATTCTTTGAGAGAAATATTTGTGAAATATGAAAGTACAATGAGAAATATTATTGAAAGAAAAGAAATCTATATATAAAATATTTTCGTCATGAAACGAAATGATAATTTTGGAAAATCACAAATACTACTATTTGAGCATGTGAATACAACATATTTAACACAGTTCTGATAAAAATTGTCCATGACTCTCTAACTTTTGTCTATTATGAAACATGGTATTTTACGATTGTTGTATAAAAGCTTTTTGGATCTTAAAAATGTTTGGTGATTATTTATAGCTATTGGGAGCTAACATACGTGTAAATCAATTAATGTTTGCGTGAATTGAGTTATATTGAGACAGATATTAGACATCGATGGATGGTCAATATCAGATTTCCAGTATTAAATAAGCTGATAAGCTATTATTGAGTGAATTAATGTGTATTTTTGAACGTGATATACAGTCACGATTTCAGTTACTAGAAAGCTAGTAAACTTTTGAATCCAACATTTAAAACCAAGTTATGCATTGTAACAACTAATCTAAAATGGAATGCTAATAGTAACATTTGTTTCAGTGGAAAGTTACGATTTGAAAGACGTGTGATAATAATTGTATAACATTATAATAATAATGAGTGAGAGTTTAAGAGATGATAACTTAAACATTTTGTGAATGATTTAAAATTAATTGTTATAATTTACTGAAGCGATATTACGTTCGATTAACTTCATTGTTCGTCGGATATGACCAAACAAGACTATAACAGAACTAAATAGAACTTTTGTCAATGGATCAATGAATAATGTAGGAGAGATTCGAACAACGAATTAAATGTATAAATGTATATAGTTTAATACGAATTTATTAGGGTTTCTGTATTTGTAAAGTTAATTTGTATGATATTGTAAAATTCAAAGATATTTATTATGAACTTCGTTTAAAATGCTGTACCATTTCAGCAGCATAATTTAGCCAAATTTCAGGCTGACGTCACATTTAACTATCATGTGCTTCAGTAGAAGCAAACACATATTTTGTTGAGTGGAGAGAATTTCCGCAATGCAGCAGTTTCTTAGACAATAAACTGTTTATCCAATTTTAAATTTTCTTCGGATGATTTGGTGATTTATATTAGAACCAGGATGTGCTATGAGGACCAGTGGGTTATTTTATTGAATGCTTTGTCTTATGCCCTAGATTAATTTAATTTTCTAAGAGTCTTGTTAGTTCATTTTGAGCTGGTTTTCGTTTTCATTTCGTCGACCACTGGCACCTTCTTATCACATTCTTTTATATTGAGGTATCCTTATCCCTGGTTGATCCTAGTTGGTAGAGTTTTGGGGGTTATTTCAGCCGGGTACTTCCAGATTTTACGATCCAGCTTTTCCATTGGATTCCAACAGGTAAGACCACGTGGATACGGGTACAGTACCATCCCGGCATTTGTCCGAAGACGAAGTGGGAAACCACGGAAAAACACTTCGAGGATGGCTGAGGTGGGAATCGAACCCCCTCCACTCATTTGGGCCACCCCAGGCTGAGTAGACCCCGGGTCCAGTCCTCATACTACTTTTCAAACTTCGTGGCAGAGCTGGGAATCGAACCCAGAACCTCCGGGGCGGCAGCTAACCATGCTGACCGCTACGCTACGGAGGCGACGTTCAAAAAACATATATTAGTGTGTAATTTATACCGCAACACAAAGATCAGTATGTGATGATAGCCGTTTGAAGGTCGAAACGCGTAATCCTAAATTGGCACATTTATTGTGATAATTAACTAATATATTTAACTTATTTCAGGAGTGTCTTTTACTTTCTTTTACATGTTTTATACATTGTACTTCGCCCAGTCATTGGACAAACTCGTGTTGACCGACTGAAGAGCAGTAAATGACAGTTTAGGCAACACTGAAAGAATGGCTCCAAAATTTTACATGGATTTCCTTTTATATCGCGCGGCTTCGGTGGCGTAGTTGGTAGCATGCTGAGCTTCTATGCCCAAGATCGCAGCCGAAGTCGTCGAATTTTTAAGAGCGTTAAAACCCCTCAGTATGCCTTCCTTCGGAGGGGAAGTAAAGCCGGCGGACCCATGTCATAAATTTATGGCATGTAAATGAACCGCCCACTAACTACACTTGTGTGAAGCTAAAATTTGTAGGTTCAATTTGATTAACGCTATATTAGTTCCAACGTTCGTTGCGATGGTATCTAGTATCCAAGTCCGCAGCTAGGTGTCGTGGACGGTAGCATTTGGTAGCAAAAGTAGGAACTACTTGAAAATTGATCTTCTGCAGTCCTTACCTGAATCACAGATAACACACACTAATACAGCCATCACAATTAACACCGGTTATCGGACAGATTCTACACACACCCAAAGTACGGAGCTAAATGACCGCGTTGTCGCAGCCCCAAAACTAAGGAACCAACCAACCTCTTAGGCTATATCGGGGATGAAGTGAGATAATGTAAGCATCTGTCTACGAGCAGAAGCCCTGACTGACTACAATCTCATTACAGTAGTTAATGAGAGTTGTAATGAAACTAGACAAAGAGGTGGAAAGAAGCGGTTGTGACCAATTAGAGTTGTAGGACCGTGTACTTGGGTGTGTGTAGAATTTGTCTGATACCCTGTGGCACAGTACTGTCTATACTAGTGTGTGTATTTGTAATCGATATAGGAAGTGGCAATGGCCTTAAGTTAGGTACCGGTACCATCCGGGCATTTGCCTGGAGTGGAAATGGGAAACCACGGAAAACCACTTCCAGGATGGTTGAAGTAGTAATCGAACCCGCGTCTTCTAAGTTTTACCTCACGAATCTGATTGTACCCCATTCAGAGAGAATTGAATTTCTTGGCAGAGCCAGGAATCGAACCCGGGCCTCCGCGTTGACAGCCAAGAGAACACTTAGAAGTTTAAATGACAAACAACGCTAAAGCATTTCAAGCACGGCCGACGACGGAGTTCAAACCAACTCCTCTCCCGAGTCCGGTAAATTATTGTCCCCATGACCTTACAAGTTAACGCACTGAGCTATCTGGTCGGTCTTCTAAGCATTGCCATACCAAACAATATTTTACTTTAGCATCAAAGTTATTGGCTGTCACCCCTGTGTCCAATTCCCAGTTCTGCCAAGAAACCTAATTCTGGCCTGTGGTTTGGAACGTGGTACTCTCAGCCTCGCGAGGCAAAACTGAGAAAAGGTAGATACTATTCCCTCCTCAATCAACTTAAAGGTAAATAAATAAATAAAATAATACCACTATCAGGAAAGGAAATTCTTGCGGAAAGTAGTGGGACCAAGGATCTTAGTAGATGGAAGACGATTGTACAAACCAAATTAAGAACTCTACAATCACCAGGAAAACCTACCGATGCCATCAGAAGGAGACGCCTGGCGTTCTACGGCCACCTGTACAGAATGGACCACCACTGTTTGTCCTATAAGATCTTCAAGGTAGCCAAGAAGGGTAAATCCACTAGTTCCTTGTAGATCAAACAAATTGAGAAGGATCTTGCTGAACTTAATATTCAGCAAGACTCAATAAATGACAGAAGTCGCTACCGTCTGACAGATGAAACCAGGCCTTCCTCACATGCATTACAGAAGCTCACCACAACGCGTCCAGGAAATGGTCCGAGGAACGTAAGATAGAGTTCAGCAAGAAAATGAAAGATTACTGGTCCAATAGAAAGGCTCAAGATTTCAGCACGAAAACAGTCGCCAAACAATCCACCAAAAGCTCCAGAAGTGGCAGACAACAGATAAAGCACAAGCCCAAACGACCGACGAAGAAATACCACTATGATCTCAGAAAGAAATGCCTAGTATAGCTTATGTAGTGGACTGAGCGCCACTCCAGGAAAGAGTCCTATCCTAGAAGGCCCCATGCTGAACGGGTGCAATATGTACGGTAGCTAACCCAACCCGGCCTGACAGTCTGCCCACCACTCGTGGTACTTGACAGCTAAGGGGGACGGTTTCATTTGACCTACACGATACTCCGGCATGCCAACACGACCCCAGCATGGATGTAGTGGTTTCTCACAGAGTGGAATTTAACTGGAACATTCCGTGAAGAACTAACATTGCCTATTCTCGCTTCATCTACACGTCCTTTCTATTTCAAATCAAACCAATTAAATTCCATTTTAGGAAAAGTAATAAGTTTATACACGGCATCTACGAGTACAATTTATCAAAACTCAGACTGTAGAATAATAGCAATTAGTTCAATATTAATTAACGAAATCTAACAATATACCTCTAGAAAAATTTATGCATTTCATGTACCCTCAATGTAAGATTTAGGGGCAAATGACCTCGTAGTTCCGCCCCTTAAAACAAATTAATTACTTAGTCGAATCCTCTTCTACCCATCGGTGCGAGGTTTTACAAAAAGAGCGCCAACAACAACAATAATTAACTAATATATAAACATACCAGTAGCCTATACTTCCTTCACCGCACATCGTTCTTAGATCATTGATAGATAATGTTAATGTTATTGGTTTTACGTTCCTTTTAACTGCGGCTTTTAGAGACGCCGGGGCGCCAGAATTTATCTTTATCGTGCAAGTAAATCTACTGATTCCCGGTCAATACATGTGAGATTTTCGAAGAGAAATGGCATGACCTGTGGTTCGTATTCCACGTAAAAAGGAGGTACAGTGTCTCATGATCGCTTCCTTCCTTTAGACAGTTGATTGCACTTTTCAGTCGGTAAACACAATACAATCCCCAATTACTGGGACAATAACAACCTGAAAAAGATTACATGTGATTAATATTTGTTATGGACTACAGGAGAGGGAAAAAACTATGGGAAGACATGTTTCGCTCATGAAGCGATCATCATCAGATCCAAATATACAAGGCAAACTAATTATTTGAATCTGATGATGCTCGCTTTACTGCCTAGGTTGCCTTCCTCCCAATTATCACCTGAATTAAGAATACATACACTACTACAGCCACTACAACAACACAGGTTATCAAACAAATTGTCCTCACACCCAAGTACACTGGGCTAATAGACCACGATATCTAAGGCTCTCAAATGGAACAACAACGATCCGTTTTAACCCTTTATAGGGCAAAACTATGTTTTATTTTTATGTGTTTTTACATTTTAAATTATTTCAATTATTATAATTATTAATAACATTATTTGTTGTTTCTCTAATTTTAATGTTTATATATTTATTTTTAACTTTCAATGTATGTTCTTATAGATTTTATTTTGATATTTTTTGAATGAATTAACCAATTTCCAATTGATTTTACAATTATTTTCATAATTTTTATAGTTATGATTCTTATTTAAATTTATATATATTTTTATTATTGTAATTTTATTTTTATTTCTATATTTATATTTTATTTTTCCACTTTAATTGTTAATGTTTTCAGTTTTAATATTTTTATAATTTTCTCCAACACATTACGTTAAGCGGATACGTATATAATACAGTATGTATACTGTACAGTATAGCCTATGTACAAAACAATTCCTGTAAGCAAATAGTTTTTTCACTTAATGAAAATTACCATTTACTTTTTTGCAAAAAAAAAGTAAGTAATGTTCTTTTGCTTTTCGCTTTGAAGCCTGTTTCTTGAGGCCTCGTCACGAAGACGGCGAAGAAACAGACTGTCCATAGCGGAGAAGACGGAGAAGACGAAAGAAAACATAATAACGCTCTGTGCGGAAACACAAAAACGAACAAAAATCATGACTTCTTTCTCCTGTCAGCGTGGCCGAGAAATCCGGAGTGCCGGGTTACCGAGTGCCGAGTTTGCGAGACTCTACTGTATTTGATTTTTAGAAATACCAGCACTTCGGCATGCAAATTCTCCGAAATTTGGCTTAAAGATTCATCTATCAGCATATTTGGAAGCATAAACTGTCCTTATGACAGGTGGTTAATATCCCATAAAGGGTTAAGAGATAGATCATCGAGGCTATTTGCCCCTAAACATCTCTTCTGGGCAGTTTAAGGAATATCAGAAACTGTGTATTATATTCTTCGGCTGTACAATAAGATCCTCTCCGTGACAGCAATTAGAATCTACCGACATTATCATGACTAATGGGTCTGTTATTTGTAAGAGAATTTCTAGCTTCTCGTTACGAGTGCATCTGCTACTTGGCGAAAGCAAATAAAAAGTTGTATAACCATTCAGAACAGCTGTTCAATGAGTAATACCCACCACGCTACTTAGACGTTTCAAGACGCTTAATTGAAGTATCGTATAACATACGGTACTGTACGCCCATGAAGTTGTGAACCCGTGGTGTAACCGTGCTTGTTAAAATGTGCACCACGACCACGTGGGCAGTTGCAGTAAGTCCGGAGATTGCAGGTTCTAATCCCGGCGCCACCGGCCGGTCTGGTGAGTGGGTCGGGAGTGTGAGTGAGTGACGTGAGTTTAGTTCCGAGAAGTCTCTTAATCCTCTGGGTATCATGGCCAAACGGAAAGACTATAGGGTCACGTCCTCTTCCATTGCATTTCGAGGCACATTCCAACACAGGCACGACAATACCATAGGTTATCGGACATACTGTATACCATACACAACCAAGTACACGGAGCTGATGTGTAAGATATCCCAATTAATCTGGAGATAATCTGAATATACGAGCAGTCTCCAACACGGTAACTAAGTTACAGATGATACTGTTAAGGGTACTTTAGGCACTCCACTTGGCAAAGGCAAGCTCCTAATAATTTGTCATACCGGTGGTAAAAATGGCTGGATAAATGCATCTCCCTTAATTTTTCAATCAAAAAGACCAATGACTACCACAAAGAGATGGATGGCCAGGTATTTGAAAACTGATTTTTAACAAATTGATTCCCGTATTGCCACATGGCAGTACTGTCATAATGGACAATGCTAGCTACCACTCGAGTTAAGGATAAATGTCCAACCTCTAACTCAACGAAATGCACAATGGAGAGTTGGTTGCAAAAAGGACGTGTGTGCTTTCCCGGAGATTTGAGATAACCTGAACTTGACAAGCTAGTCAAGATTCATAAGCCACACCATCTTACTTACATTATTGGCAGTAAAGCGGCAGAAATGGGACATAAGGTTATTCGACTTCCTCCATACCATTGACAGTACAATGCAATTGAAATGGAATGGGCCTACATCAAATCGTATGTTCAAAAAAGAAACCATACATTTAAAATTCATGATATCGAAAAGTTTTTACCGATGCTGTGACGGCGGTGACACCAGAGCTGCGGAGTAAGTACGTAACCCATGCAAAGAATACAATAGAACAGGAATGGAAAAACGAAGGACTAGAAGTGGAAAGTGTCAAAGAGTTTATCATAAACTTGTGCCCAGGAGACAGTGACAGAGACACTGGAAGTGATAGCAGCTCGGCTGAAGACGATCTCGAGTGCTCATTACTACTGTAACTCTATTGTAACTCTACTGCTGTACAAGACTAAATCAAAGTATTTTTATCGTTCTACGTCTTTTAACGATCTTTACCTTCTGACAGGCCACGGCCGCTTCGTTCCACACCCTTCCCCAGTTTCATTCATATTCATCCATTCCATCTCTCATCCCGACGCGCAGGTCGCCCACGGGCGACGACTAGAAAGACCTGCACTCGGCCTCTCAGGAGGTCACACGACAAAATAAATTGATCTTTAGAGAAATCTTTATTAGGAGAGTCACGACATTTTCAAGTTGCAATTTGGTTATTTTCTATTCCTCAATTTTCCAAGTTTTCTTTATTTGCTTGAAATTATAAATTTTTAAAACTAGTAGTTTCAATGCAATCATAAATGACATGTATTATAATAAACGACAATTTAAGAAGTAAGAAGTGCGGGTTTGTATCCCTTTTTAAAAAAAGGGATACAAACTCGGACTTCTTAAAGAGCTGTTTTTAATTACTGTACGGAATCTCTACTGCCATGATGAAAGAATCAGGCACAATGTCTCTCACAACATACACACAAGAGCCATAACAAATAATAAATATGAAATGCCCTTTTGTGTAAATAGCTACGGTTTCAAGAGACTAAATTATATTGTGTCATCACTACTTAATGAATTACCACCTGGATTGTCCTACATGAACAGCAAACAACTAGCTATACGTCGCATTAAAAATAATTACTTAACTAAGCATTAAATCATAACAATAACTTATTATTGCATGCACTCTTGTATTGAAATACAATATGTTGTTGGTTGGTTGGTTCCTTAGTTTAGGGGCTGTGACAACGCGGTCTTGTAGCCCCGTGTACTTTGGGTGTGTGTAGAATCTGTCTGATAACCGGTGTTAATTGTGATGACTGTATTAGTGTGTGTTATCTGTTTTCAATTCAAGTGAGGACTGGAGACTTTTAATTTCAAGTAGTTCCTACTTTTGCTACCAAACGCCACCGTCAACGACTACTAGTTCATAACTTAGCTACCAGACGACACCGCAGTCGGCTCTTGGCAACGAACTTAGGAACCTAAGAGCGTTGTATTCATTCTTAACCTATACAATATAGCTTCACACAGGTGTAATTAGTGGAAGGTTCTTTAACATGCCATAAATCTATGACAGGGGACCGCCGGCTTTACTTCCCCTCCGAAGGAAGGCATACTGAGGGATTTAATGCTCTTAAAAAATCCGACGACTTCGGCCGGATTTGAACCCGCGATCTTCGGCATAGAAGCTCAGCATGCTACCAACTACGTCACTGAAGCCGCCCAATATGTTGTTGTATAAATAATTGATATGTCTCACAGATAATCTGTACTGGATTTGCGGTCAGATTCGTGAGACAGATCACAAATGTATAGTAATTAATAAATAAATTCAAAATTATTATTATTATTATTATTATTATTATTATTATTATTATTATTATTATTATTATTATTATTATTATTATCCTTCATTTGTTTGGTGCATATCATTTTCTTTTGTAAAACAAATATTGTTCACATTCCTTGCGTGCTCAGAAAGATGTCGAATGTGGTGATTAAGACTGCTCGTAGCCCGAATAATCTCTTAGTCAGTCCAGTTAGGACAATTAGCCGACACAAGAGGCAAGAGTTGTGGTGGTCTGGGAGACAGCGTGCTGGGCTAATTGTGCCTCCTGGGAGAGGTAGCATATAAACAAACACCTCGTGGGGAGGGGGCAATTCACTATGGTTCATCTCATCCCACGATTCCATATATCCTCGCTCCACCATGGTGGCGTAGTTGGGAGCTTCTAAGATCAAGATCGCGGGTTCGAAGTCGTCGGACTTTCTAAGAGCATTAAAAAAACGCAGTGTGCCTTCCTTCGGAGGGGAAGTAAAGCCGGCGGGACCATTTCATAGTTTATGGCATGTAAAAGATCCTTCCACTAACTACAATTGTGTGAAGCTAAATTTGTAGGTTAGATTTGATTAACGCTCTATTAATTTCCAACGTTCACCACCAGGTGCTGGTTGTGGTGGCACTAGTAGCCGTGTTCACAGCTAGGTCTCGTTGACGGTAGCAAATGTAGGAATTACTTGAAAATTGATCGGCTGCAGTCCTTGCCTGAATTACAGATAACACACACTAATACAGCCATCATAATTAACACCGGTTATGATACAGATTCTACACACACCCAAGGTCCACGGGGCTACATGACCACGTTGTCGCAGCCCCTAAACTGAGGAACCAACCACTATGGTATAGTTCTGCCACCTTCATCGTTAACGACCAGTGTCTCAAACGTACCCATTGTTCGCAACTGACCAATAGCTGATGGTTCTTGACCAATAGAATACTTCTCCACGTAGAGTCCAGAGTCCGGTCTTGTCTGCCGGCTCTCTTGTCAGGTCTCCATTGCTGCGGAGTTTCACGTACAGTATGCATGCTCTCAGTGACAGATTTGACAACTCTGTATGTCGAGCTGGGAAAGTTTTGGCTCCACGCAGACATACTATATAAACCATGGAGGAAAGAACGGAAGGAGATGCCTTCGCTGCGCTGCCTAGTGCCGCTACTGAAGCCAAACGGCACGCCCACTTTGGGGAGCAAGAAAATGGCTGTTCCTATGCTTAAAGCCGTAAACCATTCCAACTAGTCATGGATTTTAGTGACATAAAACTGCAATGACAAGTCAAGATTTTTTATTTGGTAGGCAGAATACACTTTGTGCATCACGGTACTTGGCACAAATAAGCTGCGTTATCGTTTTAAAAGCCAATTTAATTAGAAATAAGAGAGCACCTTTGCAAGGTTAGTTTTGTCAGAAATGCACGGCAAAACGTAATAATACGCTGAAACACTGATTAAATTGAATACAGGTGTCTGAAGGTGCGAGTTATACCAAAGAAGGAACATCTTGGAAACTAATGATGCCGAACTAATTACGGCATTTACACCAAATTGATTTTTACGGTCTTACAGTATTGGTGTTGAGGCATTCATCAGTTTTTAGGCCTAATTTCGAGCACAGCCACTTTCACTCATTGTTCGTACACATTTTGATATTCAAGAATACGAACCTTAAAATTAATTTTTTTAAAAGCACTTAAAAAAGGACTCATATTTGCACAAAAATATGGTAGGCTACTTTTTGGTACCGTAAGGTATTTTGTTTGTGGGGGTAGAAACTTGGCGATTAGCCTCGAATTGATTCATTACGTAGGCCTACCGTAATTATTGACCGACAGCTGTTTGATAATTTGGGATTTGCCGAGAAATGGCTTTTTTGGTATGTAGGGTAAACATGCTGAGATTAGAATTGAAGAGTTATATATATAACTTATCACTACTGCTCCAGCATGAGTTAAGGTGAGAAAAGGCTGGAAATATATCCTGCAAGGATAACTCAGAAAACACCAAGCACAATGCCTCATGCAAGTCACGGAACACCGAATACAGGATAAGGTTACGCCCACTTTGGGTGCAGCGCTTGGCTTCACTCAAAGTTGTTAACGAGGAAAGAGAGAGACCTATATAAGTAAATAGATCAATCTTTTATGGCTATCTGTATGGAACTCAACACACGGAAATAACTGATAAGGAGAACTAACGGAAAGTTAAATGAATTGATCGTGGTGGGAACGTTCTCAAAGCAGAGCTCCAGCCCTAACACTGGAAGCTTCTGAAAATGTCCGTCTTCTCATACTTACGTGCTGGGTAAGGAACAGTGTCTGTCCCAGGGAATTCCCCCGTTGAGCACATGAAGTTGTCACTGTCAATTTGCACTTTCAGCAACACACGTTTGCCCAATTAGATTATGCAGGGTATATATTTTCATATTGAAGTGATAGAAGCCATTTTTCAGTGTTGCCTAATTCTATTAAAGAAAGCTTTCCAGTTGGTCAACACAAATTGTGCCCAATTACATTAGGCGGGAAATAAGTATTTATATACAGTAACCTGAAAGAAACGAGATATTATTAGAAACTAACATGCTTTATGTACACAATGGGGTACCTATTTAATTGGATGACATGTTTCGAACGTCAAGCGTTCATCTTCAGATCCTGTTCACTTAGGCTTAGAATACGATGTTTATGAAATACACCTAAACACAAATATATACCGTATACAATATTTATCTTATAATATAAAATGGAAATGTATATATGTCCGAAGTTAATGGACTCCGACACCGTTTAACCGATTGCATTGAAATTTTGTAGGGTTGCAGTGCACACCCCAAGGAAGGTTTTTGGCAACAATAATTTTAGATAGCCCTCTCCATTCATTTCATTTAGGCCCTTTGGCAAAAATCTACACCGTTTTACTGGACTCAAATCTACACCGTTTCACCGAGCTAAACTGAATTTTACGTACTTACCATTTGGAACAAGACGAGTAACACTATCTACTTGAAAATTCAGACAGCCCTCTCCATTCCCTTCATTTAGGCCCTTTGGCATATATACTGAATTTCCATGCCCCACAAGCTTTATAATTTTATTTAAGGGCGTCGTCACGAGGATGGGGACTTACAGCATTGGCGAAGATGCGTTATTTTACAGTATGAGTGAGGAATGTACAAATTTTATATCCCTACACGAACTGTATTATTTATAAAGGTGGATTGTGAGGTCTGAAACAAGCGTGATTTTTCTAATTTTTTAGTCTCTGCGTCTCTTATTGTATGTGAGTTTTTGGATCTCTACGACGGTTTACCAGGGTATGATTGTTTACATTTTGCACGGGATGCTTTCTTACTGTTTATAGATTTATTTTTTGTTACTTGAATGCATCAATTTGCAAATATTTAACTGCTTTTTGGTCGTTTAGTACAACCTAAATTCACAGACTACTGTGGCGTATTCTACCGACTCTTCCATTAGTTTATTAAGTTTGCCTTATAAATCTTACTGGTCAAACCCGTCACAAGACACGGCATAGACTTAGAAATATTGCTATGTTTAAAATGGTTTTGTTATTTTTACTTGAAATGATTACAGTTTGTTTTGTAACTTTTACTCTAAATCATGACATGATAGGCCTACTGGAGTGACGATCTTTCTCCTCTTGAGTCCGCTTTCTGCCAGTTGTTTGTTTCTTCCTTTCTTGAAATTTTGCCTTTTGAATAGCTTCTCTGAAGAGTGATCTGTTTGCTATTGTGTCTGTCTGAATTTTGGCGATTGTCAAATCTTTGTCAATTTCAATGAACCATGTGGGTTTGGATTAGTAACTAGTCAGTAAGTTGAAGATCTGTTTAGTAAGTCTACTATGTTCCATTCTATAGATGTGCCCAAAAAACTGTAATCTTCTCTTTCTCATTACATCAGTTAATTTTTCACATTACAAATATAACTCTCTATTTGGTCGTAACCTATATTCTGCGTTAATATTTCGATTAGCTCCCAGTATTTTTCTCAGAATTCGTCTTTCAGTCTTCTCTAATTTGTCTAAATCACCAAATCTTGTTAATTTAAGTGTTTCTGCCGCATACAGAGTTTCAGGTCTGACCACTGTTTGTTAATGCCTGAATTTAGTGTTCCAGGATAAGTTATTTTTATTATGCATTTATCTCTTTTGTCATATTTGTATTTATCGTATGATGATACAGAGTTAAAATAAAAGTTATATACACTACATATAAAGTTATATATACAATTATATACATAGTCATAAACACAAGTTCTTGCTTTAAACTTCTAAATCCAGGCCATCAATCCACTGAAGTGCCTCAAGATGCATGATGAATGTCACCTACTGATCCTTGGAACGCTCGTTGCGGACATTCACCAACAATATGTTCGATGGTTTGCAGGGTAGTTCCACAATCGCATTTAGCAGAAATAACCCAACCCCATTTGTGAAGCAGGAAGCCACATTTTCCTTGTCCTGTACGGATACGGTTAATGATTCTCCATTGGCGTCAGGGGAGTTTGAAACCTTCTATCCGGTTGGAAGGGTTTTCAATCAGATGTGCATTGAATACTGATGATTCTTCCCACATAGTTGTCGATGCTTCTGAGATGTTAAGTGAAGAGTCTTCAAGAAGTACTGCAGAGCGCCAATGTGGTTTTCTCGACTTCAACCGTTGATTACCTGCTTTTGCTACATCAGTATGTATGGGTAGCTGGGGGTTCTTCTGAATGGTTTTCCAGATCTTCGGGAGAGCCTCTGATCTTCGAAGAGCTGGAGGTTGGATGTTACTTAGAACAGGTAACCATGTAGGTTATTCCTCTAATCAAATGCTTATATTATTACGAAGCTGGGATTCTAAGAGTTTATCTGCGGACTGCCATTATCCTCTTGTAATGTTGCTGTTCGACAATACACGCGTGGTAACTACAATGAAGAAAAAGAAATGCATTGGCCCTCAAAATGTAATTGTTAGGCCTCGGTTAATAACGCATACCAAGATTAAAATAGGCTCCCTAAATAATCAGTTATATTAGCGAAATTTCAGGATTAATCTATTATAAGCAACAGGCGATACAGAGCAGTCGTACCCGCCTACTTAACAATTTCAACACAATTGTTTGTCAGATAAAAAAAAACACGCACAACGACTTTGAGTAGCAAAATATTGCTCATTATAACCTTCCTCCGGGTTGCACACTATACGTTACAGCGAGCAAAACTACGATATCCTAATATCCAATTGTGATCCCGAGCAACGCCGGACTTAGGTGCTAGTATTACATAAGTTTGTAAAAATATGTGTAACGTGTCCAACTTATTTACAGACAGTATAGTTCACGTCTATGGTTGTTGCATTATTATTATTATTACTAGCGGACCCGTGCGAGAAATCTCGCATGTTCATAAACCACACTTTCCCCAATAGGTTTATAATGAGAGACTTAAGGGGAAAGGTTCTTATGTTTTTAATTCAACCAATTGATTTTAGAACACTATTTACATTTCAGTTAGAATTCAAAGTTCTACGTTCCCTAACTTAAGAAGGCAATCACTGAAAATTGGATCATCATAACACTCACCGGTTATTTGATATTTATGAAATCATACGATCGAGTAGTCTACTCATTCCTTTGATTTACTGTTTCTGAAATTCATGCAAAATGTTAAAGAAAATACCACAGAATGTTAAAATGTCTTGAAATAGGCATCACAATGACCAAAATGTGACATGGACAGCAATTATGGAGCGTACTTTCCTACAATAACAGTATCTGCAAATTGCACACTTCGTCCTTTTTTCTAAGTAATTTCTTAAATGAATTATAGATATTTATGAAATTAGAGGGCAATTAGTTACTGCTAATGTCTATTCTCTTTCATTTGAATGCTCATTTGTCACGATCGGTCGCCTGTGAGCGCCGCAGGAGGGATCTATAATACTGAAATAATATATTATGATGATGATCAATGTGGTTTAAGTATGTAGCCTGTGAAATGTAGACAACATCACTACTAAAGTTATTCACAATAACAATTCAATATTTCTAGAATAATGTATGGTGAGACTGCAAACTTGGCCATACTAGCCACAGTTCAATGCACTGAGCTATCATGGCTGAACAACTTTAGCTGAAACACGAAATGTTGAAGTTGTTGCTTAACAGATGACAGTGTTATTAAGTGGTGCCGCTGTGTCATCTGTCGAGGACAGGACCATCCCTGTGACCTCGTCACCACATTGTCATTCACGTTTAAATAGACGGAAGCTAGATGCCACGCAGCTGTTAAAGAACATGACTGTTGAGAAATCATGCCACTAACATGGATTAGTCATGTCCACGATACTGAGTTCAACGCCACGATACTGAGTTCAACGCGAAACAAACTTGAGGTTTTCCCTCACTCTAAGCTAGTCGACTATAATAATTCGTAGTCGTATTACCATCCCGGATTGGCGTTTCCCTCGAACTCAGCGAGGGATCCCACCTCTACCGCCTCCAGGGCAGTGTACTGAAACGTGAAACTTCGGATCGGGGGATACAACTGGGGAGATGGGACGAGCACCTCGCCCAGGCGGCCTCACCTGTAAAGCGAACAGGGGCCTCATGAGGGATGGGAAGGTTGGGAGGGATAGGCAAGGAAGGGGGAAGGAGGCAGCCGTGGCCTTACGTTAGGTACCATCCCAGCATTTGCCTGGAGACGAAGTGGGGGAAACCACTGAAAACCACTTCGAGAATGTCTGAGGTGGAATCGAACCCCCTCTACTCATTTAAACCACCCGAGGCTGAGTAGACCCCGTTCCAGTCCTCAGACCACTTTTCAAACTTCGTGGCAGAGCCGGGAATCGAACCTCAGACCTCCGGGGGGCGGCTAAGCACGGTGACCACTACACCACGGAGGCGACCTAAAATTATTATTATTATTATTATTATTATTATTATTATTATTATTATTATTATTATTGTTGTTGTTGTTGTTGTTGTTGTTATCACATTCATTTCACCACTTAAGTGGGACATATCAACATATCGTCGGCTTGTTTGCAAGACGAGGGGCGTGGTGGCTCAGCGGTCTAGCTGTATGCCTCTCACCAAGGCGGTCCAGGTTCGATTCCCGGTCAATGCATGTGAGGTTTTCGAAGTGAAATGCCATGTCCTGTGGTTCGGATTCCACGTAAAAAGGAGGTCCCGTGGCTCATGATCTCTAGATTAACGGTCACGTTAAACTACAAGCTTCCTTCCTTTTGTTTGCAAGACGGTATGGCTAATTCTCTTAAGGTGGCACGTTGAGAAACGATCGAACAATGGAACAGGTCTCCAAGATGACGGCCTTCTGCAAGGTGATATGTAGACTAGGATGTATTCCTAATATTTCCAGATTGCGAGACAACGATTTAGGGACGATGCCGGTAGAAGAAATGACTATGGGCAGAACCACTACACTTTCCTGTCTCCACATTTGCCGCATTTCCTCAGCCAAGGGCAGATATTTGGTGATCTTATCACAGCAGGTTTGTTGCAGATTATGGGAATTAGGCACTGCAATATCAATGAGGAAGGTTCTCTTCTGCACCTTGTCCACAAGAACGATATCTGGCCGGTTTGCTGGTATCCTTTTATCAGTAATAACTGATCGGTCCCATAAGAACTTGTGACTACTATTTTCCAAAACGGCGTCAGGAACATACTGATAGTAAGGTAAAGTATTTTCAGATAATAAGTGATTTTGTGCAAGGTGTAGGTGCAATATTTTGGCCACTTGGTTGTGCCTTTTCAAGTAATCAGTACAGGAAATTGCTTGTCAGCCTCCTGTTATATGCTGAATTGTTTCCGGTTCTAGTTGGCATCTTCAGCATTTATCATCCTGAATATTTGCCTTAACAATATATCTGAGATAGTTTTTGGTGGCCACAACTTGATCCTGGATTGCAACCATGAATCCTTCAGTCTCAGTGAATAGGTCCGCATGGGTCAACCAGCTGTTCGACGCATCAATGTCGACATGTTTCTGGTTGAGATCATACGGATAACGACCGTGCAGAGCTTTCTGCGTCCACTGCTGAAGCTTGATGGCTGAACATTCCTCATCAGTGGCTAACTGTATATCCCTTACGTGAAGAAGATCCAGCGGTGTACACTTGTCATCTGCCTTCACAGCGGCTTGATGTATGGGAGAGTCACGCCTGTCCAGAAAATATCTCTGAAGGTTCCTCACTTGCCTTGCATGCAATTGGATAATGTCCATTAGCCCTCGTCCACCTCTTTGGCGCCGGATTGTCAATCGCTCAACAGCTGACTTAGGGTAGAGACATCTGTGTTTTGTTAAGATGGTACGTGTCCTAATTAGGATGTTCTCCAAGTCAGTCTGCGTCCATTTGATAATACCGAAAGTGTATGTCAGAGCAGGAATAGCATAGGTATTAATAGCCTTAAAGGTGTTCTTTCCATTCAAGTTTGATTTTAAAATTTTGTTAAGGCGTTGATTGTAGATAGCTACGGTTCTATCTTTAATACCTTTATGATCAATTCGGTTAGATTGCAGGAGACCAAGGTATTTGTAGGTCTCATTACCTTCCATAGCCTTTATGAACCGACCGTCATCAAGTTGAAATGCTCGGGCCTCTAATTTTCCACGCCGAATGGTGAGGGTGCGACACTTATCTAATCCGAATGACATTCCAATATCAGAAGAAAATGAAGCAGTTATTGCAATTAGATTGCCGATGTGTTTCTCAGAGGATGCATACAGTTTAATGTCATCCATGTACATCAAATGGGAAATTTTGTATTTCACTATACCATGGTGCTTAATTGGAAAACCACACTTTGCATTGTTCAGCAATGATGATAGCGGATTGAGCGCCAAACAGAACCATAGAGGGCTCAAGCTGTCACCCTGAAAGATACCCCTTTTGATTTGAATAAATCCCGATTCCATACATGTGTCTCCATTTGACATTAATAAGTTGGTCCCCCAATTAGACATCATATGTTTCAGACTTATAATGATGGCAGGATCAACTTTATATATCTTCAGGGTTTGGATTAACCAGGAATGTGGCACTGAATCAAAAGCTTTCTTGTAATCAATAAAGGTCATGTAGAGGTTACGCATAATCTTTCCTGTTTGTTCCATAGTAACTAGATCGATTACAAGTTGCTCTTTGCAACCTTGAGACTTCTTCATGCACCCCTTCTGCTCCTCAGCCAGGATGTTATGAAGATTTGTGTGTTCATAAATCTTACGTGCAATGCAAGATGTAAATATCTTATACAGGGTGCATAGACAGGTGATAGGTCGATATTTGGAAGGGTCATTGGTTCTATCACCTTTTCGTAGAAGGTATGTTTTACCTCGCATCAAGTAAGAGGGGATAAGTTGTGGATTTGGGATGAAATCTGTGTAGCAGCGGGCAAGATGCTCATGAGTGCAAGTAAAACGTTTGATCCAAAAGTTGTGGATGTTGTCTGGTCCAACCGCTTTCCAATTTTGGGTCTCCTTAACCACACGGGTCACTTCTTCAGTTGATACAGAAGAGTCATTCATCGTGTCAATTTCTGACATTCTTTCCTCTTCCTCCGTAATCCATTTAGCGTTGCTGTTATAATCTCCAGCATTCGACCATAGTGAAGACCAGAAGTTCTCTACCTCTTCTTTTTGCGGTTAACTGCCCATTTGTGTTCCAGGATCGTCAAGATTCCTATAGAACCATTGGTAACAAATAGCTTGTTCTGTTGCTTTCGTTCGTTCGATTCTTTATATCGACGTAATATCTGTGCCTTTGCCTCAAGTTGTTGCTTGAATGTGTCTAGGATCTCAAGGGGGCTACGGTTCGAAGGATTGTACTTTGCATGTTTACTCTTCGTGTGGCTCAACATTTGAACACATTGAACAACTTTCTTACTTCTAGTGCCTGCAACATACTGATGCATTCTTCCAATATTTACTCTCAGTTCATCAACAGACTTTCGTAAACGTATCTCCCAAGCTGGCATCTTCTTCTGTCGACCTGAGGCATATTTAGGTCGCCATAATCTGCCTCCTGTCACACGTATCACAGCTATCGCTCCAGCGTAAATTGCAGTCTGAACATGGTTGAGACAATATGATTTCTGGGACAGATGCTGAGAGAGAATGTCGTTCAATGTTACAACAGCGGTAGCAAGTTTCTTAGAGCAATGTTGGTTCGTGATCATGGGCCGCTCTAGTGGATCAGTCCCTTAAATTCTATGAGAGCCTTCCCAAATTCATCTTCAAGTTGTTCCGCACTGGTTCTACGAGTGCTTCCGGCGATATATTTACATCTTTGTCATCTGAAGGAAGATCGGTGTGCCTTTGTTCATTGACCAGATCTATGGATTCGTCTACAGAGTTATGAGTATTGTCGGCAGCTACGTCAACCATTAGCAGCTTGAGCTGATGTTCTGGGATAAGTTTCTTCAAAACTATAGCACGGCGCTGATCTGCTATTCTCTGTTCTGTAACATTAATATCGGGGAATTTCTGGCAGAATTCAGTGTGCAACTTCTGTCTATATGCAGTAGTGTCAGTTTCCATATTCGTTATCTGATAATATGAACGCATGATGTACATATTCATTTCATTTGTCCATTTCATGCGCTTCTCGGTTTGCCCGCTCTTGTGGTCTCCTGAGTATCAGAAGAAACACTAGGAGCAGGTGTAGCGTTGGATGCTGTTAGGATGCTACTATCAACATTGGCTGTAACATTTTCGGGGTGTTCCCCGATCAGGGCCCGCCTGTTCAGCTCCTGATCACCACCGGCTTGTATGCTGTCACCCCCAGCGATGGCTCCAAGGGTGCCCCGACGCTCCTCGGGTAGCGGCCTATTGGTTCCACTTTTCTTATTTCTTCTCATCATGATGATGGTGTGCCTTTTATACCTACGGCCAGGATATGATTTCGACCGCCCCTAACATGGGGATCAGACGTCGTTAGCAGCCGCCCGCTGCGGGACAGACGCTGCTGCAATGAGTTTGATTTCGGGGTTTTCATCCCCTAGGCAGGTTGCCTTCACTACGGCTGAAGAGTCCTACCTACCCTAAATGATTAATAGTCTAGTTAATCATTTCTTGTAAATTTTGTCGATGCTTTTGAAGCTGATATCGAATGAGTATGAGACGAGTTATCCTTAACCTGCATTGGTACTATCAGATCTTAATCGACCTCTTTGTGTTAAATATTCACGCAATTCACCAAAGTTGAGAACATGCAAGCAGTATAGAAATGCATAAAAACTCACTGTGACAGAAGGGGCTGTGCTAGTAAACTCGTAGATCCTGGGTTTCATTGATGTCACACCAGCAGACATTTAATTTGCACAAATTATGTAGCTTAACACCATTCAACAATTTATTTTGCAGCAATATTTGTGCCAAATTCAGATAGAGACTGGATGAAAGAAGTTATAAGCACGCAACATATGGTTCAAATCTAAAAGCTAGCAAGCTTGTAGTTTAACGTGACCGTTAATCGCGAGATCATGAGCCACGGGACCTCCTTTTTACGTGGAATCCGAACCACAGGACATGGCATTTCACTTCGAAAATCTCACATGCATTGACCGGGAATCGAACCCGGACCGCCTTGGTGAGAGGCATACAGCTAGACCGCTGAGCCACCACGCCCCTCGGTTCAAATCTAACAGCGACAGCGACGTACTTATGACTTATTATTATTATTATTATTATTATTATTATTATTATTATTATTACTTATTATTATTATTATTATTATTATTATTATTATTATTATTATTATTATTATTTTATTTAGGGGTTTGCGATATCGTGGTCATAAAGCACCAAGTACACTATCTGATAACAGATGTGTTGGCTATAGGCCTGCTAGTGTGTGTACCTGTAATTGGGACTATGATTAGGGCAGAAAGTGGCTGTGATAGTAATCTAGGAACCACGATAACCCCTTCGAGGACGGCCGAGGTATAAATCCATATGAATCCATCTCTGCTCAGTTCTGCCTCACAAAACTGAGTGAACCAAGTTAGTTTGAGCTCTCAGACCAGAATTAAATCCCTTACCAGTGCCACGAATCGAACCCGGACCTGCGTGGTGACTTCCAAGAAAGTTAGTCACTACGCCACGAGGCGCACTATTCTTAATTCATTTAGGGGCTTTGCGATATCGTGGTTAAAATGTAGCCCCGTCTATTTGAAAGTGTGTCGAATATATCTGATAACTTGTGTTATTGCGATGGTTGTACTAATGTGTGTATTTTTAATTAGGACCAGGATTGGTCAGGCGGTGCCCGTGGCCTTAAGTTATGTGCATTCCGGCATTTGTCTGGAGTAGAAGTGGGAAGACATGAAAAATCAATTTTAGGTCGATTGAAGAGTAAATAGAGCCCACAGTTTTGCCTCACGATGCTAAGTGAACTCAGTCCAGATTGAAATTTATTGGCAGAGCCGGAAATCGAATCCGGACCTCCGGGGCGACAGCCAGGAACGCTATCCGCTACCCCACGTGGTGGTCTTTGTATTCTCCAACAAAGTGCTTTATTACTCGATTTTCCTCCATCAGCCTGCATTTCTCCATGTTAATTTTATAATCACATTTTATTTATTTATATATTTGTTTATTTATTTAACTTATTTATTTATTACTTGCCACGGTGGGTGAGTGGTTATCGTGTCGGACTACTAACCCCAAGCTTTCAGATTCGCTCCTGGCCGTGGTAAGTGATTATTGAAAGGCGACAAAAATCACGGTACGCATGTCATGCGTTGTTGGCATGTTAAAGAATCCATTTGAATTCAGTAGGCCGTGTTCATAATGGCAAAATTAATCTCGGGATTTTCCGCCAACACAAAACGTTCCTCCATCCTCCAATAGAAAGCGCTATAGTGTCAAGGAGCTTAGATATCTAACCTCCTTGACTTTCATAGCGCTCCAAGGAGGGATAATATTCGACATTCAAGCTGTCTTCTGGGTGTCAATGAACAAAGCTTGCACCCGGCTCCCGAGGCCATACAATATTATTATTATTATTATTTATTCATTTATTTATTTATTTATTTATTTCTGTCCGGCCAGTGATTACAACGCAGGCTTTATTACCGCCTGATTGTGGACCAGACGGGCAATTCTCCCCACGTACTGACCGACATACTGTGGGTATTGCGCATGTGCAATACAGACTTCCATCTCCCTGGTGAGATATTTTCTGGCGAGTAATCACCATAATGTGAACATCTGGCGCGAGCTGAGCGATATGTTATCTCTGTAAAATGGAACACATCAAGTTTTCCAACAGCGCGAGCTGTGCAAGACCCACAAGTTATTCATAGAGACCCTACAGCGGGATTCGAACGTAAGCCTCCGGTTCACGTACCGTCACAAACTTCTTACGAGGAACACTCACCTAATCGACTTCTCTGATTCGGACGAAACTCCGTTTATGGTATTATTTCAGACTCAGAAGTTGAATGGACCATTGCGGCATAATCATGAGGCTCTCATTCAAATTTCGCGCCGATACGAAGCATTTGAATGTTGGCACGCAACTTCCTTGTGTCCACTCCTCGCCGCCCACGGCAGCTGATATGGCCTACGGCTTGCGAGCACCAACTCCTGTGCATTATTCGTGTGCAGTCGTAATGTTTCGGCATCGCTCGGGATTTCTAGAGCAGCAAAGAGCATCAGACAAGAGACACTCCACATTCAAGTTCTGTAATATATTTGGATCCCCAGGATTCAAACATGGAGGAGGGTTGTCGATTGAGGAAAAATGTGCTGTTCATACGCATTATTAACGCTAAATGGTCATGAAGCTTGCTTTAAGTAAAGTTGAAAGCATACCAGGCACATAATGAATGTATACCAATCGGTATTTAAGATCTGACTGAAATCATTCGACATTTAGCCATACAGGTCAAGATGGGCAACAATAACCTTGCAACTGTAACTGCTCTTGGTTTGTGCCGTGTCTTGTGTGGAGTTTCGCTCAGGACACCAAGCTGGCTCATCAGCGGGTCCTTGGTCCCCGCTCGGACCCCTACAGGAGTAGCGAACTGCGCACTACTTCCCTCTTTATAAAGCGCACATGCGCCTCTTTACGGCGAGAACTAAAGGCTCAAGCAGCCATAACCTCCCTATGCAGGCCTCCAAAAATATGGTATATTGGCTTTCACGGCCAGTGAATTAAAACCCATCATTTTTTTCTAGGTTTGTGCCGTGTTTGAAATGTCATTGGTTATTTATTTATGTATCGTATGGCTTTTATTGCCGGGAGTGTCCGACGACATGTTCGGCTCGCCTGAGTCTGTAGCTGCTTTCAGCGGACACCCTTATTAGGGTGAGCTACAAGTTCCGTTCTATTTCAAGTAGTTCCAACTATCGCTACCAGATCTCAATGATACCTAGTGGTGAACGTTGGAACTTTGATAGAGCGTTCCGACGAAATATAACCAAACAATTTAGCTTTACACAAGTTTAGTCAGTGAAAGGATCTTTTACATGCCATAAATCTATGACATGGGACCGCCGGCTTTACTTCCCCTCCGAAAGAAGGCATACTGAAGGATTTTTAACGCTCTTGAAAAACGACGACTTCGGCCGGGTTTGGTCCCGCGATCTTGGGAACAGCAGTTCAGCACGCTACCAACTACGCCACTGAAGCCGCTGGTAAAGCGTACCAGTGGTATCGAGCCTGTTCAGTAACCTAAGGGCCTCGGGTTCAATTTGTCTTCTTTCATATGGCAAAAATGCAAGTGATGTTCAGCGTGGAGCCTCCGCCATTTTCGGCTGATACAGTATTGGTCCAAAATCCTGACCTCTCTTGCCTCTCTCAATGTGCATGCGCAAGTTGCTACAGAACTTGGATGTGAAGTATATCGTCATCGTGTCAGTTGCTCCATGCTGCTATTGGAATCCCGAGCGATACCAAAACATTCCGACTGTGCACGAAAAATGCACAGGAGTTTAGTTGCTTGGTTCCTTAGTTTAGGGGTTGCGACAACGCTGTCACGTAGCCCCGTATACTTTGGGTGTGTGTAGAACCTGTCTGTAACCGATGTTAATTGTGATGACTGTATTAGTGTGTGTTATCTGCAAGGACTGCAGACGATAATTTCAAGTAGTTCCTACTTTCGCTACCAAATGCTACCGTCCACGACACCTAGCTGTGGACTTGGCTGCTACTACCAGATGCCATCGCAACCAGCGCCTGGTGACGAACGTTGGAACTTAAGAGCCTTAATCAATCCTAACTTACAAATACTGCTTCACACAAGTTTAGTTAGTTGTAGATTATTCTACATGCCATAAATCTATGACATGGGCCAGCCGGCTTTACTTCCCCTCCGAATTAGTATAAACATGTTAAAAGTTCCACCTGATCAATACTTTTATTAATTACTAGCTGAACCCGGCATGCGTTGCAACGCCAATCAAATAAAGTGTTGGCGTTGTAATTTTGTTTCTTGAAGTGCATTTGGATGCGCAATTCTTTTTTTCAATTTCCGCTAACTGCCTCCAAATTAAATTGTAAAATGGATTAACTAATTTAGAAACATTCGTGGGAACGTCCACAACAACTCACCAAAGTTTCATTGCAATCCGATGAATGGCATATGAATACATACGGAATTTCATTTATACGATTCGTGTGCTGTCACTTATTTGTTGAATCAACTCGTTCGCTAAATATTGAAAAATGGATTTACTAAGTGTACACAATAACTCATCAAAGTTTCATCGCAATCGGATGAATGGCATATGAACGCATACGGGATTTTGTTTAAACAATTCGCATGCCGTCACACATTTGTTGACTCTACTCGTGCGCTACATAATGTAAAATGGATTTACTAAGCCTGAAACCTTCCCTGGAGTGTACTCACCGATCCACCAAAGTTTCATCGCAATCGGATGAACAGTATATGAACACATGTGGGAATATTTTTAAACGAATCGCAGGCACTTTTTTGAAGCCGTTCGCGCGCTATCTATTGTAAATTGGGTTTACTATGCCTATAACGTTCCCGGGAGTGTGCACAACAACTCGCCAAAATGTGATACCAATCGCATGAATTGTGTTTGAACGCAACGCCATCACTCATTTGTTTAAACTACTCGCGCTCTATCTATTATAAATTGGATTAACTACGCCTATGACTATCCCGGGAGTGTGCACAACTCATCAAAGTTTCATCGCAATCGATGAATGGTATATGAACGTATACAGGATTTTGTTGAAACGCTTCACTCGTCGTCACTCATTTGTTGCATCTACTTGTGCGCAAAATATTAAACAATGGAGTTGCTAAGTCGAAAACCTTCCCTGGGGTGTACACAATAACTCATCAAAGTTTCATCGCAATCTGATGAATGGCATATGGACGCATACGGGACTTTGTTGAAACGATTCGCGTGCCATCGCTCATAAGATGAATCTACTCATGCGCTACCTACTTTAAAATGCATGTACTAAGCCAGAAACCTTCCCTGGTGTGTACACGACATCTCACCCAAGTCTCATCGCTATCGGACGAATGGAATATGAACGCATATGGGACGTTGTTGAAACGCTTCGCGCGTCGTCACTCATTTGTTGAATCTACTCGTGCGCTACCTATTGTACAATGGATTTACTAAGCCTGAAACCTTCCTTGGTGTGTACATAATATCTCATCCAAGTTTCATCGCTATCGGACGAATGGTATAAGAACGCAAATGGGACTTTGTTGAAACGCTTCGCACGTCGTCGCTCATACGTTGTATCTACTCGTGCCCTACCTATCGTAAAGTGGATTTACTAAGCCAGAAACCGTCCATGAAGTGTACACAACATCTCACGCAAGTTTCATCGCTATCGGACGAATGGTACATGAACGCATACGGGTCTTTGTTGAAACGATTTGCGCCTCTTTGCTCATTTGTTGAATCTACTCGTGCGCTACCTATTGCAAAATGGATTTACTGAGTCTGAAACCTTCCCTGGAGTGTACATAATATATCATCCAAGTTTCATCGGAGTGTACAAAATATCTCATCCAAGTTTCATCGGTATCGGACGAATGGTATATGAACGCATATGGGACTTTGTTGAAAGGCTTCGCGGGTCGTCGCTCATTTGTTGTATCTACTCGTGCCCTACCTAACGTAAAGTGGATTTACTAAGCCAGAAACCTTCTATAAAGTGTACACAACATCTCACCGAATGTTCATAGCTATCGGACGAATGGTATATGAACGCATACGGGACTTTGTCAAAACGCTTTGCACATCGTCGCTCAATTGTTGAATCTCCTCGTGCGCTATCTATTGTAAATTGGATTTACTCAGCCATAAACCTTCCCTGAAGTGTACACAACATCTCACCCAAGTTTCATCGCAATGGGATGAATAATATAAGAATGCATGTGGGACTTTGTTGAAACGAATCTCACGCAATTTTGTTGGAGCTACTCGTGCGCCATCTATTGTAAATTGGATTTACTACGCCTGAAAATTTCTCGAGAGTGTGCACTACAACTCACCAAAATTTGGTCGCAATCGGATGAAATGTATATGAACGCAAGCCATCACCCATTTGTTTAAACTACTCGCGCGCTATCTATTGTGGAATGGATTAACTTTTCGTATAAACTTTCCGGAAGTGCGTACAACAACTTACCAAAATTTGATCGCAATCGGATGAATGGTTTATGAACGCATAAAAGACGAACAGACAGACATTACTTTATATATATATATATACTAGCAGAAGTACCCGTCCTTCGAAAGGTGCTCGGTGTTAACACCAGACATTATCAATTGAGCTACTGTTGCAATGGTTAGCGGTTTGTCATTCTTTCATAAGTTTATCAGAACGAAGTTAGTTTTCTGGGAATATCACACACACTGTTAATTTAAGGGCCTTAAAATGCGGTTTTCGGAGACCCTTTATGGACCCCGAATTTTGAGAAGCACAACATATGCTTTGGTCGTGAATTGAATTTTGAGAATTGTTTCCCCATAACCACCCTTCTGCTGTATGAAAAGTACGGTGAAGAGTTTTATAAAAATGATTGCTGTATTGATTCTCATGGTTACCATACCTAATTTTACGATACACCAAGCATCCATCACGAGATATAGGCGTAAATAAAGAAACACAGATAGACAGACAGACAATTCTATTGTCTACAACATATCACCCAGATATCCAAATATGGGTATATCCATCACACAATATCAAACAAAAACATCCTTAAGATGAACCCGTATGTCGACACAAAAGAAAGTTAAAATGTGCTCTCAAACTAAATTCATCTAATGTGTACTTCCTGACGTGAAATAGAATTGAAAGCCTTGTAGACGAAACGCAATACACGTCACATAAAAACTGACCCTCTACGTTGTGTTAAGCCCCATACACAGGAAGACCCCTTTCATAAATTATAAAGGATTGTGATGATGATGATGATGATGATGATGATGATGATGATTGAGTCTTCAGACTTTTGACTGGTTTGATGCAGCGCTCCATTCCTCCCTGTCCTGAGCTAATCGCTTCATCTCTATATAGCTACCACATCCTACATCCGAGGCTATTCCTGGGTGTCTTAGTATGTGTCCTACTAACCTATCTCTTCTCTTCATTAGCAGTCGCCAGAAACATCTCTCCTCTCCCACTCGCCTTAATACCTCTTCTTTTGTAACCCTATCTATCCATCTGATCTTCATCATTCTCCTGTAACACCACATTTCAAAAGCTTCAATTCTCCTCTTTTCTGCTGCACCAATAGTCCAAGTTTCACTTCCATATAGCGCCACGCTCCAGACAAAGGCTTTCAAAAATGACTTCCTAATACCTAAATCTATATTCGATGTCAACAGATTCCTTTTTTGTAGAAATGCTTTCCTTGCCTGAGGCAACCTACTTTTTATATCCTCTTTGCTTCGTCCATCACTGGTTATTCTGCTTCCTAAGTAACAGTAGTCTCCTACTTCCTTCAGCTTTTCACCTGCCAATTTGATCTCCATAGAGGTTTCCGATTTATTTCGGCTGCATTCCAGTATTTTTGTTTTACATTTATTAATTTTCATCATGAATTCTTTCCGTAAGACGGAGTCCATACCAGTCAAAAACTCATTCAAATCCTCAGGCTTGTCGGCCAAGATGACGATGTCATCAGCAAATCTCAGAGTTGAAATTATTTCTCCTTGAATCTTCACTCCCACTTTAATTTTTCTCCAATTTCCTTCATTGCTTGTTCAATGTAAAGATTGAAAAGTATGGGTGATAAGTTGCCGCCTTGCCTTACACATTTCTGAATACCGGCTTCTCTCTCATGTCCTTCAGCTCGAATGACTGCCGTCTGGTTTCTGTATAGATTGTATACCACCCTCCTATCCCTGTACTTTATTCCAATAGATTTCAAAATGTCAAAAAATTTGGTCCAATCAACGTTATCAAAAGCCGTTTCTAAGTCTACAAATACCATGAACGTTCTCTTATCTTTCCTTATTCTACCTTCCAAAATCAGCCTAAGACTTAGTACAGCTTCCCTTGTTCCTACATTTCTCCTGAAACCAAACTGGTCTTCATCCGATTCTATCTGGCTTTCAATCCTCTTGTAAATTATTCTAGACAGGATCTTTGAAGCATGAGTAACCAAGCTGATTGTACGGTAATCCCACATTTGTCAGCTCCCACTTTCTTTGGTACAGGGATGATAACATTCTTCTTGAAATCAGGGGGTACCTCACCTGTCTCATAAATCCTACACACCAAGTGAAATAACCTGATCAGACCTTCATCTCCTATGCAGCGTAGCAACTCAATCGGTATATCATCTATGCCTGGTGCTTTGTTTCTGCATAAGTCTTCCAATGCTCTGTCAAATTCTGATCTCAATATTAAATCTCCTTTTGCATCCTCATCAATTTCCTCCTCCCTTTCCATTACACGATTCTCAATCTCCTTTCCCTTATACAAACACTCTATGTAAGATTTCCATCTCTCAACCTTTGCTTCCCTACCTGTTACAGGCTTTCCATTTGTGTCCTTAATATTACAGCACTTAGTCTTCTTTTCCCCAAAAGTATTCTTAATCCTTCGATTGGCTGTGACTACTTTTCCTAATTTCAGACAATTTTCTATACCTGCACATTTCTCTTTCAACCATTCTTCTTTCGCTTCCTTGCACTTCTTGTTGACTTCATTTCTCAGACGTCTGTATTCTGCTTTCCCCTTTTCATCTCTTACATTCTTGTAGTTCCGCCTTTCATCCATCAACTCTAGTATATCCTGAGTGATCCACGGTTTTCTACCTATTGTGGTGCATGTAAATTCAGGTTCTTTAGCCTCAAAATGGCCCAAATTCCTAAACGCCGCAAAAATGCTGATTCAATTCAGGAATTTTTGAAAATAATGTTGCTGTTGAGAGATATAATAGACCTTCTGTACTATATGTCGCACGTGAAAATTGCATGAAAAAAATCGAGTTTACCCCTTGAACCCCTTAATTGCATTGATGAATTATACAGTCTACGTTGGTTCCGTAATAAATTTATAGCCATTTGCACACTCTAACAGAAATGTAATAAATGGAGTGACATTGCTCCTTACAGAAATAGATGGAAAGTTGGATGCCACCCCTTGAGATAATGTTGTCATGGTTACCGATTTGCATTCCTTCATTAGTTTGTTAAATTAAATTAAATTAGTTTTTTCTGGGAAGATTTCAAAAACTGTTGGATTTAGAGCCTTATAATGTAGTTTTTGAGGACCCTTTAGGGCCCCCGAGTTTTGTTTCTGGCACCGAGGGGTTTGTCTCGTCGTTGTACGCCACAATATAATACTAATAATAATAATATAATATAGGAATAGGAATATAATAGACCTGCCGTACCACACCCGCCAGTGTAAATCACGTGAAAAAATTCTCGATTACCCCTTGACCCCCTTAAGCGCATTATACGTATTGATGAATTATACAGGTTAATTTGTGTCCGTGATAACCTTCTAGCCGTTTGCAAACTTTCACACTAATATAATTAATGGAATTGCATTGCGTCTTACAGCAATAGATGGACCTCTGAGAATATGTTGCCATGGTTACCGGCTTGCATTCGTTCATTATTTTATTAAATGAAATTAGTTTTCAGGGAATATCTCAAAAACGGTTGGTGTTAGGGCCTTAAAATGTGGTTTTCGGGCACCCGTCCCCGAGTTTTTTCTCTCACATTGAGGGGATGAAAATGAGCTTTGTCTCGTCCTTCTACTACTATTTCAGCATGTATTTTAAGGGGGTAGGCCCCCTTTTATGAGAAGTACAGAGAAGAGTTACATCAATGATTAGTCTGTTTCTCTGATGGATGTCTGTACCAAATTTTACGTTGATACACCCAGCCTTTCTCGAGTTATAAGGGAACAAAATTGTCCACAGACAAACAAACAGACAGACAAAAAAAATAGTTTCGCGCGAATCCATCATAAAACACTCTGAAAATCGTAAATAACTCAAATTTCCGAAGAAATTCAGAAAAAAACAGACAAACTTTCATTTTCATATATATATAGATATACTGCACCGCTCGGTATTGAGCGTGTTTTATTGCACAAATTTAGGTTTAACTCGCTAACTGTTGGAGATACACGGAAAGTGATAAGGACCTTTCGGATAGGAAATTACATTTTAAATCTCTTATGTGCCATCAAAAGTTTGCTGTTTCTTAGCGTTCTCTTTTTATTTGATACAAGCTGTACCCGGCATGCGTTGCAATGCCAATCAAAGAAAGTGTTGGCGTTGAAATTCTGTTTTTTGAAGTGCTTTTGGATACACAACATGTTTTTCAATTTCCGTTAACTGCCCCTATGCTATCGTAATATGGATTTTCTAATTTAGAATCAATCGTGGGAGCGTGCACAACAACTTTCAAAAGTTTCATCGCAATCGGATGAATGGTATATGAACGTATACGGGATTTTGTTTGAATGATTCGTGCGCTGTCACCCATTTGTTGATTCTACTCGTACGCTACCTATTGAGAAATGAATTTGCTAAGTCGAAACCCTACCCTGGCGTGTACACAATAACTCATCAAGGTTTCATCACAATCGAAGAAGGTTATATGAACGCATAGGGGATTTTGTTGAAACGCTTCGCGCGTTGTCACCCATTTCTTGCATATACTCGTGCGCTACCAATTGTGAAATGGATTTATTAAGTCGAAACCCTTCCCTGGCGTGTACACAATAACTCATCAATGTTTCATCGCAATCGGATGAATGGTATATGTACGTATACGGGGTTTTGTTTAAACGATTCGTAAGCTGTCACTCATCTGTTGAATCTACTCGTGCGCTACCTATTGAGAAATGTATTACTAAGTCGAAGCCCTTCCCTGGCGTGTACACAATAACTCATCAAGGTTTCAACGCAATCGAAGAAGGTTATATGAACCCAATAGGTGATTTTGTTGAAACGCTTCGCGCGTCGGCACCCATTTGTTGCATCTACTCTTGCGCTACTTATTGTGAAATGGTTTTACTAAGTCGAAACCTTTCCCTGGCGTGTACACAATAACTGATCAATGTTTCATCGCAATCGGATGAATAGTATATGAACGCATACCGGATTTTGTTTAAACGATTCGTGCCCCGTCACTCATTTGTTGAATCTAATCGTGCGCTACCTACTGTAAAATGTATTTACTAAGTTAGAAACCGTCACGTAAGTGTCCACAACATCTCACCCAAGTTTCATCGCTATCGGACTAATGGGATATGAAGACATAGGGGAGTGTATTGAAACGCTCCGCGTGTCGTCGTTCATTTGTCGAATCTACTCGTGTGCTACCTACTGTGAAATGTATTTACTAAGCCAGAAACCTTCCTTGGAGTGTCCACCATATTTCACCCAAGTTTCACCGCTACCGGCAGAATGGTATATGACCTTATACGGGACTTTGTTGAAACGCTTCGCGCGTCGTCCCTCATTTGTTGAATCTACTTGTGCGCTGCCTGTTGTATAGTGGATTTACTAAGCCAGAAACCTTCCATGAAGTGTACACAACATCTCACCCAAGTTTCATAGCTATCGGACGAATGGTATATGAATGCATACGGGACATGGTTGAAACGCTTCGCGTGTCGTCGCTCATTTGTTGATTCTACTCTTGCGCTACTTATTGTAATATGGATGTACTCAGCCAGAAACCTTCCCTGGAGTGTACACAACATCTCACCCAAGTTTCATCGCAATCGGATGAATGGTATGTGAACGTATACGGGACGTTGTCGAAACGCTTCGCGCATAGTCACTCATTTGTTGAATCTAAACGTGTGCTTCGTATTGTAAAATGGATTAACTAAGCCAGAAACCTTTCCTGGAGTGTACACAACAATTCACCAAACATGTATCACTGTCAGACGAATAGTATATGACCTTATACGGGACTTTGTTGAAACGCTTCGCGTGTCATCGCTCATTTGTTGAATCTACTGCTGTGCTACCTATTGTTAAATGGATGTACTAAGCCAGAAACCTTCCCTGGAGTGTACACAACAGCTCACCCAAGTTTCATCGCTATCGGATGAATGGTATATGACCTTATATGGGACTTTGTTGAAAAACTTCGCGCGTCGTCGCTCATTTGTTGATTCTGCTCCTGCTCTTTCTATTTTTAAAGGGATTTACTAAGCCAGAAAACTTCCCTGGAGTGCACACATCTCAGCCTAGTTTCATCGCTATCGGACGAATGGTATATGAACGCATACGTGACTTTGTTGAAATGCTTCGCGCGTCGTAGCTCATTTGTTGAATCTACTCGTGCGCTGCCTATTGTAAAGTGGATGTACTAAGCCAGAAAATTTCCCTGAAGTGTACACAACATTTTACGCAAGTTTCATAGCTATCGGAAGAATGGTATATGAATGCATACGGGACTTTTTTGACACACTTTGCGTGTCGTCGCTCATTTGTTGAATCTACTCGTGCGCTATCTACTGTGAAATGTATTCACTAATTTTGAAACCTTCACGTAAGTGTATACAACATCTCACCCAAGTTTCATCGCTATCGGACGAATGGTTTAAGAACACATACGGGACTTGTTTGAAACGCTTCGCGCATCGTCACTCATTTGTTGAATCTACGCGTGCGCTACCTATTGTAAAATGGATTTACTAAGTCAGAAACCTTCCTTGGAGTGTACTCAACATCTCACCCAAGTTTCATCGCAATCGGACGAATGGTATATGAACGCATAGGAGACATACATACCCACAGACAAACTATCACGTTACATTGATTTATATATATATAGATGGAAATATGAAATTTTGAAACCAAGGGTGTAGTGACGTCACTAAAATGGTCACCATTTTTAGCCTACTTTCGATTTTTGCAAAAAATGAAAGTAGACTTATGAGATCAACACAGGGCGAAAAAAGTGTGTCTGTCTGTGTGTGTGTATGTGTGTGTGTGTGAGTCTGTGTGTGTGTGTGTGTGTGTGTGTGTGTGTGAGTGTGTGTACTCTGAATGTCTGTCCCCCCCTATCAATTCGAACACGGTGAATGCGAATTGAACGAAATTTGGTACAAAGGTAGCACTAGCAAAGGACACCTCAGTGTCATATTTTATATCGCCGCCATCTTGACGGAAACGTAATAGCGGCCAGACAAATGTTCAAAGCTTAAATCAAATTACGACTAACCTAATCATCCGATCTCTACCAAATTTTGCAATAACATACCTTTTTACGGGGAGCATCCTTTGACCAAACTAATAGGTCATCAGCGTAATAGTTTGCGGATGGCGGCCATCTTTGTGTGAAAATCGATTCCCCCTATTAATTCGAACACGGTGCAACCGAATGGAACGAAATTTGGTACAGAGGTAGTACTAACAAAAGGCACCTCAGTGTCATGTTTTATATCGCCGCCATCTTGACGGAAACGTAATGGCGGCCACACAAATGTTCAAAGCTTAAATCAAATTACGACTAACCTAATCATCCGATCTCTACCAAATTTTGCAACAACATACCTTTATGGAGGGAGCATCCTTTGACCAAACTAATAGGTCATCAGCGTAATAGTTTGCGGATGGCGGCCATCTTTGTGTGAAAATCGATTCCCCCTATTAATTCGAACACGGTGCAACCGAATGGAACGAAATTTGGTACAGAGGTAGTACTAACAAAAGGCACCTCAGTGTCATGTTTTATATCGCCGCCATCTTGACGGAAACGTAATGGCGGCCACATAAATGTTCAAAGCTTAAATCAAATTACGATTAACCTAATCATCCGATCTCTACCAAATTTTGCAACAACATACCTTTATAGAGGAAGCATCCTTTGACCAAATGACTAGGTCATTAGCATAATAGTTTGCGGATGGCGGCCATCTTTGTGTGAAAATCAATTCCCCCTATTAATTCAAACACGGTGAAACCGAATGGAACGAAATTTGGTACAGAGGTAGCACTAGCAAAGGGCATCTCAGTGTCATGTTTCATATCACCGCCATATTGACAGAAACGTAATGGCGGCCACACAAATGTTCAAAGCTTAAATCAAATTACGACTAACCTAATCATCCGATCTCTACCAAATTTTGCAACAACATACCTTTATGGAGGGAGCATCCTTTGACCAAACTAATAGGTCATCAGCGTAATAGTTTGCGGATGGCGGCCATCTTTGTGTGAAAATCGATTCCCCCTATTAATTCGAACACGGTGCAACCGAATGGAACGAAATTTGGTACAGAGGTAGTACTAACAAAAGGCACCTCAGTGTCATGTTTTATATCGCCGCCATCTTGACGGAAACGTAATGGCGGCCACATAAATGTTCAAAGCTTAAATCAAATTACGATTAACCTAATCATCCGATCTCTACCAAATTTTGCAACAACATACCTTTATAGAGGAAGCATCCTTTGACCAAATGACTAGGTCATTAGCATAATAGTTTGCGGATGGCGGCCATCTTTGTGTGAAAATCAATTCCCCCTATTAATTCAAACACGGTGAAACCGAATGGAACGAAATTTGGTACAGAGGTAGCACTAGCAAAGGGCATCTCAGTGTCATGTTTCATATCACCGCCATATTGACAGAAACGTAATGGCGGCCACACAAATGTTCAAAGCTTAAATCAAATTACGACTAACCTAATCATCCGATCTCTACCAAATTTTGCAACAACATACCTTTGTGGAGGGAGCATCCTTTGACCAAACTAATAGGTCATCAGCGTAATAGTTTGCGGATGGCGGCCATCTTTGTGTGAAAATCGATTCCCCCTATTCATTCGAACACGGTGCAACCGAATGGAACGAAATTTGGTACAGAGGTAGTACTAACAAAAGGCACCTCAGTGTCATGTTTTATATCGCCGCCATCTTGACGGAAACGTAATGGCGGCCACAAAAATGTTCAACGCTTAAATCAAATTACGATTAACCTAATCATCCGATCTCTACCAAATTTTGCAACAACATACCTTTATAGAGGAAGCATCCTTTGACCAAATGACTAGGTCATTAGCATAATAGTTTGCGGATGGCGGCCATCTTTGTGTGAAAATCAATTCCCCCTATTAATTCAAACACGGTGCAACCGAATGGAACGAAATTTGGTACAGAGGTAGTACTAACAAAAGGCACCTCAGTGTCATGTTTTATATCGCCGCCATCTTGACGGAAACGTAATGGCGGCCACAAAAATGTTCAACGCTTAAATCAAATTACGATTAACCTAATCATCCGATCTCTACCAAATTTTGCAACAACATACCTTTATAGAGGAAGCATCCTTTGACCAAATGACTAGGTCATTAGCATAATAGTTTGCGGATGGCGGCCATCTTTGTGTGAAAATCAATTCCCCCTATTAATTCAAACACGGTGAAACCGAATGGAACGAAATTTGGTACAGAGGTAGCACTAGCAAAGGGCATCTCAGTGTCATGTTTCATATCACCGCCATATTGACAGAAACGTAATGGCGACCACACAAATGTTCAAAGCTTAAATCAAATTACGACTAACCTAATCATCCGATCTCTACCAAATTTTGCAACAACATACCTTTGTGGAGGGAGCATCCTTTGACCAAACTAATAGGTCATCAGCGTAATAGTTTGCGGATGGCGGCCATCTTTGTGTGAAAATCGATTCCCCCTATTAATTCGAACACGGTGCAACCGAATGGAACGAAATTTGGTACAGAGGTAGTACTAACAAAAGGCACCTCAGTGTCATGTTTTATATCGCCGCCATCTTGACGGAAACGTAATGGCGGCCACACAAATGTTCAAAGCTTAAATCAAATTACGACTAACCTAATCATCCGATCTCTACCAAATTTTGCAACAACATACCTTTATAGAGGAAGCATCCTTTGACCAAATGACTAGGTCATTAGCATAATAGTTTGCGGATGGCGGCCATCTTTGTGTGAAAATCAATTTCCCCTATTAATTCAAACACGGTGAAACCGAATGGAACGAAATTTAGTACAGAGGTAGCACTAGCAAAGGGCATCTCAGTGTCATGTTTCATATCACCGCCATATTGACAGAAACGTAATGGCGGCCACACAAATGTTCAAAGTTTAAGTTAAATTACGACTAACATAACCATCCGATCTCTACCAAACTTTGCAACAACATTCCTTTATGGAGGGAGCATGCTTTGACCAATCTAATGGGTCACTCGCCTAATAGTTTGCGGATGGCGGCCATCTTTGTGTCAAAATCGATTCCCCTATTAATTCAAACACGGTGAAACAGAATGGAACGAAATTTGGTACAGAGATAGCACTAGCAAAGGGCATCTAAGTGTCATGATTTATATCGCCGCCATATTGACAGAAACGTAATGGCGGCCACACAAATGTTTAAAGCATAAATCAAATTACGACTAACATAACCATCCGATCTCTACCAAACTTTGCAACAATATACCTTTATGGAGGGAGCATCCGTTGACCAATCTAATAGGCCATTAGCCTAATAGTTTGCGGATGGTGGCCATCTTTATGTCAAAATTGATTCCCCCTATTAATTCGAACACGGTGGAACCGAATGAACGAAATTTGGTACAGAGGTAGCACTAGCAAAGGGCACCTCAGTGTCATGTTTTATATCGCCACCATCTTAACGGAAACGTAATGGCGGCCACACAAATGTTCAAAGCTTAAATCAAATTACGATTAGCCTAATCATCCGATCTCTAGCAAATTTAGCAACAACATACCTTTATGGAGGGAGCATCCTTTGACCAAACTAATAGGTCATCAGCCTGATATTTTGCGGATGGCGGCCATCTTTGTGTGAAAATCGATTCCCCTTATCAATTCGAACACGGTGAAACTGAATGGAACGACATTTGGTACAGAGGTAGCACTAGCAAAGGGCACCTCAGTGTCATGTTTTATATCACCGCTATCTTGACGGAAACGTAATCGTGGCCACCCAAATGTTAAAACCTAAAATGTAATTACGACCAACCTAATAATCTAGTCTCTACCAAATTTTGCAACACCATAACTTTATGTGGGAAACATATTCAGACCAAACTGCAAGAACATCAGCCCAATAGTTTGCAGATGGTGGCCAAGTATGTGTGCAAATCGATTCCCCCTATCAATTCAAACACGGTGAAACCGAATTGAACGAAATTTGGTACAGAGGTAGCACTAGCAAAGGGCACCTCATATTCATGTTTAATATCCCTATAGCACGTTGTATTTCAACAAACTACTACAACCAACATTCGATCATACTCCTTGAAAAGGACAAAGAGTTATAACAATACCCATGCATTTAGGAGAAAGTAGGCTATATGTTCTTTACTGAACATCTTGTTAATAGTGAAATATATCGAAATCAAAAGTATCCTATATGTAAACCTTGTAAATCAGCTACATCCTTGCAAAATTTCATTTAAATCGGACCAGTGGTTCTTGCGTTATTGAGTAACACACAGACAGATACACACCATCTCATTTTTAGCCTACATTCGATTTTTGCAAAAAACTACAGGGCCAAAAAAGTGTGTGTCTGTCTGTGTGTGTGTGTGTGTGTGTGTGTGTGCATGTGTGTGTGTGTGAGAGAGAGAGAGAGAGAGAGAGAGTCTGTGTGCGTGTGTGTGTGTGTGTGTGTGTGTGTGTGTGTACTCTGAATGTCTGTCTCCCCCCCCCCATCAATTCGAACTCGGTGAAACCGAATTGAACGAAATTTGGTACAGATGTAGAACAAGCAAAGGGCACCTCAGTGTCATGTTTTATATCGCCGCCATCTTGACGAAAACGTAATGGCGGCCACCCAGATGTTCAAAGCTTAAATCAAATTATGACTAACCTAATCATCCGATATCTACCAAATTTCGCAAGTAGATATAGTCGTATGGCGAGCGTCCTTTGACTAAACTAAAAGGTCATCAGTAAAATAGTTTTCAGATGGCGGCCATGTATGTGTGCAAATCGATTACCCTTATCAATTCAAACACGGTGAAACCGAATTGAACGAACTTTGGTTCAGAGGTAGCACTAGCAAAGTGCACCTCAGGGACATGTTTTATATCGCCGCCATCTTGACGAAAATATAATGGCGGCCACCCAAATGTTAAAAGCTTAAATCAAATTACGACCAAACTTATCATCTGATCTCTACCAAATTTTGCAACATTATACCTTTATGTATGAAAAATCTTTAGACTAAACTGCCAGGTCATCACCCGTATACATTGCAGATGGCGGCCATGTATGTGTGCTAATCGATTCCCCCTATCTATTCAAACACGGTGAAACCGAATTGAACAAAATTTGGTACAGAGGTAGCACTAGCAAAGGGCACCTCAGTGTCTTGTTTTATATTGCCGCCATCTTGACGGAAACGTAATGGCGGCCACCCAAATGTTCAAAGCTTTAATAAGATTACGACTAATATAATCATCCGATATCTACCAAATTTTGCAACTACTTACAGTCATATGGCAAGCGTCTTTTGACCAAACTACAAGGTCATCAGCTCAACAGTTTTCAGTTGGTGGGCATGTATGTGTGCAAATCGATTACCCTTATCAATTCAAACACGGTGAAACCGAACTCAACGGAATTTGGTACAGTGGTAGCAGTAGCAATGGGCACTCCAGTGCCATGATTTATATCGCCACCATCTTGACAAAAACGCAATGGCAGCCACCCAAATGTTAAAGTATTGAATCAAATTACGACCAATCTAATCATCTGATCACTACCAAATTTTGCAACATTATACCTTTATGTATAAAAAGAAATGTTTTGACCAAACTACAAGGTCATCAGCCCAATCATGTGCGGATGGCGCCCATGTATGTGTGCAAATCGATTTACCCTATCACTTCAAACACGGTGAAAACGAATTGAACGAAATTTGGTACATAGGTAGCACTTTAAAGCGCACCTCAGTATCATGTTTTATATCGCCGCCATCTTGACGGAAACGTAATGGTGGCCACCCAAATGTAAAAAGCTAAAATCCAATTACGACTAACCTAATCATCTGATCTCTACCAAGGCGGTCCGGGTTCGATTCCTGGTCAATGCATGTGAGATTTTCGAAGTAAAATGCCATGTCCTGTGGTTCGGATTCCACGTATAAAGGAGGTCCCGTGGCTCATAATCTACAGATTAACGGTCACGTTAAACTACAAGCTTCCTTCCTTTTGATCTCTACCACATTTTGCAACATCATACCTTTAAGTGAGAAGCGTTCTTTGACCAAGCTACAAGGACATCAGTCCAATAGTTTGCATATGGCGGTCATGTATGTGTACAATCGATTCCCCCTATCAATTCAAACACGGTAAAACCGAATTGAACGAAATTTGGTACATAGGTAGCACTAGCAAAGTGCACCTCAGTGTCATGTTTTATATCGCCGCCATTTTGACGGAAACGTAATGGTGGTCATTCAAATATTAAAAGCTTAAATCAAATTACGACCAACCTAATCATTTGATCTCTACCAAATTTTGCAACAACGTACATTTTTGTGGGAAGCATCTTTTGACTGAACTACATGGTCTTCAGCCCAATAGTTTGCAGATAGCGGCCATGCATGTGTGCAAATCGATTCCCTATATCAATTCAAACACGGTGAAACCGAATTGAATTAAACTTTTTACAGAGGTAGCACTAGCAAAGGGCACCTCATATTCATGTTTAATATCCGTATAGCACGTTATATTTCAACAAGCTACTACAACCAACATTCAATTATACTCCTTGAAATGGACAAAGAGTTATAACAATACCCATGTTTTAGGAGAAAGTAGGCAATATGTTCTTTACTGAATATCTTGTTATATATTAGTATGATAAGATGATCCCTGTGTGGTCATTAGTGGGACATGTTTCGAGGCCTAATTTATAGTTTTGGCCCCTTCATCAGCCGATATGACAAAGAACGATACGAGATTATATTTTGCGTAGCACTTAAAATTCCCTTAAAATTGAATGAACCTTTTAAGTTCTAAAATCCCCTCCGAAGGAAGGCATACTGAGGCGACGACTTCGCCCGGATTTGAACCCGCGACCTTGGGCATAGAAGCTCAGCATGCTACCAACTACACCACCGAAGCCGCCTCATAGGAGTTTGTGCTCGCGAGATGTAAGTGCTGAAATGCATTGTGATGTGAAGGGAAGGTTCACCTTGGCTGCCAGGCCGAGGAGAGGTATGTGGTGAACGTTAATAATATAATATACCGCCCGCCATGTGTCGCACTGCCCAGGCCTCAGCCCAGGGACAAATGCGCAACGAGAGAGAAAGTGTGGGCGCGGGGTCACAGGTATTCCCTACGAACCAGCCCCAAAAGTCTGTAAGTGAATCGTTCGGGTGAATCTGAACTGTTCGGTCTCCAGTTCGCCCCACCAGGAGTACAGTTCTGAGTGAGAGAGTTCAGAGTAAGTTCAGTAGAGAGAATTGCGAGAGACATGAGGAGAGTCTGTCAGTAGGTAGTGAGTGCAGTGCCATCGCGAACAGTTTGGGGTGCAGCATATCTGCTAGCGAGTTGACCAGTGACAGTCGACTGCTGTTACAGCTTGGTGCAGTAGTGTACGGGAAGACGCGTGCGAGGACTTGGGTTCAACGCGGTACAGACAGGAGATTTTGCTGTTGTTTAATTCGAGGGGCTTGGACATCGTGCTCATTTAGTCCCGTGTAATTGCGTGTGTGTGAGGAATGTTCTCTGATAGCATGTATTATTGTGATGGCTATATTAGTGTGTGTATTTTTAATTCAGGTGAGGATTGGGAAAGGGGCGACCGTGGTCTTAAGTTAGGAATCATACCGGCATTTGCCAGGAGTAGAAGTAGGAAACTATGAAAAAACACTTTTAAGACGGCTGAGGAGGGAATCGAACTCACCTCTTCTCAGTTCTGCCTAACCAGAATTAAATTCCTTGGCAGAGCCGGGAATCGAATCTGGACATCCGGGACGACAGCTAAGATTGCTAGCCACTACACCACGAGTTGAGGAGCGCATAAGAAGCTACCTCAATGAGATTCTAGTCGTGGAACCTGAAGCGGCAATGACAGTGAACACAATCTGTGGAGACTGTATGAACGGCATGGAGAAGTGTAGCGTAAATACTGGTGTACATGGTAGTTATAGAACGTATCTAGTGTCAGTCAGACACACTACCAGTTATGTGTGTTTGTTCACATGTAATCCCGAATTCGTCACAGTACATACGTATTCAAACATATGACGACAATTCCAATATAAACAAGAATTCAGCAAAATTAAATTAAATGAGCAATAGCAGAGCAAACGCTCCTTCAGTTTTATTCCCAAGAACATTCGGATAACTGACAAGTAAACTCTTGATTATCCGGTCGCGCATAGATTGTCCGAATGTAGTTTGAAAAGAATTAAGAAGTAATATCAGAGAAGCATAAAGTATACAACTGCAATCACACAATAGATATATTCATCTGATTTGCAGTGTTAAACAGGTGACTTAAAATTTCTTCTCACAGCTTTGTCTTCGCACTTCTGCTCTAAGCCAATTCAAAGAAATTTCCCGCCCGGCGAAAGTTTAAAGTTAAAATAACCCAATATGAATTCATTGGTGGTTGTATTTAACTTGAGATGTGCTGCTGAAGTTATTGCTGCAAGACATGGTGGGGAAAACGCAAACGTGTTGTTTTATCTTAGTGAAGAAATTATAAATTATGGATAGAAAATGGTGAATCAGTTTAATATTGATGAGTGGCTAAACAGTGACGTGAGTGAAGTAAGAATCGAACAGCTGAATGTGGACATTGAGCGGGGAGGCGCATCACAGGAACAGCAATCGAGGGAAGACGAGAGATCGAGGAATCGCTTATTAATCACACTGAGGCATCGAAATGTAATGATTTATTACAATAGAACGTAGGACAAAACTCACATGAATAGATCAACATTTGGACACTGCAGAAAATGAGACTTATAAACAAGTAGTTCCGTGAAGAACTATACAGCCTATTTTCATATATCCTACTTATGTTAACTGCCACTATCAACATACATAATTTCAGTTTGATTGCTGTAATAGATTCGTCGATATTGAGAACCGACAAAATATTCGGATGGTCGCCACGTTGGACTTTATATATGTAGGTCCTAGAGTGATGTACTGTTACATGAAGATTATTGCGTACGTGTAGCATTCAAACTTCAATTGCATGATTAGGACACAAGAAGTAACAACGAGATTTTAATTTCGTACAGCTGCCGTCTTGTGGTTATGGAAACAATTGAAATAAATTAGATGCCAGAGGATTAACATTCATATAAGGATTAACTGTACCAAGTTTCATTGCACTCGGATGGTTAAATTGCGACAAACCTCCATGTGAATATTTATACTTCGCGTCGCCGCCATGATGGATTTGTGATCGCCAGGTTATTGAAAGTCCTATAGGCGAACTTCATAGCCCCTATGAACATAAAAATATTCAGTTTGATTGCTATAATAGATTCGTAGATATTTAGAGCCGTCTAAATATGTCGGATGGTCGCCATGTTGGATTGTTAAATGTATAGGCCATATAGTCATGTACCATTAAAGGTAAATTATTGTGTAGGTTCATTATTCAAACTTTCACTTCGATCGCATGATTATGACACAAGAAGTAAAAACTTAATTTTAAAATTCTCACAGCCGCCATCTTGAGGTTATGTAAACAATTGAAATAAATTAGATACCAATGCATTACAATGTGTATAAACATTTCCTGTACCAAGATTCATTGCGTTTGGAACATTAAATCGCGAGAAAGGTCTATTTAAATTTTCAAATTCGCTTGGCCGCCATGTTCGTTTTGTAGTTAACCGGTTTTTGAACATCTTATAGATGAACTTCCAGTAGTGCCCTTTATCTCCGTACAAAATGTCAGGGTGATACCGCTAATAGCTTCAGAGATATAGAATGCCAGTGAAATATTTCGCACAGCCGCCATTTTGTGGTTATGTAAACAATTGAACGAAGTTAGATGTCGGTGCATTACAATGTGTATAAACATATACCGTACCAAGTTTTATTGCGTTTGGTTGGTTAAATCGCGAGAAACGTCTATTTAAACGTCGCAACTTCGCTTGGCCGCCATGTTGGTTTTGTAGTTATCAGTTTTTCAAGAGTCACATAGGTGAACGTCTAGTAGCTCCCTTTTTCACCGTAAAAAATTCCAGGGTGATATCGGTAATAGTTTCGGAGATATTGAATGCTGGTGTAATATTTCGCACAGCCGCCATGTTGGATTGGCGAGACGTAACAAAATTTGAAGGGCACGGTCGAGGTCGCCCGGAACAGTGCTATGAACTTACCGAGTTGCATTGAAATCGCTCCAGCCGTTTAAAATTTATTAGGGGGGGGGGGCACATACACACCTCACACACACACACACACGCACGCACACACACACACGGACAAAAGGTGATCTCATAAGCCTATTTTTTCAAAATTGAAAATAGGCTAAAAAATAAAAATAATTGTATATAGAGCAATAATGGATAATTATTCCCGGACAGCAAACAGACTTAGAACACATTATCAGGCATGGTTATGTTTGTATTATTAGTGTTTTTCTCATATTAGCAATCACACGAACAATCGGGATTTTATTACAACTGTTGCGTGTTACCAGTGCCCGAGTGAAGTGAAACTACTCGCTGCTGTAGTGCAGAAGACACCTAACCAGATAAGTAGTCTGTACAATACACTACACTCAGAATTGATCATTCACAACAACCACATATTCACTCCAAACAGACAAATTCCGGAGTTCTATCACCACTTACAGCATTTCACCAAACATCATATAGATCACAACTAACATATACCGACAAGTTGCATTTCCAATACTGCAACTATATAAGTGTACATATTGTAAATATTTTCACCCGTATTGTCAAACATAGATTTTATAGCCCAAGTGTAATAGATCTGATGATGATCGCTTGACGATCGAAACTGGTCATCCTAGTGTATTTATTAATCTCATGCAATGTTTTTGAGGATTAGGGTATAACCCAGTTATTTTGGTTACATTCATGTTGACCGACTGAATAGCAACAAACTTTTGTTTACTAAGGCAACACTGAAAAATGGCTTCAAACATTATTACAACTTATAGGCCTACTAAGTTAGTGTGCAAGTATTCCTTGTTGTGTGCATGAAATGTGTGTTATAGTTTGTATTATTTAAGTGAATGAAGTGGTGTGCGTAACTAGGATTGGGGTAAGGTGCCTCGGGACATCAAATAAGGTACTATTTCGATATTTCATAGGAGTGTGAGGAAGAACATAGGAGAAGCCTCACTCGGGAGGCAAGTGTTAGCACCAGGAATCAAAACCTCGGAAATGGTAAGTCACGGTGTGTGCCTTATACGGTGGTCCTGTTGCTTTATTTCATTTTATTTTTCTGACTTCTTTAACCTTCGTATTGGCGTTCGATTTGAATGAGAACCTCAAGTTTAAGATCCAATCATCCCCCACGTCTGAAATAATAGCATTCGCCAAGTCGCGTCAAAATCAGAGAGGTCAATTTGGTATGCGTTCGTTGTTAGGTCAATATATAAAGTGGGACAAAATTCTTGATCAGTTACATTTGCGTATCAATCAAATCTGTACGTGTATATTTTGTTGTGAACTTCAAATGTCACACATTTTTCGTGTAAAAGCATATAAGACATTTGGACATTAGCGCAAGAGTATTTTGACATTACTCTGTAATATCTGAGGTGACGTATCTGATTTTCTATTATCGGGATTTCAATTGGCTTTTCGTTATGCATCATTCTCTGTCCCTCTCCCTCTCTCACTCGCTCTATTTCTCACTCTCTCTCTCTCTAAACTAATTCCTTATGTGTCTCAAACAGCCTGACGTTGACTGCTGTGATGTGGTTTCTAATGAGTTGGGAGCAGAACTGTCAAAGGGCCTTCAAAGAACACACAATCAGGTACATCTCGTACCGATCAATCTTTGGCTATGTTTCACCAAGGTATGATGGACTAAATTGCATGTAGTTAAGACTAAACACAATCTACAAAACAACATACTGTAAAGACCTCGCTCCCCAGTTTTGTTGTTATTTCATTATGGGACATTCTACATCGTGCTCATTTAGCTCCGTGTACTTCGATACTTGTAGGATTTGCCTGATAACCTGTATTATTGTGGTGCCTATAGTAGTGCTAGTTAGTTAGTTAGTTAAATACTTATTTATTTATTTATTTATTTTTTATTTGGTCGGTCGGTCGGTTCGTTTGTTTGTTTGATTGGTTGGTTGGTTAGATAGTTAGTGTTGTTTTAAGGGGCGGAACAAGGAGGCTTAGTGTGTGTATTTTGATTGAGACTAAGATTAGGAAGGAGATAGCCGTGGCCTTAAGTAAGGATCATCCCATCATTTGCCTAAATTAGAAGTGGAGAACTACAGAAAACCACTTCTAAGATGAGTGAGGGGGAAATCGAACTCATATCTTCTCAGTTCTGCCTCTCGAGTCTTAGTGTACCCCGCTCCAACCCTCAAACGGGAATTACTCTTCTTGTCAGAGCTGGAAATCGAACCAAGGTGTGTCAAGTATGGAACATAAATTGACAGTAGCCACAACCTACTGTAAACAAGAAACATTGTTCGGTTCGTCACTGCAAAATATTAAGGGAGCTGCTAACAGGTTGTTGTAACTGCTAACGCTCACTACCAGGCAGGGCGCACCCCACTGTGCTGTCGATATTACCGATGCTGCGGAAGTACGGCCTCAATAGCACCACATGAAGCATGCACAGGACGAATCTACTAGCGTCATTATGCACTCAGTGAACCACATTACATCGCCTTCCGGACTGTTATGCTCACAGTTACACGCCATAATGTCGTTTCTGCTCTGCAATTAAATTAAAGTGCAGCCTAACACAAAATGTCTAGCATTACCGACCACCTCGTAGTGCAATGGCTAGCCTTCTAGGCTTCATATCCCGGCTCAGCCAAGAAATTTAATTCTGGTCTGAGGGCTGGAATGGGGTACACTCAGCCTTATGAAGCAAAACTGAGAAGAGGTGGATTCGATTCCCACCTTGGCTACCCTAGAAGTGACTTGCCGTGATTTACCATTTTTTCTCCAGGCAAATGCCGCGATACCTAACTTAAGACAACGGTCGCTTCTTTCCCAATCCTCAACTCACACTGATACAGACATGACAGTAACACAGGTTATCAGACTTTTATTTATTTATTTATTTATTTATTTATTTATTTATTTATTTATTTATTTATTTATTTTTACCTCACAAGGCTTTGTGTAGCCCGTTCCAGCCCTCAGACCAGAATTAAGTTTCTTGGAAGAGCAGGGAATCGACCTCGGACCTCCGCGGTGACAGCCACTAAGCAACGAGGCGGTCCCAACTACTGGGGACCAATATGATTAGGAAGTCAACAGAACGAACGGTTTCCCTGTAAATTGTGCCACAATACCTCGTCACGGAAGGAGTTACTAATGAAGTGAATAAATGAGGTCACGACGCTCAGCTATGAATAAAACGACTAATGATGATGACCTCATAGCCACCCAATGCTGGCCAAACGGGAATTCTCGATACTACATTACCGGAAATAGCCGTTCCGAAACCGACATTTCCTTCCTTCATTCTCGCCAGCAAGACCCATTGGAACTGGGCAGTTGTTTTCCCGCCCCTAATGTAGGTTTTCTGTCGAGATCACAGCCAAATACGGAAGAGAACACTGTGCTACTCGTTTCCATTCCCGTTCTTAAAGCACTGTCCGAATCTGGAGGGGAATCTTTGAGCCTTAGAATACCCATTTTATTCTCAAGGAATATGCACGTTTAAATTTTCCTATTTTTCATTGGCATAGCCAAATGAAATCCCTAGTTTTCGGTATTATTCTCTGTAGTCACGGAGGGATTGACGCCAGATTCTCAGCGCGGGACTGAGCAGCCAGTGAGTCTCCTATGAAACAGACTCAAGTCCCTGTGGGTACAGAAGGCAGTAACAAACCTACAGGCAAGTGTTGTGTTTGGTCAGAATATACATTTGTGACTTCATTTTGAAGCTGTTCACTGTCAAAGTATGGATACCTTTTCATCAATACACTCAACTTAAGTGAAGGAAAGACTGATTTGTAAGTAGGGAAAAACGAAGAAAATGGTCTTGATTTTAAATACACTATTTATTTATTTAGCGTATGGCTTTTAGTGCCGGGAGCGTCCGAGGACATGTTCGGCTAGCCAGAGGCTGTAGCTGCTCCGTCAAATACTGTACTTTTGAATAACCCTGTATACCTACACCAATCATCATTCAGTAGCCCAAAACGCCTAAGCGTTTGATTTCTGTCAATAACACAAAGACATGCCGATACAGACGCTTCAATTTTATCTGTATAAATATTGCTTCTCGGAATATACCCCCACGTTTACTATGTGCGCTCGTAAAGCTCCACCCTGGACTTAGAGCTTAGATTAGGAAAGATACTTCAGAACTTTTCTGGAATTAGTGAGGTGAATCCAGAGGTAACTATACTCCGAATAGTTACTGTCAGCTCGGGGAACTCCAAACGAAGTAGCCCTACAGTCAGACACTCTTACCATCTGAACAATCCCAGAAAGAGTCGAATATCGTATTACTTCCTAACAGCATTGAAAGTATATCAGTCAGATTTCGATAAAACTATCTGGGGAACAAACTCGCTTAAGTGATAAAGCGACCGCACCCCTTCTTTCTCAAGTCTCAACTTTCTAAGTCTCGATTGATCTCGGCTTTAATTACCTCCAAATTTTAACTAAAAAGTTTGAACTCTTAAAAGTGTTTTATTTTTTGAATTACAGAAAACCAGGATGGAGATATCAGCCAGGCGGTTGTAGAGTATCAAATCAAAGGTGGCATATTGATGATAGAGGTCTGTAACCAACTTCTTCAGTCCCTTATCACAACAATCTGACAGGGGCGTGGTGGCGCAGCGGTCAAGCTGTTGGCCTCTCACCAAGGTGGACCGGGTTCGATTCCCGGTCAATGAATGAGAGATTTTCGATGTGAAATGCCATGACCTGTGGTTCAGATTCTACGTTAAAAGGAAGTCCCGTGGCTCATGATCTCAAGATTAACGGTCACGTTAAACTACAACTTCCTTCCTTTTTACAACAATCTGACAGAAGAAAATATCGCTCTATTAAGCCACCTGCATGGCCTTTACTCGTATTGACGTAAAAGTAAAACTACTTAGAAGCCAGATGTAGACTGTAAATCTAGTGGATAGTCACTGAATATACATTCCCCGTGCAATCGCAACCATAGACCTGACTTTGCATTTCAACACTGTCACCCCAAGTGACCAAAATTGAAACCGTGGCCACATTTTAGACAAGTTAGTGATTATATCATATCCAAAGGATGAATGAGTCCTCAAGTTACAAAACTCGTTTAATCCACTTGTAAATAAGAATAATTTTTACGAGAAATGTTTCTCTGAACTTTGCCTAACGTATATTTTGTGTTTGTAGTTTTCTACTTTTTGCTTTGCGTTATTGGTTTTTGGTTTTGTGTTTGCTTTGTGCTTTTGCTTTTGAAATTTACTTTTTGCTTTTCTTTCTTGGTATTGTGTTTGTTTTCTGCTTTTGCTCTTTTGAATTTTGCTTTTTGCTTTATGTTTCTTGTTTTTTCTGCTTTTTTTTGTTCGAATTTTGCTTTTTGCTTCGTCTTTTTTTTGTTTTGTGTTTGTTTTCTGCTTTTGCTGTCTTTGAATTTTGTTTTTTGCTTTGTGTTTGTTGTTGTTTTTTTCTGTTTTTGCTTTTGTGATTGAATTTTGCTTTTTGCTTCGTGTTTTTGTCTTTGGTTTTGTGTTTGTTTTCAGGAAAATCAAAATAAAAGACAACAAAAAACAAAATAAACAAAAAAATCGAAATAAAAGAAAACAAAATAAAATAAAACAAAATAAACAAAACAAAATAAAACAAAAACAAAATAAAACAAAACAAAAAATAAAACAAAACAATTTAAAACAAAATAAAAAGATTTAAAGTAAAGCAAAAAAAAAAAAAAGTAAAATAAAAAATTTAATAAATAATTTTACGACATGATCCTTATTCACACGTGGATTAAACGAGTTTTGCAACTGGACGACTCTAATAGTAACCATAAATAACCTACATGTACCACAAATGGTTCAGGGTAAAACTTCCCCTGGCTCACATTCGACGATACGATGCGATGGCGCTTTTGTGTGGTATACTGAGTACCAAGTTTCAATCAGGTATCAACCCCCTGTGTGCCTATGAACACATTTCGCTAACTAGCGCATGAAATCTCCGTATAATGTTTGCTGTTTATACATTGCAATCGTTGTTGTAATTTGCCAATGTGATAACGACCAGTTGCGTTGACAACATATCGATGTCATGGACTGATAACCTTGGTGTTGTATTGGCAAAAGAAAAAGCGGGGGCATTATTTAGTAAAAAGGGAAAAAAGATCCTGGTAGATACGAGTAAATCTATGTAGGCCTATTACACTCCCGATGCGTCATGTAAGTTGTCTACACCCCAGGCGCTTTGAACTGCGAACGTGAATATTACAATCAGGCTATTGAGTGGACTATTGCCACACTCATCGACGTGGTTATTTGCTAACAAGAAACTCTTCCTCCACTGTTTTCACAAAATTGTTGTTGTTAGTTCATTTCAGGAACATGTTGGTCATCAGCACCGTATAATTTGGAGAGTGTTAGATTTGTCTGGGTTTCTGTGATCACTGTAGTGGTGTGTATAGCAGTAATGTTCAGGGATTAGGACTTGAAATAAGGTACCATTCTGACATTTGCTTGTGCGGAAGAAGCACACTCAGGTTGGACGAGGTCAGCACCGTAGTGCAGCGCCTCATCGCAGTCGTGAAGTTCATTCAACGTAAACGTCTAAACCATGGGAGAATTTGACTGGCAAACTGAGAGATCGCAAGAATTTTATTCGGTTAACTGCCTCCAGAAATCACATCTCCCCAAGTCATTTCGAATGCATTGTGGTAATTAATTGCTGATTGTAACCATCATATACACCCTCTGTCTGAAAAGTTCGGTGAATGGGTCTATATTACGAACGGATTGTTGGCTTACCTAAAACAGCCGTTACTATCCTTCGAAGTAATCCCCGTGGATGGTTATGCACTTCTGAGAACGGCTGTACAAGTCCTGGCATAGTCTTCCTGAGGGATAGCCTTCAGTTGAGTCGTCACATTACGTTGGATGTCCGAAATGTCCGAAAACCTCTGGCCCCTCAGGGCTTTTCGGCGATCCTGGACCCCGATACTCCAAACTTTGACGCTTGCCTTCGAGGTTGTACCTCAGGCACCAGATCTCGTCACCCGTGACGATGGTTTTCAGGACCATTCCATTCCACGGAATATGTATCCTTCTCACTGCCACCCGTTGAACAGGTTTGCGCGTTAGGTTGCATAAATTAACCCTTCTCACTGCCGCCCGTCTATCAGGTGTGCAAGGCAGGTTGCATAAATTCACGCTTCTCTCTTGCTTTCAATTAAGAGTTTTGACCACCCAAACTGAAGGCTATTCCTAAAGAATACTATGCCAGGAGTTCCCAGGACTTGTTCAGTCGTTCTCAGAAGTGCATAACCATCCACGGGGATTACTTCGAAGGACAGTAACGGATGTTTCAGGTAAGCCAACAATCCGTTCGTAATATAGTACATTCACTGACCTTTCAGACAGAGGGTGTATCATGATTACTGTGAAAATTGAGTGTCGAAATGTGTGTTATGAAATCAATTTTGTAATCGATGTAGAGAAGTAGAGGAAATATTTTTGATATAATTAGAAATGTTGTGACCTTGAAGAAGTAAATATGATGACAGAAACCGTTATACAGTAGAGACTAAACGCTATTTCAGGAACACCGGTGTTTGGAAGGATGTTTTGAAAACAATGATATTACTGTAGCACCTGCCTTATACGGAATCGAATGGGACTCGCACATTTTTTCGTTATACATAGGTTTCCGGTTAACGGAGGTATATCCATGCTAATATAATTAAACCGTTTACGTGCATGTCATGGACATACCGTGAAAAACTAAAATCTTGTACAGTACATTCCTTGTTCAATGTTCAATTTACATATTGCTGCTGCGAATTCATATAATATTTACCCCTGGCACTACAGCTCATGAAGGGCCTAGGCCTACCAAGCAACCGCTGTCCAGCCATTTGGCATGCAGAAATTAGGGTGATGCGTTGTCAGCGCATCGGGTTCCCTCGGCCGTTAATATTGGTTTTCGAGACCGGGGCGTTGCCTCACTGTCAGACAGCTACTCAATTGTCCTCAGGAGGCTCAGTGCACTCCGTTCCAGCCCTCATGTCAGTTTCTAAAATCCCTGACAGAGCCGTGAATCGAACCCTGGGTCTCCGGGTGAGGGGCAGGCGCGCTACCCCAAAACCACGGGGCCAGCACGCATTCTTACAATGTTGTATTACTTTTACTATCGTGATAAGATCAAGTTCAATTCTTGCTTTCGAAGACATATTGACTAGTGCCGTAGTATGTCAGTAATTGAAGATGTGGAGTGCTCAGTTAAAAACTGAATTCTATGTTGATTCACAAGGGCCAAGATAAAGACAGTCATTTGTTGATTGACACCTCATTAACCCTTCGCACTCAAATTTGTTCAGCTGGTCACGTTCCTAATTATTTTTAGCCTACTTTCGATTTTTGCAAAAAATGAAAGTAGACTTATGAGATCAACACAGGGCGAAAAAAGTGTGTCTGTCTGTGTGTGTGTATGTGTGTGTGTGTGTGAGTCTGTGTGTGTGTATGTGTGTGTGTGAGTCTGTGTGTGTGTGTGTGTGTGTGTGTGTGTGTGTGTGTGTGTACTCTGAATGTCTCTCCCCCCCCCCCCTATCAATTCGAACACGGTGAATGCGAATTGAACGAAATTTGGTACAAAGGTAGCACTAGCAAAGGGCACCTCAGTGTCATGTTTTATATCGCCGCCATCTTGACGGAAACGTAATGGCGGCCACACAAATGTTCAAAGCTTAATTCAAATTACGACTAACCTAATCATCCGATCTCTACCAAATTTTGCAACAACATACCTTTGTGGGGGGAGCATCCTCTGACCAAACCAATAGGCCATCACCATAATAGTTTGCGGATGGCGGCCATCTTTGTGTGAAATTCGATTCCCCCTATTAATTCAAACACGGTGCAACCGAATGGAACGAAATTTGGTACAGAGGTAGTACTAACAAAAGGCACCTCAGTGTCATGTTTTATATCGCCGCCATCTTGACTGAAACGTAATGGCGGCCACATAAATGTTCAAAGCTTAAATCAAATTACGACTAACCTAATCATCCGATCCCTACCAAATTTTGCAAAAACATACCTTTATAGAGGAAGCATCCTTTGACCAAATGACTAGGTCATTAGCCTAATAGTTTGTGGATGGCGGCCATCTTTGTGTGAAAATCAATTCCCCTATTAATTCAAACACGGTGAAACCGAATGGAACGAAATTTGGTACAGAGGTAGCACTAGCAAAGGGCACCTCAGTGTCATGTTTTATATCGCCGCCATATTGACAGAAACGTAATGGCGGCCACACAAATGTGCAAAGCTTAAGTTAAATTACGACTAACATAACCATCCGATCTCTACCAAACTTTGCAACAACATTCCTTTATGGAGGGAGCATCCTTTGACCAATCTAATAGGTTATTAGCCTAATAGTTTGCGGATGGCGGCCATCTTTATGTCAAAATTGATTCCCCCTATTAATTCGAACACGGTGGAACCGAATGAACGAAATTTGGTACAGAGGTAGCACTAGCAAAGGGCAACTCAGTGTCATGTTTTATATCGCCGCCATCTTGACTGAAACGTAATGGCGGCCACACGAATGTTCAAAGCTTAAATCAAATTACGATTAACCTATTCATCCGATCTCTACCAAATTTTGCAACTACATACCATTATGGAGGGAGCATCCTATGACCAATCTAATAGGTCATTCGCCTAATAGTTTGCGGATGGCGGCCATCTTTGTGTCAAAATGGATTCCCCCTATTAATTCAAACACGGTGAAACCGAATGGAACGAAATTTGATACAGAGATAGCACTAGCAAAGGGCATCTCAGTGTCATGATTTATATCGCCGCCATATTGACAGAAACGTAATGGCGGCCACACAAATGTTTAAAGATTAAATCAAATTACGACTAACATAACCATCCGATCTCTACCAAACTTTGCAACAACATACCTTTATGGAGGGAGCATCCTTTGACCAATCTAATAGGCCATTAGCCTAATAGTTTGTGGATGGCGGCCATCTTTATGTCAAAATTGATTCCCCCTATTAATTCGAACACGGTGGAACCGAATGAACGAAATTTGGTACAGAGGTAGCACTAGCAAAGGGCACCTCAGTGTCATGTTTTATGTCGCCGCCATCTTGACGGAAACGTAATGGTGGCCACACCAATGGTCAAAGCTTAAATCAAAATACGATTAGCCTAATCATCCGATCACTAGCAAATTTAGCAACAACATACCTTTATGGAGGGAGCATCCTTTGGCCAAACTAATAGGTCATCAGCCTAATATTTTGCGGATGGCGGCCATCTTTGTGTGAAAATCGATTCCCCTTATCAATTCGAACACGGTGAAATCGAATGGAACGAAATTTGGTACAGAGGTAGCACTAGCAAAGGGCACCTCAGTGTCATGTTTTATATCACCGCTATCTTGACGGAAACGTAATCGCGGCCACCCAAATGTTAAAAGCTAAAATGTAATTACGACCAACCTAATAATCTAGTCTCTACCAAATTTTGCAACACCATATCTTTATGTGGGAAACATATTCGGACCAAACTGCAAGAACATCAGCCCAATAGTTTGCAGATGGTGGCCAAGTATGTGTGCAAATCGATTCCCCCTATCAATTCAAACACGGTGAAACCGAATTGAACGAAATTTGGTACAGAGGTAGCACTAGCAAAGGGCACCTCATATTCATGTTTAATATCCCTACAGCACGTTGTATTTCAACAAGCTACTAAAACCAACATTCAATCATACTCCTTGAAAAGGACAAAGAGTTATAACAATACCCATGCATTTAGGAGAAAGTAGGCTATATGTTCTTTACTGAACATCTTGTTTATAGTTCTAATGTTTATAACATACCAGTAGTGTCCCATTCAATGTTTCGTTCGTTGAAATATCTATAGTGGAAAGAGACTAACCAGGTGGCGGTTGGAAATGTGAAGTCAAAGTATGCGGGAACTTTATAAAATCAGCATGAGAAGACTTGTAGGTTGCCCAGTCAGAACTGTCATTGGCTGATGAACTAGAGACTTTTTCAACTTCAGAATCGATATTTCTGAAGCACCTGATACTCAATTCCTAAAACAAGCTCCGAAAAACAATCATCTTCACTTAAATACAAATCATTTACAATCGCTCTCCTTCTTCATTTGCGTGCGGCTACTGTTGCGCCTTTTGGATATAAACATAGCGCTCTAGATAGGTTCTGCGGATTGCCTGCCTAAATTATCCTAAGAATTATGTTCAGAAGGCCATGGAGTCCCTAAATTCTAAGTAGATATTGACCAAGAATCGCGAGTTGCTGTTAAAACTCTCTAATGTTGGAGTAAACATGATGTCGGAATGGTTCCGACATATGAGATTAAAAAGTTAAAGTGAGCATTGGGAAAGGTTTGGGGAACAGGAAAATGACAACTAGCCGTACATTATTTAGATTAAGTTATTTACGCCCCGGAATACTGTTAAAATTATTCATGCTTTTGGGATAATGCCGTGTGAAAAATAAATAAATCTCTATACATTTCGAAAAGAGGCAAGGTTCCTCTCAAAACGTACAGAGTTTTAAATTTTATTTTCACACAGCAATTCCCAAAGGCCCGAATAATTTTCATAACTAGTTACCTCCGTAGCGTAGCGGTTAGCATGGTTAGCTGCCACCCCGGAGGTACTGGTTTCGATTCCCGGCTCTGCCACGAAATTTGAAAAGTAGTATGAGGACTGGAACAGGGTCTACTCTCCCTTGGGTGGTCCAAATGAGTAGAGGGGGTTCGATTCCCACCTCAGCCATCCTCGAAGTGGTTTTCCGTGGTTTCCCATTTCGTCTTCGGGCAAATATCTGGATTGTATCTACTGTAAGGCCACAGCGGCCTCCTTCCCTGTTCCTTGCCTATCCATCCCAATCTTCCCTTCCCTTCCCATCCCTTGCTTTGCAGGCGAGGCAGCAAGAGCAAAAGCTTAAATTGTTGGACTGCACAACCCTTATTAGAAGTTATGAATTGGCTACGAGAATACATCATGGTCGTTACCATATAGAATCTTTCTGCGAGAGAAATTAGTACCACTCATCCAAAATATCCAACCACTTCAGAATTTTTAAACAGCAAAGTAGCATACGTGCAAATGTTCTTGTTAATTTTTCATTTAAAACTTTGAGATACCGTGGTCATCAACCCCGTGTATTTGAGTATGTATGGGCGTGATGGCGCAGCGGTCAAACTGATTGCCCCTCATCAAGACGTCCGGCTCGTGGTGCAGTGGCTAGTATTCTTGGCTGTCACTCCCGGCTTTGCAAAGAAGGCTGCCTTTTGTTGCTGTGAGAAGCTGCGGAAACGACTGGACTGTGTCTACTCTACCCTCGCAACTTGTATCGTCTATTGAAACTTCTATATGGAGGTGATAAGTAATAATAATAGTAATGTTATTGGTTTTACGTCTCTTTTAACAACTGCGGCTTTTAGAGACACCGGGGTGCCGGAATATTGCCCCGAAGGGGATCTTTAACGTGCCAGTAAACCTACTGACACGGCTCCCTCGCATTTGCGCACTCTCAAATGCCAACTGTCTGCGCCAGGTTTGATCCTACAACCTTGGACACAGCAGGCGAGAACGTTGCCGCTGAGCCACGCAGCCAGCCCTTAGGCCGGTTACATACACGGCGGAATTTTCCGAGCGGATACATTAATGTCGCTGGCGTTCCAACAGTAGCCCATTGAAGTACATTAGAGCTTACACATTAGACGGAAAAAATACCGATCGGTCAGTTTGCCGTTGGCGGTAGCTGTGCAGCCGACGGGTGCCACTGGAGCCGACGGAAGTTTTACCGCCATCTTGAACTATCCCTACGTGACCTGCCTCAACACTTCAAAAAACGTGTAGAAAGTGCCAACATCATATCTCCTTTCATTAATTGCATGAACCCAAATAAGTGGACTTTTTCTTCTCCTTTTCAATCGACGACGAAATAACAATAACGACAGAAGCTGCTCTCCGTTTATCTCAAACTACACAAGCAATCAATAATTTGAACTTCTGAGGAAGTGAGTTGGTTTCAGAACCTACACAGAAACTACTCGCACTACAGCGACGGAAAAGTTTCTTCCCAGCGGAGACGGTTAAATCTCCGACCAAAAATATCCGCTCAGAAAAATCCGCCGTGTGTGTAACCGGCCTTAGGAGGCGATACGCTGAGGGAGACTAGACTGTGGTTCTCGCAACACAACGATGTGCTACAAGTATGCGATGTAGTGCAAAATACACTACCCTTGAGGTGGTCTGGGCAGGGTGTATCAAGAATCCACTGATGAGCATGACTTGGTGCACCTTGGTGAAACCTGCAACAGACATGGCAAAAACCTAGATTTTTTATGGAGTTTACAAATTATTATTATTATTATTAAGTCTCAAACTCCCTTATGTAATAAATTGTGAGCCCCTTGGCGGACAGGCTAGCGTGTTAGCGCTGTGATGTGATACAGATGTCAGAGCCGCTCCCGCATACCTAGAGGCATCATCATGATAAGTTAATGTGTGTCACAAGTGTAGAGAGGCTCTCCTCTTCCTCCAAAAGCGCTCACTTCTAAGCGGATTACTTCGCTATTCTCCATCCTTACGTCTGCTGCTTAAGTCACTATAGTCTCCTTTGAAATATTTCCACCATCACTACTACTACTACTATTTTCAAAGGAGAAATTAACTGAACATGATAGTAAAATTTGTATTTTAAGTTAAGTTTTTAAAATAGTTAGGACTGTACTAGATGTATTAAATGTAGCAAGAACAAATATATTGGCTTTCACGGCCCGTGAAATATACCATCGTTTGGAAGCCTTTATAGGGAGGTGAAAGGCTGCTTGAGCGTTTAGCTCTCGCAGTTAAGAGGCGCACATGCGCTTCATAAGAAGGGAGGTAGTGCACAATTCGTTACACTTGTGAGGGCCCGGGCGAGGACACCAAGAGCCTGCTGATAAGTCAGCTTGGTGTTCCTAGGCGAAACCCCACACAAGACCCACAGAAACTTAGAAAAATTGCTGTTTTAATGATGAAAATCCACAGCCTGCTTCCAGTCTCCGACCGGGTCAGGAATGGAATGAATGAAGCCCCCCATCTAGCGGCGAGGATATGAAGTGTGCCAGCTGACGAGGCCTGACGCACTCCTCTGGGGCAATGAGTAAATGAATGACAGATGAAATGAAATGATAGTGGAGAGTGTTGCTGGAATGAAATTTGGACAGGGAAAACCGGAGTACCCGGAGAAAAACCTGTCTGCCTCCGTTTTGTCCAGCACAGATCTCACATGGAGTGACCGGTATTTGAACCATGGACCCAGCGGTGAGAGGCCGGCGTGCTTCCGCCTAAGCCACGGACGCCTGCTGTTTTTTTTAATAATAATAATAATAATAATAATAATAATATATTTCTTTAGAATAGTTAAATGGTCCCCTACTGATATGTAATAGATATGTAGGAAAATAGGAACATTTTTAAACCAAACGTCGAATACACCAGTTCAAATATTAGCATTCATGTCTCGTTACTGAGTGTGACGTTGGTAAACATATTTATTTTTAAATACGTACAATAATATTAATAATAATAGCAATAACATTTCTATCATTCGTTCTCAGTGTACCGAAGGAACGTTAACTTTTATCTTGAAAAAAAAATGGTAAATATGGATTCCTCATCTAGTGGTGAAGAAAATTATTTTGAGAAGGCCAAGAATATTTAGAGTTTTAGACCTAGAGTTGATTATAGTTATATTGAAGAAACATACAAATGTAATGAAAAGAACAGGTTGGAATAGTCTGAAGGTATCAGCTAAAAAGTGGCATTCTGTGATGTACAGAACTGGCTCTACCATGATGAGAAATTAAATAGAGTTTGCGACACTCTGTTTTTGTATTGTAACGAGGTATCCAACTCCTTTGCTCCACCTACGTCTGATTCTTATGTTAGCTTTGGAGTCTCTACGGAACAATGAATATATTGGTTCAGAAACTACTGAGGGCAACAAACTCCCTCTGCCTGTGTTGGAGTATTGCTCAGTGGTTTGTAATGATATTACAGAAACGTTTAACATCAACATTCAACGAGAATTCCTGTGTTAGATTCATCCTTAATGTACGCAGAGATGAGCATATCACACTATACTTCATTCAGCTTCAATGGCTTAATTTAAATGACCGAAGATTACTGGCTATAGCAATTTTTACTATCAAGTTAAACACAAGTCCCCACCATATCTATAGGTATAATCACTTTTCCCGTGAGAAGGACGTTCATGGTCGATGTAATACGTTCACACAAGTCACGATGCAGATACCTCACCATCGTACGGCCAAATGCAATGAATCATTTATGTGTAGTGCATCACGCATTTATAATCAGTATAAATTGTATATATATGAGAATACTATTCGTTTAGTACTCAATAGACCTTACCAGTGCATTAATGTAGCGCTATAAGTAACAATAAAAGATAATTACGAAATCGTGGCAAGTATATCATGATTTTAGATACTTAATTTTAGTGTAGTTTTAGTGTAGACCAGCAGAAGTACTCGTTCTTCGAACGGTGTTCGGTGTTAACACCAGACATTATCAATTGAGCTACAATGGTTAGCGGTTTGTCATTCCTTCATAAGTTTATCAGAACGAAGTTAGTTTTCTGGGAATATCACACACACTGTTAATTTAAGGGCCTTAAAATGTGGTTTTCGGAGACCCTTTATAGACTCTCGAATTTTATGTCTCACATTGAGAAGCAACATACAGTATACTTTGGTCGTCCTTCTAGGATAATTTTTATATTTCGCCTATTTTAGCATGTATTTTGAGAAGTTGTTCCCTATATCCACCTACCTACTGTATGAAAAGTTCAATGAAGAGTTTTATAAATTTTACGATGCACCAAGCATCCGAACACGAGTACATAAAGATACACAGAAAGACAGACAGACAATTCTATTCTACAACATATCAGCCAAATATCCAAATATGGGTATATCTACCACACAGTATCAAACAAAATCATCCTTACGATGAACCCGTATGTCGACAAAAAAAAAGATTAGTTAAAATGTGTTCTCAAACTAAATTCACCTAACGTGTACTTCCTGACGTGACATAGAATTGAAAGCCTTGTAGACGAAACGCAATACACGTCACATAAAAAATGACCCTCTACGTTGTGTTAGGTCCCCATACACAGGAAGACCCATTTCATAAGTTATGAAGGCTTGTGGTGCATGAAAATTCAGGTTCTTTAGCCTCAAATGGCCCAAATTCCTAAAAGCCGCAAAAAATGCAGATTCAATTCAGGAATTTCTGAAAATAATGTTGCTTTTTGGAGATATAATAGATCTTCTGTACTATATGTCACACGTGAAAATTGCGTAAGAAATTTCTAGGTAACCCCTCGACACCCTTAATTGCATTGATGAATTATACAATCTAAGTTGGTTCCATGATAACCTTATAGCCATTTGCAAACTTTCACAGAAATGTAATAAATGGAGTGGCATTGCTTCTTACAGAAATAGATGGAAAGTTGCATGTCAACCCTTGAGATAATGTTATCATGGTTACCGACTTGCATTCCTTCATTAGTTTGTTAAATTAAATTAATTTAAATTAGTTTTCTGGGAATATCTCTGAAACTGTTGGTTTTAGAGCATTATAATGTAGTTTTCGAAGACCCTTTAGGGGCCCCAAGTTTTGTTTCTGGCACCGAGGGTCTTTGTCACGTCGTTTTACGCCATAATATAATACTTATAATAATAATAATAATAATAATAATAATAATAATAATATAAAGGGTTAGGAATATAATATACCTGCCGTACCACACCCGCAGGTGTAAATCGCGTGAAAGAATTCTAGAGTACCCCTTGACCCCCTTAAGGGTATTATACGTATTGATGAATTTTACAGCTTAATTTTGTTCGGTGATAACCTTCTAGCCGTTTGCAACCTTTCACACTAATGTAATTAATGGATTTGCATTGCGTCTTACAGCAATAGATGGACCTATGAGATTCTGTTGCCATGGTTACCGGCTTGCATTTTTTCATTAGTTTATTAAATGAAATTAGTTTTCTGGGAATATCTCAAAAACGGTTCGTTTTAGGACCTAAAATGTGGTTCGAGTTTTGTCTCTCACATTGAGGGGCTGAAAATGAGTTCTGTCTCGTCCTCCTACGCCTATTCCAGCATGAATTTTAAGGGGGTATGCCCCCTTTTATGAGAGGTACGGAGAAGAGCTGCATCAATGATTAGTGTCGTGCCTCTGATGGATATGTGTACCAAATTTTACGTTGAAACACCCAGCCGTTCTCGAGTTATAAGGGAACAAAGTTGTCCACAGACAAACAAGCAAACAAACAGACAGACAAAAAATATTTTCGCGCGCATCCATCATAAAATAGTCTGAAACGCGTAAATAACTCAAATTTCCGTAGAAATTCAGAAGAAACAGACAAACTTTCATTTATATAGAGAGATATACTGCACCGCTCGGCGTTGACCGTGTTTTATAGGGTTTACTCGCTAACCGTTGGATATACACGAAAAGTGACCTTTCGGATAGAAAATTAAATTTTAAAGCTCACATGTGCTATCAAAAGTTTGCTGTAGCATGAAATGGAAATATGAAATTTTGAAACCAAAGGGTGTAGTGACGTCACTAAAATAGTCACCATTTTTAGCCTACTTTTCACATTTTGCAAAAATGAAGAAAAAGTAGACTTATGAGATCGGGCAAATGTCTGTCTGTCTGTCTGTCTGTCTGTCTGTCTGTCCTTCTGTCTGTCTGTCTGTCTCCTAAACGGCTGCAGCAATCGAAACAAAATTTGGTAGGAGTAAAGATCTATACCTGAATATCTCACGACCATATTTGAAAATGATGTCAGTGCTACCAACTGCTGAAAAATCGCAATTGAAATTTGAGCTCCATGTTGGATATCTTGGAAGATATGAATAGGAGCTATTTCAAAATTGGCACACGTATAGATAATAATATTGCAGTTTAATTTCCAGGAGGCCATACATGGCAGTGTTGCCAAAATGATAATAAGCCTGCTGATAGGTCCAAATTTTAAATGCATACAACTTCTACACTATCAATTGGATTTCAACCAAATTTCGTTTTTTTTCTTTTTTTTTTTTTTGTTTTTTTTTGTCGTGTGGCCTCCTGTCGAGGCCGAGTGCAGGTCTTTCTATTCGACGCCCGTGGGCGACCTGCGCGTCGGGATGAGAGATGGCCTGTCAGAAGGTACTGTCCCAGCATTTGCCTGGTATTGAAAATGGGGAAACCACGGAAAACCATTTCAAGGACAGCCGATGGTGGGACTCGAACCCACGCGTCTACCGAGTCAGCAGAGAGCTTGGCCCCATGGCCTAACGCAGCGCTTTAGCCTGCGTAGCCACTACTGTCGGTATTTCGTATGTAATATGTGTACATAAACAGATATGACTGAGCGTATTCTTAAGAGCCACCAGGGCTGCAACTGTTATTAAATGCTCTCAATTTTTAAAAATTCAAATATCTGAAAGTATGCAAGCCGACAGCTTTAAACTATGCATACGTATAGTACCTGACATTCTATATTAATTTGGAGTAACTTATATACGTCAGTGCTACCAACATGATTCTAAGCCTGCTGATAGGTCCAATTTTAAAATGCACGTAACTTCTATACTAACTAATGGATTTCATTCAAAATTGACACAACAATAGATCATATTATTTCAGATCATTTCTGACCAATACATGTGTAACATTGTTGCCAACATGATTTTACGCGTGCTGTTACACTGACCGGCAGAAAAAGTGGAACAGTTAAAAAAGTAATGTAAAAAGTATAAAATTAGCCATGAAAAAGATGCAATCACATTTCAAAAGCTTTTCGCGCATTAGAACATGCATCTGAAACATCTGTGAATAGAAATTGAAAATATGACATTTCTTAGGGTGGTTTATTACCCCCAATCTTCGATGAACCTATCTTAATGGTTTTATGGCGGGAAGTGCACTGTAAGCGCTTAAGGTTTATGAGTGTTGTCGCTCGCTTATTGTTATTCTAGGGATAGCAAGTGGCATTTGTTGAACACCTGGGAACCATTGTCATACATTTTAGTAGGTTATCCATGTGCAGTTCACCCTAAAACATGCCTCTTAGCCGTGAAGGAGCTGCACATGCAGTTGCATTGTTGGAGGATGGCCGCAGCTACCGTTATGTTGCTGAGGTCATTGGATCATCTCTCGGTAGCATTCACCGTGCAATGCAACGTTACAGAGAACTCCAAACATACGACAGGAGACGAGGGTCAAGCCGTAGAAGAAGCACAAGTGCCAGGGATGACAGATTTCTCACCCTGCAAGTTCTGCGTGATCGCCATACCACAGCAGTCCAGGCACGAAATCAACTGGAAAATGTCAGAAATGTGAGAATGAGTGAGCGAACAGTAAGAAGAAGGTTTGAAGAAGCTCATCTTTCGTCCCGGAGACCTGCACGTGGACCCGTACTCGAACGACATCTCAGAGAGTCGCGTCTTCGCTTCGCAAGGCAGCATCTGGGATGGACCCACGAGCAGTGGGCCTCTGTTTTCTTCACTGACGAGAGTCGCTTTAACTTTAGATCTCTTGATGGAAGAGAAAGAGTGTGGAGAAGGCGAGGGGAGAGGTACAGCCCTGTTGCTTTCTCCTCCAGGACTCCATTTGGAGGTGGCTCGGTTATGGTGTGGGGTGGCATCAACGTTATGGTCCGCAAGAGTTGGTGTGCATCGATCATGGGACGCTCAATTCCCAAAGGTTCATCGAAGAGATCCTGATGAACCATGTGATGCCCTTTGCGCCTTTCGTTGGTCAGAATTTCATGCTGATGCAGGATAATGCCCGCCCTCATACTGCTCGCTGTGTTGTACAATATCTGCAGGAAGTGGGGATTCAAACCCTGGACTGGCCAGCTCGTAGTCCTGACTTGAACCCGATCGAACATGTATGGGATATGCTTGGAAGGAACCACAGACTGCGTGACCACACCACCTTGGCACAACTGAGAACATCGCTGCTGGAGGAATGGGATCGCATCCCGGCAGATGCCATTCGACGAGTTGTGAACAGCATGCCTGAGCGTTTACAAGCTGTCATGGACGCTAAGGGTGGAAACACTCATTTTTAGTGACCAGTGGTCCCGTGCAGTGCAGTGCAAAAATTAACACTGTTTTGTTTGGCAATACGTTTGATAAACACCAGCCCAAAAGAAAATTACTAAAAAATAGAAAATTGTTAGATTTGTGAAATGTAACGAAATTTATGAGTTAAAGCGTGTTGTAAAATATGTTTCGGTATTTCATGTAGCCAACTATCTAACATTTACATGAATAATGCAAATATTGGAAAACCGATATATTTTAGTGGAATAAATTAAGAAATTACATAAAAAATTGTAGTGATCCACTTTTTTTGCCGGTCAGTGGCAGCCCTGGTGACTGAATATATTCTTAGTTCCATCTCTTAAGGTACAGAATACAAAATTTGGTTGAAGTCCAATGGATAGCATGGAAGTTACATGCAGTTAAACATTGGATCTAACAGCGCGCGTAAAATCATGTTGGCAACAATGATATACATGTATTGGTCAGAAATAATCTGAAATAATATGATCTATTGTTGTGTCAATTTTAAATGAAATCCATTAGTTAGTATAGAAGTTACGTGCATTTTAAAATTGGACCTATCAGCAGGCTTAGAATCATGTTGGTAGCACTGACGTATATAAGTTACTCCAAATTAATATAGAATGTCAGGTACTATACGGGTGCATAGTTTAAAGCTGTCGGCTTGCATACTTTCAGATATTTGAATTTTTAAAAATTGAGAGCATTTAATAACAGTTGGCAGCCCTGGTGGCTCTTAAGAATACGCTCAGTCATATCTGTTTATGTACACATATTGCATATATCAGAAAGTATGCAAGCCGACAGCTTTAATCTATGCACACGTATAGTACCTGACATTGTATATTAACTTGGAGTAACTTATATACGTCAGTGCTACCAACATGATTCTAAGCCTGCTGATAGGTCCAATTTTAAAACTCATGTAACTTCTATACTATCATTTGGATTTCAACCAAATTTCATTCAAAATTGACACAACAATAGATCATATTATTTCAGATTATTTCTGACCAATACATGTATGTCATTGTTGCCAACATGATTTTACGCGCGCTGTTAGATCCAATGTTTAACTGCATGTAACTTCCATGCTATCCATTGGACTTCAACCAAATTTTGTATTCTGTACATTAAGAGATGGAACTAAGAATATATCAGTCACCAGGGCTGCCAACTGTAGTTCTCTATTAGACTACATTATGCCAGGTATACAGTATTTCGAACTAATTAGAAATATCGATATTACCAACTTAATTTCGTCATTATTCTAAATAGATCCATATAGATTAATCATTGGCATGCATCTTAAATTTCAAGAAAAGTAGGCTCTTTAGTTCGTCACGGAACTTCTTGTTAAATAGTGCAAAATATCGAAATCAAAAGTAGCCTACGTGTAAACCTGGTAAATCAGCTACATCCACGCAAAATTTCATTTCAATCGGACCAGTGGTTCTTGCATGATTGAGTAACAGACAGGCACACACCATCTCATTTTTATATATTAGCATGATAATAGTTTGTTAAATTTGAAGATTGTTGATCATGCTGCATTTTTACGCAAGAGAGCAAATTATGTACATCCATTTAGTTCTATATATTGTGCCCTTTTAGTAAGAAATATGCAAATCACAGTATGCCAGCAATGCTCAAATCGGGATTTTCGGGGTTTTGGTACGTTCTCCCACTCTGTGACTTACACATTTTGGATTAAATAGAGGATACACTTCCAAAAATTAAAAAACAAATCAACTCCTATTATAAAACATTTAATTAACCAAAATTATGGCGCTACAAACAAATTAAACAAATCAACTACTGACCAATCCTTCTAACTTGTTCAAAGTGAACAAGGAACACATTAAATCAAACAAATATTATATTAAAACACATGGTTTCCTTCAAACCAACAAATTCATAATTCCTTTTACTTCCATAAAGTATCCCTTTAAATTTTACTACACTCACGAGCTCCAATGGCTCAATACTTTCCACTATAAATTGTGTTATTCTTTTACACACCTCAATATCTATTTTATGAGTGTTATAATCAAAACAATATATAATCTTATTCAAAGTAATTGTTATTCCTTTACTTAAATTTTTGGGCATTTCACAATGTTCTCAACGTTACCATCTCTCTCAAGATAACCAATTCACTACAGTGATCGGGAAAATACTTGTGTACTCCAGAGTTACCGAAGACTACTTGAACAAAGTCAAAAATTATGATTTCTCCCGGAATCTAATTGTCCTCAGTGAACTCATTAAATCCTACATCAATACAACATTACATTAGGGAGTTTTATTTATTTGTCTTAAAAGACCATTATCACATAAGAAAGCTACGATCTGAACTGGCAAGCGGTACTTTCATCTACAAGGACCTCGGTTCAAATCCCGGGTCATTAACAAATTCTAACACTCACGGTGTATTATTACTTCTCCCAGACGGTCTTCTCCGACCTACCACACTTACAAAGACGAGGGGTCGGACCGTAACCACTTGACGTGATTTATGGCCAGGGAGGGGAGGCTCTATGTCTCGTCTCGAGACAGCTACATTCATGCTTTTAAAACAGCTATTTCCTTTCCACAGTTCTTTGAATAGACCTGGCGTTTCTTTCATTCATTTTTTAACAACATTATATAGGTTCATAGACCACTTTCGTAACCTTGGCATTTATTAATTATGAAGTGTCATCATTGATGGGTAAGAATAATTCAATACAACGACGATATTTAGGGGCTTCCACAACTATACGAGTCTAGGTTCGACTCTCTCAACTGCCTCGGGAACCAATCCCATACTGGAGGACTTACAACAATTCAGTGTTTAAGGTGACCTCGGTCTAACCTGCGCTCATCAATACAATAAATACGCTCCCTATTATTTAATACAATATAACACACATGGCCTCGGGAACCAATCCCATACTGGAGGACTTATTATAGCTCAATTACCGCAATCAACTGTCCCTCACAATTAATTTACCAAGTATATTTAGATTCAACGCCTTCCTAGCGTGATAATTTACTTTAACGCGCGACAATGCGCTATACATTACTTTAAGGCCTAGCGTCTTCCAAAGAACTGATAAATTCAAAATCAACATTTGATCTATATCTCATTTTTTTTTATTTTATTTATCCTCTCCCGTGACAATAATCACTATAATTTAAGAACATGTATTTATACCATGTCTTTATTCCTTACAAAAGCTCAAAAGCTATTTCTTTCATATAATTCAAATTAATCTTCATTTATATACTTTTCATTATTATTATTATTACGCTTGCTTTTATAACATTTATCAAATACACTGATATTTTATTTCCTACTTTTCCTCTAAAGGATTTATTCATTTCACACAATTATTTTATAATTTCTCAATTTTTATTTGTTCAGACCGCGCTCTTATTCTGTTATTCGTTATTCAAAAACATCCCTATTTCTCAAACTCCGGTGGATTGTACACAAACACTTCCCCAACACAAAACATAATGAAAATATGCACTTACATGCTCAGACGGTCCAATACCGTGCTTTCCAACGATGTTTCATCTCGCCCACAATGTGTAATTAATCCATATTGCACAAATTCATTTCATACACTGATATATCTTGATACACATATAACTCATATACATTAAACACTGGTAACATTTTAAAATACACTGGTGTATTCTTCTATAATACACACTAAAATCACTGAAAATATTACTTTTTAACACAAATTTTATATATTTACACTTCACAGATTCTAATCACTAAGGCTTTATTAAACCTTTCACACGTGATTTCTGGACTTCCCGTCTCCAAGGGTGAAACTAGTAAATGTCGGCTTCCTATCTGATCAGGATGTGAAAGTCTCGCACCATCTACCTCCTCCCTGGAATAGTACTCCTTCAAATCCGGCTTCCTGACGATCAGCTATTATTATTATTAGCTCGAACTGCTTCTTTCTAGACCCTATTGGTTGGTCTAGCGAAAGTCTGTCTTGTCCACGGTCCCCCAGATAATCTATCGGTGACCTATTATTTCTAGCAACTAATACTCCTCGTAACTTAGTGCTTTTTATAGTTCGTTTGTTTCCTTGAAACAATGTCTAGAATTTACTTCTCCTTTCTGATTATTCTGTTCTCGAATTCCTATCTTTTCAGAATACTATGCGGACCTTATTCTGTCCGACCCTAATCGGGTTCTTTAAAGTTGATAGAATGTTTATCTCGCTGTTATGGTACTTCAAAAACGTTACGATACTTTCGGTCGTTTAATTTAACTATATTTTGAAGACCTATCGCCTGTGCTCTAAGTTCGCAGCCTGCTTTGACTGTAATTACTGAACTTTTCACTGTAAAATTGATACTGGCGGAACTAGATCCTGTATTTAGGATATTCCTAATTCTCCACACGGCGATACTATAATAATACTTATCGGCCACTCCTTACGGATGCACGGTGGTTGTCGATACAGCGACGCCCTCGGGCTGTCGGATACTGGCTACACGATGTGATACAGCGCTTCCCCTCAAGGGATGCTCGTAGACTGCATTCGGTGATGTAGCGTCTCCCCTCAAGGAGTCTGTCGTGAACTGCGGTCGTTCAAGACTGAATAATACTGATACAGCCGGACGCCCCCTCTCGGGCTCTCGGAATAACTGCATTCGATGTGATGCTTCAACGTCACGCCCCCTGGACGGACTAATACTGCATGATTGGCTTGGTTCTGCCAGGAGTTTTATACTCTTTAGCTAAAAAAAAAGATAAAATCCTAGTCCTTTTCGTGACCAACTTTTGAAGTAATTGTCGCACACTTATAAAAATTATATCTCTAGAAAGCTCGTTTCCTAAACGTAAAGTGACTTCTTTGCACATGAAAATCGATCGTGCAGTTCTGAGATATTAAATAAAATTTAGTCTTCAGCTGTGTGGGTGTTACAGTTGATTTTTAATTCCCCACTCCTCGGGTCTCGGGGAACTTTTAATTACGTCATGCTGCATTTGCACTTCTTTTCTAAGCAATTATTAAAAGCTTTTTCTCCACACAAAAATCTCTATTCCGAAATGAATCACAATGCTGTATTTCTTTAGTTAATTTTATTCCTGCAAATGGGTTAAATCTAATTATTCTCCTTCTGGCATCGCTGCGCAGTTGCCATTTTAATGCAATCGTAAGCTAAATTTCCGAAACAAGGTCTCTGTCTAACCGACGGAAACGTCCACTCGTTCTAAATATAGCTATGATAGGCTACGAGCGATGCGTCAGGCGTGATCTCATCCCCTAGCCATCTGGCCTCTGTTTATTTCACAACGTTATGCCTGCTCTCTTGTATAAAATCTTTCTATGTTCCTTTGAAGACTGTATATTTATTTCCTTCCTTTCACCAAAAATACATGGATTTGACCCCTTTGACCCCATGGTACATGGGTTCAATATGTAATCCTTGAATAAACAATCAAACAATCTCAGCCAATCAGAGACGAGTGTAACATCTACAGTAGTAGGAATAGTATCCTAAAAATCTTTGAAAATGAAACGTTCTCTCTAAACTTCAAACAAACTCAATCAACTGCTATTTTCCACTGAACCGTGAAATAAATCTATTATATTTTGGATTCCTGTGTAGATACATTTCATAGAGGAGGCCATGAAACACAACAGCGAGATTGTCCAAGCCATTTGCTCTTTGCATGTCTCACTGGTAACTGATAAAAAATAGCATGTTTTCGAAACAGGTCCCTCTGGTGGCTGGAAGTATGGAACGGGTTGAGGGTAGTATCACCTTCGTTGTCATGACAACCCTGTATATATAACCAAAGTGTAGAGCAGCATTTCCCAAACTTCATGCACACACGACCTCCTTTTCGATAATGAAATTATTGGCGACCCCATCCATTCACTTTGCAGCTTAATAATCATTATGTACAAGTTCTCGCGCACAGTTCAACAAAGTGATAATAATGTAATGGATAAGTTATTGCCTGCAACAGCTCCTCTCAAGATGCAAAGAAAGCGAAATATGTAATAGGCGACTGAATTACATTTTTTCATTGTTAATTAACCCCCGCGGCCCTCTCGGAGGGGTGCCGCGACCCACAATTTGGGAAACGCTGTTGTCGAGTGCTGGAATCCTTAGCCTTGGACAGAGTGACTAGTAACATCACATGAATAGGCGTATTAAACATTATTAGTTCCTGGGTTTGCCAACAATCGGTCACATATACAATGTACTCTAACACATAGACTCAATATCGCTTGGCAATCACGGCAGGGAGAGTGGTACCAATGAGCTCATAAGGAAGAGCACTACTGATGTTCATATCAGCTTAGCTCAGGATAGTTGTTGTTCTGGGAACTGCAGCTCGTAGTTTTGATATCGATCATGTACTGTGTCCAGGTGTTCATGATCGCCATGAATCATGTGTAACGAGCGCGCTCTTCATTATTGCATGCGAATAGCGATACATCAATGGCTACAAATCCCATAATAACTACCCTGCAAGCTGGGTTGATACATGAAAATCACCGGCCACATTTACGTTACGAAGAGAGAACATACGCATCAGAACTAGACAAAAGGTAGAGATTATTCTCCGGTATGCAGAGCCCGATTTACATACACGTACGATAAGTCATCTATATATTTAAAACAGTAAGCTGATTTTTGTTACCGCGAAATTGAGAGAACGGCAGAACGGATTCACTTCGTAGAGCAATCTGATGAAAACTCTAGGCCTGTATATTTGCATAGTTTTTTTTATTTTATTTAGTCAATTTACCCTCTAGGTTGATGGTTCCCATGGACTCAGCGAGGGAACTCACCACTACCGCCTCGATGGGCAGTGTCCTGGAGCTTGGAACATCTGGTCCTGTTGGATACAACTGGGGACGTGTGATCACCACTTCGCCCAGGCGGCCTCACCTGCAAAGCGAACAGGGGCCTCATGAGGGATGGGAAGGGATGGAAGGTTGGGATGGATAGGCTAGGAAGAGGGAAGGAGGCGGCCGTGGCCTTACAGTAGGTACTGTCCCCGTAAATCCGGATAGTAAGCTGTCAGATATCCGCCCCCTCAATCGGATTGCCAATAATCAAACGCACCGGCACAGCTACATCAATGAAAATGGCACTGACAGATACTACCGAGATTAGAGCACAGCAGTTAACAAGAAAATTATTGTGGAACACACCAAAATATACGGGGGTTCATACTTACCTTTACTTACCTCTTCAAATTAATCTCGGGAATGGGTTGCCAACTGGATCACTTAAAGTATGCCCACACAATAACCTCCACCATGATATTTAAAATTGAACCAAGACGAAGACAAGAAACTTTAAACTGTACATTAATTTATTTCACATAAAGGGAATGACTTTAACAAAAACTCAACAAAATACACGTGGCAATCAGAAGCCATTGTCAATATAATCATGTCCTCCTGTAGGACTGGTAGACGTTACATACAAAATTTTATCTTTCACTTGCTTATAAAGAACGTAATAATAGTAATACACTTGGAATGGATGAGGGAATTGGGACAAGACACGTAGCAATTGTTTTCCTCTTTCATAAACATCACACTTTATTTATAACTGCCAGCCTGTTATGTAATCGGCCTTGGCCTCTAACATACAGTTGTCAGGCCAGCTGCGATCCGCCCTACATTATGTCGCATGCCCACATCGTCAAACGGGCCCACCTGTTCGGCTAGTGCTAGCATATGCTCGTAACCTTCGAGCTTAGCTCCTTTTCAAACGCTTTAAATGTCCTCAACTCAACTCAATTATTAACACGCAAATCTTTTAAATGCTTCAATCAAATGTTACTGGATTACTCTAATAATCCCAAAACTTGTTTAATTACAAAATCCACTTGTATAATTAGCGTTCTTTAGAGTATATTAACAAAACTCTTAATGTTTATAACAAATGCTCATTAATTGTTTATAACAATTACAAATTGTTTATAATATTGTCAAATGACAATTGAAAAATCTATACACGCCTCTCTTAATTCCTTTCATTTCCAATTATTATTAAAGATAATTACATAATTTATTTACAATATTTATATTTATTTATTTATTTTAGAAATACATTAAACCACACGTTTATCCGGTTGATAATTACTCAAATCAGGTTAACATAATCGACCAATGAAGGTTAGTTATATTTAAGTGTTATAAATCCAGGTTTAATAAGTTTTAATAATTATTATTATTATTAGTGACGGTAACCTCCATTCAAAATCGTTATCTCAAATTATTTAACACTCTTGTTAATTTTAACAGTAATTTCACATGATTAATTTTCAAAGGACCTGGACAATAAACTCAGCGGAAAAATACTTCGCTTCAAATGCACAAAATTGCATAAACTAGGCCCAGAATTCATCATATATTTCCATATATATGGCATAAAAATCTTCCATAATCCATACACAAAACCTCCACTTGTAATCTCATCAACGTCGTTAATATTACTGTGGGAACCTCCTTCAATTATTCAAGGGCATAATTCATCAGCGACTTTTACATGTCCACTGAACTAACGATTATACATCCATAGTTCCACTTTAAAAATTCTTATATTCTTTAATTGTTTCAAAACTGTTATTTTATTTAACCTTCGTGGGTTTCATTCATGAATCGATATGAAGTAAAAATTTGCCAATCACAAAAATAAATTTAATAGCAAATACGATTATACACGCCTCTCTGGTCCATCAAAATTGAGATTAATATCTCCTAAGTAATATAGTATAAAAATACTATCTTCAAACAAAGTTCATCTAAACTGCATAAATAGTCGAATAGAATACAATTAGACTGTGGAATGCAAACATTATTGTTCCAATCTAGTATTGAGAAAAATTCCTATCAAATGTTCATTACTATAGTGTATTCAATAAATCAAAATCAACGTTCATATTTCATAAAATTGTCTGTAATGCAATGGTAATGACGATAACTGACGATAAATGTCTATGTTGCAATCATGTTCATAAAACGACTAGTATTTCCAAGATCGTCGATACAGAAATAGATTTTAACGCTCTAAAATCTTTTAATTATTCTTCTTTCTTGAGGATGACAGAAAATTGGTCAAAGTAATTTACTGAATAGAATTACTTTAATAAAGTGACACGCTGTCTGAATTCAAATCTGCCATAGAAAATCATTAACTTTACAGTCAAAACGTGACTTCAAAAATATGCAAATTACTGAAAGAAAATTAATTATCAGTCTCAACTGATCCAAAATTATTTAAATCTGCCAATGACATAGCAATGTCTTAATAAATCGTAGAAAAAGGCATAAATCATCTAAGTGTACTGAGTACAGAAATCAAGCAAGAAAATGGGGCAAAATATATATAGGACAAAAATATGGGAAAAATGGTTGCTCAGATATCGCTAAATGGCTCAAATAAAACAATAAACGTTCACGACTACCTTATCTGTTGATTGAAGTTCCAGAGGAAAATCTTCCAAAGAAGACTGGTGATGGTTCCATTTCACCAAAAAGATGTGCTCCGTCCTCGAACCTGGAATCAGCGCCCTCGGAGAATAGAACTGCTTCCTCCTCCGGAAATTGCACTGCTCCGTGTATACGATAGACATCCTTCTGGCAAAACTCTTCTGTGTGAGCCGGGTCCACCCTGGCCTCTCTTGATAGTTCCTGAAGTTCTGGTAGTAATTCGCCATGAAGTTTATTGCAGTTATTTCCGTAGAAATATTCATATTTGTGGAGTATGAATATGTTTCCACTGCCATTTGAAATAATTCAGCGTTGGACAACGATGCATGAGTGTAGTTGGATGTTCACTACATGCTCGCTTTTGTAGAAAGACGATTAGCGAAGTTCCATGCTGTTAATTCACTCCATCGATATATGTCCCAATTGCATTAAAGTCCTTAGTCTTCCATCTCCACTTCCGTTATAATAGTTGAAAGAATTGCCATATTATATTGTTCCATGTTAGAGTGCAGTGTTGTAACACCAAAAGCAATATGTAGTAGCACGGTTACAATACCAGTGTCAGCCGTAGCGTACAATGTGATATTTAAAAGTGCTTCTCAGATGGCGAGAAAATCACTTTTGTCTGCCGTCTTAAAATGCCAATATCTTTCGAATTATATTCTTGAAAATGTTCAACCTTCCTACACACTTTAATATAGTACTGCACAATCGAATTAGCTTAAAGGCATTAGTCAACTCTTGATATGTTAACTTGTAGACTTGAAAATGAGTGCGTTTCAACTTCGCCTAGTTTCCAAACACCGTAAAATGGAACTGCGGCACGCTCGAAGCTCGTTCGATGCGGTTGGCTTTACCACACGCTAAAGACGACTTGTTTCACTTATTCACTCGAAAACGACTATAACATCAGCAATATATATGCGGTATCAGACACATGAGATATGAGAGCTCCTCTCTGCTGTGTAAGACCTTTTATCAACTTCTTAAGGGGCGTATCCATCCCTTCCATAGCTCGTTTCTCCGTCATCGCTAGAAGTTCTAACTTTGGCAATACTTGACGGATTTTCAAATTTCAAAACCTCAAAAATAATTTCTTCAAAATTCCAAATCAATGCCATAACTGAAAATAGTTTTCCACAATTCTGCATTCCAAAAGTAATTAAATATGATAGTTTCAGTAATCTCCGTCTCCCTCCTAACTATCGTTCATTGGTTTGAGCCTTTCGTCCAATAGCGTAACTTCTTCCTCAGCACAATTCCATGTTTCCCTGCGACTGCGTCGTAAATCTCAGATCTTTCTCGAACAAAATCGTGACGTCACCAAGAATCTCAGCTCAAGCAGCCTACTTGCGTGAAGTCTGCGTCATCCGTGCTTACGTCATGAATATCCACGTCACAACTATGACAGCCATAACTTTCTTCATATTTTCCAATACAGCCATCGTGGTCTCAATATAATTCAAATTACGGGGGCAGTACCATCCCGGCATTTGCCCGAAGACGAAGTGGGAAACCACGGAAAACCACTTCGAGGATGGCTGAGCTGGGAATCGAACCCCCTCTACTCATTTGGGCCACCCGAGGCTGAGTAGACCCCGTTCCAGTCCTCATACCACTTTCCAAATTTCGTGGCAGAGCCGGGAATCGAACCCAGGACCTCCGGGGCGGCAGCTAACCATGCTGACCGCTACGCTACGGAGGCGACTATTTGCATAGTGTCTTTAAAATAAACAAATATGTTACAGAATAGTTTTAAATTAATAATCAAAAATTCCGAAATCTTGCCACTCACGCATGCGCACAATCGCCTTGCCTCATGGCAGTCATGGCGGTTAAAAGTCCACCGCGTTTTAATTTGATAGTTAATTATTATAAAGGAGGGAACGTTGTTTATGATGTTTCCACGATATATATATAGGAATAGAATTATAAAAGACGGAAAATGTTGAAAAATGTAAACTGATTGTTGAGTGTGTATGTTGTTTAACCAACATAATATTGCGCTCCTTTACCGGAGATTCGATAGCTCAGCTGGTAGCGTCAATGGCTCTTAATGTATGCATCGCGCAATGGAAGGAGTTCGAATCCCACATCCGACATGTTTTTTGTTATTTCCGTATTTTTCTTTCTTGCTATTGCTATTACATTGTCAAACCATATTTTACTCTTAACATTCCCGTAAACTAAGGAATTCAGCGCGATTTACGTTGCCATATATATTTAAAACACTAAGGTAACAAAAGTATACACCAGCGTTAACAGATTAAATAATGAAGATGAAAGCCAGCTACTTCAATTTCCTACATAATTCATGAATTTCTTGGAATTAAGTGAGTTGCCTCCACATATTCTTACTCTAAATGTTCGAGCCATAGTTATGCTCCCTAGGAATCTGAACATTTCGCAAGGGCTCCTAAATGGTGCCAGATTAATTGTAAGAATTATGTATGAAAATTGCTTGGATTTGGAAATAATAAGTGCAGATAATATTGGGCAGAGAGTTCTAATCCTTCGACTTGATTCAACACCAACCGATAAAACACTTCCATTTTCTTATTAGAGGCACTAATTTCCAATCGCTTGCCATACTTTATCACAATCAGTATGCTGAAGGTGGAACTCGGGAACATGTAGGTCACTATTTGCCTCATCAGTCATGGCCAGTTAAATGTTGCAAAGTCGATATGTCTCTGTAATCATACAAAGAATGCATATAAGAAAGTCCTTCAGTAAATATTTTCCCAATGACCGTCTCACCCAAATTTATTTATTCAGTCGGTACTGTATATGGTTTTATAACAGATTTAACAGCGAAACAATATCAACAGGGACAGATGACCTTGCTGTTCCTCCCCCTTAAAACAACAATAACTAATTTAAAATATTAACACCGACATCGTGTTAACATTAAGTCCATTAATTACATCATATCTTTACAAATTATATTGTTACATTCAATGTTCATCATACCACGCTTTTGATTCTATTAATAATCTACTAGGAGACCTGTGCGAGAAATCTCGCACGTTCATTAACTACAAAGCCCGGCTTTAATGTTATGCATATGTGTTTAATTAACGCACTTTTTAAACAAATTGTCGTTATTTATGAAATTAGAGTGTAATTCGGCGGCTTCGGTGGCGTAGTTGGTAGCATGCTGAGCTTCTATGCCCAAGATAGCGGGTTCAAACCCGGCCGAAGCCGTCGGATTTTTTAAGAGCGTTAAAAATCCCTCAGTATGCCTTCCTTCGGAGGGGAAGTAAAGCCGGCGGTCCCATGTCATAGATTTATGGCATGTTAAAGATCTTTCCACTAATTACACCTGTGTGAAACTAAATTGGATAGGTTAAGAATGTAAACAACGCTCTTAGGTTGCTACGTTCGTTGCCAAGAGCCGACTGCGGTGGCGTCTAGTAGCTAGTTCTGAACTAGGCCTAGTAGTCGTTGACGGTGGCGTTTGGCGGCAAAAGTAGGAACTATTTGAAAATTCAAAGTTGCAGTCTCTACTTGAATTAAAAAACAGATACACACACTAATACAGTCATCACAATTAACACCGGTTATCAGACAGTTTCTACACACACCCAAAGTACACGGGGCTACATGACCGCGTTGTCGCAGCCCCTAAACTAAGGAACCAACCAACCAACCAGAGTGTAATTCACTGTTACGGGTAATTCTGTTTTAATAATCATTTCAGTGCATAATGGGTTATATGCGCCCCATTTGTGCAGACAACCCGCCCAGCCCCAGTGTTATGCGGGCTGGACGCGACACAGTACTGCCAGTGGCTGTCGTCTTGTTTATTTGTTTAAACACACGTTTAAACAAATAAATATATTTCCGTTAACTTTTCTAGAAATGCAAGATTGTTCCTGAACCATTGAGATGATTTGGAAGATTTTGGCACAAAACGCACCTTCTAACTCCTTCTGGTCGTTAAGTTAGGAATCATCCGAGCATTTGCCTGGAGTAAAAGTGGGGGAAACTACTTCCAGAATGACGAGGTAGGAATCGAACCTGCTTCTTCTCAGTTTTGCCTCACGAGGCTTAGTGTACCCCGTTCCAGCCCTCAGACTAGAATTACATTTCTTGGCATAGTGAAGAACAGAATCCGGGCGTTCGCGGTGATAGCCAAAAATGCTAGCCGCTACACAACGAGGTTCCTATTTAGAGCTATACACATTAAGCTATCAGATGTATGTTGGTGGAGTATGCCACCAAAATCATATTCCCCTCCATTTCTTTAGCCCAGTGTTTTTAGTTACAGTTTTATTATATACGAGTATATAATACGTTGAGGCCATCTAGGACCACGTTAGTCTTGCTACACTTGACAATTTGCTTCTCTTTCCTCTGAGCCCAGAATTCCCTCATTCTCTGTGAGTGGGCCATCTTGTGCTCCACTGTCCAGTTGGTACCTTGTCTCGTTTTCGATTTCGGTGTCTCATCTCGGGTTAGCCCATTATTATTATTATTATTATTATTATTATTATTATTCTTTCTTCGATTCGGCCAACTAGGGACCACGTCAGTTCAACTGTCTCTTCTTCCGAGCTCTAACTACCGCCCAGCGTTCCCGCATTCGTCTTCGGTGTTGTTCTTTTCTCTCTTGGGACCAAGCCTTCCCTGTCTTCAGCTTCGGCTTTTCCTGAAAACCTTTGTGCGTACGTAGTTTTTCCTGAAGTGGAACACGTTCCTGGATATCTTTAGGAGAAATTTCCATTTCACGTAGATCTTTCTCAACTTCCGTAAACCATGCCCCTTTGGTTTTCTTATCTTGCAAGTACGTCAATATCCGTTTTGATATCCTGCCTGGCCTCATTCGTGTCACGTGGCTATAAAAGGCAATCCTTCTTTTTCGAATCGTGTCACTGATCTTCTCCACGTGCTTGTACAATTCGTGGTTGTGACGCCTTCTGTACTCGCTGTTTTCTTTGATGGGACCCAGGATTTTCCTCAAAATCTTCCTTTATTTTGCCTCTAGTTTTTCCATCAGACCTTTCTTGTTCATTATTAGAGTTTCAGCCGCATACAGAGCCTCTGGTCGAATAACAGTGCAGTAATGTCTAATTTTGGCGTTTAAGGATATCGTTCTCTTATTGTAGAAGTCTTTAGTCAGGTTGTATGCCATTTCCATTTTATTAATGCGTGACATGAAGGCTTCCTACTCTGATAGGTTAGGCTCTATCCATTCACCGAGGTATTGAAACTTTTCTGCCTTCTGAACGTTTCCTAGTCCGACCTCCAGTTCCCTGGGTGCTGACTTTAATATTTGTCATGAATTGTGTCTTCTCAAAGGAGATTTGAAGCCCAGCCTTCAGTGCTTGATTTTTCAGCTGGTTAAGTTGTTCTGCCATATCAATGGAATTTGAAAAGATCACTAGATCATCTGCAAAGGCTAGACAGTCGATTGTAAGATTCATATACTTGTACCCTAGCCTTATGCCATTTTCTACCCTTGAATTTTTCATTTCCTTCCACCATTCTCGGATGACCTTTTCCAAAACACAATTGAAGAGAAGCGGTGATAGCCCGTCTCCTTGCCTCACTCCTGTCCTGATTTCAAAGGCATCAGACATCTCTCCTCTGAACTTCACTTTGGAGGTGGTGTTGGTCAGGGTTTGCTGAATAATTGATTGTGTCTTGTTATCTAAGCCAAACTCTTCAAGGATTTGCAATAGGGTGGTTCGAACAATTGAGTCGTACGCTTTCCTAAAATCGACAAAGGTCATCACGAATTCCCTGTTCCTGAGTTTCAGATATGAAAGGATGGACTTCAGATTCATAATCTGCTCAGCACATGATCGTCCCTTTCTGAAACCCCCTTGGTATTCCCCCAGTTGTGGATCGATTTGTTGTTCCGCCCTATTCTGCAGAGCTTTTGAGAGGATCTTGTAAGTTATTGATAGAAGAGAGATGCCACGGTAATTGTTCACATAGGTTTTCTCCCCTTTTTTATGTAGTGGATGAATTGCGGCAGAGGTCCATCCACTTGGGAGTTTATCGCTCTCCCAGATCTCTTGAATAGTTGCAACAAGCTTGTCGACTGCTTTTTCCCCTGCATGTTTCCACAGTTCAACAAGTATCAAATCTTCACCCGGTGCCTTGTTGTCCTTCAGCTCTAGGATGATCTTCGTGATTTCAGCCTTCGTAGGAGGGGACGAATCAGGGTGGATGTTCGGATTTATTTCATCAACGAAAGGGGTCTCAGGAGCCTCACAGTTGAGGAGGTTTTCAAAATAACTTGCTAGAATCTGACAATTATCTTTATCATTGTGAGCTAATTTCCCGTTGGAATCTTTAAACTGTAGACTTGGGGGGTTGTATTTGTTCAGACAGTGCTTGAAGGTTTTATAGAAGTTACGTGTGTTATTTTTCTGGAAGTCTTGTTCAATCTGTACCAACTGTTCCTTATTAAACATACGTTTCACGCCACGGATGGTTTTTGATGCAGATTTTCTCGTGTTTAGGAAGTTGACCCTGTTCTCTTCATTTTTGTGACAATTCCATTTCTGCCACGCAACCTGTCTTAGCTGAACTGCTGTATCACATTCATGATCCCACCAAATATGCTTCCTTGATTTTGTGAGTGGGACAGTCTCCTTTGCTGTTCTGACTATAGCCTCTTGTAATTGTTCCCAATTCTCTGGATTTTAAGTTTCCAACTTGTGGGTGAATTCTTGGTTGCTCCTTAGCTTGTCTCTGTCAAACTTATCAGTTTTTCTTGGAGTAATCTTCTTGTTATTTCTTGGAATTAGTCTAACTTTGATCTGCGATAGGTGGTGATCCGAGTCTAAGTTGTCCCTTCTCAGAACCTTTACGTTCTGGATCTCTCGTTGCGCTTTCCGTGCAATGGCGACATGATCAATTTGGAATTAACCAAGGTTGGAGTTTGGAGAAATCCAGGTATTCTGTTTTCTGGGTAGGTGTTTGAACGCCGTTGACTTTAGGACCAGATTGAATGCTCTGCATAACTCCACAAGCCTCTCTCCATTACGATTAGTTCTCCTGTGAGCTGGGTAGTTTCCAATAATCTTCTGATATTTTCGTTCTTTGCCAAGCTGGGCATTGAAATCCCCTAGCAGAATGATGGTATGTTTGTCAGGTACCCTTGAGAGGATATATTCTTCCTCCTCCCTGAATTATTATTATTATTATTATTATTATTTATTTATTTATTTATTTATTTATTTATTTATTTATTTATTTATTTATTTATTTATTTATTTATTTATTTATTTATTTACAGCGTATTTTTCCCATATTGGAAAGCGTTAAGCAATTTGACTCAATTCTTTACGTTCTTCGTATTTTGCCAGTATTGTTTCATTCTGTTGGAGAATGCCAATTTTCTTTCGTCAGACCATTGAGGTCTGTAAGGCGTAGGTTTTGGTTGCTCTGGTTGGACTTCCTAATTGTTCACTTTGTTACGGAAGGAATCTCTGTCTGATATGTCGGTTATGTTAGCAGTTCGCATATCTTTTTGTACTTCTTTCATCCATGGTGTTGTACTTTTGAGTGATAATTATTAATATTATTATTATTTATTTATTTACATTGTTTGGACCCAATGGATCACATTAAGCAAATTATGTTCTGGTGCTGTTCTTTTTGTTCTTCCAGAACTCCTTCATCATCTCACTGTGTCGGACTCTACGTTCCTCCGTCCATCCTTTCCCTGGTCTCCTTGGTCGATCTTCATGTGTGACTTCCCAACTGTGGATCTTATGTCGGAATGTCATTCGATCGTCTATGTCTATTGGTATGATGTTGGCACTTTCGAGGTCAATTTGGACTTGGGTAACCCAGACTGTTGTCACTTTACGTTTTCGTAGTTAAGTCAATATTCTCTTTGTTAGCCGGTCGTCATTCATTCTCATAATGTGGCCGTAGAATCTCAGTCGTCGCTTGCGGAAATCTGACTCGATGTTAGAGTATCTCTCTGTGATTGTGTGTGATTGCAGACGATATCCATTATCTGTGAGTTTAGGGCCCAATATTTTACGGATGATTTTTCTCTCAGCTTTCTTGATGTTCTCAAGATCCCCTTTGTAGTTGAGGTTTAGTGTATCGCTGGCGTAAAGAGTCTCAGGTTTGATGACAGTCGTGTAGTGTTGAATTTTGGTGTTGATGCTCATGCATTCCTTGTTGTAAATATTTGCGATTTTTCCATATGCTTTCCGCAATTTAAGTTCACGAGATTTTTGCGCCACTCTTTCCATACCTGTGGGTTCAATAATTTCACCCAAATACTTGAATTGATTAACCCTGTTTATCATACCGTACTCTGTGAGTAAATTTTGTGCTTGAAGGTGTTTTGTCGATATAAACTCGGTCTTTGTGAAGGAAATTTGTAGTCCGACCTTTTCAGCACACTCTTTTATGTCCTCAATCTAAAGAATTGCCGTTCGTTCATCTGCGGAGAGGATTGCAAGATCATCCGCGAAAGCGAAGCATGTCACGTCGATATTATCCGTTTGCCTTCCTAGAATGACGGGCTTCCAGGTATTCCGACTCCTCAGTTCATTTCTCCATTCTTTCATGACCTTCCCTAGGACGATATTAAAGAGTAGAGGGGAGAGCCCATCACCCTGCCGTACACCTGTCCCGATGAGGAAAGGTTCAGATACTTCACCAAGGAACTTGACTTTGGAAGTTGTTTCAGATAGGGTCTGTTGGATGAGGCGTCGGTTTTCGGGTCGAGCGTGTATTCTTCGAGTATATTAAAGAGGGATAGGCGGTCGACAGAGTCATAAGCTTTCTGAAAATCGACGAATACGCAGATGGTTGAGAGATTTCGTAAAGCTCGAAGTTTCAGTGTGGACTTCAGGTTGAAAATTTGTTCAGTACTTGATCTGTTTGGTCTGAACCCTGCCTGGTATTCACCAATGAGAGGCTCAATCTGTTCTTGTGTGCGTTGTAGGAGGCAAGCAGAGAAGACTTTGTAAGGTACAGAAAGGAGGGATATCCCTCTATAGTTATTCACATCCAATCTGTCTCCTTTTTTGTAGAGTGGGTGAATGAGTGCGCATTTCCAATCATCTGGGAGTTTTTCACTTCACCAGACTTCTTGGATGATCTGTGTAATTTCCTGCAGTGATCGTGGTCCAAGATTTTTCAGCAGTTCCGCGACAATTCCGTCTTCTCCTGCTGTCTTTCCATTCTTGAGTTTTTTGATATGGCGAGTGATTTCTTCTTGTGTTGGTGGATCAGCGTCTGGCTTGACGTGTTCTGGGACCATATGCAAGAAACGTTCAGGTGGTTCGGGACAGTTAAGGAGCCCAGAAAAGTAGCGTGCAAGTTCATCGCAATTTTCACGATTAGTAAGTGCCAGTTTTCCATCCTGTTTCCTAAAGGTTAAATTTGGCGGTGCATAACCCTCAATATTATTCGCGAAGGTCCTGTAGGAATTCCGACTATCGGAGTTTCTGAAATCATTCTCCATGGACTTAAGTTGCTCAGTGATATAATCACGCTTGACTTTCCTGATAGTCTTGTTTGTCTGTTTGCGGATGTCGAGGAATTGTCCCAGGGTTCCTGGTGATCTACTGCTGTTGTATTTTTGGAATGCGATTCGGCGATTGGCAATGGCTTGATCACACTCAGAATTCCACCATGGATGTTTTGTCTTTTTTTTTTTTTTTGCGGGATCAGTGCTTTAGCTTGTCCGATAATTTTGCTACGAAAGTCGTTCCAGTTATTCGCCGGTGTATTTTCCCATTCCTCTTCAATATTTGTTTCTTGAATCATAGCTAAATCGAATTTCGGGATATGTGGTTTGCGACTGTGAACTCTCTTTGGGGTGAGCTTTCTTTGATTCTTGTAAGGTAGTGATCCGAGTCGATATTCGCGTCTCGTCGGACTTGAACGTCGTGAATGGTTCCGTAGTGGGCGTAGGAAATGGCGACGTGATCAATCTGATACTCACCGAGATGTTGGATCGGAGATCGCCATGTTTTCTGTTTATGCGGTGATTTTCTAAAGTGCGTGGACATAATTTTAAGGTTGAATTGGTGACAGATGTCAAACAGACGCGTACCGTTAGTGTTCGTGTTTTGGTGTGCGGAATATTTACCGACGATTTTTCGATAGATTTTCTCTTTGCCAAGTTGAGCATTGAAATCTCCCATGAGGATTTTAACGTCGTCGCGGTAAATCTTGCTCAGATGTTCTCAAGTTTGTTCCAGAATTTTTCAACCGTTTCAGGGTTCTTCTTATTGTCCACATTGGTGGCGGCATGCGCATTGATGAGTGTGAAATTTTTGTTGGCGCATTTGATGCGCATGGTCATGAGCCGACTATTGACGTGTGTAATTTCCCTGACGGAGGTGATAATAGATCTGTGTACAAGAAACGCCATACCGAAAATTGGTGCACCCCCTTGCGACTCTTTGTTGTGTTTTGCTTTTAAAGATGCGGTAGTTTCCGTAATCCATGGTGTCGTTGTCTGTCATTCGTGTTTCTTGAAGAGCAAGGATGAGAATTTTTTGTCGGTCAATTTCCTGCGTGAGGTCATGTAATTTACCTGTTTGGATCAATGTATTAATGTTTATCGTTCCAAGGAATGATTTCTGGTTGTAGGGAAGTTTACCAGAGATCTCCGATACTCTCTGTTGCGCACGTCTGAACTCCCCAGAATCCGAAAGTTCAGTGGCCGTCTGTTGGCGGGTGGATTGTGTACCACCTGGGGTAAGATTGTATTTACTTGCACATTCCATATTTGCTTGTACTCAGTACTTGGCCTAGCAGATACCAGGACCATATAGGACCAGAGGTTGTTGAGGCCTTTGGAACTTAGATTTTCTGCCGAGCTCACTGAGCTAACAGACGCTGACCACTCGCCGCTGGATACCAGTACAGACGCTCGTGGATTTAAGTAAAGCTGATATCTAACCGAATACTAGTATAGATGCCATTTATCCTAGGCATCCCGGATACAAGGCCGCCTCGTCCGCCATTAATACTCTTCTATAGATCATCTATACCACCATCAATGCCGTTGAGGACTTCACCGTAACCCTGGCAAGGGACCCTTACAGGGTACTACCAGCCGGGTCTGGACCTCGGTTTTTTAAAGAGGTGTTAGTCCTCTATCACTCGCCGCTTTGTCCTGGCTTGTGACAGGCAGAGCCTGGCTTACCAAACATTATTATTATTATTATTATTATTATTATTATTATTATTATTATTATTATTATTATTATTATTATTATTACTAATATTATTATTATTATTATTATTATTGTTTATTTTGCGCATGCGCTTACACATTCTCAGCATTTGCCGGAAAGAAAACATTTACAATCCCAGATACCGTACATATCACAAGGAGCAAATTCTTGGTGACTGCATTGAGTAGTAGCTTCATATTTCCCTCACTGCTTCAGGCCTGATTGCCCAAGAACAGCCTTACTACGCGACACGTAGAAAGTATGACTGTTTTCTGCATTCGTTTGAAAAGGCCTGGGTATAATTTCAACGTCGTGAGCGATTCCTTTAAGTTGTTGGGAATCACGCCATTGCTGGAGATAATAATCGGAACTGTCCTGAATTGTGCCATGTGCCATTGCTTCCTTAACAGTTCTGAAAGCTCTGTGTATTTTGACAGCTTTTCAACATGCTTTGTTAGCATGTTGCCACTGTTTGGGATCGCCACATCTATGAAGGTGATTTGCTTCATGTATTTATCAACAAGAACCAAATCAGATCTGTTGAGCACAGCTGATTGGTCTGTCAATACAGTACGATCCCAGTACAACGTAAAGCTGTCATTTTCCAGTACACTTTCAGGAGCATATTTGTAGTACGGCACTTTCTCTTGGCTCAGCAGTTGAAGGTGTATAGCCAATTCTTGATGTACTATCTTGGCATCAAAATTATGTCTCTTCCTATATTCTGTCCCTGCAAAATGGCGACAACCTGATATAATAAGCTGAACAGTCCCAGATGCTGGGCAACCGTATCTGCAATGGTCATCTTGCACAGACGCATCCTTGATAATGAACTTTAGGTCGTTCCTCGTTGGGACAACCTGGTCCTGAATAGCCATCATAAAACCTTCTGTTTCAGGAAACATCTGCCCAGAAATCAACCAAACGTTCGACGCTAGCTTGTTGACGTGAGATTGGAAGACTTCATTGGGATGTCTTCCGTGTAGTGGCTTGGACAACCAGGCATTGAATCTATCCAAACCACTGCGCACCTGCTTTTGAGTCTCTTGTTGACTTAAGAGTAGTGGAGTTGAATCATCTGCTTCTGTGACAGCCTTGTGCAGCATCGAATGGTTCGATACAGAACAGAAGTATTTTCTTAGCTCATAGATCTGTCGATCTACTTGGTTGTTTATATCAACAATTCCTCTCCCACCCATATGTCTCGGCGACATTATTATTATTATTATTATTATTATTATTATTATTATTATTATTATTATTATTATTATTATTATTATTATTATTTAAAGTAGGAGTAAATATTCAAGGAGAAATAATTTCAGATTTGCTGATGACATTGTAATCTTAGCCGATTCATCAAAGGATTTGAATGAGTTTCTAAATGATATGGACTCCATCTTGACGAAAAAAAACATGATGAAAATCAATAACTGTAAAACAAAAATAATGGAATGCAGCCCAAAGAAATCAGAAACCGTTACTGACGTCAAATTGGCAGGTGTAAAGCTACAGTAGTTAGGAGACTTCTGTTACTTAGGAAGCAAAATAACCAGTGATGGACGAAGCTAAGAGGAAAGAAAAAGTGGGTTGGTTCAGACAAGGAAAGCATTTCTACAGAAAAGGAATTTGTTGACATCAAATATAGATTTAGGTAGCGGCTTTGGTGGCGTAGTTGGTAGCATGCTGAACTACTGTGCCCAAGATAGCGGGTTCAAACCTCGCCGAAGTCGTCGGATTTTTAAGAGCGTTAAAAATCCTTCATTATGCCTTCCTTCGGAGGAGGAGAAGTAAAGCCGGCGGTCCCATGTCATAGATTTATGGCATGTTAAAGATCCTTCCACAGACTAAACTTGTGTGAAGCTAAATTGTTAGGTTAGATTTCGTTGGAACGCTCTATCAAAGTTCCAACGTTCACCACTACGTATCATTGATATCTCTCGTAGCGAGAGTTGGAACTACTTGAAATTGAACGAAACTTGTAGCTCACCCTAAGGGTGTCAGCTGGAAGCAGCTACAGACTCAGGCAAGCCGAATATGTCCTCGGACACTTCCGGCACTGAAAGCCATAAGATAAATTATAAAATAGATTTAGGTATTAGAAAGTCAGTTTTTAAAACCTTCGTCTGCAGCATGGAACTCTATGGAAGTGAAACTTGGGCTGTTGGCACAACAGAAGTTTAGAAGCGTTCGAAATGTGGTGTTACAGGTGAATGGTGAAGAACAGATGGATAGATAGAGTAACAAATGAAGAATTATTAGGAAGAGTGGGCGAGGAGAGATGTTTCTGATGACTGCTAATGAAGAGAAGAAATAGGTTGGTAGGACACATACTAAGACACCCAGGAATAGCATACATAGTTATGGAAGGAAGGGTTGAAGACAAGAACTGTAGCGGTAAACCAAGGTTAGAATATGTAAAACACACTACCTCGGATGCAAGGTGTGCTAGCTATGTAGAGATGAAACGGTTAGCTCAGGACGGGAGGCTTGGAAACGTGCAGCAAACCAACCAATAGACTGAACGACTTTATTAATACATGTATTTTATTTAAGCTGAAATTCCCCTACAGGAGAGCGATTAAACTTGATAACATGATGTCATTTGGAGCCGTGTCTCCTCCGCTCCCCTCTCTTCATTCTCCCTCTTCCGCTCATACGTTCAAACTTAACATTCACGATTTTCGTCTGGCACTCAGTTCGGTCTTCGAAATGTTCTATGCTGATTAATTGTAAGTCTCTCTGTACATATGTAAGCCATTCTGTACCGCATTTACCCTGTGTTATGATACCAAGGAATTTCTTAGGCAATCTGGAAGTGGCCATCCTGTGAATGTGAGTGTAAAATTTGGCTCTGCGTTTTCTAATTTCGTCTCTTATCGTATTGGTCATTTGATAGAGTTCTGTACTAGATCTCTTCATTCAAATGCCGTTTCTGTTGATTGCTCCATAGATCTTCCGGAGAATTTTTCACTCCTTCTTTTCAAGTTCCCTAATCTTGGAATGACCATCAATTACTATTGTTTCAGCCGCATATGTTGCTTCTGGCAGAATAACTGTTTTATAATGTCGAAATTTGGCGTTCGTCGAAATGCATTTCTTGTTGTAATGGGCCCACGTTAGCCTGTAGGCCTTCTGGAGCTTAGTGATTCTGTCTCCATTGGTGATTCGATTAAATCCTGAGGGCTGTATAATTTCGCCAAGGTAAAGTGCAGACTTTGGCTATTTTACCGTATTTGTTAACATTATTATTATTTTTTTTTTTTGTCGTGTGGCCTCCTCAGAGGCCGAGTGCAGGTCTTTCTATTCGACGCCCGTGGGCGACCTGCGCGTCGGGATGGAATGGATGAAGATGAATGAAACTGGGCAAGGATGTGGAAGGAATCGGCCGTGGCCTATCAGAAGGTACCGTCCCAGCATGTTCCTGGTGTTGAAAATGGGGAAACCACGGAAAACCATTTCAAGGACGGCCGACGGTGGGGCTCGAACCCACGCGTCTACCGAGTCAGCAGAGAGCTTGGTCCCATGACCTAACGCTGCGCTTTAGCCAACTGAGCCACGGCTGTCGGTATTATTATTATTAGGGTATTATTATTATTATTATTATTATTCTGTCGTACGACTCTGAACACCGAACGACAATCGATCCAGTCATTATTACTTGTAAAGTTTCTCCACATTTCCTGTTGTGTACACAGTCCAGCTAATGAACAGATAAACTACAGACAGCGAACTTGTTTGGACAATCTCGATATCATAACAGAGGCGGAAATTGCCCTCAGGCGAGTCTGTAATGGCTCGATATATATCATGCACTCGTCGGTTCCGCTTTTCCATTCTATCCTCTCCCACACCAAGACTGGGAGGAAATGAGACTGTCTTGCGTACAGCAAGCTTTTTCACACAAGCCATTCACCCATTCAGTATTTACGAGACATGTTGACCCTAAAAGAATAGTAAAATACAGTAGCTGAAAATCAAATTAACCAGTGTACATCGTGGTGCATCGTTACTATTCGAGTCTAGTCCAGGAATAGCAATGGAATCTAGAACCTATCAGTAACTTAAACAAGTAGTTCAGTGACGAAAGAAAGAGCCTACTTTCCTCTAAATTTAAGATTCGTACCAATGATTTATCCACATAAACCTATTTATAACAATAACTTTAATTACAGAATGAATTTGATAGTACTGGAATTTACGATTTGTTCGAAATATACCTTAAACAATGTAGCTCAATAGAGCACTACTGTTTGTTTGAAATAGTTTCCTTCGATGGAATCTGACATACTGAGAGTTATTGTTATTGTTGTTTTAAGAGGCGGAACTACGAGGTCATCTCCCCCACATACTGATAGTATATGGCCAAAAAATGCTTAGAGAGAGTTATTAGGTAGTTGGTAGGACTGCTGCCTCTAAAAATGGGCACAATTAAGTTATATATCCGTTACGGCACACAGAGAATATATAACATTTGATAGTTATCCGTTATAATATGTTATGGAAGTTACTTGAAGTTAAACATTGAACCTATCAGCACGCGTATAATCATGTTGGCAGCACTGTCGTATATCGGTTACTTAGAAAAAACTGCAATAAAATGTATTATACGTGTGCAAAATACAGATGTGTTGGCTTTCATACTTTCTGATATACCATATTGAGAATACTATAAAATATAGACAGAGCATGTATCAACAGTTGGCAGCCCCGGTGGCTCTAATGAAAACGCATACTAATATCTGTTACGGTACATAATGTACATACCAAGTTTGGTTGAAATCTAATTGATAGTATGGAAGTTACATGAATATAAAAATTGGACTTATCTGCACGTGTCGAATCATTCTGGCAAAACTAATGTGTATGGGCTCCTAAATATTAATCGGAAATATTATTATCTACTGTATATGTGTGCCAATTTTGGAAAAGTTCCCATGAATATCTTCTGAGATATCCAACATTGAGCTCAAATTTTAATTCTGTTTTTTATCCGTTGGTAGCACTGACGTAACTTTTAAATATAGCCATGAGGATTCCTGGTATAGATCTTTATCCACACCAAAATTGGTTTTGATAGCTGCAGCCGTTTAGGAGTTGATAGGGAACACACACAGACAGACAGAAGGATCGACAGACGGACGGACACACAAACTTGCCCGGATTGATCTCATAAACTACTTTTTCATCATTTTTGCAAAATGTGAAAAGTAGGCTAAAAATAAGGTTCTGTTGTTAATTGTAAATAATGGATGAACGGCTTGGATAGGTTCATTCATTAGCAACATATTTTAACTTTATAAATCACCAACTGTTTGGTTGCCAGTCAGATGGCTCATGAAGAACTTTCGTTGAATTCCCATACCCCTTGCAAATCGCCGGAGAGAACCAAGACTATTTTAAGGCGGGACAAGACTAACCATCTGATAAACTAATGAAAAACTATGCTGCAGACACGAATGACGTCAGGGCTGATCATATCAAACAATAGCATGGCTGCTCAATATGATGAACACATGCACACAGTTCTAGAAGTTCCCTGAGTAGTGGCGAAAAGCTCAGCTCATTTCAAACAAGTAGTCCCGTGAAGAACTATACAGCCTATTTTCATATATCCTACTCATGTTAATTGCCTCTATCAACATACAAAATTTCAGTTTGAAGGTTGTGATAGATTCGTCGATATTGAGATCCGTCTCAATATTTCAGATGGTCGCCAGGTTGGATATTTATTTACGTACTATTACATTAAGATTATTGTGTACGTGTAATTTTCAAACTTCAATCCCATGATTAGACCACAAGAAGTAAAAACGAGATTTTAAAATTTCGCACAGCTGCCATCTTGTGGTTATGCAAACAATTGCAATAAATTAGATGCCAGTGGATTAACATTTGTATAGGCATTTAACGTGCAACGTTTCACTGCCCTCGGATAGTTAAATCGCGAGAAACGTCCATTTAAATATTTATACTTCGCGTCGCCACCATGTTGGATTTGTGCTCACCAGGTTACTGAAAATCCTATAGGTGAACTTATGTTCATAGCCTCTATGAACCTAAAAATTTCAGTTTGATTGCTGTAAAAGATTCGTAGATATTGAGAACCGTCTAAATATTTCGGATGCTCGCCATTTTGGATTGTTATATGCATAGGCCATAGAGTTATGCACCATTCAAGGAAAATTATTGCCTAGGTTCATTATTCAAACTTTCACTTCGATCGCATGATTACGGCACAAGAAATAAAAACTTAATTTTAAAATTTCGCACAGCCGCCATCTTGATGTTATGTTAACAATTGAACTAAATTAGATGCCTGTGCATTACAATATGTATAATCATTTACTGTAACACATTTCACTGCACTCAGAGAGTTAAATCATGAGAAAAGTCTATTAAAATGTTTCAACTTCGCTTGGCCGCCATGTTCGTTTTGTACTTTATAGATTTATGAAAGTTACAAATATAAACTTGAATCAGTACCCTTTATTACCGTACAAAATTTCAGGGTGATATCTGTAATAGTTTCGGAGATATAGAATGTCAGTGAAATATTTCGCACAGCCGCCATTTTGAGGTTATGTAAACAATTGAACTAAATTAGACTTCAGTGCAATACAATGTATATAAACATTTGCTGTACCAAGTTTCATTACGTTTGGGTGGGTAATTCGCGAGAAATGTCTATTTAAAAGTCTCAACTTCGCTTGGCCGCTATGTTGGTTTTATAGTTACCAGGTTTTTGAAAGTCTCATAGGTAAACTTCTAGTAGTGCCCTTTATCACCATACACTATTTCAGGGCGATATTGGTAATAGTTTCGAAGATACTGAATGCTGGTGAAATATTTCGCACAGACGCCATGTTGGATTGGTGAGAGACAATACAATCTGAAGGGCACGGTCGGGGTCGGCCAGAATGGTTCTATGATCTTACCGATTTTCATTGTAATCGCTTCAGCAGTTTAGAAGTTATTAGGGACACACACACACCGACACACGGACAAAAGGTGATATCATAAGCCTTTTTTTTTTTTTCATAAAATGAAAATAGCCTAAAAAGGCAAGAATCCTATGGATCCGTAGAATTTTCGATAAGTTTCTGATCTCTGTCACCTCTATAAAGCTGACACGAGAAGTGTCTTGGTAACATTGCGGTAACTATTTGTCTTGGAGAGTAGAAAATTAAGAAACCCAGCTCCCGTTTAAGCCCCATTACTCTCATAAAACACGAGAAACATTTGTAAGGGATTGAGGATCAATTGCATGCCGCACTCTTTTGTCACCGACTAGGTATAGGTCTCTCACTTTCCTCATTAGCGACCGTCTCGCTGGGTCTTCATGTCTGCGTGAGGCCACGGTTTTCCCAGCTCGAGGCACAGCATGCTCAACTATCCACAGTAGCCACTGAAAGCAAGCAGAGAGACTGGTCAGAACTGCTTGCAATTGTGCAACACTGGAGACCTGACAAGCAGGTCGAAATCCAGGACTGGACTCTGGACTCCACGTGGAGCTTCAGAGCAAGCAATCTATTGGTCAATAACCATCAGATATGGGTCAACAGCGAGCAGCGGTTATTGCCTGCACGGGCTACTAACTACAGTAGGCCTATATCCGCTAGCAGACTCTTCTTGTTATTCTTATTGATGTGTAACATCTTTCCGCTCGGTTGCTGGATAGTTTTTGTGGGAGTGATTTTGAAAATTGGGGACGGATGTGAATCGGGCGGAAGTGGATCGAACGGAAGTGGATCGGACGGAAGTGAAGACGCACTGGCAGAAAAATGGGACGGAAGTGAATCGGGCGGAAGTGGATCGAACGGAAGTGGATCGGACGGAAGTGAAGACGCACTGCCAGCTGGATGTACAATTGAAAATGTGTGTATTGGAAACAAGGCAGTGTGAGCTCTGTAGCGCGAGAATATTATGGTAATACAGTAGGCGGTGCATTTAGCAGGCACTGGTTTGACGAGCACAGTGGCAAATGTTTCACCGACTTGCATTTGTCATTGAGCAGTTTATGAAGCTTCACGTTCAAGGTTGAATATCACATGGGGTAGGACAAAGACGACAAATGACATTTAAGTAAGCGGCATTATTGTCAAGCTGTGGGTGAGTAGTCAAATATTAAATGAATAACAGAATGTTGTTATATGAGTGGAATAAAAGCTGTATTTTCATCATATGTGAGACTAGGTCATTTCATGATTGTAGGAAGCCATGTTTTGATTGTTTACGACGAACTGTATGAGAGCCTTGAGAATAATGAATGTTATAGTTACTGAGGAATGTGCTCACAGTATTTGAGAGTACTGTCGACGTTGTGTGTCACTTTGTTATTATGAATTATTAATGTAAAAGGAAGGAAGCTTGTAGTTTTGCGTGTCCGTTAATCTCACGATCATGATCCACGGTACCTCCCTTTTACGTGGAATGCGAACCACAGGACATGGCATTTCAATTCGAAAATCTCACATGTATTGACCGGGAATCAAACCCGGTCTACCTTGGTGAGAGCACCACAAATGTGACAGTAGCATATCTCCAATTCAATCTATACATTCATCATAGTACCAGTATGAAAATGGAGTGTAAATTAACATTTCAAGAATGTCCAAGCTGTGTAGTATACGAGTAGGATAACATGTCAGATGTTACACATCATATGCGACTACTATAAGGGTCGTATCTTTATTTATTTATTTTCTTTCTTCGTTTTGCCCACTTAGGGAGCGCGTTTGAACTTGTTGACTCGGGTTGATGGTGTTTCCCTCTTCTTCTCCTCCCAAAATCTCCTCATGAACTCTGGGGGGCGTCGTGGCGCAGTGGTCAAGCTATATGCCTCTCACCAAGGCGGACCGTGTTCGATTCCCGGTCAATGCATGTGAGATTTTCGAAGTGAAATGCCATGTCCTGTGGTTCGGATTCCACGTAAAAAGGAGGTCCCGTGGCTCATGATCGCGAGATTAACGGTCACGTTAAACAACAAGCTTCTTTGCGTCTCTAAAAGCCATAGATGTTAAATGGGACGTAGCACAAATAACATCATCTCCTCATGAACTCATTATGCCCCTTCTTACGTTTCTCCGTCCATTTTTTTCAGTGGTCTTTTTTAGCATTTTCGGTGTAACTAGAGTTCCAAAATTCTTGCGATTCATGATTATATCTTCTGTAATTTGTATTTCTTTTAAGTCCTGATTGATTTCTTCTAACCAACTGCTTTTGACCTTCTTTGACTTAATTATATCAAGCAGTTTTTTTTTTGTTTATTTTGTTTTTTGCATATCTGGTGTTGTCCATTCTGCAGATGTGACCATAAAATTTCAATCGTCTCTTACGCACGGTATCAGTGAACTTATTGACTGTTGTTGTTGTTGTTTGTTATTTTTGTTGCTGTTGTTGTTGTTGTTGTTGTTGTAAATGGAAAAAGAAAAGGAAGTAAGCTTTTGGTTTTACGTGACCGTTGATCTCGCGACCAAGAGCCACAGGACCCCCAGTTGTACGTAGGCCTACAGTAGAATCTGACCACACGACGTGATATTTCACTTCGAAAATCTAGCATGCATTCTCCGGGAATCGAACCCAGTCTGCCTTGGTCAGAGGCAAGCAGCTTGACCACAGCACTACCACGACTTTATTTGTTGTTGTTGTTGTTGTTGTTGTTGTTGTTGTTGTTGTTGTTGTTGTTTTTGTTGTTGTTTCACTTGAAGAGTTAAGACATCGTAGTCATTTAGACCCGTGTACTTGAGTGTCTGTTTAATTTAGTCTGATATCCTGTGTTATTTTGATGGCTTTACTAGCGTATTGATAATGCAGGTGAGGATTGGAAAGGAGGCGCCTAGGGCCTTAGTAAGGACATTTGCCTGGAGTAGAAGGGAAGGGTGGAAACGACGGAAAACCACTTCCAGGATGACTAAGGTGGAAATCGAACCAACCTTTTCTCAGTCTTGCCTCACGAGGCTTAGTGTACCCCGTTCCAGCCCTCAGACCAGAACTAAACGTCATGGCAGAGCCAGGAATCGAACCCGGACCTCCAAGCGTACAGCCAGGGATGCGATACTTGCAATACGCTAATCCATGCGGAAACTACATCATATGTGGAAAGATCTGATTAAAAGAAGTAAATTACAAATACATATATGGCACCATAGTGTGTCGACTACCGCGTGGTTTAGCAGATACCTTTCTCGGATGTCACCCTGGAGGTCCGGGTTTGATTCCCGGCTCTACCAATAAATTGTTATTCTGTCTTGAGGGCTGGAACAGGGTACTCTCAGCCTCGTGAGGTAAAACTGAAAATAGGCGGGTTCGATTCCTACCTTAGCCATCCTGCAATTGGTTTTCCGTGGTTTCCCCACTTCTACTCCAGACAAATACTGAGATGGTTCCTAACTTAAGGCCACGGCCACCTCCGTCTCAATCCTACCCCAATTTACAAATAAACACACTAGTACAGTTAGCACTGTAACACAGGTTATCACACAAATTACACACACAAATACACGCGCCTATATGACCACGATGCCGCAGCCCCTAAAACAAGAACAACAACCAGTGTGTCATCAAATAGGCTATCTGGAAGTTCAACTTTTACTGTAAAACAGATTTTACTTAGCAGATATCCCTCGTAAATAAATGATCGCCTAGTCCAGGGATTCTCAACTTGTGAGGGGGTACGCGGCAGGCCATCCTTCTACTCGATCCACATGCGCGGTGAGCTTCGTGCCGTGACTACTGTGTGAGTTATTTACGGCGCGTGTATTTGAACTCCACAAAGAATTGCATCTTTTCTTTACCGAGCGCAATTCTAATTTATCATCAGTACTCAATGACTTTGGTTGGCTTTAGAAATTGGCCTATTTAAGTGATATTTTTGAAAAAACTGAACATTTGGAATAAGTGTATGCAAGGAAGTGTTTCTGATATGTTCTATGTTGAAATGAAAACTAACGCAATGATTGCAAAAATCACCCTTTGGGAAAAGGAACTGAAAAACAACAACTATATTTTGTTTTATTAAAATATATTTCCTTATAAAATTACAAAGGTTAAACCATACTAACTAAATACCTTTTACATTTTTAATAACCATTATTACTACCTAAGAAAGGTTAGTAGGGGGTACACAGGATGTTTATTTTTTTAAAGGGGTACGATGGTTGAAAAAGGTTGAGAACCCCTGCCCTAGTCGAAGAATATGAGCCTGGAGCATAGCACAGCCTGGTCAGTGGTGTTGTGTAAATGGAGAGGAAGTTCTGCCTTTGTTCTCACCGCAGGGCGGGCTCCTACACAACATCTAACTTGATTGAGAAGTTGAGCGGACAGTCCAGTCCGTCTGTCTGTCAGTCAGTCTGTCCCTCACTACGAGCAAATTGACCGATCCGTTCTTTTTGTTCTTATTTTATATTATGGCGTGCGACATCGGTGACATATAGCCGGGTGTGTGTGTAATTTGTGTGATAACCTGTGTTATTGTGGTTGGCTGTACTAGTGTGTGCATTCGTAATTGAGGTGAGGATTGGAAAAGAGGCAGCTGTGGCCTTAAGTTAGCAACCAGAGTAGAAGTGGGAAACCACGAAAAACCACTTCGAAGATAGACAAGATGGGAATCGAACCCTCCTCTTCTCAGTTTGCTTCGCGAGAGATAGCGTACCCCATTCCAGCCCTCACATCACAATTAAATTTTCTTGGCAGTGCCAGGAATTCAACCCTGGCCTCCGGGGTGACAGCCAAGAATGCTAGCCGCTACACCACGAGGTGGTACTGTATGGTCTTAACTAAATAGTAAACTCCAGTAATATGGAAAACCAAAGAAATTGGCAATACATATATTACAGTTAATTATTAACAAATGGTTATTTTGACAGTCTAATTTCTGTATATTTGCAAATCGTAAATTATTTATTTAGGGACAAAACTCAAATTTCTCTCCGAAGGGGATCTTTAACGCGCCAGTGAATCTACTGACACAGCTCCCTCACATTTGCGCACCCTCAAATGCCAACTGACTGCGACACGATTCCATTCTGCAACCTTGGACAAAGCAGGCGAGAACGTTGCCGCTGCGCCACGCATCCAGTCAAATAATAAAATGAGAAACGCCTATGGTATTTGATGCTCCATCTTGAAAAAGATACTGTCTCCAAGGCGGATCGGGTTCGATTATCGGTTAATGCATATGAGAATTTTCGAAGTGATATATCACATCCTGTGGTTCGGATTTCATGTAAAAATAGAGCTCCCGTGGCTCATGATTGCGAGATAAATGGCCTCATAATACTACCTTCCTTATTTTTTGAAAAAGTTACAAGTATCTTTGTTACACCATTACTGGTGAATGGAATGGCGTTACAGTTACAATTACTGGATTGAATTAGAGTCGAATCTCGATATATAGAATCGTATTGGGTATCAAACTAAATTCGACTTATTAAAAATTCGAGTTATATAGATACGTAGCAAATATGTTAAATTTGTGATATAGGCCTACTGGTCGCCAAATACTGTATGTTGGGTTACAACATAGTTGTCTAAATGATTGTAATAACAACGGATGTTCGTAATGATGACAGCCTTATTACATCTTGTAAGTAAGTTAAATTTAACAATAAAAATGCAGACGGGCCTATCAACTTTTTTCATGACTTGAACAAATCCGTCATCTTCTTTTGCTTCATTTTGTGTGCACAAGATTCCGCCACAAAGTTCTCAACCACAATCCGTGATGTATGAAATAAGTTGCATTGTAAAAGAAAATACATGATAAAGAACAAGTTTAAGTGCCAGGGATATCATTTAAGCTTCGAGATATCGAAAAATTCGAGTTAAATAAATTTGACTTAAAGTGATAAAACACGTAAACTATAGGAAGTTTGTTCGGGAAATAATATTTACTTCAAGATATCGAAAATTCGAGTTATAGAAATTTGGCCTAAAGTGGTAAAATACATGTAAACTATAGGAAGTTTGTTCGGGAAATAATATTTACTTCGAGATATCAAAAATTTGAGTTATAGACATTTGGGTTAAAGAAATAAAACACATGCGAACTATAGAATTTTTTTTCGGGAAATAACATTTACTTCAAGATATCGAAAATTCGAGTTATATAAATTTGAATTAAAGTGATAAAACACATGTAAACTATAGAAAGTGTGTTCGGGAAATAATATTTGCTTCGAGATACCAAAAATTCGAGTTATAGAAATTTAGCTTGAAGTAATAAAACATACGTAAACTATGGAAAGTTTGCTGGGGAAATAATATTTACTTCGAGATATCGAAAATTTGAGTTATAGAAATTTCACTTAAAGTGATAAAACACATGTAAACTATAGAAAGTTTGTTCGGAAAATAATAGCCTATTTACCTCGAGATATTGAAAATTCGAGTTATAGAAATTTGGCTTAAAGTGATAAAACACACTTTAAGCTATAAAAAGTTTGTTCGGGAAATAATATTTACTTCGAGATATCGAAAATTCGAGTTAAAGAAATTTGGCTTAAAGTGATAAAACACATGTAAACTACGGTATAGAAAGTTTGTTCGGGAAATAATATTTACTTTGAGATATCAAAATTTCCAGTTATAGAAATTTGGCTTCAAGTGATAAAACACATGCAAACTATAGAAGTTTGTTCGGGAAATAATATTTACTTCGAGATATCGAAAATTCGAGTTATAGAAATTTGACCTAAAGTGATAGAACACATGCACACTATAGGAAGTTTGTTCGGGAAATAATATTTTCTTCGAGTTATCGAAAATTTGAGTAACATAAGTTCAAGATATCAAGGATTGACTGTTGAGGGGCAGATGACCTCGTAGCTCCGCCCCTTAAAATAACTACCTAAGGTTCGACTGTAGTAACAAGTAACGTGTCACCTCCCAATCCCGTCATGAGATAAACACCACCTAACAATATTTTTACCCGTTGAAATGGTAAACTACGAGAATATCTGAGCATGGCCGACACTACTTTGGTGCAACGTGGCTGCCATCCATACCATATTTCGCGGCCAGGGTCCATTACCTGTCAATCACATAGCCAATCACCCACGTTTCCGACCACCAGCCAATCCCTGCTTCGGCATGAAGATGACTCCGTGACAGCAGCATTGCCGGAGGCCATTATCCTAGTTACAAATTTTGAATTCAAAACACAGAGGGAACAGAATAGCAATCTGTAATAAAGTGGCTTGTGTAATTAGTTTACATCGTAACATATTTCTCTGCTAGGTAATGGATTGAATCTAACACACACACACACACACACAAAAGTGATATGTGGTATTTCCCCCTGGTGGGCGAGTGACTGCAGCCCGCGTTACGCGTACAGTGGATGCAATATCAACTGCCTTGTCTGAGGGATGTATTCAGAGCTTAAATTAATCCGGAGTGGTCCGCTACACATGCAAATCGTACTCAAAGTACGTGGTTCTGTTTTTATCTCACGCCATACATATTTTGAATAAAACAAGAAAATTTAACTTAAAAACCCAGCAATTCTTCTAGGTTTATGTCGTGTTTTTACGGGGTTTCACCTACGTGCATTAAATGAGGCTCATCAGCGGGCGCTTGGTACACATTTCCCGGACCACCGATGGGGTAGTCCCATATGTGAAGCACATCGCATTTCTTTGCTACGGGAACTGAGAGCTCTGGACACAAACGTTATTTAAGCTGACGTATTTAGACATGGATAGGTTTAGGTTCAATTGTGATAGCTTCACGAATTCTGGCAATATAATACCTGTTATTTAATTTATTTTGTTGCTTGTTTTTATTTCATCTCAATATCTTAAATATATAATATAAAAAAAATATATAAAAATTAAAGCTTTTTCTGAATTTTATGAATTTCCACGGAAAGTTGCGTTATTTGCGCGTTTTAGATTGTTTTATGACGGATGTGCGCAAATATAATGTCTGTCTGTCTGTCTGTCTATCTATTTGTTTGTCTGTGGACAACTTTGTGTCCTTATAACTCGAGAATGGCTGGGTAGATCAACGTAAAATTTGGTACAGATGTTCATCTGAGGCACGACACCAATCATTGATGTAAGTCTTCTCCGTACCTCTCATAAAAGGGGGCCTACCCCCTTAAAATACATGCTGAAATAGGCGTAGAGGGACTAGACAAAGCTTATTTTCAGACCCTCAATGTGAGAAACAAAACTCAGGGGCTCTAAAGGGTTCCCGAAAACCACATTTTAAGGCCCTGAAACCAACAGATTTTGAGATATTCCCAGAAAACTAATTTCATTTAATAAACTAATGAAACAATGCAAGCCGGTAACCATGGCAACAGAATCTCAGAGGTCCATCTACTTCTGTAAGACGCAATGCAATTCCATTTATTACATTACTGTGAAGTTTACAAACGGCTATAAGGTTATCACGGAACCCAATTAGGCTGCAAAATTCATCAACACGTATAATGCGCTTAAAGGGGTCAAGGGGTACACTAGAATTTTTTCAGGCGATTCTCATGTGCTGGTGTGGTACGGAAGAACTATTATATTCCTATTCCAATATTGTATTATATTATTATTATTATTATTATTATTATTATTATTATTATTATTATTATTATTATATTATGGCATACAACGAGAAAAAAAAGCTCATTTTTATCCCCTCGGTGACAGAAACAAAACTCGAGGGTTCCCGAAAACTACATTTTAAGGCTCTAACACCAATAGTTTCTGAGATATTCCCATAAAACTTATTCAATTTAATAAACTAATGATGGATTGCAAGCCGGTAGCCATGACAACAGGTTCTCAAGAGTTGACATCCAACTTTCCATCTATTTCTGTAAGAAGCAATGCCACTACATTTATTAAATTTATGTGAAGGTTTGCAAATGGCTATAAGGTTATCACGGAACCAACTTAGACTGTAAAATTCATCAATGCGCTTAAAGGGGTCAAGGGGTACCCTAGAATTTTTAACGCGATTTACATGTGTGATATTTCGCAAAGAAATATATCTCCAGCAACATTATTTCCAAAAATTCGTGAATTTAAAAGTACTTTTTGCGGCTTTTAGGAATTTGGGCCATTGGAGGATATGAAAAACTGCATATTCGTGCACCACAAGCCTTTATAATTATTATAAAAGGGGTCTTCCTGTGGATGGGGACTTTGTACAACGGTGAGGGTCAGTTTTTATGTGAGGTATATTGCGTTTCGTCGACGAGGTTTTCAATGTTATTGTCACGTCAGGAAGTACACGTTAGGTGAATTTAGTTTGAGCACATTCTAACTTATCATTTCTTTTGTCAACAATTGGGTTCATCGTAAGGATGATTTTGTTTTATACTGTATGTATGTATGTCTACCCCTTATTAGTCCCGTTTTCCAACGGGGTCGGGGATGAGATGCGATGGAAGACTTCGTGGCGATGGTTTTTACGGCCGGATGCCCTTCCTGACGTCAACCTCATGAGAGGAGTTAATGAGAGATTAAATGAATGATGGTGAATGAAACTGGGCAAGGATGTGGAAGGAAGCGGCCGTGGCCTGTCAGAAGGTACCGTCCCAGCATTTGCCTGGTGTTGAAACTGGGAAACCACGGAAAACCATTTCAAGGACGGCCGACGGTGGGGCTCGAACTCACGCGTCTACCGAGTCAGCAGAGAGCTTGGCCCCATGACCTAATGCTGCGCGTTAGCCAGCGTAGCCACTACTGTCGGTATTTTGTTTTATACTGTGTGGTTGATATATCCATATTTGGACATCTGGGTGATATGTTGTCGTTTGGTTGGTTGGTTCCTCAGTTTAGGGGCTGCGACAACGCGATAATAGCCTCGTGTACTTTGGGTGTGTGCAGAATCTGTCTGATAACCAGTGATAATTGTGATGGCTGTATTAGTGTGTGTTATCTGTATTTCAGGTAAGGGCGGCAGACGAACAATTTACAGTAGTTCCTACTTTTGCTACCAAATGTTACCATCAACGACACCTAGCTGTGAACTTGGCTAATAGATGCCACCGCAACTGGCACCTGGCGGCAAACGTTGTAACTAATAGAACGTTAATCATATATAACCTACAAATTTAGCTTCACATGATTCTAGTTAGTGGAAGCTTCTTTTGCATGCCATAATTCTATGACATGGGCCCGCCGGTTTTACATCCCCTCCGAAGGAAGGCGTACTTTGGGATTTTCTGTGCTCTTAAGACATTCGACGACTTCGGCTAGGTTTGAACCCGCGATCTTGGCATAGAAGCTCAGCATGCTACCAACTACGCCACCGAAGCCGCTGTGATATGTTGTAGTCAATGGATTTGTCTGTCTGCCTTTCTGTGTATCTTTAGGTACGCCTGTAACTCGTGTTTGGATGTTTGGAGCATCGAAAATTAAAATTACGTATGGTATCCATGAGAGTCAATACACCAATCATTTATAAAACTCTTCACCGTACTTCTCCTAGAAGGGTGGGTTTGGGATTTTTTTAAAAATGCATGCAAAAATAGGCGAAATATAAACATTATCCTAGAAGGACGATCAAAGCATATGTTCTCAATGTGAACACAAAATTCGGGAGTCTATGAAGGGTCTCCGGAAACCACATTTTAAGGCCCTTAAATTAACAGTGTCTCTGATATTCCCAGACAACTAACTTCGCTCTGATAAACGTATGAAGGATGACAAGCCCCTAACCATTGTAACAGTAGCTCAATTGATAACGTCTGGTTATTAATACCGAAGACTGTTTGAAAAACGGGTATTTCTGCTAATATATAATAAATAGATTAGCAAAATTACATAAAATCATATGTTTTAACAAAGACTGTAAAATTGTTGTTGTTGATGATGGGGCGGAACAGCGAGGTTCTCAGATAGAGCGAAGAAACGTTAACTTATGTAATCTCAAAACTTTAAATTTTCTAGGTTATGTACTGTTTTCTCAGGAATCAAGAGCCGAATCAAGTTCACAATTTTCCACACTTATGGGCGTTTACGATCCAAAAACTGTTAAGCAAAATTCAAGCAATCACAATAAAGGAAGGTAATGGAACAATTAAGATGTAATTGAAATAATGTCTTAAAATTATTGACGAAATCAAAAATTCATAAAATGTGTGCCTAATGCTCTATCAACAATAAGTTTGCTTTACAAGCTTTAACATTAACATATGTTTATGTATTATGGTTTTTATCAAATTATCTACAGTAACATCATAGAAAAAGGTACATAACTAGGGGGACGTTTCCCTTTTTACATGTCAATATTTATTCAAATTAACTATAAATGTATGTAATAAATAATCAGCACCTGGCCATGAATGTTAAAAAAACTCTGAAAATTTAAAGTTTCTAGTTGCCATGGTTACCTAATAATTAAGGTTTTAATGAGTAGTTGCATTGTTGCATCTACACTACCCGGTTCCCTTACAATAGATGAACAACATGCACGATGTGCGAGATAGCAGTAACTGACTGTCGATATACTGTTTTTAGGTCAGGAATAGACAGACCGCGCATGCGTACAGCCGAACTGCTGCTCCCCGTCGCAGTGTGTTTAACTGACTTCTCCTGGCGCACAGACAATAGCTAATCTAACTCATCTCATACACACTGAGAATAAATGAAATTACAGCACCCTGAACATATGTTTCCATTTGCACAAGATTACCCCTACAGGTAACAGAGCTAATCACATATACAGATCAATACATGTGCAGGATACGAAGTACACGGTGTTCCAACAGTACTCATACATCATATCTAAAGCCTACTGGCAAGTGTGCGCACCGTTGTCGGAATAATTCATTAAACTTTTTCTGTTAGACTGAATGGCACAGTTCATTGAGCGGTGGTTTTCCTAGCCCAAGATAGTGAATTCGAGCTCGACTTGGCCCGAGGGCATTTAAGGGTTTTCGAAATGCAAGAACCAAGATTACCGTTATTTGCTTGGAAAAAATTATACAAATACACCCAAAACAAAAAAATATTTTGTGGAGGCAGCAACCTCATGAAAAATTGCTTCAACAATTCTGAGCAAATCAAGACAAAGTCCCAGGGGCAATCCGCAAGAGAAACGTAGTCAATTTGGATGTAATGTTTCTCCTTCCTCCCTGGTATCTATCATCCCGCCAGGAGGAAGCAGACTGGTGTGTTTAAGTGACACCACATAAATAACTTGCATGCTGCCTGCTAAGTCGAGAGCAAAATGTTACATCTCTAACCGAGAAACGCGCACTTATTACGACTGTGTGGGACTGGCATATATCACATAACCTCAAGATTACTCGACTCTAGTGTGCTCTAAACACCACAAGCATCTGGTTGTGTAACGATCTCGCCTTCTGCGCTCAAGATTGCGGGATTGAATCCTGGCACAGTCAGTTGGTATTTGAGGGTGCTTAAATGCGAGAAAGCCGTGTGGTGCGTAAATGTCCCCCTCGAGTCAAATTCCGGCACCCCGGCGTCTCTAAATAAAAGCCGCAGTGGATAAAATGGACGTAAAACTAGGCTTACAAGTTGGAGCCACGTCGTGTGTCAGTGATTGTTTCCCGACGTTCCGGCTGTCATTGCAGCAGCCTTAATCATGTGCACGTGTTCGTGATTGTACTCAAAGTGACCACTGGTTGTCAGTCGATCGTAGTGATGGCTAAATTATATAGGTTATGTTTCATGAGATATTGTGATGGATAAAAATTAAAACCTATATGTTCATAAAAGATGAACGTAATCGTATTCATTGAAATATAAAAATAACAAGTAGTTCCGTGAAGAACTATACAGCCTATTTTCATATATCCTACGTATGTTAACTGCCTCTATAAACATACAACATTTCAGTTTAATTGTTGTAATAGATTCGTAGATATTCAAAACCGTCTAAATATTTCGGATGGTCGCCATGTTGGATTTTTATATATCTAGGTCTTAGACTTAAGAAGATTATTGTGTAGTATTCAAACTTAAATCGCATGATTAGGACACATGAAACAAAAGCGAGATTTTAAAATTTTGCACAGCTTCCATCTTCTGGTTATGAACACAATTGAGATAAGTTAGAAGCCAGTGGATTAAAATGTATATAAGCATTTATCAAGTTTCACTGAACTCTGATGGTGCAATCGCGAGAAACGTCCATTTAAATATTTATATTTCGCGTCGCCGTCATGTTGGATTTGTGCCCAACAGATTATTGAAAGACCCATAGGTGAACTTATGTTTACAGCCTCTATGAACATAAAAATCAGATTGATTGCTGTAATAGATTCGTAGATATTGAGAACCGTCTAAATATTTTGGATGGTCGCCATGTTGGATTGTTATAAGTATTTGCCATAGAATGATGTACCATTAAATTAAAAGAATTGCGTAGGTTCATTATTCAATCTTTCACTTCGATCGCATGATTACGACACAAGAAATAAAAACTTAATTTTAAACTTTCGCACCCCCGCCATCTTGAGGTTATGCAAACAATTGAACAAAATTAGATGCCAGTGCATTACAATATGTATAAACATTTACTGTACTATATTTCACTGCGCTCAGAGAGTTAAATCACGAGAAAAGTCAATTAAAATGTTTCTACTTCGCTTGGCCGCCATGTTCGTTTTATACTCAACAGGTTTTTGAAACTTACATACTGAAAGTAGTAGGACCGGATTTTCCCCCCGCTGACGGACAGACTGCGCGCGGCTCCTCCACCTGGGGTTGGTTGACGGGGGTGTAAGGAAGGCTGGGAGCCAGCCACACAGTTGGTTCCCAGCTGTAGTGGAGTGTAAATCGCTCGTCTCCATAACCTCTGCCTAGTGCACTCGTCACGTTGCGTCATGGTTCGTCTGTTGAAACAGCGCGCTACGCCAACAAATTTTGTGTTAGGCTCAGCAAAATCGGGAAAGAGCCTAACGATATGATCAAGACGGCTTACGGTGATAACGTCATTAGCAGATCAAGTGTTTTTGACTGACACAAGCTGTTTCGGGAGGAGAGAGAGGAAGTTGAACACGATGCATATTCAGGACGATCTTCGAGCACCAAAACGGATGAAAATGTGGCAAGAGTGAGAATTTTATGGACAATGACCGCAGAGTAAGTTTTTACGTGGAGGTCCTTAAACGGCTGAGAAAACGCATCGCCCGTGTCCACCCAGCGATCGCTAACTCCTGGCGGCTCCATCACAACAATGCGCCGCGCCACACAGCCTTACACGTGCTGGCGTACCTGGCCCAACGCAACATCGCATTCCTGCCTCAGCCACCCTACAGTCCCGACATTGCTCCAGCAGACCTTTTCCTCTTCCCCCACCTCAAAACCACCCTAATAGGACGTCGTCACGGCTCTATGGAAGCGTTGCAAGAGACCGTGAAGAGGAAGCTCGACAGCATTCCGGTGGCCGCCATCCAAAAAGCGTTCGAGGGTTGGAAATCCCGCTGACAGCGGTGTGTGGATGCAGAAGGGTCCTACTTTGAAGAATATTGAGCATATGTATCTTTTTTGTCAATATTGTTTTTTAATTGACTCCTGGTGTATTCTTGGAATACACGGTAAGATAGAGTATATTTTTAATGCTCTTTTCTTGCTCATTCCTTCCTTTTTATCAAACACCAACAGTGATCTTCTAGTTTCTCTTTGGTGGTCATGTCTCTTATGTCATTTGTGAGTCTGTTCTAGATATATATCTTCCATGACCCACCTAGCGTCATCTAGCAGCGAATCTCTGAAGTCCCTCAATTCTTCCCTGTACAAGAGGACGTCCTTATCCATCTGGCCACCAGATCTCGTCGCCATCGCCAGCTATCATCTCCGTGATCAAGAGAACTTCGTCTACTTTTTCACCCACCAGGCTGCGATAGCGTCGCCTACTATCAACTCTTTGAAGACCATTTCCTCAAGAGAATTTAACTTTTGTATGTTGGTGATGCTTATATGTCTTCCTTTTGTCTCCTACCCCCACTATTTTCCCCTTTCCTGGTCCCTCTGCGCTTCGCTGAGTGGGTCTCACTTGTACGTCGACCGTCGACTCAGTCAAGGCTCAACTAGAGCCAGCCTCCTGAACTCAAAAGGTATTTTCTTCATTCCACGCCATGTTGGAACTCTAATGTAAACCTTCAAAGGGAACTTCACCATCGCTATGCAGCAAAGATAAGTACAGACTTCAGGTTTTAACCTCATTCTCATCGTTTTAATATCTACATGCTTTTAAGGATAATTTTATAGGCAGTGTGAGATTACTACATTTTGGGGCAATAATCATCCTTCGCGGGATTTGCCATGTTGGGCTTTTGTCTGTCTAAGCCAACCTTAATAGAAAGTAGCTTTTCTTAAGCTAATTAAATGAGAAATCTTCTCACAACGTGGGATACCAATGAATACCCACTGTCTATCAAATATTTTGCTCGTTCCACCGCTGGAATAACTTTGGCCCCATTATTCAGTCAAAATTGATCTGGAACGTTCCGGAAACTACCAGTCACGCCGTCATGTATTTTCCACTCACATGTGTGAATACTTTCTCAAACTAAAGGATCTTCCTTATTATTTAATGCTCAATAGCTAACTTTTCTTCCTCCGTAGGGATTTTCTCCGGCGTACTTAATGACAATCTATAACTTTCTCAAGCAATAGACTCTCGCCTACCTAGTGCAACCAGTTTTTTCCACAATTGCAATAACTTTTTTTTGCCATAAACTTTTGTGTTACTACAGTGAACTTTTCATCCATTTAACAGACTATAGTGAAAACTAGTGCTTGTTCAACATTTCTACCGCGTCGCGATCGTCCGATTACCATAAATAAGGCCATGAGCATTTATCCTCAATCCCAATTGATCTTTCCTAAACCTTTTACTAACAAACCATGATAATAAAGTTGTTACTTTAAGTCCTTTTTCAATGAGGTGTCACTCTATAGAAGTGCCCTCCCCTTTTTCTTATATAACAATAGTTGACTTCTGCATAAATAAGTGTCGAGTACACGTTTTAAACTTACATTGTTTCTCCCTTCTAATTAGGGAATACAATTCTTTCAACTCATGAGTAAGTTATTTCTTGGTCTCACGAAAGGGAAACTTGCCCCATTTGTCTCGTGATTCCTACTTAAACATAGGAAGTCTAGAACCTTCCTTTTGACTTTCTCTTCAGGTTTCACAGTAAGTGACCTGTCCTATTTTGTATAACTATTATAAAAGTAATTCAGCGTAAATATAAGAAGTTATAGGAACTTCTCTTTCATTCTACCTGCTTTCTTTTTTGTTATTTTCGAAGTTGTAACTTTTTCTAAGATAGGTACTTGGAAATTTCTTAAAGTACACACCTTGTACTCGATTTAATGTCTAACTTGAATCACTTCATTTGTCTTTTTTTAAATCTTACAAAGATATTAGTACATATAAAAGTTTGAAACCTAAAGAATTGTTAATTGCCTGGAGCAAACTTTAAATGTTAGGAGGTCTGCGACTCCAAATTGTTAACAAAAATTGAAACTATATGCTTGTTAAATTTATTAGGCTCTTTTTCATTGTTAAATAAATTCAAGTTCCTTTTTTGACTCATCATTTCTCTAATACTACAGTTAGGCAAGATCCTGGCTTTCCTAACTCTTCCTAGGTTCATGCCCTACTTAATGCAAATAAATCTCTTAATAGGGTTTTCACCACTTGTTGCATTTGAACAAGAACTCTTAGGCATAACTGATGTCAAACTCTCCTCCTATTTCTCCATCCTTTTTTCTTTGGTCCGAAACCCATCTCCTTCTCTTTATCATCTTCCCTTGGTGGTTAGGTTATTCCTCAGCCAATAATCTACCCAACTCCATCTCACTACTTTCAGGACAAACCCTGTCATGAACTTGTAGTAGTTCTTTTTATCACCGTACAAAATTTCAGGGTAATATCTATAATAGTTTCGGAGATATAGAATGCCACTGAAAGATTTCGCATAGCCACCATTTTGAGATTATGTGAACAATTGAACTAAGTTAGATGCATTACAATGTGCATAAACATTTGCTGTACCAAGTTTCATGGCGTTTGGATTGTTAAATCGCGAGAAAAGTCTATTTAAAATTTTCAAACTCGTTTGGCCGCCATGTTCGTTTTGTAGTTAACACATTTTTGAAAGTCTCACAGGTAAACTTGTAGTGGTGCTCTTTATCACCGTACAAACTTTCAGAGTGATATCGGTAATAGTTTCGGAGATATAGGATGTCGGTGAAATATTTCGCACAGCCACCATGTTGGATTGGTGAGACGTAATAAAATTTGAAGTGCACGGTTGGGGTCGACTGAAATGGTGATATAACCTTACCGAGTTTCATTGAAATCGCTCCCGCCATTTAGAAGTTATTACAGGGAAACACACACACATACGCACACACACACACACACGGACAAAAGGTGATCTCTTAAGCCATTTTTTTTTTTTTTTTTTTTTCATAATTTAAAATAGGCTGAAAATGGCTGTGATGGGAGTCAAACCAACTTCTTACCAGTTATCTTCACCAGGCTGAGTGTACTCACTTCATCCCTCAGACCAGAATTAAATACAGTATTTTGGCAGATCCTGAAATAAAATCCAGGACCACCAGGATGGCAGCCAATTAACCTAGCCACGCTTTAGTAATTTGTAGCTTTCTTTAGTTGAATAAGACCCGTGAACCACTGTGTACAGCAATGCCAAGTTCGTTGAAAGAGAAGCTCAACTGCTCACTAACCTTCCTCCTTGGTTATAATTCAGCTCCGTTTCGAAAATCTTTGCGGTGGAAACTTTGGTGATACACCTTGTATATACAGTACCTATTGTGTCACCTATGGATAGTAATGGGTAAATTCCCGGGAACATTGCCATCGGACCTTCTGAGCAGGGCATCGCAACAAGAACTGGTAAACAGCTTTTATTTGGACTCACTCTAGCTAGGCCTACAAAGTCGAACACTAACGAGCAGGATGCCGCAACAAGAGCTGATAAATCGTTTAAATTTGGGCTGACTCTATCTACTGTATCCATCTACTCTACTCTACCGAAACGTTAACAAACGTACTTGAAAACATTTCCAGTGAATCCGGAAAAGGACGCCCTACAACTCCAACTCGGTATGATACTGATGACTGCTGAGTTCTAGCTACAGCACTGGAAATTAGTTGTGGTGAAACTCTTTCAACAGGCATCTTCAAGATTTAACTGGTAATTAGTGTAACAGAGTGCTTGGCTCGGATTAATTAGCCATCCTCTCTCTCTCTCCCACTTGCTGGTGACAAAAGAGCTTCTCTTTCACAAATTAATGAGGAAGAGATCAGTAAAATAAAGATTCTAAGAATCTCAGTAACGTGCAACGTATGAAATGTGAATTCTACAGGGTGTACGAAAAATGCCATCCAATAATCGCAGGGCGTGATAGAGGGGGTCAGAACAAGTCAACCAACCCTCTAGCTAGCAATATTTATTTCGAGGCAAATGGTGCAAGGAATGTCATGTAGCTTAAGACGCTCACTATGGTATGAATACCACTGGTAATGTTCCAAATGAGGCCCACATATTACATCGCCAGGCTGCGAGGTCTTAGTGCGTAAACAGTGCTATCAGATTAGTATCGCACGGAGTTGAGATGACTCATGCCCTATGAACAGACGACGAACCATGCGATCAGTCCATTTATCCGCTGTACGTCACATGTGTTCATTGGTACACCCGAAGGTCACAGGAGGAGCTTCCACGTGCCTTATAGTACGGTGAGTTCTAACTTCATTGCACACGCACTAAGACTCCGTAGCCTGTACATCACAGTTATGTTGTTAGCAGGGAATGATAGCTGAACTCGTCCGTTGCTGCCAATCGACAAGAGCAGGTGTCCGAGGCAAGGTGATGTGGACCGAGATGGATGGTGGACATTTTGAGCAGCTGTTTATGTAAAACCTAGTTGTACAACATTAAAATCATTCGTTGTCTTTGGCAATGAGCGCCATTTTACTTGACAGATTCTTACCGATATCACTATGGATAGGAGAATGTTACTTCCTGCATAGTGTTCTCAATCCGGCAGCTATATTAATGGACGTCATTTTTGTACCCGTCGCAATCCGATAACAGAGGACATGTTAATGAAGAACATTAGCCAATACATGACGAAAATTCACAAACGAAATAACCTTGGCCTTTCTTTAAAATGGGGCAGATGATCTCTCTGTTTTGACCATTAAAACTCCAATACATAAGTACCTTCCTTTAATATGGAGTCCCGCAGCACTATTATAACGAGTTGGTGGGTTTTAACGTTTAAAATTCAAAATGTACTAATTTTTTTTCTAAATTTAATATTTCGTAGCATCGAAGATTTTCAGTTTAATAGTTTGCAGTCGACCGTGTTGGCCAATGGTTAAAGTAGCAAACAGGTTAAAATTAACTATTATGCTCAATTTCATTTCAAACTTTTGTAATTCAAATGATATACATTAGGTTCACTAGTCGCACTATTCACAAAATACTGCAGAAAACTGTGACAGAAGATACAAATACCCACATCAAAAAATAATAACCAAATTCTCGACGTACTTGTGCTGTATAGACAAACGTTTCGATTTAGTACCAAGTTTGTCATTGATCGTGAAATGAATCCCTTCCAAACACAATCCACTCAAAAGAAACATGCGTGTGCAAAGTAATTTCGTGATAATTGTGGTCATAAGTAAAGCCCTGCGCGGATGCGGATATACTTTGTATGACTGTGCGGATAGTGGAGTAAATTTGCGGATAGTTTTTAGAGTTCAGTCCCAACTTGTTGAATACTGTATCATTACTAGGACTCGGATGTTTATGAGTATGACATATATGTTTTTAAATGATTATGTCGACTTCGCTGGGGGTCTGGCGTTACGTTACGGTGACGGGATAAAATGTACCGAGAATGCACTGAGGTCGGTGACGTCATAGTACTGCTTGAGCTTCCTCCTTTCCCCACGCGCTCCGGTGAACGTGACGTCATCCAGCCAGCTACCTCCTTTGACCTTGATTTTCACTTTTTTTTCTAACGGACTTTGAGTTCACGCAGCATTTGTAGTATTTGTAATGATATAAAGTCTAGTCTTTCGGACTGACTATCAGTGTTGGTTTTTTTTTGGTTTTTTTTTTCATGACAAGATAATGTAAGATGATGATTTCAGCTTATCTCATTCAAATTATATCATTAAGCATAATTAACACTCCGAGCAGGAAAGGGTTGCAATTCTGGCTGTATAACATTCATTTTAAACATAGCACATGATATAAATAGCCTAAAGGGCACGACTTTTTCCTCAAATGTCTAAATGTGTTGCTTCAATACTTAATGCTTTATCTAATTAAAAATAGGGGCAGTTGACCTCGTAGTTCCGCCCCTGAAAACCTCAATAACTAAATAACTAATTAAAAATATTATTGTAATGCCAGTAGATTACCTCAGATGTAGCTTGTGGTAGCTATGTAGAAATTAAACGATTAGCTCAGGACAGGGAGGCATGGATAGCTGCATCAAACCAGTCAAAAGACTGAAGATTCAAACAACAACAACAACAACAACAGTAGATTCGCATGACAAATGTGCGGATGCGGATAACAGTCGTGCAAATGCGGGGCGGATGCGGATAACAGTCGTGCATTGTGGGGCGTATGCGGATAAATGTCACGCGGATGAGGGTGGATGTGGATAACGTTTTGTTTATTCGCGCAGAGCTCTAGTTATAAGGGACAGTGAGGTCATCTGCCCCATTTCTTTTGTTGCACACAGGTATACATCACTAGTTTCTTTCTTCGGTTTTGGACATATATGGACCACGAGGATACTCGTTTAACTTCCTCATGATCCTGTATCATTTATTTATTGTAGGTATCTCCAGTATTTCTTTATTTTTCCACTATGTTCATTTTTTCTTTCTTTCTTTCTTTCTTTCTTTCTTTCGTCTGTCCAAACAATTGAATTATTTTTGTGAATTTCCTGAAAACCCCCAAATGTTCTCATCAAATTTCGAAATGTCTTCTAATGTAATGTTCATTTCTGTTATATTCTTTTTCCCTTCAATGGACCAACTAACTTCCGTTTTGGGATTTTTGTCAAAATTGACAAATAATAACCCCTGGCCTACAGCCCATGAAGGGCTTAGGCCTACCAAGCGACCGCTGCCGACCCATTTGCCCTGCAGATATTGGGGTGACGCGTGGTCAGCGCATTGGGTCCCCTCGGCCGTTAATCTTGGTTTTCGTGACCGGGGCGCTGCCTCGCTGTCAGACAGCTACTCAATTGTCCTCACGAGGCTGAGTGCACGCCGTTCCAGCCCTTTCATCAGTTTCTAAAATCCCTGACGGAGCGGGAAATCGAACCCGGGGCCTCCTGGTGATAGGCAGCCACGAGACCGGCCAATGGAAAAATAGTGCTAACAATTAATTTGTGTGATATCACAGTGAAATTGCACCAGGCAGGAATGGCAGTTCGAAAACAGGTCAAAATCTGACATTATTTCCCGCTCAACAACACGAACCAATCTGCTGTGTTCCTTGAGTTTTTACAGTTCTAGGGGTGTTACTAGAGCGTGCTTTATCAGTCCTGTTACTACTGTAACATTCAATTGAAAAGCGGAGTTGCATTCACTATGAGAGGATAGAGAATTAGGAGAGAGAGAAAGTTTAAATTATAAAATATAGTACCACAAACATATTGAAGGAAATATTTATAGTTGTTTATAATTCCTAGCAATAGACTTAAAAATCGAAAATATACCACTTATCTCTGTTAAGTACAGTATATGCCTGTTGTCCGAATATCATTACTTAGTAAAGTCTGTTCGCCGAGTCGAGATAGTGGAAGTAAACACAGTTGTACACGTGATTACAGGGCGGCCCGCAAGGGGTGGATATAGCTGTGCCTGTTGAACGTACGCCAACTTCAGTGCTGTGTATAGCCTACATGTGAAGCGGGCTGACTTACCGGTTACATGCTACAACGTGGTTTATTTATTGTTCGCTTATGTATTTACTAGCAACCCGTCCAGGCTTCGCCCGGGAACAATTCTAAATGCATTACATGCTAGCTCGTCAACTACTATCGCCTCAGTAATTCAATAGACATTGTTGAAAGAAATGGAAACGTAAAAACACTTATAGTGGGTGATGTATTGAAGATAGATGCTCTCGCGGATGTTCTTGTAGAACTTTTCATGCTGAACAATTCTTACACACATAGTATATAGATATGTTTAACGGTTTGCCCAGCGTAAGCTTAAAAAGCGCAAATCGTTACTGCTTGGCTTCCTTTGATCATGAACAAATTATTTTCCACAGAAACCTTCCTCGAGATATCCTTTACAGAATGGTGAAAACCGCATCAAAATCCATCCAGTGGTTCTCGAGATTACCCGTGGCATCCAAAAATCGGGGACTTTGTTTTATACTAAGTAGAGACTTAATTACAGTAGTTAATTAATTAATTAATTAGTTATTAGCTGCTTATGACAGGCAACAGTATACAGTGCAGCAGCATTAAGTGCAGCAAGTTTTGTCTTCTCTAGAGCTACGGCATGACTAATGATCTCGAAGCTTCTTGGCTACCCCTGTCCGGTAGAGCCAATGACGTGAACTGGGCGTGTTTCCCTGTCCAGGCAGTCAAGTGACCACGTGCAGGAATTTACGCGCACTATCTCGACTCGGCGAACAGACTTGAGGGAGGATCGTGATTGTCAATCTTCCCATTTCAGTAAAACTTTGCATACATGTAGGACAGATCACAAGAAAAATATCTCATTAAACCGTGCACCACCCCGAGGGCAGCTGCAGCAAGTCCGGAGATCATAGGTTCGAATCCCGAAGCTGACAGCGGCTATCCTTAGTGTGGTTTTTCCCCGGTATTTTTTCCACACTCCCTCCAGCCAAATGCCAGGATAGTACCTTATTTCAAGTCCCGGGCCACCTACCCCATCCCTGACCCTTATACAATTACACGTACTAATACAGTCGTCACATAAATACAGGTTATCAGACTGGTTTGACACACACCCAACTACACGGGACTGATGACGAAGATGTTCCAAGCCCCTTAAATGAATTAACAACATGTTGTGGTTTGAGTTTTCAGTCTCTTGACTGGTTTGATGCAGCCCTGCACGCCTCCCTGCCCTGAGCCAATCGTTTCATCTCTACATAGCTACCACACCCTACATCCGAGGCAACCTGTTTAACCTATTCTAACCTTGGTCTACCTCTACAGTTCTTGTCCTCGACCCTTCCTTCCATAAATAAGCTTGATTTTCCTGGGTGTCTTAGTATGTGTCCTACCAACCTATCTCTTCTCTTCATAACAGTCGCCAGAAACTTCTCTCCTCTCCCACTCGTCTTAATACCTCTTCGTTTGTAACCCAATCTACCCAACTGATCTTCATTAGTCTTCTGTAACACCACATATCAAACGCTTCAATTCTCCTCTTTTCTGCTGCACCAATAGTCCAAGTTTCACTTCCATAGAGTGCCACGCTCCAGACAAAGGCTTTCAAAAATGACTTCCTAATACCTATATCTATATTCGAAGTCAACTGATTCCTTTTTTGTAGAAATGCTTTCCTTGCCTGAGCCAACCTACATTTTATGTCCTCTTTGCTTCGCCCATCACTGGTTATTTTGCTTCCTAAGTAACAGAAGTCTCCTACCTCCTTCAGATTTTCACCTGCCAATTTGATGTCCATAGGGGTTTCTGATTTATTTCGGCTGCATTCCAATATTAGCCTACTTTCGATTTTTGCAAAAAATGAAAGTAGACTTATGAGATCAACACAGGGCGAAAAAAGTGTGTCTGTCTGTGTGTGTGTGTGTATGTGTGTGTGTGAGTCTGTGTGTGTGTGTGTCTGTGTCTCTGTGTGTGTGTGTGTGTGTGTGTGTGTGTGTGTGTGTGTGTGTGAGTGTGTGTGTGTACTCTGAATGTCTGTCCCCCCCTATCAATTCGAACACGGTGAATGCGAATTGAACGAAATTTGGTACAAAGGTAGCACTAGCAAAGGACACCTCAGTGTCATGTTTTATATCGCCGCCATCTTTACTAAAACTGAATGGCGGCCACTCAAACGTTCAAAACGTAAAATCAAATAACGACTAACCAAATCATCCGATCTCTACCAAATTTGGTAACAACATACCTTCGTATAGGATGAGTCTTGTGACCAAACTACAAGGTCGTCCGCCATACAATTTCAGGATGGCGGCCGTGCGAATTATGCAAACTTTATAATCCATATCATGGGACCCACCAGTTCCGATTATCGAGCCGAGAATCGTTTTAACTGTTCTAAAGGAAGAGGCACGTTCGAAATTAAAAGTTGATTTTGTAATACTATAGTGCAGACGTGATTTTAAAAAGCTGAGCTGATTTAGTAATAAGACAAGATGGCAGCGGATATCTTGTGCCTGACTTATATTTCACTAATTTGAGTATTGCATGCAATATAGCGTACTGATATAAAATAAATAAACTTTGTATGAAATGCTTTATATATAAATAATATACTCCAGTGATGAAATCGTTTAGTATAAATCACTATTTGCTAACAAGTTCTATGTAAATCATTTTATATAGAACGATATTCGTTGACACAATTAGCTCAGTGGTAGAGCGTTAGTCTATCGCTCAAATGCCTATGGTTCAAACCCGATCAGAGCTAGTTTTTTTGCTTGAAATTTTATATGTTTATTGTTTTGTAATGACTCAGATGTTTTAAAATTAAGCGTTATATTGTGCATATTATGGTTTAAAATATATATTTAATTAAAACATAATTCGCCAGCAGATTTACTCGAGACATCTAGCTGCCAAAAAGGTAACTGCACGCCGACCAGATTTTATTGAAAAGTTTCTTCTTCTGGCCGCTAGAATGCACTCACTCTGTTAGGATTATATTGTTAGATATTTCACCACTAGATATCACGACTAGTCTACGTGGGGCTCCATTGATTACTATACCATTTGCATTCTATGCGCATCGAATTTGAAGAATGACAAGATGATACTACGATACATTTTTACTTTCTATTTTAAAGGGTTTGTAACAGCCTATTGTGCGTTATTTGAAAATGTTAATTGAAGTAAAGAACAAAACGATTTCACATAGTATCTGAACTCTATCGTTGGTGCTAGTTCAGGATATTAATTAATACTTCTATTTCAGCCAAATAGCAATCGAAAATATCCACATAGTTGGTACAGGGGCGGCTCCAGGCCAACACAAGGGGTAGTGCCAAGTAAAAAAATACGAAAATATTGGTATTTACATAACATGATAGCAGAGCTGTCCACTTGCTCATTTCTCACCAAGGGTTCGATTTCCTATGTATAAAATTGCATAGGTAAAACTTATAAATCCATTCAACATTGGGAATGGGCAGTATTAGGTGTGGTAAACCCTGTGCTGTTGACTGGTATAGATATGAAAATGAACTAGCTCTGTATCGCGATCGGCGTACGAAAACTCTCACAATAATGGTAGAACGATGTCTCTCGCAGTGAAAGTCTTAATCACACTTCAATATTTAAAACAAAATAAAATAACAGTTGGATAAAATCTTACTCACCCATTGCTGCAATGAATGATCTTAAGACGTCGTCACTGTCCACTTAAAATGAGCGGTAAACCAGGTCCATTCTGCGATCCTTTTTACTTGAAAATCGTTCCATGACTTTCTTGTTAAAATTGTCAATGTTATTGACAAAACGCTTCTCACAGGACAGCATGCCTAATGCTGTCAGTCTTTCTTCTTTCATGGTGTTCCTCAGGAACGTCTTGACTCTTTTCATCAGCGAAAAACAGCGTTCAGCTTCTGCAGTTGTCATCGGCATGGTAATTAACAGTTTCAACAGTTTAACAGTTTCTTGCAACGTGTCACTTAACTCGTCGTCCAGAATTAAAATGAGAAATGGAACAGCACCAGAAACAGATCTCAGTTCTGGCCTGGAGAAGCAGACCTGTAGCTCACTTTTAAGTTTTTTCTCTTCTAGAAACGGGTATGCTTTGACCATTTCAGAGAGGTGTAGGTCAGGAAAATTTAGTTCAAATGAATCAAATTCGGCAACATCAAACAAGTTCGTTGCAACCAGATGTCCCGTAAACTGAAATCGAGATCGTATTTCCAATAAAATTGTATCGCATACTTCTACAGCTTCCCTTTTTTTGCTGTCAGAAAGCACAGTGTCGGTACGTCTTCTCTTTAGTGGAACGGTTTAGTAGCGGGGTAAGGGGGGTTCTAAATAGTGTCATGGCCGCCGTGTGAGTCCAAGCCAATATCTCGCGAACCCATGGTCGGATGTTGACATATGAGGTGTCGTTGAACTCGAGCTGACGTCCTCTTTCCTATGGACCATGTATTATATTTTTCAAAAATTCTTTGTTTTTTTTTTTGTTTTCGAAAATAGGCGATAGTTTGAAAACCAAACAGGATAGTACGTTGTGCCATGGCTCAAACGAATGGTCTTTATGACCTTTATTTTTTGTAATAAAACTTTTTTATTTTTTATATTTTTTTGAAAACACTCGAATTTTGAAAATCCTATATTTTGGAAACTAGGAACTCTACAAAAAAAATTGTTTGACGTAAATCAATGGTCCCTACCCCCTCTACCCCCAAAATAAATTCCAAGTCTCTAGAATGAAAACCTGCAGTAGTGTGGTAAGGACAGAGCTGCTTCCAAAAGCAAGTGGTGAGCCCCTGCGACCTTGGAATGGAAGGAGTCATGCTAGGAGGGCGTGCTTGGATTCGTTTTTTTCGTCTCGTCGTGCTCTTTACGGGAATGTAGGTGTCGAAAAGGTGAAAATCTGGAAACACGCTCTTTTTGGGGTAAAAACGTGATTTTAAACTTTTTGCTATATCTCGCGAACCAATAACGCTAGAGGCATGTACGACGGGTCCAAGGACTCGGAGTGACGTCCTCTTTGCTATGGATCACTCGTTATATTTCTTAAAAAATTTTGGAAACTCGATTTTGGGGTAAACACGTGTTTTTTGTGATTTTGGCCGATATCTCACGAACTAATAACGCTAGAGACATGTACGAGGTGTCCTAGGACTCGGGCTAACGCCCCCTTTCAAATGTGGTAGATTTTTTTTCCAAAAAAATAATTCACAAAGGGCCTAACGCCATACATGTTGAAAAAACGTTTTCTTTTTCTTTACCTGTTTATAATGTCCATGAAGCGTGGCGGTTGAGAGAGACGATACTGCTGGATGTGTGTGTTTCAACAAACCTGTCGCTGACCAAGGTGGCTGTGTTCAATAGATCAATCGCTATTTCGGCGGGTCGGTGTATGACAGAGCGAGGGTGCGTTTTCTGATATTTTACCTTTAACGTGTAAACGGTGATGAGAACTAGGTTCTATGTTGGTCGAAGCGAGTAGAGAAAATAAACTTACAGGAGGTGAATGTCATTTGAGCTTATTGGAAGGCTCCGATCTGACTTGACAACAGGTGACGCTTGAAGGTGAAATAATCTGACCATCGTGGTGGCAGGGGAGTGTGAAAGGCATGCACACACATTTGTGAAACCACATGTAGGCTAAACCAGTGACATCCTGTTTTGCTTCGTACGTGACAAAATGCAAGTTCATGTGAAATTTGATCTACCGCAGGTGTTCGCTTGGGACGTTATCTGTCCACATGCGCGATAACTGTTAACAAGTTACATCCTGTCTTGCTTCGTACGTGACAAAATGCAAGTTGACGTGAAATTTGATCCGGCACAGGTGTTCGCCTGGGACGTTATCTGTCCACGTGCACGATAAGAGAATCTTCAAAGCGTGGGAATCGCTGAATCAGTAAAAAGTATGATGCAACTTGTCGGAATGATGTCACAACCAATAGATAGGCAAGAGCTGCAAACACCAGTGGTGGGAGGTGGAGGGGGGGGAGAGGGGGAGGGGTAATGTAAGAGAGAACACAAGTGGAAAGAGAAAGAAATATGTGGAGCTGAAGACTGTACACATAGAGCTATAGGTGGTGTACAACATGTGTGAATAAATAAAAAGTACACAGGTTCACACAACATGTAGTTTATTGATCCAAGAATTAAACGTAGAGTTAAACCCTAACCATTTGACGTAGAGTTTATTTCCTTTTTGTTTCAACACTTTTTCCACAAGATAATGCTGAGGAAATGCTGTTTTCTGAAGTTCATGGAGATAAAATCTACCTTTTATGGGTTGATGGTTGAGGTCCTCGAGTAAATAGGTGACTGGACTGTCCAAGTAGACTCGACGAATTCGAAATAGTTCAGTCCCCCACTGAGGCGTGTAGCCCTTATTGAAGGCAGACTTAAATTTGCTCACACGAACAAAATCCCCAATGTTCAGTCGGTGACGTTTAGGATCGGCTGTTTTTATGGGGTTAAACAGTTTATCCAATCGCTGAATATTTTTAGTTACGAGACGTGGCTTGGTCCCAATCGTTCTATGGTTGGTGTCATTGTAACGTGACACTAGCTCAGGTAACATGTCCAACCAGCGATAACTGCCCTGAGCGGTAAACGCTTTCCACATATGGGTTTTCAATGTTCGGTTGAACCGCTCGACCACACTGGCTTTGAGATTGCTGTACGTGGTGTAATGGTGAATATCCTTAGATTTGAGAAAACTGGAGAAATCCTTGTTGAAAAATTCTTTCCCCTGGTCGGTTTGTAGCAGCTGAGGTTGACGTTGGGAGTGTTGAATAATATGTTGAAAGGCCTTGGTAACTAGTGGACCAGACTTGCGACGCACAGGTTCAACAAAGGCCATTTTGGAATAGACATCAATGACGGTCAACATATAGCGTACACCGTCGTTAACGCCAGCATAGGGAATCATTTCAACCAAGTCAGCCTGCCAAAGTTCATCCACACCTCGTGAAATCACCTTGAGTCGTGGAAAATGACGCCTAGCTGGGCGATGCAACTCGTGAGCAATACCCATTTTAATGGGTGAGGGCTTAAACAATAATTTTGGCATTTCGAAGTTCTTGTTCAATTTCTTGAATTTCCCAATCGTGACCGGTGTGGCCAGCTTGACGTGAGGCATGCAACAACTGTAGCCGCTGGACGAGCTTATTGGGATTGTGCCAGTAGGTAACATCCACAAGGGGTTTTAATGGTTTAAATGTCACTCCCGAAGCGGATGCTTTACGACGAGTACTTTGACTGGTGGGAAACATTTTTGCAATGATGGTTTTATATTTTTGAGATATATTGGCATTCACTTGTTGAGCGGGATCATACTGTCTTTTGTGGGCATGGGTATTCAATAAAATGGATTTATATTTGTCAAGATCCTCTGACGTATAATCATGGGAAGAGGGGGTCCGAGAAAAGAGCAGCTTTAACAGTCCTGGCGTTAATTTATAGTTGATGTTTTTAATGACAGCTTTAGTACGAGCAAATTTAATGGATGAATCGCCAATTTTAAAACTATCATCCTCATAGCGAACACCATACGTGGTATCTGTGTTTCCAATAAATAGATCGGTGAAATAGGGTTCCAATGTTGATCCATAATATTTTATTAAAATGGTTTTCAGTTGAGCTTTATATTGAGGGGTGGCCAAGAGTTGTGAAAACGGAGACGCCCTGGAAGGGCAAGGTGTTTCGACCATGGCCAAGGATTTCTTTTTTCTCAAAAACTCTGCACGGGGTGCGGCCTTTTTTTGAGGCGTAAACACTTGTTCCTCCTCATCCTCAACTTCACTAACACTAGTCAAATCTTCCACTTCCTCTTCCTCAGGGTCCTCGTGCAGCGTCTGCGTGGCTTGTGAAACGGTGGGTAGCGTTTCAGATGGCTTGAAAGAGGGTTTCAACATGGCTTTTAGTGGAGGTGCTAAATGTTGCTGAATAAACAAAGCATGATTTGCACGTGATTGTTTCAATTGACGAAACTTTTGGCGAATAGTATTTTTTGCTCTAATAATATGCTTTTTCAATTGACTCTCTGCTAACGCCATGGTGTCTTGACAAATGACTTGATGGGGAATGAGACAGGGCCTTAAATAGCAATAAAATGATCAAACCCTAAGCGATACCGTCCTTGGTTGAGTTCACTTTGTTTGTCAATCACTAAACAGGCATGACGTTGAGTGTTCCAGCACTTGGCACACAATTCTGTAAACATTTGAAAGGTCATATCCGGATTCACATGTTCATTATAAATGTGACGAGTGTTCCTCTCATCCTGGCGAAATAAAACAATGACATTGGCATTGTCACGAATCAACTGTTTGGACATTTTAGAATACGTTTGTCCAAGATAGAAGCAATCGATATGTTTGTGACGACCCATGCTGAAATAGCTTTGAATGATGCCTTGACGTTCAGTGGATACATCATCGAAAATCATGAGTGAATCAGGCTTTACCTCATCCGGTGAAATCACATTTTCTTGCATGGAAAATGTGAAATAACCCAAATTCTCTTTTTGTAATCCAGACATGACTTGATCCAGAAACACGTAGAGGGGTTGGTAGAGAGATTTTGCAAAAATATAAATATTTTGAAAACACAGACCATTGGGCGCTGTGATGAGCGTTAGCAAAAGATTTGTCTTTCCACAGCCGGAAGGCCCCACAATGATGCAGCGAATGGAAGATGGAAACAGTGAACCATGGCGTTGTTCACGTGATATGGGACAGAGATGGGAAACCATGTCCCCCACGGGGAATGACTCTTGCTGCTTAATAATCTTCATGTCAACTAAGGCTTAGACAGGCTAGCCGGCTGTCTATATACAGGACACCGAACCTTGTCATAGAAACAGTAGACTGGTACTACAGGTTGACGATGGATGTCTTTGGACGTGCGTTGATGGCCAAAGCTAGGCCTGTCCCCATACATGATCCTAAACAGGAAACAGATCCTGCTAATAAACACTATGTGGATACGTCAGTAGTGCCACGCACAAAACAGGGAGATTATGACTTTAAGGGAAAGCGGTTAACCCATGTAAAACATCCTCAAGTGTCTACAGACGTTACTACGAAAAAGTATGTGGATAACAAAGTGTATGAGTTTTATGACAAAGTGCCCCAGCTTATGGTGAATGGCTATAGCGCTAATCACCATCGGATTATTCACGTGGAAGACCCACAAGACGAAGACGATGTTTGTACCAAGCGTTACGTGACCCATGAAATGAAAAGGCTTTATAAATTTATCCCATCTGTGTTTTTAGTGTATCTGACAAATGAAAAACCTGTGAATGACAGAAACCATTTACCGCTAGTCCATGATCAGCACTTGACCTATGTGCTTGCTTCGGGTTTAAGCCACTATCGATTACACTATGATGGAACCATTCACATCAAATATGCCATACCTGATGAGAACCATTTACAAATAAAGATAAATGGTCATAGGATGTTGGTCCATGACCATGAAATGGTCAATGCAGGTGACGAATTATCCTTTTATCTCATGTTGACATGGGATGAAAAGCAAGCGGGGAAAACCATAAACGATTTCCCACTTTATGTGGAATTGGAATATACAGCCATGAAATAACCATTTGACGTTAGTTGTGATTTAAACTTTCTTGTGAAAGGTTGTTGGTCATTATCATCATGGTGAAACAAAGGTATGTGGTGAGAAAGACTAAAAAAAGGACATTGTCCTTGGCAAAGCCAGGGTTTTCAACATTCGAGGACAAGCCCTTGCGAAAGAAAAAAAGAAAAAATAATGTATTGACCATAAGGAAAGCCCTTCGAGCAGCACAGAGACAGGTTATTCCAAAACGTCGGCGACAGGTTTCAAACCAAGGGCGAGTGATTCCCGTCCCCAAACGAGCGGGATTTTTACCTGCATTATTTGCCGGGTTGGCTGCTCTGGGTTCACTCTTGGGCGGTGCCAGTGCAGTGGCGAAAACCATTAAAGCCGCGCAGCAGGGCAAGCAACAACTCAAAGAAAGTCAGCGACACAATGAAACGATGGAAGCGATTGCCATGGGGGCTAGAAATGCCAATTTAAAGCCAGCCTTTTATCAACAAGGATTTGGGATTTCACCATTTCGAAATATTAAAAAAAAAAATACCTCAGCCATAGCGAGACATGCCCTGACGCATCAACAAGTGGAAAGCTATGCTAAACAACTAAAGCTTTCTCATTTTCGAGGTATGTTTATGCGAAACCAATTACCCCCACGACCCTGGAAACAGGAATGTGCTGTTGTCAATTTGGATGATCACCGAGGACCAGGGACGCATTATGTAGCTTATGTCAAAGAGGGATCCACGGTATGGTACTTTGACAGTTTTGGGAATTTGCCCCCGCCCATGGAACTAGTGACCTATTTTGGAAACAGGATCAAGATATATTATAATGTGAAACGAGAGCAAACGTTTAACAGCCAACAGTGTGGACGTTTGTGTTTAATTTTTTTATATAAGACGCAGCATAAGCTAAAACGCCACCAGTATGTCGGCAGAAAGTAAAACGTTTACAGTGCATGGACGTGGACCTGAAGTCAGCCTAGACTTTTACCCGCCTATCGAATTGAGTGAAAAACCCTATGGTTTAGGACTTGTTTCTCTTGAAACGTACAATCGAATATTCAACATACGTGAAAATGTGAACAACAAGTTTTACTATGATGATTCTGTGCTCACCCTGAACTCTGGTGGATACACGATCGATGATATTTATGAACACATTTATGTGGTGTTGATCAATCAATATGGTTTAAAGTCATTTCTCGACGGAACGCACAAGTTTGAACTTGTAGGCAATACCAACACTCATCGCTGCAGTATTTTCTCTACCTTCAACATTGACTTTAAAACACACCCCGATTCCATTGGCCCATTACTAGGATTTAAACCACGTGTGTTGGAGCCCAACAAAAAACATGAATCAGACCATGAAGTGAAATTCATTGAGGATCATCATGTGTCGGTGACGTGTAATATTATTAGCCAAGTGTACACCAATCAGGAACCATCGCATTCACTTTATGACTTTATTGTAACATCGCCCAATGGCTATATTATTCGTGAAAACCCTCCAGTGGTGCTTTTTCATGCTGTGGCTGTCGATAGTATTAGTAATATAACATTAAGACTGATCAATAGAGATCAACAACTCATTGATCTAGATTCTACCACACCGGTGACTTACAAGTTGGTGCTAAAGCCACTATGAAGTTTGTGTATAAAGCAACAACACCGTCTAGGAATGGTGTTAGTTGTTTGCCACGTGAATACACGTTAACATCTCAAGGCAAGCAGATTTTACAGCATTTGGGTTACCACGTCAACCCTCATAATGAATTATATCCTAGAGATAGCGAACCACATCGAGGAGCAACCAGGAGTGGTAAGAATTGATCTCCATTCCTATCAAGCTCAAACACCTGGACTCAATAACAATGATGAAATTCAATTTGTTATCAACAACCAAGATATTTACACCCTACCGCATGAAAGTGTCATTCAGATTGAAGGTCGGCTCACCAAAGCCGATGGCTCTACGCCCACCACATCCAAGTTGGCCAACCATGGTTTGGCCTTTCTGTTTTCTGAAGTGCGGTATGTCATTAACGATATCGTGGTGGATAGCACTCGAAATGTGGGCATTTCCAGTGTCATGAAACTATACCCCTCTTATAGTGAGGAAGAAGGTAAAACACTTTGCATGGCAGGTTGGTGTCCTGACTCGACCAATGACTGGATGGTACACACCGATGGAACCTTTACTGGATATTTACCTCTTAAACTGATTTTAGGCTTTGCCGAAGATCACCAACGCATTGTGGTCAACGCAAGGCAAGTGCTTTACCTAGTGAGAGACAGGAGTGATAATAATGCACTCAAGGGAGCCGACAATGCCCCCATTGATTCAAAAATTCAACTACAACGCTTGCTATGGAAAGTTCCCCATGTGACCCTTGAAGATAGCAAAAAACTGGACATACTCAAAATGGTAAAGAGAGATATGCCTCTACCCATGGAATTTCGAAGCTGGGCACTCCATGAGTATCCGCTATTGCCCACCACCAACACACACAGTTGGTCTGTAAAAACAGCTCGCTATACAGAGAGACCTCTCTACCTGATCGTGGGTTTTCAAACGAATCGCAAGTATCAACAAACCAAAGATGCCTCGCAATTTGATCACCTGCAATTGAGAAATGCACGTCTTTTCCTCAACGGAGCTGTGTTTCCCTATGAAGGACTGGATTTGGATTTTTCAAAAAATAAGTTTGGGCCCCTGTACGACTTGTTTTCTAAATTTCGATGGTCGTATTATCAAAAAGAGAACGGCCCCATGCTACTACCCCAAGCGTTTAAGGCAAGAGCACCACTGATTGTTTTTGACTGTTCATACCTGGAAGAGTCTGTCAAGCCATCCAATATCGACATTCGACTAGATTTTGAAACGCATGACAATGTACCAGCCAATACGACGGCCTACTGTTTGATTATTCATCACAAACAAGTCAACTATTATCCACTATCCAACGAAGTGACGAGTGTATAAATAACAGGTCATCCCACGTCAAGCCGCTCAGTCATGTCTTGCTTTAAAGCCTCAAGAGACGTTACATCCATGAATTTAAACTCTGAGGAACAACGTTTCAAGACTTTTGCCACATGGCCAGTGCCTTTCATAAACCCTCAAGCCTTGGCGGCCGCTGGATTCTACTATTTAAAAACAAGAGATGAAGTGAAATGTGCCTTTTGTCCCATCATTATAGACCAATGGCAGGAGGGCGATGAACCCATGCAGGAACATCAGCGCTGGTCACCCACCTGCCCCTACCTGTGCAGAATGAAAGTGGGAAATATACCCTGGCATTCAAGCTATCCCTCACTTGTGTCTCTGGGTGATGAAAAAAATACAAGTTACGATACATGTGGGCCGTATGGTATCCATGGTGCTTCGGTGAGCAGCTCACCATCAAAAACACCTAGTTTAGAGACATTGGGACATCATCGGTGTTATGGACGTTACAAACACAAGAGACTATATTGTTGTATCAGTTGCTATCGTCCTTATCCTAAAATGAGAAAAGCCTGTAAGACGTGTTATGATAATAAAATGATGTAATTCTTAAATTCTAATTTTTGCCTGTCCCCCTGTCCTACCCTAACCTTCTTTTTTGAAACTAGCATGGCAGGTAAGTCCATGGCATGATCACACCTGATCGTCCGTCAGTCGTCAGTTGAACTTGGTCCAGGCAAGCGTCAACATGTTGCGCACACTCATTGTGGATTGCCAAGGGTTTAAAATTGGTGACAACAAATTTATATTTAAACAAGTGGCCATAATCGATTGTACCACGTTTTGGATATCACAAGCTACGCATTTGCTATTTAAACCACCCCATGCTTTTGATTTGTTGTGTGAAAAAGACCGTAAACAAACCCAGTGGATTGAAAATCATAGGCAACTAGACTGGAGTCAGGGAACCATTTCCTATAAATATTTGGACGTGGTCATGAAAGCACACTTGTCCTCGGCCAATGTGGTATTTGTGAAAGGTAATGAAAAACGTCAATGGTTGCAACCATTTTTGGCGTCTTACTGCCAATGTATCGACCTCATGGAGTTGGGCTGCCCCTCCCTGCAAACGCTCATGGATACTTGTTCCTGTGGCAACATTACCCATACAGCCCTATCACATGCGTGGCATCTCTTTCATTGGTTAACCACCCATGCCTGCTGGGAGTTGTTGAACAAAATTATAACTCAAGATTTACCTGTGAATGACGTCAGTGAGATTTCTACAAGCGACGTGTAAACATATACAGCACGTGATACCATGGAGAAAGGCAATGCTATGGACAAAGCCATCGGCAAGTTCTTTGTGTGCAAAAAGAAACTAGACAGTTTTACCAAAGAGGAACTCTTGGCGCTGCCCAAGTCGTTCATTTATTATGTGGCCGCCAACGCGGTCAAAGAAATCTGGCAACATGTACCAAAATCATGGACTCAAGATCCTGTGTTGAGTGAATTGCAACCCTGTACGGATTACGATCACCATAAGCAAGTGGCCATGGCAAAAATACCGTCTATGCGTCAGTGTGCGACTTGCCAGCTAGTGAAACTGTATCACGGTCATAAAAGTCCATGTAAAGACTTTGTTGAATCATTCCACGGGTGTCATGGCGAGAAAAAGCAACAACAACAACAACAAACACAAACATCGTCCACAGAGGAGGAGGAAGACCAAACCTTTTTACCATCGATGGAAAAGGATATGCCAGACCTGTACTGGCAATGGCGTCATTGACAAAGTGATTCAATACTTACCTTTCGAAATCCATCTTCCAGGTTATCGTTTTTGTGGCCCTGGAACTCGTCTCGAAAAACGTTTACAACGTGGTGATGTACCCATTAATCTTTTGGATCAAGCATGCAAGGAACATGACCTTTCTTATCGCCATAGTCATCCTGGTTTAAGACATGTGGCAGATAAATTGTTTTTGAAGAAAGCTAAACAACGTTTCACATCCAATGATGCCTCAGTGGGTGAAAGAATGGCAGCCCTGATTGTCATGAGTGCTATGAAAGGAAAGTTGATGATGCATGGACATAAACATTGAGGAGTGAGGAATTGGGATTTGTTTGTATTCTATTTTTCTTTTGTCAATTCTCTATGAAATAAAAAACAAAGGTATACCAGAGCACGATGATTTGTGTTTTTATTATTTTTAAAAATCGTGATGTTGATGGCTGATTTTTTCATTTTACATATTTCACACATGATGAATTCCACACACAGCCATTTGTCATTTTGCAATTTACAGATTTTAAAAATGTTCGTTTCAAGTTTTGCGATTTTGATGAGATGGATTTTTTCCAGTTTGTTGATGACACATTTTAAACAATGTCTGTTTGAAGTTTTTGAATTTTCAAATTTCACGCATGCCCATTTCCAGTTTTTAAAAATGTCCGTTTTAAGTTTTGCGTTTTTGGTGATATGGAAACATGGATTTTCCATTTTGCTGTTTTCACATTTTTCCATTTGGTGTATGTCGAAAGTTGAGATTTGACAATGATGTTGATGCGAGTGCTTGACCTTGATAATACTGCAATGTGTTGATGTGTGTTTGGAGAAACGTCGAGGTCTACGACTACTGCAGGTAAGACTGTTTTTACAAAAATAATGTCTTTTGACTGCCACATTTCAATGAAAAAACGAAACTATTGAAAACAAAATGAGTATATAAGTGACCATTTACCCCTCCCCACTCACCCACTCTACCTCACCGTGTTTGCTCTGGTCAATCATACACATCAGCTTTCTCTTTCCACTCATACATTCACACCTGTCTTTGGGAACAAACACAACCACTTTATTTATTCCCAAAAGCACATTCTTGACATGTACACTCATCCCAAAAGTACTTTTTTAGTTTATCATTTTACTATTTCAAAAAATTATTAAATACTAGTTATTAAAGTTACTAAAATACTATTACTCATTACATATTTACAAAAAAACAACACAATTTTGTACAGCGTTAAAAGAATCACACTATTTACCAATCAAAAAATTTTTAAAAAATAAGGTTGCACACAACTTTTTTAAAGAGCAAAAGGTCCAAGTGGGTTGCCACTATTTACAAAATCTATTATTTACAATGACAAGAAAACAATATTTAAAAATACTAAATCTACAAGTTACAAAAAAGCCATGTCCCATAAACGATTAAACAGTGAAATCACACCTCCTCCTCGTTGCGATCATAACCCCAGGGCAGGCTAGTGAGCAGGTCATCAGCCCACACACGCTTGTTATCCATGGAGGCGAGGGTGCGTTTTCTCTGTTCCACAAGATACAAATGATGGTTGCTGGATTGTATCCTGCACTGTGTATGAGACATAGTTTTGCCAGTGCGTAAAACCGCTAGGTAATCGTCTACACGTAGCGATTTTACCACTGCTCTACCTACACCTTTTGCTCTTTTGGCTTCCTTACAGTCGAGTGTGCGGTAAGCATACATTTTCGAAGCCAAACCTACGAATTCCGTCATAATGGAATCACCGCATTCATCTTTTAAAACGCCCATTTCCTTCTTGTTTTTTATGGGCAGCTGAAACACGTTGTCAGCGCTATAGCAAGAGGTGTCGAACCAGTCACTATGTTGCCTCATGACGTCATAGGGGTTGCAGTGGCGAATGTGGTAAATGAATGAGTCCGTGTCCATATACAAAAGAGAGACGTCCTCAAAATGGCGTTTGGCAAACTCATAGTGGAATCGATACATAACCGATTTAGAAAAGTCTAAAATGACTTGACCCAAGTAAATGGGCTTATCCATGGTCACGCTGGTCTTACTCATTTCAATAGTAGCCAAATCCTCATCGATAATTTTGATCGATTTGAAATTTGGCTTGGCAATGTACCGCCGGGCACCCCACCGCCCCTCCCAGACATTCACCAATTTAATGTCACTGTATTTACGGACATTCTCCATGGACTTGCCATAGATGCAGTTGTTCATTAATTTAAAAAAATTAATTTCAAACTGCTGTGTTGCCATTTGTCGGTGCTCTGTGTTGAGTCGCATGTATGGCTCAAGCCATGCTTTTTGAGCAAAAGAAATACCCCTGTGGATTTTCTTCAACACCAAGCCTTGGGCGAGGCATTGCACCAACATTTGGATATGTAGCACATACCGATTTTTGTTGTAAAGTGTGCCCATGAGTTTTTCAATCTTCACTTTACTGTCAGGGGGAACCATTTGCTCAAGACAGAATGGGAAATCGGCATGTTCATCATACAAGGATGAGGGATATTCAATATCCACTTCTAGCACATATCCACGGCCTGTTTCTTGGCTAGCCATGTTCACATCAAATTCTGACACTTGTTTGTCTGTCAGCCAAGCAAACTTCCCATAGGGCAAAGGCTGACTCATGGCGTAACCGTACAAATTATTCACGTCATAGTACATTAAGTACGATTCTGGTTTGTCTGGTGAATAATCAGGCATGTAGACATTGTTCGCTTCAGCATGGCGCTGGTTAAGTGACACAAAGCCGCCACGAATGCCCTTTTCAAAAAATAGAACCATGTCTACATCAGTGAGTAAATCCAATTCCACTTGAGTGTATTTCAAAGCGGCATCAAACGAGAGCCCAGGACTCGTATAATAGTGAGCCGGGTCAAGACCGTAAATGTGTTGACACAAGTTACGGAATTTTTCAAACACATCAGTGAGCAGCAATACATCCAGTTTTAGGTAATGCAAAGCATATTCACTTAGCGTGTTCATGCCAAACACTCGCCAAACTTGACATGCATGTGCATAGTCTTCATCGGAAACGGTACTGCGTGTTAGTTTCGAGTAAAATTTCTCTTGTGGTGGGAGTTTTCTTTGCTTTAACACGTCCCAGCTGTTGCAGAAATCATACGGGAATATACCTTTCCGAATGCACAATTGAAATTGCTTAGGATCATTAAAATGCATTCTAGTATTTTTTAATTCCTCCTCATTCAAGCCATTCACAAGGCTGTCTAGCGAGGACGTCATAAACTTAAAGGAATCCAAAAATCGAATGCTAAAGTTGCTCAACCTCCATGTCAGGGCTGTAAAACGCTCATGGTTTTGGGGGATAATGGTAAACGAGCCCTTGTTGACATGGCCCAATTCACGAATCAAAAACTGAATGTCATAATTTGCCAGATTATGGAAAAAGACACTGATGAAACGAGGAGCTGGAAAGTTCAAGTTGCATTTACTATGCGCAGCTCCACGAAACTCCCCCGTAAAGTGCGAGTGATCACGAACGGTGTCTTCAGCATTGATCAGTGGCTTTTCGCAAATATGACATGTTGTGGCATGCTCATACCACTGCTGCTGTTCTTGAGATAGGCTCATGGGTACTGGGTGGTCCAGTATTTCCTGTACATGGTCGGCCAACTTGATAAGTTCATCCAAGAACCATTTGGCACAATCTGGCCCCTCACGGTATTTGTACACGGATTGTGTGGGGTCATAGGCACACACCACATTAAATCCTATGGCAAAGGGTTCATGTTTTTGAATGGGTGTGGTTGAGCTGATGGAGGGATCTGGTTCACATCCCGCCATGGGTGTAGTGAGAGCTTCGAAATCTGCATATACCACATAGGGAACAGTGTCACGCTTATGAATGTCCTTATACTTTAACACAGCCTTGTCCCCTTGTGGCAATATCAGTCTCACCGCTTCCTGAGAAACACAATCTACCCTATGACGTTCTAAGAGCATGGGGGTTGTAAAATATTGCAAGCAACGATCACAAATATGTTTTGCACACTTTTTCATAGACACTTGTCTGCTTAGCAATCTACTCAGGCTTTTAATGAGGCAATAGTGATTCACCTCTCCTACAGATAAATATAAAAGATGAATGTGATGTCGTTTCGGTTCTTTTGTAGCATAAAGAGGACCCACAATCTCATTACCATCAAGGCCATACACCATGAACGAAAAGTCCTGGTTATCTTGTTCAAACCTATGGATCTCGGTTAAGTCCATAGGGAACGATACTCGAGTTAAATTTAAAGTTTGTTTTAATTCATTAAACTTGGCCTTGTACTTTCCCGGCCAACAACCATTATGTTGCACCGGCTGCAAAAAGGCAGCCACAGACCACAGAAAGCAATCATTGTCACGATTCTTTATATTGACCACAGCCTTTTTCAAAGCTATGGCTGGTGGTGTTTCAATATAGCTAGACCCAGCGTTCAACGGGTTGAATTGACAAATGTTGATTTGCAAATGATGAATTTTGTCTAAGGCTAGACCACTCGGTCCTTGTTGCAGTTTATCAAATTTTGATAGCAAGGCATTCACCACGTGGGTTTCATACCACTGTTCCAAATTATGGGCTATGAATAGCTCTTGCATTTTACTGCAAATATAAAATGTCTCTTTATGCTCTACGTCCTTCTTTTTATATATGAAATCGCACACCAGTTCTGTATTCACCTTTAAAGCCGTATGCAACCTTTGCGCTGTACAAATTTCAATTTTAAAAATTTCAAAACAAGATTGTAAAAATTCTTTGGGAATCAAACTTTTTCTAACATTGACCACACGACCAGAGCACACACGTGATTTGAAACAACTGTTTAGGGGTTCCCAAATTAACGTATCGGTAGCAGTGGCAAAAGACATTATTTTGAAAGAACACTCTCACCTGAGTTTTCAGCTGTAGACTGCTTGACAAGGATTCCACTCTAAAGCCACTTGGTTTTCAACTGTATTTGCTATAGCAGTGAACCCTTTTTTTTCTCCAAATATCTAAAAAGAAATAAAATAAACCACCATAAGTATATCCATTCCATATAGTTTATGCATTTCATAAACAAAAAGAAAATCAAACAGGTTATATTATATAATAAAACAGATCTCACCTTGACGTATAATGCTTTGCTATATTCCCGTCTCACGGACTAGTGTGGAAATGGTTTCCTTCTCTAGCTGTCTGTCTTTCTCTCTTTCTTTAATATCGTTCACACACACACACGCCAAGTAGGCTATACCGGTTATCTGCAAACAAATAAATAAATAAAATCATTAATTACCTAATCAATAAATAATTGCATGTATTTATATATAAATCAATAAATGTATAAATGAATAAATATATACCTACCTCACAACAAGAATAAGTATTTTCCACCAACACCAAAACTGTTAAACAAGGCCAAGTGTTTCACACAACGCTGTAGCGTGTTCAAAGGTAGTCACATAAGTGCGAGTGGAAATGTCAGCGACGTGTCTTTATATATCACATTGCATGTATAATCTTTTTTTTTTCCACGCTTTGAACATTCTCTTATCGTGCACGTGGACAGATAACACCCAAGCGAACACCTGTGCCGGATCAAATTTCACCTGAACTTGCATTTTGTCACGTACGAAGCAAGACAGAATGTAACTTGTTAACAGTTATCGCGCACGTGGACAGATAACACCCAAGCGAACACCTGTGCCGGATCAAATTTCACGTCAACTTGCATTTTGTCACGTACGAAGCAAGACAGGATGTGACTTGTTAACAGTTATCATGCACGTGGACAGATAACGTCCAAGGTGAACACCTGCGGTAGATCAAATTTCACCTGGACTTGCATTTTGTCACGTACGAAGCAAGACAGGATGTCACTGGTTTAGCGTGCCTGTGGTTTCACACATGTGTGCACGCCTTTCGCACTTCCCTGCCAGCACAATGGTCAGATTATTTCACCTTCAAGCGTCACCTGTTGTCAAGTCAGATCGGAGCCTTCCAATAAGCTCAAATGACATTCACCTCCTGCTCGTTTGCAAGTGTGTTTTCTGTACTCGCTTCGATCAACATAGAACCAAGTTCTCATCACCGTTTACACGTTAAAGGTAAAATATCAGAAAACGCACGCTCGCTCTGTCATACACCGACCCGTCGAAATAGCGATTGATCTATTGAACACAGCCACCGTGGTCAGCGACAGGTTCGTTGAAACACACACACCCAGCCGTATCGTCTCTCTCAACCACCACGCTTTATAAACATTATAAACAGGTAACGGTAATGATTTTTTTTTCAACATGTATGGCGTTAGGCCCTTTGTGAATTATTTTTTCGAAAAAAATATCTACCACATTTGAAAGGGGGCGTTAGCCCGAGTGCTAGGACACCTCGTACACGTCTCTAGCGTTATTGGTTCGTGACATATCGGCAAAAATTATAAAAAACACGTGTTTACCCCAAAATCGCGTTTCCCAATTTTTTTAAAATTACAACGAGTGGTCCATAGCAAAGAGGACGTCTTCCCGAATCCTTGGACCCATCGTACATGCCTCTAGCGTTATTGCTTCGTGAGATATCGGCAAAATCACAAAAAACATGTGTTTACCCCAAAATCGAGTTTCCAATTTTATTAAAAATTATAACGAGTGGTTCATAGGAGAGAGGACGTTACCCCGAGTCCTTGGACCTGTCGAACACGCCTCTAGCGTTATTGGTTCGTGAGATATAGCAAAAAGTCTAAAATCACGTTTTTACCCCAAAAAGACTGTGTTTCCAGATTTTCACATTTTCGACACCGACATTCCCGTAAAGAGCACGACGAGACGAAAAAAACGAATCCAAGCACGCCCTCCTAGCATGGCTCCTTCCATTCCAAGGTCGCAGGGGCTCACCACTTGCTAAGTGGAGCAGCTCTGTCCTTACCACACTACTGCAGGTTTTCATTCTAGTGACTTGAAATTTATTTTGGGGGTAGAGGGGGTAGGGACCATTGATTTACGTTAAACAATTTTTTTTGTAGAGTTCCTAGTTTCCAATATATAGGATTTTCAAAATTAAAGTGTTTTCAAAAAAATATAAAAAATAAAAATGTTTTATTACAAAAAATAAAGGTCACAAAGACCATTCGTTTGAGCCATGGCACAACGTTCTATTATGTTTGGTTTTCAAACTATCACCTACTTTCGAAAACAAAAATTTTCAAAAAAAATTCAAAAATATAACGAGTGGTCCATAGCAAAGCCCCCGTCAGCCCGAGTCCAACGACACCTCATTTGTGAACATCCGACCATGGGTTCACGAGATATTGGCTTGGACTCACACGGCGGCCATGACACTATTTAGAACCCCCCTTACCCCCCTACTCGGTTTCGCTATCATTTCGAATTTCAATCTCGACTTCTTCGATTAGTGTGTCAATTTGTTGGCGTATTGATTGCATACAGGCTTCAAAGTGTTGTAGACTTTGACGCACTTTCACTGGGTCAATCTTCTTCTTTTGTAGCTGGTTGAAAAGTATCTCAACGTGTGGCATTACCTTATGAAAAAACGTTAGCCAAAATACAAAGTTTACTTCATTCAGCAGTAGTTCGTAAGCACTGGCTTGAGCGAGGGTAGATTGCATTCTTATGTCATCACGGTTTCCTATCGACTGCATAACATCAATGAGATCTTTCCTGTGTTCAAACACCGTTTTCACTCCACGAGAATGAAAGTTCCATCGCGTTTGAGAAGCTCGAGGTAACCTTTTCTGGACAATTTCATCTAAAATTTGTGTGCGTTGCGAAGAGTTTGAAGAAAATGAGCATATACCTGATAGATTTGCAAAAAAAATGCGTACTTGACGATTGATTGCAGCTGCCTTAGACATAATTAAATTCATTTGATGGGCGTAACAATGAATATAATTAGCGTATGGGTACTTGTCTCTTACTTGCTTCTGTACGCCATTTAAACCACCACTCATAACGGACGCGCCATCAAAGCTTTGAGCAATTAGCTTATTACAGTAATTTCCAATAATGAATTGTAGTTCGTGTAGTATGCAGTTTGAGATTGCATTTGAGTCATGTCCATCGGGGTTAATAAATTTCCAGAATCTCTCAACTGGCTTTCCCTTAACTATGTATCGTAGCACGATTACTAATTGAAAATGATTGGACACGTCAGTAGTTTCATCCGCAATGACCGCTATGTATTCGACAGTTTTGATTTCTTTAAGAACTTCTTCGTGATATACTTCTAACATGCATCCAAGTAACTCGTTCTGTATTGTTTTTGATGTATATTTCGTAGCAGATGCGGTGTATTGAGAACGACCGAGGTGTTCCTTGAGGTCATGATCTAGCTCGGCACTGAACTGAATTAACTCCTTAAAAATACCTTTGTTTTCAGACTCATTGCTTTCATTATGCCCCCTTAAGGCCAATTCCAAGGCGCCGCAAAATCGTATACAATTAATTATAAGATTTAAAACAGCGGTTCTTATCAACCTGCTCATTGTGTTTTGCAATGGCTTCCCTATACTGCGAACTCAATTGGGTTTGAATGTTTACCTTGCCTAGCATGGACAAACTCATTACATTGTTCATGTGGTCTTTCGATTTCTCGTGAGCTTTCATCTTTTCCCATATGTGAACTATATCTGTAACACCACCCTTTGACCAGTTGAATTCGCCTTCGAAAAGTACGCATGGGAAGCAGAATGGCGCACCCTTTTCCTCGCAGCCATTTATGTTTGTTATATAAGTCTTTGCTGAACTTCCTGGACCTATGAACTTTGGCACTTTTTGTACGTAATTGATAGTCAAGTCTGGGGTTGGTCTACCTAATTGTTTAACTTGAATTTTGTCATCATACGGCAATGAAGAAAATGGTCTATTCAACAAAGCACTAATCTTATTCATGTTTGACTATTAACACATACATACACTAATCTTGATAGTCAACATTTCACATCGGGACTTACCGATAATATATACAATAAGAAAATAAAAAGAAACATTTCCACCACTCAACCATGAACCATTCACTCACGATTTCACGAATAGCGCGCAATAGCCTACAACACAAACTAACACCTTGTAATAACTCACTAAAAATAACCACGAACCGTCAAGAACTGAAGACAGCCAACATACTGCATTTCGCGCGAAATCTTCCAGACCTGACAGGTGCAGGTGGTTTATCAACCATTCATTTTTAGCTACCGAGATTAATCCGTGAAGCCTGTACATGTAATCATGATCGTACTTTTTTCTCTTTTATTCCCTTAGTTATTCACTTTACCAGAGAAGGAATAATTATTTAATACATATTATATTCACTATTTATAGATTTCGAATGTTGTATGCAGAGCCCTCTTTTAGGGAAGCCTAGAATTAATATTCTTTGTGTGAGAGCGATTTGTTGTCAGTTTGTGTCAACGAACCCCCCCCCCCCCCCCCACGCCAATAACCAATGAGTGTTAAATTACTTCCAGGCCATTGGTCTACACCCTCTTCTGCTCCTCCCCTCGTGACAGACAGGTTTAGCAAAGGTGCAGTACCTCTTAATGCCCGGTAGATGGCATTGCACTTTACTTTCTGTGCTGCCACGAGCCAGGCTGCATTCGGCACGTAGCCCTGTTTATTTCCCCATAGCCAGTGACGGGAGAGGTTATGAAAAGGATCGTAAATTGAACTGCGCATGCGTCAACCGTGCCGCTTAGACCGTACCACGACATATCACAGGCGGGAAGATGGAATCAATGATCATACTCTACGGACGGAATATTTAAACTACTAAGTAATTTGAAACTAATTAAATACCAGTATTAAACTGTAGACGTTTGAAATTCTTCTTTCATGACTATGAATAATTCGTTTTCTCGTTGAGGGTAGTGCCATGGCACGGTGGCACTACGCCTAGAGCCGCCCCAGAGTTGGTATACACACGTCTCTGTAGGGTCATGGAAAGATTTGTTAATTCAATTAGGGTTGTGAAAGTCATACGCAGCCAGACGTGTAAAGACATGCCTCAACTCAAAGTTGGATGTTGCCCGCGTCAGGCCGATTATGTAATAATAATAATAATAATAATGTTATTGGTTTTACGTCCCTTTTAACTACTGTTGCTTTTAGAGACGCCGGGGTGCCAGAATTTTGTCCCGAAGGGGATCTTTAACGTGCCAGTAAATCTACTAACACGGCTCCCTCGCATTTGTGCACCCTCAAATGCCAGCTGACTGCGCCAGGATACGAACCTGAAACATACGGTCCAGCAAGCGAGAACGTTACCGCTGAGCCACGCCGCCAGTCCGGTCGATTATGTCTCCAGATCCATAACATTCTTTAGATACTTCTTATCTTTCTTTCTTCAATGATGGTAGCAGTTTTTATCTAGGTTGTGGCGTTTGGTAGAGGTAAATCGTTTCTAAGGTCTTCAACAAAGAATAGTTCTATTATACTCTTTGATAATAACAACGAGTTATAACTATACTCATACATTTAGGAGAAAGTAGGCTATATGTTCTTTACTGAACATCTTGTTTTTGTTTTACATTTATTAATTTTCATCATGAATTCTTTCCTCAAGACAAGAGTCCATACCATTCAAAAACTCATTCAAATCCTCAGGCGTGTCGGTCAAGATGACGATGTCATCAGCAAATCTCAGAGTTGAAACTATTTATCCTTGAATTTTCACTCCCACTTTAAAATAACAATATGAACAAAAAGTTCCGTGACGAACTAAAGAGCCTACTTTTCATGCCAATGATTATTCTACAGTATATGAACCTATCTAGAATAATGGCGAAATTAAGTTGGTAATATTGGAATGTCTAATTAGTTCGAAATATTCCTGGTATAATGTAGCCTAATAGAGCACTACAGTTGGCAGCCCTGGTAACTGAATATATTCTTAGTTCCATCTCTTAAGGTAAAGAATACAAAATTTGGTTGAAGTACAATGGACGTTACATGCAGTTAGACATTGGATTTATCAGCACGCGTAAAAGCATGTTGGCAACAATGCCAAGCGTGTGCTGGTTAGAAATAATCGGAAATATTATGATATCTTGTTGTGCCAATTTTGGATGAAATCCATTTGTTAGTATAGAAGTTACGTGTATTTTAAACTTGGACATATCAGCAGGCATGGAATCATGTTGGCAGCACTGACTTATATTAATTACTCCAAATTAATCTTAAGTGTCAGGTGCTATACGTGTGCAAAGTATAGAGCTGTTGGCTAGCATACTTTCTGATATATTGATATTAGGGTAAACAAATATAGACAGCATTTATTAACAGTTGGCAGCCCTGATTGCTCTTAAGAATACTTATATATGTTATGTTACACATAGCACATACGAAATTTGGTTGAAATCCAACTGATAGTATAGAAGTCACATGTATTTTAAAATTGGTCCTATCAGCAGGCTTAGAATCATGTTGCTAGAACTGAAGTATATAAGTTACTCCAAATTAATTTAAAATGTCAGGTACTATACGTGTGCATGATTTAAAGCTGGCGGCTTGCATACTTTCAGATATATTGGTATTTGGATGAAGAAAATAGAGAGAGCAATTATTAACAGTTGGTAGCCCTGGTGGCTCTTAAGAATACACTCAGCCATATCTGTTTATGTAAACATATAGCATACAAAATTTGGATGAAATCCAATTAATAGTGTAGAAGTTATATGCATTTAAAAATTGGACCTATCAGAAGGCTTAAAATTGTTTTGGCAACACTGTCATGTATGGCCTCCTGGAAATTAAACTGAAATAGTATTGTCTACATGTGTGCCAATTTTGGAATAGCTCCCATGCATACCTTCCATGATATCCAACATGGAGCTCAAATTTCTAGTGCATTTTTTCAGCAGTTGGTAGCACTGACATGGGCTTGAGATATTCCGGCATACATCTTTACTCATACTAAATTTGGTTTCGATTGTTGCAACCGTTTAGGAGTTGATAGGGGGGGACACACACACAGCCAGACAGATAGAAGGACAGACAGACACACATTTGCCCGGATCGATCTCATAAGTCTACTTTTTCCTCATTTTTGACAAAATGAGAAAAGTATGCTAAAAAAGAAAAACATTGGTGATGGTATTTTACTCCAAATTCATTTGGGCCATCCCTAGATAGACCAACTACCTGTACTGCCCTCAGCAAGTACCGTAGGCTCTCTGACCATAGCCAGCTGGGGCAGTACAGTACAGTAGTTTAAGAATGCGATTGGTAGTTGGTTGGCTGGTTCCTTAGTTTAGGGGCTGCGACAACGGGGTCATGTAGCTCCGTGTACTTTGGGTGTGTGTACAATATGTTTGATAACCGGTGTTAATATTGTGATGGCTGTATTAGTGTGTGTTATCCATTTTAATTCAAGTAAGGACTTCAGACAATAATTTCAAGTAGTTCCTACTTTTGCTACCAAATGCTACCGTCCACGACACCTAGCTTGTGGACTTGGCTACTAGATGGCATCTCAGTCAGCACCTGGCGACGAACGTTGGAACTAATAGAGCGTTATCAATTCTAACCTACAAATTTTGGCTTCGCACAAGTGCAGTTAGTGGAAGGTCCTTTTTCATGCCATAAATCTATGACATGGGACCGCCGGCTTTACTTCCCCTCCGATGGAAGGCATACTGAGGGATTTTTAGCGCTCTTAAAAAATCCACCGACTTCGGCCGGGTTTGAACCCGCGACCTTGGGCATAGAAGTTCAGCATGCTACCAACTACGCCACCGAAGCGCCTTATACGATTGGTTAGAGAGGATATAAGGACTCAGCTCACACACACACCAGGACCGAATTTATTTATTTATTTATTTATTTATTTATTTATTTATTTATTTATTTATTTATCTATTTATTTATTTAAAGCCGTCCCACAATTATGGGTTACTGCACTGGGCAAAGTGTGATACATACAACTAAACCGTCGGTTACACACACAATCGACCATGCTTCTATATTCAGACACGTACTACAATGTCGCCCTCTCTAGAAATGGTTCATATAAATTTAGGAATCACGTATCATCCCAGATGGTATCCTAATGATCTGGTCAACGTGAATGTAAAATTCCAGAGAGATGGAGGGTGTGACGCGTGCTATTTTTTCTTGTCAGCAATACTCATACCTCGGCAGCTTCCATGTAATCAGTAATCACAGCCACAAATCAAATTGAGACATAGGTGAAGACCCAAAGTGTGCACTAGCATGTACCAATATGCAAAAATAGAAGGGATGGGACAGGCATACAAGTCATATAAGGAGGCAAAATCCTGTTATGATAGTAGTTAATACTTCTTCTCCGCGTTGCCCTTTCCTTGTACCGCAGTGTCTTTGAAGTCAAGTATGGGAAAGTTTAGACCACGTCTTAACTCATTAGTTCTTTATTCTTGAGCCCTAACGAATTTAGAAGTTCCCTGAAGTTACGCCGAGCGGAGAAACAGGCAATCTCTTGTTGTACCGGAGACTGTGAGTTATTGCTACTCTTCATGTTGTGCACAAGAGATACGAGAGTAACGTGCATCCGAGCGGTGCAGTTTTTAGCATCTTCAGCGATAAACTGGTACGTGACACTTAGAAATTTACTGGCGTAAAGTTTGCTGCTACCATTATGAAGGCCTTTTCTCCAATCCCCAATATTTTATGCTAAGACCGTTCAAAATATTACAGTAATCAACCATGGGGTGTCAGAAAATAATTAGGAATATGAATTGTAATATCCGCTTCAATGAAGACAGAAGTTTGACTATTCCGTGGCTTCGGTACCGTAGTGAGTAGCATGCTGAGCTTCTATGCCCAAGACCGCGGGTTCAAATCCGGCCGAAGTCGTTGGATTTTTTAAGAGCGTTAAGAATCCCTCAGTATGCCTTCCTTCGGAGGGGAAGAAAAGCCGGCGGTCCCATGTCATAGATTTATGGCATGAAAAAGAACCTCCCACTAAGTACACTTGTGTGAAGCCAAAATTTGTAGGTTCGTCACCGGGCACTGGTTGCGATGGCATCTAGTAGTAACGAAGTTCACAGCTAGGTGTCGTGGACGGTAGCATTTGGTAGCGAAAGTAGGAACTACTTGAAATTATTGTCTGCAGTCCTTTCTTGAATTAAAAACAGATAACAGATAATAACACCTGTTATTAGACAGATTCTACTAGGTACACACACCCAAAGTACATGGAACTACATGACCGCGTTGACGCTGCCCCTAAACTGAGGAACCAACCAACGTTGACTATTCCTTCTGCATAGCAACACCTCTATTAATCTCATGTTGGACAATATGACATAGCTGTTCTTATTCTTGTTGTTGTTGTTGTTGTTGTTGTTGTTGTTGTTGTTGTTGTTGTTGTTGTTGTTGTTGTTGTTGTTGTTGTTACGCCATTTAGGTGCTTGAGACATCTTAGTCATTTGACTCCCAACCTTGAGTTAGTCTGACCTATGATTTTGTGGTGAATGTAGTAGGCTGTTTATTATAAGGTGCGTTCAAAAAGTAACGAGCCGGAGGCTGTAATGCGCAAACCGGTGACGACATCGGCTAATCATGGCGTGTGTAACGAGGTGTGGTTCCGACCTGAGCGTGGAAGGTCACAGCCCGTCGCTAGAGGGCACGCGTGCACGTCACGTGACGATACAAAGCGACCAGCAACATGCATCAATCGTCCAACGCTGCCAGTCGCATTGCAAACAGTGACATGGAGGCGTCAAACGAAGAGCAGAGAGGTGTTGTTCGGTTTCTGATAGCGAAAGGAGTGGGGGGAACGGACATTCATCGCCGAATGTCACAAGTGTACGGCGAACACTGCATGTCCCTTGCAAGGGTCAAGGCGTGGCACAAGCGCTTCAGGGAAGGACGGGTGTCGTTAGCCGATGATGCCCGGTCTGGGGCACCCCCCTGCATAACCGATGACAACGTCCAGATGGTTGATGCACTCATTACCCAGGACCGCCGAGTGACAGTGAACGCCATAGCCGCCGTGGTCGGATTGAGCGTCGGAAGTGTGCACACCATCATGAAGGAACGACTGCACTTGCGCAAAGTGTGTGCCCAATGGGTGCCCCACAGTCTTCAACCACACCAGGAAGCATGTCGAATGGCCTACTGTCTTGGTCTTGGTTGGACGATTGAGGCATGCTGCTGCTCGCTTTGTATCGTCACGTGACGTGCACGCGTGCCCTCTAGCGACGGGTTGTGACCTTCCACGCTTTGGTCGGAACCATACCTCGTTACACACTCCAGGATTAGCCGATGTCGTCACCGGTTTGCGCATTACAGCCTCCGGCTCGTTACTTTTTAAACGCACCTTATATTATGGACAAGGATTGGTTTGGTGTCTCGGGGCTTAAAATAAAATACTATCCCAGCATTTACCAGGAGAAAGTGAGAGGGGAAAATGGGTAAATTCATGCTCAGGATTACAGCTGTCAACGCCGGGATTTGATCGCTGGAACTGAAGACTTGCCACTCCCCACTGTTGAGTGCTGGTCTTTGATCCCCTCCCATACATAATTGGTAATATACCAGATGCTTTTTAATACAACCTTCCTTTACTATTAAATGGTCAACAGTGCAGGCAGCGGAGATAGTAACTAAACGGGAACGGACCACACATCGCTCAAACAGCTAAGTGCACAATCCACAATAACCTGACCCTGTAATAACAATCACATAATCACACTAAGCAAGCAACCTTGAAGGTCAATCACCACTATCAGTATCTCAACAAAAAAAAATAGATACAGTCAGTCTGAGAGACAAGACTTTATATAATTTCAAATGACGCATGCTACAAATGCTACACATGTTAGAAAGGCTCAGGAGAGCTTCTCGCTTCGCTTGAAGTCCCAGGACTCTTTGCACTCTACTACATGACGTCACGCACTCGTATCGCATAACGCCAGACCCCAGGAGTAAACTCAGACTCAACAGACTACTTTGCCCTTTAACTTAGGCTTCCCGCGCGGGGGTTGACTGACGTCACGCACTCGCCGTCTCCGTGTAACGCCAGACCCCAGGAGTAAACTCAGACTCAATAGACTACTTTACCCTTTAACTTAGGCTTCCCGCGCGGGGGCTGCATGACGTCACGCACTCGCCGTCTCCGTTCGCATAACGTCAGACCCCAGGAGTAAACTCAGACTCAACAGACTCCATTACCCTTTAACTTAGGCATACCGCGCGGGGCTGCATGACGTCACGCACTCGTCGTCTCCGTTCTCATAACGCCAGACCCCAGGAGTAAACACAGACTCAACAGACTACTTTACCCTTTAACTTAGGCTTCCCGCGCGGGGGCTGCATGACATCACGCACTCGCCGTCTCCGTTTGCATAACGTCAGACCCCAGGAGTAAACTCAGACTCAACAGTCTCCATTACCCTTTAACTTAGGCTTCCCGCGCGGGGGCTGCATGACATCACGCACTCGCCCTCTCCGTATCGCGTAACGCCAGACCCCAGGAGTAAACTCAGACTCGGTGCATATGCACTTAACTACATGATGACGTCATACACGCTGTAACCGTGACGCATAATGGTAGACCTAAGCATAACGATGAAGTCGACAAGATCGTTTGAAATGATGTCGTTGTGCTAATTTAATTACTACTGCGACTAAATAAGTGTATATATTGTATGCAGTATATTTGCATTTGTCTTTTGGCACAGGCTAGAGTAAAATGTGGCTTTTCACCGTTGTCTCAGTCTCACTCATGGCTGTGATTATATGGAAGCTACTGAGGTATGGGTGGTGCTTAGTAATGATATTCAGGGCACAGTCAGTGCCTGTGTATGCTGTGAAAGCTTCTACTCATAGGGTTAGTACTGCTGTTCTGACTCGGTGAGGACAGCAATGGCAAACTACCTCACTCCTCATCTTGCCTAGTACGCCTCAATATAGCACTGCCTTGGGTTTTTGTGGGTATCTACGCACATAACCTAACAGCGGTACTTTTTGAGGATCCAATCAGCCTTCAGGCGGACTACCTAACAGACAGATATTGTAAATATCATAAACCATACTTGTAGACATAGATTTAACAGCCTAAGTGAAAAGGATCTAATTGATGATGATCGCTTGACGATCGAAACTGGTCATCCAAGTGTATTTATTAATCTCATGTACATCTTTTCAGGATTAGGGAACCATCCATTACAATTGGGTTGACCGGCTGAGAAACGTTAAATTTCGATTACCTACTGTTCGCGGGAACTTCCGGTTAAGTTTGCACGCTCGATATACTCAGCAGATACAGTAGCTAGCAGCCATTCATCGTTAATCAGCCGGTGTAGTGTTACTTGTGATTGACGTGTGAGACTAAGCAGTCTATAGAGAGGAGTCCACGTGCATCAGTTCTGAACAATGGAGTGTGAATACACAAATGTTAAGTGTACTAATCTCAATTGTTATTGTGTAATTTATTCTATTCACTCACTGTTTGCCTTCCTAGCCAAGCTAGTGTTCAGCTCATCTTGCTCCTATGTTATGAAACACATGTTTAATTTCAAGGTACTGTCATAGCGGCAGGAGATGGCAGTTGAGCACGCTGCGACGGGGTGCGAGGGGTCTTGCAGTACGCATGCGCGGTCCGCCTATTCCTAACTTAAATATATCAGCTTCCCGCATGTCAATGGTTGTAATTGCAGCAGGCGACACTCAGTCAGTGAAAGAAGGAATGTGCTGAGTGAGTGAAGCAAGTAGTGACCAACTGAATGTTTTTGGAATGCGCGATACGCAGTGAGCGGGAAGACCTCTGCAGTTCAAACCCGACTGCCAACTCCTGGCGCGATATCAGTATGACGACAACATACAACTTGAAGATGTCATCTAACTCGCTTCTTTGTACGGCGTGCTAGTACTCGTATGACTTATGTTGGTGAATATAATAATTAGAACTGTTAATCAACCATTATATTGCGTCTTAAAGCCCGTAAATACGGATCACACATCAGCTGAATGCAATTTTATCTTCCATCCCCAAAGATCTTAAACTACAAAGTCTGTCTGTTGGGAAGTCAGCCTGGAGGCTGGTTGGATCCTCAAAAAGCACCACCATAGGTTACGTGGTGAAACCCACAAAACCAAGGCAGCACTATAGTAAGGCGTACTAGGCAAGGTGGGGAATGAGGTAGTTTGCCATTGCTCTCCTCACTGGGTCAGAACAGCAGTACTAACCCAATGAGTAGAACCTTTCACAACATCCACAGGCACTGACTGCGCCCTAAATTTCATTACTAAGCACCACTCATACCTCAGTAGCTTCCACATTTTACTCTAGCCTGTGCCAACAGACACAGACACTGCATTCATCAAGAGTTGGCAAACAGGCAGAAACTACAAGGAACACACGCATATCTTAAGTATATCAATTTTCAGTCCAAGCTCGTAATAAGGATCACACATCAACTGAACACCATTTTGTCTTCCAAACCCCAAAGATCTTAAACTACAGAGAAACACACATATCCTAAATACAAATATCAGTGTTCGGTCCAAGCTCGCAATAACGATCACACATCAACTCAACACCATTTTGTCTTCAAAGCTCCAAAGATCTTAAACTACAAAGAATACACACGTATTTCAAATACAAATATCAATGTTCAGTCCGAACTTGGGAACTAAACACCATTTTATCTTCCAACTTCAAAGATCTCCATCAACAAAGAATACACACATCCTAAATACAATTACCAATACCATCAGTCGTAGTATCTTGGTTTCAAGCCATGATCTGCTACTTATCATTTCAGGCAGCTATTCAGTCATCCTCGCCAGGTTGAGTTCACCCCGTTCCAGACCTCACGTCAGATCTTAAATATCTGGCGGAGCTAAGAGGCAAGCATGCTACCCCTGCACCGCAATGCCAGTAGTAGTAATCATCATCATCATCATCATCATCATAATAAGAAGAAGAAGAAGAAGAAGTAGGGTGACCAACCGTCCGGCTTTTGCCGGACATGTCCTCCTTTTTTCATGCTTGTCCTCTGTCCGGCAGGCATTTATTATTTGCTATTAAATGTCCGGCTTTTTGCATATTGTATTCTTAGTCATTCAGTTTCCTATTGTTTTCTCTGTTGCAAAGCTATTTTTGTTGCACTTCCTCTATCGCAGTCTATATTCTGGATACCGCTATCAGACTACATCATTTACTCACTTAATAATAAATCATATCTTAAGTTAGAGCTGTCTGAAGGGCCTGTCACCAAAGTGGTGACACTGCCCGACGTGATATGAACGTGCTCGGTCGGGGCTGGGGAATTCTCGGCGGGGATCCACCAGTCAAGTAATGCTGGCTGCGGCATAACGTACTGCTCGAGTCTAAGCTGCGTGAACCTGAGAGGAATGTGCATCGCGGATTATGAGAAATGGTGTTGACGAGTGATGAGGTTTCTCGGTCCGTGCATAGTACCGAACCAAATATATTGGTCGGTGACTCACTGACTTATTCGTAACACCACACTGGTTTCAGAAAAGACCCTATGTTAGCAGTATTGGAATAGACGAGTATGTCAGGTAACACGGTGGGCTGTCGACAGGCTTCTCAATTCTCGCCTGCTCCTACTCTGCCTCTGCCCCTCATCCCGCAAGTTCACAGAGCTTGGAACCGAGCAGTAGTTTTGTTTTTATGCTAGTTGGATTCTTACCTTCTGAGTGAGGCAAAAAGGAGGAAATGTAAGTTCTCAGAGAAATAAGGGAAACAGAAGTACCCGTGTTTTAGAGAGGGGTGTAATGAAAGTGAGGCGAAATGTTATATTTGTGACTGTTATGTAACTGTGGGAAATAAAGGTGCAGGTTATCTCGAGAGACATATTGCTAGTGAAAACCATAGAAAAATAATTAGGAGCAGTTCTTCTAGCAGTAATATTGATTCATTTTTCCCGATTAAACCCCAAAAATCTTAAACTACAAAGAATACACACGTATCCTTAATACAATTAATATCAATGTTCAGTCCGGTAGTCTACTGACACAAATATTTCCACAGAAACACCCTTCAAAAACCTAGCCCTCGCGCTTCCATAAGAATATAGTTATTAAAATAACATAAATGACTCCCAGTCCTCGCTACTGCTCTATTCGTCTTACATCACAGATCTCACGACCCTAGAGTGAGAGAGAGAGGGGCTTGATTATTTAAGGTTCAAGATTTTATTCATTCATTTATGAAAATTCTTATTTCTTCCCTAAAGGGCAAGGCTTCATAACGTAACAGAATTGTCAGAAATAACGAATTAATTTTTGTTACGTTACTGCTTCCGTACCCAAAACAAATGGTATATGAATAACGTTTATAGTGCGGCAACGAAATAAGGGGTTATTATTTTCCCTGGTTTGTGCTATTAACGTTATAACAAGCAGAGGAAAAGATTCCGTTATTTTAAAATGCCTCCCGTTATTAACGTTATAAGTCTAGTAACGGTATGACAGCGATTTTGACCCGCTGCGCGCTATCAATAACGTTATTCAGGCAGAGTGATCGATTCGGTTATTTCAAAATGCAAACCTACTAATAACGTTATAAGCCTAGTAACGGTATACGAGAGATTTTAACCTGTTATACGCTATCAATAACGTTATTCAGGGCAGAAAAATTAATTCCGTTATTTAGAAATGTGAACCCACCAATAACGTTATAAGCTTTGTAACGGTATACGAGCGATATTTACGAGCTTTGCGCTGTCAATAACGTTATTCATGGCAGAAAAATAATTCCGTTATTTAGAAATGCGAACCCACCAATAACGTTATAAGTCTAGTAACGGTATACGAGCGAATTTTACCAGCCATACGCTATCAATAACGTTATTCAGGGCAGAAAAAATAATTCTGTTATTTTGAAATGCGAACCCACCAACAACGTTATAAGTCTAATAACGGTATACATGCGATTTTTACCAGCTATGCGCTATCAGTAACATTATTCTAAGTGGAGAAATTGATTCCGTTATTTCAGAAAAGAATCTCGTCAATAACGTTATGGAAGTGTCTATTTGCCCGCTTCCCGGACAAGCATGGAAGGTGACCGTGAACTGACGATGCTGGGCCATATGTAATTCCAGACCAATTATTTATTCAAACATAGGATAATTACTTCTTGAAATATCAATAATAATCAACATAATGATTTCAATCTGAGCGCGTGCCCCATCAGACAGGGCAAGGCACCTTGCTCGTTTCGATCGCGGTCATATTGTAGCCTACGTTAGAAACATGTTTCCTAAAATCAATACGATGGATCCCATTGATTCGAAATATTTCTTGTTGCTTCATATAGGGGTTTGGAACATAGCCTATTGTTCATCAGTCCCATGTAGTTGAAGTCTGATAAACTTTGTTATTTTTGGAGTTGGCAATGGCCTTGACTTAGGAACTATCCACGCATTTTCCTGGAGTGGAAGTGGGAAACCCCAGAAAAACACTCTAAGATAGCTAAGATGGGAATCGAACTCACCTTCTCGCAGTGTTGCCTTATAAGGCAGAGTGTAACCTACACACCAAACTTTCACTCTTTGTGACCAATAGGAGTATTTCTTTCCTAAATGAAACCTCCCGTTCATGCTTTTCGTTTACTTGGTATCCTATTTTCATTTAGTAGTGATAGAAGCCATTTTTCAGTGATGGTTATTTCTAATGAAGAAAGTTATTCAGTCGGTCAACACGAAATTCGCGTAGACCGAATGAAAAGCTTTCTTTATTATTTCCATTTATGAAAAAATAGGCTTATGACATCACATTTAGTCCGTGTGTGTGCGTATGTGTGTGTGTCCCATAATAAAATATAAACGGCTGGAGTGATTTCAATGAAACTCGGTAAAGTTATAGTACTATTTTGTCCGACCCCGACCGTGATCTTCAAATTCTATTACAGCTCACCAACCCAACATGGCGACTGTGCGAAATATTTCACTGGCATTCCATATCTCCGAAACTATTACAGATATCACCCTGACATTTTGTTCGGTGATAAAATGAACTACTAGATGGGACTCTCAAAATTCCTGTTAAGTAACAAACGAACATGGGGGCCAAGCAAAGTTGATACATTAAAATAGATCTTTCTTTTCGCGATTAAACCATTCGAGTGCCGTCAAATGGTATAGCAAATGTTATACACCTTGTAATGCACTGATATCTTATTCAGCTCAATTGTTTACATAACCGCAAGATGGTGCCTGTGTGAAATTTAAAAATTAAGTTTTAATTTATTGTGTCCTAATCATGCGATCGTAGCCAACGTTTAAACAATGAACCTACCGTACGCAATAATCGTCATCTAATAGTGCATAGCTCAATGGTCTACACATATTTAGAAATATTTAGACGATTCTCAATGTCAACTAATCAATGAGAGCAATCAAACTGAATTGTTTTCATAACCACAAGATGGCGCCTGTGCGAAATTTTAAAATCTCGTATTTAGCCTATTTCCATTTATGAAAAAATAGGCTTATGAGATCACCTTTTGTCCGTGTGTGTGCACCAGGGCCGTGCAATGGGCAAGGTGAAGCAGTGCTAGCAGGTGAAGCGCAGCCCTATTCTGCCTATTTCTGAGCAGTGCAGCACGACATCACACTAGCACTGCAACGCTTAGTCGCACAAGCACTGTCCATTTGACGGGGTGCTGCAGTACGTTTAGTACTGAGCGCAGAGCCTGGACACTAGGCGCACTGGAGCCAACATTTTGTCATATGCTTATGGTCTGCCGTGCTCATAACGTCTTTTGTGCCTGGGGAGCACAAACATACCATAGTGGAAAGTCACACCTTAATGAAACACACCGAAGACGTATAAAACATGATATTTGGACGTACATGAACCAGATCTGCAACAAGGATACAAGAAGTTGCATACTTTTTAGCCTATTTTCATTTATGAAAAAATAAGCTTATGAGATCACCTTTTGTCCGTGTGTCTGTCTCTGTGTGCGCGTGTGTGTGTGTGATATGGTGTGTGCCCCCCTAATAACTTCTAAACCGCTGGAGCGATTGCAATGAAACTCGGTAAGTTCATAGCACTATTCCACACCACCGCGACCGTGCCCTTCAAATTTTTTTACATCCCACCAATCCAACATGGCGGCTGTGCGAAATATTTCACCAGCATTCGATATCTACGAAACTATTACCGATATCACCCTAGAATATTTCACGGTGATAAAGGGATCTACTAGAAGTTCACCAATGTGATTTTTGAAAACCTGATAACTACAGAACCAACATAGCGGCCAAGCAAAGTTGCGACTTTTAAATAGACGTTTCTCACAATTTAACCAACCAAACGCAATGCAACTTGGTACAGTATATGTTTATACACATTGTAATGTACCGACATCTAACTTCATTCAATTGTTTACATAACCTCAAGAAGGCGGCTGTGCGAAATATTTCACCGGCATTCTATATCTCTGAAACTATTAGCGATATCACCCTGAAATTTTGTACGGAGATAAAGGGCACTACTGGAATTTCATCTATAAGACTTAAGAAACTGGTTAACTAAAAAACGAATATGGCAGCCAAGCGAATTTGAAAATTTTTAAATAGACCTTTCTCGCGATTAAACGATCCAAACGCAATGAAACTTGGTACAGGAAATGTTTATACACATTGTAATGCACTGGTATCTATATTAGTTCAATTGTTTACATAACCTCAAGATGGCGAATGTGCGAATTTTAAAATTAAGTTTTTATTTCTTGTGTCGTAATCATGCGATCGAAGTGATAGTTTGAGTAATGAACCCTTGCAATAATTTTCCTTTAATGGCACGTGACTCTATGGCCTATACATATAACAATCCAACATGGCGACCATCGGAAATATTTAGATGGATATCAATATCTACGAATCTATTACAGCAATCAAACTAATTTTTTTAATCTTCATTGGGGCTATGAACATAAGTTCACCTATAGGACTTTCAATAACCTGGTGATCACAAATCCAACATGGCGGCGACGCGAAGTATAAATATTCACATGGTCGTTTCTCGCAATTTAACCATCCGAGGGCAGTGACACGTGGTACAGTAAATCCTTCTACAAATGTTAATCCACTGGCATCTAATTTTTTAATTTGTTTCCATAACCACAAGATGGCAGCTGTGCGAAATTTTAAAATCTCGTTTTTACTTCTTGTGTCCTAATCATGCGATTGAAGTTTGAATACTACACGTACTCAATACACTTCACGTAACAGTACATAACTCTAAGACCTACAGATATAAAAATCCAACATGGCGACCACGAGCAATATTTAGCCGGTTCTCAATATCTGCGAATCTATTATAGCAATCAAACTGAACTTTTGTATGTTGATAGAGGCAATTAACATAAGTAGGATATATGAAAATAGGCTGTATAATTCTTCACGGAACTACTTGTTGGGTTAGTTATTGTTGTTTTAAGGGGCGGAACTACGAGGTCATCTGCCCCTACTTTTTGGGTGATGTAGCAGGTGCAGTGAGATATAATAATCCCAAAAATGGAATCAAGCATATTGGTAATTATGCATGTGACAGTAACAGGGCCGGTATGGAATCAGGAGTGTTAAAATATTTTTTTTTTTTAAATTTGTTGACATAATGTCACAAACCAGCCGACGTAGCTACACACGCTAACGTGCAAGGTCAGACTACACCGAATTCGAAATACCACACACAACCATTTCATACCTTGCCTCATTAATGTCATTTGTCATTAAATCCTCTCATTAGATTTACGTCATGAAGGGCATCTATCCGTAATATCATTCCCACACGGAAACTGTCTCACCATATCCCCTTCCTCATAGCAACCTAAATAATTACGGGTAGAACAAGAAACTACATTAGGACTATAAAACTATAGTCTACAGTATTTCAATAACAAGATGCTGAATTCACCAACTGATTAGATTGGTGCTGTTCAGGGATATGTGAATCCGAGAAACGTGCGTTAGTAAATTTATCAGGTTTTTAAACTGAACAATATTCCGTCGCAATCTGAGGTAATTTATGTCTTTTAATCGTATTTTCAACATCGCCTGAAACAATAACTCATGGAATTTACCTACACATAAGATATACGGCAAAATAAGCAAGTTGACATGAAATCCTTCTAACTTTTGAAGTTTTTGGACAATTTTCATTATTTTAACAGTATGGAGACCAAGAGTGTTCTTCATTGTAAAACAATTTTGCTCTGAAAATTACAAAATCTGTTGTCTGTCTTTCTACCAGCTTGTCGGTATTTCTTTCGATTGTTTGTTGGTTTTTGGAACTATTCGGCTCTTTGGTTATGGTTTGCGAACCATCTCTCTAACTTACCAGGGGCAATGTAATGCCAAAAATACGGAAAAAAAAGGTGTACAGGCCGGACGTTTGTTTTAGACGATTGCCCTTGACCTTGACGCCTGCAGGTGAGCCTACACACACTCACTCTCTCACCCTATCGCTTCACATTTGTCACCACCGATCTGATGTAATGGAATTCCAGACTTGAGCAGACAGTACAGTCCACATCGAAGTATTGTGTGACGTGGAATTACACGTGACGTAGTTACGAACAGAACGTCATTATATTTGCCAATGACTGTACTCCTAGCTGTAGTGTGAAAAAGCTTTGTCAATCATCGGATCGCTTGGGGCAGCTGATAACAACACAGGTACTGTAGTAACTCGCCTCCAGGCTTCCATTATGATTTTTCACTCGTCTAAAACAAACGTCCGGCCTGTACTATTATAGTTCGTGCTGAAATTACATGGCATCGTGCAATAGATTGCGCTGACAATGAAAGAGATCACCTTGTGGTGTAGCGGCTAACGTTCTTGGCTGTCGCCCCGGTGGTCTGGGTTTGATTCTCTGGCCTGCCAAGAAATTTAATTTCGGTTTGAGGTACTGAAATGGTATCGATGATACCTAAGTCATCAAAGGGGTGTTCATTTTGAGGACTTGCACCAGGTCAGTGAGCACAAGTTTTCCTTTTTTTTCTACATTCTTATTCTGCAATTCGAACATTCATATGGGAACTCGGAGAGAAACTCACCTCGTAGAGTTGTTAGAATAGCTTCCGTAAAATATTCTCAAAGGCCAATGCTACAAGTAGCCGTCGTGAGTTAATCCAATTGCATATTTATATGTAATCCACACATCGTATTTAAGAACATTTGATTTTCATAGCATGCTATGTTCTGGGCATAGGAAAACCTCGAAGCTAATTTCGCAATTTTCAGTGAATCATGTAATGGAAAGGGAGGAGGAAATTGATGAGGATGCGAAAGGAGATTTAATATTGAGATCAGAATTTGATAGAGCTTTGGAAGACTTAAGCAGGAACAAAGCACCAGGCATAGATGATATACCGATTGAGTTGCTACGCTGCATAGGAGATGAAGGTCTGATCAGGTTATTTCACTTGGTGTGTAGGATTTATGAGACAGGTGAGGTACCCCCTGATTTCAAGAAGAATGTAATCATCCCTATACCAAAGAAAGTGGGAGCTGACAGATGTGAAGATTACCGTTCAATCAGCTTGATTACTCATGCTTCAAAGATCCTGTCTAGAATAATTTACAAGAGGATTGAAAGCCAGATAGAAACGGAGTTGGGTGAAGACCAGTTTGGTTTCAGGAGAAATGTAGGAACAAGGGAAGCTGTACTAAGTCTTAGGCTGATTTTGGAAAGTAGAATAAGGAAAGATAAGAGAACATTCATGGCTTTTGTAGACTTAAAAAAGGCTTTTGATAACGTTGATTGGACTAAATTGTTTGACATTTTGAAATCGATTGGAATAAAGTACAGGGATAGGAGGGTGATATACAATCTATACAGAAACCAGACAGCAGTCATTCGAGTTGAAGGACATGAGAGAGAAGCTGGTATTCAGAAAGGTGTAAGGCAAGGCTGCAACTTATCACCCATACTTTTCAATCTTTACATTGAACAAGCAATGAAGGAAATTAGAGAAAAATGTAAAGTGGGAGTGAAGATTCAAGGAGAAATAATTTCAACTCTGAGATTTGCTGATGACATCGTCATCTTGGCCTACAAGCCTGAGGATTTGAATGAGTTTTTGAATGGTATGGACTCCGTCTTACGGAAAGAATTCATGATGAAAATTAATAAATGTAAAACAAAAATACTGGAATGCAGCCGAAATAAATCAGAAACCTCTGTGGAGATCAAATTGGCAGGTGAAAAGCTGAAGGAAGCAGGAGACTTCTGTTACTTAGGAAGCAGAATAACCAGTGATGGACGAAGCAAAGAGGATATAAAAAGTAGGTTGGCTCAGGCAAAGAAAGCATTTCTACAAAAAAGGAATCTGCTGACATCGAATATAGATTTAAGTATTAGGAAGTCATTTTTGAAAGCCTTTGTCTGGAGCGTGGCGCTCTATGGAAGTGAAACTTGGACTATTGGTGTAGCAGAAAAGAGGAGAATTGAAGCATTTGAAATGTGGTGTTACAGGAGAATGATGAAGATCAGATGGGTAGATAGGGTTACAAACAAAGAGGTATTAAGCCGAGTGGGAGAGGAGAGATGTTTCTGGCGACTGCTATTGAAGAGAAGAGATAGGTTGGTAGGACACATACTAAGACATCCAGGAATAGCAAGCTTAGTTATGGAAGGAAGGGTCGAGGACAAGAACTGTAGGGGTAGACCAAGGTTAGAATATGTTAAACAGATTGCCTCGGATGTGGGGTGTGGTAGCTATGTAGAGATGAAACGATTAGCTCAGGACAGGGAGGCATGGAGAGCTGCATCAAAACAGTCAAAAGACTGAAGACTCAAACAAACAACAAACAGTGAATGAACATCCAAAGTATAGTAATCATCATGTAGGGACACCGTGCCACATGTATACAGAGAGTGCAAGAATTGCTTGAAGGCAAGGTGACATGGTGCGTAATTTGTGTTTGTAAAACGAATGAGGTTTTCATTACGGTGATGATGATGAAGATGGTGGTAACGATGAAGACGGTGATTTACTAGTTGGGAACCAAAGGAATACTTGAGAATTAAGCCTGAAGCGGATGTATGGAAAAAACAAAATGAACTTGCTGGTTGATTGCGAAAGTGTCTAATCACCATATTTTATGGAAAACAACTTATCCAGAAGTACACATGAAAGGGAGTAGTCAAGCACAAATAGGTGGAAGCAAAGGTTGCTCTTGTGTGAGACTGTATGCTGCAACCACTGTGGAGTGTCTGATAACCTAGCTCCGTTCAAACACCAAAATTAAGAAGGGAATCACCGACATAGATCTAAGATGCATCTGTAACATTTCAGAAATGTTACGCGATCCATGTTTTCGTGTCTTCCTTGTGTTAGAAGCAAAAGTACAATAGAATAATAATTGTTATTGGCCGTAAGAAGGATAAAAGATTTATGCTGGACCCCACCATCAGATGTGAAGTAACCATCGGCATAACAAGACAGGTCGTTTAGAGCTAACGATAGGCTTCAAAGAGAATTGAAAGCTTATGGTACGTTTCGAATAAGGTAAAGAAACAACATCAACATTTTTTAATAACTTATCGTGTTTGGGTATGCCTAACTTAAGTGTAAATGGCATAATTTTGCTATCAAATGAATCCATTCAATAATAGATAATTGATCTACAATGTACACGGGAACAGTATGAGACGTAGTCTATTGGTATCCAATAACATTTTATTGCCAATAATAATAGTCAAATAACAATAATAATAATAATATGAAGAGAAGGGAAGAACGACTTCGAGAAATCCAGCCGCGACAGGCTGGCCACGCGCCCCTGAACTGAGAGTTCCAGCGTAGACAGTGTGCGCATGGGTCATATGGCCCTAAAAGCACTTGCCTGGCTTGCAGGCTACCACGACATACTAGACACAGCTCACTCGCACACGTAGCTAGCGGCAGGCGGGGAGAGTCAAGGACACAGATTACCTACTGACATGACATGACGTCACGCACCTACGCCGGGCCTTGGTGTGCATCCCCACCCCTCCCCCATCTTCCCCCACACCCCCACCTAATAAAATCAAAGCGGCTGGAGCGATTTCAATGAAATTCGGTAAGGTAATAGTAGGCCTACTATTTTGGCCGACCCCGATCGTGCCCTTCAAAGCTTATTATGTTTCACCAATTCAACATGGCGGCTGTGCGAAATATCTCACTGGCATTCTATATCTCCGAAACTGTCACCGATATCACCCTGAAATTTTGTACGGTGATAAAAGTCACTTAAGTGACTTTCATAAACCTGTTAACTACAAAACGAACATGGCGGCCAAGTGAATTTGAACATTTAAATAGACTTTTCTGGCGATTTAACCATCTGAACGCAGTGAAATTTGGTACAGCAATTGTTTATATACTAGGGGCGTGGTGGCTCAGCGGTCTAGCTGTATGCCTCTCACCAAGGCGGTCCGGGTTCGATTCCCGATCAATGCATGTGAGATTTTCGAAGTGAAATGCCATGTCCTGTGGTTCGGATTCCACGTAAAAAGGAGGTCCCGTGGCTCATGATCTCGAGATTAACGGTCACGTTAAACTACAAGCTTGCTTTGCTTGTTTATATACTGAACCCTTGCAAAGAAGCATATGAGACTCAGTTTCGGGGGGTGTATCGGTTCATATCGTAAGTTGTTGTCAAGGCACTTCATTATCTTGCAGGGTAACATATAACAAAATAACATGCAGGAAAGAGTGAGGCCAGGGTTAAAACAAATGAATTTAATAAACAAATCACCATATTTACACACAACAATTAACAAAATAAAACTCCCATCTGACTCCCACTTAATAAAAATGCCAAAACTAGGCCAAAATCTCTGGAGAGATTAATTACATGGACCAAGTGTCCCTAAGATAAAATAACAAAAGTGACTATGTATGCGCGTATGTCGTTCTACATGCATCACGATGTGTACAAACGAAAGCGTGATTCGTCATCATCCAGAATAATCATTCAGACAACGAATCCACATTTCTTAGAGCTAGACCGACACGGGGGAACACAACTACAATACATAAAAACTAAACCGACACTTCCTAGATCTAATATAAACAACACAATAATTTCCGTGTGAAATTGGAATCAAATTGCCGTAGCAACGTTTACTGCCTAAAAACTTAGGACTTCTCACACAAATCAACACAAGTACATTAACACGTGACCAAATAAAAAAAATACACAAATGACCGCCGTCAAAATTTACAAGTACTCTACCACTACACCACACAGGTGTCACAAAAATTACATGAATCGAGTCATAAACAAAACAATAGGCTCACAGCCAAACATTTACGTTATTAATACAATATTTTACCCATACAACGTACAATAAGCCGTTACACACATGGCGAACTCCCCAATTAATTATGGCTGAAAAATAACCATCACAATGAACAGGTTTGCTACATGAAAGCTTACGGGGTCAGTCGGACAATCAGGACTGCCTATCAAAATAAGTCACAGGCACAACGGGCGATTTGTGGAACTCTGCATATCTGTCAACCCACGTGTCAATAATCTCGACCTCCCAGGACATGGGGTCGAATCTCGAAGAAGTGTGCCCCAAAGCACAATAATACGTGTGTGTGTGTCCGAATAATATGGACAAGAAACAGCGGTCTCCCTAGAGCACCCTGTCTTTCCATCAAAAATACAACAGCAACAAAAAATATGAGGGCGGTAGGACCTCTACCCCCTCCTCACGTAGAATCAACACACACTTGACACAGTAACACACACAGAATCACACGTATGGGTTTTGACAGACCCTGAAATAAAAAGACATAAATAATTTCCACATGCTGGCGCCACCGTTCTATGCCGTGACTAGTTAACCTGAAAAGGACTCAAAAAAAATCTATCAAACTTAGAACGAAGGTGTTCTATAAATTACATCTTAAGTTGGTGCGCTTGGCAACCCTAATATGAATAATGACCTGTTCAGCAAATATCTTACAGTAATTACCTCCCATTCCTATCACAAACATTAACGTTAATAAAGCACCACTTATCGAATGTAACGGGTTTCGCATTTGCATGGATAAAAATCACATACGCACGCCGCGCACATTAAATATGACTCAAAGAAAAACAAATATACAACAAACACTTTGGCCACGGGCCAACGGACATTTAAAACATTTAGTGTCGGTGCAAGGAAAACTCTAAACAACAATAAAAGAAACATGACTATTTACAAAAGTTCCCCGGCCAAATCTAACTACATAATTGAAATAATATAATTGTTGTACATCACCGATCAGCTTGTAGAACTTAAGACATCCTTCTCAACCCATTTCCCTATGGACAGATTAACACTCCATCGTGGTCGTCTGCGTTGAATCGTTGAAGATCATCCCAACTCCAAACCACGTGTTGAGCATCTTGGTATCGACTCCTTGGCAGAAAAGTTCAATGATAATTATTATGACCTAGCTATAATCGCTTGCAGGTTACTCAATTCGCCCACAAATTGTCCTAATGCGATTAATTGCGAAGACTTGCCCTAGATATCTCGCACACACGCACAATAAACACATGAAAAATACACTGAAATTTGTACATAAAATATACACCTCGAGACCACGTCACTGGCTCGATAATAAGTTTAAAATCTTGACTACACAGGCAGTCGCTATCTTGCTCGGTATTTCCGTACTGTACTGTTGTCCTTCGCTCTGGTGAGCGCTAATTAGGATGTTACAAGACTTGCCCCTCAGAGCTGAAATGGTCGTCTTTAAGAAAAGTGTTACAAGTCACCACGCACACTGCGTGAAATATTAGCTCGCAAAAATAAAGTTGACTTCAGATCAATGTACTAGAGCTTTAAAATTCGTTATTACGGCTGATGTGAATTTAGCTCCTCAGAGCTCACAAATAAAATAACTTCAACTAATTCAGAGCGTTAAAATCGTTATACAAACGGGCGTGAAGTTAGCCTCTCAAGGCTCCAAAACGAATGACTTAGAGTAGCGTCATGCCAAACTATTTATTAGAAACTGACAGGGAACGGAGGAGTGGGGTGAAATTGGATAAAAATTTCCAGAGTTTTTATCTCACAAATATGGGACTAGTGTCATTCTTCTTCGAATAAATCAAACGTCTCAATGCACTCGTGCGGAGATCAGTCCGTTCGGCGGTTCTTTAGATAATCAATTCCGCGGGCTTTTTACTACTGACGCTGTCCATCGCGTGATCATGGCTTGGTCTCTCGTGATTGGCTGATTCAATCGTATGTTCGTTGCAAGTGACTCGTGATCATTCCTTTATGCTTCCAATTTTGGTGCAAGTAGTTGCTCAATTTGGCCTTGAACCCGGCTTACCTGGCCGTCCCCCAAGACTAGCTACCAGCTCTGCTCCTGTTGCAATCCTTACGAAACGCTAGCCTCCCTTTTATCCATGTCCACTTCCTCAAGTACTGCCTGGGCTGCAGTAATAATAATAATAAATATGAATACTTATTTATCGTAGATCAATAAGGGTTCAATACATTGTAATGAACTGATATCTAGTTTTGTTAAATTGTTTACATACACTCAAGATGGCAGCTGTGCAAAATTTTAAAATTATTATTTTTTATTTCTTGTGTCCCAATCATGCGATAGAAGTCAACGTTTGAATAATGAACCTACGCAATAATAGTCATCTAATAGTACATAACTCTATGGTCTACATATAGGGTCTTTCATATTAAGTAAGAACGACGAGCGGCGGTTTTGTTATTCGCTACTGCAGCGGGCTTGGCCGAGTTTCTGGCGCCCCATGGCCCCCTGCTGTAGTATTGAAAGCGCGCGCATAGTACAAACTTGACCTTGCAATGATCGTGCAGGTGTTGTCAGTCGCCAGTCTGAACCTCAGATGGTAACATGTTCAGACAGTTATCATTGCTACATCGTATTTTTGTATGTAAAACTTATTTTAAGTACGAGTCGGCCCGGTGGGTAAGTTCAGCAATTTCCTGATGAAGTGTCACCTTCACTAGCACAGATTCACGTAATTGTAAATAAGTTTCCCACTAGGCCTTCTGACTCAGTGCTCAATAAAGAACATAAAATACAAAATCAGAAACATTACAGTGGCAGAACTCACTCGCGTGAGCCAAAATGTGGTTACCGGATACAATGCCTGTATAACACAGGAAGGAAGACACTTCCAGCATCTTTTATAAGGTAATATTTCATACAGGATTGTACACACGCTTAAAGCAGGGGGCCACGGCGCGCCACAAGCTCGACCAAGGCCACCGCAGCAGCAGGAAAGGGGAGCGAAAGTCAAGTGAGAGAGTGATGACCTTACCCCTTACCTGACGGTATGGGATTCCTGAGCATCTAGTCCGATGTTGCGATTGACTGTGACTGTGATGGCTAGTTCTGAATTATTGTTCAGTTCTGGATATTTCTGAGTGATCCTTTGAAATTTTACCAGTTTGTACTTACGACTTCTAATTTTCCATGTTGTTTTTCCTGTTTTTAGTTCATCGATCCCTTTAATTACTTTTTACTTAGTTTATTTTACCTGCAACACCATTATTTTTAGTGTTCGTTAGGTGTCCTATTTTCGGCAATTTATTTTTGGACAGTATCTCTGGTAGATCATATACATGTACGATGTACATATAGGTACGACTGATGGTGAGCATTACGGTCATCAAGTGCAGTTAGTTTTACATTTTAGGTGAAAAATGGAGCCATCACCAGAACCGATTCAAGGCAGGACTGGCATGCAAAACGAAATGTATCATCAATTTAAATTAGCGTCGCGAAATTAAATTGTTCAAAGGAATAAAATTTCACTCCTGGCGCAAAATAAAATTAGTAACAGAATTTTAATTTCGCTGCAGAGGCGAAATAAATTCATTAGTCTTCTAATTTCGCTTACGGCGCGAAATAAAATGCATTACTGACTTTTAATTTCGCTCCCGGTGCGAAATAAAATTCGTACCAGACTTTAAATTTCGCTCCCAGCGTGAAATAAAATCCGTTACAGACTTTTAATTTCGCTCCCGGCTACAAACAGAATTCTTAACAGACTTTTAACTTTGCTCCTGGCGTGAAATAAAATTCATTAAAGACTTTTCATTTCGCTCTTGGCGTAAAATAAAAACCGTTAGTCTTTTAAATTCGCTTCCGGCGTGAAATAAAAAAAATACAGACTTTCAATTTCACTCCGGGCACGAAATAAAATTCGTTACAGACTTTCAATTTCGCTCCCGGCTCGAAATAAAATTCATTACAGACTTTTAATTTTGCTCCTGGCCTGAAATAAAATTCGATACAAGACTTTTCATTTCGCTCCTGGCACGAAATGAAAACCGCTACAGTCTCTTAATTTTGCTCCCGGCGCGAAATAACATTTTTAACGACTGTTAATTTTGCTCCTGGCATGACAAAAATTGCTGGCCCCATGGTGTTGGGGATAGCGTGCCTGCTTCTCACCTGGAGGCCCCGGGTTCGACTCCCGGCTCCGTTAGTGATTTTAGAAACGGACGTGTGGGTTGGAACGGGGTGCACTCAGCCTCGAGAGTAGCTGTCTGAAAGTCACGAAAACCAAGATTAACGGCCGAGGGAACCCGATGCGCTGACCAATATCTGCAGATGCCTGGGCAGCGGTCGCATGGTAGGCCTAGGCCTTTTATGGGATGTAGTGCCACGGTTTATTTTAATGACACAAAATTCCCAAACAGCATTTAGTTTCGCCCCCGGCGTGAATTTAAAATGCATGGAACATATCATTTCATGTCTGAAATTAAATCTGGTCTGGCATGCGAAACAAAATGGTTGTGGACGCGTTAACATTTTAATTTCGCCATGAGCGTGATATTCGGGTGCGAAATGATATTGATTGTAAGCGCGAAAATTAAAATGGATGCAAAATGTAATTCTAAGCACAATAACATAGTGAAAGGCGACGCAAAAGTAATTGCAGTGCGAAACGAAATACTGTACGTGGCACAGGGGTTTGCTTTCGTGCCATGGTCAATTTAAATGCGCTGAGGGTAAGAAGGAAGTAGTAAGGAATGCCAAGCCCCCCCCCCCCCCGAAATTTCCGGAAGTGTAAGAATAAAGAATGTAGAAATGAGAGGAATGACCCCTCAACCCTGTTGTTCGAGTTACCCGCCTCCGAAACAGAACTCCATATACGCCGCGGTACTACCACAGACGATTTTCTGTTATTTGTAACTCTTCAGTCAATCAACATTAATTTACCCGATAACTGGGTGGGGTACAACGTATATAAGATGTAAGTAACACTCCTGAAAAAAAAATACATGTATTAGATTTAAGATCACTAAAATTGCTGCATTATAATCGTGACCATAAACTAATACATATAATGTTATTTACATATTACTGTATATACATTGTACCCCTCCCAGTTATTGGGCAAATTAGAGTTGACTGACTGAAGAGTTACAACTGACAATTTGTATTGTAATTGGAGTTCGTCACTTATCTTGAATGTCTGTCCACACAGCACATTCGTCTTCTTGTTCGCTATAGAACAAGTAAAGGTACTTGTTGCCCCATTGCGTTATGAACGTCAGGGAGGGCCAGCCACGAGTCCGAGGTGCAGTCAACGACGATGGTGATGTTGATGCCATAGCACTGACTTTCTCCTCTACTGGAGTGATGACCATTGAATGACTCACGTTGCTGTTGCAGCCCTGCAGATTGTGCAGGCGGTGAACGGTAATAAGACTGCTACTGCTGCCAACGTCAGGACTTTGAACATCGCTCCGAACATAATTTCACTCTCGAAACGAATACATTTTAATTTCAACAACGAAATGAAATGTTCCATTCATTTTAAATTCACATCGGAGGGCGAAACTAATTACCGTTTGGGAATTTTATTTCACGCCGGGTGCGAAATTAAAAGTCTGTAACGAATTTTATTTCGCGCAGGGAGCAAAATTAAAAGTCTGAAATCGAGTTTCATTTCGCGCCGGGAGCGAAATTAAAAGTCTGTAACGAATTTTATTTCGCACCGGAAGCGAAATTAAAAGTCTGTATTGAATTTTATTTTGCGCCGCGAGTAAAATTAAAAGTCTGTAATGAATTGTATTTCGTGCCGGGAGTGAAATTAAAAGACTGCAACGAATTTTATTTCGCACCGGAAGCGAAATTAAAAGTCTGTATCGAATTTTATTTTGCGCCGCGAGTAAAATTAAAAGTCAGCAATGAACTGTATTTCGCGCCGGGAGCGAAATTAAAAGATTGTAACGATTTTTTTTCGCGCCGTGAGTGAAATTTTATTCAATTGTACAATGTAATTTCGCGTTGCTATTAAGTTTCGCGTTGATTTCGCTATGTCATTTCGCTTCGAATTAAGTTTTGCTTCGATTTAATTTCCCGTCGACAATCATTGTCATTTCGCTCCCGAGTATCGCGCTCACGGCGAAATTCAAATATATTCGCCCCCACAGCCATACATTTCGTTTCGCATGCCAGCCCTGATTCAAGGGCATACCACTAAATCCCAGGGGGAATTGCGACTACCATTGACCAAAATATTATGTGTACTCGAGTTTGAAGGTTGTTTGTGAAGTAACCAATAGACCTACATAAAATCAAATAACATCATCATTTTCGTCGCTCTGTTTTACGTTAGTTCATGTTGGTTTGGATTTTTTTATATATTTTAATATTTCTTATCGCAGATGGAACACAAAAAGTGCCCGTTTTTAAGCGTGTTTCAACCATGCGTCACATTTAAGAATTATTTTCTCACAAACCCGTCAACAGATCGAATCCAAATTTTAACACAATATAAATTGGAATGTTGTATAACTGGTTCATTCATTTTAAAAATTTGTATGGCCAAGAAACAAAGTTGTTATCATTTTGGTAAGGTAACTTTTTCTCGGCTCGGGTTGGTTTGAAAATGTAGTTCTTGGTCGCGTTGTAATCCTTATACATCAAAAAGGTATGCTGTATGATTGTGAAATACGTAAATTAATTCACTTATTTTATATCGGTTTGTATTTGTATGGGGAATTAAGACATGGTTCACCAGTTGGCCGCTCCTGTAAAGGCTGTACAGCGTTGCCAAGATGGGCTCCATCACGCGTCAAGGCACGCTTCGCTCGGAAGTAATGGGCTCCATATCAGCAACGCTGTACAGAATATCCCGGAGCGTCTAGCTGGTGAACCATGTCTTAATTCCCCGTACAAATACAAACCGATATAAAATAAGTGAATTAATTTACCTATTTCACAGTCATACAACATAACTTTTTGATGTATAAGGATTACAACGCAACCAAGAAATACATTTTACAACGACCCCGAGCCTAGAAATAGTTACCTGACAAAAATGATAACAAAATTCGTTCTTGAACACACAAAATGTTGAAATTAATAAACCTGTTATACAACATTCCAATGTATATTGTGTTAAAACTTGGATTCGATCTGATGACGGGTTTGTGAGATAATAATTATTAAATGTGACGCATGGTTGAAACACGCTTAAAAACGGTCACCTTTTGTGTTTCAACTGCGATAAAAAATTAAAATATAAATAAAAAATTCCAAACCTACATGAACTAACGTAAAATAGAACGACGAAAATGATTATGTTAGTGGATTTTATATAGGTCTATTGGTTACTTCACAAACAACCTTCAAACTCGAGTGCACATAATATTTTGGTCGACAGTAAGTACTGTACCAAGAAAAGGAAGCCAGGCCCTAAGAAAAACCTCTACACATAGGCCTACATAAGATTTTTCCCTAGTTTATATTTGAAATTACGCTTGCATTAGAGAATGTGTAAAGTACTGAGCAGTTTTGATTTCACTTTAAATTTATTTGTACAAGTTGGATGACTAAACGTCACCCCACAATCTGCAAGCTACATGGCTGAACAGCGGTTGCTTGGTAGAACTAGGCCCTTCAACGGCTGTCGCGCCACGGGTTTAGTCTTTTTTTGAACTTCTAATATATAATTGTAAGAGTACAAGACCACGAACTATTCAGTGACAACTTCTTTCAGAGAAGAGAGTTCGTATTCAAGCGGAAACAATGCTTTGTGTGGAAAAGTAAGACGTAGCCATTGTGAAAATGGATAATTGGTCTCCATAGATACTAACGACATTCAAGCGCATGTTCCCTAGGTGCAAGCGTCCTGCATAAATATCCACTTCCTTTGTACGCTCACAGAAAACGAAGAAAAGTCCCAGCAGAGCTTGTGTATTGGCGTATTGAACGAAATAAAAGGTAAGGAACTGAAACAATGTTTCTTACAGCAGATGTTTATTGCCATTCAGAAATTCCTTCTCATTTTATGATTTTTTTCCTAGGAAACTGTCATCAGTCCAACATCTCTCATTGACTAGTTCACCTGTCAATCAACCTACCATTGTGGTTGCACCTGAAGTTCAGTTGTGTCTTGTGTTTCGCAGGGTTTTCCACACTCCCTCCAGGTAAATGCCGAGATAGTACCTTACTTGAAGACTCAGGGCACCTGCCCCATCCCTGGCTCTAATACAGTAACACACATAGTCAACTACATGGGACTGATGACCAAGATGTCCCAAGCCCCTACAATGTATTATTATCAACAAGAACAAGAACAAGAATGTTTGAGGAAGTAAGAAAGTATCTGTATAAACACACTGTGTCAACGTTACATAAGCGTGACATTATTATAATTTTATTGCTCAGATATTGTTCCACGCCTAGGCACTTGTACATGTAACTCGCCAACTACAATATTCGTCAACTCGGCGTGTTCATCATTTTCCTTGCGCTAGAGATCTTGTATAGCCGCGCCGCTACTCCTACCACCCTTTTCAAAACAATTCCCAAACTAATGCCGACGATTCCATTCACCCGATTTTATTTATGAAAAATGCATTGGAATCAGGAAATAAATCTCCGTTTTCGTATTACCAGTTTTTTTTCATAGTTTAAGCAGAAATATAAAAAACTGCTAGTAACGTCTTTGTTTTTCTCATTTTGGAAAATGCATTGAATTGATATCAATTCTATTGCACTCTAGTATACATAGTGGTTTTGACATCGCAAATACGAGCTTCCATTCAAGAGAAATTGCCTCACTTTGGTGCTGCAACGTGGTGTCAGAATTACAAACTAAAAATCGGGACATTTAGTCTTAATAGTATCTGGCTGCTGCACAGACTGCTGTGTTGCCTGCTGGTGTGTCCCTTCCCCGTGCTGTCCGATCGTGACGTCACAGTACCCTCTCCATTGCTATGTAAAGTAGTCAGGGATGTTTCAGCTACGTTATCTGATGGTTGAGTTACTTCCGCAATGCTATATGTGTTTGTAGAATGGGGCCTGTTATGAAAGGCCTCTGATATGGCTGGATATTCAGGGGAAGGTACTGCAGTTTCCAAGTCGGTAGAGTCGCTTAGCTTACTACTCCCATCTGACTCGCCCAGCACCGTGCTGTAGGTTTGTTGTCTGACATGAAGTACCGGGTGATTCCTTCTGTTCGGACAGTCTATTTGTACGTGGGAAGTTTCTTTGCAATAAAAGCAATACTTAGCTTGTCCTTCATATGTTAACAGAACTTTACAATCATTGACCGTCAAATATGATGGAATGGGGTATTTAAGTTCAATTGTTACAATACGTATGCCATTACTTACAGCAGAAAATTCGTATACTTCATTCCAGCACTCGTTCCGAATGTCCTTGAGAACTCCATGCGTAGAAAGCACGCGGGAGAGCCTTTCATTGTTGACTTCGGGAGGAGATTAAACAGACACGCACACGTTTTGTTAAAGAGTCTGAAGCAGTGATAGTTATCTTTGTGGTGTTACCGCTAGCTAGCCGGAAGGATTTCACACCTTCATGTCGAGATAATATGTTTTCATAAAGTAAGGTGTACACTAATTTAATGTACACTGAATTTTCCCCGTTGTCTATTTGATTCGCTAGTACTTGATCTTTATTAAGCTTCGGGTCGTTTGCTATCCACCTAGGCCTATGTATTTCAAGTGGTGTCGGTCTGTTGTTGCTTTCTTCAAAAGCGCATTAAGAGTGTTTTTCCGGACATTCGCCACTTTCGCAAGTTCAACAAGCAGTTCCGTGACAAACTAAGGAGCCTATTTTTCTTCAACTTAAAGATTCATGTCAATGTTTAATCTATATGGAATTATCTAACTTAATGACGAAATTAAGTTGGTAATATCAAAATTTCTAATTAATTCGAAATATACCTGCACTACAGTTGGAAGCCCTGGTGACTTAATATATTCTTAGTTCCATCTCTTAAGGTACAGAATAAAAAATTTGATTGAAGTTCAATGGATAACGTGGACGTTACATGCAGTTAGATATTGGATATATCAGTGCGCGTAAAATCATGTTGGCAGCAATGTCATGCATGTCTTGGGCAGAAATAATCTGACATATTATGATCTATTGTTGTGCAAATTTTGGACGAAATCCATTTGTATGTATAGAAGTTACATGCATTTTAGAATTGAACCTGTCATCAGGCTTAGAATCATGTTAGCGGCATTGGCATAATATTAGTTACTCCAAATTAATCTAGAATGTCAGGTACTATACGTGTGCAAAGTTTAGACAGCAATTATCAACAGTTGTCAGCAGCTGGTTGCTCTTAAGAATACGCATAGTGATATCTGGTTATGTACACATAGTAGACTACATACGAAATTTGGTTGAAATCCAATTGATAGTGTAGAAGTTCTATTAATTTGAAAATTTGACCTATCAGCATGCTTAGAATCATTTTGCCAACACTGTCATGTATGGCCTCCTGGAAATTAAACTGAAATATTATTATCTATATAATTATGTGTCAATTTTGGAATAGCTCCCATGCATACCTTCCAAGATATCCAACATGGAGCTCAAATTTCAATTGCGGTTTTTCAGCAATTGGTAGCACTGACTTCATTTTCATGGCCTTGAGACATTCGGATATAGATCTTTACTCATACCAAATTTGGTTTTGATTGATTCAGCCGTTTAGGAGTTGATAAGTGGGGGGGGGGGGGGGGGGGACATGCACAGACAGACAGACAGACATTTGCCCAGATCGATCTCATAAGTCTACTTTTTCCTCATTTTTGCAAAATGTGAAAAGTAGGCTAAAAATACAATACCCTATCACGGTAAGCACTTCCGAGTATTTATTAACCCCGCGGCTAAACCCAGAACCTAACACGACGTAGGTCGCAAAGTGACACTTCCACTCTCTCTACTCTATGGAGTTCTTTAACGCAAAATGTATCAAAATGGTGCCATTCTCAATCGATGATGCCGTTTGTAGTATATAAACGATATGCGAATAACGTTATTAGTCCGAATAACGGTATTGAGGGAATATTTTTCGATAGATATATTCAAATAACGTTATTTCTAGTGAGCACTACCATTTCGTTCCTGCGATAACCGATATCCGAATAACGTTATTAGTCCGAATAACGGTATTGGGGGAATAATGTTCGAGAGATGTATTCAAATAACGTTATTTATAGTGAGCACTACCATTTCGTTCCCCCGATAACCGATATCCGAATAACGTTATTAGTCCAAATAACGGTATTGGGGGAATAATGTTCGAGAGATGTATTCAAATAACGTTATTTATAGTGAGGACTACCATTTCGTTCCCGCGATAACCAATATCCGAATAACGTTATTAGTCCGAATAACGGTATTGGGGGATTTTTTTTGGAGAAATCTATTCAAATAACGTTATTTCTAGTGAGCACTACCATTTCGTTCCTGAGATAACCAATATCCGAATAACGTTATTAATCCTAATAACGGTATTGGGGGAATATTTTTCGAGATATATATTCCGATAACGTTATTTCAGGCGGGCACTACCATTTCGTTCCTTGGTTAACTGATATTCGAATAACGTTATCAGTCCAAATAACGATATTAGGAGATTTTTTTCGAGATATGTATTCCGATAACGTTATTTCAGGTGGGCACTAGTATTTCGTTTCTACGATAACCGATATCCGAAGAACGTTATTAGTCCCAATAACGGTATTAGGGGATATTTTTCGAGAGACTTATTCAAATAACGTTATTTCTGTCGGACAATACTATTTCGTTTCTACGATAACCAATATCAGAATAACGTTATATGGCCCAATAACGTTACCATGCGATACAAATGACTTCCGGATATGAAACGTAACGACCACAATGTGACCAAGACCCATTTTGTTACATAATCTACCCAAACAACCATTTTCGTTATGTTAAGTTATGAAGCCTTGCTAAAGGGTCACGTTCCAAGATGTCCTCATGTGATATCCCCAGTTCCTGTAGTATTATTACTATTGTGTGTTTGAAGCCATTTTCTGTGCTGCCTTGGAAAACGAAAGTGTGATGTTTTTCAGTCGGTCAACACGATTGTACCACAAAAATGGGTTATTCCCAAATCCTGAAAAGAATTACATGAGATGAATAAATATTTATTCATTTATTTATTTATTTAACTATTTAACTATTCATTTATTTATTTATTTATGTATATATTTGTTTATGTATTTATGTATTTATTTATGTATTTAGTTATTTGTGTATTTATTTATGTATTTATGTATTTATTTATGTATTTAGTTATTTGTGTATTTATTTATGTAGTTATGTATTTATTTATGTATTTATTTACGTATTTATTTATTAACTTATTTATTTGGTTTTTTAGTTTTGGCACCAATGCTTCAGTGCAAAGTTGCAACAATGTTGGGCGCTGCCATTTTTACCGACGGTTGCTGCCCTGCCCCCTCCCTCAGAGCACATGACCTCGCCCGTCCTCACCAGCGCTCGTGCGCAGTCGCGCCTGTTAGATGAGTAGTGTGAGACCAGCGCTCGCGAAAGACAGTCGCAATGTTTTCCAAGCAGGAGCAGAGAACGTGGATAAACATTCAGTGTGCTAGGGATCGCAGTGATAAACAGTGTCACCGAGGATTGCAGGAAGCGTGCGGTGCAACTGCGTTACCGTTCAGAACGGTAGCAAGATGGGTTGCAGCCTTTCGAGATGGGCGCGAACGTGTGGAGCACGTGCCTTGATCTGGTCAGCCACCAGTAAGTGATGATAATGTACAGATGGTGTCCGCGTTAGTAGAGGTGGATCGGAACGTAACGATTCGTCAGTTAGAGCAAGATACCGGACTGGCGCATTCAACTGTCCTCCACATCCTGAAAGACTTACTGAAAATGAGAAAGATTGCGTCCAAATGGGTTCCGCATGACTTAACCGACATGCACAAATGGCTGCGATATGACGCTTGTCGTATGCACTTGCAGCGTTATGAGCGCGAAGGAGAGGTCTTCTTACTGCGTATCATAACCATTGTCGAGACGTGGGCCAGATCTTATGAGCCACAGTTAAAACGCCAATCCAACGAGTGGCGGCACCACGGATCACCACAGAAACCAACAGTTCGACCAACCCCCTCCAATATGAAGGTAATGTTGATTCTTGCCTATGATTGGGATGGTTTGATCATTCACCATACTGTTCCCCGAGGGCAAACCGTTAATGCGGCGTACTATTGTTCGTTTCTGCATGACCATCTCCGAGGAGCTCTGAGAAGGAAACGGCACCACCACATGGTTACACCGCCCATCGTTCTGCATGACAATGCTAGGGCACACAGAGCAGGCGTTGTGTCGGCATTGTTGGATCGCTGGGGCTGGGAGGTCCTCTATCACCCCCCCCCCCCCCCCATATTCTCCCGACATCAGTCCCTGCGACTATGATCTCATCCTGAAGATGAAGATGACAATGCGCGGGGAGCGCTTCCGTACCATTGAAGACGTTAAGCAGGCTGCTGAGCGCTCTCTTCGTACCATCAATAGATTGGGCAGTGCCAACGGGATCCAACGACTTCCGCATCGCTGGGAACACGTTGTACGCAACGGTGGGGACTACATCGAGGGCCTGTGAAGCTTGGAACCATCTAAGTGAGTTATTAATCCAGTTATAACTAAGGTGCCAAAACTAAAAAACCAACCCATTTATTTATTTATTTATTTATGTATAAGGTGCGTTCAAGATGTAACGAGCCGGAGGCATAATTGCAGAAACCAGTACCAGTATGATAGAAGTACCGTATTGGCCCTGGCTGTTGAGGCACTTGTCCCACTGTGACACGAGGCGGTGAATGGCTGTCGCATAAAATTTCCTGGGCTGCGATGTAAACCAGTTCCGCACGTACAGCTGGACGTCGGCGTCCAAGGTGAATCGTTGGCCCCGCAGAGCCCTTTTCAGGGGACCAAACATGGCGTAATCACAGGGAGAGAGGTCTGGACTGTATGGAGGGTGGCCGAGAACCTCCCATTTGAATTTCTGCAGGAGTGCCGCGACTGTGTTGGCCGTATGAGGTCGTGCATTGTTTGAAGCAACCACGGCGGCTATGGCGTTCACTGTCACTCGGTGGTCCTTGGTAATGAGTGCATCAACCAGCTGGACGTTGTCATCGGTAATGCAGGGGGGTGCCCCAGACCGGGCATCATCGGCTAACGACACCCGTCCTTCCCTGAAGCGCTTGTGCCACGCCTTGGCCCTTGCAAGGAGCATGCAGTATTCGCCGTACACTTGTGACATTCGGCGATGAATGTCAGTTCCCCCTACTCCTTCCGCTGTCAGAAACCGAACAACACCTCTTTTCTCTTCGGTTGACGCCTCCATGTCACTGTTTGCAATGCGACTGGCAGCGTTGGACGATTGTTGCATGCTGCTGCTCGCTTTGTATCGTCACGTGACGTACACGCGTGTCCTCTAGCGACGGGCTGTGACCCTCCACGCTCTGTTCGGAACCACACCTCATTACACACGCCACGATTAGCCGATGTCGTCACCGGTTTGTGCATTCCAGCCTCCGGCTCGTTACTTTTTGAACGTACCTTATATTTATGTATTTATTTATGTAGTTGTGTATTTACGTATTTATATATTTATGTAGTTATTTATGTAGTTGTGTATTTATTTATTTATTTATTTATTTATTTATTTATTTATTTATTTATTTATTTATTTATTTATTTATTTATTTATTTATTTTATTTGTGGGCTACCGCACTGGGCAAAGTGTGATAGCCTACATGTAAGCTCATGTTTTTTTATTATTATTATTATTATTATTAGGGAACAACCTATCTCTTTTGGAAAGAGTCGTGTTGACCTACTGAAAAGCATCAAACTTTCGATTATTATTATTATTATTAAGGTAATGAATGTGGAGGGACACCATTTATATGATGGGCAGAGTTAGAAGAGCACTCCGTAGGTAAGTACCGTACTTCTACTTTGAATAAGTAACATGGTTGAAGTAGCTGCAGCCTCTGTGCCAAGGAGACTCTTATTAATAAACTAAAACTCCCTTCACGTTAAAATTAGGGTTTTAAAAATATGCGATCTTGAGCTAGCTAATTACCGCACATTGCGTCTCTGGCTTAATTAACTACTTATAATCACGTCTCCGTCTACGAAGTTTTCTAATAATGGGAGTTGCAATTCCGAGATCTGTGGTTCGAATCCCAGTGCTGACAGTGGGTCATTACTCCCTTATTTTTATTCACTCATTCCAGGCAATCGAGTGTGCAACGCCAATCCTAGATCCTAACAACTGCAATTTACACACTATTGTAACCACTGCAATAGCACACGTTATTAGGCAAATACTACACAGACACTACTTCACTCAAACAAAGAATGAGCACAATCTAATAACTGCTACATGGCCACGTTGCCGCAGGCCCTAAACTAAGGAATACAGGCCGGACGTTTGTTTTAGACGAGTGAAAAATCTGAATGGAAGCCTGGAGGCGAGTTACTACAGTGCCTGTGTTGTTATCAGCTGCCCCAAGCAGTCCGATGATTGACAAAGCTGTTTCACACTTCTGCTGAAGTACAGTCATTGTCAAATATAATGACGTTCTGTTCGTAACTACGTAACATGTACTTCCGCGTCACATAATACTTCGACGTGGACTGTACTGTCTGCTCAAGTCTGGAATTCCATTACATCAGATTGATGGTGACAAGTGTGAAGCGATAGGGTGAGAGAGTGAGTGTGTGTAGGCTCACCCGCAGGCTTCAAGGTCAAGGGCAATCGTCTAAAACAAACGTCCGGCCTGTATAGTTCATCTACTGTAAGTTTGCACTTTTTTGACAGATCTCGCGGGAACGAATACTCCTACAGAACATATCAATCCACCTCTACCACGTGCATTCCAGCCAATAAGCTATCACCCAAGTGGCAGCCAGCAATGGCCGCTGTATTCCGACAAGGTGTCAACAGCTGTTATGAGTTGCCTAAGCCTACACTCATCTCGCAATACCAATTCATTTACCTTTTTAAAGGAAACTTCTATTTCTTTGTGACATTTATCAAATAATCGTTCTAACAGCACACCCACTGACGGCTCGCTGACAGAATAATGTTACATCATTGGACGCGCTATGATCAAGACCTTGGCTATGACAGAGCAGCTGATAACTTACATGTGAGAGTGGAATTATTTTAGGCCCATTTTCACAGCTCGAGGAAAATGCATACTAAGGTATGGTGTATGATGTCCTTAAGACGATACGATCATTACTTGACCTGTTGGATTGATATTAAAATAAAACGTACGAATCATTGCACCATGTAAGTTAACGTTTAGGCCTAAAAATCAACTCATATTTTAGGCCTACTTTTTTGCACAAATCATGCCATATGAAAATTATTCACCAGGCCAATATCCTTAGGGAAATAAATAGTTCTGCTGACTTTTCTTTTACCTTAAAAATGAAGGAAATAAAATAAATATCTTGAACAAGAAATTCCGTATCAGCTTCCGACTCGATAGTCAAAACAAAGATGTCCGTCCTGGAGACCTCTCAGGCTACATATTTACTCAACATTTACGATAATCACTATATATTTATCTGAAAAATGAACACGCGTTCAAATGGAAATAATACTTTCAGACGACTTTGCGCAATATTATCAATTATAATTATTATTATTTGGGGGATGACCGTTGCTCACGTCCGCAGGAGTTACCTATAATTTTCCCTGCACGTGTCCCCTGGGTGGTGCTAAGCGAGCAACAACGACATACGGTGAAACTGAACAGATTACAATGTCTCAAACTCTTCGTTATAACGGTTCTTTTCAGAACCACCAAGCCATAGACATTGGACCTTCCGTCCGCATTCTCCAACTAAATATTGAAGGCATAAGTTCTGCCAAGTGTGACTACCTCCACAAACAGCTTAATAGCCTCAACATTGATATAGTCAACATTCAGGAGACACACACAAAAGATGAACAGGACCTTGCTAGAAGAGGACAAATACCGGGCTATACATTAGTTGAAGCCATTCATCACCAACAGTATGGAATTGCCACTTACGCCAAATCTGGCTTGACTGGAGTACAAGTTGTTGAATCGAGTGACAAAGATCTTATCTTCTCTATAGTAGTAAAAATTAATGACCTAATCGTCGTTAATGTGTACAAGCCTCCTTGCATCAGATGGACTTCGAAAGTTTTGCCCACCTTCAACCATCCCTGCATTTATACTGGGGATTTTAATAGCCACCACACAAACTGGCGGTATGACACAGTAGATGATGACGGCGAGGTACTAACTCAATGGGCAGAAATATCCGATCTACATCTAGTTTTTGACGCGAAAGACAAAGGCTCCTTCCATTCTGCTCGTTGGGGAAGAGACTACAATCCCGACCTAACATTTGTGTCCAAGGATTGTCTTGATCAGCCTCTTAACACTGCACGTGAAATACTGTCTAACTTCCCAAACAGCCAACACCGACCAGTTCTTCTGGAAACTGGCACGAAGATACCCCTGGTGAACTCAGTACCTCTACCCAGGTGGAATTTCAACCGTGCAAATTGGGACAAATTCTCTGAAGATCTTGATCGGAAGCTATTTGATTCAAAACTAGAGCCAATTGCCAATAACTATGATGACTTCGTTAACCTAGTAATTTCAGCTGCTAAATTAAACATCCCGAGAGGTTTCAGAAAAGACTATGTGCCAGGCTGGAATCCTGAAAGCGAGGCGCTATACGAAGAATATCTAACAACAGGCAATCATGAAGTTGGTTCGAAGCTTCTACAATCACTAGAGAAGAATAGGAAACAAAAGTGGGAAGAAACAGTGAAAAACATGGACTTCGCGAAATCGAGCAGAAAGGCTTGGAGAGTCTTAAATCGTCTTACTGGAAAACATGTCTCCAAAAAGCAGTATACTAACTTGAGCCCAGATGCCATTGCAAATAGAATGGTGGACATTACACGATCCAAAAGAGATAAATGTCACACGAAAACAGTGAAACAAAAGCTCACCGAACTCAAACGTAGAACTCAGAAGTATGAGAAACTGTCTAGGCCATTTTCTGTTCAGGAAGTTGAAACCGCTATCAAGATGTTGAAAACTGGTAAAGCTGCTGGTCCAGATGGCATCTATAATGAATTCCTGAGAAACATGGGTCCACATAGCATCAGCTGGCTTACTTCACTTTTTACTTTCACCCTTCAGACTAACAACCTACCAAAGCAGTTTAAACGGTCAAAGGTGATCGCCCTTCTTAAACCTGGCAAGTCGGAGCAGAGACCTGAAAACTACCGTCCAATAGCACTTCTTAGCTGCATTTATAAACTTTTAGAAAGAGTCCTTCTTTCCAGGATAGCACCACTCATTGAAGCTGTAACCCCACCAGAACAAGCTGGATTCAGGAAAAACCGAAGCTGTACTGATCAAGTCTTGGCCCTCACCACTCACATTGAAGCAGGGTTTCAAAAGAAGCTAAAATCAACAGCTGTCTTTATCGACCTGACTAGCGCATATGATACTGTCTGGCGACATGGACTGATCCTCAAAGTGCTGGAAGCTATCCCCTGTTTGGAAATTGCAAATCTTATCTCCAACATGCTTTGTGAAAGAGATTTCGTAGTATTTCTAGATGATGCTAAAAGTCGCAAAAGGAAACTAAATAATGGTCTACCCCAAGGATCAGTTTTGGCCCCAGTTCTATTCAATCTGTACATTCATGACTTGCCACCAACAACAGCTACTAAGTTCATTTACGCAGATGACATTGCACTGGTAACTCAAAGCAGAACTTTTGAAGATGCAGAAGGCACTCTTACAACCGATCTGGAGAAAATGTCAACGTTCTTCAAGTCCTGGCGACTGATCCCAAGTATGTCTAAGACAGAGGTTTCATGCTTCCATCTTGCCAACCGACTAGCAAACTACAAGCCAAATGTTGTATTCCGTGGTGAAAAACTGAAGTACAACCCATTCCCGAAATACCTAGGTGTCACCCTGGACCGAACTTTGAGCTACAAAGAACACCTCACCAAGCTCTCTCACAAAATTTCCACCAGAAATAACATCCTGCACAAGCTTTGCGCTAGTTCATGGGGAGCCACGGCGGACTGCTTAAGATTAACGGGTATCAGTCTAGTCTATTCTGCAGCGGAATACTGTGCTCCAGTATGGTTGGAAAGTGCACATGTGCATAAAGTGGATACCATGCTGAATGATACTATGCGTTGCATAACCGGCACCATAAAGTCAACCCCTCGCCACTGGCTACCAGTACTCAGCCACATTCCACCACCTCACCTGAGGAGGAAGGAAGCTCTGGTCAGAGAAGCAAAGAAGATCTATGCTTCTCCCTCATTACCAATACACCAGGAGTTCTGCCACCCACCACCGAAGCGACTTCATTCGAGGAGACCAACCAGTTTATTGGCCGACCAACTTCTGGCAAATCGATTCAACCTAAACCAATGCTGGCAGAACGAGTGGTCAAACTGAACGTCTGGAACTAGTGCCCAGGAGATCAACCCAACGGTAAAAATACAAGGATTTGACCTTCCTAGAAAATTATGGTGTCGCCTCAATAGACTGAGAACCAGGCACGGCCGTTGCAATTACCTATGCCATAAGTGGGTTGGATAGATTTCCCATTGTGTCAATGCAATGAGGAGGAACAGACCATGGACCATATCATCCAGCGCTGCCCTCTACACGCCTACTCCGGGAGCCCTAGTGATCTGTTTCATCTTCGAGAATGTACTGTGGAATGGCTCCAAAACTTGAACTTGGATTTGTGATTTGTTTTTATGTAATTCACCATACGATTAAATAAATAAATAAATAATAAATAAATAAATTATTATTTAATATAATTAACACGTTATTTTCTCAGGCGTATGAACACAGTAAAGCGCCCATTACCAACCACACGCCCATCCCACGAACACGTGGTAGTTCAGTTTGATAATGCAACTTTTCAGTCTGGCCGATAGAATATGTTGCCAATATATTCACAATTACTGGGACAAGCGAAAAAATAACCTGAAGAAACTTACATGTGAATAAAACATGTATAAAATTGAGTCTTTCCTTATGAAGGTTGGCAACCCTAGCTGTCAAAAAAGTGCAAACTTACAGTAGATGAACTATATCTAATAACTACTCAGTTAAGATCTGTCTGTCAATCGGTCTTTCGGTCAGTCGGTTCTCGAGCTAAGAACCAAAACACAAAAGAGTAAGTAGAGTAATATCGTAATATATACAGTCGTCGTCGTCGTCGGCTTTAACTCGTTTCCGAGTATAGATCTTCTTCCAAATCAGTCTAAATTAATCTAAAGTTGAGGTCTGTGGGCATGTTTGCGGTGACTGAACAGCCCAATGCGTGTATGAAACAAACGTCCACACAGATCACACAGAACTGTTGGTGGAGGGCGTAGTTGTGCTGCACGGAGCTTTCGTGCTTGTCGCTTGGCCTTAACAATTCTATGAAGTTCTTCTTCAAACATTTTGACAGCAGCCGGGATGGTCTGGCGCCAAGTTGAACGGTCTTTAGCAAGCTGGTCCCAGGTTAATATATACAGTACTTACTAGGGGACCCGTGCGAGATATCGTGCATTTCATCATCATTGTCGTTGTGCATTATCTTCGCACAACAGTAAGGCTGGACGTGACACAGTTCTGGCGGGGGCTGGCTCTATTGTTATGCGGGCTCAACGCGACACAGTTCTGACTGGGACTATCGTCTTGATTATTTGTTTAAACATTTGCTTATACACAAATAGTAGATATTTATGAAATGAAAATGCAAATCGCCACTGCTCCGGGTAATTAGCTTTCTTTTGAATATTGGTTTCTTGAGAGCGCCACAAAAGGGATCCAGAGATCTGAAATATTTTAGATGATGATGATGATAATGTTGATGATCCCAGGCACCACTGTAAAGGTTCCCTTGTAAACCCGCCGTTGGGACTAGACCCAGAGTGTGCGACTGAACAAAACATGTCTAAAGCCTCTAGCAGTTAATACCTAACTGATGCAACAGCAACAACAACAATCTGTTAATGTGAATTAGTTCTGGTCTCCCCTACTCAGACGTTCCGTTGGCAGACCCGAATGGGTTATAACGAAACCTTACGAATGTGATCTATCTTATCTTGACAAAATGTGGTTGGTTGGTTCCTTAGTTTAGGGGCTGCGACAACGCGGTCATGTAGCCCCGTGTACTTTGGTATGTGTAGAATCTGTCTGATAGCCTGTGTTAATTGTGATGGCTGTATTAGTATGTGTTATCTGTTTTAATTCAAGTAATAATAATAATAATAATAATATCGTATGGCCTCGGGTGCCTGGTGCAAGCTTTGTTAATTGACACCCAGAGGCTAGCTTGCATGTCGAATTTCGTCGTTCCTTTGAACGCTATGAAAGTCAATGAGGTTAGATATCTGAACTCCTTGACACTACAGCGCTTTCAAGTAGAGAATGGAGGAACTTTGTGTTGGCGGAAAATCCCGAGATTAATTTTGCCATTGAACACGGCCTACTGAATTCAAATGGGTTCTTTAACATGCCAACAACGTATGACATGAGTGTCGCGATTTTTGTCGCCTTCAAAAATCACTTACCATGGCCAGGAGCGAACCTGCAATCTTGGGGTTGGTAGTCCGACACTATAACCACTCACCCACCGTGGCAAGCCAATTCAAGTAAGGAGTGTGGACGATAAATTTCAAGTAGTTCCTACTTTTGCTGGCCTTCATATTGATGAAAACAAAATATCATCTTTCCATCTAAATGGCTTGTACTGTACTTTTTATACAATTATAAGGTTGTTTAATTGATCACAACGGCAGCACACAGATTACAGTTCGATGGAGCCTAACGATATTCATCTCCACTGACCAGGCACCTGTTCAGGTGATATATTTCACCAATAGAGAAAGCAAACCCAGCAAACCAAAGCAAACCAACCGCTACGCACCCCTTCACTATCCAAACTTGGTATCTACGATTTCAGGAACCTTTTACCAGCCCCTGATTGATACAATAAAACTCAACTCACTCCATTCTCTCATGCTTCTTTCTCGCTTCTTCCTTTGACTTTTCTTTCTTCTTCCCCGTTCATCTTAAACCATTTCTATCGTTTCATCGTCACAGTTTTCTCTTTCTACAATCACTCATATTTTCTCAAAAAAGAAAGGCACTCCCTCCCATTTTACCATCAGCTGCCACCCATCACCGCTTCAAATAATTTTCCTCACCACCACATAACATCCAACTACTATTGGTTGAACACCACAGTAATAAATCAAACATCATTCACCTAAAAGTCAAACAATTTATTTCTCAATAAAAACCCAATTTTATTTTTGTTTCTTTCAAGAAGCGATGTTTCAGTACATCAATTCATAACAACCCCTAGTATCTTATTGTTTTACCTTTATTTCGTACTAGTTAATGTGCCCGTCATTGTCGGCTCAGTTGTGGTATATTTGCAGAGAATATGTTCACAACCCTTTCAGCCCAGTGTCTCTCGTAGACAACATTGGTGGTCTTTCCCTGGAAAACAAGTATAAAAAGATACAGTCAGTCTGAAAGACTAGACTTTATATCATTTCAAATGACGCATCCTACAAAAGCTACACATGTTAGAAAGGCTCAGGAGGGCTTCTCGCTTACCTCGAAGCCCCAGGACTCTTTGCACTCCGCTGCATGGCGTCACGCACTCGCCGTCTCCGTATCGCATAACGCCAGACCCCAGGAGTAAACTCAGACTCAACAGACTCCATTACCCTTTAACTTAGGCTTCCCGCGCGGGGGCTGCATGACGTCACGCACTCGCCGTCTCCGTTCATATAACGCCAGACCCCAGGAGTAAACTCAGACTCAACAGACTCCATTACCCTTTAACTTAGGCTTCCCGCGCGGGGGCTGCAACACGTCACGCACTCGCCGTCTCCGTTCGCATAACGCCAGACCCCAGGAGTAAACTCAGACTCAACAGACTCCATTACCCTTTAACTTAGGCTTCCCGCGCGGGGGCTGCATGACGTCACGCACTCGCCGTCTCCGTATCGCATAACGCCAGACCCCAGGAGTAAACTCAGACTCAACAGACTCCATTACCCTTTAACTTAGGCTTCCCGCGCGGGGGCTGCATGACGTCACGCACTCGCCGTCTCCGTATCGCATAACGCCAGACCCCAGGAGTAAACTCAGACTCAACAGACTCCATTACCCTTTAACTTAGGCTTCCCGCGCGGGGGCTGCATGACGTCACGCACTCATCGTCTCCGTTCGCATAACGCCAGACCCCAGGAGTAAACTCAGACTCAACAGACTCCATTACCCTTTAACTTAGGCTTTCCGCGCGGGGGCTGCATGACGTCACGCACTCATCGTCTCCGTTCGCATAACGCCAGACCCCAGGAGTAAACTCAGACTCGGTGCATATGCTCTGAACAACATGATGACGTCATACACGCCGTAACCGTGACGCATAACAGTAGACCTAATCATAACGATGAAGTCGACAAGATCATTTGAAATGATAAAAAGTTATGGGCCGATATTACTATAGAACTGCCCATGAGAGAAACAATCTTCACTAAGTTACAGGCCAGCAAAGCAGAGCGTCTGCTTATGTGACTTTTTGATAAAGGAAGTACAGTGAAATATGGGTTCACATGCAACCTTCGTCGTGATGGAATTGAAATACATGATTATATGACATTGTGTGCTATAACTCGATAATAACACTGAAACACAAAAAGTGTTCCTGAAAAATAACATTTCCTGATTTATTTTTGTGTAACCATCTGAGAAGGTAAAAAAAATGTAATTACATAATTGATCCATTATTAATTACTTTGTGAAAGAGGGGGGGGGGGGGAGGTGAAATTGTATGTTTAGTTTTAAGAGAGGTGTCAAAGTAAATACGTTAAGAACCCATGGTCAAGAGGAAATAAACTCTCCGAATTTCACGTTTATCGTGGGTTATATATGACCGCCTTGGAAGAAGGACCATAGAATGATAATGGGCCCCCTCTCATCCCTTAGCAGTATGTAGCCTAATACGAATGTTCATATCACTTGCTCCAGTAGTTTTGTTGCTGTTATTGTTCTTATTTTTGTTTCAATGAGGGACTTTACGACACCGTGATCATGTAATCCCATGTACTTGGGTGTGTGTGGAATTTGTCTTATAACCTGTATTATTGTTATGGCTGTTTTAGTGTGTGTAGTTTTAAATCAGATTGGCATTGGAAAGACGGTGGCCTTAATTCAGTAACCATCATCCCGGCATTTACCAGGAGTACAAGAGGGAAACCACCAAAAACCACTTCCAGGATGGCTGATGTGGGAATCGAACCCACTTCTTCTCTGTTTTACCTCGCGAGGCTGAGTATACCCGTGCCAGTGAAATTGATTAATCCCGTGTATGTTTTTCGTGTCAAGTTTTATGTTTCCCACCTTATCTATTGGAGCACAAATACAAAGCATGAATAGTTTGAAATAATCATCTTCCAAAGGCAATGCCTTGTCGATGCAGCCATGTGTCTACGTTCTCAGCTTCTCACTTCATCTCATGCCAGGACACCATACAAAGACTTCGTATTAAATCTTGAAGATACATTATTCTCGGTTATTCTCGTCCACTCTTCCCCAAGAATCTCCCTTCGATTATGTTGCTTTGACTATACTGTGTTCGGTTTGTCCCCGAGTTATTCCACACTCCCTCCATGGAAATGCTGCTATAGTACCTTACTTCAAATCCCGGGACGTCAACCTTAACCCTGTCCCTAATACAGTTACGCACACTACTACAGCCATCACAGAAGCACAGATTATCAGACAATTCTACACACACGAGGATGGATGACCAAGATGGCTCAAGATTCTAATATGAATTAACAACAACAAAAGTATTGTGGCGCAAGGTACTGCCCATTCCATTCTTCTTCTTCTTTCATTTAAGGAACTTTTAAGTCGTGGCCATTTAGCCCCGTGTACTTAGGTGTGTGTGTGTGTGTGTAGAATTTTGTCTGATTAACTGTGTCTGTAGTAGTAGTAGTAGTAGTGGTTTTGTATTTGTAATTCAGGTAAAGATTGGGAAGGAGGCGGTTGTGGCCTTAAGTTATGAACCATCCCGGCATTTGTCTGGAGTATAAATGGGAACCACGGAAAACCACTTCCAGGATGGCTGAAGTGGAAATCGAACCTACCTCTTCTTAGTTTTGCCGCATCGCGTTCCAGCCCTCAAACTTTTTTTTTTTTGCAGAGCAATCAAAAAGTGAGAAAGGAAAGTTAATACGTGTTTTATATTTTTAAACAATGCAATCTATTACAATACGCGGCCTTTGGCGGGGCTGTTAGTTTCAAAAATTGCTCTTAAATAACTTCTTTATAAACCGTGGCGGTGATCGTTAAACGAAATTGACATTTCACGTTTGAGGGGAGGGAAGGAAGGGGGTGATAATGATGATTGTTGTTTCAAGGGGGCTAACATCGAGGTTATCGGCCCCTAATGGTTTGGGTGAAAATGAAATATAAAGAATTTAATACTAGAACTAACAACAACTTACAACAGTGCACCTCGTTCGTTGCGGCTAGCATTCTTGGCTGTCACAGCGGAGGCCCGGGTTTGAATCCCGGCTCTGCCAAGATTTTCAATTCTGGTCTGAAAACACAACGGGGTACACTCAGACTCGTGATGTAAAACTGAGAATGTCTGGCTGCATGGCTCAGGGGTAACGTTCTCGCTTGCTGAGCCCAAGGTTGCAGGTTCGAAACCTGGCGTAGTCAGCTGGCATTTGAGGGTGCGCAAATGCGAGGGGGCCGTGTCAGTACATTTACTGGCACGTTAAAGATCCCCTTCGGGGCAAAATTCCGGCACCCCGGCGTCTCTAAAAGCCAGGGTAGTTAAAAGGGACGTAAAACCAATAACATTATTATTATTATTATTAAAACTGAGAATAGGCGGTTCAATTCCTACGTCAGCCATCCTGAAAGTGGTTTTCCGTGGATTCCCATTTCTGCTCCAGATAAATACCGGGATGGTTCCTAACTTAAGGCCACGACCGCTTCCTACCCAAATCCTACCTCTATTACAAATACACACACAAGTACAGACATCACAGTGACACAGGTTATCAGGCAAATTCTACACACACCCAAGTACATGGGGCTACATGGCCATGATGCCGCAAATCCCGTGAAGAATCAACAGCAACAATTTATAATTAATTTACGCTTAGAAGAATAAAAGGACAAAAACAACAACCCTCGAAGAATGAGAATTGAGGGACTTGGAATGAAGGAGAGCCATGAAAGGCAGAAGGGAAAAACCAGACCGAACTCAGAAATCCCTCAGGTTCACCAACTACCGAACTCACCAACCGTGAGCCCTTGGGGGTGTAGCATTATTCAGAGTGCACCTTAAGTGGTGGGGCTACATACACCCTGCCTCCATTAGGGCCTTGAGCAGAAGGCGGGAGATACCATGAAAAGAAAAAGATGAGCGCTGACCCCCTGACCGCTGACAGGAAATATGAGACGAGGACCAATTAGGGCGGGAAATTAAAATACACCCTAGGCTATTAATATTATTATTAAGTTATTACCGTATTATTATTACCGACAGCGGTCGCTTTATTATTATTATTATTATTATTATTATTATTATTATTATTATTATTATTATTATTACTATTATTATTATTATTATTATTATTATTATTATTATTATTAGATACTATTATTATTATTATTATTATTACCAACAGCGGTAGCTACGCTCGCTAACGCGCAGCACTAGGCCATGGGGTAAGCTGTCTGTCGACTCGGTAGACCGTCGGGGTCGGAAGAGAACAAGAGGTGACCGAGGGAGATCAACATGAGAGATGACAGAGAGTTGCCCAGCACAAGTAAGTGGAAGCAATGTTAGACTCAGCTGGGATCCCATGGTCGCCAACCCACGTCCCACCAGCCGTGAAACCCTGGGGGAGAGAAACAAGGAAGTTTAACTTGACCTTTAATCTCGCAATCATACATTACGGGACCTTTTTTTATGTGGAATCCCAAACATTGGACGTGACAATTCACCTAGAATATCCTACATACAGTAGCGGGGAATCGAACCTGGCCCACTTCGGTAGGAGGTACGTACCTTTTAGTTTGACCTTTAAACAACTCCTATAAGTGTATCGTGACTTAAACTGTGCTTGGCTACTCTGAGGATTGCCAAAACCACTGGATAGCATTGGCCAATGACAGATGTGAGATATCTTTCACCTTATTATTATTAAATTATTACCGTATTATTATTACCGACAGTGATCGCTTTATTATTATTATTATTATTATTATTATTATTATTATTATTATTATTATTATTATTATTATTATTACCAATAGCGGTAGATACGCTCGCTAGCGCTCAGCACTAGGCCATGGGGTAAGCCCTCAGTCGACTCGGTAGATGTGGGTTCGAGCCCCACCGTCGGCCGTCCTTGAAATGGTTTTGCGTGGTTTCCCATTTTCAACTCCAGGCAAATACTGGGACGATACCTTCTAACAGTCCGCGACCGGTTCCTTCCACATCCGTGCCCAGTTCATTCATCTTCATTCATTTCATCTCTCATTAACTCCTGTCATGCAAGAGGTTGGCGTCAGGAAGGGCATCCGGCCGTAAAAATCATCCGCCATTTAGACTTTCATCGCGTCTCATCCCCGACCCCGTTGGAAACGGGAATAATAACGGATAGACAAGCAATATTATTATTATTATTATTATTATTATTATTATTATTATTATTATTATTATTATTTTGTGTGCGGTGGGTCCAAAATAGACAGTCACTTCAAGACCACATTGAGGTAGAGATAACTTCTGACAATATTGTTGCGGTGATGCTACAATATGAAGAAAATTGGAAGATGGTAGCAAGTTTTGTGGAAAATATCCTCCGAACAAAGAAGACAGATCTGGATCGCCATTTTATTATACTGGGTGAACGTAAAATGCCGCACTTGGTGGTCGGCATGCGATTCCTCATCCAATTGCAAGACAAAAGTTTCTATAGCAAAATCGAATCGGGTGCTGTTCAAAACCACAAGTATGAAAGCGAAGAGCTGGCAACACTGTCACATACTGAAGCGCATCGGAATGTACAGAGAAATGTGTATCATCCCGCAAATACGTACTATTCGTCGCAGCCCACTGAGTAGACTATTGGGTTATCAAACCCACATGCACCATTGACCTACGATTCGAATCTATGTCAGTTTTTTTTTTTTTTTTTTTCGTGTTACGTCAGTTTCCGCGTCGTTTAACTGCGTTTCTAAGCATGGCTTCACATCATTTTCTCACATGACAGTGTGAGTCACCTCCGTTGTGTAGTGGTGAGCGTGATTAGCTCCCATCCCAGTGGTCCGCGGTTCTATTCCTGGATCTGCCACGAAATTTGAAAAGTGGCCTGCGGACTGGTACGGGGTCTACTCAGCCTCGGGTGGTCCAAATGAGTAGAGGGGATTGCTTCCCACCTCAGCCATCCTCAAAGTGGTTTTCTGTGGTTTCCCACTTCGTCTTCGGGCAAATGCCGGGATGCTACTGTACCCGTAAATCCGGAAAGTAGCCTGTTGGAATATCCATTGCCCCAGCTGGATCGCTTATTTCTAACAGCACCGGCCAATTACTACATTAGAAATCGCTCCCAACATGGCCTTTAGGGATTTACATACAGCAGTTACAAGAATATTGTGGATCAACAACAAACTGCACGGGGCACACCTACCTTTACTTCCGTTCTCGGGGACTGGGAATTCAGATTCGCCTACAATGCATCCACAATACTCTACTCCTTATATTTAAAATGAATCACACGTGAACAACGACAGATAACGAACTCAATAAATTTATTAACAATGGTAAACTAACCTAAATAAACAAAATAACAATAAACTAATCTAATCATCATCATCATCATCTTGTACAGTTTCCAGCCCTAGGCTGGGTCTGTTTGGAACATAAGCCTCGCCACTTAGTCCTTTCTTCCCACCACCTCTCCCCTGTCACTCTGGTCCAGTCCTCGCCTCTCTTCTTGACACATTCCTTCACGCCTTTCAGCCATCTATCTCTTGGTCTTCCCCTTGGTCGTTTCTTCGGCATCTGCATCTCATGTATCCTCTTTGGAATCTTCTTCTCATCCATTCTCTTTAAGTGTCCATACCACCTCAGTCTTGATGTCTCAATTCTACCTTGCAAGGGCTCCTCTTTCACCATTTCCCTGACCTTTTCATTCCTCACCCTGTCTCTTCTTGTTACTCCGATCCTACTTCGCAGGAACTTCATTTCACCTGCCTGTATTCTGCTTATGTCTCTTTTCTTCATTGTCCACGTTTCTGAAGCATAGGTCAGTATCGGGATACAGTAGCTTCTGTATAACACTTCCTTGCTTTTTTGTGGGACATCTTTATTCCACACTAAGCTCCTAATGCTTCTCAGAAATGCTTCTGCCTGTCTCCCACAAGTCCAACCCTTCCTCCACGTGGTGGGAGACGGGCAACGGCATGAAGTAGGGGATTGCTTGTAGGGGTGAAGTACAGTGGGGACATTGTGTGCCCCGGGACCGCTGCGGTAGCTGTGAAGGCTCTATGGGAACCCTGAAAAGTGACGGCTGACGGGGCTCTGGTGAAGCTACGATAGGTCTAGAAAGCCAGTAGTGGATATCATATTTGCTTTCAGAACAGGAACAGGCCTCGGAAAGGACGGATTCAAACGACGACGACCCGGATATGCTAATGGACTACGAGTTGGGACATTAAACATACAGACACTGACAGGAAAGGTGGAGGAGATTGTAGATGTGATGGAGAGAAGAAAACTGGATATACTGGGCTTGGCAGAAACAAGATGGAAAGGAGAAGGTCGCAGAGAACTGAGGAAAGGGTACTGGTTGTACTGGAGTGGGGACAGTGAAGGAAGGAGCAGCGGAGTAGGAGTAGTTGTGAGAGATGGAATGAAGGAAGAGGTAAAGGGAATAAGTGACAGGATCATGAAGATCAGAGTAACTGTAAAGGGAAGAAGCCTGGAGATAGCCCAGGTATATGCCCCTCAAGTTGGATGTACAGCTCAAGAGAAGGAAGACTTTGAGGAGGAGCTACAACAGCAGTTGAATGGTCAGAGCATCATTGTCATGGGAGATTTGAATGCACATGTAGGAAGTGAAAGGCAAGGATATGAAAATGTATTGGGAGCAGAAGGATGGGGTAGCAGGAATGAAGAAGGGAGAAAGTTGCTGGATTTTTGCCAGAGAAACGGTTTAGTGGTAGGCAACTCCTGGTTCCGGAAGAAATAAAGCCACAAGGTAACGTGGTACAGCAGTGATTTAACAAAGAAATATTTGGTAGTTACATGCTGTACGACTGGGAAATGAAGAGAAGTGTCAGAGATATAAAGGTAATACCATCAGAGGCCTTAGATAGCGACTACAGAATACTTGTAATGACTTGGGAGTTGTTAAGGATAGCAAGAGGACAGAGTACCAGGAAAGGAGAATCAAAGTATGGAAACTCAAGGAAAATGAAGTCAAGGAAGAATTCCAGAAGATAATAAGGGAAAGGATGCCAACATACAATCCTAAAACAGGGGAAGAGGAATGGAAGCAATTCAAGAACACAATGGTGGAAGCTGCAGTGGCAGTATGTGGAAGAACTAGCAACAGAAAGCGGTGTAAAGAGACACCATGGTGGAATGAGAGAGTAAAAGAAGCTGCGGGAAGGAAGAACGAGGCTTTCAGAGTGTGGTTCCAGGAAAGAACTGATCTGGCAAGGGAAGATTATAAGATAAAGAAGAAAGAAGCAAACAAGATTGTCGCAGAGGAGAGGTAGAAGGGGATGGTAAAGTGGACAGAGATGATGGAGGAAGACAGCAGAGGAAATAAGAAAGTACTTTATGGGATGGTCAAAAGTAAGAGAAGAGGTCTGCGAGAGGATGTGGTAATGATGGACAAAAACGGAAATGAGGTATACAACAAAGAAACACTCAAGACAGTGTGGAAAGAGTACTTTGAGGATTTGCTGAATCCAAATGGTCATAGGGAGGAAGACAATGTATTGGAAGATGGAGAAGACAACACAGGAATGGAAAAGGACCTGAATTGGAGTGAACTGGAGATGGCTATAGACAAGATGAAAGGAGGAAGGGCACCGGGTGTGGATGAAGTGAGTGTTGAAATAGTGAAGGCAGCAAGGGAGGTTGGGAAACAGTGGCTGTACCGTGTGATGAGGGTGATATGGAAGGAGAAAAAGACCCCAGAAGATTGGAAGAAAGGATTAATTGTCCCAATATTTAAGAAAGGAAGTAGAAAGGAGTGCAGAAATTACAGGGGAGTCACACTCATACCTCACTTTGCCAAGATATATGAAAAGATATTAGAAAGTAGAATACGAGCCAAAGTGGAGAGAAAATTGAGAGAGGAGCAGTATGGTTTCAGACCTGGGAGATCAACAGTGGATCTCATATTTTCAGTGAGACAGCTCCAGGAACACCACTACGAATTTGGAGAGGATCTGTTGATGGCCTTCCTGGACATCGAAAAGGCCTATGATAGTGAGTGTAGGGAGAAGGTTTGGAAAGCAATGGAAAACATGGGAGTGGAAAAAGGGACTGTAGGCAGAGTGAAGGAGATGTATTGTGGAAGTGTGAGTTGTGTGAAAGTTGGAGGGGAATGAACAGACTGGTTCAGACAAATGAGTGGCCTGAAACAGGGTAGTGTGCTGTCACCCCTTCTCATTATTGTGGTTATGGACGAGGTGATGACACGGATAGCAGGAAAGATAGGAGAAGATAAGATGAAAGCAATGGTGTTTGCAGATGATCTCATGGTCTGCGGAAACAGGGAGGAGGAAATTCAGGAGCAACTGAAGGCTTGGGAAGAAACAGTGGGAGAGTACGGATGGAAGTTCAACATCAGTAAATGTGAGATCCTGTTAACGACCAGGAAAAAGGACAGACCAATGAGTGGGATAACACTTGGAGGTGGACAGCTGAAGAAGGTGGAAAGTCTCAAGTACTTGGGAAGTATAGTGGAGGAAAATGGGAGAAATGACAAAGAGATTACGGAATAAACTAATCTAATAACAAAAGAAAAATAAAACCACACAATCATACACACTTCCTTTCTACTACACATCTTACTATAATGCCGTGTAAAAATATCAACATAAAAGCCTTGGCTTGATTAGGCCTACACTATGTAACAAAAGGTTTAAGGAAGGCTCTTACATTCGTGGCATTCCTGAGAACGGGTTACCTTCACTAGCACGCGTCTGGAAAACGCACGTGCACTAGCTTGTTTCATCAAAGAAACGCTAGCACCAAGCTGCATTCAGAACCTTTTACATGTTATACAAGGCTGTGAGTCTTCACCTGTTCATATTATGTCACACCGCTCTCCAATCCTAACGGTGAATCATTCTGGCTAGCCTACATTGAGACTGATTTGTGTGCGTTTAAAATACACGTAAAATTAACATTCAGATATTACAAAAATGCTCATAACTTCTATGTTCCTTTAACAATCATTCTGAAATTTTTTATACAATCTTTCATTCGCACGCCGAAATTGTTCTAGACCAATCCGGTTCAACAATTACTCTTAACAATGGACAATCATTCATACAAAACATCTGCTCACAAAACACACGCTATTCCAAAACAATCGATTAATAAATCCTACCAAAAATATTTAACTAAATAAATCATTTCCGAAAATATTTACATGTAATTTGTTCATAATAATATACACTACTTAGTGTTAACACGTTACTTACGAGATTCTGGATTCTCGGTTACAATACAATTCTCAATTAATTATATACACTGTTTTTTCCCATAATCATTCTCTAACACTCCGTAGTTTTGATATACTGCTAACACATAGTCTTATATAGGTTTCATTACAATGTCGGTCTAATACAATCGACTGACTAAGGTTAACTGTACGTAATTACATATCGTCGGGTTTAATACAATCTAATAATTGTATCATTGACATGAGTAGGCAATCGTTCTCTAGTTGTATTTCCGCTGAAACCCCTTCTGTCAACAAAGCTAAAACGTTACTTCACATGAACTGGACTACTTGTATACAACGACTCTTATCATGATCCATGCGTTCTTATCAAAGAACAACAATACTTTGATTTCCCTTAAAATGCGGAACTCCCTTCGCATGAGCTCTTCATAGCTCTACAAATCCTCATATAACAATATATATGGCATAAACAGTTATCATCCACTATGTTAAACAATAACCAAAATGGATTAATTATTGTTATTAATATTTCCTCTGTAGAAACTTTTCTCAAATAAAGGCGTGACCCTCAGTATCGTTTCACATGACTACTGATCTACAATTATACATGCTTAAGTTCTTCAAACGAAACTTCCAATCGTAATAAACGATCTTAGACTGTCGTGATTGACCTCCTAAAGTTAACTCCACAAAAAGATAATTAACTGTTAACTCATCTGTCGCAAATACATGTAATAAAAATAATACTCCTGTCTCACTTCACTGATCAAGCTTTAAATTGTTTATCGTTGTAATAACAGGTCTACATAATGACGTGATATTACACAAATAGTGTAAAATAACACACGTGTTATTTACAGTGTCAGATAGAATTCAATCTTGACCGGGATAAACTAGCTTTGAATTCCTAGCCAAAGATTTGAATAATCTTCTATCAAAAGGTATTTCCTCTAACATATTAAATGAACAAAGCTCTCAGCTTTACAAATAATAAAAAGTTTGTCAACGTCGTAATGTTTTTCCACTCTACACAAATAATGTTTATAGGGGTTAAGACTTCGGTCTTATCAAACGACTAGTATTTCCTAGATCGTCGACAGTTTATGTACAATAATGATATAGCAATATCATTCGATGTTTCTTCTGTTCTTGAAGTTAGATGTTGTTACATTAAAGTGCTCAAATTAAATTTAAATAGAATTTAATTTGAAGCAATGACACAATGTCTGAATACTTGGTTTAAAACAAATTATTAAAATTCGAGAGTCGAAACGACTAGTCTTCTATTAGGCAATATGATTCCTCAAACAAAAATTTTAATGTCAATTCCACAACTGATCCGTAGAAAAAAATTGAAAAATAGATGAAATGCAATCATCTCCTAAATAATCTTGAAGCATAAAAATCTTAGCACACATCTGAAGTGTAAAATACATGAGAACACTGAAATACATGAAATGTGAAAATATGGAGTAAGATCGTTGGCTCAGGATGTCACTAATCAAGCTCTATACTAAAAATAAGAGACACTGCTACCTTATTTGGACGTAAACTTGAAGATCAATGTAAGTATTCACATAATACTTTAGTTGTTTCCTCAGTTCAAGATACTGAGATGGATCTGCATTAGAACCTCAGATCTGCGACCTCAGAGAGAGGAAAAACGTTCCCTCTCCGGAATTCACCAACATTCGCCTGGGCTCGAACGACATCCTTCTGGCAAATTCTTCTGTGGTTGCTGGGCTACCCCTAGCATCTTGACAAATCTCTTCTGTAGAATCTTCATTCTCCGTCGCAAATATGTATCAGCCTCATCATTGGAATATAATTTATAGAAATATTCATATAAATGGTGAATGAAATATTTCTATTGCTAATTCATGTTACATTAGTGTTCGTAGACTGACGAAAATGTACAAGATGGACCGAACACTACGTCTGTATTCAAGAATACGTTGTCTAACGAAGTTCCATCGTTGTATCTTAACTTCTGTTATCGAATATGTCTCTGGCGCATGACTATTTAGTTCATCATATCAACAATGTTATTTATGTTGAATTAAATCATTTGAAGAATAATGATAGTCATTATGATAATGTTTATTTGCTGCGCCAATGTTAAAAGTTCTCCGCTACTATTCACTTGAACTGCGATCGCCAACTTCACGTTGCAATCTAAAATGAGATTCAGCTTTATTTCCAACACACTTGAAAATCTGTCTTAACAGGCTTATATTGTCGAAACGGTAAATTTTAGAACGCTTGACTTTCAACAGAATTATTCGACCTGTTCTTTATATATATTCACTTAGTTGAATTCAAATCTCAATTATATAAGAGACTAGCTGACCCGACAGACGTTGTCCTGCCAATCAAAGAAAGTGTTGTAACTTTGTTTCTTGAAGTGCTTTTGGATACACAATATTTTTTTTTCAATTTCTGTTAACTGCCTCTAAACTATCGAGAAATGAATTAACTAATCTAGAAACATTCGTGGGAGCGTGCACAACAACTCTCCAAAGTTTCATCGCAATCTGATAAATGGCATATAACGCATACGGGATTTAGTTTAAATGATTCGTGGGCTGTCACTCATTTGTTGAATCTACTCGTGCTCTACCAACTGTGAAATGGATTTACTAAGTTAGAAAGCTTCACGTAAGTGTACACAACAACTCATCAAATTTTCATCGCAATCGATGAATAGTATATGAACGCATACAGGATTTTGTTGGAACGCTTCGCGCGTCGTCGCTCATTTGTTACATCTACTCGTACGCTACCAATATTGTAAAACGTATTTACCAAGTTGAACACCTTCCCTGGCGTGTACACAACAACTCATCAAAGTTTCATCGGAATCGGATGAATGACATATGAACGCATACGGGATTTTCTTTAAACGATTCACGTGCCGTCACTTATTTTTTGAATCTACTCTTGCGCTACCTATTGTAAAATAGATTTACTAAGCCTGAAACATGGGCAAAGTGCTAGTCACACTCCCCAGTTGTATCCCAGACCTAGAGTCCCAAGCTCCAGGACTCTGCCCTCAGTGGTGGTAATGATGGGATCCTCGCTTAGTCAGTAAAACGATAACGGAAAAAAAACGTACAGTGTGATCCATTAAACGGCATGCATGAGTCGACTAACCACGCATTGCACAACCATAACTGGTCCTGTCAAGTTCATGTAGGGTGGCTTCATGATGGAGTTCACAAATGGTGAATACGTCGATATGCTTTTAGTGTTGGGTGCTGCTCGTGAGTATGCGGCACGGTACCCTCAAAGGCGCCATCCCGATAAGAATGTTTTTCGTCGCCTTGAGCAACGCCTGTGGGAAACCGGTAATCTTCGCCCACAAGTAGTGGACAGAGGTCGTCCAAGGACTAGACGTAGCCTACTCCACAAACGGAGGACGCAATTCTTGAAACCGTTCACCAATCACCTCGGCGAAGTACCCGTGATATTGCAAGGCAGTTCCAGGTATCTCCAACACTGGTTGTTGGCATGTTGCACGACGAAGAACTGAATCCACATCTTTACACGTTAACTCAACACCAGCGGCCAGAAGACCACATTCAACGAGTACAGTTCTGTGAATTGCATTTGCAATAAGTTAAAGACAACGAATATTTTATCAAGAATGTGCTATGGAGTGACGAATGTAGCTTCACTCGGGAAGGTATTTTCAACCATCACAACAGTCATTATTGGTCTGACCACATCCCACATGGCACCCGTGAACGTGGCTTTCAGGCACTCTTTGGCATAAGCCTGTGGGTTGGAAACGTGGGAGGAGTGCTTTTAGGCCCTTACCTATTGTCAGACAAGTTTATTACTCCCCTCTATCGTACGTTCCACTTGGTGTTCGGCGACAGCTATGGTTTCAGAATGATGTTGCACCGCCACACTTTGGAATGACTGTGCGTAATTGTTTAAATGAAGCGTGTTCAGGGAAATGGATTGGTCGTGGAGGTCCAATGTTCTGCCCGCCACGTTCCACGGACCTTAATCCACTAGATTTTCATTTGTGGGGACACTTAAAAGAACAAGTTTATAGTACTCCACTCATGGATGTACAAGACCTAATAGCTCGCGTGCATGCTGCATCGGTAATATTGGATGCAGGTGTGTTGCATAGGGCCCGGCAAAGTATGCTCCAACGAGTGGCGAAGTGTTTGCAAATGCAAGGAGGTCACTTTGAACATCTGCTGTGAAGTGAAGGCGTTGCTGGTAAGTGTACGTACCGGCTCTGTGAAGATAAGACTGGACGTCAAACGTACGCTATGGAATTATGGTGCGTAGCATAATGGGCAATCTAGTGTAGGCTACCTAGAGTATTGTGCTTCTTTGTACCGCATTGGATAGAGATGATGTTACTGTATCCACTATTATGTTCTATTGGCTTTATTTGTGCCATGGACGAAACAAGAGGTCGTTTACCTCTGTATGAAGTTCATGTTACGTTTGAATGATTAAATACAGGTAACTGTAACGGTAAGACATAGTGTATTGCATAGTGGAGGTGTACATTGGATGCAATTTGATACATTACCTAAAACAAAAAATGGCGCGAACGCGACTCAAACATCGGCGCGTCCGCACAACCGGCATTTAAGGCGTTACCTCGTCTCACTGAGCTAATGAGACAGCTCTGGCAGAGCGCAGAGTTCCTGCGACCAGTTTTTGGCCACGCTGCATGCAGTTACAGCGTTGCCAGAGCTTCGTTTCTTAACACGCATTTCTGTTAAACCTATTGGCAGGACTAGGTTTTGCAAGATAAACTTTTGTCGTGAATTTCGACGAGGAACCACATGCCGACCTCCACGTGCGACATTTTACGTTCACCCTGTATAATACGGTAAGGTGTATGGTTCACAAAACTCAAGCTCCTAAACCAGAGGGAGTTAGAAGGTATGGTTTGTACCAAAATCTTCCAATTCGTCTCAATAGTACAGGAAAAATCTTGCATTTCTTGATAAGTCAACGGAAATATATTTATTTGTTTATAAAGTGCTTTGAAACAAATAAACAAGATGATAGCCCCTTGGCAGAACTGTTGCGCGTACAGCCCGCATAGCACTAGGGCCGGGTGGGTAATCTGTACACATGGGGCGCACACAACCCATCATGCGCGAGTTCTCGCACGGGTGCGCTACTTGAAGATAATTCACTACGAAAGAGTGCACTACGGGCAAATATAAAATGGCACTAGCCTGAATTAATGTGACAAACTATTCCAGGCTAGTGTTCACAAGTAACGGGGGGAGTTTTAGTCGATAGTCTGCCATTCAGAAGCCCGAAATTATGTGCGTAAATGCATTTATTCCCTAAAATGAAAGTATTATTATTAGTATTATCTAGTTTAGGCCTATACACCTATTATTTAGAACGCCGGAAACAATCACCAACAGTTTCTTAATGAGAGTTGATGATCTTCTATCTCATCTATGCGTTGGGAAGGTTTTAAACTTTCAAACTGTTGAGCGAGTGTTAAGAATGACAGATTTTTGGACAGCCTATGGCATTGTAGTAATAGGAAGAACCAATGCTTGCAGTTTCTCTTCAGAGATGTTGCTACATTATTATTACAAAAGCAGGAATATTTGGAATGTTTTCGGCGAAGAGAGTAATAATAATAATATTAATAATAATGAAAACAGAGCGTTCCTTCGTTTATTATTTTATTATACTGTAATGTTATTGGTTTTACGTCTCTTTTAACTACTCTGGCTTTTAGAGACGCCGGGGTGCCGGAATTTTCCCCCAAAGAGTATCTTTAACGTGCCAGTAAATCTACTGACACGGTTCCCTCGCATTTGCGCACCCTCAAATGCCAGCTGACTGCCCAGGATACGAACATGCAAGCCTGGGCCCAGCAAGCGAGAACGTTACCACTGAGCCACGCAGCCAGGCTTATTTTTTCATAAATTGGTTTAAAATGTATGATTATTGTTTTTATTGTTTTGTATTAGGCTAAGTATGCTCCGTGGTGTTGGGATAGCGCGCCTGCCTCTCACCCGGAGACCCCGGGTTCGAGTCCCGGCTCCGTCAGGGATTTTAGAAACTGACGTGAGGGCTGGAACGGGGTGCACTCAGCCTCGTGAGGACAATTGAGTAGCTGTCTGACAGTGAGGCAGCTCCCCGGTCACGAAAATCAAGATGAACGGCCGAGGGGACCCGATGCGCTGATCTCACGTCATCCCAATATCTGTAAGCCATATGGCCGGGTAGCGGTCGCTTGGTATGCCTAGGCCCTCACGACCTGTAGTGCCAGGGTTTAAGCTAAGTATGCTCCGTAGTGTTGGGGTACCGCGCTGCCTCTCACCCGGAGGCCCCGGGTTCGATTTCCGGCTCCGTCAGGGATTTTAGAAACTGACTTGAGGGCTGGAACGGGGTACACTCAGCCTCGTGAGGACAATTTAGTAGCTGCCTGAGAGTGAGGTAGCGCCCGTAAATCAAGATTAACGGCCGAGTGAACCCGATGCGCTGATCACGCGTCACCCCAATATCTGCAGGCCAAATGGCTGTGCAGCGGTCGCTTGGTAGGCCTAGGCCCTTCACGGGCTGTAGTGCCAGGGGTTATTGTTATTATTAGGCTAAGTATCAAAGCTCTTTGAGTTTTAGTTCCCAGAAAGTCAAATTCTACGAGTTGAATAGTCATACCTACCACTTCATTTAGGCCTTCTGCATTATTATTTCTGTTATAAAATTATATGAAACATAAAATGGAGCAATAAATACGTGTTAATCGTAATATGCAAGGCAATTCGTTGAAAAATTATTTTTTCTGGCAATTTATAGTAATTGGCGTACAAGTCACTATGGATATTTGCTCGTGAATTATTATTACTACTATTTTATTTGTATTGATTTGAGCCTACTGGGAGTGCTCATGATTAGTTCTTTATGAAGTGGTTTTCGTTCCCAACATTTCTTTAGTCTGTCTAACTATTTCCCTTTCTCTCTTGTGAGTTGAGCTTCTGTAGCTTAGAGGGGAGCAAGAATACCTAATGAATTAAAGCGGTCTAAGGCATTAAGGTCGGATGTCCCAGGTCTTTTCGGATTTAGTTGAGCCAAAGGCTTCCAATCGTATAACGTTTTATCTGTGGGAATTGAATTGTTTATAGAAAACAGAGAAGCCACTTCTTTGATGTTGCCTTGTTAGATTCTATGCTTTACAGTCGGTCAACACTTTTAGGGAAAGCCAATTATCTGGGGGATGGGGGTTAATGTTAGTATATTCTACAAACACAACTTTGTAAATGTGTTTTTCATTTCACGCATGTTTGCTCCTAAATAGTGAAATGTAGGCCTCGTATTTAAATGTATTTTATTTCAAGTACTTGTGAGGAATATGTTAGCATTAATCTTTATATGCTGACCGACTGGAGAGTATTTTTACATTGTTATAAGAGGTGATTGATCATTTACTTTTACCGTGTTTTCATTTTACTTCATTTGACCAAATAGCGCTAATGCCATTTGACCGGATCACCAACTATACAAAATATTCCAGGACTTTCTTTGAGGAAAAAATTGTATTTTGTGGTTGCTACTTACTTTTTGTTACCAGGACATGATGGGTCATATTGTTGGAGCACACAACACATTCACAGGAACACGTGTTCCCAGCGCAGCGCGAGTGAAGGAAGGCACACGCGAGACCTGCCTGCCTACAGTACGTGTGGCTGGCTGGCATGCCACGGCGCTACTGAGGTTCCATCGCCAGAGACACAGGGTGGGGAGGGGCCGAGCAACACAGGGTGCACACAACGTACTGTATTTGGTCTTCGTTCCTTCTAACTAGAGATATGGGGGTGCCGGAATTTTTCCCCGAAGTAAATTTACTGACACTTCTCCCTCACATTTGCGCACTCTCAAATGCCAAATGACTGCGCCAAGATTCAATCCTGTAATCTTAGGAAAAGCAGGAGAGAACGTCACCACTGCGCCACGCAGCCAGTCTATTCATTCATTCATTTATTCATTCACTTATGTATTTATTTATTCATTCATTTATTTGTTCATTCATGTATTTATTTATTCACTCAGTCATTTATTTATATATTTATATATTATTTTATTTAATTATGTATTTATTTATTCATTTATTTATTCACTCATTAATTGATCTATTTATTCATTTATTTAATTATTTATTCATTCATTTATTTATTCAGGTATTTATTTACTCATTCATTTATTTATTTATTTATTTATTCATTCATTCATTTATTTCTTCAGGTATTTATTTATTCATTCAATATGTATTTATTTATTCATTCATTTATTTATTCATTTATGTATTGTTTATTTTTTATTTATTAACACATGAATGTATGTACCGTACTTATTTATTCATTTGTTTATTCATTCATTTATTTATTCATTCATTCATTTATTTATTCATTTATCTATGTATATATTCATTCACTTATGTATTTATTTATGCATTCATTGATTTGTTCATTCATTGATTTATGTATTAATTTATTTATTTATTTATTTATTCATTCATTTATTCATGTATTTATTTATTTATTTATTCACTCATTCATTTATTTATTCACTCATTCATTTATTTCTTTATATATTTATATATTCTTTTATTTAATTATGTATTTATTCATTTATTTATTCACTCATTAATTGATCTATTTATTCATTTATTTAATTATTTATTCATTCATTCATTTATTCAGGTATTTATTTACTCATTCATTTATTTATTTATTCATTCATTCATTCATTGATTTATTTATTTACTCATTTATGTATTTATTTATTTATTTATTTATCTATTTATTTATTCCCGTCTCTACGGGTTAATAGTCTGCCTCCCAGAGTATCTCAAATAAAGTAAGCTTTCTGTCTGAACATTTTGAACTTTCGGATGAACTGATACTGCAACTTTTCAGTCGGTCAACAATGTAAATTGTCAGTAAGGTAACGCTGAAAATTGGCTTCAAAGCTCTCTATACTATTTTCGGCTGAAACGTTGTACGAGTATCTTGGCAGAGCCGGGAATTGAATCCGGGCTTCCACGGTGACAGCCCAGAATGCCAACCTCTACGTAACGAGGTGGACTCAAGGGTAAGCAACACAGCTGATAATTAAAAACATTGTACACATCCTGGAGAAAATACGTTGCTGTCAAAGTGGTGCTAACAGCAACGATAGGTCTCCTAACAGTGTGCAAACTGTTACCAGACATTGAATCTGAGATCCTTTGGAGTCTAAAATGTCATTTCATTGAAGACCACCTTTGGCGGGTAAATTGCATTTGTGTTGCAAAGCGACTTACATATTCGCTGTATTTTCTCCCTCTATGACTCACTGTGTAGCGCAGCGGTGGTTTTCGACTGCTGTGTTCAAGGCTGTGGGATCGAATCTCGGGTATTCAGTTAGAATTTGAAGGATTTTAAATGGATACCCTTCGGAGCATAATTCCTGCACCCCGGCGTCTCTAAAAAAACGCTAAACAAACAAAGAACCTTACTTTTGTTGTCACTGTTATTATTATCATTATTATTATTATTATTATTATTATTATTATTATTATTATTATTATTATTTAATCGTATCGGCCTACTAGTGCCCACGTCATTTCAACTTTCTTCTCTGGGCTTTGATCTTTGCCCAGTGTTCCTTCATACGTTACCGGTGTTGCTCTTTTCTTTCTTCCCTCCACATCTTTCCCGTCTTCAACTTTGTTTTTTCTTGAGACCCTGGTGATCGTTTAGTTTCTTCCTTTTTCACATCGTTTTGCCCATCTAAGGAGCGCGAGAGAACTCATTTAGCAAATGTTGATCTTTTTTTCTCCCGAAATCACTTCATCTGGGCACTGAAGAGTTTCTTCCGTTCTTCAGTCCATGGTTTCCTGGTACTGGTACTGATTTTCTCCGCAAAATGATAGTTGTTCACAACTGTTCTGAATTTCGATCTGTCTTGTATGATTTCCTCCACGATGCCAACTTCCTGAATATCTTCTCTATTCCCTTAAGCCAGTTGCTCTTGACTTTCATTGACAGAGCAAGGTTGAGAATCCTCTTCGTCAGTCTGTCATCGGTCATGCGAGGAATGTGGCCATAGAACTTTATTCGCCTTTTCCTGAATGTGTCGGTGATCCTTTCAGAGTGATGATATATATTGTTATTGTTTTAAGGGGTGGAACAGCGAGGTCATCTGCCCCTAAGTGATGATTTAGCTCCTGAGACTTCCGTTTCATCCAGATTCCTCTACGCAGATTGGACCAAAGATTTTCCACAATATTTTCCTCTCTTGCTTCTCTATGTCCTTATTATTACTATTATTTTTAGTATTCTTTTTTCTTTTTAGTATTAGTATTAATCTTATTATATAATACGCTAAGGTGTATGTTTCACAAAACTCAAGCTCCTAATCCAGAGGGAGTTAGAAGTTGTGGTTTGTACCAAAATCTTCAAAATTGTCTCAATAGTACAGGAAAAATCTTGCATTTCTTCAAAAGTCATCGGATATATATCTACTGTATTTGTTTATAAAGTGATCTTAAGCAAATAATCAAGACGATAGCCCCTGGCAGAACTGTTTCGCGTATAGCCCGCGTAGCAATAGAGCCGGGCGGGTAGTCTGTACACATGGGGCGCACACTACCCATTATACGAGAGTTCTCGCACGGGCCCGCCTGTATTATTTTATTATTCTAATAATGTTATTGGTTTTCGTCCTTTTTAACTACTGCGGCTTTTAGAGACGCCGGGGTGCCGGAATTTTGCCCCGAAGGGGATCTTTAACCTGCCAGTAAATCTACCGACACGGCTCCCTCGCATTCGCGCACACTCAAAAGCCAGCTGACTGCGCCAGGATTCGATCCTGCAACCATGGGATCAGCAGGCGAGAACTTTACCCCCGAGCCGCGCAGCCAGTCATTTTTAATATTATTACTTTCCCCTTGGGGCACGAATAATTATATTATGAATACATTTTATATAGATGAAGCGCTGATTCCGAATCACATTATTCAGAGGGCATAAGTCCCCTATATCTCCCTTCATTTTGCTAGGTGTCGTTGACGGTAGCATTTGGTAGCAAATGTAGGAACTACTCGAAATTGGTCGTCTGCAGTCCTTACCTGAATTAAAGATAACACACTCTAATGCAGCCATCACAATTAACATCGGTTATCAGACAGATTCTCACACACCCAAAGTACACGGGGATAAATGACCGCGTTGTCGCAGTCCCTAAACTGAGGAACCAACCAATCATCTCCCTTTATCAGACGCAACACCTATTTTTAGACAACTTTTGATTGATGTCAAAACTGTAAGTAGATTTATGAGATCTACATGGCCAAATGTCCGTGGTACATGGGTAGCACTAGAAAAAGGGCACCTTATTAGTGTCATGTTTTATATCACCGCCATCTTAACGAGAACAAAATGGTGGCGACCCAAATGTTCAAAGCTTAAATCGAATTACGACTAAACCAGTCATTGGATCTGTACCAATTTTTTGGAAAAACATACTTTTATGTGGGAGCGTCTTGCACCCAAACTACAAGGTCATCAGTCAAACAATTTCAAGATCGCGGCCAAGCGAAAACATTATAATTCATAACTTATGAACTAATGAATTCATGTTCACAATACCTAGCATTCAGATAGTTTTATATGAAGTCCCTCTGCTATAGATGGGCTGGTCGTAAGTGCGTGAGAATTCTTCTTAAATCTCGAGTAGAACACTGAGACCTCAGAATATACACACGTGCTTCCGAGGACACATTGCGCACTTTATTTGCATTGATCAGAAAAGTATGAAGGCTCACTCTGCGTGGAGACACCACTGCGCACGTTATACATACCAGTCAAGGAGGAACGGCCCACTTATACCAACGCTATGACTATATGAGCGTGAATATTACACGCAGTCACCATCTTGAAATTATAAATATAAAAATAAATAACTCTTAACACTAGAGCTACAGTAACGAAAATTAGTGACAAGGTAGGACCGTATAATGTGGTCGTGTATGGCCGAACCAAAAGAATAGACACACCGTATATTCAAGATGGTGACTGCGCGAAATATCAGAACATTTAATTTGACAACTCAGAATGAGAAATTAAAACGAATCTTGCTAAGAAGTGAGTCTCATATAAGAGCTCTTGCTTGCGTTAATCAAAAGATTATCATCCTGAATATAGCTGTCTTGAAATTTCACAATAAATTAGTAACTTTTGACATTCAAGAGCTATATTAACGGAATTTAGGAATTTAGGAATTTTGCCCAAAGCAAATGAACATAAATTCAAGATGGTGGCTAGGCGTACTATTAAAATACACAAATTTGTAAATCGGGATGTTATAACACAATTAAGAAGAAACTTGGTAAATGAGGAGTATATATAAGAGGCGCCAGTAATAAGTTTATCGCACTGAATATAGCACGCAGCGGCCATCCTGAAATTTAAAAATTAAGAACTTTCTATGTTTGGGAACTACAAAAGCAAAATAACAGAGACTTTATATTTGCAAGATGGTGGCTGGGAGTAATATTAGAAAGTAATAGTGAATATTTAGAATGTATTTGCGCAATTAAAACGAAAATACTACCATATAATGGACTTTGCTGAAGTAAGCCATAAGAATATCGCATTGAATAAACGTGTGGCGGCCGTCTTGAAAAGATAGAATATGATAATGAAGAACTCATTGTATTTTTAAGATACAACAACGATTTATTTATTTATTTATTTATTTATTTATCGTATGACTTTTAATGCCGGGAGTGTCCGAGGGTATGTTCCGCTCGCCAGAGGCTGTAGCTGCTTCTAGCGGACATCCATAGGGTGAGCTACAAGTATTTCCAACTTCCGCTACCAGATGTCAATGATACCTAGTGGTGTACGTTGGAACTTTGATAGAGCGTTCCAACGAAATCTAACCTAGAAATTTAGCTTCACACAAGTTTAGTCTGTGGAAGGATCTTTTACATGCCATAAATCTATGACATGGGACCGCCGGCTTTACTTCCCCTCCGAAGGAAGGCACACTGAGGGATTTTAAAGCTCTTAAAAAATCCGACGACTTCGGCCAGGTTTGAACCCGCTATCTTGGGCACAGAGTTCATCTTGCTACCAACTACGCCACCGAAGCCGCTACAACAACGATCATTTGCAGTAATGTAGAACCTTGTAAGTGGCTTCCTATAACCAAGTCAAAAGAATACATACAGCCTGTTCCGATTCAACACGGAACTGTAAAATGGGTTGCCTACCCACCAGCAATCGGCTTGAAAACGGCTCGCAGCGCGCTAGCGATGGGGGCTGAGTTCGATTACACTGATTGCCGTCATCTTATGCAGCATTGCAAAGATTTTTTGCTCTTTCAAAATATATTTACACAGGCTTCACAATAAGTTTGGACGATTTCTGTTTCAGAACATATTAGTTTACGCTTCTGTTAATGGCTTTTGCAGAGCATTTCCATGACATAAAATTTTATTTTACAACATAGTTTATTACAACACAATGTATTTTTGTTGTATTTTGTATTTAAACCTGTATTAACACCCAGAGGGAAGTGAAAAACAAATCTATGTTGAATCTGTTGACGTCTTTTTCAAACAGGCAAAGTGATCTAAAATTCCCGTGATTAGGCCTATTACTCTCTCACTAAAATGAACCGTTTTCTTGTTTTTAAAGGACCACTTTTAATGTGTGGGCAGCAGTCTTTGGAGATCGAGTGATTGGTCCCATCTTCCTAAGAGAAAGAGTAACAGCAGCGTCCTACTCTCGTTTTCTGGAAAATGAACTCCAGGACATCTTGGATGATTTTACATTGGCGGAGTTGAACAACATGCTTTTTAGAACAAGATGGTCATCCAGCGCACTCCTCCAGACTGGCGAGAGAAGTTTTAAACCGTTTGTTCCCTGGCTGGTGGATAGGAATTGGCGGCTTTATAGAATGCCCACCACGTTCACCTGATCTGACCGTCCTGGATTTCTTCATTTGGGGCTACGTCAGGTCGAGAGTATTTTAAAGATCACCACAAACACCCGAAGAAATGGAGCTCGTCATTACCGAAGCCTTTGCGGAAATTACTCCTCAGATGTTGTCGAACGCAAGAGAGAACTTCATGCGACGAGTGGCCCTCTGCTTGGAAAATGACGGACGCTACTTTGAACACCCTATGTAAATGTCCATTTGTAGTAGATGTAACGTCTGTGATAAATTAACTTTTTAGTCGCATCGAAGATTGATTACAATTTTGTAACAAATCATTTCCAAATTGTATCTCGTTTTGTGGTATTGGGTTAATAATCAATAAATTGTGTTGTAAATAAAATACAACACAAAAATACATTGTGTTGTAATAAACTATGTTGTAAAATAAAATTTTATTTCATAGAAATGCTCTGCAAAAGCCATTAACAGAAGCGTAAAATAACAAGTTCTGAAACAGAAATCGTTCAAAGTTATTGTGAAGCTTGTGTAAATATATTTTGAAAAAGCAAAATACTTTGCAATGCTGCATAAGAAGGCGGGTGGGTAGGCAGCCCATTTTACAGTTCCGTGTTGAATCGGAACGGGCTGTACGTTCACGATGGCAGCTGGGCATATTCTTAAGACATGAATGTATTGAACTGACAATTAACGCGAAATTTAGTGAGAGAGGAGTACCATACAAAAGATCTCGTTACCATTACTCATAGGAAAATCACACTGAATATAGCGCGCTGTGGCCATCTTGAAATTACAAAATATACCACAGTGGCCATCTTGAAATTACAAAATATACAAACAAATAGCTCTATATATGAGGCGTGATAAAAAGTTTCCGTTTGTCGGCCGTACAGTCCAGAATCGGTTTGGCAATCAGGCAAAATCACCGTGACCATTGAGGCAACACCCCACCGCCGCACCAGGTGGCGTAGTTGAAAGCATGCTGAACTTCTGTGCCCAAGATAGCGGGTTCAAACACGGCCGAAGTCGTCGATTTTTTTAAGAGCGTTAAAATCCTTCAGATGCTATTCTTCGGAGGAGAAGTAAAGCCGGCTGTCCCATGTCATAGATTTATGGCATGTAAAAGATCCTTCCACAGACTAAACTTGTGTGGAGCTAAATTTCTAGGTTAGATTTCGTTGTAACGCTCAATCAAAGTTCCAACGTTCACCACTAGGTATCATTGACATATGGTAGCGAAAGTTGGAACTACTTGAAATTGAACGGAACTTGTAGCTCACCCTAGGGGTGTCCGCTTGAAGCAGCTACAGCCTCTGGCGAGCCGAACATGTCGTCGGACACTCCCGGCACTAAAAGCCATACGATAAATAAATAAAACCTGGTTGAAGATGCCCGTGTGGTAAAACACTGTGTCCTGCTGCGGGAAGAAGTCCACAACCACCTGCTGCACATCCTTGCCCAACATGATTCATCGACTCTTCAATGACTTTTTAAGGGACCGAAGGAGTGATAATTCCATGGGGATAGATCAGGACTAAAGGGCGGATGCTCGAGTGCCTCCCACTTGAGTTGGCGTACCTTCTGCGTTACGACCTTTGCAGTATGGGGATGTGCGTTATCATGAAGCAGCAGACCTTGTCGTAGTTTTCCTGGACGTTTCGCCTTAATTGCATGCCGTAATTTCTCCAATGTTGTGCAGTACAGTTCCCTGGTGATGGAGACACCAGGTTCCTTGAAATCAATAAGCAATGGGCATCGGTAATCAAAGAACAGGGTGACTATCAACATTCCAGCTCTTGAACTTCTTGGGACGATGGATGACTCCACCGCCACATCGACGCTTTCGATTCAGGTTCCCAGTGGTGCCACTAACTTTCGTCGCCTGCAACAATGCGCTCCACGAACGTGCAGCCTTCAGCATTGAAACGCATCAGATGCTGCAGGCAAACAGTCATCCGGTGTGCTTTTCGTTCGGCATTCAATGCCCGGGGTATCGCTGCAGCAACGCCCTCAAATGGAAACCTTTTGATCACGGCTCATATTTTAGAGATGCAATATCACAAATTACAGTAGCATTAATGTAGAACCATATATAGGCAACAGAACAGAAGATGGTAGCTGAGCATACTATTATAACATCAAAGTCAATACCTCAGGATCCAATTGCGCAATTAACACGGAACTTTGTAAAATGGGAGAAACGGATAAGATACCTCGCTTACATTATTCATACGACTATCACTCTGCATATAGCATGCAGGCGCCACCATGAATATATAAGACATTCACAACGAAAATCCACATCTTAGTTCAGTTACACTGACGAAACGCAGCAAGTAGGCCTATGTAAACTCGCATAAGAGGCTTCTCGGCAGGAGACGCAAGATAAACGATTCTATACATTCAAGATGGTAGATGGCAATACTTTTATAATGTTCCAATCAATTTCTCCGGATGCAAAAATTGAATTACTACGAAACTTGCTACTGTAAACGGGGAGTCTTATATAAGGTACAACTCTTAAAGTCTGTCATAAAAATCTTCAATTTTTCTCCTTGAAAGTGTTAAAGAACTATACCCAGTCATTTAAGAGAAAGTATGCTACATGTTCTATACTGAATATCTTGTTTCAAATTAGCTCTACAGTGCATTAAAGGCCTTGGCATACAAAGCGACTGTTGCCCAGCCATGTAACTTGCAAATAATCCCTCGTTAGTTATATTGGGTTTCTTGACAAGGGTCACTGCCCCTCAGATCAGAGAGCCACTCAATTGTCCTCACGAGGCTGGGAATCGAACGGGGCCTCCTAGGTGAGAGACAAGCATGCCAACCCTGCACACCGGACCGGCACACAAAGGCAACAGTCAACGCAATATTTGTGGGCTTAGGAATGAGCATGGAGTCGCGAGATCTAGAGAGAGTACATTCCTTTATGGTGTAAACGAAGGAAATTCTGAGGAAAACAAGGGACTCATCTGGCTGCTGCAGGTTGCCTGGTCCAGAATACATGTGACTGTACCAAGTCACAAGGTTGACCGAAACCGCAATTCCCCATCCCACATCTCTAAATATCATTCCGCATTACTCCCCTCCAATCCAAAACGCTTCCTGGCAGATGATACTAGCATCTATATTTCAAAATCTTTCTCTGTAAAAGCGTGAATCTCTTGCTTCAGTCAATGAAGAGACTCAACAAAATTGCCTGGCAAGTCCATAATAAGTAAAGTTTATTGCCAATTTGCACCTTCTCTCGGCTGTCCTCAAAAACTTCCTGCGTGGTATTGGAACTCATTAAAAGTTTCTTTCCTCCTGGGACACACGGTTTTCAGCAAATCAGGTAAAAATAACCCTACTTCTAAAGTTTGGAGAATGCGTTAATATCCAGTAGTGTATAGATCCTCTGAAATTCGACGGTCTAGTTAGTAGATAGGTAATTTTGCTTCTTAATTTTGGTTCTAGAGTTCCGATCTGGGGGAAATGACTTTTCCTGCAAGATTCTGAGTCCCACATTTAAGAAATTTCGCTCCCCACCGCCACAAAAATAGTTTCTATTACAAACAAAAGGATGTTAGTATCGGCCTTAGTGGCTTCTTTTTGTAAAAATTTAGAATAGGACAAAATAGCATGGAATGGAAAAGAGTTGTTGTTACTTCATTTGAGGGGCTTGGACATCGTGATCATTTAACCCTGTGTACTTGGGTGTATGTGGAATTTGTTCCAATCTTGTTGTGATGTCTGTAGTAATGTGTGTATTTGTAATCCACGCAAGGATTAGGAAGGAAGCGGCTGTGTTCTTTTAGTTATAAGCCATCCTGGTATTTGTCTGGAGTATAAGTGAAAAACCACGAAAATCCACTTCCAGGATGGTCTCACGAGGCTGGCTGACTGCACCACGTTCACACGTTCCAGCCCTCAGACCAGTATTAATTTCTTGACACAGTCAAGATTCGAACCATAACTCTGGGCGACAGCCAAGAATGCTAGCCGCTACAGCAAGAGGTGGACTGCATGGAATGGACTAGAATAGAATAGAATGGAATATAATGGAACAGCATGGAATGAAAAAGAATAGAATGATGGAAAGGAATGGAATGAAGGAGCATAGAATCGAATAGAACAAAATGGAATAACATAGAATGGAATGGAATAGCTTAGAATGGAATGATATAGCATAGAACAGAATAGAATAGCATAGACTGGAACGGAAAAGAACAAAATGGAATATCACAGAACAGCATAGAATGGAATGGAATAGAACAGCATGGAACAGCATAGAATGGACTGGAATAGAACAGCAAGGGACAGCATAGAACAGAATGGAACAGCATAGAACAGAATGGAACAGCATATAACAGAATAGAACAGAATGGAATAGCATAGAACAGAATGGAATAGCATAGAACAGAATAGAACAGCATAGAACAGAATGGAATAGCATAGAACAGAATGGAACAGCATATAACAGAATAGAACAGCATACTACAGAATGGAATAGCATACAACCGCATGGAACAGCATAGAACAGAATGGAATAGCATAGAACAGAATGGAACAGCATAGAACAGAATGGAACAGCATAGAAACAGAATGGAACAGCAGAGAACAGAATGGGACAGCATACAGCAGAATGGAACAGCATATAACAGAATGAAATAGCATAGAACAGAATGGAATAGCATAGGACAGAATGGAACAGCATATAACAGAACAGAACAGCGTACTATAGAGTGGAACAGCATAGAACAGAACGGAATAGCATAGAACAGAATGGAACAGTATATAACAGAATGGATTAGCATAGAACAGAATGGAATAGCATAGAACAGAATGGAACAGCATATAACAGAATAGAACAGCATACTACAGAATGGAATAGCTTAGAACCGCATGGAACAGCATAGAACAGAATGGAACAGCATAGAAACAGAATGGAATAGCATAGAGCAGAATGGAACAGCAGAGAACAGAATGGGACAGCATATAGCAGAATGGAACAGCATATAACAGAATGGAATAGCATAGAACAGAATGGAATAGCATAGAACAGAATGGAACAGCATATAACAGAAAAGAACAGCATACTACATAATGGAATGACTTAGAACCGCATGGAACAGCATAGAACAGAATGGAACAGCATAGAAACAGAATGGAACACCATAGAACAGAATGGAACAGCAGAGAACAGAATAGAACAGCATATAACAGAATGGAACAGCATATAACAGAATGGAACAGCATATAACAGAATGGAACAGCATAGAACAGAATGGAATAGCATAGAACAGAATGGAACAGCATATAACAGAATGGAATAGCATAGAACAGAATGGAACAGCAGAGAACAGAATGGAATAGCATAGAACAAAATGGGACAGCATAGAACAGAATGGAACTACATAGAACAGAATTGAATAGCATAGAACAGAATGGAACAGCAGAGAAGAATGGAATAGGATAGAACAAAATGGGACAGGATAGAACAGAATGGAACAGCATATAACAGAATGGAATAGCATGGAACAGAATGCAACAGCATAGAATGGAATGGAATAGAACAGCATAGAATGGAATGGAACAGCATGGAACAGCATATAACAGAATGGATAACATAGAACAGAATGGAATAGCATAGAACAGAATGGGACAGCATATAACAGAATGGAATAGCATAGTCCAGAATGGAATGGCATAGAACAGAATGGAATCTTTAGATGTCACTCTGAGATGAAATGCTATTGCATAATGAGAGAGCCTACAACAAAGAGCTTTGGAGTCAACAACCTCATCGCTTCGGAACCCGATCCAGGGTTATCCAAGGGAGATGTTCGTGGCCATTCAAGGATGTTCGAGCAGGGACGGAGAGGAGTTCATTCTCTGGTTCGAGGATCGAGAGGGTCATTTGCAGTATGGAATCGAAGTTCAATCCACAGTGGGAATGGTGTGCGTTTCAACACGCACATTTATCTTGAATCCATCTTAAGGTAGCTGGGAAACTTTTATTATCCAGGTAGCAGAGTTAGAGGCATTGTAGATAACCCTATTTCACCATGTTTTATTAATATGTTGAAAGTGAACAATAGTGTAACTAATGCGCTTCTGTCATTGTTAGCTATTCGTTTACCAAGATTTTGATTCGACTAACGAATGCATCTTTTGTCTGTCTTTTGACTTTTTTGGATTTCTATTTTTTCGAACGTCGTTTAGTAAATTTTTGGCAATACGGTTTGGTATTTTTCAACTGTTAAGAAGATTATGCGTTAGGGGAAGAATGAGTTTGTAAAGAAGATTGCGATTATCAGAGGAGTACATTATGAAATATGAGAATGAATATTATACAGTATATTTCACAAAGTAGTGTGAATTATTTATGGTTGGTTGGTTCCTTAGTTTAGGGGCTGCGACAACGCGGTCATGTAGCCCCGTGAATTATTTATCTGTATTGTGCCCGTTTGACAAGGGTTTCGGGGAGCCACAGACCTTAAATGACCCTCCCGTGGCCCTCCTCCAACGAGAAGACATATAGGATGGGGAGGAATGCATTCTTGGACTGGGAAAGCACAAGGAAACTTAAATCGGGGGTGTCGGGTATGTGAGAGATTATAAACTGCCAGTCCAGAGGAATACAAACACACAAATATACAATAAAGAGGCCAGGCTTACATTTAAATCACACTGAGTGTATTCACAAAGAGAGCAGACCCCTAGCCTACTTCAGAAACGTGAAAAACGGTTAATCCGTGCTTATCTGTCCTAACATGAATTTATTCATCTCCAATCAAAATAACCTAAGTTAAACCTCTCGAAGACCTATAGAAAATACTCGAAAACCAAATAGCAAAACTAAGAGTATGACACGTAACGCATCCCTGTCCAATTACTTCGGAGATTGCAATAATAATTAATAATATATACATTTCGAGAAAATGCTATTTTAAAGTATAAATTTCGCTTGGCCGCCATGTTCGTTTTGTAGTTAACAGGTTTTTGAAAGTCTCTTAGGTGAACTTCTAGTAGTGCCCTTTATCACCGTAGTATCGTGTTATCAGTAATAGTGTAATTTACGGCAAAGAAAGATATTGACTTGCTTACAATGTAAATATGTCCTTACATTCACTGCACAATAAGTTCCTATTTGAAGTTAAATCTGCAACGATATAAATGAGATGCGCTTACTCTAAAATTTACTGAAAAACAAAGCTATGCACATTCCTTTCCTAACAAATGCGAAGAGAATACTAATCTATTTACAACACCAATGATTAACACATTTGAGAACCCTCCTAAGTTTGCACAATCGGCGCCAATGCCTGCCTGCACGCATTTTCACTATTTGTGACAAATGGTCATCTCTATATACAGGGAGCGGCAAAAGGTTCTGACGGTTTTTAAATCACAACAACACAAACATTTTAAATGATACAAACTCTTTTATTACTTATAACAGCAAGGTGTACATGTCAATTAATGGAAAACATGAAAGAACAATAGATTTTAACTTTTAAGATTTGAAGATAACGTCTTTCAAATGATGCCCATCTTTTGCCAGGCGGCAAAAAGATCTGACGGTTTATGTCGTTGTACGGCTGAGCGAGTCGGACTCGTTCCATCTCGTAACACAATTTTGTTATGGGTGAGTAATTTTAGAGCTACAGGTTCAGCCTTAAAACGTACGTCGACAGGCCGTCCAAGGTCAGCCAGGACACCAGAAAATGTTGAGCGAGTGAGACAAGCTGTGGAAACCAGTCCACGGCGGCCGGCTCGTAAACAAGCTGCTGCTTTGCAAATGTCTGATCGAACAGTGAGACGAATATTGCGTTTCGATTTGCATTTTCATCCGTATAAAATGGTTACTGTCCAGCAGTTGAAGCCTAATGACTATGCAAAGCTTCAGTGCAAGACTGGAAGAATGCATGGCAAAAGATGGGCATCATTTGAAAGACGTTATCTTCAAATCTTAAAAGTTAAAATCTATTGTTCTTTCATGTTTTCCCTTAATTTACGTGTACACCTTGCTGTTGTAAGTAATAAAAGAGTTTGTATCATTTAAACTGTTTGTGTTGTTGTGATTTAAAAACCGTCAGATCTTTTTGCCGCTCCCTGTACATAAAAATGAAAGTTTGTCTGTTTTTTCTGAATTTCCACGGAAATTTGCGTTATTTGCGCGTTTCATGTCATCACAATTAACACCGGTTATCAGACAGATTCTACACACACCCAAAGTACACGGAGCTACATGACCGCGTTGTCGCAGCCCCTAAACTTAAGAACCAACCAACCAACCATCTGTAAGACGCAATGCCATTCCATTTATTACATTACTGTGAAAGTTCGCAAACGGCTGTAAGGTTATCACGGAACCAACCTATGCTGTAAAATGCATCAATACGTATATAATGCGCTTAAGGGGGTAAAGGGTACTCTGGAATTTTTTCACGTGAATTACACGGGCGGGTGTGGTACTAAAGGTCTATCATATCGCTATCCCTATATTATTAAATTATTATTATGATTATTATTACCTATGACGTACAAGGACGAGACAAAACTCGTTTTCAGCTCCTTGGTGGCTCGGAGGCTACTACGTTTTAAGGCTCTAAAACCACGTTTCTGAGATATTCCCAGAAAACTAATTTCATTTAATAAACTAATAAAAATGGAAGTCAGAGAGAGGAGAATTCTCAGGAAGATCCTAGGTCCGGTAAAGGAAGATGAGGAATACCGTAGGCGGCACAATTCCGAGCTCTACGAACATATAGAAAGGCTCTCTGACTGTGCTAGGAAAAGGAGAGTAGCATTCTATGGTCATGTGGCAAGATTGCCTCCCAAAAGACTGACCAATAGGCTGTTCACTTTCTGGCAGAACAAGAAGGTTCGTACCACTTGGCAGACAGAAACTGAGAAAGACATTAATGAACTGGGAATATCAGATCTTCAAGACAGGCAATCTGTGAGACATGCCCTGAAGGAAGTCCATGGATTTCAGGAAAAACCCCGGAAGAAAGGTACCCCTTGGACAGATGAAAGGAAGGAGTTACACCGGCAGAAAATGCGACAACACTGGGCAAAGATCAAAGCTCAACAGTTGAACAAGCGTGGTCCAAAGTAGGCCCATTCGAAACAAGAAGAAGAAGAAACTAATAAATAGATGACGATTACAGAAGAACACCAAATCATGAGCTATATAGATATACAGTACGGAGAAAATCACAGATGTGGCCAGGAAGAGACGTCTGGCTTTCTACGGACATGTCTCATGGATGAACCCAACAGGACTAACCAACCGGCTTCTCAACTACTGGGGGAATAGAAAGAGCTTGACACCGTCGCTAACAGTAGTTAACAACGATATCCAAGAAATGAAGATAATGAAAAGTGATATTAGAAGCCGATCACATCTCAGAAAGATACTTAAACAGAAGAGTTTTTAGGACAGACCACCCTGTAAGAAAACCGGCATCATCTGGACAAAAGAGAGAAAGGAGAAACATAGCCAGATAATGCTCGAATATTGGGCAAACATCAAGTCCCTCGCTAACCTGAAAGGTTAAACGCCATGGTCCTTAGCTGGCCAATCCGAAAGAAGAAGAAAAAGAAGAAACTAATGAAGTAATGCACGCCGGTAACCATTACAACAATATCACAAAAGGTGACATCCAACTTTCCATATATTTCTGTAAGAAGCAATGCCACTCAATTTATTACTTTTCTGTGAAAGTTTGCAAATGGCTTTAAGGTTATCGTGGAATCAAACATAGACTGTAAAATTCAACAATGCGATTAAGGGGTCAAGGGGTACCCTAGAATTCTTACACGTGACTTACACGTGCGATATGCGATATGTTGTACAGAAGGTCTATTATATCTCCAAACAGCAACATTATTTTCAAAAATTCCTGGATTGGAATAGTGTTTTTTGCAGCTTTTGGGAATTTGGGCCATTGGAGGCTAAAAATCCCGAACTGTCATGCACCACAAGCCTTTATAATTTATTAAGGGGATCTTCCTGGGGATGGGAACTTTCCATAACGATGAGGGTCTGTTTCAATTTGACATATATTGCGTTCCGTCTACGAGGTTTTCAATATTATTTTCACGTCAGGAAGTACACGTTAGGTGAATTTAGTTTGAGAGCACATTTTAAGTAATCATATTCTTGTCGACAAACGGGTTCATCGTAAAGATGATTTTGTTTGATCCTGTGGGGTTGATATATATTAGCCTACTTTCAATTATTGCAAAAAATGAAAGTAGACTTATGAGATCTACACAGGGCCAAAATTGTGTGTCTGTCTGTGTGTCTGTGTGTGAGTGTGAGTACTCTGAATGTCCGTCCCCCCCCCCCCCTATCAATTCGAACACGGTGAAACCGAATTGAACGAAATTTGATACAGAGGTAGAACGAGCAAAAGGGCGCCTCAGTGCCATGTTTTATATCGCCGCCATCTTGATGGAATCGTAATGGCGGCCACCCAAATGTTCAAAGCTTAAATCAAATTACGACTAACCTAATCATCTGATCTCTACCAAATTTTGCAACAATATATATTTGTATGGCGAGCATCTTTTGACTAAACTACAAGGTCATCAGCTCAATAGTTTGCAGATGGCGGCCATGTTTGTGTGCAATTCGATTCCCCCTATCAATTCAAACACGGTGAAACTGAATTGAATGAAATTTGGTACAGAGGTAGCAATAGTAAAGGCCATGTTTTATATCACCGCCATCCTGACGAAAACGTAATGGCGGCCACCCAAATGTTAATAGCGTAAATCAAATGACGACCAACCTAATCATCTGATCCCTACCAAATTTTGCAGCATTATACCTTTATGTATGAAGATTCTTTTGAAAAAACTACAAGGTCATCAGCCCAATACTTTGCGGATGGCGGCCATATATGTGTGCAAATCGATTCCCCCTATCTACTCAAACACGGTGAATCCGAATTGAACAACATTTGGTACAGAGGTAGCACTAGTAAACAGCACCTCAGTTGCATGTCTTACATTGCCCCCATCTTGACGGAAACGTAATGGGGGCAACTCAAATGTTAAAAGCTTAAATCGAATTACGATCATCCTAATATTCTGATCTCTACCAAAATTTGTAACATCATGTCTTTATGTAGGAAGCATATTTTGACCAAACTGCAAGATCATCAGACCAATGGTTTACAGATGGCGGCCATATATGTGTGCAAATCGATTCCCCCTATCAATTCAAACATGGTGAAACCGAATTGAACGAAATGTGGTACAGAGGTAACACTAGCAAAGAGCAACTCAGTGCTGGGTAGTTTATTGACTGAGGAATAACCCACCCACCAAGGGAAGATGATTAAGAGAAGGAAGTAGATTTGGGATTGGAAAAGAAGGATAGAAAAATAGGAGGAGAGTCCCACAAAATTAATAAGTTTAGCTTTAAACACACTTAAAGGTGGTTGCCACCGAAAATCCGTGCTCGGATACCTAAAGTGGGTACGAGCTTGGTCGAAGCTGACGGGAACCGCAGCTAAGACTTGGGCAGTTTTCCAGAGAAAGGCTTTAGCGTATTTCCTCCCAAGCACGAATAAAAGTACTATAGGGAAGGGTGATGGTCTGACCAGACAGATAGTAAAAGCTTTATTGAGTATGAACGAGGGCATAAACCTAGGAAGAGCTAGGAAAGCCAGGATCTTGCCTAACTGTAGTATCAGAGAAATGATGAATCCAAAAACAAATATCTAATTTATTTAACAATTTAAAGAAGTTTGAGGAAATTAACAAGCGTGTAATATAATTTGGACAAACATAGTTCATTTAAACTTTTCAACAAATGGGGTCGCAGACCTCTCAACATTAAACGTTTGCTCCAGGCAATTGACAATTTACAAGGTTTCAAACCTTACATGTTTCTAAAATCTTTATAAGATTTAAACAAATAAACAATGAAGTAATTAAAGTTTGAACGTGAATTGAAGTACAAAGAGTGCACCTTAAGAAATTCTTGAGAGAATGTTCTAGAGAAAGTGACAACTTTGAAAATAACAGTAATAAAAACATGAAAAATAAGATAGAAGTTCCTACAACTTCTTATATTTATACAGAATTACGATATGAGAATTATACAAAAGAGGGCAGGTCACTTACTGTGAAACCTGGAGAAAGTGAAAAGGAAGGTTCTAGACTTCCCAAGTTTGAGCAGAAATCACTAGCCAAATGGGACAGTTTCCATTTCGTGAAACCTGAACATGACTCGCTCAAGAGTTTAAAGAAATGTTTTCCCTGATTATAGGAAAGGAACAATGTGATTTGAAACTTGTATCACACAAACAATTATGCAGAATTTAATTAATGTTAAACTAGCAAAGTTGGAAGGGCACCTCGTGAGTGACACCTTATAGAAAGTTACAATTTTATTAATAATGGTGGTTAGTAGAAGGTTGAGGAAAGATCATTGGGATATAGGATCAATGTTCATGGCCGTATTTAATATAACCGGACGATCGCGACGCGGTAGAAACGTGGAGCAAGCACTGATTATCACTATAGTCTGTAAAGATTGATGCAAAGTTCACTATAGAAACTCGAAAGTTCATGAGAAAGAAAGTTTTTTCAATGCTGAAAAGAACTGGTTGCACTAGGTAGGCGAGAGTCTATTGCTGGAGAAAATGGTGGATTACAGTTAAATGCGCCATAAAACATCCCAACGGTGGACGAAAGTTAGCTATTGCAGTAATTTAAGGAAGATTCCTCATTTTAACTAGTATTTTCACAAGTAAGTGAAAAATACCTGACGGGAAGCCTCGCAGATAGAGTACCAGATCTGGAAAGTTCCAGAACGATCTTAGCAGAAAAATGGGGTTGAGAAAATCCAACGGAGGAACTAGCTTTATAATTTATAGACAGCGGGTATTAGATAATATCCCACTTAGTGAGAGGATTTCTCATTTTGCAAGCATAAGAAATGCTGCTTTTCACCAAGATTGGCTTGATTAGACAAAAGCCCCACATGGAAAATCCCGCGAAGAATGATTACCGCTCCACAAGTAATCTCACGCTGTCTATAAAATAATCAATAAAAGCATGTAGATAAAATTGATGAAGATGAGGTTAAAACCTTTAAAATGGTACTTATCTTGATTTCATGTTGAAGGCGAAGTTTCCTTTGAAGATAACTACTTTGCCAACATGGCGTAGAAGAGAGTATGCCTCTTGGTTTGAGGAGGCTAGCTCGAGTGGAGCTTTAACTGATCGAGTCAACTGCCGACTGAGAAGTGAGACCTGCTCAACGGAGCACGGAGGGACCGAGGAAGGGGAAAAGAGTGGGGGGTAGGAGACAAAAGGAGAACATATAAGTATTGCCAATGTTATAAAGAAAAAATGATCTCTTGCTGAGCTGGTTTTCAAAGAGTTGACAACAGATGATACTAGCGCAGCATGGTGAGTAAAGAAGTAGACGTAGTCCTCTTGCTCATGGAGATAATAGCTGGCGATGGCAGTAAAATCTGGTAGCCAGATGGATATGGAATTCCTCTTGCGCGAGGAAGAGTTGAAGAGCTTCAGAGATTCGTTGCTATATGACGCTAGGTGGGTCATAGAATATATATCTAGAACAGACTCATAAAATATATAAGCGACCTGAACACCTAAGAGAAAATAGATCACTGTTGGTGTTTGACAAAGAGGAAGGAAAGAACATGCAAAAGCATTCAAAATCTTAATCTCTCGTACCGTGTATTCCAAGAATGCACCAAGTGCCATGTTAGGTAAATTTCATTAGAAAGTTATCTATTGCAATGGGTACCATGTTTCGACTTCCGGAAAATTTCGACATATCTTCGCGTTTCACATCCCCCAGACCCCAAACCCACCGTCAATTCAAAAGTTTATATATAATTTATGTATATATGTATCTATCTATCTATCTATCTATCTATATATATCAGTTTCTTGTGGACACGATAACTGCCGTAATTTTGCACCAATCACTTTGAATTTTTTACATAATATGTATCCCTATAAAATCTCGGTCGAGTTCGTTAATGGGCAAAATTGGTCGAAGGGGGTGAAAAATGGGGGGCTTTTTTCGAAAAAGTGAAATTTCGCTATAACTCTCTTAATACGTGAAGTATCGAATCCATTCAAAGTTCATAATATGTGTCGGATAAGTGCCAAAAATTTATGTCAAATAAGTTTTTTGATAGCACCAACCATTGACCAAAGGGGTGGAAAAAAGTGGTTTTTTCGGGAAACATTAATCATATCTCTCTTAATAGGCACAATATCAAAACCGTACAAAATGGAAAATATTCCCCTAATAATTACCTAAAACTTTTGTCTGAAAGAATTTTTGATATGACCCACCATTACGCCAAGGGATGAGAAAAATAATTTCGGAATTTTAAAAAATATCAAGTGCCATCAGAGGTTACCATAACAACGCTTTTAAATTAATGAGGGATGATCTATCAGAGGTTGCCAAGACAACGCCATTGACGAGATCACGTTCATTTTTAGCCTACTCTTCACACTTTTCAAAAATGAGGATAAAGTAGACTTATGAAATATATCCGGGAAAATGTGTCTGTCCTTCTGTCTGTCTGGCTGTGTGTGTGTGTCCCCCCATATCAACTCCTAAACGGCTGCAGCAATCGAAACCAAATTTAGTATGAGTAAAGATGTATACCGGAATATCTCAGGCCCATATTTTAAAAAGATGCCAGTGCTACCAACTGCTAAAAAAAACACTAGAAATTTGAGCTCCATGTTGGATATCCTGGAAGGTATACATGGGAGCTATTCTAAAATTGGCACACATGTAGATAATATTATTTCAGTTTAATTTCCAGGTGGCCATACATGACAGTTGCCAAAATAATTTTAAGCCTTCTGATAAGTCCAATTTTTAAATGCATATAACTTCTACACTATCAATTGGATTTCAACCAAATTTTGTATGTAATATGTGCACATAAACAGATATGACTGAGTGTATTCTTAAGAGCCACCAGGGCTGCCAACTGTTAATAATTGCTCTCTATTTTGTATCCAAATATATCAGAAAGTATGCAAGCCGACAGCTTTAAACTATGCACACGTAAATTACCTGACATTTTACATTAATTTGGAGTAACTTATAATCAGTTCTACCAACATGATTCTAAGCCTGCTGATAGGACCAATTTTTAAATACATGTAACTTCTATACCAACAAATGGATTTCATCCAAAATTGGCACAAAAAGATATAATATTTCAGATTATTTCTGACCAGCACTCGCATGACATTGTTGCCAACATGCTTTTACGTGTACTAATAGATCCAATGTCTAAATCCATGTAACGTCCTTTGGACTTCAACCACATTTTTTATTCTGTACCTTAGGAGATGGAAGTAAGAATATATTCAGTCACCAGAGCTGCCAACTGTATTGCTCTATTAGGCTACATTATGCCTAGTATACCTTATTTCGAACTAATTAAGACATTTCGATATTACCCACTTAATTTCGTCATTATTCTAGATAGGTTCATGTACTGTAGATTAATCTATGGCATGAATCTTAATTTTAAGAAAAGTAGGCTCTTTAGTTCGTCACGGAACTTCTTGTTCCATCTGACTATGAGGGAAGCGGCTAACTGGTAGCATGCTGAACTTCTATGCCCAAGGTCGCTGGTTCAAAGCCGGCCAAAGTCGCCGGATTTTCTAAGAGCGCTAAAACTCCGTCAGCATGCTTTCCTTCGGAGGGGAAGTTACAACGTTCGTTGCAAGTTGCTGGTTGCGGTGGCATCTAGCAGCCAAGTTCACAGCTAGGTGTCGTTGACGTTAGTATTTGGTACAAAATTAGGTACTACTACTTAAAATTGACCGTCTGCAGTCCTTACCTGAATTACAGACTAATACAGTCATCACAAATAACCCTGTTTATCAGACAGATTCTACACTCACCCAATGTACACGGGGTTACATGACCACCTTGTCGCAGCCCCTAAACGGAGGAACCAACCAACATCTCTGCGGGAGATAAAATTTTGCGTGAAGAAGTAACAGACTGTTAGATAGTTACACATTAGTTCCAAACCTTGCATAAGGACAGTGTGATCACAAGTATAACAAGAAGTTCCGTGAAGAACTATACAGCCTACTTTTCATGCCAATGATTATTCTACAGTATATGAACCTTTCTAGAATAATGACGAAATTAAGTTGGTAATATCGAAATATCTAATTAGTTCAAAATATACCTGGTATAATGTAGCCTAATAGAGAACTACAGTTGGCAGCCCTGGTGACTGAATATATTATTAGTTCCACCTCTTAAGGTACAGAATACAAAATTTGGTTGAAGTCCAATGGACGTTACATGCAGTTAGACACTGGATCTATCAGCACGCGGAAAAGCATGTTGCCAACAATACCATGCGTGTGCTGGTCAGAAATAATCTGAAATATTATGATATCTTGTTGTGCCAATTTTGGATGAAATCCATTTGTTAGTATAGAAGTTACATGTATTTTAAAATTGGACATATCAGCAGGCATAGAATCATGTTGGCAGCACTGCCTTGTATTAATTACTCCATACTAATCTAGAATGTCAGGTGCTATACGTGTGCAAAGTATAGAGCTGTTGGCTTGCATACTTTCTGATATATTGATATTAGGGTAAAAAGAATATAGACAGCATTTATTAACAGTTGGCAGCCCTGATTGATCTTAACAATACTTATAGTCATATCTGTTATGGTACACATAGCACATACGAAATTTGGTTGAAATCCAACTGATAGTATAGAAGTTACATGTATTTAAAAATTGGTACTATCAGCAGGCTTATAATCATGTTGGTAGAACTGACGTATATAAGTTACTCCAAATTAATCTAAAATGTCAGAATATACGTGTGCATAGTTTAAAGCTGTTGGCTTGCATACTTTCTGATATATTGGTATTTGGATTTAAAAAAATAGAGAGAGCAAATATTAACAGTTGGCAGCCCTGGTGGCTCTTATGAATACGCTCAGTCATATCTGTTTATGTACAGATATTACATACAAAATTTGGTTGAAATCCAATTGATAGTGTAGAAGTTATATGCATTTAAACATTGGCCCTATCAGAAGGCTTAAAATTATTTTGGCAACACTGTCATGGTTGGCCTCCTGGAAATTAAACTGAAATAGTATTATCTACATGTGTGCCAATTTTGGAATAGCTGCCGTGCATACCTTGCAAGATATCCAACATGGAGCTGAAATTTCTAGTGCGTTTTTTCAGCAGTTGGTAGCACTGACATCATTTTCAAATATGGACGTGAGCTATTCCTGTGCACATCTTTACTCATACTAAATTTGGTTTTGATTGCTGCAGCCGTTTAGGAGTTGATAGGGGGAGACACACACACAGCCAGACAGACAGACAGAAGGACAGACAGACAGACAGACAGACAGACACACATTTTCCCGGATCGATCTCATAAGTCTACTTTTTCCTCATTTTTGCAAAATGTGAAAAGTAGGCTAAAAATGAACCCCAAAAGACAAGAAGGTTACCATCCCCATAAGACAGTAAAATGTTTATAATATGCATAGAAAGACGAAAAAGATGTTAACTAACCTCCAATTGTAAAATACTTTCTCGCAATAAATGAGGTCTGATCCTCCTACGAAAACCAGCATATTTTGCCTATTATAGCCTATCCCCTAGTTTGCCCGGTGAAATCTACCTCCGCCTTCCTGCCTGCCGAGAGGATTTTTTTTATATCGCCGCCATCTTGATGGAAACGTAATGGCGGCCACCCAAATATTCAAAGCTTGAATCAAATTACGACTAACCTAATCATCCGATCTCTACCAAATTTCGCAACAACATATATGCATATGGCGAGCGCCTCTTGACTAAACTACAAGGTCATCAGCCAAATAGTTTGCAGATGGCGGCCATGTATGTGAGCAAATCGATTACCCCTATCAATTCAAACACGGTGAAATCGAATTGAACGAAATTTGGTACAGAGGTAGCACTAGCAATGGGCACCTCAGTGTCATGTTCTATATCGCCGTCATCTTGACGAAAACGTAATGGTGGCCACCCGGATGTAAAATGTTTAAATCAAATTACGACCAACCTAATCATCGGATCTCTACCAAATTTTCCAACAAGATACCTTTATATGAGAAGCGTTCTTTGACCAAGCTACAAGGTCATCAGTCTAATAGTTTGCAGATAGCGGCCATGTATGTGTGCAAATCGATTCCCCATATCAATTCAAACACGGTGAAACCAAATTGAATGTTTTTTTTTACAGAGGTAGCACTAGCAAAGTCCCCTTATATCCATGTTTAATATCCGTATAGCACGTTGTATTTCAACAAGCCACTACAACCAACATTCAATTATACTCATTGAAAAGGACAAAGAGTTATAACAATACCCATGCATTTAGGAGAAGGTAGGCTATATATTCTTTGCTGAACATCTTGTTTATGTTTATGTACGCCTAAAATTCATGTTCGTGTGCTTGGAGCATCGTAAAATTAGGTATTGTAACCACGAGTCAATACACCAATCATTTAGAATATTCTTCAGCGTACTTCTCATAGAAGGGTGGGTATAATGAACAACTTTTCAAAATACATGCTAAAATAGGCGGGGGTTTTTTTTTCCCCTAGAACGACGACCAAAGCATATGTTGCGCTTCTCAATGTGTGACACAAAACTAGGGAGTCTGTAAAGGGTCTCCGAAAACCAGATTTTATGGCCCTTAAATTAACAGTGTCTGCGATATACCCAGAAAACTAACTTCGTTCTGATAAACTTATGAAGGAATGACAAGCCCCTAACCATTGCAACAGTAGCTCAAATGATAACGTCTGGTTATTAATACCGAAGACCGTTCGAAGAGCGGGTACTTCTGCTAGTAAGTGTATAAGTGAGAGAAAAGTTATGTTGGCAACTGCATGAATTCACTTCAAGTCTTACGTCGCGATGTCAAATTAACAACCGCGATTAAACACGTCATTAACTGACCATTGTCTCACAAATCAGGAAAAATCAGCAATTGTATCAAATATATCGCGTACAGCAATAGCTAAGCATTGGTCATCAAAAGTAAGTTAAGTTTATCATGTTTGTCAGTTTTGTTTACATCACAATTTAGTGGAAAAATCATATCAATTTATTTTTATAATTATTATTATCTTCTTCTTCTTCTTCTTTCTTCGATTCGGCCAACTAGGGACCACGTCAGTTCAACTGTCTCTTCTTCCGAGCTCTAACTACCGCCCAGTGTTCCCGCATTCGTCTTCGGTGTTGTTCTTTTCTCTCTTGGGACCAAGCCTTCCCTGTTTTCAGCTTCGGCTTTTCCTGGAGACCTTTGTGCGTACGTAGTTTTTCCTGAAGTGGAACACGCTCCTGGATATCTTTAGGGGAAATTTCCATTTCACGTAGATCTTTCTCAACTTCCGTAAACCATGCCCCTTTGGTTTTCTTATCTTGGAAGTACGTCAATATCCGTTTTGATATCCTGCCTGGGCTCATTCGTGTCACGTGGCTATAAAAGGCAATCCTTCTTTTTCGAATCGTGTCACTGATCTTCTCCACGTGCTTGTACAATTCGTGGTTGTGACGCCTTCTGTACTCGCTGTTTTCTTTGATGGGACCCAGGATTTTCCTCAAAATCGTCCTTTCTTGAGCCTCTAGTTTTTCCATCAGACCTTTCTTGTTCATTATTAGGGTCTCAGCCGCATAAAGAGCCTCTGGTCGAATAACAATGCAGTAATGTCTAATTTTGGCGTTTAAGGATATCGATCTCTTATTGTAGATGTCTTTAGTCAGGTTGTATGCCATTTCCATTTTATTAATGCGTGACATGAAGGCTTCCTTCTCTGATAGGTTAGGCTCTATCCATTCACCGAGGTATTTAAACTTTTCTGCCTTCTGAACTTTTCCTTATCATTATTATTATTAAAATTATTATTATTATTATTATTATTATTATTATTATTATTATTATCATCATTTTATTCCTATCAGTGTCTCTGTAACGTTTAGTGACCAATAAATTCGTATGGGTAATCATAAGTGCCTGTAACCATCTAACATCACCTTCAACATAACGTGAAACTCTGTTCCCAACCTTCAATACGCACTCTTTTGTGCTCAACAATAACACGTAACCCGTCGATCATTGGCTTAGCTGACAAGACAAAAATCGTGCATGTCACTAGCAAAATCTCTACCAAAAAGCGTACCTCGCAACTACGGGTAATTACTTTCTACCAGCGTAGTGCTCATCCAATAACATTACAATATTGTGGTCATCCAAATTATACAGCAGTCCCTGCATATGGACTAAAATTCAGTAAGCTGTGCATCCAGCTGTTCAATCAGAATATAATCACAAGATACTCAACAATAACACACAACCCGTCGATCATTGGCTTAGCTGATAAGACAAAAATCGTGCATGTCACTAGCAAAATCTCTACCAAAAAGCGTACCTCGCAACTATGGGTAATTACTTCCTGCCAGCGTAGTGCCCATCCAATAACATTACAATATTGTGGTCATCTAAATTATACAGCAGTCCCTGCATATGGTCTAAAATTCAGTAAGCTGTGCATCCAGCTGTTCAATCAGAATATAATCACAAGATACTAACAAGCTCTCGGCTGACTATAGTTGTACCTTTAATCTGTGTATAATACACTCTAAATATGCTAGGCTCTCATTTACGGGGACCATGAATATTGTAGTGTGGCCCCTCTCCTCAAACCAACGACAGCTTGCTTGGCTCAAGTCTTAAATCTGTTCATTTTATTAGCAGTCGTCTCAGTCAATTCAATAAAATAGAAACAAAAGAATGCTACACTCATGAATGTTACATAACAGAAACAGGTTCTCCACTGCCTGCCTGCCTGCCTGCCTGCGGTATCACTCCACTGCCTCCTAAACTTTCATATTCAGCGTGCTAAAACGCTCGTAATAAATAAAGGAATTCTTTTCAAAGGCTTGACCTTCGAAAACATGTGTTCGGCTTGGCGACACAATAACCAATGAAATGTGGTTCTAACTGTAGTTCACATTTTATACAACGTAACTTGGCTTGACTATATGCATTGTTTCATGGTCCCAAAAACGTACAAATAACTGTGGCAAGAGCTTTCACTCCAGGCTTCTTGCAAATGATACGACGTATTACCAATGGCTAATACTAAACTAAAACATAAAGCCTGCCTAAAGCATGTGCGTGAGTAAGGTCTATAAAACTAAGATCCTCCCGCGTGTCTAACCGTACAGAAAAAGAAGTTGTGTAGTCTCACTTACATACAGTAGCTTCCATTTCGAGTGCTGCGTTCATTTCTTGCCTGTGGTTATTTTGGCAAGTTCTATGGCTTGGGTTGAATGCCATCCCATCATACTTCCATAAGCGAGTGCTATCCTCCGCTTTCCCCCAGCCATATTGGTATCTACTCCATAAAGACTCCCATGGCAAACTGGTTAATCATTTCCACGTGGAGTTGGGTTTAACTTCCAGTCGACATCATGGTAGGATAATTGGCGTGTTCACTGAAGTTAAATGTATCGTGGTTTCCCTCAAGCTCACTGGTAGCGGTATTGAGCAAAAATGACCATAAATTCCGCTCGCAGGCTTTACAATCGTCACTTGTGTGACGTCAAACACACCAAAAACTGGAGTGTTAAGTACACACTTTATCGGTCCATATCCAAGTAATCCACTCATACAAAAATTATAATCACGTACAGTTTTTCGTTCAACGATTTAATAAACACTTCTTATTCAATTTTATGCAAATATTGTTCGTAATTCTGCAGTTTGCTAATACCTACGTGCGACCATGTGCTCCGCACTAAGTTCTGGGTTCACCTACACGATGACCCAATTCTACTTACCTGAAATGTCAGAAATATGACAAAATGACGTTTAATATTATATCAGTGTAACTCAGGCAATTATACTGCACTCTTCAACAACTTCTCACTTCGAGATGAGTTATCGCGTGGCTTCCACGCTTTGATAACCAGACAAACGAAAAACACGTCAGTTCACGACCATGCCTGATACAAGAGTATAATCATGTAGATGACGGCAGTTCTGACAGTGCCACCCTATTCAAGGGCGTGACCAATTATTTAGCGTTCTCATATCTGCGATGTTATACCTTTACTCTGCAATACATAAATAATTCGTAGAAATTTCCAGTCGTTCAAATAATGTAAAATATCCTTTAATAATTCCAGCCTTCAAGAAAACGTAAAACTATAAATTATCGGCGTGGCAACTTATTACAAATCAAATGAGGGCTACTTGAGAAGAGAAAATACAGCTTCTCGGAAGTCCTTGGTTTGTTCACGGAATCATGCAACCACATGAAACCATCGATGTCACAATCAAAGAGGTGATATCGGGCTCAGTATAAACTTCGAGGAAATACGGAAGAACATTTTGACAAATGAAATACTACGCCGATTAGAAACTTGGATTGGAATCAAGTGAAATTTTTGAATGTTATACGAAAGATACTTTGCTAATTTTGAAATGATACTCAATTTTGAATAACTTTTGAAATAATAGTTTGTTGGTTTGGAATCATGTCAGTTTTCCATTTTTCTTTGATCCGAGATCATTGCTTAGCCTTTCTTGAGTTCATTCTTTTTCTAATGTTTTTTTATTGAATCTGATTAATATTTGGAATAATTTCCTTGGCGCAAGATTGAGAAATCTTCACGAGAGTCTGGCATATTTCGATTTTTGAATTGGAACTGTTTCGAATCTTAATAAGAATAATAATGATAGTGTGATGGACACAACATTTTTGGTAATTACATTTCTTTTACGAAATGATTATGAATATTGCAGGGAAGTTTTTCAAGTGATGTTAAACATTAATAATGACCATGAATATAATGATAAATGATGATTCATAATAAAAAATTTGAGTTTGAAGAATTTTGATGGGGTTAAAAGTTTTGAAAACACAGTTATATTAAGCAAGTGGTGTATTGAAATTGGTCAATTCATGGTTAAATGTAACCATATTGGAGTAACGTAATATCAATGGATATTTTAAGAGTAGTGGAGTTTTGAGTAAAGTAATCTCGAATACAAAGAGAAGGATAAGGTTGATGATGAATTTATTGTAATAATGCGAACTTATTGACAGTCACCTGGGTACTTTTGGTGTGGATTTTTAATCGTGATGAAGCACGATAAATAATGTAATGAAACTTATGTTTGAAATACTACCCACAATGAATTTTAAGAACGGATATTGAAAATGATGGAGTTAATTGTTAAATTTAGATCATGTTCAAGTTATTAATGCATAGCACAGATTGAAGCTTATAATGATAATGAAGGAAGAATGTTCTTGTAAATGTACTCACCAATTTGATAATTACATTTTATTAACTTGATTGTTTGTCAAATTAGACATGATTTGACGGAAAGAATATAATATCAGATGGAATTGAATTCAATTAGAAGACATGAATCATGACTAGTTTAAAACATGATTAAGGTTGTAAATAAATGTACATAATTCTTTTGAGTGTAAGCTACGTGTATGAAATATGCAAATATTATGCTCAATAAGGACATATTATAAATTCTGTGGTTGAATCAAATACGATAGATGCAAATACGCATCAGTATTGATATTTCGAAGACATGATTGATACATTTTCTTTTTGCATATTGCATATCGTCACGTTATTCTACATTTGTCTTCGGTAAATAAATGATTATTTTATTTTAAATTTTATCCTGAACTGGTGATGTACATTAATACGAGGATGTGTTAGGTGGACCAGTGTTTGACGTTTTCCCAATGTAACACTTCATGCACGAGATCTTTCGTAGATTCTTGAGTTCTACTTTGAGCTAGTTTATTTTTTGTGCTTATCCACTGGTGTTTTCTTAACGCATTATTTTATTTCGTGTGTCCCTATCCCTGTTTGATTCATTTTGGTAGAATTTTGGGGGGTTCTCTAGCCGAGTACTTCCTGGTTTTACGATCCAGCAGTGTTCGGATTTCAGTAGGTACTGACCATGACTATACGGGTACAGTACCATCCCGGCATTTGCCCGGAGACGAAGTGGGAAACCACGGAAAACCACTTTGAGGATGGCTGAGGTGAGAATCGAACCCCCTCTACTCAAGTGGACCACATAATATAATATACTATATAATTATACTATATACAGTATATATATACCATCTTCATCATCATCATCACCGTCCTAACAAGCTCCTTCGTTGTTCAAAAACAAATTACGCACTATGTCACCTTCGGAGGGGAAGTAAAGCCGGCGGTCCCATGTCATAGATTTATGGCATGTAAAAGATCATTTCACAGACTAAACTTGTGTAAAGCAAAATTGTTAGGTTAGATTTCGTCAGAACGCTCTATCAAAGTTCCAACGTTCACCACTAGGTATCATTGATATCTGGTGGCGAAAGTTGGAACTACTTGAAATTGAACGGAACTTGTAGCTCACCCTTTAGGGTGTCCGCTGGAAGTAGCTACAGACTCAGGCGAGCCGAACATGTCGTCCGACACTCCCGGCACTAAAAGCCATACGATAAATAAATAAATAAATAAATAAATAAATAAATAATAAATAACCATGTCTTCAAGCAATTCTTGCACTCTCTGTATATATGTGGCACAGTCTCCCTACATGATGATTACTATACTTCGGAAGATCATTTACTATATATCATGACAATAAAATATTATTATTGGTATTACTATCATCATCACAAGAAGAGGTAGAAAATAGATAGATACAGCTGAAGGTGAAAACTCCAGGTTCAAGATATTTTTGACTGTTCAAGAAGATCGGCGGGGAGGGGGAGGCGAAGAAAAGGAAGGCCTATGAAAGGCAGGAAAATACGAGACTCTTCTAAGCGCAGATTCCCAATATCGTCGAAGTCGGAAGAGAAAAAGGATTAAAAAGCATTGTACGATAGAAAAAATACTTCTAATACTGCCGAGAATCAAACCCCGGTACTTTAGGTCAGAAAGCACGCACGTTGTATGTTGGAGACAAGTTTCGCCCTAAAACTTTCCCATACGGGAGAACGCGAATCAGGCAAACGCCTAACCAAAATAGTTACTGTGGGGAAGCAATTAAACTGAAGGCGGTGCAGGATAGTGGGCACTGAAAACACAGCACCAGAAACCAACAGATTAGGTAACAAGGTTTTATTGCTATGTAGCAACAATGGAAAACAAATGTCTTAATTAACATCTTTGTGACCAATTACACATAAATGATTAAATAGTGATGACTAGAAATAGAGAAATGTTACGGGCTTGATTCATGAACCCTTTAAAATTTTTTGTTACATTGAGTTTATTTGATGAGAAGATGCTCTCATGTAAAATTATTATTTATGTATAAACTTGACGATGTGCTGAGATTAAAAGTTTATAAAACTGATGACTTATCTTTGAAATGCTGGTGGAGTCAGCTCCATAAAATATCCTGGCTGGTTGAGTGACGTAGAGTACGTGTCCTTTGGAAAGGAGGCGTCCGTGGCCTCAGAGGAAGCATGCCATGAGAAGCAGATTCCAATCTGCCATTCTTCTTCTCAGAGAGGCATGACACCTTTAGTGTCTGGGCGGATGTATTTTGTTCGCATGCAGTCCAGGAGACGGCCGTGACTTCAAGTGCCTGGACGAGCGATCCAACTCTGACAGCTGCCTCATGAAGATGTTTCCCAATGCACAGCAGACCTGGTGAAGCGGCGAAATGGCCCAGCGGCTATGAATGAAGCGTTGAGCGGAGTTGCCTCCCTTGTGACATGACGTGGCACTTGTGTAGCGTTGCGCCGAGAAGAAGAGTGCGAAGATTTTCTGTTCAGAAGTGCGATCAGAGAAGTGATCCAAAGTGAAGTAAGGTGTTGATCTGAATGCAGCGTTGATCTGAAGTGATGGAGAACGCCAGCAAGTAGCGTCTTAAATAGTGGCCGAAGAACAATCTCGAACCTGGAGATCGGCCGACCAGAAAGAGTCTTGCCATTGGCCAAACGAAGGTCACGGTGACGTAACTCGACACTGACACTCAACAGGCTGCAGAGCAAGCCAGTAGATACCCTGTGTGTCGGGAGTATGGAAGCTTGAGAGAGCGAGCGACTGTAACACTCAAGGTGAGAACTTTAGAAAACTGAAGCTTATAAATAAATCACTAAATTAATTATGATACAATAAAGTATTTAACATATAAACTTGTTTTGAAATTTTTCAGGACAAGAAAAAGCGAACTGTAAAACAGGGCTGTCGCGAAGTATACACATACACAAACGTATACTGTCACAAAAGTGACCACCTGTTGAGCTACTGAGACGCTTGATGTAGCATTTGAGTAGAAAGTGGTATAATTATTAACAAGTAGTTCCGTGAAGAACTACAGTATACAGCCTATTTTCATATATCCTATTTATGTTCATTCCCTCTAACAGCATACAAAATTTCAGTTTGATTGCTGTAATAGATTCGTAGATACTGAGAACCATCTAAATATTTCGGAGGGTCGCCATGTTGGATTTTATATATGTAGGACTTAGGGTTATGTACTATTACATGAAGATTATTGTGCAGGTGCAGTATTCAAACTGCAATCGCATGATTATGACACAAGATATGAAAATCAGATTTTAAAATTTCGCACAACTGTCACCTTGTGGTTATGAAAGCAATTGAACAAAATTAGATGCCAGTGCATTGCAATGTGTTCAAACATTTGCTGTACCAAGTTGCATTGCCTTTGGATGGTTAAATCGCGAGAAAATGCTATTTTAAAATATAAATTCCGCTTGGCTGCCATGTCCGTTTTGTAGTTTACAGGTTTCTGAAAGTCTCGTATGTGAACTTCTAGTAGTGCCCTTTATCACCGTACTATCGTGATATCAATAATAGTTTCGGAAATATAGAATGCCGGTGAAATATTGGATGTTGGATTGGCGAGACGTAATAAAATTTGAAGGACACTCGGTAGCAGCGATTGAAACATGGAGGAGAGTTCTCCTGTACTATCGTCGGAGGGATAGTGGTTGTTATGCGCTATACCTTACCGGGTCTCATTGAAATCGCTCCAGCCGTTTATAAGTTATTAGGAGGGGGGGGGGGGCACACACGGACAAAAGGTGATCCCATAAGCCTTTTTTTTTTTTCATAAAATGAAAATAGGCTAAAAATGATTTCGTTCTCTTCACACGAAAACTCACTACTGACACGCTTATATTGCAATTTGTATTATTGAAAATATATTAATTGTATTAATGCAGCCAATAGCCATGTACTTTTCTTTTCAGGACGGGTCAGGGAAGGGATATTGGAAGGAAATCGGCCGTGGACCTATTGAAAGGAACCGTCCCGCCTAGGTGTATGATAGAGAGCAACCCACATGCCCTGCAAGCTGTGATATTCCACTGTTAGGCTAGCTACATAGTTCTGTGAAAAGAAGAAATTCAATAGCCGATTGCACTCGGAAGTAGCGATTGAAACATGGAGGAGAGTTCTCCTGTACTATCGTCGGAGGGATAGTGGTTGTTATGCGCTATACCGACTGATTTGCATGAACTGTTCATGATTTCTTTTTTCTTTTTCGTAGTCAGTTTACCCTCCAGGTAGGCTTTTCCCACGGACTCAATGAGGGTTCGCACCTTTACCGCCTCTACGGGCAGTGTCCTGGAGCTTGACTTAGGGGCTACGAAATTAGCTTCGTAGTGCCTCTAAAGCAAGTTGGTTTGAACATTTCTAGTGAAAGAAATAATTACCAGACTTTTGGGATGTCTTGTCCAATTTCGGATGGATGTGAGTGTAATTATATAGGCTTATTTTAAATTGACATTAGGAAGGTTACACTCAGATAAAGATCAGATCTTAGAAACCTGAGAGAGGTGTAGTAGGTAGACAGTTTCGAAAAACGACATATGATCTTGATGTTTATTTTATTTCACCGGTACATGGCGATTGCTAAGGTCATGTTAAAAATAAAGCTAACTTGTTTCAATTATTGTAAAGGTAGAATTTTCTTTGTGGTAGTATATTTAAAGTGAGTCACAGGAGAACGAACATTTTGCGTAAGTTTGTTTACCATAGGGTGTACTATAAGTTAATGCTAAGGTAATTTTAAGTTACTTTTAGACATTAAGGTGCTCAAAAATTATATGGAGGAAGACATTGCTCAGATGTAGTTATCTTGCTCTGTTATTGAATATGTCTCTACAGCAGTGCATAAAGGGTTATTGCAATGGCAACCGAGGATTAAGGAGAATGTTGGAGGAGATGCAGGAGAAGCTGCAGCAGAATTTGAAGGAGCAACTGCAGAGCAGTTTGAATGCTGTCGAAGGTAAGATAAAGGAGAATTTATCTGTGAATATGATAGATATGCAAGGTAAATTCCAGGAGGCGAAGCAGGGCCTAGAAAAACTGAAGCGTGAACGAAAGGAGGACCTTGACACAGTAATTGTTAAAGTTGTTGATTCTATTACAGATAAAGTTGCAGAAAGTGTCAAAGAGAGTTTCAAAGTTGAAATTCAAGGAGTTCAGACTTCTTTAGAGGGTTAAAAAACTAGTGCCTCTAAAATGGTTGTAAATGTAACGCGTTTACAGGCCAGTTCAAATCAGATACAGGATGATGTAAGTGGTGTACAGACAGATGTCGGTAATGTCCAAAGTAAAGTAGATACAGTCCAAGTAGATGTATCCAATGTCCAAAGTAAAGTAGATACAGTCCAAGTAGGTGTATCCACAGTCCAATCCAAAGTAGACTCAGTACAAGCAGATGTGTCTAATGTACAGTCCGGCATTGGTAATGTTAGGTTAGAGGTGTCCACAGTCAAATCTAAGGTAGATTCAGTTCAAACTGATGTTGCGAAAGTACAGTCCGATGTCACTAATGTTCAGGTTGACAGTCAGATGTCACTGATGTACAGTCTGACATAGGAAAAATACAAACAGAAGTCAATACGGTATTTGTGGATGTAGCAAAAGTCCAAGTGGACATTAACAAAATTAGGCAAGAGGTGGAAGCTTCTAAAACATTGTGTACTCAGAATATACCTGCTTTAACGACACGTTTTGTAAACGATGCGTTAAAAACCACAGCTTCTCTGGCCGAATTAAAAGGTAATGTAGAAACTTTACGAACACAGGTTATTGATCACAATAGAATTCTTAAAGCGGATATTGAGGAAGACATAGCTGAAATGTTAAAGGCTAATGTAGTTGTCTGGAAAGATTATCATTATCATAATGACTATCATTATTCTTTGATTAGTTTCATTCGACATAATTAACATTGTCGATATGATGAACTAAATTATCATGCACCAGAGACATATTCGATAACAGAAGTTAAGTTACAACGATGGAGCTTCGTTAGACAACGTATTCTTGGATACAGACGTAGTGTACGGTCCATCTTGTACATTTTCGTCAGTCTACGAACATTAATGTAACATCAATTAGCAATAGAAATAATTCATTCACCATCTACATGAATATTTCTATAATTATTCAATGATGAGGCTGATATATTTGCGACGGAGAATGAAGACTCTACAGAAGATATTTGTAAAGATGCTAGGGTATCCCAGCAACAACAGAAGAATTTGCCAGAAGGATGTCGTTCGAGCCCAGGCGAAGGTTGGTGAATTCCGGAGAGGGAACGTTTTCCTATCTCTGAGGTCGCAGATGCGAGTTTCGAATGGAGATCCATCTCAGTATCTTGGACTGAGGAAACATCTTAAGTATTGTGTAAATACTTACCCAGATCTTCAAGATATCGTCCAAATAAGGTAGCAGTGTCTCTTATTTTTAGTATAGAGCTTGATTAGTGACATTCTGAGCCGACGTTCTTACTCCATGTTTTCACATTTCATGTATTTCAGTGTTCTCGTGTATTTTACACTTCAGATGTATGCTAAGATTTTTATGCTTCAAGATTATTAGGAGATGATTGCCTTTCGTCTATTTCTCAATTTTATACTACGGATCAGTTGTTGAACTAGCATTAAAATTTTTGTTTGAGGAATCAGATTTCCTTATAGATGACGAGTCGTTTCGACTATCGAATTTTTAATAATTTTATTTAAACCAAGAATTCAGAAATTTGGTCATAGTTTCAAATTAAATTCGTTTAAATTTAATTTGAGCACTTTAATGTGACAACATCAAACTTCAAGAGCAGAAGAAACATCGAATGATTTTGTCATATCATTATTGTACATAAACTTTCGACGATCTAGGAAATACTAGTCGTTTCATAAGACCGAAGTCTTAAACCCTATAGGCATTCTTTGTGTAGATTGGAAAATCATTACGACGTTGACAAACCTTTTCATTATTTGTAAAGCTGAGAGCTTTGTTCATTTAATATGTTAGAGGAAATATCTTTGGATAGAAGATTATTCAAATCTTTGGCTAGGAATCCAAAGCTAGTTTATCCCGGTCAAGATTGAATTCTATTTGACACTATAAATAACATGTGTGTTATTTTACACTATTTGTGTATTATCACGTCATTATGTAGACCTGATATTACGACGACATGCAATTTACAGCTTGATAAGTGAGGTGAGACAGGAGTATTATTTTTATTACATGTATTTGCGACAGACGAGTTAACAGTTAATTATCTTTTGTGTAGTAAACTTTAGGAGGTCAATCACGACAGTCTAAGATCGTTTATTACGATTGGAAGTTTCGTTTGAAGAACTTAAGAATGTATAATAGTAGATCAGTAGTCATGTGAAACGATACTGAGTGTCATGCCGTAATTTGAGAAAAGTTCCTACAGAAGAAATGTTAATAACAATTAATCCGTTTTGGTTATTGTTTAACATAGTGGTTGATAATTGTTCATGCCATATATACTGTTATATGAGGATTTGCAGAGCTATGGAGAGCTCGTGCGAAGGAAGTTCCACATTTTAGGGGAAGTCAATGAAATTATTGTTCTTTGATAAGAGAGGCATGGATAATGATAAGAGTCATTGTATACTAGAAGTCCAGTTCGTGTGAAGTAAAGTTTTAGCTGTGTTGACGGGTTTTAGAGGAAAAGCAATTAGAGAACGATTGTCTACTCATGTCAATGATACCATTATTAAATTTTATTAAACCTGAAGTTATGTAATTACGTACAGTTAACCTTTGTCAGTCGACTGTATTAGATCGACAATGTAATGAAACCTATATAAGACGATGTGTGAGCGGTATATGAAAGCTAAAGAGTGTTAGAAAATGTTTATATTGTAACATGTGGTTACAATGTTATTTGAATCACTATTCTTTGGTGAGGAAGGAGGCCATGGGATATAGTTGCACATCTGTGTACAAAATATCTTTTTAATGATGTGGTATTATTTTTTCTTTATTCTTTGATGTTCTTTTTGATGAATGAGTATCTGTTGATAATATCTATGAAGATTATTGGTGCTTGTGCAGTTAGATTTGGATTATAAAAGTGGATTGCTTATAGATACAGGAAAAGATGTATAGTGATGATTATTAATGAATTAAATGAATACCTGTGTTCCTATGGTGAGGTGCAGGTTCCTTTATGTTTGAATTGATGGTGATCTGAGTAATGATCGGTTAATAGAGGAATGTCCATCACATATATCAGGTATATGTACTGACTGTTTGCCCTGTTGTTAAAATAAAATATCCCTTGTGAGTATAATAAACCACAACCCCGATAAGGAAAGAAGAAGTCAAGTTATATTATGACGCACCAACGAGGAGCTCGAATGGGAGATGAACCTTAGTGATTTCCAAATGAGCATGGAGCAGTTGACCAAGAGGAGTGGCATCATTGATAAGGGGAGTGAACGGATATGTGAGCGGATAGACTCAATGAAAGTACAAATGGAGAAAATATGTGAAGTATGTGATGCTGCAGTTGCTGAAATAGAAGAAAATGATAGAAAACTAAATGAAGAAGGGAACAGAAGCAAGAAAAGTATCAACAAGGTGGGGGCGCGAAGAAGAAATGTAAGACGGACAAGAGAGAGAACAAGTTCAAATGGAGGAGGATAAAACTGAGGACAAGGAAGAAGATGAGATAGAGGGCAAGGTAGAATGGAAAGGAGAAACAGATAAGGGAGAAGAAGAAATGAAAGACGGACAAGAGACAGAATAAGGTGAAGAAGAACAAGGTCAAATGGTGGAGGAGGATAAAACTGAGGACAAGAAAGAAGATGAGATAGAGGGCATGGTAGAAAAGAAAGGAGAGATGGATACCGGAGGAGGTGAGATGGAAGAAACTGAAGACGAGAAAGGAGAAGCAGATGAGATTGGTCATGAGGAGGACAGTAGCAGTCAGGAAAAAGAGGTTAAAAATAAGGGTAAAAGTGCAAGAGAAGGTCATGGAGAAGACATCATACTAGAAGAAAATCAGGTGAATAAGAAACAGTGGAGAACAAAGTGGAAGAAGAGAAATGAACTGTTTAGTAAGACAAGACAGACGAGGAAGAGGTGGAAAATGTGGAAAGGAAGATGAGAGAAGTGGTTGAGAATGAAGACAAAGAGGACCAGGATGATAGATAAAAAGATGAGTTGGAAATCAAAGAGAATGATTAGGAAGAAGATGAAATGTCAGGTTAAGGAAGATAAGAGAGTGAAGGATCAGAAAAAGAAGAAGAAGAAAATGAGGAAGGGAAGGAGACAGGAACGGTGGAGATGGAAAATGAGGAATGACATGGCGGGTGAAGAAAAAGACGAGATGGAAGGCGGAGGAGATGCAAAAGTTGCAAACGACGGCGCAGGAGGAGAGGCAGGATGAGAAAGGGGAGGACGAAGATGATGATGGTTCTTCAGATGACGATGGACGTGGAGAACTGGATGCCGAATAGGAAACGCTGAGTAAAGTGATGAATCTGGATATTGATAGAGATGATGATTCATGCAGTATGTTCCCAACTTGAATATGATATCGATTAATGCAGAATTGCCCCAAACCCCGTAATTTAGGAATATCGTGTTCTATTTCTTTTATATATATTTGAGCTAGTTATAATGTGGAAAAACATTGTAAATAACTAATTGAAAGTTGTATAGTAACTGAGAATCCAGAATCTCGAAAGTAACGTGTTAGCAACGTTAAATATTGTCTATTATTATGAACAAATTACTTATAAATATTTTTCGGAAATGATTTAATTATTTAAATAATTTTCTTTAATAGGATTTATTAATCGAATGTTTCCGCTCAGCGGAAAGCTGTACAGCGTTGCTGAGATGGAGCCCATCACTTCCGAGCGAGGCGCGCCATGGCGCTGGTGAACCATGCTTTATTTCCCCGAACAAATACAAACCAATATAAAATAAGTGAATTAATTTATGTATTTCACAGTCATACAGCGTAACATTTTGATATATAGGGATTATAAAGCGACCAAGAATTACATTTTCCAACCACCCCGAGCCGAGAAAAAGTTACCTTACAAAAATGATAACAACTCTGTTTCTTGGACATACAAAATTTTGGAATTAATAAACCAGTTATACAACATTCCAATGTATATTGTGTTAATATTTGGATTCGATCTGATGACGGGTTTTTGAGATAATAATTCTTAAATGGTTGAAACACGCTTAAAAACGGGTACTTTTTGTGTTCCAACTGCGATAAAAAAAAATATTAAAATATAAATTAAAAATTTCAAGCCTACAGGAACTAACGTAAAATAGAACGACGAAAATAATGTTGTTATTTGATTTTATGTAAGTCTATTGGTTACTTAACAAACAACCTTCAAACTCGAGTACACATAATATTTTGGTCGACAGTAGTCTTTTCCTCCTGATGAGAACCGCATTGATGCGTTGCTCTTTCCGCTTAAGTGGCGATTATCTTTGAAAGCATTCGCTTTTTACCTATGTCACTGAAAGCGACAGTTTTGTGCGAGAACAAGTCTCAGATTTACCCCAAGGACAGTGGACTCTTAATTTTGTTTCTGGACAAATTAATTACCATGTTTTAAATCAGAATTTAAGAGGCGATTCAGATTTCGTCTTCTACGGACTTAAAATATTTCGTTCTATAGTTGGAATTTAAAGTCTACACTGGAAGATATACATGACCTGGTCACAACATATTTCGTTTTTCCTTGAACGCCCATCGTGGCGACCAACGGACGAATACGGTGAAGTGGTGAACGATAAATTGTATTTTATTGACATTTAGAACTTCTAAAATTTATAGCGCTACTGTGGATCGAACCGGGTCCAACACGAATAACAATCCAACGCCTTACTGATTCAGCCAATGTGTCCACTAAGACAAAAGAAAATGAGGATGATGTGGCACTTCTCCCTTCTTCACATGAAAGACTGCCACTGGACGCCGTTATGTGGTTTAATTGGGGAAAAAATTGAAGAAGAAAAAACAGGTGTTTGGATGAGAGTATTAGATTAAATTAGCGGACCCGTGCGAGAACTCTCGCATAATGGGTTGTGCGCGCCCCATGTGTATTGACTACCCGCCTGGCTCTAGTGCTATGCGGGCTGTACGCGACACAGTTCAGCCAGGGGCTTTCATGGTTGTGTGCGCCCCATGTGTACGGACTATCCCCCTGTCCTAGTGCTATGCGTGCTGTATGCGACACAGTTCAGCCAGGGACTATCATGGTTGTACGCGCCCCATGTGTACGGACTATTCCCCACCCCCGTCCTAGTGCTATGCGTGCTGTATGCGGCACAGTTCTGCCAGGGGCTATCGTCTTGTTTATTTGTTTAAAAGCACATTATACACAAATAAATATATGTCTGTTGACTTATCAAGAAATGCGAGATTTTTCCTGTACTATTGAGACGATTTGGAAGATTTTGGTACAAACCACACCTTCCAACTCCCTCTGGTTTAGGAACTTGAGTTTTGTGAAACATACGGTACACCTTATTATCGTACTGTATTATATAACAAGGGTCGCCTCCGTAGCGTACCGGTCAGCATGGTTAGCTGCCGCCCCGAAGGTCCTGGGTTCGATTCCCGGCTCTGCCACGAAATTTGAAAAGTGTTATGAGGACTGGAACGGGGTCTACTCAGCCTCGGGTGGTCCAAATGAGTAGAGGCGGTTCGATTCCCACCTCGGCCATCCTCGAAGTGGTTTTCCGTGGTTTCCCACTTCGTCTTCGGGCAAATGCCGGGATGGTACTGTGACCGTTTTTGTATTTCCGATTATGGATGTCTGAGAGAGCGCTACATAGCGCGGTGGTATTTTGTGTACCAGAGCGGGCCGTGTTTACATATCTGATGTGACGTAACGCAGGGGCCTACGCCCTCTCTTGTCTTGTTCGGATCATGTGACTGTGGGTAGACTCGAGGTCGAGTGACGTCAGTAGGTGACGGAGGGGTGAGTTGTCTGGGGAGGTCGGTGAGAGAGAGTCTTGTTCTTGCTGTCTGTCTTACCAGAGCAGGACCGCAATGTGTGCGACGCTCGCTGAGTGTGATTCGTAAGTTGCTGTAGGCGGGATTTTGCTTCGCGTGAATTGGCGTGTCCACATTATAGCACAGTACGTGAAGTTCGTTATACGCACTCGAGTGGCTCTCTGTATGGTTAAAACCTTCTTTAAGTTTGTTTAAACTTTATTCTAGTTTCGATTGGGATCTACTGATATCCTATTCAGGCTTTTCGCCATGAAAAACAGGACTGGGTGAACTGTGGAAATTAAACACTGCTTGTTCTTTACCCACAGTCTAACATGCATTCTAAGCGGTCGACGATAGGAACAAGACTTTGGTGCTCACGATCCACGACAATGAACGCTTAAAATGTTATACAGGAGCACAGTGTAGTCGAGTGGAGTTCTGACATGGTGAAGTAATTGTGGAGTACATCTAGCCAGATATGTTTTTAGAGCATTTTATGAATACCTTCGCCATGAATTGTAACTCACTCAGAGTCATGGATGATACGAGCGTAAACCGCGGAAGCAATTTAAAGTTACTTCTATGCTATCATATCAAGATTGTCAATGAAGAATGATGTCTACAACATTCGTGTGGGAACTTCTAGATTATACCGGATCTGATGCATAGTTCCACCCGGGGTGTGGTCATAGGGAGACGTGAATCTGGGTTCGACGCCAGGATGTTGAGTCCCTATACTCAAGGACAGGATTCTTCTGGAAGCCGGATTCGGGATATTTTGTTCCGATTGACGCCCCTCCATCATCTGAAATTAAGGTATAGATCTGACAATCTTTGGTAGTAGTCGAGCATTTTCATTTGTTGTATCCAGTTGCCAATTAGTTTGTGTAATTAGTTTATTTGATGACGGGGTTTTAAGTCGGATAAATCATTGTCTTTCTTGACCCCAGATTTTTCTTTGGAGTTCGTTTGACGAACTAGTTTATCCATGTCTTGTTGGGATTTAGTATTTCTTTCTTGCTTCTGCGTCAGTTTTTCCGTTCGTCGTAACTTTCTGAAATTTTCAATCGTTGGGAAGACCGTCTTATAGGAAGAAGATTTGCGTTTTAGAATTATGATTATTTTATCAAATTTTTGCACTGTTATGGTCGTGTTACTGTAATTCCCTGCAAGGAAATTTTTCCTTCACATTTAAATCGTTTGACGTTATAATATACTTCAGCATCATGGTTTCGTGATGGGTTCCTGATTGACATTTACTCTAAAAGATTATTTGATTTCAAACTCAAGGATGTATGTTTAAATCTTGGTGGTTTTTTTCTTTTCTTCGAAATTGTATTTTTGCTAAGCCATTTAAGAATTTGGTCCTTGAAAAATACTGATATAAAAGATTTCTCTCGTTAATCAACTGTAATATTAATGTTATTAGTGACGTAAAATTGATTGTGAAATTTAGCTCGTGGACTATTGGAACCACGTGATATATTGTTAAGCTGGAGAAGGTTTTTTGGATCACTGTGAGTGATTATGATCGTGAAACTTATAAAATGAAGTCGATAGAAATACTGTGTGACTGACAAGTGGTGGTTGATGTGTAACTGAAGTTTGTGAAATGTTTCGTTGAAGTTTAATGGTGGTTCTTGTTGTACTTAATTTTCGTCTTGTTAGAATACGTCATCAAGTGACGTCTGTGACATTCTGTTTTCAAATCAATCGGAGATAGTATCTCTAGGATATTTACTGTGATTTCAGTTTAGGTCTACTTCAAATTTCATATCTATGAAATTTAATTAGACCTGTGGCGACTTTCGAGAGATCTCTTTAAGTATAGCCATTTCTCAGTAATCTTTTTCAAATTTTGCCTTTTCGTTTGACACGGTGCAAGCATATTTATACTTAACTGAGCTCCTTCTCTTGGCTCAACTGCGTCCTCAGTGGCGATTCCTTTTTGTACAATTTAACCAAATAAGATGGTGTAGTGATGGTGAGTGGTGCCATTGGACCTTGTTTCATTAAGAAACATTATATATGTATATACGTGTACATTATTGTATTATATTCAGGCGAGGGATTCTTTCAGTGCCATTTTTTTACTGAATAAATATTTTATTTTACAGCAGTTAAATCCGAGAGTCATAATTCATAATAACTACATAAATTGTGCCGGGAAGATCAATGTGTTTCCTTTCTTTTCTTAAATTTTCTCACTACTCTCTGAGATTAGTCGTATCTCGTTTGCGTCTCGTGTCACGTTTTGACCTGAGCTAGTTTTCCTTGTTCGCATTTTGGTTTGTCTCTGCACAATTTAGGTCTGTTGATATGCTCCTTTGTACTTCCTTCACCTGTTGGTGGGATCTGGGGGGTGTTTTCAGCCGGGCAGTTTCAGATCCTACGATCCAGTGTTCCTCGAGGGATTCAACAGGTCTTGGTAAGTTATAAAAGGGTACATCAGATTTGGAGCTAACGTTTTGGGCTTCGAATTGAGAAATCGTGTCTAGCGGGAGTGACATTTAGGTGTTGGGTTCGATTCTGTTGAACAGCACCATTTTCAGATACCTTCGCAACGATCAGTTATGAACACGTTGGAGGAGTATTCTGGACATAATGGCAAATCAATATTTAGGCATGAATGTTGGGATATCACTGTGATGAATGAAGCAATTACCAGCGTACTCGATCTAAATAATTTGTGTAGTATTGCAGCCATTATTGAAAATGTTGATGTTAGGTAATGCCACATGCTGTATTAAATTCACTAGCGACTTGTGACAGAGTAATGGAGGTATGCACAGGAATCTTTATTCACGTGTCCAGTCGAGTTAAACACTAAATGAGGTCCATGTTGGAACTTCATTTAAGTGGGTTTTTTTGGACCGGCTTACGATCATTTTTGCATCGTAGTAATGGTAAATTCTTTAATTTCAAACTAGATCATTTATTACTGGGGCCATTCCTGGGATTATTATGAGTTGTGGCGATCGTCTGGGATTTCTGGATATTTTTGGAACATGCTTCGATAGGGTTAATTAGATATAAGATAATTGAAGGTAAAGCTAAACGATTGATTATTTCAGGTATTGGCAATCTGGTTACTTCACAATGTCTATGTTCTGCTCTGTAATACTGTGTTCTTGTTATCTCTTTGTATTTCATATTTGTGTACAATGACATCACCGCCTGAGGTGATGACTGTGGCAGATGTCCACAATATGTTTAAATTCGTCCGTGATACTATAGACAACTTAAATCGGGATTTGGAAGGTATCAAAACGTTTAACAAATCCAGTTTTGATAAACTGCAGGAAAGAAATAAGGAACTCATTAAAGAGAGTGTAGCCAAAAGCATTAAGGGTGAATTAGATCTGATGTAAACTACCCTTAAAGGTGTTCAAGACAGTTCTAAACGAGTAGAATCGAAAGTAAATAATGTTTAGGCAAGTAATGATGAGATTCAGGATGACATTAAAAATATTCATTTAAACGTGAACAATGTTACTGTTGATGTGAGTCAGGTTAGATCGAACGTGGCTAAAATGCAATCCACAGTAGAAAATGTACAAACCTCAGTGGATTCTGTACAACTCGAGGTAGTTAATGTACAATTAAAAGTTGACACTGTGCAATTGGACGTGGGAAATGTGCAACTCAAAGTAGATAATGTTAAGTCTGACATGGGTCAGGTTAAATCTAACATGGCTCGAATGCAATCCACAGTAGACAATGTACAGTCTGATATGGGTCAGGTTAAATCTAACACGGCTCAAATGCAATCCACAGTAGACCATGTACAGTCTGACATGGGTCAGGTTAAATCGAACATGGCTCAAATGCAATCTACCGTAGATAACGTACAATCTGACATGGGTCAGGTACAATCTACAGTAGATAGGGTAAAGTCCGATGTTAATAATATGCAGATAATGGTAGATACTGTACAATTTAAGGTGGACAATGTACAAGCCAGATTAGTTGATTTAGACAAAGACAATCAACAATTTCAAGTAGAGATGAGGTCAGAACTTGATGCCAATAAAAAGGAGCAAAAAGAGAATTTGGATGCTGTCCAAACTCAATTTACTAGCGAGTCCATTAAAACTCAGGAATCCTTTGTTCTGCTAAGAAAAGACATGTTGTCTTTACAAACGCAGGTAAAGGACCATACAACACTTCTTAGAGCAGACATTGAAATTGATGTAAAGGCTATAATGGATGAAAATTTTGGTGTACTTAGGCAGGAAATTGTTAAAATTAATCAAGAGTGTGTAGCAGGTGTCAAAGCCGAATTGGATTTGAAACTTGATAACGTTGAAATTAGGTTGAATAAGGATATTGCTGATGTTCGAGAAGAATTTAATAAGAGAATAGATGTCAATCAGGATTCCCAAATCACACGTATCAATGAATGTAGGACTCTTTTAGAGGATAGGATTAAAAAGATTGAAACCAAGGGGGAACAGGACAAAATTGAGTTTATAGGGGAAAGAGAAAGCAAAACGTCCGAATTAAATGATGTTAGAGAAAAACTTGAAAAGTTTAATTTAGCTGAACATATTGACGTAGAGGCTTTAAAGAAAGAATTAAAAGTTAAATGGCAGGAGGATATTAACCGGTTTAGGCTCGAACTTTCGATTAAGGATGGTCATGATTTATATACTTCGGGTCACACAAACTTCCAGGAAGCGACTAGATCGAATGGAGCGGAACAGTTGCAAGTGGAACAATCTCGCCAAAATCTATATCCAACCATTACAAATTTGCAATCAACTGGGGAAATAGATGGAAATACTCCATCAGGATTGCAAGTGGGACAATCTCGTCGATATCAGTACAAGATTCCGACAGGCAATCAAACTGCAGGGGAAGCCAGAGGCAATACATCGTCAAATGGATCACGAAATATCACGATAATTCGCAATTTTGATGAAAAACCTAAAAAATTTAGCAACCTTGATGAGATGACCCCAATTTAGTTCGTGAGAAGTATTCGGGATTATTTTGTGGAAAATCATATTGCTCCAGAGAGAGAATTACGTATTGTGGAACGTTATTTATCGGATGGCCCTCTTTTATGGTTCAAAGCATTCCGTTACACGTTCGAAGATTTTGAGAGTTTCGAGGAGGCCTTTATTAAGAGATTTTGGTCAGTGGAGGTTCAGGGGAATATTCGTTCAGAGATTTACTACAAAAAGTATTCTAATAGTGGACCAACGAGCTACGCTGAGTACTGCGCGATGCAGCTTTCTAAACTCAGATTGTTGCAGCCCCCTCTTACGCAAGGAGAATTGATTGAAGCCATATCCCGTCAATTGCCGGTGGAAGTCCGTAGATACCTCATTTCATCAGGTGTGTCTGATTTGGTGCACATGGAGGACCTTTTGCGTAAATTGGATTACACTAGTACAAGTGCGACTCCTGTTGTAAATAAGAACATCCGTCAGGAACCTAGGACAGTGCATGCAGTCGTCATGGATATTACGCAGCAAACTGATCGAGTATATGGGCAGGAAAATCAGAAAACAGGACCCATTAGGAATTACTATCACAGGGACAGAAGATATAACAATCAGTATCGAGTATACCAGGATAGACCTTGGCAAAATCGTCGATACGACAATAGGAATGATGGACGTAGGGAATATGGACGGCCTAGATATAATTATTCTAGGGATGCTCCATATCGTTCAGAGAATAGGCCGCAACAAGGATATAGGTCGTATAAAAACTACCGTGACGAAGAATTCGCTCGCGGAAGAAGGGATAATAATCAGCCTAGAAATGGGCGGGATCAGTCTCGTGAACAAACACGAGGAGGTGAGCGCGAAAAGAGAAAGGAATTAGGCGCAGATTCTCAAGTGAGAACGAGTCAACAGGGGACGAATCAAGAGGGAGCCCCTAAAGAAAAAAACTCCAATTTCCAAATGACCTTGCACGCCATGAACACTTCACATCCTTACACCATCACTATTAACGAGATTTTTGAAGCTACGGATGAGGACCTTCTTTATGAAGATATTGTTAGATCAAAAGGGGGACCAGCGGAACTGCCGATTATAGATATTTGTATTGGCAGCCAACAGTGTAAAGCTTTGATGGTTAATGTGGCTATGCTCTCAATTATATGAGAGGATTGTTTCCTACGTTTGGAGAAGGAAAACCAATATATTGTTCTTCCTGCTTCATCCGTCAAGATCAAGGGCATATTTAGGATAAGACTATGAAATACAAGGTCCAGGTCCTGATGAATTTCTGTATTAATTCCAGGCCCTATGAACACGTTTTCATTGTTGTGAAAAACATAAATTTCGATTTGATAATGGGAATTGATTTTATAACTAAAGCAAAGGCCGTGATTGATATGAATCAACGTGTCATTAAATTCAATGAAGAGGCAACGGAATATGTAGCTACAGAAGAAACAGAGACGGTGGAAAACCCAGAAAATATTATTAGGCACGAGCTGCTTGATAATGTTATAAATGAAATCGAGCAATAAGGGGAGCAGTTTGCCCATAAAGCCGTGGGATTTGGAGACGTTAGGGAGGAATTCGAAGGCCTGATTTCCGAATATAAAGATATCTTCGACGACAAACCGGGACTGATTAAAGATTTTCAATATCAGATCCGTTTAACTGATACAACCCCTTATCAGACTAAATTGTACCCCATTCCTCCGTGGCTCAGGCGGCAGCACACCGGCCTCTCACTGCTGGGCCCGTGGTTCAAATCCCGGTCACTCCATGTGAGATCTGTGCTGGACAGAACGGAGGCAGACAGGTTTTTCTCCGGGTACTCCGGTTTTCCCTGTCACAATTTCATTCCAGCAACACTCTCCACTATCATTTCATTTCATCTGTCATTCATTTAATCATTGCCCCAGAGGAGTGCGTCAGGCTGCGGCAGCCGGCACAGTTCATATCCTCACCGCTAGATTGGGGGCTTCATTCATTCCATTCCTGACCCGGTCGGAGACTGGAAGCAGGCTGTGGATTTTCATTTTCATTTCCTGAAAAATACCATGATGAGGTAAAACAGATTATTCTGAAAATGGAGAAGGAAGGTATAATAAGGAAACAAGCGTCCTCGTATTTGAACCCAATTACGGTGGTAAAAAAAAAGCGAATGGTCAGTTGCGTTTGTGTCTGGATGCTCGTAGGATCAACTCCGTCATCATGTTAGAAATGGACCGACCTCCCAAAATTCGAGATCTGTTGAGAAAGTTCCAAGGGAAGTCTTGCTTCAGCGTTCTTGACCTAACGGCCTCGCTTTATCAAATTGAGCTGACTGAGGACTGTCGCCAGTACACGAGGTTTTTGTTTGATCAGACAACCTTCGTGTTCTGTCGTGTCCCTTTTGGCATGATCAATAGCGGTCCAGCTTTGATACGAGCTTTGGATAACAAGCTGTCAGAAGATGTGAAACAACATGTTATCTCGTATATCGATGATTTAATTATTTCTTCTACAAGTGTTCAGGAACACCTCATCCACCTTAGACGGCTTTTTGAGAACCTCAGAGACGTTAACATAAAGATCAATTACAATAAATGTCATTTTATGCAGGAGCGCATAAATTTTTTAGGACATACTATCGATCAGTCAGGATACCATCCCAATATGAAGAAAATTGATGCTATCGTTCAGTTTCCCAGGCCTCTCAGGATTCGTCAGCTTCGTGAGTTTCTGGGTATGTGTCAGTTTTTGAGTTGTCACTGCCCAGGATACTCAGAGACGATGGCTCCCCTGTACGATGTTTTGAAGAAAAATAACAGGTGGAAGTGGACGCCTGAGGTTGACCGCGCTTTTGAATGTGCAAAGAAAATGCTTAAAAACTGTGTAAAGCTGAAGTATCCTGATTTCAACAATACATTTTATATTGAGTCTGATGCATCTAGGATTGGCCTAAGTGCAGTTTTATACCAGAAAGATGTGAATGGACAGCGACGTTATATTGATTTCCACAGTCGAAAATTAAAAGAGCATGAGAAAAATTATTATACTACGGAGTTGGAGGCGCTGGCTTTCATTTCAGCTCTTAAGAAATGGAAGAAGTTATTAATAGGCCACCAGATTGTAATCATAACAGACCACAGAGCATTGCAATTCATGATGCAATCAGATCTGTCCAGCGACAGGTTAACGAGGTGGACATTGTTTATCCAACAATTCAATGCCACCATCGTTCACCAGCCTGGTAGAGATAACCTCTTGGCTGATGCGCTTTCAAGAAACCCTTCTACAAAGATCGAGATTAATACTGTACGGTTGGAGAGGGATGACGAAAAGACCCTGGAAAGGCTTGGCAAGATAGCCGTGTCACAGAAGCGACACACTCCAACACGGATCATGTACAGATTTTTGAAAGGCATCATGGATGACTCTGATCCAAGCTATGAGGAAGTTAGGAGACGCTCTGAAAAATATGTATTGTGTGGGGAAACCGTGTGCAAGTACTCAGATAAAGAGAACACGAGAATCAGGATTGTCGTACCTCCCAAACTAATTACTTCAGTGATCTGGCTGGCACATCACTGCATTGGTCACGGTGGTTTAGATAAGACGCTGAAAACTTTGCAGTAAGCTTTTATTTGGGAGAAGATGCGCGCATCTACTGCAAACATAATTAGATCGTGCCCAGAGTGCCAGAGGAGCAAGTATCCTTCCGCCTTATCTAAGGAAGAGCCCCGAGCTATTATTCCCTATAGACCCCGGGAGATAATGGCTTGTGATATTTATGGCCCGATCCCGAAGGGCGCGAGAGGTAATCAATTTCTTCCGGTTACCGTAGACGTATTTTCAAAATAAGTAACGCTGGATCCTATGCAGAAGGCGACAACGGCGCGGGTTTTGAGCAGACTAGAGAACAGTGTGTTTCCAAAAGTTAGGATACCAGAGACCCTATTATCCGACCACGGAACACAGTTCACGTCTCACGTTTTCAGGGAGGCTATGGTAAGACTGGGTATCAATCATATATTTTCTAGCATTAGGTATCCTGAGTCTAATTCGTCGGAACGCCTGATGCCAGAAATTTCAAAATATGCAAGAATCTATTGCCCGGAGGAACATGAGAGTTGGGTAAAATTCGTCCCTTTAATGGAAGTCTGCTTAAACTCGGCCGTTCGTGAGAGCATCGCGGACGTCCCTATGACTGTACATTTGAATAGAAAGCCAGAAAGACCTTGGAGCAACGTCTTTAATTATGTCCCAAAGGATCGTGAACTCTCTATAGAAGAGAGAATAGAGAATGCAAGAGAAAACTTAATGAATGCCGCTGAAAGACGTCTGAGAAGGACCCGAGGCGGACGTTACACGCCGCCGTTGAAGAAAAATGACCTTGTATTGATTAAGAAGCATACTAAAGCAGATGTCTCTCGTAAGATTTATACAAAGTTCTCATATCTTTATTTTGGCCCTATGAAAGTAGCGAAAGCCTATGGAAACAACTGCTATAAGATTGTTAGTTTAGATGGCAGTGAAGTTATAGGTCGCTATAATTCCAAGAACCTGAAGCGATTTTTCAAGAAGATCAAGTAAACGGATACAAAATACGTCCCAGTGTATTAAGAATATCTTGAATGATTTAAATAAAAGCTATTCTCGCTTTTATTTACTGTGTCGGGAGGAGGATGTGACCGTTTTTGTATTTCCGATTATGGATGTTTGAGAGAGCGCTACATAGCGCGGTGGTATTTTGTGTACCAGAGCGGGCCGTGTTTACATATCTGATGTGACGTAACGCAGGGGCCATCGCCCTCTCTTGTCTTGTTCGGATCATTTGACTGTGGGCAGACTCGAGGTCGAGTGACGTCAGTAGGTGACGGAGGGGTGAGTTGTCTGGGGAGGTCGGTGAGAGAGAGTCTTGCTCTTGCTGGCTGTCTTACCAGAGCAGGACCGCAATGTGTGCGACGCTCGCTGAGTGTGATTCGTAAGTTGCTGTAGGCGGGATTTTGCTTCGCGTGAATTGGCGTGTCCACATTATAGCACAGTACGTGAAGTTCGTTATACGCACTCGAGTGGCTCTCTGTATGGTTAAAACCTTCTTTAAGTTTGTTTAAACTGTATTCTTGTTTCGATTGGGATCTACTGATATCCTATTCAGGCTTTTCGCCATGAAAAACAGGACTGAGTGAACTGTGGAAATTAAACACTGCTTGATCTTTATCCACAGTCTAACATGCATTCTAAGCGGTCGACGATAGGAACAAGACTTTGGTGCTCACGATCCACGACAATGAACGCTTAAAATGTTATACAGGAGCACAGTGTAGTCGAGTGGAGTTCTGACATGGTGAAGTAATTGTGGAGTACATCTAGCCAGATATGTTTTTAGAGCATTATATGAATACCTTCGCCATGAATTGTAACTCACTCAGAGTCATGGATGAGACGAGCGTAAACCGCGGAAGCAATTTAAAGTTACTTCTATGCTATCATATCAAGATTGTCAATGAAGAATGATGTCTACAACATCCGTGTGGGAAGTTCTAGATTATACCGGATCTGATGCATAGTTCCACCCGGGGTGTGGTCATAGGGAGACGTGAATCTGGGTTCGACGCCAGGATGTTGAGTCCCTATACTCAAGGCCAGGATTCTTCTGGAAGCCGGATTCGGGATATTTTGTTCCGATTGACGCCCCTCCATCATCTGAAATTAAGGTATAGATCTGACAATCTTTGGTAGTAGTCGAGCATTTTCATTTGTTGTATCCAGTTGCCAATTAGTTTGTGTAATTAGTTTATTTGATGACGGGGTTTTAAGTCGGATAAATCATTGTCTTTCTTGACCCCAGATTTTTCTTTGGAGTTCGTTTGACGAACTAGTTTATCCATGTCTTGGGATTTAGTATTTCTTTCTTGCTTCTGCGTCAGTTTTTCCGTTCGTCGTAACTTTCTGAAATTTTCAATCGTTGGGAAGACCGTCTTATAGGAAGAAGATTTGCGTTTTAGTATTATGATTATTTTATCAAATTTTTGCACTGTTATGGTCGTGTTACTGTAATTCCCTGCAAGTGAATTTTTCCTTCACATTTAAATCGTTTGACGTTATAATATACTTCAGCATCATGTTTTCGTGATGGGTTCTTGATTGACATTTACTCCAAAAGATTATTTGATTTCGAACTCAAGGATGTATGTTTAAATCTTGGTGGGTTTTTTTCCTTCGAAATTGTATTTTTGCTAAGCCATTTAGGAATTTGATCCTTGAAAAATACTGATATAAAAGATTTCTCTCGTTAATCAACTGTAATATTAATGTTATTAGTGAAGTAAAATTGATTGTGAAATTGAGCTCGTGGACTATTGGAACCACGTGATATATTGTTAAGCTGGAGAAGGTTTTTTTGGATCACTGTGAGTGATTATGATCGTGAAACTTATAAAATGAAGTCGATAGAAATACTGTGTGACTGACAAGTGGTGGTTGATGTGTAACTGAAGTTTGTGAAATGTTTCGTTGAAGTTTAATGGTGGTTCTTGTTGTACTTAATTTTCGTCTTGTTAGAATACGTCATCAAGTGACGTCTGTGACATTCTGTTTTCAAATCAATCGGAGATAGTATCTCTAGGATATTTACTGTGATTTCAGTTTAGGTCTACTTCAAATTTCATATCTATGAAATTTAATTAGACCTGTGGCGACTTTCGAGAGATCTCTTTAAGTACAGCCATTTCTCAGTAATCTTTTTCAAATTCTGCATTTTCGTTTGACACGGTGCAAGCATATTTATACTTAACTGAGCTCCTTCTCTTGGCTCAACTGCGTCCTCAGTGGCGATTCCTTTTTGTACAATTTAACCAAATAAGATGGTGTAGTGATGGTGAGTGGTGCCATTGGTCCTTGTTTCATTAAGAAACATTATATATGTATATACGTGTACATTATTGTATTATATTCAGGCGAGGGATTCTTTCAGTGCCATTTTTTTACTGAATAAATATTTTATTTTACAGCAGTTAAATCCGAGAGTCATAATTCATAATAACTACATAAATTGTGCCGAGAAGATCAATGTGTTTCCTTTCTTTTCTTAAATTTTCTCACTACTCCCTGAGATTAGTCGTATCTCGTTTGCGTCTCGTGTCACGTTTTGACCTGAGATAGTTTTCCTTGTTCGCATTTTGGTTTGTCTCTGCACAATTTAGGTCTGTTGATATGCTCCTTTGTACTTCCTTCACCTGTTGGTGGGATCTGGGGGGTGTTTTCAGCCGGGCAGTTTCAGATCCTACAATCCAGTGTTCCTCGAGGGATTCAACAGGTCTTGGTAAGTTATAAAAGGGTACAGTACCTTATGTTAGGCCACGGCCGCCTCCTTCCCTCTTCCTAGCCTATCCATCCCAGTCTCCCATCCCTTCCCATCCCTCATGAGGCCCCTGTTCGCTTTGCAGGTGAGGCCGCGTGGGCGAAGTGCTGATCCTATCTCCCCATCCCGACCAGATGTTCCAAGCTCCAGGACACTGCCCATAGAGGCGGTAGTGGTGAGTTCCCTCGCTGAGTCCGTGGGAACTACCAACCTAGAGGGTAAATTGACTAAATAAAAATAAAAATAAATTATATAATAAGACAAGATTAATAGCTGTATGCTGCACAGTTCTGCCAGGGGCTATCGTCTTGTTTAATAGAAATGATTTGTATTGCGTTCCCACATTCTACCAACCTGGAGCAGCTTCAGCCAATGTGAAGCAAGGCACTACGTAATAGCAAGGGTTGGGGGAGAGACTACCCGGAGGCTATCGGAGGTCACCGATTGAAAGCGCGCGAAACCAACCTCCGGAGACTACCTATCATCAGGGCTGGATTTACCAACAGGCCCCATAGGCCCCGGCCTAGGGGCGCACCATGCTGAGGGGCGCAAAATTAATCTGCTTTTTTTTTTTTTTGTCAGAAAATTTCCATAAAATGTTATAGACTACAATACACGTATTTCGTCTAATTATATGATTTAAATTAAACTTTCCAAACTTTTTGACACTTTTCCAATTTATATTGTGGCCATCATTTTCCAACAAACTTTTTGAAACAGCAGATTTTTCGACTTCAGCTTTAGAACAGGAATGTGTTATGATTTATTAGAAGAAAATTTAAGTCTTGAATATTTATGATGTAGTGTATATGTATATCTGAATATCTGTAAGTGTATAATGCGTCTTAACTGGTTTAAACTTATTTTAATATCTCGTTGGCCTGTTTATTTATAGTTTAATACACAAATTTAGAAACAGTTGATTCTCTCATTATTTTAATTTAGTTAATTGATTTTACTTCACGATACATTAAAATAAAATAAAAATTACCTTCACAAAGACCTTTCTGAGGTCTAAATTCTCCTTCCTTCACGATGGTATGAAGAGGGGTAGCAAAAACCCTCGGGCCCAGGAGCGCATAAATTCTAAATCCGGTAGAGCCGGGCAAATTTGCTCTATTTCCGGCCGGGATCGTAAGTTGCCGCATGGCCAGTATCGGCCCCCACCAAGCGCACTCAAGGCCAGGTCTCTCCGCTGAATGAGAATCGTAAGTCTCGATAATACCGATACTGAGTGGGAACCTTAAGTCTCGATAATACCGGAACTCCTTTTTTCTCTGTGTTATCGACATTATTTGTATTTAAAGGTAAAAGCAGATTCACTCAAACCGCTGTATATGTCACCCAAGCCGCTGCACGTGTAACGTCAAGGCCTTCTGTAATAACTCCGGAATGTAAACCACTATTATGAAAATTATTAATGCATATTGGAAGTGATTCATGTTCACGCAGTATATCGTCTATCATTTAGATTAATGAAGCTCTATCTTGAAGTGTTTTTGTTTTCTTGTTTGACTAATAAATGAATGACGGTTTTGGTTCAAGTAACTGCATGATTTTTAGCCTATTTTCATTTATGAAAAAATAGGCTTATGAGATCACCTTTTGTCCGTGTGTCTGTGTGTGCGTGTGTGTGTGTGTCCCCCCTAATAAAATCTAAACGCCTGGAGCGATTTCAATGAAACTTGGTGAGTTCAAAGCACTATTCCGGGCGACCCCGACGGTGCCCTTCAAATTTTGTTACGTCTCACCAATCCAACATGGCGGCTGTGCGAAATATTTAACCAGCATTCAATATCTCCGAAAATATTACCGATATCACCATGGAATTTTGTATGGAGATTAAGGGAACTACTAGAAGTTCGCTTATGTGACCTTTGAAAATCTGGTAACTAAAAAACCAACATGGCGGCCAAGCGAATTTGCGACTTTTAAATAAACGTTTCTCGCGTTTTAACCGACCGAACGCAATGAAACATAGTACAGTATATGTTTATATACATTGTAATGCACCGACATCTAACTTCGTTCAATTGTTTACATAACCTCAATATGGCGGCTGTGCGAAATATTTCACTGGCATTCTATATCTCTGAAACTATTACCGGTATCACCCTGAAATTGTGCACGAAGATAAACGGCACTACTGGAAGTTCATCTATGAGACCTTAAAAAACCGGTTAACTACAAAACGAGCATGGCAGCCAAGCAAATTTGAAAATTTTAAATAGACTTTTCTCGCGTTTTAATTATCCAAACGCAATGAAACTTGGTACAGCAAATGTTTATACACATTGTAATGCACTGGTATCTAATTTAGTTCAATTGTTTGCATAACCTCAAGATGGCGGCTGTGTGAATTTTTAAATTATGTTTTTGTTTCTTGTGTCGTAATCATGCGATCGAAGTGAAAGTACGAATAAAGAACCTACGCAATAATTTTCCTTTAAAGGTACATGACTCAATGGCCTATACATATAACAATCCATCATGGCGACCATCCGGAATATTTAGACGGTTCTCAATATCTACGAATCTACTACAGCAATCAAACTGTTTTTTTATGTTCATAGGGGATATGAACATAAGTTCACCTATAGAACTTTCAATAACCTGGTGATCACAGATCCTACACGGCGGCGACGCGAATTATACATATTCACATGGTCGTTTCTCGCAATTTAACAATCTAGGTGCAGTGAAACATCTTACAGTAAATCCTTATATAAATGTTAATCCACTGACATCTAATTTATTTCAATTGTTTCCATAACCACAAGATGGCAGCTGTGCGAAATTTTAAAATCTCATTTTTACTTCTTGTGTCCTAATCATGTGATTGAAAGTTGAGTACTATACGTACACAATAATCTTCATGTAACAGTACATAACTCTAAGCCCTACATATATAAAAGACCAACATGGCGACCATCCGAAATATTTAGACGGTTCTCAATATCTACGAATCTATTACAGCAATCAAACTGAAACTTAGTATGTTGATAGAGGCAATTAACATTAGTAGGATATATGAAAATAGGCTGTATAGTTCTTCACGGAACTACTTGTTTAATATTCAATAAGATGGCGTTTTGCATCAAACGCGCAGACATTAATTTAAAATTAATATAAACATTTGAAGCCTACTTGACGGGATATTCATGTATCGTATTCAACATCAAATATTTACCCGCCTTCTGTGGCATTGTACGTAATTCAAGGCCACTGCCACCTCCTTACCACTCCTACCCTCAGTTACAAATATAAACACACTATAGACACCATAATAACTCAGGTTATTAGACAAAGTTGACACACAAGAACAAAAAAAATGATCACGACGTTGTAGCCCCTAAAGTGAAATAAAACTGAAATAATTGACGTACGGTAGCGGAGAAGAGCTGAAAGAAAGTCTCACGTGTATGGCTCATGAATTATTAGCCCTACTGACTAGGAATTTGCTTTAAAGAATACTTTCTACCTACTCCTCCACCTTGTAACTGGTTGTTATTCGAGGCAACTATAGTGCCAAAATTAGCTACGATGGTGAAAATACACTTGCAAAATATTTCGCTTAAAATATTTAACTAATTTCATCTACTAAAACCTCTAATTTTGTGCTTGAAAGCAATACCACTTCGTGGCATGCGGTGTATTAATCATGTTAGTGCAAACACCTAAATGATTTGTCCATAAATGCCCAAGATATGACAGTTTCAGTGAGAATAGTGCGACGGGAGTTGCATTGAGAACAACTCATTTCCGCGGGAATGTCACTTGATCCGATACTCCACAGTGTCGTTCGATCACAAGGAAATGTCGTTGCTCTCACTATCACCCATGATGCAACGTGTGAGCACGTGCGTAGGGACGCGATTGAAATGGCGGTGGCTTAAGCATATGGCAAAGCCATTATGACGAAAGATAAAATCAATGTTATTCTTGAGGGTGGACATTATTTTTAGCCTATTTTCAATTTTGAAAAAATAGGCTTATGAGATCACCTTTTGTCCGTGTGTGTGCGCGCGCGTGTGTGTGTGTGTGTGTGTGTGTGTGTGTGTGTGTGTGTGTGTGTGTGTGTGTGTGTGAGTGAGGTGTGTTTGTGTCCCCCCCCCTAATAAAATCTAAACGGCTGGAGCGATTTCAATGAAACTCGATAAGTTCATAGCACTATTCCGGGCGACCCCGACCGTGCCCTTCAAAGTTTGTTACGTCTCACCAATCCAACATGGCGGCTGTGCGAATTATTTCACCAGCATTCAATATCTCCGAAACTATTCTCGATATCAGCCTGGAATTTATTACGGTCATAAAGGGAACTACTAGAAGTTCACCTGTGTGACTTTTGAAAAACTGGTAACTACGAAACCAACATAGCGGCCACGCGAATTTGCGACTTTTAAATAGACGTTTCTAGCGATTCAACCAACCAAACGCAATAAAACTTGGTACAGTATATGTTTATACACATTGTAATGCACCGACATCTAACTTGGTTCAATTGTTTACATAACCACAAGATGGCGGATGTGCGAAATATTTCACCGGCATTCTATATCTCTGAAACTATTAGCGGTATCACCCTTAAATTTTGTACGGAGATAAAGGGCACTACTGGAAGTTCATCTATAAGACTTTCAAAATCCGGTTAACTACAAAACGAACATGGCGGCCAAGCGAATTTGAAAATTTTAAATAGACCTTTCTCGCGATTTAATGTTCCAAATGCAATGAAATCTGGTACAGGAAATGTTTATAAGCATTGTAATGCACTGGTATCTAATTTAGTTCAATTGTTTACATAACCTCAAGATGGCGGCTGTGCGAATTTTAAAATTAAGTTTTTATTTCATGTGTCGTAATCATGCGATCGAAGTGAAAGTTTGAATAATGAACCTACGCAATAATTTTCCTTTAATGGTACACGACTCTATTGCCTATACATTCAACAATCCAACATGGCGACCATCCGAAATATTTAGACGGCTCTGAATATCTACGAATCTATTATAGCAATCAAACTGAATTTTTATATGTTCATAGGGGCTATGAACTTAATTTCACCTATAGGACTTTAAATAACCTGGTGATCACAAATCCAACATGGCGGCGACGCGAAGTATAAATATTCACATGGACGTTTCTCGCAATTAAACCATCAGAGTTACTCTGCAGCAGAATATACATGTCCTGTGTGGTATAGCTCGTGTCATACCAAGCAGGTTGATACTGCATTAAATGGAACGTGTAGACTTATCACTGTCTGCCTGAGACCCACGCCATGTGATAAACTGTATTGTTTAGCAGGCATTGCACCCCCAGATATCAGAAGAGAAGTTGCATCTAAATGTGAGAAATCTAGGGTTGATGTGTCTCAAGCACATCCATTGTTTAGCCTTCAGCCAGCCCACTTTCGAGTGCAGTCCAGAAGAACCTTCCTTCACACAACTGAGTGCCTAACTGACAAACCTCAGGTTTTGAGGATTACATCTTGGATGACCAGAAGCCCCCACATTACTCAGTGGATGGTTCCATCTGAAGGGCTCCCAGCAGGACATACAGAGGCTTGGACAACTTGGAAGTCTCTCAACAGATTGCGATCTGGTGTTGGCAGATCCAAGTCCAACATTCATAAATGGGGTTTTTGCTGCGACCCGGTCCTTTGTAAATGCGGTGAAGAACAGGCTATGGGTCATCTGCTTCAGTGCAGTCTGTGTCCTATACTGTGCACCATGAAGGATCTGGTGAAGGCTACACCAAATGGACGTGACATGGCAAAATATTGTTCATGCATTATTTAGAACCTTAAATGTTCAAGTGTTGCCATTTATTTATTTTTTTGCACATTTTGTACATAGTTTGTTATGTAATATTTTTGTTCCTGACACGAGTAAATAAATAAACCATCAGAGTGCAGTGGAACTTGGTACAGTAAATCCTTATACGAATGTTAATCCACTGGCAACTAATTTATTTCAATTGTTTCCATAACCACAAGATGGCAGCTGTGCGAAATTTTAAAATCTCCTTGTTACTTCTTGTGTCCTAATCATGCGAGTGAAGTTTCAATGCTACACGTACACAATAATCTTCATGTAACAGTACATAACTATAGGACCTACATATATAAAATCCATCATGGCGACCATCCGAAATATTTAGTCGGTTCTCAATATCTACGAATCTATTACAGCAATCTAACTGAAATTTTGTATGTTGATAGTGGCAGTTAACATAAGTAGGATATATGAGAATAGGCTGTATAGTTCTTTACGGAACTACTTGTTTCGTATGCCCGACGACTAGAGAATATTATACAAACTGGTAGGAGCATTTGTGATAAAGAGAGTCAAGTATCCAACACAAAAGCGTTCACTGTGTATGTTTTCGACATTTCCCCTCTGTGTATAAGAGTCTCAGTGGCTGAATTGGTTACGCGTTAGACTCATGAATGAATGAATGGACTGGGTCTCGATACTTGGTAGGGGAAGTAATTTTAATTTTCTTTCGTTACGCTTTATTGTTTATGTTGACTACTTTACCAGTATCTTACTACAAAAATGATACGACAGTACACAGTTGCATCACAGGAGCTTTAGTAATATAGCGAGTGCATGAATTTTCAAATTCGATTACGAGAAAGTTGCATACCGGTAGTGCTTGAATGTGGCATTACACGAAAAAATCTTAATATGTACACTTCAAATAGAATTTTCTTCTGCTGAAATGTAATGACCAAATAATACCGACTGACCATCAAAATCTCCTTCGTTATGTTATTAGGATGATATGCTCAATATACTGTGCCCGTTTGAGGAGATCATCTGGTTACCACCAGCCGTGCATGGCCTCCCAGATGACCTCTTCCTCCGAACATATACCGACGAAGAGGATAGGAGTGCAAACCAAAAGGGCTCGCCGGCTGTGAGACTCCCCTGTCCCAAGGATCAGGTTCCCATCATGATTTACAATGACAAAGACACCCTTGTAATACACTCCTCAAAAGAAAACAAACTACGAAAGAAAGTAGTCCAGTCTTAAGTAAAGATCGTTGGAAATGTTTATTGATAAAATCCAACCCCTAACCTAGGATCCGAGGGCATTAAATAGGCTAATCCGCTATCTAATCAAATTCAAACAAAGAAAGAAAACTAACCCCTAAACTATAAAATTAAACCCTCGTGATCAGCACTAATTACAATCAAAAATCTAGCAAAACTGGGGAAAATGGTACAAAACCCAAATTAAATTTACAATGGAAAAGGTAACTATGTCCTAGGAAGAATCATCGGGCCATAAATAAATAGTCAAACATGACTGCAAAAATCTAAATGACGCTAAAACCATCCCGCATTTACATTTAATATTTATCTGTCTAAACTAAACCTTGAGTTACAGAAACATCGGATCCAAACGTCCGTGTATAAATTAAACAAAACTAGTAGCCTATAACAGTCATTTCATTACAATCATACACATAACAAAGAATTGTACAACAATACTGCAAAAATAAACAACAGTAGGATTCACATAGGGAAAATACACTGAAATAAATCAAGAAAACACAATAATTCTTGTTATTACCCTACCTACTTCGAAATGGAGACTGTTTGTTCCATCCGTCATCTAAAGTGTATGTGAATTCAGACAAGGCATGCTTTTAAAGCATGTCAAAACAAACATGTGGTACACGACCCACTAGTTGACTACCTTCAGTCAGTAAACTGATTCCTGTCAAGTCTAACCATGTATTTCTCTAAAGTTCCCATCCAGGGATATCCTGTCTCAAGCACGTTGCATTGGTCCAAGTGAAAACAATCACGATCAAAGTTAAACAGTTGATTACGATTTAATTGAAGTTTTAACCCACGTCGGTTTAATAATTATTATCTTTCATGATTTAGGTTTCTGATTATTACTATCATTGTTTAAGAGTGTCTTACTTATTGAATGACCAATTATGCAAGGCTAATGGACTGAAAACTAAACACAACAGAATGCACGTGGCATCTGTTTGTCAACAATAACACAAGTTATAAATCATAGTCGTAAGTCTTCTATAGATCCTTACGAGATGCATGATCCGAATAATCATAGCAATATTGGGCACTAAGCGGCTCCAATATCATAGAAATATGATCTAGTCCACAATAACACATTTCCAGATGGGCAAGCAATGCTCCATCTAATTACCATTCTCAAAATATCTAAACGTGTCCTCCACGGGATCACGAAAAGAATTCATCTCAGCAGTCATCCCTATGAATCTGCTGGCATAATAAATGAACGGGAAACCACCCCATAGATCAACGTGTCAAAACACGGAAAACAATCAATCACCTTAAGTGAGAAAGCCTTCAAAATAAGCAAAAGTGTGGCTCCATTCTTTAAGAGTTACTCTGATAGTATAAAATTATAAGGTAAAGATCCTTCATCTATTCGCTTACAACACTTGCGAATTCAACTAAACATTGGGAATGTAACTTCTTAATCACCCTGTACTCAAACAATAACAATGATACAATTGGACATTCCAACCGAGCTCCAAGAACGGTTCGATAAAAATAATCTAACTAGCAGAAACAAAAGAGTACTGTCGTGTGTCAATTGTCTCTCCTGAGAATCCAGTTCGCTGCTCTGCAAGTAACAGTAAAATAACCTTGAGCATCGCTAGCTGTCATTCTCACGAAACTCGAATGTTATTCATCACGCTTCACTGCGTATCAAAGTCTATCAGAATCATGTATGAAAACTAGTGTAATGCACTCGAAAAATGTATATTGTTCTCATCTCTTACACATTATAATACAATGTCATTACTATCCGGACAACAAGGCCTCGTAACTAGCCTTGAAAAATGAAGTTTAAACATAGGCTGGGTCACAGCTTGGCAAAGCGTAGCAACAGAAAGATGTGTCACTTTGCAAAGACTTTAAAAAGATACTCCACTGTGTCACAAAAACAAATTCTCCGAAAATAACGAGCGCAGTGCACTCAAAGTAACTAAATGTTCCTAACAACACCATTCTCCTGGCTTATTATTGTAAATGATACGATTTAACGTTGAATGGTCGGTTTACGAGTGCTTTGACCACAGTCACTCCCATTCTCTGACATGATTCACCTTGAATCTAGGTTCTAAAACCTTCAAAATGTATATACATGAAAATGGTAGATGCGTAACCCTTACAGCATCGAACTGATACGACCGACTAACAGTGGCGTATTCATACCTTTAAATAATGGGGTCTCAATGTAACCAAAACTGAATAATAATACTTTTAGCTGGTTACATCAAATAAATCATTGCTCCTTCTAAGCGGATGTCCATTCTGTGGACTATACAAAATTATGACATGTAATTGCACCCCTCTGAGGTGGCTAATTCTAGGCATAAGCTTTCTACCAAAAATGGGGAAGCTTATAAAAAGTGAAAAGTATGCCGTCAGCGGCGTCTACAAGAAAATACAAAACCTACCTAAATGACTGTCATATCTATACGATTGACTACAACTAATCCACCCCCGAAACCATAACCAAATACAAGTAGAAATTAACGAAAACTCACGGCACCATGTCTCTCACAAGGAAACATCCCAGGCTTCAATTTAATGGGTAAATCCTTATATCCCCAGTCTGTAGTAGTATTTTCCTCGGCCATGGTTTGCGTAATTCTCGTATCGGCTTCCATATTGCTGGTGGTAGATGATCAATGGCTCCTCCAATAGGATATTTACGTCATCATCTCGTTCCTCGTGGTACAGGTGTAAATTAGCATATCGTCACAGTCAAACATTCTTGACGTTCTTGTTGAAATGGTGAATAAGTTAGAAAAACACTGCTTTTATCACTGATGATAATTTATCTAGCAACACTGGCTTTAAACTCTGCAGGCTTTAGAAAATAATTGGCCATGTGCCAGCTTCACTGAAGCTATCATTCACAGATTCTATTGCACATGTTATAACACAATCACTTGAATATTTGGGTGAGATTCGCCTTTGCACGGCGTATTTCTCTGACATTAGCACAACTTTTACAGCAAACAATGCTGTTGAATAGTGCTATAGTTCTACACTTGGACGAATTTTCACGATCCCCATTCCACCATGTGGTGTCACGTTACACATGTACTGGACATACAAAAAAAATCACTAAATCACTCGTTTTTATAAATATCACCTTATCGTGATTATTAAAAGGAAGGAAGGAAGATTGTAGTTTTACGTGACCGTGAATTTTGTGATTATGGGCCACGGGACCTCCTTTTTACGTGGAATCCGAACCACAGGACATGGCATTTCACTTCGAAAATCTCACATGCACTGACCGGGAATCGAACCCGGACCGCCTTGGTGAGAGGCATACAGCTAGACCGCTGAGCCACCACGCCCCTCGTGATTATTATTCCGTCGAACACAATTTCACAAGCACTGCGGTGCTGATAAACTTTAGGATGCTTTATCAATCCTTTGATGAAACTTGCTTAGTCATCTAACAACCAAAATGTTCCTCGGTCAACCGGACTTATTAGAATACACTTCCGTGCGGCTCAAGCGCACATGGGATTGTCCTTCCTTCCTGCATGGTGTGTTCCGGCTTCGAATATCGCCGAAGTCAGTTAGCAATTACTTCCTTCTTCCTCGCGTTTCTGCGATGCAAATACCTTCAAATTTCTCAAAATAATACCATGTTGACGTTGCTAAAAATGCAGAATTACGGATAATGACATTTCTCAAAGATGTACATCGTAGATAAACATCTGCGATCATGATTAATTCTTCACAAGCTTCCAAACGAAGTCAAAAATTCTCCTGAAGATGATATAAGCTTCCGGAGTGCGTTCAGTGATTCATGGTTGGAGTATTCCATGTTATAACTAAAAATCATCACCAGCATGAGCTCAGGCGGGCTCAATACCTTAGTCTGTTAATATGATATCGTTGAAGTTGAGTGGAATCTTCCAATTCGCTGACTCCAGTCAATGGAATGAACAATTTCCATTGAATCCTTACACAACAAGCCTCAGTGCCTTAATGCAGCGCCATATTGCCCACGCGAGAACGAGCGATAATGTCAAGAATTATCGTTATCGAGCCCACATTATCGGTAATATCAGTTCCGGAACCATCATTTCCGTTCTTCATTCTCGTCCAACGAGACCGATCGGAACTTAAGAGCTTTTTGCCCGGCTCTAAAATCCGGCCCTGCCATCATTTCACAGCTCTGATCAGCAGACGTTGGTGAGATGCGTTGAGTTCGTCTAGTGGGTTCGAAGAATAAGTTGCGTCTTCTTTCTTGATGTTGAAAGGAGGCCCGATGCCAGGTTGTAAGTGGCTGAGAGGAATGGATGAAAAACAATTTGAAAGGTTAAAATGTCGGGAAATCAATGTGAAGACAGAAACGGTTTGTGCACACATGACATTTATTGGGTAAAATTTATGGAGGGTATATGTCACGAGGAATGTTGTGAGAGATGGTACACTTTAGTTTTCTTAGTTATTGTCATTTTAAGGGGTGGAACAGCGAGGTCATCTGCCCCTAAGACGGTAGCCTACACTTTAACCACGGCGGCATAGAGTAGATCACCATATTCAACCCTTTATGATAACACATGAGTTATTTATTTATTTATCGTAGAGCTTTTAGTCCCGGGCGTGTCCGAAGGCATGTTCGGCTCGCCAGAGGCTGTAGCTGCTTCAATGCGGACACCCATGGGGTGAGCTACATGTTCCGTTCAATTTCAAGTAGTTGCAACTTTTGCTGCCAGATATCATTGACACCTAGTGGTGAACGTTGGAACTTTGATAGAGCTTTTCGACGAAATCTAACCTGCAAATTAAGTTTCACACAAGTTTAATTATTGGAAGGATATTTTACATGCCATAAATGTATGGCATGGGACCGCCGGCTTTTCTTCCCCTCCGAAGGAAGGCATACTGAAGGATTTTAACGCTTTTAAAAAAATCCGACGACATCGGCCGAGTTCGAACCCACGATCTTGGGCATAGAAGCTCAGCATGCTACCGATTACGCCACCGAAGCCGCACAACATAAGAGTGATAGACCCCAAGAAACAGTAATTGATGACGGGACCCGAGAAATCTCGCTTTTATTCATGACATCGTCGGCGATCCGGCGGCATCTCTTGACCATGTATTGAACCATTTTTCGGACTAGCAATTTGAGTAGAATATTTTTAGATATATATGGAAAACTTACATAGAGTGTTTGTATAAGGGAAAGGAGATAAGAGATTCATGTAATAGAAAGGAAAGAGGAAATGAAAGGAGATTTAATATTGAGATCAGAATTTGACACAGCATTAGAAGACTTAAGCAGGAACAAAGCACCAGGCATAGATGATATACCGACTGAGTTGCTACACTGTATAGGTGATGATGGTCTGATCAGGTTATTTCACTTGGTGTGTAGGATTTATGAGACAGGTGTGGTACCCTCTGATTTCTAGAAGAATGTTATCATCCCTATACCGAAGAAAGTAGGAGCTGACAGATGTGAAGATTACCATACAATCAGCTTGATTACTCATGCTTCAAAGATCCTGACTAGTATGACTTACATGAGGATGAAAAGCCAGATAGAAGCGGTGTTGGGTGAAGACCAGTTTGGTTCCATGTGAAATATAGGTACAAGGGAAGCTGTACTAAATCTTAGGCAGATTTTGGAAGGTAGAATAAGGTCAAGGCTTATAAACTACAGAGGTTGCCTCAATTTTCACTCACCAATCAGCGCTCACAAGACGGATGACGTCACAAGATACCAAACGCGCCATGTTGGGAACGTAACGAAAATGTCAACATCAGCTGTTGAGTACGCAAAGAACAGTTTATTCTCATGAAATTATTGGTAAATGGGTGATAAAATAACTGAATGTAGCCTACTTACATTTTTTGTTGTGATCTTCTTGAATTTCTTGGAAATTCGCCTAGACTCGGTAGCAGTATCGTGGGTGTTAGTGACTTCCAATAACCACTTCTTATGCAAGATAGAATTGGAATGTTTCATTCTGATGAAGAAAATTGTTATCACAGCTGACTCAACCCCACCAGACGGTACATCAGGAACTTCTCTCTACACAAAATCTTTCGTTCTTCTTAGAACGTTCTTGCCTCATTGAAATCCGTATTTTCCGTGAAATGTGACGAATTTTGCTGAAATGTGCCGGAACTGGTTTAGCCAAGTTTATGAGGGATCGGTCATACCACTGTATGACAAGTGTTTAATCCAGGTTGGTAATGCATAATCGTGTTGAGTTTGCATTCCATAGGTTAAGTTCCCAAGTTGTGGAAATTTATCTTGGAACTTGTGGGCTACATAACCTGCAACATAAGCCTTGACATCTTCCTCACTTTGTTCCATGATATTGACAATGAAAGACTCTGGTTGCACATTGCTCCCTAAGGTTCGTTCTGGAAGCACGTTACTTGATTCAGACACTATGCCAGCTTTGTTTAGTGCTTTAGCAACTGCATATTCATCTGAATCTGGATCAGCAGCGTTTGTTTGCTTTTGAACAAATTCTGGAGTTTTCCTAAAATAATCATCCTCAGTCTGTAAATGCAGTTAAGGGAAGAAGGATGATCGTGTAAGCCACCACGGGTTCGCAATTGTGAAAAGAGGGTTTCCAGTACATCTTGATTTAGCCTATGTGTGAGAATGTACTTTGTATTACGCCTACGGGCCATATCTTGGTACAGAAGTTGAAGGGATTTTATTGAAATGATGACTGTTTCTGGAATATTTACAAAGAATTTTTACCAATGCAAAGAGAATTACTCATGAAATTTTCCATCTAGACCAAAAACAAAATACCATGCATGGGCGTATATAAGGGGAAAGGGGGGGGGGGCTGAGGGCGCTCCAGATCCCCCCCACCGAGAAAAGCCAACTTGGGTACAACATACAATGTATTTCACAGTAGTCTACTTTTAAGAAATAATTATCAATTTGTAAAAGAAATGAGTGTTTACGTTTCTGCTTTATAAATTGACAAGTAGCCCATTTAGATATTTTCCATTCATACTCCATAGGCTATAATATAAAATTCATTAAGTACTCACAATTTTCCACGATAGTCAGCCCCCCCCCCCCCCCCCACCTCGAAAAAATTGTATATACGCCCCTGATAACATGTACGATATATGACAAAAATATTAACAGCTTTAAAATCATCCTAGCAGGTCATCAAAACTTAAAGAGTAGGCCACCTAGGCTCACTTACCATTTGGTTTTAGATTCCTTGGGAATCTTAGCTTTATATTAAGCAATTCGACCCTGTAGTCTAATTCGAAGTCTTCACTCTTAAAGTGGAGGGAACATAATTATCCTACTTGTTTGAGGGTTGCAATGATATTTTCGCTTACATGCAGCAATCCACTGATTGCGAATGCATGCGTCTTTAGGCATCGTAAAAAACGACAACTTTATAATAACTGTGACAAACTGCCACAGCATATCTTTGACCTGGCATGATTATAAACAAAAGGGCTTAAAACACGTGTTTAAACCACTGCAATCCATAGAATATAATGTGTGGGAAAGCTGACTTTCCTTGCATATCTCGCGCCTCGCGCGCTACGAGGAAACGTGTGACGTCACGTCCTTTCCCTTCCCTCCGCGATCCCCTCGCCTAAGAGCTCCATATTGAGGCAACCTCTGTAGTTTACTAGCCTTGGAATAAGGTTAGGTTAGGTTAGGGAAAGATAAGAGAACATTCATGGCATCTGTAGACTTAGAAAAGGCTTTCGGAAACGTTGATTAAGCTAAATTGTTTGACATTTTGAAAATCAGTGGAATAAAGTTCAGGGATGAGAGGGTGATCTACAATCTATACAAAAACCAGACAGCAGTCATTCGAGCTGAAGGACATGAGAGAGAAGCTGGTATTCAGAAAGGTGTAAGGCAAGGGTGCAACACTGTAAGTGGTCATGTGGACCAGGTTAGACAGGAAGTTAATAATGTCCGGGGTGATTTAGAAGTTAACACCCAGTCAATTAACAATGTGAGACAGGATTTAGAGGTTAACACCCGATCGATAAATATTGTAAGTGGTCATGTGGACCAAGTCAGAGATGAAATCAATAATGTTAGGGCTGATCTAACGCAGGTCAGGGCCGACATTGACGCTCATAGGATAGAGGCTAGGAATGATCTTACGGCAGGTTTAGCCGCTGTTAGAGTTGATGTTATACGACACCATCAGGAGGCTAACCAGCGTATAGATAGTTTAACTGATCAGATGAATAGAGCTAGGGAGGACGTGCAGACCCGATTAGAGGAGCACACCGCTCAGATCCAGGCGACGATTAACAGAGTCAAGATTGATATGAGGGCCGACTTGGAGCACACTCGAGAAGAATTCGGAACTCGTTTAACTCACGTCGAGGGATTCATGGATAACGTCAAGAAGGACATGGCGACCATGAATATAGGACTCATACTGATGAGAGGTGCAGCGAACGCAGTCAACAACAACGTCAAGACGATCGTCGATGGTATGATCGAGGTCAAGGACGAGTTGAACACAAACAGGAAGAATATTACGGAATTGACTGAGACAGTAACAGGGCTACGTGAAATGATTGATGTTCATCGAGAAGAGCATAAGATCGATGTCATGATGTTGAGGGTTGACCTCAATGAACATAAGACCACTATGGAGGCAAAGGTAGCCGAGGTCAAAGATGACGTTGGTAGGATCCAGGACAACATGTCAAAAGTCGAGGAAGAAATCGACTCCCTACAGAAACGTTTCGAGGAAGTCGCGATAACCGAGAGGTTAGACCTCAGTTACAACTTGAGGACGGCTATTCGCGAAGTCGACACCAACCTCAAAGGCAAAGTTGAAAGGATAGAATTGCAGCTCAACGATCTGGGGAATAAGGTCGCAGCTAACACTATCCCAGGGCTCGAAGTTATCGAGAGACGTCTCGACCGACTGGAGACGCAGCCAAGAGAGACACGTTTACCCTCACAGATGGGAGACTCTCAGGCGACACCAGGATCGCAATCCGCAGGGATCATGCCTGCACATTTTCAGCCGAGCGCACCCATGGAACCGCAACCATCTCAATTTACCGGTTCAGCGCAGAGTCAAGCGTTAAACTTTGACGCACATCCTTTCCAACCCGAACCTAACCGACAGAGTCAAGAGACGAGTACGCCAACGCATAACTATATGCCAAGTTCGTTTAGACCCGCTCACACGCAGGGGAACGTGACTATTATCCGTTCACGAGAGGAGCAACCAGCTCGATTCTCAGGCACTGGAAGTGGCATCACTCCAGTTGAGTTTTTGGCGAATGTGGAAAGCTACTTGAGAGACACAATGGTAACTCCGGAGAGAGAACTCCGAGTTATTGAGCGTATGCTTGAGAGGCAAGCCAGCACTTGGTTTAGAGCCTTCCGTTACTCATTTGTAGGCTACCAAGACTTTAGAGAAGCATTGCTAAGGACTTACTGGTCAAGCGACATCCAGCAGAGTAACAGAGCTGAGATGTACACTCGCCGATACAGCTCAAACACTCCGACGCGCTATGCGAACTACTTCGCGACCCAGCTTGCGAAACTCCGTTGCTTACAACCCCCACTGTCAGAGCAAGACCTGGTTAACACCATCGTTTGGCAATACCCGGCAGACGTGCAACGTGTATTGATCGCTGCTGGAGCGTCTACTTTTCAGCAGTGCGATCAAATCTTGCGACGATTGGACGCTAACACCGAACAGTTTCCGACACACCGTCAGCAGAAGGCTGACAGGCGTGAAGAGCGACATGTCAACTTGACAACTGTGGACAAAGTGTGCCAGACGCCACAGCAGACACAGACTCAAGAGAGCTGTGAACAGCGCAATGACTATAATCATGGTCGGAGAGAATGGAACAACACTCCATATGCTAGAGACCAAAGAGATGACCGTCGTAGTCACTGGAATCGACGCTTCGATCAAGGGACGAACGAAGACCGTCGTCACGATAACGACCGCCGAGGGAATAATAGCCGTAACCCACAACACGGAAGTATCCGCAGGGATTACCGCTATAGCAGAGATTATAATCGAGATCGAGACCCCAGATACCAGACCGATCGAGACTGGAGAGGAAGAGCACGGGAGAGTCGTGAATATCTTCAGCAACTCCGAGAACTTCAAGAAATACAAGAAGGGGGAGGTCAGAACCCGACTTCGAGGGAAACACGTAATACGGCGGAAGAAACGGAGCGAAACCAGCCCGGTACTTCCCGCCAAGAAAGAAAAAAAAACGCCGAAAAACCAGTAGATTCTTACCCGATTGAGCACAGAGTAACTGCCACCATCTTACTCTGGGAGCCAATTCAGGAAGATCTATTAGACGAACGACGAACCACAACTACGAATTGACGCGTCTACCGAAGATTGTAGCTACCCTGAATGGATGTAACGTAGTCATTCTCATCGATACTGGGGCGATGATAAGTGTCATTTCCGCCGATTGCCATGCCAGACTGAAAGCAAACTCTGAGGTGACAGAGCTGCCAGTTTCTGCAGTAAGAGTCAGAGGAGTCATACCTGACCGTGTTGTAACGTGCAAAATCCAGATTCTATGCACTTTGAAAATTTCGAGCCACGTGTACTTGCACGAATTTCTTGTGATGAAAGGCTTGCATCATGATGCCATATTGGGTGCAGACTTCATTCGGAAGTATGATGGAATCATTGATATGGGACGTAATACGGTCGAGTTTAAGCCGAACGAACCCATTCAAATGAACTTAGTAGAGGAAGAACCGGAATTTGTATCCGAAGTCAACGTTGTTGAGAATTTAAATGGCAAGGAAATTGAGGAGACACAAGATGCCGACGAAGAGGCAGAACCATTATCAGCACCCATACGAGAGAAACTAGATGCAATATTAAGCGAATACGAGGATATATTCGACACCACACCTGGTGAGATATTGGACTACGAGTATGATCTTGTACTACTGGACGATTCCCCATTCCAGAAGAAGATTTATCCTATCGCAGAGAAACACCGCGAGGAAGCTGCTAAGAAGATCCATGAGACGGAAGCAGCAGGCACAATCAAGAAGCCACCGACTCCTTTCTTGAATCTTATAACACCTGTGGTTAAGGTGGATGGAAGCTTGAGACTTTTTCTCGATGCAAGGGCCTTAAACGAACGCTTAGCTCCTGAGCATGACAGACCGCCCAAGATTAGGGACATCCTCAGGAAGTTTAAGGGAAAGAAGATATTTTCGTCATTGGACTTAGTACAATCCTACTACCATATAAGATTATCTGAGCATACTCAGAAGTATACAGGGTTTCTGTTCGATCAGACCATCTATGTCTTTCGAAAACTACCCTTTGGAGTGAAAAATGCCGGAGCTGCATTAATTAGAGCACTTGATGCGAAGCTGACTCCTGAAGTGAAACAGAAAGTGATATGTTACGTGGATGACATCATCATAGCTTCGGAAACAGAGGAAGAACATCTAACAACGTTACGCCTTGTTTTTGAGAATCTTCGACAGGCTAATTTTAAAGTGAAGTTCGACAAGTGTCGATTCTTCCAGAGAGAAGTAAAATTTGTGGGACACATAATTAATGGAGATGGATACAGGCCGAATCCGGCAAAGATCAGAACCGTTGCCGCATTTCCAACACCAACCCGTGTGAAACACGTGAGACAATTCCTAGGAATTCTCCAATTCTTTGCTGCTCATTGTGAGAGGTATTCTGAGACTGTCGCACCACTGCAAGGTTTACTGAAAAGGAATTGCAGATGGGCTTGGAACGACGAGTGCGAGACAGCTTTCAGAAAAGCTAAACAAATGCTGGTTGATTCAATTCAGTTAGAATATCCAGACTACTCCCGGAATTTTATTCTAGAGACTGATGCATCTGCGATTGGAATAGGTGCCATCCTACTGCAGGAGGATGATGAGAAGAAACGTCATTACATCACTTTATTAAGTCGACGTTTGAGAGCGCATGAATCTCATTATTTCACCACTGAGATTGAAGCACTTGCGATTGTCTACGCACTTGAGTACTGGCAGAAACTTTTGTTAGGCCAGAGGATTATTGTGAGGACCGATCACCATGCGCTGACCTTCATTTTACGAACAAGACTGGCAAGCGACAGGATCACACGTTGACGCTGTTTCTCCAACAGTTTGACTTGGAAATTGTTTACCGACCAGGCAGAGAGAATGTGTTGGCCGACATTCGAAGCCGGAATCCTGAAGCCACTGTGAATGCCATTGACATCGAGGGAGAATGCGAGGAACACCTTCACCGACTTCGTCATCTACCTGAAGGACAACGACGTGAGGAGGAACTCAGGCATATTATCCGTTCCCTGGAACGACGAATGGATCCACAGGATGCTCACTATGCGAGGATTGCTGCTGTTGCAGATGACTATTTGGTCTATCATCGTGTCTTGTATAAGTTTGTGGACGAGGACCACACTCAGCTGCGTGCAGTTATTCCGAGGAGATATCAAGAATCTGTTATTCTTATGATTCATCTATTCATTGGACATGGTGGGACTGACAAGACCATTGCAACCATCAAGGAGTCCTTTACTTGGAAGAGGCTAGGAACCACCGTTAGACAGTGTTTACGTGCTTGCGACGCATGCCAGCGGAACAAGTACACGTCACACTTGTTGAAGGAACCACCTAGACCAATACTCCCAACTCAACCTAGAGAGTTATACGCACAGGACCTTTATGGTCCAATACCAAAGGCCCGTCGTGGGAATCGCTTCATTGTTGTAACTATTGATGTGTTCACGAAATATACGATGCTTCATCCGATTCAGAAAGCCACCGCACACCAGATTATCCAGAGAATTAGACGACAAGTGATACCGGAGGCAGGAAAGCCACAATTCCTGTTGACAGATCATGGATCACAGTACACCTCCGCAGAATTCGCTAATGCTATGAACGAGTTGGAAATAGGTCATGTTTTATCGTCTATTCGCCACACAGAGAGCAACCCAGCAGAATGCGTAATGTCTACTATTGCAAAATTCTGTCGATTGTATTGTCAGGAAGAACACTGGCGATGGACCGAAGTCCTAGTTATCATGGCGAAGTGTATTAATTCAACAGTCCATGAGAGCACTGGTCAAGCCGATGGTTTTGCATTTGAACCAGATGCCGATGAGAATATGGAATCGTGTGATTGTAAATCCACCTTGTTTACAACCATCACACGCCAGCAGATTTTTAGCTGCAAGGGATACTTTGGACAGGCAAGCTGCCAAACGCTTGAGAAGAACTAGACGCCAGAGATTCAGAGAACCACTAGTTGCGAGAGACCTTGTCCTTATAAGGAGACCCGGAATTTCAAGTCCTATAGACCGCATATATGGGACATTTCTGTCTTTATATTATGGCCCAAGTCACATCCGACAACCTCTGAACAAGGGAAGTTATGTGATTGAAGACATTCGGACCGGAGAGCTCATTGGAACCTCCAACGCAGCTAATCTAAAAAATATCACTTATGAATGAACTTTGAGTCAAATAAAAATGTCGTCCCAACATTTTATTTGAAACGACGGAGAGGCAGATGAACCCGCTGAGCTAAGGTGCATGTGATATTTTTCACGACAGCACATTTATAATGGGATGTACTACCTTTGAACACACCCAGAAAGCTACGAGAAGCCGAGAGCTTATACAATTATCTTTGAAGTAGCGGAGAATCGCACTTTTGACTTTGGTGAAGTCTGCTAATTATTTATCTGAGGTCTTATTAATCAATTTTATCTTTTCACGAGACTCAGAATATTCCATTTCGTCATTCAGTATTATCGAAACATTTTGGAGAATGTTTTTTTTTTTCACTTTAAGGTAAGGTAATATCATTGCAGATACGCAAATAGGAATGTAAGTAGTCGCTCAACGACTTAGTTTGACGACTTGCTTCCACGAGGAACGCAGTTCCTTGCACTACGTCTGGAGAATCCGCCCTGTGTAGGCGTGTAATTATATCCGTCGCATTAGACGTGGCAAACAGTCCGCCTTTCTGCTTGGAAATCATTATCAGGTGCCATCGAGCACAATTATACTACGGATCACTGTTGTTGATGTGCAGTGATCAACACAAATTGTGTAGTGAATTATTTGGCAAGTATTGTGAAATTTACGACATTTCCGTAGCACCACATTTTTTACCCACGTGTTTGTGGAGGGCCGAGAGCCTGGTGCGAAAATATACAGGTAAATGTGATATTATTACTTTGAACAAGTGTGATTATAAAAGTACATTATACGCTGATTGCTACGGTGAATTTATCTATAATAAAACGACGCCCATTTCACGGAAGCCACGTGATAGAAAAGTAGCGTCTGTACACGTGTGGAACCGTAGAACAGTGCATGGCCATTTATCATTTACATCTACAAAGTGTAGAAGCTGAGTTACCAGTTATATTTAAAGCCTGCGATATCTACGACGAATACAGTAAGTTTCAAGTGATAATAATGAACTACTACAAGTCTTATTCTACCGCCCACGTGGTAAACATTTTCAACACCATGTTCGAGGCCGAGACCATGGGCTAATACCATTATGGTATGAGGCAGATGTCTCGGATGGGACCAGCATGATGATGGAACTTCTAGAACATCAAACGAGAAGGAACCGAGGATGCCTTTCCTAGGCATGTCCAGTCCATTCACGAGGTCAACTACAGGGACAGACCGAACCCTGGTCTTTGGGAGAGCCCAGATGGAAGTTCTGATGAGGACGATGCCAATCTTGAAAGCCAGAGGTGCTTTTGTTCAACCCTTGTTGTTGGACAGAGAGCTAAGTGTGGGCTTCTTCATATCGTGAGTTTTGTACACCCTTCCTTGTTCTAGTTTCTGGTGGTATAGTTAGTTTAGTGTAGTTTGTGAACCAACCGAACTTAGTGACAGCCATTTCATAGGTAGGGAATGTAATTTAGTCTAATTAGATGTCATTTATCTACAGTGATTGTGAGTCACCCTTGGGTCTGACATTTTGGTCAACCCTGGTGCAGCTTGATGGACGTCGTAGGACGCCAATTTCTGCCTATTGCTAAACGAGACTGTAGTCATTTTGAGGCTACTTTGTTTAACCCTATCTGGGGTGATTTTCAAGTCTTTGCAGACTCTAGTTATGGCAATCTGATGCAGTAGTTATGTTTCTTTAACTGCACTTTTTGCAGCCAGTCTATGTTACGCCCCTGACTTCGTTAGAGCAGTCGTATCATTTGGGTAATCGACTGTAATTACCAGTTTTGTAACTGCATTATATTTCATTTGAGATGAGCTCAGAAGCCATCCAGGTCATGTGTAGACCTTATAAGTAATAGGGACGTTTTGTCGTTGCCTAGCATCGAACCCAGTTCCCAACGTATCATTAAGCAGATCCATCAGGGTGGTATTTGCGCCACAATTATTATTTTGTTGTGTCAAGTGTGATGACACGTGTTTATTTGATATTTGATACAAGCAACTACTGAAGAGTATTTTATCTTTGAGAGCAGAGAGCTCCAGCAATTAGTGACATTGCTACCTTTTAAACGTCTTTGATGTGAAAGACAGAGTTATATGATTGTATTCAGATTTATAGCGTGCTTTTTATGCACATATTCTTCGAGGTTTATAACCTATGGTAAAGGTACTATTATGAGGCCAGTTGTACAGTTATTATCTTGCTTAAATTGCCGGCCTAGTATGTGTGTTGTGTCATTCAGCGCAGGAATCTTGTAGCCTGTGGCGACACGAACAGGTTTTGTGACTCAGCGCCCGTGTGAGAACGCATGCTTCTGAGTGAGACGGACTGATATTAACATAGGACAGAATGCTTTTAGCATTCACTTTCCCTTTCATTGCAGTTATAGCTCATGGAACCCAGTGTCCATTCTTGTATCTGATCATATGTTCTGTAGATTAACATTTGTTAGTAACGCTGTTGCGTGTACCGTTGTTTTGACGAGTAAAGTTATGTCAGGTTTCTATAGTACGTTGTAGGCTAGCCCCGCTAGGGAGGTTTTTCATGTATGAAGGTATTTTTGTGTACCATGTCCGGGATTGTTCCCGTGGACCAGATATTTAGGGAGGGTAACTGCTTGTGTCCAGGCCCATCCCAGAGTTATTGAACGCGAGCTGTGCGCCGCTGGTAACTTGTGTTATTGTGTGTCCGAGTTGTTATTGCTCGTTGATTGTATTCCGAATTTTGAGTCGAGGCTTTTTGGCAGAGATGATCTCAAGGGAGACACTCCGTGTCCAGGCTTGTCAGTATTATTCGCCATAAACCAGCGATAACCTAAACCGACATCTTAATAATAAAACGCATAATTTTGGTAAACAAAAGCTAACTAACGAATCCTTTCTGCTTAACCTTGTTCATTTGCATTTGGAACCTGCTGACATAGCCGTGTTAATGAAGGTATTTCCTGGAGGAAATGACTTGAGGACAGCTGACACTTTTTGTTGCGACTGAAGCTTGCTCGAACCTTGAGTTCGTAGCTGGTGGAGCGCAGGCCATACGATGTTAGACGTAGTCTTCACTACGCAGTCGTCACCGTAATTACACACATTAGATGACTATGGCTTACAAACAGTAAACCAAGGTGTAGGCAGGCATTTGAATAAAACTGTGGTCTCTTATTTATTTACTCATGATGTAAAAGTGTATGAATCCTCTATGTTACCTTTTTGTGTGCTAACTAGCACCTAGTTATAAGAAAGACTTAGATGTTTTTTTTCTATGGCTGGTCACTTAGTTTTGTATGTAATTGTTTGATATTACGGACATCACCGCCGTAAATTTTGTTATTAATTGATAGGACTTAGCTAGCTGAATTAACGTTAAATTTAAATGTGGAGATGGTATCATCCTAACTTAGATTTGTTTTGCTACCCTGTTAAATGTAAATTCTGATGTTAGCTTGATCTTGTAACTTGACCTAGGGCTTTGCGTCGTACCATTTTCCTAGTGTTGCTGTTGTTGCTTTATTATTGTGAGACAGATCTTTCGCGAGGGTTTACTGTAACTTCTCAGGTAGGGAACTGCTCTTTATTTTTGATTATTTATTAGCTTGCGGATTAGCCGATAGAAACCCTCCGAACTAGGATAGGGGTTTGTAAAATTTACAATAAATTTTCAAGGTGTTTTACATAAGTCTGGATGTTTCTTTTCTCAGTCTAGTTTTTAAGGTGAACCTTTCCTTAGGCAGTCTATGACCTTCGTCACCATGTACCACGATCCCCGTGGACTACAGTTTCTCGTGCCGCTTTGGCCTATTTGGAAGTTCACCTGATCCTCACGGCAGTTAGGTCCGACGGATGAGATGTTAAGGAAGTCATTGCGGTTGTTGGCTATCCTGGCAGCTCCTCTGACGGGTTCATAAACTTATCTAATTTAAATGGCGCCCAACTCATGTGCCGACGTTAACGTGGTGACCATCAGTTCCATGTTATTTAAGAGGATCTTAATGTTGATTAATGGTAAATTGACCGGACTGGGACGAACTTAGAAAGTCGTACTGCAGATCAATTAACCGCATGGCATTCATGTTTGATACAAGTCCATGGGGTGAGGCTTTTGTGTTGGATAAATGGTGGATAGGATTTTCTTTGATGATGCCTCATCCTGAGTAAATGTAATACTTTGCTTTGCTCGCCGTTGTCTTTGTAAATGTAGAAGCACTTAGTTTGCATACTCCAGCTGTACTCGTGATGTTTATTTAAATGAAACAAGCTTTATACCACCAAGTAACTAATCATAGCTGTAAGTTCCATTAGAGATTGATCCCTCTCTTTCTCAAATAATTTTCTTGTCATGGATGAGGAAACAATTCGTCGTGTGTTTGGGGAGATGATGGCAGGTGTCAATGCCAATCTCCAGCAGATTACTGCTGACTTAGGTACTGTAAGGACTGATTTAGGTGAAGTCCGAGGTGACTTAGGTGGGAATACCCAAGCTGTCAACACTGTAAGTGGTCATGTGGACCAGGTTAGACAGGAAGTTAATAATGTCCGGGGTGATTTAGAAGTTAACACCCAGTCAATTAACAATGTGAGACAGGATTTAGAGGTTAACACCCGATCGATAAATATTGTAAGTGGTCATGTGGACCAAGTCAGAGATGAAATCAATAATGTTAGGGCTGATCTAACGCAGGTCAGGGCCGACATTGACGCTCATAGGATAGAGGCTAGGAATGATCTTACGGCAGGTTTAGCCGCTGTTAGAGTTGATGTTATACGACACCATCAGGAGGCTAACCAGCGTATAGATAGTTTAACTGATCAGATGAATAGAGCTAGGGAGGACGTGCAGACCCGATTAGAGGAGCACACCGCTCAGATCCAGGCGACGATTAACAGAGTCAAGATTGATATGAGGGCCGACTTGGAGCACACTCGAGAAGAATTCGGAACTCGTTTAACTCACGTCGAGGGATTCATGGATAACGTCAAGAAGGACATGGCGACCATGAATATAGGACTCATACTGATGAGAGGTGCAGCGAACGCAGTCAACAACAACGTCAAGACGATCGTCGATGGTATGATCGAGGTCAAGGACGAGTTGAACACAAACAGGAAGAATATTACGGAATTGACTGAGACAGTAACAGGGCTACGTGAAATGATTGATGTTCATCGAGAAGAGCATAAGATCGATGTCATGATGTTGAGGGTTGACCTCAATGAACATAAGACCACTATGGAGGCAAAGGTAGCCGAGGTCAAAGATGACGTTGGTAGGATCCAGGACAACATGTCAAAAGTCGAGGAAGAAATCGACTCCCTACAGAAACGTTTCGAGGAAGTCGCGATAACCGAGAGGTTAGACCTCAGTTACAACTTGAGGACGGCTATTCGCGAAGTCGACACCAACCTCAAAGGCAAAGTTGAAAGGATAGAATTGCAGCTCAACGATCTGGGGAATAAGGTCGCAGCTAACACTATCCCAGGGCTCGAAGTTATCGAGAGACGTCTCGACCGACTGGAGACGCAGCCAAGAGAGACACGTTTACCCTCACAGATGGGAGACTCTCAGGCGACACCAGGATCGCAATCCGCAGGGATCATGCCTGCACATTTTCAGCCGAGCGCACCCATGGAACCGCAACCATCTCAATTTACCGGTTCAGTGCAGAGTCAAGCGTTAAACTTTGACGCACATCCTTTCCAACCCGAACCTAACCGACAGAGTCAAGAGACGAGTACGCCAACGCATAACTATATGCCAAGTTCGTTTAGACCCGCGCACACGCAGGGGAACGTGACTATTATCCGTTCACGAGAGGAGCAACCAGCTCGATTCTCAGGCACTGGAAGTGGCATCACTCCAGTTGGGTTTTTGGCGAATGTGGAAAGCTACTTGAGAGACACAATGGTAACTCCGGAGAGAGAACTCCGAGTTATTGAGCGTTTGCTTGAGGGGCAAGCCAGCACTTGGTTTAGAGCCTTCCGTTACTCATTTGTAGGCTACCAAGACTTTAGAGAAGCCTTGCTAAGGACTTACTGGTCAAGCGACATCCAGCAGAGTATCAGAGCTGAGATGTACACTCGCCGATACAGCTCAAACACTCCGACGCGCTATGCGAACTACTTCGCGACCCAGCTTGCGAAACTCCGTTGCTTACAACCCCCACTGTCAGAGCAAGACCTGGTTAACACCATCGTTTGGCAATACCCGGCAGACGTGCAACGTGTATTGATCGCTGCTGGAGCGTCTACTTTTCAGCAGTGCGATCAAATCTTGCGACGATTGGACGCTAACACCGAACAGTTTCCGACACACCGTCAGCAGAAGGCTGACAGGCGTCAAGAGCGACATGTCAACTTGACAACTGTGGACAAAGTGTGCCAGACGCCACAGCAGACACAGACTCAAGAGAGCTGTGAACAGCGCAATGACTATAATCATGGTCGGAGAGAATGGAACAACACTCCATATGCTAGAGACCAAAGAGATGACCGTCGTAGTCACTGGAATCGACGCTTCGATCAAGGGACGAACGAAGACCGTCGTCACGATAACGACCGCCGAGGGAATAATAGCCGGAACCCACAACACGGAAGTATCCGCAGGGATTACCGCTATAGCAGAGATTATAATCGAGATCGAGACCCCAGATACCAGACCGATCGAGACTGGAGAGGAAGAGCACGGGAGAGTCGTGAATATCTTCAGCAACTCCGAGAACTTCAAGAAATACAAGAAGGGGGAGGTCAGAACCCGACTTCGAGGGAAACACGTAATACGGCGGAAGAAACGGAGCGAAACCAGCCCGGTACTTCCCGCCAAGAAAGAAAAAAAACGCCGAAAAACCAGTAGATTCTTACCCGATTGAGCACAGAGTAACTGCCACCATCTTACTCTGGGAGCCAATTCAGGAAGATCTATTAGACGAACGACGAACCACAACTACGAATTGACGCGTCTACCGAAGATTGTAGCTACCCTGAATGGATGTAACGTAGTCATTCTCATCGATACTGGGGCGATGATAAGTGTCATTTCCGCCGATTGCCATGCCAGACTGAAAGCAAACTCTGAGGTGACAGAGCTGCCAGTTTCTGCAGTAAGAGTCAGAGGAGTCATACCTGACCGTGTTGTAACGTGCAAAATCCAGATTCTATGCACTTTGAAAATTTCGAGCCACGTGTACTTGCACGAATTTCTTGTGATGAAAGGCTTGCATCATGATGCCATATTGGGTGCAGACTTCATTCGGAAGTATGATGGAATCATTGATATGGGACGTAATACGGTCGAGTTTAAGCCGAACGAACCCATTCAAATGAACTTAGTAGAGGAAGAACCGGAATTTGTATCCGAAGTCAACGTTGTTGAGAATTTAAATGGCAAGGAAATTGAGGAGACACAAGATGCCGACGAAGAGGCAGAACCATTATCAGCACCCATACGAGAGAAACTAGATGCAATATTAAGCGAATACGAGGATATATTCGACACCACACCTGGTGAGATATTGGACTACGAGTATGATCTTGTACTACTGGACGATTCCCCATTCCAGAAGAAGATTTATCCTATCGCAGAGAAACACCGCGAGGAAGCTGCTAAGAAGATCCATGAGATGGAAGCAGCAGGCACAATCAAGAAGCCACCGACTCCTTTCTTGAATCTTATAACACCTGTGGTTAAGGTGGATGGAAGCTTGAGACTTTTTCTCGATGCAAGGGCCTTAAACGAACGCTTAGCTCCTGAGCATGACAGACCGCCCAAGATTAAGGACATCCTCAGGAAGTTTAAGGGAAAGAAGATATTTTCGTCATTGGACTTAGTACAATCCTACTACCATATAAGATTATCTGAGCATACTCGGAAGTATACAGGGTTTCTGTTCGATCAGACCATCTATGTCTTTCGAAAACTACCCTTTGGAGTGAAAAATGCCGGAGCTGCATTAATTAGAGCACTTGATGCGAAGCTGACTCCTGAAGTGAAACAGAAGGTGATATGTTACGTGGATGACATCATCATAGCTTCGGAAACAGAGGAAGAACATCTAACAACGTTACGCCTTGTTTTTGAGAATCTTCGACAGGCTAATTTTAAAGTGAAGTTCGACAAGTGTCGATTCTTCCAGAGAGAAGTAAAATTTGTGGGACACATAATTAATGGAGATGGATACAGGCCGAATCCGGCAAAGATCAGAACCGTTGCCGCATTTCCAACACCAACCCGTGTGAAACACGTGAGACAATTCCTAGGAATTCTCCAATTCTTTGCTGCTCATTGTGAGAGGTATTCTGAGACTGTCGCACCACTGCAAGGTTTACTGAAAAGGAATTGCAGATGGGCTTGGAACGACGAGTGCGAGACAGCTTTCAGAAAAGCTAAACAAATGCTGGTTGATTCAATTCAGTTAGAATATCCAGACTACTCCCGGAATTTTATTCTAGAGACTGATGCATCTGCGATTGGAATAGGTGCCATCCTACTGCAGGAGGATGATGAGAAGAAACGTCATTACATCACTTTATTAAGTCGACGTTTGAGAGCGCATGAATCTCATTATTTCACCACTGAGATTGAAGCACTTGCGATTGTCTACGCACTTGAGTACTGGCAGAAACTTTTGTTAGGCCAGAGGATTATTGTGAGGACCGATCACCATGCGCTGACCTTCATTTTACGAACAAGACTGGCAAGCGACAGGATCACACGTTGGACGCTGTTTCTCCAACAGTTTGACTTGGAAATTGTTTACCGACCAGGCAGAGAGAATGTGTTGGCCGACATTCGAAGCCGGAATCCTGAAGCCACTGTGAATGCCATTGACATCGAGGGAGAATGCGAGGAACACCTTCACCGACTTCGTCATCTACCTGAAGGACAACGACGTGAGGAGGAACTCAGGCATATTATCCGTTCCCTGGAACGACGAATGGATCCACAGGATGCTCACTATGCGAGGATTGCTGCTGTTGCAGATGACTATTTGGTCTATCATCGTGTCTTGTATAAGTTTGTGGACGAGGACCACACTCAGCTGCGTGCAGTTATTCCGAGGAGATATCAAGAATCTGTTATTCTTATGATTCATCTATTCATTGGACATGGTGGGACTGACAAGACCATTGCAACCATCAAGGAGTCCTTTACTTGGAAGAGGCTAGGAACCACCGTTAGACAGTGCTTACGTGCTTGCGACGCATGCCAGCGGAACAAGTACACGTCACACTTGTTGAAGGAACCACCTAGACCAATACTCCCAACTCAACCTAGAGAGTTATACGCACAGGACCTTTATGGTCCAATACCAAAGGCCCGTCGTGGGAATCGCTTCATTGTTGTAACTATTGATGTGTTCACGAAATATACGATGCTTCATCCGATTCAGAAAGCCACCGCACACCAGATTATCCAGAGAATTAGACGACAAGTGATACCGGAGGCAGGAAAGCCACAATTCCTGTTGACAGATCATGGATCACAGTACACCTCCGCAGAATTCGCTAATGCTATGAACGAGTTGGAAATAGGTCATGTTTTATCGTCTATTCGCCACACAGAGAGCAACCCAGCAGAATGCGTAATGTCTACTATTGCAAAATTCTGTCGATTGTATTGTCAGGAAGAACACTGGCGATGGACCGAAGTCCTAGTTATCATGGCGAAGTGTATTAATTCAACAGTCCATGAGAGCACTGGTCAAGCCGATGGTTTTGCATTTGAACCAGATGCCGATGAGAATATGGAATCGTGTGATTGTAAATCCACCTTGTTTACAACCATCACACGCCAGCAGATTTTTAGCTGCAAGGGATACTTTGGACAGGCAAGCTGCCAAACGCTTGAGAAGAACTAGACGCCAGAGATTCAGAGAACCACTAGTTGCGAGAGACCTTGTCCTTATAAGGAGACCCGGAATTTCAAGTCCTATAGACCGCATATATGGGACATTTCTGTCTTTATATTATGGCCCAAGTCACATCCGACAACCTCTGAACAAGGGAAGTTATGTGATTGAAGACATTCGGACCGGAGAGCTCATTGGAACCTCCAACGCAGCTAATCTAAAAAATATCACTTATGAATGAACTTTGAGTCAAATAAAAATGTCGTCCCAACATTTTATTTGAAACGACGGAGAGGCAGATGAACCCGCTGAGCTAAGGTGCATGTGATATTTTTCACGACAGCACATTTATAATGGGATGTACTACCTTTGAACACACCCAGAAAGCTACGAGAAGCCGAGAGCTTATACAATTATCTTTGAAGTAGCGGAGAATCGCACTTTTGACTTTGGTGAAGTCTGCTAATTATTTATCTGAGGTCTTATTAATCAATTTTATCTTTTCACGAGACTCAGAATATTCCATTTCGTCATTCAGTATTATCGAAACATTTTGGAGAATGTTTTTTTTTTCACTTTAAGGTAAGGTAATATCATTGCAGATACGCAAATAGGAATGTAAGTAGTCGCTCAACGACTTAGTTTGACGACTTGCTTCCACGAGGAACGCAGTTCCTTGCACTACGTCTGGAGAATCCGCCCTGTGTAGGCGTGTAATTATATCCGTCGCATTAGACGTGGCAAACAGTCCGCCTTTCTGCTTGGAAATCATTATCAGGTGCCATCGAGCACAATTATACTACGGATCACTGTTGTTGATGTGCAGTGATCAACACAAATTGTGTAGTGAATTATTTGGCAAGTATTGTGAAATTTACGACATTTCCGTAGCACCACATTTTTTACCCACGTGTTTGTGGAGGGCCGAGAGCCTGGTGCGAAAATATACAGGTAAATGTGATATTATTACTTTGAACAAGTGTGATTATAAAAGTACATTATACGCTGATTGCTACGGTGAATTTATCTATAATAAAACGACGCCCATTTCACGGAAGCCACGTGATAGAATAAGTAGCGTCTGTACACGTGTGGAACCGTAGAACAGTGCATGGCCATTTATCATTTACATCTACAAAGTGTAGAAGCTGAGTTACCAGTTATATTTAAAGCCTGCGATATCTACGACGAATACAGTAAGTTTCAAGTGATAATAATGAACTACTACAAGTCTTATTCTACCGCCCACGTGGTAAACTTTTTCAGCACCATGTTCGAGGCCGAGACCATGGGCTAATACCATTATGGTATGAGGCAGATGTCTCGGATGGGACCAGCATGATGATGGAACTTCTAGAACATCAAACGAGAAGGAACCGAGGATGCCTTTCCTAGGCATGTCCAGTCCATTCACGAGGTCAACTACAGGGACAGACCGAACCCTGGTCTTTGGGAGAGCCCAGATGGAAGTTCTGATGAGGACGATGCCAATCTTGAAAGCCAGAGGTGCTTTTGTTCAACCCTTGTTGTTGGACAGAGAGCTAAGTGTGGGCTTCTTCATATCGTGAGTTTTGTACACCCTTCCTTGTTCTAGTTTCTGGTGGTATAGTTAGTTTAGTGTAGTTTGTGAACCAAGCGAACTTAGTGACAGCCATTTCATAGGTAGGGAATGTAATTTAGTCTAATTAGATGTCATTTATCTACAGTGATTGTGAGTCACCCTTGGGTCTGACATTTTGGTCAACCCTGGTGCAGCTTGATGGACGTCGTAGGACGCCAATTTCTGCCTATTGCTAAACGAGACTGTAGTCATTTTGAGGCTACTTTGTTTAACCCTATCTGGGGTGATTTTCAAGTCTTTGCAGACTCTAGTTATGGCAATCTGATGCAGTAGTTATGTTTCTTTAACTGCACTTTTTGCAGCCAGTCTATGTTACGCCCCTGACTTCGTTAGAGCAGTCGTATCATTTGGGTAATCGACTGTAATTACCAGTTTTGTAACTGCATTATATTTCATTTGAGATGAGCTCAGAAGCCATCCAGGTCATGTGTAGACCTTATAAGTAATAGGGACGTTTTGTCGTTGCCTAGCATCGAACCCAGTTCCCAACGTATCATTAAGCAGATCCAGCAGGGTGGTATTTGCGCCACAATTATTATTTTGTTGTGTCAAGTGTGATGACACGTGTTTATTTGATATTTGATACAAGCAACTACTGAAGAGTATTTTATCTTTGAGAGCAGAGAGCTCCAGCAATTAGTGACATTGCTACCTTTTAAACGTCTTTGATGTGAAAGACAGAGTTATATGATTGTATTCAGATTTATAGCGTGCTTTTTATGCACATATTCTTCGAGGTTTATAACCTATGGTAAAGGTACTATTATGAGGCCAGTTGTACAGTTATTATCTTGCTTAAATTGCCGGCCTAGTAAGTGTGTTGTGTCATTCAGCGCAGGAATCTTGTAGCCTGCGGCGACACGAACAGGTTTTGTGACTCAGCGCCCGTGTGAGAGCGCATGCTTCTGAGTGAGACGGACTGATATTAACATAGGACAGAATGCTTTTAGCATTCACTTTCCCTTTCATTGCAGTTATAGCTCATGGAACCCAGTGTCCATTCTTGTATCTGATCATATGTTCTGTAGATTAACATTTGTTAGTAACGCTGTTGCGTGTACCGTTGTTTTGACGAGTAAAGTTATGTCAGGTTTCTATAGTACGTTGTAGGCTAGCCCCGCTAGGGAGGTTTTTCATGTATGAAGGTATTTTTGTGTACCATGTCCGGGATTGTTCCCGTGGACCAGATATTTAGGGAGTGTAACTGCTTGTGTCCAGGCCCATCCCAGAGTTATTGAACGCGAGCTGTGCGCCGCTGGTAACTTGTGTTATTGTGTGTCCGAGTTGTTATTGCTCGTTGATTGTATTCCGAATTTTGAGTCGAGGCTTTTTGGCAGAGATGATCTCAAGGGAGACACTCCGTGTCCAGGCTTGTCAGTATTATTCGCCATAAACCAGCGATAACCTAAACCGACATCTTAATAATAAAACGCATAATTTTGGTAAACAAAAGCTAACTAACGAATCCTTTCTGCTTAACCTTGTTCATTTGCATTTGGAACCTGCTGACATAGCCGTGTTAATAAAGGTATTTCCTGGAGGAAATGACTTGAGGACAGCTGACACTTTTTGTTGCGACTGAAGCTTGCTCGAACCTTGAGTTCGTAGCTGGTGGAGCGCAGGCCATACGATGTTAGACGTAGTCTTCACTACGCAGTCGTCACCGTAATTACACACATTAGATGACTATGGCTTACAAACAGTAAACCAAGGTGTAGGCAGGCATTTGAATAAAACTGTGGTCTCTTATTTATTTACTCATGATGTAAAAGTGTATGAATCCTCTATGTTACCTTTTTGTGTGCTAACTAGCACCTAGTTATAAGAAAGACTTAGATGTTTTTTTCTATGGCTGGTCACTTAGTTTTGTATGTAATTGTTTGATATTACGGACGTCACCGCCGTAAATTTTGTTATTAATTGATAGGACTTAGCTAGATGAATTAACGTTAAATGTAAATGTGGAGATGGTATCATCCTAACTTAGATTTGTTTTGCTACCCTGTTAAATGTAAATTCTGATGTTAGCTTGATCTTGTAACTTGACCTAGGGCTTTGCGTCGTACCATTTTCCTAGTGTTGCTGTTGTTGCTTTATTATTGTGAGACAGATCTTTCGCGAGGGTTTACTGTAACTTCTCAGGTAGGGAACTGCTCTTTATTTTTGATTATTTATTAGCTTGCGGATTAGCCGATAGAAACCCTCCGAACTAGGATAGGGGTTTGTAAAATTTTCAATAAATTTTCAAGGTGTTTTACATAAGTCTGGATGTTTCTTTTCTCAGTCTAGTTTTTAAGGTGAACCTTTCCTTAGGCAGTCTATGACCTTCGTCACCATGTACCACGATCCCCGTGGACTACAGTTTCTCGTGCCGCTTTGGCCTATTTGGAAGTTCACCTGATCCTCACGGCAGTTAGGTCCGACGGATGAGATGTTAAGGAAGTCATTGCGGTTGTTGGCTATCCTGGCAGCTCCTCTGACGGGTTCATAAACTTATCTAATTTAAATGGCGCCCAACTCATGTGCCGACGTTAACGTGGTGACCGTCAGTTCCATGTTATTTAAGAGGATCTTAATGTTGATTAATGGTAAATTGACCGGACTGGGACGAACTTAGAAAGTCGTACTGCAGATCAATTAACCGCATGGCATTCATGTTTGATACAAGTCCATGGGGTGAGGCTTTTGTGTTGGATAAATGATGGATAGGATTTTCTTTGATGATGCCTCATCCTGAGTAAATGTAATACTTTGCTTTGCTCGCCGTTGTCTTTGTAAATGTAGAAGCACTTAGTTTGCATACTCCAGCTGTACTCGTGATGTTTATTTAAATGAAACAAGCTTTATACCACCAAGTAACTAATCATAGCTGTAAGTTCCATTAGAGATTGATCCCCCTCTTTCTCAAATAATTTTCTTGTCATGGATGAGGAAACAATTCGTCGTGTGTTTGGGGAGATGATGGCAGGTGTCAATGCCAATCTCCAGCAGATTACTGCTGACTTAGGTACTGTAAGGACTGATTTAGGTGAAGTCCGAGGTGACTTAGGTGAGAATACCCAAGCTGTCAACACTGTAAGTGGTCATGTGGACCAGGTTAGACAGGAAGTTAATAATGTCCGGGGTGATTTAGAAGTTAACACCCAGTCAATTAACAATGTGAGACAGGATTTAGAGGTTAACACCCGATCGATAAATATTGTAAGTGGTCATGTGGACCAAGTCAGAGATGAAATCAATAATGTTAGGGCTGATCTAACGCAGGTCAGGGCCGACATTGACGCCCATAGGATAGAGGCTAGGAATGATCTTACGGCAGGTTTAGCCGCTGTTAGAGTTGATGTTATACGACACCATCAGGAGGCTAACCAGCGTATAGATAGTTTAACTGATCAGATGAATAGAGCTAGGGAGGACGTGCAGACCCGATTAGAGGAGCACACCGCTCAGATCCAGGCGACGATTAACAGAGTCAAGATTGATATGAGGGCCGACTTGGAGCACACTCGAGAAGAATTCGGAACTCGTTTAACTCACGTCGAGGGATTCATGGATAACGTCAAGAAGGACATGGCGACCATGAATATAGGACTCATACTGATGAGAGGTGCAGCGAACGCAGTCAACAACAACGTCAAGACGATCGTCGATGGTATGATCGAGGTCAAGGACGAGTTGAACACAAACAGGAAGAATATTACGGAATTGACTGAGACAGTAACAGGGCTACGTGAAATGATTGATGTTCATCGAGAAGAGCATAAGATCGATGTCATGATGTTGAGGGTTGACCTCAATGAACATAAGACCACTATGGAGGCAAAGGTAGCCGAGGTCAAAGATGACGTTGGTAGGATCCAGGACAACATGTCAAAAGTCGAGGAAGAAATCGACTCCCTACAGAAACGTTTCGAGGAAGTCGCGATAACCGAGAGGTTAGACCTCAGTTACAACTTGAGGACGGCTATTCGCGAAGTCGACACCAACCTCAAAGGCAAAGTTGAAAGGATAGAATTGCAGCTCAACGATCTGGGGAATAAGGTCGCAGCTAACACTATCCCAGGGCTCGAAGTTATCGAGAGACGTCTCGACCGACTGGAGACGCAGCCAAGAGAGACACGTTTACCCTCACAGATGGGAGACTCTCAGGCGACACCAGGATCGCAATCCGCAGGGATCATGCCTGCACATTTTCAGCCGAGCGCACCCATGGAACCGCAACCATCTCAATTTACCGGTTCAGCGCAGAGTCAAGCGTTAAACTTTGACGCACATCCTTTCCAACCCGAACCTAACCGACAGAGTCAAGAGACGAGTACGCCAACGCATAACTATATGCCAAGTTCGTTTAGACCCGCTCACACGCAGGGGAACGTGACTATTATCCGTTCACGAGAGGAGCAACCAGCTCGATTCTCAGGCACTGGAAGTGGCATCACTCCAGTTGAGTTTTTGGCGAATGTGGAAAGCTACTTGAGAGACACAATGGTAACTCCGGAGAGAGAACTCCGAGTTATTGAGCGTATGCTTGAGAGGCAAGCCAGCACTTGGTTTAGAGCCTTCCGTTACTCATTTGTAGGCTACCAAGACTTTAGAGAAGCATTGCTAAGGACTTACTGGTCAAGCGACATCCAGCAGAGTAACAGAGCTGAGATGTACACTCGCCGATACAGCTCAAACACTCCGACGCGCTATGCGAACTACTTCGCGACCCAGCTTGCGAAACTCCGTTGCTTACAACCCCCACTGTCAGAGCAAGACCTGGTTAACACCATCGTTTGGCAATACCCGGCAGACGTGCAACGTGTATTGATCGCTGCTGGAGCGTCTACTTTTCAGCAGTGCGATCAAATCTTGCGACGATTGGACGCTAACACCGAACAGTTTCCGACACACCGTCAGCAGAAGGCTGACAGGCGTGAAGAGCGACATGTCAACTTGACAACTGTGGACAAAGTGTGCCAGACGCCACAGCAGACACAGACTCAAGAGAGCTGTGAACAGCGCAATGACTATAATCATGGTCGGAGAGAATGGAACAACACTCCATATGCTAGAGACCAAAGAGATGACCGTCGTAGTCACTGGAATCGACGCTTCGATCAAGGGACGAACGAAGACCGTCGTCACGATAACGACCGCCGAGGGAATAATAGCCGGAACCCACAACACGGAACTATCCGCAGGGATTACCGCTATAGCAGAGATTATAATCGAGATCGAGACCCCAGATACCAGACCGATCGAGACTGGAGAGGAAGAGCACGGGAGAGTCGTGAATATCTTCAGCAACTCCGAGAACTTCAAGAAATACAAGAAGGGGGAGGTCAGAACCCGACTTCGAGGGAAACACGTAATACGGCGGAAGAAACGGAGCGAAACCAGCCCGGTACTTCCCGCCAAGAAAGAAAAAAAAAACGCCGAAAAACCAGTAGATTCTTACCCGATTGAGCACAGAGTAACTGCCACCATCTTACTCTGGGAGCCAATTCAGGAAGATCTATTAGACGAACGACGAACCACAACTACGAATTGACGCGTCTACCGAAGATTGTAGCTACCCTGAATGGATGTAACGTAGTCATTCTCATCGATACTGGGGCGATGATAAGTGTCATTTCCGCCGATTGCCATGCCAGACTGAAAGCAAACTCTGAGGTGACAGAGCTGCCAGTTTCTGCAGTAAGAGTCAGAGGAGTCATACCTGACCGTGTTGTAACGTGCAAAATCCAGATTCTATGCACTTTGAAAATTTCGAGCCACGTGTACTTGCACGAATTTCTTGTGATGAAAGGCTTGCATCATGATGCCATATTGGGTGCAGACTTCATTCGGAAGTATGATGGAATCATTGATATGGGACGTAATACGGTCGAGTTTAAGCCGAACGAACCCATTCAAATGAACTTAGTAGAGGAAGAACCGGAATTTGTATCCGAAGTCAACGTTGTTGAGAATTTAAATGGCAAGGAAATTGAGGAGACACAAGATGCCGACGAAGAGGCAGAACCATTATCAGCACCCATACGAGAGAAACTAGATGCAATATTAAGCGAATACGAGGATATATTCGACACCACACCTGGTGAGATATTGGACTACGAGTATGATCTTGTACTACTGGACGATTCCCCATTCCAGAAGAAGATTTATCCTATCGCAGAGAAACACCGCGAGGAAGCTGCTAAGAAGATCCATGAGATGGAAGCAGCAGGCACAATCAAGAAGCCACCGACTCCTTTCTTGAATCTTATAACACCTGTGGTTAAGGTGGATGGAAGCTTGAGACTTTTTCTCGATGCAAGGGCCTTAAACGAACGCTTAGCTCCTGAGCATGACAGACCGCCCAAGATTAGGGACATCCTCAGGAAGTTTAAGGGAAAGAAGATATTTTCGTCATTGAACTTAGTACAATCCTACTACCATATAAGATTATCTGAGCATACTCAGAATTATACAGGGTTTCTGTTCGATCAGACCATCTATGTCTTTCGAAAACTACCCTTTGGAGTGAAAAATGCCGGAGCTGCATTAATTAGAGCACTTGATGCGAAGCTGACTCCTGAAGTAAAACAGAAGGTGATATGTTACGTGGATGACATCATCATAGCTTCGGAAACAAAGGAAGAACATCTAACAATGTTACGCCTTGTTTTTGAGAATCTTCGACAGGCTAATTTTAAATTGAAGTTCGACAAGTGTCGATTCTTCCAGAGAGAAGTAAAATTTGTGGGACACATAATTAATGGAGATGGATACAGGCCGAATCCGGCAAAGATCAGAACCGTTGCCGCATTTCCAACACCAACCCGTGTGAAACACGTGAGACAATTCCTAGGAATTCTCCAATTCGTTGCTGCTCATTGTGAGAGGTATTCTGAGACTGTCGCACCACTGCAAGGTTTACTGAAAAGGAATTGCAGATGGGCTTGGAACGACGAGTGCGAGACAGCTTTCAGAAAAGCTAAACAGATGCTGGTTGATTCAATTCAGTAAGAATATCCAGACTACTCCCGGAATTTTATTCTAGAGACTGATGCATCTGCGATTGGAATAGGTGTCATCCTACTGCAGGAGGATGATGAGAAGAATCGCCATTACATCACTTTATTAAGTCGACGTTTGAGAGCGCATGAATCTCATTATTTCACCACTGAGATTGAAGCACTTGCGATTGTCTACGCACTTGAGTACTGGCAGAAACTTTTGTTAGGCCAGAGGATTATTGTGAGGACCGATCACCATGCGCTGACCTTCATCTTACGAACAAGACTGCCAAGCGATAGGATCACACGTTGGACGCTGTTTCTCCAACAGTTTGACTTGGAAATTGTTTACCGACCAGGCAGAGAGAATGTGTTGGCCGACATTCGAAGCCGGAATCCTGAAGCCACTGTGAATGCCATTGACATCGAGGGAGAATGCGAGGAACACCTTCACCGACTTCGTCATCTACCTGAAGGACAACGACGTGAGGAGGAACTCAGGCATATTATCCGTTCCCTGGAACGACGAATGGATCCACAAGATGCTCACTATGCGAGGATTGCTGCTGTTGCAGATGACTATTTGGTCTATCATCGTGTCTTGTATAAGTTTGTGGACGAGGACCACACTCAGCTGCGTGCAGTTATTCCGAGGAGATATCAAGAATCTGTTATTCTTATGGTTCATCTATCCATTGGACATGGTGGGACTGACAAGACCATTGCAACCATCAAGGAGTCCTATACTTGGAAAAGGCTAGGAACCACCGTTAGACAGTGTTTACGTGCTTGCGACGCATGCCAGCGGAACAAGTACACGTCACACTTGTTGAAGGAACCACCTAGACCAATACTCCCAACTCAACCTAGAGAGTTATACGCACAGGACCTTTATGGTCCAATACCAAAGGCCCGTCGTGGGAATCGCTTCATTGTTGTAACTATTGATGTGTTCACGAAATATACGATGCTTCATCCGATTCAGAAAGCCACCGCACACCAGATTATCCAGAGAATTAGACGACAAGTGATACCGGAGGCAGGAAAGCCACAATTCCTGTTGACAGATCATGGATCACAGTACACCTCCGCAGAATTCGCTAATGCTATGAACGAGTTGGAAATAGGTCATGTTTTATCGTCTATTCGCCACACAGAGAGCAACCCAGCAGAATGCGTAATGTCTACTATTGCAAAATTCTGTCGATTGTATTGTCAGGAAGAACACTGGCGATGGACCGAAGTCCTAGTTATCATGGCGAAGTGTATTAATTCAACAGTCCATGGGAGCACTGGTCAAACCGATGGTTTTGCATTTGAACCAGATGCCGATGAGAATATGGAATCGTGTGATTGTAAATCCACCTTGTTTACAACCATCACACGCCAGCAGATTTTTAGCTGCAAGGGATACTTTGGACAGGCAAGCTGCCAAACGCTTGAGAAGAACTAGACGCCAGAGATTCAGAGAACCACTAGTTGCGGGAGACCTTGTCCTTATAAGGAGACCCGGAATTTCAAGTCCTATAGACCGCATATATGGGACATTTCTGTCTTTATATTATGGCCCAAGTCGCATCCGACAGCCTCTGAACAATGGAAGTTATGTGATTGAAGACATTCGGACCGGAGAGCTCATTGGAACCTTCAACGCAGCTAATCTAAAAAATATCACTTATGAATGAACTTTGAGTCAAATAAAAATGTCGTCCCAACATTTTATTTGAAACGACGGAGAGGCAGATGAACCCGCTGAGCTAAGGTTCATGTGATATTTTTCACGACAGCACATTTATAATGGGATGTACTACCTTTGAACACATCCAGAAAGCTACGAGAAGCCGAGAGCTTATACAATTATCTTTGAAGTAGCGGAGAATCGCACTTTTGACTTTGGTGAAGTCTGCTAATTATTTATCTGAGGTCTTATTAATCAATTTTATCTTTTCACGAGACTCAGAATATTCCATTTCGTCATTCAGTATTATCGAAACATTTTGGAGAATGGTTTTGTTTTTTTCACTTTAAGGTAAGGTAATATCATTGCAGATACGCAAATAGGAATGTAAGTAGTCGCTCAACGACTTAGTTTGACGACTTGCTTCCACGAGGAACGCAGTTCCTTGCACTACGTCTGGAGAATCCGCCCTGTGTAGGCGTGTAATTATATCCGTCGCATTAGACGTGGCAAACAGTCCGCCTTTCTGCGTGGAAATCATTATCAGGTGCCATCGAGCACAATTATACTACGGATCACTGTTGTTGATGTGCAGTGATCATCACAAATTGTGTAGTGAATTATTTGGCAAGTATTGTGAAATTTACGACATTTCCGTAGCACCACATTTTTTCACCCACGTGTTTGTGGAGGGCCGAGAGCCTGGTGCGAAAATATACAGGTAAATGTGATATTATTACTTTGAACAAGTGTGATTATAAAAGTACATTATACGCTGATTGCTACGGTGAATTTGTCTATAATAAAACGACGCCCATTTCACGGAAGCCACGTGATAGAAAAAGTAGCGTCTGTACACGTGTGGAACCGTAGAACAGTGCATGGCCATTTATCATTTACATCTACAAAGTGTAGAGGCTGAGTTACCAGTTATATTTAAAGCCTGCGATATCTACGACGAATACAGTAATTTTCAAGTGATAATAATGAACTACTACAAGTCTTATTCTACCGCCCACGTGGTAAACTTTTTCAACACCATGTTCGAGGCCGAGACCATGGGCTAATACCATTATGGTATGAGGCAGATGTCTCGGACGGGACCAGCATGATGATGGAACTTCTAGAACATCAAACGAGAAGGAACCGAGGATGCCTTTCCTAGGCATGTCCAGTCCATTCACGAGGTCAACTACAGGGACAGACAGAACCCTGGTCTTTGGGAGAGCCCAGATGGAAGTTCTGATGAGGACGATGCCAATCTTGAAAGCCAGAGGTGCTTTTGTTCAACCCTTGTTGTTGGACAGAGAGCTAAGTGTGGGCTTCTTCATATCGTGAGTTTTGTACACCCTTCCTTGTTCTAGTTTCTGGTGGTATAGTTAGTTTAGTGTAGTTTGTGAACCAACCGAACTTAGTGACAGCCATTTCATAGGTAGGGAATGTAATTTAGTCTAATTAGATGTCATTTATATACAGTGATTGTGAGTCACCCTTGGGTCTGACATTTTGGTCAACCCTGGTGGGGCTTGATGGACGTCGTAGGACGCCAATTTCTGCCTATTGCTAAACGTGACTGTAGTCATTTTGAGGCTACTTTGTTTAACCCTATCTGGGGTGATTTTCAAGTCATTGCAGACTCTAGTTATGGCAATCTGATGCCGTAGTTATGTTTTTTAACTGCACTTTTTGCAGCCAGTCTTTGTTACGCCCCTGACTTCGTTAGAGTAGTCGTATCATTTGGGTAATCGACTGTAATTACCAGTTTTGTAACTGCATTATATTTCATTTGAGATGAGCTCAGAAGCCATCCAGGTCATGTGTAGACCTTATAAGTAATAGGGACGTTTTGTCGTTGCCTAGCATCGAACCCAGTTCCCAACGTATCATTAAGCAGATCCAGCAGGGTGGTATTTGCGCCACAATTATTATTTTGTTGCGTCAAGTGTGATGACACGTGTTTATTTGATATTTGATACAAGCAACTACTGAAGAGTATTTTATCTTTGAGAGCAGAGAGCTCCAGCAATTAGTGACATTGCTACCTTTTAAACGTCTTTGATGTGAAAGACAGAGTTATATGATTGTATTCAGATTTATAGCGTGCTTTTTATGCACATATTCTTCGAGGTTTATAACCTATGGTAAAGGTACTATTATGAGGCCAGTTGTACAGTTATTATCTTGCTTAAATTGCCAGCCTAGTTAGTGTGTTGTGTCATTCAGCGCAGGAATCTTGTAGCCTGCGGCGACACGAACAGGTTTTGTGACTCAGCGCCCGTGTGAGAGCGCTTGCTTCTGAGTGAGACGGACTGATATTAACATAGGACAGAATGCTTTTAGCATTCACTTTCCCTTTCATTGCAGTTATAGGTCATGGAACCCAGTGTCCATTCTTGTATCTGATCATATGTTCTGTAGATTGTCATTTGTTAGTTAAACGCTGTTGCGTGTACCGTTGTTTTGACGAGTAAAGTTATGTCAGGTTTCTATAGTACGTTGTAGGCTAGCCCCGCTAGGGAGGTTTTTCATGTATGAAGGTATTTTTGTGTACCATGTCCGGGATTGTTCCCGTGGACCAGATATTTAGGGAGGGTAACTGCTTGTGTCCAGGCCCATCCCAGAGTTATTGAACGCGAGCTGTGCGCCGCTGATAACTTGTGTTATTGTGTGTCCGAGTTGTTATTGCTCGTTGGCTGTATTCCGACTTTTGAGTCGAGGCTTTTTGGCAGAGATGATCTCAAGGGAGACACTCCGTGCCCAGGCTTGTCAGTATTATTCGCCACAAACCAACAATAACCTAAACCGACATCTTAATAATAAAACGCATAATTTTGGTAAACAAAAGCTAACTAACGAATCCTTTCTGCTTAACCTTGTTCATTTGCATTTGGAACCTGCTGACATAGCCGTGTTAATGAAGGTATTTCCTGGAGGAAATGACTTGAGGACAGCTGACACTTTTTGTTGCGACTGAAGCTTGCTCGAACCTTGAGTTCGTAGCTGGTGGAGCGCAGGCCATACGATGTTAGACGTAGTCTTCACTACGCAGTCGTCACCGTAATTACACACATTAGATGACTATGGCTTACAAACAGTAAACCAAGGTGTAGGCAGGCATTTGAATAAAACTGTGGTCTCTTATTTATTTACTCATGATGTGAAAGTGTATGAATCCTCTATGTTACCCTTTTGTGTGCTAACTAGCACCTAGTTATAAGAATGACTTAGATGTTTTTTCTTTCTATGGCTGGTCACTTAGTTTTGTATGTAATTGTTTGATAATACGGTCGTCACCGCCGTAAATTTTGTTATTAATTGATAGGACTTAGCTAGATGAATTAACATTAAATGTAAATGTGGAGATGGTATCATCCTAACTTAGATTTGTTTTGCTACCCTGTTAAATGTAAATTCTGATATTAGCTTGATCTTGTAACTTGACCTAGGGCTTTGCGTCGTACCATTTTCCTAGTGTTGCTGTTATTGCTTTATTATTGTGAGACAGATCTTACGCGAGGGTTTACTGTAACTTCTCAGGTAGGGACCTGCTCTTTATTTTTGATTATTTATTAGCTTGCGGATTAGCCGATAGAAACCCTCCGAACTAGGATAGGGGTTTGTAAAATTTTCAATAAATTTTCAAGGTGTTTTACATAAGTCTGGATGTTTCTTTTCTCAGTCTAGTTTTTAAGGTGAACCTTTCCTTAGGCAGTCTATGACCTTCGTCATCATGTACCACGATCCCCGTGGACTACAGTTTCTCGTGCCGCTTTGGCCTATTTGGAAGTTCACCTGATCCTCACGGCAGTTAGGTCCGACGGATGAGATGTTAGGGAAGTCATTGCGGTTGTTGGCTATCCTGGCAGCTCCTCTGACGGGCTCAGTACATATAATACTTTGATTGTTGACCAATCTGACCTCAAATATACTGCATCTGCTCTTTCTGTAAGCCGCCACTGAACATTGTGCAATGTTTCCAAATAAATCACTCTCTTCAGCACAACTAGGGACATTCGTATATATTCATACCAACTTCAAAGATATCTGGGTTATTTCAACAATTATGCACGTTTTTATAATATAGTGCACTCTAATATTCTCAACAATCCACAGGGGATAAAACAAATCATGTCCAGGCATCCTGTCACCCATGTGTTAAGCGATCTTTCATTCCCTTCTGAAGTTCACCATTGCTCGAGCAGGAGAGAGGAAATAATATAAATTGTTATAAAGTCTGAAATCAGCCACACTTTATACTTCAACTTTAAGTTCCAATAAAAAAGGATACAGGCAAGATGTTTACATGCACAATTTTTTTAGCAATACCATATTTATAAAACAAAACCTTCAAAGACTAAGGACAGAAATGGCAATGTCTTTATGAGTCAGATGCGTTATATTCCTTACTAGCTGTTACCCGCACCTGCGCCCGCAATAACATTTGGAATCCCGTTTTAACATTAATTATATAATTTTTGCCTGTAGTGGAAGATACTTACGGCAACATGGTGCAATGAAATTGGAAATCGGGTGCAATATATGACTGGGAGCTTTGATTTAAGGCAGGTCCCCTAGCCTACTGCCATGTCCGAGTGTTTTTAACGCCTAAGCACTTTCTCGGTAAACTACATTTCTGGTCTTTCTCTCAGGCTGCAGAATGACTAAGCCACCAGAAGAACTGACTCTGGAGCATGCCACGTAGTTAACCATGTGCGAAACAGCCACTTCTCAGATCCACGCCAGCTACTTTTAAACTCTGCCACTGAGCCTTGTTAATTGTCATGGCGTAGCAGACTTTCAAAGGAAACTGCAGAGATGTTACAAAGGGCAGATGCAGCGTGACTGAGGTTAAGAGGGAGCTTGAAGGCAGAATGCGCTGTTCTTTCACCATCCAGTAGGGTTGCAGCAATACCCGAGGAGGCGATTGCGATGGCTATGTTCAGTCGACTTCTAAATGTACTGAGCAGGAGATGAATCAGGAAGGTTTTGCCAGTTCCGCCTGGTGCATCCAGAAAAAAGAGCTGACCACATTCTGAAACAACACTTCAAACTATTTCGTCATAGGCCAATCTCTGCTCGTTGTTCAATTTTGGAACATTATCAGCAACCACTTTGGACAACTTAATTGTCGTAAGATACGGTAGTTCACTGACATATTCTCAGTGAACAATGACGGAGTCTTGTTCTCGAGAAGGCGACGGAAGTCCAAAGCGTTCCAGTTGTTGACCAGACATTTTCAGTACTAAATCCTCAAGAAGCACCTGACACCTGTTGTAGATTACACCCATGACCAGGTTGACATCAGCACACTGCCTCTGAACCTCTCTCACCATATCTTCCGCGAGGCGTCTTTGTGTTTTTGCCAGAGCATGATGGGATAACTCACTTGTCAAAACACCAGTAAGATGGCCAACAGCTTGCGTATCTCGTGGGGAGAGTCAGTGGAGGATGCTTCCTCTAGTGTGCGGTCCCAGTGCGCATCACCCTCTAGCAAGCCAAGTGCTTTACATGCCGCTTGAAATGTTGGTTGAACCACTCCTTCCACGGTTTTGAGGTCAGTAAAAGACTGAGGGCCAGGGATTTTATGTAAAGGAGGGGGAGGTAGTACCAGGGTGAACGTTGTAAACTCTGCCAAGGGTCTGATCTTTTTTCACACCAGGATGGCCTGGGACGGGCTTTCCTTGTTTCCTTCTACAGAACTTCTTACCTTTCCAAACGAAATAGGATGGAACTTCACAATATAAAAGTGTTGAAGCAAATTCATCGGATCGGCATAGTTCGAAGAAAGCAAGAAGGGTTGTGTTTGGGGGGCTGTTAAACTGGTCACGAACGTCGTCTTCATTAAAGTAAACCCGCTGGCCGTTCTCGAGGTGGACGGCAAGTTGCATGACCGAAGGATAGCGTTCATGTATGAGGAAGCAGAATATGCGCCAATCCGCCTCTGAGCTGCCGATGTAACGTCCTGATTCATATCTCGCAACTTCGTCAAACTCTCCGATGCTAAAAGTAGCTTGGTCGGAACCTTTGTTAACATACTTGCAAATGTATTTTATTGACTTTACAGAGTTGCAGTACTCAAAATTGATATGAGATGAGAAGGTGTGAGATAGGACGGGGTTATAGGGTACCACCCAGCTATTGATAATTTCCACTCCCTTTTAGGTAGATTTCATTAGAAAGCTAACTATTGCAATGGGTACCATGTTTCGACTTCCGGAAAATTTCGACATATCTTCGCGTTTCACATCCCCCAAACCCCAAAACCACCGTCAGTTCAAAAGTTTATATATAATTTATGTATATATATATATCAGTTTCTTGTGGACACGATAACTGCCGTAATTTTGCACCAATCACTTTGATTTTTTTTTTTACATAATATGTATCCCTATAAAATCTCGGTCGAGTTCGTTAATGGGCAAAATCGGTCGAAGGGGGTGAAAATGGGGGGCTTTTTTCGAAAAAGTGAAATTTCGCTATAACTCTCTTAATACGTGAAATATCGAATCCATTCAAAGTTCATAATATGTGTCGGATAAGTGCCAAAAATTTATGTCAAATAAGTTTTTTGATAGCACCAACCATTGACCAAAGGGGTGGAAAAAAGTGGGTTTTTCGGGAAACATTAATCATATCTCTCTTAATAGGCACAATATCAAAACCGTACAAAATGGAAAATATTCCCCTAATAATTACCTAAAACTTTTGTCTGAAAGAATTTTTGATATGACCCACCATTACGCCAAGGGATGAGAAAAATGATTTCGGAATTTTAAAAAATGTCAAGTGCCATCAGAGGTTACCATAACAACGCTTTTAAATTGATGAGGGATGGTCTATCAGAGGTTGCCAAGACAACGCCATTGACGAGATCACATTTATTTTTAGCCTACTTTTCACACTTTTCAAAAATGAGGAAAAATTAGACTTATGAGATATATCTGGGAAAATGTGTCGGTCCTTCTGTCTGTCTGTCCTTCTGTCTGTCTGGCTGTGTGTGTGTGTTCCCCCATATCAACTCCTAAACGGCTGCAGCAATCGAAACCAAATTTAGTATGAGTAAAGATGTATACCGGAATATCTCAGGCCCATATTTGAAAAAGATGCCAGTGCTACCAACTGCAAAAAACGCACTTGAAATTTGAGCTCCATGTTGGATATCTTGGAAGTTATACATGGGAGCTATTCTAAAATTGGCACACATGTAGATAATACTATTTCAGTTTAATTTCCAGGTGGCCATACATGACAGCGTTGCCAAAATAATTTTAAGCCTTCTGATAAGTCCAATTTTTAAATGCATATAACTTCTACACTATCAATTGGATATCAACCAAATTTAGTATGTAATATGTGTACATAAACAGATATGACTGAGTGTATTCTTAAGAGCCACCAGGGCTGCCAACTGTTAATAATTGCTCTCTATTTTGTATCCAAATATATCAGAAAGTATGCAAGCCGACAGCTTTAAACTATGCACACGTAAATTACCTGACATTTTACATTAATTTGTAGTAACTTATATACGTCAGTTCTACCAACATGATTCTAAGCCTGCTGATAGGACCAATTTTTAAATACATGTAACTTCTATACCAACAAATGGATTTCATCCAAAATTGGCACAAAAATATATAATATTTCAGATTATTTCTGACCAGCACTCGCATGACATTGTTGCCAACATGCTTTTACGTGTACTAATAGATCAAATGTCTAAATCCATGTAACGTCCTTTGGACTTCAACCACATTTTGTATTCTGTACCTTAGGAGATGGAAGTAAGGATATATTCAGTCACCAGAGCTGCCAACTGTATTGCTCTATTAGGCTACATTATGCCTAGTATACCTTATTTCGAACTAATTAAGACATTTCGATATTACCCACTTAATTTCGTCATTATTCTAGATAGGTTCATGTACTGTAGATTAATCTATGGCATGAATCTTAATTTTAAGAAAAGTAGGCTCTTTAGTTCGTCACGGAACTTCTTGTTCCATCTGACTATGAGGGAAGCGGCTAACTGGTAGCATGCTGAACTTCTATTCCCAAGGTCGCTGGTTCAAAGCCGGCCAAAGTCGCCGGATTTTCTAAGAGCGCTAAAAATCCGTCAGCATGCTTTCCTTCGGAGGGGAAGTTACAACGTTCGTTGCAAGTTGCGGTGGCATCTAGCAGCCAAGTTCACAGCTAGGTGTCGTTGACGTTAGTATTTGGTACAAAATTAGGTACTACTACTTAAAATTGACCTTCTGCAGACCTTACCTGAATTACAGACTAATACAGTCATCAAAATAACGCCGTTTATCAGACAGATTCTACACACACCCAATGTACACGGGGTTACATGACCACCTTGTCGCAGCCCCTAAACTGAGGAACCAACCAACATCTCTGCGGGAGATAAAATTTTGCGTGAAGAAGTAACAGACTGTTAGATAGTTACACATTAGTTCCAAACCTTGCATAAGGACAGTGTGATCAAAAGTATAAAAGCGAACCCCAAATGACAAGAAGGTTACCATCCCCATAAGACAGTAAAATGTTAAAAATATGCATAGAAAGACGAAAAAATGTTAACTAACCTCCAATTGTAAAATACTTTCTCGCAATAAATGAGGTCTGATCCTCCTACGAAAACCTGCATATTTTGCCTATTATAGCCTATCCCCTAGTTTGCCCGGTGAAATCTACCTCCGCCTTCCGGCGTGCCGAGAGGAGTTTTTTAATATTAGAAACCCCATCCTCCGAAGTGGGCAGCCTGCGATATTTGGGATACCCATCTTCCCCGGTTTGTGATTCCTTGATGAGTGGTCTGGGGTACTTCTTGTTGCATACTCCTTCCACCATGCAAGATGAACTCCTGCTGAGTACTCCACATGGACCGTGGATCATGGTTGCCTTGACAACCTCATGGAGAGCAGGGTCAAGATTTGGGTCAGGAATCTCAGCACTGATCACCTTGTCGATGAATTCAGGCCTTAGCTTTTCTTCCAGCCACAGAAGTGTTTGAGCGTGAGGTAATCCTCCCTTTTGCCATTCAATGGAATACATGTGAAAACTTGAAGGACCAAAGATACAACCCTTATTAACAAGTCTTATCATGTTCCTGACTTTCAAATGGAATACCCGCGCTACCAAATCATGCCTATCTTGAGGTTGTTGACCTTGTTTCAGGTGCACGACTACTTCGGACCATTTTGGATTGCAGGTGAATGTTATAAAATATCAGGACGTCCAAAATGGCGCATGCATTCATGCATATAGCGCGGGCCTCCAGTGAAAGTCGACGGCAAGACGACCTTTTTACCTATATCTGACAGCGTTACTCAATGCGTCCTTCAGGTGCACATATTCCTCACTTCTCAACTTTTTCTGATTGATGCGAATCCAAAGTAGTCTCTCTGTCTCAATCTTTGCATACATATCAACCTGAAACTGATTGAGAAGTTTGCAAAATAACTAAAGATAAGAATTATCACCCTCAAGCTCAAATATTCTGAAGCTGTAAAAGTTAGCGGCAGACACGGTCTTCTTCAAAGGTGCTTGAGTGCTGTTGTGACGTTGAGGGATATTCTCCTAACGTAATAAAACAAATCTCTACTTTAAAAAAAACTGATAAATGGAATAGACCTAGCCTAACTTAACAAAAATTAACGTTGGTAGAGGTAATTCTCCTTTACCAAAGTCTACTTTTCATTAGAACTATTGTCTTCTTCTTCTTCATTTCCCCTTTTCCAGCTGACACTGGGTGGGGGCAAATATGGTTCCTCTCCTCTTTGTTTTGTCGTTCCACCATTCCTCTTCCGACACGGTGTTCCAATCCAGGTCCCATTTTCTAATGCTATTCTCCACAGAGTCCATCCAACGCATTCTTGGTCTTCCTCGTCCTCTCTTCCCTGTCATCGGTCGTTCCAGTGCTCGTCTTGGTAGCCTTTCTTCATTCATCCGTTTGACATGTCCAAACCATCTCAATCTGTTTTGCTCCAGTTTGTAATTCAGTTTCTGTACTCCCAGTTCTTTCCATATATCTTCATTTCTCACTCTGTCTCTCCTCGTTTTTTGGACCATACTTCTCAGGAATATCAAGCCTCCGAGGCTTAGGCGGCAGCACGCCGGCCTCTCACCGCTGGGTCCGTGGTTCAAATCCCGGTCACTCCATGTGAGTTCTGTGCTGGACAAAACGGAGGCAGACAGGTTTTTCTCCGGGAACTCCGGTTTTCCCTGTCACAATTTCATTCCAGCAACACTCTCCACTATCATTTCGTTTCATCTGTCATTCATTTAATCATTGCCCCAGAGGAGTGCATCAGGCCTCGGCAGCCGGCACAGTTCATATCCTCGCCGCTAGATGGGGGCTTCATTCATTCCATTCCTGACCCAGTCGGAGACTGGAAGCAGGCTGTGGATTTTCATTTTCACTTCTCAGGAATCTCATCTCAGCTGCCTGTACTCTGCTCTCTAACTATGTACTACCAAGAAATTATGAAAAACGCCATACCAATTCCAACAAACAAAGGAACTCTACAGTTACTGCAACTAAAGGCTAATATAAAATGCAATATGATGATTAAAAAGTGATGGTGAAAGTATAAAGTACAAACAGAAATTACATAGAAGTACTGTTTGAACAGAGAATGAGTGGGTAAAGGTCGGGAGCGCAGACAACAATGACGTGCACGTTATGACACAGGGTTGATACAAGACCAAGATTTGCATTTTCCCTGACTTTTACTGACTTAAGATCCCATTTTCCCTGACCACCAATACTTTATTCTCATCACCGTATGAACATATTTTAAAAATAAAACCCGTCGAATTGATCAAACGATATTTACTGTATTACATCTTCGAATCGCACAACATACGGCGATTAATTTTTCTTTAAATACACGTCCATGGTAACTTTTTTTCAGCTACTGTCTTACACGAGATATGTAAGCTACCTCATACAGAAAAAGAGTTTATTTTCAGAGTTTGTAAAGAAAAGGCTTAAAGAAAGAATTTTAACAAAAAGTTAATTTTAAGAATTAGCCCAGTTTTAGATGTCGTGAGCACTTCAGAAAGCATGAAAAAACTGGCTTGATCTGACTTTTTTAATAAATTAATCGGTTATGCTAAAAAAATAACACTACAAATAAATTTTAAAAAAATGGATTCAAGGAACATAATTTTTAATTTCTTTCTTTGTCAGTACACTCAGTTCACAATGAAACTTCTTACATTCAAAAAGTTATTTCAATTGTCATAACTAATGACTTAAAACTATGACCTAATAGTCAAATAATACGATGGGTAAGTAACGTACACGGTACGGATCCTTTCAAAATTATTGCTAAGGTAAGAAAGAAATCAAAAATAGGTAATCAAAAAAAATGGCACAACGAAACCATTTAATTGGACTCAAAAGCTATCGGACTTATTTACATCGATTGACTCCAAAAGCCCTTTTCATTGTCTAGGAAGCAAACAAGTATTGCACAGACCCACAGACAACACAGAAAGTAATTTAACACTTTGTAATCATTTACGTCTTACGACTGCGCCATGACTGACATCAATACGCGATCTAGGCGACACTACGTCTGGTATGGCACGGATTCGTTAATACCTTATCCTATACTGATCAAAATTGAAGAACAAAAAGAATGGTTTGAAACTTAAAAGCTTTAACGGACGCCTGCCGTACACTAGAAAAACCTTACATCGTGACACAAATTTTGTGCCCGTAAGATCTTATTGCTATAATTACTAACACTTAAAATACATAAACAATACTGAGAAAAATAAAGAGTGATAGTCAGTCTGAAAGACTAGACTTATCATTTTAAAGGCTACAAATGCTGAAAAATGCTGGGTGAAAGCCTCATGATCATGCAGCGAACTGCGGGAACTCAAACTCCATTAGCAAGTGCAAACCAAGGTCAAAGGAGGTAGCTGGCTGGAATATGTCACGCTCACCAGTGCGCGCGGGGAACTCAAGCGGTACTATGACGTCACACACCTCAGTGCGTTCTCGGTACATTCCGTCCCGTCACCGTAACGTAACGCCAGACCTCAGCGTAACGACGAAGTAGACAAGTTAATTTAAAATGATAAAATATAGACATCGAAAACACAAAATTTAGTGACTGATACTGGTAAAGAAATCGATGGACTAAAACAGTAAATCCACGCATTTGGCTCGGAGTATACACCTTTTTGCTACATTCTTAGTGAAAGTAAGTACGATCACATTTTGAAAAGCTAAAGCACGAGCTTTAAAACTTTCGTTGCATACGTCTATTTGAATAACTCTCTACAAGTAGCCGCTGTTTAGCACTTTCAAACGTTCTTCAATATTATTTAGTTCGGCTTCTTTTTCTAACATTAATTTGACTCTTTTAGTTTTCAACTCTTTTACCTCGTCTACAATTGCCCTCTTCTGTTTTTCTTTGGCCTCGTTTTCTTTTCGGCTGCCCTCTCCTTAGGCGCATTTTCATATTCTGAATAAGCATGCCTCGCCTTAACGAGCATTTCTTTGGTGACAGTCACTTTACCTAACTCTCCCTCGGATTGAACACCATCGTACTTTGTCGTAGGCCTATGAGAGAACGTTCGAGCTGATTTTCGACTGTCATCTCTGTATTAGTAGATCAAGCATAGGTGCTATGCCGAAGGTACACGAAGCAAAACTTCGGCGAACCGAACACGGACGAGATGAAAGGGGACGCAAGGGGGATGGTGCATGTGGAGTAGAGGCTTTGGCCCCGAACAAGCGCGATTCCCGACGAAACGCGACCGACTTGGGCAAGGGAGAGAGGAGGAAAGAGTGTAGTGGGGACAAACAACGAGACAAAGTATCGAGAGCAGCAGGGCTACCGCAATGTGTTCCTTACTTGCTCTCTCCTCTATTTTACAATTTTAGCATTTTGCAGCCCTAGCCCCACAAAGCGAAGGAGCTTCGCGCTACAGGCAAATAGACAGATTCACGCTTTCATTTTTTTAAATTAAAAAGTTCCCTGACCTTGCAGAAAATTTCCCTGACATTTCCCAGACTTCCATGACCGGAATTTTTTTCACTGACTTCCCTGACCTGTAACAGTCCTGTGACAGTAAGCTCACTGCCTGCAAAGACTGGTAGGGGCAACGTGCTGCAGCCCGCATCGCATCGTGGTTTTCACGGTTTGACCATGATCCCGAGTGAATTTTTTGAAAACCTTTCATAGCAAGCGCCTACGGCCCTTGAGGAAGCTGCATACTAAATTTCATTCCAATCCGTTCGGTGGTTTCTGAGATTTCATGATGAATGAATGTGTGAGTGGTATTTGACAAACATATACAGTAGTAGATAGCAATATTAGGAATTGACTTAATCTGGGAAAACATCTGTATCGGTGACTTTTTGAAAGCCTTTGTCTGGAGCGTGGCACTCTATGGATGTGAAACTTGACTATCGGTGCAGCAGAAAATAGGAGAATTGAAGCATTTGAAATGTGGTGTTACAGAAGAATGATGATCAGATGGGTAGATAGGGTTACAAATGAAGAGGTATTACGAGTGGGAGAGAAGAGATGTTTCTGGCGACTGCTTTGCCATCTCTTGATGAATACAGTACATTTGCATTTGTCAGTTGGCACAGGCTAGAGTAAAAGGTGGCTTTTCACCGATGTCTCAGTCTCGCTCATGGCTGTGATTATATGGAAGCTACTGAGGTATGGGTGGTGCTTAGTAATGGCATTCAGGGCACAGTCAGTGCCTGAGAATGCTGTGAAAGGTTCTACTCATAGGGTTAGGACTACTGTTCTGACTCAGTGAGGAAAGCAATGGCAAACTACCTCACTCCTCTTCTTGCCTAGAACGCCTCAATATAGCGCTGCCTTGGGTTTTTGTGGGTATCTGCTCACATAACGTAACGGGTGATTTTTGAGGATCCAACCAGCCTTCGGGCTGACTACCTAACAGACAGCTAATGATAAGAAGAGAATGATGAGAAGGTTAAACCCTGTATTTCGAGAGTAAGAACCTGAAGCATTTGGCGGGAACAATATAAAAATGGCCACCGCGGATTCCTATGGGCTGGATTTTGACATCTAATGACACACGTTGCCAGTGCATTGTTCATTCATTCAGTCGCCTGTAAACCAGTCTGTGTCGGAGTTCGTTCATTGTCAACGTTTCGTTTACTTTTAGCGTCGAGTTTTAACATTTTTTGTTTCCATTTTTACTTCGTAATTAGCCTACTTTCGATTTTTGCAAAAAATGAAAGTAGACTTATGAGATCACTACAGGGCGAAAAAAAGTGTGTCTGTCTGTGTGTGTGCGAGTGTGTGGACTCTGAATGTCTGTCCCCCCCCTATCAATTCGAACACGGTGAGCGCAAATTGAACGAAATTTGGTACAAAGGTAGCACTACCAAAGGATACTCAGTGTCATGTTTTATATCACCGCCATCTTGACGGAAACGTAATGGCGGCCAACCATATGTTCAAAGCTTAAATCAAATTACGACTAACCTAATCATCCGATCTCTACCAAATTTTGCAACAACATACCTTTATGGGGGCAGCATCCTTTGACCAAACTAATAGGTCATCAGCCTAATAGTTTGTGGATGGCGGCCATCTTTGTGTGAAAATCGATTGCCCCTATTAATTCGAACACGGTGAAACCGAATGGAACGAAATTTGGTACAGAGGTAGTACTAGCAAAGGGCACCCCAGTGTCATGTTTTATATCGCCGCCATCTTGACGGAAACGTAATGGCGGCCACCCAAATGTTCAAAGCTTAAATCAAATTACGACTAACCTAATCATCCGATCTCTACCAAATTTTGCAACAACATACCTTTATGAAGGGAGCATCCTTTGACAAATCTAATAGGTCATTAGCCTAATAGTTTGCGGATGGCGGCCATCTTTGTGTCAAAATAGATTACCCCTATTAATTCGAACACGGTGAAACCGAATGGAATGAAATTTGGTACAGAGGCAGCACTAGCAAAGGGCACCTCAGTGTCATGTTTTATATCACCGCCATCTTGACGGAAACGTAATGGCGGCCACACAAATGTTCAAAGCTTAAATCAAATTACGACTAACCTAATCATCCGATCTCTACCAAATTTTGCAACAACATACCTCATGGAGGAAGCATCCTTTGACAAATCTAATAGGTCATTAGCCTAATAGTTTGCGGATGGCGGCCATCTTTGTGTCAAAATCGATTACCCCTATTAATTCGAACACGGTGAACCCGAATGGAATGAAATTTGGTACAGAGGTAGCACTAGCAAAGGGCACCTCAGTGTCATGTTTTATATCGCCGCCATCTTGACGGAAACGTAATGGCGGCCACACAAATATTCAAAGCTTAAATCAAATTACGATTAACCTAATCATCCGATCTCCACCAAATTTTGCATCAACATACCATTAAGGAGGGAGCATCCTTTGACCAAACTAATAGGTCATTAGCCTAATGTTTTGCGGATGGCGGCCATCTTTGTGTGAAAATCGATTCCCCCTATTAATTCGAACACGGTGAAACCGAATGGAACGAAATTTGGTACAGAGGTAGCACTAGAAAAGGCCACCTCAGTGTCATGTTTTATATCACCGCCATCTTGACGGAAACGTAATCGCGGCCACCCAAATGTTAAAGGCTAAAATGTAATTACGACCAACCTAATAATCTAATCTCTACCAAATTTTGCAACAACAAATCTTTATGTGGGAAGCATATTCTGACCAAACTGCTAGATCATCAGACCAATAGTTTGCAGATGGTGGCCAAGTATGTGTGCAAATCGATTCCCCCTATCAATTCAAACACGGTGAAACCGAATTGAACGAATTTTGGTACAGAGGTAGCACTAGCAAAAGGCACCTCAGTGTCATGTTTTATATCGCCGCCATCTTGACGGAAACGGAATGACGGCCACCCAAATGTTAAAAGCTTAAATCAAATTTCGACCATCCTAATAATTTGATCTCTACCGGATTTTGCAACAACATGCCTTTTTGTGGAAAGCATCTTATGACTGACTACAAGGTCATCAGCCCAATAGTTTGCAAATAGCGGCCATGTATGTGTGCAAATTCATTCCCCAGATCAATTCAAACACGGTGAAACCGAATTGAATGAATTTTTTTACAGAGGTAGCACTAGCAAAGGGCACCTCATATTCATGTTTAATATCCCTATAGCACGTATTTCAACAAGCTACTACAACCAACATTCAATTATACTCCTTGAAAAGGACAAAGAGTTATAGCAATACCCATGCATTTAGGAGAAAGTAGGCTATATGTTCTTTACTGAACATCTTGTTTCTTTTATAGTACGTCAATAAGTGTCACATAGTACCGCAGGAAGAACGTGGGAAAACGCAGGGGATACGGCTGGAGACCTGTAACAGCAGGCTATCGTACATTTGACCATTTCAACATCAAACCTTGTTCATGGTTAGCCTTGTTTGTTCAATTCAAATTTAAATATAGGTCTACTTACTTTAAAATATCTGCGTTACGTACAAAATAGTCTATGTACATTTAGTCTTAATGTTTACCTATCCAGTAATGTTCCATTGCAAATATTGAAAACAAATAGCCTACCTATACTCCGATTTACAAAAGATGCTCGGTGAAAACTGTCATCCGCTTGATGGGTGAGGTGAGGAGTGGAGACGAGAGGGGTAACTGTCTCCATGGCAACAGTGAGCAATGTTGCAATGTATGCCGACACAGCAGTAAGCACATGGTTTGACGCAGTGTCTCTTCACTCGTCACGGTCATTAGAGCGCCAGGCAGGTGGGCTAACTTGCCCAGTATTTGTGTCTTCCTGCAAGCCTCTTGGAATGTTATGAGTCATGATCTGCCTCAGTGGCAACAAAGCATTTCCCCACGTGCTAACTTTGATAGCTGTCAGCGAGCTTTATTGGTAATTCAGAGTATAGCTATAGGTGTTTCTCAACTTTTTGTTCCGTCAATGCTGTTGTGTGCCAACGAACATTCAGCCAGTCACTCCATAAGGCAGATCCAGATCCACAATTTCCCCTGAAATTATTCTCTTGATAAACCTCTGATGGAAACTTATTTACATCAACGTGTATAAAATTTCACCCAACGTAATATATAAAACCGATAGAAAGGGAATGTTAAAAATTGATTTTGTGCCTTGACATAGTATTGGGCTAAGGGCCAGTTTTTCAATCCCCGGGCGTACTCCCAGCATAACGCCATATTGTGTTTTTCAATAGCTAGGCGGCGTTGTCAAGGGAATAAATGTGGTGGGCAAGTGGAACATATTTATTCAGTGCTATTTGTGCTGTATAAGCATTAAACCTTTGGAGAAGTAACATTTCCTAGTTGCTTGTTTTTCTCCTACCAGCTGTGAACATGTTATGATTGTATCTTGCATTTGAATTCTGATTATATTGGATCTTTATTTCATGACTTGTTTTCTTTTATCGAAAAGTGCTAGAATCATCATCTTCGGTATGCACACAGGTGATGATGATATTTGTACACATACGGCAATAGAATATCAATAAATTCAAAACTCTCTTATACTGCACAGCTTGGACATTCTTAACATCGTGACGAATGTGAATTTACGATCAGTTTTAATCTTATTAAATACAGGCACTATGGTGAATGTACAAAATGAATTGGAGATATGCTACTGTCACACTTTTTTCAACAAACATCACGTATTATATACCATATGAAAACATAGTCTCTGGCCTATCTATATGATGTCCAATACAAATTTCTCCAATCCTGCTTGTTGCCACAAATTGTAATAACAATGAGATAAATCGTATTTTCATGTAGATTCTGTTTAAATGACTCATACTGATATAATAAATAACGTTTAAATCGATAATCTGGTAGCAAAAATATTTGCCCCGGCTGGGGTTCGAACCCAAGGTCTCACATTTCACAGACCCAGACACTATAACCCTGGCTAATACATTCACGGAAATACTGACCACAATACTGCAACTTATTTTCACTCACCAGTAATATTATGGAAGTCATATTTTAAGCTTCAATAATATTTTGCTTCTTTTCATTAATGTTCCTGCGAGGAATTGAGTTTTAAAATCCTTATGAATAGCCCTACTTGGAAGTAAAGGAAATGTGTAGAAAAGTTCATGAAAGACTGACCCACTTCCCGTATCAACACACTGATATAAATTATGTCGTTAAATGCATTAGCGCAATTTGGATTTCTATCTGAATAGCCATTGAGCAGAAACATTATACCAATATTGCCGACTAGTTAAAATGTTTCATATTAAAGTATAATATCATTTAAATACTGATACGAAGACTAAGCCCATGTGGTTTGTGTTTCCATCAGTTGACACCAGAGTCCGCATGACAAGAGCAATGAGCTTTCACCATCCAAGATTCAATTTTGATCAATCACATAACCCTTGCTGTAGCCGTTCGTTGATATTTCCGTTTAGTAGTAGCTCGCCGAGTAACTTTGCATTGAAAAACACGCTTCAAATGCTGAAGGGAATAAACTGTTGAGCAAAGTTACTCCGGGAAGGATGCCCATCACTTTTATCCAGAGATTGAAAAACAGACCCTAAGATGTGTGAAAGTAACTCGGCACAGGAGCGCTTGTTCAACTGGAAATACATTGCAGTTAAAAGGTTAAGAATGTAAACAAATGGGCAACTCAAACTATCACTTGGGGCACTGCGGTCGGTCCAACATGGCCGGGATAAGAAGGATAAAAAGACTGAATAACACATGATTGCTATGGAACACTTTTGTATTATCCTGTCACAATCAGTAAATGTGATCCCTAAAATACTGACAGTGTTATATTATGTATAACAGTGCAATACACGTAATCTAATTTGTGTATCCCACTGGATTTTGTGTGAGAATGACGTATTATCAAGCATAAAGCACTATTCGAGTTTGCTAACTGTACCATAAACTCCAGATAATTTACAGAAGTGATAGAATTGTTATTTGTCAAACATGTAATGTGGAAGAGTAAACAATAATGAAACTTTTTGAACAATTTACACACTTGTGCTCCCGAAGTCGCTGCTCTGTCCCTCAGGGTTACAGGAAACGGTAACAAGCAGTCTCAATGTTCATGTGACGCAGGTACATCAGAACGTTGCAAACATATTTAAGCAGTGCTTCTTTTCTGTCAGAAGTAATTAGGGCCTATTAGTCCATTATTATAAGGCCTATTATTATTATCACCTTAAGTGGCTAGGCTGTACCCCAACGTCCACACCAGCGTATTCCAACTCATTCCTGTTCTCCATATTATGTGTTATCGTCACCTTCCGGCCATTGCTATTTACAGCTTATGGAATATAATGAAAACATAATATCCGTAGCTCCCTTTATACATCGGCTCGCAGCCGTAAACTGATCAATATACTTTGCTTTTACTCATTTTGTAAAACTCTTTGAATTTAAAAACACGAACAAATTAGCACGCTCTGTTCAACCATGTAAAGTACAATGCAAACTATCACCATGTGGTAAATTTATCCTACTTACAAGGGAAGTCTCTGAACCGGGGAATCGCGGATCCTGCTGGAACTTAGCAGATACGTTGCGCGAGCCCAACTAGGCAGAACCGCGAATAAAAATATTTCGGAAATTAACTCCTACCCACCGTAAACGGCAGTAAATATAACAATTTTGAACTGTGCGCGCTGGTTAAGAGGGAGTGTGCCTCACGCCTGATTGGTGGCTCAAAAGATCACGTTCCAAACGACTGCCCTCCCGTACTCGCGCTCACAAGCTGCGCTGCAGCATGGGACATTAATGCTGCATCTTTACAATACCGTATTTACTCGAATACGACCCGCCCTTGAATAAGACCCGCACCCTGATTTTGAAGAACAAAATTAAAAAAAAAAAAAAATACTCAAACTATTTACAATCTTTACTAAATAAACAGAATAGCATTTCTACAAAATAGTTTCCAACAGTTCTGAAGTCGTCCTAAAATAACAAACAGAAACAATTAAAAATACAAATAAAAGACACAAACACTTATTCATCGTCATCAGAAGTACCAACTTCGGAACTTTTTTCACCATCACTTTCCCACAAAATGTCGTCATCACTGCCATCCATAGCATTGGAAATACTACATTTCTTGAAGCTCTTCCGTATGAGATCTCCCGAGATACGATTCCATGCAGTCAAAATCCACGAATAGAGCAGCTGAACTTCCGGGCGCTGAATACGACCAGTTGGGGTCAGTGTGTGCTTATCGGCCGCCATCCACTCCGTATACAGCTATTTCAAGGCTGCTTTGAACAGTCGGTTCACGCAGACATCCAGTGGCTGTAGCATAGACGTCATCCCACCCGGGATGATTGCTAGGTCGGTTTTCCCATCCTTGACGAATTTCTTCACAGCGTCTGTTGTATGGCCACGGTAAATGTCCAGAACAAGCAAGCTCTTTCGTCGTAATAATGCAACACGTTTTTTTTCTTTCACCAATCTCGAATACATGACTCGTCAATATCATATTTCCTACTGGCGGCACGATTTCCAATAATTTCAGCTTCCCTCACAACTTTCAGCTTCTCACTCACAGTAAACGACCGCAAACGCTTCGTAGAACTCATGTTTACACTCGGAAAACGTGCGCGAGACTGTATGACGCCACCTGCTTACGGTAAAACAAAGTGATAGCCGGAAGAAGGCTAGCACCATCTAGCGGATACTCGCAACACCCGATATAGCGCGTGACTGGCAATTTAAATCTTTAAAATCAGGATGACTCAAATAAGACCCGCACCCCAATTTTTCATGTCCGATTTTGTTTAAAAATGTGCGGGTGGTATTCGAGTATATACGTGTCCACGTTCATAGTACTGCTTTCTATACAACCAGTTATGAAACCTGTAAATATCAATAGCACAACAAATAAACACATTTGTTACAAGAGACGAACCCCAGAAAGCCAGATAGGCACAAAACCATCAAATACCAACCAAACTGTCCAACAGGTCCTGTTCTTGAATGCTGAGACACCTTTCCATATATTTTCCATACTTTTCCTCCTGTGAACATGTCATATGTTAACATTCATCATGCAATGCATGGGGGACACTAACCGTCCGTCGCCTCTCATTCGGTGATTGTACGCAGTAGGCCGTGAACCACAGTACGGTTGGGATGCAACCTCTGACGCAGCCAATGAAGCTCACGCCGCGCCGCTGGCGTGCCAATTTAAACGTGTAAATCTTAATGTTTCATCTAGAACAAGAAGTTAATTTCCGAAAGATTTTTCTTCACGGTTCTGCCTAGTTTGGCTAACGCAACGTATCTGCCAAGATCCAGCAGGATCCGCGATTCCCCGGTTCAGAGACTTCCCTTGTTAGTAAGATTCTTATTTTCACCGCTAGATGACACATCAGATAGCTGGAGTTGCCAATAGTAGTGCCATCGTAACTCAGACTTGAAGTTTCAGTGCTACACTACAGCTATCTACCGGTCAGAAGTGAAATCAGTAACTAGCCAATCACAAGCAGCCATTCAAATCGATGAAACAACAAATCAAATTTCGTTCATCTAAAGCCAACCTAACAATTCCTTTTCTCTGGGTCCTGCTCAATAGGCCAACAAGTTTGTAAATTCGTGTAATTCTGTAAAATAAATTATAATATTCTTTATACAATTCTAGGTATAGGTCTGTAATCACCCTACTTGTGTGCCTTTCAACCAATTGTAAAACTGTCGCCTCTGGTAGCTTTTCATTAATAAATCAATTTAAGAGGAAAACCCCGTCAATCAATACTTATGTATTAAAACATAATCACATTGGGTACATGTTTCGAATCTTATTGGTCCTTCTTCAGCCCTGAACTTTTATAAAGTTTGCAAATAATCATACTATAACTAACATCAACATAATGTTTGCAAAGCATACTAAACATAAAAAACATACATAAATCCTGAAAATGACAAGTTAAAACAATGAAAACACATTAAAACACTGTTAAAATTTACTAATGTTAATTGCGTCGTTAATTGCATTAGTCAATTTTAACAGTGTTTTAATGTGTTTTCATTGTTTTAACTTGTCATTTTCAGGATTTATGTATGTTTTTTATGTTTAATATGCTTTGCAAGCATTATGTTGATGTTAGTTATAGTATGATTATTTGCAAACTTTATAAAAGTTCAGGGCTGAAGAAGGACCAATAAGATTCGAAACATGTACCCAATGTGATTATGTTTTAATACATAAGTATTGATTGACGGAGTTTTCCTCTTAAATTGATTTATTAGTTATTTGTCAATAAAGACCTAACAAAATTCATTATGGATTTGAATGAAACACAGCTTTTCATTGTTCATTATTTCTTTGGGCATCAGCACCTGTAAACTCAAGATTCAGAAACAGTTTGTGCAGTGCCTGAATTTTCATTATGTTCAGTCCATTCATTGTTCTGATATTCCGGATGGCAAATATGACACAAAAACCAACAAGTCTCGCTAATTTGCTGAGAAGCACAAAGAGAGAAAACAATTCAAGCTGCGTGCCTACAACTACCACAGTATGCTAAAAGTGCATCCACTCTTAATGAAAATATGTTGCATTTACCATGCGGTGCCAATTTACTAGTGCATTAAGAATTTCACCACATACAGTATAAGCAAAAGCATATACACACATCAAAAAAAGTTTTGCATCACCTCGGTTCCCAGATCTCCGGCATATAGACGTTGACTGTGTATATTGTATCCAAGATACAGTCCCTTTGACTGTTCATAGATGTCACTAAAACTGCTCAAAGATGTAAACAACCATGCATGAGCAGGGCCTATTAGACGGAGGGGGTACGACAGCCGATCAGTTCCAGTCATTCCACCAGGACGAAGGTACGCTGCTCATGTTGTCTGCAGTTCTACCATGCCTAGAAGGTCAATACCGCAGTTCGATCGCGTCCGCATTGTTACTTTGTGTCAAGAAGGGCTCTCAACAAGGGAAGTTTCCAGGCGTCTCAGAGTGAACCAAAGCGATGTTGTTCGGACATGGAGGAGGTACAGAGATACAGGAACTGTCGATGACAGGCCTCGCTCAGGCCGCCCAAGGGCTACTACTGTAGTGGATGACCGCTACTTACGGATTGCCGCTCGGAGGAACCCTGACAGCAATGCCACCATGTTGAATAACGCGTTTCGTTCAGCCACAGGACGTCGTGTTTCAACTCAAACTGTGCGCAATAGGCTGCATGATGCGCAACTTCACTCCCGACGTCCATGGCGAGGTCCAGCTTTGCAACCCCGACACCATGCAGCGCGGTACAGATGGGCCCAACAACATGCTGAATGGACCCCACGGAATTGGCATCACGTTCTCTTCACCGATGAGTGTCGCATATGCCTTCAACCAGACAATCGTCGGAGACGTGTTTGGAGGCACCCTGGTCAGGCTGAACGTCTTAGACACACTGTCCAGCGAGTGCAGCAAGGTGGTGGTTCCCTGATGTTTTGGGGTGGCATTATGTGGGGCCGACGTACGCCACTGGTGGTCATGGAAGGCTCCGAAACGGCTTTACGATACCTGAATGACATCCTCCGACCCATAGTGCAACCATATCGGCAGAATATTGGAGAGGCATTTGTCTTCATGGACGACAATTCTCGACCTCATCGTGCACATCTTGTGAATGCGTTCCTTTAAGATAACGACATCGCTCGACTACAGTGGCCAGCATGTTCGCCAGACATGAACCCTATCGAACATGCCTGGGATATGTTGAAAAGGGCTGTTTATGGACGTCTTGACCCACCAACCACTCTGAGAGATTTACGCCGAATTGTCGTTGAGGAGTGGGACAATTTGGACCAACAGTGTCTTGATGAACTTGTGGATAGTATGCCACGGCGAATACAGGCATGCATCAATGCAAGAGGACGTGCTACTGGGTATTAGAGGTAGTGGTGTGTACTGCAATCTGGACCACAAATGCTGAAAGTCTAGCTGTATGATGGTACAACATGCAATGTGTGGGTCTCATGAGCAATAAAACGAGCTGAAATGTTGTTTGTGTTGATCTCTATTCCCTTTGTATTTAACGGTTCCGGAACTCTTGGAACCGAGGTGATGCAAAACTTTTTTTGATGTGTGTATATATGTCCCATTCAACAGGCATGTTCTTATGTTATGCCTGCTTCTTTTAAGACATCCAAGACATTTGTGCTGGAACATACCGTAGTTGAATAGTTATAGGCAACGATTGAGCATAGATGCACATAACATTCCTTTATCGATGAAAATATTGAACTTGCAGAGAGCTCCACTCAGCAAAACTTGTAAATTTTGCAGCATGGATGCATGCCTTTACGCCTGGCATACCTCAACCAGCTGGCCGGTGCAATACGAATATAATCTTCAGCTCAGATCCCTGCTCACTCCATCAATCTATATCTAACAAGGTCAGCCGTAGCAAAACTTCTTGTGGCTGGCATTCAGTTATTCTTTTTGCAAGTTCTCTGAAAACTTCTCTAAAATTCTTTTGATACAAGGATCCAGCGATTTCTGCTGTAAATTTAGCACTTGAACGGCAGATTAAGTTGGCTACTCTGGTCAGACAATTGTAATATAAAATTAGATATGCTACCGAGTGTGAATGTGATAAACCCATGGAGAAATGCTTTGATCCACAATAATAGCAAGCCTGCATACCAATGCATCTGCCTCTTGATCAGGACAAAGATATATGCAAATATTTCATGAAAAAATTAAGGGCGCGACTCATATGCAATGTAAGCTGACATGCGAGTAAAACCGGGAAGCCAGAAAATGGCATTCAAACACAAAACCCAGTCGAAGGAGAGCATTAAGTAAAGAAAGTGGGAACGTTTGTATTCCACAACTTTATTAAAAATAAACTTTATTAATTTTGTCAGACTAATGGGCTTTTGTAGCAAGTGTATATTGACACAACACCGATACTACACACCAGCAGTAATTCATGACACGAGCACACACAATGACACAAATTATGAAACAGACTTTTATATAAGTTATTGCCCTAAGTATTTAAAAAAAACACCAAGAACACCCTCTAAAGAAAATCTTACCAGAATACAACATTTTAAAAAATGGGAATTACTTTATGTCCAGTTTATTGCAAGAACCTTTGTGTAACAAATCTGGGTAAAACGATCACATATAATACATCACGTAAATGTCAATCCAAACAAGCCCTGAACATCTCAAAGTTCCAATATGCTATTGATCAATTTATGAATTTGCATTAGGACCACGCCTTCTTCCAAATGCCTGGACAACATTCACAAATCGGCGATTGTACTGAATGCGTCTCTTAGCCCGTCCAGTCTTTTTCTTCTTCTTTTCTTGTTTGTCCACCTAAAAATAAAACAAATACTGTATCATTAGTTGTACAGTAAGAAAGGGTAGAATCAAAAAAGTTATTTACTGGCATGAATAACTGCATTAGTTCTCTCAAGTGTACATGGAAGACTCAAGTGGTCCAATGTGGCCAATAAAGAATACAGTAGAACCTCGATGCATCGTTCCCGGAACTGTCGTTTTCCCGTATGCATCGTTCAATTTATTTAGTCCCGAAAATTTTCCATATAAACTAATGTTAACTTTCCCCACATCTATCGTTCCTCAAACTATCGTTTTATCGCATGGATCGTCAAAAAAATCACTAGTCCTTGGCCACAATTTTCCCGCATTGATAGTTTATGAGAAAAATATATGCAAACGTTCTTTTGAATTGGCAACCTGTTACGCGAGAATATACGAGGTACGAACGATTAGGAATTCTTAGGCTTGAGCAAGTTTCTCAGCTGAAGCAAGGTTCAAGTAGGCTGGACTGCAGTGCGCAGATTGTTTACGCGCAACCACACTATATAACCACGCGTAAGAGCCTTCAGGCGCCAACGATTCTGCTCGAAGCACCAAGCCGTCATTGTACTGTTTCATTTCATTCTGAGTGGTTCTGTGTAGTATCTTGGTTGTGTGCGGCGATTACAATTTTATCTGTAATTCGTAATTACGTTGTCTTTCTCATTTTAGATCCTGTGTAGTATTGTTATTCAGGACATGTCACATCCCGTGAAAAAAAGTAAGAATTCTCGAAGAACGCTTGAAAATTGTAGAAGAAATTAAATCAAATCCTTTCGAAAAAAGAGTTGATACTGCTAAATGTCTTGTTAGCACCTTCAACTTTAAATTCCATATCTGCCAAGAAGAATGAGATAAGAGAGCAAATTGATAAATGTGGCAGTTCCAGCAAACAAAGGAAAACTGGAAGAGAATCTACATTCCCGGAGCTCGAGAATGCCCTTTTCACTTGGTACCAGCAAGCAAGGGCTTCCAATATCCCTATAGATGGAACAATTTTACGGGAGAAAGCCAAGAAGATAGCTGCAAGATTGATAATTTTGCTGCATCGAATGAATGGATCGCTCGATTTAAAGTGCGACATGGGCTAGTCTTCAAGAAGGTTTGGGAGAAAGTGCTTCTGTAGACACGGAAGGTAAGGAGCTGTGGTATGAGCGACTGCCATCGCTACTGGAAGGTTACAAGTCGCAAGACATATACAACGCGGACGAGACCGCACTTTTTTACGGTGTCCTTCCGGACAGAACACTGGTGCTGAAGGGTGAATCTTGCCAAGGGGGGAAAAGTTCAAAACAACGACCAACCGTTCTGCAGTGATGGCAGTGATAAGAGAGTGCCAGTCGTAGTGGGAAAATCATTAAAACCAAGTTTTAAGAACACGAAAAAAAATACCTGTGACGTATCATGCAAACAAAAAAGCTTGGATGACCACTGAAATATTTTTACAATTTTTAAGGTAATTTGATGCCTCTATCGGTGCACAAGGAAGAAAAGTTGTACTCTTTGTGGATAATTGTGCCGCTCATCCACAGGACACGTCATTTCTTCGCAATGTGAAAGTTGTGCATTTCCCCCAAATTGTACCAGCGTGTTGCAGCCTCTTTATCTTGAGGTGATAAAATGCTTCAAGCAGCTGTACCGTAAGTGCCTAGTGCAAACTGCTGTGTGCTTGTTGGATGCTGGGAAGGAAATGAGTAAGAAAATCGATCTACTGAAAGCAATTCATTTCACAGTAGCAGCTTGGCAGCAGGTGTCCCAGTCAACTGTCGTGAACTGTTTCAAGAAAGGTGGTTTCAGCTGTCAGCTACGTGCAGCGGAAATAGACTCCGCTGAAAATCCCTGTGCTAATGATGGAGATAGTGATGATGATGCCTTTAATGACGACTGGGAACAATAATTAAGGGCTGAAAGTGACTGTCTCCGTTGATTTTGAAGACTATGTGCTGATTGATACTAATGTAGCCACATGTGGAGTGGAAACGATTGAAGAGCTGTGCGATGAAGGCGCGGGGGAGAGTGACGAAGAGTAAGAAGACGATCGTGAGCCCCAAGTTTCACCAAAGCGCTTGCCGCCTTAGCGAAGGTGAAATCCTTCATGTACTCGCATGATATCAGTGATCGTGAAGAAAAGAACATTATACAAGTAGAGAAGGCTTTGTTTCGAATGAAACGCAAAGCTTCGACGAAACAAAAACTATTAATGACTTTTTTTACTAAAAAGAGCAAGTGATAAAATGACACATATGAAATCATATCGCGTACATCGTGGTTGCAATATTTTGATGCCTCTATGAAGTTTACATGAAGAAATATGTCCAAATACAGTAACCGTACTTTATTATTTTTTTACTCAAATTTTTTATGTTACACGCATTTATCGTTTTCCCGCATCCATTGTCATTTCCCCTCCCCCTTGGAAAACGATGCATCGAGGTTCTAATGTAATAATAAAAAAAATAGAATCAAAAAAGTTATTTACAGGCATGAATAACTGCATTAGTTCTTAATGGAAAACTAGCATACGTAGATCATGTTAAATGGTCACATAGGAAAGCTAACAGGGAGAGCTAAAATATGGAAAAGAGTAAGGAAACCTTTTGCCACTAGACAAAAGAAAAATCCCCAGAAGATTTTCGATTACTGGTAAATGTCATCATTTTCTCAACCATGTTTCTACCTGGAGAGTAGCTGCTTTTCACCTTAATTTTCCTAACTTTGTATTATGTGAAATATGATCAGCAAATATTTCCTATCAAAATAAGAGCAGAATAATTCTAGCACAGTGCACCAAGATTTATAATAATAATGTTATTTGTTTTAGGTCCCTCTTAACATCTGCAGCTTTTAGAGACGCCTGGGTGACGGAATTTTGCCCCGAAGGGGATCTTTAAACGTGCCAGTAAATCTACTAACATTGGTCCCTCGCATTTGCGCACCCTCAAATGCCAGCTGACTGCGCCTGGATTCGATCATGAAACCTTGGGCACAGCAAGCGAGAACGTTACCACTGAACCATGCAGCCAGCCACACCAACATCAGAATCTGATAACCAACTGAAAAGATTCCCCTCACACAGTAATTCAAAGACTAAAAAGTCATTTGAAATACTTTTCTAGAACAGCTGAAGCTTACCATCCTTGAATAGAAGACTACAGCTAGGAAGGAAAAAACATTCTCATTAGGAAGTACAAACTTCTTGGCAACAGAGCAAAATATGTGTTTTTATTAAATTTCAATTTGATGCTTACTTTACATTTCCACAATTTCAGAAACATTTTTCACTTAACTACACATTTTAAATTTATAGATGTTCAGTTCTGCATTCACTATGGGATAAATGTCCAAACGGTACACACAACATAGTGCAGTATTTGTATAAGACGCATGGCGCCTATTCCCGCTCAGTGAGCAAGCACACATGGCCATGTGACAGTCCCAAGTCAGATTTTGGAGAATACACCAGATAAGCAACGTGCCGTCGAACATGTCATCAGTGTGGGAAAATGAGATAGTGCTAGAACTTATCTTACCACGAACCATTTTTACGATGAATGATGCTACAACTTACTGTCGGGGAAATAAGTATAGATACTCGAGTTTAGAGGTCAATAAAACCTTTACGCTTAGTGTTACATAAGAACAACCTACACCAAAATTTTCCTGGTTTTATTTGCCGTTTAACGATAGAGTAAATATTTGCATTGTATCTCGTTATAATTTTATAGCAGATTGAACAAAAAAAAGTACCGGTTTTTCTTACCAAGTTTACGGAGCGCTCACTTAGAAAGATCATTACGTTAAAAGTATTGATCTGATCGTAACGAAACTTTAATAAGTCTTAAAGGAACTTATTGTTAACGCGTATATGAAGTTTTAATCTGATCTGACGTTTCTTAAAATAGTTGTTGTGAATTTTGTAAAACAACTTTTCCTCGGGCCTGGGTGGTCACAGCAGTATGAAATATGGCTTGTTATGAGGCTCGTAGCAATGCAAGGCTTAACGTAAAACTACATTTTATCTACTTGTGATTATCAATTTTATATGGATTGATATTTAATCGGACCATTGAGGGCGGCGATAGTACCTTAGCAGCCTGGCAATGTTGCCAGTTGACTACCGTATTTCGAACTCGTTGCGCACTCGTTCCTACGCACACCAAACTCTGACCTTTGTTCTTCGTTGAGTCATTAGCAACAAGCAGCAACTATCACTGTCTGTATTATCTATTGTTTGCATATCGATCAAGATGCCAGCTAATCCGCAGTTAACGGAGGGAGAATTTGCCATGATTATAAGTGCAATATGTTTTTTAGATGCGAGAGAGAAAGTAATAATGATAAGAGGGTTTAGCAAAAAGTATCCAAGTGTATTGGAAGGTCGATAACCACGGTGAAGAGATGTGCTGCTGCAATGAAAGATATTCCTCTTCCTCCCAGAATCCAAAAGTATGAATGTATGACAAAAGCAGAGCTAATTGTTCACGCCAAACCTCACTTCAGGGCACCTAAAAAGAAGCTGGAACAGATAATCAAGAATGTTCGTCCTGACGTCGACCTCGTCTGGTTGCCAGTTGCTCATTGTGAGCTCAACCCTATAGAGCTGGTTTGGTCCTACGTTAAAAATAAAATAGCTAAAGTGAATATGAGTAACCAGGCAGAGAGAGGAAGATCAATGGAGGTGATGCGAGATCTCTGTAAAGAAGCCTTGAGGTCTGTAACGCCAGAGCTATGGAAAAAATGCATCGAACACACCAAAAAAATAGAGAAACATTACTGGGAAAAGGATTGGCGACGTCCCCGTTGTTGAGCCACTTGTTATAAACTTAAATGACAGTTCATCTGATTCATCGGGCTGTGATTTTTCAGACAGTTAATAAGGGAGCAGTTTTATAATCTTATAATCTCAAAGTGTAAATTACTTCAAACAATCTTATAATAATAGCTTTTCAGCTGACACACCATTTTTAAACCTGCCAATGGAGGTCCAAAGCCCTCATTAAAAAAGGTGTTGGGAAATGTTTAACTTCTTGCGGAAATGAAATAAGACCCGTTTCTCTAACTTGTAGGTAAAATTAGCAGAGGATATTAGCGCTGTACATAAGGGACGCATATTTCAGGATATAAAGAAGAATTAAATAGATAAGTTAAATAGACGTGAATGATAGTGTATTTTTTTTTCCCTTAATCGTATTACCCTCCAGGGTTGGCTATTCCCTCGGACTCAGCGATGGATCCCACATTTACCGCCTCCATTTTGAAACTTCGTGATCGGAGATACAACTGGGGTGTGTGACCAGCACCTCTCGCAGGCGGCCTCACCTGCAAAGCGAACAGGGACCTTATAAGGGATGGGAAAATTGGGAGGGATGGGCAAGGAAGAGGGAATGAGGCGACCGTGGCCTTACGTTAGGTATCATCCCGGCATTTGCCTGGAGACGAAGTGGGAAACCACGAAAACCACTTCATGGATGGCTGAGGTGGGAATCGAACCCCCCCCCCCTCTACTCATTTGGAGCACCCGAGGCTGACTAGACCTCGTTCCAATCCTCATACCACTTTTAAAATTTCGTGACAGAGCCGGGAATCGAACCACGGACCTCCGGGGTGGCAGCTAAGCACGCTGACCACTACACCACGGAGGCGAATACCGTATATATTATGTGTATTATAATTCGTCAATTTCACGCATGGTTTTTAATTTATTTTAATTAATGTCATTTTTCAAGGCCTCGTACTGCAGCTCTTTCACCAAGTTTTTACTCGTATAAAATATCTTCCTTGTCACGTGAGCGACCCATGGTTTAACCCATAGACATTCACTTTATCTTTCCGTTTCTTTTATATACCGGTATTGCCACCACAGAATTTCAACTACCATAATATACTGTAGTTAAGTGAACACGGAACTGTCCTTCATCTTTTTGCTGAACTATGATAAAATATTTGATGAAGTGTAATGGTGTGATGATTGCTTTGTATAACTTTGATGAAAGTTCAGTTTTATAAAATATTTGATAAAATTTATTTGACACATTTCTTTGGTAGTGTGATACTGGCCTAACTCAAATTACAAAACAACAACAACAGAAATTCACAGACCTTACGGCTTGGAATGCGCACGTGTTATGTTTCACAGGGCAACGTCGCACGAGTTTCCTCAACCGAGCGCATTGTTCCCGTCGCTTGCTACGATACATTCTTCTCACATAACCACCTGATTAAATATCAATCGATTTAAAAGCAATTATCAAAGGTAGATAAAATGTAGTTTTACGTTAAGCCTTGCATTGCTATGAGCCTCATAACAAGCGATATTTCATACTGCTATGACCACCCAGGCCTGAGAAAAAGTTGTTTTACAACATTCACAACAACTACTTAAAGAAACGTCAGATCAGATTAAAACTTAATATACGCGTAAACAATAAGTTCCTTTAAGACGTATTACAGTTTCGTTACGATCCGATCAATACTTTTAACGTAATGATCCTTCTAAGTGAGCGCTCCGTGAACTTGGTAAAAAAAAACGGTACTTTTTTTGTTCAATCTGCTATAAAATTTTAACGAGATACAATGCAAATATTTACTCCATATCGTAAAACGACAAATAAAACAAGGAAAATTTTGGTGTAGGATGTTCTTATGTAAGACTAAGGGTAAAGGTTTTATTGACCTCTAAACTCGAGTATCTATACTTATTTCCCCGACAGTAGGCTTGTGCCCTTTCTTCTCTCGATGAAGACCTTTGTAGTTACATCGCACTGTTACGCATGCACCCTCACTATTCTCAGCAAGATATGCGAAAAGTTTAGGTCTAGAAAAATAAAATTTTCCACGTACATAATTCTGCCAGTATTTTCTAACTCTTGTGTCCAGCTCTTTACAGCTTTCTTCCTTAAAGTGTCCCCTGGATCAGTCTCATTACAGTTCATTCCCATATAAATCTAAAATCTGCATAGGAAACCACTTTTACTGTCGTACAGTGACCTAACTTTATGCCCCATTTTGTAGATGGCTTTGAGGGAAGATATTGCTTATACCACAACCTTCTTGTCAACTTTAACACATACTCATCGACTGATATGAATTTTCCAGGTGAAACATGCTCAAGGTATGTATTTTCTACCATAGAAATTGAAGGCCTGACCTTGAAAAACTGATCATATACAGATAAGCCCCTAGGAATCTGACTTAATTCTGGAGGCTTTTACACTTCTACTTGGCTAATAAATGATTTTCATACCTTGTTTCATATCCTGGGAGTCATTAGTAGAGACACAATTTTATGGTGAATAAAAAACCACAATAGCGGTGGAAAAACTAAGGGCAAAGCGGGATAAAAGCGGTGAATAAATGACATTGCTTACGGTGTAGAAAAACTGTTTACTAGACTAAATACATACTTTAGCCTTATGTTGTAATGAAGGAAACAACAAACACACTAAGTATGGCTTGGTTTACAGTATTCATTTGCTGTTGAAGTAGTAACTCAGTAATGTTTCTAAGTTATCATTTGACAGGTTGGTACGCTTGTCAGACAAAATATCATTGTAGGCAGAAAGGGCCCTTTCACTGTCAACATTTGAAATGGAAATGTACAGAGATTGAAGACATTTCACAGCTATAGGATATTCCTCTAACATTCCCTTCAATACATCTTCAACTACATTACCGCCACTACATGAAAAAGATTTACAGGTGATTTGCAGTTGAATGTAGAACTTCAACAAGTCATGAGAATTCACTCCAGAAAAAAGGGGGATTTTCTCTATCTTGTTGAGAGACGACTATGTTCACAGTTCTTAGCAGGGGCAGATGAAACAGTGAGGAGAGTGAATTAAAAAATCTCATGAGCAGAGTCTTTTGCCAGCATATCTGCGAGTTTTGTGTGACATGCATTGGCAAGGGCTACGAACCTTTTTTTCAACACTTTTCTTTCTATCGCTTGATAGTTCATTCAATGCCTTCAATGAGTCTGGTTTCTTCACTAGTTTTTCGATAACCGTGTACTCAGAAATGAGTTCATTTACCATTGGAACAACTTTAGTGGCAAAGCATAATTAGAACCCTCGAAGCAAGTTATCTTTTCAGAAGTTGAGGCACAGTGTTCTTTCACAAAAATTGCCTCACACAAAATTGATTTCACTTCACTTTCACTTAATTTTTGAAAGTATTTAACACTTTCAGCATCACTCTCCACTGTTTTAAAATACTGAACCAAGTCCATGACATAGTCTGCCAAGTAGGAAACTTATGTAAACCACGTATTCCACCTTGTGATAACTGGTGAGGGAAAGAGCTTTATATCCTTTTCTCCTGCACCATACTTCTGCTGCAAGAACCTAATATAACTACGCTTCCGTTTTCTTGTATTAAGAAAAGCTTGCTTTGTTTTGGTAACACACTCATTCACACGATGAAGTTTCTTCGGCCAGATTCCTGCTACTAAATCAAGCTTGTGTGCCCAACACTCAATGTGAAGAAGGTTGTCCGATATCAAACCTTGTAAAGTTTGCACACAATTTTTAATATATCGTGCACCATCTGTTGAAATACCTATATTTTTGTATTCAAATTTATGTCTCTTAATAACCTCCACTATGGCTTGAGAACATTCCTGCGAGTTAACATTCTGAAGCATTAGGACACCACCTACTAGCACTTTAGGAGTCTCGCTACTACCCTTGGGAAGAGTTCTAAATATCACAATGAACACGGCTCGACCCATCCTATCTGTGGTTTCATCACAGTGTAGAATAACATGCTGATTCTTTAATTTCTCACTACTTGATTCTTTTTTATTGATGTAATAGGGGCAAATATTTCTTTCGTAACCAGTCAGCTGTGGGAAAATTTCCACTTCCTAAAACAGTGTAATGAAAAATATATATTAGCAAGCAAATCATTTTAATTTAAAATATTAATAAATCAGACTTATTTGTTGTTTATGATATGAACTTAAAAGTATTTAAAAGTAAACTAAGTCATTACTACACTTTCTAGTATCCCACATCACGTTTCCATGGTGGCTGCAAAACCTTCAGCTGTAAATGTCACGGCGGGTAGGTGGATTCTCGGCAATCGTAAAAGAATTACCTTCCCTCCCTGATAAAATTCGTTACATAAAACTACGTCTTTCCACCTATTATTATTTTTATCGCTACGAAAAGTGGGGCTGTGGGATACTGGTAAGTGTAGCGGCATCCGAAAAAAATTAACTCGCCTGGTATATGTTTGTTCATCCAATCCTTCATTGTTGGATGATCTAGCTTTTCTAAAAGAATGTTGGCACTCAAAAAGGCCTCCACTGTTGACATTACAAATTCGTCGGAGTCATTTCTCACTTTTTTGGCATTCCAGACCGCCTCTTGAACTGATATCTGTCTTTTGGTACCTCCTTCAGACAAAATCCTTTTCTTCTTTTTGTGATTTTCACTTAAGTTGTGTTTCACACATGAATTGTGACGCTTCCAATCTAGTCTAATGTTGCAGAATTTGCACATAACTATCTTCTGCCGCGCATCGAAAACATGATAGCCTTCGTCTTTAAACTCTTCAGCCCTATCAAAACGCCGTCGTTATTTTCGGCATTGCGAATTCACATTAGAAATAGAAATTTCAACTACAAATCACAGCGCACCCACGTGGTCAGCAATGCGCGGCCCAACTCTCTCACTTGTCTCCCAGTACGACAGGATAGCCAATATTGAAACTGTGTAGTAATTTCCTGCTACGTGATGTTAGGATATGCTTAGGCTTTAAACACTTAAAAATACTTTTGAATTGGGTTCTACCAGCAATGCTAACAAGGTGAAAACCACTGAAGGCTCGCGATATCGCACCAAATCATGTGGAGACGTAATAAACAAGCCGATTTCGTGATATGTCGCAAATACGGACGTACATCGCTAATAAGGTGGAATTTAGTGTTTAGTCGTGAGGACAAATTCAGTGCTTTATGATCAAACAATATTAAACACACATTTAAAACACCTTTGATGCACATATAAACACATTTCGTATTTTCGCGATACACCATAAAATCGTCTCTCTAGTCATTAGCAATTGAAATTACTGTAGATTATCACAAATGCACCGGAAATGTGCGCTAAATTACATAAATATGTGTTTTTATTTCTTCCTCATTCAACGACGGTAGCCATTAGCATAACCTGGTCAGAAAAGAAATCTATCTCCATAACTCAAGGTACACAAGCAGCAGGCATACAATAAACAGCGGCCGCACTCGGCACTAGACCTTGGGAGTGAAACTTGTATAGATAGACCCATCGCTTCCGCGAGCTGGCCTTGGAATGACAAACTTCAGTATGCCGCCATACAAAGCTCTGCTAGTCCCAGTTCGCCAATGTGCAAACTGCTATTTGCAAAAACGTGCTCGAGAGACAACCCAGTTAAATTTAAATATTTGACAGCCGCATGACCAGCCACTTCAGTGGAAACGTCGCAACAGAGAACCATGTATTATGTTAAGCTTGTAGAATTCACAAAAAGAAAATACAAGAATCATTATGGTGATCTTTCAGTTGAAAGTCAAATAAACAGGATTACAAATTAAGCAAATAATAATATACCGGTACTAGAAAAAAGTTTGTGGTTATTCCTTCTTAGAACTTTTAATATTCTTTGCATTATTGTCACACCCTGCTTTTCTTCAAATTATTTTTCCCCCCCCTCTTCCTACAAGTAGCTTTTAAAAAAATTATGTCTTCTTTTAAATCAACATTTCTGGTGTTCACTAACATAAAATAGTATGTGTTGCTAACTGCTGCTAGATTAAGGGTGTTTGCTTCCAGGCATAAGCAAGAAACTAAGAAGAAATAACGAGAAAAAGAATTAACTAGCCACATCATCATTCATCCTAAGGACATGCTTGCAAGTTTATAATTACCTTAGGAGTCTGCCCCTTGACTTTGCCAGCTCGGGCCAGGGATCCATGGACTTTGCCTCCCTTGAGGGGTACGTTCAAGTCCAGGCTGAGACACTGTAGCCCAGACAAGACAGCATCGTCACCAAGAGGGGCTCCACTACAAAACAGACGCACCTCGGCGGCAGGAATGCTCTCCAAAGCCGCAACACGCTCCTGCAATAAATCAACGTATCAGAAAACATGTTCACAGGTGCAATATGACAGTTGATAAGATAAACAATGTGCTTCTCTAAATAACAACGCATACACAGAGGTTGATATATCACCAGCTTAGGAGTGAAGCATGCTTAGTCAGAGAACATAAGGAAATGAACTATACGTTAAGATACTCCAGGCTTATCTTCTCATGAATGTGATATCCAAGTGTGTTTCGCTTGTACGCCAACAATATAATCGAGTCGACCCTTTGACTGAGGGGGGGTGACCCATCAAATGAAATTTTATTCAATTTGCATGTGAAAGACATAAACCTGACATTCAAGGTCCCATCGGCCACATTGGCATGATATCACGATAGAATCGATATTATTCTGGTTAGTTCTTCAGTTTAGGGGATGCAACGAGGTCATGTAGCCCTGTGTACTTTGGGTGTGTGTAGAATCTGTCTGATAACCGGTATTAACCTATTCTGCTGCAATGACAGGTACAACCGTCACGACCTGTGCATTCATTAACATGCAATGACGGGTACAACCGTCACCACGATTGTGATGTTGCACTTTAGAATAGCGTTCCTAGCTGCAGCGTTTTTACATATCAATGTTATTATCCGAAGGCCATTTCGTCAATGTATTTTTTTGCTTCTAAAAGGGGTCCAACTTGTTCATGAATTCTACTGAGCAAGATGTCACGAAAACATCACGATGAGGAAGAGGAAAGAATTTGGCAATTTCTTCTTGATTTTGGTGATGAAGGTAACTCAGAATTATCCCATAGTAGATTTAGCAGTGATAGTGCATCTGAGATCAGGGGCTCCGCTCACGAAAGCATTAGTGAGTATGAAGATAGCTCCATGCATATCCTCACCACATCGAGCATTTGGAATTGGAATTTGGTCAGTAATATTACGAAAGGCAATGCATGTGCAGTTGCTGGTGAGCTGAATACTATAGTCAGGAGGCATCTGGGTGATAATCTTACAGAATAAGTTGTGAGTCAGTTCCTTACTGACACTCTTTGGGATGTAATTTGCAAGCAAACCAATGACTAAATCCTTGACTATTGAAAACGACCCAATGAAAAGAAAAAAAAGTCGTATGACGAAGCTCGACGGTTTCCAGTCATTTCAGATGAGCTAAAAGCACACTTTGCTCTTTGTATATTGATGTCACAGTCCAAGAAATCAACACAGCAAAGTCATTGGACTAAATGAAGGGTTCAGGAGAAACAATGCCCTACAGATGCAACAAATGCAAAGTTGCCCTCCACGTGGATTAATGTTTCAAGGTGTACCATACTTAAAAAGACTAGAGTTAATTTTAGGAAGTTAAACTGTAACAAAAAATGTTATTAATTTAATGCAGTATGCTTTTTTAACCATTTTAACATCTATAACTTAAAATGTAAATAAAATAATCGCATTACAAGGTACATTTATCAAGAAAAATAATTGCATGGCAATGGGTTAATTGTGATTGTTATATTAGTGTGCATCATCTGTAATTCAGGTAAGGTAATGACTGCACAGACGATCAATTTCAAGTAGTTCCTACTTTTGCTACTAAACGCTGCCATCAACCACTAGATGCCACAGCAACCAGCGACGAACGTTGGAACTTGAAGAGCGTTAATCAAATCTAACCTGCAAATTTAGCTTCACACAACTGTAGTTAGTGGAAGGTTCTTTTACATGCCATAAATCTATAACATGGCTTTACTTCCCCCTCCAAAGGAAGGCATGCTGAGGGATTTTTAACGCTCTTAAAAAGTCCGACGACTTCGGCCGGGTTTGAACCTGTGTTCTTGGGCATAGAAGCTCAGCATGCTATCAACTACGCCATCGAAGCCGCCTCGATATCATTCTGTAGTCCAACTTGATTTCTCATAAAATGAGATCATGTTAGCAGCATTCCTTAAAGTACCTACCCGATATAAAATGATTATATGTGCAATATCTAGCTGGATGTTCATTAGCCTTTAAAGGTGTAGCCAAATAACTGTGCCATGCGAGCCATAGAGTATACATTATGGCCCAGTTATTTCGCTAAGAACCAGTTGGATTGTAAGGTCTGCCAAATGTCAATGCAAGCAATGTTATCTCAAAAAAGAACTGCTCAAAACGCATATATATCAATAGGGTTCTCATGCCTTAATTGTACAGATCTCATGGGGGCACCAATTAACAAGAGAAATTAAATAATTCAGCAACACTTCATTCTTAGTAGGCAATAAAATTAACTTGGGAAATGTTGCTATTTTATTCTGTATTCATCAAATTATCTCTATTTGCGTGCATTTTCAAATTTTGCCATTATCGTGCGACCGGCCTATTAGAAACAGGAAAGAAAGATGTTGAAATACCAAAATAAAAAGCAGCATAGTTGTATTTTGAAACTAAGTAAAAATATGTTGATCACAGAAAAAAGAAAAAACTAAGTCCATTCAAGTTTTACAATTAAAATGAACATTACCTTCACAGACTAAAACATTATAAGTAGGTTCAAATAATAACATGAAACTTAAAAAAAAGCTATTCTATTCTCCATTATTTGCAAGTGAGTGAGAGTACTGAAGTGTAACTAAAGTCTGTTACGTCTTACCGCATGTCATTTGTATAGGCAGCACTGAAAATGGCTTCAAATATTTACATTACCGCATAGCCCTGACCCATATACAACAGTCGCCTCGATTGCCATTTTTCTTAATATGTGAGAAATGTTACAGGTTTTAAGGTGCGGAAGAGCGAGGTCATCTGCCCTCAAAATAATTACATAGACGTTTGTTCGCACATTGGCTTCAATTAATCGCTCGTATAGAAACGTTTTGAATTAAAATAATATATATTGATGCGGAAGTGTGTGCCTCTAGGACTTAATAACTCTTACAAGGACAATAAGGTTTCAATGCCAGCATGTGTTCAATATTCCATTCTAAGTCGTCCTGGCAGTTTGGCAATAATTATGATTAATCAAGCGATGTTCATACAAATTAAATGTACATCAATGTCCTGACATCAGCTGGTGCTTAACATCGTAAATTAGTGTACAATGCAAAAAACTTCCCACATCACCTTCATGCCTCTCTTAATAAGGGCTGACAAGATATCCTGGAAAATGGCCGCTCATGAATTGTTAAAATTTCTACAGCACGAAAGCTTATTGGGACCAAATATTTTATTATCATGGCACAGGAAAATTCTTTAACCCTTTAAGTGCCATAGTCTCGTTCAGATCCCCGCTGAAGTGCTATCGTCTCTCAGTGAGACTATTCGTAAAATCGATATGACAACTCGTAAAATCTATATAACAATATTGATTTTAGGAATTGTCTCGCTGCGAAATGTAATTCTCTATCTTGAAGGCAATGCAAGTTGGTGTTGGATCTTCTGAAGAAAAATGATTACTTTCTACTTATGTATATATGTGATTGAAAAACTGTGAAAAGTGATATGGGTAAGACTTTTTACCTGTGACTTTTTTTTATTATTCATTATTCATCAACGTTTCTATTATATATCATTGCGCTTGTAATGAAATTTGGCACATTTTGTATATCTTCGAATTTTATTTCAGATAAGATAGTGCTTGTGACCAACCTCTAAAATTGGAATCTTTTTTTTTTTTTTTTTATTTGACTAATCATCCATTATTATTCTACTGGATACTTGTAACTAAAAGAACCTATTATTATCTAACTCTCTATTTTTTCCTGAATACATTCATATATAATATATGCCATATATAGTTACAATTTTGTATTTATTATACTGTACATTTTTTTAAATATATCTGCACGCTGCCTTAAGAGTGAAACATTCAGCACTTGGAGGGTTAATAGTTCCCCTTTTCTGTGTTGTGTAGGCAACTAGCAATTAGCAATTTTCTAGCAATAGAAGAATTTACAATTAAAAATCACTTGCTATAAAACAGCATGAAGTAATTCTGCATAACACATTGCATTTTGTCCGTTTCAATTATGAGAAAGAAATTGTTTCCTCTCCCCTACAATTAAAATAGGCTCATAGAAAACTGGAATTTAGGTCAATAGAAAATTTTGCAGATAATACATCCAAAATGTTCAGGTCCTAAATTATATTTTGAAGGGTGACAAGAGCTGTTGTGACAAGGATCGAGGTACGTACAGCATAAACCAGCAACACGAATATCCTCTTATCACTTCACTTTAGCATGATTCCCACAAGACCTCCTCTCATGGCAGAGAGGGGGGATCCGGCACAGACCATGCAACAGCCCCAACGTAAACACACCAATATAAATCGTACTTCTGTTACTCAGAAAAGAAACTATGTATTCAATGCCAAGAGATTTTCTAATCTTAAAATGAATATAGCACTTGCACCACCAATATGGCCCAAAAATTTCACAAATTCCAAAATTTGCACAAGAAGAAACCAGTTAAAAGATGTCCTCGTAAATTCCATAGACAGTTTCCCAGCTTGACCAAGCCAGTAAAACATTTCAAGTTCACAAGTGGCCTACTGTCCGTCCACCAGCTCATGGTCTTATGGGACTGAAGGGGAGAGGAGAGACATTCCAGCTGAATTGATTGAGTGGACGTGCCGCTGCAGGTATTGCCAACTCAGCACCGATGTTATTCATGCTATGGTTACTCACTGCTACTTTTATTTAGTTTTAATTGTGAAATCATACTGGTCAGTAGTAGGTTGGCACTATTGTCGTTCGCGCAGAGGCCAGCTGTCTCCAGCTGACTCGTTGCATTCCTGCCACGGACCTTAAGCTGGTGGACGGACAGTAGTAGTGGTTCAGTACATGAGAATAATCAGCTAAGGTGGACAGCTCTTACACAGGAACATATCGTGCAACAACCTTTTCAGAAGTGGCATAGCAGTGCCGTACATAATACAATAAAACCGCAAAGGAAGAGACACTAGACAATATACAGCAAGACTACAAGTCATTCCACATAAATCGAATCTCAGAGTAGCTCAGGAAGCTGGTATTTCACATTCATCAGCTTGTATGCACCAAAATTATTCCATTTACAATCTTACCCAACCTCAATCAGTCCATAACACCTACAGCCTACATATTTCATTGCAAGATGAGAATAAAGTGTTCACTAAACTGCAGTCATCGGTTTAATCCATTGAGGAAAAGAATATGGCAAGAAAAAGGAAAGATTTCGACTTTGCTCAGCCACGAAGTTGAGAGTAATTTTCTGTGGATTCTGGTTGGTTGGTTCCTCAGTTTAGGGGCTGCAACAACGCAGTCATGTAGCCCCGTGTACTTTCGGTATGTGTAGAATCTGATAACCGGTTTTAATTGTGATGGCTGTATTAGTGTGTGTACCTGTTTTTTAATTCAAGTAAGGACTGCAACTTTGAATTTTTCAAATAGTTCCTACTTTTGCCGCCAAACGCCACCGTCAACGACTACTAGGCCTAGTTCAGAACTTAGCTGCTAGACGCAACCGCAGTCGGCTCTTGGCAACGAACGTAGCAACCTAAGAGCGTTGTTTACATTCCTAACCTATACAATTTAGCTTCACACAGGTGTAATTAGTGGAAGGTTCTTTAACATGCCATAAATCTATGACATGGGACCGCCGGCTTTACTTCTCCTCCGAAGGAAGGCATACTGAGGGATTTTTAACGCTCTTAAAAAATCTGACGGCTTTGAACCCGCTATCTTCTGTGGATTCTAATATAATGTGTCACTATCATTTATATTTGGACATCAGTAGTTCAGGTATCAATTTTGATGGTGTTGAGATAATAGCAAGCATAAATAGTGGGGGTCTAACCCTTAGGTGAACTTGACAACAGCAACTCAATGGAAAAAAATTCTTAAAACTACCGAAATTAACCAAAATACCTAAAGTATGTAGTAATAGATGTTTACTCCTCCGCTGTCTATGACCCACTCGCCTTCCCAAATTAGATCACGACTTATATAGATGAAATTCCAGCTGACTCTCCGCCATTTTTAGCAACTTTTGTCTGTTGTACTTATTAAAACATTATACAGGGTCTTTCATATCAAATAAGAGCGCCAAGGGGCGGCTTTGTTAACCGCCGCTGAGGTCACCTTGGCCGAGCTTTTGGCGCGCCAAGGCCCCCTGCTTTAGGCGTGTGTACAATGCTGAAATCTTACTTTAGTTAGTTATTGTTGATGAAACCGAAACCCCTACTTGTTGTGGTGTTTGAAGCCATATTTTCAGTGTTGCCTTAGTAAACAAGAGTTTAGTGCTTTTCAGTCGGTCAACACGAATGTACCCAAAAGAGATGGGTTATGCCCTAATCCTGAAATAAATTACATGAGATTAATCTCAATTGATAATGCCCCCCCGCAAAAGATGAAATAAGGTATGAAAATGATATATTATCAAAGCGAAAGCGAAAAGCAAAAGAGTGATACGTGGTACAGAATTAATCTGAATTTTCCCTACAGTATAGGCCTATAAGTCGTGTTGTAAAGGGGATAGCGGGTGGGTTACAGACAGCGAAGGAGAAAACATCTATTAGGACATCATTTCCACAATTATTATTCATCATTACACAAGGTATTTAGGCTAATTTAAGTATTCTACTTGGTTCATCACTCCTGAAGTGTTACCTCTATTACGGTACGTATGTCGTTTTGCCTTGAACATTTTTGCTTGAAGACTGGCTATTATTTTATGTAATTTCTTAATTTATTCCACTAATATGTATAGGTTTTCTAATATTTGCATTATTCATGTAAATTTTAGATGGTTGGCTACAGAAAATACTGACACCTGTTTTTACATTTTGCAAATCTTACAATTTTCTATTTTTTCAGTAATGTTCTTTTGGGCTTTTTTTTTTCAAACAAAACAGTGTTAATGTTTGCACTGCACAACACCACTGGTCACTAAAAACAAGTGTTTCCACCCTTAGCGTATTTGACAGCTTGTAAACACTCAGGCATACTGTTCACAACTCGCCGAATTACATTTGCCGGGATGCGACCCCATTCCTCCAGCAGTAATGTTCTCAGTTGTGCCAAGGTGGTGGGGTCACACTGTCCGACGTTCTTTCCAAGCATATCTCGTACATGTTCGATGGGGTTTAAGTCAGGACTACGAGCTGGCCAGTCCAGGGTTTGAATCCCCACTTCCTGCAGAAATTATACAACACAGCGAGCAGTATGAGGGCATTATCCTGCATCAGCATGAAATTCTGACCAATGAAAGGCACAAAGGGCATCACATGGTTCATCAGGATCTCTTCAATGTACCTTTGGGAATTGAGTGTCCCGTGATCGATGCGCACCAACTCAGTGCGGGCCATAACATTGATGCCACCCCACCCCACACCATAACCGAGCCACCTCCAAATGGAGTCCTGGAGGAGAAAGCAACAGGGCTGTAACTCTCCCCGCACTCTTTCTCTTCCATCAGGAGATCGAAGATTAAAACGACTCTCGTCAGTGAAGAGAACAGAGGCCCATTGCTCGTGTTCAACAAATGCCAGTTGTTATTCCTAGAACAACAATATGAGAGCGGAAACACTCATAACCCTTAAATGCTTACAGTGCGCTTCCCGCCATAAAACCATTAAGATAGGCCCATCGAAGATTGGGGGTAATTGGTGGTAATAAACCACCCTAAGAAATGTGATATTATCATTTACTATTCACGGATGTTGCAGATGTTTGTTCTGATGCGTGAAAAGCTTTTAAAATGTGATTACATCTTTTTCATGGCTAATTTTATACTATTTATATTACATTTTTAACTGTTCCACTTTTTTTTTGCCGGTCTGTGTATTACTCCGTTGGTAAAGCTTGCCTTTCAACACGTGTATTTAACTAGTCAGTTTGTCAGTGAATTCAGTGAATTTTCTGCAAGTGGCTTTTAATGTGCCAGGTGACGAAAGGTCAGGAGAGTATTCTACCAACCATCTAGCGCTGTGCCGCTAGAATTTTTTTGGCAGTTGGTCCAGGTTCGATTTCCGGCACTGCCAAGAAATTTTAATTTTGGTCTGAGGGATGGAACAAGGCACACTAAGCCTCGTGAGGCAAAACTGAGAAGAGGGTTCGCTTTCCATCTTAGCCATCTTGGAAGTGGTTTCCGCACTTCTACTCCAGGCAAATATCGGGATGGTTCCTAATTTAAGGCCATGGCCGCCTTGTTCCCAATCCTCATCTGAATAAAAACACACTAATTCAGCCATCACAATAACACAGGTTATGAGACAAATTCCACATGTCCAAGTACACAGATCTTCATGACCATGATGTCGCAAAGCCCCAAAATCAACCAACAACTGCTGCTTTCTACCATTCCAAGAAGAAATCAGAGTTGCCATTACACTCTTATGCCCCTAAAATCCACGATTAGTTCGAATGGATTTAGGCCTAAGCATTGGATCAACCATCTTCTTGCATCTCAATAGGGATTTGCCAATAGGCTTTCGATAGCTTGTCTCAATTCTGCTTCCATATATGTAGGCCTGTACATGCAAGAAATGAGTATAGTACTTATCAAAAATAAAGAAATAATAAGCTAATATGTACCCTACTATTCTATTTCTCTCCTACTCCGAAATCCTTCCCTGAACACTCATCTTAAAACAGAATGGTCTGCATTTTTGGACCAATTATAAAAAATGTAGGCTATAAGAAGAAATGAACATGCTCATCTTTAGCTCCCCGGCAAAACTGGACAAACCTTGAGTAAGTATTAATGTTTCTGTTCTTATGCATTTTATATGATGCTTTAAAAATCAATCTAGAAGAGCTAATTTAAAGTTAACTTCACTACCATAATACTGCTTAAGAGTTAGACTGTTGAGGACTGATGACCAAGATGTCCCTAACTTGAGCAAGGACTGCTTCACAACTTTATGTAAAATGTAAAGGACCTTTACTTAGTTTGGATCATTTGCGTACGTGTTACAAGGATGTGTGTACTGACTTTTTGGTGTCAAATGATGTAGGTTGGCAACACCAAATGTGGCGGCCATGCTGGTTTTCTAGTAACTTACTTAAGGTGTCCCGGACTATATAAGGTTTCCATTGATATTGTTTGTTGCTTTTATCTAATCAGGTGCTTCCTGTATCCAATTTTATGCTTATCCTATTTGTTTTGAGGTTTGTTTAAAAACTAGCAATGTAATAAAATGGGTTTTAACTAGCCTAAAATTGTAATTTCTTTTAAAACATCACTCTCCGTACAACATTGCCAATTACAGTCGAAAATTGGCATTTCCAATCCCCTCCCCCTCCCCACGCGAACTCATGCCTACTAGGCCCGTGCACATTCTCGCGCCAGGCCCCGCTTACCCTCGCGACGGCCTTGGGTAGCGATCATGTTAAAATCAGATGACTATTACCAGTTGTTGACAGATGGTGTCAACAACAGGTGTGTGTGCATGTCAATAACTAGTGAATGATTCATGTCTATTAATTATTTCAATCACTCGCTTATTAGCCATAGGCTACTTACTACACACCGTTACACACTTCTTGTGATTAGTGTAGTTTCTTATTGTTTTGTAGGTTACACAATGGGGCCAAAGTTGACGAGAATATTTAAGTATTCACCTGAACAAATGGAACAAGCAATGGAAGATGTTAAAAACAGGTCTTCTATTGTTTCAGCTGCTAAATGACATGGGAGAAGAACTCTTTTATATAGATCTAGGCCTAAGGGGGCAAACTAAAAAATCGCTGATAACGGGACCTGACCCAATACTTACCGTAGATGAAGAATGAATTCTCTCACACTGGATAAAATCTATGGCAAAAGCTGGCTTTCCACTCACTAAAGATGACTTAATTAGTAGTGTCAAACAGCTTTTGAGTATTATGAACAGGACTTGATTTATTTCTGGTCGTAAATGGTTGAAATAGTTTATGAGAAGGAATCCATCTCTAGCTCTACGGACACCAGAAAATTTAACAACTTCAAGGGCGCATGTGTCAACAGCCGAATTAAGAAAATTACTTTTTGAAGTATATTCGTACCTTTCAGATGAAAACGTCCTTGATTCTTTGAAGAATTAAGTATGAGCATATCCCCAGTGATATAGCTGCCAGCGTTCATGAAGACTGGGGAATTGGAAGATCTGAAAACGGTTGGATGACGGGCTCTGTTTTATGAGTTCATAGCAAACATTTTATACCCATGGCCATTGAGGAACCCAATTAAATTACCAGTAATAGTTTTCTTGTATAGGCATTGCTCTCACCTTACTCTGCACACTAGCGAGTTCTGTACAGAGAAAGGAATTATATTGGTAACGCTTGTTCCCAATGCCACACACATTTTGCAGCCTATGGACATTTCAGTGTTTCGTTCTTCAAAGGGTCGTTGGAAGGATTAAGTCCATAAGTGGGGGTTGTAAAATATCGAAAACCCAGTGTTGAAAAGGAAAGACTTTGCCCCCATTTTGAAAGAAGTCCTCAATGATCTTCCAACAACAGGCCATTAAAAATGGTTTTAGGAAATGTGGCTTATTGCTGTGCAATCCTGATGCCATTGCTGGACATGCCCATGGACGAGGGTACAAAAGAAAATCCCACAAAGGAAAATCACTGTTGTGAAATTCTGAAAGGACTGTATCACTATGAGTGTCACTAGTAGGGCATACAGTGCTTTAGGACAAGAGAATTCAGGCTAATGTTTCTGTGTTATTTGTATGATGTATTATGTATATTTTAACAAGTATAATATGTAAATAGTAGACCGATTGGATGAATTTATCATTCACTGTCAACATCTGGTTCAATTCTATGTGAAAATGAAAATCCACAGCCTGCTTCCAGTCTCCGACCGGGTCAGGAATGGAATGAATGAATGAATGAAGCCCCCATCTAGCGGCGAGGATATGAACTGTGCCGGCTGCCGAGGCCTGCCGCACTCCTCTGGGGCAATGATTAAATGAATGACAGATGAAATGAAATGATAGTGGAGAGTGTTGCTGGAATGAAATTTTTGACAGGGAAAACTGGAGTACCCGGAGAAAAACCTGTCTGCCTCCGTTTTGTCCAGCACAGATCTCACATGGAGTGACCGGGATTTGAACCACGGACCCAGCGGTGAGAGGCCGGCGTGCTGCCGCCTAAGCCACGGAGGCTTTGGGTTCAATTCTAGGTAAATTTTTAAATTTTAATTTTATTTTTAATTATTTTGGGTGTCAACAAATGGTTAGTGTTTTACCCTTGGAAAACATGTATTTTATTCAACACATAACCTCATTTTATGCAAACTTGATGCTGCAGTACAGATCTACAGAACTATAGAAGGTATGGATTCGATTGGAATACCGTTAAGTATAAAATTTAAGCACCTTTTGTACTTCTATATTTTAGGACAGATCCCTGTTGGGAAGGGCAAAGAATTAGAATCAAAATTATTTCTTATCATCATTCAACAACCTAGCCTATAGTTGTTATAGCCTTTAGTTGCATAAATGGTTTATGCAGTTTCACATTTTAGTTACAGATTATCTGAAAATTTGTAAATCTGTAAATAAAACAAAACAGAACCATTTTCAAATCTCTGATACATCACTTCAACATTTGTACAAAAAGATGCAAGACTCTAGCAAAGAATAATGTATTTCAGGATTCTTATTTCTATGTAATGTATGTACCAGTACTTATCTTATGCATAATTATGCATTTTCTGCTAAATAAAAATGTATTAAAACCATTGAGAAAAGACCTGCTATATTTTAGATTTTAGCAAGGCTTGTTTCAGGATGAGCTAAAAACTTGTGTAATTGTTGGCCTGGAAAATATGCACGGAAAAGCGGAGATAACATTTTAATGAAACATTTAGTGCACACCCGAAGTTGATACGATAACTAGTTTATGAGAAAGTGGCAATTTACTTTGAAGCGTTCACCTGCCATATCGCTGTGTGCTTTGCAAGCACTCCCATTTCATCTGCCACATATCAGATCTCCCCTCGCCATACTTTCAAACACTCAATCCAGTAAAATGGCAAACGATTGAAATGTTACAGATCATCTCTATATACGTATATAAGAATGAAAGTTTGTCTGTTTTTTCTGAATTTCTACGGAAATTTGCGTTATTTACGCGTTTTAGACTGTTTTATGACGGATGCGCGCGAAAATAAAAAATTTGTCTGTCTGTTTGTTTGTCTGTCGACAATTTTTTGTGTCCTTATAACTCGAGAACGGCTGAGTGGATCAACGTAAAAATTGGTACAGATATCCTTCAGAGGCACGACACCAATCATTGATGTAACTCTTCTCTGTACCTCTCATAAAAGGGGGCCTACCCCCTTAAAATACTTGCTGAAATAGGCGTAGAAGGGCGAGACAAAGCTCATTTTCAGCCCCTCAATGTGAGAAACGAACCGAAAACCACATTTTAAGGCCCTAAAACCAACAGTTTTTGAGATATTCCCAGAAAATTAATTTCATTTAATACAATAATGAAAGGAAGCTAGCCGGTAACCATGGCAACAGAAATTCACAGGTCCATCTATTGCTGTAATATAAGACGCAATACAATTCCATTTATTACATTACTGAGATAGTTTGCAAACGGCTAGAAGGTTATAACGGAACCAAACTAAGCTGTAAAATTCATCAATACATATAATGCGCTTAAGGGGGTCAAGGGGTACTCTAGAATTTTTTCACGCGATTTACACGTGCTGGTATGCTACGGAAGGTCAATTATATCCCTATCCCTATATTGTTATATTATTATTATAATTATTATTATTATTATTATTATTACACTACGGAAAGGAAGACCCCAGAGGACTGGAAAAAGGGAATAATTGTCCCGATCTTCAAGAAAGGTACTAGAACAGAATGCAGAAACTATCGGGGAATAAAACTGATGAGTCATGGTGCAAGGATGTTTGGGAAAGTTTTGGAAAGGAGAATTTGGACAAGGATAGAAGGAGGGATGAGGGAAGAACAACATGGCTTCAGAGTAGGAAGGTCCACAGTGGATTTGATTTTTGCTGTAAGGCAGTTACAAGAACAGCACTGTGAGTATGGAACAGATCTACTGATGGCCTTCCTGGACATTGAGAAAGCATATGACAGTGTATGCAGAAACAAAGTATGGAAGTCCCTGGAGGATAGAGGAGTAGAGAAATGGACTATAAGGAGGATAAAGGAGATGTACAAGGGAAGCGTGAGCTGTGTGAAAGTGGGAGGAGAGAGATCGGACTGGGTGGAACAGAGAAACGGCCTGAAACAAGGAAGTGCACTGGCACAGTTACTTTTCATTGTGGTGATGGATGACATAATGACCCGAGTGGCACAAGTAATTGGCGAAGGAAAGGTGAAAGCAATGGCATACCTGCCAACTTTTGAAAAGGGCTATCAGTAAAACTCACGCGCGACAAAAAATCGAACGCTTTTCGATATACCCCCGTCAGATCACGGTGACGTCACCGATCTCCCTGAAAACTCCCCAGACGCCGCTGTAGCGCAATGTATAGTTGAACCCAGGATACTTCAATGAAATCATATCCACTTACATAATTTGTAGATGAACATAACAATCCAGAAGAAATCCATGTTAATCAGCAGCAGGCGTGGTGAATATTGGTTTGGAGCACACATAACAGGACTTCCTTGATAGATTAAGCTGATATGCGATAATTGAAAAAGGCTTTACACAATAAAACTTGTTTAACGTAACACAGGCAAGAAATAATATAATACACACTGCAAATCACATGCTAGTTCGACTTTAAAGTCATGGTTGTGGTCTTTTTAGCTTCCTGCAAAAAGTCATGAGAAAATGTTTTGTCATAACAGCGACCAGAACTCCTGGTCTTCAAAATAGAAATAGACTCCAGAGATTCATTGGACATGGATGACCTGAACTGTGTTCTATTTTTCTTCACAAGGCTAAAAACACGTTGACATTCTGCATTGCTATGGGGTATGGTGAGAACAGAGAGCATTACTCTAGAAATTCGGTTATACTTAAGAAGTCTATCGGCTCCACGAATTCTTGATATTTGTGCCCAACTGGAATCACTTGCAGCATCTTGATGTGCAGCCGAAGTGTCATCTACCTGAAGAGCTGTGAACTGCCTCTGAAGCTCATTCACCACCTCATCTGTAGTTTCATTCTCTTCCTTGCATAACATTATAGGAAACTTTTCCAAGAAAAAACGAATGAAAGAAAACTGTGCATCTTCAATTTTGTCTAACCTAGCAACTTGAGCATTCTTTAACACGTCATCCTTGAGTGGAAACTTGTTGATGATGTAGTCACAGGCAGTACAACAGTAGTTTCTCACTGATGGAAAGAAAAGGGATTTATCTGTATCCGGTCCGTTCTGAAGGCACTTAACAACTTCAGATGATGCATTTTTTGCCATTTTATTTACAAAGCATGTCGTTTTCGTGCGACCACAACTATATTTCTTTGCAACTTCTGATGTGGGAAACATCTTAAATAAAGCACCCGCATGATCAGCCGCACTTAACACATTGTGTTCCACCAAAAAGGAAGTAAACAGACACTCGGCCCTAATTACGTCACTGTCAACGTGAAGAAAGAATATGCACATGGTAGAAATAAAAAACACACACACACGTGGAACGAATGTAATTAGTCCAAGGAATACAGGAAACTGCGAAGCACGAAGTTATAGCACAAAAACTCGAACGCTTCATTAACATATGCCATAACCTTAAAAGACGAAAACATTCAAGGAACGCCAACTTCGCGAACAATGAACAACTCACGTGGTCAAAGAATATGGTTTAAATCGCAACGAGCGAACGGAGCGGAACAAAGAATATGCGAAGCAGAGCCTGTCGACACCTAAGATTCACATGGAAGAACGGTTATCCCGGCTTCAAATTCAATTACAATGAAGACACAAACATCACACGGTTAAAAGTACGAATCATATCAAAGAACGAGTTATCGACTATCGTGGACTTGCCTTCGACCCACGCAAACAATCGATTGTACGGAAGTGGGCGGTATTATCGAATGTAAATTATCTTTTCAAATTTTTGTCCGCGAAATCGTAAAATGACACCGTTCATCCGTAAAACCGTAAAATGCTGCAATTTCCGTAAATTTTACGGATAAACCGTAAAAGTTGGCAGGTATGCAATGGTGTTAGCGGATGATTTAATGATTTGGGGAAACAAGGAGGAGGAGGTACAGGAACAGTTGGACGAGTGGGAAGGAGTAATACAAGGATATGGGATGAAATTTAGCATAAATAAGAGTGAGATGGTGATCACAACAAGGAAGAAGGAAAGAACCATAACGGGAATAACAATTGGTGGGGAACAGCTGAAGAAAGTGGAGAGTTTCAAGTATCTGCGAAGCCTGATACAAGATAATGGAAGAAACTATAGAGAAAAAATTAGCGGGCGAGACAGGCAGAAGCATTCCGGAGGAGTGTGAGAAGCATGTTATGGAGCAAGGATGTCCCTCAGAACAGAAAAAAGATCATATATCGGACGTACTATGCCCCTATCCTGACGTATGCCTCGGAGACCTGGGCTATGAAAGGAAGGGAGAAGAGCAAAATACAGGCCAGTGAGATGAGGTTCTTGAGAAGCAGTATTGGAGCTACAAAGATGGACAGAATAAGAAATGAGAGGACCAGAGAATTAATAAAGGAGGAAGCATTATGGGATGGTATAGAGAAATCTAGACTTAGATGGCATGGACATGTAAAACGAATGGAGGATAAGAGGATACCCAGGAGGATACACGATACGAAGTGGGAAGGAAAGAGACCGAGAGACAGGTGGCTGAAAGGGATGGAAGAAAGCGTGAAGAAGAGAGGAGAAGACTGGACAGGGGTGGAAGCTGAGAGATGGTGGGAAGACAGAAGACGTTGGAGTGGCCTGTGTTCCAAACAGACCCGGCCAACGGCTGGAAACTGTGCAAGAGGATGATGATACTACGGCCTACAACGACGAGACAAAGCTCATTTTCAGCCCCTTGGTGTCAGAAAAAAAACATCGGGCCCCCTAAACAGTCGTAAAGGGTCCCCGAAAACTACATTTTAATGCTCTAAAACCAAGAGTTTCTGAGATATTCCCAGAAAACTAATTTCATTTAATAAACTAATGTAGGAATGCAAGCCAGTAACCATGACAACAGTGTCTCAAAAAGGTACATCCAACTTTCCATCTATTTCTGCAAGAAGTAATGCCGCTCTATTTATTAAATTTCTGTGAAAGTTTGCAAATGGCTATAAGGTTATCACGGAACCAACAAAAACTGTAAAATTCATCAATGCGTTTAAGGGGGTCAAGAGGTACCCTCAATTTTTTCACAAGACTTAAACGTGCGATGTGTCGTACAGAAGGTCTATTATATCTTCAAACAGCAACATTATTTTCAAAAATTCCTGAATTGAAATAGTTTATTTTTTATTTTATTTTTTTGCTTTTAGGAATTTGGGCCATTGGAGGCAAAAAAAAACTGAATTTTCATGCACCACAAGCCTTTATAATTTATTAAAGGGGTCTTCCTCTGGATGCGCACTTGACACAACAGTGAGGGTCAGTTTTTATGTGACGTGAATTGCATTTCGTCTACGACGTTTTCAATTTTATTTTCACGTCAGGAAGTACACGTTAGGTAAATTAGTTTCAGAGAATATTTCAACTAATCATTTTTCTTTGTCGACAAACAGGTTCCAAGCCCCTAACCATTGCAACAGTAGCTCAATTGATTACGTCTCGTTGTTAATACCGACGACCGTTCGAAGAATGGGTACTTCTGCTAGTACAGTATATACCCGAATACCCCCCGCACATTTTTATTCAAAATCGGCCGTGAAAAATTGGTGTGCAGGTATTATTTGAGTCATCCAAATTTTAAAGATTTAAATTGCCCGCCAAGTGTGATATGGGATGTTACGAGTATCCGCTCAATGGTGCGAGTGTTTGTTCGGGTATACTGTATTTACTCGCATAACACCCTCGCCTGTCTTTTTTTTTTTTTTTTTTTAATTTTAAGTTCAAAAATTTCCCTCGATATAGCCTAGATTAGGATGGCGTGGTGTAAAGGCACACAAAGGAACACCTACCGTCTTTAAATCAACACACAAAATAGTTATTTTAACCTATACTTTATTTACGTAACAAGTGATAATAGTTAGAGCTAGCGTGATTATAATTCAGCATGTTTGTGTTGACATCCCCCTATCCAATATGGTCTATTCCAGGGGCGGCCCCTGACTAAAATTTTAGGGTGGGCCAGATGATGATATTGTTGTTCATTTTATTTTAAACATTGTTTTATATATGACTGTTATTGTTGCCAATATTCCCATGACCATAATTCCACACAACACAACATTTGAAACAAATATTAATAACTGTACTCACTTGGCTCCTTATTTGTAAATACAGGCAAAAATGTCCTTAGTTTTGATCCATCTTGGAACGTTATTATAACATATTTTGGTTGACGAGGTCCTAATCCTATAATTTATAATTTTGTGTTCAGAGGTAAAGACGAAAATGGATTATTTAATAAATATTCCACTTCATTCATGTCGTATGTCGCACACAATCAGCAAATTAAATTACTACCACAGAAGTTAAAAACTTATTCACAGAACTCACTAACACTTGGACTGTACTTGGACACCAGACTGAAAATGTATATAAATACAGTTATGTTTGTGTTTCAACAGGCTGTGAACAATGGCTATTAGTGGTCTGCCTGCACATGGCATGGGGAAAACCGATCCCCCTAAGCCGGTTTCAAACAGAGACAGAAGAAGACGGAAATAGAGATATCTTCTCTTTCATTCTATACCAATGTTATGGGCCTATTCTCCAGGCCCTTGAGAAGACACGAAAAGCCTTTCGTTGTTGTTGTTTGAGTCTTCAGTCTTTTGACTGGTTTGATGCAGCTCTCCATGCCTCCCTGTCCTGAGCTAATCGTTTCATCTCTACATAGCTACCACACCCTACATCCGAGGCAATCTGTTTAACATATTCTAACCTTGGTCTACCCCTACAGTTCTTGTCCTCGACCCTTCCTTCCATAACTAAGCTTGCTATTCCTGGGTGTCTTAGTATGTGTCCTACCAACCTATCTCTTCTCTTCATTAGCAGTCGCCAGAAACATCTCTCCTCTCCCACTCGTCTTAATACCTCTTTGTTTGTAACCCTATCAACCCATCTGATCTTCATCATTCTCCTGTAACACCACATTTCAAATGCTTCAATTCTCCTCTTTTCTGCTGCACCAATAGTCCAAGTTTCACTTCCATAGAGCGCCACGCTCCAGACAAAGGCTTTCAAAAATGACTTCCTAATACCTAAATCTATATTCGATGTCAGCAGATTCCGTTTTTGTAGAAATGCTTTTCTTGCCTGAACCAACCTACTTTTTATATCCTCTTTGCTTCGTCCATCACTGGTTATTCTGCTTCCTAAGTAACAGAAGTCTCCTACTTCCTTCAGCTTTTCACCTGCCAATTTGATCTCCATAGAGGTTTCTGATTTATTTCGGCTGCATTCCAGTATTTTTGTTTTACATTTATTAATTTTCATCATGAATTCTTTCCGTAAGACGGAGTCCATACCATTCAAAAACTCATTCAAATCCTCAGGCTTGTCGGCCAAGATGACGATGTCATCAGCAAATCTCAGAGTTGAAATTATTTCTCCTTGAATCTTCACTCCCACTTTAAATTTTTCTCTAATTTCCTTCATTGCTTGTTCAATGTAAAGATTGAAAAGTATGGGTGATAAGTTGCAGCCTTGCCTTACACCTTTCTGAATACCAGCTTCTCTCTCATGTCCTTAAACTCGAATGACTGCTGTCTGGTTTCTGTATAGATTGTATATCACCCTCCTATCCCTGTACTTTATTCCTTTCGTAGCCCACAATAATTCGCCTGCAAGACAGTGCTATGTCCACCGTTTGGTCACCCGGCCCATTACCCCATATACTTAACATGGAAGGTTCGGTGCAGTGGCCCTTGCTATTACAATACACCGTACGAGACTGTCAGGAACTTAAGCTAGGGATGAGTTATGTATACTGAATTCTTTCTAGGGATTCTAGAAGGGAAAACCACTTATTTTATGTAGAATATCTGCAATTTAAACTAATTTTTTAAGACATTAATAAAACAAATTTCGTGCAGTACGGCCCAACGGCCAAGGGTGGGCAGGGCCCTTTCGGTCCTTAATGACGCACCGTCCATGGTCTATTCCATTGGTAATATGCACTTGTCACTGAACCGTCTTCTAAAATCTTAAGGAAGAAGTCTACAATACTCCAGCACCGTTAGGATTACGTACAGGAGGGAATGGACCGGACGCCATAACTTAAAAAGAGTCATTTTCAGTGTATCCTACCAAGTTTCATTTATATAAAGGTTATTTCGATTCCAATTTCAAGGATATTAGCTCGCATAACCACCGCGCTTCGCACGGACCTAACAAATCACCAGGATTTGAAAATAAAAGTTTCATTCCATAGAGTTGGGAAATACATAACGACACTAGACCAATTGTTATCATATGCCATGCTGTCTCCAGTCATATTAAGCCATATGAAAGCGGATTGTCACTCCATAGCATCCGTGCCAGCATATTACAAAAATGCTCCAGTGAAAAAGTTTGTTTGAGTGTTTAACAATTTTCAGTGCTCGTATTTGTCTTGTTCCAAATCGGATATTCGACAGTACATTTTATATAATAATGTTATTGGTTTCACGTCCTTGTTAACTGCTGCGCCTTTTAGAGACGCCAGGGTCCGGAATTGTGCCCCAAAGGGGATCTATAACATGCCAATAAATCTAGTGATTTTGTGTCCCCTCAAATGCCAACTGGCTGTGCCAGGATTAAATCATGCAAGCTTGGGTACAGCTGGCGAGAACATTACCGCTGTACCACGCAGCCAGTCGATAATACATTTTCTCATTTACCGTACTTTTCTCTCTTGTCCCCTGATGAAACTTATTAACGAGGTTTCAGTGTACGGCAGCGCATATACTGTCCGTCCACCAGCTCATGGTCTTAGGGGGCTGAAGGGGAGAGGAGAAACATTCAAGCGGCGTTGATTGAGTGGACTTGCTGCTGTAGGTATTGCCAACTCAGCACCGATGTTATTCAAGCTATGGTTACTCACTGCTACTTTCGTATAGTTTCAATTGTGAAATCATACGGGTCAATAGCAGGTTGGCACTATTGTCGTTCGCACAGAGGCCAGCTGTCTCCAGCTGACTCGTTGCATTCCTGCCAGGGACCTTAAGCTAGTGGACGGACAGTACCTAGGCCCTAGGCTTTGCCAGTGGGATAACCAACTTATAAATGACTGACTAAACCCCTTGACTGACTGAAAACTGGGTTACTTTAGACCATAACTTATCCATCAGAAAAACTTACTTTTATTTGGGCAACGGACTCATCTCCAATACACTCAATGACATGAGTTCCCTGTCCTCGGATCTGCAGCTGCATCTTCGTCTTGCCTGTGAAGGAAGAAACAATTGTGAGAAACAACCAAGTGGTAATGAAAATGAAAAAACATAAAAATACAAGAGAGAAAACTTCCTCAGAGATAGGCGTCTCTAAAAGCCAGTGTAGTTAAAAGGGACGTAAAACCAATAACATTATTATTATTATTACTACTCAGAGATTAATACAAACAAGTCTGAATTTATCCTTCCATTGAAACTAGTTCTTCAAATTTATCAATAGTCAACTTGCCAATAAATTTTCTACCTTCAATTAATTAGATACTCCCCATACCATACAGATCCAGGCGACTAGCACAGCACTTGAGCTCAGCGGCAGGAAAGGGGTGCGTTGCGATGCAGGGATCGTGCCCAATACTTCCCTGTCTGAGAACATTGACGCACGCGACAGTAGAATGTTCCCCAAGACATTACTAAAGCTAGTGCCGCTTAACGTGGAAAATGTTTTATGCTGCAGTAGTATGCAGGAGGAGGGGGATGGGCAAGTGACGAACTAGCTGCCGGTAACTGTATAACATTTTAAATTTCCCACACAACAGCACCTCATTCTTGTATAGGCTATTTCCTTAAAATTGGGACTATCCCCAGCACAGCCATGCTGCAAATTGAAAATGTACTTCCAGTATTGTAATTCTGCTATAATCTCGATTATTTCTTTTAATGCTGACATGTAATAAAAAATAGCAACTAATATTTTCATTCGAATGAGTTTTCTTGTATGCAAGTAAAAATTATTAGTAGCCAACATTCGTGAGACACTTCCAACAGCACAAATGAGAAACAACCATTTGTAAGGAAAGATTTACAGTCTCTCTCTCTCCTGATAAATACCTGTACCGACAGCAGTGGCTCAGCTGGCTAAAGCGCAGCGTTAGGTCATGGGACCAAGCTCTCTGCTGACTCGGTAGACGCATGGGTTCGAGCCCCACTGTCGGCCGTCCTTGAAATGGTTTTCCGTGGTTTCCCATTTTCAACACCAGGCAAATGCTGGGACGGTACCTTCTGATAGGCCACGGCAGATTCCTTCCACATCCTTGCCCAGTTTCATTCATCTTCATCCCTTCCATCTCTTATCCCGATGCACAGGTCGCCCACGGGCATCGAATAGAAAGACCTGCACTCGGCCTCTGAGGAGGCCACACGAAAAAAAAAATTGGTGAAAACTTTAAAACTCAAATATCACATTCAGTACGTCTCCACATCTGTCCAGCTAACAAATGCGATTTATGACATTATGCTTCTTCACCGATGATATATAGCCTAGGCTGTCTGCTGAAGGCAAGATTACTGAATCTGGAACAGGATATACCATCTTCTGGAAAGGAAAGGATGAGGGTGAATGTCGTATTCATGGTGTGGGCTTCGCTGTGAAGACCAAACTGGTAAATTATCACCAACTTACGCCCATTGCAATCAGCGAAAGGCTCATGACTCTCCGCATACCACTCTCAGGAGGTTCCTTTATGACACTCATCTCTGCCTATGCTCCTACCTTAGATTCTGATGATGAAGTAAAGGCTCAGTTCTATAATCAGCTAAGTGAAATCATCTCCAAGGTACCATCTGCAGATAAACTCTTGCTCCTCGGTGACTTCAATGCCAGAGTTGGGAAAGATCACAGGCTATGGAATAATGTGATGGGCAAACAGGGACTTGGAAAATGTAATCCCAATGGACTGTTGCTTCTTGGTCTTTGTGCAGAACACGAACTTTTCATTACCAACACGCAGTTCCGGCTACCTGACCGCTTCAAAACCACGTGGATGCATCCTCGTTCCAAACATTGGCACATTCTTGATTATATCATTACCCGGCAATGTGATAAGAAGGACACTCTTATTACCAGAACAGCAAGGAATATAGACGATTGTTGGACAGATCATAAACTTCTTATATGTAAGCTCAGGATATCCATCAGACCTAAACCACCTAGGAACATCAAAAATTTGCCAAGAAAGAAGTTTAATACATCCAAACTTCAGGATGAATCCATGTACAAACATTTTGGAAACAGGATCGTCACCCAGTTATCAGAAAACCCAGTAACAAATGATATTCAGCAAGAATGGGCCACATTACAGAAGATTATCACACAGTCAGCTGAGGAAACCATTGGTTTTATAGTGCGGAAAAGACAAGACTGGTTTGATGACAACAATGAGGAAATTCTGTCTCTCATCAATGCCAAAAGGAATGCCTATCTTGCCCATCTTCAAGACCCAACTTCCAACACAAAGAGAGATAAACTACTGGAACTCAAGGGTAAATGCCAGACGCAGATAAGGCAGATTAAAAATACTTGGTGGCAACAGAAGGCTCAGGAACTGCAGAGATTATCGGATGCTCGAGACTTGAGGAACTTCTATGCCGTACTCAAGGAAATATATGGACCATCTCGCTCATCATCAGGTACACTGAAAAGCGCTGATAATTCTACTACCTTTACTGATAGTCAAGAAATCTTGGAACGCTGGAAGGAGCACTTCTCCAATCTCCTAAATCGTCCATCAGAAGCTGCTGAAGACTTCCTCTGTGATGTGCCGCAACAACCTGAACAACTGTGGTTGGCAGTACCTCCTACTTATCATGAATTCAGTGCAGCTCTCACCCAATTGAAACCCAGAAAAGCACCTGGCCCAGATAACATCCCTCTGGAACTAATTCAAGCCGGAAGTCATTCCCTCAAAACAAGAATTTTCATCCTTATCCTCAGAATTTGGGAATCAAGAAAGGTACCTGGAGACCTAAAGAATGCCACTATCGTCACTATCTTTAAAAAGGGTGATCGCAGTGTTTGTGGCAACTACCGTGGTATATCACTGCTATCAATTGTGGGGAAGATTCTTGCAAGAATTCTACTTAACCGCCTCAAGGTTATCTCTGAGAGGATCCTCTCAGAGTCACAATGCGGATTTAGAACTTCCAGAAGCACAATTGACTTGATTTTCTGTGTGAGACAGCTACAAGAAAAATGTAGAGAACAACAGAATCCACTCTTCTTAGTCTTTTATGACTTGGAAAAGGCATTTGATTCGGTTCCAAGACCAGCCATGTGGGCAGTGCTGAAGCGGTTTGGTTGCCCTCAGCGTTTTGTAGATCTAATCAAAGCTCTCCATGATGGCATGACAGGTCAGGTTTGCCATCAGAATAAGATGTCCGATGAATTTCCCATTACCCATGGACTGAAACAAGGATGTGTACTGGCTCCAACGCTTTTTGCGCTGTACTTGGCTGCAATGCTTTATGATTCACCCACAAACATCCCAGGTGTGGAGATCAAGTATCGTTTTGATGGAGGGCTTTTCAACCTAACTCGTCTCCGCTCCTTGAGGAAAACTCAGGTTACTAAGGTTACTAACATGTTGTATGCAGATGATGCTGCGTCACCAACTCTCACACCAGAAGAGCTGCAAGAGTCAGTTAACTGGTACAAAAGTGCATGTGATCGCTTTGGTCTTACCATAAATGTCAATAAGACTAAAGTCTTGGCACAACCTTCACCAGGCACACCTCTTCCTCAGTTCAATATCTCCATTTCAAATTTGCCTTTAGAACAGGTTGACCACTTCTCGTACCTGGGCAGTACCATTTCTGTGAGCTGTACCTGTGAGCAGGATGTGGATAAGAGAATTGGCGCAGCCCATGCAGCATATGGACGATTAGCGCACCGGGTCTTCATGAATAAAGATCTATCCATGAGTACAAAGCTTATGGTGTACAAAGCAGTAGTCATTTCTACATTGTTGTATGGCTGTGAAACGTGGACCCTTTACCGACGTGATCTTAGGAAGCTTGAGCGTTTCCACCTACAAAAACTTCGATCAATCCTGAGGATTAAATGGGAAGACCGCATTACCAATATTGCTGTTCTGGAAAAGGCTCAAATCAACAGCATAGAATCATCCATAATAGGTCACCAATTTAGATGGATTGGTCATGTCCATCGGATGGATGATGTGAGATTACCTCGTCAAATGCTATATGGTGAGTTATGCTATGGCACCAGACCTCATGGTGGTCCTAAGAGGCGCTACAAGGACCAATTTAAGCAGACCCTGAAATTGACAGGTCTTGATTCACAAACCTGGGACATGCTGGCTGAAAACCGCTCAACTTGGCGCCGTACCATCTCGGATACTGTAAAGGCATTTGAAAGGGATCGACGCATACATGAAGAGGCCAAGCGTCAAGCTAGGAAACTTCGAGCAGCCCAACCACGTCCTCCTCCAGCAATACTATGCGACTTGTGTGGTCGCTTGTTCCATGCCAGGATTGGACTCTTTAGTCACCTTAAACACATCCACAAACTGGACTGAAGGAAGAAGATTTATACTCGGATTCGAGTTAAAGCCGATGATGATGATAGCCTATGGATGGATTTGCCCATTTATATTTTACAAATTTAGTTTAGTTCTAAGTTTACGATCTTTGACTCGCCCAAACAATTTTTATTTACATATTTTTGCCATTTTTATAAATAAATACATATCCTGGCATAATTGTTCATAAGTACATATTTCTTATATTTGGTTGTTTGTTGTACTACTTAGATGACTGCTGCCCACATTTTCGACCTTTGGCAATTCCAGTAATTTGCTTCTCTATTTCGTGAATGCACCCTTGTTTCTGCCCTGTAGTAGTATTTCAAGACAGGAATTCCCCGATCATTAAATATTGCAGGGGGGGGGGGGGGGGGGGGGCTGGAGTCAACAGTCTCATTAAGCCTCCAATAGACCTTACCATGACAGGGAATTTTACTTGAAATCATACAGTGGTCTGCAAAACTTGTGAGTATTGACAGAGTGCTATGAAAGTTTTTGAAGTGACCTTTTCTTCTGCTCTTTAGAATGAAATTCGAAAACAGCACATACACGATTTCATATCGTGCATTTGCAGTAAGTATTGTAGGATTCGGAAACTGAGGCAAGCTCTGACCTATTAAGAGGGAATATTTGTACTGTAGACAGGAATATGGATTATTCAAGCAGATAGACGTTTCAATTATTTTTCGAGTAACTGGGCGAGATGAATGATAAATGATACAAATTTAAGAATATATTTTGGAAACTTAATCACATAATTTTCCACTTTTAAGCACATAAATACATATTTCTGAAAAGTTAAGCACATAATTATCCGGGCCTTGGTAATAAACATAAGTTGATAGATCTAACTGCTCTTGTATTGATGCCAGTCATTAGGATTAACATAGGAACTGGTGTAGCATGAATCAATACTACCACTGACATACATACTACATTTACATGGCGAACTCAAATCGATTTGAATACGATCCTGTTTTTAGTACAATGCCCGTTTACACGAGCAGTTTCAGTTTGTATTGAAATAGATTTCAATACGGTATATATTTTATGGTGGCCAACCTGCAGTTATGTTGGCTAACTCTTATTAAACAGCAAAACACAAAAGGCCCATAATTATCATCCGACGCTTATTAGACGGGTTGTTTGTAAACAGGAAAAATGGATGTGCGGAAATGTATGTTGTTTGTTCTTAACAAGTTTTATGTTCATTTTAATAATGATAAAATGCTATTGGTTTTACGTCCCTTTATACTGAAGCTTTTAGAGACGGCGGGGTGCCAGAATGATGCCCCGAATGGGATCTGTAATGTGCCAGTAAATCTACTGACACGACACCTCCGCATTTATGCCCAGGCACCCTGACTACGCCAGGATTAGATACTATCTTGGACAAAGCCGGCGAGAAAGTTACCGCTGAGCCACTCAGCCAGTCTATGTTCAATTTATTCAATCTAGTGGACGAATGGGAAAAGGAACGATTTAAGTGGCAAAGTGAGATATGGTGTATTTTCACTTCCTCTGTTGACCACATTTCATGTAAGGCGACACCAGACAAAATTACTTTAAAGCTAAAAACGCGTGCCAGCAAACCACAATTATCAACCACGACAGGAACACAGACAGAAACGAAGATTATCTAAGCAGAAAGTAAACAAGCAATTCAAGAGTCGGGCGACAGATGAGAGTAGGCCTAGATTAGGTCAAAAATGTAACTCAAGTGCGTGCACAATCGCTTTTAATACTATACGCGTTTACATGTCCCTGAACACCAGTTTGGATAAGATCCGATCCCAGTATTTTACCGTATCGACCTTGAAACTCAATAAGACCAGAGTCCCGTTTACATGACGGCATTCAATACGCAAAGTGTACTCAAGTCGATTTGAATTCGCCATACAATCGTACTAACAGGTAGCGATTATAGCAATGAACGATATTAGGCAATTACATAGACTTTCATTAAATACTGCCTTGAAACTCTTCAAAGTAAAAATCACTCCGGCCGTCACATATGGGTTAACAGCAATTTGGACAGACCTGACAAAGAGAGACCTTCTAGAGATACAGGGTCTTTATTTTTGCTTGGCAAGGCGATTCCGCTTGACCTTGGCCACCAGCCCCCGGCCAATAGCTGGCTGTTACAGGTTGACACGCGCAGTCTCCGACCGTATTCCCACGTTCTTCCTGCACTGGCTGTGTGTGCTCCGAGCTAATTGGGTGTTTTATAAAGCTACTGTGTACTGTATATCGTATTTCATAGTGTTCCATTGTGATTGTGTATAGTGCTGTAATGCCTTATGTGAAATATTCGTGTGAATCTGCACAATACGTAAATAAAGTGCAGGAAATCGTGCATTAGAACAAGACAAAAGTGAAAATTTTCAGGGAGACCCATTCCTATACATGGGACAAAAAAACAACTGGCTAAGAGGTTCAAACGTACAGGTTCAGTAACAATAAAAATGGACGTAAAGGTACTTATTTCCTTACTGAAGCTAAATTAACCGAAGTAACCGGAAACTTCATAAGATGCCGAACATTATCAGCATCTACTGTAAACATGGTGAGTAAAAATGCACGATAGGCTACTGATTTTAAACACTGTATTCTGCCGTACATATGCGCTCGCCGGCAACAGAGCCGTCACTGGCGGAGCACGTAAGCGAGAATGTCCTTGCCAAGCAAATACAGGGTCTTTATTTTTGCTTGGCAAGGCATTCCACTCGACCTTCGCCAGTAGTTACAGGTTGGCGCGTGCGGTCTCGGGCCGTATTTCCACGCTCTAGCTGTGGTAGACGTGAGCTCTGAGCTAATTGGGTGTTTTATAAAGCTGCTGTGTACTGTATATCGTATTGTATAGTGTTACATTGTGATTGTGTATAGCGCTGTAATGCCTTATGTGAAATATTCGTTACATGAACCTGTATATTTGCACAATACGTACACCAAGTGCAGGAAATCGTGCACTAGAACTAGACAGAAGTTCAGAGTTAAATTTCCAGGGAGACCCATTCCTATAAATCGGACAATAAAACAACTGGCTAAGAGATTCAACCGTACAGGTTCAGTAAACAATAAAAATAGAAGTCGTTATTTCCTTACTGCTCTCCATCATTTCATTTCACACAGTTCATATCCTCGCCGCTAGATGGGGGCTCCATTCATTCCATTCCTGACCCGGTCGGAGACTGGAAGCAGGCTGTGGATTTTCATTTCATTTCCTTACTGAAGCTAAGTTAACTGGAGTAACCAGAAACTTCATAAGGAGATAGCCTACCAATTATGTTTGGCAGCGGATGGGGAACATTTCAGCATCTACTGTAAACATGGTGAGTGAAAATGCATAATACCGATTTCAAGCACCGCACTCTGCCATACAGATGCGTGCGCGGACGCTGGCAACTGAGCCGTCACTAGCAGAGCGCGTGAGCGAGACTGTCCTTGCCAAGCAAATATCAAGACCCTGTATAAAAAGTAAAGGCAACATATTTAAAAAAGGCCCTAAAACTCTCGAAGTACACTTGCTCACGTCTTGTTTACGAACTTACAAGAGAACAATTCTACACAGAAGGATTACATACATACACTACACACGGATTCCACTTCAAATGCTGCAGCTACAAGAAGCACCACAACCCAGGCAAACAGTGCGTTTGTGAACTACGCAACATACATTGTGAGCGTTACCACATAAAGGTGTGCGGGAAAAGAGGAGTTGTATGTATTGTTATTGTTTTAAGGGGCGGAACAGCGAGGCCATCTGCTCCAAAGCGGAAAAAGACAAGTATCTCTTACAGAGTACTGTACAAGAGAGTAATTTATTTACTCGAGCAAAGAAATCTAATAACCTAGGAGCATTGTACAATCTTCTATTAAATAAATAAATAAATAAATACTGTACAGGGTATAGTAGCCCACATACTGCCCAAACCAAACCAAAGAGCAGAACCACTGAATTAGGTAGTTCTATTCCCCCTCCCAGAGACAAGTTTCTATCCAGCAATGTTTTAACAGCCAGATATGGCACCCTTCCTGATGCCAACCAAAGAGTTAATGAGAAATGAAATTTTACATAGATTAAACAGGACAAGCAGTTGGAAATTAAAAGTGAGGGATCTCGTGTAGTATAAGTTGCCCGGCGCCATTAAAATCCGAAAAATTTTCTATAGAAATGGCCAATGTTACTAATATACAAGAGTTGAATATTTTATCGCTAGAGTGTGTTACTGTATTTTTTCAGAGTGCCAACATTATTGTTTCCAGACCAATATTTTCATCCAGACCACTGGTTGGTAATTCTGCACGCCGTGAGAACATGCCTTTTCGTAACTTTTAACGAGGTATATTATTGAAAATATAGTATTTATGATTTACATACCTTTCTCGGAGTTGTTGGGAGTCGTTTCACAATCTCAACTACAACTGCCGCACCTCAATAATGTTTTTTTTTACGAAAATAAGGAATTTTTATCGTGTTCGTTTCACTACGGGCGCCATCTTGGACACTCGACAGACAGACATGTGACTACGTTACCAACATGTCGCACACAAAATTCACCATTCACCATTTCACACGTAAAGTCGTAAAGTACTGCCTGGCCGAAAATTACTGCTAGTACCACAAGCAAGGGGGTCTGGGGCGTAAGCCCCAGGTTAGGTTTGTTTTTGGATGTAAAACATTAATAAGATAGAATTTATGAAGTAATTTCACATGTCACACAATCCAGGGTTAAAGTACGACTGACGAGTTAGATTTGGAGCAATAGTATATTACATTATCGACGCTCTTTTGTTTCTTTATACCCGGTGCGAGATAGTACCAAATGCGTGGGGTTGGCATTCCTGACTTAGTGAGAAAGATGTCTCCTAGGGACTTCATTTCAACTATATAAGTAGTGTTGCTATTTGGGATAGCTGGGTGGGTCTATGACAGAGGACGAGTCAACATCTATTAATTTATCATCTCCAGATACCATTACTACAGGTACTTTGGCTAATTTCATTACTCAATTATTTTTATACACATGTTCTCACAGTGTGCGGCGCTACCGTAAGAACAATACGGCAATTTTCATCTTCCTGGTGTTGACCATGTAAAAAACTAGTGGGCAATATGGACTACTCTCGAATAAAAATATATAGAGAATAAATGTGTGCATTTCATCTCGTTTGTTTTCTTACCCATTCTCCTTTGCATTGCAATAAAATTTGTGGTTTAGGGCTACGGTGAGGGGTGGGTGGCAGCGGGCATGGTAGGCAAAAAGTGAGGTTATGGCAATGTAGTGTGTGCATTTGGACAGTTTTCTTTATATTCATCGAATATCCCAACAATTCTGTCGATATCAGTGCAATAAAATGTAGTACTTGCACTCGCCCGTGTCTTATACGGTGAGGAGGATGTAAAAGCAGTTTGTTTTTCCAACATTATTACCACGAACATCACTGTTGTCAGAACTATGCGAAATAGTTTGGTCTCTTACTCACTTGTGTGGCCAGTTCAAGTGAGCACGGAAACTGCGAATAGCTGTAGTACGGAAGACAATCAGATAAGTAGTTAGCCTAAAATTTTATAGTTTAACCATAGTTTACAACCATATAATCTCTCTAAAGTACAATCTCCGGATAGCCATCACCATTTAGCATTTCACCTAACATATATACTGCATTTAGCATACACTGACAGTTGCAGTACCAATACTGCAACTAAATAATTGTAGGCTGCAAGATGGCGTCACAGTGAAAGTGTAGTGAAATAGCAGCTAGTGTAAATATTTGATAAAAGTGGTAAAATATTATAACAGAGGCTTAAAATCTATAAAGTTACTTTCCTTAGATCAAGTGTAATACGGAATATTGATAGTATTTAGAAATTATTGTTGATAATTTAATAAACTTAAACTAAGTTGTGGGAACGTGTATCCAAAGATTCGGTGACTTCTTCAATCACTGTTTGAACCAAGTAGAGCAGTGGTGCTTTTACGAGACTTCACCCGATTGGAAGATATACGTATTTCACATTCTTCTTTATTGGTAGGTTATTAGATTAATTCTATTAGGTAGTAAAAATTAAATTTAGTGTAATTTGGTGTAAACATCTAGGGTCACTTAGATCTCTAGTATGACGACAGTCAACAGTGTTAGTATCTCGTCAGGTTGTGTAACCGTAACGGATTTATGCTCGTCGTGCAAAATAAAAGTAAAAAATGCAAATAAAATCATCACAAGATCTCAGGTAAAATTGAATGAGGAGAAAAGTGAAACCGATTGTCGTAATGTAGGCCTACCGCTACCGTCATGCGAATGTCATAACCTGAGAAACGAACTGTCCTCAAAAGACGAAATTATAAAGCTGCTAAAGGAAGATATTGCTAAGTTAATGGAAGAGTTGAATAAATTAAAAGGAAACAGAGGGGAAAGCAAGGAAACTTGGTCGACAGTGATTGCTGGTAAGGTAAGATTGAATAAGCCTAGGCCTATAAATGGAGTACATGTAACTGAAATTCCCGTCTCAAATTCATTTGGAGTGCTTGTCGAAGAAAATGATGACTTTCCTCAAGAAGAAAAGAAGAAAGTGATAAAGAGAAAATCCAGGAAGATGCGGATATTTGCGGATAGCCACGGGCGAGATGTAGCAGCAAGCGTTTTGGAGAGAAGCCGAGAAATGGAGGTCACTTCGACAGTGAAGCCAGGAGCTCAGATTGCAGAAGTCACGAACGGGATGATAGGAGAGTGTGCGTCCCTTACTGCAAAGGACTACGCAGTGATCATCGCTGGAGCAAACGACGTCTATAGAAATGAGAGTAAAAAGGTAATCAAAGATTTAAAGGGTACATTGCCATCCATGCAAAAAACAAATGTCATTATTGTAAACATTCCGCAGAGACACGATTTAATTCCCAAGTCATGTGTAAATATAGAAATAGAGGCTACAAATGGAAAAATTCATAAAATTTGTAAGAGTTTTCCAAATGTCCAAATTGTAGATGTAAGTAAATTAGACAGGAAGTTCCACACTCGGCATGGCCTACACTTAAATAGATTAGGAAAAGAGTATCTTAGTGATGAAATCTGCAAAATTGTAAATTCAAATGGTAAGAATAATTCGACAGTAATATCATTAGAGTGGAAGCAGGGAAACTGGTAGAAGAAGCCAAACGTGAGGTTTGGCATTCACATCTTTTGAAGTCAAATTTAACGGAGTGCAACAATGGTATTTCGGATTTGTCTAGCAACAATAATAATAACAATTATGATAATAATAATGTAAATAAATCACCAACACAAGCTTGCAAAAGTAACAAATTTAAAATTTACCACCAGAATGTCCAGTCTCTTTATAATAAAATTGATTACATAAATCTAATGCTTAACAATGAACTTAAAGACATCTCAGCACTATGTATTTCAGAACATTGGCTGAAAGAGGAACAACTTGAATTAATTCAATTCCCAGGGTTTATACAAGCTAGTAAATACTCTAGATCTAATATTAGCCATGGTGGTACTTGCATCTTCTTAAGAAATAATTTAGATCATGAACAGATAACAGCTTATGATTATCTAATTATGGAACAGGATTTTGAATTCTCTGCCGTAAAAATTCAGCAGTTTAAGTTAATAATTGTATGCGTATACCGTTCTCCGTCAGGAAAGTTTCCTCTATTTATAGATAAACTAGAATTGTTACTCAATAACATGAGCAAAGTAAATTTCGATATAATAATTTGTGGGGATGTAAATGTGGATTTCTTAAAACTTGATAGAAATTGTGAATTATTAAACCAGTTACTAATTTCCTATGGACTGAAACCTACAGTAAATACACCAACAAGAATAACAAAATTTAGTAAAACCACTCCTGATCAAATTTTTATAAATACAGATAAATATCACCATTCAATAGAAGTCTATTGTCCGGGTTTTAGTGACCACCATGGACAAATACTGAGTTTTGAAGTATCCGAAGTAATCAATAATAATGATAATGGAGTAAAATCAAAGTGCAGGTCATTCACTGAAGCAAATGTTACATATTTCAATGACTTATTAAATAAGGAAACATGGTCAGAAATTTATGAACTAGAAAATGTAAATGATAAATTTAATGCATTTAACAGTACCCTAAAACACTATTTTGAAATAGCATTCCCCTTTAAACGAAGAACTGTTCAAAATAACAAAACTAGCAATTGGATAACAACAGGGATTATAAATTCATGTCAAAGAAAGAAATTTCTACACAAATTATATAAACAATACCACACAACACCTGAATTCAATTTATACTACAAAAAATACACTAGCATATTAAATAAGGTAATAAGACTAGCAAAGAAAATGCATAATGATAATTTTATTTCCCAATCATCTAATAAAAACAGGGCTATGTGGTCCGTAATAAAGAAAGAAACTGGAAAATATGCTAAAATACAAAGGAACATTACACTGACCAGAAATAATAAAGTGATTAATAATCCAGAGGAAATAGCAAACACTTTTAATGACTATTTTCTGGAAATTCCGCAAAAATTATTAAATAAATCACAGGTAAATACACTAAATTCTAATAATAAAATAAATATATGCAGTGATTCTTTATTTATAAATCATGTCACAAGTGAAGAGGTAAGAATAGTTATAAAAGAGCTAAAAAATAAATTCTGTGCTGGCATTGATGGCATCCCTGATGCAATTTTAAAGAAATGTGCCGAAAATATAATAAATCCACTTACGCACTTAATAAACAGTTCAATTCTCTCAGGAACTTACCCGGATATTTTGAAGTTATCAAAAGTAATTCCAGTGCACAAAAACGGTTCAAAAGATGAATTAGATAACTATCGTCCTATTACCTTACCAACTGGTATTGCAAAAATTGTGGAAAAAATTATGTATAAGAGACTGATAAGTTTCATAGAAAAAAATAAAATATTATCAAACTCACAACATGGATTTAGAACGGAAAAATCTACACAGACAGCAATTTACGAATGTAGTAATAGTATACTGAAATTAATTGACAATAAGGAACATGTAACTGGCCTATTCTTGGATTTATCGAAAGCATTTGATGTAGTTGACCATAAAATCCTCCTTACCAAACTAAATCAATATGGTGTTAGAGGTCTAGCTAATAAATGGATAGAGTCTTACTTAACAAGGCGTAAACAAATAGTAAGCTTGAGACACAAGGATGATGGAACCAAATTACTTAATGAAACATTGTCCAATGAGGGAATTATTGAATTTGGAGTACCACAGGGATCGGTTTTGGGCCCACTACTCTTTCTTCTATATATCAATGATATAACACAGAACGTTCATTCACATAAGGAAATTTTGTTTGCGGACGATACAACACTCGTAATAAAAGGTGAAACTAAACAGGTCATACAGCAGTCTGCTGACTCCGTTACAGGAGAGTTAACCAAATGGTCACAAGATAATCGCCTCATAATAAACTATAAAAAGACAGTATGTCTAAATTTCCACACTATACAGAATAGGAATCCTGCGATGCCCAATATAACATTAAATGGTCATCAAATAGAAAATAAATCAGAAACAAAGTTTTTAGGACTATGGATACAACAAGACTTGAAATGGAATAAACATATACAATATCTGAATACTAAACTGAACTCGATGTGCTTTGCGTTACGTATTTTGAAAACCTGCACTAGCATGCACACATTAAGAAATACTTATTTTGCTTATTTCCATTCATACTTAAGATATGGGATCATATTTTGGGGTATGTCGCCAGATGTACTAAGCACGTTTAGGATACAAAAGAGAGCGATTAGAATTATGGCAAATGTAAACTCGAGAGAATCATGTAGACCTCTGTTTAAAGATTTAAACATTCTCCCACTGCCCTGCATATATATCTTTGAAAGTATTATGTTTTTTAAAAAGAATTTAATGAATAAAGATGTTTTTCTTAAAACAAACAATGATGTTCATAGGCATAACACAAGACAAAATCAAAACATTCATATTTCACACACACACACAAGCATATATCAAAAAGGAACTTTTCACACTGGAGTTAAATTATACAATAAACTACCCCAGTATATAAAACTGGCCCCAAAAATAAAAACCTTTGATAGAATGTTGAAAGCTTATCTGCAGTGCCATTGTTTTTATTCAGTAGTTGAATATTTTAGCGTATAGGAGTGATGGAATCTATAACTATATTTTACTTTTTTAATTTAATTTTAATACCTAGCTGTATGTTGTTGTATTTATAGAATTAAGTTTTCATATTATGATAATAGAGTGAGGTGTAAATAGTTGTGCAATAAGATTGTATCTATTAAGATTTGCTATTATAATAAGTTATAAATAGTTATAATCTTAGTAATATATACCTGTTAGTTCTTTTATTTTATGCATGTAAATTCTGACGTGTCCTATATCAAAAATGTATTGAATGCATGTATTTGATCAAATGGAATTAATAAAAATCTATCTATCTACATATTGTAAATATTTTCACCTGTATTTCAAACATAGATTTTATAGCCTAAGTGTATTGGATCTGATGATGATCGCTTGACGATCGAAACTGGTCATCCTAGTGTTTTATTAATCTCATGTAATTTATTTCAGGATTAGGGCATAACCCATCTCTTTTGGGTACATTCGTGTTGACCGACTGAAAAGCACTAAACTCTGGTTTAATCCAAGTCGGTAATGCATAAACGTGTTGAGTTTGCATTCCAAAGGTTAAGTTCCCAAGTTGTGGAAATTTATTTTGTAACTTGTGGGCTACATAACCTGCAACATAAGCCTTGTCATCTTCCTCACTTTGTTCCATGATATTGGCAATGAAGGACTCTGGTTGCACATTGCTCCCTAAGGTTGGTTCTGGAAGCACGTTACATGATTCAGACACTATGCCAGCTTTGTTTAGTGCTTTAGCAACTACATATTCATCTGAATCTGGATCAGCAGTGTTTGTTTGCTTTTGAACAACTCCTGGATTTTTTCCTAAAATAATCATCCTGTCTGAAAATGCAGTCAAGGGGAGCCACCACGGGTTCGCAATTGTGAAAAGAGGTTTCCCAGTACATCTTGATTTAGCCTATGTGTGAGAATGTACTTTGTATTATGCCTACGGGCCATATCTTGGTACAGAAGTCGAAGGGATTTTATTGAAAGGATGACTGCTTTCTGGAATATTTGCAAAGAATTTTTACCAATGCAAAGAAAATTACTCATGATATTTTCCATCTTGTCCAAAAACAAAATGCCATGCATGGGCGTATATAAGGGGGGGGGGGGGGCTGAGGGGGCTCCAGATCCCCCCCCCCCCCGAAAAAAGCCAACTCTGGTACAACATACAATGTATTTCACAGTAGTCTACTTTTAAGAAATAATTATAAATTTGTAAAAGAAAACGAGTGTTTACCTTTCTACTTTATAAATTGACAAGTAGCGCATTGAGATATTTTCCATTCATACTCCATAGGCTATAATACAAAATTCATTAAGTACTCACAATTTTCCACGATAGTCAGCACCCTCCCCCCTCGAAAAAAATTGTATATACGCCCCTGATACCATGTACGAAATATGTCAAAAAATATTAACAGCTTTAAAATCATCCTAGCAGGTCATCAAAACTGAAGAGTAGGCCAGCTAGGCTCACTTACCATTTGGTTTTAGATTCCTTGGAAATCTTGGCTTTATATTAAGCAATTCGGCCCTGTAGTCTAATTCAAAGTCTTCACTCTTAAAGTGGAGGGAACATAGACTATCCTACTTGTTTGAGGGTTGCAATGATATTTTCGCTTACATGTAGCAATCCACTGATTGCGAAGGCATGTGTCTTTAGGCATCGTGAAAAACGACAAGTCATTTCCAACTCCAACTTACTAATAACTGTGACAAACTGCCACAGCACATCATTGGCCTGGCTTGATTATAAACAAAAGGGCTTAAAACACATGTTTAAACCACTGCAATCCATACAATATAATGTATGGGAAAGTTGACTTTCCTTGCATATCTCGCGCCTCGCGCGCTACGAGGAAACGTGTGACGTCATGTCCTTTCCCTTCCCTCCGCGATCCCCTCGCCTAAGAGCTCCATATTGAGGCAATCTCTGTAGTTTACTAGCCTTGACCCCGACCCACGCGCTCCCTATGAACTGTCATCCCCCTGGTTCTGCCTAGTTGGGCTCACGCAACGCATCTGCCAAGTTCCAGCTGGATCCGCGATTCCCCGGTTCAGAGACTTCCCTTGTAAGTAAAATAACGCACTTTCGAAATGGGCAACGTATACTACACGAGAGCCAAAGTGAGAAACCACTAACAGTGCACTTCCTAACAATCTAGTTCAGACCCATTCATCTTCCAAGATTAAAGGATACAGCCTTGTCATATAGCATTGCATGGTAATGTGCATAGCTACCCAGGTGTGATTCATATTTGTATTAGCCTCTATGTAATAAAATGAGCAATAAGAAAAGATGACAGGATTATTTTATTTTGAACTTCTTTTCACACAATATCAACCCTCAATTTGTAATTCTGCCTTATGCAATATGCTCTCTTGCTCAATCAGCGAATTCTACTAGTGTTGGTAATGCTGGCAACGTCCATCTAGCACCGTTCCACATTGTGATGTTTTAAGGGGCCTAACATCTAGGTTATCGGCCATAGCACCGTTTTAACCAGGCCTATAATTGCATAGTTAGAAGCACGAACTTCCATCTCGCAATCTCAGCCATATCTTAACATTCCCTAACTTCAGAACACTTTCCAACTAATTCTCCAGGCAATTATGTCCAATAGTCGATACTATGACAGACGAACATATTGATCTGCAGCACACACCTGCACATGTACCAGCACAACCTACTCTGTAGCAGTATCACAGCAATTAATAGATCATTAATCTGTAGAACATTTCCTATATCATATGGGGAGAAAACTGCAATTTTAGACAGATTTTTAGATGTTCGAGCCCATCGCAACCGAGTTTCAAATTTAGGACGTAGGATTAAACACGTGCAGAACAGCCATGCCTGCAGCTCATACTTTCCAATTACTAGCATTGAAAGGTATCAGCAAATAGTAATAAAATAATACCCATAACATCCTTAATACTCACCAATTACTGAACGACTGGATTATTAAATTCTGCACGAAACTGAATAAATTTACAGCAATCTATCTCCATCCACACGGCAGCAAACACCACACCGGAAAGAACGTTGCGCGAACGTACTGTCGCGGTCAACTACTATTTCTACATCCATTTACAAACATAATATTGCAATGAAAATTAATTACTTAAATAATTTGTGTACAAAATCAATAATTCAAATAAAAATGTTGTCATTACGTTTTCAAATTTGTCAATAATATCAATAATGTAAATATGAAATTGATTCTCTTTTCAGCGCAACTACCAACAAGATGAAACGAAAGTTTGAATAGCACAATAACGCTCATCGTGTGAATAAATAAATGTTTTGAAGGATCCAGAAATATAACACGTGCGAGAATATTTACTTTCTCTGTTGTCTGTCCGTGGTGAGTTTTCGGATTTGGATTTTCTAGCATGGAACAGTTCCTGCAGATTGAACATCTGGTATGTTGACAGTCCTGAGCTGAGCCCTGAGATCATCATCATGGGATTGGATCCAAAGATCTTGTGTTTTGTAGGTTGTAACGACGTGGGTGGCGATCAATCGTCGATATGAAATTGGTAGGCCGGTGATGTGTAAATGTGAATGGTGATTATGATATCATCATTACACGCTGCCCGGTATAAGCATGGTGTTCAGTATATATTCTTTTTTTCGGACTTTGTTTGTTTTTATATATTGTGCTGTGACTTTTATAGCAAAAGTATGGATGCGTTTACGAAAAAGTTTCATAGAACTATTGTATAAGAGCAGTGTGAAAAGTGAACTTGATTTCATATCGAGAGAGATGAAATGCTTAACTAAGGCACCTTGTCATATAGTAATAATTTTAGGGAACGAGAGTATATCGTTCACAGATTTGGCAAACCTAACCATTTGGTGTGTTGCTGCTCAAATACCCTTCATAAGCTTTTACGACTATAGAGGTAAGTATTCTTTCTACTCCATAGATCTAGTCATTTACATTACCATGTACGATTTTTAACACTAGGCTGTTTCGCCACCAGAGTGGCGTATGCGAAAGGGGCGTTTCGGGACTTCAGACAGGAGTACAGTATTAGGCCTGCTTGTTGTTTTTTTTTTATGATTTTAAAAAGGAATGTAGCCTAGGTCACGTTCCATAATAGTTAATAAAATGTTATCATGCGTGGCAGTGATCAGGTGGTCGTGTGCGCACACATGTAACAATTCCTTTAACTTTGACCTTTAATCAGCATAGCAGGGTAAAATTCAGTGAACAAGCTTATCAGTCAAAATGCTGATCTGTGTAATTTGTTTCTTTTTAATGACAAGTCCCAACACACCACTTGTTTATTTTTAATGACAATTGCCACCTAGTACCGGTACATAAACCTAAGAGACTAGGATTGAGAAAGAAATATCCTTTGAGCAGGCAGATACACTAGCCTGTAAACTTTGAGTTTGCATTTTATAGCCTACAGCTTGATGTTGCTCTGTGGTGTAAAGGCCTTAACTATTGCATCATACAGATTACAGAAGATTGTAACTTAAATCAATCCTGACTAGTAATTGGCATTACAGTTGACCACTTTTTAAAGCACATTAGTACAGGTACTGTAACTAAAATGTCCCAATATATGCCAGAACTTATTAAATCCTCCATTACAATTGTAACTTTAAGCCCAAATCTAGGAAAAACAGCCTCGGACAGTAAGCCTATAGTTGCGAAACTTCGATACAACCGACGGCCGGATTCAGGCTAAGTTCGTAGTTTTGCCAATGCGCATGCACTAGGATGTAGCATCTAAGATAAATAATTTTATAAGTATTGACCATATAGATTAGTTTTAAACTAAATTGTAAGTCAATACGGAACAAACAATAATATTTTTAAAAAAAACTTACATATCTAAACTATTACGTGTCATGATTGAATAAGGAACTAGTCTCCTTTACACTCCTCTAAACATAATTCGTTGAGCACAACAAGACCATAGTTCCGCTTTGACGTATCCATTTTCAAACTGTCAAATTGAGGTTCCATATTTTCATACAGAAACTAAATGACAAACTGGAGCAAAACAGATTGAGATGGTTTGGACATGTCCAATGGATGAATGAAGCAAGGCTACCAAGACGAGCACTGGAACAACGGATGACAGGGAAGAGAGGACAAGGAAGACCAAGAATGCGTTGGATGGACTCGGTGAAGAATTGCATTAGAAAAGGTAACCTGGATTGGAACACCGTGTCAGAAGAGGAATGGTGGAATGACAGAACAAGGTGGAGAAGAACCCTATTTGCCCCCACCTGGTGTCATCTGGAAAAGGGAAAATGATGATGACACAAGAAAGAAGATAATAATTTACCTTATGCAGTACTACATAGTTCTCAAAGAGGACAATTACTCGTCTGAACAGAAGAGAGACAATCTTAACCTTAATGTATTTTAATTTTAAGAAGTTTTATAAGTTGTAAAATGGGCATATCTTGGAAATGTTTCACATTATTATGTTAGGTGCTGAAGATGATATCAAAATGACTAGAAACAATTGGGGTCAATACAGAACAAAAAATAATATTAAGAAAAACCAATTATGGTACTGGGTCATCATTTTACATCCTACCTGTATGTGCCGCTATGTCGGTAAAAGTGACCTTGGCAGGCGCAGCCCCATGTTCCCAATGGACACGCGGGCTGAGGCTGGCAATGTTGCAATAAGCTGTCGGTATCTCCGGTGTCGTAAGATTGTGAAGTGTTAGTTGAGCCAGCGAGCGGGTGTCAGTGTGAGAGCTTGCCGAGCCTTGATAGGTATCGGAGGGGAGACTTAAATTGATGACCCGGTATTTTTAAAGCTTATCTATACTATTTAGTGTAATATGACACGTTCATGGTTGCATCTAATAACTGATAAATCTTAGTTTAGAATAAAATGTGGGAATATTTGTTATACCAGTGTTACCTTTGTATATGCAGCAGAGGCTCTGATAACTGGCACTGTGAGAGATTTGCTATTTGTTGCAGGTGTGCTTAAGAAGAATGAAGCTGAATTATTCAGAATATTAGCAGAAATGAATAAGGGACACCTTGAAAATATCATCTGGGGGAAGAAAAGCCTTACAAATGGAATTACAAATAAAAATGGTGCTAAAAATGGTATGTTTGTATATTTTCTTGAATTCATATTTACCTGCTTACCATTGTGACAAATCCACACACTTAGATTATTCGACACCTAAGTTGAAAATGCATACCAGTACACACAATCAGATCCTGCAAAATCTATACACCGGTGTGTATATATATATATAATATGCTAAGTTCATCCGACAACATATTCAAGCTCCTGAACCAGAGAGAGTTAAGAGGTGTGGTAACACCAAAATCTTTGAAATCGTCTCAGTAATACAGGAAAAATGTTTCATTTCTGGAAAAGTCAATGGAAATATATTTATATGTTTAAAAAGTGTGTTTAAACAATTAAAGTTGAATCTAATAACTTCACGGACAGATTGTCGCTAAGCGACAACGACTATTTATTTATTTATTTATTTACATAGGTTCCAATGAGCCTGAGCTCGTGTTAGGGACAATCAAGTAACATAGTTACAGCATGGCATATATATAATTTTTGTAACATTATTGTTTAGTTTAATAGTAACTTAGATTGCTAGTGACTAACTTTACAGAGATAATACGGTATGATACATTGCATTGCTTAAGGCTATTGTACATTGGCTATTCATTCCTTAATAGGAAGTCTTTTGTTTTCCTCTTAAATGTTTTTATAGAGAAACTTTCCCTTATGCCTAATGGTAGCGAGTTGTATTCTTTTATTATAGAGGACATAATTCCTTTAGTTCCAAATTTAATGGATTGGGAATGGCTGGTGAATATTTGTTTTACTCCTCTTGTTGCATAGTGATGAATGTCATTTGCATGGGTAAAATGGATGTGTGTGTGTATCAATTTGTTTTCTAATTTGTATACAAATACTGTTGCTGACATAGCTATTTGTTTTTGCAGTGGCATAATTTTAGTTCCTGAGTACAATTCATTTGAGGGTGTGAGCCAAGGTAATCCAAAGATAGATTTTATAGCACGTTTCTGGACTATCTCAAGTTCTTTTATCAGCTCCTTCTTACAATATCCCCATATGAAATTCATGTACATGAATGTATCAGAGCAAAGTATATATTTTTCAATTGTTGGCTAGTAAGACAGCTATATCTTAATCTGAAAATAATACCAATTAAAGGGCTGATTTTATGTTTTACATTTTCTACATGATTTTCCCAGGTTAGTGTACTATCTAGTGTGATACCTAAGTATGTTGCCGATTTAACCCTTTCTATTTCTTTGTTGGCTATGTTGACTATGTTTGTGGTCTCAATCTTGTATGATGGTTTATGGAAGAACAAATATTTTGTTTTAGTGATATTGATAACCATTTTGTGTGCTCTCAACCAATCCACCAGCTTATTGAGATCATAATTAATATTTAGCATAATTTCCTGTTCAGATGTTCCCAGATAGAGTATAAAAATATCATCTGCAAATAGTTTAAGCTTGCCTTTCAATTCTAATAATACTATATCATTAATATAGGCCAAGAAAAGAATTGGTCCTAAGACTATGTATCATGATAGTCAAAAGTTGCACCAATACTGCTGAACCTAACTTGATGGACAGATTGACCGTCTTAAAGATTGTCGCTAGACGACGACTTACTCTCTATCATGATAGTCTGGTAAAGATTGCTAAAGGACATTGCCCATCGTAAAGATGGTTGACCTAATATTGGTATATTTTGTTTGATCAATGGTCCTTCTTATTTTGAAGACATGAACTTTATATAGCTACCATATTTCCGGTACACACTTATTTGCTTCACCTTTTTTCTTTCAAAATTTTGGGACAAAATAATGTAGGGAGGGGAAATTATGCCAATCTTGAGTGATGGCTTCCCATGTGCCTTTTGGTATAAAAACACATAGCCTATGAAAAGAATGTACTGGACCTCTTGGAACTAACTTTTGTGTAGCAACTACATAATACAACATTAACATGAAAAAATTAAAGGACCACATTTTTTCTGATAACAAAATGGGATACTTGTACATAAAAGTGTGTTAGTTTGTCATAATATCTTGTTCTTTATCAGGTTAGGGTATGTAAATACTTGTTTCCCGCCTAATGTAATTGGGCACAATTTGTGTTGACCAACTGAAAAGGTTTCTTTAATAATATTAAGTAGATAAACTGTCAGCTTCTACTATGTTCTCCGCTGTTACATTTCTTTGGGCCAGTTGAGAAAGACAGTTGATACTGTATTAAAAATCAATTCAGACCAATGTTATATGTGATTGGAAGCTGGGTGGATTCAGGGTATCCTTCATAAGATAAAGGTAACAGGTTTTAAATACATTGGTCTAAGGATAACGGGAGTTCAAGTGAAAAGGTACGAAACGATACTGTGGATACAATTTATTCGTTACGGTATTCAAAAGTAATCACCCCAGGCCTGTGCACAGGTGTCCCATTGCTTTAGTAGCCGCAGGATTCCCTGTTCCTAGCAGTCTTGTGGTTGTGACTGGAGCCAATCCTGTACAACCGGTCCTTTAGTTCGTCGTCCGATTGGAAACTTTTCCCCTTGAGATGTTTTTTTATTTTATTTTTTTTTAGGTTCCATGAGCCGCTTTGGAACCCACAGGGCACACACTTTCCGGTAACCTAACCTGTCATGCACAATTGTCCACACTGTCCCAACGCTGACCCCCACAGTGTTTGCCAACATTCGCATGGTGACACGCCGATCACTTCTCACCTGGTCGTTCACTTTGGCGATGCTTTCAGCCGTGATTACCTTGTTTGCCTGGCCTGGTCTCCGATCATCACTCAAAAACTCCTGGCCTTCACAAAAACGGGCACTCCACTTTCTCACTGTTTTGGCGAATACACAGTCTTCTCCGTATACAGCCACCATCCGGCGGTAGATATTGGCTGGTTTTGACCCTTCTGCAGTCAGAAATCTGATGACACCTCTGCTCCTCACTTGTCGAATTGTGCAGTGCAACTTCAACTGGACGGGACGAAATGTCCAACTGTCAGCTTCTCTTCTGCGTCATGTGCGCAGTACCACGCCGGACACTACATCTCCTAGATGTCAGCCTACGTTATCCCAAAGCGGCATATTCAAATGTCAGCCGGTTTCGGTTTTAAGACGATTCGTACCTTTTCATTTGAACACCCCTCGTATATTAAGCAATCTTCTGGTTCCACCACTTCATCTCATTGGGTGTCCAATTAACATCAAATCCCAATTACTGTAACTTTTAGTATGCTGGCAATTCTAGATTAGTTCAAAACTGAGAAATACTTTCAATGTAATCATCATTTTAGTTATTATGTAACTCCTGGAAAATTAAATTTGATTCTTATTCTTACTAGGCATTGCCTCCAAAAAGGTACATGTGAACATATTTTCTCATGCTGATGGGAAGGGAAGCATTGTCAACATCACAAGCCATCTCTGCGAGTCTGCATTAGCTGGGGAGCTGTCTTCAAGTCAAGTGACGCTGGATTTTCTTGACAAGTTGATGCAGGCAGAACTCGATGTGCCTGATCCCGAGTTAGGTATCTGCTGTGGCCCCTCTATTTGTACTTACGGTTTCTTGCCATGGCAAATACATGTCACAGAATTTTTGTAAGTAATGCTTTTTTATTGTCTTAGTGATTTTCAAAGCTGCCATGTGAATTGTTAGTAATTTATGAATCCAATATTTTATTACCTCATGATATTCCCTCGGCTGCATTGCTTTATCTAAATCTCACTGTAATGAAAATTCATGAGGTGTAGTGTAACGGTTCCCACAGCTGCCTTTCTTAATTCGGCGAAAACACAAATGCATGGTCGGATTCACCCTACAAAAATTCAATTTTATAATTAGGAATGCATAGCGCCTAAGTGGTATGAAGAATGACCAAGCAAATGAAACAGCAGCACTAGAGATTTCATATGAAAGTAAAAATATTACAACTAACCAATTATTATACAATAGAAGTATCTGATGCCAGCAGAAGTTTTCGTACTGATATATTTACTTCACGAGAGCAGCACATGAATTACGCGCCTACTGACAATGCCTTTTGTTGGTACCGTGTGCTCTAACGTGCCATTTTTATGGACAAATCGGTCAAGAATTCACAACAATTGTCAGCTGTGGGGTTCTTGTCACGATGCCGCGCTCAGATATCCAAATGTTGAAAAATAAGTGAACGATCGGATTCACCTCATTTTACGGTATGTGTTCACATTGAAAAATGGGTTATTTTCAAAATGTTTCAAAAACATCTTTTTGCAGCCTGGCATGATTAGTGTGTGGTGGTGGAGGGTATAGCCTAGTCTCCATGCTGTACATATTGTACAGTTATTCCAATAGTCTTTCATTAGCCAATAATGCAATGACTGCTGATCATGTCATCCACTTAATGGGAGAGGGTAGGTTATGACTAACAACGGAGACCAAGATTAACGGCCGAAGGAACCCCACGCGCCACCCCATAATCTGCAAGCCAAACGGCTGGGCAGCGGTGGCTTGGTAAGCCTAGGCCCTTAATGGGCTGTAGCGCCACGGGTGGAATTGCTATGATGACTCAACATGCTTGCGTTTGTCAATTTTGTTAAACATAAAAGTTACAAAACTACAATAAACATAGTTCCCAACAAACTTACATATCAAACAAATGGCACAGTTCCTGTATATTCTGTTTTTAGAAGGGTGGAGGGGTTCCATTAATATCCACACATCTTGAGATGGGATGGCTGTATTTCCTAAATCAAATTCAAACCCCATTCTCATGCAATCCTTACGCTACACCACTGTTGATGAATAACCATGGAAAATTTGTGCCTTTAAAAAACGGGAAAGAAATATATTTGACGACTGATAATAACAACAACAGTGAAGTAACAAATAGAACTAGTAATGCAGCCACCTTCTATGCACAAGTTAGAACACTACTGTGGGATAATAAAGTGCCCAGGAAGTGTAAACATATACTGTTTAAGACATACTACATCCCAATTCTAACTTACGAAGTAGAAACTTGCACCCTGTCCAGAAGAGAAGAAAGTAGGATACAGGCATCCGAAATGAAGTTTATAAGAACAATGCTTCAAAGGACAAGGAGAGACAAAGTAAGGAACAAAACAAACAGGACAGAGGCTGGCATAGATATCAGTGCTACAAAATATTTGCAGAAGCTACAATTAGGATGGTATGGACACCTTCAAAGAATGGGAGATGAGAGTACACCAAAAGCTTATTTCAACAAGATTATCCCAGGAAAAAGACCAGTAGGAAGACCAAAGAAGAAATGGTTGGACCAAATCAAGGATGATCTTGAAGACAAAGGTCTAGACTGGAGAACGACCCATGAAGACCAACTATTCATGGACAGGAAAAGGTGGCGAGGGCTCGTTAACAGCACCCGGGCGACTGGAGCTGGAATTTGATGATGATGATAATAATAATGTAAGTCTACATGTGTCATTCAAATGATATACTAGCCTTTTGATGCAGAATTTGATGGCTACCTCCTCGTATGTGTTAAAAGCTTAACATCTACTGACATAATTATGAATTATTGAAAGTCATTAAATTTTAGCTTGGTGTGATGCAATACCTACTTGGGTAGCTAAGGCAGATTCAACATGCTTACATGGAGCAGCATGACCACGATGTTGAAAAGCTCTGAAATTAATTAACAACATAAGATGTGAGACAACATAAGATGTGAGACCGTGGGAACAGGCCATCTCCCAAGCAAAATGTTTATTTTGACCTGTAATCAAACCACTGTTATACTGTACTGTTAAAACTGAGTGAAACTGTGCTTGATTGTAAGGACATGAATTGCAGCTATCATCATCATTTCAGTAGTATAGATCCCTCCTGCAACGCTCACAAGCGACCGATCGTGACAAATGAGCATTCAAATGAAGGAGAATAGACATTAGCAGTGACTTATTGCACTATAATTTCTTTAAAAAATTACTTAAAAAAATTGTATGAAGTGTGCGATTTGCAAACACCCTTGCTGTAGGAAAATACGCTCCATAATTGCTGTCCACGGGCTGCTGTGACGCCTGTTTCATGTCATATTAACGTTCTGAGATCTTTCCTTTATCCTGAAATGTAAATAGTGTTCTATAATCATTAGGATGAAATAAAAACATAATCTTTCTCCTTATGTCTCTCATTATAAACCTATTGGGGAAAGTGTGGTTTATGAACATGCGAGATTTCTCGTACGGGTCCGCTAGTGTCTTTTAATTAGAAAATGCAAATTATGTATGGTGTAGTATGTGATATTGTATTTGTGAGTTATTTCTCTAATTCTTATTGTGACTAATTCCCTTTTCTAACATTTGTTTACAGACAACTGCCAACCCATCACAATGTGAGTGTAAGAGAGTTTGTGGATTTGCTACGCATTTATAGTCGGTGTGAACAGAGACTGGGGAAGTGATTGAAGTATGGTCCAGGAATGTGTGTGCGTGTGTGAAAAATGTCATGTTTTTGGTTATGGGTGTATCGAGGGACTTCCAGAAATGTTGTTAATTCACTGTAGCTGAGGATGAACCCGGAGAATGTTCTACCTTTGTTCAGCATGGAACAGCAAAGGGAAATAATAATGACAATGGCCTATAGTTAGTTATAATTGTTTTAAAAGGCAGAACATCGAAGTTATCTGCCCTTGTTCTATAGTTAAATATTTATGTGCAGTATATAAATATTCAGTTTATAATTGAAAAATTGGGTAAAATAAGATCATTAAGCTCAAAATGCTGTTTTGTGAAAAATAAGGAGACTTGTGGCAAACTGTGTGGACTCTGATTTATTTCAAATTCTCCACTCCCTAGCCTTTGGCTAGAGAATAGTAGTTCATTGTACATGTAGATAATAATTGTTCACTGATACAATGAGCTGTTGAAATCAAAGACAGCGTTTAGAAAATAATGCTCCGATTACTCCCTGGACTTAGGTTGTGCATAATTTGATGGAATTTCAGAAATTGGATAGCATATCTGCATTTCAGATCCCTCATTGATATAACATTATAGAAAATGGATAATTTCATTAATCTTTCATCAGGTTGTGAATATGAAACCTCACATACTGGGCATTACAACTAGCAGATTGTCATAATCATTAAAGATTCAGTCTAGTTCGGCTCGAGTGCAGCAGATTTCTCACCTCTGAAGTAGTACAGATATGAAAAGAAAATCCACAGCCTGCTTCCAGTCTCCGACCGGGTCAGGAATGGAATGAATGAAGCCCCCATCTAGCGGCGAGGATATGAACTGTGCCGGCTGCCGAGGCCTGACGCACTCCTCTGGGGCAATGATTAAATGAATGACAGATGAAATGAAATGATAGTGGAGAGTGTTGCTGGAATTTTTTATTTGATACATCTGAATGTTATGAGTAGTTTCCCAATACATTTTGTATTACAAATGTAATATGTGAATGATGTGGCTCAATGTGATTAATAACTGTTTAACTATCAATAGCAAGTGTAAGGGTTGGGATGTGAAAGGTAGTTCTCATCAAACTTAGTTATTGTACATGTGGTAACAGTCCTATTATACTATGTTAAAATTAATGCAGCATTCCACGATCCTTAATCACAGGGGTAAAATGAGCATTTGCATGTGAAAATACATTGTTCTTACCTACCAAGGAGCCTGCACTGTTAAGAGGCCGCCGGAGTCAGCCCAGATTACCCCACTAGGGAGTCAGGTCCCTTTATTTCAAAACGTTGCCGCTAGTTTCGCTGTCGCCTAGTAGTTACATGGTGCGTACATAGGTATCAGCACGGATTACCCCCTACAGTGAAGGTGGTTCAAGGTCGTGCGTGCGGGAATACTGTTACCGGTACCCAAGTTAGCGGTCGTCTGTCACCATCCCCAGTTGTTCAGCTCCAAGGTTCAGTCCTTGTGACAGTAGAGGAATGATCTCTCGCAGAGTTTGCGGATGAATCCGAGGATGAAGGAAAATCGATTCAAAGGAGAATAAAAATAAAATGTAATTATTATTATTGTGATCTTGCCCGGTGTGGCAACCTGTTCAACTCTCTACAATCGACGGCTTTTATTAATATTATTTCAAAGAATGATAGTGCGTAGTGTATTGCTCATAGTAGATTTAAATGATGAATGTAGGATAATTAGGCTTAGGATTCGGTAGGATAATAATATAAACGCAACTAAAAAGGGGGCAGATAATCTCGCTGTTCATCCCCTCAAAACATCATCCTAAACAACTTATAGGCACAAAATGCATTTTTTTTAATATGCAGTTGAAGAATTTTAAGCGATGATCCTTGGAAAATAAGCTTAGTATGACAGACGGTGGAATTCGATCCCATTTGTTTCCTGGATACATGGATAGCTGATATTTTTCGAAGTCAAATACTGTAAATGCGACGATATTACCGGAAATGTAAATATTGTTTTAGCACTGAAGTTCTAAAGTAATTGACATCAAAACGGATAGGCAGAACTTCAAATCTGAACATATGCCTCTTTTAGTGTTGCCTCATCGAAACAAATTTAGATCTCTCAAGCGCAAAAACTTAACAGTATAGTGAATTTAATGTTAACTATTACCTAATTTTCGATGGCTTTACATTTTTGTTTATTGAAAATAATGCAGTGGCACACGCTTGCCAGATATAAACATTGAATTTGCAAATAATTCTGCTTGCATCCTCCAGTTAAATTGTTGTAAATTTTACATACCAGCATTAATTTATTTATATCAATACTAATGCATACTCTGCTTATTATAGTAGACTAATTATAGCGTGGATTTAGTGGAATATGACATTTAAATATTATTATTGCTTGCTGGTTTTTTATTATCTTGTAAGTGATTTCGTGATTTTTGTAAATATGGTGCAATATCAGTCTGTGCAAATTTAGGAGGATTCATCATCATCATCAAGTTTCCACTCCAGTTTCCCGGGTGTGGTTTACGAGCGCTCTCCATTTTGGTCGATTCATGTACCACTGCTCCTTCAAGACTTCATCCCAGTTGATTCCCTTGGATATATCTTCCTTCACTTGGTCCAGCCATCTCCTCCTAGGTCTTCCAGTAATCTCAGTATGTAACCATTGTTTTGCAATTCTTCCTTCTGTCATACGTTTGACGTGACCAAACCATTGCAAACGTGACCTACCGTATTTCCTCGCATAATCGTCGCACTTTTTTTGCCAAAAATTCGTGGAATAAAGCAGGGTGCGACGATTATGCGAAGAATATTTAAGTTCAAAAAATATACTGTATCATTACATTATTTGCTGCACGGGCCAGTCATTCGCGTAGCGTGAGTCTTAGCCTGCAGTCGGAGACAGGCTTCTTTCTTCTAACAAGGTCACGACAGGTTAACGCTCGCGGAATGTGCTGACGAAGCTAGCCATTCGCGTCGTGGTTCATAGCCCGCAGGCATAAAGACGAGATTACTTTCTCCTGACAAGATCACGCTAGATTAGGCCTATAAACTCGCGAAACGTGCGCTGGCCGTTCGCGTCACAGTTTATAGCCCGCAGGCATAAAGACTAATTACTTTCTGCTGTCAAAATCACGCCAGATTAGGCCTATAAGCTCGCGGAATGTGCGCTGGCCGTGCGTGTCGCGGTTCATAGCCGGCAGGCATAAAGACGACGCGGTATTACTTTCTCCTGACAGGATCACGCCAGATTAGGCCTATAAGCTCACGTAATGTGAGCTGGCCGTTCGCGTCACAGTTCATAGCCCACAGGCATAAAGACGAGAGTACTTTCTGCTGACAAGATCACGCCAGATTAGGCCTATAAGCTCGCGGAATGTGCGCTGACCATTCGCGTCACGCTTCATAGCCCGCAGGCATAAATACGATATTACTTTCTCGTGACAAGATCACGCCAGATTAGGCCTATACGCTCGCGGGATGTGCGCTGTCCGCTCGCGTCACAGTTCATAGACCGCAGGCCTAAATATGAGATTACTTTTTGCTGACATGATCACGCCAGATTAGGTCTATAGTTCGCGGATTGTGCGCTGGCCGTTCGCGTCATAGTTCATAGCCCGCAGGCATAAAGACGAAATTACTTTCTGCCGACAAGATCACGCCAGATTAGGCCTATAAGATCGTGGACTGTGCGCGGGCCGTTCGCGCCACGGTTCATAGCCGGCAGGCATAAAGACAAGATTACTTTCTCCTGGCAAGATCACGCCAGATTATACGCTCGCGGAATGTGCTAAGTGACGAAGCTTGCCGCTCGCGTCACAGTTCATTGCCCGCAAGCATAAAGACGAGATATTTTTCGTCTGACAAAGTCTCGCCAGGTTATAAAGTCGCGGCAGCATGTGCAACTGACTGGCGCACAAATACGAACATGCTATGCGACGATTATGCGATAAAATTTTATAAACCTATTTTAGTGTTTGAAAAGTGGGGTGCGACAATTACGCAGTGGCGACGATTATGCGAGGAAATACGGTACTTATGGTCTCCTTCAGGGACTGATTTATTCCAGCTTGTTCTCTTATCCTCTCATTTCTTACTTTGTCTTTCCTAGTTTTTTGAAGCATGCTTCTTAGAAATTTCATTTCTGAAGTCTGCTGTCATCTTTTTTGGTAGTTGTGCATGTTTCTAACCCATAAGTCAATATAGGGACAAAGAATGTTCGAAACAGAGTTTGTTTTGATCTTAGTGGCACTTGCTTATTCCAGAGTAGATATCGAACTTGCTGATAGAATTGACTTGATTTCTGAATACGGTTATTTAATTCAAGCTGTATTCTGTTGTCACTTGATATTAAGCATCCTAGGTACTGATACTGGTTTACTCCTTCCAATTGTACACCCTCCAGCATTATATTATCTTTACTTCTCTGTCTGTTAACAGACATTGCAGCAGTTTTTGTAGCCCTTACTTTCAGTCCATATTTTTTCAGATGATCATTCCAGACGTCCAGCCTTTCCTGGACTTCCAGCTCACTATTTCCCCAGATAACTATATCATCTGCAAAAGCAAATGCTTGAAGATCCATATTGGTGCTCTGCTTCACTTCCTTTATGATTTCATCCAAGATGGTGATGAATAGTAATGGTGAAAGGGCACTGCCTTGTTGCACTCCTCTAGATGTCTGGAACCAATCTGAATATCCATTTCCCACTTGAACACAGCTGTAGCAGTCATCGTAAAGCATTTTTACTCTCTGAGAGTTCCATAGTCACATTCTTCTTGTTAAGACACTCCCATATAGTAGTTCTAGGGACACTATCGAATGCTTTTTCGATGTCTAAAAACACAAATGTCAAATTCCGATCTTTCTCCCAGTGCTTTTCCAATATCATTTTCAGTGCGAATATGAGGTCTATAGTTGATCTATCTTTCCTAAATCCATATTGTTCCTCTTGCAGTTGTGGTTCAATAATTTTCCTTAATCTTTTCTCAAGAATCTTCTCAAATATTTTTAAACATGAGACAGTAAAGTAATACCTCTATAGTTGTTGCACTTTTTTCGACTTCCTTTCTTAAACAGGGGAACTATAACTCCCTTCTTCCAGTCATCTGGTATTATTTTATCCTTCCATATTGCCCTTATTACCCTGTATAGCCATTGAATTCCTTGTGGGCCAGCAGCTTTAATCATGTCTGCACTTAGTTCATCAAAGCCAGTAGCTCGTTCATTGCGCATACTTTTAAGGGCTGATTCTACTTCACTCCAAGTTGGTGGCGTTTCTCCATATACAGTATATTATCACTTGACTGAATCTGTGCATTAGGACTGGAGTCCTTCTTTGTACCATTGTATAAATTCTCAAAATATAATTTCATAATTTCTCTTATTTCTGTGTCTTCCCTAGTGATGCTCCCATCTGGTTTCTGTAAAGCCGTTATTTGCTCATAACTACTCCTGGTATTTTTAATAACACTGTACAGCAATTTGGAATTTGCTTTACTATCTTCTTCCAATTTATTTGCAAAATCAATCCAAGACTTTTGCTTTTCTTCTGCTACTATTCGTTTCACTCGCAGTCTACAATCTCTGTATGCCTGTTGTAATTCACTCATTTTTAATTCATCTTTTCCATCTCCATCCTGAATTTCTTTATCTCAAGCCTTTCTTTCTTCATTTTTCTTCTGAACTGCACTCTTTACTTCATTATTCCACCAGGCTGTTTTTCTTTCTTTTACTTTACTACTAGTTTTGCCACATATTTCTACAGCAGCTCCAACAAGACATTCTTTGAATCTGTTCCACTCTGTATTTCCTCCTTGTGTTCTGTCTCGAGGTATTTTGGAGGCCACCTTTTTTGTATACATCAGTTTGTTTTCTACTTTTTTCAGTTCCCAGGTTTTAATCTTTGGTTTTCCGTGGTGTGTGGATTTTTACATTTTTGATGATTGCAAGAAGCAGTCTGTGGTCGCTATCTAAGCTCTCACTTGGCACAACCTTAACATCACAAATAGTTTGGCCAGCTTTTCCATCAGATAGTATGTAGTCTATTAAGGATTTGGATTGTCCATCCCAACTATACCTTGTTATTTTGTGAGATAATTGTTTTTGAAACCAGGTGTTATTTATTTTTAAGCCATTTCTCACACAAAAATCTAGAAGTTGTTCACCTTCTTGGTTCCTGGTACCAAAACCATGCAGACCCAACACATTTTCATACCCAAGTCTGTCTGTTCCCACTTGTGCATTCAGATCACCCATCACTAATACATTTTCCACTCCTTCAGTAGCTTCCTCCAGGTCAGATCGAAATTGCTCCTTTTCTTCTTCATCACATCCAGACTGTGGGGCATATACCTGTATGACTGTTAACACCTCCTTATTGAAAGAGACATCCAGTTTGATGATTCTGTCATTTACATAGATCACTTCACTTACAGCATCTATATCTTCTCTCAATACAAATCCGACACCATTCCTAGCTTCGGTTTTGTTACCCATCCAGTGAATTTATATCCTTTCCTCAGTTGTTTTACTCCTGTGCCTTTCCATTTTGTCTTACTGATGCCAAGGATGCAAAGTTTCCTCCTCTCCATCAAATCCACCAGTTCTTCACATTTACTTGTCAATGTAAGGATGTTTAGTGTTCCAATCCTGTGTTTGATTTTCTTGATTTGGGATTTCTTCGCATAACATTGTAAAAGATCATCAGCCTTTCGGTCATCATACGTTACAAATGTTTGAGAAGATTTGTCAGGTCGGTATTTGTTTTTCTTTCCGAGGCTCGTTTTAGTTTTGAAAGCAATTCAAATTACTCTTCAGCTGGCTTGCTAAGCCTAACACTAGAGAGGAGTTTCTGTTAGGGTTTTCTCCCTTAGCCTTTGGCAGTCCCCTGCCACTTCTACAAGGCAGCAGCGTTGGTATCCCCTTCCAATTAACCCCAGAGGATGGGTTGCCACATCCGCCATCTCTGCCATTCTGAAGGTCGCCTTCTCTGCCAAAGGTGCCGTTATGGACTTCACCCGTAACCCTGGGCAAGGGCTACCTCATCCGCAATCTCCACCGTTCCGAAGTCCATCTCCTCCGCTGAAGATTCCGTTGAGGTTGTACTCATATTTAACCCCCGAGTACTGGGTTGCCCCTTCCGCCATCTCCACATAAATTAATATTACATTTAGCAATAGAGGGGGTGGGGGCCGGGAGACTCCATCACCACTCTTCACGGCCCTACCTTCGAGGTGACGGCCAAGAATGCTAGCCGCTACACCACGAGGTGGTCCTCAAAATAGTATGCTATGCATAATGTGATAACGCAGAATGAAATTAAAATGATTTTCTCCATGCTCTACCATTTCCTATTGTGCCCTTTTAGCAAGAAATATGCCAATCACAGTATACCAGCGTAGCTCAATTCGGAATTTTCGGGGCAGCGGTAAGTTCCCCCACTCTGTGACTCACATATTTTGGATTAATTAGAGGATACACTTGCCAAAAATAACAACAAAATCAACTCCTATTTTAACACATTTAATTAATAAAATTAATGGCGCTACAAACACTTTAACAATTTAATTATTGACCCATAATCATCTACTTGTTCCAAATGAACAAGGAATCACAAATATAAATAAACAAATATTGTATTTAAACATATGGTTTCCACATAAACCAACAATTCCTACTTAGTCTTACTTCCATAAAGCATCAACTGTAAGTTTTATATAACTCCGAGCTCTTTTGGCTCCATGCTTTACATAATAATGGTGTCATTCTTGTACACCTCAAATACTATCTTTTATATTTTCTTAATCAAAAACAAATGTATAATTACATTTAAAATCTTATGTTCATTATCTAACTCAATATTTTGGGCATGTTCACACATTCAGCTATTATCATCTCTCTTTATTTTCACAAATATATTAAGGTAATCAGGAAATCACTTGTGTACTCCAGAGCGTGAAGATACTTGACACAGTCAAAAAACTATAGTTACTCCCGAAACTTAGTTGCCTTCAATTAACTCGTGGAATCCTACTTCCGTACATCATTACAATAGGGATTGTTATTTATCTCTTATGTCTTATAAGACCATTATCACATAAGAAACTACGATCTGAACAGGCAAACGAAAATATCAATCTACAAGGACCTCGGTTCAACGCCCGGGTCGTTAACAACTTTAAACACTCACGGTGTCTTTACTACATCTTACGAGACGGTTCCGGCCCACCCTTCCTCTAAGAGAGCCAGGCCATTATACTCGGGCGCGATTTATGACACAGAGGGTGACGGGCGACTCTCTGTCTAACCCACGTTAGCAGCTCCTTTCCAAGGCTTTCAAAACAAACCTTCACATTATACTCAGTCCTGGGGAGAGACCGGGCTTTTACTGTACTGTATCCATTCAAACAAATATTCTTTGGTTCATAGACCACTTTCGAAACCTTGGCATTTATTAATTATGAGAGGGTCCTCATTGATTGGGGAAGATTAATACACATTCGACGTCGAAGAATTAAGGGGCTTTTATCATAAGAGGATTCTGAGTTCGAATCTCTTCACATGCCTCGGGAACCATTCCCTTAAAGAGGACTTATACAAGACGCGATTTAAAGTCGGCCGTGGCCTACATGACATACGCTCAATAATACCATACATTAGCTCCCTTTTAATACATACACAATGCCTCGTGATACTACGTCACAAATAGAGGACTTATACAATTATCAATTCACTACAATCAACTACCCTCCATAAGTAATTTACCAAGTATTTTAACTTCTACGCTTTCCTAGCGTGACATTTTAATATTATTTGCGCTCCTTTGCGCTATGCATTATTTTAAGCCGAAATGTCTTCCCAAGAACTGATAAATCTCATTAGTAACAATTCATATTATTCTTAATTCTTATATTAATCTTTCTGTTGCCGATAAATCGCTCCCTTTTAAAACATTACCTTGATCATCATATCTTACACATACATTAAGGCTCCAACGCTCTTATGTTCACATCAATTTATTTGATCTTTATTTAATATTTCCATACTTAGTTATTAGTATTATCTTTATTCTTTACACAAGCTCAAAAGCTATTTCTTTCATATCTCAACTTTACTTTATTTAAATATCTTTCATGATAATTATTGATATTTCGCTTGCTCTTATGACATTCGTTAAATACATTAACATTTTATTCATATATTTCCTCTACGGGATTTATTCTTTACATAATCATTTATAATTTCTCAAATTTCTATTATTGTTCAGACCGCGTTCTTGTTTATTCAGTATTTATTTCTTAAAACACATCCCTTTTACTCAAAAACTCCGGTGGATTTGTACACAACCATTTCCTGAAACCAAAATAGAATGAAATTCAGTACTCACATGTTTTTAAGATCGTCCCATGATCTTTATTCTTGTGCGGTGTTTCATTTTGGGCCCACTTTGAACTTTTACTCCATATTAAAGGAATTCATCTTATGTACAAACACTTCTTGACACATATTTAAGACACTTAACATTGACGACATTTTTATACACTGATGTGTCCCTTTTGAACACATAATAAACACTAAAATATTAATTTAACACACAATCTTGATAAATTTACACTTCACAATTCTTGATCACTAGGCCGTATTTCTGAGTCTATCACACGTGACCTTTTAATTTCCCGTTTCCAAGGGTGAAATTTATTCAATGTCGGCTTCCTATCCTGCAGAATACGAAAGTCTCGAAACATCTACTGTTCCCTGGAATCCAAATTCTTCTACTCCTATCCTGGATGACCGGCTATTTATCTAGCTTGAACGGCTTCTTTGTAGATCTGTTTATCGATCCTCGCAAAAGTCTATTCGGATCGAGGTCTCCTCACTAACCTCTCGATGACCTATAGATTTAGTTTATAGCAGCTAGTACTTCTCGAGTCTAGTACTTTTAGAATAGTTCGCCTGCTTTCTGGAGATAATGTTTATAGTCTCCGTGCTTCTTTATTTGATCGGTTCTAGCACTCCTACATTTCTGAAATACGTTCCGAACCTTATTCTGTTCTTCCCTTTTTGGGTTCTTTAATTTAGATAACAGTTTATCTCTCTGGTACGGTACTTCCGTACGTTATGATATATTCGTTCGTCTATTTAACGACCTATCGCCTTAAGCCCGGCGTTCGCAGCCTGCTCTGACTATATCTTACGAACTTTCACTATAACTTGTATACAGTCGGGCCTAAATCCTGTAACTAGGATTTTCCTACTTTTTCAATACGGCGATACTTTAAATTTCTTCTTTACCACTCCTTATGGAGGCAAGCAAGTTGTTAATACTGCGACGCCTATGGCTATCGGATATTACTTCTGCGGTGTACCACAGCGTTTCTCCCCTCAAGGAGTACTAGTAACTGTCTTCGATGTGACGCAGAGTTACGCCCCACACGGCTGTCTGGATACTGATGTGCTGTGATGTAGTCTTACGCCCCTCACGGACTGTCGGAATGACTGCATGCGTAGTAACACCCTCACGGGTTGTCAGAATAACTGCATTCGGTGTTTGATGTAACACAGTGACGTGCCCTCAGGCCGTTTGAAACTGCATTTACTATTGATGCTCCAGCGTCACGTCCCCCTGGACAGACTTGTACTGCGTGATGCGTGATTACGCCCCCCACGGGCTGTCGGAACTGCATGATTGGCTTGGTGAGGCCAGTAGTTTTATACCTTTTCGCTACAAAAAGATAAGACTCTAGTCCTTTCTGTGGCCAATTTCTAAAATAATGGTGGCACAAATATAAAAATTATACCTTCCGAAAGCTCGTCTTCTCAAAGTCAAATAATCTCATTGCCCCTAAGAATCGATCGTGCAATTCGGAGATATTAATTAATTTCTCGTCCTCAATTGTGTGGGTGTTGCATTTCTTTTGCTTTCTCCCCTCCACACAGGCCTTGGTAATTCCCCGATGACGTCGTCTTGCGTTTGCAGTTTTCTCCTGCGCAATTATTAAATGGTTTCTCTTTACTAAAAAATCTCTCATTCGAAATGATTCACTGTACTGTACTTGTTTACTCATTATTATACTTGTAAACGGGTTAAATTTAATTATTCCTCTTCTGGCGCATAAGCGGTGTTGTCAATTTCCAGCAACGTAAGGTCGATTTCCGAGTCAGGCTTCCTTGTTTAATCTTGGGAAATATCCACTCGGTTATTAATACTCATGACTCGCTCCCTTCTGAATGTCAAGAGGAGTGATCTCATCTCACGAACACCTGGTCCTCGCCTCTTGCACCATATTAGGCTAGCATCTTAGCTGGATCTTTCTTTAAGTTACATTAGAAACTATACGTTTCTTTCATTTCTTTCCCAAATACATGGATTCGCCCTCATTGGACCCTATGGCACATGGGTTCACTATATTGCGAAGTTCGAAACGTAATACAATAAGGTTTCACGCCGTCGCAGTTGCTGCTTATGCTCCATTAGATTGTGTATATTTAATCATTTGCTTTCATAAACATCTTCATACTATCATTGTGATTAATAATCGTTCAGACTAAACTAATTCCTGAAAATAGTTGAAAAGTAAATTTTCAACAATTTTTGTTTGAATATTTCAGAATATAACTGATTGTAGCATCGAAGAGATACATAAGCAACCCTGCTCCCTAGTACAGTATTATGGAGAAAAACTGCTGCCGATTTGCTAGAATTATATGTACGCGTTGTTGTAACCATGACTGAAGTTATTAGCCTACTTTTCACATTTTGCAAAAATGAGGAAAAAGTAGTCTTACGAGGTCACCCGGGCAGATATGTGTGTCTGTCTGTCCTCTTGTCTGTGTATGTGTCCGCCCCTAATCAATTCCTAAACGGTTGTAGCAATCGAAACTAAATTTGGTAGGAGTGAAGATCTGTACCTAAATATCTCACGGCCATATTTGAAAATGATGACAGTGCTACCAACTGCTGAATAATCACAATTGAAATTTTGAGCTCTGTGTTGGATATTTCAGAAGTTATGCATGCGGACTATACCGAAATTGGCACACATATAAATAATTACATTTCAGATTAATTTCCAGGAGCCAATACATGACAATGTTGCCAACATGATTTTACGCGCGCTGATAGATCTAATGTCTACCTGCATGTAACGTCCATACTATCCATTGGACATCAACCAAATTTTGTATGTGCATTCTGTACCTTACGAGATGGAACTAATATATTCAGAGTCACAAGGGTTGCCAACTGTAGTGCTCTATTGGGCTACACTTTTTTAGATATATTTCGAACTAATTAGGAATGTCAAGTATTACCAATATTATTGTAAATAGGTCTATATAGGTTAATCATCGGTATGGATATTAAATTTTAAGAAAATTGGGCTCTTTTGTTCGTGACGGAACTACTTGTTTCATCTTTTATTCTTAACAAAGAAGATATTAAAAAAATACGTTTTTTGAAATTACTACATTTCTCATCACAAAGGATTAACTTCAGTAATCAGCTACAGCATTTTATTATCAGCACTGAGTTGCTTCCGCTCCTCCGTTCGCAGTGCCATGACGTAGCCTACAACTTAAGAAAATGGCCTATTACTGATCACACTTACAGTATGTAAGAGGCAACACTTTGTATCACAGAAAAGCTCCATTCACCCTCTGGTGATCCCCTGGGATCGAATGTTATGCCTCTGTTATTTTTATCTCAATTAACCATCTCCAGGATGCCAATATATTACCGTATACTCGAATACGACCCGCCCTCGAATAAGACCCGCACCCTGATTTTGAAGAACGAAATTTTAAAAAAACTCAAAATTATGTACAATCTTAACTAAATAAACAGAATAGCATTTATCCAAAATAGTTTCCAACAGTATTGAAGTCGTCCTAAAATAACACACATCAAACGATTAAAAATACAAATATAAGTACACAAACACTTCATTCATCATCATCAGAAGTACCAACTTCGGAACTTTTATCACCATCCCACTAAATGTCGTCATCACTGACATCCATAGCATTCGAAATACTACATTTCTTGAAGCTCTTCCGTATGAGATCTCCCGAGATACGACTCCATGCCGTCAAAATGCACGAACATAGCAGCTGAACTTCCGGGCGCTGATTACGACCAGTTGGAGTCAGTGTGTGCTTATCGGCCGCCATCTGCTCCGTATACAGCTGTTTCAAGGCTGCTTTGAACTGGCGGTTCACGCAAACATCCAGTGGTTGTAGCATAGACGTCGTCCCGCTCAATCACGAATACATGACTCGTCAATATCATATTTCCTACCGGGCACGATTTCCAATAACTTCAGCTTCTCACTCACATTAAACGACCGCAAACCCTTCGTACAACTCATGTTTACACTCGAAAACGTGCGCAACACGTGCGCGAGACTATGACGCCGCCTGCTTACGGTAAAACAAAGTGATAGCCGGAAGAAGGCTAGCTCCATCTAGCGGATACTCGCAACACCCGATATCGCGCGTGGCGGGCAATTTAAATCTTTAAAATCGGGATGACTCAAATAAGACCCGCACCCCAATTTTTCACGTCCGATTTTGTTTAAAAATGTGCGGGTGGTATTCGAGTATATACGGTATTATTATTATTATTTGCTATTGACGTCTTCATTGTTTAAGTACATTTTTTCGTTAGGGGATTGTATGCTGCTCCAAAAAATGAAGAAAAAATAAATTGGAACGAAACAAATTACGTATTTAGATTTATAAATAAATGTCACCCGATTGCATTTACACGAAAACACACACATTTTGATAGAAAACACCACCATTTCCTTTGTAGTTCCTATCTCAAGTCATCTAGGTTTACGGTAGGCTATACTTTGATTTTAAAAAATATCCTTTTCTCACCGTATTGATCGAATTTTTGAGATATATTCAAAATGCTGGGATGTATAATAAGATGCACATTTTATTTTAGGTAAAGATTGTATCTTGCATTTGTATGAATTAGACTTGAATTTGGCTCAATAGTTTGGAACCCAAGATGTGCGAATGCTAACAATGGAGTTGAATCGATAAAAAATAAATTCCCTATATACTTAAAATACGAAAGGACAAATTTATATCCTAAATAAGCTAAGCGGGAATGTGGTGGCGCAGTGGTCAAGCTGTTGGCCTCTCACCACAGCGGACCAGGTTTGGTTCCCGCTCAATGCATGTGAGATTTTCAATGTGAAATGCCATGACCTGTGGTTTAGATTCCACGTAAAAAGAGGTCCTGTGGCTCATGATTGCGAGATTGACGGTCACGTAAAACTACACATTTCCTTTAGGCTAAATATGCTAAGCATAATTTCTTACTGGAACTTTTTCTTTAAAGACTTTAGAGAAAAGTAGGCAGGTTATTACATTTAAATAATTTGATAACATCTTTGATAGACCTTATTTGTCATCTGAATTTGAACTATATGTTCCTTCGCAGTCAATAAGACCAAAACGTGTAACATCCCACTGTCCAAGAACCAATACAGAGCAACATAAACATTCGCCTGCATCGAACACATTCAATATCTAAAAAGAAAAAACATGCACACATTTCAATATATCAGACAGCACCTTTTGTTCATTTGTATTGAACAGAAATCACTTAATATCATACACTCCTTTTCAGCGAGTTTTAACATAATTTCAAGTACGATATACTTACTAGAATAATATTTTGTCATATTATTATTATTGATTTAAGCCCACTACGGAGCGCTTATGACTAGTTCTTCGATGCTCTTTTCCGTTCCCAATATCTCTTGAGCCCTGCTGATAATTTCTCCTTTCTCTCCTGCGAAAGGGGCTTCCGACATTTAGGGACTCTAGATGGTGGGGTCCAAGATTCTACCATAGCACAACATTTAGGACGATCTTCTACATCAAGGTCAGCAATTCCAGCCGAATCCAAGTCCTTTAGTACTTCAATTTTGTCATATGTATTATAAGTATCATTTTATATTAGTGTAGGAAACATATTAAAAATATTAAGTGTAATTCATATTGTTATTTCTCATAATTAGGTTGTAACCTGTTAGAAGAACTATAAATAAACAAACAAATAATTAAAAATAAATAAACAAATTAGTTTAATGAAATTCAGGCCCACTTTAGTGATGATTACTAACCAGTGATTGCTTGCTACTCATATAATAATTACTGTAACTTCAAAAGGCCAGTAGTCGCTACATATTTAGACTGACAAAGCAACATTATATTTACAAACCACCTCGTGGCGTAGTGGCTAGCCTACTTAGCTGTCAACCCAGAGGTCCAGGTTTGGGAGCCTGGGGCTGGAACGGGATACACTGAGGCATGTGAGGCAGAACTGGGAAGAGATGGGTTACATTCTTACTTCAGCCATCCTGGAAGTTGTTTCCTCACTTATGCTTTAGGAAAATGCTGGGATGGTATCTAACTTAAGGACACGGCCGCCTCAGATACAATACCCGTCCCAATTACAAATACACACCCTAATACAACCATCACAATAACACAGGTTATTAGACACATTATACACACTCCCAAGTGCACGCGGCTACATGACCACCATATCCCGAATCTCCTAAATGAATCAACAACAACAACTCGATTTACAGTACAACAATGGCATAATCTTTTTTTCTTTTTGTCGTGTGGCCTCCTGACAGGCAGAGTGCAGGTCTTTCTAGTCGACGCCCGTGGGCGACCTGCGCGTCGGGATGGGAGATGGAATGGATGAGGCATAATCTTGAAAGTAGCCTATAGTATATTACAGACATGTTACAAAAAACCAAAAAGCTCATAATAAACACTGGAACTGCAAAAGACCTGTAGGCCATACACCATAATATGATGATCAAGAAAGCAGCATTCTATTTACTACAGGTTATAATAGTATATTCCTTCCATAAAATATGTCAAAACTATCATCCGAATGGGAACATCTTTACTATACTGTTCATTTTGTAACTTATGTAGGGATTTTAGCCTAAGGTTCTTAAAAACAAAAATGTATATTGCAGTGCAATGAATTCCTCGAGCAAGCAGGAAATTCTAGAGGCCTATTACGATACTAAATACTCAATAAAATATAAACAATATTTTCAGAAGATGACAATCGAAATTTAATGGTTTTCAGTCTGTCAACACGATTGTACCCAAGTGAAATGGGTGGTTCCCTAATCCAGAAAAATAAATAAAAATACAATTAATAAATACACTTGGATGACTAGTTTCGATCTTCTTGACTGCAAGGAAGATGGGAAACCACAGAAGACAATCTTCATGGTTGCCGGAGGGGGGGAATTGAACCTCCTCGCCTCCCGGATGAGAGTGACTACCTGCAGTCACGCCGTAACAACCACGGCTAACTCACCTGGTATCTGAATCAATTGAATTTGCTACAAAATACTAAAAAAAAAAAACATGTAAATAACCATTATCTTCATATCTCCGCGGCCAGAGAAATTGTAAAGTTTCCGCTAATTATAGGGAGGAAAGTTTCTAAACATTTTAACTCGACCTAATAGCCACTAAGCAACATTTATGAACTTTCGCAAAGTTTGAATTTTAGTACATAAGATTGTGAAAGGCTTTGAACTTTTTCTTGTGATGGGAGAGAGTAACATTTTTGGTCATATACAACAGAAACGACATTGCAAATTTACAATGAACAAAATTAGTACGTTCCAAAAAAATAAAAATAATTCAAAAAATTTTCTAGGGGGCTTTAAAAATAAAAAAGCATATTTGATAATTTTACACGATGTCACGGGAGGAACAAATATGAAGGGAAGTCCTAGCCCTAGGGCTCGTACTCTCCACGGCCCTGACCACAACTAAGAGAATGTAACAAAGTAGTTTCACCGTGTCCACTGCCGATTGTAATGAAGTGAGTGACAGCACCTGGACATGAGCTGATTTCATCACTTCCTGGCATGAGATTACCCTCTCTCAGAAGCCATCTCTGTCTTCACCTTGTTTCAAGGACATGACTTTGCGACGAATCGGTATCTGGCGGAATCCGGCTGAACTACCAGCACCTCGACACGGCAAGCATTAGCAACTCAATATGCTTACATTTTCTAAAATCACGATTAAACATATACAGAATTCTTAATTTTAAAATATGTTTCAGTAACACACTAGAGAAAACTATAAGCTGTCTTGCAGTGGAGTTTGTTTCTGTTTTCAACATCATCTGAAGGCATAGAAGAGTTTAGGAAAATCGCAGTTCAGAATTCTATTTTATATGGAGAATTGTAATTTTAACTACGGTTTTTATAACTATCTTCGTATTCCTGTTCGATATGCTTTTGCACTGATGAAAAGTGTATAAAATACTACAGTGCGCTATAGAAACAAAATAACTTTACCTTGTCCCGTTTCTTTGTAAAACGTTTTACAAACTCTTGACCCATGTTACAACAAGTGCTGGGCTGGCGGCCAACCTTTCCAACTCCGGCCGGCTCTTAACCATATTCATCATCATCTTGCACAGTTTCCAGCCACTGGCCGGGTCTGTTTGGAACACAAGCCTCTGCAACGTCTTCTGTCTTCCCACCATCTCTCAGCCTCCACCCTTGTCCAGTCTTCTCCTCTCTTCTTCACGCTTCCTTCCATCCCCTTCAGCCACCTGTCTCTCGGTCTCTTTCCTTCCCACTTCGTCTCGTGTACTCTCTTGGGTATCCTCTTCTCCTCCATTCGTTTTACATGTCCATACCATCTAAGTCAAGATTTCTCTATACCATCCTGTAATGGTTCCTCCTTCATTAATTCTCTGGTCCTCTCATTTCTTATTCTGTCCATCTTTGTAGCTCCAATACTGCTTCTCAAGAACCTCATCTCACTGGCCTGTAATTTGCTCTTCTCCCTTCCTTTCATAACCCAGGTCTCCGAGGCATACGTCAGGATAGGGACATAGTACGTACGGTATATGATCTTTTTGCTGTTCTGAGGGACATCCTTGCTCCATAACATGCTTCTCACACTCCTCCGAAATGCTTCTGCCTGCCTCCCCCGTTCATTTATTTCTCTATTGTTTCTTCCATTATCTTGTATCAGGCTTCCCAGATACTTGAAACTCTCCACTTTCTTCAGCTGTTCCCCACCAATTGTTATTCCCGTTGTGGTTCTTTCCTTTTACCTTGTTGTGATCACCATCTCACTCTTATTTTTGCTAAATTTCATCCCATATCCTTGTATTACTCCTTCCCACATGTCCAACTGTTCCTGTACCTCCTCCTCCTTGTTTCCCCAAATCATCTGCAAACACCATTCATTGCTTTCATCTTTCCTTCCCCAATTACTTGTGCCACTCGGATCATTATGTCATCCATCACCGCAATGAAAAGTAACGGTGACAGTGCACTTCCTTGTTTCAGGCCGTTTCTCTGTTCCAACCAGTCTGATCTCTCTCCTCCCACTTTCACACAGCTAACGCTTTCCTTGTACATCTCCTTTATCCTCTTTATAGTCCATTTCTCTACTCCTCTATCCTCCAGGGACTTCCATACTTTGTTTCTGCATACACTGTCATATGCTTTCTCAATGTCCAGGAAGGCCATCAGTAGATCTGTTCCATACTCATAGTGCTGTTCTTGTAACTGCCTTACAGCAAAAATCAAATCCACTGTGGACCATCCTGCTCTGAAGCCATGTTGTTCTTCCCTCATCCCTCCTTCTATCCTTGTCCTAATTCTCTTTTCCAAAACTTTCTCGAAGATCTTTGCACAATGACTCATCAGTGTTATTCCCCGATAGTTTCTGCAATCTGTTCTACTACCTTTCTTGAAGATCGGGACAATTATTCCTTTTTTCCAGTCCTCGGGGGTCTTCCTTTCCTTCCATGCTGTCCTCATCACTCAGTACAACCACTGTATCCCCACATCTCCTGCTGTTCTCACCATCTCCACACTCAACTCATCCACACACGGTGCCTTCCCTCCTTTCATCTTGTTCACTGCATCTTCCATGTTAAGTCCCTTTCTGTTTGCAGTTCATCTTCCTCTTCCCCGATTTCTTCCTCCTCACCATCTTTTCCATTTGGGTTCAGAAGTTCTTCAAAATATTCTTTCCACATTTTCTTCAGTTCTTCCCTATTTTCTATCTCTTGTCCCCTTTTGTTCACCATTCTAACATAATCCGTAGGATCCTTCCGCCTCTTATTTTTTACCATCCCATACAGGACCTTTTTTGTACCTTCACTATCCTCCTTCATCTTTGTCCACTCTTCCATCCACTTCTCTCCTCAGCCACTACTCTCTTCGCCTCCTTCTTTCTTTCCTGGTACTCTTCCCTTGGCTCTACCGTCCTATTTTGATACCACCTCCTAAAGGCTCTATTCTTTTCCCTTACTATATCTTTTGTCTTCTCATTCCACCTTGGTGTTTCCTTCCACCTCTTCTTACTACTTGTCCTCCCACATACTGCTTCTGCTGCACCTACTGGTGTCTTCTTAAATCTAGCCCATTCCTCTTCCACCCCTCTTTCTTCATCTGTTGGAATTCCTTCCTTTACCATTTTGAGGTACTCGACCCTTCTTTCAGTTTCCATATCCTTATACGTCTTTCCTGGTTCTCAGTCCCTTTCTTCTCCTTACTCCCTCTCAGGTTCATTACCAGCAATCGATGGTCGCTATCCAGGTTCTCCGATGGTATAACCTTGATGTCCGTGATGTTCTTATTTAGTTCTTTCTCATACAGTATATAGTCGACCACCGACTTCCTGGTCAAGTCATCACTGTACCATGTGATTGTGTGGCTCTCTCTTTTCTTAAACCAGGAGTTCCCAACTAGCAGGCTGTTCCTCTGGCAGAAGTCCAACAGTCTCTTTCCTTCCTCATTTCTTCCGCCCCAACCCTCTGGTCCTAGAACACTCTCATAACCTTGTCTTTCTCTTCCTACATGGGCATTGAGATCCCCCATAACAATCATATTTCTTCCTACCAGCTGCTTCTGCAATTCCTCTTCAAACTCCTCCTCTTCAGAGGCGCAGCCTACTTGTGGAGCATACACTTGCACTATTTCTACGGTCTCTCCCCTCAGTGATACTTTCACTTTCATCATCCTATCACTTATTCTCCTCACTTCTTGTTTTAAACCATCTCGTACTAATACTCCCACTCCATTCCTCTTTCCCTCTTCGTTCCCACTCCAGTACAGTCTATAGCCTTTTCTCAGTTCTCTCCTTCCTTCCCCTTTCCACTTTGTTTCTGCCAATCCCAATAAATCCAACTTCCTTCTTTCCATCATATCCACTATCTCCTCCACCTTCCCCGTCAGCGTTCTTAGGTTTAAAGTTCCAAATCTTAGTCCGTGTGTACAGCCGTGTCGTCGTCTATTAAATCCATCATGTCCGAGGCTCGTTCCATTTTTGAAAGCATTTGGTTTCATCCACTACTGGCTTGCTGGGCCTATCGTAGCTTCACCAGAGCCCCGTTAGCCGTCACTTTTCAGGGTTCCTGTAGGACCTTCACAGCTACCGTAACGGTAGCCATATTAACCATATTGCTCCTTATAAATCTATGTAGGAAAATACTACAGGTATTTCATCTGTAGTCCTGGAAAATGTGTGAACCACTGTGCTTCCCCCGGACTAACAAAGGGAAAGCATTCAATATAAAATTAAGGAGCTTAACTTTCCTTCTATTGATATGACAATATATATATATATATATATATATTATTATTATTACATCATTGTTGCCCTTATGGACAGTGTTTGAACTTAAGTATCTCATGATGTCACAATTTTCACTTCTTTCCCTTCTTCTCTTCCCAAAATCTCTTCATCCTTTGACTGTGCTCCTGTTTCCTTTGTTCCGTCCACAATGTTCCTATCTTCTTCCTTTCACTTACTAAAAATTTGGCGTTCTTAATTTTGTTTCTGAATTTTTCTCTGTCTTCTATCATTTGCTTGTTGATCCCTAATTGCTTTAAATCGTCTTCTATTTCATGATACCAATTTGTTTTCCTTTTTGAACTGTTTACTACATCAAAGATTTTCTTTGTAAGTCGTTTATTGTTCATTCTCTGTATGTGCCCGTAGAAAGTAAGTCTGCGTTTTCTAATGATATCTGTGAGTCTGTCTGTGTGTTCATATAGCTCTTTGGTAGGTCTTTTCATCCATATCCCATCTCTGTGTACTGCTCCAAATATTTTTCTCAGAATTTTACGTTCAATTTTTTCTGTTTCTGTGATGCCAGATGCTCCAATTGTGGTAGTTTCTGACGCATACAATGCTTCTGGTAATACAACTGTTTTGTAGTGTCTAAGTTTGGCCTGTCTTGATATGCTTTTCTTATTATAATGTGACCATGTAAGTTTGTATGCTTTCTGGAGTTTTTCCGTTCGTTCTATGTTAGACATCTTGTTTGATCCTCCTATTTGTATATATTCTCCTAAGTACTTAAATTTTTCAACTCTTTGTATGGATCCATATATGGTATGCATGGTTTGTACATTGTTGGTGTGTCGTTCCATGTATTGGGTCTTCTCATAAGATATCTGTAAACCTGTTTTAGCAGCTATTTCATGTAATCGTTCCAGTGCTTCCTTTGCCTCCTGTGTGTTATTGCTGAGTAAGGCTACGTCATCTGCAAATGCTAGACATTTTATGATTGTTTTTGTTTCACGGGTTCTTCCTAGCTGTATTCCTTTAACTTGTTCCTCCCACTGCTTAACAATTTTGTCTAAGACCATGTTGAACAAGATTGGTGAGAGGCCGGCTCCTTGTTTGACACCTGTGCGTATATGAAAGGGTTCTGAAATTTCACCCATGAACTTAACTTTAGAGGTGGTGTCCGAGAGCGTTAGTTGTATAAGTGCCCTGTTTTTTTTGTCAATGCCATATTCTTCCAGTACTGCAAATAGCGTTTGTCTATCAATGCTGTCGTATGCTTTTTTAAAGTCCACAAAGGTAACTACAGTGTTTTTTGTCTGTCTGACTTTCAGTAGTGTTCTCAAGTTCCAGATCTGTTCGAAGCATGATCTCCCTTTTCTGAAGCCTGCCTGGTATTCTCCTATTTGTGGATCTGCTTGTGGTTCTAGTCTGTTCAATAACACTTTAGAGAATATTTTGTAAGCGACTGGCACTAGAGAAATCCCTCTGTAATTATTTGTATCTGACTTATCACCCTTTTTATGTAATGGGTGGATCAATGCACATTTCCATTCCTCTGGCATTTTCTCTGTGATCCAAATGTCTGTGATGATCTTATGAATTGTTTTGGTGATGTTTTTATCTTGAAGCTTCCCTACTTCAGCAATAATGCCATCTTCTCCTGCCGCTCTGTTATTTTTCATTTGTTGTATGATCTCCTCTATTGTAGGTGGAGTAGAATCAGGATTGGATGTGGTTTTTTGGAAGGTCAATTTCTCCGTGGGTTCTGTACAATTCAGAAGATTATTAAAGTATTGTTTGAGAATTGTACAGTTTTCTTTCGTGTTCGTTTCCAGGGACCCATCTGTTCTTCGAAAGCAGAGGCTAGGAGGCTGATAACCCCTAATATTTTATTTGAATGTTCTGTAAAAATTTCTTGTGTTATTTCTCTTAAAATCTTCTTCAATTTCTTTTAGCCTGTTGTTGTCGTACGCTCGTTTTTCTCTTCTGATTTCCTTTGATGATTGTTTTTGAACTTCGTGAAATTCCTTCCATGTTTCGGATGTTCTGTTACTGCTGAACTTCATCCATGCCTGTGTTCTTCTCTCAGTGGCTTGATCACAAATTACGTTCCACCACCTATGTTTTCGTTAACTAGGAGGTTGTCTCCAACGCATTGCCTTTTGAACTGTGGTCGCAAGATCTGTCCAAGTGTCTGTTGGATGCCTATTAATTTCTTCAATGATTTTGTCCCTGTTTATCTTCAAATATTCTGGATCAGGCTTCACTATTTTGTTTTTTGTTGTCTTTTTCTGTCTTGGGATTGGTCTAATCTTGACTTGTAACAAATAATGGTCAGACTCGAAGAACCCTTTACGCGTTCTGACAAAATTTCCTGCGTATTTTTGTTAGAAATGGCCACATGATCAATCTGGAATTCTCCCCATACGGTGTTTGGTGCTTTCCATGTTGTAAGTTTTCGTCTTGGCTTTTGAAATTGTGTCGACATAATTTTGAGGTTAAAATTTTGACAATATTTTATGAGGTGTTCCCCATTTTTGTTTGTGCGATAGTGTGCTGAATGAGGGCCTGTGGTTTGTCTGTATTTTCTCTCCTTACCTAATTGCGCGTTAAAGTCTCCCATTAAAATTTTAACGTGCCTTTCTGGTATGTTGTTTGTTACTTCTTCCATGTCTTCCCAGAAGTCTTCAACTTCTTGTGGTTTCTTTCTATTATGCTCATTTGTAGGTGCATGTGCATTGATACTGTAATCGTGTAACCTTTATTACCTGATTTGAAGGAGAGTGTGGAGATCCTTTCTGATATGGAAAAGTCAATAATGTTATCCATGACTGATTTGTGTACTGCAAATCCTGTTCCAAACAATGATGGTGTACCTCTTCTGACAGCAGGTTTACCTTTATAAATCCTATAATTTTCTGTGTTGAAATGATTTTCATCTTGAAAACGAGTCTCTTGAATCGCAAGAATTTTTATTTGAAATTTTTCTAACATGTGTGTGAGTTGTTTTAGTTTTCCAAATTTGAAGAGAGTATTAACATTGAGAGTGCCAATGTAGTGTTTGTGTAGAGATTTTGAGAAGCTCCGACTCTTCTCCTCATGATGTTCCTGGTCCCCCAGAATCCGATGACCAGGAAAGTCCAGCACGGTGACTGGGGCCTGGGGTAGCGGATTTCTTTCCTTTTGTTCCATCATGATTACTTCAAGTTGAAGGTGGTTGTGGCGATCTTAAAGAAATATCACGATGATTGCTGACTTGATTGTTGAGATCAAGACATATTTCACAGCCACACCAACTAGGTGAACAGACGCTTACAATTAATCACTGGATACCAGAACAGACACTATTGGATTTTGTGTGTTTGGTCCACGAGAGCTATTTTATTTCGCTCAAGTCCGCCGGCAAGCCGGTGAGGACCCCCCTAACCGCCACCTGGGACGCGCCACGTCGGAGTATCACCTCTCCGCCTGCTACGACAACGTAGTAGGTTCGTGGAATATATATATATATTTATTTATGGGTTGTAGAGTGTTGAGCACACAAGAAAGTAATTCTACTAAAATTAGTAAATTTATTAATAACTTATCTCTGACTTGGACACACTCCCTTCTTCAATACTCATTTCTTTTACAACTTCTGGCAGCTTAATTTTTAATCCCTTTACATTTGTTTCATTTATATAATCCAAAATTAATCTCTTCATCTCCTTTTTTTATTTTTTCTATTATATCAAGCATTCTCTAACCTGCTGCTCGTTACAGTCTTACGTTTATCAGCTAGTCTATTCTGGCATTAGTTGCCGCTACCTGTTTCTTAGCTGACAGGTGAACATATTCCTTAACTGACTCTACTTGTCTAGTAACAGACTCCTTTACTGCATTAATTTCTGAACTAACTGTGGCTGTCTCCTCACTTGCAGTACCTATTTCCTTACTCACAGACTCCTGCAAGCAACCCTGTGATCTTCCTAAGCAGCATTTGGAGCAAACAAAGGTTCATCTCTCCCATTTAAATTTACGTTACCCCCTTCAGCAATCAGCTGCGACTAAGTAGTAACAATGGTCTTCGAAACTTCTTTTGTCAGTTCTGTTCCTTTGTCACTCATGCTCTCCTCTCTCTCTCTACCCTATCACTGCATTCCTCCTTATTCTCCATTTTGTCCAAATGTTTGGATGTTACCCTAGATCTTAACAGCAGTCTGTCATACCTTGACATACTATTCAATCGCAAACAAAGCTATGCAAATCTTACTACTCTTACTGTCTGTTGGCCGTGTGCATGTACCTTAATAGTATCTGTCATGTTTCCCTTATCGAGCCCCAAGTTGAGGTGCAATATTGTAACTTTCCTTCTATAGATAAGACAATATATATAGAAGGAAGGTTAAGGTAGGAAAATACTACTGGTAAATTTATGGAAAATATATGAACCACTGGGCTTCCTCAGGGAAAGCATTCAATATAAAATGTAAGGAGCTAAATAGAAAAACACAGAAGGAGAAAAGAAAACATGTTAAGTTTGCTCTGCTCCATCTTCCACATATCAGTCCTTATTGATTATATTTTTCAGACACTACAGCAAGTTCAGTTTACTTCACAGCTCACTGATGTTGCATGTTGTACCTAATCTTCATTGGCATGTTGTTAATGTTGCATGTTAAACCTTATCTTCACTGTCATGTTGTTAATGCTAGGAGAATAATTGAGAAAACAGAAAACTCTTTAGAATACCTCAAGACTGTGCACTAAAAGTGGATCGAATTATTTTCACAAAGTTCAATCCAGTTGTTAAATAAATGAAACCTTTGAGATAAGTGTTATGCTGATTCTGGAATCAGTTATTTGCTCACCGTCACTAGTGTCAATTTTCTTCGCTGTTGTATGTACATTGTGTTCCATGTTATCTTGTACTGCCTGAAATCACTCAAAAACTAGTGTACGCTATGTAGAGAAATGTAAATAATCATACCTTATAAATGTTGTTACAATATACTTTATAAAAAAATATATAAAAAGTCGTGTGATCATTTTGGAAATGGGGCTAGGTTAATACTAAAATTATTATACTGGGATGTCTTCTAAATCCATCAATATTTCATGGCTTGAAATGTAAAGCTTGCAGGTCAGGCAGAACCATATTGAATAGCCATTATCTTCAAGCTGGATGATGTCCTTGCCCTCCATTCTATATTATTCTGATACATTTTTCTGTTTGACTTACTTCATGGATGAAGCATTTCACTTATCTTCGATGCATGTAACAAAATGCACCAACATTTATCAGTGAAATCATTGCTTACGGAAGAAACCCACCATAGAAAGTAGGGTTACTTTCTTTGCAGCCTAGCATACAGGGAATGTACTTGATAATCAACACTATTCTTGTGAATTGCAAAGACAAACTCTTCACTCTTTTTCCACCCCTGGTTTAAAACTAGAATTGGATTGCTGACACACTGTTTTGCCTCAAAATCTTTGACCCTGGCCTGAATATGGCTTGAAATCCCAATATGTATTGTGTAATATGCCTTGTCAATGGTATGAAATGATGTTTAATAAAATAGCTTAAACTCACATGTTTCGATACGACAATAGCTTCATCAGAGATGATCCATGATAAAGTGAAATGGATATCCTTACAAAATTTTGATTTAAAATAAAATGAAAACTTCACGTACAAATTAAATATTACAAACTAAAAAAAAGTTGTTACTAAAAATTAAGTTACGAACAATACTGGTGAAAAGCATAAATGAAAAATTTTAGAAATCTACTTTACGAAACTGCTCAAGTCACACTTCTTTAATTTGGTTTATATAAAAAGTCGTGTGATCATTTTGGAAATGGGGCTAGGTTAATACTAAAATTATTATACTGGGATGTCTTCTAAATCCATCAATATTTCATGGCTGGGATATTACACAATACATATTGGGATTTCAAGCCATATTCAGGTCAGGGTCAAAGATTTTGAGGCAAAACAGTGTGTCAGCAATCCAATTCTAGTTTTAAACCAGGGGTGGAAAAAGAGTGAAGAGTTTGTCTTTGCAATTCAGGAACAGCTGGATGTTTTAAAGGAAAATATTGAGAAATGGGGAATGAAAATCAGTGTAGAAAAGAGTAAGACAATGGTGATGACAAGACATAAGGAAGAAGGGAAAGGAATTGTTAAAATTGGAGATGTAAATCTGGAAGTAGTTGAGCACTTCAAATATTTGGGAAGTGAATTGATGGAAAATGCAAGACTGGATATGGAAATTAGCAAGAGAATACAAGGTGGGAGTGCCTTCTACTATCAAGTTCGGAATTTAATTTGGGATAAAGACATACCAATGAAGGCTAAAGAAGTGATGTACAAGACTTATTACTTACCAATATTGACATACGGAGCAGAAACTTGGCCTATGACCCGGAGGGATGAAAGTAGAATGCAGGCAGCCGAAATGAAATTTTTGAGGAGTATGTTACAGAAGACTAGAAGAGATAGATTGAGAAATGAAGACATTAGAAAGGAAGTGAATGTACAGAAGCTGAACGAAAAGCTGGAACAGAACAGATTGAGATGGTATGGACATGTGAAGAGGATGAATGATGAAAGAATGCCAAAACAAGTGATGGAGAGGCAAATGACGGGAAAAAGAGGACGAGGAAGACCTAGAGGTCGGTGGTTGGACCTTGTTAAGTGCAGCGTGATAAACCGGAACATGGAGTGGCGTTCAGTGCTTGAGGAAGAGTGGTGGACAGACCGAGTAAAGTGGAGGGGACTCATGTTTGCTCCGACCCGGCCTAGGCTGGAAAACGGAAAATGATGATGATGATGATGAACTTAGTAGTAGAAGTCGCCACTTCCAGGTGGATAATGAGGTGAAAAACTTTAATCTTTAATGGCTATTGAGCCTTCCAACCTCGATATCTGTCAGTCAAGCCCCATTTGTCGGCTCACTCTTGCTGCAATCTTCACACACAATAAAATCTCACTCTATTTCTTAAAACTGAATACCAAAGCCATAACTTGAAGGGACATAGGCAACCTGATTAGAACCCTTGACTATGACGAGAGATTCACTAAACAGGCATCCCGAGCTTGAGTTTATATGTTATAGGGTAGCCAGTTCCTTTGTGCTTCTCCTGTATGAGAATCATGCAGGTTCTTGGTTTGCATTACGTGTGGCTGAGAGATCCCTTACCAGACCATACAAAGACATTTAAATTCTTGGCAGAGCCAGAAGTTGAACCCAGGATCTCAAGGATAACATCCATTTTGCTAGCCACTATACATTGTGGGATTCTACCTATGCTATTCAAACTTAAAATGTGCCGTGTACTTACTCCTGCTCATTAATCGCACAATTAGGGTTTCCTCTAAAATAGCGGGTCTTGGGATCATAAGCAGAATTAGGATCCAAATTCCTCAGATACTTGGCAGTATCTTCTCGAATGCGGAGGTTTCTCACAGTAATTCGCTGTTTACTGTCCACCTTGGTTCCAGGGGTATCACAATATATGGATCAGTTCTTGAACCAAACATCCAAGCATATATATGCACAATGGAAAGTTTTCCAAATAATCTATATATGCACATGCCTCCTGAACCACTCAGAATGTGACTGACCAAATTTATACGATGCTTGAAAATACTGAAATGCTCTAGATTAAAATACCTTTGCTTATTGACAAACCAGTACCATATTTGGTTCATACAATTATGTTATATTTCTGTGACAATAACAAGTATGCCAAGTGATCACTTAGTGTTGAAGTTAATGTGAAGCAGCATCGATATCTCCCAAGTCCTTTTATAATACATAACTAGCAACCCGCCCGGTATCTTTAACGGTTTATCCAGCGTAAGATTAAACGGCGCACGGACGGCAGGTCCCAGACGCAATTCAGAAAAGCCCAAACTCCAGACACATACTCTTCTCTGAAGTCTTACCTCGACACGACTCGACATTTTGATGCTGGCCGAAGCTGGGGTGATAGGCTCACTAGCTCTTAAACTTGCTCCGAAGCTAGTCATGTAAATTTTCACTGGAGATTGTTGGAAGAAATGAACAACAGAATAGCAAAAGTATGGCTGGAGAAAACGGTTAAAGGCACTCGACCCAGAGGAAGACCTAGAAGTAGATTGCTTGATTCAGCCAAGTAAAACATAACTAGTAGAGGAATGGATTGGACGGAGATTGAGAACACCAAGATCTATCTGGACCGACAAAGATGGAAGAGGCTCATAAACCACACCCGGGAGACTGGAGTTGTCTACAACGATGATGATGGAAGAAATAAAAACGTAAAAACACTTATAGTGGGTGATGTATTAAAGATAAGAGATGTGCTGTCTCTGACTTTTTTGTAGAACTTTACATGCTAAACAATTCTTACACTCATAGTATATAGATATTTTTAATGGTTTACCCAGCATAAGTTTAAAAGGTGCACGGACGGCAGGTTTCTCTTCTACTCGATTCACTGAAATTGTTACTGCTCGACTTTCTTTGGTCATAAATGTTTCTCTACATAAACCTTCCTGGAGAAATCCTTTACAGAATGGTGAAAACCGCATCAAAATCCATCCAGTGGATCTCGAGATTACCCGTTACATCCAAGAATCGGGGACTTTCTTTTATACTATGAAGAGACTTAACACATATGGCTATAGAGTGGAGTACATTGTTAAAATTTGGTTTGTAGGCCTGGGAAAAATATGGTCTAAGTAGTGAATGTTGATGGAATTATGTTGAATAGAAATTGTAATGTTACCATCTTACTTTCAAGTTATTTTGGTTCGAACTTTGGTTTTAACTATGAGAGGGCTTTGTGAGGGGCTGTTCAGATATAGCAGATACAAACCGTTGCAAAGAAAAAAACAAACGGCTATCTAGCAGAATAGGATGTCTTATGGCCACACAGGCTACGGATTTTAGCTGTACAGTGTTTCTGTTATGGAAGCTAGAATAGCAGCTGGTGAATGATTGAACTAATTGGGTAAAGAAGGATGCCAACATATCTTACAGGACAGGTGGATTTATTTAATGTATTGGAAGAATGTAGGTATGATTTCCTGGTCAGGTATGTTGGAAGAACTTCGCCCTGACCACTGAATCATAATCAGTTCAGATTTCAATCGGGCTAATCTTTATACTCCAGTGAATGTACAAAATTGGCTACAGCCCATGTAAGTTTCCTAATGTTTTGACCATCATTCGTTTGTTATTCATTTAAAAGATACTATTCTACACATATAGATCTATGGCAATTTGTGAACATATATTTTACAGTAAAGTGTATTAGCCATTTAAGATAAGAGTGCGGGCGGTTTAGCTGGAAACTATTCTTTGTTTTCATGTCTGCTTGTACTGTGACAGGAACACTCATGGGTAGGATAGGACTCGACTCCAGTAGCCTCAGTCATCGTTCTCTCTGTGGTGACATGGGGCCCTGTTTCACTTAGCAGTACTAGGCTGATGTCTACACTCCATGACTATTTGCATACCTCTCCTCATCCCGCAAGGCTCTGTTGCAGTCGAGATAAGAGGCACTAGTTTCTGAAACACCTACGATTAGCCTCTGAATCAAGTCACTTACCATAAGTTAGGTGTAATTCAACTGTTAACCTCGTCAGTGCATGACCTAACAGAAATTCACTAGAGCATTGCAGATCAAATGTAGTTTTCAGATTGACACTCATTTTCAAGTTCCCTAACTTGTGAGAGCTTTTGTAATTTACATCACTGCCTATCATGGGCGCCCATACGGGGGGGCAGGGGGGGCCATGGCCCCCCCCTGGATACTTGAAAATTAAAACTATATGAAAATCAGACTGAGAACAAACTTTTTTTTGCAAAAGTTCTTATAGTATTCTAATTAATTTGTACTAAATTTGTACTTCCGATATTTAACATTCCACCAGGCCAAACATTAAATACTGTATAGTGGCAGTGGGCGCATTGAGCCTGTCTGGCACACCTCAGAAATCTGAATTTAAAAATTACAATATTTGCTAAATAATAGTTTTGCTTCAATTAGTGAATACACTAATTCGTTCTCTACATAGTCTATTACGTAATGGTGCTCGATCAGGCGCAATCTGCCTCGCATATCACTTTTGCAACAACAGCAAATGTGTAAAAGGGTCATTGACAAACTGGCCGATATGGACTTAGTTTGTGGGTGCTCACTAAAAATTGTCCTTAAAATATTCAAGCTTTGAGTGAGCCTGTTCGGCCATTTGGTACTCGTGGGCGCCCTTAGGGGGGGGGGGGGGGGGGGGGGGCTGGATTTCCGAGAATGTTGAAATAAGATTGTTCATTGTCACACCAGTTTATTTCATAAATGGAAGTTACAGATAGTCAACTGACAACTGTTACAACAAAAAAATTCTGTAATGTTGCTGACGTAATATGTATTTACAATTTTTAAATACAAATATGGTTCTAATGATGCCAAGCACTCTGTCACCAATGGATGATCATGATGATAATTGCTGTTTAAAGGGGCCTAACATCTAGGTAAGCTCCAAATTCCAATACGGTTATGCCTAGTGTTTCCCCATCCCTATCTTGAGTGGCTACTATTTTTTCCACCTCACTTCGGCAGTGTCGATATGAAAAGCACGTTCTGGAGATATGTTTAGACATTGCGACATCGCTAGCGTATCTTAACCCCTAAAATAAGCTTTTCTATGCTTACTAGTAAAACTCTGGTCCTGTAAGGTCGTGCTTACAATATTGGATAATTTACTGTATTCAGACCCGACGGGGGGACAAACTTGCAACTGCCAAGGCGGCAGGTTTTAGGGACGGAAAATTTTCTGGGAAACTGTACAAAACTGCTTGGTCATTAAACGTCAAGTTGATTAAGTTTAAGCCCTCCACAAGAGAATATACTTTGGCATTGTTGATTATTTAAGGACATAAATAAAATGATCGTCTTAGTCACCTTGGTGTTCTTGCTGTTGATCTGACATGAATGTTAAATTGTACCAATGAGGAAATTCCAAACTCGTTACCGGTATTTAAATAATTGTTTTTGCACATTGGTTGTGTATGATATCTATTAAAATTTAATGTACATTATTTGTATTATTTTTTTAAATTTGTAATTTTAGCAAACGCATATTTTTAGTTAAGTACACACTCAGGCGAAGAAACAGCCTCATATGTTATGGAAACTTTGTAACTGCTCGGCTTCACGTGTTGCATGAGGGTTAAACACCTGTACGGTATGAACAACAGCAATAAACATTCACTCCTAACTACACTGGTTATCTCATAAATACAAGCACTATAGATCTGGTAAAATTTACAATGTATTCTGATACCAGACATGAAATACACTTCGCAGGATCCTCGTCGTACAGACTATCTAACACTCCCTATCATATTCGCACAGGCCTACTTATGTCATATTGACGACCCTCGGAAATAATGATGACTGGTACTTACAGGCGTTGACTTCAGCTGTGACGACTTAATTCTACTGATTCGGGGGTTAGTTGCTCCCAGAGAATCACTCCTACTTACTCGCAGCACAATTACTATATATTTCACACGCAAGCCTCTCAACTATGAACATTATGTACATTATTACTTTGATGGTCAGCATCCAACGATTTATCTAGTTTCATGGATCTGATTATACAAAGATGCTTTAAATCAGTGTGATGGATTATCGCATCTAGTTCGTTCCTGAGTTTACTAATACATAGCATATTTTACTAGAATTTGTCGTGTAACAATTTACCGCTATGGTCTCAGAATTTCGGTATACAGACGTTAGTTTACAATACTTCATGCGATTCGAGACAAACAATCTAGACTATTTTTTTGAAACTTGACTCATAATTCCCTTGAGAATGTATAGCCAGCAACTCAGTAATTGTACATCGAACACCAACTTGTGATCGTCAGAAATACCTTCCTTCTCCACCATAAACACAGAAGTCCAAAATACAAGTTCCACTCCCTCACGGAGTCCTACCAAGAATACGAACCACTCCACACGGAGTCCAGAGGATGAGTACACCGCCCTACACGCGGTCCAAAGAATGAGTACTACTCCCCACGGAGTCCAAAGAATGAGTCGCCCTCACAGCTTCCTCAAGTCCTAATAACATTCTTCTCCCCTCCACAAATCACTGGCCTACCTGGCTTCCCTCACGGGTCCAGCCAATCAAAACAAAACATTACCATATAAGGAGTGCCTTCTTGGTCTTCAAAATACCCTAGTCACACCCCTAGCATAGGGTTGCCAAGCCTCCTACCTGCATGAGTCATCATGCGCTTGAGCTTGCGAGAGAAACCCCCAGGCGACAACAAGCCTACTTCCTGGTTCTTGCACACAATTCCAGACTCTCTGACTGAAGATTATTCCAATGTTAAAATATTCACATACAACTAGACTCAGATCCTGCCAATTACAATCCCTTAAAACCTAAACAAATTAATCGGAAATAAATCACATGATATTATACACTTCATTACATAATTATAAAACATAAAAAGGCATCAAATAAAAATGTATGGACGATTATGAAAATCGTACGTCTCGAAAGTAAGGGTTCGATCCCTTGTGACCTGGGAAGGTTACAACTTTAATAAATCTGCATATTCCAAGTCGGGGGCAGCAACGTAAATCCATACGTGGCATGCATTGTAAGAAAGGACAGAATGTAGTAATTTGATTTTTAAGCCCATCTGTGTAGTTGAGTACCTCAATTTAAGCTCCACGATGACGACTGGTTACCTAAATATTCTAAATTTGATTGCCGTCGCTGACAGCAGCCATCACTAGTAGGCCTACGATATTTTCAATACTATCTTCAAGGAAATACCACGTACGTATCATGTTTCATGTTCCGGGGCACTCATCTCAAAACTACGGTATTGGTACTCTGAAATAACATTACTTATACACACTCGCCTAATGACACGTTATTACATAAACCGGAATTTCACTCAGAGTCAAGTACAAGGGGTGAGGTTTATCCCTGTTTACAAATAAAGCAACAATATTTAAAACAATGCCAGTTATTGAATATAAAAAGGTTAATTTTCCCCTCTTTAAGGGTAACCTTAACACACATAAATTTAAAAAACTCAACAAGTATTTGTATTAGATTGGTTAGACAGTATATTATTTACGTCTCAGGTACAATAATACGGCGAAATATATCACTTGTTAATTTTATAAAACTCTACGGTATTGTACAATATCTGTTAGTTTCATGTTATCGTCTATTATTTTCATAAACATAGAAAAGCTTGAGCATAAGGCTCAATTACACATTGAAAGAAGTGGTTTGTTTATGTTCATATCATCATTCCTGTATCACCATTCCTCTTGTTTCAGTCGAGAATTCGAATAATGGTAGTAAGAAGTATGTGATATAGTGGTTTTTATCCATTTTACTTAGCGGTTAGTAATAATCAGGCGAAATATTTTTATTGACAAAACTAAATTTTACTAAAACCATTGGCTCTAGTTTATCTGTTCGTTGGCTACAAGTGTTTCATGATTCTAATAAGAGCAATGCGAAGTATTTCCGATTGGTTGTTTAGAAGAGGAAAGACCTGACGATCTGCTGTGATGGCCTGTAGGCCTACAAACTAGATACCGTAGCGTACCGTATTTGGAAACAGTGCTATTTAAATAATTGGGCTGATTCAGATGTTGGGATATTTCCACAGTTTAACTTAGTGATTTGGGATCGTGTGAAAATATGTCCAGTTATTTAGAAAGTTCGCGAACTGGATTAACGATACCATTTTAATGAACTACGGTACTTGATGTTTATTTTTGTCGATACCACTAGATTTTTCCTGTTTTTAAGAATTGAACATTACGACGTTGAATCACGAAGAAAGCGAACGTCAACGGACAAAAACTCAAAGAAAACATTCCTCCCATACTTGCCACAAAGTAGCCAATGGTTTCAGAGCAGTCAAATAATGAATTTCACGAAGAAAGTAAGATATGAAACCTTCTTTTTGTGTGTGTGTGTGTGTGTGTGGGTGGGTGGTGGAGGGTTGGGGGGGGAGGGGTGTGACAGGTAGGTAATGAAACGAAAATATTTACTTGGCCCCCCCCTGGAAACAATCCTATGGGCGCCCATGCTGCCTATTATAATATAATCGCTGCCATGATATAATTACATGGGTTTAACAAGGTCCATACAGTCATTAGGCATTATGAGAACCAGTGATTGTTTCCCACAAGGATTAGGAAAGCAACATGGAAACTCGCATTACAAGAATCTACAGAATTATTTGAGAGAAAAGTAAGCTACCTTAATTTAAAAACTAGAGAGTGTGTAACATTGTTAAACTAACTATTCATAATTTGAGGGACTTGGGACATCTTGGTCATTAGCCCCATGTAGTTACATGTATGTTGAACTTTTCTGATAACCTGCCTTTATGTGATGACTGTATTAGAGATAGGGATTGGGTAGATGCCCTGGGACTGGAAGTGAGGTACTACCCCGGCATTTGCCTGGGGGGAGTGTGTAAAATACCCAGGGAAAAACCACATTCAGCATAGCCGCTGTCAGCACTGGAATTCCAACTTACCATCTCCTGACATGCTGTAGCTGACCTCACGGTGGTCACGATTTCATGAGCACAGCTACAGTATGTCACGATACTTAAGAGAAAGGAATGGGAGAATAACATACAAAATATAATAATGGGTTTCATTCCTATGCTAGGTATGTGGAAGGCTTTTTTAGTCTTATTTGAAAGACTGGCTTGTGTATCTTTAATGGTCTCAGATGTACAGCATGTCTCCACAATAAAAATTGTCACAAAATAAACTTGCCTGATCTCGACTTCATGACTAGACAGTAATAACAAGGGGATATAATTTATAATAACTAAAAGAGTTAACGCCCTACCTCGTGCCTCACCGGCATCAGGGGAGCGTGAGTTCAAATCCCGCCTGGACCGACTTGAAAATGGTTCATTTATAATGGGGTAGGGGTCTCCGCCCAATCAATACTTTTTATTAGAGACAATTATTGATTTATTGTCATTGGGACATGTTTCGGGTCTCTGTCGACCCTTCTTCAGCCAAATAAGTTAGAAACATATTAACATCCATCAGAATCATAACAACAACAAAAACATGCACATAGTAAGAAAAATAAGAAAGGAGCATTCAAAACTATATCTAACACAGACGGAGACCCCCACCCCATTATAAATGAATTGTACACGTCGATACGGACCTTTTAATATGGAAAACCTTCCAGTTAATCTTGAAAATGGTTTTCGTGGTTTCCCATTTTCACCACCAGGCAAATGCCAGGACGGTTCCTTTCAATAGGTTCACAGTCGATATCCTTTCAAAATCCCTTCCCTGACCCATCTTGAACTGAAAATACGTGGCCATTGGCTGCATTAATAAAATTATAATTCATAAGAGGTTTTTGGGTGTCCACTATCTACGGATAAATATCTGTAGCACAGCAATACAGGCAGTTGCTCAGTAACTTCTTTTGAATGATTTGAAACTATCTTCATATAACCAAGTACTCCATGAAATGTTTAAACATCTTGCCCTTAACAAGAACGCAGCTCTTGCTAAGCAAGGAAGGAGCCGTGCACTCGCCAGGAGGAAAGAAGCCTGGGCTGCTCTTGCTAAGCAAGGAAGGAACCGTGCACTCGCCAGGAGGAAGGAAGCCTGGGGTTCACTGCCATATAACCGGGTGAGTTAGCCGAGGTCGTTACGGCATGACTAATGGCAGTCGCTCACATCCGGGAGGCGAGGAGGTTCGAATCCCCCCGCCGGCAACCTTGAAGATGGTCTTCTGTGGTTTCCCATCTTCCTTCCAGGCAAATGCCGGGGTTGGTCCCTAACTATAGGCCACAGCCGCTACCTTCCAACTCCTCGCCCTTCCCTTACAACTTTCCTCCCCAACGGTACTTGTAGCTCACCCATTGGGTGTCCGTCTCGAAGCAGCTACAAAACTGGCGAGCCGAACATGTCCTCGGACACTCCCGGCACTAAAAGCCATACGCTAAAAAAAAAAAAAGCTGCCATATATATGTGCCGCTTATGCTCGTGCTCGCTGTATTAGAACTTCCTTGTGGTGTAGTGATTGGCATTATTGGCTGTCACCCCGGAGGTGTGTGATCAATTCCCAACTCTACCAAGAAATGTATTTATGATCTGAGGGATGGATTGGGATTCACTCAGCCTTGTGGGTTAGATTCCCACCTCAGCCATCCTAGAAGTGATTTTCTGTGGTTTCACATTTCTTCATTAACTAGACGTTTTCCCAATTAAGTGGGATCGGCATTTCCATCCTTCATTCTTTTCCGCCATTCCTGTTTAGGGCTTCTCCTCTCGTCTCACCTTCTACTCGAGACAAATGTCAGGATGGTTACTAACGTAAAGCCATGGCTGCTGCCTCCTCCCCAATCCTAGCCCCAATTACAAATATACACACACTACTACTGATACCACAATAACACAGGTTATCAGACAAATCCTCCACACATAGTTATATGTGAACACCCTGAAGTATCAGCCTTCTAAATGAATCAACAACTACTCACTGTATTAGAACGTCTTAGTTCAAACTAATTTATTTACCCCAGCTGAACATAAATTTCCCATTCTATTGCTGACATCATTATAGACTTATCACAGGTTAAGAGAGTCTACTCACAGTTTGGCTGGGAGGGTTGCCTTGCACGATAAACCTTAAAAATTTAACGCCCTGTATACTGAATTTTAACTAAGATACTAAAAGAAGAGCACTGGGCAGTCAGACTAACGCTCTCTCCCCCACCACCACTACACTGTGGCAGCAAGGAGACCTGAGACACACGGACTATGTTCGGACCGCAATAACTAGATAAGTACGCACAGTCGTGCAGGCGACGGCTTTTGAGGCATTGTTGACATATTGATAGAGCTGTTTTACCATAATAGGATATATACTGCCATAATATATTGTGCCCGTTTGGACCAAGATCAAACTACCACATTTTGTAAAATACCGAAATCAGATCAGCACGAGAAAATATATCTCAGGGTCTATCTAGGTGAATACTGGTGTGTGAGTATGTCTGGTAGCAGTTGCATTGTTTATTAGTTATAGTTCATTGTTTCAGTAGACTGTGATGTGTGAGGGTGAATGTGAGTGTGCCTGGTGACAGACAGTTTTAGTGGTAGTATTTGTTGTTGGTGGAACTTAAGTATTTTTTTTGTTACTAGAATTTTGGTATTTAATTGTTAGTATGGTAGAAGGTTAGTATTTTTGTTAGTAGAATTGCTCTTTACTTATTCTGAAAGGGAGTAGCAGCCTTTCAGAATAAATCAATTCTTTACTAGTCTTATAGACGGTTAAGATATTGATAATATAAGCCAAATAATGGCTACACTGCGTCCTGCTGCACGGCTGAAAGCAACGAGAAACTACAGCCGTATGCTATTCCCGAGGATATGCACCTCTCTATGCATAATTACATGTGATGATGGCCTCCTCCCTCGTAAAATTTCAATCCGGAGGTAAACTAGTCCCCCGTTCGGATCTCCGGGTGGGGACTACTCGAGAGGGGGTTAACATCACAAAAGTGACAGAGGAAATCTGACATTCTACGGATCGGAGCGTGGAATGTTAGAAGTCTGCTAGGAAGTGGAAGGTTAGAAAACTTAGAAAGGGAAATGGATAGGTTGAGGTTGGATTTGGTTGGGATTAGTGAAATGCGCTGGCAGGAAGAACAGGACTTTTGATCAGGAGACTATAGGGTCATTAGCACTAAATCAAACAATGGCCAAGCAGGGGTTGGCCTCATATTGAGTAGGAAACTTGGACAGCGGGTGGAATATTATGAGCAATATAGTGAACGGATTATTGTAGCAAAAATCAATACTAAACCTACCTGCACCACAGTGGTACAAGTCTATATGCCTACCAGTCAAGCTGATGATGAAGATGTTGAAAAGGTCTACGAAGAAATAGACGAAATTCTGAGGTATATCAAGGGTGACGAAAATGTTATAGTAATGGGAGATTGGAATGCTGTGGTAGGAAGAGAAGGGAAGATAGTAGGAGATTTTGGATTAGGTGAAAGGAATGATCGAGGAAGCAGGCTAATGGAATTCTGCACCGAGCATGAGTTGGTCATAGCTAACACCTTATTCAATAACCACAAACGAAGAATATACACATGGATGAGACCAGGAGATACAGGGCGTTACCAAATCGACTTCATTATGGTCAAGCAGAGGTTTCGAAACCAGATTTTGGATTGTAAAACATATCCTGGTGCTGACATAAACTCTGACCACAATCTGGTTGTAATGAAATGCAGAATAAAGATGAAGAAAAGTCAAAAGCCAAAAAGGTGGGCAATAGACAGACTGAAAGAGAAGGATGTAAACAAAAGATTTAAGAAGAGTATAAAGGAAGGACTAATGAAAAACCCTAAACAAACTTCAATTGCAGACGAGTGGGCACTTTTGAAGAATGAAATAACAAAATCCGCAGAAGAAAACATTGGTAGGAAAGAGAGAAAAGGTAGAAAACCGTGGATCACTCAGGATATACTAGAATTGATGGATGAAAGGCGGAAACACAAGAACGTAAGAGATGAAAAGGGGAAAGCAGAATACAGACGTCTGAGAAACAAGGTTAACAAGAAGTGCAAGGTAGCGAAAGAAGAATGGTTGAAAGAGAAATGTGCAGGTATAGAAAATTGTCTGAAATTAGGAAAAGTAGACACAGCTTATCGAAGGATTAAGAATACTTTTGGGGAAGAGAAGACTAAGTGCTGTAATATTAAGGACACAAATGGAAAGCCTCTAACAGATAGGGAAGAAAAGGTTGAGAGATGGAAAGCTTACATAAGAGAGTTTGTATAAGGGAAAGGAGATTGAGAATCATGTAATGGAAAGGGAGGAGGAAATTGATGAGGATGCGAAAGGAGATTTAATATTGAGATCAGAATTTGATAGAGCTTTGGAAGACTTAAGCAGGAACAAAGCACCAGGCATGGATGATATACCGATTGAGTTGCTACGCTGCATAGGAGATGAAGGTCTGATCAGGTTATTTCACTTGGTGTGTAGGATTTATGAGACAGGTGAGGTACTCCCTGATTTCAAGAAGAATGTAATCATCCCTATACCAAAGAAAGTGGGAGCTGACTGATGTGAAGATTACCGTACAATCAGCTTGATTACTCATGCTTCAAAGATCCTGTCTAGAATAATTTACAAGAGGATTGAAAGCCAGGTAGAAATGGAGTTGGGTGAAGACCAGTTTGGTTTCAGGAGAAATGTAGGAACAAGGGAAGCTGTACTAAGTCTTAGGCTGATTTTGGAAGGTAGAATAAGGAAAGATAAGAGAACGTTCATGGCTTTTGTAGACATAGAAAAGGCTTTTGATAACGTTGATTGGACTAAATTGTTTTCGATTTTGAAATCGATTGGAATAAAGTACAGGGATAGGAGGGTGATATACAATCTATACAGAAACCAGACAGCAGTCATTCGAGTTGAAGGACATGAGAGAGAAGCTGGTATTCAGAAAGGTGTAAGGCAAGGCTGCAACTTATCACCCATACTTTTCAATCTTTACATTGAACAAGCAATGAAGGAAATTAGAGAAAAATTTAAAGTGGGAGTAAAGATTCAAGGAGAAATAATTTCAACTCTGAGATTTGCTGATGACATCGTCATCTTGGCCGACAAGCCTGAGGATTTGAATGAGTTTTTGAATGGTATGGACTCCGTCTTACGGAAAGAATTCATGATGAAAATTAATAAATGTAAAACAAAAATACTGGAATGCAGCCGAAATAAATCAGAAACCTCTATGGAGATCAAATTGGCAGGTGAAAAGCTGAAGGAAGTAGGAGACTTCTGTTACTTAGGAAGCAGAATAACCAGTGATGGACGAAGCAAAGAGGATATAAAAAGTAGGTTGGCTCAGGCAAAGAAAGCATTTCTACAAAAAAGGAATCTGCTGACATCGAATATAGATTTAGGTATTAGGAAGTCATTTTTGAAAGCCTTTGTCTGGAGTGTGGCGCTCTATGGAAGTGAAACTTGGACTATTGGTGCAGCAGAAAAGAGGAGAATTGAAGCATTTGAAATGTGGTGTTACAGGAGAATGATGAAGATCAGATGGGTAGATAGGGTTACAAACAAAGAGGTATTAAGACGAGTGGGAGAGGAGAGATGTTTCTGGCGACTGCTAATGAAGAGAAGAGATAGGTTGGTAGGACACATTCTAAGACACCCAGGAATAGCAAGCTTAGTTATGGAAGGAAGGGTCGAGGACAAGAACTGTAGGGGTAGACCAAGGTTAAAATATGTTAAACAGATTGCCTCGGATGTAGGGTGTGGTAGCTATGTAGAGATGAAACGATTAGCTCAGGACAGGGAGGCATGGAGAGCTGCATCAAACCAGTCAAAAGACTGAAGACTCAAACAACAACAACAAAAGAAAACTGTTAATGCTAGGAACCACGGTTGTCCACAATTGGAGGGAAACAGTTTGTGTTCAGAAAACCTGTAAAGTAAATCAAATTGACAAACGAGAGGTTCAAAATCAATTCGATTAACTAGACTGTTAATGCACAAGGCCATGGACCAAAGCTCTCTCCGAACTTGAAAGATGACTGGATTTGAATCCCACTGTCAGCTGTCCGTGGAATGATTTTCCATTGTTTCCAATCTTCAACTTATGGCAAATGCTGGGACGATACTTTATAACAGGCCAGTCACTTCCTTCCAACTCGTTCTATGTATTTCATTTCTATTCTTAATAACTCCTCTCATGAGGTTGGCATCAGGACATGTATCCAGCCATAAAAACCATTGTCACCAAAAAAACCTTGCCTGATCTCAACCCCATGATGAGATGGAAATAACAAGGGCATACAATTCATAAGAGGTTTTTGAGTGCCCTCTATCTACGGGTAAACACATGTAGCATGGCATTACAGGCAGTTGCACAGTTACTACTTTTGAATGATTTGAAACCTACCTTAAATATCAAAAAACTACTTGGTTTACTGTGTATAAAGCCCAGAATGTATTAATTCAATAGCTAGGTTCTTTCGTATAGAACTCGACTGCCAACGTAGAAATGGTATTGTAATTGCTATTTTCATGTCATGCTATTACTAGTGGTAGTAATTATATCACCTTTTTGTTCAAATTGCTACAACAAAGTTGAGCATATAGTTTGTTTTAAGTAAATTGTTTTTAGAAGGCACCAGTCATGTTTCGTGTTCTCAGTAGCTCATTTGGTGTCAACCACTGCTTGGAGTAGGGTGTGTGTACAAATAATCCAACAGGGATGATAATAACAATTGCATGTCTTCAGCTACCAAGGGGTAGATCTTTTGAATTGGGGTTATTTAGACAATCTCTCAAATTTCAATATTTGGTTTGCAGTGCAATCTGACCGAGAAACTTATGGCTGAGTTTTGATTAATTTTGTCTTGTAACCACCAATTATGATATATTTTATGAGTAGACTTACTACTCAGTGTGCTGTGAATTTTCCCTATCCTTCAAAGATCCAACTTCCTTGGCCAGGAATTGAATCCACTTAGTATCTGGATGCAGACACACCAAGAGGATCCACCAAAGGGGCTTGTGACTAGGATCAAATGGACAGGACCACCTCAGTTAGGGACTAAAACTGCTATTTTTGTGTGTGTGTGGCAATGTTTTTGTAACAGAAATCATTTGGAAATCATTCAGTAATTGGGATTGATACTAATGTTACTACAACTTGTTCGGTAACCCAATAGACATTTCATACAATGAAGCTGGTTTCTTCTACTTGATCAAAGACAACCCAGTGTAATACAAGTTACTATAGCAAGGTTTGAATAATTCAGTCATTTTTAGTGACTGTTTTTCTTTACTCATATTTTATTTGATAGCCTTTTAGAAAGACTGACCTTACTTCTCTTATCCTTTTTCCTACACAGTATTAGCTATTGGAACATATCCTAGGGTGATTGATAATGCAAGTTTTGTTGTGTGAACATTTTGTATGGATTGTTTATTTTTTTCTTAGTTCGAATTTTGTATCCAGTTATATAACCAATGTTCTTGCTCCTAGGATGTGACCAAAAGCTGTGTATATGGAGCAAATACAAGACTATTTGGTATGTTATACCTCACTATGGCCTTGGACTGTAACATTTGTAAAAGAACAGAAAAATGCATTCCCAACCTGTATGTAAAATGTATTAGTACATGAACATCTTGATAAAATATGAATAATTTAACCTAGCATGTTTTTATTTCTCAGGTTGCAGGGGGTTAACCATCACAGAAATGACAAAGAGGAAATCTGATATTCTACGGATCGGAGCGTGGAATGTTAGACATCTGCTAGGAAGTGGAAGGTTAGAAAACTTGGAAAGGGAAATGGATAGGTTGAGGTTGGATTTGGTTGGGATTAGTGAAATGCACTGGCAGGAAGAACAGGACTTTCGGTCAGGAGACTATAGGGTCATTAGCACTAAATCAAATAATGGCCAAGCAGGGGTTGGTCTCATATTGAGTAGGAAACTTGGACAGCGGGTGGAATATTATGAACAATATAGTGAACGGATTATTGTAGCAAAAATCAATACAAAACCTCCCTGCACCACAGTGGTACAAGTCGATATGCCTACCAGTCAAGCTGATGATGAAGATGTTGAAAAGGTCTACAAAGAAATAGATGAAATTCTGAGGTATGTCAAGGGTGATGAAAATTTTATTGTAATGGGAGATTGGAATGCTGTGGTAGGAAAAGGAAGAGAAGGGAAGATAGTAGGAGATTTCGGATTAGGTGAAGGGAATGATCGAGGAAGCAGGCTAATGGAATTCTGCACCGAGCATGAGTTGGTCATAGCTAACACCTTATTCAATAACCACAAACGAAGAATATACACATGGATGAGACCAGGAGATACAGGGCGTTACCAAACCGATTTCATTATGGTCAAGCAGAGGTTTCGAAACCAGACTTTGGATTGTAAAACATATCCCGGTGCTGACATAAACTCTGACCACAATCTGGTTGTTATGAAATGCAGATTAAAGTTGAAGAAACTGAAGAAAAGTAAAGAGCCAGAAAAGTGGGCAATAGACAGACTGAAAGAGAAGGATGTAAACGAAAGTTTCAAGAAGAGTATAAAGGAAGGACTAATGAAAAAACCTAAACAAACTTCAATTGCAGACGAATGGTCACTTTTGAAGAATGAAATAACAAAATCTGCAGAAGAAAACATTGGTAGGAAAGAAAGAATAGGTAGAAAACCGTGGATCACTCAGGATATACTAGAATTGATGGATGAAAGGCGGAAACACAAGAATGTAAGAGATGAAAAGGGGAAAGCAGAATACAGACGTCTGAGAAACAAGGTTAACAAGAAGTGCAAGGTAGCGAAAGAAGAATGGTTGAAAGAGAAATGTGCAGGTATAGAAAATTGTCTGAAATTAGGAAAAGTAGACACAGCTTATCGAAGGATTAAGAATACATTTGGGGAAAAGAAGACTAAGTGCTGTAATATTAAGGACACAAATGGAAAGCCTCTAACAGATAGGGAAGAAAAGGTTGAGAGTTGGAAAGCTTACATAGAGTGTTTGTATAATGGAAAGGGAGGAGGAAATTGATGAGGATGCAAAAGGAGATTTAATATTGAGATCAGAATTTGACTGAGCATTGGAAGACTTAAGCAGGAACAAAGCACCAGGTATAGATGATATACCGATTGAGTTGCTACGCTGCATAGGAGATGAAGGTCTGATCAGGTTATTTCACTTGGTGTGTAGGATTTATGAGACAGGTATTGTACCCTCTTATTTCAAGAAGAAGGTCATCATCCCTATACCGAAGAAAGTAGGAGCTGATAGATGTGAAGATTACCATACAATCAGCTTGATTACTCATGCTTCAAAGATCCTGTCTAGAATAATTTACAAGAGGATGGAAAGCCAGATAGAAGCGGAGTTGGGTGAAGACCAGTTTTGTTCAGGAGAAATGTAGGAACAAGGCAAGCTGTACTAAGTCTTAAACTGATTTTGGAAGGTAGAATAAGAAAAGATAAGAGAACGGGCATGGCATTTGTAGACTTAGAAAAGGCTTTTGATAACGTTGATTGGACTAAATTGTTTGACATTTTGAAAATGATTGGAATAAAGTACAGGGATAGGAGGGTGACCTACAATCTGTACAGAAACCAGACGGCAGTCATTCGAGCTGATGGACATGAGAGAGAAGCTGGTATTCAGAAAGGTGTGAAGCAAGGCTGCAACTTAGCACCCATACTTTTCAATCTTTACATTGAACAAGCAATGAAGGAAATTAGAGAGAAATTTAAAGTGGGAGTGAAGATTCAAGGAGAAATAATTTCAACTCTGAGATTTGCTGATGACATCGTCATCTTGGCCGACACGCCTCAGGATTTGAATGAGTTTTAAGTGGTATGGACTCCGTCTTGAGGAAAGAATTCATGATGAAAATTAATAAATGTAAAACAAAAATATTGGAATGCAGCCGTAATGAATCAGAAACCTCTATGGACATCAAATTGGTAGGGGAGAAACTGAAGTAAGTAAAAGACTTCTGTTACTTAGGAAGCAAAATAACCAGTGATGGACGAAGCAAAGAGGATATAAAAAGTAGGTTGGCTCAGGCAAGGAAAGCATTTCTACAGAAAAGGAATCTGTTGACATCGAATATAGATTTAGGTATTAGGAAGACATTTATGAAAACCTTTGTAACGTCGCAAGTAGTGGTTTTGTAGCGGTTCTACACCCACCTCCCCACCTCACAAGATGGCGGCGACGCGATATCTCTCGAACGCATGGTCGGATTTTGACAAATGAGGTGTCATTGAACTCGGGCTGACACCTTTCCAATCGACAACATATTTCCACCCCAAAATAAAACCTACCCCTACTAGGGGGTGAAATTGTAATTTTTTAGAGAATCTCTCTTTCCAATTGCAACATGTGAGAGTTTGAATGCTAATATGGAATGAAACGTTGTTCTACACAAGAGACATGTATACGGTGGATAGCCATTATGAATTAACATGCTTGTTTTTTTTACGCATGTTCACTCATGGCTTTTGTAAGAAGGTGGGGGAGCGGATCCCTGTGGACGGGTTATTGTTGGCGGGTCATTGATGACAGGTCCTTGTGGATGAGTCCTTGTGGACGGGTCCTTGTTGACTGGTCCTTGTGGATGAGTCCCTTTGGACCGGCCCCTTTGGGCTGGCCCATGAATTTAACCAAATTATGTCAAAGGGCTTAACTAACGGACTAATAAGGCTAGGAACTTGTATGAGGTATTGTAGGACTTGGGGTAAAGCCCCCTTTTAGAATGTATTTTTGAAATTTTGACAATGGGCCTAACCACACTTTTGTTAATATCTCGCGAACCTATCATGCTAGTGACTTGTATGAGGGGTCCTAGCAATTGGGGCGATGTTCCCCTTTGGGGGTGAAACTATCCCCCCCCCCACTCCCAAATTGAAAAATCGATATCTTGGAAACTAAAAACCCTAAAATTATGTGTGATAGCTTTAAAAATAGGTCATGAGATACGATTTTACCACGATACGTCATTTCACCCCTAAAATAGTTAATAGTAATGTTACACGGAAAAAAGCGGTTAAACACTTAAAAATGATAAATGAACCTAAGATCATTTGTTTTTGATGAAAAAATAGTAAGAGGGTTAAAACTACCCCCAAAATTTAAAAATCGTTATCTTGGAAATTAAGTGCGATAGCTTTAAAAATAGAATATTCCACGCTTATACCACGATAGGTATAGGTCATTTCACCCCTAAAACAGTGAAAAATGTGTTAAACGCCTAAAAATGATAAATGAGCCTAAGATCTTTTGTTTTTGATGAAAAATAGTAAGGGGGTTAAAACTACCCCAAAATTGAAAAATCGATATCTTGGAAACTAAGAAACCTAAAATTAGGTGTGATAGCTCAAAAAATTAGACATTTAATACTCTTTTACCACGATTGGTCATTTTACCCCTAAAACAATGCATGTAGATTTTACAGGAAAAAGGGGGAACCAATAATCAGATTTGGACACATGAGGTGTTATAAGACTCAGGGTGACAATCCCTTCTTGAATTTATTTTTTGAAATTTTGACAAAGGGCCTAACCACACATTTTGAAAATTTAGATTTTTAAAATTTTTGAATTATTATTATTATTATTTTTATTTTTATTTTTTTTAGTAGAGAGAGACAGTACCGGTTGTGTTTAAACGAGCATGTCGCCGATCACTGTGGCCATGTTCAATGGATGAATCGATATTTTGTGAAGCATTGATTGAAGAGGGTCATGCGACGACTTGTTTTAAGAATATTCTTATGATTTTTCCTATGATGCATGCATTTATTTAAATATCCCAAAACGGCAAGGTTACTGATTTAAGTTTTATAAACTAATAATGGGATTTGGGCTCATAAGGTGTCCTATAACTTGACATGACGCTTTCTTTATATGGCTTATGAATTTTCCCAAAAAGATTGAAAACAACAAGGTCATGGACTTTTGTTTCTCTTAATATATTGCAAACCCATAATGATAGATGTATATGGTGAGTGATGAAACATAGCTATGTAGAGAAAGAATTGTTGTAGGCTTCACGTATGGTGACTGACAAGTCTTTGACCATTGAAACTTGTTTTTAAACCTGACCGCAGTACATAGGGAGTATAGGTTTCAGGCATGACATGACAAACGGTGTGTACAAAATCCAATTTATCGATTCAAGAATTAAGAGTAGACTATCTTTAATTGATTAGTTAAAGAGGGTAGCTAAGAAAATAAGATGGTGATTACACTGAACCAAACCGAACCAATACAATCCTTTTTGAATGTATAATGTTACTTGCTAACCATTTTGTGCTGCAGTGGCAAGCACTTTTGGCTCTTGCACTAGAGGCCTTAACTCGATTTAACTTTAAGGCTTAGAACGAACCAAACTAAGAAAGATGGTTATAGTGGTGCAGTGGTTAAGCTGTTAACCTTTGACTAAGGTAGACCAGGGTTTGATTTTAGATTAATACGCATGTCAAAAACATATAAAAAAGCAGGGATAATGTTTTAAGACTGATTACACTTGTATATTTTTTCAAATTATTACGTGGATTACAAATACAAAGGAGGACTGGGTTCAATATACAGTTAATGCAAGTAAGATTTTGTATTTGTTTTTTATTTTAGATTTTAGAATTTACATTTTAGATTGTAAGAAAAAATCAAACCATAATGACATGACTTTAAATTTTCGGTAACTAATTATTAAAGAATAACATATGAGGATTTGTATTACTTGGAATTATGTTTTCTATACTATATTTTATTCTGGATTTAGATTTTAGAAATTTGATATTGGATTTTAGATTTTAGGTAAAGACCAAATTAATATTGACCGTTCATTAGACACTGGTATGTAGATAGAAAGATGATTAGACTATATGTTAAGATGAATTTTTAGGTGTTGACTGGCCTTGCAATAAGAATTGACTAACCAGACATGAGTTAACTACCAACGAAACACTTTGGCGACTATGCTTGTTATTGACCAGTGAGTAGGGTTTTAGAAAAACTGTTTGCTATTTTGGGTTATATACAACAAATGCATAGACCTACTGAGCGACTATGTTTGCTAAACAAGGCATTATACCAGAGATGATTAGGATTCTTATGTAGCTCAGGCAAGGAAAGCATTTCTACAGAATTTGTTGACATTGAATATAGATTTAGGTATTAGGATGTCATTTTTGAAGACCTTTGTCTGGAGTGTGGCGCTCTATGAAAGGGAAACTTGGACAATTGGTGTAGCAGAAAAGTGGAGAGTTGAAGTGTTTGAAATGTGATGTTACAGGAGAATGATGAAGATTAGATGGGTAAATAGGGTTACAAACAAAGAGGTATTAAGACAAGTGGGAGAGGAGAGATGTTTTTAGCGACAGCTAATGAAGTAAATCGATAGGTTGGTAGGACACATACACCCAGGAATAGCAAGCTTAGTTATGGAAGAACGGGTTGAGGACAAGAACTGTAGGGGTAGACCAAGGATAGAATATGTTAAACAGATAGCCTTGGATGTAGAGTGTGGTAGCTATATAGAGATGAAACGATCAGCTCAGGACAGGGTCATGGAGAGCTGTATTAAACCAGTGAAAAGGCTGATGACTCAAAAAACATGTAGAGCTTATCAAAATAATGTTGTGTAATGGTAAATACTAGTCAACAAACATTAATGCATTACTAAAACCCATGACACGATACCTGAGAGCTTTTCTAAAATTATTTTAAGATGCCTTTAACCCTATATTAAACACCTAGTTCTCAAGACTCATAACTACAATGTAATGGGGAAAAAACCAACAACAACAACAACAAAAACATTTAAAAACGAGCAAGTGGTTGAGTCAATGTACACTGGAAAATTTTGTAAACACTCAAGTGCACAAAACAAATTACATTATTAACTGTCAGGTTGATCGAGTGGTTAAGGCGTTTGACTTATGTTCACATTTTCAATACAAGAAAGCAAGGATTTGAACCCCTTACCTGACATAACTATTGCTTTAACATAGCTTAGCGATACTGTATTATTATGATACTCGATACACAAACCATAGATAGAGTGTATTGTTTAAGTCCACTCTCTCTTTCTAAACATAGCTAGAGACTGTCAATGGTTAACAATTCCATTAATAGTGGGAGGATGTAGTGATAGTAATTAAGAAAAAGCAGACAATAACCATAAAATATTTTTATTAAATTCATTTTATAATAGATACACACTGAATACAACTCTCTCTATTTACCATTGTTTGATATAGATTTTTTAAACACAATGCTTGTTGTAGATCCTTTTATAACTTTATCCAGGTACTCTTGTTCTTAAAAACTGGGGAAGTCGCAGTGGTTTTATAGACATAAAACCCTCATCCTTTTCTTTTTCATCATCATCATCATCTTCATTATGAATATTATCATCAAAATTATGATAGTCATTGTCACCATCATTATCATCATCATCCTCATCCTCAACATCACTAGAACAATCCAATTCCTCTTGATCCTTTTCCACAGGGACCTCTTTTAAAGTCTGCGTTGCTTTTGATAGTGTTAAGGGTTTCTTAGACGTTGACAACTGTCCTAACATGACTTTTTTAGGACATGATAAGTGATTTTGAACAAACACTGCACTATCTTGAGCAGCAATATATTTTTCTTGGACTTGCTTTTTTTTACCTAGGTTAGAGTATTTTGTCTATTTAAATGTGTATTAATTTGAGATTCACAATGATGCTCGTTTGAAGTAAGTACGTTGGAGTCTTTTGTTTAAATCATTCCTCGACACTTTTTAGATTGTTGTTTTGAACATCGCCAAATAACAGTTCCATTTTTATTGGTTGTTTTTACAATATATGTATATCCTTTATAGTAGGCACATGGCTTACCATGGCTGGTTGTTGAGACTTTCATATTAACTAATACACATTAATTTAATTTTAGTAAAGTCACTTTAGTAATAATAACAGTAAAATAAATGAAGTGGATTGATATATTTTTTAAAGGTCGAATTTTCAAAGTACTGTCAAGAATAATAATCACATGAACAAATTTTAGACTACAAGTGATTTACACACACATTGCTCAATGTCAAGATTTATACTGAACACAATTTATAGTGATTATGATTTTTATTGACTGTAATTGATAGTAGCCATGGTTAGTAGAGGCAAGGTATACTGGGTGCGTTTTATAGCACGCTCAATTTATAGTAGGTACGATTAGTAGACACGTTTGATACTGGGCGCGTTTTATACTGATTATGATTTATACTGAGCGCGATTTTTACCAGCTGTAATTGATAGCAGTTCATACTCAACGCAATTGATAGTAGGTGCAATTGGTAGTTGGCGCAATTGATAGTAGGCAAATTACTAGTGGGCGTAATTGCTAGTAGGCGCTATTGATAGTAGGTGCAATTGACAGTAGGCGCAATTAGTAGTAGTTGTGATTGGTAGTAGGTGCAATTGATAGTAGGCGCAATTGTTAGCAGGCGCTATTAGTAGACGTGATTGATAGTAGGCGCGATTGGTAGTGGACGTAATTGATAGTAGGTTCAATTGACAGTAGGCGCGATTAGTAGTAGGCGCGATTGGTAGTAGGCGCAATTGGTAGTAGACTCAATTACTTGTAGGCGCAATTCACAGTAGGCGCGATTGGTAGGGGGCGTAATTGCTAGTAGGCGCTATTGATAGTAGGTGCAATTGACAGTAGGCGCAATTAGTAGTAGGCGTGATTGGTAGTAGGTGCAATTGATAGCAGGCGCAATTAGTAGACGCGATTGATAGTAGGCGCGATTGGTAGTGGCCGTAATTGATAGTAGGCGCGATTGGTAGTAGACGTAATTGATAGTAGGCGCTATTGATAGTAGGCGCGATTGATAGTAGGCGCGATTGATAGACCTTGAGGTGATAACCCCTTTTGATTGATCCCTGTTGATTTGTCCCTTTGGACTGGTCCCTGTTGACCAGCCCCTTTGGACGGGTCCTTTATGAAGGGAGTCATTTTTGACGGGTCCCTGTGGACGGGCCCATGCATTTATCCAAATTATGTCAGTCACTTAACCTAACTTTTGTCACATGACCTGTTCTACAAGTTTAGACTTGCTTTGAGACTGGCTATGACGTCACAGATGAATGGTGGTGGGAAGCTGAACATTACTTTTTATTACACAAAAACATTCTCCTTAAAGTGAGAGGAAAAGTGGGTGCAAGAGTGGATGCAAGAATGGGTGTAAAAGTGGGTGCAAAGGTGGGTGCAAAAGTCAGTGTAAAAGGGAGTGCAAAAGTGAATGTAAAAGTGGGTGCAGTTTATAGTAGGCACGATTTTTACTAGAATGTGATTTGAGTAAATGTAATTTCTAAACCCAAGTAGTGAGTAGTCAGTTGGTTTTGATCTATGCAAGCGTAAACATGTCTCATGCACTGATAATGGATACTCAAGGCTTTAAGGTCAACGAAAACAATTACAGTATATATTTAAAGAGGTGGCCATTATTGATTGCACAACACTGAATCTATTTTTGAAATTTTGACAAAGGGCCCAAGTGCACTTTTGTTAATATCTCGCGAACCAATAAGACTAGGGCATTGTATGAGGTATTGTAGGACTTTTCGCTGAAGACTGCTGGTAAACACCTATGTTCCCACGGCCTATTTAAAGATGGCGGCTGACCCACGAGGGGTGATTGAAAAGTATTCCAAGTGGCGCTTGTCGATAGGCAAACCAATAATCAAAGAGGGGTATGACAGACCTTGAGGCGATAACCCCATTTGATTGATCCCTGTTGATTTGCCCCTTTGAACTGGTCCCTGTTGACTAGCCCCTTTGGACGGGTCCTTTTTGAAGGGAGTCATTTTTGACGGATCCCTGTGGACGGGTCCCTGTTGAGAGGTCCTTTTGACTAATCCCTTTGGACCGGTCCCTTTGACAATTTGGATAAATGCATGGCCAACCCATAGGGATCAGTCCAAAGGGATTAGTCAAAAGGACCTGTCAACAGGGGCCCGTCAAAAATGACTCCCTTCAAAAAGGACCCGTCCAAAGGGGGCTAGTCAACAGGGACCAGTTCAAAGGGGATCAATCAAAAGGGGTTATCGCCTCAAGGTCTGCATACCCCTCTTTGATTATTGGTTTGCCTATCGACAAGCGCCGCTTGGAATACTTTTTAATCACCCCTCGTGGGTCAGCCGCCATCTTTAAAAAGGCCGTGGGAACATAGGTGTTTACCAGCAGTCTTCAGCGAAAGTCCAACAATACCTCATACAATGCCCTAGTCTTATTGGTTCGCGAGATATTAACAAAAGTGCACTTAGGCCCTTTGTCAAAATTTCAAAAATAGATTCAGTGTTGTGCAATCAATAATAGCCACCTCTTTAAATATATACTGTACTTGTTTTCGTTGACCTTAAAGCCTTGAGTATCCATCATCAGTGTATGAGACATGTTTACGCTTGCATAGATCAAAACCAACTGACTACTCACTACTTGGGTTTAGAAATTACATTTACTCAAATCACATTCTAGTAAAAATCGTGCCTACTATAAATTGCACCCACTTTTGCACTCGCTTTTACATTCACTTTTGTACACACTTTTGCATCCACTCTTGCACCCACTTTTGAACCCACTTTTGCACCCTTTCTTGCATCCACTCTTGCACCCACTCTTGCACCCACTTTTCCTCTCACTTTAAGGAGAATGTTTTTGTGTAATAAAAAGTAATGTCAGCTTCCCACCACCATTCATCTGTGACGTCATAGCCAGTCTCAAAGCAAGTCTAAACTTGTAGAACAGGTCATGTGACAAGGTTAGGTTAAGTGACTTTGACATAATTTGGATAAATGCATGGGCCCGTCCACAGGGACCCGTCAAAAATGACTCCCTTCATAAAGGACCCGTCCAAAGGGGCTGGTCAACAGGGACCAGTCCAAAGGGACAAATCAAAAGGGGTTATCACCTCAAGGTCTACCAATCACGCCTACTATCAATCGCGTCTACTATCAATCGCGCCTACTATCAATCGTGCTTACTAATCGCGCCTACTATTTATTGCGCCTAATATCAATCGCGCCTACTACCAATCGCGCCTTCTATCAATTACGTCCACTACCAATCACGCCTACTATCAATCGCGTCTACTAATAGCGCCTACTATCAATCGCACCTACTATCAATCGCACCTACTATCAATTACGTCCACTACCAATCGCGCCTACTATCAATCGCGTCTACTAATAGCGCCTGCTATCAATTGCGCCTATTAATTGCACCTACTATCAATTGCACCTGCTACCAATCACGCCTACTACTAATTGCGCCTACTGTCAATTGCACCTACTAGCAATTACGCCGACTACCAATCGCGCCTACTATCTTTTGCGCCTACTACCAATCTCGCCTACTAGTAATTGCGTCTACTACCAATTGCGCCTACTACCAGTCGCGCCTACTATCAATCGCGCCTACTGTCAATTGAACCTACTATCAATAGCGCCTACTATCAATTACTTCCACTACCAATCGCGCCTACTATCAATCACGTCTACTAATAGCGCCTGCTATCAATTGCACCTACTATCAATTGCACCTACTACCAATCACGCCTACTACTAATTGCGCCTACTGTCAATTACACCTACTATCAATAGCGCCTACTAGCAATTACGCCTACTGTCAATCGCGCCTACTACCAATCGCGCCTACTAGTAATTGTGCCTACTATCAATTGCGCCAACTACCAATTGCACCTACTATCAATTACGCCTACTATCAATTGCGTTGAGTATGAACTGCTATCAATTACAGCTGGTAAAAATCGCTTCTAGTAAAAATCGCGCTCAGTATAAATCAAATCATAATCAGTAGCCTATAAAACGCGCCCAGTATCAAACGTGTCTACTAATCGTACCTACTATAAATTGAGCGTGCTATAAAACGCACCCAGTATACCTTGCCTCTACTAACCATGGCTACTATCAATTACAGTCAATAAAAATTGTAATCACTATAAATTGTGTTCAGTATAAATCTTGACATTGAGCAATGTGTGTGTAAATCATTTGTAGTCTAAAATTTGTTCATGTGATTATTATTCTTGACAGTACTTTGAAAATTCGACCTTTAAAAAATATCAATCCACTTCATTTATTTTACTGTTATTATTACTAAAGTGACTTGACTAAAATTAAATTAATGTGTATTAGTTAATATGGAAGTCTCAACAACCAGCCATGGTAAGCCATGTGCCTACTATAAAGGATATACATATATTGTAAAAACAACCAATAAAAATGGAACTGTTATTTGGCGATGTTCAAAACAACAATCTAAAAAGTGTCGAGGAATGATTAAAACAAAAGACTCCAACGTACTTACTTCAAACGAGCATCGTTGTGAATCTCAAATTAATACACATTTAAATGGACAAAATACTCTAACCAAGGTTTAAAAAAAAGCAAGTCCAAGAAAAATATATTGCTGCTCAAGATAGTGCAGTGTTTGTTCAAAATCACTTATCATGTCCTAAAAAAGTCATGTTAGGACAGTTGTCAACGTCTAAGAAACCCTTAACACTATCAAAAGCAACGCAGACTTTAAAAGAGGTCCGTGTGGAAAAGGATCAAGAGGAATTGGATTGTTCTAGTGATGTTGAGGATGATAATGATGGTGACAATGACTATCATAATTTTGATGATAATATTCATAATGAAGATGATGATGATGATGAAAAAGAAAAGGATGAGGGTTTTATGTCTATAAAACCACTGCGACTTCCCCAGTTTTTAAGAACAAGGGTACCTGGATAAAGTTATAAAAGGATCTACAACAAGCGTTGTGTTTAAAAAAATCTATATCAAACAATGGTAAATAGAGAGAGTTGTATTCAGTGTGTATCTATTGAGGCGTGCAGATGTCGAGGACGCGGACCTTAGAGACCTAAGTCGAGACCTTTAACACACGGTGAACTAGATGGAGCACCGACCACCCAATGACTACACTTTTCGAGTAGAGGTTGTAAAATAAAATAAAATTTAATATCAAAAAACAAGACATAGCAAAAGGGGACGTGAGGAGTGCATGAAATGGTAAGATGAGGGATGATGGGCCTGTAATAAAATATGTACATGGTATTATAAAACAGTAAAACAATAAAACGTAAAACACACAATAAAGATCTATAAAAGGAGAATGTCGACTACGAGGAGAATGCCTAAGTCGCTGGAGATCGTTCAGTAGAGGGGAAGAAATTAACGATAGTGTTAATAGTGCGTTTCGTTCCACCACAGGCTGACTACTAGAAGGTAGTCAGAAGCATCATTCTTAGAAGTACATGAAATCGTATCTCCCACGAACTGTCTACCCGACCACCCTTACATTAACCTGTATGTCACGCCAAGCTACCCAAAGAAACAACCAACAACAGCAACGATCCTTAAATGACCCGTCAATAAACACAGAATAATTACACAACTTCACAAGGCGCTACACTTCACATGACATGCCGTGACATACAAACTCAGCAAATAAACATAGATCAGTTCAGTTAAAATGAAAACAAGCAAATCCCAAAAGAAGATAAAACCAAACGATTTCATGAACTGGTAGAATAAAACTTCTTTCGAACGAAGGCACAAGGTTCAGTTACCTTGCGGGATGCCAAATAAGCGTCAATTGCAGTCCCGGGCACGTACAACGAACACACATTCCATCATCTCGGAAGAGTAACCAATACACCTGATTTAATAACGTAATGGGATCACGCATTGCTTGCTGACTGAAGGTCACAACAAAACAGAACAACACTAAACATGACCCTAGACCTTCAGTCAAATTCCCACTTAAACAAACGACATAAACCCAACCCTTAATATCAAGACTAGAACCGTGATTGTAAATGAAACATATTTCTGAAACATACATAGATAATGCTTGCCCAGTCTCCAAGGATAAAAATAAAACCTAATCGGCCATCCTTGGAGTGCACGAATGACAAGCATGATAAAAACAAACCCTTGAAACATAAAATAAACTGGTGTGTGTTCCAACAAAAGATATTACATCCAAAGCAATGAACAACACACCCTCCTACGTCTAGGCACAATTAAAATCGCGAACTAACCTAAAGAATACCAGTCCCTAAAGGTCCCTGAAAGATCCCATACTCTAGCAAGGGGTTAGAAACTGGTAGGAAACATCTCTCATAAATACAATCGCGTTTCACAACATAAAACAAACGCAAGTAACACGCACTAAAATAAAACTCGACTAGATACGAAAAGAAACAACAACAACAAGCACCCATTTAAATTAATAAACCCATAAACAAGCAATTTGATTCTCCACTACGTGCGTATATAAATAAACTGGGGACTAAATAACCACCAAATAACTTCATAGAAAAACATGAACGGTCTCCAGTTTAACCCTACCTTAGCAGATTAAATTACGGAACTTTTAACACTGAAAGTTGGGTAGTATATATATATATCGTGATCAGTTTTCTTCAAAACATGACACATTAAAACAGAATAGCTACAAGGACCATTTCCACTTAGCTGATACTCCGAGACGTTCTGGAAGTTCACTGATAATAATTTTATATTATAACAACTCCATTTTTACGGAATCCTTCACTATGAGACAAAGCGGGAAACGCGTAGTGTCTCCCCAACATTTATATCTTCTTAAAGCTTATTATAAAGGGCATCTCGGAACATTAGAATAGATTTGCTGGTAGTGGCAGTTATAACGGCAGACGATCATCAAATTCTCCTCGCGATAACAATTCAGGCGCGATAACAATCGCCGAAGGCGTGTTCCTTAGACAAGGATGAGTACTCCAACGCGGGCGCATTCCTTTTTCCGACGTGCGGAAATTACGATCTCTTAGATGTATTATTAGAGACCGCTAGATGGAAATAACGTCGAACAGATCTTAAAATTGTACCGGCTCATCTCTCCACGCCCCAATCTTGGACGCAGTTTACAAGTCCAACGTAGAATGTAAAAAGCAATCACTACATGGATACATGTTGACATTAATCAGCTGGTAACGTGACTGTCATTTGTCTGCATCACGTGATAGTCGGGCCCTGACGTAACACGGAGCAGAGAGGATTGTGGGTTTTTCAATGTCAAGACGTCAGAACCAGTCACAGCTGATTTGCAATAACTTCCCAAAGAGATAGTAAGTAATGGTTGGGCAGAGTCCATAGAAGTAGATTCCCAGGAAGGCGGAATAGCGCTTTAGTAGTAGTCATACGTATTGTCGAGGCAGATAATGTTCGTGTCAAACAGTTCTTACGCAGTTTAGTAGTTAAGTCTCTCACTACACTTGCCAGTAATGCTCATTTCTATTAACCAAGGTATAGTAATACGTTCCGCTCAAGTTAAGAAACAGGAAAATACGGGGTGACTTAGGACATCTCCGAAAAGTAAACTAACAAAATTAAATTTATGACAAAACAGTCAATACAGCCAATACAAGAAAAATGCAGTCATCACATAATCAATCTCCCAATGTTCAAAATGTGAAAGTGCCAAAACCACGCTCTGCTACCAATTGAGGCGTGCAGATGTCGAGGACGCGGACCTTAGAGACCTAAGTCGAGACCTTTAACACACGGTGAACTAGATGGAGCACCGACCACCCAATGACTACACTTTTCGAGTAGAGGTTGTAAAATAAAATAAAATTTAATATCAAAAAACAAGACATAGCAAAAGGGGACGTGAGGAGTGCATGAAATGGTAAGATGAGGGATGATGGGCCTGTAATAAAATATGTACATGGTATTATAAAACAGTAAAACAATAAAACGTAAAACACACAATAAAGATCTATAAAAGGAGAATGTCGACTACGAGGAGAATGCCTAAGTCGCTGGAGATCGTTCAGTAGAGGGGAAGAAATTAACGATAGTGTTAATAGTGCGTTTCGTTCCACCACAGGCTGACTACTAGAAGGTAGTCAGAAGCATCATTCTTAGAAGTACATGAAATCGTATCTCCCACGAACTGTCTACCCGACCACCCTTACATTAACCTGTATGTCACGCCAAGCTACCCAAAGAAACAACCAACAACAGCAACGATCCTTAAATGACCCGTCAATAAACACAGAATAATTACACAACTTCACAAGGCGCTACACTTCACATGACATGCCGTGACATACAAACTCAGCAAATAAACATAGATCAGTTCAGTTAAAATGAAAACAAGCAAATCCCAAAAGAAGATAAAACCAAACGATTTCATGAACTGGTAGAATAAAACTTCTTTCGAACGAAGGCACAAGGTTCAGTTAGTTGCACTAAAAATACTCTCGCATAACATTTAATATCCAAGAAATATTCATTTAATGATTCATCGAATCTCTGTACTCGATAGAAATACTTATGCATCAGTACACTCAACGCACGACTGGGGAAAAAGGAAGATAAAATATCTTGTTGAAAGTGATTAACCGAATAACGACGTCTCATAGCAATTACTAATCTTTCTCGCAACGGTCCGGTAGTGTAGGGGAAAACCAAATTAAATATTTGACTATCTGAACACCCAAAAACTTCAGCGTTATCACATAAATCAATGAATTGTTTTAAAAAATTCACCAATTGGTCAATATCGTTACCATTACACATCTGTAGACACTGAATACATGAGGTTAAGGGATGGGGTACGCTCCCGAACTTGATTCCCATATTTAAATTTACACCAGAAGGTATACCATGGTTGTGCGATGCATTCGAGTTAACATTAAAATTAGATTGGCATGCTAGATTTCCACTATTAGGCCTAACATCAGATAAATTACCACCCACATTATTATTTGCAGAACCAGAAATAGAAATGTTACTAAAGGAAGCATGCAAATCATCAAAATTTTCATTGGCAGTGTTCGGTGGAACTGATTCTGTTCGCATATGATAGTTGGCAGGCCTGGCTTCCCTGTTTCTGCCTGACATTAGGTTATTTTGATCATCATCGTTAAACATGGTGGTGGGCTCGACAGGTAATGACAATTGCTCTGAATTATTAACTAAATTGCTTTCAACACTGATGGTATCAATTATTTCACAACGTTCACTTACAGAAGGAACCCCATCAATAGAATACACAATCGGACTTACTCTATCACGATCAACATTATTAGGAAACAACTTAAAAATGCACTCGACAAGCTTTGCACGCAGGGAAATTAATTCTATGTGAAAATCAGGATCTTTTTCCTGCCAAATTTTAATCAAATCATGGAGACGATAATACCAGTGTAACGCACGCACCTTGAATCTATTCAATTGAGAAGAAGAGGAAGCACTATTATTATAAAGGCAATCATACACATGCAATAAGCCTTCCAGAGATGGTATAATTATAGACTAGATACGAAAAGAAACAACAACAACAACAAGCACCCATTTAAATTAATAAACCCATAAACAAGCAATTTGATTCTCCACTACGTGCGTATATAAATAAACTGGGGACTAAATAACCACCAAATAACTTCATAGAAAAACATGAACGGTCTCCAGTTTAACCCTACCTTAGCAGATTAAATTACGGAACTTTTAACACTGAAAGTTGGGTAGTATATATATATATATCGTGATCAGTTTTCTTCAAAACATGACACATTAAAACAGAATAGCTACAAGGACCATTTCCACTTAGCTGATACTCCGAGACGTTCTGGAAGTTCACTGATAATAATTTTATATTATAACAACTCCATTTTTACGGAATCCTTCACTATGAGACAAAGCGGGAAACGCGTAGTGTCTCCCCAACATTTATATCTTCTTAAAGCTTATTATAAAGGGCATCTCGGAACATTAGAATAGATTTGCTGGTAGTGGCAGTTATAACGGCAGACGATCATCAAATTCTCCTCGCGATAACAATTCAGGCGCGATAACAATCGCCGAAGGCGTGTTCCTTAGACAAGGATGAGTACTCCAACGCGGGCGCATTCCTTTTTCCGACGTGCGGAAATTACGATCTCTTAGATGTATTATTAGAGACCGCTAGATGGAAATAACGTCGAACAGATCTTAAAATTGTACCGGCTCATCTCTCCACGCCCCAATCTTGGACGCAGTTTACAAGTCCAACGTAGAATGTAAAAAGCAATCACTACATGGATACATGTTGACATTAATCAGCTGGTAACGTGACTGTCATTTGTCTGCATCACGTGATAGTCGGGCCCTGACGTAACACGGAGCAGAGAGGATTGTGGGTTTTTCAATGTCAAGACGTCAGAACCAGTCACAGCTGATTTGCAATAACTTCCCAAAGAGATAGTAAGTAATGGTTGGGCAGAGTCCATAGAAGTAGATTCCCAGGAAGGCGGAATAGCGCTTTAGTAGTAGTCATACGTATTGTCGAGGCAGATAATGTTCGTGTCAAACAGTTCTTACGCAGTTTAGTAGTTAAGTCTCTCACTACACTTGCCAGTAATGCTCATTTCTATTAACCAAGGTATAGTAATACGTTCCGCTCAAGTTAAGAAACAGGAAAATACGGGGTGACTTAGGACATCTCCGAAAAGTAAACTAACAAAATTAAATTTATGACAAAACAGCCAATACAAGAAAAATGCAGTCATCACATAATCAATCTCCCAATGTTCAAAATGTGAAAGTGCCAAAACCACGCTCTGCTACCAATTGAGGCGTGCAGATGTCGAGGACGCGGACCTTAGAGACCTTAGTCGAGACCTTTAACACACGGTGAACTAGATGGAGCACCGACCACCCAATGACTACACTTTTCGAGTAGAGGTTGTAAAATAAAATAAAATTTAATATCAAAAAACAAGACATAGCAAAAGGGGACGTGAGGAGTGCATGAAATGGTAAGATGAGGGATGATGGGCCTGTAATAAAATATGTACATGGTATTATAAAACAGTAAAACAATAAAACGTAAAACACACAATAAAGATCTATAAAAGGAGAATGTCGACTACGAGGAGAATGCCTAAGTCGCTGGAGATCGTTCAGTAGAGGGGAAGAAATTAACGATAGTGTTAATAGTGCGTTTCGTTCCACCACAGGCTGACTACTAGAAGGTAGTCAGAAGCATCATTCTTAGAAGTACATGAAATCGTATCTCCCACGAACTGTCTACCCGACCACCCTTACATTAACCTGTATGTCACGCCAAGCTACCCAAAGAAACAACCAACAACAGCAACGATCCTTAAATGACCCGTCAATAAACACAGAATAATTACACAACTTCACAAGGCGCTACACTTCACATGACATGCCGTGACATACAAACTCAGCAAATAAACATAGATCAGTTCAGTTAAAATGAAAACAAGCAAATCCCAAAAGAAGATAAAACCAAACGATTTCATGAACTGGTAGAATAAAACTTCTTTCGAACGAAGGCACAAGGTTCAGTTACCTTGCGGGATGCCAAATAAGCGTCAATTGCAGTCCCGGGCACGTACAACGAACACACATTCCATCATCTCGGAAGAGTAACCAATACACCTGATTTAATAACGTAATGGGATCACGCATCGCTTGCTGACTGAAGGTCACAACAAAACAGAACAACACTAAACATGACCCTAGACCTTCAGTCAAATTCCCACTTAAACAAACGACATAAACCCAATCCTTAATATCAAGACTAGAACCGTGATTGTAAATGAAACATATTTCTGAAACATACATAGATAATGCTTGCCCAGTCTCCAAGGATAAAAATAAAACCTAATCGGCCATCCTTGGAGTGCACGAATGACAAGCATGATAAAAACAAACCCTTGAAACATAAAATAAACTGGTGTGTGTTCCAACAAAAGATATTACATCCAAAGCAATGAACAACACACCCTCCTACGTCTAGGCACAATTAAAATCGCGAACTAACCTAAAGAATACCAGTCCCTAAAGGTCCCTGAAAGATCCCATACTCTAGCAAGGGGTTAGAAACTGGTAAGAAACATCTCTCATAAATACAATCGCGTTTCACAACATAAAACAAACGCAAGTAACACGCACTAAAATAAAACTCGACTAGATACGAAAAGAAACAACAACAACAACAAGCACCCATTTAAATTAATAAACCCATAAACAAGCAATTTGATTCTCCACTACGTGCGTATATAAATAAACTGGGGACTAAATAACCACCAAATAACTTCATAGAAAAACATGAACGGTCTCCAGTTTAACCCTACCTTAGCAGATTAAATTACGGAACTTTTAACACTGAAAGTTGGGTAGTATATATATATATCGTGATCAGTTTTCTTCAAAACATGACACATTAAAACAGAATAGCTACAAGGACCATTTCCACTTAGCTGATACTCCGAGACGTTCTGGAAGTTCACTGATAATAATTTTATATTATAACAACTCCATTTTTACGGAATCCTTCACTATGAGACAAAGCGGGAAACGCGTAGTGTCTCCCCAACATTTATATCTTCTTAAAGCTTATTATAAAGGGCATCTCGGAACATTAGAATAGATTTGCTGGTAGTGGCAGTTATAACGGCAGACGATCATCAAATTCTCCTCGCGATAACAATTCAGGCGCGATAACAATCGCCGAAGGCGTGTTCCTTAGACAAGGATGAGTACTCCAACGCGGGCGCATTCCTTTTTCCGACGTGCGGAAATTACGATCTCTTAGATGTATTATTAGAGACCGCTAGATGGAAATAACGTCGAACAGATCTTAAAATTGTACCGGCTCAACTATTATAAAATGAATTTAATAAAAATATTTTATGGTTATTGTCTGCTTTTTCTTAATTACTATCACTACATCCTCCCACTATTAATGGAATTGTTAACCATTGACAGTCTCTAGCTATGTTTAGAAAGAGAGAGTGGACTTAAACAATACACTCTATCTATGGTTTGTGTATCGAGTATCATAATAATACAGTATCGCTAAGCTATGTTAAAGCAATAGTTATGTCAGGTAAGGGGTTCAAATCCTTGCTTTCTTGTATTGAAAATGTGAACATAAGTCAAACGCCTTAACCACTCGATCAACCTGACAGTTAATAATGTAATTTGTTTTGTGCACTTGAGTGTTTACAAAATTTTCCAGTGTACATTGACTCAACCACGTGCTCGTTTTTAAATGTTTTTGTTGTTGTTGTTGGGTTTTTTTCATTACATTGTAGTTATGAGTCTTGAGAACTAGGTGTTTAATATAGGGTTAAAGGCATCTTAAAATAATTTTAGAAAAGCTCTCAGGTATCGTGTCATGGGTTTTAGCAATGCATTAATGTTTGTTGACTAGTATTTACCATTACACAACATTATTTTGGTAAGCTCTACATGTTGTTTGAGTCATCAGCCTTTTGACTGGTTTAATACAGCTCTCCAAGACTCCCTGTCCTGAGCTGAACGTTTCATCTCTATATAGCTACCACACTCTACATCCAAGGCTATCGGTTTAACATATTCTATCCTTGGTCTACCCCTACAGTTCTTGTCCTCAATCCGTTCTTCCATAACTAAGCTTGCTATTCCTGGGTGTATGTGTCCTACCAACCTATCGATTTACTTCATTAGCTGTCGCTAAAAACATCTCTCCTCTCCCTCTTGTCTTAATACCTCTTTGTTTGTAACCCTATTTACCCATCTAATCTTCATCATTCTCCTGTAACATCACATTTCAAACACTTCAACTCTCCACTTTTCTGCTACACCAATTGTCCAAGTTTCCCTTTCATAGAGCGCCACACTCCAGACAAAGGTCTTCAAAAATGACATCCTAATACCTAAATCTATATTCAATGTCAACAAATTCTGTAGAAATGCTTTCCTTGCCTGAGCTACATAAGAATCCTAATCATCTCTGGTATAATGCCTTGTTTAGCAAACATAGTCGCTCAGTAGGTCTATGCATTTGTTGTATATAACCCAAAATAGCAAACAGTTTTTCTAAAACCCTACTCACTGGTCAATAACAAGCATAGTCGCCAAAGTGTTTCGTTGGTAGTTAACTCATGTCTGGTTAGTCAATTCTTATTGCAAGGCCAGTCAACACCTAAAAATTCATCTTAACATATAGTCTAATCATCTTTCTATCTACATACCAGTGTCTAATGAATAGTCAATATTAATTTGGTCTTTAACTAAAATCTAAAATCCAATATCAAATTTCTAAAATCTAAATCCAGAATAAAATATAGTATAGAAAACATAATTCCAAGTAATACAAATCCTCATATGTTTTTCTTTAATAATTAGTTACCGAAAATTTAAAGTCATAACATTATGGTTTGATCTTTTCGTACAATCTAAAATGTAAAATGTAAATTCTAAAATCTAAAGTCTAAAATAAAAACAAATACAAAATCTTACTTGCATTAACTGTATATTAAACCCAGTCCTCCTTTGTATTTGTAATCCAAGTAATAATTTGAAAAAATATACAAGTGTAATCAGTCTTAAAACATTATCCCTGCTTTTTTATATGTTTTTGACATGCGTATTAATCTAAAATCTAACCCTGGTCTACCTTAGTCAAAGGATAACTGCTTAACCACTGCACCACTATAACCATCTTTCTTAGTTTGGTTCGTTCTAAGCCTTAAAGTTAAATCGAGTTAAGGCCTCTAGTGCAAGAGCCAAAAGTGCTTGCCACTGCAGCACAAAATGGTTAGCAAGTAACATTATACATTCAAAAAGGATTGTATTGGTTCGGTTTGGTTCAGTGTAATCACCATCTTGTTTTCTTAGCTACCCTCTTTAACTAATCAATTAAAGATAGTCTACTCTTAATTCTTGAATCGATAAATTGGATTTTGTACACACCGTTTGTCATGTCATGTCTGAAACCTATACTCCCTATGTACTGCGGTCAGGTTTAAAAACAAGTTTAATGGTCAAAGACTTGTCAGTCACCATACGTGAAGCCTACAATAATTCTTTCTCTTCATAGCTATGTTTGATCACTCACCATAAACATCTAACATTATGGGTTTGCAATATATTAAGAGAAACAAAAGTCCATGACCTTGTTGTTTACAATCTTTTTGGAAAAATTCATAAGCCATATAAAGAAAGCGTCATGTCAAGTTATAGCACACCTTATGAGCCCAAATCCCATTATTAGTTTATAAAACTCAAATCAGTAACCTTGCCGTTTTGGGAAATTTAAATAAATGCATGCATCATAGGAAAAATCATAAAAATATTCTTAAAACGAGTCGTCGCATGACCCTCTTCAATCAATGCTTCTCAAAATATCGATTCATCCATTGAACATGGCCACAGTGATCGGCGACATGCTCGTTTAAACACAACCGGTACTGTCTCTCTCTACTAAAAAAAAATTAAAATTAATTCAAAAATTTTAAAATCTTAATTTTCAAAATGTGTGTTTAGGCCCTTTGTCAAAATTTCAAAAAATAAATAATAAATTCAAGAAGAGATTGTCACCCTGAGTCTTATAACACCTCATGTGTCCAAATCTGATTATTGGTTCCCCTTTTTTCCTGTAAAATCTACATGCATTGTTTTAGGGGTAAAATGACCAATCGTGGTAAAAGAGTATTAAATGTCTAATTTTTAGAGCTATCACACCTAATTTTAGGTTTCTTAGTTTCCAAGATATCGATTTTTCAATTTTGGGGTAGTTTTCACCACCTTACTATTTTTCATCAAAAACAAAAGATCTTAGGTTCATTTATCATTTTTAGGCGTTTAACACCTTTTTCCCTGAAAAATCGCTATTCACTGTTTTAGGGGTGAAATGACCTATCGTGGTATAAGCGTATGTCATGACCTATTTTTAAAGCTATCACACTTAATTTTAAGGCTCTTAATTTCCAAGATAACGATTTTTAAATTTTGGGGGTACTTTTAACCCTCTTACTATTTTTTCATCAAAAACAAATGATCTTAGGTTCATTTATCATTTTTAAGTGTTTAACCGCTTTTTCCCTGTAACATTATTATTTACTATTTTAGGGGTGAAATGACCTATCGTGGTAAAATCGTATCTTATGACCTATTTTTAAAGCTATTACACATAATTTTAGGGTTCTTAGTTTCCAAAATATCGATTTTTCAATTTGGGAGTGGGGGGGATAGTTTCACCCCTAAAGGGGAACATCGCCCCAATTGCTAGGACCCCTCATACAAGTCACTAGCATGATAGGTTCGCGAGATATTAACAAAAGTGTGGTTAGGCCCTTTGTCAAATTTTCAAAAATACATTCTAAAAGGGGGCTCATCCCAAGTCCTACAATACCTCATACAAGTTCCTAGCCTTATTAGTCCGTTAGTTACGCCCTTGGACATAATTTGGATAAATTCATGGGCCAGTCCAAAGGGGCTCATCCACAAGGACTCATCCACAGGGACCCGTCCACAAGGACCTGTAATCATTGACCTGTCAACAATGACCCGCCAACAATGACCGTCAACAATAACCCGTCCACAGGGATCCGCTCCCCCACCCTCTTACAAAAGCCATGAGTGGGCATGCATAAAAAAACAAAAACAAGCATGTTAATTCATAGTGGCTATCCACCGTATACATGTCTCTTGTGTAGAACAACGTTTCATTCCATATAAGCATTCAAACTCTCACATGTTGCAATTGGAAAGAGAGATTCTCTAAAAAATTACAATTTCAGCCCCTAGTAGGGGTAGGTTTTATTTTGGGGTGGAAATATGTTGTCCATTGGAAAGGAGGTGTCAGCCCGAGTTCAATGACACCTCATTTGTCAAAATCTGACCATGCGTTCGAGAGATATCGCGTCGCCGCCATCTTGTGAGGTGGAGGTGGGTGTAGAACCGCTACAAAACCACTACTGTCGCACTCTATGGAAGTGAAACTTGGACTATTGGTGCAGCAGAAAAGAGGAGATTTGAAGCGTTTGAAATGTGGTGTTACAGGAGAATGATGATCAGATGGGTAGATAAGGTTACAAACGAAGAGGTATTAAGACGAGTGGGAGAGGAGAGATGTTTCTGGCGACTGCTAATGAAGAGAAGAGATAGGTTAGTAGGACACATATTAATAAGACACCCAGGAATAGCAAGCTTAGTTATGGAAGGAAGGGTCGAGGACAAGAACTGTAGGGGTAGACCAAGGTTAGAATATGTTAAACAGATTGCCTCGGATGTAGGGTGTGGTAGCTTTGTAGAGATGAAACGATTAGCTCAAGACAGGGAGGCGTGGAGATCTGCATCAAACCAGTCAAAAGGCTGAAGACTCAAACAACTTGCCTGATCTACCTTATGTTGGCAACATACAGGGTAGTGCTAAAAGTGTCCCGGGGAACAGAGTTCCAGGTTACAAAGGAATGGAGATAGTTCACTAACCTGCTTATAGGACATGTTGAAAATGACCACCATTAATCTTTTGATACCTTTCAGCCATGGTCAGCAAGTTGCGGAAGGCAGATCGCAGCTAAACCGTTGGAATTGCTCCAATCTCATCAGAAATTTTTCCTGCATTTCATGAAGACTATGAGGGTTGTTGCGATACACCTTAGCTGTCAAACAGTATTATGTGTACATGTACTGCCAGACAATTCAACCACCTGCCGTCATTATCATGCAATCGCTACAAACAGCCCTTTTGAGATCTGACACAGTAGAGACCACCCACCATACGGTAGTGCAGTAGGGTTGCCTATGTGCAGGGACGCTGTTTTGCCTGTAACCTGAAACTCGGTTCTCCAGACCACTTTTATTTGCCCCGCCCTGTATATCAAACCTAAGAGAGCGAGTACCAGAACCAGAGTATGCTTACTTCTGAAACAGAGATCCTCAACTGAACATAGATGCTTCCTCACTTGTGTCCTGAATCAAAGTATGAAACAGGTCATCTGTCCCTCCCATGATCATTTTACCATACAGTAAATATCATAAGTTAGTAAAATGTTAACAAATTCTGAACTGCAGATGGCAGTATTGTCCTCTTATCGCATGTTATGTTATATGAACATGGGTCCAGAAATGCTTCGTTTCCATTTAACACCTCATTGTCTCCAACTCAATCATGGGAACATACAAGAATGGAACATACCAGCATACCACTTGCAGCCATTTCTCACAGGAGATGTTCAATATGCCCTCCGTGCGCATTGACTCGTGCATCAACCCGCCGTCATAGTGAATCACGTAAGCGCTGATGTATCCCTGGAGTATTGCGTATGGTTCCACAGCCTTCCATAATACGGGCACGCAGACAATGAGCATCTTGTACAGGGGTTCAATACGCATGAGCTTTCAAATGTCCCCACAAATAAAAGTCCAGTGGGTTTAGGTTCGGAGAGTGTGGAGACCAGGCAATTGGTCCACCTCTACCTGTCCATTGTCACCGAATCTGTTATTTAGAAGCCAACGGACATTAACACTAAGATGAGGTCGTACTGATCACTGGAACAGTTGATGTTACCATAAGTCGCATGGCAACAGGGCCATGTAAAACAAGACACTGACAGTGCACCTACGATAATGACTACTTTACCAACAATGCATGTTCCACACGATTCAAACTTTCCGTTCTTGTTTCCCATGATTAACGATTTGGAGACAATGAGGTACAACATAAAACAAAGCGTTTCCGGACCCATGTTCATATAACATAATTTCTTCGTCTATGTGTAAGGAATGTATCCTGCAATTTGTTGCATACATTTTTGCGACACCCTGTAGAAAGCAATAATCAGTGTCCCTACTGAATGGTGAGCTTAATGTTTACTATGCTATTATTCCAACAGCAACACTCGCTGTACACAAGCCTGCAGCGTAGCAGTGCTCGTTAAGTTGTGCACCACGACCGCGGGACCAGTTGCAGTCTGGAGATAGCTGGTTTGAATCCCGGCGCTGACCGACTATCCCGAGTATGTGTTTTCCATACTATCCCAGCATTTGCCTGGAGGGAGTATCTTATTTCAAGTCCTCATCCCTGTCTCTAATACAATAACACACATTACAGTACTAGAGGCATCACATAAATGCATGTTGTCAGACACGTCCAACACCTACCCTACTACAACGAGCCAGCTTGGTGTTCCTAGGCGAAACCCCGCACAAGATACGGCATTAACCTAGAAAAATTGCCGAGTTTTAATTCACTGGTTATGGAAGCCAATATACCATCTTCTTGGAAGCCTTCATAGTGAGCTTAAGGCTGCTTGAGCTTTTGGCTCTCGCAGTAAAGAGGCGCTGGTGCAGGGAGGTAGCGCACAGTTTGCTACTCCTGTAGGGGTTTGGGCACGGACACAAAGAGCTAGCTTGGTGTTCGTAGGCGAAACCCCTCACAAAGTGCTGAGTTTTAATTCACTGGCCGTGAAAGCCAATATACTATGCATTGTTCTGTTTCTCAGATGTGAGAGCAGTTTTTTAGCCCCAAAATGTATACCAAAGACCAGAGTAAGGACGACCAAGAGGGACATCAGATAGAGAGAACAGTTTTTGGCTACAAGGACAAGATGCTATCAGTGTGGTTCTGCACACCTGCTGGCATCTTACTTCACAGCATCAACTGGAACAGTATCAAGAAACGGTGTAAAGTCCGTTTAGGCAGAGACCTGCTGTATGTGTACTCATATCCAGCATGATATCTTTAATAATGCTGGATTTTGCAACTTAATTTATGGCTGAAGAAGGGACCAGTACTAGAGGCCCCGAAACATGTACCATATAATAGCAAGTTTATAACTTGTTGTAAATAAATGTATTGACTAGGCGGAACAGTTTCTCCTTTGTTATATACATGCCATATTACAGAGTAAACCAATTTTCTGGATGTGGATGACAGTGACTTACTTTTGAAAAGCAGAACATGTGTTTTTTTCTTTTTCCTTGTTTGTTCATTAATGAATGATGATCTAGTGTTTGCTTTGTTTATGAAAACAGGAGGGGCAGATTCCTGTTCGCTGCTTTCAATTTGGATGCCAGTATTTATGTATACATGTATATATGTTGGGTACAGAGTTAGTTAGTTATTGTTGTTTTAAGGGGCAGAACTACGAGGTCATCTGCCCCTAGGGTACAGAGTTAACAGAATTTCTGAGTTGTCCACTCTTCTAAAAGCAGGGGTGTGGAGGCACAGCAGTGGACCAGGTCTGTGGTGTATGATCACGAGGTTATGAGCCAAATAAAACTTATAAGTTTGTTTTTGTATCGAAATACGGTAGCTAGAGAGCGATTATTACCTGCTGGCATATGTGCACTCAATGAGTTTCGTACATGGGCAAGTCCATATGCTGCAGCAAGATTAAGAGGAGAAGAACATTCACTTCGCTAGTTGCTATTGGAAATGCTCACATCGGCTCCTAGTAACTGTAACTGTATTGCACGTTAGTGTCGGTCACAGCAGCAGTGACTACCTTCCTTCTCCTCCTTTCCCCTCAAGGCTCATAGCCTCATACAGATTTGTGCCATTACGTAGTAATCGGTCTCTAGTACATTTTTGGTATTTTACCCTATATTAGTCACACTTTCATTGATATACCGATGGTTGTGTGGAGTAGAGAACTATTCCAAAATCTTTATTAAAATATTACAAAATACCGTACTGTACTACTAAAATATTTCTTGAATACAATTTATTTCAGATATGAAAATATTGACGTGCATGTGTACGCGAACAGTAGAACCTCTCTCATCTGCCCTCTCACTACCCATCGCGCCATTGTGTTTACAGGTACTTGCTATCACTTGTCCGTTTAGTGCTCAGTCATTTCTCGTATCATTTCTGTCGTCCGTATTTTGTACAGTACGTACTGCACTGTGAAGTTTTTAGTGCTTACCGTTCATTGGTTTATGACATTGTTCTTCTGTGTTCATTACAGTACTGTACAGTAATTTGTTTACTGTACATTTTGTGCACTGTACAGTTGTTGTTTTTTTTTTCAACATGGAAGGAGGGAAACGTAACCACGTTACTCTTTCATTAAATGAAAAATTAGCAGTGCTACGAAGACTAGACAAAAGGGAATCACTCCAAAAAATTGTCAAGGAACTCAATGTAGGCGTTACGACAATAAAATATTGGAAAAGAAATTGGAAAGACATTGAATCGTGTACAGTGACGATAGATGGTGAAAACTCTCTTAAGAATCGCAAAACATTGAAAAAGCCTAAACTTGAACTGCTTGATAATGCATTGTGGATGTGGTTCTACTAAATAAGGAAAGGAACCCAGATTTCTTGAGTTCAGAGATTGTTTATTTTAAGGTAAATCCGTATTTTTCTGTACTTTCTGATAATCCGAGCTTTTTTTGCGTTCCGACCATACCCTCAGTTCCAAAGGTGACGGATCACAGGGGTAGTACTGTATATGAAAAGCTACCTGTCCCAGACATCTACTCAAGGAGATATTGCAGTACTGGTCAATCGTAAATAAACATATCATGGACACTGTTGATAAAATGTAAATTTTAACCAAATTAATATTTATTATTAATATAATTATAATAAATATATATATATGGCTATTTTTCTTAACTTCATTATCAAAAATTATAAGTGATCATTGAAGAAAATCATAAAAATTTTAAATATATATCTGTTTTTAAGAAATTGTCAGTAAAATATTTTCAAACAATAAACCAATGTACTAACACCATTGTTTATTATAATAATATACAACCAACATGTGCTTTTGTAAGTACAAACAACAGAATTATATAGATATGGCATCACAACCTTGCCATACTTTGTACAATCACCAGCAGCAGCTGATTCAACATTTCCATTCATTTCCAATCCATTGCAAGTGTGGCTTATTTAACGTTATAAGAGCATAGCACTGGTTTTTAATTACAGCTTATAATATAAGGGATTCATTAACGCAACAGCACGGAGTGATTGGAACTGTGCAATTTATGAACGACTACAGCGAGAATAGACAGACATTACAGTAGTGACTTTTTAAATTTGGTAGATGTGGAGATTGGAAGTCTCAATTCCATCTGTCTGTTTCAACGTCACGGCTATCCATCTCGGCTCTGACCAGTTTGCAAAGGCATCTCCCGAGTGTTTTGAAAATTATATTAGATTATTTAGAACCTTTTGCCGGCCCCGTGGTGTTGGGGTAGCGCGCCTGCCTCTCACCCGGAGGCCCCGGGTTCGATCCTCAGCTCCATCAGGGATTTTAAAACTGACGTGAGGGTTGGAACGGGGTGCACTCAGCCTTGTGAGGACAATTGAGTAGCTGTCTGGCAGTGAGACAGCGCCCCGATCACGAAAACCAAGATTAACGGCCGAGGGGACCAGACGCGCTGATCACGCGCCACCCCAATATCTGCAGGCCGAATGGCCGGGCAGCGGTCGCATGGTCGGCCTTAGCCCGTCATGGGCTGTATAGTGCCAGGGGTTGACTTTTTTATTTTATTTAGAACCGTTATTTAACCAAATTATAAGGAAGGATATCTTCTTCTTCTTCTTCGTATCCCTTGTGCCTTTAAGCGTCGGGGTAGCCTCGTTCTGTCCATCTCTGCCACTTCAATCTATTTTCACACAATCTCTTCATTTCCAGCATTGTTTTCCCTCGCTTCTGTCCGATTTTCCCAATTCTGTCATCCCAAGTGGTACGGGGTCTTCCTCTTCCTACTCTCCCTTCCACTCGCATTTCAAAAACCTGCTTCGCTTTTCTCTCTTGTTCCATCCTCCTGACATGTCCATACCACTTCAACTGACGTTCCTCAATCACCATACTTATCACCTTCTTTTGTCCTGCTTCTTCTCTGATTCTCTCATTCCGGATCCTATCCCTTCTAGTCCTCCCCACTGCTCGCCTTGTATACTTCATTTCAGTGGCAGTGATCTTACTGAGATGCTTGTCTTGCAGTGCTAAACTCTCTGTGCCATATAGGGTGATCGGGGCCATAACCGTGTTGTAAGTCTGCATTTTGGTCTTGATGCTTATCTCATTCTTCCCTACTATTGTATTATTCATTTGATAGTAGGCTGAGATGGCTTTTTTAGTTCTATTGAGTACCTCTTGCTCTATTTTCCCATCACTACTAAATATGGTGCCAAGATATTCAAAAGTTTCTACTTTTTCGAGAGGTCTTCCTCCACAAATTATGTCAAGTTGTTGTTCCTGTCGGTCCAGTTTTGAGACCCACATTACTTTGCTTTTATCTGTATTCACTACCATTCCTTTCCAATTCTTCATACCATTCCACCACGGCCTGCTTAAGTCTTTCTGGTGTATCAGCAATCACTATTATATCATCTGCGTAGAGGAGTGCTTGCAAGTATACAGGTCTTAGTCTCCACATACCAAGCTTGGTCCTATGGGTTCGCCGCTTACATATTTTTGTTATTTCATCCAGGACGATATTAAACAGTAGAGGGCTGAGGCTATCACCTTGTTTTACTCCTCTCTCCATTTGGAATTCTCCAGACATTTCACCATCTATACGAACTATTCCCACAGGTTGCTGGTATACACTCTTCACAGCATTTAACAGTCTCATTGGTACCTTCTTCGCTGCCAGTGCCTCCCATATGCTCTGCCTCGGTACAGAGTCAAAAGCTGCCTTCAGGTCTAGAAACGCAAGGTAGAGGTCACGGTTTTTGGCAATGTTCTTCTCTATTGCTGTTCTAATTATGTAGATGTGATCTTGTGTCTGACGTCCTGGCCTAAAAGCTGCCTGCTCCTCTTCAATGTCATTTTCCACCACCTTCCTAAGTCTCCTTTCCAGCACCCGAGTGTAGATCTTGTACGCTACAGATGATAGACAGATAGCCCTGTAATTATTACAGTCGTAGCTGTTCCCTTTCTTGTGCAACGGGATAATTAGATTTTTCTTCCATTCCTCTGGTATTCTGTTCTCTTCCCACATTCTCCTAAACAGCTTAGTAAGTTGCTTCACTATCTCAACACCTCCATATTTGATTAACTCTGGAGAAATTCCATCAGGACCTGCTGCTTTCCCAGTCTTAATTTGTTTAATTGCCATTATGACCTCCATTTCTTCTATTTTCCCTTCTATTTCTGGATTTTGCACATCTTCATGTGGTCCATAAACAATCCCATCCTCTTGCTCTGCCGCATTTCTCTGGAACTTCTCCTCATAGTGTCTTCTCCACACTTCCATTCCTGATACTAGGTTATTCCCATTCTTGATTGTCCTAGTCTGCTTTATATACTTCCCTCTTATAGACTTTATGGTTTTCCAAAAACTTCTTGTATTCTTCTCTCTAGCTTTGCTTTCAACCATATTCCCAAACTCTTCCCAAGATTTTCTCTTAGCTTCCTTCACTACTCTTTTCGTTTCATCCCTTCTTTTGATGTATTCTTGCCTGTTTTCTTCCGTAGGACATCCTATGTACCTTTTCCATGCTTCTTTCTTGCTCTTTACCTTCTCCTTCACTTCTTCATTCCACCAACTTGTTCTTTTCTTTCTGGTATCTACCACTGCCTGTCCACACACTTCTTCTGCTGACTTTAGCAACAATGATTTTATGTCATTCCACATGTCATTGATTTCTTCACTTCCATTAGTTCTTATTTGCATCTCCTCCTTCACTAATTCTGCATACTGGGACCTTTTCTCTTCTTTTTGAAGTTTCTTCAATCGGATCACCTCAAACCTTTTGGTTCTTGGTTGGATTGGCCTCTTGAATCTGGTGTCCATTACCAGCAATCTATGATCTGTAGCTAGTTCTGCTCCTCGTATGACCTTCACATCCATGATGTTATTCCGTATGTCATGAGGGTACATAAAGTAGTCTATAACACTCCTAGCATTTCTACCTTCAGCCTCAAAAGTTATCTTATGTACTTCTTTATGGGGGAAAAATGAGTTTCCCAATAACAATTGATTTTCAATGCAGAATTCTATAAGTCGCCTGCCATTTTCATTCAGCGTCCTCTCTCCACCATGATTGCCCATGCTTCCATGTGCTATTCTTTTGTCCTGGCCTGTTCTTGCATTTAGGTCCCCTCCTATCAATACATGGTGTCCATTCGCAACCTCTTTGTCCACGGTCTTTTGGAGTTGAACATAAAACTCCTCTTTATTGAGTAAGTTGGTGTCTTCTGTTGGGGCGTATACTTGTATGACGGACACTTTCATCTCTATGTCAAGGTTAATAACCATTATTCTCGAGTTTATTGGTTGTCATCCACTCACTTTGGTTTCACTCTGCTCGCTGGTGACTATGCCCACACCTTCCTTTGCCCTGTTGTCCATCCCAACCCCAGAATATCTCAAAACATACCCTTCTTGTAATCTCTTCATTTCACTTCCTTTCTTCTTCACCTCACTAAGTCCCAATACTTCCAGTTCATGACTTTTCATTTCCTGTATTAACTCTACATCTTTTTCCAGCGATTGTCTTGATATTCCATGTACCAAATCTCATATTCCGTTTCCATTGCGGTCGTTGTCGTCGTGTAGATCCGTCCAATCCGAGGCTACTGTTGTTGCTTTGAATCATTTCTACCCCCACATGGGTGATTAGCCCAATGTGAAGTGGTTTGTTGGGTTGCCTTCCCAGCCTCCTTATTTATGTCCCCAGGAGACAGGGTGGCCGAGTTATACCCCCAGGCACCGGGTACCCATTTTCGTCGCCTCTTACGACACGCATGGGCTACGGTGGGACAATTCTAAACCCCGGTCACCACGCGGGGGAGGAAGGATATCCATTTTATTTTGTTTGAAGTTGATTCTATTATTTTACACGAATACTTATCCATTAGAGCAGGGGTATCCAAACTACGGCTCACGGGCCTACACCGGCCCGCAAGCACCATCTATCCAGCCCGTGGTACCAGGCCGGACATGCCCGGTATTCGGCCTGCCACAGATTATTTTGTAACTAAATCATAAAAATCAGACGAGTCAGTGTGGCCCTTGGGCTAACAAGTTCGGAGATCCCTGCATTAGAGGATGGACAATCAGAAAACAGCCCTCAGGTGGTTGGATAAGGAGATCAAAGGCAAGAGACCAAGAGGTAGACCAAGGAAGAAGTGGATCACTAAAGTTCAACAAGATCTAGAAGGCCAAGGATTGGACTGGCAATGGGTTCTGGATGAAGATATCTACCTGGATCGACAGGGATGGCGGGCGCTCATATACCACACCTGGCTAGCTGGAGACGGTTATGGAGATGATGAGTGATGACTTATCTATTAGATTTTGTATTTTCATCGTTCTTATTCATTGTTTTCCCAGTTTCTTCATTTCATCTTGTATATATTTTACTTAATTTCATTTCGCAACAGTTTTATTAAATTAGTTTCTGAAGGTTGAATTCTAATTTGCTGAAGAAGGTACCATTGTTGGACTGAAACATGTACTAATTTGAATATAATTTGTATCGATTGGCGGAGCATTTTAATTATATCTATTAATCAATACGGCAATTTTCTCATATTTTCCTACAATGGTAAATATTTTTGCTTTCCATTTTCAAAAACATCCACCCGTAGTCTTGCATAATACATAATGTATCACATGTATGTTAGACTTAAGCAAGCGGACTGATATAAATCTGAACTTTGGTGACTGATGACTCTTCTACTAAGGAGGAATGCAGGGAAAAATTTCAATATTCAATATTATTAACTGCATTTATATCCTTGGATAGCATTCAGAATTGATAAAACACATCAAAATTCAAGCTTCAGAGTAATTCTCTTATCTAGGAGGCCCCAGGTTTGATTACAACTGTGCCAAAGCTTCTGACTTGAGGGTTGGAATGTAGAAGGGGGACACATAGGGTCATGACAATTAAGTAGCTGCTTGATATGAGAAGGATGTTCCATGGCTAAAAACCAAGGTAATGTGACTTATAGGAAGTCGTCTCTCTGATCATGCATCCTCCATAATTCATAATGTGACAGGATGGCAGTCGTTCTTGATCCTCCAAGGCCCAATTATGGGGTTCGTTCTGTGAACTGCATTCAGTCGCTTCAACGAACCGACCACCACCGCAACGAAACCTACATTTAGTTTCATCTGATGGATCTCATCTGAACTGCGAGGAAATATGTTTGGTTTCAAAAAATGAATTTGAAAAATTATATTTGAACTTAACGAATCTTCAACTGGTGAAACAGTATTGATGGTGGTAGATTTTTCATTTAGTGGTTTGGTACATCATGGTCATCAGTCCTGTCTGTATGTGCATATGTCATATGTCCTATAATCTGTGCTAAATGGTGTCTGTGACTGACTATACTAGTATGCAGAAAAGTATCACTTTTCAGTCAGACAACACATTAATGTGCCCAATTAAAAGAATCAATTGTCTATTGTTGTATATATGTTTTGAACACACACCTAAAATTAAGAAGAAACAAAAAGCCTTAAGTGAAGGATCTGATGATGTCCACCTGTCAAATGAAACATGTCGTCCAAATAAACCCATATTTAGTAAAGTACCGGTATGTTAAAGTGTATAATTAATCCACCATATTGTATCCAGGTTAGTAAGTGTGATAAAGATTTGTCATTCCCCACCCAATTCAATTGGGCACAATGTGTTGACTGACTGAAAAGGGATTCTATTATAGCTTACACTAAAGAAATAGCTTCTAAAACATATATACTCTTGGCTCCAAGAGTAGAGAACCTTCTTCCTGTTACTAGCCACCCATAGTGACAGGCTTGTGAGGGATTACTACTGGTGATAACTAACAATAAGTTATCTTTATAAACCTTTGTTCTATCGGGGCACATGCCAGCTAGGCTTGGTTAGATTTGTGGTTTTGCTTTTTGTACTCATCAGCAAAATAACTTGACTACCGGTACCAAAATAAATATTAAGATAGCTCAATGGAAGTGATTTGATAGAATTTTGTGACATCTAAGCACAAAGAGAATTGAGTAAATCATGGCTGGAATTAACATGAAATTTTGTCATTCAACATTATTGTTGTGAAGAATATGTTCACTCTTGCTCAGCAAAAAAAAGACTCAACTACAGAAGACGGACCTGCTTATAAAGGAACTTCTGACTTGAAAAGTAGTTAAATATACTCTTGTTTATGAAATTAATTCACCAATTTAGGGCATATGATCTCAAATCCCATCAAACAATCAACACCACAACAATAACCTAATTTCAATTCATCACTCTATAGTGAATATTTTCTCAATATAAGAATTCCAGTGAATATTTTATCAATATAAGAATTCCAATCAAAACTGAAAAGAAAGAAAAAAAGTATATTTTTACTGTTATCAAAAATAAAGCAATCCATTTACTCTAATCTTTTTTCCATTACAATAGTGATTTTTGAACTTTAACATTAACTGTCAAAATATCTCGTCTTCTATTACGTAGATTTATTGTTTTTAAAAATTGTATTTATAAACATCGAATTATTACAGTTACCGGTAGATCTTAAATACTCATTGGAATGCATTCATTCAGTACCTGGCATGTTTTAAAATTCACGTAAAGGAAGTTTCATGACCACTTTGCGTTAATAATGCGAATCAACTGTAAATTTTACCCCCAAACGACAACCGTCCTCCATGTTTTATTTCTTAAAACTTTGCACACAATATGCTAGCGTGTGATATCTGCGGTCATAATAGCAGGTGTACTGACGAGGACGAACAGAATTATAAAGGATTTTGTACCAGCTATCACAACAGCTTCCTTGCCAGCGAGTGTCGTGTGATACGGGCCTAACACACGATAGGCATAGATTGTTAACAGCTTTTTTATGGTGTGCCTGTATAATATGCACACCTCAGAGCAACATTCTTTTCAACAACACTCCATTCTTGATGGCTCCTATGGTAGACTATATAAATCAATGCAGTATTTTAGGTTGGAAGTTTGACAGTCAAATAGACATAGCAAAACACAGGTGTGACATTAAAAGAGTCCTCAAGAGACCATGGACCCTAGAGAGTGCTGCTAGAGGCCGGAAAGTACTCTGCACCCTTAAATTGCCAAATTTCTATTGCACGGCTTAGCTCCTAAAATAAAGAAGGAATGGGCATGAGTACTCTGAGCATCCCTTTCATAAATATTACATGCATACCTGCCAACTTTCAAAAATAGAAATCCATAAGATCCCAAAGGGCAAAAATTAAACGTGTACATGCGTCGCAAGGTCTTAAAAATAGCGAGAAAGGACTACAGGGAAAGAGATTACAAACTCCTGGTGATGTGAGACTATCTAATTCATTGTGCCAGTTTCCAAAAATTCTGAAGAATATGTCTCCCTGAAAGACTGATGATATCGTTTCTTACTTGAATTAATCACGAAAACACTAAATCGCACAAAAATTTGTCACACAATTGCATGAATACCTGCAAGCACCGCTTAAAACCAAGCTTTCCCGCTTACAAACAGTCTAAGCACAAAGTGTAATATAAATGCAGCGATAATCTGCGAGATGTGATTATAGATAGACAGTTCTATCGACTTTCAGCGTAATGTCAAACGCAAGGAATTAATTATAAAAGCGCAGCGATAATCTGCGAGACGGGATTATCGATAAACTTTATAGGGTGTCTACTGTAAAGATGAAGTAAAACTTAGTTAATTTTTAGCTACCTTTAAGTTAATGTTAGTTACCTTTTAATTCAAGATACGTCTGCGGTCGGCAACCATAGAAGCTCATCGCGCGGTGTAGGAAAACAACAATGAACTGTGTTTAAAGCAGTGAATAAGATTCACTTATGGTGTCATAAAAATTTAGATAAAAATAAATTATGGATATTTAATATCAAATGAGTTGATTCAGCAAATATGCCGTCTTGTGTACAAGAAGTTATAATTACCAATAAGTTGCCCTGCTCTTGGCCGTTTGGGGAGATTTCCTTTGTCCCCGCGGTAGACCACGAAGAAATACATGCGACGTTACGTGATCGTCACCGAATTATGTCTTCGCAGTCAGGTACGGAGAAATATCGAGACGGTTTTTTAGTAGAAAACGGAGAAAAATCGCGATTACATCATCGGTGTCACTTTAAGTCGTTCGACGAGATTTCTATTGTTCTTGAGGACGGGCACGGAGAAATATTTTAAGTTATTATTACGCAATCGGCACCGCTTGCTGTCCATTTGACAAGAATCCAGTTGCACTCGTCATCGAATGCGGAGAAATATCGCGATGTATCGCAATCGCTGCCGCACTCGGTCGTTTTAAGAGATTCACGTTGTCCTCGCGGTTGCACAATGAGAACGCGATATTATGCAATCGGCACCGTATCCGGCCGTTCAACGATTGTCTATCTGTCTTGGCAGAATGGCGGAGTCGAGCTCGAGGTTGGGCATGGTTAAAATTCACGAGCAGTTATGGACATGTTGTATGATCGGCGCCGTGATTCCCGCAGTCCTCGAGGACACTCGTTTGCGGCCGGGCACGGGTTCTATAATTTTACGCAACTGGCGTCGATCGTGGTCCGTTTGACGAGATTCCCGCAGGCAAGTCGTGCTGTCAGCCGGCCGTCTTGAGGTTGTGACTTTGGAGGATGAACGTTCGAAGTAGGTATCGGTTATTATGAATTAATCAAAGAGGATTGCACGAATAATCCGACAAGAGGGCACATTTCCTTTCGAATTCAAATTATACAAGTTTTCGAGATAATCGGTTAGATTATATATCCAATGGAACCATAGTTCGAATGAAAAGTAGACATAGGCCTATAACGGAGTTTCGAATTAACCACACTTGATGTCACCTGTGGAGGGATAGAGGGGTGTAAACAGACAACACACACTGGTCACTATTCTAAACTCGCCATCTTGTATTGCACACCACAGAATACAGAGCAACAAAATACAAAGAACAGAGAGGGACAGATATAACACACACACACACACACACACACACTGCAGTCCAACATAATGTCAATGGCTATGGAGCTTGGGAGGTGGCACCATCTGTGGCCAGGTTGGAAGTCAATTCCCAACATCCTCCCCACCCTGGTCTACCTCTAGAGGTACGACCAGCTGAACGGGTCGGGCCAGCTGTTTTCCATCTGCTGTGGAAAGGAATTCAGTCCTTACAATCCCGTCCCTTCCAGTACGCAGCTCGTGGATCCGGACCTTTCTCCAGAGATGTCTCGGCTGAAGGTCACTTTGAAGGAGCGCGACGTCGCCTACCCTCAGCGTGGAGTTCTTCTTGGGCTGCTGGACTTGATGGAAGCTCTGCAGCAACAGTAGGTACTCCTTACTCCAGCGCTTCCAGAAGTCGTCTGCCAGTTGTTGACGCAGTCGGAATTCTCGAACAGGAACTCCCGTTTGTGGTTCAGGCCCAGATGGAACTGTAGTGAGTTTCTCTCCCACAAGGAAGTGTGCGGGAGTCAACACATCGCCGGTGTCTCCATTGCGAGTCAAGGGTCTAGAATTCAGTGCGGCTTCGATGCTGACCAGTACTGTTTGAAGTCCTTCTTCGTCGATGCTGGAGCGTCCAAGTACCTTCCGTAGGCACCGCTTCGTCGATCCAACCATCCTCTCCCACCATCCTCCCCACCAAGCCGCGCGTGGGGCGATGAATTTCCAAGTTACACCGTGCTCGGAGAGGTAGCGGTGAGTCTTTGCCGCAGACAGTGAAGCCCAAATGCCACTCAGTTCCTTGTTAGCCGCGTGAAAGGTCTGGGCGTTGTCCGAATAAATAGTGTGTGGCAGACCGCGCCTACCGACGAATCTCTGTAGTGCTTGCATGAATCTGTCGGCGCTCATATCACCACTCAATTCCAAATGTAGGGCCCGTGTAGTTGCACACGTAAAGAGGGTGATATAACACTTTTTGGCTGATGTTCCTGCCCTGACGTACAGCGGGCCCGCGAAGTCGATACCTGTGACAGCGAATGGCTTGCTCGGGGTCACTCGTTCGGAGGGCAGTGGAGCTTCTATTGCCTGGCCGCCAACATTGTTTACCATATTTCAGGGTAAACATTGGTGAAGGACGTGTTTGATGGCACGGCGAGCACCAAGGATCCAGTAGGTGCTTCGGAGGTCAGAGAGAACAATCTGTACTCCGAGATGATGGAGCCGTATGTGTTTGTCTCTTATCAGCAGTTGTGTGAAGTGATGTCGTCCTTCCATGATGATTGGATGCCGTTCACTCTCTGAAACCGCAGCATATTGTAGGCGTCCACCGAGGCGAAGTATGCCATTGTCGAGAAATGGATTGAAAGGTTTGATCTTCGATTTCTCAGGCAGGGGGGTCTTCCGTTCGAGAGCTGCAATTTCGGTAGGGAAACATTCCATTTGCATTGCCTTTATCCAATAGCGGAGGGCTCCATTTATGTCTTCTGCTGTCAGTTCCCCCGTTGGTTGGTCCTCATGTCTAAGTAGGCGTACGAAGCGAAGAACCCATGCGGTTACACGAAGAAGTTTGATATAGGAGCTGTATCTGGTAGCTTCAATTACTGGGTCTGGTGATTCAATTTGGAGCACATCCTGAGCGCGAGTTCTTGCTTCAGGGAGGGGCGTAGAGACGGTTGAGCTGTGTGGCCAATGACATTGGTCGAGAGATAGCCATGATGGTCCTTTCCACCAGGCCTGAAGAGTTTTGATCTTCTCTGCCGTCAATCCTCGTGACAAGTGATCTGCTGGATTGTCCTTGCCTGGACAATGTCTCCATTGTGACGGAGTGGCAGAGGATTGAATCTCGGTCACGCGGTTGCAGACGAACGTCTTCCAACGACTCGGATCATTCTGAATCCATCCTAGGGTTACTCTTGAGTCCGTCCACAGGGTCCCTCTGCTTGTGTCGAAGGTCAGCGCTTTAGCGCAGTAATTCAAGAGTCGAACGCCGATCACCGCTGCTAGCAACTCTAAACGTGGTAGTGTCACCTTCTTGACTGGCGCAAGTCTACTTTTACTGCACAACATGTGGGCAGATGTGGTGCCATTGCAGAGAGATCGTATATACAAAACAGCTCCATATGCTCGCTCTGAAGCGTCGCAGAACACATGGACATCTGGGATGTCGCGTTCGGGCATTCCTGCCCATCTTGGGACGGTGATCTGCGAGAGTTGGGGTAGACTTGAGGTCCAGCTGTGCCAGCGACTGGCAAGGTCCTGTGGTAGGAGTTCATCCCATGTTAGTCCTCTATGCCATGTGTCCTGAAATAGGATTTTCCCCAGTATTGATACCGGCGTCATTAAGCCCAATGGGTCGTAGAAACTAGCAGTCGCTTGGAGCAGGTGTCGTTTCGTAGCGGGGCGGTCCTTCAGTCTCGTTGTGATGTCTGTAACATCTATAGTGAGCGAGTCTGTTACTGTGTTCCATGGAACGCCAAGAACGTGTGTTTCCGTGCTGATCTCTCTTCCTTCGGCCTTCCATATCTGAATCAGCTGTTGGGAACTCGTGGCCCATTTCGACATGGGTAGACTTATCTTCTTCATGAGAGAGGTGAGTACTTAGTAGAGTGCGATCGCTTCATTTTCTCCTCGGGCACCTGCGATAATGTCGTCCATGAATGTATTTTCATCTATGAATGAAGCCGCGGAAGGAAACTGAGATCTGTTTCTAGTGGCTAGTTCTCTCAGTGTAGCTGAAAGGAGAAATGGGCTGCAAGTCAGTCCGAATGGGAGTCTTGTGAAGCGAAAAATCGCTCTCTCATTGGAAGCCACTTGAGCTCCACTCTCATCTTCGACAACACGGTACCACAGGAATCTGGTCAAGTCTCTATCCTCTTCGTGAAGGGACAACTGAAGAAACGCTTGGCTGATGTCTCCTATCACACCGTACGGGAATTAACGGAACCGCAACAATATTGCAAACAGTTCGGGGAGTAGGTTGGGTCCCATTTCCAGGGTCTCGTTGAGTGGGCGCGCGTTTTCTTCGTGTGACGATGCGTCGAAGACTATACGCCATTTAATGGTTCCATGTTTCTCTTTCTTTACCAAGTGATGAGGAAGATAAAACTCATCCGTACGGGTTTCCTCTGGAGCTAGTTCCACGTGACATTTCCTTATGTAGTCCATCATGTGGTTCGTATATGTTTGTTTCAGGGCTTCGTTCTTCCGGAATCGGGTTTCCAGTGATTGGAATCGTTTTTCTGCAACGTGATAGTTGTTGGTAAGTTCCATAGTTTCCTTGCGTGGCAATCGTACGACTCTTCTTTGGTCCTCAATACTGTAAGACGCGTGAAATTGTGTTATAAGTGAGGTGTCTTTAGCGCTCATTGCTCGGTCTTGCTCAGCTGCGATCCCAACGGACTCCAGATCCCAAAAACGTCGAAGAGAATCGTCACAGGGCATGGAGTGACATGCATCGATGAAGTTTACAACCGTGTTAGTAGCTGATACACCTGAGCGGATTCCGGTGAATATCCATCCAAATTTCGATGGAATTAACACAACTGACGAGGAGAGTCGTATCGGGGCAGAGTCACTGACGATTGTCCAATACTGATCTCCTCCGATTAACAGCTCGATTGGAAGGTCAGCTGAATCATCTGTAGGGTCAGCCAATTGCAGTTTCCGCGTTTGTCCGGTCATCGTGATATCTCGTGGTACTGCTGGGTGGTGAGAAAAGGAGTGGGTGGTTTCAAATGCCGTCAATGTTACTTGGGTATTGTCCCAAAATCCTCTCGTCTTCAGGCGAACGAACCTACGTGAATGTGATGTGTTGGATGGTGTTTCAAACGCGTGGACCTTTAATGATGCGTCTCCAATGACTTCCAGACCCAGCTCATCGACCAAAGAACTTTTGACGAAACTGGATTGACTACCTCCGTCGAGAACGCACCTCGTCAGCTTACTCGAACCCGTTGGTCCCGAGAGCCATATTCTAGCAGTCTGAAGATGGGTAAATCCCGGAGTAGTGACGTTTATTTTACCAACGGCGGTTGTTTCTGTGCAATTCGCGACAGGGGAATGATTTAAGTTGCAGCAAATCGCTCTATGGTGACCTTTTCCACACTGGGAACACGAAGCTCTTCCTTTCCTGCTACAGTCCTTTGTGTGATGGCCTCGTTTAAGACAGAGGAAACAACGCGATGACTGCTTCAATTTCTGAGTTCGAGCGTCAGTTCCGGTTACCGTAGTACAATCCTGAGCCCAGTGTCCTCTTCCCTCACAAAAGACGCAGAATGGCTGTAGTCTTTCCTTCTCTCTCTTCTTCCCTTTCTTCGCGTGAGTGTCAATCTGGAACGCCGCTGTTGCTGGGACAGAAGCCGGGTGCTGATAGATAGAAGCCGGTTGCTGATAAGATTCCCCCCGAATCTTTTGACTGATGAGGGCACCTTCAACCTCTTCGTTCAAAAAACACATGAGTTGGATGTCACCTTCACTAACGTTGTCTCTCTGCGTGTGGATGATCCAACGTCGGCAGATATCATCTGGGAACGCTCTGAGTATCTTAGGGGCTAGCACGCGACCGTAGTTGGCAATATTTTCTCCCAGAGCCTGCAGTGCTTGAATCCGTCGGTTGCACTCAACTTAAGTGTGATTTAGGGAGTCGGGGGGTGGCGGAGTGTATCGGCGGTATGTTTTCCAGATAGTCTAAGTGCGCCTGGATAATTCTATTTTCATCTCCGTACTTGGAAATGAGAATTTTCTTTGTGTTAATATAAGTGCCGGCTGTGATAGCGATACCGTCGACGAGATGCTTGGGTTCCCCTTCTAAGTAACCTCTCAGAAAGACGTGTTTGTCGACCTGCGATACTGTAGGATTCTGGTCTATGGAAGTAGTGAACTGCTCCCAAAAGCGAGACCATTCTTCTATATCTCCCGTGAAGGGGCTAAGTTTTATGGTGGGTAACTTAATTGGTTGTGACGTGGGCATGGTGGGAGTGGTGGGAGCTTCGTTTATGGACAAGGTAGAGGTGACAGAGTAAAGCTTCTTGTCCGCTCCAATAGTAGCTTTCTGTATGGCGCGCTTTGCATTGTCAATATATTCGTCACATACAGTAATGTCAGCATTGTATTCTGCGTCAGATAATAGATCATGAATACCATCGTCCAGTTGGGTTAAGCTGGTGAGTATTTCCTGCAGTCTATCGCGGTGGAATGTGAAGTCTTCTAACGCTGTGTCTTCTGTATGGCTATTAATAGCTGTAATGAAGCGTGTGGCATTTGCTCTCTCACGTGTTCTCTTCCTTTTCAGATTGCGCAGGCTTGCTGCAGTAGCGGTCTCTTGTTCCGTCGGCATAATGGGTGCAATAAATCTTAAGCTTGACTGACAGGCCTCCTTCCAGACGTGACGTAGTGAGCGGTGAGCTTACGGGCGGGTAGGGGTGACCCGTACCGCACCGGTACCTTCAAGGGCTGACAGAGGGCGTGCTAGGTCCGTGGAAGATCTTAAGACCTTGTTAACAGAGTGCGCTGGAGAATGACTGGTAGGGCGCGTGAGCTAATAGATGGCGCTGTTGAGTTGATGTAGGTGTTTGCGCTCAGATCGCACGGAACTGAACTGAACTACACATGCGTGACCCGTTGCAAAGTCCAGCGGCGGAAATATTTTCTACTACTTTGGAATACTGTAGATTAAAGGAACACTGGATTCCTTAATAAGTCATGCACAATTCATGCAGGCATTTCATAATATAATACAATATCCGTGCATATAGTTTCTGTTTAGCGAGGGCCAGTTATGTCTATCTCGCTAATAATAATAATAAACAAATACAGTAGACAGGATGCGTGCTTCTTGATTGACAATACGCAGTTCCTGTTCGTGTAATAGCAGTCTTATATTAGCTTCATCAATCCAAATGATAATAATGAAGAAATATCAGTTGTTTCAACATGCTATTTCCTTTCGTATTGAAGTTGACTTATCTGAGAGTGCAGTGTAGACTAATGGTGGCGTCTCAGCGTCTGGCGTGGGGTGGTGCAGTGGAGTATCCTCTTTCCCTCGTCGTGGAGCATCCTGTAGTATAGAAAGCTCGTCTGTAGATACAATTCCGTTGAAGAAGTTAATCCTTAGTTTTCCCGGGTTTCGGCACCAAATGTGGAGGGATAGAGGGGTGTAAACAGACAACACACACTGGTCACTATTCTAAACTTGCCATCTTGTATTGCACACCACAGAATACAGAGCAACAAAATACAAAGAACAGAGAGGGACAGATATAACACACACACACTGCAGTCCAACATAATGTCAATGGCTATGGAGCTTGGGAGGTGGCACCATCTGTGGCCAGGTTGGAAGTCAATTCCCAACATCACCAATTCACTAGACGGATAGATTTTTAAAATATAGGCTATGTATTTCGAAGCATTTTTGCGATTATTTTTTGAAACGGTATCACTTCGCAAGATTACGACAATAAATTATTTCGCGTTATTTCTGGACTTCAATTTGAGATACACAAATTTAGAGGCCAATATCAGAAATGAGAGGTTTCTGATGAGTTTCGGAAGTTATCGCAAATAAACGTCTCGCAAAAAGTCATGTTTCCGATTAATACAGAAAATTATTTCACACAAAACTAAAATCTTCTTGATGCCGAAAATAAACGTTGAACCGATGTATACAGTACCACTGAAGGTATCTTCAGTATGCATTTCCTTGAGGTCGTGCACGGGGAAATACAGTATAACTTAAGCAATCGGCGCCGCATGCGTGAAACTCGCTTCATTGCATCCGCGAGCCTAGCGGCGCGGGTTAAAATGATTTCTCAGAATAACAGCTATTATCGAAAATCAAAACTGAAATGCGATTTGAATGCAGAGAACGGAAAAAAGCTATGGAGTTGAAAATCCGGAAAAAAACTATGTTAATCCGGACAACCGAAAAACACCCCAAAAATCCGGAAACCTTCCGGGAAAACCGGAAAACTTGGCAGGTATGTACATGGTATAACTGTGAGGAAAACAACTGTCAATTGTTATCTTTACCAAAAACTTTTAGGCAAAATAATGTGACATTCAGACATTCAGAATTACAGTGTACAATTTCCAGCTAGACCAAGTTTAACCAACTCCATTACTCAAAGCGTATGCTTCCTGTTCCACTCCAAATTAATTTCTGCACAATGAAGAGCAGTAGGAAGTGAACACTGCAAAACAATCTAACACAAAATATAATTATGTTGTATGAAATATACACACATCAAAAAAAGTTTTGCATCACCTCGGTTCCAAGAGTTCCGGAACCGTTAAATACAAAGGGAATAGAGATCAACACAAACAACATTTCAGCTCGTTTTATTGCTCATGAGACCCACACATTGCATGTTGTACCATCATACAGCTAGACTTTCAGCATTTGTGGTCCAGATTGCAGTACACACCACTACCTCTAATACCCAGTAGCACGTCCTCTTGCATTGATGCATGCCTGTATTCGCCGTGGCATACTATCCACAAGTTCATCAAGACACTGTTGGTCCAAATTGTCCCACTCCTCAACGACAATTCGGCGTAAATCTCTCAGAGTGGTTGGTGGGTCAAGACGTCCATAAACAGCCCTTTTCAACATATCCCAGGCATGTTCGATAGGGTTCATGTCTGGCGAACATGCTGGCCACTGTAGTCGAGCGATGTCGTTATCTTGAAGGAACGCATTCACAAGATGTGCTCGATGAGGTCGAGAATTGTCGTCCATGAAGACAAATGCCTCTCCAATATTCTGCCGATATGGTTGCACTATGGGTCGGAGGATGTCCTTCAGGTATCGTAAAGCCGTTTCGGAGCCTTCCATGACCACCAGTGGCGTACGTCGGCCCCACATAATGCCACCCCAAAACATCAGGGAACCACCACCTTGCTGCACTCGCTGGACAGTGTGTCTAAGACGTTCAGCCTGACCAGGGTGCCTCCAAACACGTCTCCGACGATTGTCTGGTTGAAGGCATATGCGACACTCATCGGTGAAGAGAACGTGATGCCAATTCCGTGGGGTCCATTCAGCATGTTGTTGGGCCCATCTGTACCGCGCTGCATGGTGTCGGGGTTGCAAAGCTGGACCTCGCCATGGACGTCGGGAGTGAAGTTGCGCATCATGCAGCCTATTGCGCACAGTTTGAGTTGAAACACGACGTCCTGTGGCTGAACGAAACGCATTATTCAACATGGTGGCATTGCTGTCAGGGTTCCTCCGAGCGGCAATCCGTAAGTAGCGGTCATCCACTACAGTAGTAGCCCTTGGGCGGCCTGAGCGAGGCCTGTCATCGACAGTTCCTGTATCTCTGTACCTCCTCCATGTCCGAACAACATCGCTTTGGTTCACTCTGAGACGCCTGGAAACTTCCCTTGTTGAGAGCCCTTCTTGACACAAAGTAACAATGCGGACGCGATCGAACTGCGGTATTGACCTTCTAGGCATGGTAGAACTACAGACAACATGAGCAGCGTACCTTCGTCCTGGTGGAATGACTGGAACTGATCGGCTGTCGTACCCCCTCCGTCTAATAGGCCCTGCTCATGCATGGTTGTTTACATCTTTGAGCAGTTTAGTGACATCTATGAACAGTCAAAGGGACTGTATCTTGGATACAATATACACAGTCAACGTCTATATGCCGGAGATCTGGGAACCGAGGTGATGCAAAACTTTTTTTGATGTGTGTATTTACAGTTAGAACACATACAACATTAATCCTTGTAGTTTTTTATAGTGCGGTACTTTTGGAAGATGAAGCAGACACCATGATATATTAACGCATACCATCAGTAAAACTGTCATAGACATTCGAGAATAACGAAGGTTAAAAATTCATTACAATTCCCGCAAACTATAGTAAATAGGGAAAGGTGCCCTCTCCACAATACTGGAATACAGGACAGAAGTCATACGAGCGCTGTAAGTACAAGCTATCGTCATGTCGTGTGGGACTCTACTCGGAGCGGAAGTTAAATGTTCTAATGTCGAACCCCACACGACATAGGAGTGCAAAAGGTTGAGGTAGCATTTTCTTCGTATCAGATATTGTGCTTTTAATGAATAATGAGAAATAAAACCAATAATTCTGTAATGTCAGCATTATTTCTCAATATTAAAGCTTCTAAGAGGTCCAATAAAATGTACTCACCGTTTGTAATTCGATAATTTCAAAACAAATAGACTTATACATACTAATCTTTTGCTGAAGTGTAATGTAACTGTTGGTGAGATCGGCACCTGCCGGTATCGACCTCCATCCTGATCGATAGGCGCAACTAGCGCCCTCAACCAAGACCAACTACAATACTCAGACCTTAATGCAGGTCTCGATAGTGTGAAAATGGCGTATGCTGAAGCCCCGGCATATTGTTTGTTTACATTCGTTGTTGGGATACACTAGTTAGCTTTGATTAGCTTCGTTTGATGAAAGATGGGATAAACTGTCGCTCATCTGTAATTTTTAGTGTCTTCTGTGTGTTTGTAAAGTCCAGTTCGCGCTAATGTACTGCAATCGTATGTAAATATGTGATAATACGCTTAATATGGACTGGTTCGTTTGTATGATGATTGTCCAGTCAACTGATGGCATTGTGTCATTTACTTCGGATGTTGAAGTACCTAAGACTAAAGCATAATAGAAGTGTCTCAAGAACATACACCGCAATGATTTCCTAGTGACAATATAATAATAGCTTAGTACACGTCAGTAGTGTCGAACGTAAGTACGTAAAGGGAAAACGCAATGAGCATCTACGGCTAGACCAAACCGTTGACGTTATCTTGAACGCTCAGCAATATGTGCATCCGTAAATCATTACCAGTATGGCAGATGTTCTACACTGCCTTGTATACATGCCAAATAATACAGTGAACTTCTGATTTATTGGTTAAGGAAGATGTTCCACCTGTGCCAAACAGTGAACTCGTTGTGTTCCGTCATTATTCTTACTTTTGTGATTCTTACAGCTTGCAAGTTATTTTTTATTATGTTGTGTGTAATAAAGTGTTGTGAGTAACTTGCCAATTATGTACTTATATTGTGAGATTGTGTGCCGCGATAATTCCGTAAGAGGGAGATGGTGCTATCCAACCTATAGTACTTTACTAAATCAACTATTTCCAGCGTACAACTATTCCAAACGGTAACAGCGAATGTTTAATAGGTTAGATGGTAACCTATTATCGTGTCCCTTGTGTGTAGTATTCTCCATAATAATGTTCTGATATCCACACGACGACTTCTTTGCATATTTCAATCAACTAATTCGGTGTGATGTTTTACCCGAGATTTTAGGCAATTCCACGAGAGGTCTTAATTGAATTGTATCTCTCTGGCGTTGGTTCGATTATTTCAGGCAACTATTCTCATTCCGATCGTGTACACAAATACTCTGCATGTGCTGGGACAGCTCTTCAGTAACCGGGTACTTTCTTCTCTCCTACTTCAGAATATGTTTGATTTTTTGCTAATAATATTATTCTATAATTATTGAACTTAAATACAAATCGTGATAACTCGCCCAAAAGCTTCTTATTCAACCACAGAAACAATGAGACTATTGTACCTGTCCCTTGGGTGAAGACGAAGAAACCTATAATTCGAGGCCAGCACTATATAGATAAATTAATTCAGGTAAGTCTAAATTATTGATGCATATTTCTTCGGAACCTAGTATCGTCTTGTGATATATTTTAGGCTCTTATGTGAGTAAAAATAATAATGTACACGAACTGTGACAAGCCCGATTGGTATTGGTAGGGCAACCATCGCCGCCATGTTTTTTCTACATTAAGGTCTGAGGATTGTAGTTGGTCTTGCCTCAAGTAACTTTTAAACAGTTCGTTTTATGATCTGTTCCAGGGGGATGACAGATCATAGGGAGCGCGTGGGTTTCGATAAAGCTCCGCTATAGATGTTCTGCCAACGAATGAAGAATTAATTTCAGTACTATGTTTCCGTAGTTGGCACTCACCCAACACTCACACCAAACCGACTGGCGGTAGCGGGAATAGTCTGTTTTGATTGATTTTCCTCGTGGTGCTGTTGGTTGTTTTAATTTGTTCGGTAGTTTGATTATTTATTTGAATTTAATTGAGAGTCAATCATGCCACTGCAAGGGAGGAAAAATTGCCAAGCACCGGGATGTAAGAATTATAATGATAGTAAGAACAATACGGCAATTTTCATCTTCCTGGTGTTGACCATGTGCAAAACTAGTGGGCAACATGGACTACTCTCGAATAAAAATATATAGAGAATAAATGTGTGCATTTAATCTCTAGTTTGTTTTCTTACCCATTCTTCTTTGCATTGCAATAAAATTTTCGGTTTAGGGCTACGGGGAGGGGTGCGTGGCAGCCGGCATGTTAGGCAAAAAGTGAGGTTATGGCAATAGTGTGTGCATTTGGACAGTTTTCATTATATTCATCGAATATCCCAACAATTCTGTAGAGTAGGAGAGCAATGCTTAATTAGCCTAAAGGTGAATTAAGAGAACGACATAAATGTGCCCTTCGTGATAAAGCTATTGCCAACATTGATATATATCAAAATGTATTATTTTCCTATCTGGACGTATATTTCAGTGCCTAGCGAAAGGCGCTGTTATGATTGTGTTATTTTCATTAATAATCAATAACTCATCGCAGAACATACTGTTCAATTAGGTGTAATAAAGGCTACTTTCATATGGTTTTTTACTTTTTATGTTGCCAGACTTGGTATAGCGGTACATAGCCCCAGGCGGTGCTCTCTCTCGGAAATTCTATAACCAAAAGTGACGAATCTCTTATACTTGCATCTTGCATGTTCCTTGATCTGTTCACGGCACAACGCATTTAAACAGTTCATGTATTTTGTGTTAAATAAATCAGTTGAGTTACATTTAAACGAGCGTTATATTTCATTGCCGCTTTAAAACCTCTAATAGGTTATGGACCCAGAACGATTGGCTCAGATTTAAATTAACTGAAAACTGGAAACAGCGGGATCAAGCGGACACACAAAGAGAAGAACGCGTCGAATCGGCAGACATCTTGCTCTCTCGAGAAACTTCTGGACATCGACAATGCGAGAAGGAACAAACGCCGTCTTCTCGAATATTGTGTGCTTGATCGTGAGTGAACAGTGAAAAAGCCAATCGCGAGTGTTTGGACAATAACACGAAATTCCGTAGGCCTATTTGCGAGTGTTCCGGACAATAGCACGCGACGCAAAGTGTATAGCCGGTTGTGAGTGTTTCAAACAATAACACGCGGCACAACAAATTCATTGTGAACAATCGTGAGTGTTCCGGACATTAACACGCGGCACGATTGAAGTGAGACAATGAATTCAAACGGTGTAGTGCGCAACGAGGCCTTAGGGCGCGATAATTACGACACCTGGAAAATGCAAATGCGCGCCATTCTGATAAAGAATGACGCGTGGGGTTATGTCAACCGCCAGATCGTCAAACCCGAGCCGGGTGAGGACAATGCAGCCCAAGTGACCGAGTGGACGACTAGGGATGAAAAGGCCATGCCAGACCTAATCCTATCCATCGGACCAAGCCAGCTCAAGTTGGTGAAGAACTGCAGGTCATCAAGCGAGATATGGCAGAAACTTGAGGATACGTTTCAGTCGAAGGGGCCGGCTCGCAAGGCCACGTTGTTGAAGAGTCTAACCTTGCAAAAGATGACTGAAGGTGGCGACATCCGTGAGCACCTCAACAACTACTTTGACTGTGTCGACAAGTTGGCTGACATGGACGTAGTTATTAACCCATACCAACTTACCATCATGATGCTGTACAGTTTGCGGCAAGTTTTGAAAATTTCAGAATTGCCATCGAGAGCCGGGACGATCTACCGAAGCCTGAGAATCTACGTACGAAGATAATCGAAGAACACGATGCCAGAGTTGCCTCGTCAACACCGATGGATAATCAAGGCGCCATGTACGTGAAGAAGAAAGGTCTTTCAAGGAAACCACAGTCGAAGCCTCAAAACAAAACCCACGGCTACTCCGGTGGTAAGAGTGACAAGGAGAAATCGTTTCCGTTCAAATGCTCGAAGTGCGGAATCAAGGGACATAAGGCAGTGGACTGCAATGTTAAGGTCAACAAAAATCAGCTGTTGGACGCGTCACTCTTATCAGTTGAGGAACCTGATACGTGCCAGATCGCGACGAGCAGCGTCGAAAACTTGTGGTGTCTCGACAGTGGATGCACGTCTCATCTGTGCGGTGATGCGACTGTGTTTACAGAGATGATGATGATGATAATTGTTGTTTTAAGGGGCCTAACATCTAGGTTATCGGCCCCTAATGATCTAGGTGATAGCGAAAATGATAATGAAACGGAAACCAGGACGAAAATTAAGTGAGACGGAAAATACTTACAAAAAGGAACTCAGATTGAAACAACTCACAAAATGTTCTTACAAAAGGGAATTTAGAACGAAAAGATTCACAAAAGGAATAGATTGAAAAAAAAAAGAACACAAAACGAAGGCTAGGTTCAAAATACGTACAAAATGCAATGTAGTGTCGAAATACCTACAAAATGCAATTGAAATTCAAAATATTTACAAAATGCAAATGAGATCGAAATTACGTACAAAATGCAATTGAGGTTCAAAATACTTACAAAATGCAATTGAAATTGAAAATACACGATGCAATTCCGATTGAAATATCCCAGTTCCAATCCAAATTATTCACAAAGTGCAATTGAAATTCAAAATACTTACAAAATGCAATTGAAGTTGAAAATGCTTACAAAATGTACGGTAGATTCAAACGACTCATGTGGATTGACAATACTTACAAAATGCAATTTAGATTGAAAATACTTGACATAATGTAATTTAGATTCAAAATACCCGCAAAATGCAATTAAGAATCAAGATATGAGCAAAATGCCCACCAAACAAATGCAATTTAGATTCAAAATTCGTGCAAAATGCGGTTTTGGTTGAAAATACTTACAAAATGCAATTGAAATTCAAAATTCTCACTAAGAGGCCCGGCTACCTACATTGAAAGACTTACCAAAAAGCAATTTAGATTGTCAATCTTTACAAAATGCAATTGAAGTTGAAAACAATCGCGAGATGTAATTTAGATCGAAAAAACTTACAAAATGCAACGTAGATTAAAAATACCTTAAAAAAAACGCTAAAAGGGAATTTAGATAGACGGTAAACCAAGTAACAAAAACAGTGCGGGAATCTTAAAGAGAAAGGAAATATAATGAAAAGAGGAGAGGAGGGGAGAGAGGAGAGTGTCCGCCCCAAAGGTAAGGGACAAAAGGGGAAAACGGACCCAGCTCAGGAATCCCTCGGGGTCGCCAACTCCCGAACTCACCAGCCGTGAGCCCCTGAGGGTGTAGCATTATCTAGGGTGCACCAGAAGGGGTGGGGCTACATACACCCGGCCTCCTTAAGGGCCTTGAGCACAAGGCAGGAGGTAAAAGAAAAAGAAGGCTGACCCCTCACAGAAGGAGGGTATCAGGAAAGATGAGAGAAGGGCCAAAGAAGGCGGGAAAGTGAAAGACTCTCTAGGCCTCGGATACCCTAATACCGTCGGAGTCGGAAGAGAACAAGAGTTGACCAAGGGAGGTCGACAGGAAAGAAAACTGAGAGGAGCCCGGCACAAGTAAGTGGAAGCAATGCCGGACTCAGCTGGGGTCCCGTGGTCGCCAACCCACGTCCCACTAGATGTGAGCCCCTGAGGGATGTTTACAGAGATGGATAAGGGCGAGACTGGCAAGCTGAAGTTAGCGAGCAGCGCAACCGCAGAGATAAAGGCCCGAGGAACTGCAAAAATTGCAACAAGTGTAAACGGTAAAACTTGCAACGTTACTCTCAATTAGATTTTGCACGTTCCTGAGATCCGCACTAATCTCTTATCAGTCTCGAAGATGACAGACCGTGGTTTCTCGGTTGTTTTTGGCAAAGAGAAGGCGGAAGTTTTCGACCAGAATGGACTGATGAGGTTAGTTGCAAAGCGCAAGGACAATCTGTACTACGTACAGGGCACCACACTGGAAAAAATGTCGAAACGCAGTGTCAGAAGACAAGCGCGACGAGAATGTGGCGCAGCTGTGGCATCGAAGGATGGGTCACGTCAACTTTCGTGATCTCGATACGGCAGTGAAGAGCGGATCCATTCGAGGTGTGCAACTAAAGGGGAGATGTGAAGATCTAACGTGTGACATTTGCACAAAATGCAAAATGACTCGAATGCCTTTCCCGAAAGAGTCAAATCGTGTGACCGGTAAGCTCGATATTGTTCACACAGATGTTTGTGGCCCTGTGGGTGTTGTGTCGAACGGTGGATCCAAGTACATGATCACATTTACGGACGACTACTCGAGATGGACAGAGGTACGGTTTATGAAGACGAAGTGCGAGGCGTTGCAAATGTTCCGAGAGTACAAGGCTTTCGTCGAGAAGCAGCACGTTCTGAAAATAAAGTGCGTACAGTCTGACAATGGACGTGAATATGTCAACAGGGAATTTGACGAGTTCTTGAAATCTGAGGGGATCGAGCGCCGTCTCACATCATATACGCCTGAACAAAATGGTGTGGCCGAGAGGAAAAATCGGACCCTTGAAGAGGCAGCACGATGTTTACTCCTGCAATCTGGCCTACCGATGACATTCTGGGCGGAGGCGATCAACACCGCAAATTATCTGAGGAACCGATGTCCAACCAAAAAGCTAAACGGGAAGACTCCATTTGAGCGCTGGTTCGACAGAACTCCGACTGCACACTATTTCAAGGACTTTGGGAGCAAGGTGTTCTGCCTGGACAAGACCAATCGTGACATGGTGTGCTCACTAAACAAAGCGTTGTACGGACTGCGACAGGCAGGACGCGCTTGGTATCACCGTCTCGAGGAAGAGATGAAAAATCTCAAGGCGACTCGCTCGGATGCAGATCCATGCATTTACCACATCGGACCGGTCGAAGGTAGGATTTATATAATCATCTATGTCGACGACATGATGATCATGGCTCGAGACGACAAGAAGATCGACGTGGTGAGAGACTTTCTGAATACCAAGTTCGAGATCAAGGACTTCGGGGACGTGCGGTATTGTCCAGGCGCGTGTATTCCCTGGATGTAAGGTAAGCATTACATACCCAAGCGAAAGAATGACACGTAGAATATTATTTACTTTAGCTGAAGTGATTTTCCAGTTTGTGTGACCTGAAATATGTTAAAATGACCCCTTTCGGTACTTGGAGGTACTTGATGCCTGTTGAGAGTTCCGACCGAAGTCGCTTGTAGCAGCACAATAGCGCGGCATGCCGTCTTTTGGTATTTTATGGTACTGCAGGGTGAGTTGGGGTTGAGAGAGTAGGAAGCAATTCCTTACATTACATACCTGCGACCGTAAAGAAGAAGCGGTCAGTTTCAAAGATAATGGTTTTTATTTTCACTACAACTGAAAAAACCGTGCCAGTGTTCGTGAAAAACAGTCTTTTATCTACTGTGTGTATACATGTGCCTATTTTACTCTTTCTTTTTATAGTTCAGTGATATAATGTTATTGAGTGCAATACAAGGGAGTAAGGTATGCAGTAGATGTTTCTGTTTATTATAGTAGGCGCAACTCTCTGTAAAAAAATGAAGTCAACACTTGGGTCTAGACATTACAGTGACTGCATAATTCGTCATCTGCGGCAAGCTAGCTTTTCTTCTAGATCCTTTGAGGAGGACAAAAAGTAATAATTTTGTTAAGAGGCTGTCCAACTCATCAATTGAGCATTACAACGAAAGAGAAAGCTTGTATTCGGCATTTTAATGTAAATATATATGCCAGTAACACATGGCTGTGTGGCTGCCCTTCCGTCAACAAATTATATTACGTATTATTGGCCGTGACTTTCCTTTCTTCGAAACGATGAAAACATTCTGAATTATGATAGATACAGTGTCATTAATTAAAAAGCACAGTTTTTCCCAAATTCATCTGCAAGTAGTAATTATAAAAAAGAACATTTTGATAACCCAGAATGTACCTTCTGATAGAAGAGCGAAAGAAAATTAGTGATCAGTGACATAACGAACGTGTTCGTAAAAAACAGGGACATTATGAAACGTTTCATTGATATTGGTTGTTTCCTCGGCAAACAAGACCAGGTTTTCAGAGGGCACAATGAAAGTGCAGTTTCTTAAGATAGAGGAAATCTAGTTAGCAAATATTTTTGCATAATCAATTATAGAATAAGAATGGCTGCGCGGCCCAGCGGTAAAGTTCTCTCCAACTGAGTTCAAGATAGCAGGATCGAATCCCGGTGCAGTCAGTTGACATAAAGGGTGCTTAAATGTGAGGGATCCGTGTCATTACATTTACTGCCACGTTAAAGATCCCCTTTGGGGCAAAATTCCGGCACCCCGGCGTCTCTAAATACCGCAGCACTTAAAAAGGCCGTAAAGCCAATACCATTATTATTATTATTATTCAATTAGAGAACACTTCACTTTTGGTTGAAAAGGTCTATGAATGTCGTGAACAGCTTATCTTAATTACTGCCCGTGGATTTCCAGTTTCGTTGAAGGATTTCCTCTTTAATTATATATCCACAGTATTTTCAAGCATATTCCCTTTGACTGGCGTATTGTTTTCCATATTGTACAAGAAGTCCCATTAAGTACCGGTAGGAGAACTCAAAGTTGAATTTTCAAGAAAAGGGGGTCAATTCAAAGAATATTGGAAGAAGACAGAACTGGAGATAAAGGGCACCTGTGACCCAGATAGTAAGAGCCGAAAATTGCACGATTCTAAGGCATCTCATAAACGTCTGTTTTATAAACTTATAGTTGTTGTTAATTCATTTTAGGGGCTGGGGTTATCTTGGTCATCAAACCCATGTAGTTGGGCGTATGTTGAATTTGTACGATAACTTGTATATACGTGATGACTGTAGTAGTATGATGAAATTATAGACACGGTTGTACAACAGCTCAACAATAAGTTTGACAGTTTAGATTCTCCACAGTTTTTGAACTCATCAATTCTATTAATTTAGAGGAGAATAAACGAGTGCTCCGTGCCTTAAAAAGAGTTATCCCACTGTATTGTATTTTCCTGCTCTTCGATCACAGCTTATGGCATACACTTCTGGTGACTTAAGAGAAAAACATGTTAATGAAATTTTCCCAAGAGGCATATAGAGAGGTAATGCGACTCTCTGAATTTATCTGAGCGGTTCCGGCTACAAGTGTTTCTGAAGAAAGAAGCTTTTTTTTTATCCTAAAGCGAATAAAATAAACTATGCTCGCAGTACTTAAGGCCAGGGTAGACAGATATCAATTGAGAAAGATCTACTTTCCCAGATGAAACATCCAAAACTTCCACAACTTATTCATCAATGATTTTTCCAGGTACAAATTGCTGCTTTGTTATTATTATTATTATTACTATTGTTATTATTACTATTTTAGACTACTATTATTATTATTGTTGTTGTACCCAGTGCTAAGTTTTATACCATTGCTTACCCTTAATAAAATTCCACCACACGCCACTGGTATTGTCTGGGGCTGGAGTTCGAGAGGAGCGCCAACCAGATGAAACTCAGCCAGAAAGGATACATAGACGAGGTCCTGGAGAGATTCGGAATGGCAGAGTGCAGGCCTGTCAGCACTCCCATTGATCCAGGTACGAAGCTGCAGAAGGAAGACGTGAACCCTGGCGAACAAGCGGAGAGCGTCCTCTACCGACAGTTGATAGGAGCTCTAATGTACCTGTCAGTGGGAACGAGGCCGGACATATCCCATGCAGTCAGTTCTCTCTCTCAGTTCAACGACTGTCACAGACAGCAGCACTGGAAGGCTGCAAAACGTGTCTTGCGATACCTCGCTAACACACGTGATCTCGGCCTCATGTACTCCAAATACAGCGGTCCAGCGGTGATGTACGTGGACGCTGACTGGGGAAGCTGCCTGGTGTATCGAAAATCATACACCGGATACGCGTTCAAACTAGGTGGCGCTGCAGTGAGTTGGGAGTCCAGGAAGCAGCCTACTGTGGCACTGTCGTCGACGGAGGCCGAATACATGGCCTTGACAGAAGCAACCAAGGAAGCTCTACACATGAGGAAACTCCTGAAAGACTTCGGAAAACCGATAGATGTTGTCCCAGTGAAGAACGACAATGTAGATGCGCAGAAGCTGACTTCGAATCCTATGTTTCATTCACGGACGAAGCACATCGACATCAGGCACCATTTCGTCTGAGATGCCGTGGCCAAAAAGGTGGTTTCGGTGGAGTACACTCCAACGGATGAGATGCCTGCCGACATATTGACAAAAGGATTGTCAAGGCCCAAGCTCGAGAAATGTGCTCAAAGCCTTGGCTCGAGACCACATGCAGCAGGATGACTCCGGCTGTTGGTCGAGGGGAAGTGTTGGTGAGATCGGCACCTGCCGGTATCGACCTCCATCCTGATCGATAGACGCAACTAGCGCCCTCAACTAACTTTTAAACCGTTTTATGATCTGTTCACGGCACAACGCATTTTGTGTTAAATAAATCAGTCGAGTTACATTTAAACGAGCGTTACATTTCATTGCCGCTTTAAAACCTCTAATAGTAACCATAGCATATTGTTACGTGCCACCCCCCTAGTAGCTTGCCACGGTGGGTGAGTGGATAGCGTGTCGGTCTACTAACCCCAAGATTGCAGGTTCGCCCCTGACCGTGGTAAGTGATTTTTGAAAGGCGGCAAAAATACGATACGCATGTCATACGATGTTGGCATGTCAAAGAACCCATTTGAATTCAGTAGGCCGAGTTCATAATGGCAAAATTAATCTCGGGAGTTTCCGCCAACACAAAGTTCCTCATTTCTCTACTAGAAAGCGCTATTGTGTTCAAGGAGATTAGATATCTAACATCGAACCTCCTTGACTTTCATAGTCAAGGAACTACGAAATTCGACATGCAAGCTACCCTCTGGGTGTCAAATAGCAAAGCTTGCGCCAGGCACCCGAGGCCATACGATATTATTATTATTACACCCCTAGTGACACTTTTGTTAACTGGATTACGGTGGGTTGAAGCACAACACAGATTGTTCCTTTAAAGAAATAATTAACTTTATTGCGGCCAGAAAGATACATCAGCAAATACAACCTTACTCCAGTTTCCTCAAGTCTCTTCCTTATGGAGAGCTCTTGCCCCCTTTCACTTGTCAACAAACCACAGAAGTTAATCCGTCCTAATGAGTCCGGTGGCCTTGACAGAAACAACCTGCACCTCTTCCTCATGTACACAAACTACAGTTACTTACGATAACCTGCTACAGGCTGCTTCGCTGTCCACGAGCTGGGAAACAATGTCACTGGATTTCGTAACTCGCACGGCACTTCGCCACAATACCTCTGTCGCTCGGGATAAACGCTCGCACTAGCTCGTAAAACACACACACACACACGGCTTGACAGGTCGCTATTATATAGCAGGCCGGTGACTCAATAAATGCTTCTAGACCCATCCAGGGTTCACGGCTTCTCGAGGTTTCCATCGCTGGCTGGGTCACGAATATTCTGGACCATCCCTTTGTCCTAGTAGTCCTGTTGCATAAGGCGCACGCAATACACAGAGCAGCCCAGCCCTGGGGCAGTTGTGACTCATGCGGCGAGCGATGAAACAAACTCACAGCCGTAACAATATGTACAGTGTACGCTCTTCTCCTTTCACTCATAAGCCAGCTGAAGAGTGTGCTGGTCTGTCCACCAGCAGCAGCACCATCGCTTGAGCCGGCAACTGATGAGACTCGTCGTTAGGACAAGTCACAGTTGTGTTAAGTTATCAGAATTTTTATTCCTCTCCTTTGTCACATTTTATATTATTGAAGAATTCGAGAGCGAGTATTGTGAATTGTGTTATGTCTCTAATACCATCTGCATTGCTATTGAGCGTGAAGATAGTGTACCCTAACTCGAACATCATGTTCGTGTTTCGTACCTGGCTGTAGATCTGGATAACACTATTATCCTGAAATGGGTGAATGCTGTCATGGTAGTTTCGCCACTCTGGGCCCAGCACAAATCTACACTACCATCTTCCACTGCCTGTTTAATATCCATTTCAAGAAGTTTGACCCTGTATCCATCTTCCCTGTAATTAGGCAAGTACGAAGGTTAGTTGCACTAATGCGCTGCAGCAGCGCGCTGTGTGGTCCAGCGGAGAAAGGGACAGACACTGCCCATACATCTGTTAGGCAGGTCGCTGTGGTGTCTCGTCTTGTATGGCGTGAATAGCGGCCAAAAGCAATGGCGCGTCGACTGGACATTCACTCCAAATATGGGGTGCATGTGACAATCCGATTCCTATGGGCCAAAAGGAAGAATTGCACTGACATTCATTGTGAATTTAGTGCTGTGTATGGGGAGCGGGCCATTTCCCAGCAAGGGATCGTAAAGTGGTGTCAGCAATTCGAAGCCGGACGCACGGATGTCACGGACGAATATCGCGAGGGCAGGCCCGCAACGTCCAGGACCCGTGCAAATGTCAACCGTGTGAATGCAATCATTAGACAGAACGGTGGTCGACATTCCCAGACCGATGAGGTGGTGAAGGCCGCTGTCTCCGTGTGGTTGCAGAACGCTGGAGGAACTTTCTATACATCCGGCATCGACAAGTTGGTTGTGCGTTCGCAGAAATGTTTGGAGTCTCTTGCAAACTATGTGGAAAAGTGACGTTACATTGTATGTCGTTATAGGCGTGTTGCTGTTGTACAGTATAGGTGGTGTAATAAATGGCCATAACTGGGAAATGCAACTTATGTTTTGATCTGCCCTCATATAATCAAAAAACAATCCAGCAAAAATGTGAACCACAGAGAGGATGCAATCTTTAGACCATTCTCTATTGAATCAAAGTATAAACTGGTTCCTATTTGATAACATTTTATCTAAGTATAAACTGGTTCCTATTTGATAACATTTTAAGTTAGATGCAGTTCTTCATATATTTGTCTGGGTTTCACACTTATCAGGGAAAAAGTAAGGTTTAGGTACATACACACCACATGTTACGTTATGTTGCTAGTTATTGGGGGTTGAACGTTTAAGTGTTATTTTATTTTATTTTTATTCTTTTATATATATATGGAAACCGGTGTCAAAAACACTCACGTTCGATTTGTTCAAAAATAATATTTTACTTAACAAATGCAATAAAATAGATTACCGATACATTATCAAAATAGAATACGTTGGATGCCTTCCCAGCTCCAAAGAACAACAACAATCAAGTCCATGGCCACTGTTTTCTCTATGTCCGCGCGCCCTCTATATCACTCGTGGCTAAACCTCGAAATTCCTGCCCGTCTTCCCACATTCGGCCGTCCTGATCATCATCGTCCGGCCCGGACGATAAGCCTTCCTCAGGCCAGGGCTTCATGTATTCCGCACAGGTGGTGGTGGTCTTGGGTCCTTCGTTGCTTCCTCGTCTTTCGACATCGTACGTATCATTGGGTTTGACCTTCGTGACTTGATAGGGTCCCAGGTACCTGGCCTTCAATTTCATACCTGGTCCGAATCGAGTCCTCTTGACAGCCACTAAGTCTCCGATGTTGTAAATCGAGGCTTCTTTGCGTTGTTTTTTTTTTTGTTGAAGTTCTTGCGGTTCTCCTCTTGAGTCTTGAGAATCTGCAGTTTTGTCTCCTGCCTGATCTGGTCGCGTTGATCCTCAAAATTGTTAATGGCTTCTTCTTCCAACATCTCCATGATCTGAAGATCTGTTTTGTTTCGCATCTTGACCCCGGTCAAGAGTTCAACCGGTGTTTGACCTATACTTCTCTGATAAGTCGAGTTCAGTGCCAGTTGAACCAACGGGACGACTTTGTACCATTTGGTTGGATCTTCGGCGGACAGCTTGGCTATGATGGATGTCACAATCGCGTTGATGCGCTCCACCTGGCGTTGGCTCTGGGTAACCCGGTGGTCACCAAGCAGTGCTTGATCCCTTGGTCCTCACAGTACTCTTCAAATTCTTTTGAGGTAAAAGATGGCCTCGGTCCATGATCATCTGAGCAGAGTTTCCAACGAGGATGCTCTGCAGCTCCAGCTTGCTGATGGTTTCGCTCGACTTAGTGGTCTTGAAAAAGGAAGGAAGCTTGTGGTTTAACGTGACCGTTAATCGTGAGATCATGAGCCACGGGGGTTAGTGGTCTTGACTAGATACAACCAGGTGTACTTGGTAAAGCTGTCCACGACCACAAGGATGTGGTTGTAGCCTTTATGCGTTGATTCCAGCGGTCCTACATGATCCAGATGATAGGTGTGTAAAGGCTGACTTTCCTTGAACAGCGGGTAAGTAATGCTTCCTGGTTCCCAGACTTTGTTTACAATCGGGCATTTCACACAGCTTCCAATCACTTTCTTCACCTTCTCTGTCAATCCTGGAACGTAGTAGTGCTGTTTTATCTCCTCCTCTGTTCTCTTCACCGCGTAGTGTCCTTTGTCATGAATTGATCTGATGATCTCTTGCTGCATCGACTTTGGTACTACTAGATGTTCTCGGCCGTCTACAAACTTGAATAACATCTGGTCTCTCAACATGTAATCTCCATATGATCCTTCCTTCAGGCTGGTTTTGATGGCGAGTAGTCCTTCGTCCTTGTTTTGAATCCTCTTGATTCTAGCAATCAGACTATCAGCGAATTCGAAAAGGGCTGCGGTACACCGACTCAAGGCATCAGCATGTCGCATCTTCGTTCCAGAACGATGTTCGATTGTGTAGGAGAATTCTTCCAACGACAGGGCCCATCGAGCGACTCTGGGTGTTAGATCTTTCTTTTGCATAGTCTTTTGGAACGCTGAGCAATCTGTCACTATTTTAAAATCCATTCCAAAAAGGTAGACTCTGAACTTGTTCAAGGCTCGAACAACGGCGAGGACTTCGAGCTCGTAACTGCAATATTTTTCTTCTTGTGGCGTAGTCTTCTTGCTCATGTATGAGACCGGGGAAGTAGACCATCCTCGGGTATCTTCTGAAGGAGCACGGCGCCATAGCCGAACTTGCTAGCGTCTGTACGAAGCTCAGTCTCATATCTGGGGTTGTAGATTATCAACACAGGACTGGATGTCAAGATTCTTTTCAAGTCCTCGAATGCCTCTCTTTCCTTGTCTCCAAACCGGAAGACATGACCGGTTCTCAGCATATCGCTCAACGGTTTGGCGATTGAAGCGTAGCCTGGAATAAATTTCCGGAAGTACCCTGTCAATCCCAAGAAGCTTTGGAGAGCTGTGATCGTCTTCGGCACCGGGAAGTTTTGTACAGCTGCTGTCTTCTTATTTGACGGTTGAATCTTTCCTTCCTGGATTTGGTAGCCAAAAAAAATGAACCTTCCTTTCCAAGAATTGACACTTCTTGAAATTTATCAGCAATCTGTAGTCCCGTGCAATGTCAAGTACTTCAATTAACAATTGAATAGCTTCCAGTACAGTTTTCGCTGGAATTATCAAATCGTCCATGTAGATGAAGATGAGTCCTCTCTTTATCAGCTCCCAAAACACAGCGTTAATAAATCGTTGAAAGACAGACGGGCTGTTAGTGAGACCTAAGGGGACTTTCTTGAACTCGTACTGACCTGAGTGGGTATCGAACGATGTATACTTTCTACTCTCTTCTTCAACGTCTACATGGAAGAAACCATTTTTCAAGTCAAGAGTAGTGAATACACGAGCATCTTGGAGTTTGTCTGGCAAGTCTTCGATGAAAGGGTGGGGGTAGTGATCCTTGACGATGATCCTATTTAGTGGTCTGTATTCCACGCAGACACGAGGTGAACCGTCCTTCTTTTTCACGACTACAACAGGACTGGCGTACTCGGATGCACTTGGTTTCACATTTCCATCTTTCAGCCATGTCTGAATCTGCTTCTCTCTGTGCCAATCGTCTCGGTCTGCTACATATCGGTGCTTCTGTCTTCACAACTATCTTCATCTGGATATTCGTGGATTTGATTTTCATTGGGTTGTAACTCGCTACGATGTGCTCTACTGTTGCCTTGGCCTCGTCAGATACAGTCTTCTCAATGTCCAGCTCGTCTTCACCAGCGTCAATGCACATGACCAACGTCTCTTCTCTCTTCTTCAACTGAACGACCTCTCTAGAAATCAACACCTCATCCTGATCCAGTAAGTCGAACTGAACGCCCTCTCTAGAAACCAACACCTCAGCCTGATCCAGTAAGTCGATTCCAATAATCATAGAAACTGGAATAGCTTCGTCGGGAACAACGTGGACGTCGACATAAAAATCCTGGTCGTCAACGGTGATCGTCGTGTTGAACCATTCCAGCACGGACGATTTGCTTGCGCTCAAGCCAGTCAGGATCCGGTAGCTTGGTTGCAGCTCTGGGGTGTCGTTTTCCATGTCCTTGTAAGCGTCCTGCCTCAACAAGTTGAAATGACAAGCACTATCTACCAGGGCTGATAAATTGTGGTTGCAGATTTTGACGTCCTTGTGTTTGTAATTACTGACTGCTTCCTTCGCCGTGTTCAAGGCCACCGTCTGTTTCTTTAATTCATCGTCTTTCTTTGGATTGGTACAATCTGCGGAGATGTGTCCGAATTTGTTACACTGGAAACACTTCGGACCCTTGTCCTTATCCTTGCACTCACTGGATTTGTGACTTGACTTGCCACAGTTGTAACACCTCTGCGCCTTGCCCTTATCCTTGCCTGCATCGTTGTCCTTCTGTTTATTTGAATCTGCTCCACTGGATTTCTTCTTGTTGTGCTGCGACGACGTGGAAAACCTCTTCGAAGTTATCCTTCCCGCGGCACTTCATACTGAACGCCGTACAATAACAGCTTGGTACCAGAGTCATCCTCTATTCCGTCTATCACGTACTGCATGAGTGAGTCATCGTCTATATCTCCTCTACTTGCTATCTCCTTCATTGTAAGGTAATATTCCTGGAGCGACTCGTCCCTTTTTTTTCCTTCATCTAAACAGCGTCGAATGGATCTCCGCTGTACTCGTCTGCACGTCAAATTCCTCTCGAAGTGATTTCTTCAACGCCGTCCAGGTGGTAATTCCCTTCTCACCCTGGATGAAGAGTTTTGCCAAGCCAGCTAGAGATATCTTAGCGAAGATCAACTTCTGCAGCTTGTGCCATCCCATCAACCCAGCTGTTTCCTCAATGTGATCCATCGGTTGAATGGATATCCACTGCTACCATCAAATGACCTGACGAAACCTTCGATGTCTTGAAATGTCAAAGCAAACTTCTGGGAATACCTCGATGCTTCGCTACCGTCACTTGAGCTGTCCCCTGGTTCACTCTCGTAGTCGTCGAGTTTCATTCGATTTAGCTTCTTTTTTTCTTTTCGCCACTGTCAATTCCCTCTTAATAGTGCCACATAACCTCTCCTCTAGATCCGCTTTGGAGAGAGCTGCAGCTTTAGCTTGTGCCTTCTTTTGCACTTGTTCGTCATCGTGCTCGTCGTCCGAAGATTTCTCAATGATCTCAATGTACTCTGAAAAATGCGTCAGGTGGTGACAAATCGTCATTGCCATTTCCTCCGGGGTGCCCTCGTCTAAGCGCAGAATCGCGCAAGATGCTTGCAGTTCCTCTTCCATGAATTATTTTGTCATAAACTCGACCTTGGCCACATAATCCTCTAATTCAGGTTCGAAAGTAAACCCTGAAAATTCTCGCAACCTCTTTCTATTGTTTCGATCATTTGGAGCGTATTTAAATATAATCTTATGTAAAGCTTTTACAGCTGCCACTGGAACAGTTGAAATGCTTTTGTTTATGAGATCAATATCTCCTAACGTCATAATTTTGGAAATATTAAGCTACGGTACTGATCTGCGTCAGCACCGATCCCAAAGCTCTTTTGTTGTCTTTCTCAGATCGTCTTCAACTTCTTTACGTCTTTGTCCAGCTGCAAACCTTTCATTGATGAGATAAGCCTTCAGTCTCGAACATCCGTCGTCAATTCGAGCTGAATTTGTCATTTCGTCGTCAGCAAAATTAGCAAGTGAACATAACCTCAGAAATGCGTTGTTGATTCAATCCAGGATGTGCCCCCAATTTGTGGGAACCGGTGTCAAAAACACTCACGTTTGATTTCTTGAAAAATATTTTACTCAACAAATGCAATAAAATAGATTACCGATACATTATCAAAATAGAATACGTTGATGCCTTTCCAGCTCCAAAGAACAACAACAATCAAGTCCATGGCCACTGTTTTCTCTATGTCTGCGCGCCCTCTATATCACTCGCGACAAAACCTCGAAATTCCTGCCCGTCTTCCCACATATATATATATATATATATATATATATATATATATATTTAGGGTTGAATATAACCATTTTTAATGTTTGTACAATAATATCAACCCAGACATATTTTTGCAGAGACCTTAGTGTTAATGAAAAAAAAAATAGTTTAGGATATGTTTGTTCCTACATTTTTTTCTTTTCTAAATATACAATTGATATAGGATTGATATGTTACAGAGAGGGTTTATACATAACATTAATACTGTATTTTAGGCGATTATGGAGGTTTATTATTTATCGTATGGCCTTTAGTGCCGGGAGATTCCGAGGACATGTTCAGCTCGCCAGAGGCTGTAGCTTCTTCACGCGGGCACCCATAGGGTGAGCTATAAGTTCCGTTCAATTTCAAGTAGTTCCAACTTTCGCTACCAGATGTCAATGATACCTAGTGGTGAACGTTGGTACTTTGATAGTGTTCCAACGAAATCTAACCTAGAAATTTTAGCTTCACACAAGTTCAGTCTGTGGGAGGATATTTTACATGCCATAAATCTATGACACAGGACCGCCGGCTTTACTTCCCCTCCAAAGGAAGGTATACTGAAGGATTTTAACGCTCTTAAAAAATCCGAAGACTTCGGCCGGGTTTGAACCCACTATCTTACACAGATAGGTAAATGTGAACCCTTGACCTGGCGTTGCTATGGTTACAAACTGCTTTTACTCAGTTTTGCCTCCCATGGCTGGGAGAGCTATGATGCAAATATCTCGGGACTTTGGTGGCGTGGTCAGTGCCCAAGATTGCAGGTTCAAACCCGGCCGAAGTCGTCGGATTTTAAAGAGCATTAAAATCTTTCAATATGCCTTCCTTTGGAGGGAAGTAAAGCGGGCAGGTCCATGTCATAGATTTATGGCATGTAAAGAACCTACCACCACAATTGGTAGTAGGTTTATTTGGTTAGAAACGTTCTATCAAGTTCCAACATTCGCCGCTAGGTGTCAGTGACAGTGGCCTCTGGTAGCCAAAGTTGGAACTACTTAAAAATGAACTTGCTGGGAGCCTATGGGTGTTCAATTAAAATACCCTACTATGGCCATTGGCTGCAATTTATGTATAATAAATATCAGTCCTTTTTTTTTTTCTAAAAACAATTTAAGGGGTACTCTCAGTTGTAGTCGACAAAACATCACGATCTTGCACTTTTCGGCAATTTTCAGAGTTTGATTATTAATTTTCGGGCTGACATGTTAAATGAAAGGTTGCATTGGATTAATTTATTTGTGGTCAACATGTCAAGGTGGTAACTGCACTCAGTATTTCTTATCATTGTACATTTAAAAATTAAGTGAAATGAATATAAGCACTGTGGTAGTGTCTCATTTTGCTGTCCTGCTTACAGTAAATTCTACAGTCACCAAATGTCTAACCACACGCACAAAATAACAACCTTTCCCGCCTCCAAACACTAGCCTGCGTGCTTCTAAGAACGGAGTGCCGAGTTGCCGACCCAAGGAACGGATTCAACAGATCGATTTAAATCGAGGATTACTCGAAATCTCCTCCAGCTGTTGTGAACAACACGTTGACGCCAGCTGATCGATGAAATTTCAAGTCAGAAGTAATATTTTCCGGACTAGATACAAATGTACCAATATTTTTTTCTTAAACCGTTTTCAAATGTTTAAGGGGTACGGGTACCCCCGCATTCTCCCTGAATAAAAAGTACTGATAAATATCTTGCAAACTGTTGATTCTTGGGTCTAAAACATAGCTTTCAGGGTCCCTCAAAATAAGCCTCGTCTTGCCCTTCTACAACAACTTTGATATTTCATCTACATGGGTTGCTTCCTTAATAGTGGCAACTATGTTGTAGCAATGCCGTGAAACGTAGCCAGGCAATATAACGTATACCTGAGGTAGCTTAGATACCCACCTTCCCTCAGCGTGAATGAACTCCCCCTCCACACGCCATGCATGTGTGCTGCAACAATAGGGATGTAGCCTGAGAAAGTTCGCGCCAGATAGCTCTCGTGTAGTACTGGGTAAGCGCAAGGCGATCGTCCTATGTTTCCCCCAGTCAGCTGCGAGGAATGTATAGATTGTGACCGAGCTTTCTAAGCTAAAGTAAATTATATCTTTTCTATTTTTACTCCAACACTATATTAATTAATTCTATAGGTATATCCTCTAATATATTATGGACGACTTTCAGCGTTTAAGCGTTAAACAACTGCAAAATGAGCTACGGACTAGAGGTGCTAAAACTAGTGGGAGGAAGGAAGAATTAATAGGCTACAGCGTAATAACAAAATTCTAACACGCTTTATTATTCAAATAATGAATAGTAGTCAAAATGCTTGAGTATTGTAGGCCTATATTGATAAATATATCTCAATAAGACTTAAATCTTAAATAGAGATTTCCCGGTCAATGCATGTGAGATTTTCTAAGTGAAATTCCATGTCCTTTGGTTCGGATTCCACGTAAAAAGGAGGACCCGTGGCTCATGATCTCTCGATTAACGATCACGTAAAACTACAATCTTCCTTTTATAAATAGAGATTTAAATATTCACTTGCTCCCCTTGCTTAGAAACTTCCATTCATGTCTTTTTTTGGTTGATAGCTTACATGAAACTGTCATGTTTTAAGGTAAAAATAATCAAAGAAAGTTGATACCGGTGTTGTATACCTCAAAATGCATCGCAACGTTTGGTTCTTATGTAATTTTGTCAATTTCTTAATACGAATCGTTCCCGTACCCCTTGGAAACGACTTAGGGGTACAATATTTAAAATGTTTAAGAATCCCTGCTTTAGGGCCACGAACTGTTTCCATTCATCTGACTAACTTATGTATCAAGAATGTAGAAGTCAGTCGCTACCGGTACCACATTCTCCGTCGGGCAGATGGAAGTTGACGATTAATTCTGATTTCAAGAAACCAACCATAATACGTTTGTGACTGTTAATGTTGTGACATTTATTCTTGAAGTATTTGTCCGAGTATTGAAGCCTTTGAAAATGTGAGTCACAAATGTTACATTCACTTCTTCCTGTATATTAACGATTTCTTCCCGTACCGTACTTCAATGGAGATAATTTATGCAGATTCCGATATTGTAGGCTTATCGTGGTAATCCGGAAATTTTCTTGTGTATGGCCTCTTCCTTATATTTGTTGTGTTCGTGGTCCACGGAAAAAGCGACATAACAGTGCCCGGCTTTAATCTTGCTCTCTCACCTTCAAATACCAATGCATACATTCAGTGGTTGTCATCGAAATGTCTAATCAGTTTATAGGTAGGAATTATTTCCCTTTATAAATACACTTGCCCAACACAGTTTTTGTGAAGTCATCGAGTTGAAAATGATGGGAGTACACGTTAATATTTTTGGTCAGATTTTCTTCACCGAAATGTTTCCTTCTAATAGCACGTAACCATTTCTTCCTCATCTCTTTATTTTGTGAAAATTGGTAAAACGAAAACGGGCTTCCCTGATTTTTGCAAAGAACACTGCAATAGCTCGGCATAGTCACGAAAATAGCAATTTAAACAACTTAAATTCGTGGATATTAGTGGCATGAGAACACATGAGACAAATGAAGAGCGCCTTGCGCTTATCCAGTACAACAGCAGTGCGCTCAATCGGTGCTAGTTCTATACATCCCTATTACAAGAGCGCAGTTTTGAGCGCGCGTTCGTGGAATAGAGCTGCAATGATTCCTAAGCAAGATCAAAGGAGCTGGTTGATAGTTGAATGCGCTAGAGGTCGCAATGCAAAGCAGGGTTACGAAGGATTGCAAGAGGCTTGCGGCGAAAGTGCATTACCTTACCGCACTGCAGACGGACGACAAAAAGTGACAGGCATGCCGTGGCCTGGTCATTCTGCAGTAAGTGATGACGATGTGCAGAACGTTAACGCGTAGTGCTGGCGGATCGAAACACCACAAATCGTGAATTGGCCAACGATACGGGGCTGGAGCATTTGACTGTGCTGCAAATCCTAAAGAAGGGGCTGGGAATGCAGAAAATCGCCTCCAAGTGGGTTCCACATGATTTGGCCGTACATCAACAATGGCTGCGAAATGATGCAGCTCGTTTGCACCTGGAGCGCTATGAATGAGAAGGCGAGACCTTCTTAAGACGGATAATCACCATTGACGAGACCAGAGGTTATGAACCGCAGCTGATCAAACTAGTTGCGTCATCACGGGTCACCGCAAAATGTAATGGTTCGGCCAACCGGAATCAATTTGTGAAGGCCAAGCTGATCGTTGCCTACGACTGGGATGGTATTATCATAAAGCATACCGTTCCCCGAGGACGTACCATTAATGCGGAGTATTACTGTGCATTTTTGCAAACGAACTTGATAGCAGCCCTAAGAAGAAAACGAGGACACTTCTTGAATAACCCACCCATCATTCTGCATGACAATGCAAGACTGCATGCAGCAGGAGTTGTGACTGAGTTGTTCAATCGCTGGGGCTGGGAAGTGCTTTACCACCCCCCTTATTCTCCAGATCTCAGCCCCTGCGACTACGATCTCGTCCCTAAAATGAAAGCACCACTTCGAGGGATCCGCTTTCGCACGGTAGATCAGCGACCGCTCCATCCGCGACCTTCAGAGATCAGGCGCTCGCAACGGCATCCAACGGCTTCCACATCGCTGGGAACGTATGCTACACAACGGTGGCGATTACTTCAAAGGCCTGTAGAACATACAACATAGAACATAGTAAGTATGCTATGCATCTGAATAAAAAATAGTTGCCACTATTTAAAAAAAAAAAACATGTATTTTAGCCCCCCATCCTTGTGACTGGTATGGTGAAAATATATACCAAAGATTCGTGCCTTAGCTGGGATAGATATCCATACCTAATTTTACATAGTACATTGATCCATCCAGCTGTTCGAGTTATAAGCGTGTAAACAGACAGACAAACAAGATTTTTTTTTCATGCATTCAGCATTAAACAGTCTTCAATAGTGGAAATTCAGAACCGACGATCTTTCATTTTTATACATATTTAGAGATGGACTCAAGGTTCTTTACTCTTGGAACTATACATACTGGTGTGCACGCTTGTCACTGTAGCTAGGACTGGTCAGGAGATAGCTATGGGCAAAATTTTGTTCATGTAAAGGACTAAATTGAACATCAATTTTATACAGATATTTTATACATAAACATTTTCAATACATTACATTAATACACCATCCTGCAAGGCTTCTGTTGTCTTGATCAAGCAAGACTATATATATATACTGTAATATGAAACAGCACATCACAGGATTAGTACATAAAATGAAGCCAGGAATTAGATCATAAAGTATATGTTTACATTAAAGCACAAAAACAAGAAAGAATGTAATATGATTCCAACCCTTGACTAGTTACGACTGGAGCTCACTTCACTTCAAGTATGATTTTTTAAAATAAAACTACAGAAAAAATTCATGTTTGATAAACATTGTCAAGATACATGAAAAAAAAAACTAGCTCAGATCCTAATAGACGATTACATTGTGTTAACAGAAATACTTTAAGAGGAAAAATATTTACATACGATATCCTGACATTCCATAATCTAAAGTAACTCATCAATTGTCTACTATATTCATATAATAAATCATATCTTCACAGATAAATGACACCTAACACAACACAGCTCTTAGCTATTCATATCATTCCAAGACACCACAAATTTACTATCTTCTGCTCCTTGTTTGGAATAGTTCAGGAACTTCTGGCTCTCTGTACCATTATTCCACAAACCACTTCAACAAATGCACTCGCTGCACTCACTGGCAAACTAAATGCTCTTGCATAGCAAGATTAGATAAAACAAATCCTAAAATTAATGTATTTCATTTAAAGAAACATATCTCACTCTTTTAAAAAATATACTTATGTTTGACATTTGTTATATACAGTAATACAGTTGCTCATGTCCTGACTGAGATTACGGATTTCCTTCCACTTCTCTTCAAAATAAAATCTAGCTGCAAAGCTAACTGCAGACTTGTAAGAAAATAGTGTGGTCCCTCAGTTGCATTCGCGCACGTCCATGTTAGTCGTCGCACAGACCACTCAAGTAAGTCACTTTGAATCCATCCGGGCCCGCATTTTGGCATGCACTTTCAGGAACTCCGGCTCATTTTCTGAACACTTCTCTGGATCTTCCTCGCCTTTCTCCAGCTGCAAATAAAGGGAGAACTCATGATAGGAAGTATAAGTGAAACATATTACATAAGAGGTCAGCTAAAATGAAGATGTTTTGGGAGGAAGATTACAGCTAAATTCCCTGTCAATCCGTACAGGACTTAAAATGTATTTGGTTTGATTTAAGTGTTGCAATGTGGGCGTCAACTATGTAACTAAATAAATAAATGAATGACATAAGAGGAGAATGAAGAAAGCAGGTTGCAGGATATAGATGGTACATACAGTAGGCATTCAATGGATTTTCCTTTAGAGAGAAAAAAAGGGTAAAGACACACGGCATATTAATCTCTTTGGCAACACTTGGACCAGAAATAGACACGTTTGCCTTTAATATTGCATTGCTCATAAATGGTCGATTGTGCTCGTAGGAGTTGTGGTACACAGAGGACGGTCATAAAACTAAAGAAATTACTTTTAGAGAAGAGCTCCACATGAAGCAATCATATTTGTCGAGTACAACTTCAAGTGACCACAGCCTAGATTCAAACCTAGAAGTCCTGCTGTCAAGGACAGCCCATTTACACCACCGAGGGCAACATCATGACTAGGAATCATTTACAAGTCTTAAATGAAGAGGGCACTGAGCGTCGCCTCCCTGGACATATTAGAGATGTCCTCAATATCTCACGCGACACCACAGCCACTTGTGGACACACATCAGAACCAGACTGCTTTCCTTTCATTTTTTTTTTTTCTTTTCTTCTCTTCGTAAAAATGACCAAGGAATTAAGTCTTTTCTATGATTCTAGAAAATTGTACGTTCCAATTTGCTCACAGGTGGCTTTGACATCATCTGAGAGATAACAGACATCTCTACAAAATCCAGGAAGTCGTTGCTGAGTGCCCTCTTCATTGAAGACTTGGAAATTAGCCCAGTTGTGGTGTGAGTGGCTAAGCATGCCAGCCCAGACAGCAAGAGATTCAGGTTTAAATCCTGACTGCAGTCACATTTTCAAGTCTTACTCAATAAGAGCAGCACAGCAACTTACCTTACAAAACAGAGCAGAGTTCGAGTCAAAGTTCATTTTACTTGCATATCATTCATCTTCAGACAGCTTCCAGATAGAGGAAAATTCTTTAAAAAAAAGACTGGCCCTTTACAAAGGATGCATTTTATGGTACCTCAAAATATCACAGCAACATAAAAACTAAAATGGTGCAATCTGTGGTGGAATGGAAGTTCATGTGGTGATTCATTCCCCACCTTTTAAAGGGGAATGATGCCTACTTGATCACCATGTAGAACCCCTAAGTAAAGGAACAAAAACATCGGAAGTATGCAGACTCACCACAGTCGAAGACATGCATTCTGAACCAGTCGATCTAAAAAATGATGTAGAGAATGTTTTGAGAATGCCCTGTGCCAACATTACCGGGACCTCCTGACAAGGTTATGGAAGCCAGCAACAAAGCGTCGTGAGAGCTGACGAACCTCCACACCAGCTCACGCAGAGCAGCAGATGAGATCAAGCTTTGCCGCAATCCCTAATTCAGCCAGCAACTTACTTCCTTGTACAAAGAGTCCTGTCCGTGAAATGTTTCCAAGATGACGAGGCTACTGTTCAAGACTGATGTTGCGAGTTCCCTGTATATAACTTCCTTGTTTTCCTGTATATAACCTCTGTTGGACTTGGACTCAAAATGTCAACAGAACAGTGAAGTGAATTCAAATATCCTAAGTATTTATACTTTGTAAATAGACAGGGCATTTTGCCAAATCCCTGTGGGCTTCAGTTATGAAAATGGCTAAAGCAAAAGCATGGTGTACTGTATCAAAATTGAAAGAATAAATTATGTTTTGTAAGTGGAAAGAATAAGACGGGTAGTCCTATTTCAGTTCCTAAAATAGTGGTGACCCCGACGTGATTAATAACGCAAATATTGGTAAGTCTCGATCTGGTTATATTCATAAATTTTAACAATGGAAGTGCTTTTAAAGAGGCGAAAACCTGTGAGAACGAGGTTCACTAAGAATTGATGACGACCTGTTGCAATTATTAAATGATGAAGAAAATTGTAAAGAAGAAATCGTAAGAAGCAAATTAACAACTCTGGAACGGTTAACTACCGACTTAAATAACCTCAATGAACAGGTGGCAGCATTAATGTTAGAAGACAGTGATCAATCTGAAGGTGAATTTGAACGAGAATACGAGAGTGTAGTGAAGTTCAATGAGGACATGGATTGTGCACGTGTGAAAGTAGAACAATTTATTGTGAGGCAACATACCGATGTCCAAATCACAAATAATGGGCAGTCAGTCATTTCTTTCCCAAACTCCAGCAGACGAAAACTTAAGTTACCCAAAATTGAATTAAAGAAGTTCAGTGGGGATATAAAAGACTATCTTGGCTTTTGGAGCCAATTTAGGCGAATTCACGAGGACGGGGATTTGGAAAATGGGGACAAATTCCAGTACCTGATTCAGGCTACCACAGAAGGCTCAAGAGCTCGGGAGATTGTTGATAGCTTCCCTTCCACTGCGGAGAACTATAATAAGGCTATAGAGAGCCTGAAGAATAGATTTGGAAAAGAAGAGTTGCTTATCGAATATTATGTAAGAGAACTCCTGACACTAGTGATAAAGAATGCCACTGAAGACAGAGGAAAACGTGACACAGCTCGCCTCTATGATAACCTAGAATCGCACCTGCGTGCTTTAGAGTCAATTGGTATGACTTCAGACAAATATGCTGCCATGCTCTTTCTGCTCGTGGAGTCCTGCATCCCTGAAGATATTCTTAGGGTGTGGCTGAGAAGTCCAATGACAATTGATAATGAAGAGGGCGGAAGCAAAATCTATGGAGACCGGTTGAAGCACTTAATGCTATTCCTCAGGAAGGAAGTTGAAGGCGAAGAAATAATTTCTTTGGCGAAAGCGGGCTTCAGACTGAGTGAGGTTAGTCCACAAAGATATAAGAAGAAGCAGCAACCTGATAAAATTGTACCTACTGCAACAGACTTCTTCTCCAGTGAGCAGAAGAAGTATAAATTGACGTGTGTGTTCTGCGGAAAACCACACGAGAGTAAGGAGTGCTTTCAAGCACAGAGGTTGTCTTTAAGTGAGAAGCAGGACATGTTAAAGAGAAACAAGGGATGTTTCGTCTGTCCGAAGCCAGGACATCGTGCTAAAGATTGTAAAGGTAAAGTGAGCTGCATTGTCTGTTCTTAAGATGCATTGCACCATCATGTGTCCACAGCTGGAAGTCAAGCAAAAGGACCAAAAATGTGAGGAAAAGACAGAACAAAACCAGAACACCTCGCTTTCAAGTCAGTGCTCCTCGGATGTAGTTCTTCAGACCCTGCTAGCGAATCTTGAGGCCTATGGGAGGAGACGGACCGTAAGAGCACTCATCGATACCGGTTCACAGCGGTCATACATATTGAAAAGTACTGCGCGGGAAATGGGTTATCAACCAGTCAAATCAGAAGTCGTGATACATGCCTTATTTGGAGGGGGTTCATCCAAGAAAATGGAGCACCAATGTTATGATGTTCTCTTGAAGAGTTTGGTAGATAACTATTCCTGCATGATTCAAGTTTTAGACCAACCAATAATATGTGGGTCAATCTCACGGCCATATTTAAGTACTTGCATCGGAGAATTGAGGAGGAAGGGGATTCACCTCACAGATGTCGGAGCTGGACAGCCACCAATTGAAATCCTGATAGGATCGGATGCACTAGGGAAGCTGTACACTGGAACTGTAAAAGAATTAGAGTGTGGACTCACTGCTGTGCAAACGAAATTAGGCTGGGACGTAATGGGTAAAGTGATTGACTGGTCTGGCACAAATACCTATGCTGCCATGATAACTACCCTTTTGACTCACTCTAGTCATCTGCCGGACCTATGGAAGTTGGATGCCCTGGGAATTTTGGATCCCTGTGAAAGCCAAACAAATGAGGAAATCGAGACAACTGTGCGAGATCACTTCAAGAGAACTGTGAAGAGGGATCCTGAGGGAAGGTATGAGGTTAGTTTTCCCTGGTTGGATGGTCGGGAAGAGCTACCTGATAACAGAGTGGTAGCTGAGAAGAGGTTAATAGTTACAACCACGAAACTTGAAGTGGCAGGGAAGTTTGATGACTATGATAAAGTATTGAAAAACTGGTTGAATGAGGGCGTGGTAGAAATGGTTCAAGATGACGAGCAACAGAAACGTGGGCACTATCTTCCGCATCGGGGAGTCTTCAAAGACAATTCAACGACGAGTGTGAGGCCAGTCTTTGATGCATCCTGCAAGCAGAAAGGGAGCTGCTCTTTAAATGACTGTTTGGCAAAAGGACCGAACTTGCTGGATTTGATCCCCAAGATTTTGCTTAAGTTTCGACAAGGTAAAATTGGTGTCATTTCCGATATCAAGCAGGCCTTCCTACAAATCTCTGTGGACGAACAAGATCTTGACTGTCTGCGATTTCTCTGGTGGGAAAATATCAAAGAGAAGAAGGTAAAAATATTGAGACATCGTAGACTTGTTTTTGGAGAAACTGCAGCCCATTCCTCCTGGGAGCAGTTATCCAGCATCACTTGAGTCAGTAAGAACCGCCTTTAAAAGGAGTGGCTGAAACACTGAAGGACTCGTTTTATGTTGACAATTGTGTCACGTCTGTCAATTCAGAAGAGGAGCTGCATACATTTGTTGGACAAGTTACTGAGATAATGGCTGAAGGGAAGTTGGGAAGACGATCAGTTACAGTTTTTGTGACGAGTCATATCACGCCAAGTTCTGTTAAATCTCATCTTATGTAATCTTACGTTTAAATGCAGTTTTTATACTTAAAACTACTTCAAGACGTGTTCGGTTTATTCGCTTGCCAAAATTCATTCCCACACACACACATATATATATATATATATATATATATATATATATATATATATATATATATGTAAGACGTAACGTAAGACGTAACATTTTGGTGCCGAAACCCCAACCGATTTGTTCCAGGTACGCTAAATGCAATTGTAATTTAACAAGGTCTTAAAACATTTCGGAAGTAAGTACGTAAGTAGTGTTTCATGACGTAATGGACAATGCCACTAGTTTAAATAGCCCAGCGGCTTTAGGACAGTTCACGACTCACGATAAGTACTACAGTTTTTCATTCTGTGATATGACTAAATAATTCAGTAGCATCCTATAAGCGAATATACATTACTATTGATTTGTTGAGGTTATTTATTCTGCTGCATAACTAAACCCACGAACGATTGTCTCACAAGTGGTGCCATCTACAGACCATTCACGTAACTCTCAGCTAAACTTTGCATTGCAAAGACATTAATCCCGTTCCCCAATGAGATAGTTCACTCATCCCTTCATAATGACTGAAAGGGAACAACTTAACGTTCTAAAAAGGAAACGCACGACTCAACGCTCCAATGTCACACGCTTTGTTAATTTTATACAACAAAATGATAGTGCAACAGATCATGATGAAATAGAACACATCCTAAAAAGACTCCAGACAATTTTAGAATCATTGCTCTCTACTGACGATCTGATACATAGCCTGCTAGATGACACAATACGCCGTAGATGTCCGGTCTTGTGAAGAATACACTGACAGTGCAACACGCGCCATCCACAAAGCACAAAAAATACTCACAATGAAACGAGAAGAAACCAATATGCCTACGGTCACTCTTAGCCCAAACCAACATATTCAGCCCACACATATCCCAGATGTCAAACTACCGACAATACGTATAGAACCATTTTCAGGAGACATAGAATCCTGGTCTCGATTCTGGGAACAATTTCGAGCATCAACATATTAAACCTACGTGCACCACAGTGGTACAAGTCTATATGCCTACCAGTCAAGCTGATGATGAAGATGTTGAAAAGGTCTACGAAGAAATAGATGAAATTCTGAGGTATGTCAAGGGATGAAAATTTTATAGTAATGGGAGATTGGAATGCTGTGGTAGGAAAAGGAAGAGAAGGGAAGATAGTAGGAGATTTCGGATTAGGTGAAAGGAATGATCGAGGAAGCAGGCTAATGGAATTCTGCACCGAGCATGAGTTGGTCATAGCTAACACCTTATTCAATAACCACAAACGAAGAATATACACATGGATGAGAGACCAGGAGATACAGGGCGTTACCAAATCAATTCCATTATGGTCAAGCAGAGGTTACGAAACCAGACTTTGGATTGTAAAACATATCCTGGTGCTGACATAAACTCTGACCACAATCTGGTTGTTATGAAATGCAGATTAAAGTTGAAGAAACTGAAGAAAAGTCAAGAGCCAGAAAAGTGGGCAATAGACAGACTGAAAGAGAAGGATGTAAACGAAAGATTCAAGAAGAGTATAAAGGAAGGACTAATGAAAAACCCTAAACAAACTTCAATTGCAGACGAATGGGCACTTTTGAAGAATGAAATAACAAAATCCGCAGAAGAAAACATTGGTAGGAAAGAAAGAATTGGTAGAAAACCGTGGATCACTCAGGATATACTAGAATTGATGGATGAAAGGCGGAAACACAGAATGTAAGAGATGAAAAGGGGAAAGCAGAATACAGACGTCTGAGAAATGTGGTCAACAAGAAGTGCAAGGAAGCGAAAGAAGAATGGTTGAAAGAGAAATGTGCAGGTATAGAAAATTGTCTGAAATTAGGAAAAGTAGACACAGCTTATCGAAGGATTAAGAATACATTTGGGGAAAAGAAAAGACTAAGTGCTGTAATATTAAGGACACAAATGGAAAGCCTCTAACAAATAGGGAAGAAAAGGTTGAGAGATGGAAAGCTTACATAGAGAGTTTGTATAAGGGAAAGGAGATTGAGAATCATGTAATGGAAAGGGAGGAGGAAATTGATGAGGATGAGAAAGGAGATTTAATATTGAGATCAGAATTTGATAGAGCTTTGGAAGACTCAAGCAGGAACAAAGCACCAGGCATAGATGATATACCGATTGAGTTACTACGCTGCATAGGAGATGAAGGTCTGATCAGGTTATTTCACTTGGTGTGTAGGATTTATGAGACAGGTGAGGTACCCCCTGATTTCAAGAAGAATGTAATCATCCCTATACCAAAGAAAGTGGGAGCTGATAGATGTGAAGATTACCGTACAATCAGCTTGATTACTCATGCTTCAAAGATCCTGTCTAGAATAATTTACACGAGGATTGAAAGCCAGATCGAAAGGGAGTTGGGTGAAGACCAGTTTGGTTTCAGGAGAAATGTAGGAACAAGGGAAGCTGTACTAAGTCTTAGGCTGATTTTGGAAGGTAGAATAAGGAAGGATAAGAGAACGTTCATGGCATTTGTAGACTTTGAAAAGGCTTTTGATAACGTTGATTGGACTAAATTGTTTGACATTTTGAAATCTATTGGAATAAAGTACTGGGATAGGAGGGTGATTTACAATCTATACATAAACCAGACAGCAGTCATTCGAGCTCAAGGACATGAGAGAGAAGCTGATATTCAGAAAGGTGTTAGGCAAGGCTGCAACTTATCACCCATACTTTTCAATATTTACATTGAACAAGCAATGAAGGAAATTAGAGAAAAAATTAAAGTGGGAGTGAAGATTCAAGGAGAAATAATTTCAACTCTGAGATTTGCTGATGACATAGTCATCTTGGCCGACAAGCCTGAGGATTTGAATGAGTTTTTGAATGGTATGGACTCCGTCTTACGGAAAGAATACATGATGAAAATTAATAATTGTAAAACAAAAATACCAGAATGCAGCCGAAATAAATCAGAAACCTCTATGGACAACAAATTGGCAGGTGAAAATCTGAAGGAAGTAGGAGACTTCTGTTACTTAGGAAGCAAATAACCAGTGATGGACGAAGCAAAGAGGATATAAAAAGTAGGTTGGCTCAGGCAAGGAAAACATTTCTACAAAAAAGGAATCTGTTGACATCGAATATAGATTTAGGTATTAGGAAGTCATTTTTGAAAGCCTTAGTCTGGAGCGTGGCGCTCTATGGGAGTGAAACTTGGACTATTGGTGCAGCAGAAAAGAGGAGAATTGAAGCATTTGAAATGTGGTGTTACAGGAGAATGATGAAGATCAGATGGGTCGATAGGGTTACAAACGAAGAGGTATTAAGACGAGTGGGAGAGGAGAGATGTTTCTGGCGACTGCTAATGAAGAGAAGAGATAGGTTAGTAGGACACATACTAAGACACCCAGGAATAGCAAGTTTAGTTATGGAAGGAAGGGTCGAGGACAAGAACTGTAGGGGTAGACCAAGGTTAGAATATGTTAAACAGATTGCCTCGGATGTAGGGTGTGGTAGCTATGTAGAGATGAAACGATCAGCTCAGGACAGGGAGGCATGGAGGGCTGCATCAAACCAGTCAAAAGACTGAAGACTCAAACAACAACAGTTGACAATAATACCACCATTCCAGACATTAGCAAGCACGTACTCTTACGAGGGTTTTTACAAGGGGAACCAAAGCAACTTATTGACGGCATAGCAATTACCGCAGATACGTACGCCCAGACAAAGGCATTACATTCAGGACGCTACGGCCACAAGGATAAAATAAACCAGGCCCACCTTAACTACCTGGAGAATTTACAGCCCGCCTTCTCAGAGAGCCCTGACTATTTAAACACAGCGTACTTGGAATGCCATCGAAGAGCACAAGCACTCAAGGCACTCGGGGAAAATATTAATGTATACGGACGCGTGATAGCCCCAAAAGTTCTGCGAGCATTTCCAGCAGACATATGCACACGTTGGCTGATCCACGCAAAACGTAACAAAATCTCCGAAGCCAAAATGATGTCTTTGATAGAATTCCTCCGTGAAGAGGTGGAAGGAGCACTTAACACTCAGAAAATCAGGGGAGATGCCAGTATCGCTATTACGCCCCATTCCACGCCAACAGCAGCTTCTTTCCAAGTTAGTACGAAGCCACGAGGGATTAATAGAGGGAATAAGACAGCGATCACGCCATTCTGTATCTTCTGTGAAAACAAAGGTCATTGGGCACAAGAGTGCACAAAAGTAGTCGCACTTCAGGCCAGGATTGAGAAGTTAAAACACTCTCAAAGATGCTTCCTTTGCCTAAACAAAGGTCACACTATTAAGAACTGCTATAAGAAGGACAAAGTATCCTGCGCTACATGTAAGAGACAACATCACATTTCTATCTGTGAAGAAAAAGTGGGAGTAACTGTAGGGAAAATACATGTCAGTATGCCGAAGATCGACATAGGAACACGAGGGTTCACCCATCTTCAAACTGACCGCGCTATCATTATCGGTCCCACTGGTCCGAGTAAACTGACGCGTTGCATACTAGATGCCGGTAGCCAATCAAGCTTTGTTATCGCAGATCTCGTGAAACAGCTTAAGCTAAAGGTTATCGGACAAAGAGATCTAGTTGTTTCAGGATTCGAATCGCCACACTCCATGCCCAGAACTCTTAAGACTACTTCAGTTTACAATTAGTACTGGAACAATCACTATACCAATATCAGCCATAGAAAGTACCAACAAGTACTTGCCACATCCCACACCAACATCCGACAATCAATCGTTGTTGCGATTGCGAAAACTCAAGGTAGCAGATCATGCCGACGACGGACGTGATCTACCGATAGATATATTGATAGATGGTGATCAATATTGGAAAATAGTTGAAGATGGTCCACTGATTCGACTCTCAGACACGCAGGTGCTTATCCCTTCAAACTTGGGTTGGATACTCACAGGGAACAAATCTGGCATATCAGTCAATCATGTCTCTGTAAACCACATCCACTAATTTGAGGAATTGTCGCCCTTGAACGATGAAATGCGACGATTTTGGGACTTAGAGACTCTTGGCATTCGAGAGCATCAGGAACGAACTTTAACTGTCAAGGACACTGCAATTTTCACGACTCATTCCGAATGGAAACTGGTAGAAGAGTGGTGTGTCTACCCAGAAGAGAGAGTGTTGTCATACTTTCAAATCGTATCAATGCAGAAAATCGCTTCAGTTCATTACAGTAGAAATTTGAGAGAAATCATGAATTTCGCGATATGTACCATTCCGAAATGGTGTTCTGCGACGCGTCGGAGCGGGCTTACGGAGCTGCACTGTATGTTCGAACGTCTACCGACGTAAACACTTATATACACCTGGTCTGCAATAAAAATAGATTGTCTCCAGTCAAGAAGGTTACACTCCCATGACTAGAATTACTGGCCATCGTAGTGGGTTGCCGTCTTCTGGGGTATTTCTGCCAGACTTTAATGTCACCACATCTACTCTGTGGAGTGACTCCATGGTCGCTCTAGGTTGGATTAAAAGCGATGCAAACCGTTGGAAGACATTCATCTCCAACCGAGTGACGGAAATTCAAGGCATCCTGAATCTAGATCAGTGCCGGTACTGCCCGAGCCAGGATAATCCAGCCGATCTCTTGTCACGAGGAATATCCTCGAAATCACTACAGTCTTCCTCACTTTGGTGGCACGGGCCTGTATGGCTAGCCGATCATCCTAGCTCTTGGCCCCACAGCAGTGTGCCTAACGCCTCACTTCCAGACACTCGCAAGACGCATCAACAAACACTTAATGTCGTTACAACGGAACCTCTCATCATTGCTTCCAGATTCAGCAGTTATTGGAAAATTCTGCACATCATGGGTTGGATTTTGCGCTTCTTGAACAACATCAGACAGTCAGAAACAAAAAAATGTTGGGAATCTCACTGCACATGAATTAGAGGCTTCCCGATTGTGCTGGATACGCACAGTCCAACGTGAGTGCTTTACCGAAGAGTACGACGCTCTGACAAAAGAAAGAAACTTGTCTGGGAAGTCCAGGATTGCCCGCTACAACCCCTTCTTACAGGACGGCCTTATTCGACTTGGAGGGCACCTACACCATGCAGACCTCCCAATTCATCAGAAACATCCTCTAGTACTCGATGGTGCACACTATTTCACCCAAGTTGTTGATCCGCCAGACTCACATAAGGCTACACCACCTTGGAGTACAAATAGTTCTCTCTGTATTACGCGAAGAATTTTGGATCCTCAAGGCACGCCAGGCTGTCAAGAAGGTCATCCACACGTGCTTACCGTGTAAGATCGCCAGAAGCCAACAAGGTAACGAGATCGAAGCCCGTTGCCTCCAGAACGTTTGCGACATACTACGCCATTTGCAGTTACTGGTGTGGATTTTGCAGGGCCACTACTCGTTAAGGTGGGGAATCTCGTACAGAAATCTTATATTGTGCTTTTTACATGTGCGACTACAAGGGCCCTTCACCGTGAAGCTGGCTTTAGACATGACTACGGAGACGTTTCTGATGGCTCTCAGACGATTTGCGGGACGAAGAGGACTTCCAAACACTATTTACTCAGACAACGCTAGAACGTTCCAGGCAGCACACAAAGAAATGAACAACTCAGCCAAGTACTCACTGACCCACGAACGAGCCAGCACTTCGCCCACAACGGAGTCCAGTGGAAATTTATAGCCCCACGGGCGGCTTGGTGGGGATGCTGGTGGGAGAGAATGGTGGGTACAACGAAAAGATGCCTAAGAAAGGTATTGGGAAAGACTCTGATTAGTGAGGACGCACTCCGAACCCTGTTGGTGGAGGTAGGAGCCGCCATTAACGCCCGACCCATAATCCAAGATGACTCGGAGACACTGACTCCAAGTCATTTCCTGACTGGTGCACGGCTGACTACCCTGCCCAACGTCTCCAAACCCACGACCCGAATAGACCTGAGGAAGGAGAGGAGACTTAGAGAGAAAATGCAGGAGGACTTCCTCAAGAGATGGAGGAATGAGTATCTTGTCGATCTGAGAAGCTATCATGAAGTACGCCGCCCAAATGGGCAGACGAAGGAGTGCCGAGTAGGAGACATAGTACTCCTGCAGGACGACCTGCGACCTAAACATATGTGGCAGAAGGCGCGAATAACTGAAAGGCGACCAGGCAGGGACAGCAAGGTGCGAACCATCATCCTTCAGATGGCCAATGGGACCAAGATAAGTCGGCCCGTACATCTGGTCTTCCCTCTCGAGATAGACCAGGGTGGGGAGGATGTGGAGAACTGAAGGACTGATGTAGCGAGTTCCCTGTATATAACCTCCTTGTTATATAAGAGTTTTGGAGAGTAAAATGATAGAAGATTGTTAGACTGACATGTTGTCTTTGAATGGTCCACGTACTATATATATATATATATATATATAAGACGTAACGTAAGACGTAACAACGCCAACTACTACCACATCTTCCACCTTCCATAAGATGCAACGTGTGTGGCCACATGTTCTATGCAAGGATTGGTCTGTTGAGTCGCCAACAAAATCTCCATCGAGTGGACACAATTAAAATTGCAGGGAAGAAAAGCACACTTAGATATGAGTATTTGCCAATGATGACCTGTTCCAACTTGAAATCCACAAGCTGTTAACATAATCTGCATCAAATTGTATATCCTACATCTGTCTTATTCACACTAAACTATGCCAATTTAGTATGTTAGTTAGTTAGTTATTGTTGTTTTAAGGGGCAGAACTACGAGGTCATCTGCCCCTCAATTTAGTATGTATTCATGGATACATATAGTTATTTAATTTTTACACTTACTGTAATTCTATATTCATGCTAGATTAAGTAACCTTTATCAGAATACCAAAGTCTTATCATACACATACGATGCCAGTCACCTCTTACGCATTGCCTGATCTTCTTTGCACAGTGATGAAACCAGCAGCATACAGCACTTTGGAAACTCTTCTGGAATTTTTGGTTCTAGACATAAAAACATTTTTCATATCAAACTCAAAAAACAAAATTCCATAGCACCACAGACCATGAAGATCCTAGACATACCAACCAGCCATTTGGCCTGCAGATTGTGGTGTGACTCATGATCAGTGCATCGGGTCCCCTCAGCCGTTAATCTTGGTTTGCCTGGCCAGGGTGCTGCCTCACTGTCAGACACCTACTCAATTGTCCTCACGAGGTTGGGTGCACGCCGTTCCAGCCATCACGTCAGTTTCCAAAATCCGTGACTGATCCAGGAATTGAACCTGCGGGGGGCCTCCGGGTAAGAGGCAGGCATGCTACCCCTGGACCACGGGGCCGGCACATTTAACTCGGGACCATTCTTATTAAAAAGCTCAGTACTGAACCCTTTATCCACAGGCTGTATAAAGGATTCTAATAATTATTCATCATCTTTTGATACATTTCTACAGACAGCAGATATGAGAGCCAGACGGTGTTGGGAAATATTGAGAAATCAGTGGCCGAGAGGACACAATGGTTTAAGCTCCTGTGGTATTTTAGGAAGAAGCATAAATATTCTTGAGACATAGGACAGGTGCAACTTTTAGCGCGGAGACGGCTTGGGCACGCACATTATGGCCTGTTGCTATGAAGGTTGGCGCCAAGAAGAAAATCTAATGCTACGAGGCAATTGGTCAATCTTCATGTTAACCACTCCCTACTGCAGAAATACATGTAAAAGCGCGCAAAGACATACAAGAGTCTGGGCCAATAATATCAAGACGCCTTGTTTTAGCGGCAACTCGGCTTGATAACGCACCCTGGTAGATTAACGCGGGAGTTATCTACAGATTAATTCCACGATCGATTCGAGCCGGCCACAGCATAATCGTAACCTCCACACTGATACGAACTCAATGATACCGATCGCATGTTAGTCTGATAATTATTATGGATTATTTTCTCATAAATCCCCTTCCATACCTACCCTAGTCAGTTTCATTTATAAGGATCCAAAATGCTTCGAGAGAACACTTATTTTCGTGCGTGTGAGGACGTAACGTCATACACTTATTTTTGTGCGTCTGAGGACGTAACGTTCACACTCTTAAATTCGTGCGTCTGATAACGTGACGTTGATTTTTATTTTGAACATGGAACAGTTTCGTCAAGTTATAAGTCTAACTTCAGTGATTTATTTGTAGTCCCAGCACTACCAGTAGGACTAGTTCATCGAAATAATTCACCAAATAGACTTGTCAAGGAATTTAGTACTTGATAGGTGAATGTAGTAGGAAATATATCGTGTGTGTAACTGACAAAACTTTAATTAATTCAGCACGAGATGACGTCTAAGAAGGAGACCGGATCTTGGAACCAGCAGGACATTTGCCAGAAGATGTCGATGACGAGATAAACATCTTAAAGGAGATGACTGCAGACGTTTTCCTTGACGCTGTTTTAAAAGGATTGAGTACAAATGAATTTATTTATTTATTTATTTATTAAATCAGCTATGGTATTATGGGACATATTTTGTAGATATTTGTTTGCGTGTTTGGTAATGTAGATTATTAGTTCTTGTTTTACTGACACATTAAATATGGGAGAAGCCGAGCGTTGTGTAATTTGTAAATATTGTGATTTGTGTTTTGTTCAACTTTACGGGGCGACGCGCAGCTCGGGCTCGCGTTCGCTTGCGTAAAACGCGGTCAAGCATTATTATTCGGAGGTATGCCTTATAACAAAAATGGAACTGAATTAAATTTGAGATTAAAAATAGAATTTGGAGGGTAAAGATTATTTGTGAGTAGAATTTTATGACGGATCAGGATTATTTTGATAGTTGCTTTTCAGCAGATCTGAACAGGATGGCACTTTGCACCCGAGTTTTTGTTGTGTATTTTTGTTAATGTGTCTATGGACGCAATATTGTTGATCTGTTTTGAGCCGACCCAGTGATATGTGTATGAGAGTCAGTCCAAGCTTTTGGTGCATAGTGTGATTTTTATGATGTGCTAGCGAGAATATATCATGGTGATTATTCTGACTTGCTCCACATTAGCCCAGTTCATGACCTCACGAGGCTGGACTTGTGGTATATATTTGTGTTTTCTTGCCATCCAAGGGGATGAGTGAGATGTTGGCGTTTCCAGACGGAAACTGCACCTGGCTTGAGCGACTGAGAGAGATAATTGAGGCAGTGTTGACTCATACAAGAGGGGCGCGCTCAAATCAGTTAACGTGACTTGTCATTAGTAACAGGCTTGGATCCTGTACGTCAATTTTAGACGTTGTTTAAATTCTCAAAACCTGATCGGTTATAATGAGTATTGATTGATTAAATGGGTGATGTCCACAGTTGTAAGGTAGCTTCCGCGACTCCTGTTTGTCTGGCGTTTTATAAAAAATGTAAACATAGTTTTTCAGCCGTTAGGCTTGTATTTTGTTGTTGTTGGTTCAATTTTTGTGTGTTTATTTTACGCGTTCAATGACTCTTGTCAAGTTAGGGTGCGCGAGGCTATGTTCCCAGGTTGTTATGAGAGCGTTTTGGCATATTCTGGCATGCTCTTTTTGTTCATTTATGTGCTCTGGCACCAGCTGGAATCTCAGGGAGATTCGTTATTCTTTTTGTATTATTAGATCTTGCATGTGTCAGTAGTAATTATAGTGTATTAATTAAGGGTGGGTCCCATAGCCGTAGTGTGATTTAAAAGATGCAATTCCGTGAGCAACGTGACTGTTTCAGTTGTAAACGGACTCGCATCAGTACTCAGTTTCTTATTAACGAGCAGTACACCACACATTATATAACTTCTTGACCAGGGAAAATGGACTTGTATCCATATGTTGTGACGAGTGAGTTCTTACCGCTCAAAGTTTATGTTATGATTAATTATTTGTGTGAAGCTGCATTCACATTGTCTTGTTGTGACGAGCGAGTTCCTACCGCTCAGTGTTATATTTATTTTATTAGGGGGTGAAAGTCAGGGAGGATTTCTTTTATTTATTATTATTATTATGCACATAATTTTCAGTCACTAAATTTCTTTTATTATACTTGCTATTCATTTTATTTCTACTATAGCCTCTGTCATGGACCTTTCTATTCATTAGAGCATGTTGTTTTAAGCGAACTTTGCTGTATAACGCAGTCAGGACTGAACACGACCCCGTAGATGAATCTTGAGAAAACCATGCTTTATTGAAGGGTGCAGTACATAAAATAAAAAATGTTGAGTTATATTTCCTGACTTAGGATCAGTTAATTAAATCCCACCAGCAACCATCTTTATGAAAGGCAGCATCTTCCATCAATAGTGGTCTGGGGGTGAAGGAAGACCAAATGTGCCAAAATACTCTGGACCAGACAGTGGCTCGCGGAGCTGGATCAGACACACATGTGTAATGCAGTGAAATGAAAACCACTATGTTGTTTTATGGAAAAAGAGAAAGAAGCTAAAGTCTTAAGAGACCATTTATTTCACGATCATATGCTATACTGCAAGCATAAACTGGGAATTGAACCCAGTTGACCTTGGTAGGAGGCACTGTATTTTTTCTTCCTTACCATCACCCCACACTACCATGCCAGGCTGCAACGAGAAGTTATAGAAATCTTCCAACACGCCGACAACTTCAATCGGAAGGGAGAAATCGAACTAGTACGTATTGCATAGATCCCGGCCCTAACGCAGGGCAGATCAGGGCAAATTTCAGGGGTATTTGAATGAGCTATTTGTAGGATGGGCATCGGAAGGAAATCACATTAATATCCTGTGGACTAACTTATTGAAAAGTTTAAATAGGACTATTGATAAATTTGTCCCATTTAAATTACTGAAACAATACCCAGATCCTGAGTATTACACACGAGAAATCAGGTGTCTAAACCAGAAAATTAGGAAATTATACAATAAAAGATATGATAGTGACAAGTATCTGTTGAAATTTAAGTCCTTATCAAGAGAGCTCGTCTTAACAAAGAGGGCTGCTCATGAAAATTATATGCAAGGTTTACTTGGTTCTTGAGGGGATGGGTGGAAAAAGTCTTACAGTTATGTTAGGAGAAGAAAGGGAAATTCAAAATAATTTGTCGATGATAATGTCCAGTGATGGTAAATTAATTACTGAGAAACAGGCCAATGCTAATGAATTAAAAGTCTTTTACGGTAGTGTGTTCAATAAATCGAATAGCTGTGTGTTGGACCTCTACGACGAATCAGGGGATCACCTTTTTCAAATAAACCAGTCCGCAATTGTAAAGCTAATACAAAAATTACGTTACAATATATCGAAGGGTCCTGATAATATTATTAGTGAAATATTTAAACTAGGAGGTAGGGCCGTGGCACGATACTTGGAGGTGATGTTTCGTGTGTCCATAAACAATGCACAAATCCCAGATGACTGGAAAAGAGCTACGGGAGTCCCAATATTTAAGGAAAGGAGAGCAGACTTGAATTGAGCAACTACAGGCCGGTTAGCCTTACGTCCATCGTTTGTAAACATTTGCAACTATTTGAGGGAACAGTGAGAAACATTATCATGGTTTAATGATAGGCAACATGGATTTCGGCAAGGTTACTCATGCAAGAGTCAGATGCTATCACTTTTTTAAGATATTAGTGAATTGTTAGACAATGGAGTTTCAGTCGAAGCCGAAGTTATAGATTTTGCGAAGGCATTTGATGTCATGCTGCATGACATGCTACTCCATAAATTAGCTTCAACAAAGATTGATAGAAGAGTAATTTTATGGATCCAAGAATTTTTGATGGGTCGTTCCCAGAAAGTGAAAGTCGAAGGCCTATTCTCGGATGAAATTACCGTAACGTCGGGTATCCCTCAGGGCAGCGTAATCGGAACTTTGTTATTTTTGGCGTTTATAAATGTGATTCACGTGACTGTCGATCGTTTGCGGATGATTGTGTAATATATCGAAATATACATGACTCACAAGACAACGCAGTACTTCAAGACGACCTGAACCTGGTCTATAAGTGGGCGATTGAAAATAAAATGAAAATAAACACAGGAAAATGTAGTCTCATAAAAATAGGGAAAGGGCGAAGGCAAGATTTTCAATATAACATTGATTAGGAAATACTTGTAAAAGAAGATTCTTGTAAATATTTGGGCATTAACGTAAGGAATGATATGAAATGGAGTAGTCATGTAGGATGTGTAGTTTCTAAAGCTTACAAATACCTGCACTTTGTAATGAGGGTATTAAAAGGAAGTAGTACCTCTGCTAAAGAATTAGAATAGTTATCACTTGTAAGACCTATTCTGGAATACGGCGGTTTGGGATCCACATCAAGTAGGGCTCATCAATGGTTTGGAAATGGTACAAAGAAATGGTACACACAGCTATTGGATTTATTGAACACACTACCGTAAAAGACTTTTAATTCATTAGCATTAGCCTGTTTCTCAGTAATTAATTTACCATCACTGGGCATTATCTCGACAAATTATTTTGAATTTCCCTTTCTTCTCCTAACATACCTGTAAGACTTTTTCCACCCATCCCCTCAAGAACCAAGTAAACCTTGCATATAATTTTCATGAGCAGCCCTCTTTTTTTAAGACGAGCTTGGTCAGTAACTTTAATCCAGGAGCAGTGTGAGCCGTATGTTAAAGAAACTTGGGTGGGAATCACTTGAGGCTAGGAGGATGAAATCTAGACTCTGCCCTATGTACAACACGTATACAAATCGACAGCATGGGATGAGCTTAGCAAACGTATGGAAAAGCCCACTTACATGAGCAGGAGTGTTCAAAGTTAAGGGCCGACCACAGCGTACAAATTATGGTGAATATTCTTTCGTTAACCGTGCCACTGATAACTGGAACTCTACCTGCTGTAGTCTTAGAGCCTTTTCCCAAACATATAGGTGTGCTTAAGAAAGGACTGACAATTTGTGTAAATACTCCAGTTTAATTGTTATGTATACTTATTTATTTGTTATGTATACCATTGATCACATCTTTACTATACGACAGCTACGAATTTGATAGAGATCTACATTTCATATTTATTGATTTCCGACAGGCTTAGGACAGCATAAATCGGACTGCACTGTGGAGAGTAATGCAAGAGTTGGGTATCAAACAGAAATATATCAAATTGGTGAAAGCATGCTACGCAGATTCAAGTTGTCAAGTACGGTTCGCAAACAAAATATCAACTCCTTTCACGGTTCGAAATGGATTGAGACAAGGAGATCCTCTGTCGCCAAAGATATTTAATATTGCATTGGAAAAGGTACGACATGTAATTGGTTATGACAGAGAAATGGATATGATTGGTACTAACACAATCTTGGCATTTGCTGATGATGTGGTAATTATGGAAGAATCATTAGAGCAGATAAGATCTGACACCACAAAGTTCATGAAAGAAGCAAGCAAAATGGGATTACTTGTCAATGATGAGAAAACTAAATATATGATCATTTCTCGCCGACAGGATTTTGATGCCACTGTTAGTATCGACGGACATACGTTTGAACGAGTGGAGAAATTTAAATACTTGGGCTTTATTTTATCTAGTGAAAGCGAGATTGAAAGAGAGATCCAACAGAGGACTATTAGTGCCAATAGTACCTTTTTTGGTCTCAATCTATATATTTAAAACACTAAGGTGATTTTTGTAACATCGAGATTGAGAAAACGTCTTAACCGATTGACTTTGTAATGCGTTCTAACGAGAGCTCTTGGCATGTAGATTTGCAGAGTGTCTTTAAAAGGAAGATATATGTTAGGGTATATTTTTAAATGATTAAAGAAAAATGTAATATTAATGGCGACTGCGCGTGCACACAATGGCGTTCTTTCACGAGAGAAATGGCGGATAAAATACCCACCGTATCGTAGAGAGATCTTCGTTTATGAGAATTTAAAAAAAGGGAAAATATCGCATTATGATGTTCTGACGATATATACTGGAATAGATACATAAAGGAAGGGATATATTGAAGAAATTCAACAGGCATTTGAGTGCGTTTGATGTTTAGATAACTTAATATTGCAATCGAAGTCCGTTGTCTGGGTGGCTCAGGGGTAACATTGCGGACCCCCGGAATGAATTCTTGCATAGTCAAAGCAGATCGAATCCCACCTCAGACATGTATTTTTATTTCCCAATTATTATTTCTGGCTATTGGTAAATACATTGTCTTAACATATTTTAATTTTATTATTCCCGTAAAGTAAGGAATTCTCCACGATTTACGTTGCCATCTATATATTGAAACAAAAGGAGTTTTCTTTTGTAAATCGCCAACAACTCACCAAAACGCCATTTGAATATCTGCAATCAGTTCCAATAACTGACAAAAGATGGCAGTACCTCGCCCATATAGTTCCAGTAACTGACAACAGATGGCAGTAGCATTGCATCGATATATTTAAAACACAAGACATGGCGCGTTTTCACGTGATAGTTATTTATGAGAATTATAAATGAGGGGAATATTTTCTGTGATGTTTCTACGATATGTATCCTGGAATAGAGTTATGAAAGAAGGGAAATGTTGAAGAACATTAACTGACAGTTGAATGTGTATGTTTTTATGTACCTTAATATTGCAATTTCTTCCCAATAATTCGGTGGTCAAGTTGGTAGCGTCCTAGACTAAAAGTTATAACTATGCATCGTTAATGATTATTTGTTTAGAGTAATGAGTCTAACTACGCTGTTGATTTCAGTAATGGCAGTATTATTTGCCATTTAATATTTAGCGGCTCCGTTGATGCAGGACACTATAGTGTTATCGAATAATACGAAGCCACTTTTAAAATCCAATATAAATAGACCATTTCAGAAATAATTCCAGATATTATGCAGTACAATGTAAGGTCCTTGACGATCAAATGTAAACATTGTTCTACACTGTATTTCTCTTGCGTAAAATCTACGCGTGGTTACTTTGGCATTTACTGTTGTGATGGTTTATCCAGTAGTTCAAACACATACATCAGCGTTAACAGATTAGATACTAAAGATGAAAGCCAGCTACTTCATTTCCCTACTATAGAATTCTTCAATTCCTTGGAATTAAGGGATTCGCCTCCACATACTCCGAACGTTTGAGCCATAGTTATGCTCCTTAGAAATCTGTTCGTTTCCCAAGGACTCCCATAATGGAAACACATTAATTGTAAGAAATTGCTTGGATTCGGATATAATAAGGGCAGTAATATTAAGCAGAGAGCTCAAATCCTACGACTTGATTTATCACCTTCCGATAAAACACATGTACAGTACATTTCCTTTTAATAGGCAACAATTTCCTATTCACTCAGCATGCTTTATCACAATCAATAAAGCTCAAGGAGAAACTCTGGAATGTATTGGCCTATTTACCACATCACGTTTTCAGTCACGACCAGCATTATGTTGCAATGTTTAGAGTACAATAGTGCCAAAAAGTAATCGTACAAAGAATGTAACTTATATAAGAAGCTTCTTCAGTAAATATTTTTGCCATTGTCCGTCATGTTTTGACGGGTTTAAACTAGTAAATTATTTAAGTCACGCTTAATTTCACAAAACAGCAAGGTTAAGTTATAACATGACACTAGTGAAACCGGTTCTGTTATATGGATTTGAGTCATGGGCGACCTCACAAACACTGGAAGAGCGCATTTGTGCATTTGAGAGGAAAGTGCTCAGAAAGATATATGGTCCTATTTACAACGGAGAAGAAGGAAGATGGAAAAGGAGGGATAAAGAGGACTTATACCGACACCGACGTTTTGGGAAAGCAGATGTGGGTAGGATCATCAGAGGAAGACGACTCCAGTGGATGGGACATATCGTAAGAGCTGTGGAATCTATCCCTAACAGAGTGTTGAATACTCAGCTGATTGGCAAACGTCCAAGAGGCCGTCCAAGGACGAGATGGAAGGATAGGGCGATGAGAACGTTGCAGCAGGTGGAACCAACATCAGTACTGGATGATGCAATGGATAGAGAAAAATGGAACGGCATTTGTAACAAATGCTTGAGATTGTGATCGGGATAATGCCTCCTGTGTGATTGATTAGGACAGTTATATGTAATATTGTATATTTGATGTGTTTGTTATGTTACTTTGTTTTCTGTCATGGGCCTTAATGGCCTGATATGTACAATAAATGAAGATGATGATACCCAATTTGCCACCGGGGGACCCACCCCTAATTGCAAATGAATGAATGAATGAATAGCTCTTAGGATCATCAAGGCCAAGTTATCATGCACACATCAACCTGAAGAACTCTCCCGCCACAGTCGAGCAGTCACCCAGGGAACACCTGGCACTCACGAGTTCGGCCGCCGTAGTCGGTGCGTGTATCATTCCCCGCAGCATATGCGCAAGGTCAAATGCACTAGCAGGACCATGCAGAGAATGCTCGGCTCACAGGGTATATATATTGCAAGCAGTGGAACTGGTCCTCATTCCACTGCTGACTAAAAAAAGCATGGAACCCTTGATAATGCCGGACGCAGTCCAGTGAAACATCGTGAGATAAATTTCTGCCTGTACCACGGCCTAGAAGCCCAGACAACTTGAACATAGTTATGAACACCAGCCGTGAAAGCCCAAGCTGTTATACCTTTTAAACTTGAAACATTAACAAATAAAAAAACTACTGGTAGTCATATTAAGAACTATAGGCTATTATTTGCAGATTTAAATTCCTAAGTTCATAACCTCGACCAATGAGTCATCGTTTGTTTTCAGAAGACCTGCATTTAGAGTAATTGTATCCACAAAATAATTCATTAATCATTGCTTTGGATGCAAGTTTAAAATACTACTGCTGCTAGTACCACAACTACAAATATTAATATCACAAAATAGACCTATTTGTATAGCATTACCAAAGAATCAGAATATTATCTAAATGCATGTTTAGTGCAGCACTCCACAAATGCACTAAATTCCATGAGTTCAGAGTAAATTCTGTGTGGCTTAGCCGGAAGAACATTGGAATGAACAGTAAATGTACGCCAACAATTGAAACTGTAGTTTCATTTTCGAACACCAATTGTATTCTTAGATGGTCCAAGTTGCTATAAAACTGGGAAAGGTTTAAAAATGTTACCACCAACTACACTAGTTGGTTTAGTTATTAAGAAAAACTAAAAAACTCTTGCAATAGGGCAGATTCAGAGCTTGTGGGGAGGTTTTTAAAGTATTGCTGAAGTCATAATTATACTAATATAGACACTGGGTGAAAGTGAAAGGACTTAAGAAATGGAACAGGAATTACCAAGTCCATCCTGCGTGCACGCTCCTCCACCATCCTAGCCAGATCACTCTTAGCACTCGCTCTCTGCTGTTCCAACTCCTTCCGAACTTGCTGCTCCCTGTGCTTGCCAAATGCTTTCTGAAGCTCGGATTTCTGATTTAACACATTCTTGCCCCTAAAAATAAACAAACAACAACCTAACTTAAAAATAACTACAGTTAAAGAGGCAGAGAGAAAACATATATATAGAGATGGAATATAATAAAATGAAAGTATTAACATAAGGGACTCAACATAAAAGTCAACCTCATGACAGTATGATCTTCATAGCCTCAAGATAATTTGAATAATAAGGAACTGGTAGTTGAACATTAAGATGTCATAATTTTCAAGCCTTACAGGCTAAATATTTCCCAACAAAATAAGGATAATAATCACTCACTCACTCACTCAGAAGGCTTCAATGGGACACGAAGATCCCGTGCCGATCTCACAAAATGCCTCCACTCAACTCCGTTTTGAGCGAGTTCGTGCCAGTTGTCCACATTCAGATGTCTACTAAGTTTGGAGATTTCATTTTCCCAGGAACTTCGTGGTTTTCCTACTGGCATTTTTCCTCTTGGTTCTTAAAGATTTTTAAGACCATCCTATCATCTCTCATCCTTAGTACATGACCAGCCCATTTAAGTCTTCTGGAGTTAATGATAAGTATTGGTGCTTGCTGTGATAGTGAGTGTAGTCTTAATTTGATCTCATTTTCCAGCTTTGAGATTCGGGGTCAAAAAATGGCCCAAAACTTTTCCTTTATACGTTATTTTCGAAAACCTGCAACTGGTGTTCTTCCTGTCTTGTTAAACTCCATGGTTCTGTACCATAAGTTAGAACTGGCCTTGGCCAAATGACGGTTTTGAATAATTTCAATTTTTTATTTCTCGTCAAAAATTTGGATCCCAATAAAAACTGCACTTTGTTAGCATTCTGTATTCTAATTTTAATTTCCACTTCTCTATGATTCTGTTCAACAATCATGACTCCTAAGAATTTGAAATGTTCAACCCGCTCAAAACTTAAGTTGGTTAGTTATTGTTGTTTTAAGGGGAAGAACTACGAGGTTTTCTGCCCCTGCTCAAAACTTTGCTTGCCAATAAGAAGAGGTAACCGATTCCCGAACACGTCAATATTCCTCTTCATTACCATGTACTGAGTATTTTGGTCATTAATTCTAAGGCCTAATTTTGAAGCTATCTCCTGAAGTTCAACAAACAATTTCCTTATATCAATCTCATTTCTTCCTATGAGTACAATATTATCTGCGTATGCAAGCACTTTATGATACTGTCCGAGTTGCATGCTAGCCGGAACTAATTTTAGTGATCAGATAACTTTCTTGAGAGCAATGTTGAGGAGAAGAGGGGACAGAGCATCACACTGTCTTAAACCAGTTCTGTTTGTGAAAGGGTCAGATATTTTCCCATTCAGGAGAATTCTACTCATATTGTCATCCATACACAATCTACTCAGGTTAATAATAAGTTTAAGAGGGAAGCCAAACTCTGTCGTGACATTCCACAGGCTCTCTCTATGAATTGAATCATATGCTTTGAGGAAATCAATAAACAAAAATTGAATACATAGATTATATTCCCACACTTTCTCACTTATCATTTTGATTGCAAATATGTTGTCAGTAGTGGATCTATTACTGCGAAAGTCATTTTGATAATCACCAATGATGTTCTCTGCATATGGTTTCAAGCGATTTAGTATAACAAAGGATAAAATTTTATAGGATGTATTGCCTAGGGATATTCCACGGTAATTTTGAATATCTTCCTTGTCTCCCTCTTTATGGAGGGTCACTAGGAGAGATTCTTTCCACTCTCCAGGCATTGTTTCGTTCTGCCAAATTCTCAGGATAATACTTCTCCTCCAGATTTAATTAGTTCAGCTGGGATGTTGTCATTACCAGGAGCTTTATTATTTTTCAGATGTTTATTTAGTAATTAGCTTCCTGCATTCCAACATTAGGTCATCTGATTACAGAAGTCTGAACATGTGCTTTATGAAAAACAGCATACACATACAGAAAATTTAAAAAAAATGGAGAAGTAAAACACATTAATAATAATGTTAACATTAAAAAAAAATGCTGTATACCTCGTGATGTAGTGATTAGCATGGTTAGCTATCTTCCCAGAGGCCCAGGTTAGATTTCCAGCTCTTCCAAGAAATATAATTCTAGTCTGAGGGCTGGAACGGGGTATACTCAGCCTCGTGAGGCAACACAAAGAGGTGGGTTCAATTCCCACCTCAGCCATCCTGGAGGTGGTTTCCATCGTTTCCCCACTTCTACTCCAGGCAAATGCCGGGATGGTTCCACAGCTGCCTCCTTCCCAATCCTAGTCTCAATTACTTACAAGATGTTCAGTAAAGAACATATAGCCTACTTTATCTTACATCTGTGGGTATAGTTAAAACTTGTGATGAACATTAAGAATTCTACCCTATATATGACACTTAAGTTCCATTGTAATTCTGCTCTTGCATCCAGAGGAATTGATACTAAGATAAGAAAAGTAGGCCTACTTCCATCCACCATCTTGAACGTATGGACTAGATCTTGTGCCTTCTGCAGAGATGAAGGAAAAAAGAAAGGAAGCTTTTAGTTTTACATGACCGTTAATCATGCGATCTTGAGCCACGGGAACATTTTTTTACATGGAATCTGAACCACAGGACATGGCATTTCACTTCGAAAATCTCACATGCATTGACCAGGAATCTAACCCTGTCCACCTAGGTGAGAGGCCAACAGCTTGTCGCTGCGCCACCACGACCCCCGAACTGAGATAATGATTGTTGTCGTTGTTTCAAGGGAAGGAACAGTGAGGTCATATACCCCCTTCTGCAGAGAGAGTTTCTTGTGTAAGATTACATACATGGTGGCCACTCAAATCGGTCAACGATTTTCCAGGAGTTTTCCAGGGAGTTTTCCAGGAATTTTCCAGGAGTAATTCTCATTTTTTCAGACTTAAAAATAAGCTCGAATCCCGGGGGGAGGGGGTGCTTTATCGGTTGCCTACATCAAGACCAAAATTAAGCAGTTGTGTTTGGTTTACTTATACAGATGTTGACAAAAATTAGTGGTGATTGCGTTATTGATACGCAAGCCTACACACAAATGATTTAATTGTTTTAAAAATGTCCACAATTCGGAACAGGATTTGTAGTCATTCTCAAAATAATTGAATCCATCATAGAATTTAAAGCATTATCCCCTAGGCTCTCGACACTAACTCGAAAAGCTGCAAATAGAACATATACCATTCTGAATGCCCATGCCCCAACTAATGATAAAAATAATAAGAAAGAACACAAAGATGATGTGGAGGGATTTTGGGAGCTTTTAGATCAGACAGCAACAAACATAAATAAAAGTCACACCAAAATTTTAATTGGAGACTTTAATGCCCAGTTAGGAAAGGAAAAAAGATATAGAGACATAATAGGAAAATGGCCAGCACAGAGAAGAACAAACAGGAATGGCATAAGACTGGTGGAATTTTGCAGGAACCATGATATGATCTCCAAATCAACTTACTTCAAGAGAAGATCAAATAAACTCAAAACTTGGAAACATCCAGATTGGAAAAAAGGTGAATGGCAACTAGATCATGTTTGCATGGATAAGAACTATCACAGGGAGATCTACAATGTGAAAGTTCTGAGAGGAACAGATACTGGATCGGATCATTACATGATAAAGATTAAAATTAAATTTACCCCGTTGACAAAGAAAAAAAACTCACCTAAAAAGAAGAGAACACAAGACCCTCATAAACTAATAAATAACAAGGGATACAAAGAACGAACTAGATATATTAATATAACAGATGATCTAGAGGAAATAGTTCCCGAATTGAAACAAATAGCTGAACAAGTAGCCCCAATAAATCCAAGGAAGAAACACCAATGGTGGAACGATGAGTGTGATAATACAGTGGAAGATAAGACATCAAGCCTGGTTACGGTATCAGAGTCAAAAAACAGATGAATCACACTTGGATCTCATAAAACAAAGGAAGATAACTCAAAAAATAATACGAGGGGTTAAACGGCTATACCAAAAGGATATACTTCTGATGATCGAAACAAATAGCGCGAAAACAAACTCAAGAGATTACTAATAAATGTTTAGCAAACAACTACAAAGATATGAACCTCCAACATTAATGTTAAAAGACAAAAATGGCGAGTTAGCTCATAGTAATAAAAGAAATACAGAAAATTTTAGCAGAAACATTGAACAAGTTGCTAAATTGCAAAGATCCACCAGAACTGCTTCAAATAAATACAGACACCACTATTAAAACACCATCAGAAAACATAAATCCACCCACAATCCAAGAAGTCTACAAAGCGCTGAGAGAGCTCAAAAACTACAAAGCGAGTGGAGAAGATCAAACATTTGCAGAATTGTGGAAATATGCAGCAGAACCAGTAAAGATTTCATTACACCAATGCATAGTGAACATTTGGATCAAAGAAGAACTGCCAGACCATTGGACTACTGCTATAATACATCAATTACACAAGAACGGAGAAAAATCAAATCCTGACAACTATCGAGGAATTTCCCTTTTGGATATCACATATAAAATCATGTCACGAATTCTATATAATCGTTGTAAAGATCAATTAGAACTGGAAATAGGAGAATATCAAGGTGGATTTCGGCCATGGCGAAGCTGCCCTGAACAGATAATCAATCACCTTAAAATTAGTAATGGACTACTACAAACGTAGACAAAAACAGCAAGTCATAACCTTCGTGGACTTCAAAAAAGCTTATGATTGTATACATAGATCTTCATTGCTGAAAATACTAAGGAATTTCGGACTTCATCCCAAATTAATAAAAATTATAAAACTCTAACAAACACCAAATCTAAAGTAAAATTCAGAGGAGAAATATCTGAACCGTTTACGATTAAAACAGGATTAAGACAAGGAGATGGTTTATCGCCTCTACTTTTCAATTGTGCTTTGGAATATGTAATGAGGGAATGGTACAGGGAAAATCCTAGGAACATAAGAATTGGAACCAAGAAAGATCAAATAGACTTAAATTGCTTGGGATTCGCAGATGACTTAGCGTTACTGGCTAATAATATTCAAGAAGCCAGAAATCAAATAATAAGCCTACAAAATATAGCACAAAAAATTGGACTTCAGATATCATTTGAAAAGACAGAGATAATGGTAGCAAATCCACTTGTAATCAATCACATAACAGTAAATAACAAGAAAGTTAAAATAGTGAAGCAATTTAAATACTTAGGAGAAATTATAACTTACAACTTGGATGAGAAACCTACATGGCAAGAAAGAACTAATAAAATGATAAAAGCCCAAAAATTAACATGGTCTACATATAAAAGAAAATGTCTATCAATCTCAACAAAATTAAAACATTACAAGACGGTGATTCAACCAGAGGTGACCTATGGAAGTGAAACTCTTTTTAAAGTTACTCAGAAAAACAGAATCGACAAAATTTTAAAAGTAGAAAGAAGAATAGCTAGAACATGCATAAATAAAAAATATCAGAAAGATGGACAGTGAAGGATAGTACCAAATGAAGTGGTATACAGAGAACAGGAGCCCATCACTGATACTATTCGGAAGAAACGGCTTTCTTTCTTTGGTCACATCACGAGGACACCAGAAACCAGGTTATCTAGAAAAATTGTAGTGAAACTTGGGAATATGAAACAACAAGTAGGATGGATTAAGGAAATTAGAGAAGACATGAAAGAATTGGAAATAACCTTGGATGACTTGCAAAACAAAACAACAAAATAAAAAAAAAACTGAGAGATATAAAAATAAGATTTCAGGCTAAAATAGACAAACTTAATACAGTAAAAAGGGTATTTACAGATGAGGAACGCCTGAGAAGATCAGAGCGAATGAAGAGCTACTGGGCGACTCGGAAAGGAAACTTACTGAAGAAGAGGACCAAGAAATTATTGACTGATGTGGTCCAATGAGGCCGTAAAAGAAGAAGAAGAAGAAGAAGAAGAAGAAGAAGAAGAAGAAGCAGAAGAAGAAGAAGAACCTTTGTGACTGAAATCATCATCATCATCATCATCATCATTTCCCCTTATCCAGCTCCTGCCGGGTCGGGGTATTTATGGCACTTCTCCACTTTCCTCTTTCCTTCCACGATCTTGTCCCAGTCCAGATTTCTTTTTCTTACGCTGTTCTTCACTGAATCAATCCGCCTTGTTCTAGGTCTTCCTCTTGCTCTCTTACCCTTGCACTTTGCCTCCAGCATCTGTCTTGGTATTCTATTTTCCTCCATCCTCTTTACACGTCCAAACCATCTTAGTTTATTCTTCTCAATTCTCTCATTTAGTTTTCCCATCCCAACTTCCTTCCTAACATCTTCATTCCTCACTCTGTCTTTCCTTGTCTTTCCTATCATACTTATTAGGAATTTCATTTCACTGGCTTGGATTCTACTCTCTTGCCTGCTTGTCAGGGTCCAAGTCTCAGCTGCATAAGTTAATATGGGAACATAGTACACTTTATACATTACCTCCTTGCTTTTCCTTGGTACTTCCTTATCCCAAACAAGTTTTCTTACACTTTGATAGAATGCATTGCTCTGCTGTACCCTCCTGCCAATCTCCATGTCCAACCTACCAGTTTGCATCAATTCACTTCCTAGGTATTTGAACGTGTCCACAATTTCCAAACTCTGACTTCCAATTTTCACAGTGCCCTTTCCTTGTCTTTCCCCTCTTGTCATCACCATGGTCTTGCTTTTCTCTATACTAATTTTCAGGCCGTACTTCTGAATATTTTCCTTCAGTGCATCTAGTTGTTTTTGCACTTCTTCGGTGTTCCTTCCCCAGACCACAATATCATCTGCAAATAACTGTAACTTCGTTTCTTTATGTCCATATGCTTCCTTTGTTTCCTTTACAATTTCATCCATCACCATTATGAACAAGAGAGGTGACAGCACACTCCCCTGTCTTAGTCCAGTCTTGTTCCTAAACCAATCTGTCTTTCCAACTGGGGTCAGCACCCTGCTAACACAGTAGTTGTACATTGCTTGCACCATTTCCAACATTTCTCTTCCCAGTCTCTTCTTAACCATGGTTTCCCATACCTTCTCTCTGGGGACACTATCATATGCCTTTTCTAGATCTATGAAAGTCATGATCAAATCCTCTCCATATTCCCAGTCCTTTTCCATCACCTGCCTCAAGCTAAAGATTGGTCCACTGTGGATCTTCCACTCCTGAAGCCATACTGTTCCTCTTGCAACTCTCCTTCCACCTTTCTTCTCAATCTTCTTTCTAATATCCTTTCCAGTATTTTTAGCCTACTTTCGATTTTTGCAAAAAATGAAAGTAGACTTATGAGATCAACACAGGGCGAAAAAAGTGTGTCTGTATGTGTGTGTGTGAGTCTGTGTGTGTCTGTGTGTGTGTGTGTCTGTGTGTGTGTGAGTGTGTGTACTCTGAATGTCTGTCCCCCCTATCAATTCGAACACGGTGAATGCGAATTGAACGAAATTTGGTACAAAGGTAGCACTAGCAAAGGACACCTCAGTGTCATGTTTTATATCGCCGCCATCTTGACGGAAACGTAATGGCGGCCACACAAATTTTCAAAGCTTAAATCAAATTACACTAACCTATTCATCCGATCTCTACCAAATATTGCAACAACATACCTTTATGGAGGGAGCATCCTTTGACCAAACCAATAGGCCATCAGCGTAATAGTTTGAGGATGGCGGCCATCTTTGTGTGAAAATCGATTCCCCCTATTAATTCGAACACGGTGCAACCGAATGGAACGAAATTTGGTACAGAGGTAGTACTAACAAAAGGCACCTCAGTGTCATGTTTTATATCGCCGCCATCTTGACGGAAACGTAATGGCGGCCACACAAATGTTCAAAGCTTAAATCAAATTACGACTAACCTAATCATCCGATCTCTACCAAATTTTGCAACAACATACCTATATAGGGGGAGCATCCTTTGACCAAACTAATAGGTCATCAGCGTAACGGTTTGCGGATGGCGGCCATCTTTGTGTGAAAATCAATTCCCCCTATTAATTCAAACACGGTGAAACCGAATGGAACGAAATTTGGTACAGAGGTAGCACTAGCAAAGGGCATCTCAGTGTCATGTTTTATATCGCCACCATATTGACAGAAACGTAATGGCGGCCACACAAATGTTCAAAGCTTAAGTTAAATTACGACTAACATAACCATCCGATCTCTACCAAACTTTGCAACAACATTCCTTTATGGAGGGAGCATCCTTTGACCAATCTAATAGGATATTAGCCTAATAGTTTGCGGATGGCGGCCATCTTTATGTCAAAATTGATTCCCCCTATTAATTCGAACACGGTGGAACCGAATGAACGAAATTTGGTACAGAGGTAGCACTAGCAAAAGGCACCTCAGGGTCATGTTTTATATCGCCGCCGTCTTGACAGAAACGTAATGGCGGCCACACGAATGTTCAAAGCTTAAATCAAATTACGATTAACCTAATCATCCGATCTCTACCAAATTTTGCAACTACATACCTTTATGGAGGGAGCTTCCTTTGACCAATCTAATAGGTCATTCGCCTAATAGTTTGCGGATGGCGGCCATCTTTGTGTCAAAATGGATTCCCCCTATTAATTCAAACACGGTGAAACCGAATGGAACGAAATTTGGTACAGAGATAGCACTAGCAAAGGGCATCTCAGTGTCATGATTTATATCGCCGCCGTATTGACAGAAACGTAATGGCGGCCACACAAATGTTCAAAGCTTAAATCAAATTACTATTAGCCTAATCATCCGATCTCTAGCAAATTTAGCTACAACATACCTTTATGGAGGGAGCATCCTTTGACCAATCTAATAGGTCATTTGCCTAATAGTTTGCGGATGGCGGTCATCTTTGTGTCAAAGTCGATTCCCGCTATTAATTCAAACACGGGGAAACCGAACGGAACGAAATTTGGTACAGAGATAGCACTAGCAAAGGGCATGTCAGTGTCATGATTTATATCGCCACCATATTGACAGAAACCCAATGGCGGCCACACAAATGTTCAAAGCTTAAATCAAATTACGATTAGCCTAATCATCCGATCTCTAGCAAATTTAGCAACAACATACCTTTATGGAGGGAGCATCCTTTGACCAAACTAATAGGTCATCAGCCTAATATTTTGCGGATGGCGGCCATCTTTATGTGAAAATCGATTCCCCTTATCAATTCGAACACGGTGAAACTGAATGGAACGAAATTTGGTACAGAGGTAGCACTAGCAAAGGGCACCTCAGTGTCATGTTTTATATCACCGCTATCTTGACGGAAATGTAATCGCGGCCACCCAAATGTTAAAAGCAAAAATGTAATTACGACCAACCTAATAATCTAGTCTCTACCAAATTTTGCAACACCATATCTTTATGTGGGAATCATATTCAGACCAAACTGCAAGAATATCATCCCAATAGTTTGCAGATGGTGGCCAAGTATGTGTGCAAATCGATTCTCCCTGTCAATTCAAACACGGTGATACCGAATTGAACGAAATATGGTACAGAGGTAGGACTAGCAAAAGGCACCTCATATTCATGTTTAATATCCCTATAGCACGTTGTATTTCAACAAGCTACTGCAACCAACATTCAATCATACTCCTTGAAAAGGACAAAGAGTTATAACAATACCCATGCATTTAGGAGAAAGTAGGCTATATGTTCTTTACTGAACATCTTGTTACTATCTGTGATATGAGGGTGATCCCTCTATAGTTATCACACACCTTCTTGTCCCCCTTCTTAAACACTGGTATTATTAGCCCTTTCTCCCAGTCTTCTGGTACACATTTCCATTTCCACACACACTTTAGCAGTCGATACAACCATTGTGACTGAAATATCCGCTTTAAAAAAAAGAAGAGAAAAGAATGCCACCTGCAATTTTATTGCGGTGAAGTTGTCTATACTCAATATGTTTTACAAAAATACTATCGCATGTACTTCCACACAGAAACAGGTAGTCTGAAGAAATTTCTTTCGTTAACGATAGAGTGCTCGCCCAAACCCGCAGTGGGAGTATGATTTAAGATGGAAAGATTTGTATAATTAATTAACAGTGGCTATTTTCCAAGGGTTTTCAATTTTTTCATTATTTTCCAGGAGTTTTCCAGAAGTAGTGGCCACCATGTACATACTTATTTGTTGCATTTCGTCACTGGTACTGTAATAAAGAATGGATTGTCTATATTAATGTCTTATACATTCCAGATGGCGGTTGCGTACAATACGCAGTGTGATAGTCTTATGATTAATGTAAGCAAGGCATCTTATCAGTTTCTTCCCTCATACGAAGTTTTGTTTAATTTTGCGCAATTGAATCCAGAGTTATTGATTTCGATGTTTTAATAGTATGCTCAGTCATCATCATGCACCTAGGTATATATGGTGGGGGTGTCCTTTTGCCTTTGGCATACAAGCCCATGTCCTACATTAATGCTAATTTTGAGATATTTTATCTCTAAATTATTGAGTTGTTCATTTGTAGATTGCATAATTTCAAGATGGTTGCTGCACACTATATTCAGTGTGATATTACTAAGAATAATGGTAGCGATGTCTTTTATATCATATATGGTATACCTCCCTCACTAAATTTCACATTAATTGGGCTTATATCGTGAGTTAAATATATTAAAGTCTTAAGAATATGCCCAGCCGTCATCAAGTCATGTCACGTCTCAAGGCACTGTTCTTTTGACTTGGTCATAGAAAACCACTTAGACGGTTCTTCATTACTGTTAATTTTCGTTGAGTTATCTGAAAAATACATTCAGGCTATTCATTATCATATTCTATATTTTCAAGACAGCTGCCACATGTATTCAGTGTGTTATTCTAATGGCTTATATACGGTACTTCTTAATTACTAAGATTTGTTTTAATTGTGCAATTACATTCTGAATAATTTACTATTACGTGCTAATATTACACCCAGCAGAAATCTTGAAATTTTTTAGTCTCTTATTTTGCTTTATGCATACAATACTCCACATAGTTTTCTACGTTATCACTAATTTTAGTTACTGTAGTTTTAAAATATAGAATGTTATTTATTGTTAAATTATGAAATTTCAGGATGGCCACTGCCCATTATATTCAGTGTGAATAATCACTAACACTATTGACTCTCTTATATAATAGTATTCTTCTACCATGTTTTGTCTTAATTGTGCAATAACATCCTGAGTTACTCATTTCTATACTTTAATTGTACACCTTGCTGCCATTTTGAATGAAATGGAAAATCAATTCATTTGCTTTGGACAAATGAAGTAATTTAAGTTTTATTTTATTACTAAATTTCGCTATTATAACTCAAGGATACCGAAAGTTACTAATTTATTTTGATATTTCAAGATGGCCACTGCGCACTTGACTCACTGTGATAAACTTTTGACTAACACTAGTGAGAGCTCTTATATGATACTCAACTCTTGGCAAGAGGAGTCTTGACTGACACGACCCATGTTCCAAGCCTTGCTTATCAAGGTCTTGAGTGATCTATTAGGCCAGGGGCATATACAGAGGGAGGGCTGATGGTGTTGCAGCCTCCACTGAAATGCTCCTGAGATTCATACAAGAATGGGACTTTAAAAACAGTGGTAATTTTTGTTCTTTTTAGCCATATTTTGTTTCATTCATTTTTGTATCTTAGGAAACACTGTTAGGATTATTAGTAAACCCACTAACATAGGCATGCTTCATGACTGGACTGAATAATTGAGCGTACGGAGATCCTACAGCTGACATCCGGAGTGTGGTGTTATTCGAGTTTTTAAACTCTATTTCAAGTAGTTCCTGGGCACTTACCCCAGCCCTAGATCCAAATGCAGTGACACATCAATAATAACACCATGATATCCAAACTCTTAAAATTATTTTTATTCTCCGACTTAATTAATACATCCCTTCATCAAACATCAAAATTCTCCTTGGTGATTTCAATGCGCAACTTGGACAAGAAAGATGATATAGAGATATCATTGGAAAATGGACAGCACATAAACGAACCAATAAAAATGGTCAAAGATTAGTCGAAATTTGTTGAAAGCACAAATTAATCCCTAAATCAACATGTTTTAAAAGACAGCCCCATAAATTGAAAACTTGGAAACATCCTGACTTCAGAAGGGGTGAATGGCAGTTGGATCATGTCTGCATGGATAAATTTCACCATTGCGAAATTCACAGTGTCAAGGTTCTAAGGGGAGTTGACTCAGGATCAGACCACTATGTGGTAAAGATAAAAATAAAATTAACTCCAATGGCCAAGAAAAAACCTAATAATAACAATAGGAGGAAATTTGATCCATCTACCTTAATAAAAAATATAGAGTACTGTGAAAGAACAGGGGAAGAATCTCTCAACACTAAAACATTGGACGAATTAATCACTAAATTAAAATCAATAGCAGAGGAGTTAGCACCAATAAATCCAAGGAAAAACATGAATGGTGGAATGTAGATTGTGATCAAGCAATAGAGAAAAGACACCAAGCATGGATAAAACATCAAGCTCTAAAGTCAGAAGAATCAAATTTAGAACTAACAAGACAAAGAAAATTAACCCATAAAATCATCAGACAAACGAAATGTAATCATCTTAAAAATACACTGGAAAAGATAGAAGACGATTTCAAGAAAAAGCAATCTCGAGATTATTACAAAACATTTCGTAAATATCTAAAAAAATGTGAAGCTCCAACATTAATGTTGAAACATCAAACAGGAAAGTTAACACATTCTAACCAAGAAAATACAGAGATCCTTGCAGAAGTATTCGAGAAACTGTTAAATTGTGATGATCCACTGGAAACCCTGCAAGTAAACACTGATACACCTATTTTAACTTCACTTGATTTAATAGATCCTCCAAACATCAATGAAGTAGAACTCGCAATTAAAGAACAAAAAAATTACAAAACTTGTGGCGAAGACTTAGTCTTAGCTGAAATCTGGAAAAATGCTCGTAAACCTGCGATTATAAATCTTCATTAACTTCTAGTTAAAATGTGGATTACTGAAGAAATTCCTGCACACTGGACCCTAGGAATAATGCATCCATTATTTAAGAAAGGAGACAAAACAAACCCAGATAACTACAGAGGAATTACCCTTCTGGACTGCACAAGTAAAATTTTCTCTCGCATAATTTACAACAGAATTAAAAACATTCTGGAACCACAACTTGGGAGAATATCAAGGAGGATTTCGCCCTTACAGAAGTTGTCCAGATCAAATCCTTAGCCTGAAATTAATAATGGAATATTACAAAAACAGAAATAAGCAACTCTTTGTCTCTTTTATAGATTTCAAGAAAGCATATGATAGTATTCATAGACTGACACTGCTAAAAATCCTCAGATCATACGGTCTCCATCCTAAATTGATAAAAATCATTCAATTAACATTAGTAAACACAAATTCGAAAGTTAAATTTAGGGGAGAAATTATCAAGAGCTTTCACAGTAAAAACCTGTCTCAGACAAGGTGATGGATTATCCTTTCTGCTTTTCAATGTGGCTCTTGATTATATCATGAAGGTTGGAACAAAACCATCAATAAAAATAAACTGCTTAGGATTTGCAGATGACTTGGCTCTTTTAGAACTAGACAAGGAAGAGGTTTGTACTCAGATCACTGGTCTCCAAGAAATTGCTCAAGGGATAGAATTACAGATATCCTTTGAAAAAACCGAGATCATGCCTATGAAACCCTTAGATATAAATGAAGTCTACATAAATGATCATAAAATTAACCTAGTTCCTCAATTTAAGTATCTTGGAGAAATTATACACATAACTTAAACGAAAAAATAACTTGGATAAATAGAACAAATAAAATCGAAAAATCATGGGCCCTATTAAAGAGGAAGGCAAGTATAGAATCAGGCACAACAATGAACTCTATGAACAAGTGGAGAGCATTACAACAGCCATGAGGAAGAGGAGGCTGATCTTCTATGGTCATATTGTGAGAATGGATAATCAGAGGCTCATCTCCAGAATTTTCAGCACTGTCTCTAGAGGGAAAGCAACTAACGCCAAGTGGTCGAAACTAGTCAGGAAAGACCTTGAACAATTGGATATTGACCCCAGTAACATCTATGACAGAAATAAATACAGGACTTTAGTCAGAACATCAGACTCTCTCCAGTCACTAACAGCAAAAGCAGTGCGTCCAGGAGTAGGTGGGAAATGGACTCAGGAGCGGAAGGACATTCACAGTGCCAGAATGAAGGAATACTGGGCTAGGAGGAAAGCTGCCAGAGATAAGAACCACGTGGTCCACAGCCGGCCCAAACGGAACTATATAAAAAATGAAAAGGCACAATCTCTAACCTGGTCAACATATAATAAAAAATGCCTATCAATAGCTACTAAGATCCAACATTATAAAACTGTAACTCTCCCAGAAGCCAATTATGCTTGTGAAACACTATTCCAAATTAAAAATGAACAAAGAACTGATCAGCTCCTCAAAACGGAAAGAAGAATCATTAGAACGTGCATACATAAAAAGTATCAGGTTGAGGGAGTCTGGAGGATTCTCCCAAATGAAACTGTCTAACGTGAGATTGATCCAATCACCAGCACAATGAAGAAGAAAAGAATTTCATATTTTTTTCACATCTCACGGCTTCCAGAAAACAGAATTTTACGCCAACTAGTGAAGAGAAATCTAGGAAAAAAACTGGAGGAAAATGGATCCAAGAAATCCAAGAAGATCTTAAAGCAGTTGGACTCAAGATAACAGATGCCGAGGAGAAAAATAAAATTAACACCATTCTTAAAACTTACAAATTTTCTGCAGAAATGACACATAGAAGGCCTATGGAGATTTCAGATGAGTTGAGAAAATCCCGATCTGAAAGTATGAAGAAGTACTGGAAAGAGTGCAAGAACCAAGCAGTACTACCTTCAAAGAAGAAGTGATTGTGGAACGACTCAAGTGGTCCAATGTGACCAATCAAGATTAATAATAATAATAATAATAATAATAATACTGCAAACTGTTCAGGTTTATGAAAATACAAATGTTGTTTCATTTTATGTTCCATATTATGTAGCATTTTCTTTACCTGATGTATGGTGCCAGAGACTGTATTAATACCGTGGCCTACGTTATACTCAAGGCCTGGAAATAGAGCTGAGACTTGGTACGCCAAACTGGTAGTTCCACTTTACGCCACTAGGAACGCGGTTCGGCGCCCTAGTTGTCTGCTTTTGACTATGCGTTACATGCAACTCAAGTACATTTAATACACGTTTTTTAGCACTTCTTACCTGTTTTCCTCCAGTATTCCCCAAATGATGAATACGGCTCACTCTTAACTGTATTTCACTTCACTTCTAGAATTATTCTGTCAAGTGGCTTACTTCTTAAATTCAGAAACGTTGCACTACTGTCAGTGTAGTTCACACCAATATTCCTTAAAAGTGGCCTTAAAAACTTTTGCAGAAGAACCGCGGAGAGAGAATTGTCAATACACACTACACATTTTGTGTGCTCGGAAAACGTGTCAGTTAAAATATTTGTGAAATTTGACACTAAATATTTTCGAGTCATGAATTTACGGCTGTTGTGACTAAGTGAGAAATTGTTTCCAACAGATAAATAAAAGAAGCTTTGGGATATCTGAATCCCCCTCTGTCTTGAAAATGTATTGAACTAAAAGGCAGGCTTGAATTTGCTGGAGCTGATATTTTCTCTAAGCAACCTTCACAGTCTGTTCTCTCTTCTGCCACTCTTACAAGAAATCCCGCTACCTTTGCAATTGAAATGGAAGATAGAGACGCTGGTTTTTATGAAAACAAAAATAGATTTTAATGCTAAAATGTCAATCATAATGTTTCATTTCAATGAACTTAATATAGGCTGTATTCCCCATATTCTTACCTTGAACAGGGCTTTCAAGAATCTCCAAGACATGTGCCGGAAGCTGGGGTGTTTCTTTAGCATTGGCTGGGTTTTGCACCTTCCGCGATTTTTTAGGCTTCAGAAACTTGGTCAAGGCGCCTGTTACGACTGCATCTTCCCTCAGCTCCACATTCCCATTTCTAGAAGATGCGATAATTCCTGTGCTAAGTGTTGACTCGATGGCATGCAGGCATGATCTCACGTCCATCAGGTAATTGCTACCTCCCTTATTTCTCAGGTGACTGAAGAGCAGTTCTACATCGTCACTTGAGAGATTCCGCGTAAGCACATAATGGAAGCCGATACTGATTAGAAATCGTATGCAGGACACGGTTGATGAAGTTGTTAGCACCAAAGCTTGATAAGTTTCCTTTGTAAGTCTCATCTTTTTATCGGGATAACTTTGAATCTGTGACAGGTAGGGCAAATATTCATTGGTCAGCCATTAACTTCGCTGAAAATAAGCTTGTCCGTGTTTCTGGAATGAAGTCAGTGTGTGGTGTTGCAAATATCATGTACATCAAACCATTTTCTAAACATTTCCAAGAATTTTGTTGTTTCGTGTAGGCTGTCCTTACCTTCAGCTTTCTCTGGACACACGACTTCGATGCTCTTAAGCCCAGCTATTGTCTCTGGAGTAAATACCAATTTGGCTCTTGCCACATTCATTTTTTTCTAAATTGCTTGGATATACAACCTTCCTGCTTAATTTTTTAACTGGCTTTACTACTAGCTTTTTCTGTAAGTAGTACAGATTCTTGAGATGATCACTAGGTATTAAATCGTAATCTACATAGAAGTTCCTACTCAGATATTGAATTGTGATCGTACATTCTCAATGATGTGACTCGGATCGAAACTAAGAAAAAGTGGCCTCTGCTCGTCTTTCGGGTGACTAATTTCATGAGTGACACATCCGCCACACAGCGCCTCAAACATTGACACATTCACCTGACAGTTGTCAGTCACTATTCTGATAACCTTGAAGCTGCATTCCTCAACCGCAGTCAGTGCGTCCAGTGTTATCCTAGATAACTGTTGTCCTGTGAGTCCACATGTAAAGTAGAACGAAACAGGTATCTGTAGAAGGATGACAGGCCCTTGAACAGTATGCATAATAATTTATTAGCCAATTTATGTTCGATTCCAATTGCATCTTTCTCAATATCACTAATGCCGAGAAACATGTCTAAATTCTTGTCATACAATAGTTTTGACTTTATGGCCATTTCATTAATGATTAATGAACCAACCTTCTCATTATCGTGAGTCAGTGACTTTTCTTCAGCTGTCAACCTAGCTTTTGCAAGTGACGTGACACCTGTCTCTCCGTTCGTATACCCAAAGTATGTTTTCAGTGTTCGTGGATGAGGAAATTGTAAAATATTTATATCTCTCAGTAAGCGGTAAGCCGACGGTGATTTATTAGGAGACCAATACACATATGTTTATTGTTGTTTCTTTGTATTTACACTTTCCTTTCGTGAAAGCTCGAATTTGTTCAAGTAAGAAATTAGCCTTCAAGTCCCCCACGATTCGCTTCACTCTTGAGCTTCGATATTTGAAATGCGTTCGGTAAGAGCGTTCTCTTTGTAGTACACCTACTTATACTAAAATCAGAATGCTTGAAATGCTTGCTACAAATAATTGGATACCTATCAGTAGAAAGGTGCTAAGTGCCATTTTTATGAACATTGAGTATTATAGTAAAAAGTGTTTAGTCAGTTTATTTGTGAGTATTTGTTCTTCCAATTTGAATAACATACAGAAATAGTATTCCTTGCTATCCAGTGGCAGATAGAGGTTCATAATATGAAAATTGTGGAATTCTGTTTGAGTGAAAAGTTAGAAGTTGTGAAAGGTGCAAAGTCCACTAGTCTTTACGAATGTGCTACGTGCTAATTAAACAAAGAAAACGGCTTTCCGACACGCAAACACGTGACATACGGTTGTCCATGCACGAAACACTGAAACTCCAAGTTAATTCCACAAACTTCCAACGACCGACCTTGTGATTTTTTGATGGTCATTGCGAAGGCCATAAGCATGGGATATTGCAACCGCTTAAAATCGAATAGCACGTCCGGTGGAATCATTGGGATGCGCGGAATCAAAACAACTTCTCCATCGATGACTTTGTTCATTTGCTTTTCCACAGCCAGTCGTGTTCCATTGCATAGTCGGGGGGCGTGGTGGCTCAGAGGTCTAGCTGTATGCCTCTCACCGAGGCGGTCCGGGTTCGATTCCCGGTCAATGCATGAGAGATTTTCGAAGTGAAATGCCATGTCCTGTGGTTCGGATTCTACGTAAAAAGGAGGTCCCGTGGCTCATGATCTCATGATTAACGGTCACGTAAAACTACAAGCTTCCTTCCTTCCTTTCCATTGCATAGTCGAATTTGATTGATGTTACGCAACATGATGATGACTGAGCCTACTTTCAATTGGAAATTGGGAGGTGGTAATCCAGGCAATTCCAGAGAATTCAAAAATTCTGTGAGATGGCTGACTACCTCATCCTGGTTGATAACTGTGTCAACCGATTTGAAGGAAAACAACTGTCCCGGAATGAAATTTTGAATGGGCTCGTTGGGATCTTCATTTTTCGCTGCCAATATGGCTCGTTCGCTCAGCCAATTATGGTTTTTGAAGTTCTGCCATACGTTCGGAAAAACAAGCCGAATGAGATCCTCCTTTGATTCGGTCAACTGATGTTCCAGGTTCATACGAGCATCGCGTCGGCGCAATCAGTCATGTCCATTGTGTCGTGCTCGGTGGCGTTGTGTTTAATACTCACGAACTCATTGCATTCTGAATCTATTCACTGTTCGTTCATTTTCAGTCGCTCTCAAACGAAAGACAGACATGCCCATACGACTATTTTCATTATCCGTCGCTCTTTGGTCATCAGTGCGGTTTTCACGTGAAGTAGCTCGCCGCACATTTAACTGGCTTCGACGATCTCTGTCAGCTCTTCCTCTCCTTGGCATTGTAATGGACACTAAAATGACACGGAATTTTAGTAGGCTAATGTAATGCACACTGTAAAACGACACGGAATTGTTTTCATAGTAACTCAAATCTATCGAACCTACCTTGAGAACATGACAATATTGACATCCTTTCCGTTAGTAGTACATTCTCACATTAGATATGTTGGTCGAAACACATTAACGTGAAATGTAATATTTTTATATCATACTTTAATATGCTGTAATTTGATTATACAGTATGATTCTGTTACGATAAGTATTATTTTGTTGCACGTATTGATCAAAGGGTATGGTACGGGATGTTATCTTTGCTCATAGAAAATTTTGAAGAGGATGCACTGTGTCACCATCTGTCAGTCAAGTTATTAGATTCAATATTGGCAAGGATTTTTAATGTAAAATAATTTAAAAATACTGCCAATTCGATTTTGTTCAAACCACTTTCTAAACACTGTCTACCATAATGAGAACAAATTGTAAAATTTTCATTGAAATCGGAGCAGTAGTTTTCGAGATTCTGCGAGACTAATGCACGGCAAAGTCGCATGTCCAACGGGAAACAATCTGTGCTATCCGTACACAGGTTCCCACCAGTACGAACTGCTAATAATTGAATAGGCTATTCTAAGTTCCTTGAACAATTCTGTCAACGATGCACATATTGGAGGGAAATGAGACCAAATGATTGGCACATTGCACCTTTCTTCTGAAAGAGCTGCAGGACTTACCACTAGTGCCATCTTGTGATGCTCTTGGAAGGTCCTTCGAAACCACTGAGGAGTTAGCCCTTTTGATATGTGTTAATTTTGAAAGAAAAATAGCACAGTAGCGCCACCTGGTGAAATAGACATGTACAATAAAGAAGAGAACAAAAGACGAGTCAGTGCAAAGTGTTCGCGTGACATGTGACAAGCATCTCAAAAGATGATTTGTATTTTGTATTGTATTTCTCACTTGATATATAAAGATTTACATTAAAACTAACAGGTTATGGACCCAGGCCACGTGTAAATGGTATTATCTTGTGAGTGGATCCGAAGCTGAGCGCCTGTGGAACACGTGCTGTATTTTTTTGTGAGTAAGGATAACCTCAAAATGGCAGCCGGCAGTGACTACAAAGTTCAAGTGGATAAACTTGAAGGACCTGAAGACTGGGCAAAGTGGAAATGGCATGTGTTGATGGTTTTGCGGTCGTATGAATTGGAAAATATTGTTGATGGTTCGAAAAAGTGTCCTGTGTTGCCGGCAGATGCAACTGCGCAACAAAAAGCGGCATATAAGCAGTGGTTGAAAGAAGACGCGAAAGCGGCCAGTTTGCTAGCAGGTGCGCTAGGAAAATCTGTTGCCGAGCTCGTGTTGACGTGCACCAATGACAGTGAAATTTGGACAAAATTGAGCGCACGGTTCGAACGAAGCAGTACGCAGCGACTGAACATGTTGATCGAGTCATTCTTCCGAGTGACACGTGGCGACAAGGAGGACATCAGCACCCATGTCGCGAAGTTACAGAATCTTTATCAGGATCTGAACGGTCGAATTTTATCCACGCTGGGAAAAGAATATGATAATTTCAAGGATGTGTGGGACAAGATTCCGACGGAAAATCAAACTGTGAACTTGTTGATTGAAAAATTGTGCACGATTGAACTGCGTGACCAAGGAAACGTGGAATCGACTGCGTTTGTGGTACGTAGTGCTCCCTAGAAGCATTCCCAGTATGGCAGTGGCAAAGGCAGCGCTGATGACAAGTCGAAGAAAAATGTTCAACGAGTAAAGCAGAAGTTTCCATGTTTCAAATGTAAGGAATTGGGCCATTGGGCAAGTGAATGTCCAGTGAAGAAGAAAGAGGGTGACACTAGAAACAAAAATAAGGAGAACAATGCTTCGTTTCTGACACATGCGATGAGTGCGTTAGACGGCGACTTTGTTCAAGCCGACGAGTGGTACTGCGACAGTGGCGCCACAAATCACATCACCGCGAACAAACAGTATTTTACAACATACGCCAAGTTTGCTGCTCCAGAGAAGATTTTGCTAGGAAAACGAGGTGTGAGCATGCTAGCTCACGGCAAAGGAACTGTAAACATTCAAGTGCGGCTGAACAACGCTTGGTTGAGTGCTGAGATGACTGAAGTTTTGTATGTTCCCGATGCAATGGCTCATCTGTTTTCTGTGAAAGCTGCTGCAAGGAAAGGTTTTTGTGCAAGACAAGGTTACTGGAAAGGCGATGATGGCTGGACGTGTGAGTCATGGTCTGTATGTACTTGACATGCGCGTCGTGAAACCGGCGCAACCCATTCAAGTGAATTTAGCTATATCGTCGGACAAACTGCAGATCTACCATGAACGATTTGGTCATCAACACAAAGCGCATGTCAAGAATGTACTGAAGCAGATGAACATCAATGTAGACATGTGTAAAAAGGATTTCTGCGATGGATGTGCACTGGGAAAAATGCATCGACTGTCATTCAAGACACGAATGAATCGACCAACAGCCACCGGTGAACAAATCCACGCCGATGTGAATGGACCAATGTATACTAAATCTCTTGGAAAGGCACGCTACTATGTATGTTTCAAGGATGATTTCAGCAAGTTTCGACGAGTTTTCTTTTTAAAGCACAAAAGTGAAGTGTACACCGTTCTGGAACAGTTCCTGAATGAAGCCAAAACAAACGGACACGTCGTGAAGCTGTTCAGGTGTGATGGAGGAAAAGAATTTGATAACAAGAACTACTCGCAAGCAGAGGCATAGAACACAGCATTACTACGCCGTATACACCACAACAAAACGGAGTTGCGGAACGTGAAAATCGGACGATTGTGGAGTGCGCAAAATCTATGCTGAATCCCAGCAAGTTAACGAAACAACTTTGGGCTGAAGCCTGCAACACTGCGGTGTACCTCCTGAATCGCACTGGGAAGTCATCCATTGAAAACAAATCTCCCTATGAATTGTGGTATGGACGACCAGTGGGAAGTCTCAGTCATCTGAAGATCTTCGGAACAGAATGCTACGTGCATATCGACAAGAATTTTCGCTAAAAGTTCGACGACAAAGCTGTTTTTGGACATCTGGTTGGGTACGTGAACGACAGGGATGGATTTAGAGTCTGGATTCCAACTCAGGGAAATGTTTTTCTAAGCCATGATGTGAAATTCAAACCTGAAGTTGTCTGCAATCTGCGCGCCAACGCCGGAAAGGTTGAAGTGACGCTTGAAGAACGTGTGGAGAGGAATCAGTCTAATTCATCGTCTGATGTAGGCCTACAGAGGAGGTCAGAGTCAGATGAGAACTTAAGCGAAATTGAAGATTTTGCTTCGGCATCCAGTTCCGGAGGAAGCGAAGATGAGGAAGAAGGAGAGACTGAAGAAAGAAGGAAAAGCAAACGTGAAAGTAAGAAGCCATCGTGGATGATCAGTGGAAATTACATGTACATGGCTGGACCATCTATCGCTGAAAAGAATCCTGACTCATACTCTAAAGCGCTGCAGTCTAGTGATAAAAATCAGTGGCTGAAAGCAATTAATGAAGAATTGGAGTCCTTAAAGGAAAATGATACCTGGAAATTGGTTGAGCGTCCAAATGGTGCACGGGTCCTGAAAAATCGGTGGGTTCTTCGACATAAGACAACGGACAGTGGAGAAGTTCGCTTCAAGGCACGATTGGTAGCCAAAGGCTATGCGCAACAGCAAGGAATCGATTATGAAGAAACATTCAGCCCTGTTGCACGGTATGATACCATTCGAGCTCTGTTGGCAGTAGCTGTTGAAAAGGAGATGAAACTCGGTCAATTTGATGTCAAGACGGCCTTCTTGAACGGCGAGCTTGATGTGTTCATGGAACAGCCAGAAGGTCATCAGGACGGTACTGGCCGAGTGTGTCATCTAAAGAGAAGCTTATATGGTTTAAAACAGGCTCCACGCTGCTGGAACAAGCGTTTCAAGAAATTCATGGAGAAAGCTGGATTCAAAAACAGCAAAGCTGATCCTTGTCTCTTTTACAGCAACAAAAATGGAAAGTGGTTGGCTGTTGTAATCTTTGTGGATGATGGTCTGGTAATTGGCAACGAAGAAGACATCGAGCAGTTCATGGAAAAACTTCAGCAGGAATTTCACACGACCAGAGGATCTCTCAACAGTTTCCTGGGCATGAAGATACAACAAAACCATGATGGATCAATTACAATCAGTCAAGAGGATTACACGAGGAAAATCCTAGAAAAATTTGGGATGGCCGAGTCAAATGGAGTGTCTACCCCAGTTGGACGCGAAGAAAGTGAAGACGGAGAAAAGGTTTCGGCCAGGGTTCCTTATCGATAGGCGGTGGGATCCTTGATGTACCTGACTACAGCTACTCGTCCAGATATCGCATTCGCGGTCAACAAAGCTGCTCGAGCCATGGAGAATCCTACAGTTCAAGACTGGAGTCAAGTGAAACGGATATTTCGATATTTAAAGAGCACAGTGAACCATGGAATCGTCTATAGGAAAGAGGACGTTTTGAAGGTCTACAGTGATGCTGACTACGCCGGTGACAAGAGGACGAGACGTTCAACGACGGGTGTCATTGCGACCTACAATCATGGAGCTGTATCGTGGAGAAGTCAGTTACAGAAGTCTGTGTCAACATCGACAACTGAAGCTGAAATTGTGTCTGCAAGTGAAGGAGCAAAGGAGTTGATTTGGCTGAAAAGACTGTTTTCTGAATTACTGGGAACTGCTGACAAACCTCCTACGCTTTACATCGACAATGCTGGTGCAGTTAAATTGGCTAAAAATCCGGAGTACCATCGAAAATCCAAGCATATTGAGGTACGTCATTTCTATGCGAGGGAAAGATTTTTGGACGGAGACCTTGAGCTGGAGCACATCGACGGGACCAATCAATTAGCTGATCTTCTAACTAAACCTCTGGAGATGGTCAGATTCGAGATGCTGCGTGAGAGGATTGGCGTGCAGAAGATGACATCTTAGAGGCTGAAAAGTGTTCAATAGTTCATCTTGTTTATTTTTTATTTGTATTTGATTTTTCTTTGGAGGAAGTGTTAATATTTGAAAGAAAAATAGCACAGTAGCGCCACCTGGTGGAACAGACATGTACAATAAAGAAGAGAACAAAAGACGAGTCAGTGCAAAGTCTGTGCGTGTTCGCGTGACAACTGACATGTGACAAGCATCTCAAAAGATGATTTGTATTTTGTATTGTATTTCTCACTTGATAAATAAAGATTTACATTAAAACTAACAATATGTAATGCTACATCGCACATAGCACCATTCTAGCAAAAAACTGCTTTTTTCAAAAAATGGCACTTAGCACCTTTCTACTGATAGGTATCCAATTGTAGAAGACTGTTTTGGTGTCCACAAACCCTGGCTTTACCCCCTCACGTGAAACAGCTAGAACCCATTGTTTCAGTATGTCATTGTTCAATGGAAATTTATGAAACGAAAGTCCATTGCCTTTAACTTGACGAGATTTACAATACGGCACGCTACAGTACACCATTTTTGACGAGCACAATAATAACACTAATATTTACACATAAGTTACTCTATTAAAATCATTCAGTGATTTATATCTAAAGTATTTATCACACATACATGTCACATTTACGCTAGTACACTGGATTAAAACTTGCTTTTCACTACGTCTTGTTCATAAAGACCACTTAGCACCCATCTCAATAACAGGCAAACAGCAGTCTACTGCTCTTAACGAAAGCACCACTATAATACGACACGCTTCGCCAGTCAATTTTAAACTCACCTTAGCTTTCTCACTCATTAGGACAAGTTATTTACCGCCAAATACAGACACTAATCACATTGTACGTAATGCAAATGGTACGATTAAGGGCGCCAGACAGCGAACCTAGTGGCAAAATGCGGAACAAGTTCGAACCATCGCTCGCAATGTTGTCTGGCGCCTCATTTCCAGGCCTTGTATATAACGTAGGCCACGATTAATACTATGAAGTTATTATCATTATATGGTGAGATTTATGAAATCATCTTGGGTGATGATTTTACTGCTGATTAATGTTATGGATTCAGCCCCCTCCAAAAAGAAATCCTGGATATGCACCTGAAATAGGCAATGCTTTAACAGTTCAAAAGCAGCCCTTCAGTAAGATGGATTTGAAGTTCTCAGCTCTAAACGTACAAAAAATTAAGTTAACAAAACACTCTGTGAAAAATAACATTATTACCTTATGGATTCTAGGGATTCCCTGAACAATTGTTTGTAAATGCCAGCTATAATTAATCCTTATTGGGTTCCTTTAATGGAATGTGGTTGGTTTTAATTCACAACTTTGTTTGATGAAGATTGATCATACTGTTGTCTTAAGGGGTGGAACAGCGAGATCATCTGCCCCATTTACAACACAGTTTTCTTTCCTTTCCTTGTCTACTAGGGGAATCCTGAAGTTTGTGGTTATCAGACTTCCTTGCAAGTGAAGGGGAAAACCTTTGGTTCGTAAATGCTTCTAATATTTGTTCATCGGATTTTAAAAAATGGATGACTTGCCATTGGTATAAGATCTGGAATGGGATGGTAATTTAGCCTTCCCTTATATTATGTCCTCTTCGTTCGACAAGTAGGAGAAGAGGGGTCTGGTTTGACCACAGCGCTGGTCACATACTCCTTATTCTAAGAATGTAATTGAAGGCACATTTAAATCGCGAAATAATTTTAAAGGCTTCAAAATAGGTCCTAGAATACAGCCAATCACATAAAAATAAACATTTGATTTATAAAATGATCCATAAAATCGTATCTTGATATAGAAATTATTAATGTTACAAGCAATGTGTTACTGCCCAATCCTGCAATTTATTAACAGAAGCAGATCTAAAACTAAAGATATATCGTATATTAATGACGTCAGTACCACGCAAAACATTTTAGTGTCTTCGTTTATAAATAGTAAGTTATGAAACGATAAAATTGTTGAAAAACTGGCTTTAAGTTACCGTACATGCCTCTGCATTTACAATGAAAACAAAAAGCCCTCTCGGACGCCAGAAGGTTGAGGTAGATTTCACTGGGCAAAGATAAAGGCTTTGGAATGCTCTAAATTTGCCAAATGTTGTATACCTGACCTACAAACGTTCCAAATGTTTAGCATACGAGAATCATCAGTTAATTGTTCCAGCAAACCAGGTACAATTAGTTAACATTCGACATTTATATGGTCACATGAAGTATAACATAATTTACTCGCCAAATCAATACTTTACTTACATACAAATTCTACAGGTACATGTTTCGGAAACCTATTTTGTTTCCCTCAGCCCACTTTTTGGTGTAAAACATCATACAACATCGAAATCCTCACCAAATAACAAAAACAACAGAGAGAATAAGTGTGAACTGTTGTTTTTTGTTATTTGGTGAGGATTTCGATGTTGTATGATGTTTTACACCAAAAAGTGGGATGAGGAAGGAAACAAAATAGGTTTCCGAAACATGTACCTGTAGAATTTTTATGTAAGTAAAGTATTGATTTGGCGAGTAAATTATGTTATACTTCATGTAAACATGGTCAATACGGAACCTGGAATGAGTGCTGTTCCTATTATTTATATGGTCTTCACTCCCGATGTCTTCCTCCACACTGCACATTTTGGTATGCTGGGTAGGGTAGTTATAAACAATCTTCTTCCAATTTATCTAGTCAAGAGAGGGTTTATTGTGTACCAAAGATTCCCAATTCCATCCTCTGCTTTCCACATCCTCCTCCAGTTGGACCATCCATCTTCGTCTTGGTCTTCCTACTGGTCTATTGCCTGCGAGTCCCTTTTCCATAAATGCACTTGGTAATCTTGTGCTATTCATCCGCTTAACATGTCCAAACCATTTAAGTCTAGCTGACCTAAGTCTTTCCTCCTTAGGTTCATTTGAACCTTTGTTTGAACGGATCTCTTCATTTCTTTATGGTCCAGTCATGTTTTTTGGAGGGCAGTTCTAAGAAACAGTTCACAGGCTTGTATCTTGCTCAGATCCTTTGATGTTGGTGGGCATGTTTCCAGAGAATATGTAAGGATAGGAATAATAATAATAATAATAATAATAATAATAATAATAATATCGTATGGCCTCGGGTGCCTGGTGCAAGCTTTGTTAATTGACACCCAGAGGGTAGCTTGCATGTCGAATTTCGTCGTTCCTTTGAACGCTATGAAAGTCAAGGAGGTTAGATATCTAAACTCTTTGACACTACAGCGCTTTCAAGTAGAGAATGGAGGAACTTTGTGTTGGCGGAAAATCCCGAGATTAATTTTGCCAATGAACACGGCCTACTGAATTCAAATGGGTTCTTTAACATGCCAACAACGTATGACATGAGTATCGTGATTTTTGTCGCCTTCAAAAATCACTTACCATGGCCAGGGGTGAACCTGCAATCTTGGGGTTGGTAGTCCGACACTATAACCACTCACCCACCATGGCAAGCTACAGGATAGGAATGAGGTATGACTGGTAGTGTGGTTTTGGTTCTTCTAGGGACTTCCTCATCCCATAATAAGTGCCGTGCAATACTGTAAAGGTTTGACACTTTGGTTATTCTGTTTGTTATTTCTGATTCCCATCTTCTTATAATTCCGAAAAAAATTTGCTCATCCCTTGGCGTAAGGGTGGGTCATATCAAAAATTCTTTCAGAAAGAAGTTTAAGGTAATTTTTAGAGGACTATTGACCATTTTAAACGGTTTTGATATTGTGCCTATTAAGGGAGATATTAATTTTTTCTATCAAAATTCCATGTTTCCCACCCTTTGGTCAATGGTTGGCCCTTTTCCGAAGAATAGTATGACCTTCGAATGGATTACATTTTGCACATACTAAGAAAATTATAGCGATATTTGACCCTCTTGACCCAATTTTGCACATAAACAAACTTGACCGAAATTTTGAATGGTTATATTTTATGTAGCCTATACATTTGAAATGTAATTGGTGCAAAATTACTAGTTATCGTGTCCACAAAAAATTATATACGGTACTGTATATAAATTAAATATCAACTTTTGAACTGACGGTGATTTGGGGGTCTGAAGTATGTGAAATGCAAAGATATATCAAAATTTTCCAGAAATCTCATGAAATCTACCTAGGTCAGTCATTCCAATACAAGTAAGCTACACACAGTTAAGATATGGTATCTGAAGAAGAAAAACAATGCCACGATTAACTCACATTTTCTGATTGAAAAGCAGCTCTTTGTGCAGGTTCTTGTGCCCTGAAGATTCCAGACAAGGGTTTGGTGGCTTGCGTGGCAGGATCAGCCCCTCTGCACTGAGAGGGGGGAGTGGAGGTGCAGGGGGGCCCTGGTTGCGACGATTGCGCTTCTCCAGGTCATCCCCAGGACACAGTTCAGGCTCGGGAATCATGGTGGGGTCTGGGAACACACCACCTGAAACAATACAATTACATGGTCAGACTGGATGTGCAATGAATTACTTCCAAATCTGACAAAATTTCCTGATTCCAGTGACAAAGCTTGGTGTCTGAAGCTGGAAAGTCAATGTTAACAGCGAGCCTGTAGCCTATTGCAAGACCAGTAAGTGAGAGTGTTTTGGCGAATAAAGACCCTATAAGCAAGATGTTTTACATCAGTTTTATAGAGCTAGTGAGATTTTTGTTTGCCTGGCCCGCTATCATGCCCCAAGCTGAATTGAAATTGTAACGTGCCACACACAGAATAATTAAAGATCAACCTCCTTAGAATGTACGGTTATATTACTCATTTTCAAACACTTTGGGGAATAACATTTTAACTTTTAAAAGAATTTCATCACCATGTACATTTTTCAAACAAAGGAATGTGTGTTCTTACAACTTTTCCGTTCTCGGTATGAGGGCAGGGGACTTGCTCATTTCTATAGTACCATATCTTGGAGAGTTAAGACACATATGATAGATAAGACCCCAGCAAAAAATGCCATAAGGAGGAGGTAGGTCCTTTGGTAGGTGGAGCAAGTCCTGCCCTCCACACTGATACTGTGAGTAGAATACCATAAACTTACCTATATTATGAGTGAGAATAGGCCTCGGATTGGTCAGCCTCCCAAATATGGCGAGTACCTGTGACCAACTCTAGATGGACGACATGACTATAACAGTAGTAAGCGGGGGAGCGCATGCTGTTTGTGCTATAATATCTCGGCTTTTGCCTGGAGTATAAGTGGGAAACCACGGCGAACTATTTCTAGTACAGCTATGTTGGGAATCTAAACCAAATCTTCTCAGTTTTACCTCACGAGTATGAGTGTAACCTGTTCCAACCAGAATTAAATGTCTGGCAGAGCTGGGAATCGAACCTAGGAATCGTGATTCTGTGGACCGCAGAACACGGATGTTGGTACGTTTAGTATAGTGGAACGCAAAAGATCTCCGTAAGTCTCCCAGCACCGTGAAAATTTGTTATACCCGAATGTTGTTAAAATCATCATCCATAAGAATCTTGCCCAAAAGGTAGGCAAGCACCTGACTTATCTCCACTTCTTATTAATGCCATACTCCCATCATAGTTCCACTGAAGTCGAGATGTGCGGAAGAATCAGTTTGTTCCTATCGGTGCGGCGTCAAGTCATTTGCCCGTAATGTTCCACTGGATGCTCCTACGCAAGTCCTGGTACATAGTTGGCAGAAAGTAGCATAATAGCATTATAACTAAAGTAGGTACGAGTAGCTTCGTGGTCGTGTGTTTCCAGACCCCACCATGATTCCCGAGCCTGAACTGTGTCCTGGGGATGACTTGGAGAAGCGCAATCGTCACTACCAGCCCCCCCCCCCCCCCCCCGACTCCCCTTCCCTTCAGTTCAGAGGGGCTGATCCTGCCACGCAAGCCACCAAACCCTTGTCTGGAATCTTCAGGGCACAAAAACCTGCAAAGAGAGCTACGGACGTTCAGCATACGCTCTTTTACGCACCTCGTCGTGCCATTATTGTTTGCGCGCCAGGAGAAATCCGTGGGGGGGGGGGGGGGGGGGGGGCGGCTGTACGCATGGACAGTCAGTTACCACTACCTCCGGCATTGCGCTCGTTGTTCATTCAGCTTTAAGTCTGTCACTGAAGGCCCCTTGCCACTGTTCCCATTTACAAGTACAAATACATTTAATAAAAGAATGAGTGAAGCTGGCGGTGACCAACTTGTTTTTTGAATGCGAGGTATGCGGTACGCGGGAAGGCGTCCGCAGTTCAAACACAGTTGACTTCTCCTGGCACTTAAAACTACTCAAAAGCTCTCTCCGTACATTTCAAGAAATGCGAGGGAGAGTCTCATACTCTTTGTCATTGCCCAAACAAGCTTTTCGTGTTTTAGTGAAACATCGACGAAGTATACAAAATCAATCAAACAGCAACCAAAAATATGGCATGTTGTGCTTACTGCGTTGATAAGGTGTATGGCGAAGGTAGGTAGGTACATGTAATTTGAAGTGGTCTAGAAAGCTCATGTCATTGTAAGAATGAAGTATATCCACTTGCTAGGACGGCTGACTAATGTGACAAGGCGAGCTTTTTCTTTAGTACCATTCTGTGTTCGCTGTTGCGTTTATTAAACAAGATTGGTCGATGATCTTCAATTAACGGCATGTTCCAAATATCCCCTCATACAGTGTTGCTTAGTCTGCGGGATACACATCGAGGGCTATTTGGGAACTTGTAATCACTGGGAATTAAGTCAGTAAAATAATCAGGGAAGGAAGAGTCTGCAGCTGGCACAGCAGCCACGACGGATGGCGGCGTTTAGGAAAGACCAACAAACCTGACGAAGTCAAGATCACCTGCGTTTATAATTTTGTTTCCGGACACTTGCTTTATTTAGCTACCAGAGTGGTTAAAAATGTTTTTTTTTTTTGCCGACTCTGTACGTGCTGTAAAAATAATGAACAAGATAGGGTAGCCTTGTGTATAAGGGTATGATATGTAGTGAATGTAAGCAATGATCTTCATACAAATTAGTTTTAACTTCATTGCTACCTGGGATTGGAGACAGAATGTGAAAATAGCCTACCCCTAGGGGACTGTCTTTGTATGATATTTCCGTTGCTACGGTTATGGGTTCAAGATGTTATTTAACCGTTGTTTAAGAGACGCTATGGTGCTGAGATTTTGTCTTAGAAATCTTTTCATCATGCCAGCACACTAAATTGCCAACCGACTCGAGAACAGTAAAAACTGCGTCACATATGCGGTAAACAAAAGTAGTGACATGCGTTACACTAAGATTTCTTACAATGCACGGGCCAGGAAGACGTCCATGACTGATCTCAAGCGTACTCCTCATTTTATGATTTTGTAACAGAATTTTTATATTATGGTGAATACATATTACATTAGATTAATGATGTCTAAAAATTAGCTAATATGCGATCCAAAAAATGTTAAGGCCCATGTGTCGATTTCTTTCATTCCATTCTGAGCTTTTACGGTACGAAGACTATCAGGGAGGGGGATACCGAATCCAAGCCTGCTGCTATCTGCAAACACCATTTATCTTCTGTTTAGTCAAGGGATTGATTTGATTACGAATCTTATTGATAATTTTTGTTTGAAGACAGTCCTTGCTGGGAGAACCCACATTGTGCTCAAGAGTAAGTGACTAAGATTCCCCTTAGTAATGATGATATTACAAATACCCTGCCCCCCGAACCTGGAACCCTTCAGGCCAATCGAGGCTACGAGTAAAAGACACACAGTACGCACAGTTTATGTCTGTACGATCTCGCTATTGTATATAAGCGAGTGCAATGGATGTTCACATCTCATGCAGTAAATGAACGAGACAAGAAGATACTGAAAAGGAAGGTCAAGAGAAACATATTGCCGCGTCCTGCATTTCTTCTGTAAGACAAGACCGGATTGATCCTGGCATGCGGCAGTAACCGTAACATCAGAGACCGGCTTGTCCACTGAGCTAGCGGACCGGTAAGCGACGATAACACCACAAGTTTTACCCTGAAGTAAGGATAATTAAAGTGGCCATTGTTGCTGATAAAGGGGCTCGGAACATCTTTGTCATCAGCCACGAGTACATGGGTGTATGTTGAACTTGTCTGATAACCTGCATTTATGTGATTACTGTTGTAATCATTTGGGACAAGGATGGAGTAGGTGGCCTCGGTACTTGAAATAAGATAATATCCCCGCATTTGTCTGGAAGTAGTGTGGAAAAAGTATGGGGGGAAAACCCTCAGGATAGCCACTGTCAGTGCCGGGATTCGATCCTCCGAACTTGCTGCAGCTTCCCGTCGCGGCCGTGGTGTATGATTTCACTCCCCTCAGCGGAGTGATGGGACCAAATGTGGCAATATCAAGGCGTTTTCAAAAACTTGACTCGCCCCACTTTGCAGCCAAGAGTAGCCAAGTGACTCGGGTGCCTCTCAGTAATGATGATGATATTACAAACACCCTGTCCTCGAACTTGGAACCCTTCAGGCCAGAGCCTAACATTCCATCTAGGCTGCTTAGCTACAGGGAAATAGTCAGGTGAGTGAGTTTAGATGGGGTGAGCAGTCAATTTAAGCCGTTTGAGTTAATGCCGTTAAAAATATAAAATTTTACTTCACTTTATAGAACCAACCTCACAACGTACGTCCAAAAAACAGCAAACATTGAACCAAGCTTTAGGCTATTTCCTTTCATCCACTTGATCAAAGCGACCATTCTACCTCATTGTAGAGTCCGATTAATCGGCGAAAAAACGACGAGGCAAGACCAAATGGTAATAGTGAATGAATGTGTTTGCTATTAATTAGATTTTCTCAATTACGATGTAGTTACTGATGTCTTAATAAAACTTCCGACTTCATTACACATGGGGTGACAATAAGCCTATAGCAAGGTTGAGAGTTTGAACATTATTAGTTTTTTAATGGTGACTGCATTAATTCATCTATCTCTCAATCTATTTACCGAACTCGATACAATCTATTTACCGAACTCGATAAAACAAGTCACGCCTTCTCACGACCTCCTAGTACGCGTCACCATACGTAAGTTACTAACAATGTAACCTTACCATTTGCCCCCTCCCCTTCACTACAAATATGGTAATTTGCAGTATAATTTCTTACGGTTAGGTTGAATCAGAGTTGTATTCGCCCATAATGTAACTTGAAGGTTGTCAGCAAGGGCTGATCGTCGTCTATCTCTTTGGCGTCATTCAGGGCCTCCAATCTTCACACCGTTATCCAGATAACAAAATAACATAACCTATAATTAAAGACCGCAGCAATTTTCGCCATGCGGATATAGTTTGCATGACTGTGCGGGTAGCGGATAATCTGCGGATAATGTTTAGAGTAAATTTGCGGATAGTCTTTAGAATACAATGAACTGGATTATTTTTAAATCATTTTCGTTTTTGCTTTCAGGTTTCTTGTTATTTCCCTATATGTTTTCGCTTGAATTGTATGAGAATAATAGAGAAGTGAGAGAAGTCAGTCATGGAAATACCCTCAATTAGTGTTGACTTATGCCAAAAAGAAGTCCTTTATACCTGCGCTTGCCTGCGTGGTTATATCCGACGACTAAGTACGTGCTATAATTAGCCACCCGCTGTTTCACTTGCCGTTACTCAGAGGGACAAAGCTTAGTCAACATTGCCTTGCGATTCACACATAGCCTAGGGGAACGAATTTCTCCTCAAATTTCTAAATGTGTTTCTTTAATACTTTACCTAATAACTGTTATTAGGTACTGTCAGCGGATTTGGATAACAAACGTGCGGATACGGCTAAAAGTCGTGCGGTTGCGGGGCGGATGCGGATAACAGCCGTGCGGATGCGGGGCGGATAACGTTTTGTTTATCCGCGCAGGGCTCTACCTATAATGCATCACCTACTGAAGAACAGTGATAGCCTACTGCCTACACTGTATATCCTACTATTTAGACTTTCAAGTATTAAAATAATAGTACTGCCGCTGAACTTGGCTGTGTCGGAGTTTGTTGATAATAACAGAAGGAACCTTACAGAAGACAATACATTACAGGTTAACATACTTAAACTACATTAATAATATCACAACTATGGTAATATCACAACTATGGAAGTGCTACAGACAACTGAGCAATGAAATGAAAATCCACAGCCTGCTTCCAGTCTCCGACCGGGTCAGGAATGGAATGAATGAAACTCCCATCTAGCGGCGAGGATATGGACTGTGCCGGCTGCCGAGGCCTGACGCACTCCTCTGGAGCAATGATTAAATGAATGACATATGAAATGAAATGATAGTGGAGAGTGTTGCTGGAATGAAATGTTGACAGGGAAAACCGGAGTACCCGGAGAAAAACCTGCCTGCCTCCGTTTTGTCCAGCACAGATCTCACATGGAGTGACCGGGATTTGAACCACGGAACCAGCGGTGAGAGGCCGGCGTGCTGCCGCCTAAGCCACGGAGGCTTACAACTGAGCAATAATACATGAAAATAAGATTCACACGTTACATAAGTAATTATAAACTTTTGTAGTGATTGATCGTACCTTATCTGAGCCTAAATGAACAGGATCCGATGATGATCGCGTGACGATCGAAACATGTTATCCAATTAGATACACCCCTATTTTTTTTGGACATAAAAGTGTTTTAAGTGATAAATATTTCATGTTATATTTCTTTCAGGTTAAGGCGTTTAATACTTGTTTTTCCGCCTAATGTAATTGGGCACAATTTGTGTTGACCGACTGAAAAGCTTTCAACCGAGCAAAGCCGAGCACGACAGGTATCTACTGTATATACGAAGTACGTCCAGAAAGTAAGTTCCGTTTGGTAATAACATTACATTGTGTACCGATACAGAAAAAAAAAAAAATATTGCACAAAATTCTACAACCCTTAAACTACTTTTCCACATAACTGCCGAAATGTTGCTGGCATTTGTCGTAGCGTGGCACGAATTTTTGTATACCTTCTTCATAGACGTGTGCCGCCTGTGTCTTCAACTAGTACGTTCCGCTGCAGCGCAGTTCCGCATATGCGCGGTAGACGCTCTGTACGAGTATCAAGGAGAAGAAACGTGCGCCATATGGAGAGCGCTGTCAGCCACGTACGCGTTGTTGTGCATGTTTACTCGTACAATGTCGGTGTTGATTGAAAATCCCGCCGCTTGTGAAATCAGATCTGTGATTCGTTTTCTGAATGCTAGGAAAGTGAAACCAATTGAAATTTATCGGCAAATTTGCGAAGTGTATGGACAAAATGCGATGAGTGATTCAATGGTGAGAAGATGGGTCCGACAGTTCAATGAAGGACATAGTGAAGTGCACGATGAAGAACGAATTGGGCGTCCATCTTTGGTTACAGAAGAACTGGTTCACGCGATTGATGACGAGATCCGGGTAAACCGCAGGTTTACAATTAGTGCTCTCGCTATGGAATTTCCCCAAATCTCACGATCACTAATTCATGAAATTGTTACCGAAAAACTGAACTTTCGTAAACTTTGCCGACGTTGGGTACCAAAGATTCTTACGGAGCAACACAAAACAAAACGAATGGGTAGTGCACTTCAGTTTTTGACCCGTTACAATGAAGGCGGCGAAGAATTTCTGACAGAGATAGTCACAGGAGATGAAGCTTGGGTTTCTTACGACACCCCTGAAAGTAGGCGGCAATCAATGGAATGGAGGCACACTTCATCCCCAGCAAAGGTTAAGCCGAAACAAATCTTGACACCTCGGAAAATGATGTGCACAGTGTTCTGGGACTGGAAAGGCATCTTACTCATTGATTTCTTACCGCGTGGTCCAACAATCAACGCAGATGCTTACTGAGAGACACTTAGGAAATTGCGCCGCGCAATACAGAATAAGCGCCGAGGGTTGCTGTCAAAAGGTGTTGTTTTTCTTCACGACAACGCACGACCACGCACTGCAAATGTGACGAAAAACCTCCTACAGGGATTTGGCTGGGGCGTGTTTGACAACCCTCCGTACAGCCCTGACCTCGCTCCTAACGACTTTCATCTGTTCACACATCTCAAGTCTTTCCTTGGCGGTCAACACTTCAACAATGACGACGAGCTGAAAGAAGAGGTTTCCAACTGGTTGAAGACACGGGCGGCAAACTTCTATGAAGAAGGTATCCATAAACTTGTGCCACGCTATGACAAATGCCTGCAAAAGTTCGGCAGTTATGTGGAAAAGTAGTTTAAGAGGTGTATAATGTTGTGCAATAAATAATGTTTCTGTATCTGTACACAATTTAATTTTATTACCAAACGGAACTTACTTTCTGGACGTGCCTCGTACATAAAGAGGTCTTTTTTTGGTCGTGTGGCCGCCTGAGAGGCCGAGTGCAGGTCTTTCTATTCGACGCCCGTGGGCGACCTGCGCGTCGGGATGAGAGATGGAATGGATGAAGATGAATGAAACTGGGCAAGGATGTGGAAGGAATCGGCCGTGGCCTGTCAGAAGGTACTGTCCCAGCATTTGCCTGGTGTTGAAAATGGGAAACCACGGAAAACCATTTCAAGGACAGCCGACGGTGGGGCTCGAACCCACGCGTCTACCGAGTCAGCAGAGAGCTTGGCCCCATTGCCTAACGCAGCGCTTGAGCCAGCGTAGACACTACTGTCGGTAGTTCTTGGATGAAAACTTTAAAATTTGAATATTTGCTCTACCCTTTTCAATGAACTTTCTTAATTCGAATTTTTGGATAATTCGAATTATTTTACTGGTCCATAAAGAGGTCTGTAAAGACGTTAGAACTGGCTCATAGGGCCTATATATCTTGTTTGTATGCACAGCCTAAAAGTTGACGGTACTGAAGATGTACGAAACAATGCTTGCTGAAACCAGTTCCGAAACTGCGTCACAGGACGGATGACACAGAGTTGAAGAGAGAAAGAATGTTACGTCACTCAGCATAGTCGTCCCCATTGCTGCACGCACGTCAGGACAATGACACCTGCCAACTTGCATACCACAATGCACTCGTATCCCTTAGGCCCGTAGGGCGCAGGTACCGCGCTCATTGAAAGCAGGCATTCTCAATGAAGAGTTACGTAATATCTATATTTAATATACTTTTTTCTGCTTTTTCTTTTCTCTTATTTACCGAAGATAGGACAGGTAGGCCTATGAGTAGTTATTGAAACAGAAGTGAAGTGCAGGGCCACCGAGAGGATTTACTCTAAGTGCCCCTATGCAATTTTCTTCTCGGGGACTCTCTTGAAATACTATGAATTATTACTATCCACTACTAGCTATTCCGGAAAATCAAAATCATTTTGTGATTATCATCTGATGCTCAGTCATAATAAACAAATCTCACTTCAAAGATAATATGTTAGTATTTATTTTATGAAATATAGATAATATGTTAGTATTTAGTTTATGAAATATAGATAATATGTTAGTATTTATTTTATGACATATATGTTGCAGTTAACATGCATAGGGAAATATTTTGCATTTCTGTATGTCTTCAGTTTAATCACCAGTACATAATGAAAAAGAGGAGCATTTTAAAACTCCGCATTAGTTTGATAGATTCAACACTAAAGTGTAGTAGATTATCCCTAAACGTTTGTAACTCCTAACTCACAGTCATAGAATTTAATACTTTTCCGGGGTAGAATAAGGTGCAATATATATAAATTTGTAATTTTCAGAATCGAAGAACTTCTTTCGCCAAATGAATGGTTTCTGCTAATACTTTCGCACTGTCATATATGTCTCTGAAGTGTTATTCTGCCACATTTTTCTTGACAGTTAAAATTTCGGAAAAATGAGATATCTTCTGCCTAGCTATAGACAAATCGAAATCCTTACTCTGCAAAGCCTCGGAAAAGTTGTAAGTTATAGCCAACATTTTACATAATATACAAAACTGGCTACAATGAACCGAAACTAATGTGTACCATTAACGGGCCCTCATTGCTTACGGGCCCTTGTGCATTTGACCCCTTTGCCCCTCCCCCTCTGCGGCTCTGGAAGCGTGCTATGATTCTGTCCGATTAGGAGACAGATCTTGAACCCCACATACTTGTAATCCACCATTTAGTTATGTCAGATTAGGAGACAGATCTCGAACCCCACATACTTGTAATCTACCATTTAAAACGAAACTGATCTTAAGCATAATGACTTCCACGGCACTTCTTAGTTCTTTCCCGGAATATGGAGATAACCACGCCCTCACGATGTTTTGTATATTCCGTTTAGAGCTTGGGACACCTTAGTCACCAGCCCATATAATGAAAATCCGCAGCCTGCTACCAGTCGAACCAGCCCATATACTTGGACATAAATTGAATTTGTCTAATAACCTGTGTTTCTGTGATGATAGCAATAGCGTGTGTAACTAGTTATCAGAGTCAATAATTAGAATGTGTCCATACCATCCCGGCATTTGTCTACAAGGAGTGTTAGGGATACAGTGCTCTGTCCATATACTGTATATTAAACACATCGAAATGTTAAGTTCTGTAGGCCTATGTTCATAGCAGTAAAATGGTGTAAACAGTTGGCGAATATTCGCAGATGCTGAACAGACGAACGACTTAACATTTTGTGTATCTAAAATGTTGGGACTATTACGTAGATCGCCCTCCTTAATTTCACACTACCAGGAAGCAGTAAGCCGCCATTACCATTATTATAGCGGGTGAGTTAGCCGTGGTCGATATGGCGTGGCAGCAGGCAGTCGCTCACATCCGGGAGGCGAGGAGGTTCGAATCCTCCCGCCGGCAACCTTGAAGATGGTCGTCTGTGGTTTCCCATCTTCCTTCCAGGCAAGTGCCGGGGTTGGTCCATAACAATAGGCCACAGCCACTACTTTCCAATTCTCGTCCTTACATTCACACTTTCCTCCCCGGACAATACTCCACACGCGACGGTACTTGTAGCTCACCCCATGTGTGTCCGCATAGAAGCAGCTACAAACTGTGGTGAGCCGAACATGTCCTCTGACTCTCCCGGCACTGAAAGTCATAAGCACTATTATTGTTATTATTATTATTATTATTATTATGAAGGAAGAATAAATCAATCTCACCCAAGCGGCTTCGGTGGCGTAGTTGGTAGCATGCTGAGCTCCTATGCCCAAGATCGCGGGTTCAGACCCGGCCGAAGTCGTCGGATTTTTTAAGAGCGTTAAAAATCCCTCAGTATATCTTCCTACGGAGGGGAAGTAAAACTGGCGGTCCCATGTCATAGATTTATGGCATGTTAAAGAACCTTACACTAATTACACCTGTGTGAAGCTAAATTAGGTTAGGTTCAACATTTGACAAACGCTCTTAGGTTCCAACGTTCGTCACCGAGAGCCGACTGCAGTGGCGTCTGGTAACCAAGGTCTGAACTAGTAATCGCTGACGGTGCCGTTTGGCGGCCAACGTAGGAACTAATTGAAAAAATTATGTCTGCAGTCCTTACTTGAATTAATAAGGTCATCACAATTAACACCGGTTATCAGACAGATTCTACACACACCCAAAGTACACGGGGCTACATGACCGCGTTGTCGCAGCCCCTAAATTGAGGAACCAATCAACCAACCAATCTCACCCACTTTTCGGACACTAGCAGCCAGACGACGTTTGAAATCTAGGAAGAGTTCTCTGACGACTACGAAGTCTCAGCTCTGGCCCATATAGCCTACTGCGAGATTAGACACACGAAAAGCCCAAATAGGCCATGGTACACAATGACCTATAGGAGATCTTACCACAAGGCTACCACTTAGGATGGATGACGTGGAAGGTCGTGAACAGGCTTAGAAGCAGTGTACTAAGGACAAAAACCAGATGGAATTTTCTTCAGGATTCTTCGCCCTTGTGGGAATGTGTAGCCATGCAAACTGCACTACCATCTGCACTACTGCTCACTTTGTCCAGTGTCGTGTGCTGTGGTGACAAAAGACGATGCAGTTCTTGTTGCTCAGGTTTGATCCCCTGTTGTCTATAATCTCTCTGTTTTTATAAATGTATTTTTAGGTCTAATTTTTCATACTTTTTAATTGCAGTAATGTTTTGAAGCGAAATAATAGTAATCATCATCATCGCTCCTAGTGCTCCCAGGAAGGGAATGAAACCGCAAGAGCTGATAATTAGGAGATGGCACGACATTGGACAGTATCACAATAGAGTAAGCGAGGCCACAATCCAAGTCAAACGGTGTAAATTATCCGATAAACTCATTTCTTTTCAGGTTAACGTCACTGCCACTATTTACAATAGCGGATGGCTTCGGTTGAATTCACTGCTATTAACATGTGAATATACCCACTGAGCTTCCTTCCGGCCATAGACCCACTTGCTCTTTCCTGGAACAAGTGCAAAACAGCAAGGCATTCCCCAATCACGTATATTGTGTTACAACAGTAGCCTAATGAGGCGTAAAATTTTACTGTCGCCAGGCATTCCTCAAAATCCCTCTCAAGATTGAAGCCTTCAACCGGAACTTCCAAGCTTCGTTTACCAGACGAGACTATTTCGAGCAGAATATGAATGGGTAAAGTGGTTTATAAAATTATAAATGGCACCGCAAATTTCATTCGAAAGTCTAAATTGTACGTAAACGTACCGGGGCTTGAAGTCGTTGCAAATAACTGCAGCACTTCGTGTTTGCTACAAATGACAATTTCTATACTGTTAACCGTGTATGAAACAATAGCACGTTTAATCATAAAATGTGTTTAACGTCACTTATAACTGACTGTTATTAGAGGCGATGGGATGTCAATTTTGACCTTGGATAAGATCTTTAACAAACATGCTTTGTTTGTTCGTTCGTTCAACTGGACGATACGCTGAACAGTTTGTCGTTCAGCAACGCAATCACAACTGGACGAGATTTTCCAGCCCCTTTTGTACAAAGAATCGGCATTTCTTCCATAGCGTATCCCTTCTCTGTTTTAAAAAGATGTCCAGATCTTGAGGTGTTCTTCAAAACCTGGTGGCTGGTATGAAATAAAAGGCATCTTGAGATTATCTAGTTTTTCTACCCGAATTTCTAAACATCAGTTATGCCTTGCTAAGTCTATTGTTACACAGAATGTGAGCTGTTTGCAGCGGAAGGTGATGAGAACGAAACCTCTTTCTACTTAATGCACGAGTTTGTAATCTCTTACGAGAGCTCCTTAACGTCGCAGAGATGGACGTGCTATATGCCTGAGGATGGCCAGCCAGAAGGTCATATGCTTCTGAGTGTATCTACGATAATGCGTATACTCTAGTCAAGTTGAGTTTCGACAATCCTAATATAATGTACAGTACGTATCGTATATTATTAATAATCCAGGCTGCAGCGCAGTATCCTTTAACAGGATATACCAACCCATGGCAGAAGTTCACTACATGAACTTGGCTTTCTTTGCTTCATATCTGTCATTTCTTTACTGCTCACCTACTGACATATTGCCGCGTTTAAGCACCTTTAAATGCCATCGGAATGACCTGGGTTCGAACCTACAATCTACGAATTCTGAAAGCCAGCGCCAAGTCAACTGCGCCTCACTCATCAATTATACCCAAGTGAATCGTATCACCCAACTGACCTAAAGATGAAGTCTTAAGGCGCTCTGTCTCCAGTATTTCTGACGATATTTCCAATTGAATTTCTTTTTAATGTGTAGGAAGAATCAACGCTTTATCGGCTACGTCTTTCGACGTTGAGTTTCAACGCAAACAAAACTTGTTCGACCAATTCATAAAGCGGCAACATATTAGTGTATTGCGATATCAATTTAATGATATTTATTGAAGGTGACACTTTTTTAGTCTTTTCGAAGTTTTCTTTTGCTATTTCCTTGAGCACAAACCTTCTATATCAATGAATTTTAACCACCACTGGGAGCCAACACTGTACTAATTATTTCGGTTTTCATTATGCAATTCTTTGGATTTCAGAGGCTCGACGGGAAATATTTGAATACATTCTCATTTGGCAAGATTGACCAGCACGTTTAGTGGTGGTATAGATATTTTATTTTTACAGCACATGACTGTAAACCACGTTCATTTACCTCACTGCCCCATACTACAAGAGGACATGTACAAATTTATCGTCTGCACACAAAATTTGAACAATTATTTATCAAAATGTAACTTATACCCTCGTGCTTTGTTTTATTGTCTTCAGTGTCTTGAATAAGAGGAGACATTTCAAAACAAGTTTCATTAACAAGAAGTTTGTGGTCTTATCTACAATATTCCTAAAACCGGACATATTCTGTAAACGGTACTGTATTCTGTATATCTCGAGGGACCTCCCAAATACACATTTATTAAACGGGCAGTTTTAAGGATGAACAAGCCGATTTGAAATATCACGTTAAAGCAGAAGAGGATTTAAACACCCCCCACTGAATTGGCATGATGGTCTACTTCTCAAGGCCAAGAGGGTCAACGTTTGTGGCTTGTCTACATTTACTTTGTAAATGACGAGTAGTTTACGAGGTGGCGAGGTGATTGAGGAGATATTCAACGTACGACTAAATATACTAAAATGAAGCTATCGCACTTAAACACCCCCAAATTCCACTGGAAAGACGGGATCAAAAGCGCAATCATAGGTGTTGATGGACAGTATTTAACAACTGTGCTACGCAGCCCGAGTTAATAATTGCTCGTACAGTAAGATGCTTGAGAATAATATATTTTGCAACACACAGTGAAAAACGAAGTCAGTAACAGCATTTGTTGGAAAGGTTGACGTTCAATAGTATTTACTGTACCGATTTTGTAAATCAGTACATATACATCTTTATCTTCGAGACGCAGTAAGAACTCCAGGTGTGACCGGACAAACCATCATGGGAGCGTCCACCAAGCCTCTTCTGGGAATTCCTTTCGCCCCTGTTCCTGCACCTGACTATGATCTGTTGGTGAAGTGGGTTCGCCAAGCCCTTTCTGCCAGGAATTCTACCCTTTGTGTGTCCTGCCACTTAAAGTATTATCGCTAATGGAAACTTGTCGAGGGAGATATATCAAGCTTTGTATCTGTGAACATTGGAGATGTGAACACTCCCTGTCTGCAACATTCCTTAGGTGATTTGCAAACCCTTGTTCTAAGAAAATATTTTGCAAGAACCTTGTGAAACATCTCAACTCCTGGGAAGATTCTACGCACTAACTGTGTGGCAAGATCAAAATTATCGGCCTACTTGGTACGCATCAGGCCTTCCTCTCAACAGGCTTGTCTTGAATTAGCTTCGTCCCGCCTGATCTCTTATCCTAAATTAAATCAGGGTGTTCTTGAATATCACGAAAATAGGAACATTCACTCCTAGGTTTTTGCTGTGAACTCAGCTAACCTACCGAGTCACTTAAATTAGGGCAGTTTCTGTGTGTTCTAAATTATATTTTTTCTGGTATGCTAATTTCATTATTATTATTATTATTATTATTATTATTATTATTTTGGTTTATTTAAAGGGTAAGGGGGGGGATAGAGCTGGTACAGTGGTAGCAGAACGTGGTTGTTTCTGTGATCTTGCCATTAGCAAATAATCTTTCCTGCTGACTGATTGCAGTAATTAATAAAATTTTGAATCCTGTAATTAACGTAGATGGGGTCCTCCTTACTAATTTTTCTTCTTTCCAATAGGTAGGCTAGTTATTAGAGCATAACCTAATATCTGTTGTGATTTGATTTCATGTAAAATAACTTGCTGTGTACACCGAGGACCAAATGAGCAATCATATCGTCAGCTGTCAGACGAGAAGATCGCTGAGAACTGTAAGTGGCAGTCACGTGCGCGGAACGGAAGGCAGGCTGCCGAGGGAGTAATGGCGGAGCTGCGTTGCCAGATTGATTGATCGACCGGCTGAAAGAATCTCGCACATGGTGAGTTTTGATATGCTGTTTGTATGTTTTGGGGTGGTACTAAATTCATTCTGTTTCTTGTGAATAATAGTCCAGCTCAATTTTACTGCGCCTGTGCTAAAAGTACACCTCGGGAAGTGCTGCTTTGACTTAATTGTGTCACGTGTTTGGAAATAATAAAATGGTTGTCTGATTGGAAGTAGTTTTGGTAAAATTTAAATTATTGACGTTTTAAAGTCTCTTGACAATAGTCTGAAATTGATAAGCCTGTATTTCCAGTAAGAAAAACTTAGTGTCTGTTTTGATGTGCGTTTGAGTGCACGCCTGTTGAATCACGTAGTTATTTTGAACAATCATGGCCGACGAGTGTGGATAAGTTATTATTTTCATATAACTGTCAGTGAAAATGTGAATTGCGTGTGTGGATTTATCATCAGCAGATTCCTTGGGGGTAAATCTGTAATTAATCTTCATAATTGTTAGTGACGTTAAGGCTGGAGATGTGAAGTTCTGCGATTCGCTGTGCATAATACGTGTGAGGTATAATTGGTAGTTGTCAGCTGTTCGTTAGGCCAAACATTTCAAGTTTTGTTGTCATTTCTTTAGCTGGGGGTTAATTATTTCGCTGTTGGTAGTTCTGTTAAATTAAATTAGACCGTGTGAGTGTTAAAATTTGGTGTTGTCAACTTATTCTGCGTTAAATTAATTCTGGGAAATGGCCGCATTGCTGTCAATATGTGCGTTTGGTAATTTTGTTTTGAATGATGTTAAGTGTCGAATTGCGTGTGTGCTAATTCAGTATAAATGAATCAGGTGAGTGTTTATGTATGATTGATTGATGTTTAAGTTTGCTTAGTGTTGTGACATGGGATTTTAAGGTTAGGCTGTCATCTAAATTGGTCAAATATTTGTGATTGCTTTAATATTCAGTATCTTAGTGTGTGTTTCGTTGAGTGACTTACTAAGTGGGATTGTTCTGGGAGGCATTCACTTTCAGGTCCTCGTCTCATTTAGGGTGTAAATAAATAATTTCCCCCGATTCGTGTCTTGCGTTTTAGGACGTATTTCTACGATGTAAAGCGAACTGTGATTTCAGGGCTACAGCTACGGGTTGTTTTATCAGGTCCTCACGTGAGTTGATACTCCGTTGGCGTTATAGTGTCTTGACGATCCGAATACTAACATACTGGTGTAAATGGGGAATTTAGAATTGTTCAGGGAAGGGAGCATGTATGAATGTATTTCTGTGGTTGATTGTGTTCAGGATGTAAGAGGGTGTGTGATGCGATTTTAATTGCTGTCCTGACTAGGGATCGAACTGGTTTTCCTTTGATGTCAAATTTTTTTCTTCTGTAATCCTTCAAGTTTTTTTGATCCTGTTGATTGAATGAATTAGTCATGTGTGAATGAATTGATATAAATTTGCAATTTGAATTAGGGTGGGAGTAAATTGAGGCCTAATTGCCGTTAACGTAAGGTGGATTGTTATTTATATTAGTTGTATTAGTTGCATTTTTAAACTGGACCTATTATGCAGATGTGCTTCGTACGGGGATCTACTGTCTGGAGTCCAGTTAATTTGGGGTGTGAGTACCATCTTGATTGGGCCGAGGGCAGGGTGTATACAGCTACGGGTCGAGTGACTGAAGGTATGGGACTTCGTTATCTCGGTGACAGGCAAGTTTTTTTGGGTATTTAGAGGCCACTCGTCCAGTTCGTATGGAGAGTCGAGCCACGATTGCTGAGCTGTCGGTAAGTGTTTCTATACCATAGGGTATTTTGTGTTCATGATATCTGTACGACTGCTAATTTGCATAATTGAATGTAACGGGTTATTGTCGTGGGTGGTTAAATCTTATAATGAGATGTTTGAGAAGGATGTGTGATGGATGAATGATAGGAACTGGAGTCCTGTGTTCGAGTTCCAGTGATGAAGTTGCTAACTCTGGGAATACTTGTTGATTGTTGGTAGTAAAAAAAATTATTTGGTAGTTCGGTTGGTGAAAGTTTTCCTTTAGGGAGATGACCCTGCGGTGGCATGCTGAGCTGTCGTTGTAGGTCAGCTGCTGTGTTCACTAGTCTGATTTTGAGATTTTTTGAGGTTGGAGTGTTTCGTTTGGGATTGCATTGAGTAGGCTGGTTCGTTAGTTATTCATAACTTGCTTGCAGTTCTTGCTGTTAGGCGGCTAGGTTATTCTATTGTGGTCACATTTCTGAAGGGTTTTAGGTTCATGAGATTTCATGTAGACTGTTAGTTTGGGTGTGTGTTCACTTCACAATCAGCTGTTGTAGGCGTTCGGGCATATTTTGATATTTTGATTCTGGAGTTTTCGCTTGAGGGTACTTCAGTGCATTATTTGGTTAGTTATTTATAACTTGCAGCCTTGATCTGTTAGACCGCTAGCGTTTCTGTTGTAGTCTCAACTCTGAAAAGTTCTGGGTTCGTTAAAATTTTGTGTAGCCCCGTCATCTTGGGTGTGTGTGAGTTCGGCTGTCGCCACCAGATGTTCTGATCGATTGCGAGCCTTAGTGTCAGTCAGTGTCCTGGGGAGGTTACTGGAGTAGTGTCATCTTTTGTGGTAAATAAATTTAAATTCTCTTGAGTAATTGTGTGTTGATAGCTTAGCAGTTTTTTTTTGGGGGGTGTGTGAGGTTCCAATGTGGTTGGTGCGAGCTGGATTTATGGATTTATTTTGAAGGTTTTAATTGCTTCGTGCCTTTTGAGATGTAACATCTGTCACTGCTGTGATTTGTAATTCTGAATAATTTAGTGTTGATATTCTGGGAGGGATTTTATTGACGTTAGTATTTTGTGAGATACAGACACGTGTTGTTAGTCGAGGAGGTTGTGAATTTTGAGATTTTAAGTAGCTTCGTGGAGTTAATGTTTTAAGAACGTTTTGATGACAGTGGTGCGTTGAAGCATCATGGGTTCGATTTGAGTGTGGTCATAAAGTGTCACCCAGTATTTGGATGGTGAACATTAATGGTAGGTGACACACGTTGTTAGTTAGAGATGTCTGTAGTCTTTGGTAACGCTAGTTAGAGAAATTTTCGGGGTTTTGTTTGACTGTGTAGTGTGATTGGAAGGTGAGCCGCGTGCACTAGGGTGTGTGTGACACTTGGTGGCTGTACGGGTGACGTTGGTGGGTGCCCTACCTAGTGTCGAAGGTGTATCTATGTGTTTGTAAAGTGTTGTACTTCATCTTCTGAGGCGGCCTGCCTTTGTGGAAAAGATGTCAAGTACCCTCCGTCGAGTCATGTGTTGATCCGGAGGGACAGCTCAGGTACCGAGCTGATTTACGTCTTGATGGCCAGGGGCCCAAGAGTAAATGTTCCTCCCGCGTTCGTAAGGGAGAGGACCTGTCTTATGAAGGACAGGGCGATATTTATTTGTGTAGAGCGTGAATGACAGTGTACACTCTTTTTATAATTCACGTCAGGCTTGTGAACTGCAGTCTCCGTGCTGTTTTCCCGGTTCGCAAGTTGCAGTATGAATGGGTAATTATGTATTTGTGTTGTCGCCGGGATCAGTGCCCGTAGGCAGTTATGGAGTGGGAGAAATATCAGGGTTACAGTCCGATGGAATTGAGGGTCTTATATTTTAGTGTGAATCGTTCTGCAGAGCCAGTCCTCCGCCTTGTATGAGTCCTTGGCCTTGGGTTCAGTTCTCAGCCCAGGTGCCGGGAGTGCGAATGTGTGTGAATTATGTGGGTGACGTGGTCTTTCCTTATTTTGTTTGTCTTGCTGTTAGTATGCTTGTGTGATAGGATGTTGTGGTCTCTGTTCCTCCTGTCCTTGGAGGCCACTGAGGGCAGTGCGGGTCAGGGGCATGTGAAATTGAGCAAGACATGTAATTTGTGTTTGTGTGCATATCAAAACGAGCTCTGCGTGATGCTTTCGGTGCGATAGGTAATTTGTAATGTGCTAACTTGAGCAATACCACGTGCGGTATTATAAATGTAGTTGTTTTAGTGGAATGCCCCGTGCGGCATATTAATGTAATTGTCATTGCGAGTTTTTGAATAGTTACGTGCAGTCCTGATTTCGTGAAGTCGCAGAAAAATGGTCCCTCGGTTTTGTTAAGGTAAATTCATTTTTGGAAAATTGTTCAATATTTTTGGTGGGCAAGTTTGTAGGTGCTTTTGATTTGCGTATGCTGTTAAAATTCTGGGTTCTGTATGCCTTAGTCAAATTTTGGTTATTCTTGCTAAGTATTGTAGTGAACTTCTTATTACGCTTGTTAACGTCAGTCTTATCGTGCAGTTGGTTGCCCTTTCGGTGATTTTCATACTTCAGTGAACTTTAGTTATGCCCTGGACACTATCTCTTTGCGCAGAACCTTGTTCACGGCCTTAAGTACCCCGTGTGTGACTTGGAGAACTCTTAAGTGAACTTCGATGGCACACTAATGCTTCGCGTGATGTTTTTTTTTTAATCCTTCCTGGGATAACTTAAGTTGTTTAGGGCTGGTTGGCTGGCCTGGAACGCTCGTTCCCTCTAAGGGAACTGTATTTGGATCATACGCTGCTGTTCTGATGTGTGTTTCAGTGGTCACTATGTGGGACGTGTACTACCAATCTGGGCCCTGTTTGGAGGTACCATCTAGGTCCCATGGCATCATTCTACCCGAGGAGATCTACTTCAAGGTCTGCTGACGGAGATTGGAGTAGCCTCTTCAGCTGCCAAGAGACCAGCTGGACACCGTCACCATGCTTTTCATCTCCCCATCGTCTTCCTTTGGAGGAGGAGGCTGTACCGATTTTGTAAATCAGTACATATACATCTTTATCTTCGAGACGCAGTAAGAACTCCAGGTGTGACCGGACAAACTATCATGGGAGCATCCACCAAGCCTCTTCTGGGAATTCCTTTCGCCCTTGTTCCTGCACCTGACTATGATCTGTTGGTGAAGTGGGTTCGCCAAGCCCTTTCTGCCAGGAATTCTACCCTTTGTGTGTCCTGCCACTTAAAGTATTATCGCTAATGGAAACTTGTCGAGGGAGATATATCAAGCTTTGTATCTGTGAACATTGGAGATGTGAACACTCCCTGTCTGCAACATTCCTTAGGTGATTTGCAAACCCTTGTTCTAAGAAAATATTTTGCAAGAACCTTGTGAAACATCTCAACTCCTGGGAAGATTCTACGCACTAACTGTGTGGCAAGATCAAAATTATCGGCCTACTGGGTACGCATCAGGCCTTCCTCTCAACAGGCTTGTCTTGAATTAGCTTCGTCCCGCCTGATCTCTTATCCTAAATTAAATCAGGGTGTTCTTGAATATCACGAAAATAGGAACATTCACTCCTAGGTTTTTGCTGTGAACTCAGCTAACCTACCGAGTCACTTAAATTAGGGCAGTTTCTGTGTGTTCTAAATTATATTTTTTCTGGTATGCTAATTTCATTATTATTATTATTATTTTGGTTTATTTAAAGGGTAAGGGGCGGATAGAGCTGGTACATTTACGACTAGCTGGCATTACCCGTCGTTGACGGGTTCATAGAGCAAAGGAATGCAGGTAATGAGGACAACTTCTAGGTCCTAAGTCCCACAGAAAATCCACAGGCTGCTTTCAGTCGACCGACCGGGTCAGGAATGGAATGAATGAAGCCCCATCTAGCGGCGAGGATATGAACTGTGCCGGCTGCCGAAGCCTGTCGCACTCCTCTGGGGCAATGATTAAATGAATGACAGATGAAAAGAAATGATAGTGGAGAGTGTTGCTGGAATGAAATGTTGACACGGAAAACCGGAGTACCCGGAGAAAAACCTGTCTGCCTCCGTTTTGTCCAGCACAGATCTCACATGGAGTGACCGGGAGTTGAACCACGGACCCAGCGGTGAGAGGCCGGCGTGCTGCCGCCTAAGCCACGGAGGCTCCAGGTCCTAAGTCCCATGACCTAAAAATAAAACAGACGATAGCCTTGCCCTTAAATCGCTCAAATTCTAGTAAATTACACTAACACGATATTACTAATCATAATCAAGAATTAACTACCTACTAACATTAGAATCTATTAGTTGTAATTCTTCAGTCGGTCAACACGAATTTGCCCAATGACTGGGCTGGGGCACAATGTATAGAAATCAATATTTGCACATCCTTCTTTGTCGAGAAAAACCCAGTGGAGTTACAATTGTGTCTTCTACTTAAAAACGAGTGCTCATGCCATTCTCTCCAGTAGTTTTAGCATAGCCCATACCGGGTGAGTTAGTCGTGGTCGTTACAGCATGACTGCTGGCAGTCACTCACATCCGGGAGGCGGAGGTTCGAATTCCTCCGCCGGCAACCTTGAAGATGGTCTTCTGTGGTTTCCCATTTTCCTTCCAGGCATATGCCAGGGTTGGTCCCTAACTATAGGCCACAGCCGCTACCTTCCAACTCCCTGTCCTTACATTCAAAACTTTCCTCCCCAGACAACACTCAACACACGACGGTACGTGTAGCTCACCCATTGGGTGTCCGCCTCGAAGCAGCTACAAAACTGGCGAGCCGTACATGTCCTCGGACACTCCCGGCACTAAAAGACATACGCTTAAAAAAAAGCATAGCCCATAACAAACAGACAAAAATCAAACTGACGGTAAATTTAGTCCTTACCTAGGTATAACATCATGCGGAATCAACACGAAAGCTTACTTCAGACAGGAAGCTGAATTTATAGAGATGTCCATAAATCAATTGATATTTGATTCCCAAATCCTATCATCATACAGAGGCGTCGGTAATAGCCGATTTTCTTCCAATCCATTCCCGGCAATATATCCTGTGCTGCGAAGTCGCAAGTCGTTTCATATAGCACGGCTACTTATAGACTAAGAATACACTCGTTCTCCACTACAACGGCTATCTGAACAGGAAGTCCGGTTTTCATTACAAAGGAAGTCCTACCACGATCTTCGCTTCCATATTTAGTAAACTACTTCATTGCCGATCCATACAACATGTAGCTTACATTAACTCCACCAGCTTTAGAAATAACTATCGGCAGATCGACCCGGCCGAGAACCACCCAAATATAGTCTCAATGAATAAAGCTCCGAGGCAGCTCTCTCTCTCTCTCTCTCTCTCTCTCTCTACGTACAACGTGTTCCGATTCAACACGGAACTGTAAAATGGGTTGCCTACCCACCTGCAATTGGCTTGAAATCTGCTCGCAGCGCGCTAGCGACGGGACTTTGTGAGTTCGATTTCACTGATGCCGTCTTCTTATACAGCATTGCAAAGTATTTTGCTCTTTCAAAATATATTTACACAGGCTTCACAATATGTTGGAACGATTTCTGTTTCAGAACTTGTTATTTTACGCTTCTGTTAATGGCCTTTGCAGAGCATTTCTATGAATTTTTTATTTTATTTTATTTTACAACATAGTTTATTAACACACAATGTGTTTTTGTGTTGTATTTTATTTACAACACAATTTATTGCTTTTTAACCCAATACCACAAAACGAGATACAATTTGGAAATGATTTGTCACAAAATTGTAATCAGTCTTCGATGCGACTAAAAAGTTAATTCATCACAGACGTTACATCTACTACAAATGGACATTTACATAGGGTGTTCAAAGTAGCGTCCGTCATTTTCCAAGCAGAGGGCCACTCGTCGCATGAAGTTCTCTCTTGCGTTTGACAACATCTGAGGAGTAATTTCCGCAAAGGCTTCCGTAATGACGAGCTCCATTTCTTCGGGTGTTTGTGGTGATCTTAAAAATACTTTCGACCTGACGTAGCCCCAAATGAAGAATCCAGGACGTTCAGATCAGGTAAACGTGGTGGGAATTCTATAAAGCCGACAATTCCTATCCACCGGCCAGGAAACAAACGGTTTAAAACTTCTCTCGCCAGTCTGGAGAAGTGCGCTGGATGACCATCATGTTGAAAAAACATAATATTGTTCAACTCCGCCAATGTAAAATCATCCAAGATGTCCTGGAGTATGAAGTAAGACTAGACTGCCTGTGTTCATCTTTCGATCATTTTACATCGTTACAGGTAAATAGTTCTGAAATAGACATCGTTGAAACTTATTCTTAATTAAACTCAATTTTGTAACAAATCATTTCGAAATTCTATCTCGTTTTGAGGTATTGGGTTAAAAAGTAAAACATTGCGTTGTAAATAAAATACAACACAAAAATGCATTGTGTTGTAATAAACTATGTTGTAAAATAAAATTTTATTTCATAGAAATGCTCTGCAAAAGCCATTAACAGAGGCTTAAAAAAACAAGTTCTAAAACAGGAATCATTCAAACTTATTTTCAAGCCAATTGTGGGTGGGTAGGCAACCCATTTTACAGTTCCGTGTTGAATCGGAACACGCTGTACGTACTGTTCCGTTCAAAAAACAAGGCATTAAAATAGCACTCACAACAACACAACCGGAAAGCATCTGCACAACAGTAATTTAAATAAACAAGGCCCGTATTCCAAGTCTGGGGTTTCTATAACGTGCCAAGATAATGGGCGTCAAGCAAATTACATTGGCCAAAGAGGTAGAAGAATGGACACACGATACGAGCACAGAAATACTATAAAATACGGGACGCACTCGATCGTATTGGAATACACGTTCGACACGGGACACAGCTTCACTAACATTGAAACCGACTTAAAAATCATTCATCACGAACCGAAAGGAAGAGCTCTTGACATAAAGGAAGCAATCGAGATAAACTTCGTTTAAATTATTAGGGTTGTGTATTTTAGCGAACACACGTTCATGGAGAATTCACCGCTCTTTATACTACTAGAAAACACCCACCTTTGAAAACGAGGAACAACATAACGTTGTAGCCAAGCTAGATAAGGGATCAATAAGGGAAACATGTTATTGGATGAGGATGTACATTGTATCATATCTTAAATAAGCCAAGGCCGGGGCAGTATTAAAAGGTCCGGGGCATTCTCATTAGACCGAACAGCGCTTGTAAGGCTGATAGCATACGCGTGGCAAGAATGAAAACTGGCATTTAATAGTTGAAGATGTCCAGTATACAGTAATATAGCCAACACCATATTAGGAGGCTCTCGACTTGGCAGCACACATCTTGTCAAGATTGTTAAATAAAAAATATCATCATCATATATATTATTTCCGTAGTAGCCTATAGATCCCTCCTGCGGCGCTCACAAGCGACCGATCGTGACAAATGAGCATTCAAATGAAAGAGAATAGGCATTAGCAGTGACGCATTGCAATCTAATTTCATAAATATCTATAATTTCTTTAAGAAATGACTTAAACAAACTGTATGAAATATGCGATTTTCGGATACTGTTGCTGCAGGAAGATATGCTCCATAATTGATGACCACTTCACATTTTGGCCGCTGTGACGCCTGTCTCATGTCATTTTAACATTCTGAGGTCTTTACTTTATCATTTTGCATGGATTTCAGAAACAGTAATTTAAAGGAATGAGTACTCAAATCGTATAATTTCATAAATATCGAATAACCGGTGAGTGTTGCGGCTAAGCTGTCAATCAATGGACTCAGCACACAAATGACATTAGTAGTGACGAATTGCATTCTAATTTCATAAATGTCAATTTTTGTAAGAAGTGTGCGGTTTGCAAATACTGTTGCTGTCGGAAAATACACGACATCATTGCTGTTCAGTTCGCATTTTGGCCGTAGGGACGCCTGAAACGTAAATAGTGTTCTATAATCATTTGGTTCAAATAAAAACATAACAACCTTTCTCCGTAAGTCTCTCATTATAAACCTATTGGGGAAAGTGTGTCTTATGAACATGCGAGATTTCTCGCACGGGTCCGCTAGTACAACTATATTTTATATAAAAACTAGCATTAAGTTACCCGTCACGGTTTCGTCGGCGAAAATTGTATAAGCACTACACTTTAAATTTAGCGTCGACTCACTCATCAATGCCATGATTTATTTGTAGTTCAATTTTGAAACAGCCAACTTTACGATACGATCGAAAAGATATGTAAGGCGCCATGCTGACTATTCTAGTCACTCTTGATATGGAACCATTTACTAGGCCGATTTACTAGAATTGTATCTTCGTATTGTTCTAAACATGATTAATATAGAACATATCCTATTCTTTTTTTCTCATCAAAGTAAATACCATATATATTTTTAAATGTAGATTTTGTTCTGTTGAATGTAATATATTTATAATCAGGTAACCATAGGCTAACATCAACCATCAGCTACAGCACGGAGTAACTCTTGCTACCGCATTCACATTGCCTCGACGTAAAACACAAATAAGAAATATCAAGAAGCCATAAACTTAGTGGCTATAGAGAAAGAAAGAAAACTCGAAGTGCCGTTCCCGTGAAGATCGCGTCACTATAAATAAGAATGTATGCTAGTTTCGTGCTCTGTTGGTAGATCTACCAATAAATGTGCGGCAACAGCGCGCCAATTCTTATTTGTTGAAATGACTATTCCAATGTTTATTTGGTGAAACGACTCGTTTGCCAACACGTACCACTTAAAATGGCGTGTTTTCTGCCTACGTCCATACAGTAGCGTCAGTCAGCCGGCTGGTGACGCACAGAAAAACTTCTGTTATTTTTTTTTAGCTCATTGACACACATTTTTGGCCATATTCTACTGAAAACTAATTCAGAAACCTTCGTTGGAGTGCACACAACAACTCACAAAAGTACCATCGTTATCGGATGAAATGGTGTAGGAACGCATACGGGACAATCATACAATGACACCACAAAAACTGCTGCTAAACGATATAGAACACACTATTTTACTTTACTTTCTTCGACTTATCCCAATTAATTGGGGTCGCCGGAGCCAACCACGCTCATTTTGGTTTTGGCCGGGGATTTAAGGCCGGTTGCCCTTCCTGACGCCACGTGATTTTTCAGGTGAAAAATCCACCCTGCTGTCACCGGGATTCGAACCCCGGCCGTCCGGGTGAAAGACGAGCAGCTAAGCCACTGCGCCATCACGCTCCCTGTATATATAGAACACACTCATTTGTTGAAATGACTCGCGCGGCAACACTCATGAAACTACTCGCACCCCATCTAAGTTATCGTAAAATGGAGTTACTAATTCAGAGACCTTTGCGAGAGTGTGCACAACCACGTGCACAACTCACCAGTTTCCTCGCAATTCGATGAATAGTATATGAACACATACGGGGCTTTGTTGAAACTACTTGCCTGCCTCGTTGCGTAGTGGCCAGTACTCTTGGCTGTCACCGCGGAGGCACGGGTTAGATTCCCGGCTCTGCCAAGAAATTTAATTCTGGTCTTAGGGCTGGAACGGGGTACACTCAGCTTCGTGATGCAAAACTGAGAAGAGGCGGGTTCGATTCTCACCTCAGCCATCCTGGAAGTGGTTATCCGTGGTTTCCCACTTCTACTCCAGGCGAATGCCAGGATGGATCCTAAATTAAGGCCACGGCCGCCTCCTTCCCAATCCTCATCTGAATTACAAATAGACACACTAATATAGCTATCACAGTAAGACAGATTATCAGAATTCCACACACCCAAGTACACGGGGCTACATGCCCACGATGTCGCAAAGCCCCTAAATGAATCATCATCATAATCATCAAGAGGCTTCGGTGGCGTAGATACTGTAGTAACATGCTGAGCTTCTATCGCCAAAATCGCGGGGTTAAACCAGGCCGAAGTCGTTGAATTTTTAAGAGCGTTAGTAGCCAAGTACACAACTAGGTGTCGTGGACGGTAGCATTTGGTAGCAAAAGTAGGAACTACTTGAATATTGATCGTTTGCAGGCCTTTCCTGAATCACAGATAACACATACTAATACAACCATCACAATTAACACCGATTATCAGACAAATTCGACACACACGCAAAGTACACGGGGCTACATGACCGCGTTGTCGCAGCCCCTAAACCAACAAACCAATCATCATCATCATCATCATCATCATCATCTGAACCGATTCGTGTGCCAACACTATGTAGCTTGTTGAAACTACTCGCGCGCTATCTATTGTAAAATGGATTTAATAGTTCTAAAACTTCGCGTGAGAGTGCACAACAACTCAACAAAGTTTCATCGTAATCGGACGAATGGTATAAATTATGAACGCCTAAAAGATGGACGTACAAATACACAATCATTAATTTTTATATACTGTACTCGATAACGATGCGATACAACGAAATGAAATGCAGCCCTATTGACGTCAAAATTGGCAGGTGAAATGCTAAAAGAAGTAAGAGACTTCTGCTAACTAATCAAAATACCCAGTGATGGACGAAGCAAAGAGGATATAAAAAGTAGGTTGGCTCAGGCAAGGAAACGTTTCTACAGAAAATAAATCTGTTGACAGCAAATATAGATTTAGGTATTAGAAAGTAATTTTTGAAAGCTTTTGTCTGGAGAGTGGCGCTGTATAGAAGTGAAACGACTGTTGGCGCAACAGAAAAGAGGAGAAGAAAAGCATTTGAAATGTGGAGGATGATGAAGATTAAATGGGTAGATTAACAAATGAAGAGGTATTAAGACGAGTGGGAGAGGGGAGATATTTCTGGCGACTAGGTTGATAGGACACATACTAAGACATCCAGTAATTTCAAGCTTAGTTATGGAAGGAAGAACTGTAGGGGTAGACGAAGGGTAGGTAAAACAGATTGCCTCGGATGTAAGGTGTGCTAGCTACGAAACGATTAGCTCAGGCCAGGGAGGCATGGAGATCTGCATCAAACCAGTCGACCACTGTACCCGTAACGCAGTTACTGTTTACACAAAGTAACTAACTTCGTTACTAGTTTTGGTAAGTAACAGTAAGTGTAACTTAGTTACTGTACTTTTGAAATAGTAACTTACACAACACACACACACTTTGTTACTTCTTCGCAAAGAAATAGCTAGTCCAGTTTACATTGGACATTCCTCGGACAGTCCAACTTCAATTGTAGACTGCATTTTATTTAATAACGTATTTCAGTTGCGTAGTGGCTGGCATTCTTGGCTGTCGCCCGGGAGGTACGGATTCGATTGACGGCTCTGCCAAGAATTTAATTCTGGTCTACGGACTGGTATGGGGTACACTCAGCCTCGTGAGGCAAAAATGTCTATAGGTGTGTGCGAATCCTACCTCAGCCATCCTGAAAGTGGTTTTCCGTGGTTTCCCCACTTCTACTCCAGGTAAACACCAGGATGGCACCGAACTTACGGCCACGGCCGCTTCCTACTAAAATCCTATCTCGATTACAAGCACACGCACCAGTACAGACATCACAGTGACACAGGTTACCACATTATTTCTACACACACCTAAGGCTACAAGGCCTAAAGCCCCTAAAGAATCAACAACAACACACTTACTTCAATGGGAGCTTTACAAGGATGTCCCAATCATAAAACTCCCGCCGACTTAAGGCTGCGTCAGTGTCCGGATGGAGCAACTACCACCTCAGCTCCCTTATATAGAGTCCACCAGATTAGGTCTGGTTCGTACGAACCATATGAATATGACCCCCCATGTATAATTACAAATATATTTAGATCCAAATCCTGTATAAACTGCACTCTGTTTGAGTAAGTTGTGTATTCGTCAGATTCAAAACTAAACCTCTATTTTGCTTTTCTCTGAACTTTCATGTCCAGTTTTCATCAATTTCATCAATAACCCTAACCCGCGTTATTTTTCACAAGGGGAATGTTTAAAGTAGGCGAACTCATTATTTTACTCTAGGCTCCACGTTCTTTCCGAAGCTTTAAATTTCCACTAGGATCAGTAGGAAAAGAAGAGATGTGAACTACAGTCTAACCCAGTTAGTCCAAGACGGTGCCCGAAGCAGGAGAGGCTGTCTCAAATGCCAAAGCTGATGTTGACGGTAGTTAAGGTCAAGACAACATTTGGGGGGACAACTTCCGCCAAAGTCAATAACACGTTAGTAGCGAATACGTTGAAATCTAAGATTTTGCAAGTAAAACGAGCGAATATCACTGCCTGATCTCCAATAACAGCATATCCGCTAACGTTTGCGCGATACACAAAAGATTAACGTCACGTTACCAAATGTATTGAAACTAAAGCAACAATATTCATACTTAACCGACACTAAATTATTATGCATACTAAATCATATTATGTTATAATATTCAATCGCATTGGCGAGACTCGTTCACAAAACTCGCATCATGAGCATGAAAACTACAAACCCATCACTTTTTCACTGACTCATTCATTTACACCACTGTAATAGCGTGTGGCCACCTGGCACAAGATTTTTGAGTTGACGCTCGTGGGCAACCAGCGCGTGATGAAATGAATGATTAAGTAGTACACTTCACCAAATGGCATTACGATATTACGTGACAAACTATAAACTGACTGTCTGATATGGGCTGTCGTCCAGTACTGCCAGACCACCTCCTGTTCATTCAAAATTTCATTAAGTAGCTTAGTATATGTGCGCTTAGATTTAAACAAAATATGAGCTCTCACACATACCGACGAAGAATACCACACTCACAAACAAACAAACAAACGAGGCTAAGGTAGGACCACTGGAACGTTAATTGGAAATCAATAGGCACCAGAAACGTATCCACATTAAGCTGTACAAGTCTGAAACCAACTGAAGTATTAATAACGTTGGTTTCGTGTTGAGTAATAAACAAACCAGCTGTGTGGCACTTCCTATGGTGAAGGCTGCGGGATTGAATCCCAGCGCAGGGATTTGAGTGTGCTTAAATGCGAGATACCCGTACCAAAACACTTACTAGTTCGATGAACCTCTCCAAAATTTAATTCTGGCACCTCAGAGTCTCTAAAACCATAAGTGATAAACGAGACGCTAAACCCATGACAATATTACGTGATAACACAAGCGTCTAGTATTACCTGATAATTACATATAGGACTAGCCTTGGATAAGTTAAATGGTGACGAGGGAGTATTTATAACCGAGGTCATGAGTGACCTGGATGCGCTGCCCCATCCATCCACCATAGACCCATCATGAAATCAAACGATTACTGCCTACCTACTGTAGATATGTGCCGGGCACATGAACGACAAGTGACTTATCCTGCTAACTTACATGTACAGTACCTATATTCGCCTGTGCAACTGGTGCGTACGATAACTCCGATACAGTATTTTAACACACCTCACTATTACCAACTTCCACCAACCTTCTCGTTGGTTCGGTGCGTCTGTCATTGATGATATCATTATTATTATTATATTATTATTATTATTATTATTACCTCGGTGGATCAGGGGTAGAGTGTCCACCTCATCCTACGATCGTGGGTTCAACTACCAGATGATTCAGATTTTCAAATGGTGGGGGGAAATCACGGGACTCCCGAGTCGTACGATGTCGGCTCTTCGTGTTACATTTACAGATTACATGTAATATTAATTAAATCTCAGCCAGTATGATGTAAGTTTCACTGCCAAGTAGAAGTGCAAGCGGAACGTCATAATTGGATAACAGAGTCCGCGGAGTGTAGTGACAGCGACCTACAGATTTTCCAGTAATACGATACTAGTTTTACATCCATATTTTAAATATTCTCTTATATGTACATATGCGAATGTTTATCCTAAAATCTTTACGAACAGTACTGTAAAAGCCCATCAGTTAGACAAGATCAGTGAATTAGCACGGACACTAACAAAACGGGGTCCGCTGGTATTCACATCAGAGGCTCGCTACAGTAGATGTTAACAATTCAAAATTGTCTGCATGTCTCAACCACGTATAATAATACTAACAAAAACGCACCACTTACTATAGACTAAATGAATACAATTTAAAAATTCCGACACGTTATAAAAGTTAACAACTTTCATAACAATACCGTACTTTTAAACATTGTTGTATATAAGTGAATACATATCCACCGAACCTACTGTAAATATGGAGTAAGTGAGTAAGATTTGATGATGTTCACCTGAGGAACGAAACATTGTCATCCAACTAACCCACACGCCAAGTTTTTGTTCGATAAGTGCGTAGATAATTCATGTAAAATTCTTTCCGGGTATGTTGATTCGATAAGTGTAATTGCCCGTCCAATTCTACTGAGAGAGTACATTCGTGTTGACCGATTGAAAAATCAATTATGTTAGAAGATAACAAATAGCTTCAATAGCTCCAACTCGAAAGTCTACTGTAGGTCAGCTAGATCATATAATATTATTGTTATTATTAAGTCTTATTATTATTATTATTATTATTATTATTATATTATTATGTCACCACGAAGAAGAGCAAATACTATCCCTGATGATTACGAGTAAGAACACGAATGACCGCTCTGATTGATTTGTTTATGTAGGGCACACATCCATGGGCTTACACATACTGCTCGAGTCCAAGCTCTATGAACTTGCGGGGTGAGGAGAAAGAGCAGGGAAGGATCTGTCAACAGCCTACCGTGATATATGGTATTTCTTTCTATTCCAATACTGCTAACATTCGGCCGTTGCTCAAACCACTGTGGAGTTAGGAATGACTGAGTGAGTCACCGACCAATGTATTTGGTTCTGTACTATGCACGGACCGAGAAACATCATCACTCGTCAACACCACCCACTCATAGTCCGCGATGCACATTCCTCTCAGGTTGACGCAGCTTAGACTCTAGCAGTAGTTGCGGCCTTCGTATGTGGAGGCCATACACTACACTGTGACGTCACACTAAGCGGGCTGTCTCCCGAGGCTTCACGCACCCTTCAAGTCAAACCAGACCACCGAACATCCCGATATCAACACAATTATTTCACAGAATATGGCAGAGAAATGCAATAGAAGAGCTCTCAATGCTAAAAATGCAGACAGACTTCCACTCTTTTCGTCTTTCATTTTCTTGAGGGATAACGCAGGGAAAGAGTTAGATTTTTTTTAAAAAGTGCAGTAGTATCTCGTGTGTTTTCCTAGAACGAGCGTGGAAAAAACACATAAAGGCCCCATCAATCCACGGACTCATATGTCCAGGAGCTGAGGGGCAAAGCCATGGCGACGATGCGTTGAGAGAAGATCTAAATTAATTTTATATAAATTAAAATACAAAATTAACTCCAAACAAACGTTGCACCCACTGCTGACCTTCCTGTATCAGCAAGGTGCAACATACTAAATTAAAAAAAAAAAAAAAAGTACCCAAAAATCATACCAAAAACAAAATCTCATTAAATTAAGGGGCATAAGGAGCTCACTGAGAGCACCAGGTTCCCGCTTTTCAAAGGCAATGCCACACATGCCTTCCAGCTTGATTATCTCTCCTCAGTCTTGACTCCCTTCTCATTGTATCGCGCACCATACGGGTACGAGGGCAGGTTCCCTACCAAGAGTCCGTGATCAATACGAAGAGAGAATTCCTGGCTGATACATCTATTGCCAGGTGGCGCAACTCCCTCGGCGTTGTAATTTAATCCAGAAAAAAAAGAGGGATAAGCTTAAATGACAAACTTATTTCCAGATACCTCTGTACATATACAGTATGAAGTCAAAGGTGGTGGTGATTGTTGTTTTAACAGGCGGAATGTCGATGTTATCTGCCCCTAATGATAAGGATGATAATGCAAATTATACTATTACTAAGAATGTTCTGATCGCAATTAACTCCTGATTAACATACCAGGAGGAGGGGGAGGAGAGGACAAAGGAGTAAAATAAGAGAGAAAAAAGTTTTTAAGTTCCTCGGCTATACTGAGAGCCATCGAAGCCATGAAAATCAGGCAGTTAGGAAAGGGAAAAGAGGAAAGGACCCGTCCCGAAGTCAATGGTGAAAAACCGGATACAGCTTAGGAATAGCTTAGGGTCACCGTCTCACGTGTTACCAGAAGTGTACCATGCGTGGAAAGCTACACACACCCTGCTCCTTACGGGGCTTCTACAATATACAGGAGATACCACGAAAAACAAGTAGTTCCGTGAAGAACTAAATAGCCTATTTAGGCCATAGAGTTATGTACTATTACAGGAAGATTATTGCGTAGGTGTATTATTCAAACTTCAATCGCATGATTAGGACACACATAATAAAAATGAGATTTTAAAATTTCGCACTGCCGCCATCTTGAGGTTATGAAAACAATTGAAATAATTTAGATGCCAGTGGATTAAAATTTGTATAAGCATTTACCGTACCAAGCTTCACTGCACTCGGATGGTTAAATCGCGAGAAACATCCATTTAAATATTTAAATTTCGCGTCGCCGCTATGTTAAATTTGTGCTCACCAAGTTATTGAAAGTTCCATAGGTGAACTAATGCTAATAACCTTTATCAAATTACAAAATTTCAGTTTGATTGCCATCATAGATTAGTCGATATTGAGAACAATCTAAATATTTCGGATGGTCGCCATGTAGGCCATGGAGTTATGTACTATTAGATTGCGATTATTGCGTATGTTCATTATTCAAACTTCGATCGCATGATTAGGACACAATAAATAAAAACTTAATTTTAAAATTTCACTCTGTCGCCATCTTGAGGTTATGTAAACAATTGAAATAAATGAGATGCCAGTGCATTAAAATGTGTATAAACATTTGCTGTACCATGTTTCACAGCGCTCGGATGGTTACATCGCAAGAAAAGTCTATTTAAATGTTTCAACTTCGCTTGGCCACCATGTTCGTTTTGTAGTCTACTTAACAGGTTTTTGAAAGTCACATAGGTGAACGTCTAGTAGTGTACTTTATCACCGTACAAAATTTCAGGGTGATATCAGTAATAATTTAGGGAGATATAGAATGCCGGTGAAATATTTCGCACAGCCGCCAAGTTGGATTGGTGACACTTGAGGAACACAGTCGGGGTCGGACAAAATAGTACATGTCCTTACCGAGTTTCATTGTAATCGCTCCAGCCGTTAAGATTTTACACACATTTACACACCCACACACACACACACACACACACACCCACACCCACACCCACACACATACACATACACACACACACACACACACACACACACACACACACACGGACAAAAGGAGATCACATAAGCCTACTTTTTCATAAATGAGAATAGGCTAAAAATCAGGTTAGACCCCTCCAAAAACGATAGCATCAGGTAAATTAATTACAGGAAAATGAAGGATACTGCACTCGAGAACAGAGATCCTCAAAGTAGGGCGCGTCCCCTATAGGTAGGCTTGCCATACGTCCCGGTATTTTTCTCTTGTCCCGGTGTCCCGCCCGGTTTTATCAATGTCCCGGAAAACGGCTGTAAGATGTAGAAAGTAATGCATTTATGTGTTTAAGAATCTTTTATGAATCGGGTACTTTTCAACAATCAACATAGTTTTTATTTTGTAATTGTTTTAGTAGTTAGACAAAAAGTTGTAGTTTTTCAAAAAATAATAAGACTTAGTAATTGTCCAATTAAACAATATTATGAAGTATTTTAAATTGTATTTTATTAACGCTTCTTTCTAGATGGTAGACCAGAAAAAATTATCATTAAAAAGTAAAAATTATATATTTTTATTTAGCAAAAATTCCTTTTTTATTTTTAAAAGGTGTGTAGAACAAACAATTTAGGGTGCCAGATTCCCCTAACGTCACTTGCGAGGCTAAATAAAGGCTTAAAACTCACCATTTTGCTTCTAATTTTAACAAAATTTCCTGGACGCCCCGCTCAATATCCCCCAGAACCCCCGGTAAGGTTATCCCATATTAATGTGTCCCGGTTTCACTCACCGAAAATATGGCAAGCCTACCTATAGGGGGCGCCGGCTCTGATAGAAATATTTATATTTCATATTCTGTAACAAATATTGATATCCTAGGCAGGAAGCTCCAACGACCATTCAAGACTACAGTAATAAACTCGTACTTTAGCTGTCTTATTTCACAAGACCTGACCAGTAGATCCTGCCAGCAGGAATTCTGAGAAAAGGTGTAGAGTAACATTGCCCCCACAGCACCCTTTCACCCGCCACCCACAGCGGTATCTCCTTACCGAACACCACAAATGACAATAAGCCACTTGACAATGTAACCACCACTTCTTTACAAGAATAGATTCTTCTATTTCTGCCATTGTTGACTCGAAATCAGCCAGGCATTTGCAGTCAGTTCAAAGACAGTGAGTGAACAGGTCAATTCTAGTGCGTGTTCAGTGGAAGTGGTCAGCCCGATGTACAATAAACTGATACAAGTAACGTCATTACATATTTTTTTACAAGAAGTTATTGAACTTTGATGTGCTCTAAGAATAGTAAATTGTGTTATTATTATTATTATTATTATTATTATTGTAACTGATAGTTGCAGTAGTTAGACAGAAGCAAATACCGTAGATCTTGTGATCCGTTTTTCTGGTGCGAAGTAGCCTATAAGGGGCGCTAGATATTTCATGTTTCAGAAGGGGGGCGCGACATAAAAAGTTTGAGCACCCCTACTCTAGAACCATCAAGTCGGAAGAAGAGCTGAACAAGAAAGTTCGACAGGAAATAAAGAAGAGGAGTTCGGTTCGGCACAGTCAAACTCAACTTGTTTTCCCATGGTCGCCAAGCCAATACTGAGTCCCTAGAGAGGAGGGGGTGTCAAGGATGAATCTGGATATGAGCGATTGGTGTTTAACATCACATCAATTGTAAAATCCTGGTTAGTGCTCTCCATCGTTAATCAACACTGTACACGATGGATGGAGAGAAAGTACAGTAACTGACTAGCTTCCGCATTATTTGTCTCCTGGCTTAGAAAGCCTCCTGCGCTGCCTCCGTGTGTTTTTTTTCCTACAGTTTTAGGGACTCCAATGAGCCCCCGGCTGATAACTCATCATAAAGTCTATTACAGCCATACAACGTTGGACATCCGCGCGTTGGCAAGACCACGTCATTGCCTGCTATTTATCAAGAGCGAGATCGAGATTATAACTGATCAGATCAATGTTAGTGTAAGCACGAGTTCCTAAAGCAAAAGCCTGAATGTTTAATATAATAACATGAGAGTAGGCAGAACAGTATTTTGTTCGGAGTACCAGCCACCAAAACTTTTGTGTTTCCGCCAGCTACACAGTGGTTGCACGTGCAACGCTCGTCAACTCTGATCTCTGGGGCGACAAACAAGAATGCTAGCCACTACACCACACGAGGTGGTTACAGTGGTAGGAAGCGGAGCCATTGACCATTCCCAAGGTTCGTCATAAAATCGACCCACCTCCTTCATTCCAATCAATATAGTCTGTTTAACGCCCCCTCCCCACTCCACACCGCAGAAAGGAAATGCATGATCTCATTTCAGAGAAACACGAGCTGTATTGAACATGGAGTAGGCCTATGTATAACACGGCAACCTAATAATAAGTATACGTTTTGACTCAAGTTTTCAATAATATACAGTGAAGTGCACTGCAGGGAAGCAGATTATGTTCAAACGCAAGAGAAATCAGGACAGTCCAAAGGAGAAAATTTCCTTCACCGAGTCTTTTGACACTGAAACAGTACTGATGTAAACGTATATTCTGACATTTTAACAAAATAAATAGGCAACCAATTCACAACATTTTCCCAACTGTTGGACAGATAATCAACCAGACATCGAAAGTATTTGAGTAACTCTACAATGATTTACAAAATTTCCCTTTCTAAGAGGCCATTAAAAATATGTCATTTACTAAAATTTAACTATATCATATATAATGTATCAAAATGAAGCAAGAAAGAAATCAAATGTAGAATTTTACAAGCATTTCACAAAAAGAAACGTTTATTCACTACAAATTCCATTAATCTTAAAACCAGAAAAAGATTATGAAAAGCGTATGTTTGGAGTATTGCCCTTTATGATTGCGAAACGTGGCCAGTTGGAAAAGAAGAAAAAAGGAGATTAAATTCTTTTGAACAATGATGTTATAGATGAATGCTAAAAATTAGCTGGACAGAAAAAATAACGAATGCTGAAGTATTTAAAAAGGTGGAGAAAAATTATACCTTATGGAACAGCATAAAGAGGAGGAGGACTAGACTGATGGGACATATTTTGAGACACGATAGCCTGCTGAAAACGGTATTGGAGGGAATGGTTGAAGGCAAAAGATGTCGAGGAAGACCACGCCTACAATATGTACAGCAAATCACGTCTGATGTAGGATGCAGAAACTATGAAGAGGTGAAGAGGGAAGCTATAAATAGAGCCGACTGGAGAACTGCCGCAGACCAATCCATGGATTGAATACTTAAGAAGAAGAATATACTTAATTCCCATATAGCATGTTTAATTTGTGAATAAGTATGCTAAATTTGCAGGAAAATTATGCAGATATAACGAGGGTTCTGGGGAATGTAGCACCTCAATTACGGGAATCCTGCAGTAGGTAGGCCTATATTAAACGCGTAAACATTAACCATTTTGAAAATGGTAATAATTATTATCCGTGTTGACCGATTGTAATATGAAATTTAAATCCGCCTTGTCAAACACTGTAAAAACGAAGTTTAATAAATGATTACAGTATACGTACATCTTTCGGCATACAATGATGCCCTCGTCAGCGTAGATCCCTATATCCCTATATATATTATAATTGTGTGTGTCTGTGTGTGTTAGTTTGTTACCTCTTGACACTAAAACGGCTGCACGGATTTGGATGAAATTTGAAATGGAGACAGCTCATACCCTGGGATAACATATAGGCTGCCTTTCAACCGGAAATAAATCATTGTACCCGTGGAACGGGCAACATAACTGAAAAGTCACCAAAAATACTCAACCGGGACAAAATATCGAAGTTGTCGCATAAAGACCGGACAAAGCTCATTTTACGCCCCTCGATACAAGCAACAATACTCTGTATGGCCCTACTGGACACCGAAAACCACATTTTAAGGCCCTAAAACCAACAGTTTCACAGATATTCACAGAAAACTATCTTCGCTCTGATAAACTGATGCACTGCAGTAATGGCAAGTCCGTTTCCATGGCAACAGTAAGTACCTCAAGGTATGACATCCGATTTTCTATATATCCCTGTAGGAGGCAATGCCAAGCCATTTATTATCTTTTTCAAGATATATATCAACACAATAAGAACAGGGTAGCGCAACTGCCTCTCATCCGGATGCTGACGTGAGGGCTGCAACGGGGTGCACTCAGCTTCGTGAGGACATGAGGACAATTGAGTAGCTGTCGGATAGTGAGGCAGCGCCCCGGCCACGAAGAACTAGATTAACGGCCGAGGGGACACGATGCACTGACCACGCGTCACCACAATATCTGCAGGCCAAATGGCTGGGAAATGGTCGCATGATTGGCCTAGGCCCTTCATGGGCTGTAGTGCCAGGGGTACGACAGCAGTAGCTAGGCTGGCTAAAGTGCAGCGTTAGGTCATAAGGCCAAGCTCTCTGCTGACTCGGTAGACGCATGGGTTCGAGCCCCACCGTTGGCCGTCCTTGAAATGGTTTTCCGTGGTTTCCCATTTTCAACACCAGACAAATGCTGGAAGGGTACCTTCTGACAGGCCACGGCCGCTTCCTTCCACATCCTTCTCCAATTTCATTCACCTTCATCAATTCCATCTCTCATCCCGACGCGCAGGTCGCCCGCGGGCGTCGAATACAAAGACCTGCACTCGGTCTCTAAGGAGAACACACGACAAAAAAAAGTGCCAGGGGTACAAATATTAGGAAAGTGCCTTCTAATACCACCTTTAATTATTAAACACTACGGGAGCGGCTACTAAATAAAGGTAGCGATCTAGCTACGCTCAATTTCATAAACACTGGGCTCACAAATCCCTTATAGTTAAGTACAAATATCAGTCTGGTCGTTATTTCAGTAGCAACTAAGCTCTGTGGCGGCTATTGCCTTTTCCGTAACATCCCGCCGTCACATACCTCAATGTGCACTTACAAAATTGTGAACCAGTCTATTTTACTGAAAAGAATTTCTACAAGCGAGTATCCACTCCGGCAAAAACCACACTCACTACCTTTTTCAAAATTAACACAAGACATGATTTTTAAAGCACTCTTCTGTATGATGAGGTACAGAGATATACGACATGGAAAGATACAATAAAATGTTGGCAAATCTGAGTTCAAGAAACTGCTGTTCAGAATAGGCCTTGTGTTGAATCTGCAGAAGCTTTCGGTACAGGTTATGCGGCCCATGTTCGCAACATGGAATGTTTTCCTATGACAATGCATCTACACCATGTGCGAGGGCAAAGCATTTCAAAGATCTCTAAAAATACAATAATCTGGAAATTGGAGAAAAATTTTAAGAGGGAGCGACGATTCAAGGAGAAATAATTTCATTTTTGAGATTTGCTGATGACATCGTCATCTTGGACGATACGCCCGAGGATTTGAACGAGATTTTGAATGGTATGGACTCCGTCTTGAGAAAGGAATTCATGATGAAAATCAATAAATGTAAAACAAAATTATTGGAATGCAGCCGGAATAGAAACCTCTATGGACATCAAATTGGCAGGTGGAACGCTACGGGAAGTAGGAGACTTCTGTTACCGAGGAAGCAAAATATCCAGTGATGGACGAAGCAAAGAGGATATAAAAAGCAGGTTGGCTCAAGCAAGGTAAGCATTTCTACAGAAAAGGAATCTGTTGACATCGAATACACATTTAGGTATTAGGAAGTCATTTTTAAAAGCTTTTGTCTGGAGCGTGACACTATAAGGAAGTGAAACTTTGACTAATGGTGCAGCAGAGAAGGGGAGAATTGAAGCGTTTGAAATGTGGTGTTACAGGAGAATGATGAAGATCAGATGGGTAGATAGGGTAACAAATGAAGAGGTATTAAGACGAGTGGTAGAGGAGAGTCGTTTCTGTCGACTGCTAATGAAGAGAAGAGATAGGTTGGTAGGACACATTAAGATACCCAGGAATAGCAAGCTTAGTTATGGATGGGAGGGTCGTGGACAAGAACTGTAAGGGTAGACCAGGGTTAAACAGATTGCCTCGGATGTAGAGTGTGGTAGCTATGTAGAGATGAAACTATTAGCTCAGGAGAGGGAGCCATGGAGGGCTGCATCAAACCAGTCAAAAAACTGAAGACTCAAACAACAAAAACAATCAGGAATTGTAATTACTTAGAGAGGCATGTGAGGCAAACGGGTTGATGGAGAATTTCAATCCCTGGGATGTAACCCTGGAAGAGACTGCATAATGTACGAGTACATCAGCGGCCAAGGTGAGAGATATTTCACTATAGGTCTATTAATAGCTACATGTTGACGTTCACATCAATAAGTGTGGCAAAATGACACCCAGAATAGCTTAAGGAAAAATACTTTTAATTCCCCATATTCCGATAGATTTGCCATTCCAGTGTGCAAGAGTGCAGTTTCCTCTTCAAACAATATTCGCAATTTCTATTAACAAAGTGCAATGACACACACTTAACAGCAGCAGGTGTACATTTAGACAAAAACATTTTTTTTTCATGGGCAACTGTATGTGGCGTGCTCGCGAGTATCCGGACAACAAAATCGTTATGTCTCACCAGAGGATGGCAAAACCAAAAACGTAATTTTCAAATGTGTTCACATAATGTAACATCGTACCCTGCAGACTTTCACAACTCTATAAAATTCCCACTTTGCTGCTCATATCTATATACTGTATGTGTCAGAATTTTCAGAATTAGAATGGACCCACTTGTAGCCGCGATTGCTGTAATAGAATAGAACAATTATCAGCAATAATGCATCGTCTCCATTGTCTGGATCGCGAGCGAAGCCGCGAGGACCTGCTAGTTGAATAATATATGAATCTTATCTATGTTAACAAAGCCAAAATAGAAATGGATATCCTTACAAAATCATTAGAATTTAAATAAAATGAAAGTTCACAAAAATATTAAATGTCATAATTAAAATAAGATTATAGTGAATATAAGAAATCTGCATTTGTGTTCAAAAGTTAAGCATAAGTTACGAATAAACAGGGCAACAGGAAATATACCACAAATCGTACGACGCATGCACCTACCAACCTTACGTGTTCGCTGTGTATAGGAAAGGAGTATTCCCTGCTTTGACTAGCGGCGTAACCGCAAGGTAAACACAGCCAGTGCCTGCACCCCAGATTCCCTCAGTCGTGTTTGCCCTGTTATAGTGTGCGGAGTGTAGCATCCTGGTGAACGTGACTTCATAATGGCACAACTACGCCATTTGGACCCCGTTCTGCAGGGTAGCATACTCGGCCAACTGGAAGCAGGCCAGACACAGACCGAAGTCACCGTATCCTTGAATGTGCTACAAAGAAGTCATTTCCAAGCTTTGGAGACGATTTCGTGACACAGGAGGTGTTAGTCGTAGGCCAGTACCAGGTCGACAAAGAGTAACCACCCCACAGCAGGACCGATATCTGGCCTTGACCGCCCGACGAAATCGGAGTGCACCTGCAAGACAATATTGTCGGCGGAGCTTGCAGCCGTCTCAGGGGTTGCCGTTTCCCGGCGAGCTGTGTACCGGAGGCTCAGAACAGCAGGGCTGTTTGCCAGACGTCCAGTGGTGTGCGTCCCGCTCACTACAGCAGAGAGACGGGCCCGTTTACTGTGGAGCCGTCAACGTCGAAACTGAACCATGAATGAATGGAGGCATGTGCTCTTCAGTTTGCAGAACGATTCCCATCGCACATTAATCTGGAGAGAACCGGGTAGCCGATACAACTACAGGAACAACGTGGAACGGGACCAGTATGATGGTGGTGGTGGCGGCATCATGTTGAATGGCCGTACGGACCTGCACATCTTCATGGGTGGTCCAAGGAACACTGAAAGCTCGGAGATACAGGGATGAGATACTGAGACCAATGTTCGACTCTTCAGAAGTGCGGTTGGTCCAGACTTCATCCTAATGGACGATAATGCCCGACTGCACCGTGCTGATCTGGTGGATGAATTTCTGGCTGGGGAAGACATTCATCGTATGGACTGGCCAGCGAGGTCTGCGGATATGAATCCTATATAACATGACTGGGATGCATTGGGGAGGCAAATTACATCCCGTCAGCTTCCACCAAGGACCCTCCAAGACCTTCGCATTGCCCTTTCGGAGGAATGGGATCGACTGCCACAAGAGCTCTTGGACCATCTGATAGAGATGCATGCCACGACGCGTCGCTGCGAAGCATGTGTGGTCGTTAGGGGTAACCATATACCCTATAAACAGCATATTTTGCTGCGGAAGACATTGCCAAGTTTTGTTAGTTGTTGTCAAAGGTGTACGTTAGCTATCAGAACCTTTCTGACACTGTTGTTGTTGTTTTTTTTTTTTTTTTCATGTTGTGTGACATATGGTGTGTGATTAAGCTTCCGTTTGTTCAGCAATATGTCTGACATTTTTATCAGGCGGGATGGCCTCGTTTAGTGATTATGCTTAACTTTTGGACACTAGTGTACGTTAATAGCCTGCCTATGTCACACTCCTTCAATATGGTTCAACACTATAGTGAATAGGGCGTCGCTGCTAAGTGTAATAGGATGCTGCTTCCATGTATAATGATGGGGCAAACGTGTACAATTTGATGGATATAGTCATCTAACCTCGAAATATTCCAATTGAACCGTACTTGTTGGTTATAATGTGTTGCTTCCAGACGTGGTGAAAAGCGTGAAATTTTTGATGGTATATAGTCATCTAACCTACCTCGAAATAATCCAGTCAATTCCTACTTGTTGGCTCATTCAGCTGTATTAGCTGTCCAATTGGGTAACATTAATGCAGTTCATATCTTAACCCAAATAACCACGTATAGCCAATTATAGCCTATGTCGTATGAACTACAGGGTCTTTCATATAAAGTAAGAACGCCAAGCGGCGGGTTTGTTATCCGCTAGTGTGGTGGCCTTGACCGAGCTTGTGGCGAGCCGTGGCCCCCTGCTCTAAGCGTGTGTACAATCCTCTATGAAATATTACCTTATAAAAGTTGCTGGAAGTGTCGTCCTTCCTGGGTTATACAGGCATTGTATCTGGTAACCACATTTTGGCTGACGCGAGTGAGTCATGCCACTGTATTTTTTCTGATTTTTTATTTTGTGTTTTATATTGAGCACTGAACCAGTAGTGTCGAAGTTATCTACAATTACGTGAATCTGTGCTAGTGAAGGTGGCACTTCATCAGGAAATTGCTGAACAAATGCATCACGTACCCGCCAAGCCGAATCGTAATTAAAATTAATTTTACATACAAAAATACGATGTTGCAATGATAACTGTCTCAACATGTTAGCAGCTGTGGTTCAGACTGGCGACTGACAACACCTGCACGCTTATTGCAAGGTCAAGTTTGCACTATGCGCGCGCTTTCAATACTACAGCAGGGGGCCGTGGCGCGTCACAAGCTCGGCCAAGCCGGCTTCAGCAGCGAATGACAAAACCGCCGCTCGCCGTTCTTACTTTATATGAAAGACCCTGTACATGGTACTTGGATACTGACTGGCCAAAAATGTAATGTATGGATAAATCGAGATAAACTCAACTAAATACATTCATAGAACAGCAGGCACCAAATTGGATCATATAATTGTAAGTATATTGCATACATTACATTTTAGGCCAGTCAATATCCAAGTAGTTTATTTGACATATAAGTTACACATACAATATACTTGGTTATTTGGGTTAAGATATGAACTGCACTAATGTTACCCAATTGGACAGCTAATACTGCAGAGAGAACCAACAGGTAGGAATCGACTGGAATTGGAGGTTAGACGACTATACCATCAAAAAATTTACGCTTTTCACCATCTCTGGAAGAAATCTCATATAACCAACAAGTAAGATTCAACTGGAATATTTCGACGTTAGATGACTATATCAAATTTCACGCGTTTACCCCATTATACCTGGAAGGAGCATCCTACAACACTTAGCAGCGACGTCCTATATCACTATACCTAGGTAGTGTTGAACCATATTGAAGGCAGTCCATTAAGGTACATTTCTTATATTCACTATTCTCTTATTTCAATTATACGGCAAAATCTTTTGTGAGCTTTCATTTTATTTAAATTCTAATGATTTTGTAGGGATATCCATTTCTATTTTGGCTTTGTTAACATAGCTTAAGATTCATATACTATTCAATCCACGCTGACGAGGGTATCATTGTAGGTACCGAAACATCTACATGTAATCATTTATTAAACTTCGTTTTTACAGTGTTTGACAAAGCGGATTTCAATTTCATACTATATTAAACGTTCTCTCAATCACAATCTATAACTTTGACTGTAATGGTTGCATAGATCATTCCACAATTTTTGACAAAACCATTGAAGTAGATACTCTGTTATAATAATATCTAGCTGATAAAAACAAGCATCTGTGCGAACTACGCTAGCCTATGCTACCTGTGTGGTACCGAGTTAGCAGAGCGACTTTAGAAAGAAAGCGGGATAGCATTAAAGGATTCTAGAGTGATCTACACTAGCCGAGTACGGACATCTTACCAGCCTCCGCGGCCGCCTCGAATAAGCATATCTTGTTGGCGATGGCCGGCATGGGCTTCCTGCCGGGACGAAGCATCGCTCCTCACTGCTGCTCTCCACCACTGCTCACCAGCAACACCTGTAGGGCTTCGTCAAACGTCATAATATTGTAACCGATCTACGGCTTCTTCTACAATATACTCTACTAAATCTCCTACATTCTTTGCAAACCTATCGTAAACTTCGCACATACACATGTCCTTGCTACCATGGCGATGTGGATTTAAAATTTAGTCTACATTTATTGGAAACGACTCAAATGTCTGGTGACATTTAAACAGTAACTTAGTTAACTTCGCAGTTGGAAGCAGAGTTTCGAAGTAAGACAAAGAAACTGGGTCAAAGTTTACCATATACATCGATTGAAGAAAGAAAAGGAATTCTTCTCACTACTCGTCACCGGCTCTTTACTTGTTGTTGTTTCAATTGAGGGGCTTGAACGTCGTGTTCTTTTAGCCCCGTGTACTTGCGCGCGTGTGTATAAATAAATAAAATGTGTGTGATTACCTGTGCTATTGTGGTATCTGTAGTAGTGTATTTGTAATTCAAGTGAGGATTGGGAAGGCGGAGGCCGTGATGTAAGTTAGAAACCATCCCGGTATTTTCCTGGAGTAGAAATGGGAAACCACGAAAAACCACTTCCAAGATAGCGGAAGTTTTGCCTTCAGGCCGAGTGTACCCCGTTCCAACCCTCAGACCTGAATTAAATTTCTTGGCAGAGCCGGGAAACGAACCCAGACCTCCGGAGCGACAGCCAAGAATGCTAGCCGGTATACCATGAGGTTTGGCTCTTTATTTATATGAAACTTCAATAACTGTGTGCCTTCCTCTTATTATTCCCGTTTTAACGGGGCCGGGGATGAAATGAGAGGATTCTTTTGTGGCAGGTGATTTTTACGGTTGGATGCCCTTCCTAATGCCGACCTCATTACAAGAGTTTAAGAGGGTGTGAAATGAAGGTGAATGAAACTGGAAAATGAGTTTGAAAGAAAAAGCCTTGGCCTGATCGACTGTACCGTCCTGGCATTTGTCTGGAGTTAGAAATGGAAAATCACGGAAAACCATTTCAAGGACGGCCAAAGTTGGGGTTCGAATCATCTCATCAACTGATTCCATAGACAGCTCAGCCCAACGATCTAGCGCTGCAGAAGTGTGGAAAACCACAATCAGGATAGCAGTTATCAGCACCGGGATTCGAACTACCAATCTCCGTAGTTGCTGCAGCTCCAGACGGGGTGCGTGATCTAACGCATATGGCTACGCTGCGGGATTTATTACATTTACTACAACATGTGACTTGCGAGGAAAATCATGTCCTTGAAATGGTCTATGAATTCATTTCGATAGACACTTACCTACAAAGTGAACAATACGAAAAAGGTTTCTCCACGAGCACGCTTATGACCAAACGAGCCTTATTTATACAAAGCTCACTTTCTCACAAACATGAGGTTGGAGATAAGCCTTTTCACTTAAAACAAACTTTCAAGAGGGCTTGTATCTGTGTTCAGAGAATGTTCGCACACATGTGCAACTATTCACTGTTGCAAACTCCTCAATAACTATGATGTTTATCTTCTCACTTTACATCAACCAATTGTTAGGGTGTACACAAGGACACCAAGCACACCCCATAGGCCTATGACGAAAACAAAAACTGTAAAATCTCTCTTACTAGTAGTCTTATGGAGAGAAGATGTAGTATGACAGTTAAATTCTATGTATTCGACAGTGGTATTAGAAGCCAATTTCAGTGTTGCCAGAATAAGTTTAACAGATCGCAGTGTTGACATACTTAACCATTTATAAAAGTGCTATAGACCAATTGAGTAATAATATACTCGTATGAGAATGAAATTAACAAATTACACAAGTTATTTAAAAAAATGTAATTTAATAATTGTAATAAGTGCAATACATCCACCGAAACTAATCTAACAAGCGTAAGTGAACATGATCTGATGATGATCGCATGGCGATAGAAACATTGTCATCCAATTAAATACCCCACCCTCTTCTTTATTTACAAAAAAGTGTGATAAGTGAAAAATAATTCATGTAATATTTCTTACAGTTTAGGGTGTTTAAATATTTATAATCCCTACTCAATCCAAATGGCACAATCGTGTTGACCGACTGAAAAGCATTCAAGATTATTGTTTCACTCAAAGATTACTAATGGAGATATATATTTCGTATATCTATAGGGGTGTCCAATTATTGGACTCGATGCCAGTTTTCCAACTTTTTTTATTTTAATTATTATGACTAAATGTAGTGAAAATGTTTGCAAGGCACTGCAATCAATTCAAATCTTTAATCAATAGTCCTAATTACATTTTATTTTCAGAAACTGACAGTAATATGATTTTTAGAATTTCCACTGAAAGAGGAGCCTTGCTAACGTAAAATGTCACAGAATTTTGTTTTGAATACGTTAGTCTACTTTTTGTCTGAATATAAGGTATATGAAGAATTTTACTACCGATGGACCATTCTTGAACTATTCAAAGATTCGTGGACCATGGACTGAAATCACCTGATTTAGAGGGTAGATTCCAAAGTCAATGACAAAATAGAAAACGGACCCAGCTCTGTGTCGTCTCAAAACTCACTCTTCTTTGAATGGGAAAAGGTCCATTGTTGGCGCCAGCCGGAACTGCGACAAAATTACGGCATCCCGGAGTCTCGAAAAGCCGCAGTAGTTCAGAGGGACATAACATTACTTTTATTATTATTATTATTCTAATTATTGTCGAATAAGCCGCTAGTCATTTCTGTCTGTACAGGATCAACACACTTGATAGGGTTGGCAGATATGACCATTCCACGTGCTTACTAGGCGCATTTCAATTGTTTTGCTTATAACCATTGGCTGTCACTTCGTATCCAAACAACAAAATAACGACCTCCATGATTCCAATGAAGTTTTTAAGGCCTGCGTAATGACACCAAGCAGAATGACAGAATAAAAATCAGTGTTATACTTAGAGAATTGGGTCTGTGGTAGGTTGGTAATTCCTGTTAAAACAATACAAACGAAATCCCATTCCAAAACTGGCTGGACAAACAGGGGTTGAAGGGCAGTGTGAGTCACCATACAGCTCATACGGTTATTGGACATAACGTACCACGGACATAACGTACCACTTGGCCGGCTGATTACCTGCGAAGTGTCAGCTAATGACCTTAAAATATTTAGGAGAGGACATAACGTACCACTTGAAAGAGTGGGAAGTATTTAGGGTGCATGAAACCCTAACCGCACGGCCACTTCCTCGGTATTGCTCAATTAATCCTGGTAATAAATACGTGGGCAATAACATAACATAAAGTAATATAAAATATGATAAGTTTTGGGATTTCCATCACACTTTATCCAAGCTTTGGACTGGCAAAATGTTTATAAATATTTTGGCGTGTTTAAAATCAGCTGTGGTTAAGCTCTGGTCATTTTCCGTTTTCTTTACTTTAAATTTTTTTTATGTGGGTTTTATATCCTAGCGAATAGCAAGTTCGCCATGTGAAGTTTCATTCCGAGATCTGCGAATATGAGAGACCTCTCAAGCAAGATTTCAAGTTTCCATTCTCTTCATACCGCTTCATTATTCTGTCAAGCCGTTCATCTTACTTGACATATTTCGTCTTTCTCTTTGAACTTTCCACGTACAATTCGTACTTCATCCGTCGAAGTGGGCACATAAACCGCCCTTATTCGTTGTACACAACTCCATGTTACAATACCAAAATGTTTAAAGCCGCACAGTGTGATCGCCACTGATGTTTATGTGGTAATGAACCTGTAACTGGAATGCCCGTCTGACATCAAATGGTACGTTATGACCGAGCGTAAATATTTGGGGATTACGGGAAAACCATTCTTAAGTAGATGCTAGGTGGTACGTTATCTCCTCGAAAATCAAGTGGTACGTTTTGTCCGTGGTAAGTTGTGTCCGGACACCAGCTCATACTTCCTGCGGTCATGGCAGGCACATGCTCTCCGGAGTCGTGAGTTTTGATACTATTTGTTACTATTTTTAGCTCGTGAGTATTGATAATATTTGTTAATGTTTATAGCTCGTGAGTTTTGAGACTCGTGAGTTTTGAGACGTAACCCCCAGCTCAGGTATCCCTCAGGATTGTCCAATTTCAAAAATTTCCAGACGCAATTCATTATGGGAAATTTTGTAAGCTCACAGGGGAGAACACATTACTAGGTGGGGTGATCCTGCAAAGCCACGAACCACAGGAAACCGGCGGACAAAGTTTAAACATTCTACGAAATATCACGACTCGTTTGCTATTCTTCCTCCTATCTACGCAACACAACAGATCAACACTCGCATGATGCCTGGAGTCCGCATTATAATAGTCAATGAATCTATGCAATATCTAATAGGTTCATGTTTCGGACTGAGAAATAGCTACCAACTGTCACGTGGCAACTGGCTCTACTATAAAGCACATCCGCGGTGATCATTAGCTGGTATAACTTTACTGTTACACGTCTCATGGTTTCCCCAACATCCGTGACGTTAAGAAAGCCAACATGTTACGGAATTTTGAAGCGGCGTGTTCTACTCAATAGCTATTGTTATTTACATACCATTCATTCTGGCATTGACGTAATAGTACAACACACCTGTGTTTGAGCCGGAACGAATCACGTCTGTCTGTTTACTTGTTCACGCCGCTTTGCTAGAGGCGGATTTCCTTCTTCATGTTTATCACAACACGGATCGCTCCTTATATAATGGTACGCCAGCCACATCCTAACGTCACTCAAATGAGACTTGCACGATACACAGAAATCATTACTCATATCATTCAACTGTAGGATCACGTCACCACCCATCCTACAAGTTTCCTTGACCGACCTAGCGTAGTGATTCGAAATACACCTAAAAGCGCCCATCTCATAAAACATGATACATTTCTTTTTGCTCAAAAGATATCGAACATTCAATATCAACTAATGCAGCACAGTAGCGTCATGATGCCTTCGCAACCACCGGCGGAAGAGAGTAATACAGACCCACCTCTTCTCATTCATCCTGAACTAGAAAAATTATATCGGGTCTATTTCAAGTACAGTTGTCACTTCTCCGTGGAGACATGTACGAAAATTACGCCGAGCAATTTTATAATGAATTTTAAGTATTGACAGGCGGACGAGCCAGTAAGTAGTATTAAATAAATCCTTCTCGGGTCGATTCGGAACCAATAAAATCAGTAATTTATCAAGACCTATGGTTAGAAGTGGTTGGCACCGTCCATAATAAAGATATTCATATTTGTGGCATGAATCTTTGAAATTCTTACCCATAGGCAAACTGATTGTTAAATTTGAAAGATAGTATGCCCATAATTGTTTTGAGCAGTGTATCACAAAACTTGATAAGTATGACTTACAATTAGTACGTTGAAAAAGACTTCGCACCGGTGCCAGCAGCATAGCACACTAACTCGTTCAGTAGGGGCAGATGACCTCGCCGTTCCGCCCATTAAAATAGCACTACTGGAACACCTCGTTCAGCGCGCCTATAAGAATATTCTAGTTAAGCCATAGCCATCCTTCGCCGACAGTACAGCACAGTTTCGAAATGAAAATTCACGTACAATGGTTCAGATTCCACGTAAAGACGGATATCACGTGGCATATGATCTCATGGTTTAATACTTGCCTCCTTCTTTAACCATTTAACTACGTACATTGTTGCATTTCTTGAATAAGCAACAATGTACGTAATAAAATGGTGAAGCAAGGAAGCAAGTATTAAACCATGAGATCATCGACCACGGGAGATCTGTCTTTACGTGGAATCTGAACCACTGTAGGTGAATTTTCATTTCGAAACTCTTATATGTTATGCCTTGACCAGGAATTGAACACGAGCGAAGTTTCTGAGAAACGGTTGTTAGCAGGGTAAATAAACTGAAACTGGCGCAGGGGCTAATGGGCAAGATGGCTGACGCGCGCAACCGAACGTTTTAATACCAGTTTTTTCAAATAATTACTTATTAGTTATTAACTATTACATTATTTATTATTTATTTATTATTTATTTAAGCCCCCTTTCCTACGGTCCATTGGTTGTATTTTCTCCAGATTTTACCCAAAAGTGCATAACTGATAAATTGTATTATTATTATTAGGTAATTATTGACTGATTTGTATATGCATAGGTAGCTAGTCCAAGACGGTAGCCTGAGTGGAAGGAGGGGAATATTTTTAATAGCTAGATTTAGAATGATTGGCTAATTATTATTATTACAGTATTATTATTATTATTATCATCCATTATATTATTATTATTTATGTATTTATTTAATATCTTTATTTAATTATTTAATATTTAATAGTATTTATATTATTATTTATTTAACTACGGTATAGAATATTTATTAGTATTTATTACTAGCATTACCCGTCGCGGCTTCACCCGCGAATATTGAAGTTGTAAAGAGTAAACTTAGCAACGTCTCAATCATGAATGCTATGACTGATTTATCGTATAATTTTGAATAATAATGATAATTGGGTAAAGACCATAAACAATCACACAATAAAGACACTATAGCACAACAATGGCAAATACATATCAAAATCTCCCCAACGTCACGTCGCATCGCATGTATAAAATTCGACTCAAAATCTCAACACGGTTTCCGACCACAAACGTAAATAGGAAATAAATGAGATACAGTATATATTCTTCTCAAAAGAATTAAAGCACAATTTGAAAATGAATTAGGAGAATATCAAGGAGGTTACAGAACCTGGAGAAGTTGCCCAGATCAAATCATGAGCCTAAAACTGATAAGGAATAGAAAGGAATATGGTGATAACATTTATCGACTTCAAAAATGCATATGATTGTAAAATAGAGAATCTTTATTAAAAAATTCTAAGACACATGGGTTTACACCCCAAACTGACAAATCTCAAAACTAACTCTTACAGGCACCAAATCAGAAGTTAAATTCAGAGGTGAATTCTCTGACGCATTTGAGGTCACAACCGGTTTACGACTGGGTGAAGGCTTATCACCATTACTATTTAATTGTGCATTGGAAATGGTAATGCGAAAATGGTCTAAGAAATGTCCTCCAAATATAAAAATCGGGAGAAAAAAAATCAAACAAATTGTCTTGGTTTTGCAGACGACATGGCATTATTGGCGACAAATTTAGAGGAAGCCAAAACACAGATATCAGAGCTTCAGACCATCTATATATATAAAGCACAAAGTTTGTCTGTTTGTCTGTTATGTATTCAAATCTACACCGTTTCACCGATCTGAACCAAAATCTGTATACTTACCCTTTGGAACCCTGCGGGTAACACTGTTCACTTAAAATTTCGGACAGACCACCCCATTCCCTGCATTTAGGCCCTTTAGTCCAAATCTACACCGTTTCACCGATCTCAACCAAAATTTGTGTATTACCCTTTGGAACACTGCGACTAACACTGTCTGCTTGAAATTGCGGAGAGGCCACTCCAACCCCTGCTTCTAGGCAGTTTGGCACAAATCTACACCGTTTCACCGATCTGACCCAAATTTGACATACTTACCCTTTGGAACCCGACAAGTAACACTGTTCACTCGAAATTTCGGACAGACCACTCCATTCCCTGCATTTAGGCCTTTTGGGACAAATCTACAACGTTTCACTGTTCCGAACCAAATTGTTTATAATTACCCCCTTGGAACCCGACGAGTAGCACTGTCGACATGAAATTTCGGACGGACCAATCTATTCCCTGCATTTAGGCCCTTTGGTACAAATCTACACGGTTTCACCGATCGTAACCAACCCTTTGGAACCCGATGAGTAACACTGTCCACTTGAAATTTCTGACATACCACTCCATTCCCTGCATTTAGCTCAGGAATCCCTCAGGGTTGCCAGCTTCCTAACTCACCAGCCATGAGCCCTTGAGGGTGTACCAGAAGTGGTGGGGGCTACACACACCCTGCCTCTTTGAGGGCCTTGAGCAGAAGACAGGAGATATTATGAAAAGGAAAAGAAGTCAGACCCCTCGAAGAATGAGGGCATCAGGAAAGATGAGACAACGGCCAATTAAGGCGGTAAAATGAAAGACTCCCTAACCCTCGGATACCCTAATACAGTCGGGGTCGGAAGAGAAAAATAGTTACGAAGGGAGGCCGACCGGAAAGAGAACTGAAAAGAGCCCAGCACCAGGAAGTAGAAGCGATGCCAAACTCAGCTGGGGTCCTGTGGTCGCCAACCCACGTCCCACAAGTTGTGAGACCCGGTGGGGGGGGGGGCAGTTGTGAGAATAGCTTGCTGATTCATCGCGAGGTGACATGAAAGGACTTTCCAGTGCCCGCCGTGTTATCTGCTGTCTATGCTGATGCCAGCACAGGGCCGTTGCTCAAGCCACTGTGGTGTTGCGAAAGAGTGAGTGATTCCCTGGCCAATCTAAATATGGCGGGGAACCCCGAACGTGTGTCATCATATTTCATCATCATCTGCGATCATCTCAGGTTCATGCAGCTTGGACCCATATTCTTTGCCGAGCAGTACGCCAGAAGCTCTTTCACTATAGTGCGTCTCTACCTTAAAAGACAGTATGGAATTAAATGTAGTATTTTCCTCTCACTTGCACTCCTATGTCCTGCAATTAGCTTCGTCCTCTTCTACCCCGGCGATGTTGCCATTTCCCAATAATTGAAAGTGACAAATCTAAGAAAATGTTTGCGTGGTATTATAGAGAATTTCCCGCTCTTTATGATGGTGTAAAAATAAAAGCCATAAATAATTAACACATGGCCCAATTTTCACAATTACGATATTTTAGCGCGAATCTATATTTTTTGCATTTATAAAACTTATCACGCCATAGATAATTAACTAATGATCGCAACAGATCAAGAATTTATTTTTAGATTGCCTGATGTTGGTAGAAGATACCCTACTTCTCAGGGCAGTAATTATTTTCATAATAAGAGAGTTATGATTTTTTTTCTTAAATGTTACTTGAAAAATCTGGGGTGGTGTCACATAAAAGTTAGCTAGCGAGAAAGTTTTTTGCTGTTGACTTTACGTTGGTGACTAAGCGAGAAGAAATTTTCATTAATGTCTGAAATAGTTTTTAAAACAAACCAGAGCTCAATATTAGGTAGCATTCATAAGTTATAGCACTTCGCTTAGTCCTCCCGCTCAGCGCTGACGCACCGGAACTTGGTTTACTAATGTGGTCCACAGGCTACCTCCCCCGACTACGTTTGATGGAGGGTAGGTGATGATGTGAAGTAAAACTATGAAATGAAGTGGATGTTGTTTTCTTTATACATTGTCCGCCTCGTTGCGTTCTTGGCTGTCACTGTGCTGCCACCGTGGAGGCCCGGGTTTGAATCCCGGCTCTGCCAAGAAATGTAATTCTGGTCTGATGGCTGGAACGGGGTGTACTCAACTCCATGAGACTAAACTAAGAAGAGGCGGGTTCGATTCCTACCTCAGCCATCCTCGAAGTGGTTTCCGTAGTTTGCCTTTATTCATCCCGGGAATGAACACGGGTTCGTTAATGGTGCAGAGTTAACGTTTCTGTGCCAAAAAGAACACTGTAGACACACGACAAACTGACAGGTGAAGTATATGAAAAGTGGTTCGCCGAGCAATATTGTTGCTCAATGTTCCCGAAAGATCTAGCCTAGAAATATGTTCTTGCTTGTCACCTTACCACACCACCATACCACAGTGAACTTATTCCCATCGAAATGGTATGGGCGCAAGTGAAGAACTATATAAAATTGAACAACGTCTCGTTCAAGAAACAAGAAATGAATAATTTAATTTCAGCTGCATACCCCCACTCGACCACACAAAATTGGGCAAATTACGTGGACCACAATATATTATTATTATTATTATTATTATTATTATGTCATATTATAATTTATTATAACCTATGATATTCAAGAAAAAGGCCTTATCATATTCATGAATAATTGAAAATTATAAATTATTATAAAGTGTGCATTAAAATCGCGCTCTGAGCTTCGGTGTATCATAATCTAAATATAGTACCGTCTTTCGCTTCAAGGCACGAGGTACAATTATATACATCAAACAAATATTTTGAAAATTTCCTGAGTTTTGCGTAAAAGCACGCCTATATACGAGTTATGTTACATCATGTGCCCGGCCTTGAAGAACTTTGTATATCCAGCAGATCTGGCATCAGCGCGTTCCATTTAATGCGTACTGTCTTTTAAGGTAGAGACGCACTATAGACGCATCGAGTACAGGCCTAAGCCAGAAAATAAGGTTGAGACTTTGGAAGACATCGAAGCTAGACATCTGAATTACCTATATCAGTTTTAAAATTACACCATGTTCCTTTAGTAGTCATTTTTTCATTACCTTATTATTATTATTATTATTATTATTATCATCTTAAGTGCAAATGACCTAGATGTTACGCGCATCATACCACTAATCACCGCCGCATAAAGTCTTTCTCAACTGTGATTTTTAAAATATTTATTTTTATTACAGTACATTGTGTACATTATAAGTTGAAGTGTCAATTCCATACAGGTAGTAGTTTCCCTTATCATCCTCATCATAAGGGCAAATGACCTAGATGTTACGCCCATTACACCATTGATCACCACACACAATAAGTCTTCCTCGCCTGTGAATTTTGAAATATGTATTTCTATTATGGTAGTTTGTAAGTTTGACGTGTCAATTCAACAGTAGTTTTCATTATCATACTTATCAAAAGGGCAAATGACGTAGATATTACGCCCTCATTGTCTTTGGGGGCAAATGACCTAGATTTTAAGTCTATTCTATTTCTAAGGACACTTTGAGACATTATCATCATTCCACCGGGCGAAACCGGGTACTACTGCTGTAACGTGTTTTTCGAGGGGTTTTATGCAACTGGCATAAGTCAGTAGGAAGCCATTCTATATTTATTTACGCGGCAAATTGTTCAGCCAAGAGAATTTTTCATGTTAATTTATTATTATTATTAATTTATTATAATTATTATTTAGGTATTTTCGGAGCATTTTATAAAAATTATTAGCATTCAGATAGGTTTTCTATGTCTTAGAAAACGCTATCCAGCAAATTATTACGAACGACGATATCATAGAAAATTATGTGATTACGGAATTTTACGGAGTTTTGTCAGTTAGGGTATTTGAGAGACATGACTCACTGGGAATTCGAGTACAAGCTGATTCCTGTCGAGAAGTATTACGAAAGGCTGGGTCGCAAGGTCTAGAAAAGGCGAATTGTTGGGACGGAAATCGACTTCTCCCTCCCGCCCGCGGAGTGTAATGAACCGGAGGAGGGGAAGTGGCGGCGTGCTCAGCCAATCAGCGGAGACAACGTAAGCTAGATGTCGGTACCATGGTGGGGGAGCCAACGTGTGCATATATCGTTCGACGCGCCGTGAAACGAGGACTATCTGTGAAATACTTGAGGAGTATGGGTGCAAGTGCGTGTCGCTCCGATGTTCAGGGGAGTTAGTGACAATCTGTGTAGAACTTGCAGTGTATGGTCGCAAGTGCGTGTCGCTCCGATGTTCAGTGGAGTTAGCGACGATCTTTTGTAAAACGTAACCAGTGCGGTTTTACGAGAGTTTGGGTCCGATGTACGGACCATAGAGTTATCTAATCTACCAGAATATCAACATATAACGAAGAAGATGGCGACGTCCAGGAGACTGTGGGAAGCACACAGCATCGTCAAGAACGAGGGAAATGCTTTGGCAATTTCCAGGGGTAAGCGCTAATGACGCAGAAATACGCAATCTCTCATTTTTCTTTGTTTTATATTTCATAATTCAGTAACTTCATAGCTTGGAAATAAGAGTAAAATCAATTTATCAGACTCCGTTTTCACGTAATTTTCTATCGGTAATATTCAAATCACAACGCTCCAATTTAAATGTTAAACTTATTATTATTAATTTTGCTATACTTGTTTTATATAATAAATTCATTTCTTTTACAATGCAATCTTTGCTTTCAGTAGGTAGCATTAGATATAGACCAATTCCTTCTCCTGATACAATTGTTTGTTGGGTTAATGATCAAATCATACCACGATCTGAGTGAATAGAGTCTTGAATGTGTTCTGCCAGAGCTAGACGTTGTTAAATACAAATTTAGATTTCAACATTGCATTGAGGTCTTGGCGCCCATTAAAACAACATAGCTTAGGCAAAGGTAAACAGTTACATTTCTCACCCAACAGTGTGGGGCACTAATAACTGCTACATTTGTACGCTCAACGTGGAGCAAAGTAAATACCGTTTCACTTGTCATCCCAGCCTAAGCGAGACCATTACATTTGTCACCCAACAGTAGGGGCAGCCAAAACGTTACATTTGTCGCTACCAACATGGGGCACTAACTAAGAAGCTGCTACATTTATCGCCGACAACTTGGGGCTGAAAACCTAATAACATTTGTGGAAGGAGAAGGGTATATATTTCTGTGCCTGTATTTTGGGGGTTATTTGTCTGTATCAGTGTATATCATTATGGGGGATGAGAAAGAAAGACAGATGTGGTTACGTAGTGGTCATCAACGGGAGAATGATGATACGAGCAGTATGTCGAGTGATGGTAGTACCGGGGTAGCGGAGGTAAATCCCGATACTGAAACAGGGAGTGTAGGGGGTCAACCAGAATTAAAAACTTTACTTCTCGAGTTCATGTATCAGAACAAAGTTAGTAGTGATGCCTTAAATGCAAAATTAGAACAAAACAGTAGGGAAAATAAAGAAAGTACAGATGCCTTAAATGCTAAATTAGAACAAAACAACGCAAAACTGGAACAAAACAACGCTAAATTAGAACAAAACAGTAAGGAAAATAGAGAGAGTACTGAAACTTTAAATGCTAAATTAGAACAAAACAGTAGGGAAATGAGTGACAAATTCGAACTGATTAGAGGCGAGATCAGGGGGGTGATGGAAGAAAAGGCTAAAGAGATTATTGCAGATGTAGACAAAAAATTAGGAAAAGTACAGGAGGAGTTGGAAATTAGAATCAGTACACAGGCTGAAAATTTAAAAGAACTAGTGCAACTGGAAACACAGCAGGTCAAAAAGCAATTGGGGGGAGAAATTGACAAAATTCAGGTAGCTACTAAAGAGGTTAAGGAACAGCTGGGGGGTAGAATTGAGAAAGTCCACTCGCAAATAGTTGCAGAAGTAAATGATTTAAGAGAGAGTAATAGAGAGAGCATTAGCAAGATTGAAGAGAAACAAGCAAAGCTATATGATAAAGTAGAAGAATCAGAAGGAAACATTAAATTAACAGTAAACAGTATTGAGAGGAAGGCTGAGGAGAAAATCGCAGAATTAGAATTAAAATTAAAAGCTAGGATCAGGCAAGAAAATAGTCAGAATAGGCCAGTTTTTGTGAATAGCACACACAGGGAGGTAGAACTGGGTAAGTTCAGCAATCGACAGGGGTGCCCAATGGAGTTCATGAACACTATAGAAAATAAATTCGGGGAGAGGTTGGAAAATGGTAGTATTGAGTGGTGCCAGGTAGTTGAAATTTTAGAACAAGTGTTTGTGGGGGAAACGAGGAATTGGTTTGCTGTCTACAGAGACAAGTTTACTGATATTAATGATTTTAAAATGAAATTCTGTGAAAAGTTCTGGAATGAGGTTATTCAGTCGCAGCATCGTGAGGGAGTAGTGTGTGGTAAATATAACCCTAAAGGAAGCTCCACCATGACCGAATACTTTTTAGGGCAGGTATTAGTGTGTAAATATCTGGATGGCTTGAAGGAGGAAAGTGATGTGGTAAGGTTGCTACTTAGGCACTTTCCCTATTGACGTCCGAAACGGGGGAGGAGCTTACGGTCAGCTGATTCCAATATGGCAGCGAGATAGTGACGAGAAGTAAGCAAGACAGTGATTGGGTGTGCGTTTGTTATGGCTTCTAATTTATGATGACAAAATACTGCATATTTTCTTTCATTGATAGAAATATTTTTATAATCAATTTAAATGCAGTGCTTAATTACTACCAGTTAAAAATATTACCCACATGTAGATAGTTAATTTACTGTCTGCTGTTACATATATGAAGCCTGGACTTGGGAACCTAGCGGTATCGATGTTTTTATTAATTTCACAATATATATATATATATATCTCACATAACACAAAGGACGACTCCCTGATAATAAATTGAATCCAGCAACCCTGAATTTGCATGAATGTTTTGGGTTCAAAGAAGCGTTACTTGGGATGCTCAAATCATACTTCAATATTGCTAATATTGACCTACATACTTGCTGTTCAAAGGCAAGAATATAAATTTATTAATCTCTTGCCACAAGAGTTTAGTGCTTTTCAGTCGGTCAACACGAATGTACCCAAAAGAGATGGGTTATACCCTAATCCTGAAATAAATTACATGAGATTAATAAAACACTAGGATTACCAGTTTCGATCGTCAAGCGATCATCATCAGATCCATTACACTTAGGCTACAAAATCTGATGATGATCGTTTGACGATCGAAACTGGTAATCCTAGTGTTTTATTAATATCATGTAATTTATTTCAGGATTAGGGTATAACCCATCTCTTTTGGGTACATTCGTGTTGACTGACTGAAAAGCACTAAACTCTTGTTTACTAAGGCAACACTGAAAATATGGCTTCAAACACCACAATCTCTTGCCACAGGCAAGTTAAAATGGAGGCATCCTCTTTATCAACATATTTAATTAAATATTTAAAATACAGATATTTAACAAAGCTGGAGTCCCCATTTGAACTTGTCATAAGCAAACGGAACAGATCAAAAACTACACTTTAAGCCAAATCAAATTCACTCCTCAGCTCGACATAAACCATAATACCAAATAAAACCTATAGAAAACATACTATCCTTACTGTTGTACAACTTTCAAACCAACTATTCGCACTCAAAACTGAAAAACCCTGAAATGGGAACTAATTAAAGTTAGAATAGCCTAGGCCGATCAGGTCTCCTGCTACATTACCGCATATGTATACTTAACATCACCCTAATTTCCAAATTACGGCTAAGTGACCTATCTGCCTGAGTAGTATAGGTGTTACCGGCCTGCCTGGGATGATGGGTCACCAAACCGGTACTTAAAACTAAGATTTTACACATTAATCAACTAAATTCAACAGTAAGGAGATCATAGCCAAAAACACAATTTAAGCCAAATCATACTTCAATATTGCAAATATTGACCTACATACTTGCTGTTCAAGGGCAAGAATATAAATTCTCTGGCAAATTAAGGCTAGGAACAGCATTTTTCTTAAGTTTTCTAACCATTCGGTTATTGTCAATCGGAAAAACCCCTAAAATAAGTTTACGAAGAGCGGATTACATTCTATGTAGGCCTACGGCACAGATGTATTAGGCTACAAGTTTATCAGTATTTTTGATGTAGCTAAATCCTTGTGAATATAAATTAGAGAAAATAACTATCAATAATCAACAGTACCGGTGCTTATGCTGTGGAAAGAAGTCGTCTTCACAAAAATGCAGACTTCACACTGTCATATAACGTGTAACACGTTTTCCAATTGACAGCGCCGAAGCCCATCTTTCTATCTGAACTTCTTGTACAGGAAAGTAGTGAAGAGATTTCGTAACCGCTTTATACGATTTGCAACCGTATACAGAGCAGTACCTCCTCGAATTTGACAAATTCCTTTCTGTTTCCATCACGACGTCAATGCTTCACCATGCTCACCAGTCACTATGTTACAGCTTCAACATTCTACCGCGTGGCTGCGCCATCCAACTTTTCTGACGTCAATAGGATCAAGGAGGCTGCTTGTATCCAGAATGTAAAGACTATATCACAAGTAGAAAATTTGTTAAGCACATTTGATGCACTAGGGAGAGGGGGTTATGAGGACAATTTCAACCGGAACCAGGGTAATAATAATAATAGACCTAATGAAGCCAGGCATCAAGAAGTTCAAGGGAACGGTGGCGAAGGGGCCAACGCTCAAAATAGAAATAATAGTAATCAGCTAAATCAGAACAGAGGAAATGGCTATGGTAATCAGTATCAAGGGAGGAATAATGATTTCAGGGGAAATCAAGGGAGGAACAATGATTACAGGGGAAATCAAGGGAGAAACAATGATTTCAGGGGAAATCAAGGGAGAAATTATAATGACAATAATTACAACCAGAATAGGGGTCAAGGAAGAGGACAGCCTAGTGGTAGTAATATACAGCCAAACAATGACAACACAGCCCAGAACAACCAGACCAGTTTAGTAGTTAGTAGTACTACGGCCAGCTGTAGCGGTTCTTTAAACGCGAACCAGGCTGCGAAGTAAGGTCAGAATCTCAGTCTGTAGCATGCCCTGTCCATACAATTATACAGGAACCCTATGACCTAAATGTAAGAAATGAATTATTACATGAACTAAATGATGAAGGTATTATTCAGGAAGTGGTTAGTAAGAGCCCCATAGTTAAATTTAACGTGTCCGAGGCGTACACAGATGTTTTAATTGATAGTGGTTGTATGAAGAGTTGCATAAGTAGTGCATTTTATGATAAAATGAAAGGAACTGGAGTAAATTTTGAGGAGATGCCAATTAAAAGCACTTTTGTTATCACAGCTGTTGGGAAGAGGTCTCAAGTAATTTCTAAGCAAGTTTTAGTAGACATTAAAATTAATAATCATGTAGAGAAGCAGATTTGTCTTGTAATTCCAAATTTAGTATTCAGTGTTATCTTGGGTTCAGAGTGGCTAAGTAGAGTGTCGGGTAACTTATGTTATGATGTAGGGAGTTTGAAATTTAAATGGGGAGATTCTGAAGTAGAAGTAGCGTTCAATGACCAAATTCAGAGAAGTAGTGTTGTAGGTGTGATTTGTACTTTAAATGAGATATCGCCAGCCGTAGAGCGGGGTTCTCCATGTTTTGTGGGCAGTGTGATTACGAACGGAAGTCTAGAGGACTCGTTACGTGAAGCTGCATTTCAGGGAAATATAGAGGATGAACAGTGTGTTCGGCTCTATGATGTGTTATGGTGTAATAGGAGAGTTTTTGAGGATCGCATTGGTATGGCCAATTGCTATACACATTCATTGAACGTTATTGATAGGTCAGTATTCACAGGACATAGATATCCTGTACCTTTCGCTTATCAGAGTGCAGTTGAGGCACAAATTAACCAGATGCTTGAAGATGGGATTATTGGGCACTCTAACAGTCCGTATGTTAATTCTTTGATAACGGTACCCAAGACCGACGGCACTGTTCGTATTTGTTTAGACGCTCGTTTGGTTAACAGTAGAATTAGTTCAGATCAGCTGAAATCTATGTCAATAGAGGAATTAATGCAAACATTTGAGGGGAAGAAGTATTTCACTTGTGTAGATTTGAGTTCCAGTTTTTGGCAAGTGCCACTTATGTACGAAGATAGACCATTTACAGCTTTTAGTCATAAATATAACCTTTATCAATTTTGTAGAACACCTTATGGGTTAAAGAGTAGTTCAGCAGCTTTAATTAGGGCTTTAAACATCGCATTAGGGGATGACACAGGAGAGTTTGTAACCATTTACATAGATGATATGGTAATTAGTTCACGCAGTTTTGAGGAGCATCTACGTCATTTAGATATAGTTTTTCAGAAGTTAGATCAGGCAGGGTTCACTTTGAAGCTGTCTAAGTCGTCATTCTGTCAGTCAGAAGTGACATTTTTAAGTCATAGAGTGTCGAGTAGAGGTGTAACACCAGAAGAAAGTAGGGTTAATAAGATACTTAACGCAGAGGTGCCACAGAATGTTAAACAATTAAAAACTTACCTGGGAATTTGCAACTTTTTCAGGAGGTTCGTTCTTAAATACTCAGGGTTGGTAGAACCATTCAGGGAATTGCTTAAAAGTGGGACTCGGTGGAGATGGGAGTCCAAGCATGAACAGGCTTTTAGAGCGCTGAAGGAAGGTTTTGAGAAAGCTGTAGTGCTGAAATATCCGTTAAAAGATAAGGAATATGTGGTTATGACAGATGCCTCACATATAGGCATTGCTGGAGTATTATGTCAGAAAGATGAGGAGGGTAATCTGTGCATAGTATCTTTAGCCTCGCGAGGACTGACAGCAGCGGAGAAAAGATACACGATTACTGAGTTAGAGCTTTTAGGTATTGTTTTCAGTTTAGGGAAATTTAGAATGTATTTAGTAGGGGGGAAATTTGAGATCCACACAGATCACCATGCATTACTGTATATGAGGACTTGTAAACTCAGTTCTAACAGAGTTAGTAGGTGGATTCTTGCTCTGCAGGAATACGAATTCACAGTAAAATATATTAAAGGTAAAGATAACATTCTTGCAGACATGCTATCGAGGGACACTAATTTATGTAGGGATTATCCTGTGGTTAAAGCAGAGGACGGTATTTTAATATGTGCATGTGTGGACAGTAGCAACAGGGCATCGTTACAGACACTGAGTAATATGCTAGTGGAGCAACGTGATGACGTTAAGTTAAAGGAGCCACTGGCTAGGTTGGAAATAGGTGAAGAAGAGTATGTGAAAGTAGGACGGTTCACGTACAAGATGCAGGATGGGCTTCTTGCAAGGAAATGTAGGAATAATCGGTGGGCAATATGTGTTCCTGCCACTTTGCGGGAGGAGCTAATTTGGTTCATTCATAGGGAATTAGGACACTTTGGTGCTGCCAAGGTCTTCTATGAAATTGGTCGTGACTTCATTTGGAGTAAAATGGGAAGGGACGTTAGGAGGATTTTAGCTAAGTGTGACACCTGTCAAAGGAGTAAATATCCAGTTAAATATTTAGTGGGGGAGAGATCTGCAGTTCTCACCAGTAGTCCCGGCGAACTACTGTGTGTGGATTTATTTGGCCCGATCGTTAAAGGACAGTACGGCTACGAGTACATTTTTATAGTTATTGACGCTTTTAGTAAGTATGTCAAGCTATATCCGCTAAGGAAAGCCACGGGACTAGCGTGTAGCCGTCTGATCATTAATAAGTATATACCTGAGTTTGGCATTCCTCTCAGGATACTATCTGACAGTGGACCACAGTTTACTGCAAAGAAATGGAGAACCAGTATGCAGGAAGCTGGTATAACACACGTTCATTCCTCTGTAAGGTACCCTCAGGGTAATTCTGCAGAGCGTCCATTAAGGGAAGTGGCTCGTCTTTTTCGGACTCTAGTGCATGACAAGCATGCGGCCTGGGTTGGACATCTTCCCAAGGTCGAGACTTGGCTGAATTCTGTCCAGCATGAGAGCACGAAATTGACGCCATACGAAGTTCACTTCGGAAAAAGACCACAAAATGAACTAGCGAGGGTGTTGGGATTAAATGAGGGTAAGCAACCGGGGATGGATTACATTGTCCAGTTGGCGAAACAGAATTTATCTAAGTCAGCACAAAAGAGAATTCGCCAACAAAAAGAAACTAAATTTGACCTATTCGAGCCGGGAGACAGAGTCTTACTTAGAGTGCCGAAACAGTCAAATAAGCTAGAGAAAGTCATGTCCAAGTTCTTTTATCTCTACGAGGGCCCATTTATAGTTTCCAAACGTATTGGCAAAACAGCATATGTGCTGGAGAATAGTGAGGGAAACAGATTATACGGGACGTATAATATACATAGTCTCCGAAAGTATGTGTCATAAAGTGAGGATGTTTAGCTGGCGAGCCAGCCTATCAAATGAGTAAGTGTGGTATTTGGTGCGTGGGAGGAGATGGTCTTCCAGGCAGGCGTATCAGAAGTCACACAGGGGGGTAGTATGTAAGTAAATGAGAGTTTTTAAGGTACAGGGAAATATGACGGGATTGTCGGATGCTGTTGAGCACTAAATTGTCTCGATGCACCAAGGCCATTTTGGCAGCGCTGATGGGTTCCCATTTATCTCCAAGAGATGGGGGAGCGCTTGAATAGGGCTTGTTAGCTTAAGGCGTCCACGAGATAAAAGATGGGCCATCAGAATGCGAGACAGTCCTTCATGAAACTCATACATATCAGCACACGTGATTTCTGTTTACGGCCTCGCCATGTAAGATTTGTAAGTGTGTAATTTAAGATAATTTGTACAATGGTATTATTTGTGTGAGGAGAAATGGTCTGTGTTGAGAACTAGTATTAAGTAGAATATGGTTAACGGGAACTTAACAAGACAGGGCGATTACGGCACAGAAATATTTGGTGTTATATGTAATGCGCATTTACTGTTTTTTTTCAGAAGTCAATATTAATTTAATCTACTTCAAAGAGAGATTAAGTATTATGGTCACGAGGCGCTGCCACAGTAGTGTGATCGTGTGCTCAGTGATAAGTGGAATTAAATGTCACCATAAGGAGGGGACCTCCAGTGAAATTAGGAAGTTCTATGGTGATATAAATATATCAGAACACCTTCAATGCGTGTGATATGACATCATAAATACATAGTGCTCACACATTAATTATGTCTATTTCTCCAACATAGAGAAATTTGAGAGGCGGAAATATCCGTGGAACACTATTCCATATGTAAAACATGGGACTGGTTGCAAAGTGCAATCCATAGTGACAACAAACTTTGACGCAAAGTGCGTGATGAAAAAATATGAGTGTATATATTTGTAATTTAGGGTGATTTCATTTATGTAATATGTATTTTGGATGGGGTTTATTAACGTGTCTGGGATAATCGGATAATGGACCGTCGTCACGGTAAATCATCCGATGATCCGAGGCGAATATGTAACGTGTTTTTCGAGGGGTTTTATGCAACTGGCATAAGTCAGTAGGAAGCCATTCTATATTTATTTACGCGGCAAATTGTTCAGCCAAGAGAATTTTTCATGTTAATTTATTATTATTATTAATTTATTATAATTATTATTTAGGTATTTTCGGAGCATTTTATAAAAATTATTAGCATTCAGATAGGTTTTCTATGTCTTAGAAAACGCTATCCAGCAAATTATTACGAACGACGATATCATAGAAAATTATGTGATTACGGAATTTTACGGAGTTTTGTCAGTTAGGGTATTTGAGAGACATGACTCACTGGGAATTCGAGTACAAGCTGATTCCTGTCGAGAAGTATTACGAAAGGCTGGGTCGCAAGGTCTAGAAAAGGCGAATTGTTGGGACGGAAATCGACTTCTCCCTCCCGCCCGCGGAGTGTAATGAACCGGAGGAGGGGAAGTGGCGGCGTGCTCAGCCAATCAGCGGAGACAACGTAAGCTAGATGTCGGTACCATGGTGGGGGAGCCAACGTGTGCATATATCGTTCGACGCGCCGTGAAACGAGGACTATCTGTGAAATACTTGAGGAGTATGGGTGCAAGTGCGTGTCGCTCCGATGTTCAGGGGAGTTAGTGACAATCTGTGTAGAACTTGCAGTGTATGGTCGCAAGTGCGTGTCGCTCCGATGTTCAGTGGAGTTAGCGACGATCTTTTGTAAAACGTAACCAGTGCGGTTTTACGAGAGTTTGGGTCCGATGTACGGACCATAGAGTTATCTAATCTACCAGAATATCAACATATAACGAAGAAGATGGCGACGTCCAGGAGACTGTGGGAAGCACACAGCATCGTCAAGAACGAGGGAAATGCTTTGGCAATTTCCAGGGGTAAGCGCTAATGACGCAGAAATACGCAATCTCTCATTTTTCTTTGTTTTATATTTCATAATTCAGTAACTTCATAGCTTGGAAATAAGAGTAAAATCAATTTATCAGACTCCGTTTTCACGTAATTTTCTATCGGTAATATTCAAATCACAACGCTCCAATTTAAATGTTAAACTTATTATTATTAATTTTGCTATACTTGTTTTATATAATAAATTCATTTCTTTTACAATGCAATCTTTGCTTTCAGTAGGTAGCATTAGATATAGACCAATTCCTTCTCCTGATACAATTGTTTGTTGGGTTAATGATCAAATCATACCACGATCTGAGTGAATAGAGTCTTGAATGTGTTCTGCCAGAGCTAGACGTTGTTAAATACAAATTTAGATTTCAACATTGCATTGAGGTCTTGGCGCCCATTAAAACAACATAGCTTAGGCAAAGGTAAACAGTTACATTTCTCACCCAACAGTGTGGGGCACTAATAACTGCTACATTTGTACGCTCAACGTGGAGCAAAGTAAATACCGTTTCACTTGTCATCCCAGCCTAAGCGAAACCATTACATTTGTCACCCAACAGTAGGGGCAGCCAAAACGTTACATTTGTCGCTACCAACATGGGGCACTAACTAAGAAGCTGCTACACTGCTAGTACAGTCATAAAACCGGAAGCCACATATGCAGCAGAAACATTATTCCATCTAAATGGACATTCTAAAACCGAAGGATATAAAAAAGATGGGCAATGGCGAATAATACCTAACAATATGGTCTCGAACAACCTAGAACCCATTACTGATACCATGCGAAAGAAAAGACTAGGATTCTTTGGGCACATCATGAGAATGCCAAATTCACGTCTTCTAAAACAACTAGTACAGTACAATCTTGCTTCAAAAAACACAACAACTGGATACCGATGGTTAAAAGAAATCAGAGAGGACTTTAAAAAAATTGGCCTATCAACAGAAGATGCTGCAAATAAGAAAAGTTTTACTACAGCACTTAAAAATATGACACTTCATTTTCCACTCACAAAAAAGAAAATTCCAGCAAGAATATTTTCCGCCCAAGAAAGGGCAAGACGATCAATACGCTTGAAGAAGTACTGGCGCTTGAAGAAGTACTGGGACAGCAAGGCTCGTACAGTTCCTACAAGTAGACGAACTAATGGTTGGTTCAAGTGATCCTATGTGGTCTCAAAAGGCAAAGAAGAAGAAGAAGAAACACACTGACTAAACACAACATCCATTTACCTAAATTCCTATGAAAAAAAGTACATCATAAAATTACACAAGTAAAAAACCGCTACGCCCACATTTTTCCCCCTTTCACTTCATAATATACACCACATCGAAAAACCCTTAGAGACGTGTCTGCTTATTTTTTTAAATCATTAGTTTATATGATCACATCACAGGTTTAACCCCCTTAACAGCCCTTTAGAACCTGAATATCAGAAAATCCTTCCTCAGTGGGCGTTTTCGACTTTCAGCGAACATATCCTCAAAATTTCAAGTTTCTAACTTGAATAGCTTTGACTGGGCGATGATGGGTCAGTCAGGACACTTTGGTTTATATAATAGACTGGTTTATGTACGGTAATAGATTTATTTATTTATTTATTTAGCCTATATACCAACACGTTTTTACACACGAGTGTTACGACACTCCCCGATAGTTCCGACAGAGTAGCAGAGCTGAGTTCTTTAGTCGATTAACCATAATTACAGCTTGCCACGGTGGGTGAGTAGATAGCGTGTCGGTCTACCAACCACAAGAATGCAGGTTCGCTCCTGGCCGTGGTAAGTGATTTTTGAAAGGCGGCAAAAATACGACACGCATGTCATACGATGTTGGCATGTCAAAGAACCCCATTTTGAATTCAGTAGGCTGATGATAGATGAATGTAGAAAGATGATTACACTGTATGTTGAGACTAAATCTCTCTAGGCCTTGTCCTGACGTTTCTTGATAAGAAGACACCATACCTTGCAATAAGTGTTACGTTACAATTCCGGCAACACGCGACCATGCTTACTATGAGTGAACGCGTAACACTCACACAGAGAGTGGAATGGAAGTATCTTTAGTCGGTCAACCAAAGATGGTGCTGACTAGAGGGAGACGGGTGAGGGTCGTATTATTTATTTATTTATTTATTTTATTACTAGTTATTTATTTATTTGTCAGGGTGGCCGAGCAGGGAGTATCATTAATCGGTCAAGCAAAGATGGCTACAGAAGGGTGGTGGAGAGTAGCCACGCAGACTATCTCGCGCAAGATGACCGCCCCGCACAACGAGCTCAGGTTTACTAATTTGACTATAGCCTAAATGCTATACGTAAACCCTTATCGCAGGTGTATAAGACTACACATATTATCATTATTCAAAAATGTATGTATTATTAATATTAGCTATCTCGTAGGTAGGCATTAGCATGCATGCCCATGAAGGCTGGGAGTTTGCTTAAGCTTTTAAACAAGATTTTATCTTGTCCCGTGACGTAACACTCAAGCGCTTGAGGTGTGCTATACCACGTGGAGAATGGAATATTGACTACCGGTATGTATTACTAAAATGTCGGGGGGTATTTAAAACACACGGACATGCATGTACTAAGATCTCTCTAGCCCCTAATATACCGTAGCCTAATACCCTCTGGGCTTAAACCCCTACTAATATGCCATTGCATTGATAAATATTATACAGCGTTACATTACGATTCTCATAAACGGAACACATGCAAGTTAAGTGTAAATGACACATCCAGGCAGACAGTGTTTTTCATCCATAAGAATAACAGGGTATACATTTAAGTTATACCCCTAAGAGGCTAAACTAATATTCGGATAAATAAAAATCTTTACGGTTTTTTTTCTCGGAAATATACCCTTTAAATACATTGGTTATAATTTTGAAATTGCTAGCGGGGTTTAAATTAGAGAACGGGGTAGACGCTATGTTAATTATAATCAGCTACCTACCAGTATATTACCAGGTTACTGAACGGTTATATTATAATTCTCAAGACGGTACACACGATTATAACTATACAGGGATAATTGCAGTTAAATCCACATACCTTTAACTACACGGTTTTAATGATTTTTAGCTAACATGACAGCATACCCGAATGGATACTTATTAAATTTTACATATCTCTACTTAGTATAAAACGAAGTCCCCGATTCTTGGACGTTATGGGTAAACTCGAGAACCACTGGATGGATTTTGATGCGGTTTTCAACATTCTGTAAAGGATATCGCGAGGAGATTTCGATAGAAAATAATTTATTTATGATCAAAGGAAGCCGAGCAGTAACTATTTCAGTGGAAAAAATGAAGAAAAAAAACTTGGCGTCTGAGCGCTATGCAAGCTTACGCTGGGCAAGCCGTTAGAAATATCTAAATACTTTGAGTACAAGAATTGTTCAGCATGAAAAGTTCTACAAAAAAGTTCGGGAGAGCATATGTCTATCTTCAATACATCGCCCACTATAAGTGATTTTACGTTTTAATATCTTCCAACGATTACATGACAGTTCCCCACACTGACACTTCCACACACTGCCCAAAATACTGACAATTCCCCACAGCCCATGGACGTGACTACCTGTTTAATGACTCAGAAATAATCTCGACTGACAGTTCCACACATATCTCCACCCCCCCCCCCTCCCCCCCAAGGCTTCAGCGATCATCGTTACAGCCACACCAGTGACAATGAACCTTAACATAATACACCTTTGGAGTGAAGAAAAGCTCTCGGTCTATGTACTTCATTACTAACACGGTCTCGAAAATATCATTGTGATGTAGTGTAATTTCCATCAAAATAAAATAAATGCAGCACCTCGCCATTCTTAAATTACGTCTGACAAGAATTTGTTACACATGCATCTCCATGATAAGATAATTAATAGTCCAGTCAGTGATTTTAACCCATCATGCCGAGACGTAAAACGGATATTGGTCGTTGTTCATTGACAGTGGAAAAAAAGCACTTACCACGTAATGCATTCATAGCTGTTCCCGGGCGAAGCCGGTCGGGTTGCTAGTATATACCTAAAATATAGAATTGGTTACATTTACCTGTACAGGGATTCTCTTAAGTGTTGATATCTATGGAAGGCAACATACGCTCTTTAGCAAAACCAAAAATATTAGGAGAGCCGAGGCCTAGGATACCAAATCTATGACAGCATCCTGGGATTTTAAACCCACTGTAATATAACGGATGTTAGTTAACCAGCGCTGACAACTTACACACGAGTTACGGTACCTGTAAATTAGCTAATATTCACTTAAATTTCCTAAAATTATCTTAAGATATCTTAAACCCTCCCTTAAACACAACAAGTTCATAGGACTGATGACAGCTATATTGCAAAGTTTTCTACACACCCAAGTATACGTAGCTGAGAACTACGATGTTGCAAAGTTTTATACACACCCAAATATACGGGGGGTAATAGCCAACTACTATACACGCGACTGATGACCACACGTAACTATACTGGGCTGCTGACAAGATGTTTTAAAATCTCAACACACAGACATGCAACAACGCGGGATGAATGATTGAATTTTGTTAAACGTTTAAACAATTCACTTGCAGCGAACACTAGTTGGAAGGAGACTGCTCTTTCCAGTGCACTGTGAGAGCTAGAAAAAGGAAAGTTCGCAAAAATTTGATACAAGGTGCGTTCAAAAAGTAACGAGCCGGAGGCTGTAATGCGCAAACCGGTGACGACATCGGCTAATCGTGGCGTGTGTAACGAGGTGTGGTTCCGACCAGAGCGTGGAAGGTCACAGCCCGTCGCTGGAGGGTACGCGTGCAAGTCACGTGAAGTTACAACGCGAGCAGCAGCATGCATCAATCGTCCAACGCTGCCAATCGCATTGCAAACAATGACATGGAGGCGTCAAACGAAGAGCAAAGAGGTGTTGTTCGGTTTCTGACAGCGAAAGGAGTAGGTGGAACGGACATTCATCGCTGAATGTCACAAGTGTACGGCGAACACTGTATGTCCCTTGCAAGGGTCAAGCGGTGGCAAAAGCACTTCAGAGAAGGACGGGTGTCGTTAGCCGATGATGCCCGGTCTGGGGCACCCCCCCCCCCCCCCTCCCTGCATTACCGATGACAACGTCCAGCTGGTTGATGCACTCATTACCCAGAACCGCCGAGTGACAGTGAACGCCATAGCCGCCGTGGTCGGATTGAGCGTCGGAAGAGTGCACACCATCATGAAGGAACGACTTCACTTGCGGAAAGTGTGTGCCCAATGGGTGCCAACAGTCTTCAACCACACCAGGAAGCATGTCGAATGGCCCCTGGTCTTGGTCTTAGTTGGACGATTGATGCATGCTTCTGCTCGTTTTGTATCGTCACGTGACGTGCACACGTGCCCTCTAGCGACAGGCTGTGACCTTCCACGCTCTGGTCGGAACCACACCTCGTTACACACGACACGATTAGCCGATGTCGTCACCGGTTTGCGCATTCCAGCCTCCGGCTCGTTACTTTTTGAACGCACCTTATAGATTGCGAGTTATCACTGAGCCATTGTGGGCTCAAGACTTGACTCTTGGCTGTTGGAGAGACTTATTTATGTGCACTTTGGAGACAGAATTTAACCTTGGTTGTCCTAAGAATGGTTTTCCATGGCTTCCCATTTTAACTCTAGGAAAATGCTGAGATGGTAGCTAACATAACGCCACGGCCGCTTTCTACTCAAATTCCACCTTAATTACAAATACACGCATTAGTACAGACAGTGTAAGTGGCGGAAGAGGCAACCCAGTACTTGGGGTTAATTGAATAAAAGGTATCATCCAATGGTAGGGTAGATATCATGATGATGATGATGATAATTGTTGTTTTAAGGGGCCTCTAATGATCTGGGTGATACAAAAAAAAAACAGAAAGAAAATTAAGTGAGACGGAAAATACTTACAAAAAGGGAACTCAGATTGAAACAACTCACAAAATGTTCTTACAAAAGGGAATTTAGAACGAAAAGATTCACAAAAGGAATAAATTGAAAAATACGCACAAAATGTAGCCTAGGTTCAAAATACGTACAAAATGCAATTGAAATTCAAAATACTTACAAAATGCAAATGAGATCGAAAATACTTACAAAATGTAATTGAAATTGAAAATGCACAATGCAATTCAGATTGAAAGATCCCATTTCCAATCCAAAATATTCACAAAGTGCAATTGAAATTCAAAATACTTACAAAATGCAATTGAAACTGAAAATGCTTACAAAATGTACGGTAGATTCAAACTACTCATTTGGATTGACAATTCTTAAAAATGCAATTTAGATTGAAAATACTTGACAAAATGTAATTTAGATTCAAAATACCCACAAAATGCAATTGAGAATCAAAATACTTGCAAAATGCAATCGAGATTTAAAATTCTTGTGAAATGCGGTTTTGGTTGAAAATACTTACAAAATGCAATTGAAATTCAAAACACTCACTAAAATGCCCTGCTCCTACATTGAAAGACTTACGTTACTAAATAGCAATTTAGATTGTCAATCTTTACAAAATGCAACCTAGATCGAAAAAACTTACAAAATGCAACGTAGATTAAAAAATACCTACAAAATGTACTGTAGATGAAAAAAAAATCGCTAAAGGGTATTTAGATACACGGGGAGCCAAGTAACAAAAACAGAGCGGGAATCTTAAAGAGAAACGGAAATATAATGAAAAGAATGCAAGAGGTCTGACCCCTCGAAGAAGGAGGGATCAGGAAAGATGAGACAAGGGGCGATTAAGGCGGGAAAGTGAAAGACTCCCTAGGCCTCTTATACCCTAATACCGTCGGGGTCGGAAAAGAACAAGAGTTGACCAAGGGAGGTCGACAGGAAATAAGACGGAGAGGAGCCCGGCACAAGTAAGTGGAAGCAATGCCGGACTCAGCTGGGGTCCCGTGGTCGCCAACTCACGTCCCACAAGATGTGAGCCCCTGGGGGCTTAGATAAGAAAAATCGTGTTGTTAGTCAAGGGTTAAAATAAAACGCAATGATATTTAAGTTACCATTTTGGTAAAATAGGTACCGTATGTTTGTTTATTTATTTATTTATTTATTTATTTATTTATCGTATGGCTTTTAGTGCCGGGAGTGTCCGAGGACAAGTTTGGCTCGCCTGAGTCTGTAGCTGCTTCCAGCGGACACACTTAAGGTGAGCTACAAGTTCCGTTCAATATCAAGTAGTTCCAACTTTCGCTGCCAGATATCAATGATACCTAGTGGTGAACGTTGGAACTTTGACAGAGCGTTCCGACGAAGTCCAACCTAACAATTTAGCTTCACACATGTTTAGTCTGTGGAAGTATCTTTTACATGCCATAAATCTTTGACATGGGACCGCCGGCTTTACTTCCCCTCCCAAGGAAGGCATACTGAAGGATTTTTAACGCTCTTAAAAAATCCAACGACTTCGACCGGGTTTGAACACGCTATCTTGGGCACAGCAGTTCAGCATGCTACCAACTACGCCACCGAAGCCGCGGTACCGTATGTAATTCGTATTGACAGTTTTAATTCTATTAGCATCAATAATATCCATCAAGTCAATACTATTAATAGTGAGCTGTATTAATAGTATAGACTTGGTGGATATTATTGAAAGTTAATAGAAGAGTTAAAATGCTGAAAAACATATGAAGCCAATGTATCTTCAAAAACTAAACGATTCCCATAACTAAACATAGAAATTGTGTGCAAACAAGACGCTGAATAATCTGACCTAGAGTTTCAAAGCCTATTATACGCTCCACCTACTGTGTGTTCGAAAATAGCTTAGAAGTTGACTCGTTCTAACTGCATTAAACTTAATGGCTTCTGCAAGCACCACACATCAATCACTGAGCCACTGTTGCTTCTCCAGTCAAAAGGCAAAGCAAAGCAACTAACGGAAGTGAGAGTCATCATTCAGGGTCCGAATGAAGCACCAACCACAAATTGTATAAGATGTTTTGGGAACAGTTTGTTCTCTTCCTCCCCTCACAAGAACATGACAATCCCCCTCCACTACAGTACACGATTTTAAGAGTAAATACTGTAGTTTAAAATCGTGTATAATAGTATTATTATTATTTAGAAACAAATAGAATGTTCTTAATAACAATGCTTTAATTGCCAAGTAACATATCAAATAACCTTCAGTTGTGTTTTAAATTGTCAATCTATTAGTTCACATTATTCTCTAGAAGTCAGCTGTTTTAAACGTATTCTGCAACAGGAGTCAAAATACTACGACAAAAACAAAAGTAAATTGATTGGTTTATACCGACCATTATAAAATAATACCAAACACACAAATGACAATTAGTCACCTTCACCAAACAAAACTGGAAATTTTTTACGATTTATTTACTTTGATTAAAAGATTCCGTAAAAATAAACGGGCCTACAATGTGGCAGACAAAACAGAACACCCGAACGTTATCTTCCGGCAGTCAACTGGGCTTGCTATCCTCACTGAAATTGAATCTGTAGTAATAAGCCCGTTCAAAATACAACTTAGCGACTTACAGCGCTCCGTTGCTTGTCACTAGCTTCCTACCGTAGTCCCGACGTTCATCCCCCGCCCGGTCATAAAATCACCCTAGAGAGAAAATACGACCGCTTCCCGTACCATACGAATCGGATGGCAAGCCCCTAAGCCCCATCTCAGAATTTATGAAGGAATGGATGACTTCCGCCCCATGCTATCTTCGATTCCCAGACAATATTCAACCGATACCAGAAGGGTCCCCCTCAGATGGATTGAGTAGTTACTTCAGGGCGTCCGCAGGACATTTTCTGCGAGGTTGTAATATGTTACCGGATAAAAAGTGCGGAGAGAGGGGAATATAAATAATGTGCCTTTCAAGTGCCGTAATTTATACTAATTTTGTAATATAATTCGAAAGATTTCAATAAAAGAGAAATTTTCGAAAGAAACGTTTTGTTGTTGGTAATCAGCGCTGTATACTTGTGCGTGTGGTGAACTTGACAAGGCCTGTGTTTCTGTGAGACTGTAGTAGTATGTTTAACTGTATGAGAGACAGGGATGGGATAGGCTCCCCAGAACTTAAACTAAGGAACTATCCCAAGATTTACTTTGGGGCCGTGTGGAAATGCCAGAAAAAAAAAACCACCTCAGGATAGCTGCTGTTAGTGCCGGGATTCGAATCTTCGATCTCCGGGCTCGCTGCAGCCCTCCCCCCTCCCTCGCGGTCGTGGTGCGCCGCGGGGTAATATGTTTCTAGCCAGATACTTAAATTTAAAAAATATATATCAGTAAATAAATACACTAGTGTCCAAAATCAAAGCAACAAACTGCTATTTGTCCGTCCTGTGGCTAATTCACGATATAATCAGACAAACAGCCAACAAATATCCATTACAATCGTGTTCTGCACGGAAGATGGCATTCCTATCATCGTACAACCATGCCAACGATGATCATCGCACCTATCAAACGGGATGGCGTTTACTGGGTAGTTCCATATCAACACTCGCTGTGTACACATGCACAGAAGGTCCAGTATGGCACAGAGAATACGCCTAGAAGACCCTCTGCGGTGGAGGGCCATAGGAAGAAAGGAAGCACGACAGTAGAAAAGTGATGTGGCCCGTGAATCGTTCTGTTGTTTCTCGGATGTGGTGACAATTATAGGGAAACAACTATCTTCATTCAGGGGTTTTGACTTCGAAAGCAACTGTTTTAATCGAATATTTCAAACAGTATTTTTAGTTGCAAAATACTTTATGAAATCATAACTATAATGTAGTCGATGGTTTATTCCGACTAAGTAGTTGATACCTCCACAGCGACAAGTGTTCAACAACTCTGTAGAGCTGAATGAAATTTGTTAGCCACATTGTTGGTTACTCCCTTGAAAGTCCAATTAGCCTTTTAACTGCTAAATTAGTGCCCGTTTGACAGCCAAAAAAGGAATTATATTACCAAAAGACATGTTATAGAAGACTGTTCACATAACTTGTCTGAAGAACTTACTAGTGTAGTTAGATTCTGACCGTAAGGAATACAAGCAGCAAATGGCAGTGGATATGTATTTGTGTTGAAATTTAAATACGCTAGGGGACCCGTGCGGAAAATCGCGCATCTCAGTATCATTGTCCTTTTGCATTAGCCTCGCACAACAGTAAGACTCGGCATGAGACAGTCCAGGCAGGGGCTAGCTGCACGCCCGGCTTTCCTGTTATACGGGCTCGTCGCGACCCAGTTCTGGCAGGGGCTGGCTGTATGCCAGGCTTTCCTGTTATGCGGGCTCGACGCAATACAGTTCTGGTAGGGGTTATCGTCTTGTTTATTTGTTTATAAACAAATTGTCGATATTTATGAAATGGGTAATTTCTCTTTCTTTTGAATACTCATTTTTTATGACCGGTTACTTGAGAGCGTCGCAAAAAACATTTATAGCACTGAAATACTGTAACAGAGGATGTGCGCTCTCCTATAGGCCTACAGAGCGATTATAAATAACGTTCCAGACGTAATTATGGAAGTTGGATGAAATGCAAGCGAACGACTATACGCCTACACATATATACGAGAAACTGAACAAATTTTTGTGCATGCCGCTACAAATGTTAAAAGTGCGACCAACGCGGAACAACGCACACATCGAGCCAATATTCCAGAGTTCCTGCCACACACTGCCTAGCATTTCAGGATCAAACCCCGTGAATACTTATGTCGTGTGTGCGCGTTGATCAACCTCTGGTTTCGCAAGTGGTGGTACCTTTATGAAACCCCACACAAACAAATCATATGTGGTGGTATCCGGCGACCGTGACGGCCAACGCGTAAGTACATTGTCATCTTTAGTAGTACGAACGATCCGTCACTGCGGTAGAATGTCATTCAGGTGGTAACGAATAGCCCAGTCGTTTCCCCAGCACTCGCCACACTATCGTTCGTAGGCTTTGTAATTTTTGATTTGCATAGCGCGCTAATTTCTGCGAGCTCCTTGCAAATGAGTCAGGCACATGCTCCACTTCCACGTAATCGACGGACGAATGGCCTGTTCGCTTTTCCTTATAAATACCACCCGTTGTATCACATCTGTCCTACATTTTTTGAACCGACTTGCCGGATGGTGGGTCTAACCAAAACGTTGTTCAGAAATGCCGTTGAACAACCGCAACAGACTTTTCTAATAATCATAAACACAAAGCTTCCTGATTTACGCTACCTGCCATCTTCCACTATGCGATCGGACCGCTACATGACGGAAGCCAGTGCAACTAACACGGAACGGTGGTAAGGAGATTTAACTTTTAGAGATGCTCTATCGATCAGCTAGTCTCGTTATAACTGATTTACTACATCTCCCACAATATAACTTCAAATTGGGAACATAATTAAAAAGGCCCTGTAGTTTCTCTTGTAATATCCCGACTGAATGAATGCCGAAAATACTGCCATAAATTGAAAGCGAATCAAAGGGTATACTGATGTTATTTTAGAGATGTTTGCGTGCCATAATTTTGCCACGGAGGTATTCTTTAACGTGCGAGTAAATCTGTTTACATGAGGTCGTAGTATTTTAACACCCTTAAATTGACGCCACCCCACAGACCCGAGATAGAATCCGCGATCTTGGGTTTTGAAGGCTAACGCCAAGCCAACTGTGCAACTGAGCTACGCAATTTCTTTTCCGCCAGAAACTATCTCGAATGCTATATCCAGAAACACAATGTATCGAAGGTTAATCCACTCATAAGAGCAGTTCTGGTCTACAGACCTCTAATGAAATGTGTTTTTCCGGAGTAGAAGGATGCCTATGCTTGATATTACGTAAGACCATTCTACCTTATGGTGAAGGGGAATAAGCTAATTGGTTTGTATGATGCATTTTTTTTCTTCGATTTGTTCAAATTTTTTAACCTTTTCTTTTACATTATTTATCGACATGTTGAATATTTAGATCAATTTAATACACGGTATCTTTCTTAAGAGCCTAGACGTAAAGCAAGGCCAAACTAATAATACTAAACTAGTTAACAATATCCGTCGTTGGCGGGTTGATAAAGTCAAGAAAGGCAGTTTATGGCAACTTTTAATTATATCCTAGTCCCCGAAGAAATGAAAGGAAAGTCCTATGACTTTACCCTCTTGCCACGGTGGGTGTGTGGTTATAGTGTCGGACTACCAACCCCAAGCTTGCAGGTTCGCTCCTGACCATGGTAAGTGATTTTTGAAAGGCGACAAAAATCACGATACTCATGTCATACGTTGTTGGCATGTTGAAGAACCCATTTGAATTCAGTAGGCCGTGTTCATAATGTCAAGATTAATCTCGGGATTTTCCGCCAACACAAAGTTCCTCATTTCTCTACTAGAAAGCGGTATAGCGTCAAGGAGCTTCGATATCTAACCTCCTTGACATTCATAGCACTCCAAGGAGCATTAAATTCGACACGCAAGCTGCCTTCTGGGTGTCAATTAACAAAGGTTGCACCCGGCACCCAAGGCCATACGATATTATTATTATTATTATTATTATTATTATTATTACCCTCTAAATCACAAATAGTACAGTAAATTACACTAACTTGATGCTCCGTGAAGAGTTAACTATTTACTAACATTGGAATGCATAGCAAGAAACAATGGTAGCATAGCAAATCCGTACTTAAAATAGCCGTAAAGAGAATCTGTTATTAAAAGCATACCGGTATCCTGTACTCATGGCCGGAGACAGTTTATGGACTCGTGCAAAGTGAATGATGAATGAATTATACCTTGAGAGTTCTTAAATTCATGACTGACACACACGGATGTTAGGATGAGCTTGTCGGTTTATTTATTTATTAATAGGTACTGTTACAGTTAGGCAAAACCTGGTAGAAACAAGATATTTACATGATATATATCTCAATTTCTCTCCATAATGTATCTGTGTGCAACATTTAATTTCTTCTTGAAAACTTGAAAACTGTTAGGAAAAGGTTCAAAGACTTCTTCAGGTAACTCATTCCAATGTTTGAATACCCCTGTTTATAAAAGAATACTTAGCTAATTGTTTTTTGAATGATGGGCCTAATTTTGTATTCGTGACCTCTCCCCCATTTATAATCTGACTCATGCATTCTGTTTCGCAACTCATTCCAGGCTGGCTCCCCTGTGTATGCTTTGTACATCTCATGGAGCCTTCTTTTATGTCTTCTGCTGTGTAGGGATTGCCAACCCAATGACTTTAACATGTCAGAGACACTTGTCAGTTTGGGAGAATTTGCCAAGTACGAATCTTGCAGCTTTCCTTGGCAGGAGTATTGAGTGATTCGCAGCAGTTTCGAGCGCATTCCACGATATTACGTCTAACCCTACAGCTTCATGTCAAGAGATACATATAAACTGCGGAATTGCATTACCTCCTTAATTCGAGCTTCCACCTAACCACCACAAATAATTAATTTCATCTCTCATTAACTCCTCTAATGAGGTTTGTAGGAGATCCGCGTCATAGAAATGCATCGCGTCTCATCCCCGACCCCGTACAAACTGAAATAATAAGGGGTGAACATATGTCGTAGATTGACAAAACAAGAAACAAATGGAAAACTAGATCAAAATTAAAATCTTCTAATAGTCATAAAATGACCCAAGTCGTGTAAACTCCATTTCTTGGCGTTTAAGTGAAAAATTAATTTGGACGCTGAGGAAACTGAAGCCCACGAAAAATCACCACTTCAGTAAAGTTCCGCCTTGTGTTGTGTTTACGGCTGTGAACTCCTGTGGTTTGCTAATATTCACCTTAAGGCCAAGAAAGTCAGCGAGTGGCACTACCTCCAGTGTAGAACTCAATTTCTATATAGGCTAGGTTTCCCACGGCGACTGAGTTTGGTGTAAAGATCTAGAAAATAATGCGTCCTACAGTTTTAGGTGGTTTTTGGTGTCCCGTGAATCCTAAAGTTTCCTTTTGACATGTAACACTTAAAATGATTGTTTCGGTTCTTACGAGAAGAGTAAGCGAAGAACCCTTACACTGAGTGATACTGTCTGTGATAATCTATACCAATCACGTCTAAGATGGATGCAGATGTTAAACTTCACCTAGCCGTTCTCAAGATGGAAAATGTAGCGACATATAACTTAGATATAAAATAATCATCAATCTACAACATGGAAAATTTCGATGACACTCAGGAAAAAGTTTATTATATAGCCTAGATGGATAAACCAATATTACGATCGAAGACGTTACATGTTGCGTAATGATGCTGTTAGAAGAGGAACGCACTAAATACAGTATAGTGACCACAACGGCGTCAAAGAGCGACCTCAATGAAGTGGCAAGAAGTGTGTCCAGCTCTCCATCAACCCGAGGCGAGGGCATGCCACACACAGTCTAGCACTATTGTTAAGGTATTACGAGACGAGTTCGGGAAGTAGAGTGAGACGAGGAGGGGAGGACATCCACGCATCGCCGCGCTACAAGCGCACCTGCCGGCACGGAATATGGGTTAGGGGGTCCTCCCCAAAGTAAGAACATAAACAAGCTCCTATAATCCTCTCAGCTCACCTTTCAAGTAACAAACAATTGGATGCCAGGTAGTCATCAATCAAAACATCCACTTCAAGTAACGAGAAAATGTACAACGCACTGCTACAGCTTTAGTTACACACACCCACCCTTTCAGTTCCATTTTCAGCAGTTCAGCCTTCGCCAGCCGAGTTGTTCCTCAAGCAGTCAAGGTCGACTCGCTTGTTGTGAGTTCAGGTCAGCGTGCAGTGAACAGCTGATGGCAGCGGGGCATCAGCTTAAGTACGTTACCAAGGATGAAACCTTACCATTTGTTCCCCTTCATCATAAACATGGGTATTTATATGAATATAGTAATTTTCTTGCTGTTGTGTTGCATCACGGCTGAATTCAGTGTCGTTATTCATGTTGCGAAGTCACCGTGTTTGCAGACACAAACTGGCAATTATAATGCAACTTTAAAGTTGCAGATCATCTTTCGTTAGCTGTGATCGCCAATCCTCACATCGTCAACCAATTCCTGCGTAATCCTATGAACATGTTATCTTTTACGATAATCAATTCGAACAATATCTCTGTTTTTATTTATTTATGTTTTTATTTATTTACTTATTTATTTATTTATTTATTTATTTATTTAAAGAATATGAGTTATAACGGCCATCAGCCATGTGTGAGCAATTAGTCTTTTAAGTTTTGATATTTTGATGATTGTAGCAGAGTCAGTGTTTGATGATGATGATGCTAACGATGATGAGAATTGTTGCCGTAACGGGCGTAACATCCAGGATATCGTCCCCTAATGGTTTGGGTAAAAATGAAGGTGATGAAATTAAAAACTACAGGGACTCTCTCATAAGTAATGTCGATTTTTTTAAAGAAAGGTTGGTTGGTTCCTTAGTTTAGGGGCTGCGACAACGCGGTCATGTAGCCCCGTGTACTTTGAGTGTGTGTAGAATCTGTCTGATAACCAGTGTTAATTGTGGTGGCTGTATTAGTGTGTGTTTCCGTTTTCAATTCAAGTAAGGACTGCAGACATTTTTTTTTTTCAAATAGTTCCTACTTTTGACGTCAAACGCCGTCAACGACTACTAGTTCAGAACTTGGTTATCAGACGCCACCGCAGTCGGCTCCTGGCGACGAACGTAGGAACCTACGAGCGTTTGTCAAATGTTTTAACTATAATTTTGCTTCACGCAGGTGTAATTAGTGGAAGGTTCTTTAACATGCCATAAATCTATGACATGGGACCGCCGGCTTTACTTCACCTCCGAAGGAAGGCATACTGAGGGATTTTTAACGCTCTTAAAAATCCGACGACTTCGGCCGGGTTTGAACCCGCGATCTTGGGCATAGAAGCTCAGCATGCTATCAACTACGCCACCGAAGCCGCTTTTAAAGAAAATGTTATTTGGAAAGTTTCATGACAAGAAATTAAATTATTCTTCAACGTAGAGGCCAACAGATTCTATGGCCTTGAACCATCTTTCACTGGCGTTTCTTATCCCGCGAATGTACCAGTCTCTGGGTTTTGATGCGAAGAATTCGGCGAGACCCACTTCCACAGCTTCTATTTTCGAAATTTCTTCCACGCAGGAAATGGGCCATGGATCGAAAAAAAAAACACAGTAAACTGAAGACGCAAGATCAGGGCTGTATGCTGGATGTGGTAGCAGTTTGACTTCCCAATTTCTGAATTTTTACCATGATTGTTCGTGCAGTATGAGGTCTCGCATTGTCCTGCTGCAAGAGAACTCTAATTCGGTTAATAATGCTGGGTATCTACGTCTCGAAATTTCATGAACTCGTTCCAGTTGTTGAGAATAAAGATCCACATTGACTGCACGCCCGTTTGGAACAAACTCCCAGTGAATCACTCCTTCAAAACTCAAAACTCCACCAGACACACATCACTTTGGGGCAGTATCGATCCTATTTAACGATGACTTTGGCAGGCTGACGGGGACTGAGAAACTGTTACGAGGCGTCAGCGTTGCGGTAATAGACCCATTCTTCATCACATGTGACAATCATCCATGGGGTTACCGATAAGCCGACGAAAGATATCCACTTTACATTGAGCCTGTTCAGGGGTCGATTCATGAGGTACAGATCTACAGCTATTCTGTTTGGTTTTCCACGTTTCTTAATCTGGCGATGTATGGTATTTTTTTGATGCACCAAGTTCTTCTGACAGCCTACGAGCACTACTTGGAAGATTTTCTTCCAAAACTCTGCGTGTATTCTCAATATTCCATAGTTTAGGTAGCGGCTCCGGTGGCGTAGTTGGTAGCATGCTGAACTGCTGTGCCCAAGATAGCGGGTTCAAACCCGGCTGAAGTCGTCAGATTTTTAAGAGCGTTAGAAATCCTTCAGTATGCCTTCCTTCGGAGGGGAAGTAAAGCCGTTGGTCCCATGTCATATGTATGGCATGTATAAGATCCTTCCACAGACTAAACTTGTGTGAAGCTAAATTGTTAGGTTATATTTCGTCGGAACGCTCTATCAAAGTTCCAACGTTTACCACTAGGTATCATTGATATCTGGTAGCGAAAATTGCAACTACTTGAAATTGAACGGAACTTGTAGCTCACCCTAAGGGTGTCCGCTGGAGCAGCTACTGACTCAGGCGAGCTGAACATGTCCTCGGACACTCCCGGCACTAAAATTCATACGATAAATAAATAGTTTAGGTCTTCCAGAGCGCGGTAAATATATAGTGTTTTCTTCTCCAGTGTTGAAACGTTGGAACCATCGTTGTGCGATACGCTCACTAACGATACCTTCTCCGTCCACTTCACATACACTTCGAGCTGCTGCGGCAGCAGCTTTGTAATGTTGTTTCCAGTAGTGATTTGTGATTGTGTATCAACAACTGACAACTGATACAGTCTCGCAATATACGCAAGTCTAGTCATGGCGTACTGTAAATAGCATTGGCGAACAAAAATAAACAATTCCATATTATAAAACACCAAACTTAAAAAACGACATTACTTATGAGACATTTTAATATAACTATAGACCTACAGCTAACTTACGAACTAGAAGACACAGACAAAAATAAAGAGTAATAAGGGAAATAGAAGACAGGGAAAGGAAGTGCACGCAATCCTCGAAGAATGAGGACGGAGTGACTGTGAAAGAAGCAGAGCCATAGAAGGCAGATAGGAAAGGGAAATAGGAAAGGCAAGCTCCGGTGTTTGATGAACCCCCGGGAGAAAGTCACACGCAGGCACCCAGCTCTCTGAACGCTAGCTACCCAATCAAATTGGCCCTAGATTGCTCTGCTTCACTTGTGGGCCAATACATGTTTAGCCTACTTTTCAAATTTTGCAAAAATGAGGAAAAAGTAGACTTATGAGATCGATCCGGGAAAATGTATGTCTGTCTGTCTGTCTGTCCTTCTGTCTGGCTGGCTGTGTGTGTGTGTCCCCCCCCCCCCCTATCAACTCCTAAACGGCTGCAGCTATCAACACCAAATTTGGTAAGAGTAAAGATCTATATTTGAATATCTCACGACCATATTTGAAATTGACGTCAGTGCTACCAACTGCTGAAAAATCGCAATTGAAATTTCAGCTCTATGTCGGATATCTCAGAAGTTATGCAGGCGAACTATTCCAAAATTGGAACACGTATAGATAATAACATTCCAGATTAATTTTCTGAAGTTCATACATGCCAGTGTTGCCAATAAGATTCTAAGCCTGCCGGTAGGTCCAATTTCTAAATGCATGTAACTTCTATATTATCGATTGGATTTCAACCAAATTTCGTATGTACTATGTGTACTACAACCCATATGACTGTGCATATTCTAAACAGCCACCAGAGCTGCCAACTATTAATAAATGCTCTCATTATGTTTCAACCCTAATGTCAATATATCAGGAAGTATGCAAGCCAACAGCTCTAAACTTTGCACACGTATAGTACCTGATATTCTACCCAAGTTTGGTGTAACTTATATACATCAGGGCTGCCAACACGATTCTAAGCCTGCTGATAGGTCAAGTTTTTAAATGCATATAACTTCTATACTAACAAATGGATTTCAACCAAATTTCGTACGCTCTTTGTGTACCATAACAGTTATGATTATGCTTATTCGTAGGAAGCAGCAGGGCTGCCAACTGTTAATAAATGTTCTCTCTATTTGTTTTTTAATCCTAATATCAATATATCAGAAATATATGCAAGCCTTCAGCTCTAAACTTTGCACATGTATAGTACCTGACTTTCTAGATTAATTTGGAGTATCTAATATACCTCAGTGCTGCCAACATGATTCTAAGCTTTCTGATAGTTTCAATTTTAATTAAATGTAACTTCTATACTAACAATTATTACCAATTGGCACTAGGCTATAATAGATCGTATTATTTCAGATTAATTCTGAGCATCACATACATGACATTGTTCCCAACACGATTTTACGCGCACTGATAAATCCAATATCAAGCAGCATGTCACGTCCGTACTATCCATTAGTATTCAACCAAATTTTGTATGTGCATTCTATACCTTGAGAGAGGGAGCTCAGAATATATTCAGAGTCACCAGGGCTGCCAACTGTAGTAAGTTACTGTATTAGGCTACATTATTTTAGGTGTATTTAAAACTGCAGTACTTAGAAATGTTGGTATTAGGAACTTGATATCGTTATTATTGCAGATAGGTCTATATAGATATGCATGAATCTTACATTTTAAGAAAAGTAGGCTGTTTAGTTCGTCACGGAACTACTTGTTAAGTACTGCTAACGCATAAACCATCATTAACCTGTTCAACGTTATGCAGAATTTTGTATTTTAAATTTTCCGAGCAGTGTATTTAGTCTCCTTTCGTCTCATTCCAAACACAATAAAGTAGTATTTTGCGTCTGTGAGTGCGTCCTGTGTTTTGGTGACTGTAGCCAGTGCTGGAAGACCCATTAGGCCCGACTAGGCCCAGGCCTAGGGCCCCCAAAAAAATAAAAACGTAAAAAATAGTATGATTTGTTAAATTGTTCATCAAATCATCTGAAATGTTTTCAAATAACGATGATCGTTTCAATTGAAATATATGTATATATGATTTAATAAATAGTGTATTATTCATCTTGACAAGAAAAACTCTTGTATATACTTTATTAAATGTACAGGTGCTATAAAAATATTTGAAAAAAATAAAGGGGCCCCAAAAATCTGAGGGACTTGGGCCTCATTTTACCTTAATCCGGCACTGATTGTAGCACTGCGCAACTATTGTTAATCGGCTGCTCGTGAAGCTTCCTTGAAAGTAAAATGAACACGCCCAAATTGGCCAAATATTTTCTGAGCTTAAAGACACCAAAAACCAGAAACCAGATAATTACTCGATCACCTGAAACGATTAACAGTCTGAAAATGTAGCCGGAATAATCAATGCAAATTTGAGTAATTTTAACGACACCGTTTGTGTTGACAGACTGAAAAGTTGCAATATCAATTCATTCATTCATTCATTCATTCAAATCAATCAACCTGGTGTAAACTGTTGCGGTCGGATGAATGATTTTCAGAGCGGCTTTTCGGCCTTGATTCCAGACAGTTTCTCCAACAAGTACGGCTGACATATTCAAATATTTGTTCTGAATGGTTTGAAGTGTTGCTTGTCTGAGGTTTATATAGGCTAATGGAATGTTCTGGAATTAACAAGAAATTAGCATATGGTTAGGTTATTGGTATTAGATGAGATGATGATAATTGTTGTTTTAAGGGGCCGAATATCTAGGTTATCGGCCCCCTAATGGTCTGGATGATAGTGAAAAAGACAATGAAATGGGAACCACAACGAAAAAAAACCAATTTAGATAGACAATATTTACAAAATGTAACTCAAACTGAAAATACTCACAAAATACAATTTAGAGTCGAAACACCTACAAAATGCAATTTAGACGGCAAACACTCACACAAATAATTCAGATTGAAAACACGCACAAAATGCAGCACCGATTCAAAATACCTACAAAATGCAAGTTACATTCAAAATCCTCACAAAATGCAATTTAGATTCAAAATACTTACAAAATGCAAGTTAGGTTGAAAATACTGTATTAACAAAATACTCCCAAAAATGCAATTTAGATTCAAAATACTTACAAAATGAAATATTATTGAGATTGAAAATACTTACAAAACGTAATTTAGATTCAAAAGACTCTCAAAATGTCGACCCAGCATTCCAAATACTAACAAAATGCAATTGAGATTGAAAATACTTGCAAAATGTAATGTACATTGAAAATGCTTACAACATGGAGTTGCGATTCGAAATACTAACAAGATACACCGGGGAGCCAATGCACAAACCAATGCGGGAACCTTAAAGAATAGCAGGAAAGAGCAGAGAGGTCCACAATGACAATGACAAAACAAAAGGGGGGAGGGGAACCGAACTCAGCTCAGGAATCCCTCGGAGTCGCCAACTCACCAGCCGTGAGCCCTTGAGGGTATATTAAAAAGAAAAAGAAGAATGAGGGATCAGGAAAGATGGGAGAAGGGTCAATTAAGGCGGGAAAGGAAGAGATTCCCTAGGCCTCTGATACCCTAATACCGTCGTGGTCGGAAATGAACAAGAGTTGACCAAGAGAGGTCGACAGGAAAGAAGACGGAGAGGAGCCCGGCACAAGTAAGTGGAAGCAATGCCGGACTCAGCTCGGGTCCCGTGATCGCCAACCCATGTCCCACTAGATGTGAGCCACTAGGATGTATTGGTATTAATTACTCTACGCGATTGGTTAGCTGCTCACCGTGTACGAACGAAACAATAAAACTGTCAACCAGAAACTATCAAAATCTGTTCAAATTTCGTGTTCATTCCAGAACATTCCCTTTATAATTCTCAGACTAGCGCCACATGAAACCATTCAGAACAAGTCTTTGAAAATACCAGCCGTACTAGCTGGATAAAAAAATTCAAGATACCAAAAAACGTTTAGAACGGACGAACAACCCAATAAGTCGTTTTGAAAATCAACCATTCAATCATGCAATAAATCAATCTGCATGGGAAATAATTGTTGGTCACACACACACAAAATATACCAGTCGAGAGCTGGCATTCCTTTCCATTTTATCTTCAAACAAAACACAGAGATGAAGCGCGATAACGCTGGACGTCACGGTCGTGAGTCATGTCAATGAACCTCGAGAAAGTGTCTTCAGGACGACTGCAACCATTACCGCGCCCCCTGGAGCAATGGCAGCTCATCTGAGCGAGCAACGCGTATAATGGCAATTTTTTAAAGTCCCATTTGCACAGAAGAGGCAAACCATTCGTTGTACTGCTTTAGGTAGTTTCACCCATTTCGGAGTTCCAAATATTCCCTCACTTTTAATAGTTTCAGGTGATAATTATCTGAACGGTTTCTAGTTTACTTAATACGGAGTTCTACATGTTAGTTACGAGTCCGGACGCATTAAACTGTGTTACACACACGGTGTTTTCGAGTTGTAGTTACTTCTAGTAGTTTGTAGTTTTTCGACTTTGGACTGAGGGACTCACAATAGTTAGTCTTCTCCAAGTAGTCAGCGTTTAATTAAGCCATCCAGATCACTGTTCCCAAACGTAGTGACTTGTGGCATTTTAACGTATTTTTATGTCTTGTGGCGACGATAATTTCCACTTTGAGAGCGTGTCTAATTTTCTGGCGTCTTTGCTAATCCAAGGCGGTTAAAATAAACAACAAATACTGTAAAATCAAACTTTGTTAGACTGATTCGAAATTGAATGGACCGAAAAAAAAATGTTCAAGATTTTCAATTTCAACCGTAAGCCTACAAAAACAACGCACAGACAGAAGCCCGGCACTCAGGTCGAAACCTATTGTCGTCAACAAATTGTAAGAACCTAGAGAGGCAGATAGACAGACAGACAGACAGAGAGAGGCAGGCTTAGCCTAGAGTTTTAACAACGCAACATGCGTCTTCCTGTGCTTCCTTCCGTAGGAACTCGACCGCACAACACTGCCACAGAGACAGTGGCGTGGCGTGGAATTTTTTCGAGGATAAGCTGTAAAGAAGACTCAAAATATAGGCGTACACCATAAAGCAACTTCAGCACCCGGTTCCAGCTATGCCCTTGTCAATGTTGAGGTTGATATCTCAAGTAGCAACAATTACTCTACACACATAATTATTAGTCTTTCACATTTAAAAAATAAAAATAGAAAGAATTGTAATACAGCACAGCTCATTTTTCCCTTTTCAACTTTAGGCATGCCAATCCATGTACATTAAGTGCGGAGAAAATTATTCAACAATAGGGTTGGCGAGCTTCTCTTATCGTATATCATTTGGCGATTGAACAGTGTGGCAATTTGTGTTTTTGTTGTTCGCATTTCTTGGCCTAAGGAGCTAAACTTTTAGGTTATTACCCGTAAATTTTATATTGTGCGTGGCTCAGCGGTAACGTTCTAGCTTGCTGAGCTTAAGATAGCGGGATCGAATGCCGTCGCAGCCAGTCAGCATTTGAGGGTGCGCAAATGCGAGGGAGCCGTGTCAGTATATTTACTGGCACGTTAAAGATTCCCTTCGGGTCAAAATTCCGGCACCCCGGCGTCTCTAAAAGCCTCAGTAGTTAACAGGGACGTAAAACCAATAACATTATTATTTTCTATTATGAGACCTAAGTGAACATTAAAATAATAAACATGCAATTAGTAGACTAGTAGATATTCTTATGTCATTGTATTGCATGTTCAGTTAATATTTATTTGCAAATATCACTCAAATTGTACTGATGTAAGTTTTCACGGCTTCATTAGTTTGAATGACTTAATTGGGGCGTAGGCCTATAACCTATGCAAACTAGTACAAAGGGGGCGTGGTGGCGCAGCGGTCAAGCAGTTGGCCTCTCACCAAGGTGGACCGGGTTCGATTCCCAGTCAATGCATGTGAGATTTCGAAGTGAAATTCCATGTCCTGTGGTTCGGATTCCACGTAAAAAGGAGGTCCCGTGGCTCATGATCGCATGATTAATGGTCACGTAAAATAAAAGCTTCCTTCTTTTTTTAAACTAGTACTGACAATTCCGGCGTCTAGTGCATCAGTGGAAAGAATGTTTTCTACCATGAAACGTATAAAAACCTTCACCCGAAACTCAATGCATCAAGAAGGACTTTCACATCTCGCGCTTCTTTCCATTGAAAAGGTGTTATTGTGCAGCCTCCAGGGGAACACTGATTTTCACGACCATGTAATTGATGAATTCGCTAAGAGGGAGAGAAGAATTGAACTTCGCTACAAATGATCCGCCAAGGTACAGTAAATAGTGGCATTAATTAATTTTGTACAAATGAGAATTTGATAGACCCTACCTACCGTAATTACCGAATATTTTTTAAAATAATGTGATAGGTCTTTAAAATATTATTCAAATTATACGGATGTACATACATTTAAAATTATGTATCCTTTACACCTACTTTTTGAATATAATTTGAATGATAATCAGAGGAACTTTTCGGGTTGATGGGTCACTCTGAAGATTCCAACGCACTGTTCATTCCCAACCCAATAATATCAACAGTAATTACGGTATACTAAATTTTGCTAATTGCACTAAAAACATAGAGTTGTGAGTTAACCGGACGAAGAAGAATTTTAACTACCGCGCCCAGCAAAGGTCGGGTCTGATGGTCAGATGGAGGGTGGGGACTGGAGAGGCGCGCCAAATAATTTTAAGCAGTGCTGGTGTCCAGGCTCGCTAGGGTAAGCCCAAGGCTTATAAACTACAGAGGTTGCCTCAATTTTCACTCACCAATCAGCGCTCACAAGGCGGATGACGTCACAAGATACCAAACGCGCCATGTGGGGATCGTAACGAAACTGTCAACATCAGCTGTTGGGTACGCAAAGAGCAGTTTATTCTCATGAAATTATTGGTAAATGGATGATAAAATAACTGAATGTAGCCTACTTACATTTTATGTTGTGATCTTCTTGAATTTCTTGGAAATTCGCCTAGAATCGGTAGCAGTATCGTCGGTGTTAGTGACTTCCAATAACCACTTCTTATGCAAGATAGAAATGGAATGTTTCAATTTGATGAAGAAATATTGTTATCACAGCTGCCTCAACCCCACCAGACGGTACGTCAGAAACTTCTCTCGACACAAAATCTGTCGTTCTTCTTAGAACGTCCTTGCCTCGTTGAAATCCGTATTTTCCGTGAAATGTGACGAATTTTGCTGAAATGTGCCGGAACTGGTTTAGCCAAGTTTCTGAGGGATCGGTCATACCACCATATGACAAGTGTTTAATCCAGGTTGGTAATGCATAATCGTGTTGAGTTTGCATTCCATAGGTTAAGTTCCCAGGTTGTGGAAATTTATCATGGAACTTGTGGGCTACATAACCTGCAACATAAGCCTTGCCATCTTCCTCACTTTGTTCCATGATATTGGCAATGAAGGACTCAGGTTGCACATTGCTCCCTAAGGTTGGTTCTGGAAGCACGTTACTTGATTCAGACATTATGCCAGCTTTGTTTAGTGCTGTAGCAACTACATATTCATCTGAATCTGGATCAGCAGTGTTTGTTTGCTATTGAACAACTCCTGGATTGTTTTCCTAAAATAATCATCCTCAGTCTGTAAATGCAGTCAAGGGGAGCCACCACGGGTTCGCAATTGTGAAAAGAGGTTTTTCCAGTACATCTTGATTTAGCCTATGTGTGAGAATGTACTTTGTATTATGCCTAAGGGCCATATCTTGGAACAGAAGTCGAAGGGATTTTATTGATAGGATGACTGCTTTCTGGAATATTTGCAAATAATTTTTACCAATGCAAAGAGAATTACTCATGAAATTTTCCATCTTGTCCAAAAACAAAATACCATGCATGGGCGTATATAAGGGGGGAGGGCTGAGGGCTGAGGGGGCTCCAGATCCTCCCCGAAAAAAGCCATCTTGGGTACAACACACAATGTATTTCACAGTAGTCTACTTTTAAGAAATAATTATCTATTTGTAAAAGAAAATGAGTGTTTACCTTTCTGCTTTATAAATTGACAAGTAGCCCATTTAGATATTTTCCATTCATACTCCATAGGCTATAATAGAAAATTCATTAAGTACTCACAATTTTCCACGATAGTCAGCCCCCCCCAGCCCCTCGAAAAAAATTGTATATATACGCCCCGAGACCACGTACGAAATATGTCAAAATATTAACAGCTTTAAAATCATCCTAGCAGGTCATCAAAACTTACGATGAAAAACGACACGTCATTTCCAACTTTATAATAACTGTGACAAACTGCCACAGCACATATTTGGCCTGGCATGATTATAAACAAAAGGGCTTAAAACACGTGTTTAAACCACTGCAATCCATACAATATAAGTTGACTTTCCTTGCATATCTCGCGCCTCGCGCGCTACGAGGAAACGTGTGACGTCACGTCCTTTCCCTTCCCTCCGCGATCCCCTCGCCCTGGAGCTCCATATTGAGGCAACCTCTGTAGTTTACTAGCCTTGGGGTAAGCCGCCCGTACCGAAGCTGACCTTGCTACCCGCTTTGACTTGTCTCGACGACAGCCCTGTGGCTATGGAACGCCACACCCCCTGTCTTAGCCAATCAAGGACGACCTGGCGTTCTTGGTGTACCACTCCATCGGCCATAGCAGTGTTCCGGGCCAGAAGGCTCCTAGAGGTAAACAAGCCGTTGTCATAGCGACCAGCCGCACTCTTTCTTCTTTCTCTCCAAAGTAGTACTGGCTGATCGTGGAGAACTGCGGTAGAGAACGAGGAACGTCATTCAAAGCTGCGTTTTTGCAGTTGCTTGCGCGTTAGAAAGTGATATTATATACTTTATTCTTATGAGAATATGCTAGGTAAGCGGTGCTTACCCCGTGGTATTGGAGAAAACGCCACTGCACAGAGATAAGATTGTGGGAAATTAAAACAATGCAGTTTGATATTACAGTTCTGGCAATAAATTACTGTATTTTACCTTCAAGTGGCATTTAGGCTACATTCTAACAACTTTTTGGATTTGGTAATATTGGTCTCTAATCATCTAGCAACCGTGGTCTAGATATGAATCAAAGGAGCAGCCTCACAGTGCGTGATGACTGATGACTTCTTTAGTGGATCAGTGGTAGTGTGTCCGCCTCATGATCCTAAGATTGCGGATTCGATTGTCGACCGAAGAAATAAAACTTCTGAAGGGTGGAAAAATCCAGTAAATCTCAGCCACAGGGCAGCTTCGGTGGCGTAGTATGTAGCATGCTGAGCTTCTATGCCCAAGATCGCGGGTTCAAATCCGGCCGAAGTCGTCGGATTTTTAAGAGCGTTAAAAATCCCTCAGCATGCCTTCCTTCAGAGGGGAAGTAAAGCCGGCGGTTCCATGTCATAGAACCTTCCACTAATTACACCTGTGTGAAGCTAAATTGTATAGGTTAAGAATGTAAACAACGCTCTTAGGTTCCTACGTTCGTTGCCAAGCGCCGACTGCGGTAACGTCTGGTAGCTAAATTCTGAACTAGGAGTCGTTGACGGTGGCGTTTGGCGGCAAAAGTAGGAACTACATGAAAATTGATCGTCTGCAGCCCTTACTTGAATTAAAACAGATACACACACTAATACAGTCATCACAATTAACACCGATTATCAGAGAGTTTCTACACACACCCAAAGTACACGGGGCTACATGACCGCGTTGTCACAGCCCCTAAACTTAAGAACCAACCAAACATCTCAGCCACAGGTCACTCAATCAATTCCAGTTTCACTGCTAGGTAGCAATGAGAGCGCAACATTAAATATGGAGAGCAGATTGTCTTAATGAATCCATCTCGAACATTTACATTAGGTAGCTGAGGCCATTCAATATTACTTTCTTCATCGCTTACGCCTGCTTAGGACCAGGGGGTGGGGGTGGTGGTGGTGGTGGTGGTGGTTCTTCTTCTTCTTCTTCCTCCTTGTAAGGGACGTTGGGAAAACGCCCTGTCGGATGACCTGACGGAACATCAGACGGCCACGAGTTTGTCCCAGTGGGATATATAGGCCTATTGCATAGGTCCTGCTTTGAGGGAATCTTAACCTTTCCCTCTGGAGTTTTGTAACAGTATTTTCTTTAAATTCCTGAACTTTAAACTTCGTATGAAAAATAACGTCAGCAGCAGAAGCCTTCTTTCACGTAATTATATATACGGTAAACGATGTATTAAAAAACTCTAAACTAATTGATATACGTACTGTACAGTAAATGATACGTAAATTCAGATATATTAGAATCATGAGCCGATTGTAAATAACTTAATACGTATCCTGAACAACCTTGATGAGCGAAATGAGAGTAATCTGTGGATCATCTCTACTAGCAATATCGATATTGCAAGTAGAAACATATCCAACACGTAAACTCGTAAGTGGCGAACCACCGAACTACGATATTTACGAAGTAGCATATTATCACAGGTTATGAGTCGAGTACTGACCGTCACGTGCAGTGTCTGCCAGGCGACTGCGTAGTTCGGAGAGCGCCACCAACTTCAGCTCGGGGGAGGCCTAGAACACACAAAGTACAGAAACTTAATTAGAAATGTCGGGAATTCAAATGAAAGATAAATTTAATTATATAGAGCTATCGTTAAGGTTGTATAACTCAATTCGTAGTTTAAGTAATAATGTTATTGGTTTTAAGTCCCTTTTAACTACTCTGGCTTTTAGATACGCCGGGGTGCCGGAATTTTGCCCCCAAGGGGATCTTGAACGTGTCAGTAAATCTACTGACACGACTCCCTCACATTTGCGCACCCTCAAATGCCAGCTGACTGCGCCAGGACACGAACCTGCAAACCAATCGCAGTTCCCTCAATGGAAGAACAGAGGTGTGACGTCAGAGTTTACTTCAAATTAGATAATGATAATGATGATGATGATAATAATATTAATAATAATAATAATAATGTGCCTCAGCGCTGGAAACCATCGATCACATCATCGGTGGCTGCTCTATGCTGGCTGGTAGAAAGTATACCAAGAGGCACAATGATGTTGCTGAGATCTTACATCAAGAGCTGGCTATAAAATGAGGACTTCTGGATACGAGCATGGTGCACTACAATTACCCGCCTGCCGAGCATCATAAAATGTATTGGGATATATTTTAATAGACTAGAAAATCTTGGTCTATCGACCTGATATTGTCTATCTCAATAAAAGAAACCCAAAAGACCTACTTGATAGGCGTTGCTATCCCACTTACCCAAAATATGTTCACTACACAGGCTAAAAAAAAAACAGTCAGTCTGAAAGACTAGACGTTATATCATTTCAAATGACGCATGCTACAAATGCTACACATGTTAGAAAGGCTCTTCTCGCTTCGCTCGAAGCCCCAGGACTCTTTCAACAGACTCCATTACCCATTAACTTAGGCTTCCCGCGCGGGCACCTCTTTAAGGGTCACCCTGTATTTGAGCCTGACATCTTTTACAACTCTTTAAGGGTCACCCATTATTTGAATCTGATATCTTGCAAACCTCTTTAAGGGTCACCCTGTATTTGATTAAATCTAACATACTGTACACCTCGTTAAGTGTCTAGTCTAAACAGGATAAAAGTTCCGCCTGATCAATACTTTATTAATAAAGATCACTGGGTGGTCATTAATGGGACATATTTTGAGGCCTAAATATTATTATTGGCCCCTTCATCAGCGGCTATGACAGAACGATATAAGAATATTTCGTTTGCGTAGCACTTAAAATTCCCTTAGAATTGAATCTTGTATGGTGCACCATAAAGAAAGATTGAAACATTTACGCCTAATATGAGTCATGTCCAAAGTCTTATGAACTAGGTCTATAAACACTTTCATGGACGCCTCACGGTGGTACTTTAGATGGTATAGAAGACACAAATGTATGGTACCGGTTCGGTACGACAGCACCAGTTCAGAACACCTTTGTTGGAATCAGCAGTAGGAACACTTAATTCCTCAATACTTCACCAGCAATATCAAGATAATAAAACCAATGAAGTCACTGCGCTCTAACAAGACTGATTAGAGGCCAATCTCTGCTATGGCAAGTTTTGAAGTTATGCACTTCGTAAGCTCTATATTAGGCAAGATATGATTTCAGTGCAGTGACTTCATTGGTTTTATTAATGTATATATTAATATCTCTTTAGGAGTCACCCTGTATTCTTATCTGGCATCTTGTACACCTCTTTAGAAGTCACCCTGTATTCTTTTCGCTTCGCTCGAAGACGCAGGTCGCTCGACGCCCCAGGATTCTTTCAACAGACTCCATTAACCAATAACTTAGGCTTCCCGCGTGGCTGCAAGACGTCGCGCACTCGCCGTCTTTTACCCATTAACTTAGGCTTCCCGCGCGGCTGCATGACGTCACGGTCTCAGTCTCCGTCTCCGTAACGCAACCGTCTCCGTCCCGCGTAACGCTAGACCCAAAGCATAACGACGAAGTCGACAAGATCATTTGAAATGATAAAATAAACAAAACATGTACGCACGTTAGTAATGGCCAGGAACTGCAAATGGAACACGTGATAGCCGGAATACAGAAGAATACGTGTCATATTGTGAGGCTATATTTTATCTCAGTAAGGTTTACAGGATACTTGATTGTGAAATCCGTATTTTATAGACGGGGTTGTACCATATTTATGAGAAATTAAAGATAAAAATAGAAATACGTAGTAGTAGGCCTAGTAGTAGTAGTAGGGAGTAAGTAGCAGCAGCAGGAGCAGGAGCAGCTTGGACCCCAATGGTGTAGGGGAAGTGCGCTTGACTTAGTCCGGAAGCCCCGGGTTCGATTCCCGGATCCGTCAAGAAACTGATGTAAAGGCTCATACCTCAGTAGCTTCCATATAATAACAGTCATGAATGAGGCTGAGACATCGGTGGAAAGCAACATTTTACTCTAGCTGTGCCAATAGACAAATGCAAATGTGCTGCGTTCTTCAAGAGATGGGCAAGAAGTCAATACACACTCAACACTCCGCTGAAGACCTATTCGAGGAAACTGTTATACAGGGTGTTAAAAACAAGTATCCAATAATTAAGGAGGTGATGGTATGCATCAAAACAAGGAATAATAAACATAGGTCCTACAGCTCATACACTGAGTGGCCAGAAGTCCTGGGATGGGCAGCCCCATAGAAAATTTGCCGTGTATGACTCCTGAGCTGCAGCGGAGCAGAGCAGTCTGTCACAGACACGAGTGTAGTGAAAATGGCAACACGGCGCGAGTTAACCGACTTTGAACGTGGGATGATCATCGGCGCATGACGCCTGGGTCATAACATTTCGGAGATTACACTTGAATTCTGGTTTTCGAGGTCAAAAGATGTCGAGGGTGGATCTTCAATATCACAGAGATAATGTTAGCATCCGCGTAAACCACCGCACGGGACGACCACAGGCGTTTAACGAACGGACATCACGTCGCCTCAGCAGAACCATACGGGCTAGTACGAGTCAGATCACCGTCCAGTTGAATGTTGGGAGTCAGGCCCATTTTTGTCGAGTCGATGCCTCGCCATATTGCTACTGTTTTGAGGGCTCGCGGAGGAGTAACTCGTTATTAACTTCATATTCCGTGCATTCCCATGATTTTTGGCCACTGAGTGAACTTCCTGAGATCTGAACACTTGTTGATAGGAGGCGCAGACCGCCAGTCGACACCCCTCGCATAAAATACTGATTCGTCGCAAGGAATGATTAACGCAAAAGTTTGATTGCGAATAAGAGCAGAGTTATAGCATTGGCGCTCCGTCGAACAGTGTTAGTATCGGATGTGTGGTTCAACTTGAGTACTTTCAGTCATGTTTAGTGTGCGTATGTTCGGCACTCTTAACTCGGGGTGCATGCCGCGTTGTCTCACCTACTTCAAATGAATTGCATTTTGTTACCTGTCTTCGGATCGATGAAAAACGACTGGATAATGTACGTTTATACTTACTACTGTAATTTGAGAACATTTCTCTTTACTCGTGTAAGCTTTTTGTGCTACCCAAACTTAATACTTGCTTAAGCAAACTTAATTTTCGAGCTTTTGTACATCGATAGTTGATAATAAAATGCATCGAATGCTGTCGAAATCAATAACTAAAACGTCACACGACATTGTAATAAGCAAGACGAAATGCTGGAATGCTTATCAGCAATCACAGAACTGCTCTCATTTAACCGGGCAACAGTTTTCAGATTTAGGCCTACTGTAAATGAGAAGTCTTCACCGTCGCTCAAGTGGCGAATCAGAGACTGTGATAAGATTCAATGACCAGCCGACTGTGAAGCTATAGTATAGTTAAGTAAAATTCCGGTATACGCTCAAAACGAGAAAGTTAGCCCGTCGTGAAATCACGATTATGCCGCAATAAGAAACAATCGCCAAACAGATAGGCCCTGTCAAATTTCGCCGAACATGAACGCAGTGTATTTCACTGAGGAGCGGCAGCGCACGACGTGAGAACGGAACGAACATTCTCACGAGTTCCCACTTCAGATTTTTCTCGGTAATGTGACATGGGATACACTACTGTATGTTTTTTTTTTTTTTTTAATCGTGGAGGTCTGAAACATAATCCCACTCTCCTACCCTCAAAGAGTTGATTCTCAGATTTTCAACTATTGAATTAATGTGAAGAAAAGAAGTAAAAGCATATTAACAAACTTATTTGGCATAACTAGTCTGCGTTCAGAATTCCGGTACAACTGCTATTTACTAAAAAGCACTGGATTAACTACACCTACAAGTTTCACTGTTTCCTCCTGAATTGTCGTGTATTTGGTAATCCTGGTTCGTTAAAATTGGCTAGTCGCAATGTATGCCGAAATAAACCATCTTTAGGATATGTCCTAAACCGCAAAAATATGTCTTGCAAGAGTGAAAATATGTATTCTCGAAAAAATCCTAGCTTGCTCTATTTTAAAACGTACAGAGAAGGTACTAGAGTCCCACCCTGGATGCCGACATATAACAACTGTACAGCACAAAAATGAATGAACTAACAAGGAAAAGTGAATAGCAGTGAAAGTAGTCGTGTTTTTAAGTACAGCCGCTCGCGCGCGTTCCTTTCACAACTGTCCTCGAGTGCTCCTGAGGCGGGTGACTAACAACATTCTCCCACAGATTTGCAGCAATTTCCTCAAAATGACCTCTATTAACCGTATTATTGTTACTTTGAGGTTTGTTAATCGAGTGAATTTCCCACTTCCATTTTGGGGTATGGTTCATTTCAAGTCCTTTAGAAAATACTTAAAATTCAAGTCTAGAAAAGAGTAACTAACTGTTAGCTGAAGTCGAAAATTCACACATTTTTTCAGCAATAACAATATGGTTCATTGGGTGTAGTCACGTCCATGTTCGTTAACCCTAGCCAAAGGCTGAGAGGCATAGCAAGTGGTCCTGCCACTCGGGATACCAGCTACTACGGAATAGGAGTGGACGTCGTGTTACATCTGTGTCGATGCCCTCCTTGTGCCCTGTGTAAAGAAGACTAGCAATCTGCTAACAATGTTTTAAACAAGCCTCTTATCCATGCGAATGATTGAGTGCAACTCCCATGTGACACATCAGGGACTCTGTGGAAACGAACAAGAATCGAACTGGTATGGGGGTGCTATTAACATCGAGGAAGGTTATGGAAGGAAAAAGTAGAAGTTGCCGAGTCAACAAGTGGGACTGGGTTAGAAATCCTAGGGATCAGTGAATTTCAGATAAAGAGAAATAGAGAAGAGAAGATAGGAGATTACAAAGAGTACATGTCAGGAGTAAAACGTGGCAGGACAAAGTGAGGAGTAGGACTGTATGTCAATAAAAAAATAGAACGTAACATACGTAGTTTCTGTCAGGTATGTGGACGGATTTGGAAATCTCAGAAACTCGGGTCAAGATTGTTTCGGTGTACGCTCAAGGCGGAGCATTGAGGCAGGATGAAGTAGACAGATTTTGAGGCACTCTAGGTAGTGAAAGTTAATGAAGGTGGCATAGTGTTGAGGGGGGTTTTAAATGATAGGATAAGAAATAGGACTGAGGGGTATGCGAGCGTATTGGGTAAGTGGGGCGAGGAAAGGGAAGCTAACACCAATGGGAAATGTACACTGCATTTCTGCGCTATCATGGGATTAACTGTTGCAAACACACAATTTTCTAAATTGTGATAGTTTTGCAGATTATGTCCATCAACCATACATGACAGTGTTGCAAGCATAATTCTACGCGTGCCAAGAGGTTCAATGTTTAACTGTATCAACCTTCCATAACATTTAATGGATAACTAACAAATGTTATATATTGTGTTATATATTGTGTATATGCTGTAAGGCACGGGTCGGCAACACGTCGTTCGCGATCTACCGGTAGATCGCGAGTGCTTATTTAGTAGATCCCGTGAGTACTGAGTGTGCAGGAGAAAAATTATTGAATAAAATGGACAATTTGTTTTTCGTAGCAGAGAAAATGCACGTTCGTTCGAAACTAGTTTGTAGAACTAGTAGCAACATCTACCTTGAACCTCAGATTGTTTTTATCATTTTAAATGATCTTGTCGACTTCGTCGTTACGCTGGGGTCTGGCGTTACGTTTCGGTGACGGGACGAAATGTACCCAGATGCACTGAGGTGTGACGTCATAGTACCGCTTGGTGCATGTGTTCCCCGACAATCTCTACTTCGTTAGTATAAGACAACAAGTAGTTCCGTGAAGAACTATACAGCCTATTTTCATATATCCTACTTATGTTAACTGCCACTATCAACATACAAAATTTCAGTTTGATTGCTGTAATAGATTCGTAGATATTGAGAACCGACTAAATATTTCGGATGGTCACCATGTTGGATTTTAAATATGTAGGTTCTAGAGTTATGTACTGTTACATGAAGATTATTGTGTAAGTGTAGCGTTCAAACTTCAATCGCATGATTAGGACGCATAAAGTAGCAAGGCGATTTTAAAAATTCGCACAGCTCCCATCTTGTGGTTATAGAAACAATTGAAATAAATTAGATGCCAGTGGTTTAACATTCGTATAAGGATTTACTGTACCAAGTGTCACTGCACTCGGATGGTTATATTGCGAGAAACTTTCATATGAATGTTTATACTTCGCGTCGCCGCCTTGTTGGATTTGTGATCACCAGGTTATTTAAAGTCCTATAGGTGAAATTAAGTTCATAGCCCCTATGAACATTAAAAGAATCAGTTTGATTGCTATAATAGATTCGTAGATATTCAGAGCCGTCTAAATATTTCGGATGGTCGCCATGTTGGATTGTTAAATGTATAGGCCATAGAGTCATGTACCAATAAAGGAAAATTATTGCGTAGGTTCATTATTCAAACTTTCACTTCGATCGCATGATTACGACACAAGATATAAAAACTTAATTTTAAAATTCGCACAGCCGCCATCTTGAGGTTATGTAAACAATTGAACTAAATTAGATACCAGTGGATTACAATGTGTATAAACATTTCCTGTACCAGATTTCATTGCGTTTGGAACATTAAATCGCGAGAAAGGTCTATTTAAAATTTTCAAATTCGCTTGGCCGCCATGTTCGTTTTGTAGTTAACCGGTCTTTGAAAGTCTTATACATGAACTTCCAGTAGTTCCCTTTATCTACGTACAAAATTTCAAGGTGATACCGCAAATAGTTTCAGAGATATAGAATGCCGGTGAAATATTTCGCACAGCCGCCATCTTTTGGTTATGTAAACAATTGAACGAACTTCGATGTCGGTGCATTACAATGTGTATAAACATATCCTGTACCAAGTTTTATTGCGTTTGGTTGGTTAAATCGCGAGAAACGTCTATTTAAATGTCGTAAATTCGCGTGGCCGCCATGTTGGTTTTGTAGTTACCAGTTTTTCAAAAGTCACATAGGTGACCAGAGCACTGCCGGATTACCGAAAACGCCGGATTACTGGAAAATATCGAGAAAAACGCAGATATCATTTGAAAATCAGTTTTAATTACATTGTACTATACAAAGTAAAAAAGTACGAAAATACATCATATAACTCACTTTATTCCTTGGAATTAGACGGCTGGAAATATGCATCAATTGTCTTTTGCTTTTTACGGTTGAGAGACACTTTGAGAACTTGTTCCTGTAACCTTCTCTTAAAACAAAGACATCGTTATCAGAGACGCCATTTTCCTCCGCCCAGGCAATTGACGAGGCGATGGCCGCATCGTGAGAGATTGATTGTACAGCCTCGGTCACTTCTCCTTCGACCTGTTCCTCGTCCTCTTCCTCTCTTGCCACTTCCTCTATGATGTCATCTTCTTTCATAAACTGGTTGTTTTCTCTTCACCGGTAAGCCACGCGCCTACGTCATCAGTTGTCAATGTGTTATCCGGTGAATCCACGAGTACAGTATAGGGGACGCATTATCAAATCAAGTGTTGAGCTCGTACTCGAATACAAAACGCCGGGTTACTGGGAGTGCCGGAGAGCTGAGATGCCGGATTACAGAGGGAGTACTGTACTACTTTAAGAAGTTCGGCCTGATAATATCATTAAATAAATTTGCACCATGCACCAATTCCTACACAGAAAAGTTGGACATCGTGTGTACCTTAACATCAGTATCTCTCGTTCCAGGAGGTCCACCTTGCGTCCATTCCACCTGGGTCACTTATTCTGAAAGGGAGTAGCAGCCTTTCAGAATAAATCAATTCTTTACTAGTCTTATAGACGGTTAAGATATTGATAATATAAGCCAATAATGGCTACACTGCGTCCTGCTGCACGGCTGAAAGCAACGGGAAACTACAGCCGTATGCTATTCCCGAGGATATGCACCTCTCTATGCATAATTACATGTGATGATGGCCTCCTCCCTTGTAAAATTTCAATCCGGAGGTAAACTAGTCCCCCGTTCGGATCTCCGGGTGGGGACTACTCGAGAGGGGGTTAACATCACAGAAGTGACAAAGAGGAAATCTGACATTCTACGGATCGGAGCGTGGAATGTTAGAAGTCTGCTAGGAAGTGGAAAGTTAGAAAACTTAGAAAGGGAAATGGATAGGTTGAGGTTGGATTTGGTTGGGATTAGTGAAATGCGCTGGCAGGAAGAACAGGACTTTTGGTCAGGAGACTATAGGGACATTAGCACTAAATCAAACAATGGCCAAGCAGGGGTTGGCCTCATATTGAGTAGGAAACTTGGACAGCGGGTGGAATATTATGAGCAATATAGTGAACGGATTATTGTAGCAAAAATCAATACAAAACCTACCTGCACTACAGTGGTACAAGTCTATATGCCTACCAGTCAAGCTGATGATGAGGATGTTGAAAAGGTCTACGAAGAAATAGACGAAATTCTGAGGTATATCAAGGGTGATGAAAATGTTATAGTAATGGGAGATTGGAATACTGTGGTAGGAAAAGGGAGAGAAGGGAAGATAGTAGGAGATTTCGGATTAGGTGAAAGGAATGATCGAGGAAGCAGGCTGGTAGAATTCTGCACCGAGCATGAATTGGTCATAGCTAACACCTTATTCAATAACCACAATAGAAGAATATACACATGGATGAGACCAGGAGATACAGGGCGTTACCAAATCGACTTCATTATGGTCAAGCAGAGGTTTCGAAACCAGATTTTGGATTGTAAAACATATCCTGGTGCTGACATAAACTCTGATCACAATCTGGTTGTAATGAAATGCAGATTAAAGTTGAAGAAACTGAAGAAAAGTCAAAGGCCAAAAAGGTGGGCAATAGACAGACTGAAAGAGAAGGATGTAAACGAAAGATTCAAGAAGAGTATAAAGGAAGGACTAATGAAAAACCCTAAACAAACTTCAATTGCAGACGAATGGGCACTTTTGAAGAATGAAATAACAAAATCCGCAGAAGAAAACATTGGTAGGAAAGAAAGAATAGGTAGAAAACCGTGGATCACTCAGGATATACTAGAATTGATGGATGAAAGGCGGAAACACAAGAATCTAAGAGATGAAAAGGGGAAAGCAGAATACAGACGTCTGAGAAATGAGGTTAACAAGAAGTGCAAGGAAGCGAAAGAAGAATGGTTGAAAGAGAAATGTGCAGGTATAGAAAATTGTCTGAAATTAGGAAAAGTAGACACAGCTTATCGAAGGATTAAGAATACATTTGGGGAAAAGAAGACTAAGTGCTGTAATATTAAGGACACAAATGGAAAGCCTCTAACAGATAGGGAAGAAAAGGTTGAGAGATGGAAAGCTTACATAGAGAGTTTGTATAAGGGAAAAGGAGATTGAGAATCATGTAATGGAAAGGGAGGAGGAAATTGATGAGGATGCGAAAGGAGATTTAATATTGAGATCAGAATTTGATAGAGCTTTGGAAGACTTAAGCAGGAACAAAGCTCCAGGCATAGATGATATACCGATTGAGTTGCTACGCTGCATAGGAGATGAAGGTCTCATCAGGTTATTTCACTTGGTGTGTAGGATTTATGAGACAGGTGAGGTACCCTTTGATTTCAAGAAGAATGTAATCATACCTATACCAAAGAAAGTGGGAGGTGACAGATGTGAAGATTACCGTACAATCAGCTTGATTACTCATGCTTCAAAGATCCTGTCTAGAATAATTTACAAGAAGGAAGGAAAGCCAGATAGAAACGGAGTTGGGTGAAGACCAGTTTGGTTTCAGGAGAAATGTAGGAACAAGGGAAGCTGTACTAAGTCTTACGCTGATTTTAGAAGGTAGAATAAGGAAAGATAAGAGAACGTTCATGGCTTTTGTAGACTTAGAAAAGGCTTTTGATAACGTTGATTGGACTAAATTGTTTGACATTTTGAAATCAATTGGAATAAAGTACAGGGATAGGAGGGTGATATACAATCTGTACAGAAACCAGACAGCAGTCATTCGAGTTGAAGGACATGAGAGAGAAGCTGGTATTCAGAAAGGTGTAAGGCAAGGCTGCAACTTATCACCCATACTTTTCAATCTTTACATTGAACAAGCAATGAAGGAAATTAGAGAAAAATTTAAAGTGGGAGTGAAGATTCAAGGAGAAATAATTTCAACTCTGAGATTTGCTGATGACATCGTCATCTTGGCCGACAAGCCTGAGGATTTGAATGAGTTTTTGAATGGTATGGACTCCGTCTTACGGAAAGAATTCATGATGAAAATAAATAAATGTAAAACAAAAATACTGGAATTCAGCCGAAATAAATCAGAAACCTCTATGGAGATCAAATTGGCAGGTGAAAAGCTGAAGGAAGTAGGAGACTTCTGTTACTTAGGAAGCAGAATAACCAGTGATGGACGAAGCAAAGAGGATATTAAAAGTAGGTTGGCTCAGGCAAAGAAAGCATATCTTAAAAAAAGGAATCTGCTGACATCGAATATAGATTTAGGTATTAGGAAGTCATTTTTGAAAGCCTTCGTCTGGAGCGTGGCGCTCTATGGAAGTGAAACTTGGACTATTGGTGCAGCAGAAAAGAGGAGAATTGAAGCATTTGAAATGTGGTGTTACAGGAGAATGATGAAGATCAGATGGGTAGATAGGGTTACAAACAAAGATGTATTAAGACGAGTGGGAGAGGAGAGATGTTTCTGGCGACTGCTAATGAAGAGAAGAGATAGGTTGGTAGGACACAAACTAAGACACCCAGGAATAGCAAGCTTAGTTGTGGAAGGAAGGGTCGAGGACAAAAACTGTAGGGGTAGACCAAGGTTAGAATATGTTAAACAGATTGCCTCCGATGTAGGGTGTCGGAGCTATGTAGAGATGAAACGATTAGCTCAGGACAGGGAGGCATGGAGAGCTGCATCAAACCAGTCAAAAGACTGAAGACTCAAACAACAACAACAACAACAACATAGGTGAAATTCTAGTAGTTCCCTTTATCACCGTAATAAATTCAAGGGTGATATCGGGAATAGGTTCGGAGATATTGAATGCTGGTTAAATAATTCGCATAGCCGCCATGTTGGATTGGTGAGACATAACAAAATTTGAAGGACACGGTCGAGATCACCCGGAATCGTGCTATGAACCTACCGAGTTTCATTGAAATCGCTCCAGCCGTTTAGAAATTATTAGGGGGGCACACACTCACACTCACACACACACACACACACGCGCGCGCACACGCACACGCACACACACACACAGACACACGGACAAAAGGTGATCTCATAAGCCTATTTTTTCAAAATTGAAAATAGGCTAAAAATCCCCGATTCTTGTATGTCACGGGTAATCTCGAGAACCACTGGATGGATTTTGATGCGAATTTCACCTTTCTGCAAAGTATATCTCGAGGAAAGGCTCTAGGCTATAGAAAATAATTTATGTATGATCAAAGGAAGCCAAGCATTAACGATTCCAGTGAAAAAGTCGAAAACATACTTGGCGTCCGTGCGCTTCTTAAGCTTACGCTGGGCGAACCGTTAAACATATCAATATACTACGAGCGTAAGAATTGGTCAGCATGAAAAGTTCTACAAAAAAGTCCACGAGAGCATATCTCAATACATCGCCCACTATAAGTGTTTTTAGACTGGATGGAAGGGGCACGTCCCCGCGCGCTCTGGTGAGCGTGACGGCATCCCGCGCGCTTGACCTTGCTTTGCCCTTGGTTTGCACTTGCCGCTCGCGAGTAATTTGAAACAAGGTAAAGTATTATAAAGCAAGATAAGTATTATGCAGGTAATTTTCTAACATGTCAGTCTTTGGCTTCGAGCGAAGCGAGAAGCCTCCAGCCTTTCTAGCATTTTTCAGCATTTGTAGCATTTAAAATGATACAAAGTCTAGTCTTTCAGACTGACTGTCAATTTTTTCTCGCATTAGTTCAAACAGCCGCTACTTGCGCGCCACTTTTCTCTACACTGTAGTCTCGCGCATAATGGTTCGCGGCTGGGAGCGATCAGTTTAGTTCGCAGCTCCTTAGCGAACTAGTTCGCTCTTTTAGTTCGTTAGCTCCCATCTCGAATTCCCTGTAAGACAGATCGTTCGCTCACCTTGCTACTGCCACTGCACGCGCTCTTTTTTTGTTATAGCAGTCTGTCACCAGTGATTACTCGTCACCAGTGATTGCTCATCCTCATTGCTCTCGTTTCAAGCAATACTGTAGGCCACTGTAACAGTTACTATGCTCGCTGCACGTGCAGTTCGTGTATTAGATATTGACATGTTGCGTGTGTAGTAATGTGTTTTACATTTTGATATTCGAAGATAAATAAATACAAAAAATATGAGTATTGAAACATTAGTGAAATTCCTTATTCCTTCCTCATTTCCTTTCATTCCTTGTAGGAACATAGGGTAGCTACAAACTTCTTCCATCTCACTCTATTGTTGGCCATCCTTTTAATTAGGGTCCATGTCTTTCCTTCTGAAAAACTTCTCTTTCTATTGTTTATAAAGCCGAAAGTCGTCATTTGTTTATCATTAGTGAAATACCGGTACCGTACCTAAAAGAATAACAGTATGGACGATGTGTTCGTAGAAGCATACACTTAATATTCTCTTTATTTATTTTTTCTCGCGTGGGGCTGATACCGATAACCTAGATGTTAGGCCCCTTAAAACAACAATTATCATCATCATTTTCGCGTATATCGGCGCGTCATCCTATTTGTCACTAGGTGATGATAAGACGTACCCCCCCCCCCCCCGCAATTTTCGTTTCATTTCTTACTTGCTTCGTGATATTCACTATTTGGCTGCTCTGAAACCGTTGGGTACATTATATTTATGGCATTAATGGGAAGAATAGTTTTTTTTTAGTTCAGAGTTTTGGTCCATAGAAGTTCGCTTTTCTTTGTGAATCATTGTCATAATGTTCACCATGTATCGAGAAAAATAAATATCAACCAGTTCGTTAAAATGGTAATGTTAATCCAGTTCACCGTTTTTCTAAATAATTGGACATATTTTCAAATAATCCAAAATTACTAAGTTAAATAAAACTGTGGAATTATCCCCACATCTAAATCAGTCAACTATCAGTTACTTCAATTTATGAACCGCCACTGTATTACATTACAAATATAAGGTAGTTACTGCTATTAGCATGTTAGCACTAGTAGTGTGTTATACTGTTATTATTATAAACCAACATTGAACAATCGCCGCGCCAAAACTTGACAATCTTGCCACTAACAATAGATACACTCAATCAACTGAATCAACTGAACTGACTGAACGAAACAAAGCGCATGTGATTGTGCAATGAGTGGTGACGTGACGAGCTACGGCGGACCCGCGCGGTTACAAGTCGGTCAGCGGAAAAAAGATCGAACTAACTAACAAGCGAGGGATCTGGGAACTAGTTCGGTAGTTCGTCTGTGGGACCCGCTCTTCCGAACTAGTTCGTTCGGGAACTACTCAAGACAACTACACTGTTTCATTTATCTTCGTGCAATGTGTTGTATTGGTTCGGTACGTGTCTGGAGAAGGCGGTGTGTAATTTGAAAGAAAGTTTCTTCCAAATTAACAGGCGGTGAGTTCCGTGCCTCGTACTGTTTATTGTGGTTACAATATTAACTTCTTTGGTGTCGTTACTGTGAACTGCTAACTTTCGTGTTTTTATAGTGTGTGGACGAGATAGCTTGTGACTATTCGAACGTGATCTTGTATCAAGAATATAATTGCGTACGTGCAACGACACTTAACGCATATTGAGTAGCGTATTAAAAAACGTATAGTTTATAATTTTCATTCCGAATGGGAACACGAGTTTTTCGTAGCGGAAAGAAATGACACATGTATTTGTTTGTTGTGTCAAGCTACAATTGCATTCGTGAAAATGACAAACATCGAGAGACACTTCAAAACTATGCACCCATGTGTGAATGCAGAGATTCCTTTAAGGAGTGAAATTAGGAAAGAAAAAATCAGTTAAGTGTTCAGCAAAATATGTTCACTAAACCAGTGGATAGAAGTGTTGCTGCCACCCTTGCTTCGTATCGTGTTTCGAATGTATTGCCGAAACGGAGGAAACCCTTTGAAGACGGCGAATTCATAAAAGAAGCATTTCGAGAAGCTGCTGATGAGTTGTTTAATAATTTCAAGAACAAGTCTGAAATAGTGGCTGCCATCGAATCGCTTCAACTTCCGTCAAGAACGGTCACAAGAAGAGTTGAAACAATGTCTCGTGATGTTTTCTCTCAATTGAAAACAGGCTTGGAGGATTGTTGTTATTTTTCATTGCAGTTAGACGAATCCATTGATACAACAGGTACTGCACAGTTGGCAGTTTTTGTAAGGATGGTTTTTAATAACTTTACTGTCAAAGAAGAACTTTTGAAAGTAATTTCTTTGAAAGGCCATACAAGAGGAGAAGATGTATTTTTTGCTGTGAAACAACTCATCTTGTCAGAGAAAATATCTATCCAAAAGCTTGTAAGCATTACCACAAATGGAGCCCCAGATTTAAGAGGTTCTAAAAATGGTTTTCTTGCTCTGTGCCAAAGAGATGAAAGTTTTCCACAGTTTTTAACTTATCACTGTATTTTACACCAGCAGTCTCTGTGTGGAAAGTTTTTAAATTTAAATGAAACCATGAATACTGTTGTGAAGATAGTGAACAAAATTAGGTCTCATTCTCTTCAAAGAAGACTTTTCAAAGATTTGGCAGACGATTTACTTCTCCATGCTGAAGTACGCTGGCTCAGTAAGGGAAAAGTACTTGAACGTTTCCAGAAGGTTTTACCAGCTGTCAAACTGTTTCTGCAGGAAATAGAAGAGAATAGTTGTTAGATTATATTGAAGATCCTCTCTGGCTTATGCATTTTGCTTTTTTAATTGACTTAACAGAAAAGCTTAACGAACTAAATTTGAAATTTCAGGGCAAGGACAAATATATTGCTGAAATGATATCTGAAGTAAATTCTTTTACTGAAAAATTGTGTTTATGGGAGTCCTGCCTTAACAGAGGTGAGTTAAGACACTTTCCAACTCTGAAGACCCAAGTAGAAGAATGTGAGATACCCTATGATAGAGAATGTTATGTAAACATGATCTTCACTTTGAGGGATGATTTCAAAAATAGGTTTTCAGATTTTCAAAAGATTTCTGTGGTAACCCAGTTTGTATCTTTCCCTTGGGCTAACCTTGAACTATTGAATGTATCTTCTTCCACTGAAAATGTTGTTGACGTAGATGGGGCAGCTCTTGAACTTGAAATCATATCATTAAAAATCTATTTGTATCTCAAAACTATTGCGGAACCTAAAAACTATTGGTCTTTAATTCTTCAGGAGAAATATCCTGTGATAGTAGATGTTGCACTTAAAATAAGGGCCTTGTTTGCTTCTACTTACCTGTGTGAACCATTGTTTTCAAATATGAATTTTATTAAAAATTAACACAGAACAAGGTTGACTGACGAACACCTTGACTCGTGTATTCGACTAAGTTAAACGAACATCTCCGCAAGTTTCACATTGAATGTAAATTTTTGTATTTTCAGCAAATAGTGAAGATGTACTAGTTTTATTGTTAAATATAATTGTTTCACAGTATTAAAAAATTAAAAATGTAGCAATTACTATATTTTAAAAAGTAGAAGATCACTTTGATACGGTGGTATGAAACAGTAGATCGCGAAGGCTTTGTGGTTGCCTACCCCTGCTGTAAGGGATATATTAGTGTGAATTTTTCAGAGGCAGCTGCCCTACCAACTACCTAACAACTCGGGGCAGAGGACCTCGCTGTTCCGCCATATATTACTACTATAACTAACTAATAACTGTCTGAGCATTTGAGCCGTGGACTCTCAGTAGCTCAGAATCCACGGAAAGAAACTATTTCAAACAAACTGTAGTGCTCTATTAAACTGCAATATTTCAGGTGTATTTCAAACAAATCGTAATGCCCGTACCACAAACTTAATTTCGTCATTATAGGTTTATATAACTTAGATCAATTATTTGTATAAATCTTAAATTTTAAGAAAAGTAAGTATTCGAATCGATAGGAGCCTTTTAGATAAAGGTAGTGAAGAGTACAACGCAAAAGTTCTCAATCTCTATCTTTGTGACATCTTCTGACTTAGCATAAGGGCCCCTGTGGCCTAATTGATTACGCGTTGGACTCATGAACGAAAAGATTGGGGTTCGATACTTCGTAGGGGAAGTATTTTAAAATTTGTTTTCCTTATGTTTTATAGTTTGTGTCGCCCGCTTTACCAATATCTTACTACAATAAAAAAAAAAAAAAGAAAGAGACGGCAGAACACAACTGCATCACAGGGACTCGTTTGATATAAGAAGGGCATGAATTTTCAGATTGGATTCCGTGAACGTTACTTAGTGATTGAATGTGGTATTACAAAAAAAAAAACTTAATATGCACAGATCAAATAGAGTTTTCTTTTGTTAAAAATTAATAGTGTTTATTACTAGGGCTAGGATTTTTAGGTAAATAAATATTTTTTATGTAAATACATATTTTAAGCACTTTTCTATAAATAGATAAATTCATGCTTTTCACTTATTAGCACATAAAAAGACATAATATATATATTTTTTAAATCAGTACGCTTGATCTTTCAGTTTGTTACATTTTTGTTCTGTGTTACTTCAACCTGTGAGTTATCTAATCTTCATGCAGAGCGTATATGAGCTTGCAACTGTGTTATTCTTAACTTGTCGCCCCGTCCCCACTCACTGTGGAAGCAGGGGATTTCTTTGCCCATAACCATATTGCACCACGTGCTAGACCTTCCCCCTCCTCCAGCTACCTGGAACCAGTGGTCAATCACATGCAGTTCATTTCTGGCACTGTGAAGTGTAACGCAGTTTTACGATGCCTAAAGTAAAAACAACTACAAGTTATCGTCTGCAGCGGTATGTTGCAGAATTTAAAGATAATTTTACTCCTAATGGGGGCGTTCTGTTCTGCCAACATTGTGGGAAAGCAATAAAGGCTGAACAGCGATCTCAAGTTACACAACATATCAAGGACAAGAAACATATTGCCGCAGTTTTGAGCCTTCAGAATAAGTGTTTCGTGATAATCGTAGGTCATTTGTGATGGACAACCTGACGATGTATCTCGTTGTGTATTGTAATGCTTCTGCAGTCTGTGAGACATAGAATAAATTGCATGCGTGAGTGCTGCATATTGTTTATATTTACATTAATAAACTAAATTATATTAAAATATTTTTACTTTTTGACACATATTTCAGGTATTTTTAACACATATAAAATAAATATTTCCCCAATTTTTAGCACCTAAAAATCCTAGCCCTAGTTATTACATACCGAGGGATATCATAAGAAGCAATGTGAACACTATCAAAATCTCCTTCGAAATGTTATTAAGTGATATATATGCTCAATATAGTCTGTTAATATTGCCATATTACCCAAGCGAGAATGTCGAGAATTATCGTTATCGACCCCACGTTACCGGAAATATCAGTTCCGGAACCAGCATTTCCGTTCTTCATTCTCATCCCCACGAGACCAATCGGAACTAAGGAGCTTTTTATTTTCGGCTCTAATTACCATCGACTGTTAAGAGAATGACGCGACTCTGCTAAAAATACAATTAGTCCATAGATGGCCATGGTGTGCAAAATTCATGCGGATGAAGTGTGCTGCTCGTATGCGAGATGGGAGTGACTTGTTCAGCGTGTCCAATTCAGCTCGCCCCGATGCTGTCATAATCTCGACTGATCTCGACCGAGCTGCTTGTTCCTGACTGGCTGTTTCTCCACTAGGGCGGAGAGGAGATGACCTCGCTGCGAATGTAGCCTACATGGAGAAGTGTGCGTCTAGCTGGAAGGGCATGCGAGCAGGGTTTCTTCACACGAGCCAAGATTTTGGCCAATCGCGGATTAGATTTAACGATTTAAATTATGATAGGTTGCAATACTAGCAGAAAACAATGAAGGTAGATTATGGAAATGTTAGTAATATGAATACTACTGGATTTCGCTGCTGGCTATTTATTCTACTGGACTACAGACCATCAAAAATCAACAACACCCTACATAGTTGCACTGCAGTGACACTTGCTTAGGTGGAGTCCCATAGCGACACGTGTCACAACACTTATTACACTCCTGTTTTGTAAGCAGTCTGCATTCTACCACTCCCTGCGACCTGTGTGGCACATGCCGCGTAAACATCTACAGTATCGTGGTAGATCGCGACCTGAATACAATGAGAGTTATTTTTAGTTTTTTACAGCGAACAGATTGCTGCGCCACACAGCCAGTCGATCCGGATTTCTGATGCGTATCATGTTTCAGGTTGATTTACCGTGATGTAGCGTTTTAATTTTGCGTCCCAAGATATTGTTTTATTGTTGTATTTGTTCCAGTTGATTCTACAGGCTCTTTGTAATTGAGAGATTCTCCCTTTCTTTGGTTCACGATTTAATCCAGATGGTTGATGATTTCCTCGAAATATTGAAAATCATTTAACTGAGGAAGTTTTCCAAAATGAGTAATCAGAGGTTGTTTGTCCAAGTATCGATGAGACCCTTCCATGTATCACGTTTTCTCATATGAAATTTAAGTCCAATTTAACATGCAATTTGATTAAGTGTTTCCAGGGAATGGATAGCTTCTTATCTATTGTTCAATAGAATCATCAGAATCACAAAGGCCAAACATTTGAGATGAATTTTATCTTTAATTAGCTTGCCGATATTAAACCCCTGACACCTGTTAGGTAGATTTCATTAGAAAGCTAACTAGTGCAATGGGTACCATGTCTCGACTTCCGGCAAATTTCTACATATCTTCGCATTTCACATCCCCCAGACCCCAAAACCACCGTCAGTTCAAAAGTTATATATATATACACAGGGTTATTACAAATGATTGAAGCGATTTCACAGCTCTACAATAACTTTATTATTTGAGATATTTTAACAATGCTTTGCACACACATACAAAAACTCAAAAAGTTTTTTTAGGCATTCACAAATGTTCGATATGTGCCCCTTTAGTGATTCGGCAGACATCAAGCCGATAATCAAGTTCCTCCCACACTCGGCGCAGCATGTCCCCATCATTGAGTTCGAAAGCATCGTTGATGCGAGCTCGCAGTTCTGGCACGTTTCTTGGTAGAGGAGGTTTAAACACTGAATCTTTCACATAATTCCACAGAAAGAAATCGCATGGGGTTAAGTCGGGAGAGCGTGGAGGCCATGACATGAATTGCTGATCATGATCTCCACCACGACCGATCCATAGGTTTTCCAATCTCCTGTTTAAAAAATGCCGAACATCATGATGGAAGTGCGGTGGAGCACCATCCTGTTGAAAGATGAAGTCGGCGCTGTCGTTCTCCAGTTGTGGCATGAGCCAATTTTCCAGCATGTCCAGATACACGTGTCCTGTAACGTTTCTTTTTTCGCAGAAGAAAAAGGGGCCGTAAACTTTAAACCATGAGATTGCACAAAACACGTTAACTTTTGGTGAATTGCGAATGTGCTGCACGAATGCGTGAGGATTCTCTACCGCCCAGATTCGCACATTGTGTCTGTTCACTTCACCATTAAGAAAAAATGTTGCTTCATCACTGAAAACAAGTTTCGCACAGAACGCATCCTCTTCCATGAGCTGTTGCAACCGCGCCGAAAATTCAAAGCGTTTGACTTTGTCATCGGGTGTCAGCGCTTGTAGCAATTGTAAACGGTAAGGCTTCTGCTTTAGCCTTTTCCGTAAGATTTTCTAAACCGTCTGCTGTGGTACGTTTAGCTCCCTGCTTGCTTTATTCGTCGACTTCCGCAGGCTACGCGTGAAACTTGCTCGCACGCGGTCAACCGTTTCTTCGCTCACTGCAGGCCGACCCGTTGATTTCCCCTTACAGAGGCATCCAGAAGCTTTAAACTGCGCATACCATCGCCGAATGGAGTTAGCAGTTGGTGGATCTTTGTTGAACTTCGTCCTGAAGTGTCGTTGCACTGTTATGACTGACTGATGTGAGTGCATTTCAAGCACGACAAACGCTTTCTCGGCTCCTGTCGCCATTTTGTCTCACTGCGCTCTCGAGCGCTCTGGCGGCAGAAACCTGAAGTGCGGCTTCAGCCAAACAAAACTTTATGAGTTTTTCTACGTATCTGTAGTGAGTCGTGACCATATGTCAATGAATGGAGCTACAGTGAATTTATGAAATCGCTTCAATCATTTGTAATAGCCCTGTATATATATATATCAGTTTCTTGTGGACACGATAACTGCCGTAATTTTGCAGCAATTACTTTCAATGTTTTACATAGTATGTATCCCCTTAAAATCTCGGTCGAGTTCGTTAATGGGCATAATCGGTCGAAGGGGGTGAAAATGGGTTTTTTTCTTCGAAAAAGTGTAATATCGCTATAACTCTCTTAATACGTGAAATATCGAATCCATTCAAAGTTCATAATATGTGTCGGATAAGCGCCAAAAAATTATGTTTGAAAAGTTTTTGATAGCAACAACCATTGACCAAAGGGGTTTTTCGGGAAACATTCATATCTCTCTTAATAGGCACAATATAAAAACCGTACGAAATGGAAATTATTCCCCTAATAATTACCTAAAACTTTGTCTGAAATAATTTTTGATCTGACCCACCATTACGCCAAGGGATGAGAAAAATGATTCGGAATTAAAGAAAATGCCAAGTGCCATCAGAGGTTACCAAGACAACGCTTCTAAATTAATGAGGGATGAGCTGTCAGAGGTTGCCAAGACAACGCCATTGCACGAGATCACATTCATTTTTCCATCTGACTCTGTGGGAAGCGGCTAACTGGTAGCGTGCTGAACTTCTATGCCCAAGGTCGCTGGTTCAAAGCCGGCCAAAGTCGTCGGATTTTCTAAGAGCGCTAAAAATCCCTCAGCATGCTTTCCTTTGGAGGGGAAGTTCCAACGTTCGTTGCAAGTTGCTGGTGGCATCTAGTAGCAGAGTTCACAGCTAGGTGTCATTGACGTTAGTATATGGTACAAAATTAGGAACTACTACTTAAAATTGACCATCTGCAGACCTTACCTGAATTACAGACGAATACAGTCATCACAATTAACACCGTTTATCAGACAGATTCTACACACACCCAATGTACACTGGGTTACATGACCACGTTGTCACAGCCCCTAAACTGAGGAACCAACCAACATCTCTGCGGGAGATAAAATTTGGCGTGAAGAAGTAACAGACTGTTAGATAGTTACACATCAGTTCCAAACCTTGCATAAGGACATTGTGATCACAAGCATAAAAATGAACCCCAAATGACAAGAAGGTTACCATCCCCATAAGACAATAAAATGGTAAAAATATGCATACAAAAACGAAAAAATTAACCTCCAGTTGTAAAATACTTTCTTGCAATAAATGAGGTCTGATCCTCCTACGAAAACCTGCATATTTTGCCTATTATAGCCTATCCCCTAGTTTGCCCGGTGAAATCTACCTCCGCCTTCCGGCGTGCCGAGAGGAATTTTTTGATAGCAAACGGATCAGATATTTTTCCCAAGAACCTAACTTTGGAGGTGGTATCAGTCAGTGTGTCTGATCAAATTTATTTTCACATCTACTCTGAATTATTCCAGCACATCAAAAAGTATTTGTCGATCTAAAGAATCATATGCTTTTTTGAAATCTACAAAAAGTGTAACCGTTTTAGGGGTTTGTAAGATAGTTTTGAGATTACAAATTTGTTGTACACATTATCTTCCTTTTTCTGAACCAGCCTGTTATTAACCTATTAGGTGGCATGTTTGCTTAATCAACATAATAATAATAATAATAATAAACAACGAGTAAATGGTATCATTTGCTAGATGAAATTGGGGAGACATTTGCAGTAGAAACTGTGTGAACATGAAAAGGGCTCAATAATATGGTCATTCACTTTCAATGAAAATCTGGATTACCGTTAAACTGTCAAACTAATGATAATTTCAGCCCCGTGCGATAAATGCCGAGTCCTCCTTATCGGTCGATAAAATATAGCAACATTGCAGCGCAGCAATATATCTCTCGGCAATGAGTCACCCAGCTACGCATGCACTTTGCCGGCGGCTGCTATGTTGCTAGACCGATAAATGGTTACGTGCCGGGTGCGACAGTGCTGCATGCGACCCTCCAAAAATCGTGCCAGTAGCGTCCCTGCTAGTAGCCTACAGTGCCCCATGCGACCCATTGTTCGAGAGAAGAATTTTTACGGTGCGCCGTTTTAACTTAATTTACTCCTACTGTCGACCAAAATATTATGTACACTCGAGTTTGAAAGTTGTTTGTGAAGTAACCAATTGGTCTACAAAAAATCCAATAACATCATCATTTTTGTCGTTATATTTTGTTAAGTCATGTAAGTTTGGGAGTTTTTCATTTATATTTTAATATTTTTTTTCGCAGCTGGAACATAAAGCGTGCTCGTTTTTAAGCGTGTTTCACAAACACCCGTCATCAGATCGAATCCAAGTTTTAACACAATGTACATTGGAATGTTTTATAACTGGTTTAATAATTTCAAAATGTTGTGTGTCCAAGGAACTAAGTTATCACTTGTGTAAGGTAACTTTTTCTCTGCTCGGGGTGGTTGAAAAATTACGTTCTTGGTCGCGTTGTAATCCTTATATATCAAAAGGCTATGCTGTAGGACTGTGAAATACGTAAATGAATGTACTTATTTTATATCGGTTTGTATTTGTAAGGGATAAAACAATCCAAACACTAAAGATGGCTTTCCTTTTTTAGTTGTAATAACATAGGATTATTTCATTGCACAAATCACTTGTAAAGCAAACTTAACACAGACGTTGACTGGTTGAAAGTCACAAGATAAATAATGGCTCATAGTGTCTTCCAATCAGTCTACATGACGGGGTAAACCCTCCTCCCCCAAAAAGATATGTTAGAAATTCCCAAATTCCACCGATACATCAGTGCTTGGGTCGCTAGTGGCACGATGGCAAATTGGTGGGTCGCATGCGGCACGGGTCGCAACCGGCAAGGTCGCATCCGGCACGACACCGATAAAATGGCCCTGTATTGAGAAAGAGAGAGCGCATTCGTCTGATACCTTTTTTATTGTGGCGTTTAAAAATTCCCTGGAAGGAACACTGGAAATGAGAGTTTTCTTACATGAAAGTCTGACCCTACTCATTAGCCATTGCTGAGCATCCGGCACCTCGACCACTAATTATTGTTCCTATCGGTGAAGCCAACACACACAGGAGGATAAGAAAACCACTTGCCTCTGCTCCATGCTGGTCTGGGTCGAGAATTACCTCTCGCAAATCCCCGCAGAGAGATTTCGTTTTAGGAGCTTTGGTCACTTGGTTACGCTTATGGAATTGTCTATCTGTTGTAACTAATAGGCTCAAACACTGACCATTATGACAATGGTAATAATTAATATCCGTGTTGACTGATAGTACTTTTGCGTCACGGGTTTTAATAAGATAGTACTAATAGGCTCGGAGATTGGGTAGGTGGCCAGGGACCGTACCGGCATTTGCCAGGAGATTTGTGTCTTGAATCACACCCAGGATAGCCGTCATAAGAGCTGGGATTCAAAGAACCGATCTCCGGGCTCCTTTCATTTCGGGACTTTGACAACATGGTCATTTTGCCACGTGTACTTGAGTGGAGTGTCTGTGTGTGTTGCTAGGATTAGGAAGCAGACAGCCGTGGTCATAAGTTAGGGACCATCCTGCCATATAGACGGGGCAGAAATGAGAGTTTTGCCTCACGAGATTGAGAAGACCCGTTCCAACCCTCAGGCCAGAATTTCATTTTTTGACACAGCTGGGAGTCGAACCCAGACCTTGGGGACAGTATAAAACACCGTAAGTCATTCATTTCATAACAAGATGGCTACTCTCCAGACTGTTTTGTTGTTGTTGATGATCCCTTTAGGCCTAGGGGATTTGCAACTTCGTGGTCATGTAGCCCCGTGTTCTTGGATATGTGTAGAATTTGTCTCATAACCTGTCTGTACTAGGGTGTGTATTTGTAATTTAGGTAAGATTTCGGTAGGAAGCGACCGTAGCCTCAAGGTAGATAGCATCCCGACATTTGCCTGAAGTAGAAGTGGAAAACCACTTCCAGGATGGCTGAGGTAGGAATCGAACCCGTCTCTTCTCAGTTTTGCCTCACGAGGTTGAGTGTACCCTGTTCCAGCCCTCAGACAGAGACTGGCAGAGTCGGGAAACGAACCTGGGCTTCTGCGGTGGCAGCTAAGAATGCTATTCACTACGCCAACGAGGCGGTCTCTCTGGACTTTCAGAGCTTTCCATCACAGTAGTCATGCACGAACTCATGTGCATATCTACGCAGGGATATACAGCATCTACCCTACCTTACAGCACGGGAGACACGGAACCAAGTCATTCATCGAACATATCGGGAATCCTCTTTTGAAGTTTATTGTCACTTCAGCTTGCTGTAACTGCCTTCGACTCATTTTTGTTATTTAGCCGGACGTACTTCTTGAGGCCTGGTCATAATTATGATGGAAATGATATCGTGCGATTATCGGGATTGAAACCATGTCTATTAAGGTCGGTGTATGCAGTCTATAGAATGAATACAATATACAGCGCAATATGAACTACAATAATTTGCCAATATAATTATTAGAAAAGAATCACAAGCACAAGAAATCTCACACGTACCTCTACATATCTAACCACATTTGAAGAGTACACCCAGTTACTTTGAGCGCAACTTACGAGGGAAAATACCAGTAATAAAATTTAATTCCTTCCGTCGTTAGTACTTTATTGACAACTTTCTCTTGGCAGACAGATCCAACGACTGGAACTTGTGTCCATTTCCTTGCTTGGGAGTCAACATTTCCTATTATGCATGCAATTTGTGTTTTTATATTAAGTCAAAGATTATTACTATCTATCTTCTATCTATATAAAGCACAAAGTCTGTCAGTCTGTCTGTCTGTCTGTCTGTCTGGCATGTATACAAATCTACACCGTTTCACCGATCTGAACCAAAATTTGTATACTTACCCTTTGGAACCCTGCGGGTAACCCTGTCAACTTAAAATTTCGGACAGACCTCCCCATTCCCTGCATTTAGGCCCTTTGGTCCAAATCTACACCGTTTCACCGATCAGAACCAAAATCTGTATACTTACCCTTTGGAACCCTGCGTGTAACACAGTCTGCTTGAAATTGCGGAGAGGCCACTCCAACCCCTGCATTTAGGCCCTTTGGCACAAATCTACATCGTTCACCGATCGAAAACAAAACGTGTATACTTACCCTTTGGAACACGATGACTAACACTGTCCACTTGGAATTTCGGACAGACAACTCCATTTCCTGCATTTAGGCCCTTTGGCAAAATCTACCCTGTTTCACCGATCTGAGCCAAATTTTACATACTCACCCTTTGGAACCCGACGTGTAACACTTTCTACATGAAATTTCGGATAGACCATTCCATTTACCGCATTTAGGCTCCTTGGCAAAAATCTACATAGTGTCACCCATCTCAACCAATCTTTATGTAATTTACTTACCCTTAGGAACCCGACGAGCAACACTGTCTGCTTGAACTTTCGGACAGGGCACTCCATTCCCTGTATTTAGACCCTTTGTCACAAATTTACATCGTTTCACCAATCTGGATCAAAATGTGTATACTTACTCTTTGGAACCCAACGAGTATCACTGTCCACTTTAAATTTCTGACATACCTCTCCATTCCCTGCATTTAGATCAGGAATCCCTCGGGGTTGCCAGCTTCCTAACTCACCCGCCATGAGCCCTTGAGGGTGTACCAGAAATGGTGGGACTACACACACCCTGCCTCTTTGAGGGCCTTGAGCAGAAGACCGGAGATATAATGAAACGGAATAGAAGGCAGACCCATCGAAGAATGAGGGCATCAGGAAAGATGAGACAACGGCCAATTAAGCGGGAAATTGAAAGACTCCCTAGCCCTCGGATGCCCTAATACAGTCGGGGTCGGAAGAGAACAAGAGTTGACCAAGGGAGGCCGACAGGAAAGAGAACTTAAAGGAGCCTGGCACCAGGAAGTAGAAGCGATGTCAGACTCAGCTGTGGTCCGGTGGTCTCCAACCCACGTCCCACAAGTTGTGAGACTCTGGGGGGGGGGGGAAGGGCGTTGTGAGAATAGCTTGCTGATTCATCGCGAGGTGACATGAGAGGACTTTCCAGAGCTGTCTATACTGATGCCAGCACAGGGCCGTTGCTCAAGCCACTGTGGTGTTGCGAATTAGTGAGTGATTCCCCGGCCAATCTAAATACGACGGGGAACCCCGAACGTGTGCCATCATATTTCGTCATCATCTACGATCATCTCAGGTTCGTGCAGCTTGGACCCATTTTCTTTGCCGAGCAGTACGCCATAAGCTCTTTCACTAGACGCATCGAGTACATGCCTAAGCCAGAAAATAAGGTTGAGACTTTGGAAGACATCGAAGCTAGACATCTGAATTACCTATATCAGTTGTAAATTACACGATGTTCGTTTAGTAGTCATTTTTTCATTACCTTATTATCATCATCATCATCATCATCATCATAAGTGCAAATGACCTAGATGTTACGCGCATCATACCACTAATCACCGCCGCATAAAGTCTTTCTCGACTGTGATTTTTAAAATATTTATTTTTATTACAGTACATTGTGTACATTATAAGTTGAAGTGTCAATTCAATACAGGTAGTAGTTTCCCTCATCATCCTCATCATAAGGGCAAATGACCTAGATGTTACGCCCATTACACCATTAATCACCACACACAATAAGTCTTCCTCGCCTGTGAATTTTGAAATATGTATTTCTATTACGGTAGTTTGTAAGTTTGACGTGTCAATTCAACAGTAGTTTTCATTATCATCCTTATCAAAAGGGCAAATGACCTAGATATTACGCCCTCATTGTCTTGGGGGGGGGGGGGGGGAAATGACCTAGATTTTAAGTCCATTATATTTCTAAGGAGACTTTGATACATTATCATCATTCCACCGGGCGAAGCCGGGTACTACTGCTAGTATATAATAAAGTTAAATATGACATCACACCACCGTCTTCAAACATTTCATAGATTTCAGTCCAATTGATTTAAATAAGTCGAATTGAAATACAGTAGTAACCTTGTGATCTAACTACAGTACTTGGATTATTCGCAAGTGATTGTTGTTCTTCCACGGCCGTGCAAGAAGTACACCACCAAAAAGCTTGGGACAATGCTGTGTGACGAGGACCGTGCAGCATCCGACCAAGCGTGTCAGGCCACTTTCTCCGCTATTTTGGAATCCTACGTTCATCACGAAGACATAGGTGTTGAGCCCCGCCTTCCTGCTGGACTAAATTTCACTTCACCTGAGGGTTTGAGCGATGGTACCTAGTTAATGCCATCATCAACAATAAGCCAGAACATCAATGGTATGAAAGGAAGAAGGGTTAACCAGTTCGCTTCTTCACATTCTCCAATTTATTTCAGTGAATATAGAATTCGCGGTAATGACCAGTCTGAAACTTATGCGCGTCTACTTTCTCGATACTTTTTAAAAATACTTTCATATACTGTACCTAAATAGTTGTGTTATCTAGGAGGTGGTGGTGGTTTCATTTGAGGAGCTTGGACATCACATCATTCAGCGCCTGTGCATGGGTGTGTGTGGATATTTGTCTTATAACTTGTGTTATTGTGATGGCTGTATTAGTGTGTGTATTTGTAATTCAGGTGATGGTTGGGAAGGAGGTGGCCGTGTCCTTAACGAAGAACCATCCCGGCCTATTCATGAGGTATAAGTGGGAAATCACAGATAAACCTCTTCCAAGATGGCTGAGGTGGGAATCGAACCCATCTATTTCCAGTTTTGGGTCACGGGGCTGAGTGTATCCTATTCTAGCCTCCGGGGCGACAGCTAAGAATGCTAGCCGCTACACCCCGAGGTGGTCTTTTCATTTATGGTCTCTGTACATATTCATCAGCCTTGTGTCTTTTGATGTGAAAGGAGTCTGCCTGAAAACCTGAGGTGAGTGTACTAAAAAGAAAATTAGAAACAAGGTGCTTGTGGCCGTGTGTTAGGAACCATCCCGACACTGGCCTGGGGTAGTAATGGAAAAACTACTAAAAACAATTTTAGGATACTTTACAGTATGATTCGAACCCACCTCTGATCACCCCTTCCCTTCCAACCTTCGCACAAGCTCTCCATGACAGAACAGAGAATCGAAACCTCAACAGTTCTTCAAAACGCAGGCTCCCTGGACCGTGAATCTTGGGCACAGGAAGCGATCCACGGAGGAAGCCACTGACGTATTTATTACATCATTACAGTGGGTGAGTTCTGTTGCCAGTGTTGTGCCTACTGCTTAGGCCAACTCATGTAGTGACACGGGTCATCTAGTGCCTATATCGTCAAGAAGTGGAAACCATCGATGACCAATCGTCTATAAATGGACATAAGAAAACAGTTGAGTAATCAAAAGATTCATTTTTATGCATTAAAAGTCCGATAATAATAATAATTATTATTATTATTATTAGTAGTAGTAGTAGTAGTATTATATATACCGGTGCCAACAGGCTAGACGTGTTGAAACACCGGATCCCACGAGCACTCCGCAGTTAAGCAGCATTGGGCGTGGTCGGAACTTTGATAGTATGCCGGTTCTAGGTACTGCGCGCTGTTGGTCAACATAAGAAGGAGAGGAAAGGCCCTGGTCACCCTACCGCACGTAAATTCCGGCTCGGGGTAGCCTCTTCGGGGGCGCGGACCTGCCTTCGGGCAGAATACCAATTAAATTAAATTAAAATATATACGGCATAATGCGTTTGGCCCTCTAAGGAGCACGTAGTTAGCATTGGTCTTCTTGTTCTGCTTATCTTCCCAAAACTTCATCATCCTTTCGCTATGTGCCTGTCTTCTTTCTAGTGTTCATGCAGCTTTGAGTTTCAAATTTCGTCCCGTAGGGAACTTGGGTGGAAACGTATATGAATGTACTTTCTATTTGCAGTCCGCGTCGTCGTTAGTGGGTCAATGTCAATGTCAATGTCAATTTCAGGGAGGTCCTTTAAAATGTCTTTCAGCCAGCGTACTTCGGTTTGTCGGGTTCCATTGACAAGGAGGAAGATTTTCTTGGTCAGTCGGGAGTTGTCCATTCGAGCTATATGTCCGTAGAATTTCATGCGTCTTTTCCGTGTAAGTGAGGCGAATCGTTCAGTCAGTGAATCGAGTTCTTCTGAGCTTCTCCTCATCCAGATACCGTCCTGAAGCTTTGATTCAATTATTATTATTATTATTATTATTATTATTATTATTATTGCCTCCGTGGCTTAGGCGGCAGCACACCGGCCTCTCACCGCTGGGTCCGTGGTTCAAATCCCGGTCACTCCATGTGAGATCTGTGCTCGACAAAACGGAGGCAGACAGGTTTTTCTCCGGTACTCCGGTTTTCCCTGTCACAATTTCATTCCAGCAACACTCTCCACTATCATTTCATTACATCTGTCATTCATTTAATCATTGCCCCAGAGGAGTGCGACAGGCTAGATGGGGGCTTCATTCATTCCGTTCCTGACCCTGTCGGAGACTGGAAGCAGGCTGTGGATTTTCATTTCTCATCATTATTATTATTATTATTATTATTTGAAGGCCTTATTTGAATTTTGTTCGTGTTGATATACAGAGCCTTCAATATAAATGGGTGGCTGAACTGTGCATTGTCGTACACTCTCTTTGCAGAACAACATTAGCTGGATGTGTACCATATTTTAAATAAGAGAAAACTGGCTTTTATGATCATGAAAAAGAGGATAACTCTCTTTATTTTATAAGAGGAACTATACCACTATTAAAATAAGGCCTTCATTTGTGAGTTCTTTTTATCATTTTAAATGACCTTGTCGACTTAGTCGTTACGCTGGGGTCTGGCGTTACGTTACGGTGACGGGACGAAATGTACCCAGATGCACTGAGGTGTCTGACGTCATAGTACTGCTTGGTGCATGTGTTCCCCGACAATCTCTATTTCGTTAGTATAAGACAAAAATCCCCGATTCTTGGATGTCACGGGTAATTTCGAGAACCACTGGATGGATTTTGATGCGATTTTCACCATTCTGTAAAGGATATCTCGAGGAAAGATTCTGTAGAAAATAATTTATGTATGATCAATGGGAGCCAAGCAGTAACGATTTCAGTGAAAAAGTCGAAAACAAACTTGTCGTCCGTGCGCTCCTTAAGCTTACGCTGGGCAAACCGTTAAAAATATCAATATACTCTGAGCGTAAGAATTGGTCAGCATGAAAAGTTCTACAAAAAAGTCCGCGAGAGCATATCTCTATCTTCAATACTTCGCCCACTGTAAGTGTTTTTAGACCGGATGGAAGGGGCACGCCCTCGCGCGCTCTGGTGATCGTGACGGCATCCCGCGCGCTTGACCTTGCTTTGCCCTTGGTTTGCACTCGCCGTTCGCGAGTAATTTGAAACAAGATAAGCAAGATAAGTATTAGGCAGATTATTTTCTAATATGTCAAGAGTTGTTGGCTTCGAGCGAAGCGAGAAGCCTCCAACCTTTCTAGCATTTTTCAGCATTTGTAGCATTTAAAATGATACTAAGTCTAGTCTTTCAGACTGACTGTCACTTTTTTAACACTGCCGCACGGGGTTGAGGCTCAGATCAGATTTTACAAAAACATATGAATGTAATAGTATGATTTATACAGTAATTGTAAGCCAATAATTTTGCTGTAACCTTAATTTAAAAATTGTCAACACAATACCAATTAACTTCAAATCATTGCATCATTTCAATAAACACCAATTCAGAACTCATCGGAACTGCTCATCGTCAAATGAACAATGGCTTGAATTTTTAATACTATAATAGGACCTGCGCGAGAAATCTCTTGTTTGTATAAATGACCCACCCGAGTTTACTGCCATGCGGGCTGAACGCTACAAAGCTCTGACAGGGGCTATCGTCTTGTGTATTTGTTTAAACGCACTTTATAAACAAATAAATATATTTCCGTTGAATTTTCAGGAAATGCAAGATTTTTCTGTACTATTGAGACGATTTGGAAGATTTTGGCAAAAACCGCACCTTCTAACCCCCTCTGCTTTGAGAGCTTGAGTTTTAGCGTTTTATACAGGTAATATACGTTGTATGATTCTACAACATGCATACGCCTAATTGCTATCTCTTGATGAATTAAATATGTTTAGACTACGGTACATTTGCCTGGCTACTAGAGCAATGTAGATTTTCACCAGTCTCATTCATGGCTGTGATTATATGGACGCTATTGAAGTATGGGTGATGCTGAGTAATGGCACTCTGGAGCACAGCTAGTGCCCAAAGATGATGAGAAAGGTGGTACACGTAGGGTCAGTGAAGAAAGCAGTGTCACTCCATCTTATCCAATATCTTATTGTAGTGCAGCCTTAGGTTTTTGGGGTCCCCACCGACATAACCTACGGCGATGCCTTTTGAGGATCCAGCCATCATCCGGGCTGACAACCGGTTCCCCTGGTCCCAGGGAATTAGCCATCTCCTCAAAGGGCCTGATATGGTGTAAGTCAGAGCCACCCACTGTACGAGTGTGGGAATGTGCTCCGTTCAATTGAGCTGACCTTTGTACCCGTCACGTCGGTCGCGTCGTAGGCTTATGTATGCTACAGTATATTGTGTATTGTAGTGGCGCCTGTCACATTGCACCTGCATGCTCAACCAATTGACCATTTCCTCAATTTACTGCTGCATCGGAGGGCACGAGGTCAAGTGGGGCGACGACTTCGGTGACGTCATTTAAGTGCTGAGAACACTTGGCCTTAAAGGTCAAAGAGCACGCAATTGGAGTTAAGAGTACGTACTGTATCACTCTGTAAAGCTATATAACTGTTATCTATTATATTAGAGAGCTTTACAACTCGCAAGGAATGTTTTTATTTACCACGAGATATTTAGCCAGCGAGGTGCGAAGGACATGGCCTCCACACCCCTTGGGGCACCCTCAATTTTGCAGGAAAAATTCCAAGAGAATATTTTAAAATATTATAAATACATGTTTTTGTGGTTACACGTCTGCGTTTTCAGACCAAAATGTTCTGTATGGAAATGTGGGAACGAAAAGCTCTGCATCACATAATGGCGCAATCTTTATTGAAATAGCTTTCATAATCGCAACGCCCTCTTCATTATGTTATGGGATAGTATATAAGGACGTCACTTGAATGTGAGACGTAATAACTCCAAAGAGTAAATCCTTCACATCCCACTTCGCTTGCCATGTGATGCATGGATGACTCATCGTTTCCAAAATAATATTTGCCAAACTTTATTTTATTGCAATAATTAAAACAAACGTGTGCCCTTATCCTGCAACAACAACAACAACAACAACAACAAACAGAATGAGAATATCACCATAAGTCCGAGAGGTAATTATATTTAGTCGCAACCACTCCCCCTCTCCAGCTCTTGGATACTGGCTACGCCCCTGTTCACAACTGCTGCGTGCATGCCCTAGGATACCTTTCCCAAGCCTTTAACCTACAATCAAATTACTGTTAACCTAGCATCTAGCATTCTTGGTTGTCACCCCCGAGGTCCAGGTTTGATTCCCGGCTCGACCAAGAAATTTGATTCTGCTCTGAGGATTGGAACGGGGTATACTCAGCCCCCTGAGGTAAAACTGAGAAGAGGCGGGTTCGATTCCCACCTCGGCCATCCTGGTTTTCCGTGTTTTCTAGTCCAGGCAAATGCCGGGATGGTTCCAAACTTAAGGCCACGGCCGCCGCCATACCAATCCTCGTCTCTGTTACAAATACACACTAGTACTTCCACTAACACCGCAATAACACAAGTTAACAGACAAACTCTGCACATACCCAACTATATGGGGCTCAAATTATCATGATTTCCAAGCCCCTAAATGAAACAACACACTAATTACAAATACACTACTCACTCACACTCATATTTTAACACCAACGCCACAAAAAATAAACTTACCACACACAAAAAAAAAGACGTCACCCCTAGGAGACATCGTTTTAATACCGTGTAACACTTACTGTAGCCTTAATAAGCACCTTGCATTCTTGGCTGTCACTCCGAAGGTCCGGGTTAAATTCCCGACTCCTGGGTTCGATTCCCACCTCAGCCATCCTGGATGTGGTTTTCCACTTCTACTGCAGGCGAATGCCGGAATGGTTCCTAACTAAGACCACAGCCGCCTCCTTCCCAATCCTCATCTGAATTAAGCTACAAATACACACACTACGACAGACACAACAATAACACAGGTGAGCAGACAAATTCTACACATACACACACTCGCAAACACACGGGGATAAATGACCACGATGTCCAAGCCCATCAAAGGAAACAACAATATCAACGGCGATAACCACCTTCATTCAGCGAGGAAGTTTCCAAATTGTCAGTGAAACGATCAGGTTCAAGTCAATGTCTAAATAATTTTTCTCAGCCTTACACTACTTTCTGATCACCTACTTTTATGAATGAGTAGCCATGAATGCTACAACAGCGTACCAACGACCACCACTTCATGTTATATAATTTTAATTACTGGTACTTAAACCGAGCACTGTAGTATAATCATTCATAACACTGTTTGTGGTCTTATTAACACAATGTACTATTAGGTGGTCTACACATCAAAATCTACAGCAACTTGATAGATAAATCGCACATAACCCAACTTCACACTAACAGTCGCTCAATATACTGTACGTAGAATTATATTTCCCCATCAACTATGAGAACCACTCACACATGAATACGGGACACAACAAAATACCAACATTTGCTATAAACAAGCAGTTAACCATATGAGACTCATGCGAGGTCGAGAACCATGTAGGACTAGTAAATTAGCGTCTTGGTTGTTCTATTCGGTAGGCCACGCTCAGAACTTCAACTGGCGACGTTGGTTGTGGTAGGGCTCATGAGCTTGCTGATCTATACACAGCTCTAGATGTAAATTCGGTACGGAAGCGATCGATAGTAAAAACAACGGGACCTCATTAAGACCCTGGATTTCCCGCGTCTCTTGATGACTTAATCAGGACACCGGAACTTAAACGCGTAAAAACCGGGACTGGAGATCCTAATTTGAAATTGGGTTATTTGAAAATGATAGGTTTGTGGTTTTCAAACCATTGTCAACTGGCGCGAGTTAACAGACTTTGAACGTGGGATGATCATCGGCGCATGGTGCATGACGCATGGGTCAACATTTCGGAGATTACACGCGAATTCGAGTTTCCAAGTTCAACAGTGTCGAGGGTGGATTTTCAATATCAGAGATATTGTTATCATCCGCATAAACCGCCGCACTGGACGACCGCAGGTGTTAAACGAACTGACATCACGTCACCTCAGCAGAACCATATGGGGCGATCAAAGGGCTAGTGTGAGTCAGATCACCGCTCAGTTGAATGTTGGGAGTCAGGAACCTATTTCTTGCAGAGTCGATGCCTCGCCGTATTTTGAGGGCTCACGGAGGAACAAATCGTTATTAAATTCATATCCCGTGCCTTCCCATGACTTTTGGCCACTAAGTGTATAAAAGACTTGTGATGCCTACCTGGTCGTCGGTTACCCTTCACGCAAAACCCACTCAACCGAAACCGATTTCACTGAAATTTTGCATGAAGAGAGTTTACAGCCTATATCGAGGAAAAACTTAGAAATATTGCAGTTTCGAAATGTTTCACAGTTTCAATATGGCGATAAGAGTTACGCATTATTTCAGTAGCAGGTGCTACCGCGTCCCGCCTGGCGAACAGGTATCCATAGCAGGTTGCTCACACATCTCGCTGCTAAGTTTTAACATTTTATTCAGAGTTTATTAACTCAGGTTAGAACAATCAAAGTGTTCAGAATGTAAGATACACATACAAGTAAATTTCTATTCTTACTAAGGACGGGTATTGAATACTTTGTAAAATGTGTATGAAACCCTCTTAAATTAGTCAATAAGAACAACATCCGAAGTAGTATATTAAAAAGACACAATATCGATAGCACGATATTCCATGATGAGAATAGTGGATGTGAAGGGAACAATGAACTGTGATATGCAATGTGGCGACGATGTGGGCCACTGGTCCAGCAGCAGAGAAAGTGCGGGCACAGCAAAACGCCAAGCAGAATGTTCTCAGCAAATCTCAGCTCACAGCGCCGTCACTTTCACTCGCCGAGGCGTGCGCAAACAAAAGCGAAAGCTAAACACTGCTAATATCCTATACTAACAATAGTTAATCATGCTTAATATACCGAACATGTATATCATTCGATGTTTGTCTGTAATCCCCTTCATATTTAAACAAAACATTTTATAATAGTTTCATATCACAACAGTGTCGAAATTAGTTATAGTTATTTACTGTACAGTATATTATCTGTATGGCCACGCTATAATTAAAAAGGTCGAATGTGTTATCATAAAACTTTGTATTTCAGTTAAAAGTAATTGGGATTAAAATCTAGCCTGAAAATCGTTATGCCCGTTGCTTACGGTAAAATGTTTCTTAAAATTTATTTTACAACTAATGTTATAAAATTTTGACGAAGGCAAGCTGTGTTGTTCACAGTAAAATTATTTTATAAAATCCGTGGTGTATCAGGATCGCCATCTACCGATAAACTTCTGAACCAAGAATTAGCTGTTCAACACACATTGGTTTGAGAGTATGGCTCCAACTAACAAAGCAAAAATTGCTGCTTTAGCTACAATTATATGTCGTACAGTGGCAAAAAGGAAGAAAAGAAATGCTATGAAGTCCTGGACTCGGGAATGGATAAAAAGAAGAGTAGAGGAATGCTGTCCTTGGTCGAAAATGAGTTGAGGTTAGAAGATCTGAATTCATATAGGAATGTTCTAACAATGGAGGAAAGCAGTTTCAAAAAACTCCTGGATCTTGTTGGTCCCAAAATTTTTTCGACAGGACACTAACATGAGGCAAGCCATTTCTCCTGAAATGAGACTGGAAGTGAGTTCGAAGCCCGTTTATCTTCGCCTTCACATCAGCCTGGCTTGTGTTCGGTCGAATTTGTGAAACATACTCGGCGATTGAGATTTCTGCCTCCCTTCTTGCATTTCTATTGTGGTATATGGGCGTTTTAACCTCATACAAACACTGATAGCCTATATCTGGTACTCGCCCAGTAAAACACTAACAGCTTCCTTAGTCCAGCCGGAGCCAGCCATTTTCGAAGTGTTTATTTACAAGCGAGCTTCACAATCTTCTCACCACGTGGCGCCAGCATCATCTTCATGTCAGCTTCCCTGATTGGTTCGTTTCGTAAAATTAAATTTACGGAATAGAACATGTCCTATTTTATGGAAAGTTTTATCAAAGGTTTTATAAAACTTGAATTTGACTGTGAGCAACATAAATTTTATAAAATTAAATTATTGTACAATAAATTTGAAAGAAAATTTTACCGTGAGCAACGGGCATTAGATTAGTGCAAAGGATAGTGTAGCTATAAATTAACCTGTCAACGACGCAACGGCGTGTGTGTGTAGGATGAGTCAGTAAGAAGACCACATCTCCTGAACCAATTATTAAGGTACAGATATGACACGGTATACCCTGATAAATACCATGTTCAGTGGTTGGTATTGCATGTAGAAAGGAAGTCCCATGGCATATGAACGCGAGATTAAGAACCAAAACAAGCTGGCTTGCTTCTTCCATTATTGGACCCAACGCCAGTAAGTCTATAGTGCAACAAACTGGTCCAAACGAATGCGCACAAATTACGTCAATTATGTGGAAGTATTGGGTAATGTAATGCATCAGAAACCTCAAGTGAATGAATTTGAAAATTTTGAAAAATAAAAAAAAAAATCGTTGTGATATCTTAACACTTTCACGGCCGTGATAGATATAGCATAGCCTATACAATAGTTTATTTTAGGGTCTAATGTGCCATCTACTTTTCGTTTCTGAATCTGCCAACGCCATTAGCATCTTTATATTATATTAAGCGTCCTTGGCTGTCGCCCGGGAGGTCGGGTTCGAATTTAATTCTGGTCTGGGAAAAAATGAGAAGATGTGAGTTCGATTCTCACCTCAGCCATCGTGGAAGTGGTTTTCCATGGCTTCCCACTTCTACTCCAGGTAAATGCCGGGATGATTCCCAACGCAAGGCCACGGCCGCCTCCTTACCGATCCTCGCCTGAATTACAAGTACACACACTTCTTCCAATACCACAATAACACAGGCTATCAGAAATTCAACACACACCCAAGTACACGGGGCTAAATGACCACGATGCCCCAAGCCCCACAAAACGAAACAACAATATTATATTAAGATATCTACACCGGAAATTCCAGCGCAGAGAAGTGTGGAACGTTGATTCTTCTCATCTATAGCACAAGGCTGAAATTCCAAAAATTAGGATACGGTAAACCGTGTGTCAAGCTCAATAACCATACATCGTAAGCTAATAAAATGTGGCAGTTTTTATTTTTTTGAAATTTTAAACATGGTCCTCGTGACTCTTCCGTGCCATATACTGCAACGATGCGTATGCCAACCCGTCGATATGAGGTAAGTCTTAATAATATTGTAAAGTCGCGACGGCTAACGGAGTCCCAGGCGGTTTCAAACGAATTGGCATGCGATTGATTCTAAGCCCTATACAAGTGTTTCCGACCCAGCAGGAGGGCAGTTTTATGAGGTTTAGGGGCTTTAAGTGGAAGTTGGCTCTTCTGCCTCTCACTTACTCAAAGGAGCTCTTATAGCTTAAGAGCCCCTTTGATTAAGTGAGCTGCGGAAATAAATAAATAAATAAATAAATAAATCCTCCCCCCCCCCCCAACAAGACAATAGTCATACATCCATAGTACCTTTAAATACCTCTAAACCACGACGGACATCTGTTATCGAGAGAAAGAAAGCAGACACCGGGCCCTGTATAGTTGCCTCACTTTCCTGGTTAACGAGCGGCGACTCAAACGTAAGGCCGACAATAACCATTGTTCGCTACTGACCAATAGCTGACTGTTGTTGACCAATAGCATCCTTCCTTGCTCTATCACTCCACGTGGACTCTTAAGTCCCGCCCTGGTGGCTAGCTTGCGTCTCCGACAGGTATCAGTGTCCAATGTTGCACATCTGCACATAGTTCTGTCCAGTCTCGCTGCTTTCCCTCAGTGGCTACGGTGGAAAGTTGACAACGCTGTGCCTCGTGCTGGAAAATCCTTGGCTCTAGGCAGCCATGGAATGTTAACATATTCACCCAGATAGATTTCAAAGGCGAGCCGCACGTTAACGAGGAAGTGCAAGAACTAGTTGGGCGGGTTATGAGTGCCAGGATTAAGGGGCATGTTGTGTCAACCACTATCAAAGACAATTCTATCCTATTGCGAAGTACGCCGTACTAATGTCGAGGATACAGAGCGAGGTCAAACGTCTGGTCGTCATTTAACGTTCTTCAGTGCGGCAATATTCCAGTAGCGCGATCACACACACACGAGCGGATGAGCTTTAAGCCTCACCCTCACACAGCAAGCGCTAGCCGCTAACGAGGTGACAATATGGCTAAATGAGCAGAGGGGGAGAGGCTTCAGCAGACTACAAAGGCTTTAATACTCCACAAGAATCCCGTTTAAGTAGCCACTTCACACGGCACTTAAAGCCCCAAGTCACGTCATTTGAAAAATTTTCCTCGCGGACAAGATCCGTTGCGTTGCCGTGTATAAAAACTTATTGTAGATGACTCTCTAGTGCTGAAACTGCATTAATAGAGTATACCAATCAACCCTAGACGCGTGGAACTGAGCTATATTAAAACTATTCGAATTATATTTTAAAAAATGTTAAGGAAAAAATAACAAATCAAAAATTATGTAAGGTAGTTGTGGAGCCTCGGAACAAAAATGATAACGAATATGACTCTACAAATATGTTCTATCAAGAGCCACTCAATCTATCTTAAAATATCGTTTGAAATGCTACCAAGTCGGCAGTTTTAACACATTCTGCAATGATTGCTTTCCTTGACGAATCTGTTTTTGTTCCGGCTCTCCTCAACTGTATCAAACAGATCTATGTACTAAGTCCTCTGAATTCAATCCGAGCAAGAGTATAAGCAAGTAACCAACCAAGCTACCCGGCTGTTCGTCGTGCCACTTTGTAATCTAGTGTATTAGATTACGAACAGTATACAGTACATTGTTAACGTGAAATACGATATAATCTTCACGAATGGCTGCAGCTAGTTTCTACGCGGTATATGGTCACATAGAAAGACATGCAAAAATATTATTTCAAGGATAAATACACGACGTTCCCCTGCATTATACGGTAGGCTACGTCAATAGTACACGTGGTGAATGGGTTGCAGCATTCACATCGGTTTGCATGCCCTAAAAACTACTGAACGGCTGTTCCAATCACAACGGAACAATGTGGGGTGGTATTAGCCATTCAAGGTAAGGTGCCGCTGAACTTGGGTGCGCCAGCGTTTGTTGATTTTAGTTGCCGGAGCCATGCAGGACGAGAAGGGAGATACTCTAATGATGGAAAAGGAAGGAAGCTTGTAGTTTAACGTGACCGTTAATCGCGAGATCATGAGCCACGGGACCTCCTTTTTACGTGGAATCCGAACCACAGGACATGGCATTTCACTTCGAAAATCTCACATGCATTGACCGGGAATCGAACCCGGACCGCCTTGGTGAGAGGCATATAGCTAGACCGCTGAGCCACCACGCCCCTTCTAATGATGGAGTGCGGCCCTGCGCTTAAGACAAGTATTAAAGCAGGCTGACAGCATGACACATGTAAACAAACAATATTTCCCACATCGGTCACCGGCGCGGCGCGCGTATCTTGAAAGGCTAATAACATTGTATCCAGACATTCCAAACATTTGTAACTTAATAAGTGATAAATTTACAGTTAAACTTCTAAGAACTCACAAAAGACTTTACCTACCCAAATTAGATCAAAATGTGTATACGAACCTAGAACGAACCACCAATATACAGGGTGGCGCACGAAATGTCATACACTGAAAATTGTTTATAGAAGATTTAATATACAACATATTTAAGAAAGAATGGCATTAAAACATTCACTGAAATGTGCATGATTAGTCAGTATGAAGGACATGTTCAATTTGCCCACCTTCTCGGCATACAACAGCTTCGAGACGAACCTGCATGTTTGTGACCACTCTACGACACATGTCCTCACTCAACCCTCGGAAGAAAGTCACAATGGCCGCTTGCAATTGCAATACATTTTCTGGTTTCTGGCGGTAGATTTTCTCTTTTAAATATCCCCACAGGAAGAAGTTGCAGGGATTAATATCAGGGCTATGTGGTGGCCAGATTGAGCCACTCTGAAAACGTTCGGGATATCGATGGGACATCACACGGGGCCCGAAATGTTCATGCAAGAAGTACAGAACAACATTTGCTGTGTGCAGACGAGCTCCATATTGCATGAACCATTGTGTCTCTATTGGTAGCCGTGATGCAAAGAGTTGTGGAAGGAAACTGATTTGCAACATGGAATGTAACGCGCACTGTTGACTGTCATTGATGAAGATTGGCCCAATAATTCCATGACTGGAAATTGCAGCCCACACACACACTTTCACACCATGACTTTCAACTTCGTGCACAATAGCAGGCCGTTCTTTCGCCCAAAATCTGACATTCTGTTTGTTCACAGCACCATTGAGTATGCCTCATCACTGAACCATGTGTTGTGCAGTAGGGGATCACCTTCTGCAATAGACCACCCAGCCAACTGTACTCGCCGTTGCTTGTCAAGCACCGTGAGTTTCTGACCTGTTGTAATTTTGTATGGGAATTGGTCAAGCTCAGACTGCAGTATTCTCTGAATTGACCGACGAGAGATGTACAGATGAACACAGGCAGTTCTGGTGGATTTGGAGGGGCTCCGAGCCACAGCCGCTCTCACAGCAGCAATATTATCCGGTGAACGGACTGGCATGAGACGGGTTCGTTTTCTCTCCATTATATTGCCTTATGTTTCAAATTAGCTGGCCAGTCTATACACCGTCTGCCGGCAGGGAGCCCACCGGGTACGGAAATGAACACGAAACCTTTCCTGAGTCCGAGTTACACACTCTTTGTTTCCGCATAAAATAACACTTTTCACCTCCTGTTCGCGTATCAGCCTCCCTTTGTCCGCGATGCTGTATAACTGGAAGCCGGTACGCATGCGCGACATGTGCTGCTGTCTGTCGAATCACGCATGAAATAAGGTTTCTCTGCACGAAAGGACATGGTTGTGATCCCAGATTTACACATTTTCATAAACCATTTTCGTTGTATGATATTTCGTGCGCCACCCTGTACAAGTTTCAGGCCACATCAGTGTTGTTAACCAAACCTACGAGTTACCATCGAAAAACTTTCAAAAGACATTCATAACTTTGAGCAAAATGTGTACGAACAAAGCACACAAAACTTGTAAAAATTTAGTCCACTCCAGAGTTGCCAACCGTTAGTAATACATGGCACTAATTCGCGGCAAAAGGCTGACCGAATTTTGTTCAAAATGTATTTTTTTTTTTTTTTTTTTTTGTCGTGTGGTCTCCTGAGAGGCCGAGTGCAGGTCTTTCTATTCGACGCCCGTGGGCGACCTGCGCGTCGGGATGATGAGAGATGGAATGGATGAGGATGAATGAAACAGGGCAAGGATGTGGAAGGAATCGGCCGTGGCCTATCAGAAGGTACCGTCCCAGCATTTGCCTGGTGTTGAAAATGGGAAACCAAGGAAAACCATTTCAAGGACGGCCGACGGTGGGGCTCGAACCCACGCGTCTACCGAGTCAGCAGAGAGCTTGGCCCCATGACCTAATGCTGCGCTTTAGCCAGCTGAGCCAATGCTGTCGTTCAAAATGTATAAGAACATGGGACATGCAACCAATACACACATTAAAATGTTTCTGTCATTGTCGTGTTGCCAACCGTTAGTAATAAATAGGTGGTACCAATTTTACAGTATCTCGCAAATAACTCTTACAGGGCTATCATTATTTGGAATTAACATTGTATGAACGAAGTACACAACACCAAAATACGATCTGTGTATTTTTAAGCGTTTACATTCCAACTGGTAGCAATAGGTATACATGGTTTACAACTACAACTTTCCTACCTAAACTCCCAAAAGATTGGTCCAAACTTGACATCTAACACACGATTATGTAAAACTAGCAGTCGTATCTGTCATTGCCGGATTACTAATGGATCCCTATCGTTTTTACTATCACCCGCACCAGAGATACCCACATTTAGGATATTCGCAGGGGTTAACCCAAGCGAAGTGCAATGCAAGGGCCTCGCGCTAATGAAACTGCCTTGTTGGACACTGTATCCCCTACGCCAGATAAGTATATTAGTTATTGTTTTAAGGGGAGGAACTACGAGGACATCTGCCCCACGAGATAAGTATAAATGAACTACTATTCTCAAGCTGTAGGAGACCATCCTACAGGATGCCTAAATAAAAGATAGGACAGATTTGAGGATAGAAGAACGTATTCGTCCACGGTCTTGGTAGTTAATTTCATCAGTTCGTCTGTATTTGGGTCACCAACTTAGGCTGATGACCATTGTTTCCCTAACGAAGTTTGTCAATTGAAATTTCACTCGCGCACTGTTGGCTGGCAATGCACAGTACCGCTAATAACTCTTACCATACGTGGCGGGTGGTACCCCTGTCCCTGCACTTAGAATTAGGTATGCATTATTATAGTTAATGTAATACTGTATTTCTTATATGTTCTGATGTGAGGAAAATGTGTTCACACATATTAGTATATTCCCAGTAACTTCAAATACATTCATTTTTCGAAAATACGCGAGGTTTTAAAGTTATTTTCAGTATGTTTCTACCAAGGTCGCGCACCACTAATCGAAGGTTATTGTACAAGTATACGCTTACAATAATTTGAAAAAATAAACCTTATTGATTCCTCTTCCCGCAAATTGCCCTATTATCAATATAACCCAAAATATTGCGCGCTAGTGTACTTGGGTGTGTATATATTTTAAAAAAGGAAGATTGTAGTTTTACGTGACCGTGAGTGAATCTGGCAATTATGAGCCACGGGACCTCCTTTTTTACGTGAAATCCGAACCACAGGACATGGCATTTCACATGGAAAATCTCACATGCATTGGCCGGGAATCGAACCCAGTCCACCTTGGTGAGAGGCCAGCAGCTTGACCGCTGCAACACCACGCCTCTAGGGGTGTGTATATAATCTGCCTGATAACATGTGTTCATATGTGACTGGATACGTATGTGCATTTGTATGGAGGTAAAATGTGACCCGAAGTTGGATACCATCCCTCCAGTTGCCTGGAGTATAAGTAGGAAACCAATTCTACGACGGCTGAGGTGAGAATCGAACCCACCTCTTCTCAGACTAGAATCCACCCGAACATCAGGGGGGTGACAGCCAAGGATGCCAGCCTTTGAACAGTTGAAAAGCCAACTTCCATGCGAAACCCAGACAACCCATCACTTTTCCTGGTCGAGTCATGGCAACAAAAGGAGGAGACTGTAGAAGAACTTATTGAACAAATAGAGCAGAGCAGTTGAGTTCCCACAGCGTGCGGTTCTCACGCTCTCTTGTACCGTTCCCAAGTCTCACCAAGGTTACAATACTTGCAATAATGTGCTCATTCGCCGCCACTCTCACTTCTCGACGCCTAGTGGACCCACGCACCTGAACAGAGCGATACCACCACCAGAAAATGGACAGGATATACTCTCAGTTCACTGACCTGTTCAATGCTTCAACTATCCCACGAGATAATTCATCAGCTGTTGATGGCCCCAACACTAACTACAGGCCTCTCAACAGTAGCCGTAGCCTATCAGTCCTCAACGAAATAATATACCTAGGTATAAGTAAATTCTCACGGTGGATGAGTGGATAGCGTGTCGGTCTATTAACCCCAAGCTTGCAGGTTCGCTCCTGGTCGTGGTAAGTGATATTTTTTAAAAGGCGGCAAATATACGATACGCATGTCATACGATGTTGGCAAGTCAAAGAACCCATTTGAATTCAGTAGGCCGTGTTCATAATGGAAAAATTAATCTCGGGAGTTTCCGCCAACACAAAGATCTTCATTTCTCTACTAGAAAGCGCTATAGTGTTCAAGGAGCTTAGATATCTAACCTCCTTGACTTTCATAGTGATTCAAGGAACAACGAAATTCGACATGCAAGCTACCCTCTGGGTGTAAAATTACAAAGCTTGCACCCGGCATCCGAGGCCATACGATATTATTATTATTATTATTATCGTTGTCTTACTGTATATTCGAGGTCGCTACGTACGCCGAATCACTAGACTAAGGTACGAGGTCACGCGGTCAGGTTATCTCCGGACTCTAATGAGGGAGTTTGAATCCCAGCGTGGGTAGTCCTTGAAACGGTATTGCAACTAGAGGCCAATAGCGGGACAGTTCTTCTTGTTGTAAGTCCTAGCCGAATTTTATCTCTCATTACCTCTCATGAGGATGGAAGCAGGAAGGCATCAGAATCTCATTTCATCTCCGACCACGTAGTTAGTTACTGTAGTTTTAAGGGGCGGAACTCCGAGGTATCTGCCCCTCTCAACAAATATTAAAGTATACACATTTGGAATGGAATTTAAAATTTCGAGGTGGACACCTAAACTTGAAAAGACCGTAAATTAATTTAAAAACAAATTAAATAAAACTAATAAGTATAAAAATAAACAAAATTACGGAAAAACAAAACATTCAGATTTCAATAAAAGGACAAGTCTTTGAGTCAATATACACGGGAAAATTTAGATTGCTGGCCCTAACCTACTCACTTATAAAGCAGATAACACGATCAGCAGCCACCGCGTCATCGGCTAATATAAGTTTGAGTGTCATCTGCAAACCAAAGTTTCTTCGTCAGCAAGACCCACACACTGTTAAAATGTGGGCCACGGTGAAAACGGCTCCACAGGTACAAAGAGAGGGGGGTCTTCCCTTCTCATTAGGTACGAATGGGTGGATCTTGTATGACCTATCCTTAGCCTACACAAAATGACGGGACTACTTCCCTGACCGGAAAGAGCTCCGCCACACGCGAGTAGTCCCTTGATCGCTCTCAGTTTACTGGGCAATGCGTCAGCTAGCCCCTGTCTCTACAAAAATGCCATTACTTGTCGGCGTAACTGAGAGCAAATATCTCTAGCGGGTACCTCCATTGGTCGAGCTGGTAGTGAAACCGCCTCTTTTGCAGCTTTATCCCCTAACTTATTTCCCGCAATTCCCATGTAGCTTGAAAGCCACAGGAAGGTGATACGAGTGTCAGAGCGGCACAACCCGGCTAGTAGGTCGTAGAAACGGGAATAATAAGGGGTACAAATAAATGAACACACTCAATACATCATCGTTGCCTCACTCCACCATTTACGAGCAATGGTTATCTATAAAGAATGGGTCTCGCCACCAGCATTCCGTTATTTCCTATTCCAGTATAACGTTAACTAGAAATGCTACAGCGCCAGAAAAATGTTGAGTTCTTGAAAAAAAAAAAAAAAAAAAAGTTCCGTTTGGGCCGGCTGTGGACCACGTGGTTCCTTATCTCTGGCAGCTTTCATCTTAGCCCACTATTCCTTTATCCTGGCACAGTGAATGTCCTTCCGCTCCTGAGTCCATTTCACACGTAGGACTCCTGGACGCACTGCTCTTGCTGTTAGTGACTGTAGAAAGTCTGATGTTCAGATCAAAGTTCTGTATTTATTCCTGTCGTAGATGTTATGAATTATTTTTATTATATAGGCCTACTCGTTATTAATTATAATGTGATTATAGTCAATATGAAAGAAGTTGAAGGATAAGTGCATTATAAACTCTCCCATTAGTCCACCCCTCTGTTGTACGTTTCAGGCAATTCCAATGACCTTTCTCGACGATGTTGACAAAATTATCAAGGGAGCTTTGAAAGATGTACTTAACTACCAACGGATTCTAAATACGCAATGATCTATACTCACAGAATGTGGATTATTTAGGATGCAATGGGAGCTGCGCTTCAGGAAAAAAAAAACAGATAAAGGACTTAAGGAAAACACAAAATTGAGTACATTTTAGCACGAGAGACATTCTTTGCTCCTCGAGATAACTACGTAGGCTCCCATAAAGTAAGGTCATATATGAAATCCAACAGTTCGAAGTGTGGTGTCGATTAAAACAAGAAAGGACAAGGGGTAATCCTAACCAGGGCTGCCTCTACGAACAGTTCACGCGACCTAGTAAGTAAGTTAGGAGTGACATCACAAAAGTCTTTCCAGCTTTAAATGGAAGGATGTACTACGCTGACATGATGATGATGATGATCATGATGATTGTTGTTTTAAGGGGCCTAACATCCAAGTTATCGGCCCCTAATGGTCTGGGTAATAGCGAAAATGACAATGAAATGGAAACCATAACGAAAATTAAGTGAACTGAGAACACTTACAAAAATGGAACTCAGGTTGAAACGACGCACAAAAAGTAGAGTGGAAAGAATTACAAAAGGTAATTTAGAAGGAAAATACTCACAAAAGGAATAGATTGAAAAATACGCACAAAATGTAGTTGAGATTCAAAATACGTACAAAATGCAATGAAGATTCGAAATACTTACAAAATGCAATTGAAACTTAAAATACCCTACACAATGCAAATGAGATGGAAAATACGTACAAAATGCAATCGAGGTTCAAAATACAAAATGCAATTGAAATTGAAAATACACAATGCAATTTAAATTGAAAAAGGCCATTTCAGATTCAAAATAATCACAAATGGCAATTGAAATTCATAATACTTACAAGATGCAATTGAAATTGAATATTCTCACAAAAGTGCCTCCACCTACATTGAAAGACTTAATAAAAAGCAATGTAGATTGTTAATCCTTACAAAATGCAATTGAGGTTTAAAAAACTCGCAAAATGCAATTTAGATCGAATCTTCTTACAAAATGCAATTTAGGTTGACAAAACTCACAAAATGTAAATTTAGATGGAACAAGATTACGAAATGGAATTTATATTGAGAGCACTCACAAAATGCAATTTAGGTTGAAAATACTTATAAAATGCAATTAAAATTCAAAATACCCACAAAATACAATTTAGATTCAAAATATTTGCAAAAATGCAATTTAGATTGAAAATGCCGGCAAAATGACATTTGGGCTGAAAATACTTACAAAATGCAATTGAAATTCAAAATACTCACAAAATGCGAGTGAAAATCAAAATGCTTACAAAATACAAGTGAAACCAAAATGCTAACAAAATGCAAGTGAAATCAAAATGCGTACAAAATGCAATTTAGTTTGTAAGTACGTGCAAAATGCAATTTAGATTGACAAACTCACAAAACGGAATTTATATTAAAAAGACGTACAAAATGTAAAAGAAAAATTAAGGTGGAACCCTCGAAGAATGAGAGATCCGGAAAAATGAGAGAAGGGCCAATTAAAGCGAGAAAGGAAGAGACTCCTTAGGCCACGGGATACCCTAATACCATCAGGTTCGGAAGAGAACGCGAGTTGACCAAGGGAGGTCGAGAGGAAAGATAACAGAGGAGTACGGCACGAGTAAGTGGGAGCAATGCCGGAATCAGCTGGGGTCCCGTGGTCGCCAACCCACGTCACACTAGATGTGATCCCCTGGGAGAGCTGACATAATGAAGTTGCAGTTAAACGCTGTACTGTACCGTACGAGCTAGAAGCCAGGATGATATCAGTTGTTGCAGTCGAGACAACGAGATTGAAACTTCTTGTACTACGTTTCTGCACTCATGGTGGGCTCTACGGAACACAAGTGAGACCCAGCCTTGAGGCGAGTCGGAGGGATGTTGGCTCCGTCGTCCATGGGGTTTCAGGGCTGGTCACGTAAGGTAGTAAATAGCAGGCGCATTGGTATCGTAGCCTACAAAGACGATGAAGCCAAAGGGTATGTATTGAATTCAAGATTTGAAACGTGTTGTAACCTATATTTTACGAGTTCCCCATGACAGTTTTAATGTAGGCTCGTAGGTTTATTATTTCTTTATATCATGTTATCGTGTTGGCAACGTGTTCAATTGCATTGGACACGTCTGCAGAAGACGCAGTGTCATTATTATTATTATTACTATTATCATATACGTATACTTTTTATTATTAATTATTCAATGTATTTTAGGTCACTTTTGACGAGATTCTGGAGCTTGCTTTGATTCTATGTTGTAAAGAATATAGTATATTTCATTTGTACAGTTTTGGTATATTTAAGTACGGAGAATGGTGGGGGAGGTAATTGCCTGTCACATGTTGGTGAGGTATAAGTCTGTCACTGGTCACGAGAAAAAGTAGGTGCCCTTGCAAGTGGTGCTACCTATCCAAAGGGCTAGAACTATGACAAACGAGCTCACTTGTGTCTGTTAGAAGATGGCCTTGTATGAACTACTGGATGTGTACGAAAAGGGAAGAAGCCCTTAGGCATGGAACAGGGTGTGTCAGACAGCCGAGCAAGGGGACTGCTTGGAGTGGCTTGAGGGACGTGCGGTAGCAAGCTACCTGAGAGCACTGCTGGGGTGATTGTGTCTCTGGACATTGAGATGACTGGTTGGGTAGTGTGTCTCTCTTGAGCTGAGTGCTTCGTGTTTCTACGGAAAGAAAAAACCTTGAAGACTCAGATTTGTTTTAGCATGGAGGGTACCACGTGATTGGGTTCTTGCTGTTATGCCACAATCACAGTAGGGCTGATGCCTATGCAAATAATTGTGCAACGTTGAAGAGGACCGTGATATGTGAAGGCATGGCTGACCAGCTTCAAAGTGATGTAGAGGTGAAATAGACATACGGGGCAGACGACCGCATTACCGGTAATGTGAAAACCAACTAATAAATCTTTACAGGCCTAAATATTATTATTATATTATTATATTATATATTTTTAATTGCATTTCTTGTGTGTCACTCTTTGTTATTATATTTATCCATTTCTTGCATGCAGCTTCAGAATATAAAGTAAATTTAAATTGGATAGTTTCTTTTTAGTTAGATGCATGTAAAACCTTCCTTCGTCTTTATTAATTTATAGGAGGTTTTGGTAAGGCCTATGTACGAGCCAGTCCTTCCAGAATATCTGCACACGCCTGGAGATAAGACGAGTTTCAAAAAGGTGGATTTGTCCAATTACAGTACTAATTATGTCATTTGCTTAAATTTTAAAGAAAGGCCATTTATGAGGCAGAATATTCATTTTTATTTAATTTTTGTATCTTCAAAGTTACAAATGGCTTCTCTGGGTGAAGCCATCTTGTGGCTAGAATTGAAAGATTACAAATGGCGCCCAACTATGGAGTGTGAATAAGGCTGGCTGGTGCATAGTATGGCAGTACGCACAGGTAATTTGTGAAATCTGATCGGGTCTGAAACCATGATTGTCTTTATCGAAGTCTAACTACTGGATGTCACTTTCTTCTGCATCTTGACATTCATCCAGGTTTTGCCCTAATGTCATCGTAGTGAGACCACCTTGCCCGTTTAGAATACCTTGCCCGTTTAGAATATCATCGTCACAGAAGCAGACAAACGCTTGTTTTTGTGCGAGTGTAGTAGCGGTAATCTTCTCCCAGGACTTGACTGTGAGGAGAGCATCCAACAAACACGGAAAGATTGGAAACTTAACGGGTAGATAGCGGGCCTCACTTTCTGCATACAGCGATCTCTATCAATCTGAGAAGTCATCCTAGTAAGTTACAGGACTTAGTTATTGAGGTTTTAAGGACCGGAACAGCAAGGTCATCTGCACCTTCATCCTAGTACCTACTCGACGCGTGGCTCATGTATTGCGCCTTTCAGACATGAATATCTAGATGGCAAGTATCCAGATCAAAATGTGCCACTGTATCCTGAACCTGTATTAACCAGGTGGTCTTCTTGGTTTCATTCTGTAGTGTGTCTGTCAGAGCACTTTCTATTTTGCAATTTATGAGTGAAGTAGTAGGGACTGATAACTCTGGTGTTGATTTTCTCAACATTGTTTCACATGACGAAATACTTGAGATTCAAAGAATTTGGCACCGACATCACTGAACTCATCCCCTTATTAGAAGGCCACATCCAACTGTTCACCTTCTTGATGGACATCTACGGAGAATTCAGCGATCCCTTAAACTTGCTGTTTCTGGAAAGTACGGTACCAACATTAAGGAGCAGTTGGAGGGTTGTAGAAATGTGTTAAAAAGAGGGAAAATACATTCAGTTTTAGTAAATGCTGGTTCCCATGCTCTGGGAAAATTAATCAGCTTGAGATCCATTGACCCTGGGAACAGGATTTACAAATGTGTGCGTTTGATCCAGCAGAAATAGTGCCAATGAACATCAATGAGGACATTGCAAAGAAAATTAAGAAGTTGCTGTTTTGTGGAACACTGAAAGAAAGTGAGGTGTTAAGAGGATACAAAGAACTGCAAACTTTAATCAAGAAGCAGATGCATGACAGGACCAAGACAGACATTGTTGGAGTTTTGCAAGGAATGGCATTTGTATTTCCAAAGTTCTCAGAATCTGTGTTGAAAACCATTTGTATCCCCTGTTCAAACGCTGTGAACTTTTGTTTTTCAGGCTACACTAGCACGTTAAGTGATATGCGTCACCGTTTGTCACAAGAGAATTTGGATCTCTTCACTGAAGTATACTTTGAAGGATGACTGAAATGTGTTATGTTATGCATGTTATCCATGATATTTAAAAAATCCCGCCTAAAATTTATGATTTTGAAAGTACCGAAAAGTGCACTTGAAACCACCGAATTTGCCACTTTTAAATACCGCTTTCTTCACTCTGAAATCGCCGAAAAATTCCAATCCCTACTAATGACTCATCAACTTTACAGTCCTGACCTTGCTCCGTGTGATTTTTTTCTCTTCCTAATGTTAAAAAATCGCATGCGTGGAAAGAGGTTTTCAACCCCTGAAGAAGCTGTTACGACCTACGAAGATGAGCTTGCAGCCATCGAAGAAAACTTGTGGCAGGAGTGCTTCCAGAAGTGGTTTCAGCGAATGCAAAAGTGTATACAATGTGGTGGTGAGTATGGTAAGGTGGGCCACAGTGAGACAAGCTCATTAAATCTATTTTTTGACAAAGGTTTTTTTTTGGTATTTCTTAGAGGTTGGCTCTCCTGGTAGCAGACATTTTGATCCTGTTTAATCTTTGAAAGAAGCATGTTATGTGGGATATAAACAACATCATCGTTTTTTGAGGTAAAAAAAAAAAAAGAATTTTCTTCCTTTGTCGTTTGTTTTTTTATAGTTATGTGTATCATTGCACATTAATGAATATAATATGGTCGAAATACATACATATTACTAAATAATTATTGGAATTGTCAGCTTGTTCAGTATTGTAGGTGAGATAGTAAACATAATTGTTTTTACATGTCGCAAGTGGGCCACAGTGAGACACAGTAGGGTGGGCTGCAGTGAGACAGTGAGAAAGATATACGGAGTTACCCCAAAGCTGAGGAGAGGGCAAAGTCAACTTCTAGGAGAGAAAAGGGGAGATCTTCCATTCCAACTGACACCTCTAGAAAAAAAACTTGCCCTTAAATAAAAATTTAAAAAAGAGAGAGAGCTGCAAGAAGAGTTTGTTCAGCCAAAGGAACTTGAAATCCAAGAAGGCAGCCCTAGCTACAGACATTTCCATGGATGATGATTATTCTAATTCAGGCAGCTCATCAGATAATGAAGAAATCCAGCTCCTAACATTTCATCAACCTGCTCGCAAACCTAAGGAAGGTGACCTCGTTCTGGTTGAGTTTTCAGGGAAACACTCGAGATTTTACATCGGGGAAGTGAAACGAGATTTATATGATGGGAATTATGAAGTAAAATTCTTAAGAACAAGTGCAAAATTGATAGGCGGTTTCTTTTTACCCAGAGGTTGCAGATATTGTTTCAGTCCCCGCGAAAGACAACAGATCAGTGTTGCCGGTTTCCTGTGCATATGGCAAAACAAAATGACAAAAGTCACATCTAAAATGTTCTGTAAATTTTGGGTATCTGAATGTGCTCTAGTGTTTTCTGGCATTAATTCTTCGTTTTAGTGTTTATCTATGTATTTAACGAGTTAAAATAAATTCTTTTCATTGTGTCTCAGTGTGGCCCACGGGTGAGCTACAGTGAGACGGCTGCAACATGTTCACAATTTCTTATTTTTACAGAAAAGTGTGGATGCTTTAGAAATTCTAAGGATATGAATTTGATGAGCAACAATCAACCTATACTTCAGTATATAAAGACATTTTCATATATTGAAAAAATAAGACAGTATACTAAAATATATTTTTTCTGTCTCACTGTGGTCCACCCTCCCCTACTTTGAGAAAGTGCAACAATCGGAATAATTTAAATAAAATTAAATGCAGGGCAAGCAAGCACATCTGGTTGGCATTAAGGCTGCTGCAATGTCAGCCGAAACGTCGGGAAATAACCGATATGCGAGGCGGCTCAATCCTGTAAGCCACGATGATATTATATATACTGTATATATTACATTCAATACTGTTTATTTAATTTTATATGTAAACGTCTTGTGTGCTGAAGTTTTTTTAATTAAAATAATTTTACATACAATTTGCTTATTTTAACTGGAAATTTACGCGCTGTGTTTTATCTTAAATCATACTCCCGCTAAGCCTCCGTGGCTTAGGCGGCAGCTCGCCGGCCTCTCACCGCTGGGTCCGTGGTTCAAATCCCGGTCACTCCATGTGAGATCTGTGCTGGACAAAACGGAGGCAGACAGGTTTTTCTCCGGGTACTCCGGTTTTCCCTGTCAACATTTCATTCCAGCAACACTCTCCACTATCATTTCATTTCATCTGTCATTCATTTAATCATTGCCCCAGAGGAGTGCGTCAGGCCTCGGCAGCCGGCACAGTTCATATCCTCGCCGTTAGATGGGGGCTTCATTCATTCCATTCCTGACCCAGTCGGAGACTGGAAGCAGGCTGTGGATTTTCATTTCATACTCCCGCTGCGGTTTTGGGTGAGCACTCTATCGTCAATGAAGGAAATTTCCTCAGGCCACCTGTTTCTGAGTGGGAGAACACGCGATGGTATTTTTTGTTAAACATATTGAGTATAGACAACTTCACCACAATACAATTGCATGCGGCATTCTTTTTTTTTTTTTTTTTAAGCGAATATTTGAGTCACAAAGGCCTTTTTAAAACAACAATTAAATCATTTATGTGTAGGTTTGCTTACCAATAACTCAATCACCACTAACTTTTGTCAACATCTGTATAAGTAAGCCAAACTCAACTGCTTTATTTTGGTCTTGACGTAGGCAACTGATCCGGAACTCGCGCTTATTTTTAAGTCTGGAAAAATGAGAATTACTCCTGGAAAATTCGTTGACCGACTTGTCATCTGGGCCGGTTTTCTTTGCTGCTTTTCATTTTTCATTGACACCTCTTCTACTGTAATTTGAGGGACTGCTCGATATAGGTTGGTGGCTCGTTTCATTGATTTTAGAACTTTGGTTCATTCTGGTTCCGTATTGATAAACTAATTCAGCAATAAATAGGTTAAAAGTTACGCCTAATCAATACCTTTTATTAAATATGATCACCGTGCGCTCATGGATGGGACATGTTTCAAGGTCTAATTATTTTTGGCCTCTTCATCAGCCGATATGAATGAATCAGTAAATGTAATGACACAAGATAATTGTATAGCGTAACACTAAAACGTCCCTTGTCATTAAACCTTATAGGGTGCACCATAAAGAAAGATGGAGAATTGAACGTATAAAGCAACACAATATGATGTTTGAGAATATGAATAAAATGATCATTTGAAGGTTGTGATAGTGAAGGAGGTGTGTCATGTTCCTGTTACACTTGGGGCACCCTTCCTGTAACAGTTCTCCGGTCTGGAGAGGGGTGATCTACTCCCTTCCTGACAACATCGAGGTTGCTGCTAAAACAGCATCACACCTTGGGAGAAGTGTCCCTAGTCTCTTCTGACTGTTCTTGCTTATTCTGACTTGGTTACTTACTGGCTATCTGCACAGTTAGCTGGTGAGTTTCCTATAGTCTATTCAACTAGCTGACTGCCTAGGTGCTGTCTAGTCTTAACTATTGCCAGTTAACTAAGGTTTTTGGTATGTCCTGTCTTTTTTAGCCTACTTTTCACATTTTGTAACGATTGTGTTTCGTAAATAATTTGGATACGATAATACTAATCTTATTTTTAAATTGTAACATATTTTATGCCTAATGGTAATCATGTTATCCATCCGTATTCAAGTGGCTTCGGTGGCGTAGTTGGTAGCGTGTTGAGCTTCTATGCACAATATCGAGGATTCAAACCTGCCCGATGTCGTCGGATTTTTGAGAGCGTTAAAAATCCCTCAGTATGCCTTCCTTCGGAGGGGGAAGTGAAGCCGCCGGGCCAATGTCATATATTTATGGCATGTATGTAGTTAGTTTTAGTTGTAAGTAGGTAGTTAGTTTGTCTATTAGATATATGTCATTGTTCTATTAGACTGTGGTGTGTGAGTGTGTCTGGTAGCAGTTGCATTGTTTATTAGTTATAGTTCATTGTTTCAGTAGACTGTGATGTGTGAGGGTGCATGTGAGTGTGCCTGTTGACAGACTGTTTTAGTGGTAGTATTTGTTGTTGGTGGAACTTAAGCTTTTTGTTAGTAGAGTTTTGGTATTTAATTGTTAGTACGGTAGAAGGTTAGTATTTTTGTTAGTAGAATTGCTCTTTACTTATTCTGAAAGGGAGTAGCAGCCTTTCAGAATAAATCAATTCTTTACTAGTCTTATAGACGGTTAAGATATTGATAATATAAGCCAATAATGGCTACACTGCGTCCTGCTGCACGGCTGAAAGCAACGGGAAACTACAGCCGTATGCTATTCCCGAGGATATGCACCTCTCTATGCATAATTACATGTGATGATGGCCTCCTCCCTTGTAAAATTTCAATCCGGAGGTAAACTAGTCCCCCGTTCGGATCTCCGGGTGGGGACTACTCGAGAGGGGGTTAACATCACAGAAGTGACAAAGAGGAAATCTGACATTCTACGGATCGGAGCGTGGAATGTTAGAAGTCTGCTAGGAAGTGGAAGGTTAAAAAACTTAGAAAGGGAAATGGATAGGTTGAGGTTGGATTTGGTTGGGATTAGTGAAATGCGCTGGCAGGAAGAACAGGACTTTTGGTCAGGAGGCTATAGGGTCATTAGCACTAAATCAAACAATGGCCAAGCAGGGGTTGGCCTCATATTGAGTAGGAAACTTGGACAGCGGGTGGAATATTATGAGCAATATAGTGAACGGATTATTGTAGCAAAAATCAATACAAAACCTTCCTGCACTACAGTGGTACAAGTCTATATGCCTACCAGTCAAGCTGATGATGAGGATGTTGAAAAGGTCTACGAAGAAATAGACGAAATTCTGAGGTATATCAAGGGTGATGAAAATGTTATAGTAATGGGAGATTGGAATGCTGTGGTAGGAAAAGGGAGAGAAGGGAAGATAGTAGGAGATTTCGGATTAGGTGAAAGGAATGATCGAGGAAGCAGGCTGGTAGAATTCTGCACCGAGCATGAATTGGTCATAGCTAACACCTTATTCAATAACCACAATAGAAGAATATACACATGGATGAGGCCAGGAGATACAGGGCGTTACCAAATCGACTTCATTATGGTCAAGCAGAGGTTTCGAAACCAGATTTTGGATTGTAAAACATATCCTGGTGCTGACATAAACTCTGATCACAATCTGGTTGTAATGAAATGCAGATTAAAGTTGAAGAAACTGAAGAAAAGTCAAAAGCCAGAAAGGTGGGCAATAGACAGACTGAAAGAGAAGGATGTAAACGAAAGATTCAAGAAGAGTATAAAGGAAGGACTAATGAAAAACCCTAAACAAACTTCAATTGCAGACAAATGGGCACTTTTGAAGAATGAAATAACAAAATCCGCAGAAGAAAACATTGGTAGGAAAGAAAGAATAGGTAGAAAACCGTGGATCACTCAGGATATACTAGAATTGATGGATGAAAGGCGGAAACACAAGAATCTAAGAGATGAAAAGGGGAAAGCAGAATACAGACGCCTGAGAAATGAGGTTAACAAGAAGTGCAAGGAAGCGAAAGAAGAATGGTTGAAAGAGAAATGTGCAGGTATAGAAAATTGTCTGAAATTAGGAAAAGTAGACACAGCTTATCGAAGGATTAAGAATACTTTTGGGGAAAAGAAGACTAAGTGCTGTAATATTAAGGACACAAATGGAAAGCCTCTAACAGATAGGGAAGAAAAGGTTGAGAGATGGAAAGCTTACATAGAGAGTTTGTATAAGGGAAAGGAGATTGAGAATCATGTAATGGAAAGGGAGGAGGAAATTGATGAGGATGCGAAAGGAGATTTAATATTGAGATCAGAATTTGATAGAGCTTTGGAAGACTTAAGCAGGAACAGAGCACCAGGCATAGATGATATACCGATTGAGTTGCTACGCTGCATAGGAGATGAAGGTCTGATCAAGTTATTTCACTTGGTGTGTAGGATTTATGAGACAGGTGAGGTACCCCCTGATTTCAAGAAGAATGTAATCATCCCTATACCAAAGAAAGTGGGAGCTGACAGATGTGAAGATTACCGTACAATCAGCTTGATTACTCATGCTTCAAAGATCCTGTCTAGAATAATTTACAAGAGGATTGAAAGCCAGATAGAAACGGAGTTGGGTGAAGACCAGTTTGGTTTCAGGAGAAATGTAGGAACAAGGGAAGCTGTACTAAGTCTTAGGCTGATTTTAGAAGGTAGAATAAGGAAAGATAAGAGAACCTTCATGGCTTTTGTAGACTTAGAAAAGGCTTTTGATAACGTTGATTGGACTAAATTGTTTGACATTTTGAAATCAATTGGAATAAAGTACAGGGATAGGAGGGTGATATACAATCTGTACAGAAACCAGACAGCAGTCATTCGAGTTTAAGGACATGAGAGAGAAGCTGGTATTCAGAAAGGTGTAAGGCAAGGCTGCAACTTATCACCCATACTTTTCAATCTTTACATTGAACAAGCAATGAAGGAAATTAGAGAAAAATTTAAAGTGGGAGTGAAGATTCAAAGAGAAATAATTTCAACTCTGAGATTTGCTGATGACATCGTCATCTTGGCCGACAAGCCTGAGGATTTGAATGAGTTTTTGAATGGTATGGACTCCGTCTTACGGAAAGAATTCATGATGAAAATAAATAAATGTAAAACAAAAATACTGGAATGCAGCCGATATAAATCGGAAACCTCAATGGAGATCAAATTGGCAGGTGAAAAGCTGAAGGAAGCAGGAATTCTGTTACTTAGGAAGCAGAATAACCAGTGATGGACGAAGCAAAGAGGATATTAAAAGTAGGTTGGCTCAGGCAAGGAAAGCATTTCTACAAAAAAGGAATCTGCTGACATCGAATATAGATTTAGGTATTAGGAAGTCATTTTTGAAATACTTGTCTGGAGCGTGGCGCCCTATGGAAGTGAAACTTGGACTATTGGTGCAGCAGAAAAGAGGAGAATTGAAGCATTTGAAATGTGGTGTTACAGGAGAATGATGAAGATCAGATGGGTAGATAGGGTTATAAACAAAGAGGTATTAAGACGAGTGGGAGAGGAGAGATGTTTCTGGCGACTGCTAATGAAGAGAAGAGATAGGTTGGTAGGACACATACTAAGACACCCAGGAATAGCAAGATTAGTTATGGAAGGAAGGGTCGAGGACAAAAACTGTAGGGGTAGACCAAGGTTAGAATATGTTAAACAGATTGCCTCCGACGTAGGGTGTCGGAGCTATGTAGAGATGAAACGTTTAGCTCAGGACAGGGAGGCATGGAGAGCTGCATCAAACCAGTCAAAAGACTGAAGACTCAAACAACAACATTTTAGGAAGGGTATATATGTTCAGTGATTTTGGAGGGTATGCTAAGTAATAAGAGTGAGCCTGATTTATTAAAGTTGAAATCTAGAAGTGTTGACCGAAGCACTCTTGGTCATTCTAGAGGAGGCAGGAGTGAGTCAAACAGGCAGACCAATAAGCGGTCAGATTCCACAAATTCGAGAATAGTTCTTAGTGAAATGGCAGATAAGGATGTGATTTCTGGTACGTTGGAGGGACGTGAGGGGGCCAAGAAAGATGATGTTGCAACTAGCAAGGAGTTAGGAATGGGAGAGAATAGTGAGGAGGAAAATGTAGGGCTGGGGGAAAACTCACAGATGATCAAGTTAATGGAGCAGATGATGTCTAAATTCAGTAGTAAGCTAAGTGATTTAAGTACTGTGACTGTTCCGGTCACAATGTTCCCAAACCCTTATTTGGTTGACTGCAAGAGAAGTCAGGTTAGGGTAATTTGTTCATATCATTCCTTTTCTTGCTCATCATCATCATTTAGGTTATAGGATTTCATTTTATTTAGTGTATATATCTTGTGTATCTCGGGGACTCAGTCAGGAATATTTCATTTAATTTGTATGGGAGATGTCAGCATACAAGACAGCGGATTGTGTTAGGCAAGCTACAAGATGTTGCAACAGCAGGAAACTCTAGGCCAAATTTAGATTGGGCCGAGAATAACTTCCCTTGTCTTGAATAAAGCTTTGTATAAATTGTGTAAGATTCTGACGTCAGAGAAGAGTTTCGCGCCATGAGTTGTAAGAAATATACATGGGTTCGAGATTATTGGTGTATTTTGTATGGGTTGGAGGGTATCATGACCCTGGCGGAGAAAGACGAAAACATGTGTTTACAAGATGAGAGGTGGCTTTTTTCGTGTGGAGCGAGGCTTCACTTCTATTGTAGCGTCTGGTTGGAAAGGTCGCGTTCTCGTAATTTGGCGTAGGCCTATTTGGAGAAAGTTTTGTTGAAAGCATGGCTTTCGAAAGTACTCGAAACGGCTACAAATCACAACGATGTTATCTCTGTTAGCACAATCCAAGTTGGGTACGGAAGCACATTCATTTCTCTCGCAGAGATGTGGCTTTGAAAACATCTCTAACCTCAAACCACGTGTGGAAAATCTTAGAAATGCTGGGGAGAACTGATCTATCAAGCATGTCTCGTAGATTATCTGCAAGACCGTCGATGAGTGAGTAACAAACATCTTTATATCCCAACATTCATTTTGGGTCACATGTTTTCGTCATTGCCGAGGAGAATTGAAGATAGGAAACCATAGTCTGTTCGACGAGAGTCCCCGCCATATGTTTAAAGTTGATATTAATACATATATTTTGAAGGTTATAATTAGTTTTCTTTATAGGGAATTACACCTAATAGTTGAACGCCCAAATGATACCAGTTAGGTTGACCAAATGTGTGTCCAACACTCCACGACCCTGCCATTTCAATTGTGTGGTATATGATGAAGTACTTCCGATCAAAAATAGGAGGATGATTTTGGGAAGTTTTAAATCAGTCGCGCAAGGAGGGCTAGTAATAAGTAACAACATAGCACCTCAACGTGGGGAAAGAGTAGGGAAACCTAGCAGGTATTATTAGGGCACATATGCACACAGCCGATAGACACCTTAGGAGTATTAGGGTTCACAGTAATTTGTTTTGTTTTAAGGGGTATGTCCACATCAGACAATTTAGAATTAAGGTCAAGGGTTGTGTGTAAATCAAACAGTAAAATGTCAGGTAATCAGGAAACTGGGGGAAGTGGCAGTGAGGAAGATGTGGAAAAGACAGTGGGAACATATGTTACCATTGCTACTACTGAGTCGCAGCTGATCGCTGAAGGTAGTAACTTAAATGTAAATGGGGGGGTTATGAACGATAGTTTGATCCAAATGCTACTGAGTGAAATAAAAGAGATTAAGAAGCAAGGATAATCTATGAGTAAGGAAATTAAGGAGCAGGTAGGCTCTGTAAATGAGAAGGTAGAGTCAGTAACCAAGGAGATAGAGTCTTGGAAGGAATCTGTCAGTAAGGAAGTAACATATTGAGGAGTATTTGTCAGTAAGGAGTTAGAATCTCTGGTAGAGTCTGTGAGTGAGACGTGTAAGTCCAGTAGGGAAAAGTTGGACAAGCTGGGAGAGTCTGTGAGTGAGACGTTTGAGCCTAGTGTTGATAAGTGGAGCAAGCAGGTAGAGTCTAGTACAGAGAAGTTAGAGTCCGGTATAGAGGCAGTGAACAAGCAGGAAAGAGAAGTGAAAGATCCTGTAAGTAAGGAGGTAGGAGAAGTTAGGCAGCAAGGAGAGGCTATTAGAAAGGAGGTAGGCAGGCAGGTAGAATCTGTGAAGTTGTGTGTGGACGAAGCAGCAGAGAAGCAGCAGTTGGAGGGGACGGTAGGTGATAGTAGCGTAGACGAGAGTGAACAGCAGTTGAAAGGGACGGTAGGTGATAGTAGCGTAGACGAGAGTGAACAGCAGTTGAAAGGGACGGTAGGTGATAGTAGCGTAGACGAGAGTGAACAGCAGTTGAAAGGGATGGTAGGTGATAGTAACTTAGAGGAGAGTGAACGGCAGTGGGAGGAGACGTTAAGTGAGAGTGAACAACATTTGGAGGTGATGTTAGGTGAAAGTCAGCAGGGAGATTCTAGTAGACAGAATAAACGGGAGGTGGAAATAAGGAATTATAGAAGTAGAAAGAAACAGGATAAGGATAATATCAGCACAGGAAAACTATCAGAGGGGTGGGGGGCGTCAGGAAAGTGGCAATGAAAGAGTACAGGTGAACCAGAGGAGAAAGAAATAGGCCTTATGCTGAATCAGGATATCAGTCGACCTTCATCGAGTGTATCATTTTGGCAGGTAAGTTTGAGGGAGATGAGTAGGAAGTTGGCAGCTTACAGTTTTTGGAGGGTTAAATTCAGTTTTTTTTGGGATAGGCGATCAGGCGTGTTTCAGGGTTCTTATCTATCTTCAGTTTAGGGGTTGGTTTAGTTTTTTTTCATCTATTTCAGGGGCCTTTTAAGGTGGTTAAACGTATTGGTGAGTGTGCCTATAGTTTAACGGACCAGGATGGTAAGTCTGTCAGTACACATAATATTAGGAATCTCCGTAGATATCACTCTGAAAATAATATGGCATGGACTCTTAGAGAATTAGTCAACATAACGTGATGGCATGACAAAACTCAAGAGATGTGACGAAGAATGCTAACCAGCAAAGTGGCATCGAGTGTTAGATGGATAGATGGTATGATAAGGCCTGTGCAGGCAAATACCATGGCTTGTGAAGCGATAGGGTCTCATGATGAGACGAAGAAAATGAAGTGATAGACCTAAGACACTTGAGAGAAATCAGTGAGGCTAGGAAATGGACACAATAAGACATTCGAGAGAGTGAGAATGTGTGAAAATTTGACAAGTGTGTGTGTGTATATATGTCTTCCAGGGTTTATTTATGTAATAGTGTGTTCTTTGTGTTTTCAGTGTGTTTGTTTGAGTGTTTGTGATCCACACTTGTTTCACCCGTGTGAATCACATGGGGGCGTATTGTGACTGTTCCGGTCACAATGTTCCCAAACCCTTATTTGGTTGACTGCAAGAGAAGTCAGGTTAGGGTAATTTGTTCATATCATTCCTTTTCTTGCTCATCATCATCATCATTTAGGTTATAGGATTTCATTTTATTTAGTGTATATATCTTGTGTATCTCGGGGACTCAGTCAGGAATATTTCATTTAATTTGTATGGGAGATGTCAGCATACAAGACAGCGGATTGTGTTAGGCAAGCTACAAGATGTTGCAACAGCAGGAAACTCTAGGCCAAATTTAGATTGGGCCGAGAATAACTTCCCTTGTCTTGAATAAAGCTTTGTATAAATTGTGTAAGATTCTGACGTCAGAGAAGAGTTTCGCGCCATGAGTTGTAAGAAATATACATGGGTTCGAGATTATTGGTGTATTTTGTATGGGTTGGAGGGTATCATGACCCTGGCGGAGAAAGACGAAAACATGTGTTTACAAGATGAGAGGTGGCTTTTTTCGTGTGGAGCGAGGCTTCACTTCTATTGTAGCGTCTGGTTGGAAAGGTCGCGTTCTCGTAATTTGGCGTAGGCGTATTTGGAGAAACAGTTTTGTTGAAAGCATGGCTTTCGAAAGTACACGAAACGGCTACAAATCACAACGATGTTATCTCTGTTAGCACAATCCAAGTTGGGTACGGAAGCACATTCATTTCTCTCGCAGAGATGTGGCTTTGAAAACATCTCTAACCTCAAACCACGTGTGGAAAATCTTAGAAATGCTGGGGAGAACTGATCTATCGAGCATGTCTCGTAGATTATCTGAAAGACCGTCGATGAGTGAGTAACAAACATCTTTATATTCCAACATTCATTTTGGGTCACATGTTTTCGTCATTGCCGAGGAGAATTGAAGATAGGAAACCATAGTCTGTTCGACGAGAGTCCCCGCCATATGTTTAAAGTTGATATTAATACATATATTTTGAAGGTTATAATTAGTTTTCTCTATAGGGAATTACACCTAATAGTTGAACGCCCAAATGATACCAGTTAGGTTGACCAAATGTGTGTCCAACACTCCACGACCCTGCCATTTCAATTGTGTGGTATATGATGAAGTACTTCCGATCAAAAATAGGAGGAAGATTTTGGGAAGTTTTAAATCAGTCGCGCAAGAAGGGCTAGTAAAGAGTTACAGTACTCAAATTAATAATCAAAGCAGTGAATTTAGTACTAAGATACGACATTCAAAGTACGGATTTAGAGAGCAAAATTAATAAGATTGTATAAAGTATGAGTAAAGGCTATAAGGAAATTCGTCAGGAAATTGCTAGTAGAATTGAGATGGTAGATAAAAGATTCGAGCAAGTTGAGGAGAAGATGAGCTTACAGATGCAGGACATTATGGATACTGTTGATAAGCAGATAGGCGAGGTGAGTAATGAGGTAGCCATTTTCAAGAAAGAAGTTAGTGAGAGGTTGATAGTTGTAGAGGAAGAGATGAAGGATATAACTGAGGTTAGAAATAAGCAGGTGTTTTTGGAACAGGAGCTAGCGGTGTCTTCAGCCAGAGTAACGATGGTAGATAAGAGTGTAAAAAAAGAGATTAGTGAACTGAAATCCTTTAATGAGAGCGAACATTTGAAATTAAGAAGAGAGCTGAATCAGGCCAAGTCAAATAAGGAAAATAGTAATCACTCTGTAGGACATAGTAACTTCTATAGGGACTACCTAAATTTAGTTGAAGGCAGTTTAACCCTATGGAGTTTGTTAAAGTTGTTCAGAAGAGGTTTTCGAAAGGGTTAGAAGATGGGACTTTAGACTGGGATATTGTTGAGGAAATCATATCATTAGCTTTTGTGGGGGAGGCTAAATCTTGGTATCAAGTTTTTAGGGGAGGTTTTCAGGGGTTAGAAGATTTTAGGTAGAAGTTTGAGGGAAAGTTCTGGAACGAACAGACTAAAGGAAGAGAAAGAGACAATATTTATTTTGGGAGGTATCAGTTGAATCAGGGGGTGAGCATGACGGAGTATTTCCTTACACATGTCCTTATCAGTCAGAATTTAGACACTAGTTCTTCTGAAGGTGATATCGTTAGGCGTATGGCCCGTCATTTTTCTGACGAGGTGAAGATGGCCGTAGTCATGCAGGATGTAAATACGATTAAGGACATGGAACGTGTGTTAGAAAGGTTTGATACTTTGGGTAGAATGGGAGGCAAAAGGCAAGAACAGGGAAGGGAAGGAAATTACGATCAAGGGTATCAGGAGAAAGGGAATAGGCATTATGAGCGTAGGAATATTGATAGGCCAGGTAACTTTGTGAGGAATGATAGAGGAAATTTTGTAAATAGGGATAGGGGTGACCAAGGGAATTTTCGGAATAGGGGGCGCGGAGAACAGAGGTAGGCAGAAAATCGGGGACCTGGGGAACAAAGGCACTTAGAGAATAGGGGGCGTGAAGAAGAGAGACAGCCAGCTCAGCCGAGTAATTTAAACGGGAACAGGGCTCTTTAAGACTGTCAGATAGAGGGTCCGATCCCAGTATTCCAGTTCATGTGTTGAAGAAGATAGAATACGACCTTGATGTTAGAAAGGAATTGTTAGATGACTAGGTTTAAGTTATGCAGGAGAGATGTGAGCCTACGTTGATCAGTCCTGTGATTAAGGTGAAGATATGGGGTCAAGTTGTCGATGCCTTATTGGACTCAGGGAGCATGTGTTCTTGCATTAAGGCAGGCTTTTATGATGAGGTTAAGAGTAAAGGAGAAGCCATAGAGGAGATTCCTGTGTCCAATATATTTATATTGTCTGCTGTTGGGACTAAGTCACAGAGAGTGCGTAGACAGGTTGTCGCACCTATGTACATTGATGAGAAATGTGGTCGTCAGAGTTTTCTAGTAGTTGCGAATTTAGTGTATCCTGTCATATTGGGGCGGATTGGCTAAGCAGTCAGATGTGTAAGCTTGATTACGGTGAAGCTAAGGCGAGATTCAAGTGGGGTGAGAATTTGGTACGGTTAGTCTGAGTTATCAGGTGGACTCGGGAACTTTTGTGAGTATATCAGTGTGAGTCCAGGTTTTAAATGAAGAGGAAGAAGTCAGTGAGGTTAGCAGTGACATGGTATCAGAGGATATTCAAAGTTGTAGTATAGTAGTGGAAGAGGAGCGTGAAGGTGAATTTACAAGTGTTGTGGAAGATACCATGTTGGAGGTAGAGCAGAAGGCTCAGTTGTTAGAGGTCTTGAGAGAGCACAGTGAGGTGTTCTCTGACAAACCTGGTAGGACACATGTTTACGAGCATAGTTTCGAGATCACCGATAGGTCAAGATTTAATGGTGTTAGATACCCGATACCACACGCCCATGTCAAAGCAGTAGATGATGTCATTTCGCAGATGCTAGACGATGAGGTGATCGAATTCAGTAGGAGCCAGTATGTCAATCCGTTGGTAGTAGTGATTAAGAAGGATGGGTCAGTTAGGCTATGTCTGGATGCAAGACAAGCTAATAAACGCATTGCGCCGGATCATCAGCGACCGGAAACTACTGAGGATTTAGTTCAGAGATTTGGGGGTAAAGAATGGCTGTCCACATTAGATTTGAGTGCTAGTTTTTGGCAGGTACCCTTACGGAAGGAGGATAGGCAATTTACGGCTTTTTGTTACAAAAAACAGCTGTTACAATTCACACGGATTCCTTTTGGTATGAAAACATCGTCAGCTGGGCTCATTCGCACACTTAACATCGCTCTGGGACACGCCACAGGGGATTTCACAGCCAGTTACTTCGATGACTTAGTCATCGCATCACGTACATTTGGGGAACACATGGAACACCTTAGAATCGTTTTGGGGAAGTTGCATCGGGCCGGGTTCACAGTGAAACTTAAGAAGGCGACCTTTTGTGCACAACAGATCACGTTTTTAGGTCACACTATTACACCACAAGGGGTTACGCCAGAAGGGTCGAAATTAGACAACATAATCAACACTCGGACACCACGTAACGTCAAACAACTTCGCTCTTTTCTGGGGGTATGTAATTATTTCAGGAGGTTTGTACTGCGGTATTCGCAGCTGTGCGGGCCATTTAGCGGGTTACTTAAACAGAATTCTAAGTGGGTTTGGGAAAAGGAACACGATGAGGCTTTCATCAAACTTAAAGAGGGATGCTGTCACACTTAGGTACCCCGGGCAGGATAGTCAGTATATAGTGATGACAGATGCTAGCGACTTAGGTTTAGCAGGGGTGCTTTGTCAAAAGGATGGGGATGGTAATCTAGGCATCGTGTCACTCGCTAGTAGAGGTCTAAATTCCGCGGAGAAAAGATACACTACTAGTGAGAAGGAATTGCTAACCATTGTGTATTCGCTGGATAAGTTCCGGACCTATGTGCTTGGCCGCAAATTCCTAATCTATACAGACCATAACGCACTTACGTTTCTTAGGACATGTAGGATAACCTCGAACCGGCTTTCTAGGTGGATATTGGCGATCCAAGAGTACGATTTTGGTATATTTCATGTAAACGGGTCAGAAAACGCATTCGCAGATTTTGTGAGTCGCCACCCGGAAATTGCTGGGGAGGAAGTTGAAGCTAGGAGAGAGGAAGGAATATTGGTCTGTGTAACTAGGATTTCAGATAGGGACGGGGAGATGTTAAAGTTGGGTAAAATGAGAGAGGAACAATGCAAGGACGAGGAGATTCAGGACATTTATCGGGAACTCGAGGAAATGGAACATACGAGCATTGCTAAGAGGGGTAATAAGGAATTCAGGCTTTTTAACGACTTGCTAACTAGGAAATGCTTTGGCGAGAGATGGTGCGTGTGGGTTCCTAAGTCTTTGAGGTATGATATTATCTGGTTTTATCATAAGGAATTAGGCCACTATGGTGCAGAGAAGGTGTTGGGTTCTATTCAGGAGAACTTCTTCTGGAAAAACATGGCAGGGAAGTCAGAAAAACCCTAGCAACATGTGAGTTGTGTCAGAAGTGTAAGCACCCCACAAGGTATTTAGAAGGGCCAAGGCAGGCTGTTCTAACTCAGAAACCAGGTGAGTTGGTGTGTGTTGACCTCTATGGGCCGTTGGTGAAGTCTCAGTATGGCTACCAATATGTGTTTGTTGTTGTTGTTGATGCCTTTTCTAAGTATGTTAAGTTCTATCCTCTAAGACAGGCCACGGGGAGGGGTTGTGTAAATTGCATACTGGGGAAATATGTTCCGGAGTTTGGTAAGCCACTCCGAATACTCTCAGACCACGGTTCTCAGTTCACCTCGAAGATATGGAGGACCACGTTGAGTGAACTGGGAATACAGTGTACGTATTCCTCTATTAGGTATCCCAAGGAAACATGTCTGAGGGAGTAATGAGAGAACTAGGCCACATGTTTAGGACCTATGTGAGTGAGCGACATAATGCCTGGTTTACGATGCTTGAGGACGTTGAGCGTTGGCTCAATGTAACTAAACACGATAGCACGGGTCGCACTCCCATAGAAGTCCAGCTGAGCAGGAAGCCTGTCAGCGAACTTGCCATGATTTTGGGTTTGAGGACAGGGGAGGCCGTACCCAGAGATTTAAGTATCAGGTTAGCTGGGGAACATTTATGTAAGGCTAGTAAGAAACGGCAGAAGCAGCAAGGGAAGCGGGCAGGAGATAGGTTAGATGTAGGTGACCTTGTGCTTTTGAGGGTGCCTCATGTCTCGTCCGCAGATCAGAAATTGGTAAGTAAATGTATTCATTTGTATGAAGGACCGTATGAAATTGCACGGAAATTAGGGGCCTGTGCGTACGAGCTCCTTACAAAGGACGGAAGGGTACTAGGGATTTACAATATTTCCAATCTGAGGATGTACATATCCTAGTAGCCCTGTTTGTAGTGTATATATTTGTGGAAGGAAGGAGTTAGGATTTTGGAAGGGAAGTCATGCCTAAAAGGACTGCTTTTTATTCTATGGTACAGGACCAAATGAATGAAAAGCAAGGGGGCGTTCTGTAACCTATATTTTATGAGTTCCCCATGACAGTTTTAATGTAGGCTCGTAGGTTTATTATTTCTTAATATCATGTTATCGTGTTGGCAACGTGTTCAATTGCATTGGACACGTCTGCAGAAGACGCAGTGTCATTATTATTATTACTATTATCATATACGTATACTTTTTATTATTAATTATTCTATGTATTTTAGGTCACTTTTGACGAGATTCTGGAGCTTGCTTTGATTCTATGTTGCAAAGAATATAGTATATTTCATTTGTACAGTTTTGGTATATTTAAGTACGGAGGATGGTTGGGGAGGTAATTGCCTGTCACTTGTTGGTGAGATATGTCTGTCGCTGGTCACGAGAAAGAGTAGGTGCCCTTGCAAGTGGTGCTACCTATCCATAGGGCTAGAACTATGACAAACGAGCTCACTTGTGTCTGTTAGAAGATGGCCTTGTATGAACTACTGGATGTGTACGAAAAGGGAAGAAGCCCTTAGGCATGGAACAGGGTGTGTCAGACAGCCGAGCAAGGGGACTGCTTGGAGTGGCTTGAGGGACGTGCGGTAGCAAGCTACCTGAGAGCACTGCTGGGGTGATTGTCTCTCTGGACATTGAGATGACTGGTTGGGTAGTGTGTCTCTCTTGAGCTGAGTGCTTCGTGTTTCTACGGAAAGAGAAAACCTTGAAGACTCCGATTTGTTTTAGCATGGAGGGTACCACGTGATTGGGTTCTTGCTGTTATGCCACAATCACAGTAGGGCTGATGCCTATGCAAATAATTGTGCAACGTTGAAGAGGACCGTGAAATGTGAAGGCATGGCTGACCAGCTTCAAAGTGGTGTAGAGGTGAAATAGACATATGGGGCAGACGACCGCATTACCGGTAATGTGAAAACCAACTAATAAATCTTTACAGGCCTAAATATTATTATTATTATATTATATATTTTTAATTGCATTTCTTGTGTGTCACTCTTTGTTATTATATTTATCCATTTCTTGCATGCAGCTTCAGAATATAAAGTAAATTTAAATTGGATAGTTTCTTTTTAGTTAGATGCATGTAAACCTTCCTTCGTCTTTATTAATTTATAGGAGGTTTTGGTAAGGCCTATGTACGAGCCAGTCCTTCCAGAATATCTGCACACGCCCGGAGATAAGAAGAGTTTCAAAAAGGTGGATTTGTCCAATTACAGTACTAATTATGTCATTTGCTTAAATTTTAAAGAAAGGCCATTTATGAGGCAGAATATTCATTTTTATTTAATTTTTGTATCTTCAAAGTTACAAATGGCTTCTCTGGGTGAAGCCATCTTGTGGCTAGAATTGAAATATTACAGTGTAGCCGAACAGCCAGACGTAGTAAGCAACGATTTTTTTTCTTTTTACAAATCTACAGTCCCGTACTACAACGGCTAATATTGCCTTCAAGATATGCTGTAGAAGAGATGGAACAACTTTTTCTTTTCGTTTTTTTTTCAACGACGCGTAGAAAATGACAAATTACTAATATAATGAACACCATAAAAGTAGCTGCTCTTACGGAAACAATAGCATTTACGGAAACAATAGCATTTTGAGGAAACACTATTACTCGCAAGATATTTATATTCTTAGGGATTAACTGATAATGTTTAATATAGTATTTTTGTTAGTTTCCGGCATTTAATATGTATTGCCAGGGCTTGTGAGTATGTCTATAGAATTTAACACTCTTTCACTAAATATGTTAATTGCAATTACAATTTAGTCACTTAATTGCTATCTGACAATTGGAACTGGATATACTTTGCTACAATCTACTTTGCTGTAGATCTCTGTATTCTAGACATAAGAGTGGCACTTCCGTTAATTGGATTACGGTGGGTAGAAAGCACAACGCAAATTGTTCCTTTAAAGAAACGTATTAGCTTTATTGCGGGCAAGAAAGATACAAGCAATTAGTATCTCACTCTAGTTTCCTCTTGTAGGGAATACTTGCCTTTCACTTGTCAATAAGCCACAGAAGTTAATCCCTCCTAATGGGACCGGTGGCCTCGATAGAACTACCTGCAACACTGCCTTGAATACGCAAGCTACAGTTATTTACGATAGCCGGTCACTCACCACTACACTCTGCCTCGCTGTCCGCTGGCTAGGGAAACAGCCCCCGGTGTTTCCGCAATTCACCACACTAACCTCTGTTGCACTGGAAAACACAGTGGCTCAAGACACAGTTCCTCCGTTGGCTTCACACTCCTTCGCTGTCAAGAGAATCAGCTTCACTAGAGTTTGGCAAGTCGCGTCACCAACAACTGTCGCTCAGGTAAAAGCTCGCACTAGCTCGAAAAAACACTGTTCACCTCGCTTGCCAGGTCGGTCTTATATAGCAGGCTGGTGACTCAATAAATGCTTCTAGACCCGTCCAGGATTCACGGCTTCTCGAGATTTCCATCACTGGCTGGGTCACGAATATTCTGGACCATCCCTTTGTCCGCGCAGCCTGATGCGTAAGGCGCACGTAATACACTGAGGCAGAGCACAGCCCGGGGCAGCTGTGACGCATGCGGCGAGGCGACGAAACAAACTCACAACCGTAACAATAGTTTCCTTCTGAGGCGAAGATTATTTTATCTATGTTTTATATATTAAAGAAACGCGCACAGGTTGTGCATTAAGCATACAAATACATTTACACTACATTCATTTATAGCCTACTTCACTTTGTTCTAAGCAGGTCTCGATTATTGACTTGGATAGTTTTTTGCATATTGTAATGTGGTACCGATCACATGTGCGTTCACAAAGATCACAAACACATGTTTTGTTCGGCTCGTGATGCTTCTTCTTCACTTTGCGTTGCTAAAGCGTTCACGAAATGGCGCAGGTTGGTTTCCAACCATGATCTATTTACCATGGCCTCCGTTGCATAGAAGTCGGGCCATATCTCTTGACCTTTGTCTTCTTATTTCCACTTGTTTTTCCCAGTTCTTAGTAAAAGGTAGAATATATTTGGTCCTGAGATCTTCCACCAGAAAGGTTTCTCTTGCTAGGACATAGACGAGTCGTGAGCGGGTATATTTGGCTATTGCTTGGGTGGACTTCAGGGAGCGAGCTTTCACGGCCTCCATGGCTGCTAGGTCTTTTATTCCTAGTTTTTCCCACGTTATTTCTATTCCATACGTTAGGATGGGCACGGTTTTTGCATCGAACAGTTTCATGGCAGTTTTTAGGGATAGTCTAGGTAGTGATGGTATGTCAAATACTCCCTTCGTGGCTGTTGATGTTCTTGTTTAAGTGTGAATCCTAATGATCTATGTTTCGAGATTCCTCAAAACTCTCTTGTGTTCCTTAATCTAAATAAAATTATTTGCAGTCTTTAATCACAACAAGTCAATTTTCATGGAATTACATCCAACCAGGAGTTATAGAGTTCAAGCAATGAGGTTGCTGAAGTTGGGAATGTTACTTTAACCCGGGAGGGATCGCGTCAAAATAGTTTCGAGATGGGTCGCGCACGGTCATTATGACCGGGGTGAATAAAATACAATTTTTTGTTGCAAAACACACATTATTTTGGAAAAATACATCCATGAAACTAAATACCAGGTTTTGTACCGAAACACATTGTACTGTATTATTGAAGAAAAATATATTAATGAAACCCACTTAATCTATTGATTTATTCATCCACGGAATTATCCTGGGCCGCATCAGAATTACTGCATTCCACCCAGGTAACACAGGTAAGTTCCTTACGGAACATCTTCCAGATCCACCTATCGGTTGAACTAGCCTTGAAAATACAGCGAGTCCAGAATTATCAACGGAAAACGGTCCCTGAGGCTGCTTACCAGCGTACACTTCCAAATACATCGTGGGAAATAAAGCTCTCCACTAACTGACTGGGAATGAAATTGGGAAGAGCAAACGCAGACAAGTGCGGTGGATGAGTCCATTGAAAGATGTAGGAAATTATTTCGGAGGAGTAAAAAAAATGTATGCGCCCGGTCTAAAAGACCGTGACGCGACCCCTCACGGGTTAAACATTTACAGTATTTTAGTTCTTTCTTCCCCAGACACGTGGCCATAATCACCGAAGATATCTGGGGCAAGGGTCCAAAAATGACTGAGCGAGATGGTTTATACATTAAGAGGTAATACACCACAGCCAGAGGGATTGCTCGACGTTTAACCAAAAGATTACGCAATATAAAGATGGACAGCAATGTATTGTTACGGCTGTGAGTTTGTTTTGTCGCCTCGCCGCGTTGAGTCACAGCTGCCCCCAGGCTGTGTGTGCTCTGCCTCAGTGTATTACGTGCGCGTTACGCAACGGGCTGCGAAGTGAAAGGGATGGTCCAGAATATTCGTGACCCAGCCAGTGAAGGAAATCTCCAGAAGCCGTGTGTCCTGGACGATTCTAGAATCCAGTGAGTCACCAGCCTGCTATATAAGCGGCTTCAACAGTGAGGGGACCGAGCTTTTCTGTGTGTGTGTGTTTCTGAGCTAGTGCGTGTTTTCCTGAGCGACAGAAGTGTGGTGACGAAGTGCCGTGCGAGTTACGAAATCCAGTGACATTGTTTCTCCCAGCTTGTGAACAGCCTGCAGCAAGTGATCGTAAGTAACTGTAGTCGGTGTACATAAGGGAGAGGGGCAGGTAGTTTCTGTCAAGGCCACCGTACTCATTAGGACGGATTAACTTCTGTGGTCTGTTGACAAGTGAAAGTGCCAAGAGCGCTCAAGGAAGAGACTTGAGGAAACTGGAGTAAGGTTCCAATTGCTTGTATTTGCTGATGAGTAGTGTAATTTTCTGGCCGCAATAAAGTTAATTATTTCTTTAAAGAAACCATCTGTGTTATGCTTCAACCCACCGTAATCCAGTTAAGTGCCACTAGGGGGGTGGCACGTATCAGTATTATTACGATCATTACATCATATAAAATGACCAAGGTGGAATGTATTTCAGTGACTCCCAGTGTCCTCCCAGTGAACTGTCCAGCAATGAAGAATGTGTTGCGATAATGAAGTTCATGTCAATCCGTGATGACGGATTGTGTGATTCATTTACATGAAGAGTCATATGTCATTTATGCTTACACAGCTACTTACAACAAGTACAGTAAGTTACTGTTCTACTGGCAGATATGAATCACAATAAAAAATGTTTTACAATAAAAATAATCCTAAGATATTGTTGACACGCTGAGACGTGCTGAGGAGATAGATGTGGGAGAGAAGGCACCCTTACCACCCCTTGGCTACATACCTGTATCCGATGCGCAGACATATTGTCTGATTAGTATTGTGGACCTTGTGTTTGAGTGAAAAATATTCCAGTTGTGATTTATACAATTTTCTTTTAAAGTACCGTGTTATGTATCAGTAATGCCTGAAGGTTTCGCTAGTTACACTGAAGAAAATGGAAATTGCAACACCCAGAAGGAGTGGTGCTACATTGCTGCAATTGAACATGCAGGACGAGTGTTCGGTTGCGATTCGATGATTACACTTTCAGGTCCCTCTGACCGCAAGTTTAGACAACAATCAATACAGGATGTGCCCACCACGAGCTGCAATACATTGATGAATTCGGCGACGCATGGAGTCAATAAGGCCCTGGATCGCTTCCTGAGGAATTGTGGCCCATGCTTGCTGCACTGCACCGGTCAGTTGTTCCCGAGTTGTGGGTGACTGAGAACGGTTGGCCAGTTGTCGACCCATCATGTCCCACACATGCTCAATAGGACTGAGGTCCGGGGATCTGGCGGGCCATTCTAAGGTTGTGATGTCGTGGAGAGTTTCTCTGGAGATGCGTGCAGTGTGAACCCGGGCATTGTCCTGCTGAAACATCCCATTAGCAATGTTCGCCGTCATAGGGACAACCACTGGATTGAGTACCCTATCAACGTACTGACGAGCAGTCATAGTGCCCTCAACAAGCACTAATTGTGATTTCACATTAAACCCAATAGCTCCCCAGACCATAATGCTTGGTGTTGGCCCTGTGTGCCTCTCGACAATAAGGTCTGGGCGGCCCCTCTCCCGGTACGTCGGCGCGCACGATTCCGTCGATCACTGCGGGCAAGACAGAAGCGCGATTCATCACTAAAGACGACCCTATGCCATTCGTCGACTCACGTCAATCGTTCTCGACACCAGACCAGCCTTACACGTCGCTGTTGTGAGGTCAATGGAACACCTTCTTCAGGGACACGGGATCGTAAGCCAGCTGCACGCAGGCGATTCCAACTGTTTGTTGTGTAACGTGGGGTGCCACAGCTGCTAGAATTTGCGCTGCTGCTGCATGGGGTTCCATCCGGGCCATCCGAATGACGCGGCGATCCTCTCTCACAGTTGTCTGTCGCGCTGGGCCTGTGCCAGGTCTACGAGTGTAGATACCTTCATTTGACCACTGCTGCCATTCACGTTGTACCGTACATGCCTGTCGGTCAAACGTGCAGTGACAGTCCTTAGCGATAATCCAGCCTCACACAGCCCAATTATCCGAGCCCTCTCAAACGGCGACAGTTGTTGATAGCGTGCTCTTCTCTGTCGTCGAGGCATGTTTGACAGGGAACACTTCACTGAACAGACTGCAAGTCAACTACGCTACACCAGAGTCCGTATACTGGAGTTGATTCCTCCGCGACCAATCACGTGGGGTGGGGAGACCTGTAGCAACAATCCAATGGATCTGAAACTTGGATCGCTTACATACCTACATGGCATCGTTCCATATCTTGAAAATCAACACAAACTACCAATGCCTTCATGGTGTTGCAATTTCCATTTTCTTCAGTGAGTGTAGAACTACGTTGAATGTTGTTTTAACTCCATAGCCTCCATCCGAGGAAAGCGAAACCTAGTATCACTAGGAACGTGCGGTCTCGGTGTCAAATTTGACTAATTAGTACCAGTACTTCTGAAGAGTTGGACGCAAAAGTACAGAAGAATTGAGTGTCGATTGAGGCAAAACTTAGAAGAGGTGGGTTGATTCCTACCTCAACCACCCTGGAAGTGATTTTCCTTAGTTTCAAACTTCTACTTCATGAAAATGCCGGGATGGTTCCTAAGGTAAGGCCAATTTTCATCTCAGTTACAAATACACACACTAATACAGTCATCACAATCACAGAGGTTATCAGACCAATGATACACTCACTCAAGTACACGGGGCTACATGACCACGATGTCGGAAAGCCCCTAAATGAAGCACCACCACCAGCACTAAACAACGTGGTTTGGGCTTTAACAACAACAAATTATCACCATCATCAAAAGAATGACGGCAGATGACCTCAACGTTCTGCCCATCCAAACAATAATCATATTGTGGAGGAGCAGGCTATACAAGCAGCTACCCCACCTCTGGTTTTGAGTGTTGCTTGAGGGGTTTGTACCAAAGAAGAGCACACCTTTGCTATATTTTTTGTCTTAGAAATAATGAGGGCTCTCTGCTTCCTCAGCACACCACATCTCATTACCCAAGCCACGTTCTAATTGGAGTTCCCTCTTCACGTCCTACGGTTAATTGCTTCTTCCAGGCCCTTCCTCCCACACACATTTGATCTGAAATGCAGCTTTAAATAATTGGGCTACATCGTTTTTAATAGAAAGATTCATGCAATCCTTCAGTTGATAGTGGTTGATAATAACCGAATCAAAAAGGCTATTCTCTTAATTTTAGGAAGTGTCTCCGGAATTTGGGTTTCAAACATAAAGTCCACAGACAGGCAACCCAGGAATATAAAATTTATTTTAAGAACCGAATTGTTTACGGATCACCAAGGAGGTTTTCAGCCATTAGGTCGTGGATTGTACTCTTTTTCTCCATGTTCGAAGTTAGTGGCCAACGTTTTGCTATTATTCTAATTGGCTTAGTCGTGGCAAAATGAATGGCAGCGAGCGCGAATGAACAATCTCTCTTCAGGTGTATGAATAAGATATGTGACAGGCGGGGCATATTTCACTCGGAAAAGTAAAATAATTAGAACTCTGCATATGCCATATATTGAATCCCTACAAAGGTTCCACATGTTTCATACGAGAAGCCCCATTTTGCTCATCCCTTGTCGTAAGGGTGGGTCATATCAAAACAAAAATCAGACAAAGTTTTAGGTAATTTTTAGAGGGCTGTTGACCATTTTAAACTGTTTTGAAATAGTCCCTATTAAGAGAGGTATATTTTTTTTCTCTCAAAACTCAATTCTTCCCACCCCTTTGGTTGGTACCACCAAATACTTGACTGAGGTAAGTTTTTAGCCCTTATCCGAAGAATAGCATGAACTTTGAATTGATTCGATTTTTCACATAGTAAGAAAGCTATAGGGATATTTCATTTCTTCGAAACCATTTCCACTCCCTTTGTCCGATTTTGCCCATTAACGAACTCGACTGAGATGTTCAATGGTTATCAAATATCATGTAGCCTATACATCTGAAACTGACTGTTGAAAAATGACTGTAGTGCTCAAGCTGGAAATTTTTGTCATGATCGTGAATCTCGTGATCATAGGCCACGGGACCTAATTTTACGTGAAACAGAACTAACGGACGTAACATATTCCTCGAAAATCCATACGCAATAACCGCGAATCGAACGGTTCTACCTTGGTGGGAGGCAAGCAGCTTGACCGCTGTGTCATCACGCCCTCGGGGTGATTAGTCTAGGTGCGGGAGTTGGCCAAAAAGGGTTGCAGGGCGTACATAAGCACTGATCTAGGGGGAGTTAAATCTATATTGCGGGCCGATGGATTGATTGTAACTGAATTATTCGGATGATGCGAGTTGGTTAGAGAGACTTAAAGGAAACCGCGGCATAGCCGTGCACCACGACCACTCGGACAGCTGCAGCAAGTCCTGAGATCACAGGTTCGAATCGCGCCACTGACAGCTTCTATCCCGTTTGTTGTTTTCCCCCGGTTTTTCCCCACCCCCTCCAGGAAAATGCCGGGGTAGTACCATATTTCATCTCCCGGGACACCAACTCATCCCTGTCCCTAATGCAGTTGCAGATACTTCAACAGTCACCACAGAAACACAGGTCATCAGAAACGTTTACCACACAGCCAACTACACGGGCCTGATGACCAAGATGTCCCAAGCCCCACAAACGATTTAACAACAAAACAGATTTTTTAAAGAATGGGTTGCGTGGAGTTGAATTCAAGTGGTAACGTAATCTCGTCAATTTCATATTGCAGAAGGAATGGGCTGAGTCTAGTGCCTCTTGGCGAGGCTCCTTTTACTCTATACAGTAGTTCCTTAAGGGTTGAAAATACTGGATAATCAGGAATTTATTCAATTTAGTAGTTGAATTTATTTTTTGACCTTTACAGTATTTGTCCAAGGGGTCAAAAAATTTATTTTTAAGTAATTGGGGAATTCTATTTGTTCGTTGGTTTGATTTAATTGTGACCCCTGGATATCCTTCTTTTTACTTCAGTGTCGGGCCACGCAGGAAACTTACTGTCATGGGCGGCAGGTGTTGTGTCAACGATGGCGAAACGCCAGCAATTAATAAACTCCGAACATGGAAAAATAGCCGGAGGCACTACAGCTAACCACATCAGCTCCGCCCACGGAAATTCTCGCGGGAAGAAAAAAAAGCTCATCAACTGTGTTTTATGGGACAAAATTGTACTCACTGCTGTTGCCAACACAGTAGTTCAGTTCATGATTGGAAAATATCAGTGAGCGAAGTATTCTAATCGAGCTGGTAATACTGTAAGCGATGTTCGATTAATCGATTAATAACTTTAATCGAATAATTTGAAATTAATCGGAAGCTATTAATCGATTGACCGTTCATGCGATTAATCGAATAATAGATTAATCGGCTTACCGAAGAATCTATTAAATGGGTAGTATTCATGAGATAAGAAAAGAAGTTCAATTGAGAGGTTATCTCATAAGTTGAGTTACACTTATTTTCGGAAAGATGTATAGAAATGTATAAATGTTACTTTGTGCCTAAATATACAACGCGTCCTTCCTTCTTTTATTCTAACAATAGCAAAATAAAGAGTCAGTGACAGTGGAAGGACAGACATCAATCAAATTGGGATGGATATCGAAAAAAGAAAAACCAAGAATTTTTAGCCTAGATTTTGAATTCTGGTTCAATGTTGACAATTTAAGAGAGGATTTTTTGTTTTGTTTTACGTTGCTTAAGCCTAGTAGGCCTACATTACACGTAATGATACAATATATTTAAATTAATTAAATGTCTATTTTGCTTCTGTGAGAGCGTAGTGAAAGGAGAGAAGTACATCGATTACTCGACAAAATAATTAATCAATAATTAATTAGGTTTTTCATATAGAATAATGCCAGTGTTTCATGTGCACAAAATGTCATTGCTGTAACTGTTGTGGTTTTGAAGGAAAACAGCTGATCGATTTCTTTGCTTCGATTAATCAATTGTTCGAAAACTGAAATTAATCGATTAAGAGTACCAGCCCTAATTTCTAAGATCAGAATAGTACTTTTGAAGAAAATGACCAAAGAAACTAAATCTCTTTGACGTGGTAATAGGCTAGCTGTTCCTTGCTAGCGTCATGACCTCCCAGGTGTTCAGCTCTTACAATTTTCCCCCAAAGCTAGCCCCATGGTATTGGGGTCGCGCGCTTACCTCTCACCCCGAGTTCGAATCCCGGCTCCATCAGGGATTTTAGAACTGACGTGAGGGCTGGGTGCACTCAGTCTCGTTAGGACAATTGAGTAACTGTCCGACAGTAAGGTTACGAAAACCAAGATTAAAAGCCGAGGGAACCCGACGCGCTAACCACGCGTCACACTACAAATGGACACTTAGTAGGACTAGGCCCTTTATAGGCTGTGGTGTCATGGGGAGGGGGTTATTTTCCTCAAAAATACTCTCTTCTGATTTTTTAAAAATAATCATCCCCTAAATGTGTGTTATTAAACGCTATTAATGGATAAATTAGAATAATACTACTGTAGTTTTATTTAAAAACAAAGTTGATACCATATCAAAGATTAATAATACCGTAGGATCACACAAAACGTGTTTAACGAGGCTCTTATTACCATTCTATTATCATTCATGAAAGAGAATATCGATATCTTTAACGGTCCGCGAGATATTTGCTGATGTTCATATTGACTCACCTGCAATTGGTCAGGAACAGTTTATATGAGATAATGTTCGTCCCTGCCAATGAGAGGTCGAGTTTACCAACAACTGATGCACAGCTTTTGGCATTCCTCTACAAATTAAAACGATAAAGCAAGGCTCCTTGCCGAAAAATTACGAAATGCATTTAGCTGATTAATTAGAACAGCCAATTAAAGCTGTTACGAAATTTGCCGGAAGTCGTTCCGCTGCGAGAAGTCGCAAGCGAAGTGCAGTCACGAGACATTGCGAGCACTCAGCACCAGACTTTTCTCTGCAAACATACCGGATGAAAGCTCAACCCACCCAAACACCAACCACTAGACTACGCAGTACGAACTCCGCAAAGAGCCTCATTCAATTTTAAAACATAAACATGGATTATTAAACAGCAGGGCATCACACTCTCATTAGAAAATGGAGATTAACTGTATATCTTGGAGACGGCTCCATTCCTCTGTCCGCAACTACCGGCCGTTCTCACTGCGGCTGTAAAATTTGAGGATATACCAGGGAGTACAGAGTATCGACAGCTGCCTCAACACCTCGTATCATATCAATCATTTGAGCCATCGACCACGTCCCTTTTGTAGTTTAAAACATGTCACTTATAAATTACCAAGGAGACCTATCGTACGTTTTGCACACGGGAGAAACGTGAAATCACATTCTAATAATATCCATAATACAGTGAGACCCTGTAGAACGGAGCTTTGTTTGCCCGCGGGGCAGGCGGAGAGTAATTAATCACCGCCACTTGACTCTAGCATTTAGTGATAACACAAGAACAGGACGGGGAAGTTCCGAATGCTGGTATTGCATTTATTAGATACGGAGCTGGCAAGATACCTTAGTTGAGATAATTAAGACTTGTGGTGACTGTAGCCTGTCTCGTATCCCGTGATTATCAAATACGTTACAACGTACAAGTGTGTTAAACCAGTTAGGCGCTACGCTGCTGCTAACGCCAGTGCCTTTTCCGACACACGGCCACCGTGAATCTCCGTTTGATAGGGAGGGTCCTCACTGTATAAGGAAGCCTGGAGCTTTACGTGGCCGGTTATAAGCCACAAGACCTTTCTCCGTGGATTTTGAATCCCCGGACGTAGCATTTCACCCCTCGTGCATTAACCAGAAATCGAACTAAATCCATCATGGTAAGTAGTTTGGCCAGTGCGCTATCACGTCTGTAATATTTAGTACAAAAAAAAGGCACATTTTCATTACCGCAAGTGCAACACTACCGGTAGGCCTACCTTAAAATCAAGAGCCACGCTTACTTCGTATTTCAATGCCAGGCAATCCGGCAGCTCCCGGTATTCTTTATTCCCTGGGATATAGTTTGAAGTCATATACAGAATGTACTGTACTTTGTATAAATGAGTCCGTTAAACGGATGATAAATTATGTCATTGTAAGCAAGTAATTTCCATAACATTGTAGTAACAATAATAATAATAATAATAATAATAATAATAATAATGTTATTGGTTTTACGACCTTTTAACTACAGCGGCATTTAGAGACGCCGGGATGCCGGAATTTTGCCCTGAAGGGGATCTTTAGTGTGCCTGTTAATCTACGGACACTGCTTCCTCGCATTAGCGCACCATCAAATGCCAAATGACTGCACCAGGATTCGATCCTGCAACCTTAGGCACAACAAGCGAAAACGTTGCCGCTACGCCACGAAGCCAGTCCCGTACTAATATTGATGTATCTTTCAATTTCAACTTAAATCTTTCAATTTCAACTTAAAATTGAGTTATAAAAGTCATCGTTTTTTAGTTATTAGTGGACTTTTGTAAGTCTCTTGTAGCTGTGTACAAGTTTCCGACTTGTTTATGATGATGATAATTGTTGTTTTAAGGGGCCTAACATCTAGGTTATCGGCCCCTGATGGTTTGGGTGATCGTGAAGATAAAAATGAAAAGTGAACTTAAAACTAAAACTAACTACTAACCTACATACTAGAAGAAGAAATGGTGAACTAACGGAGAATAAGGCAAATAAAAGGACAGAAGGAAAAGAAATGCCCTCAACCCTCGGAGAAGGCGGATTGAGGGACTTGGAAGGAAGGAGAGGCATATAGGAAAGTGAAAGAGGAGAGGGTCCGCCCCAAAGGTAAGGGACAAAAGGGGAAAACGGTCCCAGCTATGGAATCCCTCGGGGTCGCCAACTCCCGAACACACCAGCCGTGAGCCCCTGAGGGTGTAGCATTATCTAGGGTGCACCAGAAGTGGTGGGGCTACATACACCCTGCCTCCTTAAGGGCCTAGAGCACAAGGCAGGAGGTAAAAGGAAGAGAAAAAGAAGGATGACCCCTCGCAGAAGGAGGGTATCAGAAAAGATGAGACAAGGGCCAATTAAGGCGGGAAAGGAAGAGACTCCCTAGGCCTCGGATAAGTTACCCTAATACCGTCGGGGTCAGAAGAGAACAAGAGTTGACCAAGTGAGGTCGACAGGAAAGAAGACAGAGAGGAGCCCGGCACAAGTAAGTGGAAGCAATGCCGGACTCAGCTGGGGCCCCGTGGTCGCCAACCCACGCCCACAAGATGTGAGCCCCTGGGGGACCGACTTGTTTAAACAGACCATAAACACAGTGGGAAGCACTTGCCTGGAGGACTGACTTACGCCAAAGCAAGTTTACACTGGTAAATGTAGAGGAAATTTTAAGAATGCACGGTATATTCGTTTAGAATGATCTAATCTAACATCAGTTCAACGGACTATCAATATAAATTACACCATGTAGCCTATATTCAAGGGGGATGCACTTAATTCGATTACCCTTGAGTAGCAGAATTCCTTGAATAAGGGCATTGGAAAGATTCAATACAAAGTTATACATAATAGTCTACTGTATTTGCATTAGGCTGTCTACATGCCTACTTTTATCTATGTGGTTTTAGACACGCGGTAAGGAGTTCGAATGAGGCGGCCTATTAAAAGGTACATTCCCAGTATTACCTTGGAGTTGAAAGTGAGAAACCACGGAAAACCATTTCAAGGACGGCCGACGGTGGGTTTTGAACCATTCGTCCATTTCTTTCGTATAAACTCGTCTGATGAGTTTGGCCACGTATCATACAGCCCCGGCCCTGAAAAAATGGACAGAATAAGGGGTCGAAACCAAGTGTAGCTCAAATGTTAACGGTAATGAAAGTTCCTTGCTTTCAAAATATCAAAATGGGCAAGGTGTCTATTGTAAATCATTTGAATGGTTTTGTATTCCTTTCATAAGATTGAAACAATGCTACCGTTGCTTCAACGCTTATTTATCTTTTAATATCTGAGCGCTGATCAGAATCTCGATCACATATGTCATTTTGTGATAAAAAGAAGTGCAAAGGAGAAAATATTATTCTAGTGTGTATCTGTTACATCGCCTCATGAGAGTTACACACGGAGACACTAGTTTCTACAAAGAACAATGGTAATTCGTGGTGCACACACTTTCGCTTCAAGAGAACAGTAGCGTTAGCAAAATAGTTCTAACTACTTCACTTCATTCCATTTCCTGCTATTCATGTATTCAAATTTTGAAATGGGGATGGGGACTGGGGGGTTGAGGTGTATCCTTACGGTACATATCGTGGCTTTCACTTTTCTTCGTTTGTTGCATACACTTGCTTCATTCGAGGGAACCGGAAAAAACACGCTCACCAGTCCCGTGTCCTTGACAGTGGGTGGACAATGTCTCGGACACCTTCTTTTAATATGTTGCTTGCACTGCAGTGTACAAGTATAATTATTTGACCCTAAGATAGAAGTTTCTTTAAAAAAATGCAAATCTCGGCAATGTCAGTTGGCATAAATGGGTACTAAAATGAAAAACACGTCCCATTTACCTTGCTATGATTTAAGATAGGCTAATAGTGCCATAATTTTGCCCTAAATTGGCTATTCAACGTGCCAGCAAATCTGCTGATCAGACCGTCGCATTCAAGTACCTTCAGATATCAACTCAGTGTTAACATCATTCACTGTCGCAACCTTTCTGAAAATGCGTCACAGGATTTAAAATAAGAAACTATAGTATGTCAGCATTTATTTGGAGCGAGGGTGATAACACCTTGGGAAATTCGCAGTTCGGATGACTACTGTCACTTATTTTTGAGCCTCCGACTTTCAGAACTACAGTTTTAGCTCCATCGTCAGAGCTATGAAAAATGTACTGTCATTATTGAACAGAGCGCCACAGGAATCCCTGAGGTACAGTATATGGAAAGGATTATAAACATAAAATTACTGGATCGTTTGAAAATGCACCATTACACCAAAAAAAAGTTTTCGTACAGAATAGTGCTGTTCACGTACTGCATTTAAAGGATAAAAAGGGTAGGAGGGGATGTGCTAATACGTGTTAAGCCCTTAAATGAGGCGATAGCAACTAACATTACACCAAGCCTCACATTTTATTCTGGCACGATAGGGCTGTCATTCATATTCCACTTCAACAGCGAGTGTATAATATAAATCGTAGCCTACTCGTGAGGGACTTGGGATTGAAATTTTTATGCTTGTACCCATTCCTGCTTAGGCATAAACAATTGCGCAAAGATGTTCAGTGTTATATAACAATATCTACGAGAAGTTTTTCATTCCTTCAACAGTCGAAACAAAAACAAAAGGGTAAAGCATTTGTCAATAGTTGACATACCACGTAATATACATTGCAAACACCACGGCAAGCTGAGGAGTCAGCACATAACATGACTGTCACTTTTCGTAGGCTTATCTGAATTTTTTGGCCTCATTTTGGATTTCACGGCAGAAGGAAGGAAGGAAGCTTATAGTTTTACGTGACCGTTAATCTAGTGATCATGAGCCACGGGACCTCCTCTTTACTTGGAATCCGAACCACATCATGGCATTTCACTTCGAAAATCTCACATGCACTGACCGGCAGATGTAAGGTCGGATGCCCTTCTAGAAATCACGCGATTTTTCAAGTGACATTTCCACCCAGCTGTCATCGGAATTCAAACATCGCCGTCCAGGCGGAAGGGAAGTGGCTAGACCACTGAGCCATCATACTCACTGTTAAGGATTCATTCATTCATTCATTTGAGGAGTTTGGGACATATTGTTCATCAGCCCGTGTACTTCGGTGTGTGGTGAATTTGTACGATAAAACCATGTTTCCGTGGAGGGTCTAGTAACTTAGTGTGCGTAACTGCAATATTGCGGTCGGGGATTGGGGTAGATGTCTCCGAATTTTAAATAAATACTATCCTGGCATTTGCATGGAGGGAGTGTGAAAATCATATATCCGATCTCCAACCTTGGTGTAGCTTCCCAATGCAGTCGTGGCTGCGGCACTGTACACAGAACAAGCCTGAATCATATCACAGTGGTTATCAATGAACGCGCCTTGGCAATGATAGCCTCACTTCACGAGATAACATTATTTACTATATTTAATCAGTAGCGAGAACTCATCCAGCGTTTATTGTACACAACAGCGGGCGTGAATGAAATAACCTGACAAGATATCGAAGAAGAACAATGGTCCCTATTCAAATGACAACCAATACAACATGACATCATGTAACACGGAAGTACTGAATGAAGTGAGTTTGCACAAAGAAACGTCAGTGTAACTCGCTACCTGACTAAAATGATAATTCCAAGGGATATACTTACATGGTTCTACTCTGGTAGTGTTTAATGTTAATAATAATAATAATTTAATAATAATAATCCAGGTCAACTGTCAAATAAGACAGACAGCCAAAGCAGGAGAAATAGCCAAAGTATCCCTCGAAAAAACGAAGTTCTGTACCAAAATCAAAGAGGCTAGCAAAGAGATGTCACTAGAACAGGGCAAGATCAAGAAAACAAATAAATTTAAGTATATATGCGAATGGACTTGCCAGAAAAGGCAGCGTTCTCCACTGTTTAGTAAGCTGGAAATGGCCTCAGAACATCTTTACATCTATAACAAGAGATGCCTATCACGCAGTCTTAAACTGAAGCACTACACTACAGTCATCCGACCAGAAGTCCTGTATGTCATCCACAAAAGAAGCCTGATTGATGAATTGGAGGTCAGAGAGAGAAGATTTCTCAGAAAGATCTTAGGACCAGTACTAGAAGATGGAGGATACTGGAGACAACACAACTCTATGTACAAATAATCACACTTTCTTACTCTGCCAGGAATTTTATGGTCATGTGGCAAGATTGCCATCGAACAGACTGACCAACTTTCTGGCAAAACAAGAATGTTCGTACCACTTGGCAGACTGAAGCTGAGAAAGAATAAAAAAAAACTGGGACTGAGAGACCTGCAAGGCAGACAAACTCAGACATACAGTATTCTCAAGGAAGTCTGTGGTTTTTAGGACAAACCTCTAAGGAAAGGCACCCCCTGGTCTGAGAAATTCACCTGGAACAAATGCGTCAGTACTGGGCAACCCAGCAGTTGAACGAGCGTAGTCCCCAGTAGGCCAATTCGAAAGAATAATAGACGTAGCCTATTACTCCCGAATCTATGTGATCGGGAATACGTTCATAATGTTAAGACTATGTTTTTGACGACCCTGTTAACTGCTCTGACTTCAGACACACCCGTGTACCAAACGTTCGCACTGAAAGTAGATCTTTAACCTGCCAATAAATCTATGGCATGAGGTTGTCGCATTTAAACACTCTTAAATGCCACTGGACTGAGCTGCGACAGAACCGGTTAAACACCTTTAAATGCGATTGGACTGAGCTGCGACAGTGCCGGCTATCTATGGTTTTGGAAGCCAACGCGTAACGGATTGCGCCACTTAGACCGACGGGATGAGTTGAGAGGAGTGTTCGTGAGGCAAAATTTTACGATTGGATGCCCTTTCTGACGCCAATCTCATCGAAAAGTTAAGAGATGAAATGAACAAATATAAATGAAACTAAGCAAAGAGTTAGAAGGGGTCGGTAGTGGCCTGTTAGAAGGTACAATACAGTCATTTGCCTGAATGTGAAAAGGTAAAACCAAATGACGGCCGGCGATGGGGTTCGAACCCGCTCGTCTCCCGTGCCTGGATATAGCCTAGCCCAATGCTCATGCAAGTTAACCCACGTAGATTATTGTTAATAATAATAATAATAATAATAATAATAATATGGATGCAACGTCTCCTTTAACTGCTGTGGGTTTAGAGAAGTGTCACGAATTTAGCCTCAGAGAAGTTCTTGAACGTGGCGGAAATATTTACAGACACAAGTTTCGCGCATTAAACGTCATCAAAATTCCATCAGGCTGAACCGGGATCGAACCAGTGGTCTTGGATTGTCCGAATGTGTCACTTAGCTTGGCTTAATGCACGAGACAATGAATGGGATAACAGTGCCACGTACAGACGTACAGTATTTTACTACAGAGCACGTTACATTAATATAGAATATCCCAGTTCCCTCCACCCTAATGGATTCCGCGGTCTGGTCTCAGGAAATTCAAAGTTATGATTTCATGTGTAATAAATTACCGCATTGAGCTTCGAAATCCCGATAATCGAGAGGATGATGCATAGATCAATTTTATTTATGCTAGAAGGCTTCATACGAAAACAAAACAAAAAATGCTCGATTCTGTGTCACGTACAAAGCGTGTCACCAGGTTGCTTGCAGTGACTCCACGGACAAGTTGACAGAGCATGAATAACAAGAAACATACATGAGGATGTCAAATACAGTATGTAAGGTTGGTCGGTAGCAAGAGAGAGGAGCGGGGATTATTATTTTGTCATGCTGTGCATTAGGTTTGCAGCTAGTTATTTAAAAGCGGTTTTCACACCAAAGATGAACTCAGCGTGCTGATGACACGAGCTTTCATACCTACATGACACGTGTCACTTGCATCATCTTATCTCCTCACATTGGAAAGGAAGCTTGTAGTTTAACGTGACCGTTAATAACGCGATCATGAGCCACGATACCTCCTTTTTACGTGGAATCAGAACCAAAGGGCACGTCATGTCATTCCGAAAATCTCACAGTTTGACCCCTCCTCATTTTACCCCTTCGAAGCGGACGGACTGGGGGATGTGTTTCTTCTTTGGAGTACTTCCAGGAATAGACTACTAATCTAACGCAAGTCATAAAAGCCCTGAAAGTACTTACTGAAAGGTGGGTTGGAAATCACGGATCAAAATTATGGGTAGCGCTAATGACTATTTTAAGGAGTTTTCTTTTCTTACTTTTCCAAGGGTGACCTAGAAAGGGGCGAATTAAATTCTTGATAATACACCCGTACAACTAACATGCACGCTGATATGTTTGCAGTATAAGAAACAGCCTCCTTGCCTGGAGGAGCCTCGTTTCACCCCTATGACCAGAATTAAATTTCTTGGCAGAGCCGAGAATCGAACCCGGACCTCGACCAAGAATAGCTACACCATGAAATGGTCGACCACACATGGCATTACTATAGTTATAGTTAAGGATAGCTGAGCAGTGGTTTCTGACATTTAAAACATTGCCACTCGCCACGGCTCCCTCTAATGTTCCGCACAATTAGCAGGCGCGTGACACATCTGTCGGCATGCGTCAGGGTCGGGTCAACCGTGCTGTTGGGTGGCATGGCAGACACTACATGATGGGAGCGAGAATGTACAGCTTGGCTCAATAAAGGGGGCTCTTCTCAGAGCAGGTTGATTTGCAGGAAGCAAGACCGGAAGAGGAGCATCGGGATCGCAAAATCCTATTAAGGCCAAAAGCGTGTCTTTAAATGCAGAACTAATAGCCAGTGTCATTTTCTGGGAATTGACAAAGTTATACACCGTCCGGTCAAAATGTTTCGCGACTGGATTAATAACAAATAGACACAACTTACGATGACGGTTTTTGATGCTTCAGGTGTTCGACGTAGTCTCCACCCTTGAGTACAACGCACAGAAAGTTCATACAACCACGTTAGTTAGTTAGTTAGTTATTGTTGTTTTGAGAGGCGGAACTACGAGGTCATCTGCCTCTCTTAACACAGATTACAGAATACAAATTTGGAATTTAATTTAAAATTTTAAGGTGGACGCCTAAATTTAAAAAGACCAAATATTAATAAAACAAAAACAAATAATTAAATAAAAATTATAAAAATAAACAAAAATTACGGAAAAACAAAACATTATCATTCAAAAACGAACAAGTCGTTGAGTCAATTTATACTGGAAAATTTAGATTGCTGGCCCTAACCCACTCTCACTTATAAAGTGGATAACGCGATCAGCAGCCACCGCGTCATCGGCTAATATAAGTTTGAGTGTCATCTGCAAACCAAGGTTTCTTCGTAAGTCAGCAAGATCCACACACTCGGTGAAAATGTGGGCCACGGTGAAAACGGCTCCACAGGTACAAAGTGGGGGGTCTTCCCTTCTCATCAGATACGAGTGGGCGGATCTTGTATGACCTATCCTTAGCCTACACAAAATGACGGACTCTCTCCGTGACCGGAAAGAGCTCCGCCACACCCAAGTAGTTCCCTTGATCGCTCTCAGTTTACTGGGCAGTGGGTCAGCTAGCCACTGACTCTCCCAAAATGCCAGAACTTGTTGGCGTAACTGAGAGCGAATATCTCTAGCGGGTACCTCCATTGGTCGAGGTGGTAGTGATACCGCCTCTTTTGCAGCTTGATCAGCTAACTGATTTCCCGCAATTCCCATGTGGCTTGGAAGCCACAGAAAGGTGATTCGAGTGTCAGCGTGGCACAGCCCAGCTAGTAGGTCGTGGATTCGCTGCACTAGGGGGTGTTGCGGGAAACATGTAGCAACTGACTGCAAGGAACTCAGAGAGTCGCTACATACGAGAAAGTGGATTCGTGCATCCTGTAGTGCAAACCGCAGAGCTTCATAGATGGCAACGAGCTCCGCAGTAAACACACTACAGGCCTCAGGCAAAGAGATCTTGGTATTTGCACCATCAATAACGTAAGCACAACCCACCTTCTCGTCCACCTTCGAACCATCCGTGTAGAGAATGCCAGCGTCCGGAAATTGGTGAACTATGCTGTGGAACTGCCTCCGGTAAACGGAGGCATCCGTGTTCACCTAAGGACTTCGGTGAAGATCTAACCGAATTTCTGGACGCGGGACTTGCCACGGAGGCACCTCGCTAGATATCCGGATCATACAGGGACCTACAGCCACTCCTATTTCAGTACACGAGCTATCAAGTCTAATAACAACCGGTCGAGTGGCACTAGGCCGGTTGGCGTACCCCTGGTGGTTTTGGGTACCGAAGAGAGCTCGATAGGTCGGGTGTTGCGGCATTTGACGCACATTGGCAGCATATGTTAAAAGCATATGTTGGCGTCTATAATTTAAAGATGGAACACCCGATTCGGCGAGTAGGCTGGGTATCGGGCTGGTCCGGAAGGCACCGGTAGCCAGCCTAACGCCACTATGGTGGATACTGTCCAGCATTTTCAAGGCTGCCGGCCTTGCCGAACCGTATGCCGCAGAACCATAGTCTAGCCGGGACAGGACGAGGGCTTGGTAGAACCGTAGCAGCACCGCACGGTCAGCCCCCCTCGTAGTGCCACTCAGAAACTTCAGCATGTTCAGTTTCGTGAGACATGTCATTTTTAATTGCCGTATATGGTGCTGCCACGTTAATTTGCTGTCAAAATGGAGCCCCAGGAAGCGATAAGTGTCAACCAACGGCAACACAGCATCCTTGAGATGTAGTTCAGGGTGTAAATGTAGCCTCCGGAGCCGACAAAAATGGACGACGGAGGTTTTCGCTGCTGAAAAACGAAAACCCTGGTCGTGAGCCCACCTGTCGACCCGGTTGATAGCTAGCTGCAATTGCCGTTCCACGACCGCCATACTTCCAGACCTGTAATGCAGAGCTAAATCGTCTACATACAGCGATGGAACCACCGCGGACCCGGCGGCGGCAACAATGCCATTTATGGCAATCGCGAACAAGGTGACACTCAGCACTGAACCCTGAGGAACTCCATTTTCTTGAGTATAGTATTGCGATAATGTCCTACCAACCCTTACACGGAAGAGTCGGACGGACATGAAGTTCGCAATGAAAGTCGGTAGATTACCACGGGAGTCCCCACTTGTGAAGGGTGGAAAGGATTCCGTAGCGCCATGTGGTGTCGTAGGCTTTCTCGAGGTCAAAGAACACCGTGACTAGGTGGTGCTTTCGGAAAAAATGCCTCCTGTATGGCGCTCTCAAGTCGCACCAGATGGTCCGTTGTGGATCTATGAGAGCGAAATCCACACTGGTACTCAGACAGGAGACCTTTCTCCTCTGAGAACCACACCAGTCGACGGTACACCATCTTTTCGAGCAGCTTACATAGGCCATTAGTCAGACAAATGGGCCTATAACTGCTTACAAACTTGGGGGTCCTTTCCAGCCTTGGGAATCGGTATCACGATCCCCTCTCGCCATTGAGATGGAAACTCCCCTTCAATCCATATACGATTGAAGAGGATCAACAGTTAATTTATACTGGCTTCGCACAGATGTTTTAACATTTGATTATGTATGTTATCCGGTCCAGGAGCCGTGTCCCTGAGCAGTGCAAGCGCACAGCGCAGTTCCCATTCAGAGATTGGTACATTATAGGACTCCGAAGCAGCAGTGGCAAAGGACAAGGGGTGAGTCTCTGCCTCCCGCTTCAGAGTCAGAAATGTAGGATCGTAACTCCCGGAGCAGGATACATCGGAGAAGTGCGAGCCAATGCTGTTGGCAATGGCGAGATGGCCCGTGATGATGTCTCCATTGATGGACACTGCGGGTATCGACAGTGATGTCTGGAGTCCGAAGATCCGACGAAGCTTAGTCCACACTTGAGATGAAGGAGTATGCGCCGTCATAGACGACACATACTTCTCCCACGTCGTTTTCTTACTCTCCCGAATCAGATATCGGGCTCTAGCACGCATCCTTCTGAAGGTGATAAGGTTGGCCATAGTGTTTTGCCTCCGATAGCATTTGAAAGCACGTCGACGATCTTTAATGGCTGCTGCAATCTCGGCTGTCCACCAAGGGACAAGCTTCCGGCGTGAGTTGCCGAATGAAGAAGGTATTGTTTCCTCAGCAGCAGCCAAAATACCATTCGTTATGTGAATGGTATGATCGTCGACATTCTCAAAGGCATCTTCGGCAAACACTGCACGTGCCGTGAAAGTTGGGCAATCAGCCCGACGGAGAAGCCATCGACTTGGTAACTCGATGGCTCTCTGGTTCGGAAGAGTAACGATAATTGGAAAATGGTCACTATTACAAAGGTCATCGTGTACACCCCACTGTAGCAGGGGAACCAGCGCACGACTGCACAAGGTAATATCGATACTTGAATAAGTACCGTGTGCAATAGAGAAGTGCGTAGGTTCCCCTGTGTTCAACAAACACAGGTCCAGCCGCCTGATCAGCCTCTCAAAATCTCTCCCTTTACCGCTAGTGGTAGCGGAGCCCCAGATGGTGTTGTGGGCATTAACATCACCCAGAAGGAGAAAAGGAGAGGGGAGCTGAGAGACTAGATCCACCAGCTGGTTGTAATCCGGTTGAGAATCAGGCGGGATGTACACGTTACATACTGTTGCCATTACTGGCAACGAAGTACGAACTGCAACTGTCTCTAGCTGAGTGCGCAACGGCACCTCTTCACTAAAGAGGCTAGAGTGGACGAGAGTGCAGACGCCACCAGCGGCCACAGCTCCGTCCACCCGGTCTTTAGAGAAGAGTTTGAAGTGACGCATTGTTTTCTCATGTCCAGGACGAAACCTGGATTCCTGAAGACAGACAATGGTTGCCGAAAACTAATATATTAATTGACGTAACTCAGCGAGATGAACAGAATAGCTATTACAGATCCATTGTAATAGTGCCATGGTGTGGACTTAAGTAGAAGTGGTAGAAGTGGGTCTTCTATTTATGCTTGACCGCTTGCCACCCTTCCCCATCTCTAGTTGGAGATGATGGGGCAGGAGAGCACACCTCAATCTCCACATCTCCGTCCGAAGACGAAAAAAATGGAGCGGGCGCTCTCTTGGGTTGCGCGCGGTCGTCGTCGGACCTCACGAGTCTCGCTCTTGGGGAAGAGCGAGAGCGGTGTCGAGGGACTTTCTCCCGGTCCGAAGACTGGGTGTCTGTCCCCGACACGCCCCGAGGTGATTTCTTTTTGGATCGGCGCCGACGTGTGTTTGGGGAAGTAGATGGTCCCTTCCCCACAGACGCCGGGTCCTTATAAAACAAGGTCGCTCCTGCTGGCACCGCTCCACTGGTAGTGGTGGGAGCGGGATGGCCAGCAGATACGTGAGCAGCCCTGCCTTTAGGAGAGGAAGAGAAACGGCGCTGAACCGTTCCCCTCTCCTCCGTCGATCTATTTTCTTTTCTATAGGGGAGTTCCTCCATACGGACGGGCTTGGCTTCAGCAGGCTTCGCTCCCTTGGTGGTCGTGGGAGCGGAAAGGCCAGCAGAGACAGTAGCCACCCCGTCAGCAGGAGGGCGAGAGAGACGGCGACGAACCGTCTCCCTCTCCTCCACTACCTTTGTCTTATCAGGTGGGCTGGATGACGTTCCAGCCCCGGTCGCAGAAGTCTTCCTTGCCTCGTTGGCAAGGGAAGACTTCTTCTCCGACCGTTTCGGAGAGGAAGATTACTTCTTCTCCGATTGCGCCGGTTTAGATGGTATAACCGGTGCCTTTTTCACAATGGCCGAAGAAGGTTTTGTGACCTCCTTCAGGCTGACAGGTCTCGCTTGGACAGAGAGGGGAGACTTTACGATCTGAGTAGTTCGTCGTCGAGGGTACAGCACGGGGAAAGAAAGTGGCAGGGGTGATAGGTGGCGTCACCTTAGCCGCGAAAGATACCGGAAATTCGGGTGCAGTCATATCATGGTATCTCTTTCGAGCGTCGTGATATGAAAGCCGATCCAATGTTCTGATTTCTTGGATCTTAGCTTCCTTGCAGAACTCAGGGCACTGCTTCGACCGCGGCGAGTGACTTCCTTGGCAGTTAGGACACGTCGGGGGGAGGCGTACACCCCACACCGTCATGTCTCCCCTTGCCACACTCTCTACACACCGACTTGGCAGTGCACCTGGCAGAAACATGGCCGAATTCCTGGCAATTGTAGCAGCACATAGGTGGAGGGATGTACGGTCTAACGTCGCAATGGTACGACGTGACCACCTGCCTAGGCACTACATCACCTTCAAAATGGAGAATGAAAGCGCCAGTATCGACGCTATCATTTCCAATTTTCCGGGTGATGCACCTAATCCTGGTGACGCCTCGCTTCCCCAGATCCCGCATCAATTCCGCGTCGCTGTTTAAAATGAGGTCGCGATGGAATATAACTCCACGGACCTCATTTAGCGTATCGTGCTTCTCAACCTTAACGGGAATTTCGCCGAAATGCGTGCATTCCAGCAACGCTTCGGTTTGCTGCCGGTCACCGGTATGCAGCAGGAGCTGCCCGTTCCGGAGCTTGGAAATCCCGTTAAGGTCGCGATATTTCCCCTCAATTTTCTCTGAAAATAGGATCGATTTTACCTGTTTAAAATGTCCCCCGTCTGTCCTGGTAGCTACCAGGTAGCGAGGAGACCTGTCAACAGGGAACTTCTTATTAAATGCCTCATCCCAAGGCGTATACACTCCAGAGACGGCTTTTTAAGGGTGCCACCCTGTACAGGTGTCCGTGATCGTTTAGTACGCATCCCGGACGAAATCCTCCCCGAATACTGCCCACTCCGAACGGGGGCCATCACTGTGGGCGCCACCCAGCCAAGGCAATACCTACCTGGCATAGCAAGTATTGCCCGGGGTCCCAGTGCCTCGAACAGGCACTTCTCCCTCGGCATGCACAGTGATTTATGCAGCTCCAGTATTCGGCCATGCAGGGACCTTCGTCGTAAGGCGGATACTACTGTAGGGTACATGACGCACCCACCTGACGGGATGGGGTATACCGTCTAGGCTTTCTGGCCAGATGGCCAAGCTAGTGGCCCTTCCCCTAACAGCATGCATGTTTATTTCTATAGGTCAAACCAGAACTGGGACCAGAAATCCGAAATCGACCTTTATAAGCCCCCCCCCTTAGTCGCCTTTTACGACAGGCAGGGGATACCGTGGATGAATTCTGCCCTCCCCATCCACAGGGGGTCTGATCAAATCAATAACTGGCAAGTTATTCGGCCGTGTCGGCCCTATTAGTCGCCTCCTACGACAGGCAGGGCTTACCGTGGGTGTATTCTATCCCGCACCCACAGGGGAGAAAAGCGTTTTAAAAAACCTCAGTATGCCTTCCTTCGGAGGGGAAATGAAGCCGGTGGTCCCATGTCATAGATTTATAGCATGTTAAAGAACCTTCCACTAATTACACCTGTGTGAAGCTAAATTGTATACGTTAAGAATGTAAACAACGCTCTTAGGGTCCTACGTTCGTTGCCAAGAGCCGACTGCGGAGGCGTCTGGTAGCTAAGTTCTGAACTAGTAGTCGTTGACGGTGGCGTCTGGCAGCAAAAGTAGGAACTATTTAAAACATTCAAAAGTCTGAAGTTCTTACTTGAATTAAAAAACAGATAACACTCACTAAAACAGTCATCGCAATTAACACCGGTTATCAGACAGATTATACACACACCCAAAGTACACGGGGCTACATGACCGCGTTGTCGCAGCCCCTAAACTTAAGAACCAACCAACCAACAAACCAACCAACCAACCAACCAACCAACCAACCAACCAACCACGTGAAACTGTCAGATAAGTCCTTGTTTGGGATGTTGTTCAATTCGCGTGTCACATCAGCTTGAATGTCAGTTGTATCGCCAAAGCGCTGACCTTTCTTGTGAATCTTCAATTTGGGGAATAACGAGACACATGGCGCCAAATGGGGAAAAACTGAGGATGGTTGAGAACTGGCACTTGTTTTTTCGCTAGAAACTGCACAACTCCAGCCGCGTGAGGAGGCGCACTGTCGTGCAGCAAGAAAAGAATCCCTCCCCTTCCATTGTTGCGGATGACCCCTTTGAATCCTCTTACACAACACATCCATGACACCCAGATAATACTAGGAATTTACAGAGGTACCGGTGGGAACAAATTCTCTGTGGATAACGCCGTGTGCGTGAAAAAGGGCGACAGGTCCAGCCGTCATCGTAGTTACTGAGCTGACGTCGCTTATACGTCAGGAATAAAATCAGTCTCGGAACATTTTTTATCCCCTCTTCAAAACCAAGTTTTTATAGAATATACCAGACAGCACAGCTAACTATCACTTGTAGGAGTTCAACAGTAACACTAGATATAAGGCACCGCAGTAAGTTCAGTATGTTTTAGTGACAAATTATTACACGTTTTCTTTTGTATGAAAGGATATTTAGCGACCTGTTAACTGCATTTGGTAACAAAGCAAAATATTCCTTATTGATAAGAAATCCTGCGGCTTTAGTGATAAATTCAGTGTTAAGCCATAAACTTGAGTTGTTAACACTGTTCAGCAGAGAATTAAGCTACGTTCATCGGTCCAGTGGGTGCTTTATAAAGGACAAATCACGTAACTGGTACAATTAGATTCAGGATTACCAAATTTAAAAAAATAAAAAATGACGAAAAGAAACACCGAAGCCTAAAGAACGATATTCTACTGAACAACCTGAAGTATTATTTTTGCAACTACTTCTAAGGTTAGGGTCAAGTTTTCGACTTTGTCACAGCATCAGAAACACCCGGTCTTTGTTTTTCCCAGCAGCGACAAATCTCACCTGCCAAGCTAGAGTGGCTCTCGGCGACTTCCATGGCTTGTATATATGCTTTATTTGATTGACCTTGATCTGATGATGTGCGCTTGACGAACGAAACATGACATCCTAAACTCTTAATTCAAGAACAGTAGGGAGGACAAGTGTAACATGAAGGACATAAAGTATATACCTGAAGGAGGACGGATAGCCCCACACATAACGTATACACCGGCAGTCCAATTATCCCCCCCCCCCCCTCCCAAAAAAAAAACCGCCCCTCCCTTAAAACTAAGAAACACTGCAACAATAAAACTTCACGGCTTGTTTCGTGAACTACTGTGAGTATCCACCAAGTGGACCCAGACCAGGAAGATGAAGACTCAACACTTGAGTTATTTGAGGACGTCTCATTACAGCAAAGCCTTACCTGGCACACACACATCGCCACTCGCAGCGTGACAGTGTCATCCTAAGCGGTGTGACGCAATCAAGGGAAAGTCCCCAAATTGCGAGAGGCAACGAGCGCTATTCATGTGCTGAATACACATTATGTCAACAGCATACAAGCCCGGCTAAGAGATTTCACTTGTCTCATTGTTTGAACAACCTGGCGCAATAAACATGCAGTGTAACCTGAACCTGAACGCCACCATGCAGAGGTAATGCGACAGCATACTATGGGCTATGGCAAGGCGCCGGACATTCACTGTAGCTTCATGAATAGTAAAATGAATGGACGAGGAAGTCCATCCAGGGTTGCTAATGGTACGGAATGTAGAGTTACAATTCAGGAAAGATACGAAATTTATAGTGAACAAAAGGTGTCCTGCAAATCGCGTACACTACAAAACGCGCCCTATGTAAATCGCGCCCAGCACGGTCTCTTACCCTTTCACGAATTGATTGCCGGGGTCGAGATAGGAACTATTATATGTTTACTTGTGTGACACATAGTGATGTGGGCCGGGCAAATGCCCAGTGGGCAGGACATCTATAAATGGGCATTTGCCCAAAGCAGTTTTAAGCGCCCAAAATCTGGGCATTTAAGAAAACCTTTTTTTATACTTCTCACTACTTGTGATTGTTACTAGAGCATCTAAAACATAATAAAAACCTTTAATCAAAGGTACATTTCATGGATAAACTAGTAATGCCTGAATATTGCTAATAATAATTTAATTATCCTATGTCAATGTTGTCAATAACATCTAAATGGGAATTATGTATATCTGGTTTGAATAAAATATTGTATTACTGAGTTAGGCCTGCAGGCCTACTCATTTATATTTAGGAAAACTAGGTAGGAGTTTGATTATGGTGTGAATAGTGGCTTTGGGAGGAGGGTGGATGGGATAGGCCATGGGCAGCCATTGTGCTATGATCTTGGAATGGGGGTAGGGTGGTTGTGGCCTCGAGATTGGCGAGGCATTCTACCACCAGCAGACCAGCCCAGTTAGTTGTGAACAGGGGGGTGAAACAACTATAGATCCTTCGCTTCCAAAGCCCTCATGGCGACTGACGAGTTCGCTGAACCGCCATGTGGAGCGCCAGTGGTAGCGCTGTTGACCAACTCGGCTGCTATTGGTTGAAATCCGACTAGATTCCTATTGGTTAATATTTCAAATTTTTCTGTACAGGTGTGTTGTGTATTTCGATTTCTGTACAGCTGAGTATTTTGGTGTCTGTTCTTATATTTCTGTGTGGTCGTGTGTTTTTGCATTTATTATCAGTTTTGTGAGCATTATTTGATACTACCAACAAGATCGCCCGTCACAGGATTATGCCCTGATACGGTAGGTGTTTATTTACTTTAATAGTCTCGTGTAGTGTAGTTACCAGGATATGATTTTAATACATTTTGATGTTATGGCTTTTGAATTGTGTGCTTTATTGTTTAATAATAACTCCGTTTGCAGTATTTTCAATTAATTATATTCTTAGCTACCGTAGCTTATGAAGTAGGCTACTGTGGGTTCTCAACTATATGAAATATCTTTCTCTTCTGCCTTTATATAACCCTACTTTATAGAAACGGGGAGCTATACGTAGAAAGGCAGTAAACTGATTATCTCATTGTATTTCTTTTCATTTTTCAGGGCATGAGGCACTCCAAGGAAGGCATCAGATTAGGTCTTTATACTACAGTTGTCCAGTAATGGGACCAGACAGCCTACTAGTTGGAATAACCTGAACTGTTGTCCAAACAGTGGAAGAATAGTCCTATTTCGGCAAAAGTAAGTTATTGATGAGACTTTGATCTATTAATTGTACACCAGTTTTCATGTAGGCCTATGTGGGTTGGTCAAGACGTTGATAGGGCATGCTGTTATAGCAATACACTAAGTTCATGCCTTCGTGTAATTAATTCACATATTACACTGTCATATGGTGGACATCAGCCCCATATACTGCTTGATCGTTAACTGTCTGATCGTATGTGTAATTATCAAGATTGTACTATTGTGTGATGGTGCAGTGGTCAAGCCGCTTGCCTCTCACCAAGGTTGATATGGATCCCCGTTAATGCATGTGAGATTTCCAAAGTGAAATGTTATGTCCTATGCTTTGGATTCCACATTAAAAGAAAGTGGTGATGGTCATGATAATAACTGTCACATAACGCTATAAGGTTATTTTCCTTTTGTGTGTTATTGAGGCAAGAATTGACAAAGTGGCAGATGTGATCATAAGTTGGGTTTGGAAGGTAGGATAGTTAATAATTACCGTACAGCTGGCTAAGATGTAAGGAGAGAGACTTTTGGGGATGTCGCCATATTTGAAAATCTCAGTCCTCCAGACATAATAATGACAATAGGCATTTAAATGTTTTTTTTATATTTTTATTACATGCTTTTGTGGGGAGTTTGAGCTATGTGGGGAAGAAGAAATGCCATCCCAAGTGGTCTAGGAAGCTGGAAATTATCTGTTAGGTGCCCAAAGATCTTTTTCTTGCTTCGTCAATTTTTTGATCTCTGATAAGAAATGCCCGTGTAAACGGTACACACACTTTACAGTAGACTACTAACCTACTGAAAGGCTCAATGAGTAGTATTGAGACATTTGAAGTTGTACAATCCTCACTGTAATTGATTTGTAAACATATAACTTAATATTTTTGCCATTAGGCTAACAACAGTTATTATGACTACATAACACGATCACAAAAATAAATTCAAAACTTGTTGCATCAAGATTAGTTTTCAGTACTAATTGGTAGGCTAATTATGTAACAAATGCCAGCGTTAGCTTTCATCTGGTTGCATGAATTATTATGATCATTTGCTGCATTTTTTCCTTCTTCCGTGGATGTCTTTATTTATTATTTTAAGGTGGGCTGTCTAACATCAAATACAGACCTTTCTTCCTTAGTTTACCTTGGGGTAAATTGTTAACTTCTGAGATGATGTATTTGTTCTGATGTAATTTAATGGCTAGAGGCATTCTCCACTTCAAGTAACTTAGTATTCATTAGGGCAGTATTATCCTAACATGAAGGCTACAGTGGCATTCAGCCAGTTATAATGAGGCCTATTACACTCTTCCTGGACAATGAAGAATGTAATTTTATTGTATTATAATTATTAATATTAATAATATTGTAGAATGAAAATTATAGGATATACTAGTTTTCCCACAGAGCACTTGTCCTCTCTTTGCATGAGCAACAAAAATTCTGTTTGTGCATGCTTAACATTTAAATCCAAGGAGTAGCCTAGCTGTTTACTGAAGTTACAAGTTTTCACCCAGATATCAATATTTCTTGTCCAGTCATTGTCCAACATCTTTACAATTACAATGTTATAGTTATGTATGACGATTATTCACTAACAGAATGCCACTTGTTATTAGGACGGACTCCTGTAGTCTCGAGGTACATATTGAGACTTCAGATCTAGAAGGGCTGGCTTCAATTCCTAGCTCTGCCAAGACATTTAAGTTTGGTCTGAGGGTTGAAATGGGGTACACTCACCCTCATGAGGCAGACCTGAGATGAGATGGGTTTGATTTGCAACTCAGCCATCACAGAAATGGTTATCTAATGTTTTCCACCTCTATGCCACGGTGGTTCCTAAATTGAGACCACGACCACCTCCTTCCGAATCCCAGCCTCCATTACAAATACACATACACTTGCAGCCATCACAATGACACATTTTATCATTAGAGATTCCTCACACACATGCCCTGAGTAAACAGGGTCACATGATCATGATGTTGTAAAGCCTCTTAATGACTCAACAACATTGACTGGCATGCTAACGTGAACAATATTTTTCTATTACAGGTTTGCTATTTGTGTGGCCCTACCGTGTGATAACAGTTCTCGACTGGGACAATGGCTTGGCGAAATTAAATGGTGCTCTTTTTTTATGAAAATGTTCTGTTGAATTATTATCTGTAAAAACTAGAAAAGAATATACAGTATATCGCAGCATAATAACTTATTTTAGTCTCATGTTAACCTTCAGAATTCCTTATCTGCATCCTGATTCCTTTCAGTATCATAATTCATTCGACAGTGGTTAATTACTTAATATGTTTTATTGGATGTGTGTAATTTGTATTGGTGATGGCGTTGTATTCATGTTAGTGTGCTGCATTCCTTTCTTGATAAGCTTGTAGGCCTAATAGGGTGTATTAATTTGTAAATTTGGTCAGCACCTGAGGTGAACTAAACAGTTCTTCACAATGTTATTTATATTATTGTGCCACTGGATAACCCTACCTAAGGACTGGAGAGAACCCACAACTGTTAACACTGGTGGCAATTATATTGTAACATATTACTGTAGAGTGGATGATTGCTACGCAGCTAGTTTCACAAGGCATGGGTGAAAATCCAACCACCATGTTATTAAAAAAAAAAAACTAAAAAGCAATGTCATTGATGGAAAATATAATAAAAACAGCATATACTACTAGAAAAGTAATGGGATACGAGGGGGGGGGGGGGAGGAGGAGGAGGAGGAGGAGGGCTGCCGCGGTACAGGTTTCAAATCGCCCGCTTTTGAAATTTAGTACGCTGAGCCGCCGACAGGTAGCAGGCTGAGCCGGCGGATGACGTCATCCTGGCAGTTGTAATCGGAATCGAATTTTAAGCCTCAGTTACCGTTCTCCTATATTGTTCTGTGGTTGTGAAGTAGAGCTGTCTGTTGAGTGGTTGAGTCTGAGATAACCTAACTTCTTTCTTAGGCTATTTATATTTTTAAGTGTTAGATTAAATCATTACAAAATCCTTACCAAAGAAGGACCTATTTGGAACTTTTTTAATTTGAAAGGGAAAGGAGTATCTTTTAAATATTGTAATAAGGACTATTAACAGTCACAATGTAACAAAATGGAAAAGCACAGTGTTTTAAGTACCCTCAGGATCTTAAAAAAAAGTGCTTCAGTTAGGTACAATTACAGTGGTTGAAAAACCTTTTCGAAAGAAACCCCCCTTATGAACCTCTACTAATTGAAGTGGATGATTTCAACAACAAATCTGCAGTACCAAGCACAAGCTCAGCCTCAGAACCAAAATCAAGTTCTTTCAGTGAATTCCTACAACAACTTCCACAGCCTATTTTGGCCTCTACTCCTGTTATATATATATATATATATAATACATGTATGTAGATACATGGCTAAAACAATTTTTATATAGGCCTAAGCGTTACATTATGAATATGTTTTTAAAAGAGGTAAATGCCCAAAATGCCTGGGCATTTATGGGTTTTGGGCATTTATCCTGGGCATTTGCCCCGACTTATAAATGCCTAGACATTTTACATCACTAGTCACACATCACTCTGCTTCGTTGACAGGTACAGTAGTGCGAGTAGGATGGTGGCATGAACTCCTGTGACGCTTATCTGCACTTCTAAGGCCGGTATTACACTATCAAAGAAATTTGTCAAAGATATTTGATAAGAGATCTTTTATAAAAGATATGACAGTGTAATGGGGAAATCTTTTATAAAAGGTGGTTTTATAAAATTTCTTTTATAAAATGTATGAGCATCATGCTATCTTTGATAAAAGATTCAAACCAAAATGGCGGATCATATCAGCTGGAATATTACCACAGCAAAGATGCTCATATGCCATATCAGAGTGTGAAATGCATTAAATGTTACATAATATGTTACATAATGAATGGTGTACAATGTAAAACATAAATAACAAATAGAAAGTGTAGGTAAAAATAGCCGAGACTATAAGCGCTGCACATAAACGGCGCACATTTCAGGACAAAAGGAGGAATTAAATAGTTCAATAGGCTGAAATAAGCCGTGAATAGTAGTGTGTTTTATGTTATAATATAATTCGTTAATTTCACTTATGGTATTACAAGCGAATGTAAATAAGCACTTTATCTTTACCAGTTGTTTTAGATCCCTTATTTGGGGGTGGATCTAAAAGGGAGAGTTATTGTACTAATTTATGAGGTAGTGCCTAAAAAGGGTAGCTTCCCTTGGCAGGGCAAGCTGACCAGTGTAGAGTGTTGTGGTGTGCTAGGAGCTAGGGGGCGTTCCTATAAATAATGTAGTAGTGTTTGAAGGGATGGGACCCAATGCAAGGGTCACTGTGCTAGTCGCTCAGCTGACTGCTTATTATATAACTGACTCTGTTCGTATCAGCCGAGTGGCACGTGCTGCTTGCTGGCAGCCGAGCCGGCTCGGGGAATACAATGGTATCTGAGCTAGCGCTATTAGACTACCGTCTGTCACGTCTTAACGTGACGGGAATAAGGAAGGGCGTTGGGATGTAAAGAGGCGTATAAATAGTAATGCTAGTGTAGAGTGTGGACCAAGTGTTTATTGGTCTGTAGTTCTGAGTATGAGTCCCTTGTAGGGAATGTAATTATGTTCACAATGTAAAGTACAAGTTGTGGGTTAGAGGTTACAAAAGTAGGAACTCTGAACACGACTGACTTACCTCTGATGACACCGGCGTGGCCTTCGGCCGTATCGTTGAAGCACTGATAATGGAGAGATCCTTTGACCTCATTAGGATGCCTTCTTATACTCTCCGGCGTTATGTTGTCAGCATGTGTTGGCATTGCTGGCCCAGTTAATAGTATGTCGGTATGTGTAACCATTGTGCAAGGACTGAGCTGCTTTCTAGAGTGGCAAGCTGCCCCTGCTACGTTTTATGGATGTTGGCCCAGCTTTCCAAGGGTTGCCCGTTTAGGGGATGTAGGCAGATGATGGGGGGATGGTCTCCAAGGGGTGCATACCCCTGGGAGGCTGTACAAGCGTCTTCCTTCATTTGTTCGCGTACTCGCGAACGGGAACGGAACTGGAGGTTGGGATGTTGACGTAGTGGTCCTTGAAACCCCCTCGTATCTCCTGGTGGTGTCGTATCGAAGTGTGGGTGTGAGGTCAGCCCGTGTTCAGAGGGGAGGGTTATGGGATGTGCAGATATATGTATACACTGATATTGACATTGTGAAAAAGGAAATTAACAAAACAAAAAAATTGACACTGCGAAAAATTTGACATCGAGAAAAAAATTGACATTAAAAAAAATTGACATTTGAGAAAAATTTGACATTAAAAGAAATTTGACATGTAAAAAAAAAATTTGCCCTTGCTATTGCTGGCATATTGCTAGTTTCAAAAAAAAAACATGGTTTGTGATGGTGATTCGTTACATAGTTGTTCAGGGAGGAAAAACCCAGCCAGACGAGGAATTGTGTCGTCTGGCTTTACCTTGGGGAAAAAATGCTCCCTGCAAAATAGAAAGATAGGAGAGAATAGAAAAAAAATGGGTGTTCCAGGGTATGATTTAAGGGATATATTCAAAGTATTTATTTGTTTGGGAAAAAAAACGGAACACCCTGACAAATGGGGAAGTTAGAAGAAGGAAAAATGAAAGAAAACAAATTATAGACATTATGTACATTGGTGGTCTTGATAATGGTAACAGATATGACCCGATAATAATAACAATAGTAATCCTTACATTTGTAAAATTCTTGACAAGTTATGATTGAACATAGTAAACATGTAATGAGGATGAACATAGAAAAAATAATGTTTGCCATGTGGGTACCTTGTACGTATAAGTACTCTTGCCACTCTTGTGGACCCTTGCAACTGTATGACATGGCGAGAAAATACAAAATAATGTACACTTTATAATTATCACTATCATATATATATATATATAAACCTTATAGAGCTCTGTTACCTGGCCAGTTACTGCATACCTCTTATACTTGGCGCGCACCGTACTAATATGCCTCGCCGACCGTTCTCTAATCGGCCGTTCCTGGTGAGGTTTAGTGGCTAGTCCACTATCCTCTCCCTGTACTGATTACATAACCTCGTGGTTTTCCGTCGTGGGTCGGAATCCCACCTTAGGGCCGAAGGTCCGGCACTTACAAACCTTGTGTCGCCCTTTGAGCCTGAAGTAACGCTTCATTTGCGTATTCTGAAATGTGTTTGCGTTCAGCGATGGTCATCATCCCACGTATGCTGTCCACCGCTGACCGCTGGCGTTGTCACCTTTAAGGGTGCAACTAAAACTGACAAAGAGTGTAATTGTGTATGACATGTATGTGTATGTGGGTAATATGTTTACCATAGACATATTCGCGTTCTTGGTTACCTGTAAATCAAAACAAAACAAAAATGCATCCAGATTAAGATGTTTATCTCTTCGTATCTCCGTGGTCTTCCTGTGTGGGTAAAAGTGGGTTAATTGTGAATATTACAGTGCAATACATTATGATTCATGACAGGTATATATATAACCTTCTTCGGTAGCGCGTAGTTTGGAAACTAAGTGTAGCGCCACCGAAGTCTAACTTAACCTAGGTTAGCCTATTTTAACCTAGTTTATCCTAAGTATTGTCGGGCTTACCTCGGTAACGGATTTTTAGTCACCGAGTGCCGAGATATTCTATTGTGATCTATATATATATAAAAAAATTGCCTTAAATGTAGGTTTATGTTACCTTACAACGAATTATCATGCCTTATCATGAGTTGTCGGACTTACCCTGATGCCAGGTTTCTGGGCTATCAGGCGCCGAACGGCGTTATCTTACACTACTTATGGTATATATAAAAAAAAATTGCTATATCTAAACCGAGAGGGTTGCCTTAATCTATTGCCGAAAGATGCTGTGCTAACATTGCAACAGCGTTCAGTAAATTTGCTTAATCCTAGGTTGCGTGTCAAATGCAACCGTCTTACAGCTAAATTTGGACCAGGACGATCGCCTGGGGCAATTAAATCCCCAGGACACCACCCGCACGAGCCCCAGAAACACCAGTTGTCTCTAGGGTCGCTGGATTCCGTCCCCTTAATTCTAGGTGTCGACGTCTATTACTAGTACTAATCTATTCGCAGGCGGCTTACGGTGCCACTAAGCTAACCGTTTCGCCCGCTGTAACTTCCTTGTTCATGACCGTTTGCTGTTCCGATTTATCGTAGTTGAGCCGCCCACTTGGCTCCTGTGAGGGGCGCGCAATGCCCCTCTCTTAATGCCCTCTGGTTGCCCGATGCGTCGCCATTTATGTGGGCATTGGACAGTGTGGTCCAATGGCATAATATTGTCTTCGCCTTTATCGGCCGTCGCAGTCTGCTTTTCGCAGTAATATTTGCCTCTATGGGCCGCCGTAGTATGCTTTTCGCATTAATATATGATTTTGCCTCTATGGGCCGCAGTAATATGTATTTCGCAGTTATCCTCCACTCCAACGCATAGGAGATTTCTCCAACGCACAGGAGTTTTGCTTCCCGCTATGGAAGCCGTGCCTACTTAAATTTAAACTTAACTAGAAGTCTAGTCACAATGGGGTCGTCTCTAGGGATAGTTCCCGAGGCCGGCGCTGAGTGAGCTATTTCTCCCGCCATCCTCAGAAAGTCTCCCTGCAGGTCTTGGCCTCGACGACCGTGGCACAAAGTGGGTGTAGCATCCCTTCCTCCCAGGGGCGGTTTATGCGCACCTAGGATTCCAGAGCTTGCCCGGCCAGGCCGCGAATGCTTTGACCTTACGTAGTTCGTCTGTGTGGTCGAGTCGTCAGTTAAGTGAGGTCGCTGCGCTGTCGAGCCAACCGGGGTAAGGGTCCACATCGCCTTCCCCAGCTCTCAAAGTGTTGTTCTCCTGACCTTCGGCTTACACCGTTGTCATCAATCAGATCGTATCAGATTCCTTTGTAAAAAAAAAAAATGTAGCGTAACCTGTGTAAATAGTTTAATCTCTGTGTAAAATGTAAAATATTTCCAGTGTTGCGGGGTTGTAGATCTTCTAAGTACATAGGCTACTTCTGGTCTACCATCGCTACGTCAGCTTTCCAGCAATAATGCTTTCTTTACCTTAATGGAGGTGTTAGTAGGGTCTGTAATGTCAGGTACCCTGTTATTAGGATCTGGGGGTAGTTATTTGTTGAGTGGGCTTAAAGTATGGTAGGAAGGGGTTGCGCACCTTTGGGTTCCACGTTAGTGGTGGCCTGGAACCGCTGATGCCGCTGGGATGTTCCTATAGTGAGTGGACTGGGGAGGCAATTCCCGTGATTGCAAAGATACGAAAATTTCATGCAGGTTTGATATTAAAATCCCTGGTAAATGGATGGGATACTCATGCATGTGTCTGGATATGAAGTTTCTGCCTTCATGTACGGATAGGTGTAGGGTGGGCATAATACCAATATGTTCCTCTCATGCGGGAGTGTTTAAGTACTAAAGAATGGTTAATATATATCTATGGCCTCCTCTCTCATTTGGAGAGGCGCATTATGCTTCTTTAATGTTTGCTGAGCCACCCCTAATACTCAGGTGGTAGCATCGTGGCTCAAGGCGTAGCATGCCTGCTCTTTAGACGCATGAAGTCCATCAACCCCTTGTGTGTACTTTGTAATGTAGTGTAGCTGTTTTTGGTCGTGTAGATGTGTCTGCGTTGGTTTATGTTGGGCGTGAGAGGGTTATGGGAAGGGAGTAAGGTGGTACGCTGGTAGCCTGTTCTCCTGTCATCCTCCCTTGGTCCATGTTGGCTGTCTATCCGCGCCTTGGGATAGTAGAGCTGCATGACCTAATCTGGTCTGCCATTTGTAGTGTAGATGTGGCCAGTGGTCGTAGTGCGACTGGTCATGTGCTAGTCATCTGTAATGACTCCTATGCCTTACGAGCGATAAGAGAAGTTATTAGGGGGGAGATCTTGTCTGTGTTTGCTCCTAATTGTTGAGTGCGTGTGCGTGTGTGTGACTATGTTCCGCTACACCACGCGGACGGTTGGTCTGTTGCAGGCTAAGTCGTAATATGTATTGCCTGTGTGGGCAGAAGGCGCCCGTGGCTTGCCAACGTCCTTGCGAATGTGCCCTTATAGGCCCAAGATAAGTTCCGCTGTGTCACGTCTTGTCCATTGCCAAATGTTTTTGCAGTGTGGAAAAAAATGTATGGTGTTATAATTGTTATGTGTTTGTAATTTCACGGTCACTGGCGATACGCAATAGTGTCTCGTCACCGCAGTATTGCAGTGTGAATAGTCTGCAAGTCAGCAGTTGGTATGTGTAATGTCAGGCTGGGATGTCATTGTTTGTCATCCGCTGGCATGTGCTTTTCTGCACGAATGCAAGTGTGGTCATTGTTTTAGATTCCTAGCGGACTAATGTAGCAATTCGTCCTAGTTAGGTAATGACGTTGTGTGTCCATTGTTCCCTAAGACTTGTGTCTTGCGAAATTTTTCCTACCTGTGTCTGTGAAATGTATTCTCTATGTCTGGTGTAATTCGAAATTTTATGTCTGGCTTTTGGTGGGAGGAAATGTAGTATTCCCTGTTCATGCACTTGTATGGGCCAATTTCGGTGTGGTTGTAAGCCTGGATAACTGCTTTCCCTTGTGTCTAATTTTTACTGGAACTCAGACCCGTGACCTTATGTCATTCTCTGTGTTTTATGTCTGCGTTGTGTTTCAGGGCTTGGGGCTTCCCCAGTGTGGTTTTTGCTTGTGTTCCGCGTACCAAAAATACCATTGGATAGTTAGTTTTTGGTACGAGTGTGGTGTGTGGTCATGGGTTCGAATCCGGTTGTCTGTAAAGACTTGGTGTGATCATTTCCGTGCCGCTTATAATATGGCACGTTCCCGTGGATGTGCAATGCGCATATGAAAGCATGCATACCTGTGTAGAGTTTGTATGTTTTTGATTTCCCCTCGTAGTGTAATTTTGGAAGATATAGGGTCTCTAAATCGGGCGTGAATGATGCCGTGCGTACTGCTCCGAGAGCTGTTGTCTGTAAGCGTGCAGGTTATCACTGAGGCCTGCGTTATTGCTGAGTATGGTGGTATCGGATTACAATGTCTTGATAACGCTGTGTGTCCGGCACATGTGCTTTTAATCGGCTTACTCTCTGTGACTGTGATTAGTGCTGTTCGCATTTGTAAACGAAAAGAGGGGAACTCGTGGTTTAACGTGACCGTATCTGGAGATCATGAGCCACGGGACTCCCGTTTTACGTGGAATCCAAACCACAGGCCATGGCATTTCACTTCGGAAATCTCATATGCATTGGCCGTACTGTAGAAGAACCTTCCATTGACTACATTTGTGTCCCCAAATTTTGCGTTAACTGTATCGTGGTTCAAGTATGTTCTTTATCCCTGGTACAAAATGTCGTTGTACGCGAGTGTGTCTGGTCCGCTAGTCGCGTGTTTGGTGACCAGATGCCAGAGGCGATTTTGTTGTTTTTCGTTTATGACCCGCTGTTAGTGGGACTGTCCCAATTTGTCTTAGCTTTCCCATTTTTCTATTCTAGAACTGGATATCTACCCAACCTTATATTCCTGGTATTCAGAAGGTTGCGGGTTTGGAGACCGTCTTTTACCCAGAGTAATTGTTTCTGGCACCATTAAGGTTGTGTCTCCGGGACAGTTCTGGTGAGTGTTAGGATCGTCTGTAATGTTTAACGTGTACCTATGTATTAAATATATATATGCTTAACTTGGCCACCTTTCTTTCATCGGGCCTAATGCCTGCGTCATAGGAAAAAAAAATGAGCTATGCTCCGCTCTGGATTAAGAGAGCACTTTGAAAGAAAATAATAGCAGGTGGCGATAGTCTCTAAAAATTATGTCGTGAACACTATAAAAATGTTTAAAAAAAATGGTGCTTGGGACCTGAGTGTAGTATTTACCATTTTGGTAACGTGAGTACTACCGTAATCTGGTTACGTCTCAGGGGAATCTACCGACACTGTCTAGTACACATTGGGAAGGCCATTGCAAGACGTAATTGATACACTTGTATCCACGTCACGAGCAAAGCCAGTGCACTATGGGAGTCAAACCTGCCCTTCAAAGTAATGGTAACTCAACAGAATGACAGTGTCTCGTCCCGGTGTGCAATTGGGCTTTTCAGTTGGTTAAAGCACACCTCACCAAATTTTTGAAACTAGTTTGAGATTCCTAATTCTTGCCACGCTTACGGCGTTCGCCCGCAACAAGAGAATCTATCAAACTGTGGAACCATAACATAGAACGTTTAGTCATTTCTACCTAGAAAGACTCACTTAAGCTTTATGCTGTGATTTTATGCTTAAGCTGTGTTCAAAATATCTCTTTCCGGTCTGAAGCCTGCTTGGCTTCCACTTGGCTTGCATATTAGAGACTTTACGTTATGGTGTTAACCACTTCGCCCAATAACCATTGATGGCCTGAGAGAAAAATGCCATGGTTTCGAAAAAAAAACAAGAAGGGTTTAGAATTATTCCTTCTAATTTGGCTATGTTTCACTGTATATACATAAAATAAGCGAGGAGAAAAAAAAATATGCACTTTAATGTTTATTATGTACTTGTTGGACTATTTTCTCATCGCCCCCGTGTAAAAGAACTTATGTATCCTATAATGTTGGTGCAAGTGATGTTAGTTTATTTCTGTGTCACTGGTGGAAGTCGTTATCCTCTTTCGAGCTTCAGTGCTCAGAAAGGTGAAGGGTTTTGCCCTGTTATTAGATTATAGGCCTCTGAAATCCACTGGGGTGTTCCTTTGCTACCTTCCGGCGGAATTTCTAGCAAAGTAAGCTTTGGCCTACTTCCACCGTAGTGCGTGTCTATAGGTTTGAGTGTACCTGTATTCGAGGGCCTAATTGTGCTTGACGCTGCCCTAGTAGATTTTACGGGAGTGTGTATGTTTTGGACTGCTTGGTTTTGTGGGGTAGTTAATAACACTTTTCCTAATCCCCGTGTACTGTGTGGTAGTGCCCGGTCAAAATGGGCGTGCGTGTATCGTGCATCCTGAGGGACTAATGCCGGTGTTCGCCTTCGTTCTGGCAAAATTGCCCTTTGAACTGGCGGTAAAGGCCGCTTAACTGCCTGTTTATGCCCTGGCAATGTGGTGGCTTGTAGCCTGACCGCTTTTCGGCCTGTGGCCACGGCAGACTCCTGCCATTGCGCTAGCCTATCTGCGTGGGTGTATGTAGGCTTTATGTGTAGTGGGACGGGTTCTATGTCGTCTGCCCATGACGTGGTTACGTCCCTTTGTTTCCCTGTCATATCATGTGTGTTTAATGGCCCTGGCTTCAATTCCCTCTCGTCCTTTTGTTCCGAGGGGATTGTTCTAGGCTCTGCCCCTCGGTTTGGCAAAATTGCCTTCCGATCCGGAGCTGAAGGACGTGTGTTTGTGTTAGGTTTATTTTGTAGTAAGTTGGAGCCTAACCTGGCCGTCTTCTTGACTGTGGCCACGGCGCACTCCTTCCATTGTGTGGCAGTACGTGGCGAGAGGGTCATCCTCGCAAATTGTCGAGCTAGCGTATCTACGCTTATGTCCTCTCTCGGCTGGGGTGGTGGCCCTACCATGAACTCAAAAATGGCCTTATTGGCTTGGAGCTCACGGTCTTTGTCCCAAATTTGGGTGTACTGCCTATTGAGGCATATGGCCCGTTTGCAAATTATTGTATTAATGTATTAATGTTTCTGTGCTCTGTATTGTCCCAACTTTTGTTTGGAGTGTCCGTATTTGTGTTTGCCGGCTTTGTATGTGCCTCTGGCATCTGAACAATAATGTTAATAATATTGGCGTACCCCTATTGCCTCTATGGCTTGCAATCTCTGCATGAGGTGCCATTCTGACTGAAGTGTATGGGCCTACAATAAGAATAATAATAAAAAAAAATCTGTGCGTGTTTGACAGTGTATTCTTATATTTCTCTGATTCTGTATGGGGCTAGGGGGTTGGTTTATTAAGAATTTCCCCTGTGTAGCTAGTTTGGAACACACAAAAAAAATGGTGCTTTTTGTCTGGAGGAAAATTTTTCTCACTATTTGCTTGGCTTTTTTGCGGTACGGAAGGGGTCGTTTCTCCTACGAGGGCTCGTTGGTTGAGTCCCGTTCTACTGTGCGTAGGACCGCGCCTCCACCAGTGTTTTAGATCCCTTATTTGGGGGTGGATCTAAAAGGGAGAGTTATTGTACTAATTTATGAGGTAGTGCCTAAAAAGGGTAGCTTCCCTTGGCAGGGCAAGCTGACCAGTGTAGAGTGTTGTGGTGTGCTAGGAGCTAGGGGGCGTTCCTATAAATAATGTAGTAGTGTTTGAAGGGATGGGACCCAATGCAAGGGTCACTGTGCTAGTCGCTCAGCTGACTGCTTATTATATAACTGACTCTGTTCGTATCAGCCGAGTGGCACGTGCTGCTTGCTGGCAGCCGAGCCGGCTCGGGGAATACAATGGTATCTGAGCTAGCGCTATTAGACTACCGTCTGTCACGTCTTAACGTGACGGGAATAAGGAAGGGCGTTGGGATGTAAAGAGGCGTATAAATAGTAATGCTAGTGTAGAGTGTGGACCAAGTGTTTATTGGTCTGTAGTTCTGAGTATGAGTCCCTTGTAGGGAATGTAATTATGTTCACAATGTAAAGTACAAGTTGTGGGTTAGAGGTTACAAAAGTAGGAACTCTGAACACGACTGACTTACCTCTGATGACACCGGCGTGGCCTTCGGCCGTATCGTTGAAGCACTGATAATGGAGAGATCCTTTGACCTCATTAGGATGCCTTCTTATACTCTCCGGCGTTATGTTGTCAGCATGTGTTGGCATTGCTGGCCCAGTTAATAGTATGTCGGTATGTGTAACCATTGTGCAAGGACTGAGCTGCTTTCTAGAGTGGCAAGCTGCCCCTGCTACGTTTTATGGATGTTGGCCCAGCTTTCCAAGGGTTGCCCGTTTAGGGGATGTAGGCAGATGATGGGGGGATGGTCTCCAAGGGGTGCATACCCCTGGGAGGCTGTACACAGTACTGGTATGTAACAAATGTAACCAACCTCCGTGAGCGTGTGCCTAGTTGGCCTAACGAGTCGAGTGCTCGACGCCGCACCGAAAGGATCAGGGATCGAATCTCACCTAATGCATAGTTTTTTACTTCGTATGTTTCAATTTTATTTGCTCGGGTAGTGGTTGTTTCGAACGTCACCATCATTAATTTCATCATAATTATTGTTAATTAAATAATAATGTAATTTTTCAAGTCTTCGTACTACAGCTCGTTCACCAAGATTTTACTCGTATCTTTCCTGTCACATGGCGACCCATGGTTTAACCCATAGACGTTTAGTTTATCTTTCCATTTGTTTTATATACCGATATTGCCACTACAGAATTTCATCTACCGTAATATAGTCAAGTGAACAAGGAACTGTCCTTCATCCATTTTGCTGAACTATGATAAAATATTTGATGTAGTGTAATGGTGTGATTATTGCTTTGTATAACTTTTATAAAAGTTCAGTTTTATAAAATATTTTTATAAAATTTCTTTGACAAACTTCTTTGATAGTGTAATACCGGCCTAAGACAGGTAGCGCACGCAATGCTGCTTGACTTATGTGCAGAATAAACTCGGTCATCACAGTGCCCTCCACTTCACCCCGCGGGGCTCCTGCTACAATAATCAACAAACGCTGGCTCAGCCACGCTCAGCGGCAATCAAATCTTATTTAAATGGGTAATACGTGGAGTATTTGTGGCCGATACGGATGAAACCATTGGTCGCTACTTGGTTATACGACTGAACGAAAATTACTGATTGCACTACAAGCAAGGGGGTCTGAGGCGAAAGCCCCAGGTTAGGGTTGTTTAGTATGTAGAACAGTATTGTCACGAGGACAATTTCTGGACTAGGGTCAGATGACCTCGTAGTTCTGCCCCTTAAAACAACAATAACTAACAATTTCTGGACTGGGAGCAAATTACGCACATTTCTCATTGGGCGCTACTTTTCATGGGTGCGATTTTCGTACAACCGAACAAAATACGACCGAACTTTTAGTTAAAACACAAATATGTATAATAGATCTAACGCCCCCTGTTAACTGTTGGGGCTTTAGAGACGCGAAAGTATCGTAATTTCACCACACAAGGGGTTAGGCGACTGTCTGGACGAAATCATTGGTCTCTACCAAATCATTGGCGACAGTCAATCTACAGGAACGTGTCTCTCGTATTTAAGCACCCTCAAATGTCAACCGATTGCACCGGGATTCAATCACACACCTTAGGCAAAGCAGGCGAGAAACTTACCACTGCCTCGCGCAGCCGATCAAATAGGCATTATAAAATATTCAATATATACGGTGTATGTCAGCCTCGCACCCGGAGATCCCAAGTTCGATTCCCGGCTGCGTCAAGGATTTTACAAACTGATATGAGAGCAGGAATGGAAGCACTTAGCCTCGTGAGGTCTCGAGTACTGTACCTGTCTGATCAGAGAGGCAGAGCCCAGGTCAAGACAGCCAAGATTAACGGCCGAGGCAACCTGTCGCGCTGACCACGCGTCACCCCTAATCTGTCAGTCAAATGGCTGAGCAGCGGTCCCTTGGTAGGGCAAGGACCTTATTGGGCTGTAGTGTCGCGAGGGTATAGTGTATGTATCATAAACACCACTATCATCGTGGCCACAATTAAGTATTGCCGCTGTTTGTTCATTTTATGGGCTAGGAAAATGTCATCGGCACCGGGTATTTGGGTTTGTATGTGTAATTTGACCGAAAGCGTGTGCTATTGTATTATTGAGTATGCACCATTGTAATTATACGTCTAGGTACACGAGAACTTCTAGCGATGAGATCACTAAACATCCAGCCACATAATCTTTAACAAAGAGTAAAGAATACAAGTACTGTACTCTAAACTGATGCCAACTGACATTGAACATCAAAATGCATAGTGTTGCGCCTATGTTGGTAAAAAAAAAAGTGCATTTTCCTACTAATGATCACGGTGCTAATTTTAGTTTCAGTCAAGATTTCATATTTTATACGAATTGAAATCTTACTACGCAAGAGAAACGTACGATGTAGGTTCAGTTTGTAATATTTTGTAAATTCCCCTTTTTAGAGGACCGTATAAAATGAGGAGAGGTCGGTCAGTGGATTCAAACGTCTAGCTTCAAACGTCGGATATGTGAAGTATTCGTAGAGGAATTTCCCTGTATTCTTTACTGCCAGATCTTCAACGTGGAACGATACTAAACGCACGAACCTACTGGACATACAGTAAGTCTCAATAAAAGAGTGGGTGCATACGAAAAGGTACCAGTTCCCGACATCTAGTAAGAAGATATTCCAGCTAAAACTGGAATGACGAAACTTGAAACCTGCTGACTGTAGCAGCGTGTGTAGCTATAATTATTAGGGTAAGGATGGGGTACGTGCCCCAGAACTTGAAATAATGAACTATCCCGGCATTTGCCTACGACGAATGTGGAAAAATCCGGAGCGAAATCGCACTCAGGATAGCCGTGTCAACGCCGTGATTCGAACCTCCTATCTTGCTCTAGCTCCTCATTGCGGTCGTGGTGAGCAATTTGACGAACACAGCTACGCCCGGGGTATATAAGGTTTACTGTACTAGATAAACAATCTTAAATTAAGTAAACAACTATTAACTACTTCGATACTGATGTATACAGTCTTGACATTGTGGTAACTCAATACCTAACCACTGGACCCTTTCATAGGCCTATACACGCATACAAAATAATAATGTTGAAGGTGACAATCATCCCTACAACGAATTCAGATTTATTTCAGTCTTGTATCTTGAAGATATGACCATAGAAGCAAATAAACAGTGGTTGAGATGAAGATAGTAACCTCACCACCTCACATGACTCGGCAGAAGATGTTACACCTGAGTGCCGGGAGTCATCAAGCTGGAACTAACAGAAATTATTTTACACAACCGGACTGTTGTTATGACATGGTGAAAGTGTCAGCCGTCTTAATGCTGCAGTCGCAGAAAACATGAAGCACGCGTTTAACAAAACGACACTATAAAGCAGAGGAGGTGGGACACGTCCCCGCGTTCCCGGTGCCAGATATTATACAAGGAGTGGGCACAAGTAAACAAACATACTCATAAAAATAAGAACAGATTATGTTATCCAGACGTGGAATCTATCAGATTATTTAATGTGAAACTCAGAATATTAAACGTAGCCTACAATTCTCAGCAAATTTGGACCCAGTATGAAAAACACTCATGTGACTAAACCAAACAATTGATATTAAAAAGTTTCAGTCGGTCAACACATTGTAATCCCAATTACTGGGACATGCGAAAAATGACCTGAAAAAATGGCATGTGATTAATATATATTTGTTTTAGACTACAGAAGGGGGAGAAAACTAAGGGATGGCATGTTTCACTCGCCAAGCGAGCATCATCAGATCCAAATCTACACAAGACAAAATAGCTCAACAGAACACTACAAAATCTACAATGACACCCGCTACAGTCACTGCTCTCCAAAAACAAACAAATGTCAAAAATTTAGGAAGTGTGGCAACTATTACTGGTAAAATACTAAAACATTAAGCATCCGAAAAAATAACTATTTATATATCAGTACAGTACCTACTATTCTTTTTTCGGATGCTTAATATCTTCGTGTTTTACCAGTAATAGTAGCCTCGCTTTCTAAGCATTTGTTTTTATAGGGCAGTGACTGTAAGTGGATGTCATTGCAGGTTTGGTAGTGTTTTGTAAAGCTATTTTGTCTTTTATAGATTTGGATCTGATGATACCCGCCTGATGAGCGAAGCATGCCATCCCTTAGTTTTCTCCCTCTTCTGTAGTACAAAGCAAATACATATAATATATGTATATTAATATTATGTATATTATACACCCATGTGCAAAAAAAACGCAACCCTTAAATTTTTCACTGTTCTCAGATGAGTCGCGGTTCAGTCTGGGATCACCTGATGGAAGAGTGAGAGTGTGGAGAAGAACTGGAGGTAGGTATTCCCCTGTTACCTTCTCTTTCAGAACATCATTTCATGGAGGACCAGTCATGGTTTGGGGAGATATCTGCTTAGAGGCTAAGACGGAGCTTGTTTTCATAGAGAATGGTGCTCTCACATCCCACACGTACATTGAAGAAATTTTGCGGGAGCATGTAGTGCCATTTGCTCCTTTTATTGGGGGTGGATTTCGCCTCATGCAAGATAATGCACGCCCCCATGTTGTTCGTTGTGTGCAGCAATACCTAGAAGAAGTGGGGATCCAGACTTTGGTGAGGCCTGTCCGGAGTCCAGATATGAACCCCATCGAGCACATGTGGGATATTATGGGGAGAAATGTAAGAAGACGTGTTCCCGAGTCCTTGGCAGAACTTCGAGTGATGCTACGGGAATAATGGGTGAGAATATCACAGGAGCACATTGCAACGCTCATTAGAAGCATGTCTCAGCGACTCCAGGAATTACGGAGGACGAGAGGAGGCAATACTAGTTTCTGAATATTAAATGTGTGCAGTTTCTTGAGAGGAATGGGAAAAAATAACAGATATTCAATATACAGTGACAAATTTTACACTGGACACAATTTTCCAAAATCTGCATAATGTCGTTAATGATCGTGAAAAGATAGTGAAGAAAAAAGTAGTGTCAAAAACTTGTTGAAGTGTTACAAAAGATGTGTATAAGTTCAAATGTGTGTAAATTTAATAAGAAATAGTAATGATCAAATACGTGCATATTACAGCATTTAAATAGAAATAATTTACAAAGTGTTGCGTTTTTTGCACCTCAGTGTATTAATTACATGTATTTTTCAGGTTATTTTTCACAGGGCCCAGTAATTGGGATTATAATTGTATTGACAAACTGAAAAGTTGTGATATCAATTATCAATGAGGCAACATTGAAAAATGGCTGCAAAGCTATCTTTATATAAACCAAACAAATTAAGAAACCTACACAAAACACATAAGTTTCCAATGCAGTCACACAAGTAAATGACGCGTTGATCCTCCACGAACCCTGTGACACGCAGTACTAAATCATCGAGCATTTCCTGAGGCAACTCCTCGATGGCAGCATTTGTAGGGCCTCTGGCTGTGAGGAAGGCAGGATTGCCATGATTTAAACAACGTACTTACTATTTAACCACAAATTAAACAAATATTAGACATTGGTGGGTAAACTGCAAATATACGTAACTGTTTTCCTTTTTTGAGCGTATAACTCTCCCTATTCATTGACTTTTACCGGATTGTTTTTGTAGAAGTTTTATCTTCCAGTAAATGGTAGGCTTGACGGTGTCCTCCAGACTGTAAGGACGAGGGGAGACAATCTCCACCTATGTAGCTTATCTGAGTGAAGAGAGGCAGAGGCGCCCATGGAGATGCCTTTCAAGGAGCCAACTAATTGGCAGCCTAGGGAACTGGCTGGCTTTTAGGCACATGCGCTTCTTGTGGGACAAAAAATCAAAATGGCAAGTAAGAAATGATTCATTCAGGGGCTTTGCGACATCGTGGTCATGCAGCCCCGTGTACTTGGGAGTGTGTTGAATGTCTGACAATCTGTGTTATTGTGAGGAGTATGAAACCTGTGCATACATATGAAAGGGTAATCGTTCTAGGCTTCCATAGTAAAGCCATCAATACTTCCGACTTGACGTTTCAGTGTTACCCTCGAGTTATCTAGATGTGATAAGGAAAATCACTTTAACTAGACAATCACAGGCAGCCATTCATTTCGACATATCACGACAAATTGAGTTTCGTTCGCTATGTCGCCATTTAGCGAACGAAACTAGCCTAACACTGAAACGTCAAGTCGGAAATAATGATGGCTTTACTATAGTTTTAGGAGATATTTCAGCTCAAACTGATAACTGACAAATCTTTATATCTATTTAGTATAAATATTTGCATCCTACCGACTCAAACTATTCGCAGATTGAATCAGAAGATTTAAGTATATTACAAATTGAGGCGTTTACGATGATTATGCTTGAATATTTTCTTTGTATGTGGTTTGGCAGTTAAGTTAATTTTCTTAGATAATAAACCATCATAAATATCTGAAATAACTTAATTTGTTACGTATACGTGTATACAAAAATGGCGCTAACTCAATAGCAGACAACTGGCTTTTCATATACGCTCCGTATACACTTCTGTTGATGCAGCTGTTGCTAATTCAAATAAGTGATATTTGATATCTTTGGTCATCAGCCCCGTCTACTTGCATCTTGGGCATTTGTCTGATAATCTGTGACTTTGCAATAATAACCATAACAATAATAATGTAATGCGTTTCATGAGCCTAATAACTACTCTGTCTTAACAGCCGTTTAAATACCCGAATTTTGCCTGGGGAATTTTTAACGTGCCAGTAAATCTACTGACACGGGTATTTCGCATTTAAGCAGCCTCAAATGCCAACAGGAATTTATTCCACATGATAGGACACAGCAGGCGAGAATCATACAGTTGCGCCACGCAGCCAGCCTTATTGTGCTGTGGTACTGTGGGTGATTGTGGTTGTTTGGGACTTGAAATTAGGTGATTATGATGATTGAGTCTTCAGTCTTTTGACTGGTTTGATGCAGCGCTCCATGCCTCCCTGTCCTGAGCTAATCGCTTCATCTCTACATAGCTACCACACCCTACATCCGAGGCAATCTGTAAAAAAAATTCTAACCTTGGTCTACCCCTACAGTTCTTGCCCTCGACCCTTCCTTCCATAACTAAGCTTGCTATTCCTGGGTGTCTTTGTATGAGTCCTACTAACCTATCTCTTCTCTTCATTAGCAGTCGTCAGAAACATCTCTCCTCTCCCACTCGTCTTAATACCTCTTCGTTTGTAACCCTATCTACCCATCTGATCTTCATCATTCTCCTGTAAAACCACATTTCAAAAGCTTCAATTCTCCTCTTTTCTGCTGCACCAATAGTCCAAGTTTCACTTCCATATAGCGCCACGCTACAGACAAAGGCTTTCAAAAATTACTTCCTAATCTCTATTCGATGTCAACAGATTCCTTTTTTGTAGAAATGCTTTCCTTGCCTGAGCCAACCTACTTTTTATATCCTCTTTGCTTCGTCCATCACTGGTTATTCTGCTTCCTAAGTAACAGAAGTCTCCTACTTCCTTCAGCTTTTCACCTGCCATTTTGATCTCCATAGAAGTTTCTGATTTATTTCGGCTGCATTCCAGTATTTTTGTTTTAAATTTATTAATTTTCATCATGAATTCTTTCCGTAAGACGGAGTCCATACCAATCAAAAACTCATTCAAATCCTCAGGCTTGTCGGCCAAGATGACGATGTCATCAGCAAATCTCAGAGTTGAAATTATTTCTCCTTGAATCTTCACTCCCACTTTAAATTTTTCTCCAATTTCCTTCATTGCTTGTTCAATGTAAAGATTGAAAAGTATGGGTGATAAGTTGCAGCCTTGCCTTACACCTTTCTGAATACCAGCTTCTCTCTCATGTCCATCAGCTCGAATGACTGCCGTCTGGTTTCTGTATAGATTGTATACCACCCTCCTATCCCTGTACTTTATTCCAATAGAGTTCTCTTATCTTTCCTTATTCTACCTTCCAAAATCAGCCTTAAGACTTAGTACAGCTTCCCTTGTTCCTACATTTCTCCTGAAACCAAATTGGTCCCAACTCCGATTCTATCTGGCTTTCAATTCTCTTGTAAATTATTCTAGACAGGATCTTTGAAGCATGAGTAACCAAGCTGATTGTACGGTAATCTTCACATCTGTCAGCTCCCACTTTCTTTGGTATAGGGATGATAACATTCTTCTTGAAATCAGGGGGTGCCTAACCTGTCTCATAAATCCTACACACCAAGTGAAATAACCTGATCAGACCTTCATGTCCTATGCAGCGTAGCAACTCAATCGGTATATCATCTATGCCTGGTGCTTTGTTCCTGCTTAAGTCTTCCAATGCTCTGTCAAATTCTGATCTCAAAATTAAATCTCCTTTTGCATCCCCATCAATTTCCTCCTCCCTTTCCATTACACGATTCTCAATCTCCTTTCCCTTATACAAACACTATGTAAGATTTCCATCTCTCAACCTTTTCTTTCCTAACTTTTACAGGCTTTCCATTTGCGTCCTTAATATTACAGCACTTAGTCTTTTCTTTTCCCCAAAAGTATTCTTAATCCTTCGATAAGCTGTGTCTACTTTTCCTAATTTCCGACAATTTTCTATACCTGCACATTTCTCTTTCAAACCATTCTTCTTTCGCTTCCTTGCACTTCTTGTTGACCGCATTTCTCCGACGTCTGTATTCTGCTTTCCCCTTTTCATCTCTTACATTCTTGTATTTCCGCCTTTCATCCATCAATTCTAGTATATCCTGAGTGATCCACGGTTTTCTACATATTCTTTCTTTCCTACCAATATTTTCTTCTGCGGATTTTGTTATTTCATTCTTCAAAAGTGCCCATTCGTCTTCAATTGAAGTTTGTTTAGGGTTTTTCATTAGTCCTTCCTTTATACTTTTCTTGAATCTTTCGTTTACATCCTTTACTTTCAGTCTGTCTATTGCCCACCTTTTTGGCTTTTGACTTTTCTTCAGTTTCTTCAACTTTAATCTGCATTTCATTACAAACCAGATTGTGGTCAGAGTTTATGTCAGCACCAGGATATGTTTTAAAATCCAAAATCTGGTTTCGAAACCTCTGCTTGACCATAATGAAGTCGATTTGGTAGCGCCCTGTATCTCCTGGTCTCATCCATGTGTATATTCTTCTATTGTGGTTATTGAATAAGGTGTTAGCTATGACCAACTCATGCTCGGTGCAGAATTCCACCAGCCTGCTTCCTCGATCATTCCTTTCACCTAATCCGAAATCTCCTACTATCTTCCCTTCTCTCCCTTTTCCTACCACAGCGTTCCAATCTCCCATTACTATAACATTTTCATCACCCTTGATATACCTCAGAATTTACCGACAGTAGTGGCTACGTGGGCTAAAGCGCTGCGTTAGGTCAAGGGGCCAAGCTCTCTGCTGACTCGGTAGACGCGTGGGTTCGAGCCCCACCGTCGGCTGTCCTTGAAATGGTTTTCCGTGGTTTCCCATTTTCAACACCAGGCAAATGCTGGGACAGTACCTTCTGACAGGCCACGGCCGCTTCCTTCCACATCCTTGCCCAGTTTCATTCATCTTCATCCATTCCATCTCTCATCCCAACGCGCAGGTCGCCCACGGACGTCGACTAGAAAGACCTGCACTCGGCCTCTCAGGAGGCTACACGACAAAAAAAAACTCAGAATTTCATCTATTTCTTCGCAGACCTTTTCAACATCCTCATCATCAGCTTGACTGGTAGACATATAGACTTGTACCACTGTGGTGCACGTAGGTTTAGTATTTATTTTTGCTACAATAATCCGTTCACTATATTGCTCATAATATTCCACCCGCTGTCCAAGTTTCCTACTCAATATGAGACCAACCCCTGCTTGGCCATTGTTTGATTTAGTGCTAATTGTCCTATAGTCTCCTGACCAAAAGTCCTGTTCTTCCTGCCAGCGCATTTCACTAATCCCAACCAAATCCAACCTCAACCTATCCATTTCCCTTTCTAAGTTTTCTAACCTTCCACTTCCTAGCAGACTTCTAACATTCCACGCTCCGATCCGTAGAATATCAGATTTCCTCTTTGTCACTTCTGTGATGTTAACCCCCTCTCGAGTAGTCCCCAACCGGAGATCCGAACGGGGGACTAGTTTACCTCCGGATTGAAATTTTACAAGGGAGGAGGCCATCATCACATGTAATTATGCATAGAGAGGTGCATATCCTCGGGAAGAGCATTACGGCTGTAGTTTCCAGTTGCTTTCAGCCGTGCAGCAGAACGCAGTGTAGCCATTAGTTGGCTTATATGATCAATATCTTAACCGTCCATAAGACTAGTAAAGAATTGATTTATTCTGAAAGGCTCCTACTCCCTTTCAGAATAAATAAAGAGCAATTCTACTAACAAAGATACTAACCTTCTACTACCAATTAAATACCAAAATTCTACTAACGAAAACAATACTAAAGTTCCACCAACAACAAATACTACCACTAAAACATTCTGTCACCAGGCACACTCACATGCACCCTCACACATCACAGTCTAATGAAACGATGAACTATAACTAATAAACAATGCAACTGCCACCAGACACACTCACATACCACAGTCTAATAGAACAATGACATATATCTAATAAACAAACTAACTACATACTTACAACTAAAACTAACTACATAATTACTGTACTGTAATTTGAATTGACAATATTTACAAAATGCAATTTAGATAGAAGAAAATAGGTACCATCCTAGTAATTGCTTGAAGCAAGTCCGGAAAAATCCTCGGAGGGGAGTTGTCAGTGCCGTCATTCAACCTAATTGTCCCGCATCTTCCCACTGCGATCATGGTAAGGGCTGTAAGATAAGTGACTTACAAAACACGAACTAGCCACTTTTGTGCTCCTCAATCATCGATTGTACCTAGGCCTATGTTTAAAATAATTAAAATTGCTTCCTAGGCATAGGCAAGTTTGTACGTATGAACAGCAACAGCTTGTTTGGCGTAGAATCATATTGTCAATCTTGAAAAGAAAGCTCATTTGGGCTCATACAAAAGCCAACTTTTTTTCTTTGATCAATTAATTTATCAATTCGTTTTATTTCATCTGACAAAATTAGGGCCCAATGGTCTTCTTTCACATCTAACCAGATACACAAACCACAACTTGCATTAGAAAACTGAGTACACATGTGTAACTAAGAGGTAGATATTACTACATCACTAACAATGAAAATAACATTGATAGTGATAAAATACCTAAGCTTAAGTTATGCTAATCATAAAAACAAGATGTTCACCAAAGAACATATAGCCTACTTTTTCCTAAATGTATGAGTATATTTATGACTTTGTCCTCATCCCTAACACAATCACCTCTACCACCATGTGTTGTTTGTTTTCTTTTATATTGATAATCAGCCAGTTAGTGTCAAAATCAATATTATATACTTTATGATGATTGAATAACAAAACTACTAACTTATTGTAATGCATTCACGTCCGTTAATCTCTATATTAAGCCAGCCTGCAAAGTTAAGAATCTTTCGTTTTGGGTATCTTCCCCTTTAAAAATCCGCGCCGATCACAGTAGGTTGGTGCTGCGACCTATCAGTGAATTAATCTTTATCTTGTACGCCTATGCACTGCCATCGTAATGTACTACGATGGCAGTGGCCTATGGGTGTTGAATGAGTAGGCAGTTTAAAGTAGCCAAGAGGGAGGCGATCCAGCTGGCAGTGTTTAAAGGTAATCGGAGCGCGATCGTGGCTAATAGTTGAACTACTACAAAATTACCATACTTCAGGAGGCCAGGTATTTACACAGCGGTATGTTTGGAACAATATTACCCACATAACCCACAAGAGGACAGCACCGTACAGAGGCACTAAGAAGGCTGTGGTTAATGACAACGTGTATCTAGTTCTTCTATTCTCCTTTTCCTAATGTCTTCTGTTTATGTGCGATGCTGAGGCTGTGATTTTATTAATAAACGAGTGTATTCATTAGACTCTCCTTTGAGCTAAATGACATCTTATTCAATATCTGTGGAAAGAGCTCATGCACATCATTTGTAAAAGAATTCATGAAAAAAAAAGTTAACTGTAGCAGTATTCGATCCCCAGTCAACTGCGTGACAGACTAACACGCTAGCCCAGAGCTAACCCTATCCTTAACGTCATGGTATTCTTAACTGACATATTAGATACAGCCTGTTGGCAAATGAAAATGAAAATCCACAGCCTGCTTCCAGTCTCCGACCGGGTCAGGAATGGAATGGATGAAGCCCCCATCTAGCGGCGAGGATATGAACTGTGCCGGCTGCCGAGGCCTGACGCACTCCTCTGGGGCAATGATTAAATGAATGACAGATGAAATGAAATGATAGTGGAGAGTGTTGCTGGAATGAAATTTTGACAGGGAAAACCGGAGTACCCGGAGAAAAACCTGTCTGCCTCCGTTTTGTCCAGCACAGATCTCACATGGAGTGACCGGGATTTGAACCACGGACCCAGCGGTGAGAGGCCGGCGTGCTGCCGCCTAAGCCACGGAGGCTTCCTGTTGGCAAATAATGACTTTAAATAAACGATTTCTTCACTGCAGTACATCTTCATTGAAGATCATTTCATACAAAGTTTATATTATTGTACCAGTAGGGTATATCACATACAACATACTAAAACTACTGAAATATAAGACAGGCACATGAGGACAGCTGCCATCTTGTCGTGTGACACAGACGGCTCAGCTCTTTTAAGCCAGTCATACAGTATAATATTATAATATTAAATAATAATAAATAACGGATCACGACCTTCAGGATAGCTTAAACCACCCTAGGCTCGATAATCGGAATTGGTGGGTCTTAAGCTATTGATTAAAATGGTTGCATAATTCACACGGCCGCGTTCATGAAATGGCACGGCCGATGACCTTGAATTTTGGGTGAAAGACGCGCCCTATATAAAGGTATGTTGTCACCAAATTTGGTAGAGATCGGATGATTAGTTTAGCCGTAATTTCATTTTACGTTTTGAACGTTTGAGTGGCCGCCATTCTGTTTTGGTAAAGATGGCGGCGATATAAAGTATGACACTGAGGTGCCCTTTGCTAGTGCTACCTCTGTACCAAATTTCGTTCAATTCGGTTTCACAGTGTTCGAATTGATAGGGGGGGGGACAGACATTCAGAGTACACACACTCACACACACTCTCTCTCTCTCTCTCTCTCTCTCTCTCACTCACACATACACACACACAGACACACACACACAGAGACAGACAGACAGACAGACAGACAGACAGACATATAGACAGACACACAGACAGACACACAGCCAATTTTTCGCCCTGTGTTGATCTCATAAGTCTACTTTTATTTTTTGCAAAAATCGAAAGTAGGCTAATAGTCTATAGTAATTAACAGAAAAAAACTAGTAACTGAATAACTGTCATTTAAAATAACTAAATGATTAAACATATCTACGCAACAAATTGATTGAAAAACAAGAATGTAAACGAGCGCCAAATTTAACTTATAATTTCGGTTACAAGCCTCCGTGGCTTAGGCGGCAGCACGCCCGCCTCTCACCGCTGGGTCCGTGGTTCAAATCCCGGTCACTCCATGTGAGATCTGTGCTGGACAAAACGGGGGCAGACAGGTTTTTCTCTGGGTACTCCGGTTTTCCCTGACAACATTTTATTCCAGCAACACTCTCCACTATCATTTCATCTGTCATTCATTTAATCATTGCCCCAGAGGAGTGCGTCAGGCCTCGGCAGCCGGCACAGTCCATATCCTCGCCGCTAAATGGGGGCTTCATTCATTCCATTCCTGACCCGGTCGGAGACTGGAAACAGGCTGTGGATTTTCATTTTCATTTTCATTTCGGTTACAAAACAAATTCAATTTAAAGCGTATTTAACAACTTGTCTGTGAGTTTGAAAAGGATGGAACAGCTTAATATAAGAGTAGCGCCTGGTTTAGGATGACAGCCGTAGGGAAAAGCATAGCTTTCTTATACAGGAACTGCCGAATTGAGGGAAGATTGTATTGCTTTGCATTCTTGAAGATATAATTTGAAAAATTATGTGGAAAAGGAATTAGTGTGAAGAACGTCGAGCAAGTCCATCAGCTATAAAGCAATTCAAAGAGCAACAGGCCAGCTGTTTAGTTTCTTGTTATAGTATTTATTTATGCACCGGATGTTTTCGCCGTCGATCAACACACGGAATACGGCATCTGTACATCCTCAACGAATTGAAACAGAATCTCGCAGCAAGTTCGACCATCTAGTCATATTCCGAGAACCGCCAGTGAAGATGTGATTCTTAGCACGAGACTTCCAACTGGCTGTTGCTGATGTTCCATTGAAGAACTTGCAACATTCTGGTTATCAGCACCATGTACTTGTGTGTGTGTTGAATCTGTCTGATAGAATGTGTTATTGTTATTACTCTTGCAAACTAAAGTGTCAAGTTACTAAATCTGGAGAAAAAGAAAATTGAAAATAAAGTGACTAGTGATATATTTAGATGCTTTACAGGATATTTGACGACAAATCTACCGACATAGCATTGTATACTGTCTTACCGTAAATAGCCTAAAATTTAGATCATTCATTATTTTAATGAAAACTAGATAACGAAGGTAAGTATGTCTGGTGTCAACAAGTTACTTTTGATAAGTACCGTAAATTCATGAAATTATACTTCGTCAAAAGGAAACCCTTTACTACAAGACTGGAGCATTGGCCATGTATTCGTTCTACAAGAAACATATTCGTGCCCTCATCATCCATGACAGAAGATTAAAGCGAGGATGATGAATGCATCTTGGTTTATACAAGAGCCGGATTTCTTTTTCATAAAATCCTCACATATTTAGATTAAATATGATTTGTGGGATATCATTAAGCAACATTTTACTCCAGAGTTAGTGGCAGATCTTCACAGACGCTAGAAATTATACATGTGCAAAGCGCTGCGCAACGGTGCAATGCACATTTCAACCATTGTTATTTCAGATTTTAAGGGTAGGTTATAAAACACCCATCCGAAAGGTTCTTGGGTCGATTCAAGACACTACTACAACAGCAACAACAACAACAACGAAATCTGGCCAATGGGCTGGAACGGGTTTCACAGCCCCGTGAGGATAACTGAGAAACTTTCTTTCGCGGTTTCTTTACGCCGTGCGCCGTCACATACGGGTATAACGTACAGTTCACAGTGACGGCGATCAAGCGGGCGTTAGAGAGGGACAGCTATTTCAATGCCCTTAATGCATCCAGTGAAGGCCTGCTTTATAGGTGACAAATGTTGGCAACGTACAATGCAATACATTTACTAATGTATGTATTCGAAACAGAGTCTAGAGTGGGGAAGGGAGCAACCGTGGCCTGAAGTTAGGTACCATCAGGAGTTTACCTGGGAGAGAGGTGGAAAACCACTTCTAGAATAGATGAGTTGGGATTTGAACCAACGTGTTCAGTTTTATTCATGGGGCTAAGAGTATGCCTTTCCAGCCATTGGCCAGAATTAATATTTTGGTCATGTCGGGAATTGAATCTAGGACCTTTCGGACGGGTGTTTCAAAACTTACACATAGGACATTCGTTCGGGCTTGTTAGTGGTCAAGCTAAATGATCCAGACTTCGTCTCACAGACTTTATTCTAGAAAATATTTTCTGTGTTTAAATGGACTTGTTTACCTGAAGAACCAGATACGAACAGTGTTCCCATTTTCCATAGAGACAGAATAAAATGGATCATTCTTCATTTTCAGCTAGGAGTCCATGATATTTCATGAAAAGGGCTCTACCAGTCTTGATTAAATAAGTCGAGAAGATAGCTAAGAATTCCTTTCTCGATTCTCGAGTTGTTGTTTCATTCAGGGGATTTGCAACATTGTGGTCATTTTTCCGATAACCTATGGAATTGTAATGTAGAAAGGAAGCTTGTAGTTTAACGTGACCGTTAATTTTGCAATCATGAGCCACGGGACCTCCTTATTACGTGGAATCCGAACCACAGAACGTGGCATTTCACTTCGAAAAACCTGGCTGCGTGGCTCTTCGGTAATTTTCTCGCCTGATGAGCTCAAGATAGCGGGATCGAATCCCGGCGCAGTTAGTCGGCATTTGAGGGTGCGCAAATGCGAAGGAGCCGTGTCAGTAGACATACTGGGACAAAATTCCGGCACCCCAGCGTCTCTAAAAGCTTCAGTAGTTGACAGGGACGTTAAACCAACAGCATTATTATTATTATCATTATTTCACTTCGAAAATATTACATGCATTGACCGGGAGTAGAACCCGGTCCATCTTAGTGAGAGGCATACAGCTTGACCACTGCGCTATCACGCCCCCTGTAATTGTAATATAATTGTGTATGTATGTGTACTTGGGGCGGGGATTTGGGTACAAAGCGGCAGCGGCCCCATACCGGTATTTGTCTGCAGTAGAAGTGGGAAATCATGAAAAGTCACTTCCAAGATGGTTGAGGTGAGAATTGAACCCACCTCTTCTCAGATTTGCCTCATGACACTTGAGTGTACTCCGTTCCAACTCTCGGACGAGAATTAAATTTCTTGGCACAGCCAAAAGTGCTAGTCATTATCCCACGAGGAGCGTGTTGTTTGCCTCTCGCCAAGGTAGACAGGGTAATGTCATGTCTTGTGGTTCGGATTGCACGTAAAAAGGAGGTCCCGTGGCTCATGATCGCGAAATTAACGGTCATGTTAAACTACAAGCTTCTTCAGGACACACTAGATTCCTGGAAAGACTTTCTGCATTCTACAAGACATTCTTCAGCTGTTATTGTGAACATTCGTTTATTTTCTCTAAGACTTAAGCTAGAAAGTGAGCAAGACATACTTCCGGCGGAAAACACTAGAAATGTTAAAAGGAAACAGCATACCCGAGAGAGATGTAGGACGGTGGCGAATACGGCACAAGGATCGACAAATAAGCCATGGGTCTGGCCTTGGTGTAGGCTACCGCTGCCTTCCGGGATGTGTTGGTTGGTTGGTTCGTTGGTTCCTCAGTTTAGGGGCTGTGACAACGCGGTCATGTAGCCGCGTGTACTTTGGGTGTGTGTAGAATCTGTCTGATAACCAGTGTTAATTGTGATGACTGTATTAGTGTGTGTTATCTGTTTTTAATTCAAGTAAGGACTGCAGACACTGAATTTTTCAAGTAGTTCCTACTTTTGCCACCAAACGCCACCGTCAACGACTACTAGTTCAGAACTTGGCTACTAGAAGCCACCGCAGTCGGCTCCTGGCGACGAACATTGGAACCTAAGAGCGTTGTTTAATTTAACCTATAATAATTTAGCTGCACACAGGTGTAATTAGTGGAAGGTTCTTTAACATGCCATAAATCTATGACATGGGACTCTGCTTTACTTCCCCTCCGAAGGAAGACATACTGAGGGATTTTAACGCTCTTAAAAAATCCGACGACTTCTGTCAGGTTTGAACCCGCGATCTTGGGCATAGTTGGCAACGCAGTAAAGGAATAAAGTTTGCAAGCGATTCTATGAAACGTTATTGCTGATAGCAAATGGCAATTGGTAAACAAATTCAGATACCCTCATTCCCAGCAGGCGCATAACATGTAATGCAAATTCTGAGAACAAGGTCGCTCCGTATGAACTATCGCTGCTATCTCCTAAGCTTAAAAAAATCGGCGTTCAATAGTAATTTACTATTATTTTCGAAGATAATAGAATATGTTGCCATCATAATTGCTTAAAATTGTGTACGGTATTACTCACTGAAAGGAAATAGCCTACTTCAATATTCCATCTATTGAATAATTTCTCCTATATTACCACATATGGGACATGACGGTGTGGCGGTGAATTTCATTCATCTCACCAAGGGGGACCGGGTTCGATGCATGGTACCGGTAAGCGTTTGTGAAATTTCCGAATTCAGGTCCAGTGATTCGGATTCGAAATAAAAAGGACCCATGGCTTAAGATCGTGAGGTTGAGTCACCTTAATATTACAAGCTTCCTTATTTAATGTGATCACTCTCATTGTTAAATGATAAGCAATATCATAGAAACAAAATGGAAGAGAGTGCCAAGTCAGCACGAACCAAAATACGACAAGGCGTGAATTATAAGCACCTTACCGAATGCTCAACTTTGCATTATTTTCATTTAATTTTGCTGAAAAAAAAGTTTGTGAAAATGTTGTTCTTCAATAGAAGTACTTCCCTTATTAACCAATATTCCTAAAACTCGTTTCTTTGTTTACAAAAAACTTTCCGCAAATATATTAAAATTGAAAAAAGCATTGAATTAGACCATGCCTGATATAAAACGAATAACATACGAGTCTGCGCAATAAAGACGTTAAGTAATGTTCCAAAATTGCTGCACTGTTTTCATTTTTAAGACAGCAACATAGCAATCACAGCTCTGCAGTCTCGCAAGTTGCGAGGAGACATCCCCGGTAATTAATCGGCACGTGCGGCAATTCGATCAATATGGCACAAAGTGGTTACGTCCGGAGGGACGATGGTTTGAAGACAAACAAGATGTTCAGTAAAGAACATATAGCCAACTTTCTCCTAAATGCATGGGTATTATAACTCTTTGTCCTTTTCAAGGAGTATAATTGAATGTTGGTTGTAGTAGCTTGTTGAAATACAACGTGCTATAGGGATATTAAACATGAATATGAGGTGCCCTTTGCTAGTGCTACCTCTGTGAAAAAAATCATTCAATTCGGTTTCACCGTGTTTGAATTGATCTGGGGAATGGATTTGCACACATACATGGCCGCTATTTGCAAACTATTGGGCTGATGACCTTGTAGTCAGTAATAAGATGCTTTCCACAAAAAGGCATGTTGCAAAATCCGGCAGAGATCAAATTATTAGGATGGTCGAAATTTGATTTAAGCTTTTAACATTTGGGTGGCCGTCATTCAGTTTCCGTCAAGATGGCGGCGATATAAAACATGACACTGAGGTGCCTTTTGCTAGTGCTACCTCTGTACCAAATTTCGTTCAATTCGGTTTCACCGTGTTTGAATTGATAGGGGGAATCGATTTGCACACATACTTGGCCACCATCTGCAAACTATTGGGCTGATGATCTAGCAGTTTGGTCAGAATATGCTTCCCACATAAAGATTTGTTGTTGCAAAATTTGGTAGAGACTAGATTATTAGGTTGGTCGTAATTATATTTTAGCCTTTAACATTTGGGTGGCCACGATTACGTTTCCGTCAAGATGGCGGTGATATAAAACATGACACTGAGGTGGCCTTTTCTAGTGCTACCTCTGTACCAAATTTCGTTCCATTCGGTTTCACCGTGTTCGAATTAATAGGGGGAATCGATTTTCACTCAAAGATGGCCACCATCCGCAAAATATTAGGCTAATGACCTATTAGTTTGGTCAAAGGATGCTCCCTCCATAATGGTATGTTGATGCAAAATTTGGTAGAGATCGGATGATTAGGTTAATCGTAATTTGATTTAAGCTTTGAATATTTGTGTGGCCGCCATTACGTTTCCGTCAAGATGGCGGCGATATAAAACATGACACTGAGGAGCCCTTTGCTAGTGCTACCTCTGTACCAAATTTCATTCCATTCGGTTTCACCGTGTTTGAATTAATAGGGGTAATCGATTTTGACACAAAGATGGCCGCCATCCGCAAACTATTAGGCTAATGACCTATTAGATTTGTCAAAGGATGCTCCCTCCATAAAGGTATGTTGTTGCAAAATTTGCTAGAGATCGGATGATTAGGTTAGTCGTAATTTGATTTAAGCTTTGAACATTTGTGTGGCCGCCATTACGTTTCCGTCAAGATGGCGGCGATATAAAACATGACACTGGGGTGCCCTTTGCTAGTACTACCTCTGTACCAAATTTCGTTCCATTCGGTTTCACCGTGTTCGAATTAATAGGGGCAATCGATTTTCACACAAAGATGGCCGCCATCCGCAAACTTTTAGGCTGATGACCTATTAGTTTGGTCAAAGGATGCTGCCCCCATAAAGGTATGTTGTTGCAAAATTTGGTAGAGATCGGATGATTAGGTTAGTCGTAATTTGATTTAAGCTTTGAACATTTGTGTGGCCGCCATTGCGTTTCCGTCAAGATGGCGGCGATATAAAACATGACACTGAGGTGTCCTTTGCTAGTGCTACCTTTGTACCAAATTTCGTTCAATTTGCGCTCACAGTGTTCGAATTGATAGGGGGGACAGACATTCAGAGTACACACACTCACACACACAGAGAGACTCACACACAGCCAGACACACTTTTTTTTCGCCCTGTAGTGATCTCATAAGTCTACTTTCATTTTTTGCAAAAATCGAAAGTAGGCTAAAAATATATAATCAGAAGAATAGGGTGCGGTTGGAAAATAAGAGAATTTAAGTCCATTTAGGGACGTCGAGGACTCTTCATTCGCCGTTGACAGTATTCAATAAATTACAGGATGTGCCTTGGGGTTAATCATTTCTTTGCTTTATTCTGTTTCAATTATGTTTCGTCTGGTCAAACTCAATTTTAAAAAAAGTTTCTAGTCTCCAAGGCCATTATTTCTGAACGAATTACACATTATTATCAAACAAATGTATTGTGGATTCTGTCACGTTGCACGGGAGAGCTTTTCGCCTACCAGCTCTGAGCCAAAAGAAGGAGAAGAGAGTTTGCGAGAGCCACAGTTATATTACGTTACTACCTAGACACCGGGTGAGTTAGCCGTGGTGGTTACGGCATGACTGATGGCAGTCGCTCACATCCGGGAGGCGAGGAGGTTCGAATCCCCCCGCCGGCAACCTTGAAGATGGTCTTCTGTGGTTTCCCATCTTCCTTCCAGGCAAATGCCGGGGTTGGTCCCTAACTATAGGCCACAGCCGCTACCTTCCAACTCCTCGTCCTTACATTCCAACTTCCCTCCTTCCCTCCCCAACGGTACTTGTAGCTCACCCATTGGGTGTCCGTCTCGAAGCAGCTACAAAACTGGCGAGCCGAACATGTCCTCGGACACTCCCGGCACTAAAAGCCATACGCTAAAAAAAAAGCCTAGACGGACTGAGTGCAGTTGACGAAGTTGATAAGTGGACAGAGGAAGGGCGCTAGGAGTTGATCTTGCCAAGTGAAAATGAATGAAAATCCACAGCCTGCTTCCAGTCTCCGACCGAGTCAGGAATGGAATGAATGGAGCCCCCATCTAGCGGCGAGGATATGAACTGTGCCGGCTGCCGAGGCCTGACGCACTCCTCTGGGGCAATGATTAAATGAATGACAGATGAAATGAAATGATAGTGGAGAGTGTTGCTGGAATTAAATTTTGACAGGGAAAACCGGAGTACCCGGAGAAAAACCTGTCTGCCTCCGTTTTGTCCAGCACAGATCTCACATGGAGTGACCGGGATTTGAACCACGGACCCAGCGGTGAGAGGCCGGCGTGCTGCCGCCTAAGCCACGGAGGATAGTTGATCTTGCCAAGTAAGCCAGGTAAAGGGCTAGCTCAAAGTTAAATAAGAGTCGTGCAGCCCTCGTCCTCACATTTGAACAACCATGTTCTACTTTATAAGTATACATAATTTTCATGGAGAAAACTTATGAGTCCCGACTTATCAATTCTTACCCCTACCCTCACCGCTCAAAGTATGGTACTGGGGAGCTGCAGCCGAAGGCCAAGAGAGCCGCGAGTGGAACAGGTTTATGAACGACTGCCCCACCATACAACGGAGGGCTCATGAAATAAATTCCCGCTATTGAAGCATATGATACGCAACTGTATTCTCAAGAGAGCAGTGGCTAGAATTCCCTGTGTATTATTTTCAGACAAGGTTTTGGAGATATTTATGTCAAGTGAATTGTATTTTTTTAAAATCTAATGCTGGGTGCTCTCTGCTATTTGAGGGTTGGATTGAGATAAAGTGAGTCCGCTTCTTAGAGCAGTGTCTAGCATTCTTGACTGACACCCCTGAGGACCGGGTTAGATTCCTGGCTCTGCCAAAAGAACAATTATTCACTCGTATAGGTATTACAATAACACAGGTTATCAGGCAAATTCAACACACACTCAACTACATGGGGCTACATGGCGAAGGTCGAAAGGTTCGAAGCCCGACGCAGACTACAACCAGCCTGAGTGTGTTTTTTCTCCCTTCGAGCAAAAGCTAAGTAGTACCAAATTTCCAGTTCCAGGACAGCTACCCCAATTCTCGACCATATAATTAAAGTTACACACATAGCTACTGTCACCACAGAAACACAGGTAATCAGAAAAATCCAAGATATACGGGACCGATGATCTAAATGTTCCAAATCCCTAAAATGAATTGGGCGGTTCGTATAGTTTAAAATAAAGTCAAAGAAGCCAACGTATAAACTCTACCTACCTGGAGCACCTATCTTGCTCAAAGCAATAAATAAAAAGAACAACGATTCTATTACAATTATAAGACATGAGACCACTACTTGAGCAAACAAGTGTAACTACGTGGAGTGGAGAAATCTCTCCAGGCTGGAAGGAATGCAACTGACTCGTAAAATTCAGAAACGACATCGTAAAATCCGGTATAGGCGGGGCCGATCACCATTTCCTCGTCTCCAGCGTGGTACCAGACCACTTCAGTATTGTGAAACAATAGTGAAAACGCGATGGAAACTCATCCATCATTCTTGACTGTAAGCCCTGAGGTCCGGGTTAGATTCCTGGCTCTTATGAAGTTATGAATAACCGAGTTACTTACGAGTAAAACTTTGACGATAATTAGCGTACAGCATATGCAAGTCATAGAGACAAAGTAATATTGAAAAGGAGGTAAAAATGCTTAATAAAGAAAAGGGAGAGAATTCAGTGAACTATGGTCCAGCAGTCCTCACACCTGACAGTAAATACTCTTAAAGCAATCAAACTACCTCAGAAGTGACAAACTAAGTCTTCCTTTTCTTTTTCCTTTTTGACCTAACAGGACATTGAAAACCTATTCAATAAAACTTGTTTCATTTAGGGGATAGTAACATTGTAATATTCGGCCTTAAGCACCTGCATCATGTGTAAGTTATCCTAACTACTGAATTATTATTATTATTATTATTATTATCATTATTATTATTATAATATGGTAACCAGTTGGTGCTGCAACAATTAGAGGCTTGGGATATCTTTGGTTATCATACCCGCGTACTCGTATTCGCTACATAACCTATGTTATTGTGATGACGGCAGTTGCACGTAACTGCAATTATTTGAGTCTAGGACTCGAAATAAGGCATCATTCCGGAATTTTCCCGGAAGGAGTATAAAAATCCAGGGTGGCCGCTCTCAGACCGAGACTCGAACCTCCAATCTCCGGATTAGATGCGGCTCCGCATTACCGACTTGGAGCGTGATTCAACGTGCTTTGCTAAAATGCTGGGTGCTAACCGATGTTACTGTGGTCTTTTTCTAGTGGATAAATTGGTAATTGGAGGTTAAAATTGGGAAGGAAGGAATCGTGACTATATTCCCAGCATTTATTTGGAGTTTAAATAGGAAAGAACTGAAAACCTTTTTAAGAATGGTCGTGAGAGTTCAGCAAAGTCATGTTCTTGATATTAAACCGACAGTACAGTTCAATTAGAAGGGCTCTCGTTACCTTACTGCAGTAGTCTGCATCACTACGCTTTCCAATACAATTTATTTAAGTATCTATAATTTCATACTTCACACAGCTAACTTATCGAAGGGAAGGAAAGCTGGGTAGGAGAGTTACTGGAGAGAATAATACGTAGGAACCACAACATTGCAGGTGATCCGTGTTAAGATAAGACACGTTAGTTCTATCTGAAACAATATGAAATACATATATTTAGATGGTGGAGATTGCTGTTTCAAGGCTGGAATATCGAGGTCATCAGCCATTAATAGAATTAAATCGTGGATCTATGTTGTCCTAGAACTAGTGGAAGAAACTAGACTTCCCGGAACTCAGCAGAGGAAGATAATTTGAATTTCGGTAGATCTTAGAATAAACGACAGGGAAGATTCAGCACAGGAAATTTCGTCACTTGATAGATGGTCAAGTGTCCGTCGTATGATCTCAAGATTCCGGACGGGAAGTCTTATACAGCACTCAATAGTCGCACGATGTCAGAAGATGAAAAATAATTACTTTTCGACACAGTTAGCCCAATTGAGTTCTGATTCCAATGGTAGGTGGCAGTACATGAGAAATGTCGAAATTGGAGAGCAGATCGCCTAGATGGCTCCAACTTAAAGAGAACAACAGGTAGCTAAGGCGATTCGATTCTTATTACAGTCGAACTTTGTTAATTCATGGTTGAAATAACCGACAAAAAAAATAGTCGAATCATAAAAGATTTCGAATTATATATGTATAGGAATGACAAGGTACCGCGAAAATTTCAAATCATTCAAAATTTAGAATTAAAAAGGTCCAAATTAACGAAGTCTGAAATGATTTATTATTACTGTATTATTATTATTATTATTATTATTATTATTATAATACATGGTGTTCGTAAAGTCACCGGACTAACTTCGAAAAATGGTAGCTCGCGTATCTGACTGAATAAGTTGGCAAGCTTGGCTGTGAGATGTTATCAGGCATGGTAAAATCAGTTGCAGTCGTGTCTGAACAGTGTGGCTGTTGCCTTGTGCAGAATGAGTCTTAGACGGTCAAGCGGGCGACAATGCATTTTATGCGCGCACAACGGGTCACTTGCTTGGAGCCTTATTTTGAGAGCGAAGGCTATGCGAGGTGTGTGGAAAAATGGAGACATCGATTTCCTGATGAACCCTGACTAGGTAAATGTTCTTTACATGATCTTGTACGCAGCTTTCGTGACACAGACTTCGTGGGTGATGTGGGAGACCTACATTAATTACTGTACTGACACTTTCCTTCGCAATGTTCGGCAGCGCATTGAGAGATCTCCGCGGATATCTGTAAGACGTTTGTATAAAGTACTAGGAGCATCAATTGGGTCCACACATAAGGCACTTATAGTGAGACATTGTGCAACAATTCGTAACTGTATTGGAAGAGGATGATCGCTATTGCTGGTTCCAGCAAGATGGTGCCACTTGTCCTACTGCTAACGCGTTTTTCCCCCCTCGTTTTTTTCTTAATCGTGCAGCCTAATCTCAGAAAATTAGTGGCTTCATTGTTTGCCAGATTTTACCTCTCCAATTTGTTTTCTGTGGGAGTATTTAAAAGAAAGAGTATACAGTGATAATCCGCATTCCTTACAAGAACTCAAAGAAGAAATTGCTAAATGTATTGGAGAAATAACACCAGCAACTTTGAAAAAAAGTGTCGCAAAACATGTGTTAGCCTGTATATTTGTACCTGCAAGAAAGTGATTTCAACATCTCTTGTGAACTGAAACTGTGGGAACCCAATTCGCGGGAAACAACTTAGTGTTATGCCTGAACACTTATTACTCTCACCACTTCCAGAATACTTCTTCCACCGGAGTTTAAAAAAATATATTGCTCTTCACTTGAAGATATGTGGAACTATTGTGTGTGATCACTGGATTTATTTGTGTATACGTCAGAAAATAAATCCGAAATATTGAGTCCGGTGACTTTATGAACAGCCAGTATTATATCAACGATTCAATGGCTGACTACTAGTGGCCACCTTACTTCAAATGCCCGGTTAAGAGTCAGTTCCACCTTAGTAGAGAGCAACAGGTTCTATCTTCTATTTCGGTTCCTAGCATTAATTCTGACATCTTATTCTATATTCCCACGAGAATCTTATGTTACCCACTAACAGTGTCACTTCGACCATCAGCCACTTAGCAATGGTGGATGCACCGAGGTCCATGAAATTTTCTGGGTGGCTTTATAACCTCCTTCTTGGTATAATTTCACTTAAGCTACGGTAAAGTACCTCCATACAAGATCATGAAAATAAGATTTACCTAGTGAGGGTTCATCAGGAACACGATATCTCCATTTTAAGTGTTAAGTTAGGGTAAATCTACAAATTTTAAACGAGTGACACTAAAAAAAAGTTTTCAAATTAGTAAGTCTAAGCTTACATAACCTTATCGTTTGTCATTACTCCGAAGATTGGCTTTATTCAAAATTAAAAACTTCACCAAATTTCATATTTTTATTATTTCACTCCTGGGGGGATTGATCCCCCTGATCACCCCCCCCCCCCCCCCCCCCCCATAGTTACGCCACTGGGGACATTCATTATTCGTCCGAGAATCACGTAGTATAACATTTTAATGGTGGGTGGCAAAAAAAAACACAATGGCACCGTAGCGAAACTGATAGCTATAAAACAATTGAATATAAGAATGTGAGACAGAAACTTATGGATCATAGCAAGAGCTTCTTTGCCAAATCACCATCTCACCCCCAGGTTCGCAATGGCTAAAAACTCAAGAAGATGAATACTATTAAAAACTGGAGGGAGAGAGAGGAGGAAGAAAGAGAGAGAGAGAGAGAGAGAGAGAGGGGGGGGGGGGGCAAAGGAGACTTACGTCGGCGAGAGACGAGACAGTCGCAGCCTAGCAACGAAGGGCAATTACCTGCCGGCTGAGTATCGATCGAGTCCCACGCACACACTGTGCGTCAACTTGAAGGAGCAACGACATGTTAAGACACCTTCCTTAACCTCAATACATTCATTTCAGAGATAATACCTCATCTACTCTCTATTTGAATTCCGATTATTATGTAGTGACATCCCCAATGAAGTATGGCCGGCTGCGGTCGAGGAAAGTGCAGCTTGGCTGGTGGCGGGCGGTAGAGAGAAAGTAATCTCAGGCTTTCTCCTTCCATTCCCGGTGGCTATACTCCACTTAAGGCAGACCTTAAGGAAAAGCAATCGACTGAAGAAAAGTCATGGAATCGAGACTGAAATACAGCATACGAGCACGGGGTAGGCAGTCACGCACAGCGAGGGGAGATTGAGAGTCAGATACTCGGTGAGATCGTAACAGTCAAAACAATATTAAAACAAACTCTTCCATTAACAAATTAAGTTTAGGGCCGATAAACTCAATGGTCAACGTTAAGTTCTGGTTATTAAACAGTCTTTTCAAGTTTAGTGCAGTGCTAAGAAAAGGGGTAATTATGAGGTGGTGGTGGTGGCGGTAGTAGTGGTAGTGGTAGTAGTAGTAGTAGCAGCAGCAAACCCTTACGTAGACTAGAGAAATGTTGTATGTAGTCTATTAAAAAAATATTGAACTATTTATACTGAGGAAGGCTATTTCAAGGATCGAAATAAGCAAAGGCAAAGAACTAATTACAAGTTTGCGTGTCCCATGTAAGTCAGCATTACATGTAACGTGAAGCCTGAATAGGTACATTATAATTATCACTTATTAAATCATCCTGTTAGGGCCAGATGACCTCGCTATTGCGCTCCTTAAATCAACAATAACTAACTAAACCATCATGTTGGAGCTGAAACTGGGGTGTGGAGAGCACGCTTGTCTCATATCTAGGAGGACTCTAGCGCACTTCCTGGCTTATCACCCTTTATCATTCCCCTTCCTACAGAGTCAGGGATGAGATTAATCTCTAAGCGGCGCGCGGTTTTTACGACACACACGGGGAACTTAAAATAAGGAGATATTATAAATATTGTATCTAGAACTGCACATAGGGATCAATGATCTCATTTAGTGCTGGCTTTAAGGTCATCGAGGTCGTGATACATCCTCTTGCTAATAATAGGAACAATGGGTTAAGTTTCCTTGGCCTAGGCTATTAAAACGAGGTGTTCCTGACAGGAGGTATTTTAACGCCTGTTGATAATTGCATGGTATAACTGTGTGTTATCTAGCTAAGCCAACTGCACGAACAACTGAGGCTTAATGCTGAGATTTGAAGAGTAGACATGATGATGATAATTGTTGCTCTAAGTGCGCCTGTCATCTAGGTTATCACTTATCGGCCCCTTCTTCGTACAATGCGCATCTTCGTACAATGCGCATAGCCTACAGTACGTCTTAGGGTCAAGGTTGCTTCCACTAGCATCTCAGTACTAAACTTACTATGTTGTCTACCCCTTAGTATCCCAGTTTTCAACGGAGTCGGGGATGAAATGCGATGAATATGTGATGGTTGGCTTTCCTGTTCCAAATTCGAGAGAGGAGTTAATGAGATATTATGAATGACAGAAGCTACCCTTCCGGCCGAGTATGTAGAAATCCTCCTCGATTTCAACTCGCCCACGCCATGATTGACAACACGACACGAGCTCAATGATAAGAAAATATTCTTGGTGTCAAGTTTATTTCCTTGAAAACACGATCCACATAATACTGTAGCAACCCAGAGTGTATTATTTCAGATGTTCTAGAATCCCATTTCGTGACGCACGAGTTTGACCACCTGGGCTCAACTTCACTCGCAGAAACATGTGAAGGATTCTTACTACAGCTCCCTTTATGAATATACAGTTCTAATTAATCATGTAATGAAATAATAAAATGATGTGATGGACGTGTATAACGTATTTTGATGATGATTTTCTGGAAACTCATAGGCGGCCACTTTCAAGGATATCTAACACCCCGTGATAAAACTTGTATGTAGGGGGTGACGGGCGTCTTTATTTTTTGAAATGCACGCTCATCTACAATGTCATATAAGCTGGTGGTAGATATATTTTATTTATTTACTTATGCCTTGGCGTTGTTTGAGATAACCTGATCCTACGAACACCTGATCCTACGAACACAGGAGACTTCACAAGACTTATTTGTGTATCAGAAGCTTAAAGACCGCTATTCGCTTTCCTGAACAGTGATAATTTTAAAATTATAGTGCATCTCCATATTCGCGCCCGTAGTCATTTACGTCAATGCTCATATCACAACTCGGGGAAGTGACACAGCCTTGTTACCAATATTATTGTTATCAGTGGGGGTTTTGTCTGAAGTAATTGCTGTGCAAGTTTTAAATCTATATGAGGGTCGCTGAGTACGCAAAGCTACCATCACATAATTGCAGAGGTGATATGCGAGACCGAAGGAAATGGTATAGAAAAGATAATGAGTAGGATGTTAAGTTTCCTAAAATCGATCGCTGTTAAGTGGACATAATGTACATTCCAATCATGCGCAAATTATCCAGAGAGCTGCCTCACAGCACGCGGCTTATTTGACACAGGTATAAGTGAACGTGTGGTTGAACGTTAGCCGGAGCATGAGACATTAGCTTGAGTGCAATAAGGACCATATTGATCCTCAACGTCCAAATGAAACAAAACTAATTGGGCGGCTATTACTATCGATTTCAGCTATATAATGTTCAGTCTATTTTTGCATTTTGAGTAAAATTCTACTCTCCCAGTTGATAAAACTCCTTTATCAGTAAAATATGTTACTTCATTTAAAGGCTTGGGACATCTTATTCATCAGCCCCTTGTACAATGATGTTTGTCTGTTTGTTTGTTGTATTTGTCTGATAATCTGTGTGTCCGCAGTGAATGTAGTTTTGGATGTAATTTTAATTACAAGAGTGAGGGATTAGGAAAGGTGACCCGGGAGTTTATAATATGGTTTATCCCAAGATTTTCCTACAGGGAGTGTTGAAAAAAAAGGGAAATCCACTCTGTTCGCGCCGAGATCTGAACCTCGTGGTGTGTGACTAACGTACTCTGCTATGCCAGTGAAATATATGAAAGTATATTCCAGAAAATTACGTGGCTTATCGCCACATTTCATTCGTGCCCTTTTCCATGGAATTTGACGTCCCATTTCCCACCCATTATTTCTTTCCACGATGTTCTTGGTCTCTCCAATGACCTCCACATTCTTGAAATACTTAATGATTTCACATAGACAGATTAAGAAATGGATTTGGACTTGAATTATTTGATGCAAGATGATACATGTTAGAATACCCTCTGTTCCGTATATCGGATAGCCAGAGATTGGGGCGAGAGTATTGTTTATGGCAATCACCTGATACATTTGATTATTAGTTACAGTGTTCTATTTGCTGTCTGTGTATGCCTTCATGTATAATCTGAAATATGCATTACTCTTATGCTGCGTTTACACTATCAATTCATTGCAGCAATAACTTGCACGGAGGAACTTGCGGGACAAAATTGCAAGTCGACACTCTTCGGCAAGTTGACTAGCGGCTATGAACAATTTATTGCGCAAGTTACTTGCACACCAGTGTTATGGAGCAACACGTTTATACGATTATTATTATTTTAGGGGAAATGTAATAATAATAATAATAATAATAATAATAATAATGTTATTGGTTTTACGTCCCTTTTAACCAATCTGGCTTTTAGAGACGCCGGGGTGCCGGAATTTTGCCCCGAAGGGGATCTTTAACGTGCAAGTAAATCTACTGACACGCTCCATCGCATTTGTGCACCCTCAAATGTCAGCTGACTGCGCCATGATATAAACCTGCAACCTTGGGCCCAGCAAGCGAGAACTTGACCACTAAGCCACGCAGCCAGTCTATTTTAGGGGCAGGGATTATGACTACATTTTTAAGAGGAGACGTTCTCTTGTAAATAAAAAAACTTTCAAGTAATAATCATACTCTAAATAACCGATTGTTCTGTGAAGCTAAATGTTTTCAGTAGCTTTTAAGTCCACCTCCTGGTGTACGGCTAGCATTCTTGGCTGTCACCCCGGATTTCCTGGTTCGATTCCAGTCTCTTTCAATAAATTTAATTTTGGTCTGAGGACAGGAATGGGGTGCACTCAGTCTCATGAGGCAAAACTTGAGTATAGGTGGATTGGATTCACACCTCAGCCATCTTGGAAGTAGTTTTTAGTGGTTGCCCAATTATACTGCAGGCAAATGCCGGGATGGTTCCTAACTTAATAGAATGCAAATACATTTGCCATTGGAAACAAATGTTTTAAATATCCGTATTGATGTTAGAATTAAACGTTTAAATTATACGCCAAATCAACGGGTCGAAACATGTACTAATATATAAAATATATATTTGTTTATGTGTTGATTTGGCGTATAATTTAAACGTTTAATCCTAACTTAATGCCACGGCCACCTCCTTCCCAATCCTGACCTGAATTACAAATATGCACACGACTATAGACACCTCCATAACACAGGTTATCACACAACTTCTACACTCACCGAAATACACGGGGCTAAATGAACACTATGTCAAAGCCCATCAAAGGGCACAACAACAGAAGCTTTCAGAAACATAACTTGTAACCACTTAAAATAAAACCATGTCACTTTGTGGTTCTTAGGTCGTAGTATGTCTGTTTCTGCCGTCTCGGGCTATGTACTGCCCCCGTAATTGAATTATGTAGAGACCACGGTGGCTATATTTGAAATTATAATGAAAGTTATGGTTGTCATAGTTATGACGTGGGTAGTCATGACGTAAGCACGGATGACGTAAATGTTATACCAGCAGGTTACTCGAGCTGAGATTCTCAGTGACGTCAGCATTTAGTCGAGAATGTTCCAAGATGTACGACGCAGTCGCAGGAAACGAGGAATTCGGCTGAGGAAGAAACTATGCTATTGGAGGAGAGGCATGAACCAATCAACGATAGTTTAAAGGAAGACGGAGATTGCTGAAACTATGGTATTTTTGTTACTTTTGGAATGCAGAATTGTGGAAATCCATTTGCAGTAAAGGCATTGATTTGGAATTTTGGTGAAATTTATTTTCAGTTTTTGAATTTTGAAAATTCGTCATGTATTAACGAAATTGGAACTTCTAGCGATGACGCAGTACCACGCTTTGGAAGGGATGGAAACGCCCCTCGTGAAGTTAATAAAAGGGCTTGCGCAGAAGAGAGGAGCCTCTCTTTCGTTCTCTGATCATTCTGAGATCTCATTCTCAGAGCATCGAAGTATATTTGTGAAAGTTCTTTTCTTATACATTCATTATAGTGAGACGTCGAAGTGAACAGCAGTGAAAAGAATCGTCTTTATAACGTGTGGCGAGGCCACTATAGTAACGAGATCCAAGTCAAACTAGGTGAAGTTGAAACGGACCTTAGAAAGCTTCTACAAGTTTAGCTTCGAACAGTTAGCGGTCACCGATAAGCTAATTGCATTGTGCAGTGCTACATGCAGTTATAGAGAAAAGCTGAACAATTTCGACCGATTAGTTCGAAAGATATTAGCAGTTTTATACGACTGAGAAAAGTGATTATCTCGCCACAAGAGAAGCACTTTTGTATAGCCAGAAGCAACGCAACGGCTGACGCTGCGAGTGGAATAGAAAGACTTCAGAGTGCTTTGTTACAGAACGATACAGTATAATGGAGCAATTAAATACGGCAGTTTGTTCTTCTAACACTACAACCGAAGAGCAGATGGAAGGCTAAGGAGCTTATTGCAATTGGGACATACTTCAACGGAGTAAGATAGCGACATGGAACTTCGCTAATTGCTATTCCACACAAGCGAACATGCGGTGAATACCATCTACACCCATGTTTCGTAATTAAAGGCTGAATACCATCGAACAGCCATAGAAACAATTTCATACTCTGAATATGAATAATTTCTTCGGAAATTTCTACAAAACTTCATGGCGATTGTCTACTGGAACTTCAGGGAATTTTTCAAGAGAGGTCAGGGATGTCCCGACTCACAAAGAAGATTATTGCCGGAAGGATGTCTATTCGTCTTCGAGGAGCAGAGCGATTCACGGAGAAGGAAGCAGTTCGATTCTCTGAGGGTGCTATTTCCTATTTCGAGGATGGAGCTCAACTTTAACGTGGTGAAATGGATCCATCAGCAGTCTTCTTTGGGGAATTTTCCTCTGGAACGTCAATCGGCAGATAAGGTAGTCGTGAACGTTTATTGTATTTGAGTTTACTAATGATGTTTGAGCAACCATTTTTCCCATATTTTTATTCTTATGTTTTTGCCCTATTTTCTTGTTGAGATTCTTATTCTCAGTACACCTTGATGAGTTTTGCATTTTTCGACGATTTATTAAGACATTGTTATGTCATGGGCATAGTTAATGATTTTGAATCAGTTGAGACTGATATTTAGTATTTTCAGTAATTAATATTTTTGTAGTCACGATTTGACTGTAAGTTAATGATTTTTATGGCAGATTTAAATTCAGACAGCGTGTCATTTTATTAAAGTAATTCTACCCCAGTTCAATTACTTTGAACAATTTTCTGTCATCATCAAGAAGGAAGAACATTTAAATGATTTTAGAGCGTTAAAATCTCTTACGTTGTCGACGATCTTGGAAATACTAGTCGTTATTTGTATTGATTGCAACACAGACATTTATCGTCAGTTATGAATGAACATTGCATTATAGACACTTTTGTGAAAGAGTAACTTTAATAATGAATTATTGAATGCATTAAAGTCAAGTACTTGTGTTAGGAGTTATTCTCAATTAGAGATTTATAGAACGATGTTTGCATTCCCCAGTCTAATTGGATTCTATTCGACTACTTTGCATTTTTGTCGCACTTTATTTGAAGATAGTATTTTTATACTACACATTTCTTTTAAGATGCTAATCTTAAATTATGATAGACCAGACAGGCGCATATAAGCGTATTCACTATTAAATTTGTTTGTGATTGGCAAGTTTTGACTTCATTTCGGTTCATGAATGAAATCCACGAAGGTTAAATAGAAAAACAGTTTTGAAACAATTAATGATTATAAAAAAATTTAAGTGGAACTATGAATGTATAATCGCTAGTGCAGCGCGTGTTGAAAGTCGCTGAGGTATAATGCCCTTGAATATGAAGGAAGTTCCCACAGGAATAAATGTTAAAGAATTATTTGTGGAAGTTTTGTAAGTTATGTGGAAGTTTAATACCATATAGATTAATATATGATGATTTTGGGCATATTTTTAATGCAGTTTGTGCATTAACTTGTTAGCGAAGGATTTTCCGCTGGAGTAAGATTGTCATAGTTCGTTGAAAATAGATCAAGTGATTTACTGTTATAATTAACACGAGTTTTGAAAGAATTTGAGATAAGATTTTGAATGAAGGTTGCCGTCACAAATCATTATTAAAAACTTTATTAAACCAGATTGTGACATTAACATGTATAACTAACCTTCATTGGTCGATTATATTAAACACGATTATGAAAATTATCAACCGAATGAACATGTGGTCAATGTATTTATTAAATTAATAATTTAAACAATTAAAATGTTAATATTGTAAATAATTGCTGTAAATATTTTTGAAAATAATGTAAAACGAGAGTGATGTTAAAGGCGTGCTTATAATATTTTTATTGTCTTTGACAAATATTATAAACAATTTCTAATTGTTATAAATAATTTATGTGATTTTGTTATAAACATTTAAGAGCTAATTAAACAATTGGATGAGAAGTTAACAAATTTAGGGAATTAACATAATGATTCAATAGGATGTGAGCAAAGTACTTGAAAGATTTGCGTAAATATAATGTGAGTTGTCTTGTCGACATTTAAAAGCTTGAGAGAGCAAGCTGTAATCTTACGTAACTCAGCACGTGAGAAGGGAATGCATTTGACCAGTATGCAACAGGTTCGAGGGTAGCTCGCAGCTGGGCCAACATCTGGTTCACAGAGAGTGAGGTCGTCCACACTCCGGCCTTGCGACTATAAATACCATTCTCATGTTTATTAAAAGGAAACCAAATGCTCTATATATGTCACACCCTGACGTCCTTTTCCAATCCAATAAGGTTAATAATATTACGTTATTTGGAGCTCTTGGGAGCTAAAATTGTTTTATATCATGTTGTATGATAAATTTTGCAAGTCCTACTGAGGACGTAGTCAGATTGACTTGGGCTACTGATAGCCACGTTTATTTTGTTGTGTTAGCAAAATCATACCCTTTATTAGAAATAAAGCTTTTGTACAGTTCAAAGTTCTCGTCTTCGTTTTGGTTCATTTTTAAATGTCATGGTGGAGGTTATTGTGTGAACAGACTTTTAGTGATCCTGTTGTAAACTCAAACCCCGAGATAATTAAGAGGTAAGTAACGGTAAGTATGAACCCCCGTCTATTTTGGTGTGTTCCACAATGATTTCCTGTGAACTTCTGTGCTCTTATCTCGATAGTATCTGTCAGTGCCATTTTCATTGATGTAACTGTGCCGGTGCAATTGATAATTGGCAATCCGATTGAGGGGGCGGATATCTGACAGCCTACTGTCCAGGTAAACGGGGACAGTACGGAGACTCTAATCTCAAAGTCCTGTGTTCTAATCTTGGCTATACCAAGAAATTTAATTCTGGTATGAGGTTTGGAACGGGGCAAACTCAGAATCGGGAGGCAAAACTGATAAAGAGGCAAGTTCGATTCCCACCTTAGTAACTCAATACAAGTGCTTTTCCATGGTTTCTCCAGGCAAATGCCGGAAGATTCCTCACTTAAGTCTACGATCGTGAGGTTACAAAATAGGCCTATACTACCACTGCCAATAATAGATTACAAATTAAACTGAAAACAGCAATCTCGCGATCATAAGCCAGGGAACCTCACTTTGATGTGGAATACGAACTACTATACTAACTTTTCATCCCGAAATTCTCACAATGTAACCAATATTATTATGAGGTAACAAAAGGCGAGGGCAGAGGAAGGAAATGGTGAACAATAGGTATTTCATTCACATGCGCAAAATTTAACATTTCTGAATTAACTTATGTCTTTTGTGGCTTGAGACACCTCTTTCGTCAACCAGAATCTTTCTGTTAAATAATTTGTAAGTAAACAATTTAGTAGGGACGACTAAAACGCTGAATTTAATGAATTTGTGAAGACAATAAGCGCAACTCTTACAAATAGACTTCTGTATTTATAAGAATAATGAAAATATTCCTGAGACAGAAAATGCACTGTCCCGGAATAGTCATTTCAAAATATAGTAACGTAGTCTACCACAGTTCTGGAAATGAGCTGCACATCCCATAGGGTAAAGTTAAGTAACCCCGTGATACTAAGCTTTTTTGTTACTATTTCTGAAATTTTAGATTTCAGTTATTTCGATTCATTTCATGTTAGAGGAATACCCTATGGAACATTTCTGGCATATATCTTACAAATATTCATAAGTTATTTCAAGGCATTAACTAACAAAATCCGGTAGTAGAAGTAGGTAACGCCGTGATATTCAAGTTACTCCGTGATAGCATGGTGTTCACCATTCAGTGTACTTTTTGATCGTGAAAACTAATGTTTCATGTAATAAAAGTGTTCAAATCGTATGCAGACTATAAGTTTCTATTACCCCATATTGCCCATATTGAAACATTACACAGTTTTTTTATAGAAAAAAATCAATTAGAAATATTCCATTAAACATATTTTAAGTCTTATTAGTCACTATCAGATTTCTCACACCTATCACACATAAAATGGACATTTTAGGTACCAGACAATACACAACTAATAATCAATCCATTTGGCTCCGTTCTTCCTCCTGGTGTCATCCGCCAGGGGAACAACCTCACGCACCACAACCATCATCGTCGTTGTTCTGGGATCTGGAATTAGGCCAAGACCGATCTATTGTGTCTACCTTGACACACTATCTTCACATCAAATTCAGGTGACACAACGAATGGCTTTCCAATTTTTGCATGGGTTGCACTTCCTGGATCGGCTGAATATTTTGTGCAATAATCCTTTAGTGTACAGGTACTCCACGGGTTATTAAAAAGTCTACTGGCCTTGTATACTGACCATCCTTCTTCCTTCATCGACCTCAATGCTTCCTTAAGTGTTTCAGCTGTGTAGGAGCGAGCCTCTTTATTCCGTTTTGGCGCCATTTCAGCGTCCAACCTAAGAAAAACGTACGTATTGCTAAGCTCACACACCTTGCATGCGTAACACTACATGCATGTAAGTTTTGTATGCGAATGGTCTGACTGGTGTTAAAATGAAACTTATATAATGAAACAGCTGTTTATAAGAAATTAAAATCTTCACCACAGATTTCACTGGATGTGGATCACTTGTTGAAATGTCAACTCTCTGTTAATATATTTTTTAAACCTCATTGAGTTGGTCAATGATAGAACGCAAGGGATTCCTGGATTCCTGGTTTCTACTGCCATCTGTTGGTAAAAACTTTGAACTTTCGGAATTGAACCTACGTAGTGATAGAGGAAATACGCTTTATCACGGTGTTACTTGATATCACGGAGTAACTTGACTCGACCCTACCATGGAATGTTGGAAATTTCCCCGAATTTGCCAATTATTTCAGGAATTTGACGAAATATGTCAAATGTTGTCACTCTTACAAGGCGTGAATTAGTTCTTGACATGGTCCACACTAGTCGTCTAAAAACATACTACATTCCGGGGGGGGGTGGAAGGCATTTGTCATGAGAGGATTAATATTTATCCTAAAATCACATCCTTCTTCTTAATAATGAAAAATTGGGCATACGGCGAGCAATATTCTGATGTTTACAAAACATTCCACACTGCAATCAATTATGGATGTTGATTTAAGGGACAAAACAGCGAGATGATCAGGCCAAACTAACATCGTTCCCTACTTCGAAGTAGACGACAGTAATAAGTGAAATATTCGAAGACTCAATTAGAAAACTCTTGAATGTAAAATTATAAAACATTGTGAGTTATGCGTTGTAATAAGCTGATTTATTAAGCTTCTAAATCGCCAGAAAATACAACATCTTACGGGGAGCATTGCTCGGAAATGACATTTTAAAATGTAGCAACTCCACAACGAAGATAGATGTTTACTGTGTTCCTTGGCCTTGGGCACTAAAAGTGCAGTATGAAGAAAACGTTGGGGCGAGGTAATGTTCTGTCAAGGACCCCACACGGCCAAACGTGGCTGACGGCGGTCGATAGGGACGGCGCGGCGTATTGTTCTGCTGTCAACGATACTGTCACCGAGCCGCTGTAGCTGGAAATTACCACCATAATTGTATCCACAGCTGACATGTTACAATGTGAGCACATTTCACTTTCCGAGGACACCCAAGGAGAGAGTTACGCATGCGTGCTTTTCTTCTTTCATTCTAGCTCGATCAACCAAGTCGCCTGCAGATAGGCCTACAGTTCCAAGACAACGGAAGCCAATGAAGCAGTTTCAGAATTGAAACAAATTTCCACACATGCACAATGAACCCCAATTTGTTTTAGTGTCCAATTTTCTAGATTTCACACCTGAAGGTCCATCCGTTGCTTCCGGTGTCGCAACGCTTCACAGAGGACAGAGCAGAATCCCAGTCAGACACACTTTACCGCCTGAGCTGTGGAAGAGGTACTCGAAGAAAAGAAAAAAGTTATGGCACGACTGGTATAAATAGGTCCAGGAAAGAAGGTACTACGTATGATCAGAGGACAAACGAACAACTAGATCAGGTAATAAATTTCGTTCCGTTTCGTTGAATGCCCCAGGTAGCAAAGAGTCTGACCGTGAAAAGTAAAATCAAATCGTATTTTTTCTAAGGCACTTATATTCATGGTTTCAATCAATCCGCATCGCGGGGAAAATTGTAGACTGTCTTATTAGCGTCACCCATTGAACGATATGCGGCTAAAATTTAATTTTGTCTTGTAATCAACAAATGAGATACAAAATATCTTATACGAGCTGACATCGTAGAACTCTTGAGAGTGCCGTGGATTTTGCCCCTCAAACATTCCACTTCCTCAGCCGAAAATCGAACTTCGATCTTGGGATCACGAAGTGGACACTGCACCACTGATCCACACTATTGGTGAAATCTTCAGAATCAGATTCTTGGAAACCAGCCCAACAATTGGCTACAATACAGTGCCAAAAAGTAAGAAGTTTAGGCCTACGTGTTTGTTAATTCCGCGACCATGAACCAAGGGACTTCCTTTTTAAGTGGAACCAGAACGTGACATTTCACCTCTGGAATCGGGTCTCCAATAGGGTGGTACATATAATATGGTATTATATCAATTCGAATAATTCAATGTCAGATTATGTACAGCCCTAGTCTCCAACTTAAGTGCCCACACCGTGCCCTCGTGACTAGCATTCTTGGCTATCACCGCGAATAACTAGGTTACACTGAGTCTTGTGAAGGAGAACTGAGAACAGGCGAGTTCGATTCCCACCCGAGCTATCCCTTAAGTGGTTGACTGGTTTTCCTACTTCTACTCCAAGTAAAAGTCGGAAAGGACCTAAACATTGAAGGCCACGGCCGTCTCGTATCCAAATCCAAACCCCAATTACACACGAGCACATCCATCACAATGACAAGTACACGGAGCTACATGGCCACGATGTCGCAAAGCCTCTAAATGAATCGAAAACCCAACAACCTATATCGCTTCCTTATATTTCCGGAACTGGTAGGAAGTCCCTCTATATTACGGATGACGCCGAATTGTGTCCAGATGTTTTCAAACGAGGTCAACGGATTGTCGTACATTACAGAACACTTATCAGGTTGAATTTATTGAAAGGACAGAAGTACAAAGGTTTAGACGTGTATTCAGAACACGGAACAAACCGTGAGCCAGAATGGCATATGAAGCAGGATCACCGAGTTCTACCATGCTAAGCAACTACGCTGGAACATTTGTGTCAGCTGTGGCAGAGACAAATTACGACTAATTATTTCCACTGATGAACTCGCTTTCATAAATTCTTGACTGTCCGTGAAATTGGCTATTCAAAATAATTTCACTAACACATTTAATCACCCAGGCGGATGTGTGGATAAATAATAATAATAATAATAATAATAATAATAATAATAATAATAATAATAATAACAATGTTATTGGTTTTACGTCCCTTTTAACTACTGTGGCTTTTAGAGACGCCGGAGTGCCGGAATTTTGCCCCGAAGGGGATCTTTAACGTGCCAGTAAATGTACTGGCACGGCTCTCTCACATTTGCGCACCCTCAAATGCCAACTAACTGCGCCAGGACTCTATCCTGCAACCTTGGGATCAGCAAGCGAGAACGTTACCGCTGAGCCACGCAGACAGTAAATAAATAAATAAATAAATAAATAAATAAATAATAATGTAAAGTTTACTGTTGTCCATAAACTTCAATACGACACGAGTATAATAATTGTACAAATGTATGAGTAGCTTTAGCAAACATTTTGTTTTCCTTAGTTAATCATGTTCCGTATCTACCTTCCATTAATGATAAATAATCATCATGCACAACGATTCCTAGTCAAGCTGGCGCTGAGAGGAGGCAGTCCAGATCCAGGCATTGCGTGAAGCAGTCACCAGAACAAGCTAATTGACCATTTTGTTACCAAGAAACAGGTTTACCAATAAGAACTGTTATATCTGACGTAATTACTAAAAGAACCACGATTATTCCTTCGCTAAGAAAAAAATATATTTCAATTGAGGGGCTTGGACATGATGGTCATTCAGCCTCGTGTACTTGAGTGTGTGTGTGTGTGTGTGTGTGTGAATGTGATAAATTTTGTCAGATAACCTGTGTTATTGTGATGGCTGTACTAGTGTATTTGTAATTTAGGTAAGGATTAAGAAGGAAGCGGCCGTGGCATTAAGTTAGGAACCATCCCGACATTTGCCTGGAGTAGAAGTGGGAAACCACGGAAAACTACTTCCAAGATGGCTGAGGTGGGAACTGAACCCAGCTCCTCTCAGTATTGCTTCACGAAACTGAGTTTACCCCATTGCAGCTCACAAACCAGAATTAAATTTCTTGACAAAGCCGAGAATAAACCCGGACGTCGAGGTCGATGGCCAGAATTTGAATTAAATACAATATCAATTCATTAAAAAGGAGATCATTTTCAGAGTGGATCCTTTTTTTTTTTTTTTTTTTACCAAACCGATTTACGTGAAACCCGATTTGATATAAAATTTGAATTTTCAGTTTAAAACTCTTGCAAAAAGGTTCCTGATGCATTAAAAGACGTTACGTTTTAGCTTACTGACAACTAACCATGCGTATGTGAACAAAATTACTTGCTTGAAAAGATTCGTATTTTCTCTTTATTGCCTTTGTATTATCGTAATTTAAGGTAATATCAGTAGTGGTATTACATTGTGTGGTTCATATCGGCGAGGGAATAATCACGATCCGGTAGTAATTGTAGGAGATATAGCATTTTGAATACAATTCATAATTAAATAGCGATGGAGTCTTTGGTGCTCTTGGATACAAGATGTCCAGTTGTCCATCTTGGTTAAACTAGTGCTCTCGAATAGCATGTAACGTCAGGCAAGAACAGATAGAAAAATTACTCATAAACTAGATCTAATTTTTGAGAGGTTATTTTATTTGAAATCCAAGTACGTAAGTACTCATAAAATTATATTTGCACTGTTGCAGTTAATTTTAAGTTAAACTAGCGTATGCGACATTTAGAAATATAGTATTTATTTTTATAGAGGGTGTTACTACTTTATCACAGATAAATGTATTATTTCTGGGGAATGCTTTATTTTACTAAAGACTGATATGCATATTTTGCAAGTAGGAAACTCGTTTAAACAATTGTATTACTGAGATGAATAAAACGTTCCCGAAACATTTTGTTTGCTTGAAAGTCCGAAGGAGTTATCTTGGCAGTTTTGAAGCAGCGTAGATTCTGCAACTTTTCTATAAAAGGGGATGGAAGTTTATTCGAACGATCAAAATTCGAAGCCAACAGAACAATTGCCTGAAATTCACATTATGCTATTCATAATGTTGAATTTTGGTCTTATGCCGTGTTTTATTATAATAATATTCCACGCGTTTCGAAAGAAACCATGTCTTTCTTCGTCAGGAATAATCTGGAATACGACAATGTTGCTAAGAGAAAGCAACGAAGAACATATAGAAGGTGCCCAAAGATGGACGCCATTATAGCCCCATGTTAGGGACAACGGAAAGCAGCAGTGAATTACTTTCTCAGGGTTCTGATAATAGGTAGCCAGGATTCACTGAGATTGTAGCCGGTGTCGCGGTTGAAATTATCTGGGTGTTTACGTATTTCAACCGCCTCCCTGATGATTCTGGGACGATATTGCTTTATACGGGCAAGAACATCCACTCCTTGGAACATGACATCATGGCCAGGTGTTAAAGCATGATCGGCAACAGCTGATTTATCAGGTTGAATGAGCCTGATATATCTATTATGTTCCTTAATGCAAGTGCATATTGTTCTCGAAGTCTGCCCGATGTAAACCTTGCCACTAGTACAGGGAACTCTGTAGATACCCGGTTGTTGCAATTTAGGCAAACTGTCCTTAGTTGGTCGCAGGAGTTGCCCAATCTTAACAGAAGTTCCAAATACAGTCCGTATGTTGTACCGACGTAGGATTTTAGCAATACGATCCGTTCTCCTACATATGCCCTCTCCAAATACCTAGGTAGACTACTTCAGCCGCTTTTGGGTAACACGCCTTCGTACATTAAGGATTCCACACATTTCGTGGAAAAGTTGAAAGCTATAACACTTCAGCCGGGTGATATCCTAGTGAGTCTCGACGTTGTGTCTCTGTTTACGAGAGTACCTATTGATGGTGTTATGTCTCTCATTAATGGCTTTTTTCCTGAAGACATCACAAGACTTTTTTTTATCACTGCATGACCTCCTCTTACTTTCTATGGAATGGGAATTTTTAGGAGCAGACTGATGGTGTGGCCATGGGTAGTCCTCTCTCTCCTGTTGTGGCTAATTTCTTCATGGAGAACTTTGAAGAGAAAGCTTTGTCGTCGGCTCCTTTCAAACCGAAGATCTGGTGGCGTTATGTGGATGACACGTTCGTTGTTTGGACGGAAGGTGAGGAAAATCTTAGCCATTTCCTGGATCACCTTAATCTCCAGCACCCTTCTATTTGTTTCACCATGGAAAAGTAATCTGACGGCAAAATACCTTTTTTAGATGTTCTCGTCACCAAGAAAGAGGATGGATCTTTAGGACACAGCGTTTTTCGTAAGCCAACACACACCAATAGATATCTCCACGCAAGTTCTCACCATCACCCTGCCCAGAAACATGGTATCCTTACAACTCTAACTACCAGAGCTAGGAGGATTTGTGAAGTGTCTTCTTTACAAGAAGAAATTAACACCCTGCGAACCACCTTTGAGAGCAACGGTTATAACAAGGCTTTGATTTCTACGGTTCTGAAACCAACAAATAATAATAGGACGTCAGTTGAGAAAAGAGATGTAAGAGGAACTGCTTACCTTCCGTACATACATAACACGACGGATCGTATTGCTAAAATCCTACGTCGGTACAACATACGGACTGTATTTGGAACTTCTGTTAAGATTAGGCAACTCCTGCGACCAACTAAGGACAGTTTGCCTAAATTGCAACAACCGGGTATCTACAGAGTTCCCTGTACTTGTGGCAAGGTTTACATCGGGCAGACTTCGAGAACAATATGCACTCGCATTAAGGAACATAATAGATGTATCAGGCTCATTCAACCTGATAAATCAGCTGTTGCCGATCATGCTTTAACACCTGGCCATGATGTCATGTTCCAAGGAGTGGATGTTCTTGCCCGTATAAAGCAATATCGTCCCAGAATCATCAGGGAGGCGGTTGAAATACGTAAACACCCAGATAATTTCAACCGCGACACCGGCTACAATCTCAGTGAATCCTGGCTACCTATTATCAGAACCCTGAGAAAGTAATTCACTGCTGCTTTCCGTTGTCCCTAACATGGGGCTATAATGGCGTCCATCTTTGGGCACCTTCTATATGTTCTTCGTTGCTTTCTCTTAGCAACATTGTCGTATTCCAGATTATTCCTGACGAAGAATGACATGGTTTCTTTCAAAACGCGTCGAATATTAATATAATAAAACACGGCATAAGCCCAAAATTCAACATTATGAATAGTAACACGGGCCGTGAAAGTCTAAATGATCACATTATGCTGTTGGCGACTTTCGATTCTCTTTCAACGCACTCCTGTTTGTCTGTGCGGATCGTGCGGGAACAGTGGCAATAATAAAAAGCTCAAGTATATACTGTATGCAAAGCTTTATCACACTTTCAAAAATTACCTACGCATAGCCTAAAGTAGTACATTCAAGTCAGTTTCGCATCATTTAGTGACATATGTAGTTAAATGGCGCATTCGTCGGAACAAAGTAAAATTATGCACAAACATGAATTAAGCTTACAACTGGGTTACATATATAGACTAAGCCAGTACGGTATCAAGTGTATATATACTTAGAGTACTTCATAGAAAATACATGAATACTGTATATCCTTGGAACGTTGTGTAACTATCAGCGACAAGTTACAAGAGAATCAGATCGTTAGCCAAACAACAAAACGTAACATATAATGCAACGCCTATTAAAGAACACTGATACGTTTTCTTGTATCTCTTGTAGGCTGCATATTCACTACAGTATTTGACTGGCAGTGATTATGCCACTTATAATCGATCTACTGGCATGATTTTGCAACGTGAATTTACGATTGGGAAAGTAAATATCTACATTATGTTGGCAGCATTTTTATTCCGGTTGACAAATTTTCTTCAAAGAATAAATAACTTAATTTTTAGTGGTTGAAGTAATATTTACTTGTTATTGAGGTTAGAAGGGGCAGAGGTCATCTGCCCCTCTTAACACAGATTAAAGTATACAAATTTGGAATTAAATTAATAATTGAGAGGTGGACATCGAAATATTTACTTACCCAACGAGGATAAATATAAACGGATCACCACTCACCTGAAAAAGAAATGAATGCATTAGTTACATTATGCAAGAGACATCACTATGTAATCCTAAGAGGTAAACAAATTACATAATTTGTCGTTAATTAACGTTGGGGGCTATGGACATAGTAGGCATCAGCCCCGTGTAGATTTAGTCTCTCTTGAATCGGATAACCTGTATTTCTGAGGTGACTGTAGTGGTGAGTGTAGGCCTACCTGTAATTCCTAAAAGAGATGGGGTAGGTTTCCCGGGATTTGAAATAAGGAACCACTCCCAGCATTTTCCTGGTAGACAATCATGGCGAATATCAGTGCTGGCACTCGAGCCACCGACTTGCAACAACTTCCCATGCACAGTCACGAAGCGCAAAGAAACGGGCATGGCAACGATACAGGGTACACAATTTGAATAAGATTGCATGTATGATAACTAGCAGTCATACCCCTCGTTGACGAGTTAATCATGAATTCCCCATATTGTAGTTTTCTCCTTCACTTCAGATATCCACATTTGGGGTATTCGCAGAGGTCAACTCAAGCGAATTGCAATGCAAGGGCTTCACACTGGGTGAACCGCCTTGTTGATCACTGTAACCCTTACGCCAGGTAAGTATTGTTACGGCTGTGAGTTTGTTTCATCGCTCGCCGCATGAGACAACTGCCCCCGGGCTGGGCTGTGCTCTGCCTCAGTGTATTGCGTGCGCCTTATGCAACAGGACTACTAGGACAAAGGGATGGTCCAGAATATTCGTGACTCAGCCAGTGAAGGAAACCTCGAGAAGCCGTGAACCCTGGATGGGTCTAGAAGCATTTATTGAGTCACCGGCCTGCTATATAAGAGCGACCTGTCGAGCAGGGTGTGGTGTTTTTACGAGCTAGTGCGAGCGTTTATCCTGAGCGACAGAAGTGTGGTGACGTGACTTGCGAAACTCTTAGTGAAGCTGATTCTCTTGACAGCGAGGGAGTGAGAAGCATACAGGGGACTGCCTGTGTTTTGAGCGAGTGAGATTTCACTGAGCGACAGATATATTGTGGCGAAGTGCCGTGCGAGTTACGAAATCCAGTGACATTGTTTCCCAGCTCGTGGACAGCGAAGCAGCGTGTAGCAGGTTATCGTAAGTAACTGTAGTTTGTGTACATGAGGTGCAGGTAGTTTCTGTCAAGGCCACCGGACTCATTAGGACGGATTAACTTCTGTGGTTTGTTGACAAGTGAAAGGGGGCAAGAGCTCTCCATAAGGAAGGGACTTGAGCAAACTGGAGTAAGGTTTTAATTGCTTGTATTTGCTGAAGAGTAGTGTATCTTTCTGGCCGCAATAAAGTTAATTATTTCTTTAAAGGAACAATCTGTGTTGTGCTTCAACCCACCGTAATCCAGTTAACAAAAGTGTCACTAGGGGGGTGGCACGTAACAGTATGCATTAACTACTATTCTCAAACAGTCATCCTAATGAATGCCTAAATAGAAGAATGTACTGGTGTTCTTAATGTGCTCCTTTTACTATATAATTATATTTTAGGAGAACTAAAAGTTAATAAAAAGAAGTTAACATTACTTCCCTTTGCCTAGAGTCTTTATTTATTGTAATTTGGGCGTTGTTGTCTCGTATACAAAAGTGCCAGTTGTAGATAGGTAGTTAATTGATTGGATGAGATGCTTTGAATTACTATTTGAGGATGAGCCGATTCGATCCCAGACTTTATACTTAATGTCATCAGTACGGAATATATTTGGGTCACCAACCTGGGCTGATGACCATTGCTTTCTTGGTGAAGTTTGTTTCAACGGTAGCATCGGTAGAAAAAATATATAGACTAACTTTTTATGCATTTTTATCTGTTATCTTCCCAGCTCTGCTCTTCACCCACAGACTCAGCTAGGTATCATTCCTCTACCGCCGCAAATACAGTATCTGGGCGCTGAACGCACTTTGTCAGCAGATACAACCGGGGATCACTCAGGCGACCGCTAACTTGGGTCTAATTAAGGAAGGATCAGGGAAAGGATTTGGGGAGGAAGTCGGCTGTGTGTTGAAAGGAATCGGCACTTGCCTGGTAATGAAAAATGGGGAAACCACGAAAACTATTTATAAGACAGCCGAGGTGGGATTCGAACCTCACGCTCTCTCAATGCCAGTGAGGCAGGATATCACGAGTTAGCGCTCTCGGCCACCGCGGCCCGTAACTTTTCTAGCACTGAATTAAATCCTGTAGTAAGTAGGTGAATAATTATAACACATTCATAGGTGAGATTTCACTTATAGTCTAGTAGGTAAAATATTACTTATAGATATTTGTAGTAATGGTCAAGACATTTAGTAGGTGTTATTGACATTTTAAATTAAATTTAAATTGCTTCAGGGCCGCTCAGGTGTGTTTGTATAGACTAGTGTAATGCAAGATAATATACCGTAGCTTTTGTGTTGGTGAACAATGGATATTGTGATTTATTGCTTGATTGTGTGGTCCAGAGATGTTGAAGAGAAACATGTCAATGTTGTGAAGCCCAAGCGATGAGTAATATTGCGCAAACGAGATTCCAAAAAAGTACAGGAGAGTCCATACTTTTCCTTTTCAATTGGAGTACCATACTTGAAGTAGTCAACTGACCAGTGATTCACGATACATTCAAGAGTGGTATCGTAATTTTCAATCTCCGTTTCATAGCAGGGATGAGGATGAATGAGAGGCGCGACGAAATTTGCATCTAAAGCGAGCAGGGTTAGAAGAAAGGGATGAAATAAAATATCAATTAGGAATTATATACAATATCGGTTCGCATTCTACAGTACGTCGTGAAAACGAGATTTTTCTATTCTTTCATTTTTATCTCACTTACATCTACGAACGGAACGTTTTGACGGTTAACCTCTTTATTTCGAAGATTAAACACACTGCCTGTTAACTTTTAAATTATTCTCCATTCAGTGTAGGGTCAAGGGTCATTCTGGTCATCATCATCGTTTACGTAGGTGTGTGTGGGGCTTATCAGATAATCTGTGTTTCTGAGGTGACTGAAGTAGTTTAGCTGTAATTATTAGACGCCGGAATAGGGGCAGGTGCCACGCTGTTTGCAATAAGGTACCATCCAGGAATTTACCTGGAGGGAGTGGGGAAAATCCCGGAAAAAAACAGCACTCAGGATGGCCATTGGCAGCGCCGGGATAAACCATCGATCTCCGGACTTTCTGCAGCCGTGGTGCGCAATTTAACGCACAAGGCGCGCATGGAACGCCACGGGGTGTAAAATTCATGACTAGTCCATTTAAAATCTACCATTGGGTTCAGTCGTAAATATTGTGTAGCAGACCGACGAGTGTAATTGATCGTGCCGGGCGTGGAGCGTGAAGCGTGAAGAACATTCTTTGTTCATTCCCATGTTTAGTTCGTCGTTCTTCTAACAAGGATGATGCAAGCATACCTACATCCTATGTTAGCCACGTCTTAATGAATTATAAATTTCCACCTATAAAACTACCCGACATGCCAGAATAAGACTCCACTCGACCAGATATTTATTATACAGATAAGGACTGATGAAACGTCGAGTCATGTTAATGTTAGTGTTATGGGTTTAACGTCCATTTAAACTGCTAAGAGACACTTAGGTGCAGGGCTATTCGCTCCACAAGAGATTTTGTTTAGAGAGCCAGGAAATACACAGTTGCGTTTCGCAATTTAACACCAAACTTCAAGTGCAGGGACTTGATTCCGAATCCTTTGGCAAATTGGGCACGAGCCATTGTGCTACTCGGCCAGCCATGGTTAAATGTTTACAGTTGTCACAAATGTATACAGTATATCTCTAGAACCAAGTTTAGTAGTAAACATATAGTATACCGGAGGGCACGTGGACATCTGAAATATGAAAATCTACAGCCTGCTTCCAGTCTTCGACCGGGTCAGGAATGGAATGAATGAAGGCGAGGATATGAACTGTGCCGGCTGCCGCACTCCTCTGGGGCAATGATTAAATGAATGACAGATCAAATGAAATGATAGTGGAGAGTGTTGCTGGAATGAAATTTTGACAGGGAAACCGGAGTACCCGGAGAAAAACCTGTCTGCCTCCGTTTTGTCCAGCACAGATCTCACATGGAGTGACCGGGATTTGAACCACGGACCCAGCGGTGAGAGGCCGGCGTGCTGCCGCCTAAGCCACGGAGGCTTCACGTGGATATCTATTCGAAATAAATACAAGGAAATTTTGGCTTATTGGATGTTCCAGTATGTGCCAGAAGCGATGTCTAGGGCGATTTTGAAATAGCGTCCCTACCTACTACAGCTACTTTCCAACTGAAGATCCGCATACCAAACTAACAGTGACGCTCACACCCGACGCATCCGTATGACTACCTCACACATGCAATCGATGAATTTAAAAGGAATCTGTTCTCCACACCGCAGCGTATACATGCGCGGCAAGTCTGAATATGTTAAGTTCGAATCCTGGCGCGGACTGAGGTCATTCCTCCACCCTCCACCCCCACCCCCTCTGCCGCCACGCACCCTTCAGGAAAATGCCGGGATGGTACCTTAATTCAAGCCACGGGGTACTACCCTAACTCCATAGACCCTCATAATTAGTTACCTTTTCCTCTTTCTTTTAGTCACTTCAGAAACACAAGCTATCAGACAAGCACACAGGACTTAATTACCAAGATCCCCCGAGTCCTTAAAATGAATAACAATGGAAGGACCTGTTCAGTCCCGTTGTTGGAATCTGAGATGATTCTAGTTGACTGTAGGATGTATGACTAGTATAAGATAAGGCACTCCAGTCGACTCCACAAAGTAATCATATACCTCAGAACACCTGTTAATTATCCTTGCCAACAAACCGTGAACAATCTTGTAGCGATGAAACTGCATTATACGGCATTGACCGACATCCTGAATAATACAGCATGTTTACTTGCTTGGATGGTGAAGAAAGAGAACTGGCCTCCTCTTCCCTAAATTAGACAGCCCGAATCTTGGCTCTTCTATATACAGCTCGATGTACACGTGTACGAAATAAGCCCAAGGTTAGAGAAAAGGCTTCCATCTCTCCACAACCCATTCATCAATTCACTGCTTTTCATTCGCGATACTACTGAATGAAAGAGGTGTTCCGTTAAGAATTCAACATGCTACTTTCCTTATATATAAAATAGTTGATATTATAGTCCAAAACTCGTTATTTCAATGGCCAACTACTTCAGTTGAGAACAATAAATGAAACAGCAACAATATTACGTCAAATGCAATAAATAGGGTAGAGGATAAACCACGTAGATGACAGTATTTGATTAAGTACTCTAAATTTAAAAAATGCACCCGATGATCAGCCCTTAATTTAAATATACTTAAACACCAGCGAATTAGCTAGGTTTCTGCCGTGTCTGTTGCGGTATTTCGTTCTGGAGTACTGAAATTGGGCTCACTAGCCGGGTGAATCGAAAGCTCCATTGGAAGCTGTGCCGTAAAATATTTTCTATATTTGAAAAATCCCAAGTCATGTTCATACTCAGGCGCACCGGTAGCTCTGGGTGCATCGTTTCGGCGATCAAGGATATCTCCAAATCATTTCAAAATCCGCCGCAACAGCGCGTCTCCATCAAAGACTTGAAAATGTGCGGCGGTTAGAGCGTGGCCCCACTGGAGTAAGTGGCTCAATGCACTTGCCCGAACAGCAGGAGACTGGTTCGAATCGCAACTGCGATAACATTTTCAAGTCTTACTCTTGGTTAGAGACCTTCGTTAGACCTCACGACTGCGTATTTTTATACGGAAAGCCTCAAAACATTGGCGTTTCGAACGGTTTCGACGCACGGCTAACTTAAGACTTGGAAAACTTTATGTGGACGGTGTAAACTAAATCCAAGCTATTGGCACGAGAGAATATAATACATTACCGGCTAAAAGTTAGATATTACTTCAATTTTCTAAATATCTTTCCTTTTCTTTTCTTTTTCAACTGTACAGGTGATGGTCATTAATGCGCCTAGCGACATCACTGCCATGCGTTATTGTTTTAAGAGGGGGAACTACGAGATCATCTTCCCCTTCACTGCGATGAGCCAAAGAACTACAAGGACTGATTAGGAGCTATGCTGTATATTCACTCAATGAACCCATCAACGGTGGTTCCTAAAACAGAATGGCAAGGGGTGTGTCGACTTTCTAGACAGGGGGTGTCAACCAGATAGGGATCATTTGGCACCATCGGTGTAGTAGCACGTGCCAGTCGTATGGAGCGCTGTATATCGTGTATATCGTGTTGCCAACATATGCATGATACAACGTTGTAATTAAATTGCAAACATATCACTATATTTAGTCAATAAATATACACATAATTCCTAATTGACATTTCCTTGCAATTATCTTGCTCACAGACGATAATTACGGCACTTATCATTAAATAAACATTATTTCTACTGGGTTGGCGGCACTGACCATGCCATGGCGGCTCTGTTTATGTGTTGTATGTAATAATATTGGCCGTATACAAATAAGCTAAATAAGCTAATGTTGTGTTCTATCTCATCTTTCTTATATCAAATTGTCTTCGTGGTAATGAGAAGTGAACAGTTCTTCTTCTGCGACGCCAAGTAAGTACGCTTATTTTAAGAATTTAAGTAAAAACGTGTTTCTGCGTGTGCAAAATATACCGTAAGTTAGCCTAGTTTTGAATTTATATTAGACGCAGTATACAGGTGACATTCCACTTGACATATTAATTAACTTTCACTATTATTTATCCCACAGGTAGGCCTAACAAATTCTGGGAACAAACAAATCGTAAATTGCTGTTCTCGAAATAGCAGAGGAATGTGGCAATTAGGCCTACTCTCCTTAGAAATGACCAGGTAGGAGTCTATGTTTCCGTAATATTTTCAACTTGATTACATCTTGCAGAGATACGTCCAGTACCATGAGCCTACTGCATATGTGTACTCAAGTTCTTGAGGTGTGTTAATAATTCATTTTACATTGCGGTAGATTTAAAATGTCATGATTCTTGACAACGTGTCGAAGCTTTAATATTTTCCCCTTCCTTGAATTTCAAATTATTATTGGTACCGTATTCAAAAAAGACCAGTTCTTGTACATGTTAGCTACTGGTGCTGTGGCAAGTACCTATTCAATTGGTAGAATAGGTAGTAATGCCATTACTGATGTAGAACTGTAATGTTCTGTGACCCAAATACCATTCAAATGCACCTGTCCTCCTCTAATAAGCCAAGGACAAACAAATGTGTAGATGTGTTTCCTTGCATATTCATGCTATGGGCACTTTGTATTTATTTTTGTAGATACACAGGAAAATAAGCTGTACGGTTTATGTTATGGTAGGAATGCAGTGTTTGGGCTGGATGTTCAGTTGGTCGAATTGGTAGTAATGGCAATACTGCTGTAGGACTGTAATTACAGGTTATTAAAACTTAACATTCACCCCCATGGTCTAATAGGTTTAATGGCCTAGGATCATATAGTCTTACCAATGTGTAACTATATACATTAAGTTAATGTGTTCTTGTCCTATGGAACGAAGTCCAACGTGAATATACTTTTGCTAAGTCATGGTGCTAAAGTAGTCGACTCGTGTAATGTTCTGCGACCCAAATACCATTCAAATGCACCTGTCCTCCTCTAATAAGCCAAGAACAAACAAATGTGTAGATGTGTTTCCTTGCATATTCTTGCTATGGGCACTTTGTAATTATTTTTGTAGATACACAGGAAAATAAGCTGTACGGTTTATGTTATGGTAGGAATGCAGTGTTTGGGCTGGGTGTTCAGTTGGTCGAATTGGTAGTAATGGCAATACTGATGTAGGACTGTAATTACAGGTTATTAAAACTTAACATTCACCCCCATGATCTAATAGGTTTAATGGCCTAGGATCATATAGTCTTACCAATGTGTAACTATATACATTGTGTTCTTGTCCTGTGGAACTAAGTCCAACGTGAAAATCCAATAAAACCATGGAACCATTGGCCCGATAACCCCACCATTATCTGACAATTTTTATTTTATACTCTTGGGTAAGTTAATAAGTGTTAGGTTCTGTCGATGATATTCTGTAACAGTGAGATAGATACAAGACAAATATAATTGATTTATTGTATGCCAATGTAATGGTTGATATACCTATAGGTAGTATTTTATTCCCACACGTTATTTACAATATTTTTCAACACGTAGGATGCCAATGTCTAAGCTTACATGGAGGGATTTTTTCATCAATTGATTCTGTAATAAGACCACCTTGTGGAGTGGTTGCTGCCACTCCTGAGGTCCTGGGCTAGTTTCCAAGCTTGATTAAGTAATTTAATTCTGGTCTGACTGTTGGAACGGCGCACACTCATCTTTGTGAGGCAGAACTGAGAAGAGGTAGGTTCGATTCTCACCTCGGCCATCCAAGAAGTGGTTTTCCAAGGTTTCCCCACTTCCACTCCAGGCTAACGCTGGGATGGTTCCCAACTTAAGGCTACGGCTGCCTCCTTTCCAGTCCTCACCTGAATTACAGGAAGTATACACACTACTACAGATACCACAATAACACAGATTATCATACAAATCATACACTCCCCCAGGGGCTCACATCTAGTGGGACGTGGGTTGGCGACCACGGGGCCCCAGCTGAGTCCCGCATTGCTTCCACTTACTTGTGCCGGGCTCCTCTCTGTCTTCTTTCCTGTCGACCTCACTTGGTCAACTCTTGTTCTCTTCCGACTCCGACGGTATTAGGGTATCCAAGGCCTAGGGAGTATATTCCTTTCCCGCCTTAATTGGCCCTTGTCTCATCTTTTCTGATGCCCTCCTCCTGCGAGGGGTCAGCCTTCTTTTTCTTTCCTTGTTATCTCCTGCCTTCTGCTCAAGGCCCTCAAGGGGCAGGGTGTATGTAGCCCCACCACCTTTGGTGCGCCCTGGATATTGCTACATCCTCAGGGGCACACGGCTGGTGAGTTCGGGAGATGGCGACCCCGAGGGATTCCTGAGCTGGGTCCGGTTTTTTCCCCTTTTTTCCATTGCCTCTGGGGCCTTTCGTGGCTCTCCTTCCTTCCAAGTCCCTCGATCCTAATTCTTCGAGGGTTTGAGGGCATTTCTTTTCCTCCTGTCCTTTGTTTGCCTTGTTCTCCTTTTGTTTTCCATTTCTTCTTCTAGTAGCCTATATAAGTTTGTAGTTAGTTTCAGTTATAGTTTACATTTGATTTTCATCTTCACGATCACCCAAACCATGTTAGGCTCGTTAAAACAACAAATATCATCATCAACAAATCATACACACTTCCAAATACATGGGGCTAAATTAATATGTTATCGAAAGCCCTAAATGAATTAATATCAAAAACACAATGATTCTTTTAAAATGTAGTTAACTTACAGTAGGTGCAAACATACACATGTCAGCAAATTCAAGTTCCCCGTTTCAAGCATTAAGTTACACATTTATTAAGTTTACTGTTTCAACATACACACTGGTATGTGTTGTAGGAATTTGCGGTTCATCGGTGTCAACCATTACATCAAGGAGGAACTAGGTCCATTATTATGTGCTGGTCCCTACTGTTATACTTTGGCAAGAAAGAAGAAAGGAACATGCCTCAACACATACTTTTAGGAGGACCAGATTTGATTACTGTATTTTTGCTAAGTTTGATCTTGGCTCCTGCTGTTATCTTCTCTTCATTGACAACTTTTTAAATAAAACATGATGAATTCTAGCAGTATTGAGTGTTTTTCTTGTTTTTCATTGATAGTCCTATTTCTCCTTTCCCCTTACCGGCACGTCATGGAATGTACTGTATTAGTGTGCGATGTTAATTTTTGATGTAGCCTACTTACTGCATTTCACCCTTCAAAATTTTTAACTGGATATATTTTATAGGGCATATGAAATGAACTACTGTATAGAAATTTTGTGATATCCAATTCTTTTTCTGTCCCCTAATGTATTTGGCACTAATTACACTAACAAAGTGTGATGAGGATCTGGTTACACCACCTGATTCCTTAGCATTCTCTCTTAAAATTTTACTGTTATTGCTAACAGCATCAAGCATTTTAAAATATGAATTTTCTCCCTTCCCAGTACTTTTCCTTTGTAGTTTTTTCTAATAACTAATTGGTTATAGGCCTAATTGGGCCATTTTTTAAGCTGAGTTATGCTGCAGGCCTTGTAGTAGCCTAATTTTTGTCACCAATGCAATATGCTCCAATTGCAACTGAAAGAAATTTAAACATGTACAGGCCGGACGTTTGTTTTAGACGAGTGAAAAATCTTAATGGAAGCCTGGAGGCGAGTTACTACAGTACCTGTGTTGTTATCAGCTGCCCCAAGCGATCCGATGATTGACAAAGCTTTTTCACACTACAGCTAGGAGTACAGTCATTGGCAAATATAATGACGTTCTGTTCGTAACTACGTAACGTGTAATTCCGCGTCACACAATACTTCGATGTGGACTGTACTGTCTGCTCAAGTCTGGAATTCCATTATATCAGATCGGTGGTGACAAGTGTGAAGTGATAGGGTGAGAGAGTGAGTGTGTGTAGGCTCACCTGCAGGCTTCAAGGTCAAGGGCAATCGTCTAAAACAAACGTCCAGCCTGTATATTAGTGATGAGGTTATGTTCTAAATGCTGTGATTGTTCATTTCAAAGTTCTGGAATTCACAATTTCCCACTTTGTTATTATTTTTATTAATTTTTTCTGTTATTGGTATTTTGAATGTGATTTATTTCTTGTAGATCATATTATTATCTCCACACTTAAAAACGTGCCATAAGTATTGGGAGATTGTGATTTTCGGAACATTGAAGTGGGCAGAGCATTTAGGATGGGAATATTTAGCGGAACGAGGGGAAGGGGCAGGGTGGAGGGGAGGGGGCGGGAGGGTTAGTGTTTACGAGATCTGCTCATAGGTGGCGCTACCGGTCGACATGTTGCTAGTACATCAGTCAACCACCAGACAGCGCTGAAGTCTTAGGTGCCAAGAATTAGCATGGCTGTTGGCCATCTGTAGTAGTAGGTAATCTGTGTTTCTAGACGAAAAACATCACATGATATTTGTCAGTTTTTGCCTACTTTATTTCTCATAAAACTGAGGTGGTGGTGGTGGTTGATTCATTTAGGGGCTTGCGACATCGTGGTCATATATTTTAAGTGGATGTGGAATCTTGTCTGTCATGTTTTACCCTCTCTCTCTGAGATATCTCTTTTCCGAGGTAGGCTGGGGAGAGTTTAGTTAATGATATGCTGATTTATTGCTGATATTAATGGATTTGGTTTTGCATATTGATGATGTCTGTACAGTCATGTCTACGTTGAGGTTATATAATTCAATTAGGATTTGAATTTTTATTTTTGTAGTGTGTTCTCGACCGGAAGATGCTTAGAGTTAATGTTGTTCAGGGATACTTGATGCCCACATAATGTGTTTGTTTCCCATGTCTGCGGGCTATGGCGCAAGACCAGATCCTCGCCCTCGCGTCAGAAAAGGATAATCAACATACAGTAGCTATTTCATTCCCAAGCTGCACAACCATTACACATTTTTCAGCCGTGTAAAATAAATTGTGTTGTTGAAGAATCAACTAGCCTACTTAATTGACACGTTTGGATCAGCTTATCGTAGGATTTTATTTTCAATATGTCTCATTTCTTTTCATTTTTATTTTATTTTATTTTCCTTGAGGGTTTCTCTTCGATTATACATATTTTAGGAGGTGTATATGTGTGATTTATTAAATGTATTGTCTAAATAAGAAGATGCATATGCTCATTTTACCATAAGCCCCTATCTCCATCGCCTAAGACAATTTTAGATCAAGATTATAGGACCAAGCGCGACCCCAAGAGAGAGTCCTGTCTTAGGGTACCCATCCGGATACATTCCTGATGCCAACCTCAAGGGAAGAATTAAATTATATGTTTTTACCAGTGGCACTGCAGCCCATTATGGGCTTTCGCCCACCAAACGACCACTGCTCAAGTGCTCAGCCTTTCGGCCTAAATATTGCGGAGTGGCGCGTAGTTAGCGCGACAAGTCCCCTCGGCTGTTAATCTTGGCTTTCTTGAGCAAGGCGCTGCCCCTCTTATCAGAGAGCTACTCAATTGTCCTCATGAAGCTGAGTGCACCCCGTTCCAACCCTCGCGTCAGTTTCTATAATCTCTGCCAGAGCCAGGAATCAAACCCGGGGGAGACGCTGGCACGCTACACCACGGAACCGGCAAATGAATAAGTAAAACCACTTTACCGAACAGTTCGTATTTCAATGATGAAATGTGACTTCCAAAAAGGCCTGGCGTAGATCCTCCGAGTTGACGCCCATTTGCGACCTGTATTTCAATTAAGATTCTTCCGAGATTTGCAAAGATCGGTTGAGTTCCCTTTGAAGGAAGCTTATTTGTTATACGCTGGACTCAACACATTCACCCTTCTAAGCAAGAGCTTCTTTATGCCCTGGCTATATCCCCAGACCAAACCATCTAGCTCCACACTATAATCATAGCAAATAACCTACGTTCCTTTCCTGATTGGTACCATTACACAGAGCTCCCTCTTGCTTGCAGGCACTCTCGAAAGTATGTAATGGGCACCACTGCTTCATATTCTGTGGGTATTCAAACTTCATCACACATGATTTCCAATCACTCACCAGATTATAGCTCTCTTTCGTACTTAATGAGCGTCTATTCCCCCACAGGTGCACTGCAACTTCGCCCATTACAAACACAGTTCTTACCGTATTTTCACAATGATTTTTCATTCATTCATCGTAGTAAAATGAGCACAATTAAGTTAAGTCATTTAAGGACATGCGGCATCGTGGTAACCAGTCCCATGTACGCCTCTGTGAAGTTATAGCATAGTGAACAGACGTGCCTCGCAGCAGAAATCCAGGTTAGTATTCGAAATGTATTCCAATAGTTGGAAGAGCGTGTTCATTTAATTAAAGCATTCTGCGTGTATGTAAAAATCAAACTTGATCCATAGCTGATTTAAATTAATACCGTAAGACACATTATAAAATAGATACGGTAACTAAAATAAATCATGAATCATCTTCGCCAGTGTGATAAACTAAAAGTCATAATGACATTCTGAAGATCTTCGTTTATCGAACGAAACATGACATCCAAGCAACTCCCTCCCCCAATGTAATTAGTGCAATTAATTAATCAATTACCGGTACATTAAAATTATTTGCCTAATATAATTGGGTGCAAATGCGTCAAAATGGTTAATAGACAACCAAGAAAAATAGCTTCTAAGCTATCAATACTATGTATGTACTTGAATGTGTAAAAAATGTCTGATAGCCAATGGTATTCTGATCTATAGCTCTATACTAGTATGTGTATTTGCATGTATGCTAGAAATGGAAAACAAGCCTTAAGTTAAGCAATAGGTGGGAATTGAACCCACTTCTTCTGAGTTTCATATCACGAGGTTGAATGTACCCCATTCCAGCCCTCAAACTGTAACTGTATTTCTTGGCAGAGCAGGAAATAGAACATAGAAAATCAGGGCTTTCAGCCCAGAACAGCATGTCTTTCTTCATTCTTACGCATAACCTTCAGTAATTATTCATTATTCAATTATACATTTTAACAATATTGTATGTCTATCCCTTATCATCACAGTTTGTACGGTGGCGGGGATGAGATGCGATGAATTTCTCAAATGCCGTATGCTTTTACGTCCGGATGCTCTTCCTGTCGTCAATCTCACGAGAAGAGTTAAGGAGAGAGGAATGAAATTGGGCAAGGAGTACCGTACCATCCCCCGCATTCACCTGAAGATAAAAACGAGACACCACGGAAAGCCATTTCAAGGACGGCCAAGGGTGAGAGGTTCGGATTTACTCATCCACCGAATCAGCCGATAGCTATAACCCATGGCTTAGCACAGGACCTTAGCAAGTGTAGTTACCGCTGTCGGTATAATCTTAAAAGGAAGAAAAGAAAAAAAAAACATTTCTAATCAATGGAGGCTCAAACTTGGATCGTTGTGGATAAGTAAAGATAGCTTTATTAGCCTCCAAATTACAGTTTTCCACTGTGATTATTCTAATTCGCTCTTTTATGCAGCTCGACAGGTACATATCACTCATGCGCACGACAACTAAGACGAGCAAGTAGGCCTAGTTGATACATTACTTTTCCCTATATCATCGACAAAAATCCTTAGTGCTATAACAGTAATAATATTATTACACAAATGACTTTGGTTCTAAAAATGATATTTCAGTTGACATACATGCGAGTGCGTTCAATCAAAACAAGAATGGTCTTTTAATTTATAATATTGTCCAAGAGTTTAAAAATGCATCACTACATTCAAATGGACGCAGTGATAAATAGACGATCATCAAAATTTGTATATATCAATATTTCCGGTAAGTATTGGATCGAGAATTCTTAAATATGGTCTACCTTAACGAAATAAAGCCTGCAGTAATCTTCTTTCTGGAAACGAGGAATGACAATGTAGCCTCTGTTGTGCGGGTTGACTTGCGAGCGCGCATACGGGGCGAGTACCAGGCTCTTGCCCCTCTACCCCGCAATGAGTGAGTGTAGTCGACCATTAAGAAGCTCCCCTAGGGAATGTGAAGCCGCCCTGCTCCGCCCACCCTGACCGCGAACCTTCAAGGGTAGCAGCACCTGTGATGGCAGGTAAAAAGAACCTCCAATGTTGCCAATCTGTCGTCAAATTTACATACCACACATTTCTCTAACTTTTGGACTGCCACAAATACAAATCCAAGTATTTCGTAGGTTTCCCGTACGACTAAACAAAAAAACTACTCAAACCACCACCCATTGCAATATAAAGCACCAAAAATATAGGGAAGGGGAGGTAAATAATGACCTCTATATTCCACCCATTAAATCAATAAATCATCACCACTATGGGAGAAATGTCTACCAGGGTTGAACAGTACATCTGCCATACGAGGGAGGCAGGGGTCACTCAAATTGGCTGCTGCAATGGCTGAGACTCGAACCCTGAATCTCCGAACGGTGCATTGTAGTTTACTAGTTTTCATTGTCCGTCCTTGAAGAGTTCATAGGCTAAACAAGCTTATGACAACTTCTAGGACATCTCTCCATCACTGAAAAAAAAAGTCCTATAATAGTAACATAGAGGATAATCTTACCTTTTAAATCGTTAATTCTGCAGTAAATTACATTCAACACAAAGATATTTGGCCATCAGCAGTCATGGCCGCAGACACTGTAAGTAGCGATCGGATGGACTCAATTTACGGTCCGTGAGAAGTGAAGGGGGATATCGTATGACACCTGCATCAGAAATGGGATGTGACACATGCACGTCAGGAAGGTATCCTCACCTCAAGATATTCTCAATTAGCCGTAGTAAATTAAAGTCATTTACGCCTGTGCTCACACCTAGCCCTGTCATGTCAAGCAATGGACACAGATTACGCAATTGCATTACTGCTGAGATTTGAGACTACGCTCTGTAATACCCTCTGCACTACTGCTTTGTATCTCTACATAGTACAAAAAAAGAGCGGCTTCGGTGGAGTAGTTGGTAGCATGCTGAGCTTCTATGCCCAAGATCGCGGGTTCAAACGCGGACGAAGTCGTCGGATTTTTAGAGCGTTAAAAATCCCTTAGTATGCCTTCCTTCGGAGGGGAAGTAAAGCCGGCGGTCCCATGTCATAGATTTAAGGCATGTTAAAGAACCTTCCACTAATTACACTTGTGTGAAGCTAAATTATAGTTAGACATTTGACAAACGCTCTTAGGTTCCTACGTTCTTCGCCAGGAGCCGACTGCGGTGGCGTCTAGTAGCCAAGTTCTGTACTGGTAGGCGTTGACGGTGGCGTTTGGCGGCAAAAGTAGGAACTACTTGAAAACAGTAACACACACTAGTACAGTCACCACAATTAACACCGGTTATCAGACAGATTCCACACACACCCAAAGTACACGGGGCTACTGGACCGCGTTGTCACAGCCCCTAAACTAAGGAACCAACCAACCATAGTACAAAACTAAGTCCCCGATTCTTGGATGTAACGGATAATCTCGAGAACTACTGGATAGATTTTGATGCGGTTTCCACCATTTCGTAAGGAATTTCTCTGTGAATCGAGTCGAAGAAAAACCTGCCTTCCGTGCACCTGTTAAGCTTAGACTACACTAGCTAAAACGGTTAAAAATATCTATATACCAGGAGTGTAAGAATTGTCGAGTATGAAAAGTTCTACAAAAAAGTCCATGACAGCATATCTCTATCTTTAATACATCGCCCACTCTAAGTGTTCTTACGTTTTCATTTCTTACAACAATCTCCATTTAGTGGAAATTTAAATTACTAGCTTCGGAACTAGTTAACGAGCGAGCAAGCTAGCGAGCGACTGAGCCCATCACCCCAGCTTCTGCCAGCATCAAACTACCGAGTCGTGTCGAGTTAAGACTTCAGAGAAGCGTAATAATGTGTTTAGAGTTCCACTGTTCACCTCGGCTTTTCTGAATTGAGTCTTGAGACCTGCCGTCCATGCGCCTTTTAAGCTTACGCTGGGTAAACCGTTAAAGATACCAGGCTAAGCCGAGGCGGGTTGCTAATTACATAATAAATAGTAGTATTTTCATTTAAGGGCTGCGACATTTAGGTCATTTCAGCCCCGAGCGCTTGGATGTGTGTATATTTTGTCCGATAACCTGTGTTCTTGTATGTATTAGTGTGTGAATCTGTAATTGAAGCGAGGATGGCGATGGAGTCGGATGTGAACTTAAGTAAGGCACATACCGGCATTGCCTGGCGTAGAAATGGGAAACCATGGAAAACCACTTCTAGGATGGCTGAGGTAGCCATTAAATATCTTGGCAGAGCCGGGATCTAACTCGGACCTCCGGGGCGAGAATTAAGAGTGTTAGCAGCTACACTACGAGATGGCTACATACTAAATAACATAGGCTATAGCCTAGTTTATTTTAGGAGTGCCTTCCACATATGTACGGAATTTTCAAGCCATTCGCCCCAGTAGTTTTGATGCCACCCATAAACAACAAACAGGCCAAATATTAAGCTGAGGGTACATTGAGACATTATACACCTCATCCAGGGTAAATAAGAAGCTTTGAATGTCCGAACAGTAAGCTCACTTTACTTATAGAGATTACATCAACAGAAGAAAGATTTTAAGAGACCTAGGAGGGAGAACATAACGTGTTCATTGCTCAGCAAGAGATTAAGTGTGTGTGTTATTGTTGTTTCAAGGGGCGGAACTATGAGGTCATCTGCTCCTAACAATACACTAACAAATGGGTACGAACCTAAGATGGAATCAAAGACAGTATTCTCCACTGTATCTAGCTGTAATGCCGCTCGGCTCTGACTTGTAGCCTACAGCAGCTACGACGAAAAGTTCGTCAGTGTTAGATGCACATCTATAGGCTACATCTATGACTTGAAAATTGAAATACGATAGTATTCGTGATGGGCGGGTGCGCGCTAATTTGTTAGGGAACTTGAGGTAAAGAGTTAACTGCTTCGAAGATCTGTTGGTGCATTGTTTTATTTTATGTTTTAAAAAATATTCATATACTATTCCAAATCAGGTTATTAATCATTTTCAGGAGATTTTTTTCGATTTGGAACGGTGTGATCGGCAATTGTCGGGAATTGCCAACAGGTCTATTCAAGGCGGCAACAGGTAGACAAACAAAGGGCCAGCAGCTGGCAGGTTGGACCTTGCCTCCCCGAACTAAATAACAAGAGCTCGCAGCTGCCGTCTGCCAGCAGCTGTACTGTCTCTTCGCATAACAAAGACTGAAATGAACATACCACCTTCACTGCAACAATAGCAATGCTAAAAAATACTCCAGTGTTTATAATAATGATATACGTTATAATATAATATTATCTCTCTTTTTATATCTGTAGACTGTACAAAAAACATACAGCCATGTATAGAGTCATCTTTATCGGGCTAGCAAAATAGCAGCGCAGAGAGATACAGTACAGTATATTGCTGCGCAGCTACAATATGTTGCTCGATAGAAATGACCCTGTATCTCTAACTTCAAGCAATGTGTAACTTGAGGCTTTAGTCAACTTTACAGATTGCAAAACGAGTTATTTTGTGTGAAATGAGATTTTACATTTTATGTCGCGAAATATGAATAAAGAAATAAAGAAAGAAAGATATAAGCCTAAATAAATGAGAAAGTACCGTTTTTCAATGTTTTAGTTTTTGTATTATGTAACTTAGTTCCTCATTTTATCTAACCAGATAGGCTATATTTCACGTCGTATTATTGGATTTGTCAAAATTCAAGAAATCATCTAGGTTTATGCCGTGGCATTTGCGGGTTTTTGCCTAGTGCACCAAGTCAGGGTCTATAAAACATGATGATATATGTCGTTAATATGCCCTCACACTGCATACATGAACACAATCCTTGAGTGTTCGGTGTAACGATTCCGGAAAGTGCTAGTTGTTCAACACAGCATATACAGTAGAGCAATTTAACTCGTACCAGAGATACTGTATAATGTCTTCTCAAAGAACCAGAAGAGTGAGTGAAGAGTGCTTCTGAAGACAAACATAGATACGACACTCGGTAATTGTACGTGACAACGTGGTGCTGTTATGTAGTCAACGGCCGCGTTTTTTTTAAAGCGAGAAATTGCAGCGCTGCATCAAGGGGAAGTAAATCGCTACATCACAACTACCTGTAAATAAAAACGGTAAAGATGGCGCGAATTGGCGGTCGTTTAAAACGTGTTTCAGTCATTATTTCGAAATAAATTTAATGTAATTAAATTATTTATAATTTACTTTGAATTGCGCATATGTTCCCAGCGAGACGTGTTTCCATCATTATAAATAACTTTCCTAGTTCGACTGTGTAAAGTTTCGGCACTCCCTAATTTAAAGCGAAACGGTGGCATTGCGGTACACTGAATATTATGCTTCTACTAGGAGACCAAAGTTATGATGAATGCATAGTTATATCGCTCAATAAACAATTTTGTTAATTACCGTACACTAGGATTTCACCTTGCTTGTAATTTTTAGGTTAGGCCTAGCCCATGTCATTCGAGTTGCCTTCCACGAAGTAATGCCCTTGGCTTAGCCATTAAAGTCGCATTCAAAATGATCGTTTTACGAATGAAGTAGCGTTAGATAAATATTTCAGAACTTAAGGTTACCATATCTATAATAATCAGCATAACTTTTATGTGGCAAGGTAACTTGGATTTAAAAATTGCAAAATGGGACGACCTAGCTCTTGACTCCTTTCGCCTTCTTATAAATATTTCCTAACTAACCAACTGAGATGCTGCCAATGGAAATGTAGGCCTATCATTGTGCAATATTATATGCTACACCAATAGCCTGTGCATGTCACTAATGATTTCCCCAGGATAGTCACTTGTGGGGCAGTGTATAGCCTCTTCTGAATTATTATTAAAAGAAAAGCGCACAATGTGCAAATACATATTTGAACATATGATCAATTATACTAATGCCAGTCTTATTATTGAGGTTGTCCTCATTTTGCAGTTTTGTGTGTGGTACCTTTCACAATGATCGTTGCACAGGTCACATGCAGTCTTCATTTGGTTGGTGCAAATTCTTGGTTTTGCAGAATCTATGGTGAAATCCATGGGTGGCGTAACGTGTTATTACGTGTCGTAGTTCGTAATTAGTTTGTTTCCACTCTTCCGTCATTATGGCATCTGTGGAGTAAAAGTTGGACCAAATGGCATTTCGTTTCTCATTTAAGGTTCGGCGTGCATTCTCATAGGCTTTGGTGTTTGGTAGGTAAAACTGTATTTTGATGTCGTCGATGAAGTAGTCCTCCTTAGTTTATACATATGTCAACCTTGAAGGGGCAGACTTTCCAATGCCTAAAATCTTCTGAATAATGCAGTATGGTGCATCTACTTACTTGTGCCAGGCTCCTCTTTCATCTTCCTGGCGATCTCCTTGGGTCAATGGGGCAGAAGACCTCATTGTTCCACCCCTTTAAATAATAACTACAACTCCCTTGGTCATCTCTCATTTTCTTCAGACCTTCGAAGCCTAGGGAGTCTGTCATGGCCTTTCTCTTTACTCACTACCCCAATTTTTTTAAAGAGTCGAAATTCTTCCTTCTATAGCCTACCTCGACGCCAACAGGAAAGGGGGCCTCGATGTTACACTCCTTAAAACATTCATCCCCACCACCACCTATCCAGCTACATAATTTTCAACATGAGCCCAAATCATTTAGATGGGATTCAAGTCGGGGTGGTACGATGGTAGACGCAAGATCGTGTGTCCATAGGTAGCAAGCAGTGTATCGATTTGATACGTCTCATAACGTGGTTTATGGGATTTAATCAAAGCGTACAGTTGAGGTTTTATCATCTCTGTAGAAAATGGAATACCCTTATCGGTCAACCAATCCTGCATAACTGTTTTTCGGGAAGATGATGTGGGTACGCACTCACATTGGACATTATGGTACGAGGCATTGTCAATCACGACTACAGAATTTGTTGGCAAATTGGGAATTAATTTTTCTGTCAGATATTTTTCGTTATTTCTATAGTTCATCTCATCGTGATAGTCCCCAGTTCTTTTGTTGGATTTTGAAAACCAACAAAGCATTTGGAAAGAAACATGCATCAGAACCGGCATATACCGCTATTAATCTTTGTCCTTTCGAGATAGGCGACTTCAGTCCATGAAGAGAACCGTCACTCCAAGCACTTGGCATAGTGTGCGAACTATGCAAATATGTCTCATCAGTGTAAACAATAGGCCTACCCTGTTGTCGGTACCGCCTTATGCTCTGTAAGTACTGCATGCGTTATGTCAGGCTTCTCCATAAGTATTCTATGCATGTCTTCTGTCTTCCTCCATCTGAAGCCTAGGCCTCGAACTATCTTGCTTAATGTTCGTACGCCACCTTTAAAATTTATAACCTCAACCAGTTTCCTACGGATCTTTTCCAGCGTTGGCCTCTCACCTTTGCTATAGTGAAAATTATGAATCGTATGCCTTACCACGCATTTATCAAAATCGTCTAACTTACACTTCTTGGCAGATTTTGGTCTTCTCTTTCCAGGCGTTGAAAATGAATCCACTTCACCACTTTCAATTCTTTTGGCGCCTTGTATTATATTCCGCACCGACCTTTCCGACACACCTGATGCTTCAGCCACTTTATTTTGAATTGCGTATAAGTTCCCAGCGAGATGTGTTTCCTTTTTCATGAATTTATACACATTATAAATAACTTCACTAGTTCGACTGTGTAAAGTTTTGGCACTCCCTAATTTAAAGCGAAACGGTGGCATTGTGGTACACTGAATATTATACACAAATTTCAAGGCTTCAGGTATTCAACAAACACACTTTCAGCTACGTAATATACATAAAATAGTAATAATACACACATGTGATGCCTCCTGCACTCTACGCTTGGTTTAAAGCTGTAGACCGTGTCTTGGAGCGAGCCGCATTGTTGATGAATGGAGTGAGCAGTGAGCCCAGTAATCAGCATTCGGGGGACACACAGGAGCCCCGCAATGAGCATTGAAATACGCCAATTGATATTGGTCTCTGCTCATCGTTGAGTTTCGGCAAGCTCTTCTTGCGTCTGCTCTACTATTGTCATCGCACCAGGAGATGGAAGTTCAACACACTGTGACGGGGTGTGTGGGGGTCTTGCAGTACGTATGCGCGGCCCGCTTATTCTAAACCTAAATATATCGGCTTCCCGCATGCCAATGGTTATCACAGCAGATGACTCGCAGCCAGTGAAAAAGGAATGTGCTGTGTGAGTGAAGCAAGTAGTGGCCAACTTAATGTTTTTGGAATGTGCGATGCGCAGTGAGCGGGAAGACATCTGCAGTTCAATCCCAACTGCCATCTCCTGGCACGATATCAAAACCGTTCGCCTTGCGAATATAGTTTGCACGACTGTGCGGATAGCGGATAATATTTAGAGTAAATTTGCGGATAGATTTTAGAATACAATGTTGAACTGGATTTTTAGTTCTTACTAAGAACTGCGTCTTTCACGTTTCTTGTTATTTCCCTATTTGCTTTCGGTTGGGTTGTACGAGAATGAGAAGTGAGAGAAGCCAGTCATGGAAATACGCTCAATTATTGTTACCACAAAAAAAAAAAAAAAGCTTTATACCTGCGCTTGCCTGCGTGGGTATATCCGATGACTAAGTAAGTGCTATAATTAGCCACCCGCTGTTCCACTTACCATTGCTCAGAGGGACAAAACTCGGTCGAAGGTGGATGAGAAAGTGGGTTGTGCTTACGTTATTGATGGTGCAAATACCAAGATCTCTTTGCCAGAGGCCTGTAGTGTGTTTACTGCGGAGCTCGTTGCCATCTATGAAGCTCTGCAGTTTGCACTACAGGATGCATGAATCCACTTTCTCGTGTGCACCGACTCTTTGAGTTCGTTGCAGTCAATTGCTACTTGATTCCTGCAACACCCCCTAGTGCAGCGAATCCACGACTTACTAGCCGGGCTGTGTCACGCTGACACTCGAATCACCTTTCTGTGGCTTTCAAGCCACATGGGAATTGCGGGAAATGAGTTAGCGGATCAAGCTGCAAAGGAGGCGGGATCACTACCACCTCGAACAATGGAGGTACCCGCTAGAGATATTCGCTCTCAGTTACGCCTACAAGTTCTGGTATTTTGGGAGAGTCAGTGGATAGCTGACCCACTGCCCAGTAAACTGAGAACGATCAAGGGAACTACATCGTGGCCCACATTTTAACCGAGTGTGTGGATCTTACTGACTTACGAAGAAACCTTGGTTTGCAGATGACACTCAAACTTATATTAGCCGATGACGCGGTGGCTGTTGATCGCGTTATCCGCTTTATAAGCCAGAGTGGGTTAGGGCCAGCAATCTAAATTTTCCAGTGAATATTGACTCAACGACTTGTTCGTTTTTGAATGATAATTTTTTGTTTTTTCATAATTTTTGTTTATTTTTATAATTATTATTTTTATTTAATATTTTGTTTTATTAAATTTAGGTCTTTTCAAATTTAGGTGTCCACCTCTAAATTTTAAATTCAATTCCAAATTTGTATTCATTAATCTGTGTTAAGAGGGGCAGATGACCTCATAGTTCCACCCCTTAAAACACACGGGCAATTGAGTATTCCATAACCCAGGCCTCGCCAACTCAGGTGCTTAGCGAGCACTGGCCGGCAACTGGAAAAGCACGGTGCTCTGCTGTAAGAGAGGAACTTGTAGTAGCAGCGCTTAGCGAGGCGAGAGTCGTGTTGTTTATTTGTAAATTGGGAGAATTGTCCCAATTTCCTTCTTGAAGCTGACTTTTAAAAAGCACAAGCTGCAATTTGAAACTTTCAATACGGTCACACATAGTACTGATTAATTTATTTTTGCTTTGCAACGAGTTATTTAAATACCCCGTGATGTATTTCATGAAAGCGAGGTCAGTGATCCATTGCTCATCATCCAAGTCTGACTGTGGAGAAAGAGGGGTGGGAAGGGAAAAGCACCGGGGCGCGCAAGCACCAAGTGCTCGGGTTGGCATGGCGCATGCACAGTTGAGTATTTTATAGACTTTTAATATATTGGTTGTGCGTCGGCTCTGAGAAACTTGAGTCCCACAAACTAAGTACAGTAGGCCTACACTCTGATTGTGACCTGACAAAAAATTCTGTATGCTTTGTTTTTAGAATTCTCACTAACATTTACACTCCACGCATGAATGAAATGTACAAAGTAGTCAGTAAAATCAAAATCCCCTTCCCTACGCCTTACAACTGTAGGAACATAAAAGCGCTACCATGGTACTCGAGAGTTTATCCAGGAATTATTTTCACCAACATAGATAGAGTCCCTTCTGTATAAATTTCTTGCCATTGTTGTGGTCTAGAAGTATGTATTGAGATTGTTTGATTCCCAGCTCTGGAATATCATACAATGAGCTTCATAAGGACAACTGAGAAGAGGTTGGTATGATTCTTATTACAGTTAAGTACAGAATTTAGTGGCAGTGTATTCTGAGTGGGTCATGGCATCCTTGTTCATATCGCATAATACCATAATTACAAGAACTTCAGCACATAACAGTCAGGGCCAAAATAAATATGTATAATTGGAGTGAATATGAATAGAGTACACACAGTGGGAGGAATGGAAGACAAATGAAACTATTTGTATACTTAGTTAAAATGCACCTTAGAGAAAGAAAATAGGCTAGTGTCCATATTATTTTTCATGAGAAACATAATAGAATTTGTTACCACCCGGCCAAGTACAGATATTAGTTACCATGCTGAGGTAGGGCCTATGTACACCAACAACAAAAATGGGGGAAAATGTTTGTAGACCGAAGACATAACATGCAGTATTTTTTCGTAACGACGTACTGTAAGTAAGATGCATTCACAAATCTGCGACTTCTTATGGAGTATGGTATAATAGTAAGGGTTTTCCACCATAGTTGGCCTACATAGCACAGAACATAACCAAATAAATTTAATCATCAATTCAATAGTCGTGTGATTACGACTTTCAAAGCAATACTACGTCTTCGTAGGCTTGATCCTACTTTATCAAACTTGATATTCGGTCATACACACATGTACAACAACACTTTAAAGAAAATCACACATTCCAGAAAATCTTGCAGGATAAGAACGTATTCAATTGGAGCCATTTTGATTATCGAAGCAACGCAGCAAAGCAAAGTAGCAAAGTAAAACTACGCTGCACGAAGGGGTAAATCGCAGCCAGCAGCAGAGAGTGCAGCATGAATAAAAGAACGCGCTGCGCGCGACACTGCTGAATCGCTGCGCGTTCCGCTTTAAAAAAGAACGCACCCAACCTCCGAGATGTAACAGACCACACACCGTCCATTGTTCTGTGAATAACACGTGCCACTGAACAAGGTGTAGAGGCCTGCGCTTTAAGTTCCATACGAGAAGTTAGAACTGTCAGGTCGACTCTCGACGGATACTTTTGTGATTACGTTGAAGATTTTCGAGAGAGAGAAAAATCAGCCTACAATGTGTTAAGTGGATTAACGTTTTTAGCATGATTGTGTTAACGTTTTTAGCATGATTGTGTTATTCATAAATACCCATCAGAAAAAAAAAACGTGTTAGCGAGCAATTAGTTAATACTTTGGACATTTTGAAACAATAAGCTGCGAAGCTACGCGAAGATGATTATTATTGTAGTTGTTTTAAAGGGGCAGAACATCAAGGTCCTCTGCCCCTAATCTGCTAGGCTACGCTGAAACTCATATACTCTTCTATATTGCTATTCTGATGGCGATAATGGTAATTGTCATTTTATGGAACGTAAATGTCCATTATACTGTAATTACTAATACTACAGGGCACCTGAGAATGTTCTCCGCAGTGGTTACGAGCAGCTGCGGGTGGTTGAGTCATCGGTTTACTTGGCAGCACTGGGTCCTTGAAAGGGGGACTCTCGCGTGTGGACTGTGGGCTATCAAAATCGTCAGATAAGCGAGCCTGCATGTCTTCAGTGTATATTGCAGTAAGCGAGCGTTCAGATAGATTATTGGAAGAGCGCAACAGTATACAAGCGGTAATGATTACTACAGAAGAGAGTTTTTTTTAGTGGAATACGTTTTTCGCGAAGGCGATCGGTTTACAGAAAGTGTAAAATTAAGATTTCAGGCGCGGTTTCCTAATTCAAAGTGTCCAAACCATGATACCGTTCGAGATTTGATAAGTACATTTCGTGTGACTGGCTCAGTTCACGATGTACCGGGAACAGGCAGGCCTACACTTTTAACAGACGTAAGACTTGATGAAATCTCCAATATAATGCTGCGTGGTCCAAGTAAATCAACACGAAAATTAGCTCAACAAACAGGAATCTCTAAGTCGACATAAAGCTGTAAGAGACAAGCTTCAGTTGTTCCCTTATAAAGTTACCGTGGTTCATGAATTAAAACAAACTGATTACGGAAAAAGAGTTGATTGCCGCTGAGCCTGGCTGCGCCACCGTTTGTTGATTATTGTAGCAGGAGCCCCGCGGGGTAAAGAGAAGGACACAGTGATGGCACAGTGCAAGTTGCATATACATAAGTCAAGCAGCATTGCGTGCGCTACCTGTCTTAGAAGCGCAGATAAGCGTCATGCTACTGTAGCTGAGACGTATCCTACACGCGCAACTGTACTGCTCGAGTCTAAGCTGCGTGGACCTGAGAGGAATGTGCATCGCAGACTATTATGAGTATTATGAGTGGTGGTGACGAGTGATGCGGTTTCTCGGTCCTTGTGTAGTAACAGAAGCAAATACATTAGTCGGTGACTCAGTCACTCATTCCCAACGCCACACTGGTTTCAGAAAAGACCCATGTTAGCAGTATTGGAATAGACGAGTATGTCAGGTAACATGGCGGGCTGTCGACAGGCTTCTCAATTCACGCCTGCTCCTAACCTGCCTCTCCTCTTCATCCCGCAAGTTCACAGAGCTTGGAACCGAGCAGTACCTGTCAACGAAGCAGGCTGACGTGTGACACAAGTAAACAGAGAATAGTTCTCATCTCGACCGCCGGCAATCAATTCGTGAAAGGGTAATACTGTGAATGGTTCCAAAGATTCATAAATCGACATGGACTTGACGTTTTAAATAAAACCTTTTCTTTTTTAAGATAAAGCATGGTTTCACTTATCCGGCTATGTAAATTCCCAAAATTCACGAATTTGGTTTTAAAACAATCCCAATGCTCTAAGACAATTACCATTGCATTCGTAGAAAATTGGCGTATGGGTTGCCATATCACGAGCAAGCGTAATAGGGCCAATTTTCTTTGACAGTTCGATGAATTCTAATGTCTACGGCTCTGAGATAATTTACAAGTTTATTGCTCAGTTAAATGAAGACACATTGAATGCTCTTTCTTTCAACAGGACAATGCTACAGCACATACGTCCCACCAGTCGCTTCACCTTTTAAATCATTTTTTTTTTTTATAGAATAACAACTAATGGCCTCTGGCCACCGCGGTCTCCCGATTTAACCCCCACCAGATTATTTCTTTTGGGGTGCGGCGAAATCTGAGGCATACAAAACTAATTTAAAAACGATTGAATATCATTAATTATATGCAGTCCATTCCGCAAGAAACTTTAGTGAAAGTCTTCGACAATATGTGTAGACGTGTTGATGTTTGTCTTCGAACACAAGGACAACACTTCCAGCATCTGTTATGAATGGCTGTGGTGAGTACAAAGTTGACTCTTTGTTTGTTATGATGCAAGCGGTAGCCGTGCTGCCAACGTAACTGCTGTAGCTAGCTCTCGCAGACGCATGGAGGCGCTGCGGAGAACATTTCCGGACTCACTGTACATTACATGTAACTTACCAGGGGAATGAAGTACACTCAACCCTAGAATAATTGAGGATTGTGGAACTTGGAAAGAAGTACTGTAAGGCCATGAATGGCAAGATAAAGGGAAGAGGGCCCCACTAGGAGGCAAATGATCCCAGCTCAGGCACCCCAAGGGTGTAATGTTATCCACGGAGTACCACTGATTAGAGGGGTACACACGCCTTGCCTCATTTAGGACGTATCACAGTAGGCAAGAGATAACACGAAAATAAAATAAATAATAGAAGAGTTCTGACTGCACGAAAAAATGAGGGGATCAGTAAAGAAGAAAAGACAATGACCAGTTAGACAGGAAAATTAAGGGCAGCCTAGGTGTCTGATACCCTAATAATTCGGGAGGAGGAGGGAGATGACCAAGAGAGGTGGACAGGCAAGACGAAAGAGATGAGTTTAACAAGTGGGAGCAATGCACCAATGCCAGCCAGGTTCAGCTGGAGTTCTGGGGTCCTGTGGTCGCCAACCCACGTCCTAATCCTCACCTGGGGATGCTGTTGACTCGTTTAGAATAAAAATGAAGCTTTTAGTTTTACGCGACCGTTAATCATGCGATCATGAGCCACGGGACCTCCTTTTTTACGTGGAATCGGACATGGTATTTCACTTCGAAAATCTCACATGCATTGACCGGGAATCGAACCCGGTCCACGTGAGTGACCGCTGCGCCACCACACCCAATCGTTGAGAATGACTGCCACCAAACAAACAACGAACTTTCTACAAGAAGAATGAAAAATAAAATAAACAATACGAATACCCTCGAAGAATGAAGAATAAGGAATGTGGAAGAAAGTACAACAATGATACAAAATGAGAGGGAAAAAAGAATATGGTTCGCTCCGACTTCCATGAAACCGTGATCAACAGTCGTGGGTCCCCTGATGTGTGGACCGCTTAGTGTGACCCTAAGATTTAACACCATTGCCCTCTTGCGACTGGCAGGGAATAACGTTGATGTATTGTAGACCCCACCCACAAGAAGATCCACCTTTCTATCTGGCCTCGCAATAGTTTCACGATTTCTGACAGTTAACCCCATGGTTCTAACAATTGCTGTTTAATCCCAAAAAGGAACATACCGAAAATTACGACCAAAATATTTCAATCAATGCGATTCGCACTGTCACGACATGTCGTCCATTGGTTTAGATAGACATTCACAAGATTTTCCGTGTCCAGTCAGAACGATGAATTCTTGATTGAAGTGAAGGCGCTATACACGTGGGTTGGCAAACTGTGGTATTCACCTTTCAAGGCAGCCTATATCCTATGCTATGGGATCATATTCATCAGAACGAAATCGCCACTTCCACGAGATGTAAGACTCCAAATGAATTTTCACGTGGGAACCCAGAAAAGGAAGACAGGCTTTCGCCTTCTAGATACGAACCAAATTTCCTCGAAGCCATATGTAGTTTTGATATTTCATACGAATTAGCATCCTATTGCAGTGAAATATACTTAGTAGGCATCGCTACATATTACACGAGGATATAAAGTAGTATTTATTTTTAATATTTAAGTGGTCATCACAGCAGGAAATTCCTCCGACGATCGTAACTGAATGAACCATGTGAGGCAAGCACAGATCATTATTGTCTGCGCACCAGTAGTAGTCAGTTCGATAAGCTAGGACGGGGAGCGGGGGTTTCAGTTGTGCGCATGCGCAGCCAGTCCATTCCTCACCTGAATATATCGGCAGTCAGTTGCTGCTACCTCCAAGATGATGTTTGTTGTTCATCCAGCTAAAAGTTTGTATTATTCCCTTTCTACTGTTGACATTTGCACATGGGTTTTTGTTTATTTTCAACTGAGACATAGTACAAGTAAAGAAAGAATGCGCAGAGTGAGTGAAGAAGGTAGTGGCCGACTGGATGTTTTTGGAATGTGGGGTACACGGTACTCGGGAAGGCACCTAAAGTTCAAACCGGCTGACTGCTCCTGGCACGCAAACAATACATAGGAAGGACACCAACTTCAAGAACGTATGCATTTCCCAGCATTAGCTAACAGATATAAGAAATTGTCCAAATATGCAAACGGTACAGAAAGAAATGATTAGAACATCCAAAACGTTCAAGAGAACAATATATAGACTACACTGAAAATAAGCTATGAAATAAAAATTCCGGAATGGTTCCTAACTTCTAGGTACGGCCCCCTCGCCAAACCCTAACCTCAATTTCAAATACGAACACTTTATTCTCATATTATTAAACGGGGATGGGTATAACGGACGTGCATGACCGAGACCAGATATTAACCTCCCTTTGCACAGATCTGTACAAACTTAATGTTTGCGAGGATTCGCTGGTTGGTCTATACAGTATATCACAGGATAAGCAGCCGATATGATAACTTACCATATTTTATACGTTCCTGTTATTTGAAATTTTAAATACTAGTGCAATTAACTTCCTTTGGTTGGAATTTATTGCTAGAAAATATGCAACAAAAAATTGTGTTCCAATAGGCTATTAAAAAAATGCTGAAATTGATTTACCGCAAGTTTCGCCAATATTTGCCTATTATTTATAGACTAGCTTTAGTTACCCTTCACTGATGAGTTCATAGAATATAAGAAGATAGTTTATAATAACTTCTAGGTCATATCCCCTTTACTGAAGAGTCCTTAGACAGAAAATGGAGGACATAGCTAATACTGAAGTAAATTACACTATGTTCCGTGGCGGATAAAGTAGGCCTACTTACTAACCATATCTTATACGTTCCAGTTACTTGAAATTTTAAATACTAGTGCAATTAACTTCCTTTGGTTGGAATTTAATGCTAGAAAATATGCAACAAAAAATTGTGTTCCAATAGGCTATTTAAAAAATGCTGAAATTGATTTACCGCAAGTTTCGCCAATATTTGCCTATTATTTATAGACTAGCTTTAGTTACCCATCACTGATGAGTTCATAGAATAAGATAGTTTATAAAAGGGAGCTGGAGCCGCGAATCTTTCATGCGGGCACAAGCAGAAGATGATGACCTGGGACTGATAGCCGAATGGATGGGGGCCTGTGTCCCCTGACCCGGGTGTAACATCGTGAATGACTGCAGCCCAAAGCTTAAGTCCTACTGGGCGCAGTGGGACTCGCTGGTTGTGAGGGATGGCCTCATATGCCGTACCTGGGAGAGCACCGACGGGAAGACGTCTCGGGAACAAGTCGTCGTTCCAAAGGCTATGACGGAGGAAGTCCTGAAGGAAGTCCATGGAGGATCATCTGGTGGACACCTAGGGATAAAGAAGACCCTGGAGAAGCTGAGAGAGCGGTTCTACTGGATCGGATGCCGAACAGACGTGGAGAACTACTGCGCGAGGTGCCACGATTGCGCAGCCAGCAAGGGCCCAGGACGAAGACGACGGGGTCCACTGAAGACCTACAACGTGGGCGGCCCCATGGAGAGTGTGGCCATCGATGTTGCTGGGCCATTCCCGTTAAGCGAGGCAGGGAACCGCTACATATTGGTCGTCAGCGACTACTTCACCAAATGGCCAGAGGCGTATGCGCTCCCTAACCAAGAAGCCGCGACGATCGCAGAGACCCTGGTGAAGGAGTTCGTCAGCCGGTACGGAGTACCCCTGGAGCTGCACTCCGACCAAGGGAGGAACTTCGAGTCGCAGGTGTTCCAGAACCTATGCCAGCTGCTGGGAATCCGGAAGACAAGGACAACGCCGCTACACCCTCAGTCTGACGGGATGGTAGAGCGATTCAATCGCACCATCGAGAACCATCTCCCAATAGTCGTCAGCGAGCACCAGAGGGATTGGGACAAACATCTTCTACTATTTCTCCTGGCCTACCGCGCCGCCGTGCATGAAGCCACCAGGTGCACACCAGCCCGGGCCATGTTTGGGAGGGAGCTCCGTCTACCTGTCGATCTTGCCTTCGGCCGACCTGGGAATGATCCGGTCCCGGTAAGCCAGTATTGTCAAGAACTGGTCGACCAACTGGAGGACGTGCACGCGTTCGCGAGGAGGAAACTGCGGATCGAGACCGACCGAATGAAGACCCGATACGACCAACAGACGGATGCCGGCGGATTCCACGAGGACGACCTGGTCTGGCTCTTCAACCCGTTACGGAAGAATGGCCTGTCACCCAAACTGCAGAAGTCCTGGGAGGGCCCGTACCGAGTCGTGAAACGGATCAACGATGTCGTCTACAGGATCCAGCGGAGCCCGAGGGCGAAGATGAAGATCGTGCATCGAGATCGCCTGGCAGCCTACGGAGGGACACAGACGGACCAATGATTGATCGGGACGATCAGCCTTTTTAGGAAAGTGGTGGTGTTACGGCTGTGAGTTTGTTTTGTCGCCTCGCCGCGTTGAGTCACAGCTGCCCCAGGCTGTGTGTGCTCTGCCTCAGTGTATTACGTGCGCGTTACGCAACGGGCTGCGAAGTGAAAGGGATGGTCCAGAATATTCGTGACTGAGCCAGTGAAGGAAGCCGTGAGAAGCCGTGAACCCTGGATGGGTCTAGAAGCATTTATTGAGTCACCGGCCTGCTATAAAAGAGCGACCTGTCAAGCAGTTGGTGTGTTTTTATGAGCTAGTGCGAGCGTTTATCCTGAGCGACAGAAGTGTGGTGACTTGCGAAACCCCTAGTGAAGCTGATTCTTTTGACAGCGAGGAAGTGAGAAGCCTACAGAGGAACTGTGTCTTGAACGAGTGTGTTTTTCGAGTGCGACATAAGTGATTGTGGTGCATTGTGAAACAGTGTGTAGTACGGTGACAGGCTGAGTGCAGATATTTCCAGCCAACGCACGGGGCCACCTCATTACGAGGGATTAACTTCTGCGGCTTACTGACAAGTGAAAGGGGAAGTGTTCTCGCCGAGGAGGAAACTGGAGTAAGGTAATAATTGCTTGTATTTACTGATGAGTGCTGTATCTTTCTGGCCGCAATAAAATTAATTATTTCTTTAAAGGAACAATCGGTGTTGTGTTTTCTACCCACCGTAATCCAGTTAGCAAAAGTGCCACTAGGGGGTGGCACGTAACAACTGGGTGTCCCGGTGAACCGTAATGTCGTAGTCGTTCAGGTTGGACAGGCGGACGTACGGTCGAGACGTCGTGTTGATGAGAGTCTTGGCAACTAGCAATCCTTTTGTCTGGATGTCCTCATATTTTGGCTAGATGACAGCCGCCACTCCCTCAGCAGTTCCGTCGACAATTACGGCAGCGCTGACCTCCGTCCTGGCGGGAACGATGACGTCTTCTCTCAGCCTTACTCGTCGTGCGGTGATGGACTCGTGCGCAGGTTGCAAAGCAAGTTCCTCACCTCCGAAGTGCAGAGTGTTGGTACTCAGATCCAAGATGATGTTGTTCTGGTCCAGGAAGTCCAGTCCGATGATCACTTCATTTGATACGTCAGCCACAAGCACTGGATGCTTTATCGCCCGTCGACCAATGACGAACTCCAGTGATGCTTCGCCATGTACCGGTGCGGTCTCTCCGGTCGCGGTTATTAGCTGGAGGTTCCTTTGTGTGGGTTTCACTCTCCACTTCGGGATCACGGTGGGACTGACGATGGTCCTCGATGCTCCCGTGTCGATTAGCATGGGCCAGCTCTCTCCGTTGACGACTCATTCGACTATCAGACTGCTATTGTCCCTCCGTAACTTCGTCACACGAACCTGGACTGCCGGGGCTTGACGACTGTCACAAGCCGACCTTTGCCCCCCAAGGCTGGCTAATACTCGTTTCCCCTGGGTCGCGCGATTTCCCGTCGGATACCCTTGGCGGCGGCGATCACCGCAGTCCTTGCTCAGGTGGCCTTTCTTACCGCAGGTCCAGCAGGTCGGTAGTCCTCTTCCGGGCCGCCTCTCCGGTTGCCTTCCGGCTGTGTCGTTGCTGGTGGTGCCGCGACTATCGAAGAAACGGCTTAGCGCCTCCATTAATTCGTCGGCCAGGGGCTTGGTCTCGTTGGTTTTTACTGGTTCGTCGACGTCCACTTGAAGCACCCGCGCGTGCATTCTGGATGCCTGTTTTGCCGTCTCGAACTCAAGTGCGTGGCTCAGCTCATCTGTCAGGGTCTTATTGCGCGCGAGTCGCAGCGCCTGTTGAGTGTCCGAGTCCCGAAGCCCGTCGGTGAAAGTCTGCGTCGCTATCTGCTCCAGAAAGTCGGCCGGCGCTGTTGGGTAGGCGAGCCTTACGAGGCGTGCGATGTCCATCTCGAACTCCTGCAGGGTTTCCGCGTTCTTTTGTACCCGGGTCCGGAGCTGCATCTGGTAGGCCTGCTGAAGATGGCTATCTCCATATCGGGACTCCATATGGGCGATTAGTGAAGCGTAGTCCTGGGATCCAGTCGGGATGGCCTGAAGGACGTTAAGGGCGTCCCCTCTCAGCGCTACAATGAGAGCTGTAGCCTTTTCCGTGCTGTTCCAGTTGTTTATTGAACAGGCTGCCTCGAACTGACGTAAATAGGTGCTCCACGGGACCTTTCCGTCGAAGGTTGGGGGCGTCACTCTGCTCTGTCCCGTTCCTGATATTCCCGGTGTACCTGTGGGCGGGCGTCGGCGCAGCTCGGCAACTTCCTCTTGAAGAGCGTTGAATCTCGCTTCCATCCCCGTCGACGGGCGTTGGTTCAGCTCAGAAATTTCCTTTTGTAAAGCGTTGAATTTTTCTTCCACCCCCGTCAGTGGGCGTTGGCGCAGTTCGGCAACTTCCTCTTGTAAGGCGTCGAACTTCTTTTCTGCTGCTGTGACTTCCTCACGTAGGCCCTGGCAGACGGTGTTGACTTCCTGACGCAGACCCAGTTCCAATTTCTTTTGACTTTACTTGTCAACAAACCACAGAAGTTAACCCGTCTTAATGAGTCCGGTGGCCTTGACAGAAGCTACCTGCACCTCTTCATCGTGTACACCAACTACAGTTACTTACGAAATCTGCTACACGCTGTTCCGCTGTCCACAAGCTGGGGGAAACAATGTCACTGGATTTCGTAACTCGCACGGCACTTCGTCACCACACTTCTGTCGCTCAGGAAAGACGCTCGCACTAGCTCGTAAAACACACACCCACAGAAAAACTCGGTCCCATCACTGTTGAAGCCGCTTATATAGCAGGCTGGTGACTCAATGAATTCTAGAATCGTCCAGGACACACGGCTTCTCGACATTTCCTTCAATGGCTGGGTCAAGAATATTCTGGACCATCCCTTTCACTTCGCAGTCCGTTGCGTAACGCGCACGTAATACACTGAGGCAGAGCACACACAGCCCGGGGGAGCTGTGACTCATGCGGCGAGCGACAAAACAAACTCACAGCCGTAACAATATAGCAAGAAATCAATGTTAGCACATCCTTTGTCGAGAAAGAAAATTGCGGAGTTAGGGTGAAACAGCAATAAATATAGATGTGAAGAGAATCTATCATTCTTATTTCTACCAGGATATAGAGTTTAAGTAGAGTGCGGATAAACTCACTGCACCGTCCGTGGGAAAAGAATGAGAATATCTTGCGACAATGCATATGCTTGATTGAATGTGACACGTGCATCAGAACTGGATTGTGACACACTCGCGTCAGGAAGGTATCCTACTCGCCTCGTGATATTCTCAGATAAGTGGTAGCAATTGAGTCACCAAGATCTTCTCACAACTGGGCTTGGCATGTCAAGCGATGGGTACATATTGCTTAATTGCTTCCCTCATTATATAAATAAAAATTGTAGCTATACAATTGTACCTATGTTTGTTTGTTTATTTATTTATTTATTTATTTATTTATTTAACGTCTTCAGTAGTGGTGAAGTTAGGGCTCATGGCCCTCTCTTACACTTAACCACGCAATATAGTACCGTACCAGTACATATGAGACAATTTTGGAAATACAAAAAAATAATTATGATGGTAAGGAGTAGGCTAAATTAATTATGCTAATACTAATATTAATAAAAACAAGATGTTCAGTAAAGAACATATAGCCTACTTTCTCCTAAATGCATGGGTATTGTTATAACTCTTTGTCCTTTTCAAGGAGTATAATTGAATGCTGGTTGTAGTAGCTTGTTGAAATACAACTTGCTATAGGGATATTAAACATGAATATGAGGTGCCCTTTGCTAGTGCTACCTCTGTAAAAAAAATGCATTCAATTCGGTTTCACCGTGTTTGAATTGATCTGGGGAATGGATTTGCACACATACATGGCCGCTATTTGCAAACTATTGGGCTGATGACCTTGTAGTCAGTCATAAGATGCTTTCCACAAAAAGGCATGTTGTTGCAAAATCCGGTAGAGATCAAATTATTAGGATGGTCGAAATTTGATTTAAGCTTTTAACATTTGGGTGGCCGTCATTCCGTTTCCGTCAAGATGGCGGCGATATAAAACATGACACTGAGGTGCCTTTTGATAGTGCTACCTCTGTACCAAATTTCGTTCAATTCGGTTTCACCGTGTTTGAATTGATAGGGGGAATCGATTTGCACACATACTTGGCCACCATCTGCAAACTATTGGGCTGATGATCTAGCAGTTTGGTCAGAATATGCTTCCCACATAAAGATTTGTTGTTGCAAAATTTGGTAGAGATTAGATTATTAGGTGGGTCGTAATTACATTTTAGCCTTTAACATTTGGGTGGCCGCGATTACGTTTCCGTCAAGATGGCGGTGATATAAAACATGACACTGAGGTGGCCTTTTCTAGTGCTACCTCTGTACCAAATGTCGTTCCATTCGGTTTCACCGTGTTCGAATTAATAGGGGGAATCGATTTTCACACAAAGATGGCCGCCATCCGCAAAATATTAGGCTAATGACCTATTAGTTTGGTCAAATGATGCTCCCTCCATAATGGTATGTTGATGCAAAATTTGGTAGAGATCGGATGATTAGGATAATCGTAATTTGATTTAAGCTTTGAATATTTGTGTGGCCGCCATTACGTTTCCGTCAAGATGGCGGTGATATAAAACATGACACTGAGGTGCCCTTTGCTAGTGCTACCTCTGTACCAAACTTCATTCCATTCGGTTTCACCGTGTTCGAATTAATAGGGGTAATCGATTTTGACACAAAGATGGCCGCCATCCGCAAACTATTAGGCTAATGACCTATTAGATTTGTCAAAGGATGCCCCCTTCATAAAGGTATGTTGTTGCAAAATTTGGTAGAGATCGGATGATTAGGTTAGTCGTAATTTGATTTAAGCTTTGAACATATGGGTGGCCGCCATTACGTGTCCGTCAAGATGGCGGCAATATAAAACATGACACTGGGGTGCCCTTTGCTAGTGCTACCTCTGCACCAAATTTCATTCCATTCGGTTTCACCGTGTTTGAATGAATAGGGGTAATCGATTTTGACACAAAGATGGCCGCCATCCGCAAACTATTAGGCTAATGACCTATTAGATTTGTCAAAGGATGCTCCCTCCATAAAGGTATGTTGTTGCAAAATTTGCTAGAGATCGGATGATTAGGTTAGTCGTAATTTGATTTAAGCTTTGAACATTTGTGTGGCCGCCATTACGCTTCCGTCAAGATGGCGGCGATATAAAACATGACACTGAGGTGTCCTTTGCTAGTGCTACCTTTGTACCAAATTTCGTTCAATTTGCGCTCACCGTGTTCGAATTGATAGGGGGGGGCAGACATTCAGAGTCCACACACTCACACACACACACACACACACACACACACACACACACACACAGACAAACACACTTTTTTTCGCCCTGTAGTGATCTCATGTCTACTTTCATTTTTTGCAAAAATCGAAAGTAGGCTAAAAAGGGTACATGGATAATGATGAGAGGTCTAATAATAATTATAACAATAATAATAATAATAATAATAATAATAAAGAAATAACCAACGCAGCCCAGAAGACGTTTGGGCTAGCCAAACCTAAGAAGAAACCTTGGTGGAATCAAATATGTGAAGATACGTTACAAAAGAGAACAAAACAATGGAAAAAGTGGAAATGCTCTGGAAAGACGGAACATTATGACCAATTCAAACACCAAAGGAAAGACACTGATAGAATAATAAGGGGAGTTAAAAGATCATTCAAAAAATCACAACTTAGGCCTACTGGCCATGCAAGACAGCTTTGTTAAAAATAACTCTCGAAACTTCTATCAGACTTTTAAGAATCAATTAAAGGGGTATCAAGCGCCTAGCATATGCTTTAAAGATGAAAATGGTAGACTTGGCCTAAGCAATGTTGAGAACTGTGAATTACTTGCGAAGCAATTTGATCTACTTTTAAACTGCCCTGAACCAGATCATAAGTTGGAATTCTCACAAGCCACAGAAAATCTGGAAGAAGATATACCACCCAATGCTGAAGAAATTAAGGAAGCAATTAACAATCTAAAAAATAATATAGCTAGCCGAGTGGATTCTATAACAGCTGAACTTTTGAAATGGTCTCAATTAAAATTCATTGAAGAGGTGCAGTTAATCTTTGAAGATATTTGGAGAACAGAGAGGATTCCAGAGGAATGGAAAGTGGCTCTAATACACCCATTGCATAAAAAAGGGGACAAACAAAACGTTGATAACTATAGAGGCATCTCTCTTCAAGGTATTTTCAAAAATATTGCTGAATAGAGTAGAAACATCACTTGACAAGCAACTGTGCGAGTATCAAGCTGGATTTCGAAAAGATAGATCTTGTTCAGAACAAATATGTAACTTAAAATCCATAATTCGTCATTGGATACTGAATTCAAAGGACATAGTTGTGACTTTTGTAGATTTTAAAAAGGCCTTTGACTCGGTTGATAGAGAAACCATAGATAAAACAATTCGTGAATTTGGAGTGAAAACTAAATTGGCAAACCTAATACGTGAAACCCTTACTGACACTATTTCAAAAGTAAAATTTATGGGTGAGATATCAAAATCTATTAAGATAAATACAGGTATTCGGCAAGGTGATGGTTTATCACCCCTTCTGTTCAACTGTGTTTTAGAGAAAATTGTAAGAATTTGGAATTTAAAGCTAAAAGAACATAACATTTCCCGAGTAACTTTGGGGAGAAGAAACAAAGGCATTGAAATAAGTTGCCTAGCATTTGCAGACGATTTTGCTATATTGTCAGAAAACCTAACAAGTGCAACAACACAAATCAATCTCTTGGAAGAAATAGCCAACAAAACAGGTTTGAGAATCTCCGTATAAAAAACTAAATCTATTACAAACATCAAGAACGCTTCAAAATATTTGGCAACAGATATTGGCCCAGTGGAAAAAGTAAAGAAATTCAAATATCTGGGAGAAATAATTCAAGAAAATGGTTTAGAAAAATCTTCGGTAGATGAAAGGGTACACAGGATGGAAAGAGCATATGGTATCACTAAGAATTTTTATAACGAAAAGTGCTTATCTAAAATGAAAATCCACAGCCTGCTTCCAGTCTCCGACCGGGTCAGGAATGGAATGAATGAAGCCCCCATCTAGCGGCGAGGATATGGACTGTGCCGGCTGCCGAGGCCTGACGCACTCCTCTGGGGCAATGATTAAATGAATGACAGATGAAATGAAATGATAGGATAGTGGAGAGTGTTGCTGGAATGAAATTTTGACAGGGAAAACCGGAGTACCCGGAGAAAAACCTGTCTGCCTCCGTTTTGTCCAGCACAGATCTCACATGGAGTGACCGGGATTTGAACCACGGACCCAGCGGTGAGAGGCCGGCGTGCTGCCGCCTAAGCCACGGAGGCTTCAGAAGTGCTTATCTAAAAATCTTAAAATAAGGCACTACAGTGCAGTGGTGAAACCGGAATGCCTATACGCAAGTGAATGTACAGGGTCTTTCATATAAAATAAGAACGCCAAGCGGCGGCTTTGTTAACCGTAGCTGCGGTCACCTTGGCCGAGCTTTTGGCGCGCCAAGTCCCCCTGCTTTAAGCGTGTGTACAATCCTACATGATGCAGCGGCCTTGCTAGCGTGTGTACAGTGCTGAAATCTTACTTTAGTTAGTTAGTTAGTTAATTAGTTAGTTAGTTAGTTAGTTAGTGTTGATGAAACCGAAACCCCCATAGAATTGAAAGCGCGCGCATAGTACATACGACGGATGTTTTTTTTTCTCAAGTTCCTATGGATTGTATAAAAATAACAGATTGACTTTACCAAACTTGACCTTGCAATAAGCGTGCAGGTGCTCAGTCGCCAGTCTAAACCTCAAGGGCTAACATGGCGAGACAGTTATCATTGCAACATCGTATTTTTTGATGTAAAACTTATTTTAAGTACGAGTCGGCTCGGTGGGTACGTGATGAATTTGTTCAGCAATTTACTGATGAAGTGCCACCTTCACTAGCACAGATTCACGTAATTGCAAATAAGTTTGACACTACTGGCTCGGTGCTCTATAAAAAAACATGCCCGCACACGAACAGTTTTTACAGAGGTTGAGCTAGATGACATTGGCTAGAATCTTGAACGGTCTCCGAATAAATCACTCACATAATTAGCACAAGTAGTGGTTTCGGTTTCATCAACAATAACTAATTAAAGTAAGATTTCAGCACTGTACACACGCTAGCAAGGCCGCTGCATCATACAGGATTGTACACACGCTTAAAGCAGGGGGCCTTGGCACAACAAAAGCTCGGCCAAGGTGACCGCAGCCGTGGTTAACAAAGCCGCCGCTTGGCGCTCTTATTTTTTATGAAAGACCCTGTATGTTACTAAACTATAGATTAGATAAACTTGAAGTACTAGAAAGGAGAATCATGAGGAAAATTTTAGGCCCAGTGAAAACAGCAGAAGTATGGAAATTAAGATCTAATGATGAAATATACAGGAACATAGAAAATATAACAGAAACGATAAGAAAAAGGAGATTGCAATTTTTTGGACATATTTACAGAATGGATGATTCCAGATTACCAAAAAGGATATTCAAGTACCTTTGGGAGAAAAGGGCAACAACTAGCTGGATTCAAGAAGTAAAGAAAGATTTAGAAAGAAATAATATAAGTGAAGAAGAAACGGCGAACAGAGAGATCTTTAGAAGAAGGGTATTAAGTATGAAAGGATTCCAAGGAAGATTGCCAAAGAAACCTGGTGCGAAGTGATCCGAGTACAGAAAGAAGCAGCATAGTGAACGGATGAAGACACTGAAATAAGTTGCCTAGCATTTGCATTTGCAGACTGGAGGGAACGGAAGAGAAAACAACAAAGTGTGAAGAATTGAAATTGGCACGTGGTCCCTAGCAGGCCTCATCGGAAAGAATAATAATAATAATAATAATAATCACAATCTCACAGATCTTTCTATAATATCCTCGATAATATAATCCTAGCTCAGTCATACGTCTTATCATCCATCACCATTCACACGGGGTAATCAGCTGTATTCAACAAGTAATCTCGGCATGCGGCCATGTTGACATCAAATATAGATTTAGATATTAGGAAGTCATTTTTGAAAGCCTTTGTCTGCAGCGTCGCACTCTATGGAAGTGAAACTTGACTGTTGGAGCAGCAGAAAAGAAAAGAATTGAAGCGTTTGAAACGTGGTGCTCCATGAGAATGATGATCAGATGGGTAGACAGGGTTACAGATGAAGAGGTATTAAGACGATTGGGAGAGGAGAGATGTTTCTGGCGAATGCTAATGAAGAGAAGCGATAGGTTGGTAGTACACATACTAAGATACCCAGGAATAGCAAACTTTGTTATGGAAGGAAGGGTCGAGGAAGGGTAGATCAAGGTTAGAATATGTAAAACAGATTGCCTCGGATATAGGGTGTGGTAGCTATATAGAGATGAAACGATTAGCTCAGGACAGGGAAGCATGGAGGTCTGCATCAAACTAGTCAAAAGACTGAAGACTTAACAGCAGCTAAGTATTATTTAGGTGTGCCTACGCCTTAGGCTACATAGGCCTATGCATATTCATGCCTTTCGGGCCAATCGTTTTGGCGCCAACTCACGACAGACAAAATATAAACTGAAGGTATAGATGGTCACACACCTCATTCTGGCAATTACAAAATGTTCAAAGGGAAATATTACTTTTATTTATAGAGGACAAGCTGTACCCGGCATGCGTTGCAATGCCTTGTAATTTTGTTTGTTGAAGTGCTTTTGGATATACAATATTTTTTTTAGTTAACTGTCTCTGGACTATTTTAAAATGGATTTACTAAGAAACCTTCACGGGAGTGTACACAACAACTCACCAAAGTTTTATCGTAATCGGATGAATGTTATGTGATCACAAACGGGACTTTGCTGAAACCATTCGCCAGCCGTCATTCATTTGTTGAATCTACTCGTGCGCTACCTATTGTAAAATGGATTTACTAAGTCAGAAAACTTCCCTGGAGTGTAAACAACAACTCACCAAAGTCTCATCGCAATAAGATAAATGGTATATGAACGCATAAATGACAAACACACACAGACAAACTGTCACGGAACATTCATTTTTATATAGAGAGAAGATAATTATGTACTTGTAATTGCATAAACTGTGTCCTTCGGTTTTCATTTCTCCGACAATTGAACCGAAAGTATTTATCCAGCCTGCACTCGACCAGTACGCACGGAAATTGACAACCTAAGCAAGTGTACTGTCGAGTCTCGGATATTGCATCAGTAGGCCAGGTCATTTCCGCAGACAGGCAAACACTGACAATGCTGCTGAAGTGGAGTGTGGGAGTACTCACGGCGACTACTCTGTTAAAGCGCAAGAGACACCTTCCCACACACAAATCCTTACACTTCATTAGACTGCTGCGTGAGAAGATAGGAACACGCTACATTTCTGCTCCACGCTACATGCAAGACGTTTTTTTAAATATATATATCGTATGGCCTCGGCTGCCTGGTGCAAGCTTTGCTATTTGACACCCAGAGGGTAGCTTGCCTGTCGAATTTCGTAGTTCCTTGACTATGAAAGTCAAGGAGGTTAGATGTTAGATATCTAATCTCCTTGAACACAATAGCGCTTTCTAGTAGAGAAATGAGGAACTTTGTGCTGGCGGAAACTCCCGAGATTAATTTTGCCATTATGAACTCGGCCTACTGAATTCAAATGGGTTCTTTGACATGCCAACATTGTATGACATGCGTATCGTATTTTTGCCGCCTTTCAAAAATCACTTACCACGGTCAGGGGCTAACCTGCAATCTTGGGGTTAGTAGGCCGACACGCTATCCACTCACCCACCGTGCAAGACGTGATAAGTAGGGATTGACTTTTATTTTACGGAGAATTTAAAGCTTTTATTTCGATATAAAAACATAGTTGATTTTGGTGTTTTATCGTCAATGAAACAGTCATATCACACGAAACTAAAATAATAATTTAGGGCCACTAAGTACAAAAATAGAATTTGTCCAAAGGAAAATGCACATCAGGTCACTCATTTTATAAATGTTAACAACACCAGCGAAGAAAACTTCTACAATTTTGGGGTTGAATGATCAACAGCAGTGATATCTTTAATTGACGTTTTTATCAAAGAGCTCTCTTGCTTCCTAAGATATCTGATTAATAACAATGAGAATGCTCATTCGAGGCTTGCATGCAAAGAAGGAAGAAATTTTGTAGTTTTATGTGACCGTCAAACTTGCGATCATGAGCCACGGGACATCCTTTTTATGTGGAATTCGAACCACAGGACATGGCATTTCACTTTGAAAATCTCACATGTATTGATCGGGAATCGAACCCGGTTCACCGTAGTGAGAGGCCAACAGCTTGACCGCTGCGCCACCACGTCCCTTTTGCATGCAATGATGCAAATTGCAGTGAACACTGTTAGGCCTATGTCAGCTATTTTATCTCTTCCGTGAGCAAGGAGTGAAATTACGACTTTCGTTGGAAAGATAAACACAATAGGCTCTTATAAAATGTCTCACAAACTAAACATTTGCATGTAAGGGAGAATTACGCAATTAAACTAAAATCCTTTATATTGCGAGCATAAAACAATCTCGTGATATCTCGTCCAGATCACTATGTTGCACTTTCTGAGAATTATTCAAACATTTAGCCTATTACACTCTAGCGTGGCGGCTGCGGTGGCGTAGTTGGTAGCATGCTGAGCTCCTATGCCCAAGATCGCGGGTTCAAACAAGGCCGAGATCATCGGATTTTAAGAGCGTTAAAAATCCCTTAGTATGCCTACCTTTGGAGGGGAAGTAAAGCCGGCGGGCCCATGTCATAGATTTATGGCATGTAAAAGAACCTTCAACTAATTACAATTATGTGAAGCAAAACTTCTAGGTTATATCTGATTAACGCTCTGTAAGTTCCAACGTTCGGCGCCAGGTGCTAGTTGCGGTGATATCTAGCAGCCAAGTTCATAGCTAAGTGTCATTGACGGTAGCATTTCGTAGCAAAAGTAAGTACTTTAAATTGATCGTCTGCAGTTCTTACATGAATTGCATATAACACACACTACTACAGCCATCACAATTAACACTGATTATCAGACAGATTCTACACACACCCAACGTACACGGCGCTACATGACCGCGTTGTCGCAGCCCCTAAACTGAGGACCCAACCAACACTCTAGCCTGCTTGATTCGATAATCAGGAATCTAGTCTATAATTTGAAAAATAAATATTGAATTTTGACTACTAATTTCTATATGGACCATTCCCACGGTAACGAGCTAAAAACTTCTTCAGCATGATATGTTAAAACAATAACCATGGCTCACAAAACATTAAATATGGCGAAGATCGCTGACTATGATCGCTCAGCCTTCAGCGTGAGATAAGCACTTTCCTTAATTGGATGTTGTTAATGTTATTTTAGGGACTTAGCGAACGTGGACATCCTTCTCGAGAATTTGAGGTGTTGTAAAATCTGTATGATAATCGGTGTTATTGTTCTATGCAAATGATGCTGCTGCTAAGTCTTCCGGATTATTAATATTTGCATTTGAACTATATTTAACCTGCACACATGTATTTTGTTATAAAAAATGAATTTGTTTTCCAATTGTAATAGGCTATGTCATTATCATTTTAGGATAACTTACCGATCAATTCCAACAAACCACATCTAACGAAGGAATAATAAGTCTTATATAAAAATAGTTTTATAAATACTGTATAATACCAAAACAAAACATCATTGATAATAACGGGAGGAAGATTTTATAAAAATATCAGTAATGTTGTCGATTCATTCATTTACGGGCGGCATTGTGGTCCTATAATATAAACCCATGTTCTTGGGCGTGTGAGGAATCTGTCTGATAGCCTCTGATTGTGATGGCTGTGGGCTATTAGTGGGTGTATTTTCTAATAGTGGCTAGCATTTAGGTAGGCAGCGACCGTAGGCTTAATTTATGTACCATCCCGGCATTTGCTTGGAGCATAACTGGAGAAAACACGGAAAACCTCTTCTAGGATGGCTACTCAGTTTTGCCTGAGGAGGATCAGTCCACTCCGTTGCAGTTCTCATACCAGAAGTACATTTTTTGGCAGAGCCTGGAGTTGAACTCGGAGCTCTGCGGTGACAGTCAAGAATGCCACGAGGTAGACAAAGTATCAGTTATTACCATTATAATAAAGGTGATTTCTAAATATCTGGATCGACCTTTTAGAGCATCCCTGAAAATCTGTGTCCGGATCAGTACGGATTTGAACAATGTACAACGGATTTCGGAATAGTCCCAAGACTGCCTTCAAAAGTCCAACTACACGTACTGTATCTCCTTCACATGGTATGCTTGTTGCAAGAAGCGTCTGGCTGGTTCGTATATTTGCCTTTTCTCAAGGTCGACTGCTGAAGGTAGTAGTGATACGGTGATTCGTACACTGTTCCTGTTCTATATTAATAGTTGATAGTGTAACATTCAGTTGGCCGGTCAACACAAAATAAGTCCAATACAGAAATATACAAAATAGTACATTATGCAACGAGCCTATAATGGCAATAATTAAGACACGAGTATGTTTATAAAACGAGCGTATGCGAGTTTTATAGTTTCCAAACGAGTGTCGGCGAATTGCATACGACTGTTTATGTTCGACGATAATTATTATAACTATTTTATGTTCGAACATAAATATTCATAAATATCTGTCGAGATTTCGCCAGTTTTATGTACTGAACAGATCGCATGAGTCTCAGAGAATGCCTTGTATTTGACCATAGCCTCCTCGATTACCCTACTATGACACTAGGCCACGCAGTGAAATTTAAATTAGAAGGCCGTGGAACTCTGCGCAGGTGCGATGCTATCGTTATCTAATTGGTCAAACAACTGTTTCTTGAGTCTGATTGGTGGGAGAAACTGTTTCATAATGAAAAATAGTGTTATAATGAGCCTCATTATAGTACAGTTTTCTGACATAATAGTCAGGGTAGAACATAAAAATATTTATAACCTTAAATAAATTACATTTTACTCAGATATATATAGCATCAAAAGCGTGCATCATCAGATCAAAATCTACAAGACAAATAGTTGTGCAAAACACTGTAAAACCTAGTGACGCCCACACACAGTCTCTGCCCTCCAAAAACAAGCAAAAGCAGTCAGGAAACGTAGTAAGTGTGCTAACTATTACTGATATTAAGGCATTAAGAACCCGAAAAAAAAAAGAACTAAGTATTCTAATGTCGCAAAACTTAGAAATGACGATCCCATCTACAAAACATCTACAACTAATCTACTGAATAGATTTTCTAGCTCCTAACCATCTCGCATTGTTGAGAAAATGAATTGCTTAACGAAGTGGTTACTTTTCGGAGGTGGCAACTGCAGTACCAACGTTGGAGGGGTAATTTATTTCAGGCTATTGTCTCGCAAATTCCAGTAATTGGAATTATTTTGTGTTGACCAATTGCCAATGAGTCATCAGTGATAAAAAGCCCTCAAAGCTATCTTGTTTCGATAATAACTGGCCAAAATTATTTTTTAAAATTCTTAGTTTCCCCACCCATCGATGTTTGCAATTTAACATTACCATTGAACCCGAGGCCTCTCAAAAAACTACGGAAGAAAATGTCCAAGACAGTATTTTAGCTTGTTCCTACGACACAGAGCAAGATATGAACGAAGCAGGATGTTTAGTTCTGGTGGCATGACACAAAGACGCGCTGTAATAAAATTGAGGATGACTCAATACACATACCTACTGCATGCGGCCATCAAGGCTTTGGAAGCCAATAGCATATTTTATAGACTGCCAGCAGTAGTGCCCGGCTTCGCCCGGCGGATTTTATTGTTTTATGGATGATAATGAATACTACTACAGAACTGGCACATGATACTTAAACTAACAGAAAAAATATAATTATATAATATAACTGTTTGTGGTGGTGGTAGTGCGAGTGTTAAGTAGTACAGTATAATGGACGTTAACATCCAGGTCTTTTCCCCGTAATGATAATAATGAACAGGATATTCAAGTACCTTTGGGAGAAAAGGGCAACAACTAGCTGGATTCAAGAAGTAAAGAAAGATTTAGAAAGAAATAATATAAGTGAAGAAGAAACGGTGAACAGAGAGATCTTTAGAAAAAGAGTATTAAGTATGAAAGGATTCCAAGGAAGATTGCCAAAGAAACCTGGTGCGAAGTGGTCCGAGGACAGAAAGAAGCAGCATAGTGAACGGATGAAGGAGTACTGGAGGGAACGGAAGAGAAAACAAAAAAAGTGTGAAGAATTGAAATTGGCACGTGGTCCCTAGCAGGCCTCATTGGAAAAAAGAAGAAGAAGAAGAAGAACAGGGAAAAGGCTATTTACTAACTACAGAACTGACACATGTAATTTAAAAACGAATTGATAAATATGATTAGAAAAAGAAGTGAAATAAAAGACACTGCCTAGGGCCTATATCTCATAGGCTGTTAGAAATGTAACGATCAACAGTGTCGCCATTTGTCGCATAGCTCCATAGAAAAATAATCAGAGCACTTTGGAAAACTTCGGCTGTCCCGAGATCCTGAGGTAGCAATAGCGCCTAAGGATAAGGATTGGAATAAATGAAAGTAAATTTGAAAGCACCAACGCCTATTGCAGCTGATAACCTCAATGTACTGCACCAACACCATCGCACTTATACAGAAGCATAATATTTTCATTATGATAACTGTTTTAAGGGGCCTAAGAAATCTTTTTGCACTAATTTCTTCCCGTGACAGCAATTTATAAGCAGCGCAAGATGTAACTATTTTTGCAATTCTGCACCAGAACACGGGTGGGGACGGCGTGATGCAGCCCGCATTGTCAGCCAACAATAGACTTATTAAAACATTCTTACAGTTACACTACTACGGACATGAATGGTTCTAGGGCCTTAAAACATAGTTTTCAAGTTCCTCTTGTCTGTTATTCTAAATGTAGGGAATGGAGAAAGTTTTCCAAAATATCAGCAGGGTTGCATAGGGTATCTAAAGTTTGGTGCAATTAGGTGAAACTGTGCAGATTTGAACTAAGGGGCCTAAATGCAGGGAATGGAGTGGTCTGTCCGAAATTTCATGTACTCGTCGCGTTCCAGAGGATAAGTTACGTATGTAAAATTTGGTTTAGATCGGTGAAACTGTGTAGATTTGTGCCAAAGGACCTAAATGCAGGGACATTTAAAGTGGACATTGTTACCCGCAGGGTTCCAAAGGGTAAGTATACACATTTTGGTTCAGATCGGTGAAACTATGTAGATTTGAGCCAAAGGGCCTAAATGCGGGGAATGGAGTGGTCTGTCTGAAATTTAAAGTGGACATTGTTACCCGCAGGGTTACAAAGGGTAAGTATACACGTTTTGGTTCAGATCGGTGAAACTGTGTAGATTTGTGCCAAAGGACCTAAATGCAGGGAAATTTAAAGTGGACATTGTTACCCGCAGGGTTCCAAAGGGTAAGTATACACATTTTGGTTCAGATCGGTGAAACTATGTAGATTTGAGCCAAAGGGCCTAAATGCGGGGAATGGAGTGGTCTGTCTGAAATTTAAAGTGGACATTGTTACCCGCAGGGTTACAAAGGGTAAGTATACACGTTTTGGTTCAGATCGGTGAAACTGTGTAGATTTGTGCCAAAGGACCTAAATGCAGGGAAATTTAAAGTGGACATTGTTACCCGCAGGGTTCCAAGGGGTAAGTATACACATTTTGGTTCAGACCGGTGAAACTGTGTCTATTTGTGCCAAAGGGCCTAAATGCAGGGAAAGGAGTGGTCTATCTGAAATATAAGTGGACAGTGTTACACGCAGGGTTCCAAAGGGTAGGCCAACTATACACATTTTGGTTCAGATCGGTGAAACGGTATTTGTTACTAAATAAAGGAATCCACGTTTAATTCTTGCAGCTTCAAAACAATTAAGGAGAAACGACACATTTGCTAGCTACTAACATTCTCGCATCCTGGAGAAAGTAAATTGCTTAATGAAGTGGTTGCTTTTTGTGGTGGCAACTGCATTACAAACTTTGGAAGGGTTGCAGGAAAAGACATGTACAATTCTCTTAAAATAACGAGGATAAATATGAACTTTTCGGAATATGTTTTGAAGCTACAGTGTGCACTATAACAAGTGCGAAGAAAAAAAACTACATGTCACTTTAAAAATCTGACCACGCTAGTAAACTTGATATAGATATTGTATAGGAAATAATTTAGAACAATAGGTTTTACTTCCCTATTGATTGTTGTATTTATGGATAAATTTGGATTAATTAGTGGTATATTTTCTTTTTCATCTTTGGCTTGTTGCCTCCTGGAAGGCCGAGTGCAGGTCTTGCTGGTGGACACCCGTGGGCGACCTGCGCGTCCTAATGAGGATGAAGTGACGACGAAGTGGGCAAGGTTGTCGAAGGAAGCGGCCGTGGACTGTCAGAAAGTACCGTCCCAGCATTTCTCGCCTGGAGTTGAAAATGGGGAAACCACGGAAAACCATTTCAAGGACGGCCGACCGTGGGGCTCAAACCCACGTCTACCAAGTCCGCAGGGAGCTTTGCCCCATGGCCTAGCGGTGCGCGTTAGCGAGCGTAGCTACCGCTGTCAGTGGTATAATTATTATTGGGTAGGAACATTTGGTTTACCAATACTTGCTTCAATCTTGCATAAATTAAAAATTACATTTCTAATTCCAATTAATACTCTCTGGGCAATGTTATTTAAATTGTGGTGAGTTCAACTGCAAAAACGTGCCATAAATTGGGAGCTAATGTGAATGGCGTCCCAGTATTTAAAATACGCACAGCACTTCTTTCAACTATTGCGGCTAAATCATTTACCAAAAACCCCCGGAGGCAAGGATCGAGTCACTCAACTCCCCTCAGGGACGTGATGGCGCTGTGGTCAGGTTGCTTGCCTCCCACTATGGTGGACCGGGTTCGATTCCCGGTAATACATTTGGGAATTTAGAGTTTAGGTGTCACGGCCAGCAGTTCGGATTTCAAGTAAAAAGGAGGTCCGGTGGTTAAAGATCACGAGTCACGTAAAATAGAAGCTAGCTTCCTTCCCACAACTCATCTCATGATTTGTGTCTTTAGTGCACACCTGTGGAGGAAAGCTCTACCCTCAAATCTGTCTGACTTAGACAAAACGTTAAAAAAAAACTTACTACATACGATTCATCAAGATTGTGTACGACATTCTACCTTAAGGCTGTGCGGTCAAAAATTAAAATTTTGTTTTTATTTGTATTCTTAATCTCTAATGTAGGTCTTTGTGAGACACTATATGCGTTTTGCAGAAAATAACGACGGCTCGTTTGCTGAGGACATGGCTTCAAAGTGGCTATTTTGAGCGTTAAAGGTACGATCACCACGACTCAACTAATAATCGGAAGACACCGAAATTTCTCTACAACAATCCCTGTAGTAGTACCTGCAATAGGAATAATTCTTATTTCGAAATTCAAATTTTGTATCAACCTCTTCAGATTTGAATACCATTTTTAGTGAGAAAAAATTGTTATATTAACTTCAAAGTTATATTAATTTGAAGTGGATCTTATTCTGAGCTGTAGAAAAGTTTGATAAAGAAAATTGGTTCAGCGATATACCCGTGGTGCATGCTCCTTTCAGACTCTAAAAACGCTGGCTGAATCAGTCACACACATACACACACGCCCGCACACACACAGCGGTAAGACAAGGTCTTGGGCAAGAGCGCGCTCGGGCACCTGCCTTCCCCTCTCCATCAACACCTTTGCTATCGCAGCTTCCGCCCCCTCCCACCCTGAATCATCCTGCCAGGCTACACGACCACAGTCTAGAGGAAATCTTAGAAGTGTTATTATCTCACCCATTACTCCATACAGAATGTTAAAAATTATTTATCAGTTACTTTTTCTCATAAATGTAAATAAATAAATAAATAAATAAATAAATAAATAAATAAATAAATAAATAAATAAATAAATAAATAAATAAAGATAGTGTGTTTGATTCAGTCCAGCCCAAATTAAAATTTGTTCTCCGCTATGTTGATATGATAGCAGAAACTCCAAGGATCGTCGAATCGTTCATCGAGTTTTTTGGAGGTACACGACACTACGGGAATGGGGTTAGCTGAGGTTTTAGAAGGAGTATTGGAGGATAATGATCTTGATATCATGGACTGTTGGGGACAAGGTTATGACAAGGGTGCTAATATGAAGGCTAAGTATAAGGGAGTGCAGATGCGAGTAAACATACTAATAAACGAACAACGTTCATGGCATGTGTTGCACATAATCTTAACTTACTTTTGTGTGACATGGTTAATGCAATAAGAACGCTATGGCATTTTTTTGGTATAGTTCAGCGCCTGAACACTTTGTTTGTAGCTTCCACGGAAAGGTGGGACATTTTGTGCGAACTATGTCCTGGCCTCCTCACACTAAAATCTTTAGCTAGCACGAGATGGGAATGTTGAATTGGCAGTGCCAAGCCCATCAGGTACCAGTTAGGCAAAGTAAACGAAGCTCTAGAAGAATTGGCAGAAACTACCAAAGATCCTGTTACCCGGTCAGAGGCCCAATCTTTGTTGCTTCATACTAGTTCGTATGAATTTGTTTTAAGCCTCGTTGTCTGGTACGATATTTAATTTTCTGTAAACTCAACAAGTAAAACTCTCCAATCTGAGAAGAATTCGTTAGATACGGCTTTAACCGAACTTCAGGGCCTAAAGTCATTTTTTCAAAATTATCGCAACACTGGCTTTGACAGTGCAATGTCCACCGGTAGAGAAATAATGGAAAATTTGGGCTATGCAAATAAATTTTCTATTCAATCGCAAACGGTTCCTTGATGAAATAAAACAGCAAAATGATCAGCAAGTGGAAAAAACTGAAGAGGACCTTTAAAAAGAAACTGAAAATAAATTCCGGGCAACTTACTTTTTGTCTGTCGTAGATACTGCACTGAGCTGCGTAGAAAATAGATTTAACGAAGTTTTTTTTTTTTTTTTTTTCGGAATACTTTGGATTTCTCCTCGATCCTTCCAAGCTTTCCAATTTGGAGGAAAGTCAATTGAAATACCATTGTCAAACACTCTCTAATTTTCTAAAAGACTTGAAGATTTGGATGCAGAGGATCTTTTTCTGGAGCAGCAATTATTTAGGTTCGCTGTTCCGCAATCTGTAAAAAGTGCTTGCGGTGCACTAGAGTACTTAGCCCCGATAAAGGAGTCCTATCCTAATTTAACGACGGCATATCGAATTATGCTTACAATTCTTATACCGGTTGCGTCCGGGGAAAGGAGTTTCTCCATTTTGAAACTAATCAAAACAAGTAGTTCCCTGAAGAACTAAAGCCTATTTTCATATATCCTACTTATGTTAATTGCCACTATCAACATACAAAATTTCAGTTTGATTGCTGTAATAGATTCGTAGATATTGAGAACCGACTAAATATTTCGGATGGTCACCATGTTGGATTTTTATATATGTAGGTCAGAGTTATGTACTGTTACATGAAGATTATTGTGTACGTGTAGCATTCAAACATCAATCGCATGATTAGGACACAAGAAGTAAATCGAGATTTTAAAATTTCACACAGCTGCCATCTTGTGGTTATGGAAACATTTGTATAAGGATTTACTGTACCAAGTTTCACTGCACTCGGATGGTTATATTGTGAGAAATATCCATGTGAATATTTTTACTTCGCGTCACCGCCATGTTGGATTTGTGATCGCCAGGTTATTGAAAGTCCTTTAGGTGAACTTATGTTCATAGCCCCTATGAACATTAAAAAATCAGTTTAATTTTGTAATAGATTCGTAGATATTGAGAATCGTCTAAATATTTCGGAAGGTCGCCATGTTGGATTGTTATATGTATAGGCCATAGAGTCATGTACCATTAAAAGAAAATTATTGCGTAGGTTCATTATTAGAACTTTCACTTCGATCGCATGATTACGACATAAGAAATAAAAACTTAATTTTAAAATTAGCACAGCCGCCATCTTGAGGTTATGTAAACAATTGAACTGAATTAAATACCAGTAAATTACAATGTGTATAAACATTTGCTGTGCCAAGTTTCATTGCGTTTGGATCATTACATCGCAAGAAAAGTCTATTTAAAACTTTCAACTTCGCATGGCCGCCATGTTCGTTTTGTAGTCAACCGATTTTTGAAAGTCTGATAAATGAACTTCCAGTAGTGCTCTTTATCTCCGTACAAAATTTTAGGGTGATAACGGTAATACTTTCAGAGATATAGAATGCCGGTGAAATATTTCGCACAGCCGCCATATTGCGATTATGTAAAAAATTGAACGAAGTTAGATGTCAGTGCATTACAATGTGTATAAACATATACTGTATCAAGTTTCATTGCGTTTGGTTGGTTAAATCGCGAGAAACGTCTATTTAAAAGACGCAATTTCGCTTGGCCGCCATGTTGGTTTTGTAGTTACCAGGTTTACAAAAGTCATATAGGTGAACTTCTAGTAGTTCCCTTTATCACCGTACAAAATTCCAGGGTATTCTCGGTAATAGTTTCGGAGATATTGATAGCTGATTAAATATTTCGCACAGCCGCCATGTTGGATTGGTGAGACGTAACAAAATTTGAAGGGCACGGTCGGGGTCGTCCAGAATAGTGCTATGAACTTACCGAGTTTCATTGAAATCGCTCCAGCCGTTAAGATTATATTAGGGGGACACACACACGCACACACACACACACACAGACAGACACACGGACAAAAGGTGATCTCATAAGCCTATTTTTCCATAAATGAAAATAGCCTAAAAAACTATTTGCGATCAATGATGGCGCAGGAGCGTCTGAACGGTTTGGCTTCTCTGTCAATTGAATGTGAAACGGCCAAAAAATTAGAAATGAACGATTTAATGAGCACTTTTACCCTAGCAAAGGCCCGCAAAGCGCCTTTTACATACATAAGAAGCTCTATATACTAAACATAAAACATTTTTTTAATAAAAAATAAAAGCCTGCCTTGTAAACCATGTTATTTCTCGAACAAAGGGGCAGTTCAGCTGATATTTATCGGTGGAAGTAGACTTATAGCACTTTTAGTAGTTTAGTTTATGAATAACAGTATAGCCGAAGAAATGTTGAAATATGTAAACATGATTGAGTATTATTATTAATGATGTGCGTTTGGGTAAGAAATTACATCAAGCACATGCTTCGTTTTCCATAATATATTATTTATGCCAAAAAAAATCACCTGTGTTAGCTCATTATATCAGGTTTCCATTGATATAGCTTGTTGCTTTTATCTGATCAGGTGCTTCCTGTATCCAATTTTATGCTTAGGCCTATCCTATTTGTTGAGGTTTGTTTAGAAACTAGAAATGTAATAAAATGAGTTTTAACTAGCCTAAAATTGTAATTTCTTTTAAAACCTCACTCTCCGTACAACACATCCACATCCACTTACAGGCTAACGCTATCAGTGAGAGAGAGAGAAGACATTGAGTGACGAGGAGAGGTAGGGGAGGAAGTAGGTGGTAAGTGACGGGTAGACAGATCACGAACACAAATGCAGCGGCTGTCCAACGGTGATAGTGCTGCCATCTCTTGCCATGCGATTGACGGCGGTGGTGATCGCACAGCGTTAAATGGGGCGCGCTGATGCCAGATCTGCTGCATATACAAAGTTCTCCAAGGACAGGCACATGATGTTAACATAACTCGTATACAGGCGTGGTTTTACGCAAACCTCTTGAAATTTCCGAAATATTTGTTTGTTGTATATAACTAGGGGGCGGATTTCTATGACCTAAAATGTTTGAAATATGTATGCATTTATGACCTAAAACATAAAAATATGACCTATACTATTCAAAATATGACTTAATGAATAGCATCTACGTTACATAGAAACACTTTTATTACGATTGCTTCAGGCCGCAATTAATTAAGATTTAAAATAGTTTTAATTCTTCGAAATCTTTAATCCAAAATCAACTAAAATGATGAATATTTCATGAACTCGTTAAGGTTACACTGCATACTCCTAGGCAGGGACGGACTCTGTGGAAGACATAAACACTACAGTTACTTTCACTGTTCAATATTCAATCAGTTTTAATTTGTACACAAAACATATGTTATTTGAATGAAACTTTCATACCTGATCTAGTCTCCATTATTCTCATTGTTGCAATTTATGACCACATGCATTTTAAGTTTGTTGAATGAGAATCCCCTCCTGTTGTCGCCGAGTATCGTCTTGTAACGAGAAAAACTTTTTTCGACATCACACGATGTAACGGGAGCGTACTTGAATAGAGTTAAATCACTTGGAGAAAATTCCAGGAAATCTGCAGATGAAGGGGTTCCACAAAGAATGTCACTTATTCCACGCAGGTACAAAAGTCCGCTATTTTTTTTTTCAGTACATTTTCTAATTTTCTACACACCCTAGATGCTAGTGTTCCTTTCGCATGCTTTAATTCCTGTTCAATGCACTTACAACATCCAGTTCATCGCTTAGTCCTGCACCTGAAACTTCCAGTTGCGTGATTGCTCCAGATAAAGAATTAAAAATTGGACTTTATGTAAGCCTGGACCGTTTTTAATGTAGAACTTGAAAATAAATCTTGAGCGATTTTTATGGAGGACGATTCTGCAGGATTGAAAGACTTCACGATCTTCTCCAGGACATCTAAGTTGTTTCAATAGTACACTGCGGCATCAAGCCAAGTCCCCCATCGCCAGTCTTCAACCCATTACGGAAGAAAGGCCAGTCACCCAAACTGCAGGGAGGGCCCGTACCGAGTCGTGAAACGGATCAACGATTAGCCTTTTAGGAAGGGGGTGGTGTTACGGCTGTGAGTTTGCTTTGTCGCCTCGCCGCGTGAGTCACAGCCCCCCCGGGCTATGACCTGCCTCTGTGTGTCGCCAGTACCTTACGTAACAGGGCTGTAGAACGAAGGGTACGGTCTAGAATCTACGCAGGTCACCCAGAAACAGAACTTTCGAGAAACCGAGAACCCTGGCCCGCTCTGGAAACGTCCATTGAGTCACCAGCCCCGCTATATAAGCGACATGGTCAGCGAGGGGACCGAGTTTCTGAGAACGGTGTTTTGAGCGAGTGTGTGTTTTCCAGTGCGACAGAGGTCATTGTGGTGAATTGTGAAACAGTGTGTAGTACGGTGACAGGCTGAGTGCAGATTCCAGCCAGCGTACGGGGCCACCTCGTTACGAGGGATTAACTTCTGTGGTTTATTCACAAGTGAAAGGCAAGTGTTCCCCTACGAGAGGAAACTGGAGTGAGGTACTAATTGCTTGCATTTGCTATTTATGTGGTGTACCTTTCAGGCCCGCAATAAAGCTAATTATATTTCTTTAAAGGAACAATTGTGTTTGTGCTTTCACCCACCGTAATCCAGTTAACGGAAGTGCCACTAGGGGGGTGGCACGCAACAATATTCAGTACTATAATCCGTTCTCTACTGTGCAATTTTCCAATACTACGCCGCTTTCTAGTTTGTGTATTCATAGTGAATATTACAATAATAAATATAATAACTTAATAATAATCAGCACAATTTATAAAAAACACAAGGACCACTTCACTTCACAGTTTAACTTCACACCACAACAAATTTAATAACACTGAGCTCTGGGGTAGCACAGAATCTTTTCCTACACTCATCAAATGCAGTCGTCAAGATAACGAGCCCGCCAGAATAAACAAACTATCGCTTGGGTCATTTAGTGCTGAGCGGGTGCATTACGCTAAGAGCGATAACTTATGAATGCTATCTGATACCGAGCTCTGGCTTGTTTTAAAAACTATGTCAAACATTAATGAACATTTCTTCTCCCTTAGTCACAGACGTAAAGTCAACAGCAAAAAAGTTTATCGCTATCTAACTTCCCTGTCATACCATCCTATAATTTTCAAATAACGTTTAAGAAAAAAAAAATATAACTTTAATATGAAACAAATTACTGCCCTGAGAAATAGGATATCTTCTACCAACATCAGGCAATATAAAAAAAAAAAATCTTAATATGTTGTGATCTTTAGTTCATTAGCTATGGTGTGATAAGTTTTATAAGTGCATACAAATAGATTCGCGCTAAAATATCGTGAGTTAATTGTGAAAATTGGGCCATGTGTTAATTATTTATGGCTTTTAATTTTGCATCATCATAAAGAGCGGAAAATTCTCTATAAGACCACGCAAACATTTTCTTAGATTTATCACTTTGCATTATTTGTAAATGGCAACATCGCCGGGGTAGAAGAGGACGAAGCTAATTGCAGGACATATGAGTGCGAGTGGGAGGCAAATAGTACATTTAATCCCATACTGTCTTTTAAGGTAGAGACGCACTATAGAATGTTTACGTTTCAAGGGTTTCATAATTCACAAGGCGTGACTTTAATCTCTACTGTTTAACTTCCGATATAGGTGTTACATCATGGTGATAAGATAACCAATACGACTTCGACCGCACCTTTAACTACATTGGCTCTTTCGGGAGTAGGTGAAAATTCAGCCGTTTAGTTTCGGAGCGAAAAACATACCTGAAGTCGAAATGTTATTTTAAACTTTCATAACAAATTGGATTGGTAACAGTTTTGTAGCTTGTGGAAAGTAGCGATTACGGCTGGGATACCTGGAGGTCTGCTATGCGAAAATTACGAGTAGGAGTTATAATAAATATAAAATGGAAGACCTCGGCGCAGCTACTTCTGTAATGTCTGCTAATTATAAGGAGTGACACAAAGCTGATTCCTCTCTTCACGAGTGATAAATAATTCTCTCTAAGTCTGATATCTATACAGCACGAAATATAGAGCAGATAGCTACGGAAGCCAAAGAGCAAGGTTATGAAGCCAGCCAATCATTGGAAGTGGAATTGGATCAGCCAAGTGGAATTGGACCCCTATCATCGACAAAACAGTGGCAACATGTCATCCCATCCCATCCCGAAGAAATGCGAGTAAGAAAGGGCACACACATATTGTACTTCTATGGGCCTACATCAGGAAACTTACCCGAGCGAGGAAGGAAAAACATCCTAAACCAACCGGTTGACAATCATAGTTGCAGGAAAGCTAGACACATTCGACGAAAATGTCGACACACATGTATAATATAGCAAAGAAGCATATTGAGGCAATAATGAATTTATTAAATAAATAAATAGCAAGAATACAATATAGCCTACGGCATAAATAAAGTAAAAATTTACGATGACCAGATCCAATTGGCATTCACTTATTTAAAATTAAAAAGCTTGAAGGCTCAAATCCTAGCACTGGCAGAAGCAACCTTGAGTGTGGTTTCTTCCTCGAATTTCCGCACTTCCTTCATGCAACACCTCCGACAGCATCACCAGGCACTAGCTGTGCCCCGAACGCCATAACTCAGCATCTCCTATGCCTCAGTAGATTCCTGATAATCGCAGCCACTGAGACATTGGTGGAAAGACAATTTTTCTCTAGCCAGAGCCAAGAAACAAATTTGAAAATACTAAATCCATCACAAGATGGCAACCGGTTGATATTCCTGGTACCGTATTGACAATTTCATGGTATGCCACATCGCAGTACAGTGCGTACAAACATTCCCAATCACACTGTGTCCCCCCACTAATCTCGGCAATGTGCGCTCCCCACAAAGCTAAATTGGCGTAACTATCAGAGTCATAAATTACTCCCATACAGGAAGAAAGAATGCTCAATAACGGCTGGCATGGTCAATATCCTGCGTATTACAGATTTTAAAACTAGCATCATCGTTACTTATACTGTAGACCAGCCGCCTTCACCTGCCTTGTTTGTGACGTAGGAGCAGCTTTCCGCGTTCAGTGCTTTCCTTGTGAGGTGCGCGCTTGCAAGCCTGCCAGTGCAGTGGTGACTGTTCGAGTATACAGAGTTGCACGCCGCCTCATTAAAGTAAATATTATTTCTAAAGAAAATGTCAACAGAAGGCATCTGACAACCAAAGGCAGTTGACTCCTAACATTTTCTTGTCTGTGCGGGAAGAACTAATCGTGTTTGTTGAGTATGGAGGTATGGCGAAATATTTAGTGTGTTTTAAGATACTTCAACATGTGAAAAATTCAACCTTCAGCGTCATTATTAATTATTATTATTATTCTGTATGTGTGTTTAGAAAGTGACTTTTCAACAAATGTTTACTGGTATATTATTATTTTTCAAACTGTAAAACAAATGGGTATTGCACACATGTTCTGCCTGTGTTTAATAGCATAACAACATTCATTATTCAATTAAAACACTTTTTTAACCCCTATAGGTTAACAGAGCAAAAAATACCTTTTATAATGTGCAAGTATTACTATAAAGAATACTGCGCAAGCCTAGTTGAGTGAAGCAAGCCTCAAGGTGAAGGATTTCACGATCCCGGTAAGAATCCACAGAGCGACTTTTCTGGTTAAATGCTTTTTCATATCGGACGTTTATCCAGCATGTGCGGCTTTCAAACATAATTATCTCTGCGTTGAAGATCCAAGGGAACACACAGTTCAAGTACCTTGCCTGAACAATCTACCTCTAATTGGATTTTTTGTACACAGGATTTAATCTTCCAACATCACACAGATATCACTTTCGTCTTCATTTAGGGGCTAGAGACATCATGGCCAACATCCCAATTACACCAATTGTATACAGCAGAGCTCTCCAGACCTTTTCTCATGGCGACACCCTATTGGCACACACAATTCTACATGAAACCTATTTGAAATGAAAATCCACAGCCTGCTTCCAGTCTACCGACTGGGTCAGGGAATGGAATGAATGAAGGCCCATCTAGCGGCGGGGATTTGAACTGTGCTGGCTGCCGAAGCCTGTCGCACTCTCCTGGGGCAATGATTAAATTAATGAGAGATTTATTTATTTAGCAGTGTCAAAAGCACTTAAAATGACAGATGAAATGATAGTGGAGAGTGTTGCTGGAATGAAATTGTGACAGGGAAAACCTGAGTACCCGTCTGCCTCCGCTTTGTCCAGCACAAATCTCGCATTTAGTGACCGGGATTTGAATCACGGACCTAGCGGTGAGAGGCCAGCGTGCTGCCGCCTAAGCCACGGAGGCTCACATGACACCCATTTAATTATTTTAATTATAAACATGGACCATTTTAACAAAGGAGATTCATTTTAAAGAAATTTTCTATTTTTCGGGTCGGATGCAGGACAAATTCACACGCATATCCTCACCCAACATTCTCGAACTTCCACGTTTAACTGTTTTTGTGTTATCCATAACAGAAAACGCACTTTCACACGAATATGTAGGCTAATAGAAAACTGCAACAAAACGACGAGGGCTCTTTTACTGAGGTGTGAAAAATCTTGTTGATTAGAAACCCAGAAGCTGCCTAATTCTGACTCTCTATTCTTACGTTCTAAAGCCTAGTTTTTTTCAAGTTCCGTCAGTTCTCCTCTTTGATAAGTTTGAAGTTCACAAGAGCTGGAGGGTGCAAAAGGATTTCTTATCCACTCATATTGGTTTACATTTAGTGTTGGAAAATATCTCACGACACCCTTGATGGTAGCACGTGACACCCTGTTTGGAAAGCACTGGTGATCACTTTTCGTGATACTTTCAATGTTTAGCTTGGCCCATTTGTCGGTCAAATTTGTTTCTTGTTACCGAGATCCCCGAATGGTAATTATTTCTTTGTAAATGTACTAATTGCTTAAACTATATGCATAACCTTGTTATTAATCACCTAATTCATAGATATTATAGTTACTCACCTAGTGAGTAAGGCTTCCGCAACACATCACTACAACGACTACACTGAGCCTGTCTGCTGCTTACCTGGTGTCGCCACGAGCTCGTGACGTTATTTCCTTGGCCAACCAATAGCAGCGGTGTTTTTGGTCAGCTGCCTTCCTCGGCGGGTTTTCGCCGCTATAAAACCTCGAGTCTTCTTCTGGGTGAGGTGGACAGAACGGATCATCATCATCAGGAAGGATCATCATCACATCATTCAGCGCCAAGGCTCGATTGAGTGAACAGCGTTCCTCACTCCTGCTCCAAGTACACCACTGCTCCAAGACTCCTGACTCTTCGAAATAGATGATCCTCCATCCGCGCCCGCCTTCTCAAACTTCATAGAGCCGTTCACTGCTGCCTGACTGGCTAGGTTCTCTTCGCGGTCCGACCTCTCTAACATTTAAGAGTGCGGAACCCGCGTCTCTGGTTAGTCTTCCAGACATCGTCGTCGAGACAACTTCGAGTCCCACCACTTACACTCCCACCCTTCAGCCTTCCAAATCAAGCAATTCCTGTTCACCAAGAGTTTAAACCAATAATTAAACTCATCCCACCACCCTGCCGAGCTACCAATAATTAATTAACATTATTTCCAAGTAATTTACAAGTATATCAACTCACTCATCGTCGCAGCCCCATCTGCACTTAAACTGGATTACTTTGGGTGACTGGTTAACTTGTATCCCTTCTCCATCAATCACTGGTCTACCAAGGTATTTGACCCACACTCTCAAATCCTCCTTCACGCACTCAAGCACCCATAATCATGAACTCTTCTCCTCCAACTCTCGCAGCCAATTGGATTTCCACATTGGATACTTCTCAACAGATATATGCTACCCTAAATAACAAGCGCCCCCCCCCCCCCCGCAAGAATTTCATGATACTGATACACCCTCCTCAGAGGATTCACACCACCACTTACAGACAGGCCTTATGCCAGGCGCTTGCCCCTTGCGCTCATCTGCTAGCTTGCATTGAAGAAACGGCCCAACACTTTGTCTCAATCATCCCTTATAAAGATGATTACCTTTCTGAAATATCCGAAGCCCTTAAGGCACACCCAATCATTCCACACTTTTTCTACTTAAATCCGCTCCCTGAAATTGTAAGAGATATAAGCACCCGAACAGAGGTCACTCCTGAACTGCCACAGGAACTAGTGATTGAGCCCACGCAATCAGCCCCGGACACCTGCGACAACTGGACTCAATCCTCAAAAGCTCTTATCCGTCCCCCTAAGAAAACTAGGAGGAAAAATAAGAGCGTACAAACCTCTCCCCCGGTCACACCTCTTCTCTCTAACACAGTAAATTCACCTGCCCCTTCCCCCGTCACACAGTCAACCAGCCCGGCCGACTCTCCCTCTGAGAACGACCCCTCACTTGCTCCCCCTCCTTCCCCTAACCCAGTAGCTTCTACACTTCAACAAAATACACGGGCGACTCCTCGCCCTCCTCCCAAACCTCACTCTACACTCACAATACAGTGTTATAACTGCCAAAAATTGTACCACAATGCTGCCAGCTGCCCTCACGAGACCCGCTGTAACAGGTGTGGTGATCATCATCACCACTCAGTTTGCAAGGTCACACGTGACTGCCCTAAGTGCGTCAACTGTGGAGGAGCACACGCAGCCTCCTATTTGGGGTGCAAATACATAAAAACAGCTATAAAACGTCGGCAGTTACAACTCAGACAACACGCTAACACTCCCATCCCTCCCCTCATGACACTATCGCTTTCCCCGCCCTCTCAAACCCAGAACACAGCCCTCAGTCAAGTCCTCCACCTACTCCAACAATTAGCCACGATTACCCTCTAAATTAACTGCCATGCACTCCGACAGCAATCCATGAACTCACTCCTTGCTCCGCGCAGCGTGGTGCGCCTGCTCGGGGGGCTGGCCACGGCCGGCTCTCCCGGGATGGCGTGCCGCGGGGCGCTGGCTCAGCCCCATACTTTGCCCTTCTTCGCCTCGCCACATGCCTCTCTTGGCTTTAAATTCACTGCCTCCTAGGCACCAACTCTATTCTGATTTTCTCCCTTCATAATTACTATCGCCTCTATGGCTCTTCGATTTCTCACTCTTTGTGCTATATGCACCAGGTCACATTCTGACCAATCATGATGTACAGGTAAAATCCAAACCCCCCCCTTCTTCAAACCAGTTCTGTTTAATTTTTATTCCGTCATAGATACAGCTCTCAAGGCCCGTACGGGCTGATAGGCTATAAAAATGCGCGCAACGTCGCATGGTTTGCTTGCTTGGGTGAGGTGCCACTCTTCATCCATTCTTCGGCCACGACTCTACGGGCCACTCTGGGCCGCTATTCTTCGGACTTACTCTACGACCAACATTCTACTGTCAACATGTGACAATCTGCTTTTTGGTCACCACTCTGAGACCAATAATCTTCAAATATTCTCGCCAAGACTTTTCAAGTACCGCAGTGAGAGTCATCATCTACGACTAATAATAATAATAATAATAATCTTCATGGTGCACTATCTCGCTGTGAGGAAAGGCACAAAGAAGGAATGTCAACAGTAGTTGCTACGCGCCGTGGTCAGCCAGGACCAACCAAGTTTGTAAACATACTCCAATCTCTCCAGTGCACAACAACAGCAGTGATACCTCTCAAATGTGTGGAGTGGGTTGCCTACTGGAACTGACAAATGTTCAAACGTGACTGTGTTTGTATACATTTCTTCGCTTGAGGGATGATTAACTCCGGACATACCCTCCACTAAAGTGTCGCCAAAGATAAGTTGTTTAGCACTCATTTATAGAACATTTTTATTGCCTCTTCTATTTTAAGAAGACAAAGTTGATCTTTGCCATGAGCTTTTTAATAAGAAGCTCAAGTATTTTCTTCAGTGGTTATTAATTGATGTTTTGTTTACTTAAACAGTACAATAATAAATTGAATATTTGTTACCGATTATGTTTAATTGTGAAATCCTTCAGCCCCTTACATTAACGCATAATTCAGTCTTATTGCTTCACCCTAATGATATTGAATCCAAGCTAATGCTTGTTGCTGTTCTCCCTCTATGAGTTGGAGTTTTCTGGGGCAAACTCCACCAACTGGTAAACAGTACGTAAAATCTCTGATGAGCTCTTATTATGGTGACTGTATGGAAGTGTGAACTTATCGGGGCTAAAGGCTAAGATTTGGGAGAAAGCGGCCGCGACCTAAAAGGCTTGCAGTAAAAAAAACAAAAAACACTAGGAAAGCCAAATTGCCTCCACTTTGGTAGTTTAGTAAACGATCCACATACCGTGCGGTCCGCCTCGTTGAGTAGTGGCTAGCATTCTTGGCGGTCACCGCGGAGGCCCGGGTTCGATTCCCAGGTCTGGTAAAAAAATTAAGTCTAATTTGAGGGCTGGAACGGGGTACACTCAGCCTCATGAGTCAAAACTGAAAGGAGGCGGGTTAGATTCCTACATCAGCCATCCTGGAAGAGGTTTTCCGTGGTTTCCCTCTTTTACTCCAGGAAAAAGACGGGGTGGTTCCTAACTTAAGGCCACGGCCGCCACCTTCCCAATCCTGATCTGATTTAAAAATACACATACTAATACATCATAATAGCACAGGTTATCAGACAAATTCAACACCCACACCCAAATACATGGGGATACATGACCACGATGTCGCAAATCCCCTAAGAATCAACAACGACAACAGTCTGTTGTAAATTATATTCTTTGTTCGTGAAATAAACAGTTTCAATAAGCTACGCATTTGCAATTCTGAAAAGTTCAGTTTCAATAATATTCAGTAATGACAGTGTCATGAGTACGGAGTCCATAATGATCAGCTAGCGTGTGGAAAAATTTGACCTATATGGTATTAAAATGGCCTTTAGGTGGGTTCGAAAGTTTGTCTTACTGCTGGAGTAAGCGTACAAATAACCAACGCTCGCCACCGTTTGTTATATTACTAAACAGAGACTTAAAAACTATTATTACAGTGTGTGCCGAGACATGCATCTATTAAAAAAGCACTTGGACACTAGTATAACAGCTAATCTATTGCAATACTGCAGTTATAGTAATGAAAGAGAAAGAGAATTTGTCAAGTGGGGGAACGAACCTTTAGTCTCGGGCAAATGCTTAGGCGCATAGCGATGGTCGACGTGGACCCTGGACAAAGCCTGGCATATGAACATAGCACGTTGAAGTGAGCATAACACACGGATGGGCTAGTCACAAATAGTGTTACGAAAGAAGAGCTTCAGTCAAGGTCGGGGACACATTCCTTGATAATAACTGATCAGCACGCTATGACTCCAGGGTTCATAACCATACAATATTAATATCGTCGTTCTCGTCGACAGCTAAGGTTTGATGTCAAAAGGTGGCATAACGGCCTTGGTAAGTGGTCACTAATATTAACTGCCTGGCGTAAATGTTTTATACAGGGTGATTCTTTTGCTGGAGTGGGGCCAGCGGCCAGCTACTGGGCGCGCGCACGCCTTCCGCCAGCTAACCGTACTCGGACCGCAGATTGCGCTGAGGTAGAGTCCGTAACCGTGCACATTAATGAATGGTAAATTCACCAGCAAACCATGATTAAAAAACTTACCTTTTCACATAAGATGCTGAAAACGTTCTCCTTCAGCTGACAGACAGGCGTTGTACCATGTAAATAAATTAGCGTTTACACGTTGCAATTCCCGTATGTGATCAGTGCAGGATTGTAGCCGCCTCGAAGCCCGGATTTAACAAGATTAAGTGTATCGGTCTAATCCCCATACCCTACAGGAGTCGAAGAACAATATACGGTAGCAAATATCCCTCATTATGGAAGGAGAATTACAACGTGTAAACGCTAATTTATCCACACGGCACAACGATTATCTTGTCAGCTAAAGGAGAACATTTTCAGCATCTTCAGTGAAAAGGTAAGTTCTTTAATCATGATTTGCTGGTGAATTTACCATTCATTAATGTACACTGTTACCGTTTCTACCTCCGCGCAATCTGTGGCACGAGTTCGGTTGGCTGGCGGAAGGCGTACACGCGCCTGGTAGCTGGCCTCTGGCCCCGCTCCAGCAAAAAAAAAAAAACACCACACCCTGTATAAAATATGTTATTAAAGAAAGCTTTCTTTAATAGAATTAGGCAACACTGAAAAATGGCTTCTTTGACTGAAAGTTGGCAAACACACTTTATAGAGTATTTTTGTACATTCAAATTAATACTTCATATAATAAAATGCCTATAATATTCATTAAATCTGAACAAGCAGAGATTTACTTACTTATTTACTTAGTAATTAAAGGCGGGCCCTTTCTTCATAATATAAAATAATTAACAATTAAACAAATACTTGAAATGGACGTCATAAATTAATGCAGTTTTCGCAGCAGCAGCACCACCACCACCACCACCACCACCACCACCACCACCACCACATCAATCGTTCACCAATTTGTTGGCATATATATTCCTCTTCCCAGCGTATCTCTGGGGATTAATGTTCTTGAAGCTCTCAGCAGTGTCCATGTTAAAACTGCAAGAAACTAAGCCTAAATATGTACGTGGTAGAGTACGACAAAGCTAGGTTACATAATCATTGAGCGACACACCCTGCCCTGGCACTACTCTGAATACATGCACTGAGAGCCAGATGCTGCCGTTGTGAGCATCGCTGGTCTAACCAACAATTCTTATCAAACTGACAAACAGTTCTTGCTCTAGTTTCCTTAAATTATCAACTCTTTTACAGGTCTACACTGGTTAAAGACATTGGCACACTGAAAGGGTGTTACTCAGTTTGACATAAATGTTGGTTTGGATTGGATCACTATTACACCCAGGCCCAAAACCTACTAGAAAATAATTTTCCTCTGCAGAAAGGGTGGTTAAAGTAGTTTTGTGATTAGATCGATCCTTGTTAAAACCATCCGTAATCGATTACACTCACTTAACTCACTCCCACGCTCAAAAACAAATGCGGTGAATATCACTAAAAATATTTAAAAAGAACTTCAGTAATGAATAATAGATATGTCTAACGTTCCTTTTTAACACCCATAAGGGATCATTATGAGCCTCTGTGGCTTAGGCGGCAGCACACTGGCCTCTCACCGCTGGGTCCGTGGTTCGAATCCCGGTCACTCCATGTGCGATTTGTGCTGGACAAAGCGGAGACAGACAGGTTTTTCTCCGGGTACTCCGGTTTTCCCTGTCACAATGTCATTCCAGCAACACTCTCCACTATCATTTCATCTGTCATTCATTTAATTATTTCCCCCAGGGGAGTGCGACAGGTTTTGACAGCCGGCACAGTTCATATCCTCGCCGCTAGATGGGGGCTTCATTCATTCCCTGGCCCGGTCGGTCAGGCTGGAAGTAGGCTGTGGATTTTTTTCAAGTGATCATCAACCGTCTGCCAAACAGTTCTGCAGTACTTACAGTAATTACTACTGCCTATTGTTATTTCAGCTCGGGGCTTGCAAACTAATGTCGTGATTGAGAGCATGTGGAATTTGTCGGAATCTATTATTGAGGAGTCTGTACGTTTATGTATGTGTGGCTGTAAATGGGAAGGAAGTGTAAACCATACTCACGATGGTCAACGTCTGCTCCGAAACTTTCAGTTCAATGTAGGCGTGTAGAGCGATTAAACGCTCCGGAATACGGTGCTGGGTTACTGAATACTCGATGGTTCCAGTTTTGACACTGATTCAGTTGACATGACAACCGATTAGCAGAATGCCCGAGCGTAATATTGTAAACGTATATACAATCGCGCTATGTAGCCTATTAACTAAAAGCTATTTTCCAAAATGGCCGAACTCAACTAGCAAACTGAACAGAATGCTAAAGTTACATCAAAATAAGCATAATACGAGTATAACAATAATGCATGCTCTATCAACAAAATTGCTATCTAGGTCAACTAGAGCACGCACCCGTACCCGTTGTCAGACTGAAATATTTCTATTGTGACAAGAGAAATCGGAAAAAGTTAGATAGGATATGTAATCAAAGCAGCAGTGTTATATAACATTTATGCTACAGGTGGCTTAAGTTTAGTGGTCCTAATCTGCAAGCGACGCGTCACCTTAGTCACGCCTATAGATAACACTTCAAAAACACATTAACATTCATATAAAAAAAAAAGATGTTTAGCAAAGAACATATAGCCTACTTTCTCCTAAATGTATGGGTATACTTATAACTCTTTGTCCTCATCCCTAAAACAATCACCTCTACCGCCATGTATTGTTTGTTTTCTTTTATGTTGATAATTAGCCAGTAAGTGTCAAAATCTCTATTATATACTTATGATGATTGAATAACAAAACTACTAACTTATTGTAATGCATTCACGTCCGTTAATCTCGATATTAAGCCTCCAAACTTAAGAATCCTTCGTTCTGGGTATCTTCCCCTTTAAAAAACGTCCTCTCGGCACGCGGGAAGGCGGAGGTAGATTTCACCGGACAAACTTGGGGATAAGCGAAAATAGGCAGAATATGCAGGTTTTCGTAGAAGGATCAGACCTCATTTATTGCGTGAAAGTATTTTATAATTGGAGATTAATTAACTTTGTTTTTCGTCATTTTATGCATATTTTAAACACTTTATTGTCTTATGATGACGGTAACCTTCTTGTCATTTGGAGTTAATTTTTATACTTGTGGTCACACTGTCCTTATGCAAGGTTTCGACACTGATGTGTAACTATGTAACGGTAAGTTACTTCTTCACGCAAAATTATATCTCCCGCAGAGATGTTGGTTGGTTCCTCAGTTTAGGGGCTGCGACAACGCGGTCATCTAACCCCATGTACTTTGAGTGAGTGTAGAATCTGTCTGATAAACGGTGTGAATTGTGATGGCTGTATTAGTCTGTAATTCAGGTAAGGAATGCAGACGCTCAATTTCAAGCAGTAGTTCCTAATGTTGCTACCAGATACTACCGTCAACGACACCTAGCTGTGAACTTGGCTACTAGATGCCACCGCAATCAGCAACTCGCAACGAACGTTGGAACCTCCCCTCCAAAGGAAAGCATACTGAGGGATTTTTAGCACTCTTAGAAAATCCGACGACTTTGGCCGGCTTTGAACCCGCGACCTTGGGCATGCTACCAGTTACGTCACCGAAACCGCTTCACACTTAGTCAGATTGAAATCTGAATCTGATCTCGCGCAAGTGCGCTGTCATGGCAACGTCTGATGGCTCATCCCTCATCAATTTAGTAGTGTTGACATGGCAACCACTGATAGCTCTTGGCATTTTCTTATAATTCCGAAATCATTTCTCTCATCCCTTGGCGTAATGGTGGGTCATATCAAAAATACTTTCAGACAAAAGTTTTAGGTAATTGTTAGGGGAATATTGTCCATTTTGTACGGTTTTGATATTGTGCCTATTAAGAGAGATATGATTAATGTTTCCCGAAAACCCCACTTTTTCCCACCCCTTTGGTAAATGTTTGGTGCTATAAAAAACTCTTCAAACATAAATTTTTGAGTTTTATTCGGCACATAGTATGAACTTTAAACGGATTCGATATTTCACATATTAAGAGAGTTATAGCAATATTTCATTTTTTCGAAAAAAAAAAGGCCCCCATTTTCATCCCCTTCGACCGATTTAGCCCAGTAACGAACTTGACCGAGATTTTATGGGTATACATATTCGGTAAAAATTTCAAAGTGATTGGTGCAAAATTACGGCAGTTATCGTGTCCACAAGAAACTGATATACATATATATATAAACATACATAAATTATATATAAACTTTTGAACTGACGGTGGTTTTGGGGTCTGGGGGATGTGAAACGCGAAGATATGTCGAAATTTTCCGGAAATCGAAACATGGTACCCATTGCAATAGTTGGCTTTCTAATGAAATCTACCTAAAATACTACCATCAACGACACCTATCTGTGAACTTGGCTACTAGATGCCACCGGAACCATCAACTCGCAACGAACGTTGGAACTTCTCCTCCGAAGGAAAGCAAACTCAGGGTTTTTTAGCGCTCTTAGTAAATCCGACGACTTCAGCCGGGTTTGAACCCGCGACCTTGGGCATAGAAGTTCAGCATGCTACCAGTTCCGATACCGAAGTCGCTTCCCACAGACAGATGGAAAACTGAATGTTATCTCGTGCAGTGGCGTTGTCATAGCAACTGCTGATGGCTCATCCCTTATCAATTAAAAGTAAAGTTGTCATGGCAACCTCTCTTGGCACTTGGCATTTTCTTATAATTTAAATCATTTTGCTCACCCCGTGGCGCAATGGTGGGTCATATCAAAAATTCTTTCAGACAAAAGTTTTAGGCAATTATTGGAGGAATATTGTCCATTTTGTACGGTTTTTGATATTGTGCCTATTAACAGAGATATGATTAATGTTTCCCGAAAAACCCACTTATTCCCACCCCTTTGGTCAATGGTTGGTGCTATCAAAAAACTTTTCAAACATAAATTTTAGGGCCTTGTCCGACACATAGTATGAACTTTGAATGGATTCAATATTTCATATATTAAGAGAGTTATAGAGATATTTCACTTTTTCGAAAAAAGCCTCCCATTTTCACCCCCTTTTACCGATTTTGCCCATTAACGAACTCGACCGAGATTTTAAGGGTATACATATTATGTAAAAAATTCAAAGTGATTGGTGCAAAATTACGACAGTTATCGTGTCTACAAGAAACTGATATACATATATATATTGAACCCTTATTGATCTTCGATAAATAAGTATTCATATTTATTATTATTATTACTACGGCCCAGGCAGCACATACGGAAGTCGACTTGGATAATAGGGAGGCCAGCATTTCGTAACGATTGCAACAGAAGCTGAGTTGGTAGCTATTCCTGGGGACGGCCAGAATTAGTCGAGTTCAAGGCCAAATTGTGCAACTACTGTACCAAAATTGGAGACAAAGGGAGAATCACGAGGTCCTCTCAACGAACATACGATTGAATCAGCCAATCGCAAGAGACCAAGCCGTGACCACGAGGTGGACGGCGTCAGTAGTAAAAAGCGCGCGGAAGTGTGTATCTGAGGAACCGCCGAACGGATTAATCTCCGCTCGAGTAATTTGAGACGTTGGATTCATTTGGAGAAGAATGACACTAGCCCCAACTTTGTGAGACATAAACTCTGGAAGTTTTTATCCGACTCCGCCCCACTCCACCGCCCTTGTCAGTTTCTCATAAATAGTTTGGCCTGACGCCAATCGAGGTACTCAGTTGTGGAGCCTTCAGAGGCATACTCCACGCCAGTTTGAAGTGTGATTTTGACGCTCGAATTTATCTAAGTCTTATTGTGTGGAGCCTTCAGAGGCATACTCCACGCCAGTTTGAAGTGTGAATTTTACGCTCTAAAATCAGTGAAGCTAATTTTATTTTCTGAGCTCTGGGAAGCTAAAGTCGCAGCGTTTGCAATATCGAATTTTAAAAGCTATAATACATTTTGTTCTAAAATCTACTAAATTGTGTGATCTAAATATTTCACGCCAGCGCGTGATAAACTGTAACATTCTTTTAAAGACGACGAGTTCAACTTTAAGGGGGAAGTATCGTATCACCCTCATTAGCGCTTACCAGAACCGAAGTCCATAAGACGGGACGGAAATACCGGACGAGATAGCGACTGCGAGTGCAGCCAGGATTTTGAACTTGTTAACGAGCCAGTGGCGCGGACTCGAGATGTATATTTTATGTATAAATTGTGTGTATTGTATGTGTTTTTATAGTGCGTATGTGCGATATAATTAGGGCCAGTCTTCGCTATTAATCGCAGTAGGACAATTGTGGGTGAACTGAGTAGCCTGCAAGCGATTATAGATAGGCAAATATTTAACATTGAACTTTTCTGCCAAGGAGTCGAGACCAAGATGATCAGCACGTGGTTTGAAGTTGGGATGAGCTTCAAGAAATCAACGCAGACGACTACTATGGAGTGCTAAATTGTCCATAGGGCAATGGGTTGAGGAGGATGTCCTTAGTCCTACATGCAGAAGCGGTGATGTACTAAAATTGGATTATTTCAATTATGTAGTTAGATTTGGCCGGGGAACTTTGTAAATAGTCATGTTTTTCTTTCTTGTTTTTAGCTGTTTTTCTTGTACCGACACTATATGTTTAAATGTCCGTTGGCGCGTGGCCAATGTGTTTGTTGATATTTTGATTTTTTTCTTGAGTCATATGTAATGTACGCGGCGTGCGTGCGTGATTTTTATCCTTGCAATTGCGGAACCCGTTACATTCGATAAATGGTGCTTTATTAACGTTAATATTTTGAAATAGGAATGGGAGGAAATGATTGTAAAACATTTTGCTGAACAGGTTATTATTCATGTTAGGGTAGCCGAGTGCACCAACTTAAAAGTAATTGTAGAACACCTTCGTTCTAATTTGATAGATTTTTCTTGAGTCCTTTTCAGGTGACTAGTCACGGCATAGAACGATGGCGCCAGCATGTGGATATTATTTGTGTCTTTTATTTCAGGGTCTGTCACAACCCATACGTGTGATTCAGTGTGTGTTGATGTGTCTTGTGTGTGTTGATTCTACGTGAGGAGGGGGTAGTTGTCCTACCGCCCTTATATATTTTTGCTGCTGTTGTATTTTAGATGGAAAGACAGAGTGCTCTTGGGAGACTGCTGATTCTTGTCCATATGTTTTTCTGACACACACGTATTATTGTGCTTTGGGGCACATTTCTTCGAGGTTCGACCCCATGTTCTGGGAGGTCGAGGTTATTGACACGTGGGTTGACAGACATGCAGAGTTCCACAAACCGCCCGTTTTGCCTGTGACTTATTTTGATAGGCAGTCCTATTTGTCCGACTGAACCCTGTAAGCTTTCATGTAGCAAACCTGTTCATTGTGATGGCTAATTTTTAAGCCATAATTAATTGGGGAGTTCGCCATGTGTGTAACGGATTGTTGTACCTTGTATGGATAAGAATATTGTGATTAACGTAAATGTTGGCTGTTTGCCTATTGCTTTGTTGATGACTCGATTTCATGTAATTTTGTTTGTCACACCCGTGTGGTGTAGTGGTAGAGTATTTGTAAATTTTGACAGCGGTCATTTGAGTATTTTTCTATTGGTCACGTGTTAATGTACTTGTGTTGATTTGTGTGAGAAGTCCTAAGATTTTAGGCAGTAAATGTTGCTACGGCAATTTAAGTCCAATTTCACACGGAAATTTTGTGTTTGTTTATAGTAGATTTAGGAAGTGTCGATTTAACTTAAGTATTGTAGTTGTGTTCCCTTGTGTCGGTCTAGCTCAAGGAAATGCGGATTCGTTGTTTGAAGGGTCATTCTGGATGATAACGAATCACGCATTCAAAGTTCACATCGTGGTGCATGTAGAACGGCGTACGCACTTATATGGTCACTTTTTGTATCTTTTAATTTAAGGACACTTGGTCCAGGTAATTAATCTCTCCAGAGATATCGCCTAAGTTTTTGGCATTTTTATTAAGCGGGAGTCAGTTGGGAGTTTTTGTTGTTAATTGTTTATGTGTAAATATGGTGATTTGTTATTAAATTCAGTTGTTTTTAACCCTGGCTTCACTCTTTCCTGCATGTTATTTTGTTATATGTTACCCTGCAAGTTAATGAAGCGCCCTGACAGCAACTTACGAATATGACCTGTTACGCCCCGAATCTGAGTCTCATATGCTTCTTTGCAAGGGTTCAATATATATATATACATACATAAATTATGTATAAACTTTTGAACTGACGGTGGTTTTGGGGTCTGGGGGATGTGAAACGCGAAGATATGTCGAAATTTTCCGGAAGTCGAAACATGGGACCCATTGCAATAGTTAGCTTTCTAATGAAATCTACCTAAATCCGTGGCGATCACAGAAGGTTGGAGCTGCAACCTAGCAGTGAATTAATATATATCTTGTACGCCTGTGAGTGTTGAATGAGCAGGCAGTTTAGAGCAGCCAGAGGGAGGCGATCCAGCTGGCAGTGCTTAAAGGTAATCGGAGCGCGGTCGTGGCTACAAGTTGAAGTAATACAAAATTACAATACTTCAGGAGGCCAGGGATTCACAAAGCAGAATGTTTGGAACAATTACCCACGTAATCCGCAAGTGGACAGCACCGTACAGAGGCATTGAGAAGGCTGTGGTTGATGACGTGTATCTTGTTCTTCTATTCTACTTTCTATAATGTATTCTGTTTATGTGCGATGCTGGGGCTGTGATTATTAATAAACGAGTGTATACATTAGCCTCTCATTTGAGCCAAATGGCATTTTATTTAGTATCTGTGTAAAGAGCACGTGCACATCATTCGTAAAAGAATTTGAAGTTTAAAAAAAACCTGTAGTAGTATTCGATCCCCAGTCGACCGCGTGAGAGACTAACGCGCTAGCCCAGAGCCAACCATGTCCTTATCACCTGAGTGTTATAAACGGACTTAGATACAACGTGTTAGCAAATAATGTCTTAAAATGAACTATTTCTTCACTGCAGTACATCTTCATTATAAATCATTTCATACAACATTTATATTATTTGTATCAGTATGCTATATCGCATACAACATACTAAAACTACTGAAATATAGGACAGGCACAAGAGGTCATCTGCCATCGTGTCATGTGACAGAGACGGCTCAGATTATTTTAAGCCACACATACAGTATAATATTAATATTAAATTATAATAAATAACGGATCACGTCCTTCAGGATAGCTTAAACCACCCTTGGCTCGATTATCAGAATTGGTGGGTCTTAAGCTATTGTTTATAATGGTTGCATAATTCACACAGCCACAATCCTGAAATGGCACGGGTGATGTCCTTGTAGTTTGGGTGAGAGACGCGTCCTATATAAAGGTATGTCGTTACCAAATTTGGTAGAGATTGAATGATTAGTTGAGTCGTAATTTGATTTTACTTTTTGAACGTTTGAGTGGTCGCCATTCAGTTTTGGTAAAAATCGCGGCGATATAAAATACGACACTGAGGTGTCCTTTGCTAATGCTACCTCTGTACCAAATTTCGTTCAATTCGGTTTCACCGTTTTTGAATTGATAGGGGGGACAGACATGCAGAGTACACACACACAGACAGACACACAACATTGGCCCTGTGTAGATCTCATAAGTCTACTTTCATTTTTTGCAAAAATGGAAAGTAGGCTAATAAGAACTTGCCGATTTTTCCGTCCCCCTCATGTTGAAGTGCTTCGTCAATCAGACACATCACGAGTGGTTAAAAAACAAACAACGACAGTATACAAAAGATGACTTGTGATAATCAAAATTGTAACAGAACTGCAAAATAAAGACGGGTTGAAGATAATCTGAATACCCCTATCGGTCGATACAAAAACCCAACTCATAAATTTAAAGAAACATCAACCGACGTACACAATAATATAGTACTATGGGGAAGGGGGCGATAGGCTCCCACGCGTTGTGCTGTTTAATCCAAAACCAAGAAAATACTGATAGAGATTATTTTGCTTTCAGTCTTATAAAGCCTTGCAACCTGTGCCATTGCTTTATAGTAGGTATCATTCAATTTTAGTGCAAATTAAATGCAGCAACTATTGATAGCAAGAGTTAAATTAGGAAACTGACAACTGGCTTGAACTCAAGGCCTGTTAGGAACTAGTTACGAGTCCAGATCGGCTCAGCAATAGAGGCTGACTAAGAAGAAAATATTAAATTGTTCTAAAATGTCTTATTGCGAGTCCACCGTTCTCCACAAGATGCAGAATTACTACTTAATATATCTTTTGGTTTAGATCTCGTCATAATAGAATTTACCTTGACAGATGATTTTAGTATTTATTTATGATGAGCCTCCAAGGCTTAGGCGGCAGCACGCCGGCCTCTCACCGCTGGGTCCATGGTTCAAATCCCGGTCACTCCATGTGAGATTTGTGCTGGACAAAGCGGCGGAAGACAGGTTTTTTTTCTTCGGGTACTCCGGTTTTCCCTGTCACAAATTTCATTCCAGCGGCACTCTCCACTATCATGTCATTTAATCTGTTATTCATTTAATCATTGCCCCAGGGGAGTGCGACAGGCTTCGACAGCCGGTACAGTTCATATCCTCGCCGCTAGATGGGGGCTTCATTCCATTCCATTCCCTGACCCGGTCGGTCGACTGGAAGCAGGCTGTGGATTTTCATTTATTTATGATCTGTGAAATGTTATAGGAGAAGCTTCAAATATACACTGAGTGGCCAAAAGTCACGGGAAGGGTAGTTCCATGAGAAAATGTGCCGTGTATGACTCCTGAGCGTTGCGGCTAGCTGCGGCGGAGCAGAGCAGTTTGTCACAGACACGAGTGCAGTGAAAATGGCAACACGTCGCGGGTTAATCGACTTTGAACGTGGGAATCATCATCGGCGCACGGCGCATGGGACGACTGGCTTGGACTCCGAGCCTGCCAGGAACTACTGTCGGCGCAGATATTATGTGCACCCGAGTTTGGAGATAAATAGCAACACAACCGAAAGGCCTACAGAAAAACAAGTGACATCACCTTTTTCCTTGTTTATTTCTGCGTTGATTGATGATAAAGGTAGTTTTTAGGAACTTATTTTAATATCCCTTATGGCAGGTATAACGTAAAAAGTACCGGTTTTTTTTTTTTCGGAGTTCGAGCGAAGTGTCGACTTTAGAGATTCACAACTCTTACCTCAGTTGTGCTACAGCACCCAACTATGGATATGTATTAGTCAGATATGTTTTCAGTGTATATGTGAAGTTTCAAAATTTGATCTCCAACACAAACAACAAAACAATCAATTATGTGAAAGGCTCGTATTTCGAAACTGGACTCCCGCAGAAGTTCGTTCTTGGGTGCGTTGTAATCCACATATAATAACCGTTTGCGATATGTAACTATCCGTGATCTAAATAAATGGGTTTAGTTTATACGGATTGATATTTATTATGCGTTTGGTGTATGTTGTTGACAGGAGAGGTCCGCAGGATAGTTCGTGCGCTGTTGCCGCATTTACTGCTCGTTTAGCGCTGTCTCGGCACAGAGCATGTTCAAGTTAAATGTATTTAGTTTTCACATTTCCCATACGCTTTTCTCAAAAGGTCTTTGGACCTTCAACGGCAGCTTTAAAAATATGTTTCTTTATTCTCAGTTTTTTCTCTCAGTTTTTGCAATTTATTTTAAAATTTTCTATTTATAATTTTATAAAATAAGCAGTATTTACATGACAAACATATCGGGAAATTATCAGTTATCGTCATCTGATTGAATGTGATCATCCAAAGTAAAATGTTGTGTGACCTCATCCTCTATCTGAAGAGCTGTTCAAATCAATTATTAGGGGTTCGACTTCAGGTATTTCTTGAGACAGATGATCCTTTTCCCAGTAGAAATCTTCAATTTTTATAGCATGCCTGATACATTTCTTCCATAACTCAGCTGGTCACAGATCTTTCAGCACCTTCTCACTGTTACCTTTCTGTTCAGCATTTGCCCGATTTACTTTAGACACTGTATTTTTTTTACATAGACCCATATCAACTCAATTGCTTGAAGCTCACAATGGGCAACTGGTAAACATACCAATTCCACATCAGGTAGTAATTCCTTCGTAATTTGGTCCAATTTTCTTTCTGGCGTTTTGAAGTTTCTGGCGTTTCTTTTAATTATTAATGATATGAAGTTGGCCTTCAACCAGCTCATCGTTGGATTTCTTGTATCGGGGTCCAGCATCGTGTGATATGGAGCCTGATCGATAACAATTGCGGACTTGTTTGGAATTATGGTTAAAACCCTCCTAAATCATTCTTCAAAATGAATAGCGTTCATATCCTGATGATAGGCGCCCGTCCCCTTTTTTCCAACAAAACACAAACCCGCACCTTGTAAGAAGCCATCCCCACTTCCTATATGTAGAATTATAGTCAGTTTACCGGCGCTGGAAGGAACTTTGAAGCCACCTCGCCAACCAAACACTTCTTGAAGCTGTCCTTGATATTGGTCGTAATTTGAAAATTCACAGTTCAATGTTTCAATAACGTTTTCTTGCCAAGCGAATTTCATTGAATGGTTTTGGCCGCACCAGGTTTTGTCCGTGTAAAAGATTTTGTAGCCCTCATTTCGGAGTCGTCGCATTCTTCTGAGGAATGTGTGGCGAGATGCAGCAATGGTAGTCGATTCCATTAAAATTGGCTTCTCATTAAATTTTTTGAACCGAAACCCAATGTACTTAACGACTTCTCGAAGTTTAGTATTTGACATTTTTGGAAAGTCTGTTAAACACTCCTCCAGTTTAGTTTTCAGTTTTCCGATAGTTGGAAATAACTTTTCTAAATAAAAAAAATCCTCTCGGCACGCCGGAAGGCGGAGGTAGATTTCACCGGGCAAACTAGGGGATAGGCTATAATAGGCAAAATATGCAGGTTTTCGTAGGAGGATCAGACCTCATTTATTGCGAGAAAGTATTTTACAATTGGAGGTTAGTTAACATTTTTTCGTCTTTCTATGCATACTTTTAACATTTTACTGTCTTATGGGGATGGTAACCTTCTTGTCATTTGGGGTTAATTTTTAGCCTACTTTCGATTTTTGCAAAAAATGAAAGTAGACTTATGAGATCAACACAGGGCGAAAAAAGTGTGTCTGTCTGTGTGTGTGTATGTGTGTGTGTGAGTCTGTGTGTGTGTGTGTGTGTGTCTGTGTGTGTGTGTGTCTGTGTGTGTGTGTGTGTGAGTGTGAGTGTGTGTACTCTGAATGTCTGTCCCCCCCTATCAATTCGAACACGGTGAATGCGAATTGAACGAAATTTGGAACAAAGGTAGCACTAGCAAAGGACACCTCAGTGTCATGTTTTATATCGCCGCCATCTTGACGGAAACGTAATGGCGGCCACACAAATGTTCAAAGCTTAAATCAAATTACGATTAACCAAATCATCCGATCTCTACCAAATTTTGCAACGACATTCCTTTATGGGGGGAGCATCCTTTGACCAAACCAATAGGTCATCAGCGTAATAGTTTGCGGATGGCGGCCATCTTTGTGTGAAAATCGATTCCCCCTATTAATTCGAACACGGTGCAACCGAATGGAACGAAATTTGGTACAGAGGTAGTACTAACAAAAGGCACCTCAGTGTCATGTTTTATATCGCCGCCATCTTGACGGAAACGTAATGGCGGCCACACAAATGTTCAAAGCTTAAATCAAATTACGATTAACCTAATCATCCGATCTCTACCAAATTCTGCAACAACATACCTTTATGGGGGGAGCATCCTTTGACCAAACCAATAGGTCATCAGCGTAATAGTTTGCGGATGGCGGCCATCTTTGTGTGAAAATCGATTCCCCCTATTAATTCGAACACGGTGCAACCGAATGGAACGAAATTTGGTACAGAGGTAGTACTAACAAGAGGCACCTCAGTGTCATGTTTTATATCGCCGCCATCTTGACGAAAACGTAATGGCGGCCACACAAATGTTCAAAGCTTAAATCAAATTACGATTAACCTAATCATCCGATCTCTACCAAATTTTGCAACTACATACCTTTATGGAGGGAGCATCCTTTGACCAATCTAATAGGTCATTCACCTGATAGTTTGCGGATGGCGGCCATCTTTATATCAAAATTGATTCCCCCTATTAATTCGAACACTGTGGAACCGAATGGAACGAAATTTGGTACAGAGGTAGCACTAGCAAAGGGCACCTCAGTGTCATGTTTTATATCGCCGCCATCTTGACTGAAACGTAATGGCGGCCACACGAATGTTCAAAGCTTAAATCAAATTACGATTAACCTAATCATCCGATCTCTACCAAATTTTGCAACTACATACCTTTATGGAGGGAGCATCCTTTGACCAATCTAATAGGTCATTCACCTAATAGTTTGCGGATGGAGGCCATATTTATGTCAATATTGATTCCCCCTATTAATTCGAACACGGTGGAACCGAATGGAACGAAATTTGGTACAGAGGTAGTACTAGCAAAGGGCACCTCAGTGTCATGTTTTATATCGCCGCCATCTTGACTGAAACGTAATGGCGGCCACACGAATGTTCAAAGCTTAAATCAAATTACGATTAACCTAATCTTCCGATCTCTACTAAATTTTGCAACTACATACCCTTATGGAGGGAGCATCCTTTGACCAATCTAATAGGTCATTCGCCTAATAGTTTGCGGATGGCGGCCATCTTTGTGTCAGAATCGATTCCCCATATTAATTCAAACACGCTGAAACCAAATGGAACGAAATTTGGTATAGAGGTAGCACTAGCAAAGGGCACCTCAGTGTCATGTTTTATATCACCGCTATCTTGATGGAAACGTAATCGCGGCCACCCAAATGTTAAAAGCTAAAATGTAATTACGACCAACCTAATAATCTAGTCTCTACCTAATTTTGCAACACCATATCTTTATGTGGGAAACATATTCTGACCAAACTGCAAGAACATCAGCCCAATAGTTTGCAGATGGTGGCCAAGTATGTGTGCAAATCGATTCTCCCTATCAATTCAAACACGGTGAAACCGAATTGAACGAAATTTGGTACAGAGGTAGCACTAGCAAAGGGCACCTCATATTCATGTTTAATATCCCTATAGCACGTTGTATTTCAACAAGCTCCTACAACCAACATTCAATCATACTCCTTGAAAAGGACAAAGAGTTATAACAATACCCATGCATTTAGGAGAAAGTAGGCTATATGTTCTTTACTGAACATCTTGTTATTTATACTTGTGATCACACTGTCCTTATGCAAGGTTTGGAACTAATGTGTAACTATCTAACAGTCTGTTACTTCTTCACGCAAAATTTTATCTCCCGCAGATAGGTTGGTTGGCTCCTCAGTTTAGGGACTGCGACAAGGTGGTCATGTAACCCCGTGTACATTGGGTGTGTGTAGAATCTGTCTGATAAACGGTGTTATTTGTGATGGCTGTATTAGTCTGTAATTCAGGTAAGGTCTGCAGACGGTCAATTTTAAGTAGTAGTACCTAATTTTGTACCAAATACTAACGTCAACGACACCTAGCTGTGAACTTGGCTGCTAGATGCCACCGCAACCAGCAACTTGCAACGAACGTTGTAACTTCCCCTCCGAAGGAAAGCATGCTGACGGATTTTTAGCGCTCTTAGAAAATCCGGCTTTGAACCAGCACCTTGGGCATAGAAGTTCAGCATGCTACCAGTTAGCCGCTTCCCTCATAGTCAGATGGAACAAGAAGTTCCGTGACGAACTAAAGAGCCTACTTTTCTTAAAATTAAGATTCATGCCATAGATTAATCTACAGTATATGAACCTATCTAGAATAATGACGAAATTAAGTGGGAAATATCGAAATGTCTTAATTAGTTCGAAATAAGGTATACTAGGCATAATGTAGCCTAATAGAGCAATACAGTTGGCAGCTCTGGTGACTGAATATATTCTTACTTCCATCTCCTAAGGTACAGAATACAAAATGTGGTTGAAGTCCAAAGGACGTTACATGGATTTAGACATTGGATCTATTAGTACACGTAAAAGCATGTTGGCACCAATATCATGCGAGTGCTGGTCAGAAATAATCTGAAATTATATATATTTGTGCCAATTTTGGATGAAATCCATTTGTTGGTATAGAAGTTACATGTATTTAAAAATTGGTCCTATCAGCAGGCTTAGAATCATACTGGTAGAACTGACGTATATAAGTTACTCCAAATTAATGTAAAATGTCGGGTAATTTACGTGTGCATAGTTTAAAGCTGTCGGCTTGCATACTTTCTGATATATTTGGATACAAAATAGAGAGCAATTATTAACAGTTGGCAGCCCTGGTGGCTCTTAAGAATACACTCAGTCATATATGTTTATGTACACATATTACATACAAAATTTGGTTGAAATCCAATTGATAGTGTAGAAGTTATATGCATTTAAAAATTGGACTTATCAGAAGGCTTAAAATTATTATGGCAACGCTGTCATGTATGGCCACCTGGAAATTACACTGAAATAGTATTATCTACATGTGTGCCAATTTTAGAATAGCTCCCATGTATACCTTCCAAGATATCCAACATGGAGCTCAAATTTCTAGTGCGTTTTTTTTAGCAGTTGGTAGCACTGGCATCTTTTTCAAATATGGGCCTGAGATATTCCGGTATACATCTTTACTCATACTAAATTTGGTTTCGATTGCTGCAGCTGTTTAGGAGTTGATAGGGGGGGGGGGGGGGAACACACACACACAGACAGACAGACAGAAGGATAGACAGACAGACAGACAGACAGACAGACAGACAGACAGAAGGACAGACACATTTTCCCGGATATATCTTATAAGTCTACTTTTTCCTCATTTTTGAAAAGTGTGAAAAGTAGGCTAAAAATGAATGTGATCTCGTCAATGACGTTGTCTTGGCAACCTCTGATAGATCATCCCTTATCAATTTAAAAGCGTTGTTATGGTAACTTCTGATGGCACTTGGCATTTTTAAAAATTCCGAAATCATTTTTCTCATCCCTTGGCGTAATGGTGGGTCATATCAAAAATTCTTTCAGACAAAAGTTTTAGGTAATTATTAGGGGAATATTTTCCATTTTGTACGGTTTTGATATTGTGCCTATTAAGAAAGATATGATTGGGCAATTCCATGAAAAGTGAGCCAACAAGTAATTTTTAAAACTTTTTTAATTAAATTTGTTTTATTGATATTTGGACTCATAAATATATACTCGTTCACATGGCATAAGCGATTTAAAAAATATCTATTATTTTGCAGTGTTTTTCACCTACGTTGTTACATACACATGCTGGTTGACATAGGACTGGTTTTTTAAAGATCTTTGTTTGTTTGTAAAAAAAACAATAAACACAGTTGGCAGCCTGGGAAATATGTGAATAGAGTCTACAACATTATATGAACTTCTGATACTGCTTTCATTGTAGTAAGTATAGGATTTAATGTGTTATTAATTTTTTTTGCAAGGCATTGCAGCTTGTAACACCCGTAACAAAATACATGTATTCGTTTAATTATCAACAAAGTGAAATGTTTGTTTACAAAAACCTTTTGTGAAAGTGAGGTTATGTTCTTTTCAAACATCAAGATTATAAATTTGAGGTGTTAAAAGTTTATTACACCTGAAATTTGGTGTTACGGGTGTTACAAAACTAATGTTACCGGTGTTACAATATAACAATGAAACACTCGTAACACGAACTAAAATATTTTTCTTTGCACACAACTAAGCTATTTGTATATTTTAACAGGTAGGTACTCATCATTGTTAAGTAATTGGTCATAAACAATTAAAAAATCCAGTTTTTATGTTTAAATTGGGTGTATTAAAGAAACTTTAAGCAAATAAACAAGAAATGAGGGGGGCTTTGCTGTTCATCATATGGCCTAGATTAACTAATTGCAATCTAGGCTAGTTTAGGCTAGGTTAACCTAGAATCTTAGCTTTACTATTATTTGCTTATTTTTCTACCAAATATTAGTTCTTGGATTGCAATGTATTAATCTTTTGACCTGTGGTTCTAGAGATCAGAACTGCGCTTTCCTGCTTTTATGAAAGGACAAAAATCAGTTTTGATTGTATCTAATTGATTGGAATTTTATGGTAAAAATGTTAGTATTGTTATATTTAGTTTAAATTTTTCAGTTTAGTAAAGAAAGTACTATTTAAGTGTCCGAATGTAACACCCGTAACCATGGAATCGCCCGATTAATGTTTCCCGAAAAACCCACTTTTTTCCACCCCTTTGGTCAATGGTTGGTGCTATCAAAAAACTTATTTGACATAAATTTTTGGCACTTATCCGACACATATTATGAACTTTAAATGGATTCGATATTTCACGTATTAAGGGAGTTATAGCGAAATTTCATTTTTTCGAAAAAAGCCCCCCATTTTCACCCCCTTCGACCGATTTTGCCCATTAACGAACTCGACCGAGATTTTATAGGGATACATATTATGTAAAAAATTCAAAGTGATTGGTGCAAAATTACGGCAGTTATCGTGTCCACAAGAAACTGATATATATATATAGATAGATAGATACATATATACATAAATTATATATAAACTTTTGAACTGACGGTTGTTTTGGGGTCTGGGGGATGTGAAACGCGAAGATATGTCGAAATTTTCCGGAAGTCGAAACATGGTACCCATTGCAATAGTTAGCTTTCTAATGAAATCTACCTATGAATGGATCTACGTATAACTCCAATGGTAAATTGGTCAATGTGAATGGACGGTCGCCCTGCCGATAATCTTTTCCTCTTGGGTGGTCCTGGATTTTCGTCCCTCACATTCTCAGCATTCACCTTGCCATGGTTGGTGAGTGGATAGCGTGTCGGTCTACTAACCCCAAGATTGCAGGTTCGCTCCTGGCCGTGGCAAGTGATTTTTTGAAAGGCGGCAAAAATACGACACGCATGTCATACGATGTTGGCATGTCAAATAACTCATTTGAATTCAGTAGGCCGTGTTCATAATGGCAAAATTCATCTCGGGAGTTTCCGCCAACACAAAGTTCATCATTTCTCTACTAGAAAGCGCTATAGTGTTCAAGGAGCTTCGACATCTAACCTCCTTGACTTTCATAGTGATTCAAGGAACAACGAAATTCGACATGCAAGCTACCCTCTGGGTGTCAAATTACAAAGCTTGCACCCGGCACCCGAGGCCATACGATATTATTATTATTATTATTATTATTATTACCTTTTTAACCGAGCGAAGGGACACTCCAAGACAATTAGCAACTCGCTGGAGCACCGGATATCACTTATCACCAATTTTCTCGCCCTCTAACTCGAAGAAACAAATGGCACTCAAAATCATAGTACTCTCGCACTCCGTAAACGGGGTTCTAGGAGGCATTGTGAACGTATCTACTCCACAATATCCTGAGTGAAACTGGAAACTATACATCAAAACAATGCCAGAGATACTAAGATAAACAGTGACTCACTGATGTGTATAAATACTTCCTTCGACACATGTTAAGGGCAGAGTTGAACAGTGGATGTTGACACTGACGAAGAATGTGATCCTTCCGTTATTCAAGGCCACTCATCCAAGGATGACAAAATATGTCTTTGATATAATTTTTTTTTATTGTTTTATTTTGTACTCGCTAAATATTCAGAGTTTGTCTGAATTAAATTGCTTCCTTTACTAAACACTGTAATATGTTCATAACGGCAAACTATTACTTGTTATATATATATATATATATATTTAGATTTATTATTATTATTATTATTCGTACTTAATTGATAGAATATTTATTATTATTAATATTATTATTATTCCGGAAATAAGCGAACAATGGACAGCCTGCTACTACAGTTTTCAAGAGATTAGTGTCAAAGAGGGTATCGAACAATAAATCTATCAGGCTTCACAGGGTGTGCCTGTACCAACTGAAGAGGATTTTAATTCATATTTTCTAAGAAGGGCACGGGGTCTACTGGAACGTATCTCCGAGACAGAAGACCATAGCAACGTTATTGTGATTGGTCGAGAAAGTTTTTTTTTTCTGCAAGAGTGGGGAGAAAGACGGATGGCACTGGAGGGCTGGCGCGTTTAAGGAAAGAGTCACTCACTACTGTGAATCTTATTTGGAATGAAGTAGTTCATTCAGAGGGGTGTAAGGGGTAGGATGTTGACAGAACTCCTACTCAAATGTCAACCTCACCTGCACGTGGTGCACCCTGCTTAAGACTGACGAGGCTCTGACGACCGAGTGACCTCCGGTATAAGAGGTACTCCTCTACCAAGTGCCAACGGTTTCCTTGGAAGGCGGATGAGCGCGTCGAGGTTTAGGGCACTCTGTTGTCCTAGGGATGAGAAATTATCCCTGAAGGCGGAGGAACCATGATTGGTCAACGGCATCAGAATGTGGAAGGCAACGGGAAACCACCACATTAAATATTCCAAGAAAACCCCATGGCTTTGCTCAATTTAAAATGTTCCGGAGTTTCAAGTTTCCCGTTCGGATCTCCGGGGGGAACTAAGTTGAGAGGGGCTTTAAAAAGAGTGCAATGCTGCAAGGAACAGTACTGTTTAGGAACATGGAATGTGAGGTCCATGTATCAAGGAAAACTAGATGTAGTCAAAAGAGAAATGGAGAGAATCGGCAACGACATATTGGGAATAAGTGAAATGAGGTGGTCTGGAATGGGCGAGTTTATTTCGGATGACTACACAGTATACTTTTCTGGACAAGACAACAGAAGTAATGGAGTAGCCTTCATAGTTAGTAACAGAGTAGGTAAAACTGTGATGGGTTGCAACTATAAAAATGATAGAATGATATCCATCAGACTTCAAGGCCAACCTCTCAATGTTACAGTCATTCAAGTTTTTGCACCAACCATTGATGCTGAAGAGGACGTAGCTGACCAATTTTATGAAGATTTGCAAGAACTACTACGGTCGACACCGAACAAGGATATCGTGTTCACAGTTGGAGATTGGAATGCTAAAGTGGGAAATCAAATAGTAGATGGTGTAACAGGACAATTTGGTCTTGGTGCAACAAATGAAACAGGACAGAGACTCCTAGAATTCTGCCTAGACAATTCACTGATTATTACCAACACACTATTCCAGTTACCCAAATGACCTCTATACACTTGGACTTCACCAGATGGCCAATGCCGAAATCAAATTGATTACATAATTTGTAATAGTAGGTGGAAAAGTGCTATTCAATCTACTACAACAAGACCAGGCGCTGACTGTGGATTAGATCATGAATTATTAATTGCAAAATTCCGGTTGAAGTTTAGGAAAACGGCTAGAACTGCCTCATCGTACAGATTTAACCTGGGAAGAATTCCTTGTGATTATACAGTAGAAGTCAGAAACAGATTTAATACATTGCAGATTGGAGACAAACCCCCTGAAGAGTTGTGGATAGAAGTATATGCTGCTGTTAAGCAGTAAGCAGAAAAATGCATTCCCAAGGAAAAGAATAAAAAGAAGGCCAAATGGTTATCGGGTGAGGCACTGCGAATTGCAGAAGAACGAAGAAATGCAAAAATTAAAGGGGATAGATCAGCAATGTTTGAGTTTAATGCAGAGTTTAGAAGATTAGCTAGAAGAGATAAGAATATTTTTTATAACTAATCAATGTAAGGAAGTTGAGGAAAACAACAGAATGGGAAAGACGAGGGAACTTTACAAGAAAATTAGGGATATCAAAGGAAATTTTCAGGCAAAATTTAGGATGGTAAAAGATAAATATGGCAAAGATCTAACAGAAGCAGAGGACATTAAGGAAAGATGGATGGAATTATGTAGAAGATCTGTATAAGAAAGAACCATGTATTATGGATAATGAAGTTCATGTGCCCTTCGAACCAGAACCAGATATTTTGGAAACTGAAGTCAAATGGGCCCTAGAGAATATTCCTAAATACAAAGCTAGTGGACATGATGGAATTCCAATAGAAATGTTCAAAGAAGTTGGAGATAGTGCAGTGAAAATTTTACATTCCATATGTCAGCAAATATGGAAAACCCAACAATGACCAAAAGACTGGAAAAGTTCAGTTTTCATCCCAATTCCTAAGAAGGGAAATTCTAAAGAATGCACGAATCACCGAACAGTAGCACTTATCTCACATGCTGGCAAAGTCATGCTTAAAATCCTACAAAATAGACTACGCCAGTATGTAGACCGAGAGCTACCTGAAGAACAAGCTGGATTTCGTAAAGGAAGAGGAACCAGAGATCAAATCGCTAACGTAAGATGGATAATGGAGAAGGCAAGAGAATTCCAGAAAGATGTATATTTTTGTTTTATTGATTATGCTAAAGCTTTTGACTGTGTTGATCATAATGAGTTATGGAAAGTACTAAAATACATGGGAATACCAGAACATATCATTAACCTCATCCGAAACTTATACTCTGATCAAGAAGCTACAGTGAGAACCATATATGGAACAACTAAATGGGTTAAGATTCAAAAAGGAGTACGGCAAGGCTGTATATTGTCACCTTACCTTTTCAATCTGTATGCAGAACACATTATGAGGAATGTGGGGTTAGATGATGAAGAAGAAACAGGAATCAAAATAGCTGGGTTAAATATAAACAACCTGAGATATGCAGATGATACAATCCTGATGGCTGAAACTGAAGATTTAAAAAATCTCTTACTGAAAGTGAAAGAAGAAAGTTCAAAGGCTGGACTAATTTTGAATGTCAAGAAAACAAAAATTATGACAACTACAACTGTCAATTCATGGCAAGTAGGAGGAGAAAAAATGGAGATAGTCTCTGTTTTTAACTATCTTGGTTCACAGATTTCTGCCGATGGTGACTGCAGTCATGAGATCAAAAGACGATTGCTACTTGGTAGACAGGCATTTTCAAATCTGGACAATATCTTAAGGAGTAGAGACCTAACCTTAACAACAACGATCCGTATAATAAGGGCTATGGTTTTTCCAGTTGTGATGTACGGATGTGAGACCTGGACCATAAGAAAAGCTGAACGCCGTAGAATAGATTCCTTCGAATTATGGTGTTGGAGAAGAGTTCATAGAGTTCCATGGACTGCGAAGAGAACCAATAAGTCAGTTTTACAGCAAATTAAACCAGCTTGTTCCTTGGAGGGCTTAATCCTGAAACAAAAACTGGGCTACTTGGGACACATCATGAAAAGACATAATTCATTAGAGAAGACCTTAATGCTGGGGAAGATAGAAGGCACAAGAAGAAGAGGGAGGCAAAGAATGAGATGGATGGATGGCATCACAGAAGCACTAAATTCCAGCTTGGAAAATCTTCGAGAGGCAGTGCAGGACAGGAGAAATTGGCGTAGTCTAGTACATGGGGTCACTGAGAGTCGGAATCGACTAAACGAATAGAGAGAGAGTTCATTCAGACCGTCTGTAGTTTGGACTTGATTGTGCATAGAAGACACATTAAATTACTTCGTCTTTCCATGCAATAACGACAATGGTTGTGTTTTTTGCCAAAGTCGGTAAAGTGATTTATGGAGTTAGAACTTCGTCACTGATCAAGCGAGCACCTAAATCTAGATCATCGCTGCTCAGTAAATATAATTAATGGAACTTATCTGCTGGGATCCTTCAAGACGTCATTCCAAGAGATGAATCAACGCCCCAGGAACAACTACAAGTCTTAACTATGGAGACCAATTCCTTCAACACGCAACCTCGGTAAGCTAGGCTGACATATATTATTCAAAATTTCTTCTTTTATATTTCTGGCAAGTAACTTCACAGTTTTGGAAATAACGTTAAATTTTATATCGGTCTCATCACTTTTCTCGCGCCTCAGGTTAACATAACTTCAGTAAAAGTATTTATTTATTATTATTATTAACTTTTCATATTTTGTTTTTGAGTAGAATTAAATTCAGTATTTTAATCCATGCCTTGCATTCCTTTTTCAGTAGTTAGAAGTACATGTAAGTCATCCCTTATCCCCAATGCAAAAACTAACTGGTTGATTACTTTGATTTCGCCACGGGCTGGGAGAAAGAGGTCTCAGATGCTCCACTAATGCTCAATTATCATAATTTGTGTTCTCACTTGTTTCTTTTATTGGTCTTCAACACTCTGTTGCGACCATGGCGCCCAACATTTCATTTTGAGAGCACTACTGAAGGTAAGTTCACAATACCAGTGTGTATTAACATGTGTCTCATCTCATTTCATGGCCTATTACATTTATCATCCAACAGTGAGCAAACCACCATCCTAAAAGACATTACAGGTGTCGCCAAAGCGTAGGGCACGAAAACCAGATAGTATTTGTAGTTTGGGAACGGTGTTATCTTTGTGCTTGTGTTTTGTGGGGGATTTTAATTGTGGTGTATCAGTATGGCTGACAAGGACCAGATGAAGCCTAGGAGTGGTCAACAGTTGAGTGGTGATATGGTAGAGGAGTATGTGGGGGAGGAGAGTAGTCAGTTGGCAGAAGATGGTCAGAAGTTGAAGGAAGGGAGATCAGAGGTTGATCCGAATACCAATAAGGAGATGTCGGTGGAAATAAGTGAAGGCATTATGACCTTGTTAAGGTTGTTTAATAACAAATTAGAAGCCACTAATAATAAACTAGATAATACCAGTCAGGAAATAAATGCTAAATTAGAAAGTCACAGTCAAGAAATAAATGCTAGATTAGAGAGTAATAATCAAGATTTGAGTAATAAGTTAGAAGCCACTAAAGCTAGACTTGAACTTAATAATAAGCAGATAAACAGGAAATTAGATCAGAATAACTCTGAAACTAATAATAAAATTGAGGAATTGAATAAGAGGATAAACGGTGTAGTGGAAAGTAGCGAGGAGTTGCACAGGAAATATGAGCGGATGAAGGAAAGTATATTGGATGTCCAAGAGACGATAAGGGAAGAGATGAAAGGTCAGTTAAAAGAAACAGTAGAGGAAATCAGGGTAGACGTTGAGAATAAGCTTGAAATTTTAGGCAATAAAGTTGACCAGACTAGTCAACAGGTGATATAAAGAGTGCAAGAAGGAAGGGTAGAAATTATGGAACGTAATGAGAAAGAAGAGAAGAAGATTGAAGGGAAGATAGGAATGGAATTAGGTAAAATAAAGAAAGTACTAAGCTCTCAGGAAATAAAAATGCAGGAAATCATAGATGAAGAGAATAGGCAGATTAGGGACGACTGTAGAGCAAGTATAGAGGAAGTTAGTAGGAAATTAGCGGAAATGGAGAAGCGGACGTTAGGCTACAGCCAGAATGAGATAGTTAAAGAACAAGATGAGCAGGAAGAAAGAGATCATAAGAGTAAAAATAAAGACAGAAAGAAAAATCAGAAGGAAAGAGCGATAGTAGAAGAAATGGTGGAAGGTGATACCATAGGAGTTGAGGGGAGGCAGGAAGATAGAAATCATAAGAGTAAAAAGAAAGAGAAGAAGAAAAATAATCTATTAGAGGAAATGGAAGCCAGGTTGAAAGAGAGAGAGAACACAATATGGAGTGGAATGAAATAGCAGATAAGGTAAGGGAAACGGTAGGAGGAGAATCGCACTGTAGTGTCACCATTGATAAGTGTAGTACGGGAGATGGGGAAACAATTATTATAAGGAGAGAAGACAGGAGTGACGATAAAGAGAGAAAGTGATAAAGTAGGGAGTGATGATGATGATGATAATTGTTGTTTTAAGGGGCCTAACATCGAGGTTATCGGTCCCTAATGAAATGGAATGACGTGAAATGAAAGGATGTAGATAAAAACAACTCACTGCCATGGATGAAGCGAAAATGGTGTTTATAAAACAGACAGTGAGCCCCAAAAATTATGCCTTATTTGAATAAAAAGAATAAAAGGCGGATGGTAAAAAAGGATAAAACAAATAAGGCATAGGGAACAATACAATACATAACACAATAAAAAACATAAAACAGATTTAACCACAATTAAAAGTCGTAACTACACCTTAAAACTTAAAAAAGTAACCACTCTCCCTCATGAACCGGATGACGAGGTCAGCTGACGGCTCGTCATCACGGAGAATAAGGGAGAGGGTATTAGGCAGTTTAAGAGTCCTGCGCAGATCGGCCAGATCCACACACTCCAAGAGAAGGTGTGCCACGGTTAGGTGGGCGCCGCAAGTACACACAGGAGGATCTTCTCTCTTTAGCAAGTGGGAGTGCGTAGCAATCCCATGGCCGATCCGGAGTCGACAGAGTACCACAGCTTCCTTCCGGAGAGATCGGAAGGAAGATTTCCACACCTTCGTTGTCTCCTTGATGCCTCTCAGTTTGTTGGGTGGAGGCGTGGCACGCCATGCCTCCTCCCAATGCGTCAGGATCGTATGCCGCAACTGAGAGCGCACATCACTAGCAGGCACCTTATACGGTAGCGAGGGCAGTGCGACTGCCTCTCTCGCCGCCTGATCAGCAAGCTCGTTTCCCGCAATACCCATGTGGCTAGGAAGCCACACAAAGGTCACCCCGGTTCCAGCGTTACGCGAACTGACGAGCAGGTCGTGCACACGCTGGACCAACGGGTGCTTCGGGAAACACACATCGATCGCCTGCAGCGCACTCAGAGAGTCAGTACACAAAAGAAAGTGCTGGTGATCGTCTGATAACGTGTACCGCAGAGCCTCTAAGATGGCATAGAGCTCCGCTGTGTACACGCTACACGCCCAGAGTTGGGCAGTATCGAAAATACATGTATTTAAAATACGTATTTTCGATACTTTTGTATCTTGTATTTTGTATCGAAAATACATTTTTGAACATGTATTTTGTATCTGTATCGAAAATACTTTTCATGAGTATTTTGTATTTTCAAAATACATTAAATACAATCAAAATACAATCACTGCATTAGGTAATTTTTAGTTTTATCTTCCATTATCTTCCCTTTTCGTAATTTAAGTCAATTGGTAGACATTAAGTTTGAGATCAATACAACTCTGCCAGCAATAAAGCAACCTAGTAAGACCATGTGCAATGCTATATTTTATTTAGGATACATTTAGAACAAAATCTCCGAAGGATGTCTCCCGGATGTTGTGTTGTCAGTGTGGTTAATCTTGGAAATCTTTCCACGAGCAGTAGCCTCAAGCTACCTAGTATGAAATTCCCAAACGCAAGGGGTTGTCTGAACCTGTTAACTAGTATTGTTCGAAAATTCCTGGAAGTGCTCACATAAGGGCTGTACAAAATACGGCAATTGTCTCCCGTAAGAGTAGTGTAACAGTTGTATAAAACTTTGAATTGAGAAATAGGTTGCTGTTCTTTCATTTGACAGGCTTGTACATCGTGATCATTTTGTCCCGTGTACTTGGGTGTGTATATGTGTGTGTGTGTGTGTGTGTGTGTGTATGTATATATATATATATCATTCATAACCGTGTTATTGTGGGTCAGTGTCGTAGTAGTACCGTAGTGTGTTTAAATTTAATTTGGTGAAGGAGACGGCCGTGGCCTTAAGTTAGGAACCATCCCGGCATTTCCCTGAAGTAAAAGAGAAAAACCACTTCCGCTCTTCGCAGGTTTGCTAGCCACTGCACCACGAGGCAGACGAAAATAAATATGATGGTTGTTGTTAGTAAATCTTGATCATCAGCCCGATGTATTTGGGTGTGTGTTAAATATGTCTGATAACCTGGGTTTGTGTGTTTTTTGTAGTACTATGCTTGACTGTATTTATTATGGTCTAGGATTGAGCAGATTGAGTGAAAGAAACTTGGATCTCTGTATTTGTCTAGGATACAGTAGTTGCATACGTTAAGGATGGAAGGAGGAAGGTAGATTGTAGTTTTACGTGACCGATAATCTCGAGATCATGAGCCACGGGACCTCCTTTTAACATGGAATCCGAGTCAATGGACATGGCATTTCACATGCATTGACCGGGAATCGAACCCACTCCGCCGTGGTGAGAGGCCAACAGCTTGACCGCTGCTCCACCACGCCCTCTACCTTAAGGATGAATGACGATGATGATGAATGTATGTACCTATATGTCTACCCCTTACTCTTACCGACTTAACGGGATCGGGGATGAGATGCGATGAAACGCTATGTGGGGGATGTTTTTACAATCTGATTCCCTTCCTGACTCCAACATGAGAGGAGTTAATGAGAGTTCTAGATGAATGAAGCTGGGCAAGGATGTTGAAGGAAGCGGCCGTGGCCTGTCAGAAGGCACCGTCCCAACATTTGTCTAGAATTGAAAGTGGGGAAACCACGGTAAACCGTTTCCAAGACGGCCGACGGTGGGGTTCAAACCCACGTCTACCAAGTCCGCATGGAGCATGGCCACATTGCCTAGCGCTGTGTGTTAGCAGGTGTAGCTACCGCTGTCGGTAGTGTTAAGATGATCAAAGTAATACGGTAATAATAACTATAATGCGTATGTTTCCCGTTTCAACTGGGACGGAAATGAGATAATATTTTTTTTCGCATCCTTATGGTGGATAGTTTATACAGTCGGATGCCATTCCTGTCGTCAACCTCATGAGAGGAGTTAGTGAGAGATGATATGAATGAAGGTGAATGAAACTATGCACGGACTTGGAAGGGAGCGGCCGTGGCCCATTTGTCTGTAGTTGAAAATGGGAAACCACGGAAAACTATTTCACGGACGACCGGCGGTGAGGTTTGACCCACGTCTACCGGGACCACAGATATCTGGGCAACAGCTACCGTTGTTGGTTGGTGGTAATAATTATAAATGACCCAACTTTATTCATTAATTATGTTTTATTCCTTTGTGGCATACCGGTACGGCATTACTTACAAAGGAGAATTTATAGCCGAATGTACAAATTAAACATGTGGAGTCAATTGACTGTAGTGTCCCTTGGTGCTGATATCTTACGTCACCATTTTAGGATGTCAGAGAGTAGTCTGAATGAAATGCCTCACTGTGTGCCTGGCAGCACTATAAATAAAATATGAACAGACGGACATAAAACTACACCTTTTTTTAAAACATCTCAACTAAAAAACAGTTCTATAGTACGAAATATTATTTTATGGAACTTCAAGCGGTGTTGACCATCAATAATTATTTTATGTTAATTTTTAAGTATAACTCGTATATAATTTTAATAGCCATTGATTTTAAAAAATGAAAATAATTCAACAATATTTACATAGTAAATTCAGAATAAAAATAATTGATATTAAACTTGCAAAAGGGACTGGAACGTACTAGGTATTAAAATTATTTCAGTATTATCCTATGATAGTCTCCTCAAATTTTTCTTGCTAACAAGGGCTGAATTGATGTGTTTTTTTTTCCTCTTCTTTTTTTAACGACATTTCGCTTATTTTTGGCGGTTTCCAAATGTTGAGCCACAGAAAATTTTCTAGAAACTCCCTACATTTGTTTCACAAATTTTACAATAAAGGACACTATCGTCGGTAGAAAATAATTCACTTCCAAATGTTTTCACAAAATTTCGCAACTTCACAACGACGTTAGCTTTTATTGGAGTCATAACTCCGTGCTTGCTGTGCTTGACAGTAAGCAGCTTGGTATTTCACTGAAGGTTGGAATTAAGGAATTTGAGATAATAGGTCCAGGTAATATTTGTGGAAATTCCTGGTCATTCATAAGCTGAACTCCTATTGTGAACTGGTGATTATGTGAAAGGAACGAAAGTATTTCAGTTGTTGGAGAATCCGGTTTTTCCTTACAGGCAGTGCAAACTACTATTTATTATCAGATGATACAAATACTCGGGGTGATTTAAGGCAGGTGAAAGCAACTTTATCATTAACAAGGAAATGTTCAGGTTTGACTAACCAACCACGAGACTCTTGGAGTCCGAATAGAAATATACGACTGAACATGAAGTATCAAAAAGCGCTTCAAAACAATAGGAAATTAGAATATACGCCCTTCTCAAGCAGAGATATGCACTTAAACAGGCAAAGGAGAAAAATATGATGCACTGTGCCAAAATATGCATAAATATGCAAAAATATGATTTTGCATGATCTTCCGGGCCTTAGTTATTAAGCTGTACATCTATTATCTTGGCACGAGTGGCTATTATTCTTGGCTGTCACTCCTGAGGTCTAGTTTCTATTCACGAATCTGTCAAGAAATATAATTCTGGTCTGAGGCAACTCAATTATCCTGCAAGTGGTTTCCCACTTCTACTTCAGGCAAATGCCGGGATGGTACATAAATTAAGGGCATGGCCGCCTCCTTTCCAATCCTCATCTGAAATACAAATAGGCTACACACACTAATATAGTCATCACAGTAACACAATTCATCAGAAAAATTCCACACACGCCTAAGTACACGGGGCTACATGAACACATTATCGCAACAACAACTAACTCTTTATCCACACCGATGCAGAGTATTCAATGACAGATTATATGAAGTCATCAGCTGAACAACAGAGAGTATTGGTGTTGGACCCTAAGCGGGACCACAAATAATTAAGTACAAGTTTTTCGGGCTTGTACTTAATTATGAACGCCGGCCGTGAAAGCCTAACCTGGAACCACAAAGCCTCCACAAAATGTCATTCCACGTCTTACGGTTGTCAGCAGTCTTTGTTAGATAATCTTTGAAAGATAGAGTTTTCTCAATAGTTTCATCCAGTGTAAACAGTACACATATACACTATATATAAGTCCGACGTGTTGCGTAGTGGCTAGCGCTCCTGGCTGTTACCACAGAGGCCCGGGTTCGATTCCCGACTCTGGCAAGGAATTTAATTCTGGTTTGAGGGATGGAACGGGATAAACTCAGCCTCATGAGGCAAAACTGAGAAGAGGCGGGTTCGAATTCCATCTCAGCCATCCTGGAAGTGGTTTTCCTTGTTTCTCACTAATACTCCAGGTGAATGTCGGGATGGCATCTCAATTACAAATACACACACTAATATAGCCATTGCAGTAACACGGATTATCAGACAAATTCCACACACACCCAAACACATGTGCTAAGTGACCACGATGTCGCAAAGCCTCTTAATTAATCAACATACCGTATATAAAAAGAATGCCACAAATTTATACAAAATAGTATTGTACCACTCTGGTCGATTAATGGTAGTTTGATTCATGCCCGATGAAGTCTGATGACGGTACCAGCTCAAAGATCTCCACGAGGTAGCTTAGGTCTTACGATAATAATAATAATAATAATAATAATACTAATAATAATAATAATAATACTAATAATAATAACAATTTCTATACCATATATATTTCCCATTTTGTGGATTCGAGGACAAAGTGAAGTGAATTTCTATGTGGCAGTGGTTTTCACGGCTAGATGACGCTTCTGACGCCATCCTCAACATAGAGCTGGTTGGGAAACGAAATGACAACAGGGCACGGGGTTGGAAAAAAGCGACCAAGGCCCATCAGGAAGTACCATTTCATGGAGGCTGACGGTGGGATTTCAACCCTTGGCCTTGCACGTTAATGCACGAACCCGCCTAGATCACCGATAATAATAATAGGCTACTAATAATAATATTTTGAAAAGTTTGAATGGAAGAGAAGCATATTTTACTTCAAGTATTTTGTATTTTGAATTGTATTTTAAAATACTATTTTGTATTTTGTATTTTCAGGAATTTTATAAGTGTATTTAGTATTTTGTATCTAAAATACTTTTTTGTGAGTATTTTGTATTTTGTATCGAAAATACATTTTGGGAGTATTTTGCCCAACTCTGTACACGCCTCGGGAAGTGAAAAGAGAAACCGACGATCCTCAACCACAAATGCACAGCCTACTTTCTCGTTTACCCTCGAACCGTCCGTGAATACAAGCCCTGATCCCGGATACCGTGTCACCACGGACTGGAACAACCTCCGATGGACGGAGGAGTCCGTGTCCGACTTGGGGCCGGTATGCAGATCCAGGATGATATCAGGGGAGAGACCATCCACGGAGGGGCCTTGCTAGGTACTCGGACGATACAGGAGACAGAAGGAAATCGGAACTGACGGTATAAGTCATCCAAGCGAATCCCCGCCGGCCGAGTGGCTCGGGCGAGCACATCATACAGCCGGCGATTCGGATTGGAAAACAAACATGGATAGCTTGGATGAAGTGGCATCTGTCGAATAGTTGCAGCATAGGTCAGCAGTACTTGTTGGCGCCTCAGGTGTAAAGGAGGTACGCCAGCCTCGGCGAGCAAGCTGACGACTGGGCTTGTCCGAAAGGCACCCGTCGCCAGCCTGACACCGCCGTGGTGGACACTGTCCAGTTTAACAAGCACTGACTTACGGGCCGAACCATATGCTACACTGCCATAATCTAACCTAGATAAAATCAGTGACTTATAAAAGCGCAGGAGCACCACGCGGTCCGCCCCCCATGATGTGCCGCTAAGAAACCGCAACATGTTGAGTTTCTTAGCGCAGGCAGTTTTCAAACACCGCACGTGTGGTTCCCACGTCAATTTCTGATCGAAAAGGAGCCCAAGGAACCGGTACGCAGCAACAACAGGCAAAGCTACATTGCCCAGATAAAGCTCAGGGTCTGGATGGAGGGTGCGCTTTCGGCAGAAATGGACAACCGAGGACTTAGCGGTTGAGAATCGAAAGCCATGCTCCAGTGTCCAGCGTTCCACTCTCCGAATAGCTTGTTGTAGCTGTCGTTCAGCGACCGCCATATTTTGCGCACTATAATGTAGAGCAAAGTCGTCTACATATAGCGACGGTACCACTGCTGGACCAGCAGCAGCGACTATACCGTTTATGGCAATCGCAAATAATGTTACGCTAAGCACCGATCCCTGTGGGACTCCGTTTTCCTGTATATGATATTGCGAATATGTCCCCCCTATTCGGACACGGAACAGGCGAAGGGACAGAAAATTCGCAATAAAAACCGGCAAGTTACCTCGGAATTTCCATTGATGCAGGGTAGAGAGGATGCCGTAACGCCAAGTGGTGTCATAGGCCTTCTCGAGGTCAAAGAAAACAGCGACTAGGTGCTGTCTCCGGAGAAAAGCGTCCTGTATGGCAGTCTCCAGGCGTACCAGATGGTCGTTGGTACACCGTGACGCCCTGAAACCACACTGGTATTCAGACAGGAGTCCCCGTTTCTCCAGGACCCACACCAGGCGCCGATTGACCATCCTCTCAAAGAGCTTGCACAAACCGTTTGTGAGACAAATAGGTCTGTAACTCCCTGACAATTTGGGATCCTTATCGGGCTTCAGGATAGGTATAATGATACCTTCCTGCCATTGCGCTGGAAACACACCTTCCAACCAGATACGATTAAACACCCTGAGCAAATAGCGAATGCTCTCATCGTTAAGGTGTTTTAGCATTTGGTTGTGAATATTATCCGGGCCAGGAGACGTGTCCCTGCAGAGCGCCAGCGCTCCGCGGAGTTCCCACTCCGTAAAGGGCACGTTGTACTCCTCCGAAGCGCGGGAAGCAAAACTAAGATGGAAACGTTCCGCTTTGCGCTTCAGGGCCACGAAGGCAGGGTCATAGTTACCGGAACCGGATATATCCGCAAAATACGAGGCGAGATGGTTTGCAACGCGATATGGATCTGTAACCAGTTCATTAGCAATGGAAATTCCCGGTACAGTAGAAGATGTCTGAATTCCCGAAATGCGTCGCAGTTTAGTCCACACTTGAGAGGAGGGGGTATGTGCCGTAATAGAAGACACATACCGTTCCCAGGATTGTTTCTTACTCTGGCGAATAAGAATCCGTGCCTTGGCACGGAATTTCTTAAACGCCACCAAATTGGCCATGGTTGGACGCCGACGGTAGTGCTTATGAGCTCGACGACGGTCTCTTATTGCCGCTGCAATATCCTCTGTCCACCAAGGGACGAGTTTGCGACGAGGAGTCCCAGAAAAGGATGGAATGGACTCCTCGGCGGCAGCAAGAAGCACATCGGTGATGTGCTGTACCTCGTCATCGACGCTCCGGCAACCAAGATCAACGAATACAGCTCGTTCTTGAAACGAGGGCCAATTTGCCCGCTTAAGAACCCAACGACTGGGGAACTCAACGGGCGTCTGGTTCAGAAGGGTAAGAACGATCGGGAAATGGTCACTGTCACAGAGGTCATCGTGTACATACCAGCCAAATAAGGGGACCAGCGCACGGCTACACACACTCAAGTCAATGTGTGAGTACGTGCCGTGCGCTAAGCTAAAATGTGTAGCTTCCCCTGTATTTAATAGACATAAATCCAACCCTTGAATTAAGCCTTCCACGTCCCTTCCTCTGGGGCAGGAAGATGGTGATCCCCAGTGGGGGTGATAAGAGTTGAAATCACCCACGAGTAGGAAAGGGACTGGAAGTTGATCAACAAGATCTAAGACGTCATTAATATCAAGGGGTTGGTTCGGTGGAAGGTACACGTTACAAACAGTTGTCATAGCAGGCAAGGACACGCGAACTGCAATAGCTTCCAGAGGAGTGGCGAGTGGAAACTCCTCACTATAGCAGTCAGAGCGAACGAAGGTACAAACGCCCCCGGAAGCCCGGGCGGCGTCTTGTCGCTCTTTAGAGTATAGTCGGAAACCTCTCAGAACAGTCTCGTGATCAGGTCTGAGGTTTGTTTCCTGTAGGCAGACTATACTCGCCGCGTATTGGGCAATAAGCTGACGGAGCTCTGTCAAATGCCTGTCATAACTGTTACAATTCCACTGTAACAGTGCCATTGTGTGAACTTAGGGAATAAGTTGGAGCAGCAAGCTACTCCAACTTTGACTCTGGAGAATCTACAGTCACTACGTCGACTATAATCTCCATGTCCTCAGGCGAGTTCATGGAGTGAATCGACTCGGTAGATGATTTCCTGGACGCAGTTCGGCGGCGGGGGCGCGAAGATCTGGGGGCCGAAACGTCCCCAGGCGCAGAAGCATCCGCAGGTGTTGGCGCGGATGGCTTCCCCTTTTTTGGAGAAAGGGAATGCGTAGTGCGGGGTCCCTTCTTACCCGCCCCCGGCTCTTTAAGGTATATAGACGGGTCAGGAGCCGAAGTCCTGACCCTGGTCGACGATGCCGCCTCCGCCGGCTTCGGCGCGGCTTTCGCCGACCGTTTGGATGGGGAGGAAGACTTTGACTTCCTCCCAAGTGGGGAGGAAGTCTTCAACTTCCTCCCCTGCTGTGCGGGCGGAGCAGCCTTCGCTCGCACAGCCTTCGTGCTGGCCGAAGGTGGAGTTGAAGTCACCTTCGGGCTTTCCGTTATAATGTTAGGAGCTGGTTTTGGAACAGGAAACTCAGTTGCAGGTTTCACAGCTGGAACAAAAGATGAGGTAGCCGGGACCAAATTTGGTATTATGGCTCTATAATCAATCGTTGGAGAAGGCGAAGTCGTGGTACGGTACTTCTTGCGGGCCTCCTGGTAGGTCAGACCATCCAGGGTTTTGATCTCCTGGATTTTCTTCTCACTCAGGAAGACAGGGCAGTTCCTGTCCCGAGGAGAATGAAATCCAGGGCAATTAGTGCACTGATAAGGTGTTGTGCACTCTTCCGCTTCGTGTGGTACCTTACCGCATGTTCCGCAGATTGCGGGGCTCGAGCATCGGGATAACATGTGCCCGAACTTCTGGCATTTATAACACCTCATTGGGGGAGGGATATAAGGCCGTACGTCACAACGGTAACTTGTAACCTTGACTTTCTCCGGGAGCACCGAAAGCTCAAAGGAAATAATGAAAGCACCAGTATCCACGATTTGACCATTGACCTTGCGCGTAATGCGCCGGACATCAGTCACGTGACGGTGCCGCATATCCTCCTTGAGCTCCTCGTCAGTGTTCAGAATCAGGTCCCGGTGGAAAATAACTCCTCGGACCAGATTCAGGGACGTGTGCTTTTCCACTTTGACGGGAATGTCGCCAAAGTGGTCACATTGCAAAAGTTGTTCAACTTGCTCTCCAGTCCTAGTCTTGAGCAACAAGCTACCGTTCCTCATCTTTTGTACTTTCTCAAGCTCACCATAGACACCTTCTATGTGGCGAGAAAACAAAATACTCTTTACCAGCTTGAAATCACCCCCATCTGTTCTGGTAGCTACCAGAAACTTGGGGGTGTTAGTACCCAGATTTTCACGCACAGATTGTTCCCAGGGGGTTGATCCCCGTAGGGAATCAAATGTTAAAGACTTGGGTGTAGGACCACCCTGTTTGGGTGTACGTCCACCCTGGTTGGGGATTTTTCTTTTAGAACCCATGGCCAGATCATCCTCCCCGAATGCCACCGACATCCGATCACGGGCCGTCACAGTAGGCGCTACCCAGCCAGGGCAAGGCCCGCCTAGCTTGGAAGGCATTGCCCGGGGGTCCGATGTTTTACAATGCCGTATCGGCATGTACCCCTTGGCATATACTGGATTTTACAGCTCAGACATTCGGCTGTGCGGGGACCTGCGTAGTCAGGCGGATACTACTGAACGGGTACATGGCACACCCACCTGTCGGCGCGGCCAAGACCGGAACAGGCTTTTGAGCGTAGTCGCTAGCGTAAGTGGCCCATCCCCTAACAGCACGCACATATAGAAATTTTGGTTGCCAGACCCTGAAAGCAGTGACGGAAAGAAGTGCGATATAACCTAATGAGAGTTATACCGCACGGGTGTATGTCTTTTAGAGCTGACTGTCAAACCCTAGAAAGGGGACCGTTCCGAGAAGCCCTTTTAGTCGCCTTTTACGACTGGCAGGGATTACCGTGGATGTATTCGCTTCCTCCCACCCACTGGGGGTCCAATTCAAAAACAACGCGGAGTCCTTAAAGTATAGCCAAGGTCGCCCCTTTTAGTCGCCTCATACGACAGGCAGGGGATACCGTGGGTGTATTCTAAACCCCCCACCCACAGGGGGGTAAAGTAGGGAGTGAAAAAGAAAGAAGTAATAATCGAAAGTAGAACATTTATGTAGGGTTGCAGTACTGTATGTTTACTTTTCCAACCAGTACTCTTGTGTAAAAATAATGTAGACCTAGATTTAAAAAGTTACTCGTTTCGTGAATTTACCTAAGAACCCGAGGTAGCTGAGTCCTTAAATTCGAACCCTGTCGTCGGATTATTCGTGTCGAGGGCGATGATGATGATGATGATGATAATTGTTGTTTTAAGGGGCCTAACATCTAGGCTATCGGCCCCATGTCGAGGGCGAGTGCATGTAGTTTGTTAGATAGTAGTTTCTCTTATTTGAGGGACCATATGTTGTTTCTCACCGCGTCGGTAAGTGCGCTTATGTGTTAGAGAATAATGGAATTCGCTTATATGGTACATATAACATTCACTCGTTACGTAAGTATGTGGCGTGAGTTGGAGAGGTAACAGCTGTTACGAAAGGGTGACCGGTGATGAACCTCTCAGACTAGGTAGCCTATGTAAGGTGGTATGAAGGCTGTTGATCTGGACTAAAGGTTAGTAGTAACCGTAATTAGGACGGTATGTGTTTGGCGAGAGACCCTGTTGGAGTTGTCTCAAGGAGATAAGGGTGACAGGAGGAGTGCTCGCTGTTGGAAGGTGAGAGTCTGGTTTTAAAGGAAGCTAAATGGGACTCGATAAGCACAGAGATAAGATGAATTACATAGATTTATATATTTTGATATTATTTCAGTAGAGGCTCATATTGTAATTCATTTTCAGAGATTTTGTGTAATGCAGTCTGTAAGCCCTATTGCTTACGTGTGACGTACGGCAGCGAAAATTGTGGTAATTTACATGTGTATGCGTGTGAGAGGTGGAATTCCCGACATATCGAATAGAGTTCAGGAGAAGTTATGACTACACTATATAACATCGTAATTTGATCCAATCTCCGTAAACTCTACTCCAGGAATTAACCCTCCGAAGTGAAATTATTTCATACGTGTAGTATGAAACCGACCCGTAATGTGACATAATTATGATTGTGTCACGAGAAGAAAATATAGCGTGTGTAAATAAAGGGTAAAATATAAATATATGTTCTATTTTTCAGGGTATCAATTTCATGTAACAGGCGGTGTTTCCGCTATACAAAAACACTTGAACGCACAAGTTGCAAATGAATACAAAGGGAACAATGACGTAATTACGTTGAAGATTATTGCAAATTATCCTTATACATAGAAGGGTATTATTATATGTTGTATTTTTTTGTACTTTGTGTCATATTTTTTATATTCGTGTCGGAAGAAACTCAGCACTACATTACTATGTAATATAGCGTGATCTTCTAGGGTGTTCTGTAATATGTTCATAACGGCAAACTATTACTTGTTATATATATTATTATTATTCGTACTTAATTGATAGAATTATGTATTATTATTAATATTATTATTATTCCGGAAATAAGCGAACAATGGACAGCCTGCTACTACAGTTTTCAAGAGATTAGTGTCAAAGAGGGTATCAAACAATGAAGCTATCAGGCTTCACAGGCTGTGCCTGTACCAACTGAAGAGGATTTTAACTCATGTTTTCTAAGAAGGGCACGGGGTCTACTGGAACGTATCTCCGAGACAGAAGACCATAGCAACGTTATTGTGATTGGTCGAGAAAGTTTTTTTTTTCTGCAAGAGTGGGGAGAAAGACGGATGGTACTGGAGGGCTGGCGCGTTTAAGGAAATAGTCACTCACTACTGTGAATCTTATTTGGAATGAAGTAGTTCATTCAGACCGTCTGTAGTTTGGACTTGATTGTACATAGAAGACATATTAAATTACTTAGTCTTTCCATGCAATAACGACAATGGTTGTGTTTTTTTGCCAAAGTCGGTAAAGTGATTTATGGAGTTAGTACTTCGTCACTGATCAAGCGAGCACCTAAATCTATATCATCGCTGCTCAGTAAATATAATTAACGGAACTTATCTGCTGGGATCCTTCAAGACGTCATTCCAAGAGATGAATCAACGCCCCAGGAACATCTACAAGTCTTAACTATGGAGACCAATTCCTTCGACACGCAACCTCGGTAAGCTATGCTGACATATATTATTCAAAATCACTTCTTTTATATTTCTGGCAAGTTAACTTCACAGTTTTGGAAATAACGTTAAATTTTATATCGGTCTCATCACTTTTCTCGCGCCTCAGGTTAACATAACTTCAGTATAAGTATTTATTATTATTATTATTATTATTATTATTATTATTAACTTTTCATATTTTGTTTTTGAGTAGAATTAAATTCAGTATTTTAATCCATGCCTTGCATTCCTTTTTCAGTAGTTAGAAGTACATGTAAGTCATCCCTTATCCCCAATGAAAAAACTAACTGGTTAATTACTTTGATTTCGCCACGGGCTGGGAGAAACAGGTCTCAGATGCTCCACTAATGCTCAATTATCATTGTGTTCTCACTCGTTTCTTTTATTGGTCTTCAACACTCTGTTGCGACCATGGCGCCCAACATTTCATTTTGAGAGCACTACTGAAGGTAAGTTCACAATACCAGTGTGTATTAACATGTGTCTCATCTCATTTCATGACCTATTATATTTATCATCCAACAGTGAGCAAACCACCATCCTAAAAGACATTACAACACTAAAAAAATAATTGTGTTATGAACAGACATGCTACAATATAATATATAATTTCCTTTTCTTATTCATTTTGTTAAGAACTTGTGAATTAATTAGTGTATGCATGTCTACCTCTTATTATTCCCGTTTCCAACGGGGCGGGGATGAGATGCGATGAAATTGTATGTGGCCAACGGCGTTTACGGCCGGATGTCCTTCCTGATTCCAAACTCATGAGAGCTGAAATGAATGAATATGAATGTAACTGGGCAAGGATGTGGAAGGAAGCGGCCGTGGCCTGTCAGAAGGTACCGTCCCAGCATTTGCCTGGAGTTGAAAATGGGGAAACTTGTGAATTAATTAGTAGTTATTAATTATTATCAATATTTTTATTTATTTATGTATTAATTCATTCATTTATAGATTGATTGTCACGTCTTGTTCCTGGAACTGCCTTTCTCTGTTTTCCTTGTTTTTTTATTACCGCCCAGATTCATCGTAATGGTAATTAATGTACAGTATACCAAATTAAAATTTTAAATGACTCCCCACCACTAAAATCCACGGAACACAAACACCAACTGAAAAGGTATAGGCCTACTGCCAGACACCATTTCAAAAAACGTCCTACAGGTGGCAGTACAAGTATTTTCATGTACTTAATATAAATGTAGGTACAGTATTACATTCCAAAAGATTTATTACGACCATGACGAAGCAGAGTGAACGAAGTGATGGTCCGTCGGTGGCATTCTCGGGCGGGTCAGAGGAAGCTGACGCGGCAACACAGCACAATCTTTCCAGCGGACCTCGCCTGTCAACAACATGCACCAAAAGCATAATAAATATCAATCCATATAAAGAAACCCCATTTATTTAGATCACGGATAGTTACATATCGCAAACGGTTATTAATGTGGATTACAACGCACCCAAGAACGAACTTCTGCGGGAGTCCAGTTTCGAAATACGAGCCTTTCACATAATTGATTGTTTCGTTGTTTGTGTTGGAGATCAAATTTTGAAACTTCACATATACACAGAAAACATATCTGACTAACACATATCCAAAGTTGGGTGCTGTAGCACAACTGAGTTAAGAGTTGTGAATCTCTAAAGTCGACACTTCCCTCGAACTCCGCAAAAAAACGGTACTTTTTACGTTATACCTGCCACAAGGGATATTAAAATAAGTTCCTAAAACTACCTTTATCATCAATCAACGCAGAAAAAAAGGAAAAAGGTGATTTCACTTGTTTTTCTGTAGGCCTTTCGGTTGTGTTGCTATTTTTCTCCAAACTCGGGTGCACATAATTTCTGCGCCGACTAGTAGTTACGAGTCCAGATCGGCTCAGCAATAGAGTCGGTTACACACGAATTCGGGTTTCCGAGGTCAACAGTGTCGAGGGTGGATCTTCAATATCACAGAGATAATGTTACTATTCGCGTAAACCACCGCACGGGACGACCACAGGTGTTTAATGAACGGACAACACGTCGCCTCAGCAGAACCAGAACGATCGCCCGATCGAAGGACCACTGTGAGTCAGATCGCCCCCGGAACCCATTCCTTGGCGAGTCGATGCCTTGCCGTATTGCTGCAGTTTTGAGGACTCGCGGAGGAGCAACTCGTTATAAAACTCATATTCCGTGCCTTACCATGACTTTTGGCTACGAAGTGTGTATGCAAGTACATAAGACATAACACTGTTGTCCCATGTTCCTAAATGAGAGAAAAATCATACATTAGGGCGCTATGTGAATAGAAATAGACAATAGGTGGATCTAATATTCTAAATAAAAGAGTTCCGAGGTTCATACATAGGGTAGATAGAGTGATAGCGAATCAGCACAAGACAAAGACATTGACTTTTCGGTTCAAAACTTCCTATTGTAGTCAACCAAAATAGGCTCTTTGAAAGAGCCAGACGTCTCAGAAACAATTAGCGGTAAACAGGGACGTTAAGCCATACCGTAAATCTTCAATCCGCTAAATAGGCTATAAAGATTTAATGAGATAACCGATAAGAAAATGAATGAAAATATAATCGTTTGTTGTTGGTAGACTCTTTGCTTTATTATTATGATGAACATTTAAAAAGTATACCTAGAAAATACAAAAACTAGGTTCTAGCACCCATTTGACGTCGGAAAGAAGTTTGTAGTTTAACGTACTGCTAATCTCACATGGCACTTCACCTAGAAAATCGCATATTTAGTATTAACCGAGAATCAAAACCGGTTCCCTTTAATGGGATGCAAGCAATTTGACCACTGCGCCACCATGCCCCTGTTCAAAGATGAAGGCTGCATGATACTGAAACATTAACATTGCACTCCTTGTATGTCACCTATTAAATGTCTGATATATTAGAAATGAGTCAGAACGCGTATGGCAATTTAAATAAAAATATGCAGCCCCGCATAATTCGGTGTATTTCTCTGATAACCTGTGTAACTGTGACTGCTGCATTAGTGCGTGTGTTTGTAATTGGGGTAGGATTAGGCAGGGGGATGACAGTTAATAGGGAGCGCGTGGGTCGGAGTAAGGCCCTGTACTGGATGTTCTGCCAACCAATGAATAATTAATTTTAGATCTAAGGTTCCGTAGTTGGCACTCATGACCGTTCACATAAAAATCGACTGGCGGAAGCGGGAATAGTCTGTTTTGATTGAATATCCTTGTGGTTGGTTGTTTTGATTTGTTCAGTATTTTGATTATTTATTTGAATGTAATTGAGAGTCAATCATGCCACTGCAAGGGAGGAAAAATTGCCAAGCACCGGGATGTAAGAATTATAATGATAGTAAGAACAATACGGCAATTTTCATCTGCCTGGTGTTGACCATGTGTAAAACTAGTGGGCAATATGGACTAGGCCTACTCTCGAATAAAAATATATAGAGAATAAATGCGTGCATTTCGTCTCTTGTTTGTTTTCTTACCCATTCTCCTTTGCATTGCAATAACATTTGTGGTTTAGGGCTACGGGGAGGGGTGGGTGGCAGCCGGTATGCTAGGCAAAAAGTGAGGTTATGGCAATATAGTGTGTGCATTTGGACAGTTTTCTTTATATTCATCGAATATCCCAACAATTATGTAGAGTAGGAGAGCATTTTTAATTAGCCTAAAGGTGAATTAAGCTCTAGAACGGCATAACTGTGTCCTTCGTGACAAATCTATTGCCAACATTGATATATATCAAAATGTATTATTTTCCTATCTGGACGTATATTTCAGCGCCTAGCGAAAGGCGCAGTTATGTTTGTGTTATTTTCATCAATAATCAATAACTCATCGCAGAACATACTGTCAATTACGCGTAGTAAAGGCTACATTCATATGGCGTTTTACTTTTTATGTTGCCAGACTTGCAAGTACAATCCATAGCCTCAGGCGGTGTTCTCTCTCCGAAATTCTATAACCAAAAGTGACAAATCTCTTATACTTACATGATCCTTGGGATTAGGTATGAGGAGGGCAGGCACGGTTCCCCAAGGTAGCCTGAACATAGCCTATAGGCTATTTTTTTTAACTATACCTATTTTTTTCATTAAATGTATATAATTAAATATATAACATCATTGTAAATTGTCCGATCTATGTTCTCGCCTTTTAAAACTGAGCGCAAAAACACTCATTACAACTCGAAGAGATCTCTCCTGAGGGCAGGCTAACTCCTGGGCAAACTCAGAGCTGGCCTAGGCACTACGCTTCAGTGTGCAGGGCCCTTCAATGAGCATCAATACGACCAACATAGTCCTTATCCATACTCAACGCATGCGTATACCTCTTCCTTAGGCATATTTAGATCTTTCCTTCCCTTCCGAACAATTACGATAATTACCGACTACTAACGAATCTTGAAAAATATGGTATATTGGCTTACACGGCCAGTGAATTAAAACTCAAGCAATTGTTCTAGGTTTGTGCCATGTCTTGTGTGGGGTTTGGTGTATTCTTTGGAATACACGGTCAGGCCGAGTTAGCCTTTGCTGCTCTTTGTTTTAATTTTTTCGTTAATTCATTATTTCCTTTTTCGCAGAAACCAACAGTGATTCCTTACGTTCTATTTTCTCCGTGCACTTGCTTATGTTTTTTATAAGTCTGTTCTAGATATATGTCTTCCATGGTCAACTTAACGTCATCTAGCAGCAAACCACTGAAGTGCCTCGATATCTCCATGCTCAAGAGGACTTCTTTATCAATCAAACCACCAGGCGTCGTCGTTGTCGCCAGCTAGCATATCCTTGAAGACGCCGCTCTAAGAAGAATTCTATGTTCTGTATAAGAATTTAATTTTTCTTATGTTGTATACCCTGATGTAAACTCTTGTTTTCCCTCCCCTCTTCCCTCGCTTCCCCTTGCCTAGCTTCCTCTATCGTGTGCGTGTTCGCTCGCTCTCATTCCTGTTTTAGTCTTCGAGCACACAGTTTGAAGCCCTCTCTCGGGCCTGTCTCCTGCACTCACGAGACATTTTAAACTAGACGCCATGTCTACTTCGTAAAACCAACCGTCACCAGGAACTTTCGCCTGCTCGTCATGAAAGAAAGCTAAGTACCAACTTCTATGTTTTAAACACATTTTAATGGATTTTTAAATAGCTAAATGCTTTTTATACAATTTTATAGACATGTGTGGAATTGCTAAATGTTGTGCAATAACCGTCTTCGAGGGATTGTCATTTGTCAGGCTATGGTTATCTAAACTAGCTTTCTAAGAAGAAATTTAGTACTTCTTGTACAAAATAACTGGGAATACTTTCTCACACCGAGGGATTCATGTTAATTAGACCGCTGTCTATAAAACTTAGCTTTCCTCCGAGGGATTTCTGTTACCCCATTTAACAGTTATCACAACTCTAGAACTTTCTATGGCAACCTATCTTTCTACTATTCAAGCAATTTAGTATTTTCCACTCTAATTATGGGAATACATTTCCTCACTGAGGAATTTACGTTACCTAAACTGCTGGTCAACACCTAATTTGCTTTCCACCGTGGGAACGTTACCGCATTATTCTACTGCAACCTAAAAACTCTTCAACGCAATAAACTGATTCAAGTTCAAATTCTAAAGTGATCTACGTAACTGTAATAACTTTTTCATAAACTTTCTGTGCTGCAATAGTGAACTTTTCCAATTCATCAATAGACTTCAGTGCAAAACAGTGCCCGTTCAACTATCAACCGTGCCGCGTTCGTTAGAGCAATAAAATTGGCCAAAACATTACATTCCCCATCCTCCTTTTCCAAACACCCTCTACTAACCAAATTCAAACTAACTTATGTACCTAGATATTACTCTACGAGGCTTCGCCAAACCATAGGCGCCCTCCCAATTTTTTTCCATTTAACACTAATTCATTCTGCTTAAATATAAATAGTTGTAGATACTTCTTTTTAATCTTTATTTATTTATTTCCTGCTTGTTCAGGATTCGTGTATTTCTAAGTTTACTTTTGTACCTGTTTGGTTTTTTCTCTTCAGGTTTCGTTAATACGACCTGTACATCCTTGAATTTCAAATATTGTTAAATTCTGCGCAAAATAGCGGTAATCTCCGCATTTAATTCTCTGTATTCCTGTCACGACCAGGATTTAATCTATGCGTCTGTAGCTTGTTGGCTCGCCAAAGGTGCAGTCAAATAACGCTTGTAACTTACTCAATTTGTAAAAGTCATAATCTCTGTACAATTTATTGTCCTTAAATGCTTTAAAAAATCCCATTTTAAGCACATTTTAAAACCTTTGTACAGGTTTAGTGCTTGTAGCAAGTTTGAAACTTGTATCCCATTTATCATTATTTACAAATTGTAAACTTATTATTATTAGGTCTGAGACCTTGGCATTTTATAAAAAATTGTTACTCTTAACACACATTAAATCCCAACCTAAGTATTGTTAAGTTTCTAAATTCTATTTTTTTTTAAATAAATTGTTTCTATTTTTCGCTTTATCTTTCTAAGTAGAATCACGATTAGGCAGAGCCTCATCTTCCTCTAAGCTTAAGTTCTCCTTGCTAAAACGTCTAAGTCCTAAACTTATAAGGTCTTTACTACGTGTTGCATTTAAACTAAAACTTCAAGTAACAGCATTTTCAAAGCTTCTTTTGGTTACCATAGCCAATTCTAGCTAACCATTAAAACAAATAAAGCTCGCTCCGGCAGCTACCTATTTGTAGGGATTTACTCTCTGGTTTATGGTTCGCTTTCAAAATTCCAGTTTTGTTTGAGTTAGGTCAGAGGTTTCCTCTTTCTAAACTTTTAGTCGGCATCCTGCTGGGTAAAAGCTTAGTTTTCCTAAAATGCAACAATTGGTATTCATCTAAGATTATTATTTCAAAAAACAACAACAACATCGCTCAAATAGCTAAAGTGGATTTATCTCTTCCCACTCTGGAAGCCTTCGATTATTTTGCCGGAGATCCAACCGTACCCAAAACCACAATTATTATTTTGAATTCAAATCTTTCCAGCATTTTCGAATGCATCATAAATACTAATCCTTCTAAAGGGAAAGTTAGTAGATTCTTTTTTCTCTGCTCACTTAGCCTTGCCATTGTGTCACCCGTCCCCGTAGTACCGAAATATCGGCTCGAGAGGGAAAGTACAATCACCGAGCGCTTGCAGGCAACCTCAACTCACGCTACGCTCTCCGCCTGCCTGAGACAGGCCCCCGCTAGAGTTAGGTTCCTCCTATGCTTGGTACTGCCAAATTCTCTTTCAATCTGTTTAAAACTTAGTGTTGGATTCTCATCCTATCTACCAATACTTGTCTCCACGCCGAAACCTATCTCCTTTTCTCTCCTATCATTATCCCTTAGGTAGAGCTCAGCAACTCTAACTGAAACCCCGGAAAAAATGCGAACTAAAAGTACTTCCCCCCTGCCCGCTATGACCTACTCAAGCAAGACCAATATCTGTGCAGAGGGGTGTAGTCCATCGCTGGCCGAGAGCCAATAGATGAGTTGACAAGCCAGCGTTGCCAAAGACGGGCTGCATGTCAGTTCACATCCAATCGTCACGGAAGACGTTTCCGTAAAGCCAACATTGATACGTTCGCTCCGCGCTTCGCTTTGCCACACAGTGAACGGCCTGGCAACACCGAGCTTGACGCCCGTATCACCAACCCCAAATATGCATCGCTGCCAGCTGTATTATATTGTTGTACGCACTGCATTGAGTGAGATTGTCGAAGACCTCGTTTCTAGAGTGTATTAATAAATATTTAGTGTAAAGTTATGGCAAGTGGTAAGAACAAAGTTGTTCATAGTGAAGCGAGAGAGGTCGTAAACAATGTAATTGCGTTCTGTGATTTAGAGAAGGCAGCAAATTCATTTAGCTTACCGGTCAGTCAGGCAACAAAACGAGCTGCAGCAGCAACAGGGAAATCTGAGTCATTTATTAAGAAAATCAGAAAGGAGAAGACATTGACCGACATAAATGAGAAGTTATCCACTCCCGGTAAAAACAGAGTGGTGAATAAGAAGATTATACTAGATGACATGGATAAGTGCATCATTAGGCGGAAAATTCAAGAGTATTACGTAGTGAAGAAGGAGATACCAACAGTAGGAAAATTACGATCTGTTCTCCACGATGAGATAGATTACAAGGGGAGTCGCGAACATCTGAGACAAGTGCTTCATTCGATAGGTTTCAAATTCAAGAAGTGTCAGAATAAAAGGAAAATATTAAAGGAAAAAGGTGATATTGTGTTTAAGAGATCAGTGTACCTGAGAATCTTACAAGAGAATGACGAGCTAGGTGACAAGAAAAGACCTGTTATATTCTTGGACGAAACTTATATCCATCCATCATACACGGTAAAGAAGTGTTGGCAGGACGAAGCAACTGAAGGTGTCCTGACTTCAGACAGTGCAGGCCAGAGGTGGATCATAATTCACGCGGGCAGTGAAAACGGGTTTGTACCAGGCGGACTGTGCATGTTCAAATCTAAAACTAAATCTGGTGATTACCACGATGAAATGAACAGCAAGAACTTCATGACCTGGCTTAAAACACAACTGGTACCGAATATACCAGATAATTGTATCATAGTGATGGACAATGCGTCGTACCACACAGTGCAGATTAATAAAGCACCTACATCAAACAGCAGGAAATACGAAATCCAGACCTGGCTAACGACGAATAACATCACTTTCAATGAGAGCCTACGCAAATATGAACTACTGAACGTAGTGAAATTGCATAAACCAGCGCCAGTATTCGCCGTGGACGATTACTTGAAGTCATTGGGTCACTCAGTGGTACGATTACCTCCATATCACTGTGATCTGAACCCTATAGAATTAATATGGAGTGTTGTGAAGCGTCGCATTGCTGACAAGAATGTGAACCAGTCATCCAAGGACATAGAGCGTATTACAAGGGACGCTTTTGCGACGGTTACGGAGGAAGAATGGAAAAAGGAGTGTGGTCACGTCGATAAGTTACGAGCCGAGTATTGGAAGAGGGACGGATTGCTGGAAGACATGGAAGAATTCATAATCTATAGCCTATTGGCAATGACAGTGACAGTGAATCAGACTCTGAAAATGATTCAAGCAGTGACGGTTCAGTTCAGAGTGTAATGTCAGGAATAGAGGAATTACAAGATTAGGATTCAACTAACAGTACTAGCAATTCCTAATACCTGCTGTACAACATCGAGAACATTATCAAGAATACCCATACACTGTAGAGCAATGACTTAAGCACTCAAAAATAGATTTTTTCATTAGTACACAATATTGAAGGAGAGCCAAGAAAGGCAGATGTGAAAGTGAAAGACGAGAGGGCCCACCCCAAAGGCAATGGAAAAAGGGGAAAAACCGGACACAGCTCAGGAATCCCTCGGGGTCGCCAACTCCCGAGCTCACCAGCTGTAAGCCCTTGAGGGTGTAGCAGTATCCAGGGTGCACCAGAACTGGTAGGGATACACACACCCTACCTCCTTGAGGGCCTTGAGGAGAAGGGAGGAGATATCATGAACATAAAAAGAAGGTTGACCCTTCGAAGTGAGGGATCAGGAAAGATGAGAGAAGGGCCAATTAAGGCGGGAAAGGAAGAGTCTCCCTAGGCCGCGGATACCCCAATACCGTCGGGGTTGGAAGAGAACAAGAGTTGACCAAGAGAGGTCGACAGGAAAGAAGACGGAGAGAAGCCCGGCACAAGTGGAAAAAATACCGGACTCAGCCGGGATCCCGTGGTCGCCAACCCACGTCCCACATGATGTGAGCCCGGGGGGGAATTGTACACAATTAATACACCACATTTAGAAATAAGTTATAGCATACCGGCGGCGGTAGCTACGCACGCTAAAGCGCAGCTCTAGGCCATGGGGCCAAGCTCTCCGTGGACTCAGTAGACAAGGGTTCGAGCCCCACAGTCGGCCGTCCTCGAAATGGTTTTCCGTGGTTTCCCATTTTCAACTCCATATAAATGCTGGGACGGTACCTTCTGACAGGCCACGGCCGCTTCTTTCCAGATCCTTGCCCAGTTGCATTCACCATCATTCATTTCATCTCTCCTCATTAACTCATCTCATGCGGTTGGCGTCAGGAAAGGCATCCGACCGTAAAAGCCATCCGCCACAAAGACTTATCGCATATCATCCCGATTGCGTTTCTTCAACGGGAATAATAAGGGGCAGAGATACATTTACAAATATAGCATGTGAAACATATGGTACCGGTACCTTCAATGGGGAAGCTAACATAGGTTACCGGTACATTTCAAAATGTTACTCTTATGAATATAATCAATGATCCAGTAAAGATTATTTAAATCCTTTCTAAATATTTCTTTCTTTATTTCTTTCTTTCTTTCTTTCTTTCTTTCTTTCTTTCTTTCTTTCTTTCGGGACGTTATTCATTTCCCGTTTAACATACAAGGCTGTCTGGAACACACTGTTTGATTAATAGAATTAGTTAAATGGAAATATTTAAAAGTGTTGGTCTACTATTTGAAAAAAGCAGGGCACCTGAAGGAAATAGAGGACTGTGACGTACTTTTGTCATATTTAGGCTCTTAGATCGGTGTTGTGCTTTGGTGGAAACTTATGAAGTAATCTCGAAGTGAATAAATACTGGTCTATTTACATAAAATGATGCTGATATTTACTTTAAAATGAGCGCCCATGTAGGGGATTTGATATTCCCCGTAGAAACGCTACATCAACGGCAACAGCGCGTTCATAGTCCGCTCTCTCACTCAAGCTTGCCCTCCTCTCTGTCGCACTGGCTGGCAGAGCTAGCGCTGTCAGCAGGGTCTCACTTCAAGTTGCTGAGCTCTAGTGTAAATCCCTAGCTAAAACCTACCAGGGTTTCGCCTAGGTCACCAAGCTGGCTCATCAGTGGGCTCTTGGTGTCCCCGCCCGGACTCCCACAGGAGTAGCGAACTGCGCACTACCTCCCTTTATATGAAGTGCACCTGCACCTCTACACTGCGAGGCTGCTTGAGCTTTTAGTTCTCGCAGTGTAGAGTGCGTTTTATATAAAGGGAGGTAGCGTGCAGATCGCCACTCCTGCGGGGGTTCGGGCGGGGACACCAAGTGCCCGCTGATGAACCACTTGGTGTCCTAGGCGAAACCCCACACAAGACACGGCACAGAAACAATTGCTGAGTTTGAATCTTGAAAAAGATCCCCCGCGTTGAGTATTCAAGTTCCTTGACGCCTGCTGTCAATTTACGTCAATAGTCAAATTACTTCTAAATTGTTATGTAATTTGTGACTTGTGTTACTAAGTAGGTAATTATTATTTGTATTTTGTGAGCTAGGAGCAGGATTGGTCCACAGTCCACATCTTAAGAATGATTGGGTTATAGCACAATAAGCCTACCGTAAGAATTTTGCAATTTAAAGTTATACTGCATAAGTTATCCACTCGAGTCCAAGCTCCATCAACCTGAGAAGAATGTGTATTGCGGACTATGAGGAGTGATGGTGACGAGTGATGAGGGTTCCCGGTCCGGTCGTAGTAACATAACCAAATACATTAGTCGGTGAGTCACTCATTCGCAATACCACAGTGGTTTGAGCAACGGCCCTATGTTAGCAGTATTGGAATAGACATGAATTCCAGATAACACAGCGGGCTGTTGACAGACCCTTCTCTTCTTGCCTCCCGCGTCACCTCACCCCGCGAGTTCACAGAGCTTGGAAGCGAGCAGTATGTAGGCCTATGTAACTTACTGCTCGGTTCCAAGTTCTGTGAACTTGCGGGGTGAGGTGACGCGGCAGGCAAGAAGAGAAGGGCCTGTCAGCAGCCCGCTGTGTTATCTGGAATTCCTATCTATTCCAATACTGCTAACATAGGACCGTTGCCTAAACCACTGCGGTGTTGTGAATGAGTGAGTCACCGACCAATGTATTTGGTTCTGTTACTACGCACGGACCGCCCCCCCCCCCCTCCCCCCACATCACTCCCCATCGTCCGCGATCCACATTCCTCTCAGGTTCACAGAGCTTGAACTCGAGCAGTATCAAGTGAATCATCTACCCCTAATAATATTGTTTTATGTAGCCCAACTAACACGTTTTGTCAGGAAGGTCGACTTTTCTCTGCCTGCATCCGGTATGGTACTAATGCACTGCAAGCATACCCCGCAAACGATACTGAGCACTACTGTATTTATTTTCCCTCGTATTAGCCTGTAGCCACGAGAGAAAAGTAATAGGGTTCAGTATCGTTTGCAGGAGATGCTCTCACTGCATTAGTACCATATGGGATATAGCAGAGAAATATCAACCTTCCTGATAACAACGCTAGTTGGCCTGCATGAAACAATATCATTAGGGGCAGCTGATTCACCTGGTATATACTTGTATATACTTTCCTAACAAACACTCGCCCTAATGCGTGGATTTAATCGTGCAAACCCAGCATGCCGATAGACCTTCGACCAGTCCCTAGCACCCATACATTCGTTGGACGCAGACCCCCGATTTAACCGTTGACAAGAAGTACCCAAAATATTCAACCTCGAGGGACACGTGGAGCGACAGAAAAATTATTACGAGGACTAGCTTTCATAATTTTTACCAAACCCCTAACAATACATTGTTCTAAATGAAGGGCCCTGGCGTACCAAGCGACCCATGGTGTCTCGTGGTCAGCGCGTCGGATCCCCTTGAGCGGAAATCTTCGCTTCCATGACCCAGCCTCACTGTCGGACAGCTGTTCAATTGTCCCCACAAAGCTGAATGCACGCAGTTCCAGCCCTTAAAATCAGTTGCTATAATCCATTCAACAGCCGGGTATCGAAGCCAAGGATCCAGGCGGAAGGCGCGATACTCCATTACCCCGAGGCTGACACACATTTAAACAATAATAAACTCATATCATATCGTTAAAAGATATATGAAGTGAAGAGATGTAGCGACAAAATCTGTTAATTGGGAATACTAAAGACATTCTGTTCAAGCCTGAATATACGAGCATCCTTAGTTTTAAAACAGTCAAAAGAAAATCTCTAAGAACATTTTAAAATTATGATTGTTGAATACTGAGAAATGCTGTTCGTAGCATATTCATTCCGACATTGCTGAAGTCACTACAACACTTTTTATTATAACATTTGGTTGGTAATTCATATAATACTACTACTACCAATAATAATAAAAATAATGTTTTGACTTCTATTTTAACTATTGGGACTTATAGGTGACGGAATTTTGTCCGAAAGGGGATCTATCTTTAACATGCCAGTAAATCTACTGACACGGTTTACGCACCCTCAAATGCCAAACGACTGCGCCATGATTCTATCCTGCAACCTTGCGCCCAGCAGACGAGAACGTTACCGCTGCGCAGCGCAGCCAGTCTGTAATTCATTCTAGGGAATTGGAAAATCTTGGGAATCAGCCACACGTACTTCTGTGTTGAACTTTTCTAGAAATCTGTTTGTGATGACTGTACTAGTGTTAAGGGCAGGGATGGGGTAGGTGCCCCTGAACTTTAAATAAGGTACTATTCCGGCAATTTCCTGGAGGGAGTATTGGAAAACCTGGGGATAACCACATTCAGGACAGCGGCTGTCAGCGCTGGGATTCAAACCTTTAATCTCCGGACCCGCTGAAGCTCCCCATCGATGTCGTAGTGGGCGTTTTAACGCGCTATTTTATTAGAGCTCGCGTCAGCCGGAAAGGCGGCCGGCTCTCTGGGATTTGGGCAGAGAGAGACAGAGATACATGTCCACTGTTGCAACAGGTCCACCATGTCCAAGTCCCCATACCGCAGGCTGCTGCCGTGATTTCCTGCTGTGTGGCAACATCGTCGCTTACCTCATCGAGCCTGTCTCTTTCACGCTGCTATACAATGTTAAAGTAAGCGGCTTCGGAGGCGTAGTTGGTAGCATGCTGAGCTTCTATGCCCAAGATAGCGGGTTCAAACCCGGCCGAAGCCGTCGGATTTTTTAAGAGCGTTAAAAATCCCTCAGTATGCCTTCCTTCGGAGGGGAAGTACAGCCGGCGGTCCCATGGCATGTTAAAGATCTTTCCACTAATTACACCTGTGTGAAACTAAATTGTATAGGTTAAGAATGTAAACAACGCTCTTAGGTTGCTACGTTCGTTGCCAAGAGCCGACTACGGTGGCGTCTAGTAGCTAGTTCTGAACTAGGCCTAGTAGTCGTTGACGGTGGCGTTTGGCGGCAAAAGTAGGAACTATTTGAAAATTCAAAGTTGCAGTCCCTACTTGAATTTAAAAAAAAAAACAGATACACAAACTAATAGTCATCACAATTAACACCGGTTATCAGACAGATTCTACACACACCCAAAGTACACGGGGCTACATGACCGCGTTGTCGCAGCCCCTAAACTAAGGAACCACCAACCAAAATGTTAAAGTATTCGTGTACTTTGTAAACTATTTCTCGGGCTTGCCTATGCACAACCTGTCGTTTACTTCCCTCTGCTTCCATAGCACTCGAAATGTACACAATCGCTTCCACTGAATCTTTAAGTATTACGATATAATCACTTCACTATTCTGACAACACGCTAGCTCAGATTCTCAAGACAGACTGACTATGATTGGTGGGATGGAAGTGAGGCATGACGTAATGGTAGCGTTGTGTTCTGCGCAACGCCTTCCCGGCTGACTCAAGCTCTAGTAGGGACCACCTCTCATGTTGCAGCGGCTAGCATTCCTGGCTGTAGCCCCGGAGGTCCGGGTTAGATTCCCGGCTCAAACCAGATACTGTATTTAAATCTGAAAATAGGGTACTAAACTGAAAAATGGTGGGTTAGATTCCCACCTTAACCATCCTGGAAGTGGTTTTCTGTGTTTTCCCCACTTCTACTCCAGGCAAATGTCGGGATGGTTCAACTTCACGCCACGGCCGCCTCTTCCCCAATCCTCAGCTGAATTAGGGTACAAATACACTCTACTACAGACACCACTGCAGCCACAGACAAATTCTACACGCACCGAAGTATACGGGGCTAAATTGCCACAATGTGCAAGACCCTCAAATATAAACAACTATCAGTATGACTCGCAGGAGAACATGTATTAACCCTTGGATACTCGCGCGGGCTACATATGTAGCCCAGTGATTTATTTTGTTGTTGCGCAGAATATATACTGTATTTTGCTAGGAATATTGAGATTCTCTGTAGCTGCCTGTTGATGCTGTATTTAACAGACGGGTGTGATTCGAACTGAACCAGTTGCACCAAACTGACACCAGATGCATTGGAAGTCGTCTGGGCTACAATAATAGCCCGCGCGAGCATCGCTGTTTCAGAATTGAGCGTGCAAAGGAAACGTTGCCTCACAGGAGGCGGCCATGTAGATCACTTTCAAATCAGTCAGTGTTTAGATTAAAGTAATGATAGGTTGAGTGCAGTGGAAATAAAGTAGGCGGTTGCTTCTTGTGTGGACGAGGAAGGAATAAATCAACAAGGAACAGATGCGCAAATTGCAATGAAGATTTTCTCGGATCAGTGTCCATTTGCACAGAATGCTTGATAAACAAATTAGTGTGAGTTTGCTTATGGATTTCCTTGGCTATAGATTTTAGCCAAAAGGGCAAAAATAAACTTCATAACTTCGAGAAAAATAAATTAAAACACTGAAATTGTTCATAATAAGTGCTGATTTTCTAAGGAAATTTTCTAACCTAGTATTATTTTTGTTTAATTCCAATCCAAATATGCACTAATATAAGTATTTAGGTGTGCATAAAAATAATTTAACAGTTCTAGTTCTATTAGTTTTATTTTTGTTGCAGTTTTACCAAGGATGTACGATGAAATTGAATGTTCTTCTTAGGTTTGTATTTTCTCTCCATATGAAGATAAAAGCCTACATAAAATCTTCAGACTTAGCTTAGAATGCTAATATATACTACTGTTTATCATATTGAAACTGAACACCAAAATAACGTGTGCGAGTCAATCAGATTGAATAACTGTTTGAGCTACATATGTAGCCCACGCGAGTAACGCTGTATCTATTACTAGCGCGAGTGTCCGAGGGTTAAATTTTAGCAGGCGTTTGGAATGCCCTGTGTTATGTTATACAACATTTTGTGTTGTATTTTCATTCCATACTAACCTATGGGGGACAATAGAAGTTCGTTCTAGAGGGGCATGTGCTCGCCCAAGCCCCTGTTGACAGGCTCTTGATCTAGAAGAACCTGAACGTGCTACAAGGCGCGAGTCGTGGAACAATGCAGGTTAGGGTTTTGCATGCCAAGTACACAGTAGTAGAACCGTAAGATTCAACAAGCAGATGGAAAGGTGTCAAGATCAAACGGAACCACGGTTGCCCTGAATTCCTCAAGGAGAGATAAGCCATCTCGACTCTCTTCCTGTCTCTTGCCAAGACGCAGTATATCAAGATTTATGCTCGCAGGAAGAAGTGCAGCGTACTCACAAAGCAGGGTAGAGGCGACACGAAACCTTATTAAACGCAATACAACACGACACTGAAAGTTGCTTTATCATACGTTATCCTTCACATCATCGGTAATGTACACAAGGTTCTCGAACACTGATAGCACTGACGTCATTTTTAAATACGGCCGTGAGATATTCAGGTATAGATCTTGACTCTTTACTCATACCAAATTTGGTTTCGATAGCTGCAGCCTTTTTAGGAATTGATGGGGGTTGGGGGCAGACAGATGGACAGACATCTCACAAGACTGCTTTTTCATAATTTTTGCAAAATGAGAAAAGTAGGCAAAAAACAACTTCCTAGCCACTTTCCAGTTACCATTAAGGTCCCCCCCCCCCCCCGACTTATAACCCCGGTAGTAGTACTCAACTAGTGCATATTCTCCCGTGAGTCATACTGGTATAAAATATAATTGATTTTAGGGGCTTGGGACATCTTTGTTATCAGCCCCGTGTACTTGGGGAGATGTTGAACGTTTAGCCGAAAGAGGGCCATTCGTAGCATGTGGTTGAAACCGACTGTCAAGAGTGAAATCTGTATATATGTTCCCATCTTGGAAACTACAAATAGGCGGCTTCGGTGGCGTAGTTGGTAGCATGCTGAACTTCTATGCCCAAGATCGCGGGTTAAAATCCAGCCGAAGTCGTTGATTTTTAAGAGCGTTAAAAATCCCTCAGTATGCCTTCCTTCGCAGATGAAGTAAAGCCGGCGGTCCCATGTCATAGATTTATGGCATGTTAAAGAACCTTCCACTAATTACACCTGTGTGAAGCTAAATTGTATAGGTTAAGAATGTAAACAACGCTCTTAGGTTCCTACGTTCGTTGCCAAGAGACGATTGCGGTGGCGTCTGGTAGCTAAGTTCTGAACTAGTAGTCGCTGACGGTGGCGTTTGGCGGCAAAAGTAGGAACTATTTGAAAAATTCAGAAGTATGCAGTCCTTACTTGAATTTAAAAAAAACAGATAACACACACTAATACAGTCATCAGCTCATCACAATTAACACCGGTTATCAGACAGATTATACACACACCCAAAGTACACGGGGCTACATGACCGCGTTGTCGCAGCCCCTAAACTTAGTAACCAACCAAACTACAGATACCGTAGCGACTTTACGAACTCTCACGTAAATTTTCCGATGTCGATTCTTCGGGGTAAAAATATTCCCAAACACAGTCAATGATGTGTCTTCTCCCAGTTACGGGATTGGGGAGTATGTGAATAGCATTATGAAGCACATATACGTCCCTCCTTCTGGGGTTCGTAACGTGGTTTGGCTACCAACAGGTGAGCACTGCATTGCTTCCACTATAAAAGGCCTAGTTGTGGTAGGCTCCTCTCGGTATTTCCTGACGACCTCCCATGGTGAACTCTTGTTCTCTTCCAATCCCCCAACGCTATCAGAGTGTACGCAGCCTAGTTCCCTTTTCTTCTGTTTCCTCATGGCCACATTTGACGAGAGGTCAGGTCAGACCTCGATATTTTTCACGGTATCACCTACTGTTATAAACTCTTTTACGCACGTTGAACCATACTACATCTTCAAGGGCGCACGGTTGGTGACCTCGGATGTTTGCGACCCAGAGGGATTTTAAATTAATTTTGAGACGGACTCTTGTTTCTTAGTTTTATATCTGCCATTTGTAACTGCATCCCTTCCAAGTCCCCCAATCCTCATCCTTCGAGGACTGAGGGCATTATTTCCCCCTTTGTCGTATTTCCTTATTCCTTTTGATCTTTTATTTTTGTAGATTTCTTCCATTTTCATTATCATCCATATCATTAGGAGTAGATGACCTAGGAGTTACATCCCTTAAAACAACAATCACATCACGAACGCATGCGTCTGGGTTCTTCCAAATACCACTTCAGACACAATGAGGCCGCCAGCACCTTTATCAGTCCAAACCACTCGAGATTAGCTATCATTTTGTGTGGACAACTGCAATCGCTCACAAATACCTCTCCCTATTAAGATAAGCTTCCTTTAAAGGAAGAGTGGAATATTTTTAGAACTACACACACAGCTCCAACAACGCTCAAATACTATGAACCAATGGTGTACAGGGAGAAATGTAGATGAAGAAGCGGCTCGCGCAGGTCCACGTATGGGTGCGGGGAGATATCGGCAGAAGAGGTCAGGAGGGGCAACCGTTCTCAGTGGGCTACTACCCAGGCTGCGTACTGTTCTGTATAGTTCAGTTCCTTTCCGTCCAAACGGGGGAGGAAAGGGGGTCTGACAGTTTATATGTCGTAGTCAGATAGTGAAATCCGTAAATTCATGAAAATCCTAGGCATTTCATTATGAGCCGGCATATGATGTAAAAAGGTATAGTTGCACTATCTGACGCGTGGTTTAATGAAATGACAAATTTCGCCGTCACATAGTGTAATTCATTTTGTACATCATCTGACGGGAAATCTAGCCCGTCACTTCATGAAGTAGCGGTAGTGATCACGTGTGAGGGAAATGTGATTTCAAAGAATTAATCGGATAAAAATGTGGACACTAAAGGGCTGTTTTACCTCAGAAAGTGAACACTGTGACATATGTTACAAAAATGTCTAACGGTCTTGAATGTATGTATTCATTTATTTATTTATTTATTTATTTATTTATTTAGGCTATTTACTCGTATTCATTTAGCAATATTAAGGTACACAGACATAAGCCCAACAAAAAGGGGCACTACAATAGAAATTAAGAAAGTATACATTACAGATTAGAAAAAAAATACTGTACAAATAAAATATATAAAAATTGAAATACAAACTTCTAAACACAAAAAAAAAGATAGAGTAAAGAGTACCCGGTATTACACGAATAGATTTAGATTGTTATGTGAAAATTAATTTCTAGAATCATAATAAACAAGCTTCAGAGATTAAAAAAATGGAAGTTAGGTCTGAACAACAAGGAGAACTGTCGTATCTTGGCTGAGTTCTTTAAGAGATTACTCAATTGCGATGAACCAAAACAGAGGCTACTCATATGCCGTCCTACTCAAGAAATGGCCAACTCGCATCCACCTTCTAAGACAGAAATTAAAATGATTATCGATGGTCTAAAGAATAATAAAGCAGCAGGAGAGGATTCCATTGTGGCAGAGCTGCTAAAACTGGCAAATGAAGATACTCTGAATATATTAGCTCAGCTCTTTGAGGAGATATGGAGAACTGGTAAGATACTTTCGAGTGGCAGTCTGCATTAATCCACCCTCTCCACAAAAAGGGGGACAAGAAGGACATTAATAATTACAGGGGTATTGAACCCGCTGAGCTAAGGTTCATGTGATATTTTTTATAACAGCACATTTATGATGGGATGTAGTACCTTTGAACACAACCAGAAAGCCACGTGGAGCTGAGAGCTCATGCTATACTCTTTGAAGTAGCGGAGAATCGCACTTTTGACTTTGGTGAAGTCTGCTAATTATTTATCTGAGGTCTTATTAATCAATTTTATCTTTCCACGAGACTCAGAATATTCCATTTCGTCATTCAGCATTATTAAAACATTTTGGAGAATGTTATTTTCGCTTAAGGTAAGGTAATACCCTTGCAGATACGCAAACAGGAATGTAAGTAGTCGCTCAACGACTTCGGTTTGACGACCTACTTCCTCGAGGAACCCTGTGCCTTGCACTACGTCTGGAGAATCCGCCCCGTGTAGGCGTGACGTTACATCCGTCTTGTTAGACGAAGAAAATATCCGCTGTTTAGCGAGGAAATTGTTATCTGCTGCCATCGAGCACAGATAAGTTACGATACGAGTGATAAGTAAGAATTGTATAGTGAATTATTTGCACTACATCTGGAAAATCCGCCCTGTGAAGGCGTGCAATTGTAGCCGTCGTGTCAGACGTGGAAAGTATCCGCTGTTTAGCGTGGACGTTATTATCCGGTGCCATCGTGCACGAATATTCTATAAATCACTGTTATTCATGCACATTGAACAACGAGAAGCATATTGTGAAATAATTGGCAAGTATAGTGAATTTTATAACATTACCGTAACACCACATTTTTATACCCACGTGTTTGTGGAGGGCCGAGAGCCTGGTGAAAAATATAGAGGTAAACGTGTTATAATTATTTTAAGCAATTGTGATTATGAAAGTACAATAGATTTGAATTGCCACAGTGAATTTTTCAATTACAAAACGACGCACATTTCACGGATGCCACGTGATGTAAAAAGTGGCGTCAGTACACGTGAAGAACCACAAAACAGTGCTTGCTCAAGTATTATTCGATATCTGCGAAGTAAAGGCTGTGTCATCAATTGTATTAAAGCCTGTAACATTTACAACGAACATTGTGATTTTTGAAGTGAAAGAATGAACTACTACACGATTTATTCCATCACCCACGTGATCAAATTATTCTACACCATGTTCGAGACCGACATCTTGGGCTAATACCGCTATGGTATGAAGGTGATGTATCTATTGGAACTAGCATGATGGTGGAACTTCCCGAACAGCGAACGAGGAGGAAGGAACCCAGGATGCCATTCCCAGGCAAGTCCAGTACATTCACGAAGTTAACGACAGGGACAGATCGAACCCTGGTCTTTGGGAGAGTCCAGATGGGAGTCCTGATGAGGACGATGCCGTTCCGGAAAGCCAGAGGTGAATTTGTTCAACCCTTGTCGATGAACAGAGGGCTGAGTGAGAGCTCCTCCATTTCGTGAGTTTTTGTACACCCTTTCTTGTTCTAGTTTCTGGTGGTATAGTAGGTTTAACGTAGTTTGTGAACCAACCGAACTCAGTGACAGCCATTTTTATAGGTAGGGAATGTAACTAGTCTAATTAGATGTCATTTATTTCAGTTAGAGTGAGTCACCCTTGGGTCAGACATTTTGGTCAGCCCTGGTGCAGCTTGATGGACGTCGTAGAACGTCAATGCCTATCTTTTGCTAAACGTGACCGTAGTCATTTGAGGCTACTTTGTTTAACCCTATTTGGGGTAATTTTTCAAGTCTTTGCTGACTTTAGTTATGGCAATCAGATGCCATGGTTATATTTCTTTAACTGCATTTTTTGCAACCAGTCTTTGTTACACCCCTGACTTCGTTAGAGCAGTCGTATCATTTAGGTAATCGACTGTAATTACCAGTTTTGTAACTGCATTATATTTCATTTGAGATGTTGCTCAGAAGCCATCAGGTCAAGTGTAGACCTTATAAGTAAAAGGGATGTTTCGTTGTCTAGCATCGAACCCAGTTCCCAACGTATCATTAAGCAGATCCAAGAGTGTAGAATCTGCGTCACAATTATTATTTTGTTAGTGTCATGTGAAGACACGTATTTATTTAATGTTTATACAAGTAACTACTGAAGTATTATCTTTGAGAGCAAAGAGCTCCAGCAATGTGGCTTTGCTACCATTTAGACGTCTTTGGTGTGGAAGACAGAATTATATTATTGTATTCAGATTTATAGCGTGTTTTTTATACACGTATTCTTCGAGGTTTATAACCTATGGTAAAGGTTTTATGATGAGGCCAGTTGTACAGTTTTTATTTTGCTTAAATCGCCGGCCTTGATAGTTAGTGTGTGTTGTGTCAGACAGCGCAGGAATGTTGTAGCCTGCAGCGACACAAACTGGTTTGTGACTCAGTGCCCTTGAGAGCACGCTTGTATTATGAGACAGAATTACTTTGACAGAGGACAGAATGCTTTTAGTATTCGCTCTTCCTTTCATTGCTATTTAGCTCATGGAACCCAGTGTCCAATCTTGTATCTGATCACATGTTTTTATAGATTGTTTTTTGTTAGTTAAACGCACTTTTGCGTGTACCGTCGTTTGACGTGTACAGTTATGTCAGGTTTCTATAGTACGTTGTAGGCCGCCCTGTTAAAGGAGGTATTTATTGTATGAAGGTATTTGTGTGTACCTTGTCCGGGATTGTTCCCGTTGACCAGATGTCATGGAGGGTGACTGAGTGTGCAGGCCCATCCCAGAGTTATTGAACGCGAGCTGTGCGCCGCTGGTAACTTGTGTTATTGTGTGTCCGAGTTGTTATTGCTCGTTGATTGTATTCCGACTTTTGAGTCGAGGCTTTTGGTGGAGATTGATCTCTGTGGAGACACTCCGTGCCCAGGCTATTGTCAGTATTATTCGCCATAAACCAACGATAACCTAAACCGACATCTTAATAATAAAACGCATAATTTTGGTAAAACAAAAGCTAACTAACGATTTCTATCTAACTTTGTTCTTTTGCATTTGGAACCTGCTGACATGGCCGTGCTAATGAAGGTATTTCCTTTTGAGGAAATGACTTAGAACAGCTGACACTCTTGTATCGACCTGAAGCTTGCTCGAACCTTGAGTTCGTAGCTTGTGGAGCGCAGGCCATGCGATGTTAGACGTAGTCCTTACTACGCAGTCGTCACCGTAACTACACACATTAGATGACTATGGCTTACAAAGAGTAAACCAAGGTGCAGGCAGGCATTTTAATAAAACAGTTGTCTCTTACTAATTATTTATGATGTAAAAGTGTATGAATCCTACATGTTACGCTCTTGTGTGCTGTTAGCACTTAGTTTCTAAGAATAACTAGATGTTTTTTTATATGGCTGTTCACTTAGCTTTGAATGTAATTGTTTTCTGTTACGGACGTCATCGCCGCAAATTTTGTTATTAACTGATAGGACTTAGCTAGATGAATTAACGTTAAATGTAAATGTGGAGATGGTATCATCCTAACTTAGATTTGTTTTGCTACCCTGTTAAATGTAAATTCTGATATTAGCTTGATCTTGTAACTTGACCTAGGGATTTGCGTCGTACCATTTTCCTAGTGTTGCTGTTGTTGCTTTGTTATTGTGAGATAGACCTTTCGCGAGGGTTTTCCGTAACTTCTCAGGTAGGGACCTGCTCTTTATTTTTGATTGTTTATTAGCTTGCGGACTAGCCGATTGAAACCCTCCGAACTAGGCTAGGGGCTTGTGAATTTTAACAATAAATTTTCACGGTGTTTTACATAAGTCTGGATGTTTATTTTCTCAGTCTAGTTTTTAAGGTGAACCTTCCCTTAGGCAGTCTATGACCATCGTCACCATGTGCCACGATCCCTGTGGACTACAGATTCTCGTGCCGCTTTGGCCTATTAGGAAGTTCACCTGATCCTCACGGCAGTTATGTCCGACGGATGAGATGTTTGGGAAGTCATTGCGGTTGTTGGCTATCCTGACAGCTCCACCGACGGTCTCAGTATATCAATTGTATCTGTTCCCTACAAGATCCTATCCAAAGCAATCCTGAACAGAATTGAAGATCATCTTGATCATCTTGATAATCAGATTGGTGAGTACCAGGCTGTTTTCAGAAAGGGACGTTCTTGCCCGGAACAGATTTTTAACCTGAAAAACATTAGGTATAAGACGATAGGCAGGTATGACTGTGTGGTCGTATTCATTGATTTTAAGAAAGCGTATGACTCAATTGACCGCGAGTCGCTACTGAATATTCTGAAAGAGTTTGGAGTGAATGAAACGTCTCGAAATCTGATAAACAGACTTTGACCGACACAATGTCAAAAGTAAAATTCATTGGCGAGATCTCAGATCCCTTTGCAATCAAAACTGCAGACAAGGTGATGGATTATCTCCAATCCTTTTCAACTGTGTCTTGGAAAAGGTCATTCGTGAATGGAGAAATATACTGAGTCAGGAAGATGGGAATGAAGAACGATTCACGCTAGGGCCCAAACTGAAAAGGGGGCACGTTGATTGTTTGGCTTTTGCAGATCACCTAGCTATTTTTGCCAACAATATTAAATCAGCCATTGTAAAGATTAATCGGTTGTCAGAGATGGCTGAGAAAGTAGGTTTACAGATTTCCTTTGAGAAGACAAAGTACATGACAAACATCAGTGATGGACCATAATGGATGAAAACAAACCAAGGGAAGATTACACGTGTAAAGAAATTTAAATACCTGGGTGAGGTAATCCAACAAAATGGCCTATAACAGGAAGCAATTAATCTCAGAATCTGGAAATTAGACCAAGTCTATTGCCTGAAGAAAAATCTCTATAATAAGAAGTCGCTGAGCATTGGAGCCAAATAAAGACACTACAGCACGGTTGTCAAACCTGAAGCATTATATGCTTCGGAGACTATGAACCACTGCCGGCTGGATCGCAACACTCCTGGTTGCTTTAAACTGCCTGCCCATTCGACGATTACAGCATTGGTTTGAGCGTACAACCTCGTTTCCAAATAAAGGCGCTAGGAAGCAGCACCAAGACACTGTGGCAGACATAAGTTTTGTATTGATGTTAATGGAGCAGTTGTGTTTGGAATGTATTCTGAATGATTTTATAATGCTGTACTGCTGCGTGCCCTTTTGTAAATCAGAACAGGGCAAGTTAGAATACCGGGGAATCTCATTTCATGAGATACCATCGGACAATTCACTGCGTGGGATGTGGTTACGTGCAATTTCCAGAGAAGGTGACGCAGGGGAAGCAAATAAATAAATACATACCGGTACATGAATGAATGATTGAGTAAATACGTGAGACAATAAATATGTAAGTAAATAATTATGTAAGTAGGTAAATATGCAAATAAATAAATAATTTAAGAAACATGTAAGTAAATAAATAAGTGAATAAATAAGCAATAAATAAGTGAACAAATAAATAAGCAAATAAATAAGTAAATAAATAATTAAACAAATAAATAAGGAAATAAATAATTAAATAAATAAGTAAAAAAATAAATAAGATAATAAATAATTAAATAAATAAGTAAACAAATAAATAATAAAATAAATAATTAAATAAATAAATGTGTAAGTAAATAAATATGTAAATAAATAAGTGAATAAATAAGCAAATATGTAAGTAAATAATTAAACAAATAAATAAGAAAATAAATAATTAAATAAATAAGTAAAAAAAATAAGTAAAAACTAAATAAGAAAATAAATAATTAAATAAATGTGTAAGTAAATAAGTAAATAAATATGTAAGTAAATAAACAAATAAGTAAATAAATAAGAAAATAAATAAATAAGTAAATCAATAGATAAGAAAATAAATAAGTTAATAAATAATTAAATAGATAAATACGTAAGTAAATAAAGAAGTAAATAAAAATAAGTAAATAAATAATTAAATAAATACATATGTAAGTAAATGAGTAAATAAATATATACGTGAATAAATAAATAAGTAAACAAATAAATAAGTAAATAAATAATTAAATACATAAATATGTAAGTAAATAAATAAATAAATAAGCAAATACATAATTAATTAAATAAACATGTAAGTAAATAAACAAATAAGTAAATAAATACGTAAATAAATAAAAAAGCAATAAATAAGCAAATAAATAAAGAAATAAGAAAATAAATATATAAATTTGTAAGTAAATAAATAAATAGGTAAAAAAATAAACAATCTGTCCAAAAAATCTGTAAAAATGTATAATACAGCCATCACAATAAGACGGGTTATCAGACAAATTCACCTCACACCCAAGTACATGGGGCTACATGACCACGATGTCGCAAAGCCCCTAAATAAATAATCATCCCATTTTTCGGGGGCCGGAGGCATTTCTTTTCCCTGTCTTTTATTGTCCTTATTCTTTTATTTTCATCTCGCCAAGTATGTAAGTTAGATTTAAGTCAGTTAGAAGTAGTTATATTTTTATTATCGTCTGCATAATTACGGGAAAATGAGCTAGACATTTCGCCCCTTAAAAACAATCGCCTCCACCACATGTTTTTTTTTTTTACTTTCCTTTATACTGAAAATTTGCCCGTAAGTATGTGTCGGAATACTTTTAGATGTTAGAATAACAAAGGAACTAACTTAGTGTAATGTTTTCACGTCCGTCAATCTCGATATTAAGCCTCCAAACATAACAATACTTCGTTTCAGGTATCTTCCCCTTTAAAAAGCCGCCCCCCCAGGGGCTCACATCTAGTGGGTTGTGGGTTGGCGACCACGGGGCCCCAGCTGAGTCCGGCATTGCTTCCACTTACTTGTGCCGGCTCCTCTCTTTCTTCTTTCCTGTCGACCTCCCTTGGTCAACTCTTGTTCTCTTCCGACCCCGACGGTATTAGGGTATCCGAGGCCTAGGGAGTCTCTTCCTTTCCCGCCTTCATTGGCCCTTGTCTCATCTTTTCTGATTCCCTCCTTCTGCGAGGGGTCAGCCTTCTTTTTCTTTTCCTTTTACCTCCTGCCTTGTGCTCAAGGCCCTTAAGGAGGCAGGGTGTGTGTAGCCCCACCACTTCTGGTGCACCGTCGATAATGCTACACCCTCAGGGGCTCACGGCTGGTGAGTTCGGGCGTTGGCGACCCCGAGGGATTCCTGAGCTGGGTCCGTTTTCCCCTTTTTGTCCCTTCCCTTTGGGGCGGACCTTCTCCTCTCTCCCCTCTCCTCTCCTCTTTTCCTTCTATTTCCTTTTCTCTTTAAGATTCCCGCACTGTTTTTGTTACTCGAATCACCGTGTATCTAAATTCCCTTTTACCATTTTTTTAAAGGCATTTTTGATCTATGTTGCATTTTGTAAGTCTCTTCGATCTAAATTACATCTCGCGATTGTTTTCAACCTCAATTGCATTTTGTAAAGATTGACAATCTAAATTGCTTTTTAGTAAGTCTTTCAATGCAGGCGTCAGGGCATTTTAGTGAGTATTTTGAATTTCAATTGCATTTTGTAAGTATTTTCAACCAAAACCGCATTTCGCACGAATTTTGAATCTACATTGCATTTTGTTTGGTGGGCATTTTGCACATATTTTGATTCTCAATTGCATTTTGTGGGTATTTTGAATCTAAATTACATTTGTCAAGTATTTTCAATCTAAATTGCTTTTTGTAAGTATTGTCAATCCACATGAGTCGTTTGAATCTACCGTACATTTTGTAAGCATTTTCAATTTCAATTGCATTTTGTAAGTATTTTGAATTTCAATTGCACTTTGTGAATAATTTGGATTGGAACTGGGATATTTCAATCTGAATTGCATTGTGTATTTTCAATTTCAATTGCATTTTGTAAGTATTTTGAACCTCAATTGCATTTTGTACGTACTTTCGATCTCATTTGCATTTTGTAAGTATTTTGAATTTCAGTTGCATTTTGTAAGTATTTCGGCGCTACTTTGCATTTTGTACGTATTTTGAATCTAGCCTACGTTTTGTGGGTCTTTTTCAATCTATTCTTTTTGTGCAACTTTTCGTTCTAAATTCCCTTTTGTAGGACCATATTGTGAGTTGTTTCCATGTGAGTTCCTTTTTGTACGTATTTTCAGTCTTCGGTAATTTTATTCTGGTTTCCATTTCATTATCATTTTCGCTATCACCCAGATCATTAGGGGCCGATAACCTCGATGTTAGGCCCCTTAAAACAACAATTATCATCATCATCATCATTAAAAAGCCGCGGCAATCTCAGTGCCTTGGTGCTGCACCTAGCGGTGAATTGATGCATGTATCTTGTACGCCCGTGAGTGTCGAATGGGCAGGCAGTTGAAAGCAACCAGGAGTGTTGCGATCCAGCCGGCAGTGCTATGAACAGATGGGGGACTAGTCGACCAGCTAGTCAAAAGAGAACGCACGGTATTGAGAAAAATTTTAGGCAACAGATGGGTTAACGGACACTTACGTTTTGAAGTCAAACAAAGAGTTATATAGAAAGAAAAAAGAAAAGGTTGTTCTATGGACACATTTTCAGAATGTCCAACGATCGTCTAACTAAGAAAATTTGGAATTTCGTGAAACAAAACAGGAAAAAATTGGCATGGTTCGAAGAATGTAACAAAGACCTTTAAGAAATTGGTATTCCAGACTGCAAAATTACAAACAGGTGTGAATTCAGACACCTAATCAAAAATTACCAGGGATTTAAGGTAGGGGCAGAACACAAAACACGGAGGGGAACTCTTTCAGAAGATCGGAAGAAGGCGCTGAGCGATGGGCTCAACAGATACTGGCAGGACATCAAAGCTGGCAGACGATCTAGAACGAAATATTGATTTTGATTGTTACTCCGTAGTCCACAGTGGCTCAATTCGAATGTAAAAAAGGCATTAATTTATTTCTTGGAATATAACTATTAAAGAATAATTAATGTTCGGCTTCATTGCGTCAGTCATTTCATGAAGTGCGGAATCAACAAACACCGGATCTTCATGAAGTGCCTCGGCTGATAATGTAAAACCATTTCTTACACTATCTGCCTAAATCGGTCCGTCACTTCATGAAGAAACGCGTTAGATGGTGTAACTATCCCTTTTTACATCATATGCCGGCTTTTCATGAAGTGCGTAGGTTCTTTATGAAATGACGGATTTTACTATCTGACTACGACATATACACTGCTGTGTAAATCGTAAGGACGAACTGTCGCATGTTGTGTCACTGCCAGTAACAAAGCTCGTTGAACCTCAAACCATACATGGGAAGACCTGCAACAGTATGGTACAGAAATCAACTGAAAGGAATATTCGATGTGATGAACAGAAATGCTACTTTTATACAGAGTCGATACACTACACGTAAGTCCCTGCGACCCATGATGGTCCCCTGGATATCACAAAAGAAGGGGCATGGTTCTTAAAAGGGTGTGTGATCACCACGGACGACGATGCATTCTCTGCAACGTATTCCCATGCTGGCTACAAGATAGGTAAGGAGTTCTTGTGGCATTCCTCCACCAGAGCGGTTGACAACTGTTTGTCATGTTCGACAATGTTCCTGGGTGCATTACTTGTTCCCACCTCTCGCCAGATGAGGGTACAGGCCGGACGTTTGTTTTAGACGATTGCCCTTGACCTTGAAGCCTACGGGTGAGCCTGTACACAGTCCCTCTCTCACCCTATCGCTTCACATTTGTCACCACCGATCTGATGTCATGGAATTCCAGACTTGAGCACGTGGCAACACCGACTTGCAGGCAGTACAGTCAACGTCGAAGTATTGAGTGACGCGGAAGTACACGTTACATATTTACGAACAGAACGTCATTATACACACATCAAAAAAAGTTTTGCATCACCTCGGTTCCAAGAGTTCCGGAACCGTTAAATACAAAGGGAATAGAGATCAACACAAACAACATTTCAGCTCGTTTTATTGCTCATGAGACCCACACATTGCATGTTGTACCATCATACAGCTAGACTTTCAGCATTTGTGGTCCAGATTGCAGTACACACCACTACCTCTAATACCCAGTAGCTCGTCCTCTTGCATTGATGCATGCCAGTATTCGCCGTGGCATACTATCCACAAGTTCATCAAGACACTGTTGGTCCAAATTGTCCCACTCCTCAACGACAATTCGGCGTAAATCTCTCAGAGTGGTTGGTGGGTCAAGACGTCCATAAACAGCCCTTTTCAACATATCCCAGGCATGTTCGATAGGGTTCATGTCTGGCGAACATGCTGGCCACTGTAGTCGAGCGATGTCGTTATCTTGAAGGAACGCATTCACAAGATGTGCACGATGAGGTCGAGAATTGTCGTCCATGAAGACAAATGCCTCTCCAATATTCTGCCGATATGGTTGCACTATGGGTCGGAGGATGTCATTCAGGTATCGTAAAGCCGTTTCGGAGCCTTCCATGACCACCAGTGGCGTACGTCGGCCCCACATAATGCCACCCCAAAACATCAGGGAACCACCACCTTGCTGCACTCGCTGGACAGTGTGTCTAAGACGTTCAGCCTGACCAGGGTGCCTCCAAACACGTCTCCGACGATTGTCTGGTTGAAGGCATATGCGACACTCATCGGTGAAGAGAACGTGATGCCAATTCCGTGGGGTCCATTCAGCATGTTGTTGGGCCCATCTGTACCGCGCTGCATGGTGTCGGGGTTGCAAAGCTGGACCTCGCCATGGACGTCGGGAGTGAAGTTGCGCATCATGCAGCCTATTGCGCACAGTTTGAGTTGAAACACGACGTCCTGTGGCTGAACGAAACGCATTATTCAACATGGTGGCATTGCTGTCAGGGTTCCTCCGAGCGGCAATCCGTAAGTAGCGGTCATCCACTACAGTAGTAGCCCTTGGGCGGCCTGAGCGAGGCCTGTCATCGACAGTTCCTGTATCTCTGTACCTCCTCCATGTCCGAACAACATCGCTTTGGTTCACTCTGAGACGCCTGGAAACTTCCCTTGTTGAGAGCCCTTCTTGACACAAAGTAACAATGCGGACGCGATCGAACTGCGGTATTGACCTTCTAGGCATGGTAGAACTACAGACAACATGAGCAGCGTACCTTCGTCCTGGTGGAATGACTGGAACTGATCGGCTGTCGTACCCCCTCCGTCTAATAGGCCCTGCTCATGCATGGTTGTTTACATCTTTGAGCAGTTTTAGTGACATCTATGAACAGTCAAAGGGACTGTATCTTGGATACAATATACACAGTCAACGTCTATATGCCGGAGATCTGGGAACCGAGGTGATGCAAAACTTTTTTTGATGTGTGTATTTGCCAATGACTGTACTTCAGAAGGAGTGTGAGACAGCTTTGTCAATCATCGGACCGCTTGGGGCAGCTGATAACAACACAGGTACTGCAGTAAATCGCCACCAGGCTTCCGTAAAGATTTTTCACTCGTCTAAAACAAACGTCCGGCCTGTACATCTCGAATCACTACGCAGACTGAATTTGCTCTCTTCTGAGAAGAGCACGCGAACCCACTCCTCGTTGGTCCAGACCTGATGCTCTTGGCACCATCGCAAACAGTGCCGCTGATGTGCGGGTGTCAACGGAGCACGCCCGGTTTCTATGCACGTGTAGGCGAACATGTTACCGTACTTTCAGTAATTTCCACCGAGGCGTGATATGTTATGTGGCTTCATCTATCTCGTCTTAAGTTTTGCACAGTCGTGTAAATCAGTCGCCCAACGGATACCCACCAGTGATCAAAGGGAGCGGCTCGTGTTTGATTTACCCCCATAGCAAGTGCCTCTCGCCCGACAGGAGATGCTGTATATTATGAGGGTAGCGGTCATTAGGCGAAGGTTGAAAAGTAGCCTTTCTTTCTACGGGCAAGTTCTTGCCCAGTGAGCACAGTGTCCACCAAAGAGGATATTGGACCTTGTGACATACTTTAACTCTTATTACCCCGGACCCCCAAACGTTTGATGCACCACAAACTTCACTCCACAAACTGTTGTGCTATGAAATGCCACACACTGCAAATCGCGTAACTATACAGTACCTCTCAATTGTTAATGCGTACAAGAGAGTGGTTTATTCACATTGAGTACTAGTCCACAGAACAAATGAAAGTATAATCTGATAAGCTTGAGTAACCACTTCCTTACACAGTACATACCGGTAGTGATAAATCGTTGAGATATGATATGCTATGCTGTGTCCGACAATTCCCATTGATGAGTGAAGTAGACTGTGCATCAAACGTTTGGTAGTAAGGCATACTGACACATGGTCCACTCTACAAGATATCCAGTGGACACATAGCCCAGTCACTTAAGAAAAAAAGAAAAGAAAAAAAGGGGGGGGGCTCGTAATGAGAGACAACGAGCTGTACACTCATATACACCTTCATTTTCGTGTTCTAAACGTTGTCTCAAAAGTCTCATAAAATCTCGTGTCTGCGCCGTAAGTTATTCAAGGTCAAAGGTCACAAAAATAAGTTTTTCGCGATTATCTCGGTTTCTATAGCTCCAATGATGTTAACACTTATTATAAAAATTGTAGAGCATACAATTTGAGACAAGTTTGTTTTAATGTTTCTTCTCATACGCCCAACCGTTTTTGAGATAGAGGGCAGAGAGCCCGCTGCGCTCAGTCATACTCACTTCAATGCAAGGTCAACCGTGAACCTCAGTGAATAATACCTTGTAGCTATGCAGAGATGAAACGATTAGCTCAGGACAGGGAGGCATGGAGCGCTGCATCAAACCAGTCAAAAGACTGAAGACTCAACAACATAAAGTCATTAAATCATTGAAATATCATTCACAATAAATAATTTGTATTATTTATTAGTCAATAGGCGGCCCCGTGGTGTTGGGGTAGCGCGCCTGCCTCTCACCCGGAAGCCCCGGGTTCGATTCCCGGCTCCGTCAGGGATTTTATAAACTGACGTGATGACTGGAACAGGGTTCTGTTGAACAACACGTTGATGCAAGAGATTCAAGAGTAAAAAGAGATAACAATGATGTAAGTAAACTAGTTTAATGGCTTAACACTTCATGATCCCTTTACAAAAACAAATCAATTAGTATCCTTAGCTTCTGGAATCATTGGAAATGACCAAATTAATTGTTACAAAGCCCATGAAATCGGATTACAATCTATGGTGAAAATAACTGGCTTGAACATTAATGAGATAAAGTTCAAACGCGCCGATAAGGTTTTGCCGATTTCAGTTGTTAACAAATCAGTCCAAATTAACGATTGTAAAATCTCTGTAGATCCATTGTTACTCTTCCAAAGGATAACTGTAACCAAACAGTTTGAAAGGAATCTCGAAGGATACCTTCAATATGAATGAAGTCCGTATCCGACATCATTATTTGACAATGGCATGAGAACAACCACGAAAGCCACATTATATGATAATATGACATCAGTTGATATCGAACTTTGTGAAAATAATGTGACGTATGTCATCGATGGTGGATTTCTTCTGCATCGCGTCGTATGGAGTAAAGACGATAATTTCCCGTCGTATTAGATAAATACGTTAAGTATTTACAAAGACATTATGGTTCAAAAACTGTTGTTGTATTTGGCGGATACTCAGACTACACTAAAAACATAAAAGCAATGGAACAACTAAGAAGAACTGCTGCTCTTCCGAAATGTTATGAAGTTTGTTTCGACGAAACAATGACTGTGCCAATTAGTCAAGTTAAGCTTTTGTCAAATCGTTGTAATAAAAAGAAACTTATTGATATGCTCATTGAAAAGTTAGTGAGTGTAAATATTAGAACAAAACAAGCAAGAGATGATGCTGATGTACTTATCATAGAAATGGCTATCGAAGAATCCAAACATGAGAGGACCCCCGTCATCATTGGAGAAGACATAGATTTGCTCGTTATTTTAATTGGACGCACTCAACTACTTCAAGAAGAAATTTTCTTTCAAAAGGTTGGAAAAGGCAATGTCAAAGCACAAATCCATTCGTCAAAAAGTTTTCACAAATATCCCCTTTCTAAAAAACATATATTATTTTTACATGCATTCAGTGGCTGTGACACAACTTCTGCGCTGTTTAAAAAAGGGAAAAAAACTTTCATGAAATATCTACAAAAACTTGCCCATTTCGACCGATTGGCTAACGTTTTTCTACAAGAAAACTGCCCTATACAGCAATTATACGAAAATTTATTACGCATCTTACTAGCGACATATAAATTAATGCTCCTAAATTTGAGGACAATATCGAACATCTTCGAAATACTCAGTGCATAAAGTCTACAAAGCTTCATAAGCCTGTCCAGTTATCCAATCTTCCACCGACAAGTGTAGCAGCCCATCAGCATATAAATCGTGTTTATTACCAGGTTCAAAATGGTTAGGGCATGATTTAGAACTCCAGGAATGGGGTTGGGTGCTGCAAAATGAACTCCTGGAGCCAAAGACAACAATATTACCACCAACTCCTGAGGAATTACTTAATACACTATTTTGTAATTGTGAGAATGGATGTGGTGTATGCTGTGGGTGCAGAAAATCGGGGTTGCAATGCCTTTAGCTTGTGGCCAATGTAATGGACAAGCTTACATCAAAGCTGTTTCATCACAAAGAGACTGAGGAAGAAAGTGCATTTGACCCGGAAATTCTGGAAGGGCTGGAAACAACGATTCAGGACAACGAAGATGATGACAATGAAAGTGACATTTTCACATGCCCGGAAGATGACTACGGTGAAGAAGAAGAAGAAGAAGAAGAAGAAAATTAATACTTAGCATTAAAGATTTATATACGGTATTTTCACTTCATTTCAATTCGGGCCTATCAAGCGACCGCTGCCCAGCCCAGATATTGGGGTGACGCGTGATCAGCGCATCGTGCCCCTCGGCCGTTAATCTTGGTTTTCGTGATCGGGGCGCTGCCTCACTGTCAGACAGCTACTCAATTGTCCTCACGAGGCTGAGTGCACCCCGTTCCAGCCATCCCGTCAGTTTCTAAAATCCCTGACGGAGCCGGGAATCGAACCCCGGGCCTCCGGGTGAGAGTCAGGCGCGCTACCCCAACACCGCGGGGCCGGCTATTGACTAATAAATAATACAAATTATTTATTGTGAATGATATTTCAATGATTTAGTAACTTTATACTGAGATTCACTGTTGACCTTGCATTGCAGTGAGTATGGCTGAGCGCTGCAGGCTCTCTCTGCCCTCTATCTCAAAAACGGTTGGGCATATGAGAAAAAACATTAAAACAAACTTGTCGCAAATTGTATGCTCTACAATTTCTATAATAAGTGTTAACATTATTGGAGCCATAAAAACCGAGATAATCGCGAAAAAAGTATTTTTGTGACCTTTGACCTTTAATAAATTACGGCGCAGAATAAATTACGGCACAGACACGAGATTTTATGAGACTTGAGACAACGTTTCGAACACCAAAATGAAGGTGTATACGAGTTTACAGCTTATCTCTCATTCAGAGGTTGATCCCTAATATGACTGGGCTAACAGCTCACTGCACAAGAACTTATCCATAAAATAATGAGGATGATTTTCTTATGTCCACTAGAGAGAACTTGCTGTTGTTGTTGTCTTCAGTCTTTCGACTGGTTTAATGCAGCTCTCCATGCTTCCCTGTCCTGAGCTAATAGTTTCATCTCTACATAGCGACCTCACCCTACATCGGAGGCAATCTAACATATTCTAACCTTGGTCTACCCCTACAGTTCTTATCCTCGATCCTTCCTTCTATAACTTAAGTTTGCTATTCCTGGATGCCTTAGTATGTGTCCTACCAACCTATCTCTTCTCTTCATTAGCAGTCGCCAGAAACATCTCTTATCTCCCACTCGTCTTAATACATCTTCATTCGTAACTTTATCTATCCATCTAATCTCCATCATTCTCCTGTAACACCACATTTCAAACGCTTCAATTCTTCTCTTTTCTGCTCCTCCAACAGTCCAAGTTTCACTTCCATACAGTGCCATGCTCCAGACAAAGGCCTTCAAAAAGGACTTCCTAATACCTAAATCTATATTCAATATCAACAGATTCCTTTTCTGTAGAAATGCTTTCCTTAGCTGTGCTAACCAACTTTTTATATCCTCTTTCCTTCGTCCATCACTGGTTATTTTGCTTTCTAGGTAACAGATGTCACCTACTTCCTTTAGCGTTTCACCTGCCAATTCGACATCCATGAAGGTTTCTGATTTCTTTCGACTGAATTCCAATATTTTTGTTTTACATTAATTTTCACCACGATTTTTTTCCTCAAGACAGAATCCATACCATTTAAAAACTCATTCAAATTCACTGGTGTGTCGGCTAAGATGACTATGTCATCAGCAAATCTCAGAGTTGAAATTATTTCCCCTTGAATCTTTACTACTGCTTGCGGTAGTTTATTCATTCAGCAGGAAGTCACCAACTGTGGCCCATGCAGCCTAGGATGACCAATGACATTGTACATGAAGATTAGTGTATATTTTTGAAATTACCGTTTAGGAAGAAAACATACTTTTTACAATGGACAGTTCGCTGAAGCAAATTTGAGGTCTCCATTTTAAGTGGTCATTTAAAAAATGTGTAATTAAAGACCAAAATAAAATGCTGCAAAATTAATACAATGAAAACATTCCCAGGCCTACTAAAATCGACCAAACGTTCGTATTACTAGCATAATATAAATTCGTAACTGAATAAAACATTTAAATAGATAGTTGGTTAGTTATTAAAAGAAACGAAACAGCGAGGCCATAAAGAAGCAGTACTACACTCCATGAAAAATAAACCTGTAAAAAAATCAAAACTGGTGGCACTTAGAAGGTTCTACCCATATATCAAAACTAATTTCGATCTGCTTGGCTGTCGCCCCGAGGTCCGGATTAGATTCCCGGCTCTTCCAAGAAGCGTAATTCTGGTCTCAGGGCAGGAACAGGGCCACTCATCCTCGTGAGGCAAAACATCCTAAAAATGGTTTTCCTTGGTTTCTCACTTCTACATCAGGCAAATATCAGGATAGTTTCTTACTTAAGGGCACGGCCACCTCCTTCCCAATCTCAATTACAAACACACACTACTACAGCTATCACAATAACACAGGTTACTAAACAAAATTCCACTCCGAAGCACCCAAATACACAGAGCTAAATGACTAGGTTTCAAGCCCTTCAAATGAAACAACTAGTTTTGCTCCCTACTTCAAGTGAAATTCCCACTTCCTCTTAGTTTCTAGCTTGCCACGGTGGATGAGTGGATAGCGTGTCGGTCTACTAACCCCAAGATTGCAGGTTCGCTCCCGGCCGTGGTAAGTGATTTTTTGAAAGGCGGCAAAAATACGACATCCATGTCATACGATGTTGGCATGTCAAAGAACCCATTTGAATTCAGTAGGCCGTGTTCATAATGGCAAAATTAATCTCGGGAGTTTCCGCCAACACAAAGTTCCTCATTTCTCTACTAGAATGCGCTATAGGCCTAGTGTTCAAGGAGCTTATATATCTAACCTCCATGACTTTCATAGAGATTCAAGGAACAACGAAATTCGACATGCAAGCTACCCTCTGGGTGTCAAATTACAAAGCTTGCACCCGGCACCCGAGGCCATACGATATTATTATTAATCTTAGTTTCTCATTGTTTCTCCTTGGCGGTATACAAGTGAGTCACATAGAGAATGCAGGACAGACTGTGAAACATGTGGCACGCGATTACAGTGGACACACTGTGAAGCGCGCTCCAGCTCATTTCACTCGATCTTTCAGCTCTCGGCGGCACGTCAACGTTGACCTACAAAGCAAGAGTTCACGTGAGTGAACCGATTGTAGCCTCTCGGATTCGCGGAATCTATGACCACAAGAAATTAAATGCTCATAAATGAGCTTAGAAATATCCAATTAGTACTGCTGTAGAAATCGTTCAACAAATTATTCAAGCAGGCAATATAACCTCCCAACTTGCATTTCTTTGTACCTGTTAATGATTCATTTTAGGGGTTTGAGACACATTGGTTAGTAGCCCGTGTACTTGGGTTTGTAAAACAGATGTATTAATTATGGATTTTTAAGAGCGTTAAAATCCTTCAGTAGGCTATGCCTTCCTTCGGAGGGGAAGTATAGCAGGCGGGCCCTTGTCATAGATTTATGGCATGTAAAAGAACCTACCACTACAATTGGTGGTGTGTAGCCAAAATGTGGAGGTAATTTGTTAGAAACGCTCTATCAAGTTCGAACGTTCGCCACTGGGTGTCAGGGACAGTGGCGTCTGGTAGCCAAAGTTGGAACTACTTGAAATTGAACTTGTTGGGGAGTCTACGGGCGTTCAATTGAAATGCCCTACTAGGGCCATTGGCAGTAATTCAAATATAATAATTAATGTATTTAACTGACATGAAATATTTCAGCTTATCCAGCACTAATACTAAGGTAATCCCTTATAGGGTCATGTTTCGACACACCAAACGTAGATCTCATCAGCCAAAACGTCAAGAATTAATATGAGGAAATACAACAATATTGTTCATGAAAAAATTACAGACACTTGATAACACTACATAACACATTTATATGTTCCAGAAAATCATCTAGGTTTTTGAAGTGTCAGTTGCAGGGTTTCGCCCAGGTGTACCAAGTTGGGTTCATCAGAAGGGACCCCACTGGGAAAATGAACAGTGCGGACGGTATATGGTGATGCTTTAAGGCCAAGCTGACAGCTCTGGGCCTACAGATTTCCAGCCACGCTTCAGTGGTGGGGGAGACAGCGACAGTCAGTCATCATCGTCAGCCGACATCGCGAATTAATGCCAAATATTCACAAGTCAGCTAGGCGCAGATACGTGAGGGGTGTCTCCTCCAGCGCTCCGGGTACCCACCACTCATACTGTACTGCGATTTCGAAGCCTCGCCACATACACTCCGTCCTCTACCTCGCATTACGCCCCGCAACAGACACGGCAAAAATCTAGGAGATTTGGTGAAGTTAATTAACTTGGCCGCGAAAGTTATTATTTTAATGTGCCTTCTCTATTTTAGCCTATTTTCATTTATGAAAAAATAGGTTTATGAGAGCACCTTTTGTCCGTGTGTGTTAGTTATTGTTGTTTTAAGGTGCAGAACTACGAGGTAATCTGCCCCTCGTGTGTGTGTGCGTCCGTCCATGTGTGTGTCCACCCCTAATAACTTCTAAACGGCAGGAGCGATTTCAATGAAACTCGGTAATGTCATAGTACTATTTTGGCCGACCCTGACCATGCCCTTCAAATGTTATTACGTCTCACCAATCCAACATGGCGGCTGTGCGAAATATTTCACCAGCATTCTATATCTCCGAAACTATTGCTCATTTCGCAATGAAAGTTTGTACGGTGATAAAGGGCACTACTAGACGTTCACCTATGTAACTTTCATATACCTATTAACTACAAAACGAACATGGCACCCAAGTGAAGTTGAAACATTTAAATAGACTTTTCTCGCGATTTAACCATCCGAACACAGTGAAACTTAGTACAGCAAATGGCTATACAAATTGCAATGCACTGATATCTAGTTAGTTCAATTGATTACATAACCTCAAGATAGCGTCTGTGCGAAATTTTAAAACAGCTTTCATTTGTTGTGTTCTAATCATGTGATCGAAATCAACGTTTGAATAATGAACGTACACAACTATATGGCCTACATATATTAAGATCCAATATAGAGACTATCCGAAATATTTAGACGGTTCTCAATATATATTAATCTATGACAGCAATCAAACTGAAATTTTGTATGTGTTTACAGGCTCTAGACATCTCTCGACACTAACTGTTCCCAAGCTACCCTCGGCACGTTCTTTTATACTCTGAAGCGAAAGGCTTGTACCAGGGGCAGGACGGACGCATTCTGCGTCGAGTGGAGGGGCCACCCAAAGCCGAAGCTTTATTGCTGATAAGTTTTCATTTAATCATGGTTCAATACATCCGTCCAACACCAAATACAACAAACAAGAATAATACCCTACAAGAGAAAAGCACTTTTACCCTCTCGGGGTCACAACACTAGTCAGTCTGAATCCTGGTCAGGGGACCAGGTAGCCGGACGATGAAGAAATCGTCTCATTGGGCTGCCTTTGATGGTTCTGCAGTGAGTGGATCGTCGGGCCTTGGTACCTCGGCGCCTACGTTGCTTCGGTGATCGCTTCTTGGGCCGTGTTGGAGTGCCTGGTGCAACGTAACACGGGGCTGGAAGAGGAACCCCCCCCACCCCCCCCGGTGCTCGTTGCTGGTGCCAGGACGTTCTATGTGGCTGCGACTGGTGCCGCTCGTCCCCTCCCCGTCCCGCCCCCTCTTCCGCGTGCGCGGGAGACCGCTGCTGTCCGAGGAGTGGGCTGGAGTTGAAAGCCTTCCGGGAGCGTTAGAATTTCGTCCCCGATGGCTTGGTCCAGCTGGATAGCTTGCTCCCATCCGCGTGTCAGGGCCAGGTATAAGATGTTTGCCCGGTTGAAAGCGTACTTCTTCTGCGCTGGGTCCATGCTGGGCCACAGCGACAGGAGACACAGAGTGGTGGCGACATCGTCGTGGTCTCTGCCTGTTGGTATTCCGCACAGAAGGGTTTTGAGTGCCTGCGCCAAGTTGAATACCTTCTGGTCGTGCGGTATTTCGAGTCCCTTGGTCATTGTGCCCGGGAGTAATGTTCGCCATGGTAATTGAGGCGGTATGTGGTAATCGGGCTGCTGGTCCCCGTCCCAGTCCTCGTTCTCGTCCTCGTCCGGGACCTTCAACTCCCCGCCGTTCTCTAAAAAATGGGCCCGTAGCTCACTGAGGGCCTGACGGATCTCCGCCAAATCGTCCCGAAAGACGGCAGCCGTGGTTGCTGTTGAAATATTCGATAAGGTGGACTCTGTGCTCGTCGGCTCAGTTGTTGAAGTATTGGACGTCGTGGCTGTGGTTGACGTCGTGGCTGTGGTTGATCTAGTAGTCCTTCGAGCAGATTGTTTCTTATGTGCTGGTATATGATCACTAACTGACTCATGTGACATCCCCTTCGATGGGCACGTTTGAGGGTCAACGCGCGTGACAACGAGATGGAACATTTCGTGTATTATTCGTTTGTGAATGTATCCACTTATTTAACAAGTCAACACGGAATACCATTTAAACATGATTATGTCAGTATATTATACGTACTTGGATGTGTTGAATTTCTATGGCAACCTGTATTTCTATGGTGACAGTGGTAGTGTTGTAACTGTAATTATTGGGATCGTAGAAGGGATGGGTGTCCCGGGGCATAAATAAGGTACTATACCGCCTTTCGCCCGGAGGAAGCGTAAGAAAAAATACTCCTCTCAGGATATCCACTGTCTGCGCGGGATTCGCACCTCCAATCTCCGGATTTGCTGCAGCTGCCCACCGCGGCCCTGATGAGCAAAGGCCCCCGTGATCTGCATTCTTTATCAATTTAGATTTAAGTGAATTCCCACAAGAAGTCTAGTTTCAAGCTTTCAATATGATTGCTTGTTTGTATTATTACCCGAGAGCCTGTGCGAGAAATCTCGTATGTGTTACACCATCTGCCTGGCTGTACTGTAATACACGCTCGACGTAACACAGTACTCGCAGGGGCTATAGTTTTGTTGATTCGTTTAAACGCACAAATGAACAAATATAATATATAGGTCTATCTCCATTGACGTTTCAAGATGTGCAACATTTTTACAGTATTATGGAGACTATTTGGAAGAAATTGGCACAAACCAAACCTTCTAACTTCCTCTGGTTTAGGAGCTTGAGTTTTGTGAAACCTACACCTTAGCGTATTATATATATTTTGTTTTCTTCTTTCTTCGGCTTTTCCCAATTAATTGGGGTCGCCGGAGCCAACCAGGCTCATTTTAGTTTTGGCCGGGGATTTAAGGCCGGATACCCTTTCGGACGCCAAGTGATTTTTCAGTTGAAAATTCCACCCCGCTGTCACCGGGATTCAAACCCCGGCCGTCCGGATGAAAGACGAGCAGCTAAGCCACTGCGCCATCACGCTCTCCCGCGTTTTATATAATTATTAGAGGCACCTGTTTTTCGCGATGCGCGAAATTTTTGCGAAATTATCCAAAATTTAGCAGGAAATGCGAAATTACTTCTTTTCAAAGAAGGTCGCGAAATAATTGTCGAAATTGCGATCTTTTTGCGCCAGTGGAAAATAGCCGAGATTGTCAACGGTTTCTTTCGATAAGTCGATAGTTCCGTTAAATGCAACTAGTTTCTGAACAAGTAGTGCATACGCAATGTTGGGCTCACAAATTGAATCTGGTAGGTAACGTATGGGCAGTGAAGCTGAAAGATTTGAACCACTGTGTTGTGCAAGTGAAACACATCTTTCTGAATACACGAAGGAGAAAACATGCGTACATTCAGTTCTTGTCTCAGAAATTTGAAAAGGAACCCACCAAGATTTAGCATTTCTCTATTCCTGTTATCACTCGATGGAACTCGTGGTTTAAAAGTGTGGAGTACATTTCGGAATACCTGCAACAAATAGTGGAATTTGTCCAAAACCTTGAAGATGAGAGTGTTGCGGTGAACTATTTTAAAGCCTTGAGTGCCAGGGAAGTTCAATTACGCCATTGCCAAGCAGTTTTTCTGGTTGAGCACTGTTCTAAATGTTGTCATTTGTTAGTCATGTTAGAGAGCTCTAAAATGGCATTGATTCATACCATTTATTCCAAACTTGATGACCTTTGTAAAAGTTTTCAGTTGCTGGAGGATGAATTCTTTTTTCAAATGCCTCAGATCTTCTTTCTCATCTACCAAAACAAAGTCAGGCACATTTAACATCTCTCTTCAAATCTGTAGGTACAGCTAGTTTCAACAATATGAAACATTTAATGGAATCAGACACAGGAAAAGTTGTTTGTTATGCTATGAGGAGGCTTTTTGATCCAAGAAACATTGTGAAAAGTAACTTAGGAAATGAGGAGATCTGTCACTTGAAAAAAGATATTCCCATTGTTAAAAGTCTGAAAAATTCCCAATCTCTTCAGCCATATTGTGTGTTTAGGGATCAAGTAAGAAGTGTTTGTAACCCAGGTGAAAACATTGATGTAATATCTATTCTATTGTCCTTGAAATCTGAACATGAACATTTTGTGGATGCTGCTGTCAAGGCGTTGTGGATCCCAGTCAGCAATGTTGACTGCGAGCGGTGATTCTCAACCTATTCCAACATTATGTCAGACCGCAGAACGGGACTGACTCCTAGTAACATAGAACTGATGATGCAATTGTCATTTTCACAAATTTCTTGAGAACTTGTTGGATTGCAGTCAAATATTTATAGAAATTTTATTTTCCCATAGTAGTATGTAAATATGGGGAGCGTGATGGCGCAGTGGCTTAGCTGCTCGTCTTTCACCCGGACGGCCGGGGTTCGAATCCTGGTGACAGCGGGGTGGAATTTTCACCTGAAAAATCACGTGGCGTCAGGAAGGGTATCCGGCCTTAAATCCCCGGCCAAAACCAAAATGAGCCTGGTTGGCTCCGGCGACCCCAATTAATTGGGAAAAAGCCGAAGAAGAAGAAGAAGAATAGTAGTATGTAAATATGTAAACAATAAATTTGAAAATTTAGCATCCAAATGTGCTGAAACTTATTTCGGGTACAAATTATTACTAAAATAAGCTTACGAAAAATAGCGAAATTTTTGACGAAATGAAACAAAAGTAGCGAAAAATATACCGAAATCATACAAAACAACTGACTAATAATGATTATTATCATTATGACTAGGTTTTCTTGGCCCTCTCTTACACCTAACCACACCCAATGCAACATATATATAAAGCAATGTAACGTGATGGTTTGTCTGTGGGTATGTCTGTGTGTATGTCTCCTATGCGTTCATATACCATTCGTCCGATTGCGATGAAATTGGGTGAGATGTTGAGTACACTCTAAGGAAGGTTTCTGACTTAGTAAATCCATTTTACAATAGGTAGCGCACGCGTAGATTCAACAAATGAGCGACGATGCGCGAAGCATTTCAACAAAGTCCCGTATGTGTTCATATACCATTCGTCCGATAGCGATGAAACTTGGGTGAGATGTTGTGTACACTTACGTGATGGTTTCAAAATTAGTGAATACATTTCACAGTAGATAGAGCACGCGTAGATTCAACAAATGAGCGACGACACGCAATGCGTTTCAACAAAGTCCCGTATGCATTCATATACCATTCGTCCGATAGCTATGAAACTTGCGTAAAATGTTGTGTACACTGCAGGGAAATTTTCTGGCTTAGTACATCCACTTTACAATAGGCAGCGCACGAGTCGATTCAACAAACGAGCTACGACGCGCGAAGCATTTCAACAAAGTCACGTTTGCGTTCATACACCATCGTCCGATAGCGATGAAACTAGGCTGAGATTTTGTGTGCACTCCAGGGAAGGTTTCTAGCTTAGTAAATCCCTTTAAAAATAGGTAGAGCACGAATAGGATCAACAAATGAGCAACGGCGCGCGAAGCGTTTCAACAAAGTCCCATATAATTTCATATACCATTCATCCAATAGCGATGAAACTTGGGTGAGATGTTGTGTTCACTCCAGGGAAGGTTTCTGGCTTAGTACATACATTTTACAATAGGTATCGCACCAGTAGATTCAACAAATGAGCGATGACACGCGAAGCGTTTCAACAAAGTCCCGTATAAAGTCATATACCAGTCGTCTGATAGAGATAAATGTTTGGTGAATTGTTGTGTACACTCCAGGAAAGTTTTCTGGCTAAGTAAATCCATTTTACAATACGAAGCGCACGTTTATATTCAACAAATGAGTGACTACGCGCGAAGCGTTTCGACAACGTCCCGTATACGTTCACATACCATTCATCCGATTGCGATGAAACTTGGGTGAGATGTTGTGTACACTCCAGGGAAGGTTTCTGGCTGAGTACATCCATATTACAATATGTAGCGCAAGAGTAGAATCAACAAATGAGCGACGACACGCGAAGCGTTTCAACCAAGTCCCGTATGCATTCATGTACCATTCGTCCGTAGCTATGAAACTTGGGTGAGATGTTGTGTACACGTCATGGAAAATTTCTGGCTTAGTAAATCCACTATACAATATGCAGCGCACAAGTTGATTCAACAAATGAGGGACGACGCGCGAAGCGTTTCAACAAAGTCCCGTATAAGGTTATATACCATTCTGCCGTTAGCGGTGAAACTTGGGTGAAATATGGTGGACACTCCAAGGAAGGTTCCTGGCTTAGTAAATACATTTCACAGTAGGTAGCACACGAGTAAATTCGACAAATGAACGACGACATGCGGAGCGTTTCAATACAGTCCCCTATGTCTTCATATCCCATTAGTCCGATAGCGATGAAACTTGGGTGAGATGTTGTGGACACTTACGTGACGGTTTCTAACTTAGTAAATACATTTTACAGTAGGTAGCGCACGAGTAGATTCAACAAATGAGTGACGGAGCGCGAATCGTTTAAACAAAATCAGGTATGCGTTCATATACTATTCATCCGATTGCGATGAAACATTGATCAGTTATTGTGTACCCGCCAGGGAAGGGGACTTAGTAAATCCATTTCACAATAAGTAGCGCAAGAATAGATGCAATAAATGGGTGACGACGCGCGAAGCGTTTCAACAAAATCCCCTATTGCGTTCATATAACATTCTTCGATTGCGATGAAACCTTGATGAGTTATTGTGTACACGCCAGGGAAGGGCTTCGACTTAGTAATACATTTCTCAATAGGTAGCGCACGAGTAGATTCAACAAATGAGTGACAGCGCACGAATCGTTTAAACAAAACCCCGTATACGTGCATATACAATTCATCCGATTGCGATGAATCATTGAAGAGTTATTGTATACACGCCAGGGAAGGGTTTCGACTTAGTAAATCCATTTCACAACAGGTAGCGTACGAGTAGATTGAACAAATGAGTGACAGCGATGAAACTTTTGAAAGTTGTTGTGCACGCTTCCACGAATGGTTCTAAATTAGAAAATCCATTTTACGATAGCTTAGAGGCAGTTAACATGTTGTGTATCCAAAAGCACTTCAAGAAACCGAATTTCAACGCCAACACTTTCTTTGATTGACATTGCAACGCATGCCGGGTACAGCTTGTATATATATAAAAATCAATGTTACTTGATAGTATGTATGTGGGTGTGTATGTCTCCTATGCGTTCATACACCACCCATCACTCTCCAAGGAAGGTTTCTGGCTTAGTAAATCCCTTTTACAAAAGGCAGCGCACGAGTAGATTCAACAAATGAGCGACGACGCGCGAAGCATTTCGACACAGTCCCGTATTTGTTCGTAAACCTTTCATCCGATTGCGATGAAACTTGGGTGAGAAGTTGTTTCCACTCCAGGGAAGGTTTCTAACTTAGTCAATACATTTCACAGTAGATAGCGCACGAGTAGAATAAACAAATGAGTGACGACACGCAGAGCGTTTCAACCAAGTCCCGTATGCATTCATATACCATTCGTCCGATAGCTATGAAACTTGGGTTAGATGTTGTGTACACTTTTGGGAAGGTTACTGGCTGAGTAAATCCACTTTACAATAGGCAGCGCACGTGTAGATTCAGCAAATGAGCTACGACGCGCGAAGCGTTTCAACAAAGTCAAGTATGCGTTCATATACAGTACCATTCGTCCGATAGCGATGAAGCTTGGGTGAGATATTGAGTACACTCTAAGGAAGGATTCTGGCTTAGCAAATATACTTTACAATAGGTAGCGCACGAGTAGATTCAACAAATGAGCTACGAGGCGCGAGGCGTTTGAACAAAGTACCGTACGCGTTCATATAGGCCTACCATTCGTCCGATAGCGATGAAACTTGGCTGAGATGTGGTGCACAGTCCAGGGAAGGTTTTTGACTTAGAAAATCCATTGCACAATATGTAGCGCACGAGTAGATTCAACTAATGAGCGAAGGCACGCGAATCGCTTCAACAAAGTCCCATATGCGTTCATATAGGCCTACTATTCATCCAATTGCGATGAAAGTTGGGTGAGTTGTTGTGCACACTGCAGGGAACGTTTCTAATTTAGTAAGTCCATTGTATAATGGGTTGCGTACGAGTAGTTTCAACAAATTAGTGACGGCGCACAAACCGTTTCAACAAAGTTCCATCTGCGTTCATATACCATTCATCCGATTGTGATGTAACTAGGGTGAGTTGTTGTGCACACTGCAGGGAAGGTTTCTGACTTAGTAAGTCCATTGTACAATTGGTAGCGCGCGAGTTGATTCAACAAATGAGTGACGGCACGCGAATTGTTTAAACAAAATCCCGTAAGCGTTCATATGCCATTCATCCGATTGCGATGAAACTTTGATGATTTGTTGTGTATACGCCAGGGAAGGTTTTCGACTTAGTAAATCCATTTTACAATAGGTAGCGCACGAGTAGATGCAACAAAAGAGTGACGACGCGTGAAGTGTTCCAGCAAAGTTCCATCTGCGTTCATATACCATTCATCTGATTGCGATGAAACTTTGCGCACTCTCCCACAAATGTTTCAAAATTAGTAAATCCATTTTACGATAGCTTAGAGGCAGTTAACGGAAATTGAAGAAAAATTTGTGTATCCAAAAGCACTTCAAGAAACCAAATTACAATGCCAACACTTTCTTTGATTGGCATTGCAACTCATGCCGGGTACAGCTTGTTACAAATAAATACTCACATATAAACTATGCCATTCTTATTCTACCCAACTTAAATACTAGAATTGAATTGTCAATTGTGTGTTTGACATGTAATAATGTTAAATAAGTCAAAAAAGAAATGAGTTACGGTAATAATTTAAGAAGGCTTAACAAAGCTTTACTATATTCATTCACTCACACAATTGTTCTAGTATGCCTAAGAATTAAAGAGAAAATCTTTACATTCGCGTTTGGAAGTTGCCAGGGAGGTAGAATTTCTTACGCCACGAAATAAATTATTGCAAATTCTAGTTTCCGACACGAGGAAAAGAGCTACTTAAGTCAGATGAATGATTTAGTAGAATTGCAATTATACTGTAGAACCAGATGTTTTAGTGGTTTTTAAGGTGTGTTAGGTTATGATGAGAGATAATGATGTTACAGAGTGGAACATCATTGTCAAGGGGTCGAAGTGCATAGTTATAAGCTCTACTTAGATCACTGGTTCTTAACCGGTGGTCCGCGAGAGCCTCGGGAGTGGTCCGCGGGGGCCAATAAATGGTGTTTCGAAAACGAAGGTGCGTTGAACGAGAATAGTCCGAATGTATTCGCGGTGATGACTATCAGGTTTTGAATTGAAATATCTTTAAAATAGGCTAAGTGTTATTGAGGAAGGGTTACAACTGATAGGTGTATTCCGTACATGATTCAATTTCAGCCTGAGTGGTCCGCAGACTTCTACGGTTCAGAACAACTGACCTAGATAAACAAGACAAAAATTTAAAAAGTTTCCATAATCTTTGTAAAATTGGGGGGGGGGTCTCAAACGTGCAGAACGTAGTGTGCTGTTCTCGTGCGAGGCGGAATCGACCTGTTTGGCGTTGCCCGATCCAACTCTGCACCGCTTGTTTTGTAACCTCGGCTGAGTTGCTCGTTCTGGACTAGTTAATTCATCTGCTGACATGAAGCCTACTGTAGACAGCTTTGCTACGAAGGTAGACGGGTGAAGCGAGTGACAACCTGGCAGGCCTCTGATTGCGTGCGTGCAAATGCTCTTCGCATAAGCAAAATTCCTGACCGAATCTGGAGCAGATCCCCATCAATGTCACCGAAAAAGAGAAAACTCATCTATCTCCCATTTCCTCAGTGTAGTTTATTCCCAAACTTCCCTACGCTGCAAAGTGAGGATGTGGGCTACAACTCCATGCCCATTTAGTTGCAACGTACGACAGGTATGAGCTACCATGTGTGTAACTCGAGGAAAATCAGTGAACTCTCGTAAAACTGTTGACGAGATGAATGACGAGAAACTAATATCGTTGGAATCGGAAGAGAGCAAGTGATCATAAGGGAAGTCAGCCAGGAAGTCCAATGTAACCAGAGGGAGCACATCGGGTCTTCGGTGGCGTAGTTGGTAGCATGCTGAGCTTCTATGCCCAAGATAGCGGGTTTAAACCCGGCCGAAGACGTCGGATTTTTTGAGAGCGTTAAAAATCCCTCAGAATGCCTTCCTTCGGAGGGGAAGTAAAGTCGGCGGTCTCATGTCATAGATTTATGGCATGTTAAAGAACCTTCCATTAATTACACCTGTGTGAAGCTAAATTGGACAGGTTAAGAATGCAAACAAAGCTCATTGACTGGTGTAGAATCTGTCTGATAACCGGTGTCAATTGTGATGGCTGTATTAGTGTGTAGGTATTATCTGTTTTTAAATCAAGTAAGGACATAATGTCTGCTTCTAAGTCCGAGGAAAAATAGTAAGTCGGGAGAGAGGGTCGCATTTGAAAATAGGTCTACTTTCTTGTCCCGAAATTCGCGTGTACGCAGCCGAAAGGAAAATTACAATCAAACAAACATAACCTCCAAAGAGTTTTTACCTCCGGAAGTAATTTCTAATGAAGTTAAGACGTTTAAATGTGCCCTGAGTTCCAAAAGCCGCCAAACAACAATAAACTGAGCTCACAAAAATTTTAATAAAGAACGTACGGGTACTATTTTTAAATCCAAAATCTATGTAATTAAATGTATGATAAACTTAATAACTGCAATAAATATGTTTGCTACTTACTAACTGGCATATTTTTATCACATTACCTCAATACATTTATATTCAATCATTTTTTTAAATGTCTTAGATGTAAATTTTATAAAATATGATACATTAATTTTCTTGGTGAATTGACGCTAGATTTAATTAAAAATATATTTTCAGGCTGAAAAATTAGACAATAGTGTAAAAACATTATGTAATGCATAAAATATTGTATTTTCAGGTATTTGCAGCGCTTAGGCATATGGAGATAAAGACGATCAAGGAGGAAAGCTTTTTGATCCTAAATGACGAAGATAAAGGAATAGTCATATTCTCATGTGACACCAATCTAAAGTATTAGTGCAAAGCAAAAACGATTCTGATGGATGGCACTTTTGAATACTGCACAAAACACTTCACGCAGCTTTTCACCGTGCAAAGCTACGCTGATAACATATCCGTTCCGTTAGTCTATTGCCTCCTAAAAGATAAGAAAAAAGCGAGCTATACAGAAGCTTTGAGTGCCATTAAAAGTGCGTGTGCAGAAAAGGAGCTTCACTTCAAGCCAGAGTGCGCAGTGGTCGATTTTGAAGAAGCACCTTCCCAGGGATCAAACTTGTTGGATGGAGATTTCATCTTGCTCAAGCCTGGTAAGTTATGTGTCTCATCCTTGCAGTATATATTATTATTAATTAATGAGCAGGCTTCGATAACTCGTATACATACTCACACAAACACACAGGCGTTGTGATAAGCCTTGTTGACCGTTAATTTTATTAATGCATATAATAGTATTTGTTTAAAGTATACATTCTATTTTCGACTTTGGTATGGAAATATATTAGTTGTATTTTATATTTGTAGTTAAACTTGAATTGACCGTAACTTTGTCTTGTTTAAGTGAAAACTAAGTGTAATACACATTTAGCTACGAACATGTCCTCTACTGTCAATTTATTATTGGGAACACCCAGCCCTAGGAATTGACTGGACATAATTTGATTTGTATGTAGGTATGCCTTTTAATTTGTGTGTTTTAGACTTATTTTTTTCTTTTTAACTAGTCTAAATTTCAGTCAATTCAAATATAAAATATGATAACTATATTTTATGTTTAAGGAAACCATTGTATAGTTATTTTTACCATCCTATATAGTTGAATCAACCATCCCGTATAGTTGAATTCACTATACAGTATAGTTGATTTTACCACATACGGTATATAGTTACTTTTGCTGTTTGGTTGGTTTTACCATACCATATAGTAGAATCTACCATACTTTACAGTTGAATCTACTATCCTGCATAGCTAATTCAACTATTCATTTTTAACTATGGGCTACAAATTTATCATCTAGGCTTACTATACTGTTTTACCATACCATATAGTAGAACCTACCATCCTGTAAATATAGGCTACAAATATAGTTTATTTAACTATAAAATATAGTTATCACTTTTTAACTATATTTTCAGGTTGAATAAACTACATTACGGTTGATTATACGATATTTTTTTTTTCAATGAATACAATTTTAATTATATGCTAAATAAAGTTTGGAAAAATAAACATTACAATAGTATAAAAAAACTAAATATAAAAACTGTAATTTTAGGTTTAAATTATAACTGTATTCACACCAGAAATTACTTTTGAAATCTAGTATTAGACTACAGGCCTAGTTCTGTGTCCCTCCCCGTTTTCGAGTCTTCAACTAGGTCTGTTTTGTTACCCTGTATAAATATTTGTAATATATGTTATAATTGCATATAAGGTTAAATAATTATTATTTTATTTGTTATACAGGTGGCGGAAAATCCAGAAACTTGGATTAGCATCTGTCTACAGAGACAAAAATAAATCCGAAGAGGGGAAGTGGCTTCGGTACTGCTTTGGCCTGATGTATTTGGACCCTAGCGAAGTTTCAGACTGTTTCCGTGACCTGTTTAGTATCCAGCCCACGAACCAGCGACTTAGTGAATTTTCGGATTACCTTCTGGAACCGGGCGCAGTCCAATTCGGCCAGTTAATTACACTGATAAAATCGGACAGACTTTTCTGGCCACCATGATCTGCCCCTTTGATAAGACATAGTCTAATTCGGCCAGTGATAGCTCATTAGCAATCTTCCCTCTCTTCCCCCACTCTGCAGCCAACACATACCATATTGTACACAAGTTCCAACCTTTCCTCATTAAACTGTTGGAGGGAAGGTGACTCAGTTTGACGGTCCCAGGGCTGTCAATTACTATAAAGTCGCATATGTATGACCCAGCGTTCAGGATATGGTAATTGAGTAGTGAATAAAACAGGATTGCTTTGATGAATCCTCGGTAAAACGGTTGCCATATTTCAGTTTGACCGATTTTTTAAGTCAGTCTTTTCAGATTACATTTCATTGAGCATTATGTGTCCACCTCATTGCGTATTGGCTGTCACCACGGAGACTCTGGTTCGATTCCTGGCTCTGCCAAGAAATTCAATTCTGGTATGAGGCCTGGAACGGGGTACACACAGCCTCGTAAGGTAAAACTGAGAAGAGGTGTGTTCGATTCCTAATCCCGCCATCCTGGAAGTGGTTTTCGTGGTTTCCCACTTCTACTCCAAGCAAATGCCGGATTGGGTCCTAACTGAAGGCCACGGCCGCCTCCTTCCCAATCCTCATCTGAATTACACTAGGCCTACACACAATAATACAGCCATCACAGTACCACAGGTTATCAGACAAATCCCCCCCACACACACACCCAATTACGTGGGGTTACATGACCACGATGTCGCAAAGCCCCTCAATCAACAACAACATTGAGCATTAGGCAGTAGGCGAATTTTCAAGGCATCAACATCAGCCCTCAGGTGAAGACCATTCACATCATGCACTATATTTACGTTCATATATGCTCAATCATCATCATATATATTATTTCAGTAGTGTAGATCCCTCCTGCGGTGCTCACAAGCGACCGAGCGTGAAAAATGAGCATTCAAATGAAAGAGAATATACATTACCAGTGACGCATTGCACTCTAATTTCATAAATATCTATAATTTCTTTAAAGAATGACTTTTAAAAAGCTGTACGAAGTGTGCGATTTGCAGATACTGTTACCTGGGATACCAGGGTGAAGATTATGGACACTTATCCACAACTGTAGGGAAAAACTGAACCACTTCTCATCTCGTTCCCGTCAACATATTTAGTTGAAAAAGGATTTAGTTCTGTTATCCAGCTCCTCACAAAACAAAGAAATAAGTTGGACATGCCTCAAAGGAGACTTGCCCGTGAACTTAACGAACATAAAACCAGATATTCAAGCTTTAACTGAAATCCAGAAAGCACAAGGCAGCCATTGAAAAGGTAAAATAAAACAATAACAAAGTTTTCTAACTGTCAATATTTTTTCCAGATTCCAATTTAAAAAAGAAAACACGAATTCCTATTTTATAAATGTACGTCAATGATCTTACAAGGGGAGGATACGATGCATGGGTCACCGATTCGAACCATCTTTAGTACACGTGTAGGGCATGACTAGGCGTATACCAGGTGCAAGTAGTAAGGTGCGCTTCTCAGCCGATTCCGAGAAATTAATTAGTAATTATTCGTAATTGCTGTAGTGCTTTCATGTGCGCTGTACGTTAATTTGAAACCAAGGAGCGCATGGTTCAGCGGTAAGAGCCCTGCTTCGTAAGCGTGGGATCACTGGTTCGAGTCCCACCAGTGATCTTTTTTAACATAGGCAATTCGTACCACTGTAGGTGTCGTGAATAATGTTCATTTTGCAGTCAATTGTAATAACGTGTTCTGTGAGCGGGAAAAGGGATTCTGAAATCATCGTATGGGGTTGAACGTTTGTGACATTACATAATGTACAGTCGGAGCATTGCAAATACATTGGTATTATAAATGGTCAGGTGTACTCTATTATATGTATACGTTTATACACTGAAGGCCCAGTATGTTCCGTTCATTGCACGTCAGTGAACCATCAGACCACTCCGTACCCCGCAAATAGTGTCTCATGCTATGGGTATTGGTTGTGTTACCGTTTTTACTATTCATGAGATCATGACATTCATCAACACACACATATTTCTATTTTTTTACACACTCATAATACATAACAATTCCAAGGCTTTTTTTTTTTCTTCACTGCCTACTTGATATTTGTACTCGCGCACTGCCTTCTCGATACTCTGTTGCTACAGTTCGAAAGTGTTCGGAACTGGCGAGGTCACCTGCACACAAACTAACGATAACGGTGGGCAGGAGGATAAACGGTTCACCCAGGAAACGTTGAATGCCGCATTCGTTCCTTGGCTCTTGAGGTAGCAACATCATAAGAGTGGGAATAATTGTGCGATTACACGTTGTAGTGGTGTGCCGGTGCCAACGAAGGCCGATGGAAGTGGACCGCATTCAAATTCCGCGACGAGGATGTGATCTCCTGTAAGATTTATTCCCACTCCCCTTTCCCGCTCACATAACACGTTATTACAATTGACTGCAAAATGAACATTATTCACAACACCTGCTGTTGTACGAATTGCCTATGTTTACAAAAAAAAAAAAAAAAAAAAAAAGATGCTCACCGGTGGGATTCGATCCAGTGATCCCACGATTACGAAGCAGGGCTCTTACCGCAGAACCATGAGCTTCTTGGCTTCATGTTAACGTACAGCGCACATGAACGCGCTACAGCAATTACGAATTAATTAATAATTAATTTCTCGGAATCTGTTGAGAAGCGCACCTTACTACTTGCACCTGGTATACCCCTAGTCATGCCCTACACGTGTACTAAAGATGGTTCGAATCGGTGACCCATGCATCGTATCCTCCCCTTGTTAGTTAAAATTATTTCAATTCTTTGTTCTTAAAAAAATCCGTAAAAATGTACATTTTAATTTTTTTTCCGTGTTATTTAGGAGTGACCGGATAAAATTGCTTCGGTTGTTTTTTATATACTGTAGTAAAATTGTTTAAAATAATACACATGCCTTATTATTTTCACTTTACTTCAAATTCAAGTTAGGCATACAATGAAAATGAAAAGGGGGCGATAGATTATTATTATTATTATTATTTATTAAGTCGTTACAACTACACACATTTTACAAAATTCAGATTAACTGGACACATTTTATGAATTTCCTTACACTTCCTACTCATTGTTTAACCTGTCAATTTACAATTATTAAATTATATTGTTACAATATGATAAAGACAGGTCGAAATAGGATACAAATTCGTACAGAGCACTAAAAGGTGCAGCCTTGTGTGTGGCATGCATGTCATTTATTACTATTTCAAAATATTGTATAATGGCTTATCCGAATAACACGTTCAATGTAAATGATTTATACACTAAACAAGATGTTCAGTAAAGAACATATAGCCTACTTTCTCCTAAATGCATGGGAATTGTTATAACTCTTTGTCCTTTCCAAGGAGTATAATTGAATGTTGGTTGTAGTAGCTTGTTGAAATAAGTGTCATACGGATATTAAACATGAATATGAGGTGCCTTTGCTAGTGCTACCTCTGTACCAAATGTCGTTCAATTCGGTTTCACCGTGGTTGAATAGATAGGGTGAATCAATTGGCACACATACATGGCCGCCATCCGAAAATTATTGGGCAGATGGCCTAGTAGTTTGGTCAAAAGATTCTTCATACATAAAGGTATAATGTTACAAAATTTGGTAGAGATCAGATAAAAAGGTTGGTCGTAATTTGATTTAAGCTTTGAACATTTGGGTGGCCGCCATTACGTTTCCGTCAAGATTGCGGCGATATAAAACATGACACTGAGGTGCTGTTTGCTTGTGCTACCTCTGTACCAAATTTCGTTCAATTCGGAATCACCGTGTTTGAATAGATAGGGGGAATCAATTGGCACACATACATGGCCACCATCCGCAAATTATTGGGCAGATGACCTCGTAGTTTGGTCAAAAGATTCTTCATACATAAAGGTATAACGTTGCAAAATTTGGTAGAGATCAGATGAATAGGTTGGTCGTAATTTGATTTAAGCTTTGAACATTTGAGTGGCCGCCATTACGTTTACGTCAAGAAAAAGGAAGCTTGTAGTTTAACGTGACCGTTAATCTTGAGATCATGAGCCACGGGACCTCCTTTTTACGTGGAATCCGAACCACAGGACATGGCATTTCACTTCGAAAATCTCACATGCATTGACCGGGAATCGAACCCGGACCGCCTTGGTGAGAGGCATTTTACGTCAAGATGACGGCGATATAAAACATGATACTGAGGTGCCCTTTGCCAGTGCTAACTCTGTACCAAATGTCGTTCAATTCGGATTCACCTTGTTAGAATTGATAGGGGGGGGCAGACATTCAGTGTACTCACACACACACACACAACTTTTGGCCCTGTAGTTATCTCATAAGTCTACTTTCATTTTTTTTTTTTGCAAAAATCGAAAGTGGGCTAAAAATAATGAATATGAAGGAAAATTGAATTTGTGTTTGTATAAACTTGTAGGCTCAACTAATTATATTTTCAATTTTAATTTTGTTTTCTCTGAGAAAATGTTTTATATGCATCTTCAGGTTTGCATGATTTCCTTTAAATTCTTTTAATTTAATTGGGAGAATAGTATATAATTTTGGTGAGAAATACAGAAAGTTACGTTTGGCTATACATAACTTAGGTTGATATAAAATAGAGTGATCAACATTATTCGCAGTATGAGATTCTGCACTATCTGAACACTTTTTAGTACATTTTTATAGGCGCCTCCCCAGGCAAGAACTGACTGGACTAGAGCATGGGAGATGTCTCTTATTAATTTGTAATTGACAATATGTTTTAAATTGTGAAATATATAGATTGTTCTTCTTATTTTACTTGTAAGGTGTTTGCATTTGGTGTTAGTCAACCTCTAGAAAGGGGAGATGGGCCACAAAAGTTTGAGAACCACTGGGCTACGCCTACCATTGATGAATTTCAAAATTAGAGAAAAATAACTGTGCATGTAATTTGCAAGATAAGAATGATTATGTAACAAGTTTGATGATGATAATGATGATGATGATGATCATGATGATGATTGGTGTCTTAACGGTCGGCACAGCAAGGCCATTTGCCCAAACATAGGCTAATGTTATGCAAATAGTGTCAGTCTGAGTGAAACAGCTGGTTAAGAACTTATTTTCTATCAAGTTACAACACATAGCGAGAGCATTTGAATGCAAATATCTCTAGACGAATTTTAATCCACGCAAAATAACTCGAACCACCCCGTGGCACTACAGCCCATGTTTGATCCTGGCCTACCAAGCGACCGCTGCCCAGCCATTCGGCCTACAGATTGAAGGGTGAAGCGAGGTCAGGTCGCGTCACCTCGACCGTTAATTTTTGTCTCCGTGACCGGGGCGCTGCCCCACTGTCAGAAAACTACTCAATTGTCCTAACGAGGCTGAGTGTACACTTTTCCTTCTCCTGATGCAGAATTGAGAAGAGGCAGGTTCGATTCCCACCTCAGGCATCCTGGAAGTGGTTTCCAAGTTTTCTCATTTCTACTCTAGGCAGATGCCGAGATTGTACCTAAATTAAGACCATGGACACCTCCTAACCATAGCCTAGACCAATTACAAGTACACAATGGTACGCTACAGCAGTCACTATAACACAAATTATCAGACAGATTCCACATACACCAAAGTATTACATAATCGCAAAGCATTCAAAATGAATAAACTACAAAAAGTAACACTTTTCAGCCCTCGAGTCAGATCTTAAGTATGACTGGCTGCGTTGCTCAGTGGTAACGTTCTCGCATGCTGTGCCCAAGGTTATAGGATCGAATCCTGGCGCAGTTAGTTGGCATTTGTGGGTGCGTAAATGCGATGGAGCCAGAGCCGTGTCAGTAGTTTTACTGGCACGTTAAATATCTCCTTCGGGACAACATTCCGACACCCCGGCGTCTATAGATCATAAGTTTCTGGCTGGAATCTAACCCAGAGCCTCCTCGGTAAGAGAAAAGCGTGCTATCCATACTCCACTGGGGACAATAATAATAATAATAATAATAATAATAATAATAATAATGTAAGGGGTTTAAGGTACCTTTTAACTGTTGTGGCCTTTTAAAAGAATAAAGGCATAATGTTTGTTTCACTGGAAGTGTGCAAATCCCATTTTGTACAACCCTACATGGAAGTGTGTTTACGGGAAATTCCAGAGCCAGTGGGTCATTCTGCAAGATCAAGTAAGTTATCTTAGCTTTTGGGTTTTGACAATGGTAGTGGTGGGGGACCGAAGGGAGAAGGATCTCAGCGGAAGAACCAGAACTTGGCCTGGGGCAATTGGCCAGAAAGGGGTTTAAGGTACCTTTTAACTGTTGTGGCCTTTTAAAAGAATAAAGGCATAATGTTTGTTTCACTGGAAGTGTGCAAATCCCATTTTGTACAACCCTACATGGAAGTGTGTTTACGGGAAATTCCAGAGCCAGTGGGTCATTTCTGCAAGATCAAGTAAGTTATCTTAGCTTTTGGGTTTTGACAATGGTAGTGGTGGGGGACCGAAGGGAGATGGATCTCAGCGAAAGAACCAGAACTTCGCCTGCGGCAATTGGCCAGAAAGGACTGTGCGATGGAATGACAAGATAAGAAAGATCCACTCAGAAGATTAGCTGGCTCAATTCGCCAACTCCCCTGGAAACCTACATTGAAGAGGCTCCAGGTACGTTGTTCCCCCCTCATCTGTGGGCGTCACCGTCTGCAGAGTTGTGGAGAACAACTAATGCCTGCGAGGCTTTTCACCCAAAATTCAAAGCACAAAGTACAACACCTCACTTGACGTTACAGACAGTTAGGAACGGGGCTTCGAGTGAAAGCCGAAGTTAAACGATTGACTTCGCGTCACCACATGGTAGCTTTACGATTGGTTACAAAGTAAGAAGCTTATTATCCTCTCTGTTTCAAAATAAATCATGCGATTGTGCCAGAACTTATCTATATTTACGACACTTTACTAAATGTAAAATACTGTAGTGTAATATTCAACATATCATATTCTCAGAATACAGTACATTGAAGTACCTCCATTTTCTGCACAATTCACATCGCACTGTTGGTCTAAGGGTATGATTCCTGCTTTGAGTGCCGGAGGGAAGTGCCCAGCATTTTTACTATTGTTTTATCTCTTGAAAATATTCAAAAAGTATATAAAAAAACCTTACGAACTTTTTTTTTTTCCGTGCGAGACTTGTACTTACTGTGTGCCAGTAATATAAATACATAGTTTGAGGTCAAACGCAATTAGGTAGATTTCATTAGAAAGCTAACTATTGCAATGGGTCCCATGTTTCGACTTCCGGAAAATTTCGACATATCTTCGCGTTTCACATCCCCCAGACCCCAAAACCACCGTCAGTTCAAAAGTTTATATATCATTTATGTATATATATATGTATATATATATGTATATCAGTTTCTTGTGGACACGATAACTGCCGTAATTTTGCACCAATTACTTCGAATTTTTTACCGAAGATGTATACCTATAAAATCTCGGTCGAGTTCGTTACTGGGCTAAATCGGTCGAAGGGGGTGAAAATGGGGGGCTTTTTTCGAAAAAGTGAAATTTCGCTATAACTCTCTTAATACGTGCAATATCGAATCCATTCAAAGTTCATAATATGTGTCGGATAAGTGCCAAAAATTTATGTCAAATAAGATTTTTGATAGCACCAACCATTGACCTAAGGGGTGGAAAAAAGTGGGTTTTTCGGGAAACATTAATCATATCTCTCTTAATAGGCACAATATCAAAACCGTACAAAATGGACAATATTCCCCTAATAATTACCTAAAACTTTTGTCTGAAAGAATTTTTGATATGACCCACCATTACGCCGAGGGACGAGAAAAATGATTTCGGAATTATAAGAAAATGCCAAGAGCTATCAGTGGTTGCCATGGCAACACTACTAAATTGATGAGGCATGGACCATCAGACGTTGCCATGACAACGCACTTGCACGAGATCAGATTCAGTATATCCATCTGATTAAGTGGTTGGTTGGTTGGTTCTTAAGTTTAGGGGCTGCGACAACGCGGTCATGTAGCCCCGTGTACTTTGGGTGTGTGTAGAATCTGTCTGATAACCGGTGTTAATTGTGATGACTGTATTAGTGTGTGTTATCTGTTTGTTAATTTAAGTACTGCAACTAACAATTTTTCAGATAGTTCCTACTTTTGCCGCCAAGCGCCACTGTCAACGACTACGAGGCCAAGTTCAGAACTGAGCTACTAGACGCCGCCGCAGTCGGCTCTTGGCAACGAACATAGAAACCTAAGAGCGTTGTATACATTCTTAACCTATCCAATTTAGCTTCACACAGGTGCAATTAGTGGAAGGATCTTTAACATGCCATAAATCTATGACATGGGACCGCCGGCTTTACTTCCCCTCCGAAGGAAGGCATACTGAGGGATATTTAACGCTCTTAAAAAATCCGACGGCTTCGGCCGGGTTTGAACCCGGTATCTTGGGCATAGAAGCTCAGCATGTTACCGACTACGCCACCAAAGCCGCCTGATAAAGTGGGAAGCGGCTTCGGTGACGTAACTGGTAGCATGCTGAATGTCTATGCCCAATGTCGCGGTTTCAAAGCCGGCCGAAGTCGTCGGATTTTCTAAGAGCACTAGAATCCCTCAGTATGCTTTCCTTTGGAGGGGAAGTTCCAACGTTCGTTGCGAGTTGATGGTTGGGGTGGCATCTAGTAGCCAAGTTCACAGCTAGGTGTCGTTGACGGTTTTACCTGGTAGCAACATTAGGAACTACTGCTTGAAATTGACCGTCTGCAGTACTTACATGAATTAAGACTAATACAGCCATTACAATTCACACCGTGTATCAGACAGATTCTACACTCACCCAAAGTACACGGGGTTAGATGACCGCGTTGTCGCAGCCCCTAAACTGAGGAACCAACCAGAGGTAGATTTCGTTAGAAAGCTAACTATTGCAATGGGTACCATGTTTCGACTTCCGGAAAATTTCGACATATCTTCGCGTTTCACATCCCCAGGCCCCAAAACCACCGTCAGTTCAAAAGTTATATATAATTTATGTATGTATATGTATATCAGTTTATTGTGGACACGATAACTGCCGTAATTTTGTACCAATCACTTTGAATTTTTTACCGAATACGTATACCTATAAAATCTCGGTCGAGTTCGTTACTGGGCTAAATCGGTCGTTGGGGGGTGAAAATGGGGGGCTTTTTTTTCGAAAAAGTGAAATATTGCTATAACTCTCTTAATATGTGAAATATCGAATCCGTTCAACATTCATACTATGTGTCGGATAAAGCCCAAAAATGTATGTTGAAGAGTTTTTTTTATAGCACCAACCATTGACCAAAGGGGTGGGAAAAAGTGGGTTTTTCGGGAAACATTAATCATATCTCTCTTAATAGGCACAATATCAAAACCGTACAAAATGGACAATATTCCCATAATAATTACCTAAAACTTTTGTCTGAAAGAATTTTTGATATAACCCACCATTATGCCAAGGGATGAGAAAAATAATTTCGGAATTATAAGAAAATGCCAAGACCTATCAGTGGTTGCCATGGCAACACTACTAAATTGATGAGGGATGAGCCATCAGACGTTGCCAAGATAACGCACTTGCACGAGATCAGATTCAGATTTCCATCTAAGTGTGAAGCGGCTTCGGTGACGTAACTGGTAGCATGCTGAATGTTTATGCCCAAGGTCGCGAGTTCAAAGCCGGCCGAAGTCGTCGGATTTTCTAAGAGCGCCAAAAATCCCTCAGTATGCTTTCCTTTGGAGGGGAAGTTCCAACGTTCGTTGCGAGTTGCTGGTTGCGGTGGCATCTAGTAGCCAAGTTCACAGCTAGGTGTCGTTGACGGTAGTACCTGGTAGCAACATTAGTAACTACTGCTTGAAATTGACCGTCTGCAGTCCTTACCTGAATTACAGACTAATACAGCCATCCCAAAGTACACGGGGTTACATGACCGCGTTGTCGCAGCCCCTAAACTGAGGAACCAACCAAAATCTCTGCGGTAGATATAATTTTGCGTGAAGAAGTAACAGACCGTTACATAGTTGCACATCAGTGTCGAAACCTAGCATAAGGACAGTGTGACCACAAGTATAAAAATGGACCCCAAATGACAAGAAGGTTACCGTTCCCATAAGACAATAAAATGTTTAAAATAAGCATAAAATGACGAAAAACAAAGTTAATTAAGCTCCAATTATAAAATACCTTCTCGCATTAAATGAGGTCTGATCCTTCTACGAAAATCTGCATATTCTGCCTATTTTCGCCTATCCCCAAGTTTGTCCGGTGAAATCTACCTCCGCCTTCCGGCGTGCCGAGAGGACTTTTTTTTATTTTAGTCGCTTTACCCTACAGGTTGGCTTTTCCCTCGGATTCTGAGGGGATCCCACCATTACCGCCACCAGGGCGGTGTCCTGGAGCTTGAAACACCTGGACGAAGGATAAAACTGGGGAGGTGGGACCAGCACCTCGCCCAGGCGGCCTCACCTGCAAAACGAACATGGGCCTCATGAGGGATGAAAAGTGAGGGGAAGATTGGGAGGGATAGGCAAGGAAGAGGCAAGGAGGGTGGCCCCACCTCCCCAGTGGTATCCCCCAACCAGGTGTTTCAAGCTCCAGGACACTGCCCTTACGGTGGTTATGGTGGGATCCCTCGCTGAGTCCAAGGAAGGGTAGAGGCTTTGGTGGCGTAGTTGGTACATGCTGTTCTTCTATGCCCAAGATCGCGGGTTCAAACCCGGCCGAAGCCGTCGTTAAAAATCCCTCAGTATGCCTTTCTTCGGAGGGGAAGTAAAGCCGGCAGTCCCATGTCATAGATTTATGGCATGTTAAAGAACCTTCGTTCTTTAACGAAGAACGTTCGTTGCCAGGAGCCGACTGCGGTGGCGTCTAGTAACCAAGTTCTGAACTAGTAGTTGTTGATGGTGGCGTTTGGCGGCAAAAGTAGGAACTACTTCAAAAAATCAATGTCTACAGTCCTTACTTGAATTAAAAACAGATAACACACACTTATACAGCCATCACAATTAACACCGGTTATCAGACAGATTCTACACCCACCCAAAGTACACGGGGCTACATGACCGCGTTGTCACAGCCCCTAAACTGAGGAAGCAACCAACCAACCAACCTAAGTCCGAGGGAAAAGCCAACCTGGAGGGTAAACCGACGGGGAAAAAAGAAGCGTTTACCTCAACCTATGTATTTAAATTACCGGAAGTCTCGCCCGAAAAAAAGAACGTTCCTAAGGTTCTTTTACATACTTTTTGAATCTTTTCAAGAGATAAAAACAAAAGTAATAAATATGCTAGGATCTTCCGGGGTTTGAACCCGGGACCTCTCGCACTCAAAGCAGGAATCATACTCCTAGACCAACAGAGCGATGTACATTTTCCAGAAAATGGAGGTACTTCAATGTAATGTATTCTGAGAATATGATATGTTGAATATTACACTACAGTATTTTACATTTAGTAAAGTGTCGTAAATATAGATAAGTTCTGGCACAATCACATGGTTTATTTTGAAACAGAGAGGATAATAAGCTTCTCACTTTGTAACCAATCGTAAAGCTACCATGTGGTGACGCGAAGTCAATCGTTTAACTTCGGCTTTCACTCGGAGCCCCGTTCCTAACTGTCTGTAACGTCAAGTCAACACCTCATCCAAATATATATATATTTTAGTGCCTACATCAGATACAGACAGACACGTACACTCTACTTAACAGCAGCGGGCGGGTGTCGAGCAAAGACAAGAATAGTCGTGTGAGAAAATAATTTATTGAAAACAAGCTCATGCAGTACGCCAACCAAACAATGAGTAGATTAGATCTTGTGAAGTGTGTTTCTCACACAATAGTTAGGTCACGGAAACAGTCTGAAACTTCGCTAGGGTCCAAATACATCAGGCCAAAGCAGTACCGAAGCCACTTCCCCTCTTCGGATTTTTTGTCTCTGTAGACAGATGCTAATCCAAGTTTCTGGAATTTCCGCCACCTGTATAACAAATAAATCTAATGTTTTTTGTATAGTTTGAAATGAAGTAAAGATTTATGTGATTTTAAGATGCTGATTTTTCTTATTTTATTAAATTTCCTGTCCATATTTTTATTTCAGAACTGTGATTAATATCTAGCTCTTTGTATTATGTTTATATCTGATTTAACGATTGAGCGGACTTGGTGGTGGTGATTTAAAATCAATCATAATATTCTTTTACATAAGTCTGCCAAGTTTTCTATTTTTTTCTACTCATGCGCTGTATAAGGTGTTTGACACGGTCCTTGGTATGCGAGCAGGAGGGTTATGACATTTGTTTACGTCATTGGGGAAAAGCCTGGGCGGAGTTGAGGAACTCATTTCTGGGTCCCTTGGAGGACCGGGTGGAATTGAGGTAACCCTGGCTACCTGACTGGAATTTCCGGTGGAATTGATGCCCGCCCCAAGAAGAAGGGAGAATAATGCATTGGGCAGCGGATTACATGACAGTTCCCCACACTGACACTTCCACACACTGCCCAAAATACTGACACTTCCCCACAGCTCTTGGACGCGGCTACCTGTTTAATGACTCAGAAATAATCTCGACTGACAGTTCCACACACATCCCCACCCCCGCCCTAAGGCTATAGGCTTCAGCGATCATCGTTACAGCCGCACCAGTGACAATGCACCTTAACATAATACTCCTTTGGAGTGAAGAAAAGCGCTCGGTCTATGTACTACATTACTAACACGGTCTCGAAAATATCATTGTGATATAGTGTAATTTCCATCAAAATAAAATAAATGCAGCGTCTCATTTCCATCACGCATTATCCAGGCTGTGGACTGGCAAAATAATAACAAAACCGATCATTTTGGTGTTATTTTGGTGTGTTTAAAATCAGCTTTCTAGGCTTCGTCAGTTATGTATTTTTTGTCATATTTGTTCAACAATAATATTAACCTACTCCATTTTCTGGGATAACGTTTCATTTTTTTTTTTTGTAATTTTCGAACTTTTTCTGAATGTTCTCAATCCGTCCTTCCAGTTTGACATATTTTCGTCTTTTTTTTTCCTTCCATGTTCAGTTCGGTCTTTACAAATGCGCAGTTTGTCTTCTCAGCTTCCGTCTTCAACACTTTGACAACCCCTTTTAAATTGGGGTGAGTTCTCCCGACAATGGGGAGGAGCCTTTGGAAATTTCTCATTTTTAATGTACTAGTACTTGTATTCATACTCATAATAGCTGTAGGGTATTAAACATTTTTGCCTCAAACCTTAAACAGTAGTTCAGTAGTTAAAGACTATCATATGTGATTCCAGCGATATTAAAAGTGCTAAACAACAGTACGCCAAATTTCAACTTGATTGTTTTCATAGTAGCCTTGGGGGAGAGAGATGTGTGTGGAAATGTCAGTCGAGATTATTTCTGAGTCATTAAACAGGTAGCCACGTCCAAGGGGTGTGGAGAAGTGTCAGTATTTTTTGCAGTGTGTGGAAGTGTCAGTGTGGGGAACTGTCCGGACATCGGGCAGCGCGCCTCCCTAAATTTCAGAAATGCGCCAATCCATGATTGAATGCAACACATCACACCAACACCTTACAGGATCTCGAACCTTTCTAACTCAAAGGCTACGTTTGTAACGTAGAAGATTCAAGGGCTGAGGGGTAAGATGGCTACGAAAATGTGTTCATACCACAACTGGGTGAAAATGTAGAATGGAAGCCAACTCGTGAAACGAGAGGCACGAGGGACCGTAAGGTTTGTTCTAGAATATGAACAAGCACCACGGAAAACACAGGGCCAAGTGGAGTTACTTCTGAATTTTAGATAATTTAGTAATGTGAATGGGAAGCCTCCGTGGCTCAGGCGGCAGCACGCCGGCCTCTCACCGCTGGGTCCGTGGTTCAAATCCCGGTCACTCCATGTGAGATCTGTGCTGGACAAAACGGAGGCAGACAGGTTTTTCTCCGGGTACTCCGGTTTTCCCTGTCAACATTTCATTCCAGCAACACTCTCCACTATCATCTCATTTCATCTGTCATTCATTTAATCATTGCCCCAGAGGAGTGAGTCAGGCCTCGGCAGCCGGCACAGTTCATATCCTCGCCGCTAGATGGGGGCTTCATTCATTCCATTCCTGACCCGGTCGGAGACTGGAAGCAGGCTGTGGATTTTCATTTCAGTAATGTGAATGGATAAAAAAAGAAATGAAAACTTTTCATAAAATTGGAACGTATCTAACAATCAAATAGAGAAGTCATAGTAAGTTCAATTCTTGTGAGAGAGAGAAGATGACGATGATGATAATTGTTGTTTTAAGGGACCTAACATCTAGATTATCGGCCCCTAATGGCCTGGGTGATAGCGAAAATGTCAATGAAGTGGAAACCAGAACGAAAATTAAGTGAGAAGGAAAATACTTACAAACGGGAACTCAGATGGAATCTACTCACAAAATGGAGAGCGATAATAATTACAAAAAAGAATTTAGAACGAAAATACTCTTAGGTTGAAAAATACGCACAAAATGTAGGTTAGCCTAAGTTCAAAATGCGTACAAAATGCAATGTACAGTCGAAATACTTACAAAATGCAAGTGAAATTCAAAATACATACAAAATGTAATTGAAATTGAAAATGCTTACAAAATGTATGGTAGATTCAAACGACTCAATTGGATGGACAATACTAACAAATGCAATTTAGAATCAAAATACTTACAAAATGTAATTTAGATTCAAAATACCCACAAAATGCAATTCAGATTGAAAATACTTCCAAAAAGCGGTTTAGGTTGAAAATACAAAATACAATTGAAATTCAAAATACTCACCAAAGTACCAGACCCTGTATTGAAAGACTTACTAAAAAGTAATTTAGATTGTCAATCCTTACAAAATGCAATTGAGGTTGAAAACACTCACAAAATGCAATGTAGATCGAAAAGACTTACAAAATGCAACGGAGATGGAGGGTAGATGCAAAAATAAAAATTAAAAAATTAAAAAAATACTTGGAATTAGATACCCGGGGAGCCAATTAACAAAAACAGTGCGGAAATCTTAAAGAGAAAAGGAAAAGAAGAGGTCTGACCCCTCGAAGAAGGAGGGATCAGGAAAGATGAAACAAGGGTCAATTAAGGCGGGAAAGTGAAAGACTCCCTAGGCCTCGGATACCCTAATACCGTCGGGGTCGGAAAATAACAAGAGTTGACCAAGGGAGGTCGACAGGAAAGAAGACGGAGAGGAGCCCGGCACAAGTAAGTGGAAGCAATGACGGACTCAGCTGGGGTCCCACGGTCGCCAACCCACACGTCCCACAAGATGTAAGCCCCTGGGGGAGGGGGAGAGAGAGAGAGAGAGAGAGAGAGAGAGAGAGAGAGAGAGAGAGAGAGAGAGAGAGAGAAGAGTGTGAACGCCCCTCACTCCTCTGTTCGACTAGGGTATGGCTCTCCAGCTGGTTCAGAGCTGTACGAGATAGGTAGCTACAGTGAGGGCTCTCCCTATAGAACGGAGCTATGCAGACACCGTGCCGCGGCCAGGTCGCAATGAGTCACCGCGAGATTTATAGCATGTGCCGGTACAGATTACAACAGCGGGACGGGAAGCCCTGGATGCTATCATAGCATTAATTACATACGCAGCTGGAAAGATACCTTTGTTGTGAAAATTAAGACTTGCTGTGAAGTACTGCAGCCTACATCGTATCTCGTGAACATGGTTAGGTATAGAACAAAATATAGAATTTTCCTAGTGGAAACTTATCTTCTCAAGAAGAAGTTTGCAGTCGCCATGCGATTTTTACTTGTGGGGGAACTTTAAACAAAATGTAGGCACAGAAATAATCCGCGTACTCTGGAGGCTATCGAGAACGAAATAACTGCACTGATACGAAATATTAGAGAGGTCGAATTACAGCGACTGTACCAAAACTTCCTCGTCGGTGCAACGTGTGGTTAGAAATTGAAGGACAGCATTTCCAGCAATTACTCTGAAATTCGTGTAAGTAATGATTATTAAATACGTTAAAAAGTGTAAATTTGTTAAACTAGTTGGGCGCTACGCTGCTGCTAGCGCCAATGCCTTGTTCGACACACTACAGTACACAGTGTCCATGCCGCTAAACGGCATCTGCGAGTATCCGTTCTATAGGAAGGAGCCGTCACTGTAGTATGTGTTGGGACAGTTGTGACGCGTTGTGACTGGCAGGAGGTGGAGGGAAACACAAAGTCTGAGCCGTAAGAGGGCGCTCCCGCTCTAAAGGCAGGGGTTGGTGACCCAATTCGAGAAGTTCGAATATAAACACGGACCGGCGATTCCTCGACATGAAATGTAGCATCTTCATTATTATTATTATTACTGATCAAAGTAAACATTTGCACAAAAGACGCAGCGAAGGGTATTATGATCCAGATAAAATTTAAAAATTATTAACCTAATAGGGAAAGTATGATGCATACGATCCCACGTACTTACTGTAAGATAGGAGTAGGCCATGTCCGGGAAGAGAGAAAGAAAGAGAATATTTAAGCTCCAGATGGAAAATTCCTGATGAAAATAAGTTGGTTGCAAAGCATCACGCCGCCAAACCACGCAGAGAAAATAATGACAGGAACACAAAGAGGACATACGGTTACCAAAAGAAGGAAGGCCGCACGAAACAGCACACATTTGAAACAAAGATCTCATGACTGGGTTGTTCTCAAGCCATGCAGGAAATTGCGTGTCTTTTAGAACATTAAAGAAACGCTACACAGTTCTAAAATATGGAGGTAGAGCAATAAGACTTCGCTTGCTTACTTTAAATGCACTTAAGAACGCAACCATGTTGTGAAAAGGAGTCAGACTTTAGATAGCTTCGAAAGATAACAGCATGAATTCCGTGCCAAAAATTAATATTTCACATTTGAACCCTAAAATATGCGTCATTTAAGACTTTCAGAGGATAATTCCAGGAAAACTATCTCATACTTGTGATCTCGGAACACTGCCTTACAATAATTCAGCTGTAGCTCTCCTGGGGCTAAATAAAAGTACAGTCACGGTGCGTTACAAAGATGTCTTGTTGTGTTAGAGAACAGTAGATAGTTGTTAAGTTGTGAAATATCAGATATAACAACACCAACTGTTAGGTAAATCAGTCACAAAACTTATCACCTAGTGCTCTCAGGCGCTGTCCATGATCTGCGATAGGCCTGCATTTGGTTATTTTTTAGAAAGACGTCGTGGATTAAGGTGCATAAAATATTATGGAACTGGTCGGTTCGTATGCTCCTAGTTGAAGGTGATTCAATGAAACTCAAGAAACCATAACTTTCAGTGTTCCCTGGTTACATACTTTGTGCATGATCTCATTCAGATTGTCTGTACCAATTAAAGCTCCAACGTCAAGATCTTTACTTTTACATCCTTCTAAATGTAGACAAAGTATGTAGGGGAGTTATAAAAAACTACATATTGATTGAAGATAGCATGCAGCGACAGCAAGTTCTGAAAATACTAGCCGAGGAAATGCAGATGCAAAGTCAGTAGATACCACTGAGTTGTCTGATAATAGCAGAGTTGGGATCAGATATTAGCAGGGACTGTGCAGCAGAACATGTGAGCGTGTGATATGGACGTAGACGCAGGCGCCGACACGCAAGGGCAAGGCCAGCATAAAGCTCAATAGCAGCTGACTATGGTCCACGGCTCTCCCTCATCGATCGAGCACCACGACGCGACGCGCCGCGCTCCGTCACCTGGCTTCCTGCGAGCACCGCTCCCCCTTACAGCCTGCAGAATCGTGATGCGAAATGTTGCATAATAGCACGCACCACAATACACCTATCACATCACCCCAACCATCGCAAGATATGACCCAACCTCAAGGCATGTGTAGATCAATCCCTCTTTCTTCACGTAGTACTGAATATCTCAAAGCTCTTCGGAAAAGAACAAGAGTTGACCAAGGGAGGTCGACAGGAAAGAAGACGGAGAGCAGGCCGGCACAGCAAGTGGAAGCCATGCCGGACTCAGCTGGGGTCCTGTGGTCACCAACCCACGTCCCAATAGACGTGATCCCCTGGAGGGTTTAAACTTTTATGACACGTTTACTCTTCAATGTCTATATTTTTAAATTCCACCTTAATATATTAATATTAATACATTAGTTATCAGTTAGTTAACTTCTTAAATACATGCATATTCCTGCTGCTTCGATTTCTTAATCGTATCGAATTTCACGTGTAACCCAATCAAGCATTGTAATGTTTCGATATTGTCGTCCTCTATTTTGTACAGCAACTACAATTTTGAAGTTACATTGGTATACTTTTTCCCAAAATATGGGAAGTACAAATAAATAATTAGGCCTCACCATATTTCAACTTCCGACTTATTAGCTCTGAGATCACATTAATTTTTGTTAACCGTTTGCCATAAAATAGGTATTTATACAACCTTATATTTTTGAAAATCGAAGATAGAGTCCATTACATCTTCATTTAAAGTTAAAAAGAAAGGCTAAAAAACAACATAAACTAAAACGAAAGAATAAGCAATGTTAAGTCAAAGTAATATACAACTTTTAAACATGTAAATAAGGGTTTCAGAGGGCCCATTGCGCTGTGCAATGAATTTTGCAACGTGCATTAGAACAGCTGTTGCACTCACCCATTCATAGCGAACTGTACGTTATACGTGGTGGCGCACGGAGTAAACAAACTGTGTAATAGTAGTTGAGAGAATGATCCAAGCGTGAACTGGAAAGTGTTTATGTCTATGAATTACTGAGATTTTTCGAAAAATTTGTAATAGTTAATAGAAAAATATATTTTACATTTCTCTTGTGGTTCTTATGTCAGCATGAGGAGACTAGCAGAAAACCGACAAATGTGGCTGCAGCGACACGACTTTGACATTAGTAAATTATGACGACATTTCTCTTCAGTTGTTGTGCCCCATTATTTTTTCCTTCGTTCTTATAGTTATTCTCCATACATGTATCTGCTTCTTTAATCTGATTTTCAATGAATTGCTCCACTTTCCTTATTATTAGGTTAGTGTGCTTATATGTTCAGCCAATTTAAATCGTTACTCCTGTGTCATGACTGCAAAACATACGCAAGTTCCTCATCACATTTAAATGTCACGCCACCAGTCTTCATTAGTTTTAAAAGAGTTTTTTTATTGAATGATCTATTATGCACCTATCCATTTAACACAGGTGTCAAGGCGACAACGCGAAACAGTCCGTGCGGAGGCCTGGTTGAAATGCGCTATGCACTATTGAGCGATGCATTGCGCACGTATAACTTCTAGCGTTTATGAAACTCTGACGTAACTGCAAAAAATCACAAAAGAGAAAATCAGCCCAAAAATAATCCAGGGAAAGATTCACTCGTTCATTTTCATATGAGACCTTTGCCTTTCAGCGTCCAGTCCAGTCTGCAAGCATCTGCTTTCGAACGAGTCACCACCATTATTAGTTAGCTCTGCGGCCTTCTTTGCTTCTACATCTCACGTCTTTAAATCGTCTACCTCTGTCTCTCTTACTCTCTATATCAGAATCCACTAATCTAAACAATCTCTCCATTCATATTACATGACTCTTACCAAATGTATTGGCTCACACGAACAGCCTCATTTAACGTGTTCATTTCTTACTTAGCCTGTATCTTTTCATTTCGAGTAGGCCTACTCTCCCATCTGATATCTACTGTATGTTAATTCATTTAGGGGCTAAGAGACATCGTGATCACTTAGCCCAGGGTACTTAGTTATTGAGGTTCCAAGGGGAGGAACTACGAGGTCATCTGCCCCTAAACAGGGTACTTAGGTGTGTGTGTGTGTGTATATATGTAGAATTTGTCTGATGGTCTGTGTTATTGCAGTGTCTGTAGCAGAGTGTGTGGATGTAATGCAGGTGGGGATTAGGAAGGAGGCGGCCATCCCGGAATTTGCCTTGAGTAGACGTGGGAAACCATGGAATAACGCTTCCAGGATGGCTGACGTGAGATGGGAATCGAATCCACCTCTCCTCAGTTTTGCCTTATAAGGATGAGTGGACTCCGTTCCAGCCCTCCAGAATTAAATTTCTTGGCAGAGCCGAGAAACACACTCGGACCTTCGGACAGACAAGAACGCTAGCCACTACATCAGGGTGGACTGACATCTACGGGTACCAGCACAATACAAATTCTTAAGCCGAAAATTGCTATGGAATGACGCAATAAAATAAATCAGGCAACCATCAGTCGAATCCTTCGTTGGAAATTAAGACCAAGACACCTACAAATATAATGTTAATGGGCTTTATGCCTCTGAACTATTGCGGCTAAGAGACGCCGGAATTTCGTCGTAAAATGCATCATAAATGTACCAGTAAATCTAACGACGCGGATTGATCGCATTTACGGTTCCTCAAAGCACTGCGTCGAGACCCAACCCCACAACATTGGGCATAACAGGCGAGAGAACATTTGTCGCTGCACCACACAGCCGAACAAAGAAATGGGAAATAAACGACAGGCTAGAGTGTAATAATTAAAACAGGTCTGAGGCAGTATATTTCTTGAACATCTGGTAGAGAAATATGTGTGGTAGTCTTGCACCTATTGAACCGTGTACTAGAAATGAGGAAGAAGAACTGTCCAGAAAGGCTACCAGTAGCCTATCAATCAGTCGCAGCCAGGTTCAATTACAGGGCTCATGTACAGACACATGGCGAGCACGCGTTCAACTGAGTCATGGTTGTGGGAGCAAGCACCATTTTAGGGTTGAAACTGTTGATATCACAAGTCTCAAAATATAATAGGTCTGAAAAGCTATATAGCCTTTACAGTGGGATTTACAATAGTGCGTGGGGATGTTTAGCCCCTTGCATACGCAGATCAGCTATGGGCATTCAGATTACGGGAAAATACTTGGTAACTATGATGAATATACTGTTCACTTCTCCAAAATTAGTTCCTGCCTGAGCCACCACACTGAATAACGACAAAGGGGGAAATCATCCATCATCAAATGAAAAATCTCCCCATTTCAGGTAAGCATCAGCAGTCACGAATGAACAAAGGTACGTAATAAACAGCTTACCGTAATTCACAAAGAAAGCATTAAATTTGTCTTTTATACAGCGATCACGCAAACCAACACATAAAATAATGGCGGCAATTACAGAATTTAAAAAAAAAAAGCAAATTACAATGCACTGTAATTTCAGTTATATACCTTTCGTGTAAACATTGTTACAACTTTATTTGATCCAACTCTCTCTAGTTGGGTGGCCAACTACCTAAGATATACCTCGCCCCCCACCCACTCTACCTGACGCAGCATTGATGAGAGTTACGCTGACATCAAAAGTCTGGCGTAACGCATTGAAGAGTAAATCGATTGCTCTCGCACAACTAATGGCTGTTCAGTCCACGTGCATCCAACCAAACAGATTATTTCGATAGAGTTTGCTTTCATTCGCGACGAGTTCTTTTTTTAATATATTTATTTACTTACTTTCTCTCGCAGCGCTAAGCCACAACAAGCGAGCCATACTAACAAATGAGTCTCCGAGAGAAAGGTCATGGACCGCAAGTTTTGAACATGGCACCTAACATAGACATCACCGTGGATATCGCGCTAATAGGAGACTAAATGTATATACTGTATGTCCCATACCACGAATTAAAGAGTTTTCAACACATTTCCCATACGTATAATTCAGCATCATAATCACTCCTGCCATTAATCCTCTTTGCTTTCTGTCATACTGAATGTTAGTTAGTACCTGTTCGATTTATTCCACATTCTATTTTTTCAAAGCCAATTACTTTGTCATTCTTCTAGTTTTCTTAATTGATCCACTAGGTGTCCCAGAATTATTTAGAGGCAGATGGCGAATTATGTAGTCTATTCAATTTTAGGGGTTAGGGCGTAGCATTCCCTACGGTAGTCCTTAACCTTCTTCCACTCAGTAATCGATTTTGACAAATTTTCGCGACCAGACCAAGCCTCATTTAAAGCAAATACAATTAGGTACCCCCACACAAAGGAATGAATATTCTAAATACATAGCCGCCTTAAAATTATGGGATTCTTGTACTTGAACCTCACACACAGTTTATGCTGAAACTTCTGTTTAGCATTGTGAAAATGTTTTAACTAAACTAAATATTGAATGTATAAAATTGATTTGGGAATAATTAAATGTAGAAAATTTAAGAAGTGCGAGTACTTAAACGAGTATCGATTCCTAGCACAAACATTCATCCGTTTCTACTAGAGTTCACAAAATGTATAACCTATATACAATTCAAAATGCCGCGACGACCCAGTAGAAAACGTTCGCGACCCACCGGCTGAAGACTACTGCTCTGCGTTCTATCTTGAGCATTTAGCAAGAGGAGAAAATGTGTCTGTAATTCACCTTGGGTCTGGTTAAATAGGCGATGCATATAAGCTACATTTTATACAGTGAGGACCTTACCTATAAAACGGAGACTCGCAGAAACCGTGTGGCGACCAGGGCACTGTGTATTGCAGCGTGTCGAGCAAGGCATTGGCGCTAGCAGTAGCGTAGTGCCCGATTATCTTAACACATGTACACGTTTAACGTATTTAATCCTTTCTTTATAACACATTTGCACTTTTAACGTATTTAATCCTTTCTTTATAACACATTTGCACTTTTAACGTATTTAACCCTTTCTTTATAATTTAGGCCAACTTAGGACCACGGGGCTCGTATCTACTCTTCGGTAAAGTATTTAATAACCAAAATTCATACATGAATGTCAGAGTACCGTACTGAAGTTGCTGGAAATGCTGTCCTTCAATTTCTAAACCCACGTTGCACCTACGTAGGACGTATTGGTACACTCGCTGTAATTCATCCTCGCTGATATTTCGTTCTCGAGACTCCAGAGAACGCGGATTGTTTCTGTAAATCTTTTGTTTGATGTTGCCCCGCAAGTACACTTCTCGAGAAGGTAAGTTTCCACTAGGAAAATTCTATGTTTTGTTCTATATCTAACCATGTTCATGGGATACGAGGTAGGCTACAGTTTTATCACAACTAAGGTATCTTGCCAGCTGCGTATGTAATAAATGCTATGACAGCATCCAGGGCTTCCCGACCCGCTATTGTTAATCGGTGCATGGCTAGTTATCTGGCGATGACTCATTGTGAACCGTCCACCACACGACCTCTGCGAGGTTCCGTCATTTAGAGAAGTACTCTACTGTATTATTGTGTACATCCTAAACGTGCCCTTTCATCTTTATTCTTGTTCGTAATTTATCTTAATTAAAAGTTTCCCTCGTATACCTCCATAATGTAATTGGGACTCCACCAAAAAGTGCATGGTGTCCTACGAGATGATTCTGACATTCTTAAAAAATATTACTAGATCTCAATAAAATTTATTTTGTTGAAGACATAAAACATCCAAGCTCCTTATTTTTAACACCATTCACTTAAGTAGTAGGCCCATACCAGTAAACGTAATCAACAGATAGAAACCATCAAGTGTGCCTTTGTGTTGGTGTTTGGCGAACTACGTTGCGCACATACTCTTTTACTATATTTCATGAGATCCAAGTGAAAACATGCGAGAGAAACATACAAGACTAATTGGAGCAGTTTTCTGACCTCAAATCCCACTTCAGTTGTGTGAAATATTCCCAGGGAACTGGATAGACTAAGAAATCTTTTCCTTGTTTGCAAACGGAACGAGTGTTAGAGATATTAAGGTCTAGTCGTCTCTAACAAGGAGAGTGACATATTGTGCCCATCTCAACTTCTCTAACTTGGTATAACTCTTGGAGAAATCATGAAAAGCCTCTTAGAATCCTGTTATGGATATCAGTGATTGATCGGCGTTAATAGGAGTGGTGCTAGTGCGTTCAATGACACAAACTACAGTATGAATCTGTCCGTGGCGCAGCAGCGAGGTTCTCACCTGGTGTTCCCCAGGTTGCAGGATGGAATCCTGGCGCAGTCAGTTGTCATTTGATGGTGCGCAAATGGGAGGGATCCGTGTCAGTAGATTTACGTTAAGAGATCCCCTTCGGGGCACAATTCCGGCACCCCGGCGTCTCTAAAAGTCGCAGTAAAAGGGACGTAAAATAAGTATTATTATGGTACTATTGGGAACTGCCACATGGATCTAGTTTACCCATTTATTGAAGATTACAATATCTGGCATGTTATGGCGGACTTTCCGCTCGGCCTGTATAGCACGATCCCAATAGAAATGATTAGATTCATTTTCCGTTATGCGCTCTGGGAGGTTCTGATGGTGTAGAAATTAATGTTGTCCCAGAAGCTGATTTTTGTCAGTTCTTGGTGCAAACTTTTAGCCAATGCGTCATGCCTTCGTCTCTACTCTGTACCCGATAGCATTGTACATCGAGATTTAATGGTGGATAGTCTCCGTCAGAGCGACACATCTTGCAGAGCTCTATCTTTAACGATGAACTTCAAATAATTACGTGTTGGAATGACCTGGTCTTTGATTGCCATCATTGCCCTTCTGTTTCGGGAAGATCTAGCCTGCAGTCAACCAAAAGTTCGATGCTACCATGTTAAAATAGGCTTCACTTAATCCATGCGGATTCTTCCCGTGCAGCTGTTTCGCCATCCCCGCATTCAGCTTCTGGAGATCAGTGGTTATATGATTATAAATCTGCAGTTCACTCAATACCAGTGGCGTGAAATCATTAGCCTCACAGGCGGTCTTATTGGAGTTAAGAATTACTTGGACGACAGTACTCCCTCAGACTAATCACATGACGTTACAATACGTTCCCGATATCAAGGAATCCGTAACCGACTAAATATATTGGGAGAGTCATCCTCCATTGTTATTATTATTATTATTATTATTATTAGCACTATATATATAGACACTAGGGCACAAGGAGATGGCCCTTTAATACTCAACCGAACAAATAATCCAATATCACTAAAGCCCTCCAACTGAACGGTGGTATAAATGAAGACGAATGCCATTATTCACGCACATTAAATTCCTATTTCCGTGCTTTCGAACATAATTAGCACAGAGTCGTTTTCACACAATCTTGTCGCGCGGTCATTAGTTGCAGTATGCGCAAGCTAGTGTCTTCCACCAAGTCTTACGACAAATTAACTGAATTAAGTTTATAGAATACCTTCGCTTGCATCAAACCAGAAGTAGGATACCATTATACACCATATCAAACAACATCAGTTCATAGGACGACAAGTAGTGAGTGAATGACCTCAAGGACCCTGAATTTCATAATTAAGACAGCTTAAACCAAAAATAGGGAAAAATAGAAAACATAAGCACTAATCACTTATGGGTAGTCGATCCGATGATTCTTTTAGAATATTCAGCAGAGTTTTGCTGCTTAATTCTTATATCTATTTTATTTTGGCTTTCAATCATTCCGACCATGCAGTCAGCTCCGGATCGGTAATCACACCATTTTAATTCCTTTTATCAGATTCTCATAATTATGTCAGGATGATTTTATATAATAGACTAGCCTAACAATATTTGATGAGAATGGAGCACACAAATATAGACAACACATGACAGTTCCTGAGCCTCACACTCTAGCCTTGAACTACGTCTCCCGGTAATCGGCAATATATGTCTTAGTATGGAATCCAAAGTTATCTTAGAATTTCCTGAACAGAGCTACGCGTTCCGAACCCTACCTCCCTGCCAGACGATTCCAGGGAACTAGAACGCTCATGAAGAATACAAAATGCTTCCCCGAACTCCCGACGGAGTGAATATCTATGACTTTTGTCATTATTTTTGATTTTCCCGTATTGATTAAGATCTATTACATATCCACTTTCTTCTACTTCTTTTGCTTTAGCGTTTGTCCCACCTCGTGGCAGGGTCCGCTATTTGAATCCGCTGTCTCCACTTTACTCGGTCATGGGCCATGACCGGATGAAGATTGACGCCTTTCAAATCCCTGTGCAGTGTATCGGCCCAACGTTGTCTCGGTCGCCCCTTTGGTCTTTTCCCGGCGACCTCCAGTGTGTAGCCCTGTTTTGCAATGGTGTCCGCTCCTGACCGTAGCACATGCCCAAACCATCGCAGACGACCCTCACGCATTTTGTTACTGATTGCTGCGATACCAAATCGTTCCCTTATTCTTTGATTGGGAATGTGATCCAACCTAGTAATGCCTGCTGTCCATCTAAGTATCTTGGTCTCCATGGCACTTAGCCGACGTTCTGCTTCCTTCGTGGTCGGCCAACACTCAGTACTATAAAGCGCTACGGGACGAATGACAGTGCGGTAAATCTTCGATTTTAGGTGGTCTTTCATCTGTCGATCGCACATGACACCTGTCGTTGTTCGCCACTTCATCCACGCAGCATTTATTCTTATGTTGACCTCCTCGGTGAGACGACCTTCAACAGTTATCGTAGAGCCAAGATACTTAAATTTTGTCGTTCGAGGCAGATCATCGCCGTCGACTTGGATTGTTCCGATTTCTCCAGCATCCGTTGTCATATATTCTGTTTTAGCTTTGTTAAGCCGCAGGCCATATTGACTTAAACGATCACTCCATTCCTGGACTTGATGTTGGAGATCCAGCTTGTTTTGAGCGGCCAACATAACGTCATCAGCGTACAGAATGGTCCAAGGTAACGGTTGCTGTAGATCTGCAGTAACCGTGCCCATGACCATAATGAACAGCAATGGTGACAGGGCCGAACCTTGATGAACACCAACTGTTACATGGAAGTTTTCCGACGCTCCTGCGGCGGCTTGGACGTAACTTCTTGGCTCCGCGTAGAGCAACTGTACCCAGTTGACAAGGTACTCTGGGATGCCATGTTGTCGGAGAGTCAACCAGATCAAGTCGTGCGGCACACGATCAAAAGCCTTTTCGAGATCTAAGAAAGCAAGGTGCAACGGCTTATTCTTTTCACGATGCTTTTCAACTAAAAGCCGTGTGGCGTGGATTGCATCTGTTGTGCTGCAATTTTTCACAAATCCAGCTTGGTTTTTGGTCAGCTGGGTGATTGCACGTATCCTCTTATCAAGAATGCGCTCGAAGACCTTCATGGTGGGACAGAGGAGTCGAATTGGTCTGTAATTAGTACACTCGGCTGGACTTCCCTTCTTTTTGAAGATAGGTATCGTGATGCTATGTTGTCAATCAAGTGGCGTTCGTCCTTCTTTGACTAATTGGTTGAAGAGTCTTGCCAACCAATCCGCTGGATCCCACTTCTGAGAGCACCATAGCTCCGCCCCGATGTCATCTGGACCAGTTGCCTTCCCTGGTTTCATTTGTTTCAAGGCCCCTGCAACCTCTAAGACATCAATAGGTTTGATAGGACCTTCGGCAGCAGTAGCGACAGGCATCTGGTTGTGCTGGAATTCCTCTGTTGAGACCTTCTCAAAGTAATTTCGCCAACGTTCTCTCGCCTTCTTCCAGTCGACTATCAAAACGCCCTTATCGTCATTGATGCCATAGAAGCGATGGATATCTTGAGATTTATGGTGCCTGGATTTGACGAGGCGATAGATGTTCCGCTCTCCCTTGCGTGTGTCCAGCTTCGCGTAGAGGTCTGCGTACCGAGCCGATTTTGTCGAAGCAACAGTCATCTTCGCTTCCCTGCGTGCTATTTTGTAAGCATTCCAACGAGAAGATGTTTTGTCTTCCAGAAACTCGTGGTAAAGCTGCTTCTACTTGCGTACCGCAGTTTTGACTGCGTCATTCCAAAGCCATGTGTCCTTATCAATCCGACGCCTTCCTGGCTTCGTAAGTCCAAGAATGGCATGCGTGGCTTCGTGAACAGCTTTCTTCATTTTTTCCCAGCTTTCTTCAACGGTTGTAATCGGCGGCAGCGTAAGACGTCTAAAGACTTCTTCTTCATTCTCTTTAAATTGCCACCATCTGATTCTCGCCGGTCCTGTTCGTGCCTGCATGACCATTGGCGGCTTTACACGAAGCTTGCAGATAAGTGGTCGATGTTGGGTCGCAACTGTTTCGTAAGGGACGACTTTAGTGTCCAACACGTCTTTAAGGCCTTTGCGCCTTACCAGAATGTAGTCAATTTGTGTTGTACTTGTGCCGCTGTAGTATGTGATTAGATGTGAATCACGTTTATTAAACCATGTGTTCGTAATGACTAGGTCATGGGTTTCCGCATAATCTAGAATTCTCAGTCCGTCGACGTTCCTCTCACCATATCCGAATCCGCCATGGGTGGCATGGTCTTCTTTCAAGCGACCGACATATCCATTTAGGTCGCCTGCAACTAAGAGGTAGTCCTCTAAGGGCACTTCAGCGGTCTTTTCGTCAAGCAACGCCCAGAAGGCGTCTTTGATCGTTGCCGTTAGGCCTGTCTGAGGAGCATAGGCGCTGAAGAGGTGGATTTTTCTTCCATCGGCGATGTAGATGATTTTCATCAGACGATCATCATACCGCTGGACTTCGGAGACAGAACCATCAATCTGTGCTGATACTGCAATTCCCACACCACGGGTAGTTCCACGTGTACCGTTATAATACGACTTGTATCCACAACCAATGTTGTACGCCTTATCACCACTCCACCGTGTTTCCTGTACAGCACAGGCATCGATGCGCCTCATTTCTAGCGCTTTCGCTAGCTCATTGTAACGTCCAGACATAGTGCCGACATTAAGTGATGCAATTCGGGATGTAGGGGCTAGCTTGTTTAGCCGTCGCCGCCCGTGCGACGGTAACCCTTGCATACTTCTCGCGCCAACCGGGCCTCGTCGTCGCGCGTCGCTCCTGGGGGACGCCCTAGCCTTTAGTTCAGATCCTTGAGACAGCATGTCATGGGGATGTGACGAATTCTTTTTACAGCCGGCTTGTCACATAGCCTGTCGCCAAGCATTTTATAGCTGCTGCTAGCACATAATGAGACCGCCCCTAACATGGAGAACAGACGCCTTTTGCAGCCACCCCACTGGAGTACAGACGCTGCAGCTAATGGGATTTCAACAGCATTTCCTTCTGCTGAGGGCCCATTACCCTTACATATCCACTTTACAACACAAGAATGTTTTAATACGATGTCTTTCACAAATCGATACATGTTTCGACTCTGTGAGCCTTCTTCTGTCGAAACACATTAATGATTTTCATACGGCAGTCTACGTGATGATCTTGTTAAAAAAATAAAAAAACTTTTTATAATCGTCAAAGTTGTTTAAAAAATGGGCATAAAATACTTAAAGAATTCGATTATGTGCAGAAGTTCAGGACATAAGCCCTTCGTCGTTGGAATCACAATTCAAACACAGGACCCATTGTACAAGTGTCTTATAAAAAATCGTGTGTGAAAAATCCTTGTGGCTAAGGGTGAATGGAAGTTACTTGCTTAAAACTTTCGTGTGTTGTATATCCTTCAAATAGTGAGGTGTTATCTCCAGCGTCTTCCAATCTACGGTTGTTGAACCAAAATAACGAAAGTTTTAAGCAAGTAACTTCCATTCACCCGTAGCCACAAGGATTTTTCACACACGATTTTTCACAAGACACTTGTATAATGGGTCCTGTGTTTGAATTGTGATTCCAACGACGAAGGGCTTATATCCTGAACTTCTGCACATAATCGAATTCTTTAAGTATTTTATGTCCATTTTTTTAACAACTTTGACGATTGTAAAAAGTTTCTTTTTAACAAGATCATCACATAGACTGCCATATGAAAATCATTAATGTGTTTCGACTGAAGAAGGCTCACAGAGCCGAAACATGTATCGAATAGTGTAAGGACATCGTATAAAAACATTTTTGTATTGTAAAGTGGATATTGATGTAATATATCCCGACGGAGTCTCCGGGTCTTTTAGGTTACCATGACGAGCTACTCTTACGAGGGGCCCGACTTTTTACGGTTCCACTGCTGGGTTCAGGAGCATGAACCGGATTCCCTTTCACCCCATGGAATACCAAGTCTGACACTTTTCCTCCACATCGAACGACCTCAACACACCCGGATGGCTGTGACAGATACCTAGTGCACTTGCGATTGATTGCATCGCCAATTCGAAACACAGATTTCACTTTTTTATGAATGCCGGTGGTTACGCCCAGCTTTCCCTGCACCATAGACCTTGATTTAACGTATCACACGTATCACATGTGAGATCCTCCCCTAAATAGAAAATAGAACACATTACAGTAATTACCGCTTAAGGGAGGCAATGAATAACTTTAGTGGCATCCTTACATTATTCGAAGACTTGTGTACATCGCCTGGTATGTAGGCAGCCCCAGCAGATATAGTACTTGGCACAGTTGCCTATTGACGTCAGAAAAGTTGGATGGCGCAGCCACGCGGTAGAATGTTGAAGCTGTAATATTGTGACTGGTGAGAAATATTTAGATGGTGAAGCATTGACGTCGTGATGGAAACAGAAAGAAATTTGTCAAATTCGAGGAGGTACTGCTCTGTATACGGTTGCAAATCGTATAAAACGGCTAAGAAATATCTTCACTACTTTCCTGTACAAAAAGTTCTGAGAGAAAGATGGGCTTCGGCGCTGTCAATTGGAAAACGTGTTACATGTTACATGACAGTGTGCAGTCTGCATTTTTGTGAAGACGACTTCTTTCCACCGGTACTGTTGATTATTGATAGTTGAAATGAAATGAAAATCCACAGCCTGCTTCCAGTCTCCGACCGGGTCAGGAATGGAATGAATGAAGCCCCCATCTAGCGGCGAGGATATGAACTGTACCGGCTGCCGAGGCCTGACGCACTCCTCTGGGGCAAGGATTAAATGAATGACAGATGAAATGAAATGATAGTGGAGAGTGTTGCTGGAATGAAATGTTGACAGGGAAAACCGGAGTACCCGGAGAAAAACCTGTCTGCCTCCGTTTTGTCCAGCACAGATCTCACATGGAGTGACCGGGATTTGAACCACGGACTCAGCGGTGAGAGGCCGGCGCGCTGCCGCCTAAGCCACGGAGGCTTCTATTGATAGTTATTGTCTCTAATTTGTATTCACATGGATTTAGCTACATCAAAAATATTGATAAACTTATAGCCTATTACTTCTGTGCCGTACAAAGAATGTAATCCGCTCTTCGTAAACTTATTTTAGGGGTTCTTCCGATTGACAATAGCCGAAAGGTTAGAAAACTTAAGAAAAATGCTCTTCCTAGCCTTAATTTGCCAGAGAATTTATATTCTTGCCTTTAGTTAGTTAGTTAGTTAGTTAGTTATTATTGTTGTTTTAAGGGGCGGAACTACGAGGTCATCTGCCCCTAATTGCCTTTGAACAGCAAGTATGTAGGTCATTGAAGTATGATTTGGCTTAAATTGTGTTTTAAGCTATGATCTCCCTACTGTTGAATTTAGTTAATTAAAATGTAAAATCTTAGTTTTAAGTACCGGTTTGGTGACCCATCATCCCAGGCAGGCCGGCAACACCTATACTACTCAGGCAGATAGGTCACTTAGCTGTAATTTTGAAGTTATAGTGATGTTAAGTATACATATGCCGTAATGTAGCAGGAGACCGGATCGGCCTAGGCTATTCTAACTTTAATTAGTTCCCATTTCAGGGTTTTACAGTTTTGAGTGCGAATAGTTGGTTTGAAAGTTGTACAACAGTAAGGAGAGTATGTTTTGTATAGGTTTTAATTGGTATTATGGTTTATGTCGAGCTGAGGTGTGAATTTGGTTTGGCTTATAGTGTAGTTTTTGATCTGTTCCGTTTGCTTATGACAAGTTCAAATGGAGACTCCAGCTTTGTTAAATATCTGTATTTTAAATATTTAATTAAATATATTGATAAAGAGGATGTCTCCATTTTAACTTGCCTGTGGCAAGAGATTAATAAATTAACATTCTTGCCTTTGAAAAGCAAGTATGTAGGTCAATATTTGCAATATTGAAGTATGATTTGAGCATCCCAAGTAATGCTTCTTTGAACCCAAAACATTCATGCAAATTCAGGGTTGCTTGATTCAATTTATTATCAGGGAGTCGTCCTTTGTGTTATGTGAGATATATATATTGTGAAATTAATTAAAACATCGATACCGCTAGGCTCCCAAGTACAGGCTTCATATATGTAACAGCAGACAGTAAATTAACTATCTACATGTGGGTAATATTTTTAACTGGTAGTAATTAGGCACTGCATTTAAATTGATTATAAAAATATTTCTATCAATGAAAGGAAATATGTAGTATTTTGCCATCATAAATTAGAAGCCATAACAAACGCACACCCAATTACTTACGTCACTATATCGCCGCCATATTGTAAACAGCTGACCGTAAGCTCCTCCCCCGTTTCGGACGTCAATAGGGGCCATCCATAAAATACGTACGCCCGAACGGGGGAGGGGGTGGGTCTTACAAGGATGTTACGAAAGTGTGCGATAATTGGGGAGGGGGAGAGGGGAGGGGGCTGGCTGGCTGGTTTGCGAAATCCAAATGAACTTTAATTTGATGGTTCTCAAGTTGTATGTGAAGTTTCCATTGATCCAAGGGAATCCAACGTAACAAAATATGCTTAATTATAAAGCCCAGTTTTGACGTTCACTTAAGGGAGATGATATTAAGAATTGCTACAATGTGTTACAATGGGAAGGGGGTTCAATTTATATGGCATTTTTGCGAAAGTATTTTATGGATAATACCATAAGAGATCATTGGTGATTTTTATTTGAAAGGAGGGCGAAACATCAAGGTCAATGCCCCCTGAACACACGAATCTCGAGGGTGGTGGCTTAGAGTTGGGCACATCTTTACAAATAGGCTACCTAATTGTTCATTTAATGTAAAAGAAACAAAGAAGCCTGATTAAGAAGCGTAGCCGGTTTTCAACAACTAGTGCGGAGTGTTACGCTCGTCTCGTAGTAATGATCTATGTTTAGAGGACACTCACTTTACCTTTGAGCTATCATGACCAAGATCATAGAGTACTTACCTCTACCAAATTCTGGATCACCGTGATCGGCGAAGACAGCTGCTGTTCTACTTATTGGGTGAAGGAAATCCACAAGTTACATCCAAACTATGTCAAGATCGTATGTATTCATAGTTGAAATAAGGAACGCTCCAAATAAGGTTCGGATTCTAAGAAATCCATACACCAGGAGAAATCCGTATACACATCGAATATAAAGGCTGGATCTTTAGTTAATTTCAACTCTACTATGTACTGATATTCTCAAAAGTCGCGATTGCTGAACTCGACGCAACACAGGAAACTTCACGATCGTTAGCGAACAGTTGCTTGTTTCGTTAGTTTATTTTAGGAACTTAGGACATCTTAGTCATCAACCCCATGTACTTGGATGTGTGCCCAATTTCGTCTGAAATTAAACTGGAAAATAGGGAGAGCGGGGAGCGTTGGTACAGTGGGAGGATTGGGACAGGTTAATTTTCTGTTCAACCATTTGCAGCACTAGTTTGAGAATATTTACAGGAAGTGCTTTGGCCATGTCCTGTTCTTCCATCCTAGTCACATTTACATGTTGCAGTTGTGACTTTGTGTAATTGGAAGAGTATGTTACAAAGAAGAAAAACCTACACATTTTACATCGGTTTTAACCTATTAAACACAAGATAAGAATTGCAAGTATTTGAGGGTTGGTCCATCCCAAACTTTGGGATACCAGCTAAGTTATCAGATGCAAAGCAGTTCCATCAAGAATTTTTAACCTAAAATAAATGTATTTTAATGGAACTACTGCATGGAGGGAGGGTTGGGGCACAGAAAAATGGAGGCTTGGGACAGTGTCCAACAGCAATATGTAAATTAGCTATAAAAGACAAAGATTAAGTATGTAATGGTTAAAGTTCTGACGAACATTTAGCTATGGTAGTTCAGTCATCTGGGGAATTGACTATCAAGAATCTTGTGATGAACCAATAGACGTTTGCAAGTGCAACCCTCTGTTGGGTCTTTGCTAAAATAGCTTTCAAGAGTGAGCTCATTTATTGTTTGAGAGAAGTGTACATTCAGCATTAGAAACAGCAGTGATTAATTTAAAAAAAAAAGATACGAGCCTTACAGTAGTCGCATATGATGTGTAACATCTGACATATTATCCTACTATGAAATTGAGATTAAATGTATGTGGTCATCTGAAATATTATCCTACTCGTATACTACACAGCTTGAACATTCTTAAAATATTAATTTATTTACGCTCAGTTTTCGTACTGGTACTATGATGAATGTATAGATTGAATTGGAGATATGCTACTGTCACACTTGTTTGAAGAAACATCACATATTATATTGTAAATTAAGAGGAGGAATGAAACCATAGTCTCTAGCCTATCGATAGACTACTAGAAATAATGTTCAATACAATCAAATTTCCCAACTCCTGCTTGGTGCAAACTATTGTAATTCAAATTAGATAAATCGTAATTTCATGTAGGTTCTGCTAAAATGACGCATAATGTTATGATATCGTTTAAATCGATAATCCGGTAGCAAAAATAATTGCCGTGACTGGGGTTCGAACCTGAGGCCTCATGATTCGCAGACCAAGATGCTATCCACGCAGCCATTACAACATAAATTCAGAGTACAAGACAGGTACTCATTTTCACGTGACGGTAATAATATGGAAGAATTCTTTTATGCTCTATTAATATTTTGCTTTATTTTTGATTATGTTCCTGCGTGGAATTGAGTTTTAAATCCGTTATGAATACGCCTACTTGACAGTAGCTTAAAGGGAATTCCTATAGTGGTCTATGAAAGGCCAGCCCAGTTCCCGTATAGAAATATCGATATATTTTACATTGATCACTGCATTACCGCAATGTAGGTTAATATCTGAATAGCCATTGTGCAGAAACATAATACCGTCTTTGCCGACTAGTTACAATGTGTCATATTAAAGCATGTAATCATTTAAATACTGATACGAAGACTTAACATGTGGTTTGTGTTTCAATCAGTTGAAACCAGAGTTCGCATGAGCGTTTACCGTTCAGTATGAACGTGTTGAGCAAAGTTACTCGGGGAGTGGATGCCCATCACTTTTATCCAAAGATTGAAAAACAGACTCTTAATAAATCATTATTGTTTTCAGCAAATATGATATAATGAATATTTTTACATCAAAGAACGACAACATGAAGATGATTTATTGTAGAAATATCTGTAATGGCGTCTCCAAACCTTGAAGTAATCCGTATGTTATATGCTTTCCACATTGTACCACTGCCAGCTGGATCGTATCCCTCCTAGCTGCGTCTTACACACTTCCGTCCCATTTTTCAAAATCACTCCCACAAACATATCCAGCAACCGAGTGGAAAGATGTTACACATCAAAAAGGCTAAGGAAACCAACAACACACAGTCTACTGAACAAATCTTCGTGAAATTGTATGCAGCTTTTTGTAATGTGATGTTTGTTCATACAACAGGAATAATTAAACCAATGCGATCCTGCAAGTTATTTTTAAAATTCTAACATATGTGCAGGAAAAAAAAAGAATCGTTGCTTATTAGAATGGAAGTGCAAAACAGTCTACACCTCCAACAAAATCGTGATTTCTCTGTAAAATAATTCCGAATATAGGCCTTCCAAGCAAATTCAGAGCATTAACAGCTCTAAGTAATGTGTGTTGGAAGAACAACATTCACGCCAAGAGTTTTAGAGTTTAATCTCTTTAAACTTTCTGCTGAAGTAAGCCAAAAAAAAAAAACTTAAAAGAGAAGAAATTAGAAATGTTACAAATCACGCCAAATTTAATCCGATTGACAATAATGCCACATAACGTTAATAGAAGTTCACTCGCATGGAGGTTAGGTTTTTCTATTCTGAAGTCCTTAATAGTTGGTTGGTTCCTTAGTTTAGGGGCTGAGACAACGCGGTCATGTAGCCCCGTGTACTTTGGGTGTGTGTAGAATCTGTCTGATAACCGGTGTTAATTGTGATGACTGTATTAGTGTGTGTATCTGTTTTTTAATTCAAGTAGGGACTGCAACTTTGAATTTTCAAATAGTTCCTACTTTTGCCGCCAAACGCCACCGTCAACGACTACTAGGCCTAGTTCAGAACTAGCTACTAGACGCCACCGCAGTCGGCTCTTGGCAACGAACGTAGCAACCTAAGAGCGTTGTTTACATTCTTAACCTATCCAATTTAGTTTCACACAGGTGTAATTAGTGGAAAGATCTTTAACATGCCATAAATCTATGACATGGGACCGCCGGCTTTACTTCCCCTCCGAAGGAAGGCATACTGAGGGATTTTTAACGCTCTTAAAAAATCCGACGGCTTCGGCCGGGTTTGAACCCGCTATCTTGGGCATAGAAGCTCAGCATGCTACCAACTACGCCACCGAAGCCGCTTCCTTAATAGTTGTATATGTACTTAGTTGTATATGTACTGAGTTATTGATATGAGTCATCCAGTTTCAAAACCAGTCAAATCCACTTTTGAATAACTATCACTTTACTTCTTATATCCTCTGTTTCAAAACAATATAGGAAGATTTATCATTGATTTGCTTCAAAAAACACTCCGTTAGACATGGACTAAAACACTCCTCGACTCAAACATAATTATGACAAATTACTTTAAATGATACAAAATATGTGTAGTAAGAATCGAATTAACTCTTATTCGCGGACTTGGTTGGTTTAAAAACTAAACGACTAATTATTAGGCCTAGTTGACCAACAGTTTAATTATTAAAAACAGCGTTGGACAACAGTAGCCTAAATATGTGACGTGTAATAAGTAGTCAAACGCACTTGCGGCTCATATTAGGTACCCAAAGCCAAACGCCCTGTTTTACGTGCCGTACCTGAACCAAGCGTTCACTGAAGCATTAAACCAAGCTACAGGTAGTTGGAATTTAAGCATGGTTCTGAATTGGATATGGTAAAACGCAGGCTTCAATGTACCGGTCCATTAATCAGGCGTCCCAGTTTTTCCGGTCGACGGTTCAGTAAAGGTCGCCCCCCGTGCTGCACTCATTCTCTGAACAATACATTGTATTATGCACGACTACAACGATGACATACTTGGTTTTAATGACGAAGTTTTAAGTCAATGTCAAAGCATAAGGAAATGAATAGGGGTTAAATAACCAGCATAAAAGGAACTACTGTTGTTAAATCAATCTATGCTTCTAAGACGATGTAAAAACACCATTCGAGTCAAACTGAAATTGTCAAAATACCAAACCTTCAGTTCAAAGAGCAAGTTCAGTATTTAACAAGTGCAATACACTGACCGCAATTACCCTTAGGATTGATCCAGGATTGAACCCGCAATATTGATCATTGGAGACCAGTCCGACGACTTTTATTATAAAACTCGCAAAAGACTAAGGCATTTTGTTGTTACTGCTACTGGTATAGCCATCTCCACGTAAGATCTTTTCTGCGGTAGCTAGTGTTTCTGATCCGAAAACCTTAAAAACAACGGCGCATTCATCACTTGAGTAGCATTTTCTATCGTAATTTCAATACGTATTGTAGTAAAATTTTAAACCGGGAATGAAAACCTTTTGGCTCTGGAACGACGGTATAATATAATCAATATAAACCTTATACACCACATAGCAGCGTTTCAGAAACTAATATTAAACTATTTAAGTTTACCCCTAATATAAAAGTATGCCAAACAAACTGATTTTGTTCATTCAACAATCATTATTTCCAATTCGCATCAGTCTTGCCAATCAATCGGCTATGAGTAATTTCTATACCCGTCAGGAAAGAGTATCACGAGTGGCCAGCAAGTCCAATTACAGCGGAGACCTTAGCTCCAACTTCAGTGGGGGGGCATTGTGGCACAGCGGCCAAGCTGTTGGCCTCTCACCAAGGAGGACGGGGTTCGCTTTCCGGTCAATACATGTGGGATTTTCGAAGTGAAATGTCATGTCCTGTGGTTCGGATTCCACGTAAAAAGGTGGTCCCGTGACTCATGGTCGCATGATTAACGGTCACGTAAAACGGCAAGCTTTTTCCAACTTCAATTACAACTAGAGGACGTATGAGTGGGGTAGGTGTACCGGGACTCTTGGAAGGAATGTAGAAAAACCACAATCAGGACGGTCGCTGTCAACGTCGGGATTCAAACCTTCGATTGCCAGAACTACGATACCAAATGATGTACCGTAATAGATATCTCAGGATGTAACTTATGTTTTGGTATTTGTTTACGCTCAAGTCGGAAAGTATTGTCTCGATTTGGATATAATTCTCATTATAGAATAGTGCGATTTTTTCAGGAAGGTTCAAAGCCCTGTATCACTCGCTGTGGAACAACAAGGATCTGATGACTATAATAATAATAATCTCTAGGAATTCGGAATGACTCGTAATGAGGATGAAATTAATTAGAAAGACATCACAATCATCCAGTCCTCAAGCCAAGAAAATCAGCAGTATAAGAAGCCAACCGACAACTCAGCCGTTGTCCTTTATACCAAAGGCAAGCGTCCTATTCACTTAGCCACCAAGTCTAACGCCAGTAGCCTAGTAATGAAATGCTGTACAGTTTTCAAAGAATCGTACTTTATAATCCAGGGCCTGCATAAAATAACTCTTAATGATGGTGGAGATAGTTGTTTTAAGGGTCATAAATTACAGTCGTAATCACTATATTGAAAAGAAAAGGAGAGATTGAGCCCTTCAAAACAGCGAGAAAATCTTGAAAATAAAATGGATGAGCCATAAAATCTGGGAAAATTATAACTCACCAAATAACGTCCGAATTAGCGCCTCTACCTCCTGTTGTTTAGAGACACCAGAACTTACCTTTCCAATAGGAGTGCTATTTTTTTCAGAGACACATGCAGACCGCAAACTGTCCAATCTTTTCAAAAGTTTATCGTTTTTTTTTGAAAGATCTGCTTTCTATGGGATTCAGGTATCACTAATAAAACTACTGAACGACAAAAATTACAAAATTAAATTTTCTTCATTTTTTTAAGTTACTGTAGTTGCTTAAACACATTCAGTAGTAGACTAATACGTGCGTGTGAATGCGGAGGAAGCAGGTTTTTTTTTCTTGCAATTTTAAACTATGGAAATCTCAAGGACCACTGCCACAGAACGTTATTCAAGCAAGTGAACAATCAATTTCTTTCATTATCACTACGATGGGTATTAGTAAGTAAATGCTAGCAGTGCCTTAAAAACACAAACTGTTCAACAGGCGGCTGTTGGTCAAGGAAACAGGTGTGGATATGGTGCAATGACTTGGCGAACAACAGGATGTTGACAAGCGGGCTACATTGTTCTACCACGCGACGGCTGTATTAAACCACATCTCCTTATGGCTGAGTTGAAGCCTCCGTGGCTTAGGCAGCAGCACGCCGGCCTCTCACCGCTGGGTCCGTGGTTCAAATCCCGGTCACTCCATGTGAGATCTGTGCAAAACGGAGGCAGACAGGTTTTTCTCCGGGTACTCCGGTTTTCCCTGTCAACATTTCATTCCAGCAACACTCCACTATCATTTCATTTCATCTGTCATTCTTTAATCATTGCCCCAGAGGAGTGCGTCAGGCTTCGGCAGTCGGCACAGTTCATATCCTCGCCGCTAGATGGGGGCTTCATTCATTCCATTCCTGACCCGGTCGGAGACTGGAATCAGGCTGTGGATTTTCATTTTTCCTTATGGCTGAGTTACTTCAGTACAAGTCTGTTGGGGTTAGTTCCTGCAGAACTAGGCACACGAGTGCACTTGTTAGCTATCATGTGATGAATTATTTTCAAGTTGAACGAAATAATCTAATCTAAAATGTGGTGCGCATTACTCCAGGGTGTATTAATGCAGTGCCATCATGAGGCTAACTAGAATTTTCAATACTTTATAAAGGAAACTTAATTTAAAATGGTTATTATATTTATGGTAGGTCTATTCAATTATTTTCAGACAAATCCGCATGCCAGTCTATTGACTAAAGGGCTTGGACACAATTCTTGCTAGAAGTAATATAGCGCGACAGACAATGAAACTTTGTTGTAAACTGATCCCTCACTTACTGTGGGCAATTCTCTCCTACTATCCGAATCGGTTACAATGAAGAAAGGAACCCACAGTAATATAGACCAACCTTTCAGTCAGTCAGTCAGTCAGAGGAAGAAAAGTTAGGAACTACGCCAGTCCTCGCTGGAAGTTGAATACTGCTGTACCTTCTTGAATGAGGAAACGAACTATCTTCTTTTTGTGTGTGTTAATGGGCGGATCAGTGAGGTCATTTGAAGAAAGGAAAACTAACTTCTGGAGTTCAAATGTTGAGAGAAATTGCTTGCCCTGTGCAAATCATCCATCTACTGCTGCATATTTTGGCACACACGCTCGTTCGGGTTTCAACGTGTATCCATCAGTAGCCAACCTTTCTCAAAATGTCATCCTCGGAAACTATCTTAAAACGGGGTCGCTATTAATTAGAAGGTTGGTTCTTAAGTTTAGGGGCTGCGACAACGCGGTCATGTAGCCCCGTGTACTTTGGGTGTGTGTAGAATCTGTCTTATAACCGGTGTTAATTGTGATGACTGTATTAGTGTGTGTTATCTGTTTTTTAATTTAAAGTACAGACTGCAACTTAGAATTTTTCAAATTTTTCAAAGCGCCACCGTCAACGACTACTAGGCCAAGTTCAGAACTTAGCTACTAGACGCCACCGCAGTCGGCTCTTGGCAACGAACGTAGAAACTTAAGAGTGTTGTTTACATTCTTAACCTATCCAATTTAGCTTCACACAGGTGTAATTAGTGGAAGGTTCTTTAACATGCCATAAATTTATGACATGGGACCGCCGGCTTTACTTCCCCTCCGAAGGAAGGCATACTGAGGGATTTTTAACGCTCTTAAAAAATCCGACGGCTTCGGCCGGGTTTGGTTAATGAGAAGGTTGCGGTTTAATATAGTGTTTTCAAAAAACCGACTATTGTCACAGGATCAATCCCAAGCAACAAATGTATTAACCCGGACCAATTCGTGCTTCCATAAATTCAAGTAAGATCGACACAATCACGGGGAATGAAGCATACCACTGTAATTTGTTGCATTGGCATATTTATCAGGGAATCATATCCTGTACGTCATGTTGATAGCATCGCCGCTAACAATCAATTAACTTAGCCTTTTTTTTTGTCTAGTGAATGTCCTAATATCTCTTATGTGTAGCCTACAGAACTTTGACATTTTCACCAGCAAATTTGTGAGGGGGGAGACGAGAAGGGGATTTTTTGATATTATACCAAGGAGTTACGTTAGCAAAAATTATAAGATTTCAGCTACTGGTATCCGCTAAAGTATCAGTCGTGTTTTTTGAAGGTATTGTCAGGACATTGATTCATATGACTGCAATCGGACGTTATGTTCATTAGGTGTTAACATATGCAGTTCTTTCAAACACACTCTCTAATATTTTCTTCCGAAACGTCCTTCCCTCACTTTCTGACAACCAACACCGGCTTCCGGGTTTCCTGCACGGTTGTAGCAACATCAGGGAAACATATGATCCATGCTGTCAGTCATTATGCGCAAGCTTTAGCTAGCATTCGCTTGCTCATCCGCAGAGAACTGAGAAAGGTACTCTTCCTTTTACTGGATGACGCATCGAATATTTTATGGCTTGTCATCGTTTCAAGAAAAGGATATAAATTTTCATACCCTAGCAAGTCTGATAACGAAAGTTAGCTGAATAAAAACCACATAAGACTATTACTGTACTAACCTCATTCAACTAAGGACTGGGACAGATGACCTCGATGTTCCGCTCCTTAAAATAATAACAATATACAACAACTAAGGTCAAACATAACAGGACGAGTTATGTCTTACGGGTTTTCTTAAGAACTGTTTTTAGGAAAATAATACCAACTGGAATTTCACCCGTCATGGCCTTGCTAATAAACTCGTCCTCATTTTGGTTCTTCCACTAACACGAGGTAGTTCATCTAATTGAGTTTCCCCTTGCTCCTGTTCACAGGTATCACATCTCTCGTTTGAAATTGCATGTGAATAAATAATAATAATAATAATAATAATAATAATTTTACACCCCCTTTTAACTTCCACGGCTTTTAGAGGCGCCAGGGTATCGACATATTGTCACGAAAGGAAACTCCAACGAGCCGGTAAATATACTGACACTACACTCTCTTATTTGCGCACCCTCAAATGCCAACTGACTGCACCAGGATTCGATCCTCTACCGTGAAAACGTGAAAGTTACCGCTGCTCCACGCAGCCAGTCACACATGTTCTGATGAAATTGCTACGCAGGTGTGTGTTCAAAACATGCGAAAAACAAAAACAACATGGCGGTCAAGTGTATGAAGTTCTTTCATTGAGCGTGTGAATAGAGAGATAATTTATCTGATAACCTGTGTTAATGTGCTGCATGTGCATTTGTAATTCACTTGAGGACTGGGAAGGAGGCGGTAGTGATTTTAAGTTAGGACCTACCCCGGTATTTACCTGGTGTAAAAATGGGAAACCACGAAAAACCACTTCCAGGATGGTTAGGGTGGGAATCGAACCCACCTCTTCTCAGTTTTGCCTCATGAGGCTGGGTGCTCTCAGTTCCAGTCATTAGACGGGAATTTAATTTTTTGTGGGGATTCCAGTGTTCTCTACTCTTTCCAGATAAATGCCGGGATAATAGGCCTACATATTCATTCTCTGACAACATGTGTGATTGCGATAATGTGTGGGGGCGCAGTCAATTCGGCCAGTTAATTACACTGATAAAATCGGACAGCCTTTTCTGGCCACCATGATCTGCCCCCTTTGATAATTCATAGTCCAATTCGGCCAGCGATAGCTCATTAGCAACCTCCCCTACCTTCTCCCACTCTGCAGCCAACACATACCATACTGTACACACATTCAACATTTTGTCATTTAACTGTTGGATGAGAAGTGACTCTCAGTTTGACGCTCCCAGGGGTGTCAATTACTATAAATTCACAAATGTATGACCTAGCTTTTTGGATATGGTGACAACTACTGTCTGTGGAGGAGCTTTATACAAAGAATACGATATGTCTTCAATAGTTTCACAAATATGGACATCCATGAGATTGTGTTCGATAAACTGACAGCGTTAATATAACCTACTGTAAGTGCAAGCTCTAACATTTTACCGGATCTTCTTTGCATACACTAATAAATGAACAAAATTAAAATTTAATAAACCAAGTGAACAATTTTCATTGAATACCCTAACCTATTAGATGAAATTAAAAAATACTTTATACCAGTACCATAATTAATAGTTGGAGATTCATTTTAAGGGCTGGGGTAGCTTGGCAATCAGCCCGGTGAACTGAATTTTTAATTGGTGTAAATTATATTTATATACTAACCAAGGGTCACAATATTATTTAGCAATTATATTTCGACCATGCAGCAAGCCTGAAATGGTTTTCCGTTTTTTTCTTTTTTCAACTCTATACAAATCCAGGAACTGTCCCTTCCAATAGGCCACGGCTGCTTCCTTCTTCAGTTCATTAATTCGAATGACATTTTAACTGCCATTTCCTTGTTAAATTCAAGTATATTTTAATGAGAGTAGGTAATGGTGTAGTGAATAAAACAGGATTCCTTCTATGAATCCTCTGTAAAACTGTCGCCATATTTCAGTTTGATGGAATAGTTTTTTAGAAGTAATTTTCATTCATTTTAGTAGTTTTTTTTTAGATGACATTGTTGTTGTTTGAGTCTTCAGTCTTTTGACTGGTTTGATGCAGCTCTCCATGCCTCCCTGTCCTGAGCTAATCGTTTCATCTCTACATAGCTACCACACCCTACATCCGAGGCAATCTGTTTAACATATTCTAACCTTGGTCTACCCCTACAGTTCTTGTCCTCGACCCTTCCTTCCATAACTAAGCTTGCTATTCCTGGGTGTCTTAGTATGTGTCCTACCAACCTATCTCTTCTCTTCATTAGCAGTCGCCAGAAACATCTCTCCTCTCCCACTCGTCTTAATACCTCTTTGTTTGTAACCCTATCTACCCATCTGATCTTCATCATTCTCCTGTAGCACCACATTTCAAATGCTTCAATTCTCCTCTTTTCTGCTGCACCAATAGTCCAAGTTTCACTTCCATAGAGCGCCACGCTCCAAACAAAGGCTTTCAAAAATGACTTCCTAATACCTAAATCTATATTCGATGTCAGCAGATTCCTTTTTTGTAGAAATGCTTTTCTTGCCTGAGCCAACCTACTTTTTATATCCTCTTTGCTTCGTCCATCACTGGTTATTCTGCTTCCTAAGTAACAGAAATCTCCTACTTCCTTCAGCTTTTCACCTGCCAATTTGATCTCCATAGAGGTTTCTGATTTATTTCGGCTGCATTCCAGTATTTTTGTTATACATTTATTAATTTTCATCATGAATTCTTTCCGTAAGACGGAGTCCATACCATTCAAAAACTCATTCAAATCCTCAGGCTTGTTGGCCAAGATGACGATGTCATCAGCAAATCTCAAGAGTTGAAATTATTTCTCCTTGAATCTTCACTCCCACTTTAAATTTTTCTCTAATTTCCTTCATTGCTTGTTCAATGTAAAGATTGAAAAGTATGGGTGATAAGTTGCAGCCTTGCCTTACACCTTTCTGAATACCAGCTTCTCTCTCATGTCCTTCAACTCGAATGACTGCTGTCTGGTTTCTGTATAGATTGTATATCACCCTCCTATCCCTGTACTTTATACCAATCGATTTCAAAATGTCAAACAATTTAGTCCAATCAACGTTATCAAAAGCCTTTTCCAAGTCTACAAAAGCCATGAACGTTCTCTTATCTTTCCTTATTCTACCTTCCAAAATCAGCCTAAGACTTAGTACAGCTTCCCTTGTTCCTACATTTCTCCTGAAACCAAACTGGTCTTCACCCAACTCCGTTTCTATCTGGCTCTCAATCCTCTTGTAAATTATTCTAGACAGGATCTTTGAAGCATGAGTAATCAAGCTGATTGTACGATAATCTTCACATCTGTCAGCTCCCACTTTCTTTGGTATAGGAATGATTACATTCTTCTTGAAATCAGGGGGTACCTCACCTGTCTCATAAATCCTACACACCAAGTGAAATAACCTGATCAGACCTTCCTCTCCTATGCAGCGTAGCAACTCAATCGGTATATCATCTATGCCTGGTGCTTTGTTCCTGCTTAAGTCTTCCAAAGCTCTATCAAATTCTGATCTCAATATTAAATCTCCTTTCGCATCCTCATCAATTTCCTCCTCCCTTTCCATTACATGATTCTCAATCTCCTTTCCCTCATACAAACTCTCTATGTAAGCTTTCCATCTCTCAACCTTTTCTTCCCTATCTGTTAGAGGCTTTCCATTTGTGTCCTTAATATTACAGCACTTAGTCTTCTTTTCCCCAAAAATATTCTTAATCCTTCGATAAGCTGTGTCTACTTTTCCTAATTTCAGACAATTTTCTATACCAGCACATTTCTCTTTCAACCATTCTTCTTTCGCTTCCTTGCACTTCTTGTTAACCTCATTTCTCAGACGTCTGTATTCTGCTTTCCCCTTTTCATCTCTTACATTCTTGTGCTTCCACCTTTCATCCATCAATTCGAGTATATCCTGAGTGATCCACGGTTTTCTACCTATTCTCTCTTTCCTACCAATGTTTTCTTCTGCGGATTTTGTTATTTCATTCCTCAAAAGTGCCCATTCGTCTGCAATTGAAGTTTGTTTAGGGTTTTTCATTAGTCCTTCCTTTATACTCTTCTTGAATCTTTCGTTTACATCCTTCTCTTTCAGTCTGTCTATTGCCCACCTTTTTGGCTTTTGACTTTTCTTCAGTTTCTTCAACTTTAATCTGCATTTCATTACAACCAGATTGTGGTCAGAGTTTATGTCAGCACCAGGATATGTTTTACAATCCAAAATCTGGTTTCGAAACCTCTGCTTGACCATAATGAAGTCGATTTGGTAACGCCCTGTATCTCCTGGTCTCATCCATGTGTATATTCTTCTATTGTGGTTATTGAATAAGGTGTTAGCTATGACCAACTCATGCTCAGTGCAGAATTCTACCAGCCTGCTTCCTCGATCATTCCTTTCACCTAATCCGAAATCTCCTACTATCTTCCCTTCTCTCCCTTTTCCTACCACAGCATTCCCATCTCCCATTACTATAACATTTTCATCACCCTTGATATACCTCAGAATTTCGTCTATTTCTTCGTAGACCTTTTCAACATCCTCATCATCAGCTTGACTGGTAGGCATATAGACTTGTACCACTGTGGTGCAGGTAGGTTTAGTATTTATTTTTGCTACAATAATCCGTTCACTATATTGCTCATAATATTCCACCCGCTGTCCAAGTTTCCTACTCAATATGAGGCCAACCCCTGCTTGGCCATTGTTTGATTTAGTGCTAATGACCCTATAGTCTCCTGACCAAAAGTCCTGTTCTTCCTGCCAGCGCATTTCACTAATCCCAACCAAATCCAACCTCAACCTATCCATTTCCCTTTCTAAGTTTTCTAACCTTCCATTTCCTAGCAGACTTCTAACATTCCACGCTCCGATCCGTAGAATGTCAGAGTTCCTCTTTGTCACTTCTGTGTTGTTAACCCCCTCTCGAGTAGTCCCCACCCGGAGATCCGAACGGGGGACTAGTTTACCTCCGGATTGAAATTTTACAAGGGAGGAGGCCAAGATGACATTACATTGAGCATTATATGTCCGCCTCGTTACGTAGTGGCTATCACCGCGGAGGGCCGGGTTCGATTACCGGCTCTGCCAAGAAATTTAATTCTGATTTGAGGGCTGGAACGGATTACACTCAGCCTCGTGAGGTAAAACTGAGAGGAGGAGGAGGGTTCGGCCCACCTCCGCCATCCTGGAAGTAGTTTTCCGTGGTTGCCCACTTCTACTCCAGGTAAATGCCGGATTGAGTCCTGACTGAAGGCCACGGCTGCCTCCTTCGCAATCCTCATCTTAATCACAACTACACGCAATAATACAGCCATCACAATAAGACAAGTTATCAGACAAATTCCACACACACAACCAAGTACACGGGGTTACATGACGACGATGTCGCAAAGCCCCTCAATGAATCAACAATAATGGTCTAACAAACCCGTGGTTGGGAGCACCCAAACATCAAGCCGACTGCAACCCAGTTCATAGCCTACAAATTGTGGGGGACGAATAACCTGCGCGACGACACCCTTAGACACATCACTTTGATTTTAGATAATGGACCACTACTTCTCATATCAAGCAGGTACTTAATTGTCCTCACGAGGCTTCCCTTCTCCTGATGCAGAATTGAGAATAGGCGGCTTCGATTCCTACCTCAGCCATGCTGGAAGTGGTTTTTCATGGTTTCTCATTTGTATTCCAGGCAGATGCCTAGATTGTATCTAAATTAAGGTCATGGCGCCCTTCTAACCATATCCTAACCAAATTACAAGTACACAATAGTACACTACAGCAATTACAATAACACAGATTATCAGACAGATTCCACACACACCAAAGTACACAGCACTACATGATCGCCAAGCCTTCAAAATGAATAAACGACAATTGTTTCCAGCCCTCACATCAGATGTTAAGTATGACTGGCTGCGTTGCTCAGCGGTAACGTTCTTGCCTACTGAGCCCAAGGCTGCAGGATTGAATCCTGGCACATTCACTTGGCATTTGTGGGTGCGTAATTGCGATGGAGCCGTGTCAGTAGGTTTACTGGCACGTTAAAGATCTTCGGGACAAAATTCCGGCACCCTGGCCATAGTAGTTAAAAGGGTCGTAAAACCAATAACATTACATAGATCTTAAGTTTCTGGCTGGAATCTAATCCAGAGCCTCCTCAGTAAGAGAAAAGCGTGCTATCCATACACCACGGGGGACAATAATAATTAAAATAGTAATAATAATGTAACGGGTTTAAGGTAACTTTTAACTGATGTGGCCTTTTAAAAGAATTAAGGCATAGGCTAATTGTGCAATTTGTACAGCACCGGCATGGCAGAGTGTTTACAGGAAATCACAGAGCCAGCGGGTCATTCTGCAAGAACAAATAAGTTACCTTAGATTTTGGGTTTTCACAGTGGTAGTGGTGGGGGACGGAAGGGAGGATAATTTCAGCGGAAGAACCAGAACTTGGCCTGGGGCAACTGGCGAAAAAGGACCGTGGGATAGAATGACAAGATAAGAAAGATCCACTCGAAAGATTAGCTGGCTCAATTCGCCAACACCCATATGTGTGGAACTGTAATTACTACGATGTAGGATTTATCCTGGTGCCCCTGTATTTTAAATAAAGTACTAACTTATACCAGCATTTGTTTATGATAGTTATAAATTAATTTTAGGGGCTTGGGATATAAGACCCGTGTACTTGGTTGTGTGCTGAATTTGTCGGATAACCTGTATTTATTTGATGACTGTAGAAGTGTATGTAGCCGTATTAGGGATAGGGCACCCCCAGACTCAAAACTAGGTACTATCCCGGCATTTGCCTGAAGGGTGTGTGGTAAGACCCGGAAAAACACTCAGGATAGCCGCTGTCAGCGCCAGGATTCAACCTACGATCTCCGGACGTGCTGTCGAGCAAGGATCGCCTCTGCCATTTGACGAAAAGTGTTACCATTATTGAAATGGCTTCAAGTTGGGATTCGAAACCCGCTTCATACCTCCGATTGGTGATATTAGCCTATTAACATTGCTCCAATATTCCCAATGCATAGAGAGGGAGGTGGTGATGTGTGAATGTACGTCTTTTTTCCAGTAAATGGGGATCGAGAAAGAGGAATCCTTTAAGATCCGATGATTGAGTAAATTCGCATGGGCGAACAAGAAATTACCGCCGCCCCCCTATCGAGTAAACATATATTCCCTGTTGCTGCTTGACGTACCATGACTAACGTAAAATATTTAATTAGGACTTACAAATAAACAAAGCAATACAATAACACTGGGCATAGGCTTATCCAGAGGGAGGGGGGAACTGATGATACTGCAGCCCTCTCCAAAATTTCTAGAAAAATTTTGGTTTTGAATTCCATAATTTCTGAAGTATTACGAATATTGTTAAAAGCTTATTTTAAATCTGAATAGATGAGGACTCGGAGACCCGAGGTTCGGATCCCGGCGCTGACTAGCCATCCTGAATCGGGGTTTCTCCTATTTTTTCAAATTCCAGGTAACTTATCCTATGTCAAGTAGTCCGATGCACCTATCCAGTCCTGGACCAAAATAGTTACACACACACACGAGTTCAATTACACATTGCCATGCAGCTGCGTTCAGGAAGATTTTTAGGGACCTCGGTGGCGTCACCGTGACGTCACGGATGACTTATTGATGTTGATGTTCTTTTGTTGCCGTGCCCGGCATTTTTTTAACGGGAGCACAGTAAACAGACTTATTATGTTATTGTTAGATTTAAAAATTCATCTTGGGTCATGGATCTATAAATGTATGAATGCTGCTAATGTATAGTTATGGATTCAGCCCCATCCTAAAAATAATCCTGATACTGGGTACCAAGCTGGAGAATAAAAAAAATTAAAAATACCGTACATTATTTACTAAGTTAGTACATTCACGCCATTTATGAATATACAGTAAGTTACAGTATCATTACTGAAGTTAAATTTCGTCCGGTCACACATATCATTCAGAATTCACTCTTTTAAATTAAGATTCAGGATCATGTTGCTCCGAACCTGCTCGACGAGTGTGTTCGGGCTCCACAGTCGGCTGACCTTGAAATGGTTTCCTGTGGTTTCCTATTTAAAACTCCATACAAATTACGTGACGATATTTCCTAATAGGCCACAATTAGAGCCCTGCGCGGATAAACAAAACGATATCCGCATCCGCCCAGTATCCGCACGACTATTTCCGCCCCGCATCCGCTTATTTTTGTTATCCAAATCTACAGGTATTACAATAATATTTTAATTAGAAAAAATAGTTAAAGCAACACATTCAGACATTTGAGGAAAAAGTCGTCCCCTTAGGCCAGGGGTCGCCAAACTACGGCCCGCGGTAGCCGGTATTAAGATGTTTTTATTTAACGGCCAATAAGAAACACAATATAATAACTGGCATACATAATGAAATTGAACATTTTAACTGATTATTGGCATGAGATTTATCCTAAAAACTTATGTGAAATACATAGGTAGGCCCTAATTCACATAATTAAATTATTCATTATTAGGGCTCGGATTTTTAGGTAAATATTGTTTTAATGTAAATACATATTTTGAGCATTTTTCTATAAATACGTATAATCCTGCTTTTTACTTATTAGCACATAAAAAGACATAATATTTACATTTTGAAAATTAGTATGCAAGATAATTCAGTTTATTACATTTTTGATATGTGTTACTTCAACGGGGAAGAACCTGTGAGCTGTATAATCTTCATGCAGAGCGTATGTCAGCTTGCAAATATGTTACTCTTAACTTGTCGCCCCGTGCCACTCACTGTGGAAGACTGGGATTTCCTTGTCCATAGCCATACTGCACCACGTGCTAGACCCCCCCCCCCCCAAAAAAAAAAAAGCTACCAGGAACCAGTGTCACTCACATGCAGTTCATTTCTGGCACTGAAGTGTAAGGCAGTTCTACGATGCCTAAAGTAAAAACAACTACAAGTTATCGTCTGTTACAGAATTTTAAGATAATTTTACTTCTGATGGAGGCGTTCTGTTCTGTTAACCATGTGGGAAAGCAATCAAGGCTGAATAGCGATCTCAAGTTACACAACATCTCAGGGGGAAGAAACATATTGCCGCAGTTTCGCGCCTTCAGAATAATTGTTTCGCGATAATCGTCGGTCATTCGTGATGGGACAACCTGAAGATGTATCTCGTTGTGTATTGTAATGCTTAAATTGCATTCTTAAGTACTGCATATTGTTTATATTCACATTAATAAACTAAATTATAATAAAATATTTTTACTTTTTTGTCACATACTCAGGTATTTTTAATACATAAAAAAATCCCGTTTTTAAACACCTAGAAATCCGAGCCCTATTCATTATTATTGTTATTTACTATGATTAATGAGAATTATGCAGCTGTATCTTTCCAGTGACAATCGTGCAGTTGTGGAACAAGTTAATAGTGGAAATATCAGCCGCGACTTCAAATACTCACCAGTTAATTTGGATCTTTTCCACACAAAAGTAGTGGCGAGAGCTGAGAGGCAACTGATCAAACTGAGTGAGTGGAAGAGTCTTACACAATTCCAGCAATGATGACTTAAAATAAACTTCTTTTAAAATTTTGCTATATGAAAAAGTATGTCATACTTTTCATTTTGCTCTCACTGCGCCATAGATCTTCCACACCGTCCAGGCCCGAAACGAAACTGCGCGTAATTCATAACTACAGTATGTTGGTATGAGCTAGCTGGTCTTGGCCCCTTGGGACATGGTGGAGGAGTCAGTGTGCCCGTAGGCTAAAACGTTTGGAGACCCCTGCCTTAGGCTATGTATGACATGTTCTATGTTTAAAATGAATGTTATACAGCCAGAATTGCAACCCTTTTCAGTTCGGCGAGTTAATTAAGCCTAATGACATAATTTGAATACGATTAGCGTAAATAGTTATCTTACATTTGTCATGAAAAAAAAAGCATGACGGAAAAATATGATATGTCATAAAGGCCATGTCATGCCTGACGCAGTAGAAACGGGAATAATATAAGGTAGGTAGAAATACAAATATTGAACGTTATAAGAATTATCCCCAATTAATCATGCATTCTCAACCTGTAGTAACTATGCCCATACCTGCGACTACGGTTGAGATGAACTGTCAGTATGCCAGCATGTCAGTGTATTCGTGCACTGGATCAAGAAGTGACATACTTTTCATGTAAGCAAACTCTTCCAGTACACAAGACGCACGTGCTTCTGCTACACAACAGCGCGTGCGACCTAGTGGAAAGCAAACAGTCCACGTTCGACTCCTAAACAAACACGGTCGTTAACCTCAACATGCACGCAAACAAAATGAATTGCCCGTGATAAGCATGCTTGTATCCAAGTCTTAAGCTTTCTGTAAATTAACAACTCATCACGTAGTCTCTTAAGACACTGTAGGTACACCAGCATTGGAACGAACCTAAGATATCCATAGCTTTCGTAATCGAACATTTGACGAACTGACTGTTGCTTTTAAAGCCAAATTCATCGAAGGTTTAGGCCTACAGCATTCTTCAAACGTCCACTCCAAAAATAGGTGCCGTGCTGTTCTTTAATACGAAATAATCCAAATTCAATTCTGGAAGACACCAACGAAAGGATATAACCTAGGCCTGCCTATACGTGTGGAAGTGATTAATAAGTAAAATGATTTTCTATAACGACTCTTTGGAGGAACAAACACCAATAACTTTTACAGGTACAACCTAGTGACAAACCTACAATGTTAGCATATTCTACAGTTCATGCAAATGTAATGCGAACTTACCTTGCTAGATTCCTTGCGTATGTACCGCAGACAGAAATTATACTGAAGATATATCCAGTTTTTGAAAAATTAGTATTCTTGATAGAAGAGAAGTGCAGTCGACAGTTCTAACAAATAATTTGTTAGCAGTCAAACCGATGAAACTTTGTTAATAACAGACCTATGTCACTATTAGTTAAAATATGAAACGTTCGTAAACGTCGAAATATGCACGATTAATCCGTGAATGTCAATAGAATATCCAACACAACTCCGAGCATCCGTTACACACCCAACTCCCGTGGAGGCCAGGAATCAACTGCTTTCGATGCGCTTTTAGATTTGTATTACTGCAGCGGCACAGCCGCTAGATGTCTCTACAAGCACCAAACATTCCCTGCCGCGCAGATATTACACTTTCCAACAAGACGCAAGACCAAACCTCATTTTTACGGAATCCGTTTCTCGCACAATCCGTCCACCGCTATACCATAAACACAAACAACGATTACAACACTGATGTTTCGAGTAAAGAAAAGCAGGATGATTTAGATTTAAAATAAACCTAGATTAAGATGGTAATACTGTATTTACTATTTACGGCTTACGACATCATGATCATCAGTCCCACGTACGCGAATGACTGATAACCTCTTGTTATGAAAGCCGGATCTAAAGATCCTATAGGCTTTCATATAGCCGTGGTAGGATTTTTCGAGATCTCGGAAACTAAGCGTCGCCCACGGTTCAAACCTATACCAATCGAATCAGAGTCGAAAAAAAAAAAAAAAAAAAAAGTCTGTCTGTATGTATGTATGTATGTATGTATGTATGTATGTATGTATGTATGTAAGTATGTATGTATGTACGTATGTGCGTGACGTTTTTGCGTTTAGCAAAGTACAGGTCGCAATTTTCAAGATATCGAGCTGAAATTTGGTACGGTGAAAGAGTTTGGGCCTGTGACGAACCCTATTGTTGAGCGTTAAAATCAGTCCAGGGCCGGACCTTTTTTTGGGGCCCTGAATTTCATCCTATTTTTTTGAATCGATATATCTCGGAAACGGCTGGTCGTATCGAAAAAAAGTTAAATCTAAGGGTGTAAGATCTCGGCGGTATGCAACTTTTTTATTCCTAATGATTTTTTGATATCTCTCACCGTTTTCTTTTTTTGGGGCCCTGAAAATGTCCATTGTGCGTGACATATTTGGGTTTAGCGAAGTACAGGTCGCAATTTTCAAGATATCGAGCTGAAATTTGGTACGGTGAAAGAGTTAGTGACTGTGACGAACTCTTTTATTGGGCGTTAAAACCGGTGCAGGGACGGATCTTTTTGGGGGGCCCTGAATTTCTAACTGTTTTTTGGAATCGATATATCTCGGAAACGGTTGGTCGTATCGAAAAATGTTAAATGTACAGGTGTAAGATCTCCGCGGTATGCAACTTTTTTACTCAAAACGATTTTTAGATATCTCTCACCGTTTTCTTTTTTTGGGGCCCTGAAAATGTCCATTGTGCGTGACATTTTTGCGTTTAGCTATGTACTGCTCGCAATTTTCAAGATATTAAGCTGAAATTTGGTACGGTGAAAGAGTTAGTGACTGTGACGAATCCTGTTATTGGGCGTTAAGATCGGTGCAGGGCCGGATCTTCTTTGGGGGCCCTGAATTTCAATTTTTTTTTTGGAATCGATATATCTCGGAAACGGTTGATCGTATCGAAAAATGTTAAAGGTATAGGTGTAAGATCTCCGCAGTATGCAACTTTTTTACTCAAAACTATTTTTTGATATCTCTCACCGTTTTCTTTTTTTGGGGCCCAGAAAATGTCCATTGGGTGTGACATTTTTGCGTTTAGCTAAGTACTGATCGCAATTTTCAAGATATTAAGCTGAAATTTGGTACGGTGAAAGAGTTAGCGACTGTGATGAATCCTGATGTTGGGCGTTAAAATCGGTGCAGGGCCGGATCTTTTTTGGGGGCCCTGAATTTCAAACTTATTTTTGGAATCGATATATCTCGGAAACGGTTGGTCGTATCGAAAAACGTTAAAGGTACAGGTGTAAGATCTCCGCGGTATGCAACTTTTTTACTCATAATGATTTTTTGATATCTCTCACCCTTTTCCATTTTGGGGCCCTGAAGATGTCCAGTGTGCGTGACATATTTGGGTATAGCGAAGTACAGGTCGCAATTTTCAAGATATCGAACTGAAATTTGGTGCGGTGAAAGAGTTAGACCCTGTGAGGAAACCAATAGTCGGGCGTTAAAGACAGTAAAGGGCCGAATCTTTTTGGGGGGCCCTGAATTTCAAACATATTTTTGAATCGATATATCCCGGAAACGGTTGGTCGTATCGAAAAACGTTAAATCTACAGGTGTAAGATCTCTGCGGTATGCAACTTTTTTACTCAAAACGATTTTTTGATATCTCTCACCGTTTTCTTTTTATGGGGGCCCTGAAAATGTCCATTGTGCGTGACATTTTTGCGTTTAGCTAAGTACTGGTCGCAATTTTCAAGATATTAAGCTGAAATTTGGTACGGTGAAAGAGTTAGTGACTGTGACGAATCCTATTGTTGTGCGTTAAAATCGGTGCAGGGCCAGATCTTTTTTGTGGGGCCCTGAATTTCAAACTTTATTTTGGAATAGATATATTTCGGAAACGGTTGATCGTATCGAAAAATGTTAAAGGTATAGGTGTAAGATCTCCGCGGTATGCAACTTTTTTACTCAAAACGATTTTTTGATATCTCTCACCGTTTTCTTTTTTGGGGCCCTGAAGTTGTGCGTATGTGCGTGACGTATTTGGGTTTAGCAAAGTACAGGTCGCAATTTTCAAGATATCAAGCTGTAATTTGGAGCGGTAAAAGAGCTAGAGCCTATGAGGGACCCTATTTTTCGGCGTTAAAATCGGTGCAGGGCTGTATCTTTTTTCGGGGCCCTGAATTTGAAACTCTTTTGGAATCGATATATCTCGGAGAGGGTTGGTCATATCGAAAAAAGTTAAATACACAAGTGTTAAATCTCCGCGGTATGCAACGATCTTACCCATAACGATTTTTTGATATCTCTCAGCGTTGTCTTTCTTGGGGGCCCTGAAAATGTACGTATGTGCGTGACTTTTTTACGTTTAGCAAACTAGAGGTCGGAATTTTCAAGATATCGAGCTGAAATGTGTCACGGGGAAAGAAATTGGGCCTGTCAGGAACTCCCTTGTCGGGCGTTAAAATTGGTGCATGGCCGGACCATTCTTTGGGGCCCTGAATTTCATCCTTTTTTTTTTACCCCTGATGATGTTTTGATATCTCTCACCGTTTTCCTTTTCTGGAGCCCCGAATGTCATCCTTTTTTTCGAACTGTTATATCTGGGAAACGGTTGGCCGTATCTAACAAAGTTAAATCTACAGGTGTAAGATCTCAGTGATTTGCAACTTTTCTACCCCTTATGATATTTTGATATCTCTCACCGTTTTGATGTTATTAAATGTTTTGCTTTTTGAAAAAAAAAATGGAGCCCAAATGTATATAACATCTGGTAAAAATTCAACTTATGGTCTAATTAAATTCTACGGAAATTTATCTATAATTACTCGTTTTAACCTTTTCAATAAGTTGAATCATGTATTTACAGCAGGAAGATATTTTCCACTTCCGAGGACGTCCGGCTTTCATAACCATGTGATGGTGTCAGCATTGCCTAGAATAACATTTTATAATTTTCCTACATTTCCTTGCAATCGGGTCGAAGGTCCGAAATGCAAATCCGCAGGCCTTGCCACCAACGAAGTTGTTGTTTGAGATTATAACCCCTCTTGCTGGCCCCTTGCTGCTGCACCACCGTCTCATCAAAAGCAGGTCGTGCTGCGTGGACTCCTACTTGTTATGAAAGCCGGATCTAAAGATCCTATAGGCTTTCATATAGCCGTGGTATATTGGAAAAAGTCTGTCAGTATGTACGTACGTATGTGTGTGACGTTTTTGCGTTTAGCAAAGTGCAGGTCGCAATTTTCAAGATATCGAGCTGAAATTTGGTACGGTGAAAGAGTTGGGGCCTGTGACGAACCCTATTGTTGGGCGTTAAGATCGGTGCAGGGCCGGACCTTCTTTTGGGGCCCTGAATTTCATCCTATTTTTTTGAATCGATATATCTCGGAAACGGTTGGTCGTATCGAAAAATGTTAAATGTATAGGTGTAAGATCTCCGCGGTATGCAACCTTTTTACTCAAAACGATTTTTTGATATCTCTCACCGTTTTCTTTTTTTGTGGCCCTGAAAATGTCCATTGTGCGTGACATTTTTGCGTTTAGCTAAGTACTGGTCGCAATTTTCAAGATATTAAGCTGAAATTTGGTACGGTGAAAGAGATAGTGACTGTGACGAATCCTGTTGTTGGGCGTTAAAATCGGTGCAGGGCCGGATCTTTTTTGGGGGCCCTGAATTTCAAACTGTTTTTTGGAATCGATATATCTCGGAAACGGTTGATCGTATCGAAAAATGTTAAATGTATAGGTGTAAGACCTCCGCCGTATGCAACTTTTTTACTCAAAACGATTTTTTGATATCTCTCACCGCTTTCGTTTTTTGGGGCCCTGAAAATGTCCATTGTGTGTGACATTTTTGCGTTTAGCTAAGTACTGATCGCAATTTTCAAGATATTAAGCTGAAATTTGGTACGGTGAAAGAGTTAGCGACTGTGATGAATCCTGATGTTGGGCGTTAAAATCGGTGCAGGGCCGGATCTTTTTTGGGGGCCCTGAATTTCAAACTTATTTTTGGAATCGATATATCTCGGAAACGGTTGGTCGTATCGAAAAACGTTAAAGGTACAGGTGTAAGATCTCCGCGGTATGCAACTTTTTTACTCATAATGATTTTTTGATATCTCTCACCCTTTTCCATTTTGGGGCCCTGAAGATGTCCAGTGTGCGTGACATATTTGGGTATAGCGAAGTACAGGTCGCAATTTTCAAGATATCGAACTGAAATTTGGTGCGGTGAAAGAGTTAGACCCTGTGAGGAAACCAATAGTCGGGCGTTAAAGACAGTAAAGGGCCGAATCTTTCTGGGGGGCCCTGAATTTCAAACATTTTTTTGAATCGATATATCTCGGAAACGGTTGGTCGTATCGAAAAACGTTAAATCTACAGGTGTAAGATCTCCGCGGTATGCAACTTTTTTACTCAAAACGATTTTTTGATATCTCTCACCGTTTTCTTTTTTTGGGGGCCCTGAAAATGTCCATTGTGCGTGACATTTTTGCGTTTAGCTAAGTACTGGTCGCAATTTTCAAGATATTAAGCTGAAATTTGGTACGGTGAAAGAGTTAGTGACTGTGACGAATCCTATTGTTGTGCGTTAAAATCGGTGCAGGGCCGGATCTTTTTTGTGGGGCCCTGAATTTCAAACTTTTTTTTGGAATAGATATATTTCGGAAACGGTTGATCGCATCGAAAAATGTTAAAGGTATAGGTGTAAGATCTCCGCAGTATGCAACTTTTTTACTCAAAACGATTTTTTGATATCTCTCACCGTTTTCTTTTTTTGGGGCCCTGAAGTTGTGCGTATGTGCGTGACGTTTTTGGGTTTAGCAAAGTACAGGTCGCAATTTTCAAGATATCAAGCTGTAATTTGGAGCGGTAAAAGAGCTAGAGCCTATGAGGAACCCTATTTTTCGGCGTTAAAATCGGTGCAGGGCTGTATCTTTTTTCGGGGCCCTGAATTTGAAACTCTTTTGGAATCGATATATCTCGGAGACGGTTGGTCATATCGAAAAAAGTTAAATACACAAGTGTTAAATCTCCGCGGTATGCAACGATCTTACCCATAACGATTTTTTGATATCTCTCAGCGTTGTCTTTCTTGGGGGCCCTGAAAATGTACGTATGTGCGTGACTTTTTACGTTTAGCAAACTAGAGGTCGGAATTTTCAAGATATCGAGCTGAAATGTGTCACGGGGAAAGAAATTGGGCCTGTCAGGAACTCTCTTGTCGGGCGTTAAAATTGGTGCATGGCCGGACCATTCTTTGGGGCCCTGAATTTCATCCTTTTTTTTTACCCCTGATGATGTTTTGATATCTCTCACCGTTTTCCTTTTCTGGAGCCCCGAATGTCATCCTATTCTTCGAACTGTTATATCTGGGAAACGGTTGGCCGTATCTAACAAAGTTAAATCTACAGGTGTAAGATCTCAGTGGTTAGCAACTTTTTCAACCCTTAAGATTTTTTGATATCTCTCACCGATTTGATTTTCTGCGGCCCTGAATTTCTTCCTCTTTTTCGAACCGTTATATTTGGGAAACGGTTGAACGTATCGAACAAAGTAAAATCTACAAATTTAGGACCTCAGTGATTAGCAACTTTTTTAACTCATATGATTTTTTGATATCTCTCACCATTTTCCATTTTTGGGGCCGTGAATTTCATTCTTTTTTTCGAATCGTTATATCTCGGGAAGCGTCGATCCTATCGAAAAAAGTTAAATCTACAGGTGTAAGCTCTCAGTGATTTGCAACTTTTCTACCCCTTATGATATTTTGATATCTCTCACCGTTTTGATGTTATTAAATGTTTTGGTTTTTGAAAAAAAAATGGAGCCCAAATGTATATAACATCTGGTAAACATTCAACTTATGGTCTAATTAAATTCTACGGAAAATTATCTATAATTACTCGTTTTAACCTTTTCAATAAGTTGAATCATGTATTTACAGCAGTAAGATATTTTCCACTTCCGAGGACGTCCGGCTTTCATAACCATGTGATGGTGTCAGCATTGCCTAGAATAACATTTTATAATTTTCCTACATTTCCTTGCAATCGGGTCGAAGGTCCGAAATGCAAATCCGCAGGCCTTGCCACCAACGAAGTTGTTGTTTGAGATTATAACCCGTCTTGCTGGCCCCTTGCTGCTGCGCCACCGTCTCATCAAAAGCAGGTCGTGCTGCGTGGACTCCTACTTGTTATGAAAGCCGGATCTAAAGATCCTATAGGCTTTCATATAGCCGTGGTAGGATTTTTCGAGATCTCGGAAACTAAGCGTCGCCCACGTTTCAAACCTATACCAATCGAATCAGAGTCGAAAAAAAAAAATTCAAAAAAAGTCTGTATGTATGTATGTATGTATGTATGTATGTATGTATGTATGTATGTACGTGACGTTTTTGCGTTTAGCAAAGTACAGGTCGCAATTTTCAAGATATCGAGCTGAAATTTGGTACGGTGAAAGATTTAGTGACTGTGACGAATCCTATTGTTGGGCGTTTAAATCGGCCCAGGGCCGGACCTTTTTGGGGGGCCCTGAATTTCAACCTATTTTTTTGAATCGATATATCTCGGAAACGGCTGGTCGTATCGAAAAACGTTAAATCTACGGGTGTAAGATCTCCGCGGTATGCAACTTTTTTACTCGTAATGATTTTTTGATATTTCTCACCGTTTTCTTTTTTTGGGGCCCTGAAAATGTCCATTGTGCATGACATTTTTGCCTTTAGCTAATTACTGGTCGCAATTTTCAAGATATAAAGCTGAAATTTGGTACGATGAAAGAGTTAGTGACTGTGACAAATTCTATTGTTGGGCGTTAAAATCGGTGCAGGGCCGGATCTTTTTTTAGGGCCCTGAATTTCAATTTTTTTTTTGGAATCGATATATCTCGGAAACGGTTGGTCGTATCGAAAAAAGTTAAAGGTATAGGTGTAAGATCTCCGCAGTATGCAACTTTTTTACTCAAAACGATTTTTTAATATCTCTCACCGTTTTCTTTTTTTGGGGCCCTGAAAATGTCCATTGTGCGTGACATTTTTGCGTTTAGCTAAGTACTGGTCGCAATTTTCAAGATATTAAACTGAAATTTGGTACGATTAAAGAGTTAGTGACTGTGACGAATCCTGCTGTTGGGCGTTAAAATCGGTGCAGGGCCGGATCTTTTTTGGGGGCCCTGAATTTTTTGGAATCGATATATCTCGGAAAGGGTTGCTCGTATCGAAAAATGGTAAAGGTATAGGTGTAAGATCTCAGCGGTATGCAACTTTTTTACTCAAAACGATTTTTTGATATCTCTCACCGTTTTCGTTTTTTGGGGCCCTGAAAATGTCCATTGTGCGTGACATTTTTGCGTTTAGCTAAGTACTGGTCGCAATTTTCAAGATATTAAGCTGACATTTGGTACGGTGAAAGAGTTTGTGACTGTGACGAACCCGATTGTTGGGCGTTAAAATCGGTGCAGGGCCGGGTCTTTTTTGGGGGCCCTGAATTTCAAACTTTTTTTGGAATCGATATATCTCGGAAAGGGTTGATCGTATCGAAAAATATTAAAGGTATAGGTGTAAGACCTCCGCGGTATGCAACTTTTTTACTCCAAACTATTTTTTGATATCTCTCACCGTTTTCGTTTTTTGGGGCCCTGAAAATGTCCATTGTGTGTGACATTCTTGCGTTTAGCTAAGTTCTGGTCGCAATTTTCAAGATATAAAGCTGAAATTTGGTACGGTGAAAGAGTTAGTGACTGTGACGAATCCTATTGTTGGGCGTTAAAATCGGTGCAGGGCAGGATCTTTTATGGGTGCCCTGAATTTCAAACTTTTTTTCGGAATCGATATATCTCGGAAACGGTTGATCGTATCGAAAAATGTTAAAGGTATAGGTGTAAGAGCTCCGCGGTATGCAACTTTTTCAGTCAAGACGATTTTTTGATATCTCTCACCGTTTTCTTTATTCGGGGCCCTGAAAATGTCCATTGTGTGTGACATTTTTGCGTTTAGCTAAGTACTGGTCGCAATTTTCAAGATATTAAGCTGAAATTTGGTACGGTGAAAGAGTTAGTGACTGTGACGAACCCGATTGTTGGGCGTTAAAATCGGTGCAGGGCCGGGTCTTTTTTGGGGGCCCTGAATTTCTAACTGTTTTTTGGAATCGATATATCTCGGAAACGGTTGGTCGTATCGAAAAATGTTAAATGTACAGGTGTAAGATCTCCGCTGTATGCAACTTTTTTACTCAAAACGATTTTTTGATATCTCCCACCGTTTTCTTTATTTGGGGCCCTGAAAATGTCCATTGTGCGTGACATTTTTGCGTTTAGCTAAGTACTGGTCGCAATTTTCAAGATATTAAGCTGAAATTTGGTACGGTGGAAGAGTTAGTGACTGTGACGCATCCTGTTGTTGGGCGTGAAAATCGGTGCAGGGCCGGATCCTTTTTGGGGGCCCTGAATTTCAAACTTTTTTTCGGATTCGATATATCTCGGAAACGGTTGGTCGTATCGAAAAACGTTAAATGTACAGGTGTAAGATCTCCGCGGTATGCAACTTTTTTACTCAAAACGATTTTTGATATCTCTCACAGTTTTATTTTTTGGGGCCCTGAAGATGTGCGTATGTGCGTGGCGTTTTTGGATTGAGCAAAGTACAGGTCGCAATTTTCAAGATATCAAGCTGAAATTTGGAGCGGTAAAAGAGCTAGAGCCTATGAGGGACCCTATTTTTGGGCGATAAAATCGGTGCAGGGCCGGATCTTTTTGGGGGACCCTGAATTTGAAACTCTTTTGGAATCGATATATCTCGGAGACGGTTGGTCATATCGAAAAAAGTTAAATAGACAGGTGTAAAATCTCCGCGGTATGCAAATTTCTTACCCATAACGATTTTTTGATATCTCTCAGCGTTTTCTTTTTTGGGGGCCCTGAAAATGTACGGATGAGCGTGACGTTTTTACGTTTAGCAAACTACTGGTCGGAATTTTCAAGATATCGAGCTGAAATGTGGTACGGGGAAAGGAATCGGGCCTGTGAGGAACTCTGTTGTCGGGCGTTAAATTTGGTGCAGGGCCGGACCTTTCTTTGGGGCCATGAATTTCATCCTTTTTCTTACCCCTGATGATGTTTTGATATCTCTCACCGTTTTCCTTTTCTGGGGCCCAGAATGTCTTCCTTTTTTTTCGAACCGTTATATCTGGCAAACGGTTGGCCGTATCTAACAAAGTTAAATCTACAGGTGTAAGATCTCAGTGATTAGCAACTTTTTCAACCCTTAAGATTTTTTGATATCTCTCACCGTTTTGATTTTCTGCGGCCCTGAATGTCTTCCTTTTATTCGAACCGTTATATTTGGGAAATGGTTGGCCGTATCGAACAAAGTAAAATGTACAGATATAGGACCTCAGTGATTAGCAACGTTTTTAACTCTTATGATTTTTTGATGTCTCTCACCACTTTCCTTTTTGGGGGCCGTGAATTTCATTCTTTTTTTTCGAATCGTTATATCTCGGAAAGCGTCGTTCCTATCGAAAAAAGTTAAATCTACAGGTGTAAGATCTCAGTGATTTGCAACTTTTGTATCCCTTATCAAATTTTGATATCTCTCACCGTTTTGATGTTATTAAATGTTTTTGATTTTTGAAAAAAAAAATGGGCCCAAATGTATATAATAACTGGTAAAAATTCAACTGATGGTCTAATTGAATTCTACGGAAAATTATCTATAATAACTCGTTTTAACCTTTTCAATAAGTTGAATCATGTATTTACAGCAGTAAGGTATTTTCCTCTTCCGAGGACGTCCGGCTTTCATAACCATGTGATGGTGTCAGCATTGCCTAGAATAACATTTTATAATTTTCCTACATTTCCTCGCAATCGGGTCGAAGGTCCGAAATGCAATTCCGCAGGTCTTGCCGCCAACGAAGTTGTTGTTTGAGATTATAACCACTCTTGCTGGCCCCTTGCTGCTGCGCCACCGTCTCATCAAAAAAAGGTCGTGCTGCGTGGACTCCTACTTGTTATGAAAGCCGGATCTAAAGATCCTATAGGCTTTCATATAGCCGTGGTAGGATTTTTCGAGATCTCGGAAACTAAGCGTCGCCCACGGTTCAAACCTATACCAATCGAATCAGAGTCGAAAAAAAAAAAATTCAAAAAAAGTCTGTCTGTATGTATGTATGTATGTATGTATGTATGTATGTATGTATGTATGTATGTATGTATGTACGTATGTGCGTGACGATTTTGCGTTTAGCAAAGTACAGGTCGCAATTTTCAAGATATCGAGCTGAAATTTGGTACGGTGAAAGAGTTTGGGTCTGTGACGAACCCTATTGTTGGGCGTTAAAATCGGTCCAGGGCCGGACCTTTTTTTGGGGCCCTGAATTTCATCCTATTTTTTTGAATCGATATATCTCGGAAACGGCTGGTCGTATCGAAAAAAAATAAATCTACGGGTGTAAGATCTCGGCGGTATGCAACTTTTTTAATCCTAACGATTTTTTGATATCTCTCACCGTTTTCTTTTTTTGGGGCCCTGAAAATGTCCATTGTGCGTGACATATTTGGGTTTAGCGAAGTACAGGTCGCAATTTTCAAGATATCGAGCTGAAATTTGGTACGGTAAAAGAGTTAGTGACAGTGACGAACTCTTTTGTTGGGCGTTAAAACCGGTGCAGGGACGGATCTTTTTTGGGGGCCCTGAATTTCTAACTGTTTTTTGGAATCGATATATCTCGGAAACGGTTGGTCGTATCGAAAAATGTTAAATGTACAGGTGTAAGATCTCCGCGGTATGCAACTTTTTTACTCAAAACGATTTTTAGCCTATCTTCAATTTTGAAAAAATAGGCTTATGAGATCACATTTTGTCCGTGTGTGTGTGTGTGTGTGTGTGTGTGTGATTCGTGTGTGTGTCCCCCCCTAATAAAATCTAAACGGCAGGAGCGATTTCAATGAAACTCGGAAAGTTCATAGCACTATTCCCGGCGACCTCGACCGTGCCCTTCAAATTTTGTTACGACTCACCAATCCAACATGGCGGCTGTGCGAAATATTTCACCAGCATTCAATATCTCCGAAACTATTGCCGATATTACCCTGGCATTTTCTATGGTGATAGAGGGAACTACTATAAGTTCACTTATGTGACTTTTGAAAATCTGGTAACAACAAAACCAACATGGCGGCCAAGCGAATTTGCGACTTTAAATAGACGTTTCTCGCGATTTGACCAACCAAACGCAATGAAACTTGGTACAGTGTATGTTTATATACATTGTAATGCACCGACATCTAACTTCGTTCAATTGTTTACATAATCACAAGATGGCGGATGTGCGAAATATTTCACCGGCATTCTATATCTCTGAAACTATTAGCGGTAAACCCCTGAAATTTTGTACGGAGATAAAGGGCACTACTGGAAGTCAATCTATAAGACATTCAAAAACCGGTTAACTAAAAAACGAACATGGCGGCCAAGCGAATTTGAAAATTATAAATAGACCTTTCTCGCGATTTAATGTTCCAAGCGCACTGAAACCTGGCACAGGAAATATTTATACACATTGTAATCCACTGGTATCTAATTTAGTTCAATTGTTTACATAACCTCAAGATGGCGGCAGTGCGAATTTTAAAATTAAGATTTTATTTATTGTGATGTAGTCATGCGATCGAAGTGAAAGTTTGAATAATGAACCTACGCAATAATTTTCCTTTAATGGTACATGACTCTATGGCCTATACATTTAACAATCCAACATGGCGACCATCCGAAATATTTAGACGATACTGAATATCTACGAATCTATTTTAGCAATCAAACTGCATTTTTTAATGTTCATAGGGGCTATGAACTTAAGTTCACCTATAGGACTTTAAATAACCTGGTGATCACAAATCCAACATGGCGGTGACGCGAATTATAAATATTCACATGGACGTTTCTCGCAATTTAACCATCCGCGTGCAGTGAAACGTGGTACAGTAAATCCTTATACGAATGTTAATCCACTGGCATCTAATTTATTTCAATTGTTTCCATAACCTCAAGATGGCAGCTGTGAAAAATTTTAAACTCTCCTTGTTTTTTCTTGTGTCCTAACTATGCGATTGAAGTTTGAATACTACACGTTCACAATAATCTGCATGTAACAGTACATAACTCTAGGACCTACATATATAAAATCCAACATGGCGACCATCCGAAATATTTAGTCGGTTCTCAATATCTACGAATCTATTACAGCAATCAAACTGTAATTGTGTATGTTAATAGTGGCAATTAACATAAGTAGGATATATGAAAATAGGCTGTATAGTTCTTCACGGAACTACTTGTTAGATATCTCTTACCGTTTTCTTTTTTGGGGTCCTGAAAATGTCCATTGTGCGTGACATTTTTGCGTTTAGCTATGTACTGGTCGCAATTTTCAAGATATTAAGCTGAAATTTGGTACGGTGAAAGAGTTAGTGACTGTGACGAATCCTGTTATTGGGCGTTAAGATCGGTGCAGGGCCGGATCTTCTTTGGGGGCCCTGAATTTCAAACTTTTTTTTGGAATCGATATATCTCGGAAACGGTTGATCGTATCGAAAAATGTTAAAGGTATAGGTGTAAGATCTCCGCAGTATGCAACTTTTTTACTCAAAACTATTTTTTGATATCTCTCACCGTTTTATTTTTTTGGGGCCCAGAAAATGTACATTGGGTGTGACATTTTTGCGTTTAGCTAAGTACTGATCGCAATTTTCAAGATATTAAGCTGAAATTTGGTACGGTGAAAGAGTTAGCGACTGTGATGAATCCTGATGTTGGGCGTTAAAATCGGTGCAGGGCCGGATCTTTTTTGGGGGCCCTGAATTTCAAACTTATTTTTGGAATAGATATATCTCGGAAACGGTTGGTCGTATCGAAAAACGTTAAAGGTACAGGTGTAAGATCTCCGCGTTATGCAACTTTTTTACTCATAATGATTTTTTGATATCTCTCACCCTTTTCCATTTTGGGGCCCTGAAGATGTCCAGTGTGCGTGACATATTTGGGTATAGCGAAGTACAGGTCGCAATTTTCAAGATATCGAACTGAAATTTGGTGCGGTGAAAGAGTTAGACCCTGTGAGGAAACCAATAGTCGGGCGTTAAAGACAGTAAAGGGCCAAATCTTTTTGGGGGCCCTGAATTTCATACATTTTTTTGAATCGATATATCTCGGAAACGGTTGGTCGTAACGAAAAACGTTAAATCTACAGGTGTAAGATCTCCGCGATATGCAACTTTTTTACTCAAAACGATTTTTTGATATCTCTCACCTTTTTCTTTTTTTGGGGGCCCTGAAAATGTCCATTGTGCGTGACATTTTTGCGGTTAGCTAAGTACTGGTCGCAATTTTCAAGATATTAAGCTGAAATTTGGTACGGTGAAAGAGTTAGTGACTGTGACGAATCCTATTGTTGTGCGTTAAAATCGGTGCAGGGCCGGATTTTTTTTGTGGGGCCCTGAATTTCAAACTTTTTTTTGGAATAGATATATTTCGGAGACGGTTGATCGTATCGAAAAATGTTAAAGGTATAGGTGTAAGATCTCAGCGGTATGCAACTTTTTTACTCAAAACGATTTTTTGATATCTCTCACCGTTTTCTTTTTTTGGGGCCCTGAAGTTGTGCGTATGTGCGTGACGTTTTTGGGTTTAGCAAAGTACAGGTCGCAATTTTCAAGATATCAAGCTGTAATTTGGAGCGGTAAAAGAGCTAGAGCCTATGAGGAACCCTATTTTTCGGCGTTAAAATCGGTGCAGGGCTGTATCTTTTTTCGGGGCCCTGAATTTGAAACTCTTTTGGAATCGATATATCTCGGAGACGGTTGGTCATATCGAAAAAAGTTAAATACACAAGTGTTAAATCTCCGCGGTATGCAACGATCTTACCCATAACGATTTTTTGATATCTCTCAGCGTTGTCTTTCTTGGGGGCCCTGAAAATGTACGTATGTGCGTGACTTTTTTACGTTTAGCAAACTAGAGGTCGGAATTTTCAAGATATCGAGCTGAAATGTGTCACGGGGAAAGAAATTGGGCCTGTCAGGAACTCTCTTGTCGGGCGTTAAAATTGGTGCATGGCCGGACCATTCTTTGGGGCCCTGAATTTCATCCTTTTTTTTACCCCTGATGATGTTTTGATATCTCTCACCGTTTTCCTTTTCTGGAGCCCCGAATGTCATCCTATTCTTCGAACTGTTATATCTGGGAAACGGTTGGCCGTATCTAACAAAGTTAAATCTACAGGTGTAAGATCTCAGTGGTTAGCAACTTTTTCAACCCTTAAGATTTTTTGATATCTCTCACCGATTTGATTTTCTGCGGCCCTGAATTTCTTCCTCTTTTTCGAACCGTTATATTTGGGAAACGGTTGAACGTATCGTACAAAGTAAAATCTACAAATTTAGGACCTCAGTGATTAGCAACTTTTTTATCTCATATGATTTTTTGATGTTGTTGTTTGAGTCTTCAGTCTTTTGACTGGTTTGATGCAGCTCTCCATGCCTCCCTGTCCTGAGCTAATCGTTTCATCTCTACATAGCTCCGACACCCTACATCGGAAGCAATCTGTTTAACATATTCTAACCTTGGTCTACCCCTACAGTTTTTGTCCTCGACCCTTCCTTCCATAACTAAGCTTGCTATTCCTGGGTTTCTTAGTATGTGTCCTACCAACCTATCTCTTCTCTTCATTAGCAGTCGCCAGAAACATCTCTCCTCTCCCACTCGTCTTAATACCTCTTTGTTTGTAACCCTATCTACCCATTTGATCTTCATCATTTTGATATCTCTCACCATTTTCCTTTTTTGGGGCCGTGAATTTCATTCTTTTCTTCGAATCGTTATATCTCGGGAAGCGTCGATCCTATCGAAAAAAGTTAAATCTACAGGTGTAAGATCTCAGTGATTTGCAACTTTTCTACCCCTTATGATATTTTGATATCTCTCACCGTTTTGATGTTATTAAATGTTTTGGTTTTTGAAAAAAAAAATGGAGCCCAAATGTATATAACATCTGGTAAAAATTCAACTTATGGTGTAATTAAATTCTACGGAAAATTATCTATAATTACTCGTTTTAACCTTTTCAATAAGTTGAATCATGTATTTACAGCAGTAAGATATTTTCCACTTCCGAGGACGTCCGGCTTTCATAACCATGTGATGGTGTCAGCATTGCCTAGAATAACATTTTATAATTTTCCTACATTTCCTTGCAATCGGGTCGAAGGTCCGAAATGCAAATCCGCAGGCCTTGCCACCAACGAAGTTGTTGTTTGAGATTATAACCCCTCTTGCTGGCCCCTTGCTGCTGCGCCACCGTCTCATCTAAAGCAGGTCGTGCTGCGTGGACTCCTACTTGTTATGAAAGCCGGATCTGAAGATCCTATAGGCTTTCATATAGCCGTGGTAGGATTTTTCGAGATCTCGGAAACTAAGCGTCGCCCACGGTTCAAACCTATACCAATCGAATCAGAGTCGAAAAAAAAAAAATTTCAAAAAAAGTCTGTATGTATGTATGTATGTATGTATGTATGTATGTATGTATGTACGTATGTGCGTGACGTTTTTGCGTTTAGCAAAGTACAGGTCGCAATTTTCAAGATATCGAGCTGAAATTTGGTACGGTGAAAGAGTTTCGGCCTGTGACGAACCCTATTGTTGGGCGTTAAAATCGGTCCAGGGCCGGACCTTTTTTTGGGGCCCTGAATTTCATCCTATTTTTTTGAATCGATATATCTCGGAAACGGCTGGTCGTATCGAAAAAAGTTAAATCTACGGGTGTAAGATCTCGGCGGTATGCACCTTTTTTATTCCTAACGATTTTTTGATATCTCTCACCGTTTTCTTTTTTTGGGGCCCTGAAAATGTCCATTGTGCGTGACATATTTGGTATTTTGCGAAGTACTGGTCGCAATTTTCAAGATATCGAGCTGAAATTTGGTACGGTGAAAGAGTTAGTGACAGTGACGAATCCTATTGTTGGGCGTTAAAACCGGTGCAGGGACGGATCTTTTTTGGGGGCCCTGAATTTCTAACTGTTTTTTGGAATCGATATATCTCGGAAACGGTTGGTCGTATCGAAAAATGTTAAATGTACAGGTGTAAGATCTCCGCGGTATGCAACTTTTTTACTCAAAACGATTTTTAGATATCTCTCACCGTTTTCTTTTTTTGGGGCCCTGAAAATGTCCATTGTGCGTGACATTTTTGCCTTTAGCAATGTACTGGTCGCAATTTTCAAGATATTAGGCTGAAATTTGGTACGGTGAAAGAGTTAGTGACTGTGACGAATCCTGTTATTGGGCGTTAAGATCGGTGCAGGGCCGGATCTTCTTTGGGGGCCCTGAATTTCAAACTTTTTTTTGGAATCGATATATCTCGGAAACGGTTGATCGTATCGAAAAATGTTAAAGGTATAGGTGTAAGATCTCCGCAGTATGCAACTTTTTTACTCAAAACTATTTTTTGATATCTCTCACCGTTTTATTTTTTTGGGGCCCAGAAAATGTACATTGGGTGTGACATTTTTGCGTTTAGCTAAGTACTGATCGCAATTTTCAAGATATTAAGCTTAAATTTGGTACGGTGAAAGAGTTAGCGACTGTGATGAATCCTGATGTTGGGCGTTAAAATCGGTGCAGGGCCGGATCTTTTTTGGGGGTCCTGAATTTCAAACTTATTTTTGGAATCGATATATCTCGGAAACGGTTGGTCGTATCGAAAAACGTTGAAGGTACAGGTGTAAGATCTCCGCGGTATGCAACTTTTTTACTCATAATGATTTTTTGATATCTCTCACCCTTTTCCATTTTGGGGCCCTGAAGATGTCCAGTGTGCGTGACATATTTGGGTATAGCGAAGTACAGGTCGCAATTTTCAAGATATCGAACTGAAATTTGGTGCGGTGAAAGAGTTAGACCCTGTGAGGAAACCAATAGTCGGGCGTTAAAGACAGTAATGGGCCGAATCTTTTTGGGGGGCCCTGAATTTCAAACATTTTTTTGAATCGATATATCTCGGAAACGGTTGGTCGTATCGAAAAACGTTAAATCTACAGGTGTAAGATCTCCGCGGAATGCAACTTTTTTAATCAAAACGATTTTTCGATATCTCTCACCGTTTTCTTTTTTTGGGGGCCCTGAAAATGTCCATTGTGCGTGACATTTTTGCGTTTAGCTAAGTACTGGTCGCAATTTTCAAGATATTAAGCTGAAATTTGGTACGGTGAAAGAGTTAGTGACTGTGACGAATCCTATTGTTGTGCGTTAAAATCGGTGCAGGGCCGGATCTTTTTTGTGGGGCCCTGAATTTCAAACTTTTTTTTGGAATAGATATATTTCGGAAACGGTTGATCGTATCGAAAAATGTTAAAGGTATAGGTGTAAGATCTCCGCGGTATGCAACTTTTTTACTCAAAACGATTTTTTGATATCTCTCACCGTTTTCTTTTTTTGGGGCCCTGAAGTTGTGCGTATGTGCGTGACGTTTTTGGGTTTAGCAAAGTACAGGTCGCAATTTTCAAGATATCAAGCTGTAATTTGGAGCGGTAAAAGAGCTAGAGCCTATGAGGAACCCTATTTTTCGGCGTTAAAATCGGTGCAGGGCTGTATCATTTTTCGGGGCCCTTAATTTGAAACTCTTTTGGAATCGGTATATCTCGGAGAGGGTTGGTCATATCGAAAAAAGTTAAATACCCAAGTGTTAAATCTCCGCGGTATGCAACGATCTTACCCATAACGATTTTTTGATATCTCTCAGCGTTGTATTTCTTGGGGGCCCTGAAAATGTACGTATGTGCGTGACTTTTTTACGTTTAGCAAACTAGAGATCGGAATTTTCAAGATATCGAGCTGAAATGTGTCACGGGGAAAGAAATTGGGCCTGTCAGTAACTCTCTTGTCGGGCGTTAAAATTGGTGCATGGCCGGACCATTCTTTGGGGCCCTGAATTTCATCCTTTTTTTTTTACCCCTGATGATGTTTTGATATCTCTCACCGTTTTCCTTTTCTGGAGCCCCGAATGTCATCCTTTTTTTCGAACTGTTATATCTGGGAAACGGTTGGCCGTATCTAACAAAGTTAAATCTACAGGTGTAAGATCTCAGTAGTTAGCAACTTTTTCAACCCTTAAGATTTTTTGATATCTCTCACCGATTTGATTTTCTGCGGCCCTGAATTGCTTCCTCTTTTTCGAACCGTTATATTTGGGAAACGGTTGAACGTATCGAACAAAGTAAAATCTACAAATTTAGGACCTCAGTGATTAGCAACTTTTTTAACTCATATGATTTTTTGATATCTCTCACCTTTTTCCTTTTTTGGGGCCTTGAATTTCATTCTTTTTTTCGAATCGTTATATCTCGGGAAGCGTCGATCCTATCGAAAAAAGTTAAATCTACAGGTGTAAGATCTCAGTGATTTGCAACTTTTCTACCCCTTATGATATTTTGATATCTCTCACCGTTTTGATGTTATTAAATGTTTTGGTTTTTGAAAAAAAATGGAGCCCAAATGTATATAACATCTGGTAAAAATTCAACTTATGGTCTAATTAAATTCTACGGAAAATTATCTATAATTACTCGTTTTAAACTTTTCTATAAGTTGAATCATGTATTTACAGCAGTAAGATATTTTCCACTTCCGAGGACGTCCGGCTTTCATAACCATGTGATGGTGTCAGCATTGCCTAGAATAACATTTTATAATTTTCCTACATTTCCTCGCAATCGGGTCGATGGTCCGAAATGCAATTCCGCAGGCCTTGCCGCCAACGAAGTTGTTGTTTGAGATTATAACCCCTCTTGCTGGCCCCTTGCTGCTGCGCCACCGTCTCATCAAAAGCAGGTCGTGCTGCGTGGACTCCTACTTGTTAAGAAAGCCGGATCTAAAGATCCTATAGGCTTTCATATAGCCGTGGTAGGATTTTTCGAGATCTCGGAAACTACGCGTCGCCCAGTGTTCAAACCTTTACCAATCGAATCGGAGTTGAAAAAATAAATTCAAAAAAAGTCTCTGTATGTATGTATGTATGTATGTATGTATGTATGTATGTACGTATGTGCGTGACGTTTTTGCGTTTAGCAAAGTACAGGTCGCAATATTCAAGATATCGAGCTGAAATTTGGTATGGTGAAAGAGTTGGGGCCTGTGACGAACCCTATTGTTGGGCGTTAAAATCGGTGTAGGGCCGGACCTTTTTTGGGGCCCTGAATTTCATCCTATTTTTTTGAATCGATATATCTCGGAAACGGTTGGTCGTATCGAAAAATGTTAAATATATAGGTATAAGATCTCCGCGCTATGCAACTTTTTTACTCAAAACTATTTTTTGATATCTCTCACCGTTTTATTTTTTGGGGGCCCTGAAAAAGTCCATTGTGCGTGACATTTTTGCGTTTAGCTAAGTACTGGTCGCAATTTTCAAGATATTAAGCTGAAATTTGGTACGGTGAAAGATTTAGTGACTGTGACGAATCCTATTGTTGGGCGTTAAAATCGGTACAGGGCCGGATCTTTTTTGGGGGCCCTGAATTTCAAACTTTTTTTTTGAATCGATATATCTCGGAAACGGTTGATCGTATTGAATAATGTTAAAGGCATAGGTGTAAGATCTCCGCTGTATGCAACTGTTTTACTCAAAACGATTTTTTGATATCTCTCACCGTTTTATTTTTTGGGGGCCCTGAAAATGTCCATTGTGCGTGACATTTTTGCGTTTAGCTAAGTTCTGGTCGCAATTTTCAAGATATTAAGCTGAAATTTGGTACGGTGAAAGATTTAGTGACTGTGACGAATCCTATTGTTGGGCGTTAAAATCGGTGCAGGGCCGAATCTTTTTTGGGGGCCCTGAATTTCAAACTTTTTTTTTGAATCGATATATCTCGGAAACGGTTGATCGTATCGAATAATGTTAAATGTATAGGTGTAAGATCTCCGCGGTATGCAACTTTTTTACTCAAAACGATTTTTTGATATCTCTCACTGCTTTATTTTTTGGGGGCCCTGAAAAAGTCCATTGTGCGTGACATTTTTGCGTTTAGCTAAGTACTGGTCGCAATTTTCAAGATATTAAGCTGAAATTTGGTACCGTGAAAGATTTAGTGACTGTGACGAATCCTATTGTTGAGCGTTAAAATCGGTGCAGGGCCGGATCTTTTTTGGGGGCCCTGAATTTCAAACTCTTTTTTTGAATCGATATATCTCGGAAACGGTTGATCGTATTGAATAATGTTAAATGCATAGGTGTAAGATCTCCGCTGTATGCAACTTTTTTACTCAAAACGATTTTTTGATATCTCTCACCGTTTTATTTTTTGGGGGCCCTGAAAATGTCCATTGTGCGTGACATTTTTGCGTTTAGCTAAGTTCTGGTCGCGATTTTCAAGATATTAAGCTGAAATTTGGTACGGTGAAAGATTTAGTGACTGTGACGAATCCTATTGTTGGGCGTTAAAATCGGTGCAGGGCCGGATCTTTTTTGGGGGCCCTGAATTTCAAACTTTTTTTTGAATCGATATACCTCGGAAACGGTTGATCGTATTGAATAATGTTAAATGCATAGGTGTAAGATCTCCGCTGTATGCAACTTTTTTACTCAAAACGATTTTTTGATATCTCTCACCGTTTTATTTTTTGGGGGCCCTGAAAATGTCCATTGTGCGTGACATTTTTGCGTTTAGCTAAGTACTGGTCGCAATTTTCAAGATATTAAGCTGAAATTTTGTACTGTGAAAGATTTAGTGACTGTGACGAATCCTATTGTTGGGCGTTTAAATCGGTGCAGGGCCAAATCTTTTTTGGGGGCCCTGAATTTCAAACTTTTTTTTTGAATCGATATATCTCGGAAACGGTTGATCGTATCGAATAATGTTAAACGTATAGGTGTAAGATCTCCGCAGTATGCACCTTTTTTACTCAAAACGATTTTTTGATATCTCTCACCGTTTTATTTTTTGGGGGCCCTGAAAATGTCCATTGTGCGTGACATTTTTGCGTTTAGCTAAGTACTGGTCGCAATTTTCAAGATATCAAGCTGTAATTTGGTGCGGTAAAAGAGCTAGAGCCTATGAGGAACCCTATTTTTCGGCGTTAAAATCGGTGCAGGGCTGTATCATTTTTCGGGGCCCTGAATTTGAAACTCTTTTGGAATCGATATATCTCGGAGACGGTTGGTCATATCGAAAAAAGTTAAATACCCAAGTGTTAAATCTCCGCGGTATGCAACGATCTTACCCATAACGATTTTTTGATATCTCTCAGCGTTGTCTTTCTTGGGGGCCCTGAAAATGTACGTATGTGCGTGACTTTTTTACGTTTAGCAAACTAGAGATCGGAATTTTCAAGATATCGAGCTGAAATGTGTCACGGGGAAAGAAATTGGGCCTGTCAGTAACTCTCTTGTCGGGCGTTAAAATTGGTGCATGGCCGGACCATTCTTTGGGGCCCTGAATTTCATCCTTTTTTTTTTTACCCCTGATGATGTTTTGATATCTCTCACCGTTTTCCTTTTCTGGAGCCCCGAATGTCATCCTTTTTTTCGAACTGTTATATCTGGGAAACGGTTGGCCGTATCTAACAAAGTTAAATCTACAGGTGTAAGATCTCAGTAGTTAGCAACTTTTTCAACCCTTAAGATTTTTTGATATCTCTCACCGATTTGATTTTCTGCGGCCCTGAATTGCTTCCTCTTTTTCGAACCGTTATATTTGGGAAACGGTTGAACGTATCGAACAAAGTAAAATCTACAAATTTAGGACCTCAGTGATTAGCAACTTTTTAAACTCATATGATTTTTTGATATCTCTCACCTTTTTCCTTTTTTGGGGCCTTGAATTTCATTCTTTTTTTCGAATCGTTATATCTCGGGAAGCGTCGATCCTATCGAAAAAAGTTAAATCTACAGGTGTAAGATCTCAGTGATTTGCAACTTTTCTACCCCTTATGATATTTTGATATCTCTCACCGTTTTGATGTTATTAAATGTTTTGGTTTTTGAAAAAAAATGGAGCCCAAATGTATATAACATCTGGTAAACATTCAACTTATGGTCTAATTAAATTCTACGGAAAATTATCTATAATTACTCGTTTTAAACTTTTCTATAAGTTGAATCATGTATTTACAGCAGTAAGATATTTTCCACTTCCGAGGACGTCCGGCTTTCATAACCATGTGATGGTGTCAGCATTGCCTAGAATAATATTTTATAATTTTCCTACATTTCCTCGCAATCGGGTCGATGGTCCGAAATGCAATTCCGCAGGCCTTGCCGCCAACGAAGTTGTTGTTTGAGATTATAACCCCTCTTGCTGGCCCCTTGCTGCTGCGCCACCGTCTCATCAAAAGCAGGTCGTGCTGCGTGGACTCCTACTTGTTAAGAAAGCCGGATCTAAAGATCCTATAGGCTTTCATATAGCCGTGGTAGGATTTTTCGAGATCTCGGAAACTACGCGTCGCCCAGTGTTCAAACCTTTACCAATCGAATCGGAGTTGAAAAAATAAATTCAAAAAAAGTCTCTGTATGTATGTATGTATGTATGTATGTATGTATGTATGTATGTACGTATGTGCGTGACGTTTTTGCGTTTAGCAAAGTACAGGTCGCAATATTCAAGATATCGAGCTGAAATTTGGTATGGTGAAAGAGTTGGGGCCTGTGACGAACCCTATTGTTGGGCGTTAAAATCGGTGTAGGGCCGGACCTTTTTTGGGGCCCTGAATTTCATCCTATTTTTTTGAATCGATATATCTCGGAAACGGTTGGTCGTATCGAAAAATGTTAAATATATAGGTATAAGATCTCCGCGCTATGCAACTTTTTTACTCAAAACTATTTTTTGATATCTCTCACCGTTTTATTTTTTGGGGGCCCTGAAAAAGTCCATTGTGCGTGACATTTTTGCGTTTAGCTAAGTACTGGTCGCAATTTTCAAGATATTAAGCTGAAATTTGGTACGGTGAAAGATTTAGTGACTGTGACGAATCCTATTGTTGGGCGTTAAAATCGGTGCAGGGCCGGATCTTTTTTGGGGGCCCTGAATTTCAAACTTTTTTTTTGAATCGATATATCTCGGAAACGGTTGATCGTATTGAATAATGTTAAAGGCATAGGTGTAAGATCTCCGCTGTATGCAACTGTTTTACTCAAAACGATTTTTTGATATCTCTCACCGTTTTATTTTTTGGGGGCCCTGAAAATGTCCATTGTGCGTGACATTTTTGCGTTTAGCTAAGTTCTGGTCGCAATTTTCAAGATATTAAGCTGAAATTTGGTACGGTGAAAGATTTAGTGACTGTGACGAATCCTATTGTTGGGTGTTAAAATCGGTGCAGGGCCGAATCTTTTTTGGGGGCCCTGAATTTCAAACTTTTTTTTTGAATCGATATATCTCGGAAACGGTTGATCGTATTGAATAATGTTAAATGTATAGGTGTAAGATCTCCGCGGTATGCAACTTTTTTACTCAAAACGATTTTTTGATATCTCTCACCGTTTTATTTTTTGGGGGCCCTGAAAATGTCCATTATGCGTGACATTTTTGCGTTTAGCTAAGTACTGGTCGCAATTTTCAAGATATTAAGCTGAAATTTGGTACGGTGAAAGATTTAGTGACTGTGACGAATCCTATTGTTGGGCGTTTAAATCGGTGCAGGGCTGGATCTTTTTTGGGGGGCCCTGAATTTCAAACTTTTTTTTTGAATCGATATATCTCGGAAACGGTTGATCGTATTGAATAATGTTAAAGGCATAGGTGTAAGATCTCCGCTGTATGCAACTTTTTTACTCAAAACGATTTTTTGATATCTCTCACCGTTTTATTTTTTGGGGGCCCTGAAAATGTCCATTGTGCGTGACATTTTGCGTTTAGCTAAGTACTGGTCGCAATTTTCAAGATATTAAGCTGAAATTTGGTACGGTGAAAGATTTAGTGACTGTGACGAATCCTATTGTTGGGCGTTAAAATCGGTGCAGGGCCGAATCTTTTTTGGGGGCCCTGAATTTCAAACTTTTTTTTTGAATCGATATATCTCGGAAACGGTTGATCGTATCGAATAATGTTAAATGTATAGGTGTAAGATCTCCGCGGTATGCAACTTTTTTACTCAAAACGATTTTTTGATATCTCTCACTGTTTTATTTTTTGGGGGCCCTGAAAAAGTCCATTGTGCGTGACATTTTTGCGTTTAGCTAAGTACTGGTCGCAATTTTCAAGATATTAAGCTGAAATTTGGTACGGTGAAAGATTTAGTGACTGTGACGAATCCTATTGTTGAGCGTTAAAATCGGTGCAGGGCCGGATATTTTTTGGGGGCCCTGAATTCCAAACTTTTTTTTTGAATCGATATATCTCGGAAACGGTTGATCGTATTGAATAATGTTAAATGAATAGGTGTAAGATCTCCGCTGTATGCAACTTTTTTACTCAAAACGATTTTTTGATATCTCTCACCGTTTTATTTTTTGGGGGCCCTGAAAATGTCCATTGTGCGTGACATTTTTGCGTTTAGCTAAGTTCTGGTCGCGATTTTCAAGATATTAAGCTGAAATTTGGTACGGTGAAAGATTTAGTGACTGTGACGAATCCTATTGTTGGGTGTTAAAATCGGTGCAGGGCCGAATCTTTTTTGGGGGCCCTGAATTTCAAACTTTTTTTTGAATCGATATATCTCGGAAACGGTTGATCGTATTGAATAATGTTAAAGGTATAGGTGTAAGATCTCCGCGGTATGCAACTTTTTTACTCAAAACGATTTTTTGATATCTCTCACTGTTTTATTTTTTGGGGGCCCTGAAAATGACCATTATGCGTGACATTTTTGCGTTTAGCTAAGTACTGGTCGCAATTTTCAAGATATTAAGCTGAAATTTGGCACGGTGAAAGATTTAGTGACTGTGACGAATCCTATTGTTGGGCGTTAAAATCGGTGCAGGGCCGGATCTTTTTTGGGGGCCCTGAATTTCAAACTTTTTTTTGAATCGATATACCTCGGAAACGGTTGATCGTATTGAATAATGTTAAATGCATAGGTGTAAGATCTCCGCTGTATGCAACTTTTTTACTCAAAACGATTTTTTGATATCTCTCACCGTTTTATTTTTTGGGGGCCCTGAAAATGTCCATTGTGCGTGACATTTTTGCGTTTAGCTAAGTACTGGTCGCAATTTTCAAGATATTAAGCTGAAATTTTGTACTGTGAAAGATTTAGTGACTGTGACGAATCCTATTGTTGGGCGTTTAAATCGGTGCAGGGCCAAATCTTTTTTGGGGGCCCTGAATTTCAAACTTTTTTTTTGAATCGATATATCTCGGAAACGGTTGATCGTATCGAATAATGTTAAACGTATAGGTGTAAGATCTCCGCAGTATGCACCTTTTTTACTCAAAACGATTTTTTGATATCTCTCACCGTTTTATTTTTTGGGGGCCCTGAAAATGTCCATTGTGCGTGACATTTTTGCGTTTAGCTAAGTACTGGTCGCAATTTTCAAGATATGAAGCTGAAATTTGGTACGGTGAAAGATTTAGTGACTGTGACGAATCCTATTGTTGAGCGTTAAAATCGGTGCAGGGCCGGATCTTTTTTGGGGGCCCTGAATTTCAAACTTTTTTTTGAATCGATATATCTCGGAAACGGTTGATCGTATTGAATAATGTTAAAGGCATAGGTGTAAGATCTCCGCGGTATGCAACTTTTTTACTCAAAACTATTTTTTGATACCTCTCACCGTTTTATTTTTTGGGGGCCCTGAAAAAGTCCATTGTTCGTGACATTTTTGCGTTTAGCTAAGTACTGGTCGCAATTTTCAAGATATTAAGCTGAAATTTGGTACGGTGAAAGATTTAGTGACTGTGACGAATCCTATTGTTGGGCGTTAAAATCGGTGCAGGGCCGAATCTTTTTTGGGGGCCCTGAATTTCAAACTTTTTTTTTGAATCGATATATCTCGGAAACGGTTGATCGTATCGAATAATGTTAAATGTATAGGTGTAAGATCTCCGCGGTATGCAACTTTTTTACTCAAAACGACTTTTTGATATCTCTCACTGTTTTATTTTTTGGTGGCCCTGAAAATGTCCATTGTGCGTGACATTTTGCGTTTAGCTAAGTACTGGTCGCAATTTTCAAGATATTAAGCTGAAATATGGTACGGTGAAAGATTTAGTGACTGTGACGAATCCTATTGTTGGGCGTTAAAATCGGTGCAGGGCCGAATCTTTTATGGGGGCCCTGAATTTCAAACTTTTTTTTTGAATCGATATATCTCGGAAACGGTTGATCGTATTGAATAATGTTAAACGCATAGGTGTAAGATCTCCGCTGTATGCAACTTTTTTACTCAAAACGATTTTTTGATATCTCTCACCGTTTTATTTTTTGGGGGCCCTGAAAATGTCCATTGTGCGTGACATTTTTGCGTTTAGCTAAGTTCTGGTCGCAATTTTCAAGATATTAAGCTGAAATTTGGTACGGTGAAAGATTTAGTGACTGTGACGAATCCTATTGTTGGGTGTTAAAATCGGTGCAGGGCCGAATCTTTTTTGGGGGCCCTGAATTTCAAACTTTTTTTTTGAATCGATATATCTCGGAAACGGTTGATCGTATTGAATAATGTTAAATGTATAGGTGTAAGATCTCCGCGGTATGCAACTTTTTTACTCAAAACGATTTTTTGATATCTCTCACCGTTTTATTTTTTGGGGGCCCTGAAAATGTCCATTATGCGTGACATTTTTGCGTTTAGCTAAGTACTGGTCGCAATTTTCAAGATATTAAGCTGAAATTTGGTACGGTGAAAGATTTAGTGACTGTGACGAATCCTATTGTTGGGCGTTTAAATCGGTGCAGGGCGGGATCTTTTTTGGGGGCCCTGAATTTCAAACTTTTTTTTTGAATCGATATATCTCGGAAACGGTTGATCGTATTGAATAATGTTAAAGGCATAGGTGTAAGATCTCCGCTGTATGCAACTTTTTTACTCAAAACGATTTTTTGATATCTCTCACCGTTTTATTTTTTGGGGGCCCTGAAAATGTCCATTGTGCGTGACATTTTGCGTTTAGCTAAGTACTGGTCGCAATTTTCAAGATATTAAGCTGAAATTTGGTACGGTGAAAGATTTAGTGACTGTGACGAATCCTATTGTTGGGCGTTAAAATCGGTGCAGGGCCGAATCTTTTTTGGGGGCCCTGAATTTCAAACTTTTTTTTTGAATCGATATATCTCGGAAACGGTTGATCGTATCGAATAATGTTAAATGTATAGGTGTAAGATCTCCGCGGTATGCAACTTTTTTACTCAAAACGATTTTTTGATATCTCTCACTGTTTTATTTTTTGGGGGCCCTGAAAAAGTCCATTGTGCGTGACATTTTTGCGATTAGCTAAGTACTGGTCGCAATTTTCAAGATAATAAGCTGAAATTTGGTACGGTGAAAGATTTAGTGACTGTGACGAATGCTATTGTTGAGCGTTAAAATCGGTGCAGGGCCGGATCTTTTTTGGGGGCCCTGAATTTCAAACTTTTTTTTTGAATCGATATATCTCGGAAACGGTTGATCGTATTGAATAATGTTAAATGCATAGGTGTAAGATCTCCGCTGTATGCAACTTTTTTACTCAAAACGATTTTTTGATATCTCTCACCGTTTTATTTTTTGGGGGCCCTGAAAATGTCCATTGTGCGTGACATTTTTGCGTTTAGCTAAGTACTGGTCGCAATTTTCAAGATATTAAGCTGAAATTTTGTACTGTGAAAGATTTAGTGACTGTGACGAATCCTATTGTTGGGCGTTTAAATCGGTGCAGGGCCAAATCTTTTTTGGGGGCCCTGAATTTCAAACTTTTTTTTTGAATCGATATATCTCGGAAACGGTTGATCGTATCGAATAATGTTAAACGTATAGGTGTAAGATCTCCGCAGTATGCACCTTTTTTACTCAAAACGATTTTTTGATATCTCTCACCGTTTTATTTTTTGGGGGCCCTGAAAATGTCCATTGTGCGTGACATTTTTGCGTTTAGCTAAGTACTGGTCGCAATTTTCAAGATATCAAGCTGTAATTTGGTGCGGTAAAAGAGCTAGAGCCTATGAGGAACCCTATTTTTCGGCGTTAAAATCGGTGCAGGGCTGTATCATTTTTCGGGGCCCTGAATTTGAAACTCTTTTGGAATCGATATATCTCGGAGACGGTTGGTCATATCGAAAAAAGTTAAATACCCAAGTGTTAAATCTCCGCGGTATGCAACGATCTTACCCATAACGATTTTTTGATATCTCTCAGCGTTGTCTTTCTTGGGGGCCCTGAAAATGTACGTATGTGCGTGACTTTTTTACGTTTAGCAAACTAGAGATCGGAATTTTCAAGATATCGAGCTGAAATGTGTCACGGGGAAAGAAATTGGGCCTGTCAGTAACTCTCTTGTCGGGCGTTAAAATTGGTGCATGGCCGGACCATTCTTTGGGGCCCTGAATTTCATCCTTTTTTTTTTTACCCCTGATGATGTTTTGATATCTCTCACCGTTTTCCTTTTCTGGAGCCCCGAATGTCATCCTTTTTTTCGAACTGTTATATCTGGGAAACGGTTGGCCGTATCTAACAAAGTTAAATCTACAGGTGTAAGATCTCAGTAGTTAGCAACTTTTTCAACCCTTAAGATTTTTTGATATCTCTCACCGATTTGATTTTCTGCGGCCCTGAATTGCTTCCTCTTTTTCGAACCGTTATATTTGGGAAACGGTTGAACGTATCGAACAAAGTAAAATCTACAAATTTAGGACCTCAGTGATTAGCAACTTTTTAAACTCATATGATTTTTTGATATCTCTCACCTTTTTCCTTTTTTGGGGCCTTGAATTTCATTCTTTTTTTCGAATCGTTATATCTCGGGAAGCGTCGATCCTATCGAAAAAAGTTAAATCTACAGGTGTAAGATCTCAGTGATTTGCAACTTTTCTACCCCTTATGATATTTTGATATCTCTCACCGTTTTGATGTTATTAAATGTTTTGGTTTTTGAAAAAAAATGGAGCCCAAATGTATATAACATCTGGTAAACATTCAACTTATGGTCTAATTAAATTCTACGGAAAATTATCTATAATTACTCGTTTTAAACTTTTCTATAAGTTGAATCATGTATTTACAGCAGTAAGATATTTTCCACTTCCGAGGACGTCCGGCTTTCATAACCATGTGATGGTGTCAGCATTGCCTAGAATAACATTTTATAATTTTCCTACATTTCCTCGCAATCGGGTCGATGGTCCGAAATGCAATTCCGCAGGCCTTGCCGCCAACGAAGTTGTTGTTTGAGATTATAACCCCTCTTGCTGGCCCCTTGCTGCTGCGCCACCGTCTCATCAAAAGCAGGTCGTGCTGCGTGGACTCCTACTTGTTAAGAAAGCCGGATCTAAAGATCCTATAGGCTTTCATATAGCCGTGGTAGGATTTTTCGAGATCTCGGAAACTACGCGTCGCCCAGTGTTCAAACCTTTACCAATCGAATCGGAGTTGAAAAAATAAATTCAAAAAAAGTCTCTGTATGTATGTATGTATGTATGTATGTATGTATGTACGTATGTGCGTGACGTTTTTGCGTTTAGCAAAGTACAGGTCGCAATATTCAAGATATCGAGCTGAAATTTGGTATGGTGAAAGAGTTGGGGCCTGTGACGAACCCTATTGTTGGGCGTTAAAATCGGTGTAGGGCCGGACCTTTTTTGGGGCCCTGAATTTCATCCTATTTTTTTGAATCGATATATCTCGGAAACGGTTGGTCGTATCGAAAAATGTTAAATATATAGGTATAAGATCTCCGCGCTATGCAACTTTTTTACTCAAAACTATTTTTTGATATCTCTCACCGTTTTATTTTTTGGGGGCCCTGAAAAAGTCCATTGTGCGTGACATTTTTGCGTTTAGCTAAGTACTGGTCGCAATTTTCAAGATATTAAGCTGAAATTTGGTACGGTGAAAGATTTAGTGACTGTGACGAATCCTATTGTTGGGCGTTAAAATCGGTGCAGGGCCGGATCTTTTTTGGGGGCCCTGAATTTCAAACTTTTTTTTTGAATCGATATATCTCGGAAACGGTTGATCGTATTGAATAATGTTAAAGGCATAGGTGTAAGATCTCCGCTGTATGCAACTGTTTTACTCAAAACGATTTTTTGATATCTCTCACCGTTTTATTTTTTGGGGGCCCTGAAAATGTCCATTGTGCGTGACATTTTTGCGTTTAGCTAAGTTCTGGTCGCAATTTTCAAGATATTAAGCTGAAATTTGGTACGGTGAAAGATTTAGTGACTGTGACGAATCCTATTGTTGGGTGTTAAAATCGGTGCAGGGCCGAATCTTTTTTGGGGGCCCTGAATTTCAAACTTTTTTTTTGAATCGATATATCTCGGAAACGGTTGATCGTATTGAATAATGTTAAATGTATAGGTGTAAGATCTCCGCGGTATGCAACTTTTTGCTCAAAACGATTTTTTGATATCTCTCACCGTTTTATTTTTTGGGGGCCCTGAAAATGTCCATTATGCGTGACATTTTTGCGTTTAGCTAAGTACTGGTCGCAATTTTCAAGATATTAAGCTGAAATTTGGTACGGTGAAAGATTTAGTGACTGTGACGAATCCTATTGTTGGGCGTTTAAATCGGTGCAGGGCTGGATCTTTTTTGGGGGGCCCTGAATTTCAAACTTTTTTTTTGAATCGATATATCTCGGAAACGGTTGATCGTATTGAATAATGTTAAAGGCATAGGTGTAAGATCTCCGCTGTATGCAACTTTTTTACTCAAAACGATTTTTTGATATCTCTCACCGTTTTATTTTTTGGGGGCCCTGAAAATGTCCATTGTGCGTGACATTTTGCGTTTAGCTAAGTACTGGTCGCAATTTTCAAGATATTAAGCTGAAATTTGGTACGGTGAAAGATTTAGTGACTGTGACGAATCCTATTGTTGGGCGTTAAAATCGGTGCAGGGCCGAATCTTTTTTGGGGGCCCTGAATTTCAAACTTTTTTTTTGAATCGATATATCTCGGAAACGGTTGATCGTATCGAATAATGTTAAATGTATAGGTGTAAGATCTCCGCGGTATGCAACTTTTTTACTCAAAACGATTTTTTGATATCTCTCACTGTTTTATTTTTTGGGGGCCCTGAAAAAGTCCATTGTGCGTGACATTTTTGCGTTTAGCTAAGTACTGGTCGCAATTTTCAAGATATTAAGCTGAAATTTGGTACGGTGAAAGATTTAGTGACTGTGACGAATCCTATTGTTGAGCGTTAAAATCGGTGCAGGGCCGGATATTTTTTGGGGGCCCTGAATTCCAAACTTTTTTTTTGAATCGATATATCTCGGAAACGGTTGATCGTATTGAATAATGTTAAATGAATAGGTGTAAGATCTCCGCTGTATGCAACTTTTTTACTCAAAACGATTTTTTGATATCTCTCACCGTTTTATTTTTTGGGGGCCCTGAAAATGTCCATTGTGCGTGACATTTTTGCGTTTAGCTAAGTTCTGGTCGCGATTTTCAAGATATTAAGCTGAAATTTGGTACGGTGAAAGATTTAGTGACTGTGACGAATCCTATTGTTGGGTGTTAAAATCGGTGCAGGGCCGAATCTTTTTTGGGGGCCCTGAATTTCAAACTTTTTTTTGAATCGATATATCTCGGAAACGGTTGATCGTATTGAATAATGTTAAAGGTATAGGTGTAAGATCTCCGCGGTATGCAACTTTTTTACTCAAAACGATTTTTTGATATCTCTCACTGTTTTATTTTTTGGGGGCCCTGAAAATGTCCATTATGCGTGACATTTTTGCGTTTAGCTAAGTACTGGTCGCAATTTTCAAGATATTAAGCTGAAATTTGGCACGGTGAAAGATTTAGTGACTGTGACGAATCCTATTGTTGGGCGTTAAAATCGGTGCAGGGCCGGATCTTTTTTGGGGGCCCTGAATTTCAAACTTTTTTTGAATCGATATACCTCGGAAACGGTTGATCGTATTGAATAATGTTAAATGCATAGGTGTAAGATCTCCGCTGTATGCAACTTTTTTACTCAAAACGATTTTTTGATATCTCTCACCGTTTTATTTTTTGGGGGCCCTGAAAATGTCCATTGTGCGTGACATTTTTGCGTTTAGCTAAGTACTGGTCGCAATTTTCAAGATATTAAGCTGAAATTTTGTACTGTGAAAGATTTAGTGACTGTGACGAATCCTATTGTTGGGCGTTTAAATCGGTGCAGGGCCAAATCTTTTTTGGGGGCCCTGAATTTCAAACTTTTTTTTTGAATCGATATATCTCGGAAACGGTTGATCGTATCGAATAATGTTAAACGTATAGGTGTAAGATCTCCGCAGTATGCACCTTTTTTACTCAAAACGATTTTTTGATATCTCTCACCGTTTTATTTTTTGGGGGCCCTGAAAATGTCCATTGTGCGTGACATTTTTGCGTTTAGCTAAGTACTGGTCGCAATTTTCAAGATATTAAGCTGAAATTTGGTACGGTGAAAGATTTAGTGACTGTGACGAATCCTATTGTTGAGCGTTAAAATCGGTGCAGGGCCGGATCTTTTTTGGGGGCCCTGAATTTCAGCTTTTTTTTTGAATCGATATATCTCGGAAACGGTTGATCGTATTGAATAATGTTAAAGGCATAGGTGTAAGATCTCCGCGGTATGCAACTTTTTTACTCAAAACTATTTTTTGATACCTCTCACCGTTTTATTTTTTGGGGGCCCTGAAAAAGTCCATTGTTCGTGACATTTTTGCGTTTAGCTAAGTACTGGTCGCAATTTTCAAGATATTAAGCTGAAATTTGGTACGGTGAAAGATTTAGTGACTGTGACGAATCCTATTGTTGGGCGTTAAAATCGGTGCAGGGCCGAATCTTTTTTGGGGGCCCTGAATTTCAAACTTTTTTTTTGAATCGATATATCTCGGAAACGGTTGATCGTATCGAATAATGTTAAATGTATAGGTGTAAGATCTCCGCGGTATGCAACTTTTTTACTCAAAACGACTTTTTGATATCTCTCACTGTTTTATTTTTTGGTGGCCCTGAAAATGTCCATTGTGCGTGACATTTTGCGTTTAGCTAAGTACTGGTCGCAATTTTCAAGATATTAAGCTGAAATATGGTACGGTGAAAGATTTAGTGACTGTGACGAATCCTATTGTTGGGCGTTAAAATCGGTGCAGGGCCGAATCTTTTATGGGGGCCCTGAATTTCAAACTTTTTTTTTGAATCGATATATCTCGGAAACGGTTGATCGTATTGAATAATGTTAAACGCATAGGTGTAAGATCTCCGCTGTATGCAACTTTTTTACTCAAAACGATTTTTTGATATCTCTCACCGTTTTATTTTTTGGGGGCCCTGAAAATGTCCATTGTGCGTGACATTTTTGCGTTTAGCTAAGTTCTGGTCGCAATTTTCAAGATATTAAGCTGAAATTTGGTACGGTGAAAGATTTAGTGACTGTGACGAATCCTATTGTTGGGTGTTAAAATCGGTGCAGGGCCGAATCTTTTTTGGGGGCCCTGAATTTCAAACTTTTTTTTTGAATCGATATATCTCGGAAACGGTTGATCGTATTGAATAATGTTAAATGTATAGGTGTAAGATCTCCGCGGTATGCAACTTTTTTACTCAAAACGATTTTTTGATATCTCTCACCGTTTTATTTTTTGGGGGCCCTGAAAATGTCCATTATGCGTGACATTTTTGCGTTTAGCTAAGTACTGGTCGCAATTTTCAAGATATTAAGCTGAAATTTGGTACGGTGAAAGATTTAGTGACTGTGACGAATCCTATTGTTGGGCGTTTAAATCGGTGCAGGGCGGGATCTTTTTTGGGGGCCCTGAATTTCAAACTTTTTTTTTGAATCGATATATCTCGGAAACGGTTGATCGTATTGAATAATGTTAAAGGCATAGGTGTAAGATCTCCGCTGTATGCAACTTTTTTACTCAAAACGATTTTTTGATATCTCTCACCGTTTTATTTTTTGGGGGCCCTGAAAATGTCCATTGTGCGTGACATTTTGCGTTTAGCTAAGTACTGGTCGCAATTTTCAAGATATTAAGCTGAAATTTGGTACGGTGAAAGATTTAGTGACTGTGACGAATCCTATTGTTGGGCGTTAAAATCGGTGCAGGGCCGAATCTTTTTTGGGGGCCCTGAATTTCAAACTTTTTTTTTGAATCGATATATCTCGGAAACGGTTGATCGTATCGAATAATGTTAAATGTATAGGTGTAAGATCTCCGCGGTATGCAACTTTTTTACTCAAAACGATTTTTTGATATCTCTCACTGTTTTATTTTTTGGGGGCCCTGAAAAAGTCCATTGTGCGTGACATTTTTGCGATTAGCTAAGTACTGGTCGCAATTTTCAAGATAATAAGCTGAAATTTGGTACGGTGAAAGATTTAGTGACTGTGACGAATGCTATTGTTGAGCGTTAAAATCGGTGCAGGGCCGGATCTTTTTTGGGGGCCCTGAATTTCAAACTTTTTTTTTGAATCGATATATCTCGGAAACGGTTGATCGTATTGAATAATGTTAAATGCATAGGTGTAAGATCTCCGCTGTATGCAACTTTTTTACTCAAAACGATTTTTTGATATCTCTCACCGTTTTATTTTTTGGGGGCCCTGAAAATGTCCATTGTGCGTGACATTTTTGCGTTTAGCTAAGTTCTGGTCGCAATTTTCAAGATATTAAGCTGAAATTTGGTACGGTGAAAGATTTAGTGACTGTGACGAATCCTATTGTTGGGTGTTAAAATCGGTGCAGCGCCGAATCTTTTTTGGGGGCCCTGAATTTCAAACTTTTTTTTGAATCGATATATCTCGGAAACGGTTGATCGTATTGAATAATGTTAAATGTATAGGTGTAAGATCTCCGCGGTATGCAACTTTTTTACTCAAAACGATTTTTTGATATCTCTCACCGTTTTATTTTTTGGGGGCCCTGAAAATGTCCATTATGCGTAACATTTTTGCGTTTAGCTAAGTACTGGTCGCAATTTTCAAGATATAAAGCTGAAATTTGGCACGGTGAAATATTTAGTGACTGTGACGAATCCTATTGTTGGGCGTTAAAATCGGTGCAGGGCCGGATCTTTTTTGGGGGCCCTGAATTTCAAACTTTTTTTTTGAATCGATATATCTCGGAAACGGTTGATCGTATCGAATAATGTTAAACGTATAGGTGTAAGATCTCCGCAGTATGCACCTTTTTTACTCAAAACGATTTTTTGATATCTCTCATCGTTTTATTTTTTGGGGGCCCAGAAAATGTCCATTGTGCGTGACATTTTTGCGTTTAGCTAAGTACTGGTCGCAATTTTCAAGATATTAAGCTGAAATTTGGTACGGTGAAAGATTTAGTGACTGTGACGAATCCTATTGTTGAGCGTTAAAATCGGTGCAGGGCCGGATCTTTTTTGGGGGCCCTGAATTTCAAACTTCTTTTTTGAATCGATATATCTCGGAAACGGTTGATCGCATTGAATAATGTTAAAGGTATAGGTGTAAGATCTCCGCGGTATGCAACTTTTTTACTCAAATCGATTTTTTGATATCTCTCACCGTTTTATTTTTTGGGGGCCCTGAAAATGTCCATTATGCGTGACATTTTTGCGTTTAGCTAAGTACTGGTCGCAATTTTCAAGATATTAAGCTGAAATTTGGTACGGTGAAAGATTTAGTGACTGTGACGAATCCTATTGTTGGGCGTTTAAATCGGTGCAGGGCCGGATCTTTTTTGGGGGCCCTGAATTTCAAACTTTTTTTTTGAATCGATATATCTCGGAAACGGTTGATCGTATTGAATAATGTTAAAGGCATAGGTGTAAGATCTCCGCTGTATGCAACTTTTTTACTCAAAATGATTTTTTGATATCTCTCACCGTTTTATTTTTTGGGGGCCCTGAAAATGTCCATTGTGCGTGACATTTTGCGTTTAGCTAAGTACTGGTCGCAATTTTCAAGATATTAAGCTGAAATTTGGTACGGTGAAAGATTTAGTGACTGTGACGAATCCTATTGTTGGGCGTTAAAATCGGTGCAGGGCCGAATCTTTTTTGGGGGCCCTGAATTTCAAACTTATTTTTTGAATCGATATATCTCGGAAACGGTTGATCGTATCGAATAATGTTAAATGTATAGGTGTAAGATCTCCGCGGTATGCAACTTTTTTACTCAAAACGACTTTTTGATATCTCTCACTGTTTTATTTTTTGGGGGCCCTGAAAAAGTCCATTGTGCGTGACATTTTTGCGTTTAGCTAAGTACTGGTCGCAATTTTCAAGATATTAAGCTGAAATTTGGTACGGTGAAAGATTTAGTGACTGTGACGAATCCTATTGTTGGGCGTTAAAATCGGTGCAGGGCCGGATCTTTTTGGGGGGCCCTGAATTTCAAACTTTTTTTTTTGAATCGATATATCTCGGAAACGGTTGATCGTATTGAATAATGTTAAATGCATAGGTGTAAGATCTCCGCTGTATGCAACTTTTTTACTCAAAACGATTTTTTGATATCTCTCACCGTTTCATTTTTTGGGGGCCCTGAAAATGTCCATTGTGCGTGACATTTTTGCGTTTAGCTAAGTACTGGTCGCAATTTTCAAGATATTAAGCTGAAATTTTGTACTGTGAAAGATTTAGTGACTGTGACGAATCCTATTGTTGGACGTTAAAATCGGTGCAGGGCCATATCTTTTTTGGGGGCCCTGAATTTCAAACTTTTTTTTGAATCGATATATCTCGGAAACGGTTGATCGTATCGAATAATGTTAAACGTATAGGTGTAAGATCTCCGCGGTATGCACCTTTTTTACTCATAACGATTTTTTGATATCTCTCACCGTTTTATTTTTTGGGGGCCCTAAAATGTCCATTGTGCGTGACATTTTTGCGTTTAGCTACGTACTGGTCGCAATTTTCAAGATATTAAGCTGAAATTTGGTACGGTGAAAGATTTAGTGACTGTGACGAATCCTATTGTTGGACGTTAAAATCGGTGCAGGGCCATATCTTTTTTGGGGGCCCTGAATTTCAAACTTCTTTTTTGAATCGGTATATCTCAGAATCGGTTGATCGTATTGAATAATGTTAAAAGCATAGGTGTAAGATCTCCGCTGTATGCAACTTTTTTACTCAAAACGATTTTTTGATATCTCTCACCGTTTTATTTTTTGGGGGCCCTGAAAATGTCCATTGTGCGTGACATTTTTGCGTTTAGCTAAGTTCTGGTCGCAATTTTCAAGATATTAAGCTGAAATTTGGTACGGTGAAAGATTTAGTGACTGTGACGAATCCTATTGTTGGGTGTTAAAATCGCTGCAGGGCCGAATCTTTTTTGGGGGCCCTGAATTTCAAACTTTTTTTTTGAATCGATATATCTCGGAAACGGTTGATCGTATCGAATAATGTTAAATGTATAGGTGTAAGATCTCCGCGGTATGCAACTTTTTTACTCAAAACGATTTTTTGATATCTCTCACTGTTTTATTTTTTGGGGGCCCTGAAAAAGTCCATTGTGCGAGACATTTTTGCGTTTAGCTAAGTACTGGTCGCAATTTTCAAGATATTAAGCTGAAATTTGGTACGGTGAAAGATTTAGTGACTGTGACGAATCCTATTGTTGAGCGTTAAAATCGGTGCAGGACCGGATCTTTTTTGGAGGCCCTGAATTTCAAACTTTTTTTTTGAATCGATATATCTCGGAAACGGTTGATCGTATTGAATAATGTTAAATGCGTAGGTGTAAGATCTCCGCTGTATGCAACTTTTTTACTCAAAACGATTTTTTGATATCTCTCACCGTTTTATTTTTTGGGGGCCCTGAAAATGTCCATTGTGCGTGACATTTTTGCGTTTAGCTAAGTACTGGTCGCAATTTTCAAGATATTAAGCTGAAATTTTGTACTGTGAAAGATTTTGTGACTGTGACGAACCCTATTGTTGGGGGTTAAAATCGGTGTAGGGCCGGACCTTTTGTGGGGCCCTGAATTTCATCCTATTTTTTTGAATCGATATATCTCGGAAACGGTTGGTCGTATCGAAAAATGTTAAACATATAGGTATAAGATCTCCGCGCTATGCAACTTTTTTACTCAAAACTATTTTTTGATACCTCTCACCGTTTTATTTTTTGGGGGCCCTGAAAAAGTCCATTGTTCGTGACATTTTTGCGTTTAGCTAAGTACTGGTCGCAATTGTCAAGATATTAAGCTGAAATTTGGTACGGTGAAAGATTTAGTGACTGTGACGAATCCTATTGTTGGGTGTTAAAATCGCTGCAGGGCCGAATCTTTTTTGGGGGCCCTGAATTTCAAACTTTTTTTTTGAATCGATATATCTCGGAAACGGTTGATCGTATCGAATAATGTTAAAGGTATAGGTGTAAGATCTCCGCGGTATGCAACTTTTTTTACTCAAATCGATTTTTTGATATCTCTCACCGTTTTATTTTTTGGGGGCCCTGAAAATGTCCATTATGCGTGACATTTTTGCGTTTAGCTAAGTACTGGTCGCAATTTTCAAGATATTAAGCTGAAATTTGGTACGGTGAAAGATTTAGTGACTGTGACGAATCCTATTGTTGGGCGTTAAAATCGGTGCAGGGCCGAATCTTTTTTGGGGGCCCTGAATTTCAAACTTTTTTTTTGAATCGATATATCTCGGAAACGGTTGATCGTATCGAATAATGTTAAATGTATAGGTGTAAGATCTCCGTGGTATGCAACTTTTTTACTCAAAACGACTTTTTGATATCTCTCACTGTTTTATTTTTTGGGGGCCCTGAAAAAGTCCATTGTGCGTGACATTTTTGCGTTTAGCTAAGTACTGGTCGCAATTTTCAAGATATTAAGCTGAAATTTGGTACGGTGAAAGATTTAGTGACTGTGACGAATCCTATTGTTGGGCGTTAAAATCGGTGCAGGGCCGGATCTTTTTGGGGGGCCCTGAATTTCAAACTTTTTTTTGAATCGATATATCTCGGAAACGGTTGATCGTATTGAATAATGTTAAATGCATAGGTGTAAGATCTCCGCTGTATGCAACTTTTTTACTCAAAACGATTTTTTGATATCTCTCACCGTTTCATTTTTTGGGGGCCCTGAAAATGTCCATTGTGCATGACATTTTTGCGATTAGCTAAGTACTGGTCGCAATTTTCAAGATATTAAGCTGAAATTTTGTACTGTGAAAGATTTAGTGACTGTGACGAATCCTATTGTTGGACGTTAAAATCGGTGCAGGGCCATATCTTTTTTGGGGGCCCTGAATTTCAAACTTTTTTTTGAATCGATATATCTCGGAAACGGTTGATCGTATCGAATAATGTTAAACGTATAGGTGTAAGATCTCCGCGGTATGCACCTTTTTTACTCATAACGATTTTTTGATATCTCTCACCGTTTTATTTTTTGGGGGCCCTGAAAATGTCCATTGTGCGTGACATTTTTGCGTTTAGCTAAGTACTGGTCGCAATTTTCAAGATATTAAGCTGAAATTTGGTACGGTGAAAGATTTAGTGACTGTGACGAATCCTATTGTTGGACGTTAAAATCGGTGCAGGGCCATATCTTTTTTGGGGGCCCTGAATTTCAAACTTCTTTTTTGAATCGGTATATCTCGGAATCGGTTGATCGTATTGAATAATGTTAAAAGCATAGGTGTAAGATCTCCGCTGTATGCAACTTTTTTACTCAAAACGATTTTTTGATATCTCTCACCGTTTTATTTTTTGGGGGCCCTGAAAATGTCCATTGTGCGTGACATTTTTGCGTTTAGCTAAGTTCTGGTCGCAATTTTCAAGATATTAAGCAGAAATTTGGTACGATGAAAGATTTAGTGACTGTGACGAATCCTATTGTTGGGTGTTAAAATCGCTGCAGGGCCGAATCTTTTTTGGGGGCCCTGAATTTCAAACTTTTTTTTTGAATCGATATATCTCGGAAACGGTTGATCGTATCGAATAATGTTAAAGGTATAGGTGTAAGATCTCCGCGCTATGCAACTTTTTTACTCAAAACTATTTTTGATATCTCTCACCGTTTTATTTTTTGGGGGCCCTGAAAAAGTCCATTGTGCGTGACATTTTTGCGTTTAGCTAAGTACTGGTCGCAATTTTCAAGATATTAAGCTGAAATTTGGTACGGTGAAAGATTTAGTGACTGTGACGAATCCTATTGTTGGGCGTTAAAATCGGTGCAGGGCCGGATCTTTTTTGGGGGCCCTGAATTTCAAACTTTTTATTTTGAATCGATATATCTCGGAAACGGTTGATCGTATTGAATAATGTTAAATGCATAGGTGTAAGATCTCCGCTGTATGCAACTTTTATACTCAAAACGATTTTTTGATATCTCTCACCGTTTCATTTTTTGGGGGCCCTGAAAATGTCCATTGTGCGTGACATTTTTGCGTTTAGCTAAGTACTGGTCGCAATTTTCAAGATATTAAGCTGAAATTTTGTACTGTGAAAGATTTAGTGACTGTGACGAATCCTATTGTTGGACGTTAAAATCGGTGCAGGGCCATATCTTTTTTGGGGGCCCTGAATTACAAACTTTTTTTTGAATCGATATATCTCGGAAACGGTTGATCGTATCGAATAATGTTAAACGTATAGGTGTAAGATCTCCGCGGTATGCACCTTTTTTACTCATAACGATTTTTTGATATCTCTCACCGTTTTATTTTTTGGGGGCCCTGAAAATGTCCATTGTGCGTGACATTTTTGCGTTTAGCTAAGTACTGGTCGCAATTTTCAAGATATTAAGCTGAAATTTGGTACGGTGAAAGATTTAGTGACTGTGACGAATCCTATTGTTGGACGTTAAAATCGGTGCAGGGCCATATCTTTTTTGGGGGCCCTGAATTTCAAACTTCTTTTTTGAATCGGTATATCTCGGAATCGGTTGATCGTATTGAATAATGTTAAAAGCATAGGTGTAAGATCTCCGCTGTATGCAACTTTTTTACTCAAAACGATTTTTTGATATCTCTCACCGTTTTATTTTTTGGGGGCCCTGAAAATGTCCATTGTGCGTGACATTTTTGCGTTTAGCTAAGTTCTGGTCGCAATTTTCAAGATATTAAGCTGAAATTTGGTACGGTGAAAGATTTAGTGACTGTGACGAATCCTATTGTTGGGTGTTAAAATCGCTGCAGGGCCGAATCTTTTTTGGGGGCCCTGAATTTCAAACTTTTTTTTTGAATCGATATATCTCGGAAACGGTTGATCGTATCGAATAATGTTAAATGTATAGGTGTAAGATCTCCGCGCTATGCAACTTTTTTACTCAAAACTATTTTTGATATCTCTCACCGTTTTATTTTTTGGGGGCCCTGAAAAAGTCCATTGTGCGTGACATTTTTGCGTTTAGCTAAGTACTGGTCGCAATTTTCAAGATATTAAGCTGAAATTTGGTACGGTGAAAGATTTAGTGACTGTGACGAATCCTATTGTTGGGCGTTTAAATCGGTGCAGGGCCGGATCTTTTTTGGGGGCCCTGAATTTCAAACTTTTTTTTTTGAATCGATATATCTCGGAAACGGTTGATCGTATTGAATAATGTTAAATGCATAGGTGTAAGATCTCCGCTGTATGCAACTTTTTTACTCAAAACGATTTTTTGATATCTCTCACCGTTTTATTTTTTGGGGGCCCTGAAAATGTCCATTGTGCGTGACATTTTTGCGTTTAGCTAAGTTCTGGTCGCAATTTTCAAGATATTAAGCTGAAATTTGGTACGGTGAAAGATTTAGTGACTGTGAGGAATCCTATTGTTGGGTGTTAAAATCGGTGCAGGGCCGAATCTTTTTTGGGGGCCCTGAATTTCAAACTTTTTTTTGAATCGATATATCTCGGAAACGGTTGATCGTATTGAATAATGTTAAATGCATAGGTGTAAGATCTCCGCTGTATGCAACTTTTTTACTCAAAACGATTTTTTGATATCTCTCACCGTTTTATTTTTTGGGGGCCCTGAAAATGTCCATTGTGCGTGACATTTTTGCGTTTAGCTAAGTACTGGTCGCAATTTTCAAGATATTAAGCTGAAATTTGGTACGGTGAAAGATTTAGTGACTGTGACGAATCCTATTGTTGGACGTTAAAATCGGTGCAGGGCCATATCTTTTTTGGGGGCCCTGAATTTCAAACTTCTTTTTTGAATCGGTATATCTCGGAATCGGTTGATCGTATTGAATAATGTTAAAAGCATAGGTGTAAGATCTCCGCTGTATGCAACCTTTTTACTCAAAACGATTTTTTGATATCTCTCACCGTTTTATTTTTTGGGGGCCCTGAAAATGTCCATTGTGCGTGACATTTTTGCGTTTAGCTAAGTTCTGGTCGCAATTTTCAAGATATTAAGCTGAAATTTGGTACGGTGAAAGATTTAGTGACTGTGACGAATCCTATTGTTGGGTGTTAAAATCGCTGCAGGGCCGAATCTTTTTTGGGGGCCCTGAATTTCAAACTTTTTTTTTGAATCGATATATCTCGGAAACGGTTGATCGTATCGAATAATGTTAAATGTATAGGTGTAAGATCTCCGCGCTATGCAACTTTTTTACTCAAAACTATTTTTGATATCTCTCACCGTTTTATTTTTTGGGGGCCCTGAAAAAGTCCATTGTGCGTGACATTTTTGCGTTTAGCTAAGTACTGGTCGCAATTTTCAAGATATTAAGCTGAAATTTGGTACGGTGAAAGATTTAGTGACTGTGACGAATCCTATTGTTGGGCGTTAAAATCGGTGCAGGGCCGGATCTTTTTTGGGGGCCCTGAATTTCAAACTTTTTTTTTGAATCGATATATCTCGGAAACGGTTGATCGTATTGAATAATGTTAAATGCATAGGTGTAAGATCTCCGCTGTATGCAACTTTTTTACTCAAAACGATTTTTTGATATCTCTCACCGTTTTATTTTTTGGGGGCCCTGAAAATGTCCATTGTGCGTGACATTTTTGCGTTTAGCTAAGTTCTGGTCGCAATTTTCAAGATATTAAGCTGAAATTTGGTACGGTGAAAGATTTAGTGACTGTGAGGAATCCTATTGTTGGGTGTTAAAATCGGTGCAGGGCCGAATCTTTTTTGGGGGCCCTGAATTTCAAACTTTTTTTTGAATCGATATATCTCGGAAACGGTTGATCGTATTGAATAATGTTAAATGCATAGGTGTAAGATCTCCGCTGTATGCAACTTTTTTACTCAAAACGATTTTTTGATATCTCTCACCGTTTTATTTTTTGGGGGCCCTGAAAATGTCCATTGTGCGTGACATTTTTGCGTTTAGCTAATTACTGGTCGCAATTTTCAAGATATTAAGCTGAAATTTTGTACTGTGAAAGATTTAGTGACTGTGACGAATCCTATTGTTGGGCGTTTAAATCGGTGCAGGGCCAAATCTTTTTTGGGGGCCCTGAATTTCAAACTTTTTTTTTGAATCGATATATCTCGGAAACGGTTGATCGTATCGAATAATGTTAAACGTATAGGTGTAAGATCTCCGCAGTATGCACCTTTTTTACTCAAAACGATTTTTTGATATCTCTCACCGTTTTATTTTTTGGGGGCCCTGAAAATGTCCATTGTGCGTGACATTTTTGCGTTTAGCTAAGTACTGGTCGCAATTTTCAAGATATTAAGCTGAAATTTGGTACGGTGAAAGATTTAGTGACTGTGACGAATCCTATTTTTGGGCGTTAAAATCGGTGCAGGGCCGGATCTTTTTTGGGGGCCCTGAATTTCAAACTTTTTTTTTGAATCGATATATCTCGGAATCGGTTGATCGTATTGAATAATGTTAAAAGCATAGGTGTAAGATCTCCGCTGTATGCAACTTTTTTACTCAAAACGATTTTTTGATATCTCTCACCGTTTTCTTTTTTTGGGGCCCTGAAAATGTCCATTGTGCGTGACATTTTTGCGTTTAGCTAAGTACTGGTCGCAATTTTCAAGATATTGAGCAGAAATTTGGTACGGTGAAAGATTTAGTGACTGTGACGAATCCTATTGTTGGGCGTTAAAATCAGTGCAGGGCCGAATCTTTTTTGGGGGCCCTGAATTTCAAACTTTTTTTTGTATCGATATATCTCGGAAACGGTTGATCGTATCGAATAATGTTAAATGTATAGGTGTAAGATCTCCGCGGTATGCAACTTTTTTACTCAAAACGATTTTTTGATATCTCTCACTGTTTTATTTTTTGGGGGCCCTGAAAATGTCCATTGTGCGTGACATTTTTGCGTTTAGCTAAGTACTGGTCGCAATTTTCAAGATATTACGCTGAAATTTGGTACGGTGAAAGATTTGGTGACTGTGACGAATCCTATTGTTGGGCGTTAAAATCGGTGAAGGGCCGGATCTTTTTGGGGGGCCCTGAATTTCAAATTTATTTTTGGAATCGATATACCTCGGAAACGGTTGGTCGTATCGAAAAATGTTAAATGTACAGGTGTAAGATCTCCGCGGTATGCAACATTTTTACTCAAACGATTTTTTGATATCTCTCACCGTTTTCTTTTTTTAGGGCCCTGAAAATGTCCATTGTGCGTGACATTTTTGCGTTTAGCTAAGTACTGGTCGCAATTTTCAAGATATGAAGCTGAAATTTGGTACGGCGAAAGAGTTAGTGACTGTGACGAATCCTATTGTTGGGCGTTAAAATCGGTGCTGGGCCGAATCTTTTTTTCGGGCCCTGAATTTCATTTTTTTTTGAATAGATATATCTCGGAAACGGTTGGTCTTATCAAAAAACTTTAAATCTACAAGTGTAAGATCTCCGCGGTATGCAACTTTTTTACTCAAAACGATTTTTTGATATCTCTCACCGTTTTTTTGGGGCCCTGAAAAAGTCAATTGTGCATGACATTTTTGGGTTGAGCGAAGTATAGATCTTAATTGTCATGATATCGAGCTGAAATTTGGAGCGGTAAACGAGTTAGACCCTTTGAGGAAACCTGTTGTCGGGCGTTAAAAACAGTGCACGGCCCGATTTTTTGGGGGGGCCCTGAATTTCAATTTTTTTTTTGGAATCGATATATCTCGGAAACGGTTGGTCGTATCGAAAAACGTTAAATGTACAGGTGTAAGATCTCCGCGGTATGCAACATTTTTACCCATAATGATTTGTTGATATCTATCACCGTTTTCCTTTTTGGGGCCCTGAAGATGTCCATTGTGCGTGACATATTTGGTTTTAGCGAAGTACAGGTCGTAATTTTCAATATATCGAACTGAAATTTGGTGCGGTGAAAGAGTAAGACCCTGTGAGGAAACCAATTGTCGGGCGTTAAAGACGGTACAGGGCCGAATCTTTTTGGGGGGGCCCTGAATTTCAAACATTTCTTTGGAATCGATATATCTCGGAAACGGTTGGTCGTATCGAAAAACGTTAAATGTACAGGTGTAAGATCGTCGCGGTATGCAACTTTTTTACTCAAATTGTTTTTTTGATATCTCTCACCGTTTTCATTTTTGGGGCCCTGAAAATGTCCATTGTGCGTCACATTTTTGGGTTTAGCGAAGTACAGGTCGCAATATTCAAGATATCGAGCTGAATTTGGAGCGGTGAAAGAGTTGGACCGTGTGAGGAAACCTGTTGTCGGGGGTTAAAAACGGTGCATGGCCGGATATTTTTGGGGGCCCTGAATTTCAAACTTTTTTTTGAATCGATATATCACGGAAACGGCTGGTCGTATCGAAAAGCGTTAAAAGTATTGGTGTAAGATCTCCGTGGTATGGAACTGTTTTTTACTCAAAACGATTTTTTGATATCTCTCACCGTTTTCTTTTTTGGGGCCCTGAAGATGTGCGTATGTGCGTGTCGTTTCGGGTTTAGCAAAGTACAGGTCGCAATTTTCAAGATATCAAGCTGAAATTTGGAGCGGTAAAAGAAAGAAGGAAGGAAGATTGTAGTTTTACGTGACCGTGAATCTTGTGATTATGAACCACGGGACCTCCTTTTTGCTTGGAATCCGAACCACAGGACATGGCATTTCACTTCGAAAATATCACATGCATTGACCGGGAATCAGCGGTAAATGAGCTAGAGCCTATGAGGAACCTTATTTTTGGGCGTTAAAATTGGTGCAGGGCCGGATCATTTTTGGGGGCCCTGAATTTGAAAATCTTTTGGAATCGATATATCTCGGAGACGGTTGGTCATATCGAAAAAAGGTTAAATACACAGGTCTAAAATCTCCGCGGTATGCAACTTTCTTACCCATAACGATTTTTTGATATCTCTCAGCGTTGTCTTTTTTTGGAGCCGTGAAAATGTACGTATGGGCGTGACGTTTTTACGTTTAGCAAACTATTGGTCGGAATTTTCAAGATATCGAGCTGAAATGTGGTACGGGGAAAGAAATCGGGCCTGTGAGGAATTCTGTTTTCGGGCGTTAATATTGGTGCAGGGCCGGACCTTTCTTTGGGGCCCTGAATTTCATCCTTTTTTTTCCCGGATGATGTTTTGATATCTCTCACCGTTTTCCTTTTCTGGGGCCCTGAATGTCTTCATTTTTTTCGAACCGTTATATCTGGGAAACGGTTGGCCGTATCTAACAAAGTTAAATCTTCATGTGTATGGTCTCAGTGATTAGCAACTTTTTCAACCCTTAAGATTTTTTGATATCTCTCACCGTTTTGATTTTCTGCGGCCCTGAATTTCTTCCTTTTTTTTCGAACCGTTATATTTGGGAAACGGTTGGCCGTTTCGAACGAAGTAAAATCTGCAGATATAGGACCTCATTGATTAGCAACTTTTTTAACTCTTATGATTTTTTGATATCTCTCACCATTTTCCTTTTTTGGAACCGTGAATTTCATTCTTTTTTTCCAATCGTTATAACTCAGAAAGCGTCGATCCTATCAAAAAAAGCTGAATCTATAGGTGTAAGATATAAGTGATTTGCAACTTTTCTACCCCTTATCATATTTTGATATCTCTCACCGTTTTGATGATATTAAATGTTTTTGGTTTTTGAAAAAAAAATGGGGCCCAAATGCATATAATAACTGGTAAAAAATTCAACTGATGGCCTAATTGAATTCTACGGAAAATTTTCTATAATAACTCGTTTTAACCTTTTCTATAAGTTGAATCATGTGTTTACAGCAGTAAGATATATTCCACTTCCGAGGACGTCCGGCTTTCATAACCATGTGATGGTGCCAGCATTGCCTAGAATAACATTTTATAATTTTCCAACATTTCCTCGCAATCGGGTCGAAGGTCCGAAATGCAATTCCGCAGGCCCTGCCGCCAACGAAGTTGTTGTTTGAGATTATAACCCCTCTTGCTGGCCCCTTTCTGCTACGCCACGGTCTCATCAAAAGCAGGTCGTGCTGCGTGGACTCCTACTTGTTAATTAAGTTATTGTTGTTTTAAGGGGTGGAACTACGAGGTTATCTGTCCCTGATAACCTTTGTTGTTGTAGTGTTTGATCTAGAGGTGTTTTTTTTTTCTTATCATAGGGGCTTGGATTGGAAGCTGCTGTGATCTTCAGTTAGGCATTCAACTGGAGTAGATGTGAGAAACCACGGAGAAACACTTCTTTGATGTGGCATCGCGATCATGTGGGCCCTTGTACTTGGGTGTGTGTGGAATTTATCTGATAACCTGTGTTATTGTGATGGCAGTAGTAGTAGTAGTAGTAGGGTGTGTATTTGTAACTGAAACTTACCATCCCAGCATTTGTCTGAACACTTACAGAATGGCTGAACTGATAATCGAAACCATCCCTTCTCAGTTCTGCATCACGAGGCATTCCAGAATTAAATTAAATTTCTTGGCGAACCCGGACCTCCGTGGTGACAGCCAAGAGTGCTAGCCACTACGTAACGAGGCGGATAGTTGTTGTTCTAAAAGGCCTAATTTAACATCGAGGTTATCGGCCCCAAAACCACTTCTAAGATGGAAACTCATCTAAGTTGGAAACTCAAATGTTCTCACGAAATCGAGTGTACCCTGTTCCAAATCTCAGACCAGATTTTCTTTTTGTCAGAGCCGGGAAATTAACCCAGGACCTTTGTAACAGTAATCTCAATACGTTCCCATCGATTACATAAGTGACCTCAGGTAAGCGCAGACGAATTAACATAGTCCTTGATTCGAACAAATGTCATGGGTTTTAATTTAATTTAATTCTATTTAAATATTATCGTATTGGAAGCAGTTTTCAATAATGCCTTAATTGCCAATTGTATTGGATACAATCGTGTTGACCAACTGAAAAGCATACATTTTTGTTTAATTTAATTTAATTTAACGATTCATGGTGTAGTCACGTCCTAGATCGTGAACCACGGGCAGCGGCTGAGTGGCATTAAGTGTTCCTGACAGTCGGGATACCAGTTACTATGGGATAGGAATGGACATCTTGGACATACTCTGAGTCGTGGTCCTCCTTATGCTCAGGCATCTAGGACTACCCAAATCACTTATTTGTTCCCTGAGGTGAAACTTATGGGGCCCTGTGTAAGTAAGGCTAGCAACCTGCTTAACTTTTACTTTCTAAACGTGCTAAAAATGTCTTGAGCAAGCCTCAGACCTATGGGAGTGATGGAATCTCACTCCCAGCTGACCGATCAGGGACTCCTTGGAAACGAACAGGCAATCGTAATGGTATTCGAATGGGCTGCTATTAATATCAAGGGGGTTATGGAAGGAAGAAAGTAGAGCTAGCTGATCAGCAAGTACAATGGGAATGATTATTGTAGGGATTAGTGAAGTTCAGGAAAAGGGAGATAGAAGGAGGAAGGAGATTAAAAGGTGTGCCTGTCAGGTGTAAAACGAGGCAAGGCACTTGAGGAGTGAGGTACGTAAATGAACGATTAATGTGAATATATTTGTAAATATCAGGAAATCGGGTCAGGATTGTCTCAGCGTAAGTTACGCTCCATGTGAAGGGGCGGATCAGGACTACGTAGACATTTCTTATGAGGCACTAAGTGATGTGGTAGTTAGTTAATAAAGAAGGAAGCGTGTTGTTTAACGTGACCGTTAATCGTGCGATCATGAGCCACGGGAGCTCCTTTTCACGTGGAATCCGAACCACAGGACATGGCATTTCACTTCGAAAATCTCACATCGGGAATCGAATCCGGTTCACCTTGGTGAGAGGCTAACAACTTGACCGCTGCGCCACTACGCCCCCTGTGAGTTAATAGTGATAGTACTGATGTGGGATTTCAAAGGTAGGACAGGAAATAGAACTGAGGGGTATGAGACGGTAATGGGTGAGTGGGGCGAGGATAGGTAAGCGAACACCAATGGGAAATATCTAGGCCTATTGGACTTCTGTGCTAGCATGGGGTTATCTGTTGCAAACTCATTCTCGAAGAAAAAGGAGATTCACAGATACACATGGGAGGGTAGAGGAACCAGGTCAATAATATACTAAATCTTTACTGACTTTGAGTTTAGGAAATTGATAAGGAATTGCAGGGTATTTAGGGCCTTTCTTAATGAAACAGACCACAAACTGATTTGCTGTGAATTATAGCATTAGACCTAAAGTGCAGAAAGTGAGGTCTATGTGCCTCTTTCCCAGGCCCGATGAGAGGGGGTTCAGGCAGGGCTGGTGCCCCGGGGCCCAACCCTCCCAGGGAGGGGGGGGGGGGGGGGGGGGGCGTCCTAGAGGATGGACCCGATCGGGCATTGCTTTATTATTGCCTTTATGTGACTTGAATTTGGTACTGGCAGTCATTTAGGTTACAAGGATTGAGAAACTTATTCTGTCAAGTGGGCAATATTTTCCTTTACAAAGCGTTTGTGGGAAGAACAACTACCTCAAAGTGGTCAACTTAGGCGATGGGGCTTCGCTACGTATTGTTCTCAGAATATACGTGAAGACAGAGAGAGCTTTCCATTAGTCTAAATTTGGCTTGTTCGGCTTATGCACCAATCCTTCAAATCACTTTCTCATTCCTTCACTTATTTCGCCAAGGCCACGAGAGCCTGGGTTGCCCTGATGTGTTTGGTCACTAGCTCAAGAGTTTCAGGTTTGGTGCCTCACATCGAGCTTAGATATTTAGAGGTGTTAGTGTCTGAAATGAATATATTGTGTAGCTAGACGTATCGTATGCCGTGCAGGCAGGTTAGTAAAATAAATTTTAATGTAGCGTCCACATACAGTAGTAATTCACTTTATAGTTGTTGTTGATATAAGGGGCGAAACAGCGAGGTCATCGTCCCCTAGTAATTCACTTTCGCACTATGTGAAAAATTATCATTGCTGGCTAAATATCTTGCGAAAGGGTGGGATGATTCCGTTGTCAAACGTAAATAGAAGAAATGCATGCGAAATTGTTCATCTTCTCGTATACTGAATTGAGAAAACAATGCTAATATTTGAATAATCTGCATGTTTAGGTGCAGTATAATTATAATTATAATTGGTTCATTCAATACGATCAACAATCCCAGAAATTTGGGTTCGTGCGCAAATTATTTATGATTAAGGGATTTATTGAAAACCTATATTACTATTGGTACTAGAGTTGGGAAAAGACTGAAACTAAGGTAACATTCTAGTTTTTTTCTGGACTTAGTGTTAACCAGGAGAAAAATTACAATTAAACTAGGGCACTGAACCACTCAACTTTGTTTTCCAATTCCTCTCGTGGAACGTCAGTGGTAAGGATAGATGACCTACCGTAGCTGTTCCGCCCCCATAAAACAACAATAAGTAACGAAAAGCAGGGTATACACTCAGCTGTGCTATTGCCTCTGTGACATGATCAATCGCATGCTGTATTCTTAGTTGCCGACCGGGAAAAGTGGGAATGCGTTGCTCGCCGCGACTATTACTGTAATTATTATGGTTAAGAGTAGGGTAGGTGTCCCTGGACTTAAAAGAAGGTACTATACCGGCATTTGTCTGGAGGGAGTGTGAAAAACAATACTCAGGATGGCCGCTGTCAGCACCGGGATTTGAACCTCTGATCTGCTGACTCTCTGTAGACCCCATCACGGTCATTGGTAAGCTACACCGCGGACTATTACTTGAAGGTGCGAGAGATTTTACTTCAATATCGGAGAGTCTTTTCATAGCCACTAATGTCAATGGTTACCAAATGTTTACTCCAAAATATCACAAAAATAATCACCCAAATGGCCTATAAGTCAATGATTTGGACCTGATTTTCGCAACATTTTCCGGAGGAGGACCCCCGGAACCCACTCTGAGCTTGATGATATTCCATACCCCCAGATCCCCGGTGTGTCCACTCTCCCATAATCTTGGCTTAAAACTGCCCCCGATGGTCACCAGTCATAGATAGGATTTGGGATGTTTAGGAGAACCTGGCTCTAGGTTTGCTTACTGCAAAGCAATATTAAATTATAAGAAGTCCACTGACTGCAAATTACAAAATATAGTTGAAATTCACATTTTCTTCCTTTGTGAAAACAATCACTGATCACCTGCAATCTACTGATAACACATAATAAATAACTTGACTTACGTATGGGTATACCTGTGAGTGATTATGAAAACATATTTTTCTTTGTTTAATGTACAATGATGTGTGACTGCCCCCGATGGTCACCAGTCATAGATAGGATTTGGGATGTTTAGGAGAACCTGGCTCTAGGTTTGCTTACTGCAAAGCAATATTAAATTATAAGAAGTCCACTGACTGCAAATTACAAAATATAGTAGAAATTCACATTTTCTTCTTTTGTGAAAACAATCACTGATCACCTGCAATCTACTGATAACACATAATAAATAACTCGACTTACGTATGGGTATACCTGTGAGTGATTATGAAAACATATTTTGCTTTGTTTAATGTACAATGATGTGTGATCGCCGTTCAACCTAAACAGTGTTTAAGCTTAGACCCAAGTGCGTGGCTCTTGAAGGGCAGCAAGTTTTGAGAATTTTAACATAAAAACCCTATATGTAAAACGTATTTTAAAGTACGTCTTGACATAGTGTAAAAATCATGTTTTCATTATGTAAAGAGATTACGTGATATGTCACAGAGGCCGTTGTGCTGCACAGTGTACAGTATACCCTTTCCATCTCTTTTAACTTGCAGTTCAGTGAACTGAACTACCTGTTGATTAAGTTTTGGGTCTTAGGATGTCGTGGTCATCAGTCCTTTCTACTTACTGTGCGTGTAGAATTCTGTCCGACAATCTATATCTGAAGCTAATCATATTTTTAATTAATTGGGGATATAATTGAGGAGGAAATGAGTGTACGATGGTGCAACTTACAGCCTTTAGCTATAGTCTAGGGTTAAAACAATGAATCATGGAAAATAAGCTTAGAATCACCGACGGTGGAGTTCGAACCCACCTGCTTCCGAGTTCATGGACAACAGCTTTTTCCAATGTGAATTTTCTCCCCAAGTTAAATACGGTACTGTAAAAGCGATGAAATTACGGTCCGATAAATGATTTTTTTTCGTATGACTAACGAGCATATTGCTTTTACGAGTATCACTGAAGTTCTAAAATTATTGATATCAAAGAGGATCTGCAGAACGTTAAATCTGAACACTGTGCATGCTTACAGTGTTACCTCATCGGGACAAATTTAGATCTGTCAAACGCCAAAACTAAACAATATAGTGAATTTAATGAAAATTATTACCCAGTTTTCGATGGTTTTACTCGTGATATTTATTTTTGTTAATTGAAAATGATGCATTGGTACGCGCTTGTCAGGTATAAACATTGAATTTGCAAATAATTTTGCATGCATTCCTCCAGTTTCACTGTTGTAAATTTTACATACTAGCATTAACTTATTTATATCGTTATTAATTCACGCTCTGTTTATGATAATAAATATAGCCTGGATCTACTGGGATATATAATTGAAATATTATTAATACAGTAGGCCTATATTATACAGTATTTATTGAAGCCAATGGTCATATCAGGACATATCAATTGAACGATCACAGGCTCCTCAAAAAAGTTCAAATTCAAGTAGTTCCAACTTTGGCTACCAGACGCCACAGTCAATGACACCCAGCGGCGATCGTTGGAACTTGATAGAGTGTTTATAACGAAATAATCTACAAATTTTGGCTACACACTACCAATTGCAGTGGAAATGAATGTACGATGGTGCAACTACAGCCTTTGGATGAGACAAAAATGTGTCCGAACTGTCACAACAGCTGACGTGATTTTTGTCGCGGGACTGTCGGTCTCCTGTGTTATTGCATTCAAGTGCGCACACTGAGGACAGAAGTGTCACTCACCACTCATATCCACGGCCTTCTAAACCACAGGCCCACCGGCTTTACTTCCCCTCCGAAGTCCGAATAAAGGCATACTGAAGGATTTTAACGCTCTTAACAATCCGACGACTTCGGCCGGACTGAAACCCGCGAACTTGGGCATATCAGTTCAGCATGCTACAATTATTATTATTATTGCTTGCTGGTTTTTTATGTTCTTGTAATTTATTTCGTGATGAACATTTTGTGCAAAGAAATTGCGCAAAATCAGTTTGTGCAAATTTACGAGGATTATAAATTAATTTTATATAGTTTGGTGATAGAGGGGGGGGGGGGGGAGATTCCAGCCCCAGGGCCCGTCGCCGCTCTCCACGGCCCTGCTCTTTCCCTTTGTGTTTTGCCATTTGAAGGCAGTATGGGCTACATTCCTACACAAAGCATCGACCAATGACCATCCTCAGCTCATGTTATGTCCAAAGGGTGATGGCACATGGTGCAAGTATAATACAAGCCAGCTAGATGGATCGAAGTACACCCACAAGAACAGTCTTCCAACATCTGTACTTGAAACTATAAATCCCATATATAGAGATTTGGCTAATGTGGACCTTCTGAAGAAATGTTTACATGAACAAACCTAAAATGTGAATGAGGCATTGAACTCAATGATCTGGGATAGGTGTCCAAAAACTTCATTTGTGGGTAAGAAGACTCTAAATATTGTTGTTTATGATGCCATAACATGCTTCAATGATGGAAATATCACTAGGAAAAAAACATCTTCAGAATATGGGCATGTTTCTGGAATGTGGTGTGACAGTATGCTGAAAAACTGGACAACCTGATATCAGGACAAATATCAGTGGGAAACAACTTAGGACAAGGAAGAGAGGAGCAATACTGTAAGTGCCCAGCAAGACAAAGAATTGGAGAAAAATGAAGATTATGGTGCGGGAGAACATTGAAGCTGGATAAATGAGTAAAAAGATATAACATTTAGTGTTTGGTTAATTGCAGTTTCCTATAATTTATAATTTTCATTATACATTGTCCCGTTTCTCTGAAACAAATTAACAAACCAATTGAACTGATTTTTTATCTGTAAGCTTCTTAGTGTATATAAAACAATCTGAATCCTTTAGGATATTGAAAATTGATTTTATTTTTATTTAAAAAAAAAAATCATAGAAATTTGTAAAAAGAAGTGATTATTAGAAAAAATGTTTTATTTATTAATTTATCGGTGCCTTTATTGTGGTGAAGTTAGGGCTCTAGGCCCTCCCTTACACTTAACCACACACAGTTACATGAATACTCACACATGTTATTCTTATCCTACCAAACTTAAATACTAGGAAAACTTAAATACTAGAATTAAATTGTCGACTGCGTGATATTAACGAAGCTATAAGTTACACGTGCCATACATTCTTTAACAAAATTTTACTATGGTCATTCACTCACACATTCATACACAAATTGTTCTAGTTGGCCTACGAATTCAAGAGGAAATCTTTACATGCACGTTTGAAAGTTGTTAGGGATGTACAATTTCTAACGTCACGGGGACAATTTATTCCAAATTCTAGTTCACGATACAAGGAAAGAGTTACTGAAGGCAGATGAATGATGTAGAGGAATTGCAGTTATAGATCCAGATCGCGTGTGACGATCATGAAAGGAAGAAAGAAAACGAAAATTACAAGAGAGATAGTGAGGTGTACTTTCATTGAGAAGTCGATAGAAGAGTTTACATACAGTATGTGCAGGTTTCTTTGTTGTTCTACATTTAACTTCACACGTGTGAGGAAAATTTTAAGGAGAAAATAAACCTAATGCAGGAATTTAAAGCTCTCTGAAGTTTCTTATTTTGTTCTCCGGTAGCATCTACTAATAAAACATCACAGTAGTTAAATATAGGGAGTATCAAGGTTTGGAGGAGTCTTATTCTTTTAGTAGAGTACCGTAGATAAAAAGTAATTGATTCATGTTGTTTATTATTTATTTATCCTCTTACTAGAAATTATTCATATTCACTTACTGGTTTCTGAGAAAAGGTACATTGTAAGGGCATACGTGTAAAAATTGTTGTAAACATTTAAATGGGAACTGTTTAAACAATAATTGAAAATTGTAAATTTTCACAGTAGCGGTATCATTTAAATTTCCAAAGTGTGTTTCACAAATGTGCCAATTTTGGCGGCTTTTCAACTAATACTCTTGATGATAAATCCATTTTAAGACTTCTTATGATATTCGCGTGTAACGCCGCCTTAAATGTAAATGGAGACATCTGGCAATGTGGCAGATTTTGAAATTATGCAGGAGGTGAATGAGGACAAGAACAGAATCACAGTTGTGGAAGTACCTACTGTAGAGAGGGTGGTAAATAAACTACAATGTCACAAAGCGGCAAGGGTAGATGAAATTGGACCAGTAATGGTAAAGTATAGAGGGAAAGTAGGGATGAAATGGTTGCATATGATAATCGCATTGGTAGGATTTAGGCTTATGCTGATGACAAGGCTGTAATGACAGACTCCGTCGAAAGCTTACAAGTCAACATGTTAGAATTTTAACAGAAATGTAGGGAATATGGCATGAAAATCAGCATTTCAAAAACGAAGGCTATGTCGGTAGGGAAGAAAATAGAATGTCTGGTACGAGGAACTAAATTGGAACAGGTGGACCATTATAAGTACTTAAGTAAGTGCATTCCTTCAGGATGGTAGTATGGGGAAAGCAATAGTTGAGGTGCAGAAAAGCCAATGCAGTGAGTTCTCATTTTTCGATGTACAGTGTTCTGCAAGAAAGATGTTAGTGTAGCAACGAAACGCTCTCTACTTCACTCAGTTATATTAGACCGGTCTTGCTGTATGGGAGTGAGAGCTGTGTAGATTCAGGATATCTGATACATAGAATAAGCTAGAGGTAACTGACATGACGGCAGCACAAATGATTGCTGGGGCAAATAGGTGGGAGCAATAACACTAAGGTACTTGTAATGAAGAGGGAGATGAACACGCTGGACGAAGCTGTTCGTATGAGCTCACTCGGATGGTGGGGTTAGGTGAAGAGAATGGGAGAGGGGAGATTATCTAGGAGGTTAATGAGATCGGCTGTAGAGGATAAGAGAAGCAGAGGTATCGGTTGTAGAGGGTAAGATGATGATGATGATGATAGTTGTTGTTTTAAGGGGCCTAACATCTAAGTTATCGGCCCCTAATGGTTTGGGTGATCGTGAAGATGATAATGAAAGGTAAACTATAACCAAGCTAACTAGCCTACTAACTTATATACTAGAAGAAGAAATGGAAAAAAAAGGAGAGTAAGGCAAATAAAGGACAGGAGGAAAAGAAATGCTCACATCCCTCGAAGAATGCGGATTGAGGGACTTGGAAAGAAGGAGAGCCATAAAAGGCAGATAGGAAAGTGAAAGAGGAGAGGGTCCGCCCCACAGGTAAGGGATAAAAGGGGGAAAACCGGACCCAGCTCAGGAATCCCTCGGGGCGCCAACTCCCGAACTCACCAGCCGTGAGCCCCTGAGGGTTTGGCAATATCTAGGGTGCACCAGAAGTGGTGGGGTTACATACACCCTGCCTCCTTGAGGGCCTTGAGCAGAAGGCAGTAGATAACAGGAAAAGAAAAATAAGGCTGACCCCTCGCAGAAGGAGGGTATCAGAAAAGATGTGACAAGGGCCAATGAAGGCGGGAAACTAAGAGACTCTCTAGGCTTTGGATACCCTAATACCGTCGGGGTCGGAAGAGAACAAGAGTTGACCAAGTGAGGTCGACAGGATAGAAGACGGAGAGGAGCCCGGCACAAGTAAGTGGAAGCAATGCTGGACTCAGCTGGGGCCCCGTGGTCGCCAACCCACGTCCCACTAGATATGAGCCCCTGGGGGGTAGAGTGTAAGAGAATCAGAGGTAGACGTAGAAAGCGATGGTTAGATTAAGCGTTGAACGATTTCAAAGTGAGAGGTATAGAAGCAGAGGAGAACGCATTGCTAACTGCTAATAGGGGATCATGGAGGCGACTTGTTCGCAAACAGAGACATGGTTACTAGACTGGACACTGAAAGTCAAAACAGTCTCAAATGAAAATAAATGAATAATTCAATTCAAAACCTTTATTTATTTATATGAAGTTAACCAGGCGCCTAAAATAGTGTTCACCAAAGTCTCGAGAGACTCCTTCGAAACAAGTTTCAGGACCCCTGAAATAAGATGAAACTTCTTCTACAGCTATGAGTATGAGATTTTTACGGTAATTGATAGCTTTGTAAGAAACAGATTTTATGTGAAAGTCATAAATTAAACTGCATACCACCTCCTTTCAATTTGTGACTTTTACACGAACAATAAGGTTTTATCGTCTATTGGACAGAGAACATTCATCTACCAATTTCAATGTGACGGTCGCTGTAGCTAACCGCATTCCCCAAATAGGAATACTGCGTGGCCTTCTTATAACTTGAGCTGCAGATTGTTCAAAGAATAAGCAACGAAGTTCTAGGCAATCTAATGGTTTTGTCGCTCTACTACAAGGTAGGTAGGATGTGTGTAGAATCTGTCTGATAACCGGTGTTAATTGAAGGGTACAGAGGAAAAACGAACATTGTCCAAAAAAATCCAAAAATGAGTTATTAGTCCCATTAGTTAGCTTAGTATCGAAGCTTTGAACACGTGAAATATCACAGTGAAACATTGAACGATGTCCAAGATATGCAGTGAAACAGAAATGTTACACAGAGGAAGAACGAACAATGTTCGCTCGGAACTAGATTAAAACGAACAGTGTCCACCAGCTGCTGCAATGCTCACGCGTGTGTGGCCGCCATTGCAGTTTAAATGAATGTTGGTTGTGTCAGGTGACTTGTTCTGTTTCTGTGTTGTGTGGTGTGTTACAATAACATTGTATGTAGTACGATGGATGCTGTGATGGATACTGATGTCTACAATTCAAGTTATGAGGAGACTCAAGTTGCGAGTATAGGAACTTCTACAAAGAAGAAACGTAAATACGGTAGTGTGAAAAGTGTGATGAAAAGGTTACGAGATACTACATACGAATCTGGTGAAGACTGTGACTGCAAACGCTTGCAATGTTTTAAGCGGGTCACTTCTAATGAAAGGAATAAGCTCATAAATGATTTTAATAAGTTAGGTGATAGAAATTCCCAGAACTCGTACTTGGCGGGATTAATTTCCTTCATTCCTGTAAACCGAAGGTGACCACGGCTGCCAGCACAAGAGACCCGTCTGCATGATTTTTCTTATGAGTATAAAGTTCGTGTCGTGCGTGATGGGACACTCGAAGAAATTAATGTTTGTTTTTAAAGCAATCTTGTCCTTTTTCGGTGTAACTGCCCGCCGTTTACACACAATTAAATCGTCCCTAGCTACAACAGGACATTCCCCGATTGACAAAAGGGGAAAACATGAGAACAGAGGTAAAAGTAAATTTCCTGAGGAAACGTATGAAGCAATGGCTACGTTTCTCAGTTCTCTTAAGGGGCGCAAATCTCATTACAGTTTGCAGGATACGGGAAAAGTTTACCTACCTAAAGACCTGAATGGGAAAAAGCTGCTGGTTATGTTTCTGGAACGCTATCCGAGTGTTCAAATTTCTTATGAGACATTCAGAGAAACATTTGTCACAAAATATAACATATCTTTTGGGTATCCCCGAACTGACACGTGTAGTACATGCGATGAACAGAAAGCATCAGCTAGTAACATTGAAAAATCTTAGGTTAAAACATCTAATCTGGAGGAAATAAGGAAGTTAGAAGAAGATTTGAAAAACTGCATGATGAAATGAAACAGCACAAAGTTAGAGCTGACTGGTTCTACAAAAAGGAAGAGAAACGCAAGAAGACAAACTAGAAAAGATGCAACACACGAGGCGATAGCTATAGATTTTGGTAGAAATCTCCCATTACCAATCAACCAGTGAGGCCTATTATCGTAGGCAACTTTCATTTTATGAATTCAATGTACATGTTTTAGCAACTGGTATGTCGGCGTTTTACACTTACGATCAGACAGTGGGCAAAAAGGGAGCAGACGACGTAGTTTCAATGCTACATCATTTCATAACAAACTACTTAGATAATTCTGTCCGCAAACTTTACATTTTCTGTGATTCATATAGTGGGCAAAACAAAAACTTCTACATGATTAGATTTCTCCACTATGTAGCAATAACATTGAATCGCTTTGATCAAGTATTTGTCACATTCCCAATAAGAGGACATTCCTACATGGAGTGTGACAAAAACATGTGTCTAATCCAAAAGAAATCTCCAGCAGAAACCCCAGATGACTGGCGTGAAGTAATTAGAAGTGCTCGAGTGAAACCTTCTCCTTTCGAGGTAGTTGAGTGTAAAACTTATATGTTCAAGTCCTGGGGTAACTTTCTAACACCGATGTATAAGAAAGCATTTCCTGCTGCAACACGCCCCATCTTGGAACTTCGAATTACACCCAGATATCCACAGACAGTTGAACACCGTGAAACATACAATGGATTCTTCAATTCCACTGTTATTACAGCAACAGGGCGTAAGAACTTCCCACATGGCCAACACGAAGTTGCGCAAGCATATTTAGGACCAATTCCTTTGCCTAAAGAGAAGTGCAAGGACCTTCAAGTACTGAAGAAGTTTTGCCGAGATGACGCACAGGAGTTCTTTGGTCGCCTACCTGTCGTGAAAGAGTCAACTAAGAACCAAGCGGACGACGAAGACAGTGATCTTTGATAACATACTGTGGTAAGGGGCTTAACTGAAATCGACAATTACACAGAAGGTCGTAGAAATATTACAGTGTTTATTACGTGTATGTGTATGGCCATATTCAGTTATAAAAATGTTCAAATTATTGTTTATTCTGTGTACCAATTATTTTAATTTTTGAAATTGAAGGCCAAAATTTTACAAATTGAACCTTCCTTAACAAGACATCAATGGATACATTTTAATGTGTGCATATTTGAAGTAATCTTAACACATTAACAGTATAATTGAGTATAAAGTTTTTATTTTGAATTTGTATTAATTTAATTTTCTTAATTTAATTTTTTTAATGTAACATACTCTCTAAACTATCTTAAATACATTTATTAAAGTAGTATTAATGCTATATTTGAGAAATAATCTTTGTAATATCATGAATGCACCCATTCTTTTAGGAGAATCCAGAGGAAAAACGCACATAGTCCTCACACTAATTAATAGAAAAGTGTATTACTAGAGTAATTGTCGACTTAGAATCTTCTTTTTGATGGATATGATGCACAAATATGTGACAATTATGTAGACAATTACACACAAAGAATTATCTTCTTAGTATTTTGTGTAGTAGTGTTCAAATTTTAAAATGTCTCTCCTGTAAAATTTGCTTTTTGTGACAATGTTCATTATTCCTATGTACCCTTCAATTGTGACGGCTGCATTAGTGTGTGTTATCTGTAATTCAGGTAAGGACTTCAGACGATCAATTTTCAAGTAGTTCCTACTTTTGCTACCAAATGATACCGTCAACGACACCTAGCTGCGAACTTGGTTACTAGATGCCACCGCAGCCAGCACCTGGTGCTGAACGTTGGAACTAATAGAGCACAAATGAAATATAACCTAGAAATTTAGCTTCACACAAGTGTAGTTGGTGGAAGGTTCTTTTTCATGCCATGGGGCCGCCAGCTTTACTTCCCCTGAGCGATTTTTAACGCTCTTAAAAATCTGACGACTTCGGCCGGTTTTGAACCCGCGATCTGGGCATAGAAGCTCAACATGCTATCAACTACGCCACCGAAGCCGCTAACAACCTAGTTGATCTTTCAAACAAATAGACGGTATTTAGAAATGAGAAATTTATCCTGGAGTTAATTGAAGCCTAGTCCCTTCAGTAGACTATAATATTATAGGGGGCAAAGGAGAAGAAGATGGTTTGCACCCCCTGTGTCTGTGTCACAGAGACTCTAGCAACACACATTATTTTTCAATTCTTCGGAGGCGAGTCTCAGTATATTTCCTTGTGCAATGCCGTCACTGGTTGGAATGTAGGCTTTGCCAGCATCAAGGAGTAACTCAAGCACGAACTAGCGGAAGCTCACACTCATTACGTAATAATAGCTGAGCAATTATTAGGTTTTAATGCAATTCGAAACAGATGTATGAAGGGGAAGCCCTTCACTGCATACATCACAGGTCCGGAAATACAGACGAACACTTAGAACTCTAGCTGTTACCGTGCGGGGTGGGCTATCTCCAGACTTGGTAGACGAATGAGTTTGATCCCCACAGCCAATTGTCCGTGAAATGGTTTCCCATTTTTAACTCCTGGCAAATATCGGGACGGTACCTTCTAACCTTCCAATTCCTTGCCAGGCGCGTGATGGCGCAATGGTCAAGCTGTTTGCCGCTCACCAAAGCGGTTAATATATGTGAGATTTTCGACATGAAATCCGGATGTTCAAATTCCACGTAAAAAGGAGGTCTGGTGGCTCAATATCGCGAGATTAATGGTCTCATAAAACTTCAAACTACAAGCTTCCTCTAGTCCTTGTCCAATTTCATTCATCTTCATTAATGTAATTCCTTATTAACTCCTGTGATGACGCTAGCGTCAGGGAGGGTATCCGCCACATATCCCCGACTCCGTAGAAAATGCATTAATTAGAGGTAGAAATACATGAAAATTCCAACAGCTCCTTGCCCGCTTCAAATGAGTGGTTGCACGATGTCCCAACCTGAGGTGAGTATTGCTTCACATTCAAGAGAAATACGACCCTCCTCTTCCGCACCATATCAGTTATTTCTCCACGAGACTGTTGAGTCCATGGTCGTGCCGTCGTCTGAATTGGTGCACCTAGGCGAAACCTCGCGAATGACACGGCAAAAACATAGAATTGCTGCATTGTATCACCTGGTCGAGAAAGCCAATATGCCATCTATCAAGTAATTGTTCATAAGGGAACATTAAAATTGATTCAAAGCTTTGAACACAAAATCTCCATTATTGCTCACCTAAAACTTGTCAATCCACCTCGTGACCCACTGGTGCAGTTGCTCTAGTCAAACCTCTCTCAGGACACCTTTGTCACCAATGACCAGGGTCCATCGTTCCCCCTTCCTGACTTTCTATGGTAGCAAGCAAGCTGCAGGACTTGCTAACCACCACCCTCGCACAGTAGTCTAAGTTACCGATACGTTTGGCGTACATCGGGAATTGAGCGTTTTAAAAAGTGGACTGTCAAATCTATGTCGCTATAGATAACTGGAATAATTACAGTATCGTTAGAAAAATGAGCTACTCTTAGTGAAATGCGTTGATATCTCCGTTATCGGTCATATGAATAAATATACAGTATGTGGCATAAAAGACGATAAATCGCTTCTGCTACAACATTCCCCATACACGGATTTCTGATCTTGATCGTTTAGTGATTTTGAAATCACTTGGGGTTTCTTAAAAATCTTCTAAATGAAGTTTGGTCGTAATATAACCGACTGTATGTTTGACATGAAGGAACAGACAGAAATGAAAGCTAAAACCCGCTGATACGGTCTTGATTTGACCAGAATTGGATACATATCGCAAAAAGTGTCAAAAGAAACAAATATAGTAGAAGTAGACAGCTGATTGCCCACAATTCTGCAAACAAAGATGAAGAGGTGTGGATCTGGAAATAGTCGACAGGTCTACTACTATACGAACATTGTCAGTGCTTACAAAATATGTCACTAGCTATGCAATAAATTAGTCTTAATTTTGTGTTTCGGCATTTTCAAATCCAAATTGTTCGTTTACAATAACGACTGAGGATAGGACTTCGAACTATACACTAAAGCTTGCAGTAAGAGACCTTTACCCCCGTTCCCATCGAGTAGACAAAATCAATTATTTCTCTACAGATCCAAGTGTTGTCTAGTAAAATAATCTGTGCCAAAAAAAAGAAGAAGAAGTATGTTTCACTTATAACAATATACACAAAATATAGATGTCAGCACTTGATGTGACAAAGGTGGGAGCATGGAGATGAGAACACCAAGACAAACATTTTTTGGGCAATGAATGTATGCCCGCTGATTTCACCTTTCGGCGCCACGAAGCGTTTGAAGAGACGTGACGGTAAAATAAAATGGGGATAGAAGTGACAGTGATCATGTTTATACACGAAACATGCGCAAATGTGCGACCGGGAGTACAATTACATGCATGACTGCGTGGAAACAATGGTTGCCGCACATGCTCCAAAGTGCACAAGGGAAGCGTAAACGCGGCAAAAACTGGAACTAAATATGTTTACTCAGTCGGCCGTGGTTTACTACTCGTTTACATGCGATGAATCGAGTTTTTGTGATGGCATCATCAAACACTGTCTTCAGACAGTTCTTTCGATGCGCTTGTTCAGTAGTCTGTCTGTATACGCACACTGGGAAGTGAGTTTCTTTTCCTAATACAGTATTTAACTGTTGTTGTTGATGTATCATTTTAGGGACTTGGACATCGTGGTAATTTTGTCCCGTGTACTTCGGTGTGTGTATATTATGTATATAGAATTGGTCTGATACCTGTGTTATTATGGTGTCTTTAGTAGTGAGTGTGTATTTGTAATTAAGGTTAGGATTGGGAAGATGGCGGCCGTGGCCAATGCCAGACTGGGGAAACCACGGAAAACCACTTCTAGGTTGGCTGAGGTGGGAATCGAACCCACCTATCTTCTCAGTTTTGCCTCACGAGGCTGAGTGCACCCCGTTCCAGCCCTGAGATCAGAATTAAATTTCTTGGTAGAGCTGGGAATCGAGCCCAGAATTTTAAGGTGACAGCCAAGAATGCAATCCACTGGACCACGAGGCGGAATTCTTAACTGTACCGTCGGATTTACAAAGGGCTAATTATGAGCATTTCATAAAGTGGTATATTTAGTTACATAATGATGATTGTTGTTGTTGTTTCAAGGGGGCTGAACAGTGAGTTCATCTGCCCCATGTGCTTAGTTAGAAATGTGATAAAATGTATTCTCATTAACCTCGCAGAGATACGAATACTAGCAACCCCCAAAGAAAAAAATGACTGATAGCAACCGCAGGCCCGACAAGAGGGAGGGGCAAACGGGGCTTAAGCCCCGGGGCCCAGACTTGTTAGAGGGGCCCGGGATGGCTTACAGATGGCTTCACTCAAATTCATTTCTAAACTATTTTGCAATGTTTTCATAAGACTAGGTTCAATGTAAACACAACCAATGAATAGTAGACCTATCCACAAGATTACAAGGAGAACTATAATTAATTTTATAAATATACATTGTGTCTTCTGCTTCTCAGCCGAGTTATCAGAGGTGTTCATTTAATTTAATTTATAACGTACGGAAGTTGAAGAATATAAGGCGGTAAGCTTTTAATTCAATCTCTGAAAAATTCCACTACCACTATATACTTCATGCATCTCTGAAAGCAGTAGACTACGGCTTATTCACGCGGAGCCCGTACAACGAAAATTACATTTTAAATGCACAGTGATCAAAATCTTGAAATGAATCAACTATCAATGAGAGACAAAAGGAAGAGTGGCTGAAGTAAACTGGCATTCAATATGGACATAATAAATTCCAGGGAGTTCTTTTGATGGGTTAAGCAAATTCAGGCTTAATACTTCCAAAATAATATCACAGGTTGAAAAAAGTGGAGGGGCCCGGAAGACTTCAACCTAGGGCCCGTGATCGCTGTATTCGGCCCTGAGCATCAGTCACTGATCTGAAAGTAAATGTATTTATTTATTTATTTATTTATTTATTTATTTATCGTATGGCTTTTGATGCCGGGAGTGTCCGAGGACATGTTCGACTCGCCTGAGTCTGTAGCTGCTTTCAGCGGACACTCTTAGGGTGAGCTACAAGTTCCGTTCAATTTCAAGTAGTTCCAACTTTCGCTGCCAGATATCAATGATACCTAGTGGTGAACGTTGGAACTTTGATAGAGCGCTCTGACGAAATCTAACCTAACAATTTAGCTTCACACAAGTTTAGTCTGTGGAAGGATCTTTTACATGCCATAAATCTATGACATGGGACCACCGGCTTTACTTCCCCTCCGAAGGAAGGCATACTGAAAGATTTTAACGCTCTTAAAAAATCCGACGACTTCGGCTGGGTTTGAACCCGCTATCTTGGGCACAAGCCGGCCCCGTGGGGTTGGGGTAGCGCGCCTGCCTCTCATCCGGAGGCCCCGGGTTCGATCCCCGCTCCGTCAGGGATTTCAAAACTGCCGTGACCACTTGGGCACAAGCCGGCACCGTGGTGTTGGGGTAGCGCGCCTTCCTCTCACCCGGAGGCCCTGGGTTCGATCCCCGGCTCCGTCAGGGATTTCAAAACTGACGTGAGGGTTGGAACGGGGTGCACTCAGCCTCGTGAGGACAATTGATTAGCTGTCTGACAGTGAGACAGCACCCCGATCACGAATACCAAGATTAACGGCCGAGGGGACCCAACGCGCTGATCACGCGTCACCCCAATATCTGCAGGCCAAATGGCTGGGCAGCGGTCGCTTTGTCGGTTCGCCCGTCATGGGCTGTATAGTGCCAGGGGTTGACTTTTTATCTTGGACACAGCAGTTCAGCATGCTACCAACCACGCCATCGAAGCTGAAAGTAAATAACTCACTTGGATTACTTATACTACAAGTAGGTCTAATCAATTAACAACACTCATCCATCAATTACACGGGCAAGAACAATACGAGCAGACAGTTTTGAGGTTCTCTCAATACAATTAAGCGAGAACGCACCGTGGCCATCTAATGTACTCTCAAATAAAGTACAGTTCGAACATTGGGAAAGTTTTCTAATTTATTTCCCCATTCCTTAAAGATGCCAATTGTTTTCTTTCATGAGTAATATCGTACATATTAGACTTCCGGGAAAGTATAATATACCCCACAAGGTGATTATTAACGTTCTTTCTCAATTCATTATTCTCTGCCGTTTATTAAGTTCTTTCGTGCCACTAATGTGAGTTTCTCCATTAGTTAAACAAACATTGCGTTGATTATGATTACGTAACCCGACTGGTTTGTGCTGTATAATACTAGTGTGTGACTGCATGGGCTTGTGTTTTGACTACTCATCCAAGTGTGTCTGCAGCAGGCATTTACATTTCATCCTTACCAGGAACTGGACTCGGCGAATGTATTTCTCCGCTTGTCACAAATATAATTTATCCCCTTGCTTTTGCTTACACTAACAGTAGTCGTACTTGGTAGTAAATTTACCGGCACCTTAAAGAAACTCTCCAGGGCGAAATTCCAGCACACCTACAGTATACCACATTAGTTAAAAGGGACATTTAACCAACAAGGAAAATCATCAATTTACTTGTTTTGAAAGTAATCTGCTCGAAGGTTTCAGTTCTAAACCTTCGTTGTTGTTGTAGTTTCATTTGAGGGGTTTTGACATTGTTTAGCCCCGTGTACTTGGGTGTGTGTGGAATTTTTGTCTGATAACCTGATAGCTGTATTGAATATTGGGAAGGAGGTGATCGTGGCTTTAAGTTAGGGGCCATACCGGCATTCGCCTGGAGTAAAGGTGGGAAACCACGGAAAGTAACTTCCTGGATAGCTGAGGTGGGAATAGACCCACCACTCAGTTTTTGCCTCACGAGGCTGAGTGTATCCCGTTTCATACCTCAAATCAGAATTACATGTCTTTACAGAGCTGGGAATCGAACTCGAACCTCCGGGGTGACAGCCAGGAATTCTAGCCACTACACCATGAGGTAAACCTTCAAATATTACCCTATTTATTATTAGGCGCAATAAATAACCTACTGTGATTGGTTGTTCTTTCATTTAGATCTTGAAAATTTGTGGCCATCAACCTCGCGTACTTGAGTGTGAGTGTGGAACTTTAAAGATTGCCTGTGTTATTGTCGTGTTTGTACTAGTGTGTGTAATTATGATTGGAGCTAATACTGGGAAGGAGACATTTATGGCCTTATGCTATGTAGAAGTAGGAGACCACAGATGGTGACTGGTTAAGGGCTGGCAGGTGTGGGACTTGATAGGACCGTGAACACCGAAAGACGAGGCCAACTCAGTGACTAGATGAATGAAATACTTGTGATGTCACGCCGCGCCGGGTACCCACAACTTATATTGTAATTTTACCTTATAGACTTGTCTTCCTTATTTGGCTTTTGTGACCTGTTCGTCACCTGATTATTTTGTGTTTGACTTATAGTTTCAAGGTATACATTATTATCAGTAATTGAGATACAGTATACTGTATGTTCATTCATTCATTCGTTTATTTGCAATTGGGGGTGTGTCCCCCGGTGGGAAATTAGATATACATAACAAATAAATAATTGTACATAACAATTCACTAACAATTAAACTGGAGTATTCACACAAATAGTCAGTCTTTTCTTAAACCCACCTATAACTTATGTTTGGGAAAAGGCTCTAAGACTGCGGCAGGTAGAGAGTTCCAATTATCAATGGCACGGTTTACGAAAGAATATTTACCATAATTTGTTCGCTGTGGTCGGCCCTTAACTTTGAAAGGGTGATCGCTCCTACCCATGTAAGTAGGCTTTTCCATACGTTTGCCAAGCTCACCCCATGCTGGTTGATTTGTATACGTGTTGTACATAGCGCAGAGTCTAGATTTCATCCTCCTAGCCTCAAGTGATTCCCACCCAAGTTTCTTTAACATACGGCTCACACTGCTCCTGGGATTAACGTCACTGAGCACAAATCTAGCGGCCTTTCTTTGTACCATTTCCAACTCATTTATGAGCCCTACTTGATATGGATCCCAAACCACCGAGGCGTATTCCAGAATAGGTCTTACAAGTGACAAATATCCTAATTCTTTAGCGGAGGTACTACTTCCTTTTAATACCCTCATTACAAAGTGCAGGGATTTGTAAGCTTTAGAAACTACACATCCTATATGACTACTCCATGTCATATCATTTCTTACGTGAACGCCCAAATATTTGCAAGAATCTTCTTCTACAAGTATTTCCGAGCCAATGTTACATTGAAAAATCTTGCCTTCGCACTTTCCCTATTTTTATTAGACTACATTTTCTTGTGTTTATTTTCATTTTATTTTCAATCGCCCACGTATAGACCAGGTTCAGGTCATCTTGAAGTACTGCATTGTCTTGTGAGTCATGTATCTTTCGATATATTACACAATCATCCGCAAACAATCGACAGTCACTGCGAATCCCATTTGGTAAGTCATTTATAAACGCTAAAAATAACAAAGTTCCGATTACGCTGCCCTGAGGGATACCCGACGTTACGGTAATTTCATCCGAGAATCGGCCTTCAACTTTCACTTTCTGGGAACGACCCGTCAAAAATTCTTGGATCCATAAAATTACTCTTCTATCAATCTTCGTCGAAGCTAATTTATGGAGTAGCATGTCATGCGGCACGACATCAAATGCCTTCGCAAATTCTATGACTACGGCGTCGACTGAAACTCCATCGTCTAACGATTCGCTAATATCTTGAAAAAGTGATAGCATCTGACTCTCGCATGAGTAACCTTTCCGAAATCCATGTTGCCTATCATTAAACCATGATAATGTTTCCCACTGTTCCCTCAAGCATCGCCGTCTGCTATGCTCTAACGCCTTCCCATTTAGCGCGAGTTGTGTGCTAGGCAGCGAACATCGCCTACTTGACGATCTTGCCGACAGGAGCGCTGCTAAGCTGAACCGATTGTGAGCTTGTCCAAGCGCGCAATATTCCGCTTACGTCTCTAATTTTAATATCTAACACCTTTGTTATTTGCCACTTGAGTTGTGTAATGTTAGAAGTGCAGTGGTGTTCACTTAGTGTTGATATTTTGTGTTACTTACAGTAGTTACAGCATTTTCACACCGACTCCATAATTTTGTTATGCCTATGGAATATACAGACAGGTATGATTATTTAATTTAAATACCTATCTTATGTTGTGCTGACGTATTATCTTGTTATGTATAGTCTCTAGAACATGCATCGGTATTCTGTATTGTGATAGCTGATAATCATGTCGAAGAGAAGTAATACTTTTAATTGTCGTAGGTGATTGTTAGCCACGATGGTATACTGCTGTGTTCCATACTGCAAGAGTAAGAGCGGGAAAGTAAAAGGCATTTCGTTTCATGAATTCCCGTGTGATGCAGAATTAAGACAGAAATGTCTTAACAATATTTATCGAGACAATTTTGTACCGAATTTTGAGTCAAAAACTTCTCACATATGTGGGCGGCATTTTCTTGAGTCTGATTATCGCCCAGGGCTGAAAATAAAGAAATTGAAGGACAGTGTCTTTCCCACGGTATTCGAAGATTATCCTGCACATAAAGTACCGAAACCAACATTAGAGAGAAGAAAACTCATGAAATATGACTGAAACCATGGCAAGAAAAGAAAGCGAGATAACGAAACCATGGGAAATTTTCACGATAGTAATGACGTCACGCCCATGGCCAACATGACCTATTTAACTAAGGGAGTTGAATCAGTTGATATCCCTTACGATGGCCAAGTTTCTGGATTGCGAGGTCATGATAACAAGTCTGTTGAAGTTCAGACAGATAGTCACGCACGTAATAAATTCTCTGACGCTGGAAGACATTTATCTTCACTTAGAGCAAAACTGTGGCGTGCCAATAATAAAATTAAAAATTGGAAATGGAACTAGAATCCCAAAAGAGACAACTACAGCAGTATGGTAATCAATACCATGCATCTTTACAATCTATACTAAATATTAACGAGCGTGACCCTTCCAATTTCAAATGTTCATTCATTTTAGAGCAAATTGTAAACTATAACAAGAAATCACCCAGATGGACAGAAGATTCAGTAAAGCAATTGTAATATGGGAATTCATTTCACCTAAGGGATACAATTTCGCCAGAATCAATTTATTTAAATTACCATCGAAGAGCACACTTAACCGTTACATAGGGGACACTTCATGTGAAACAGGAGTAACAGACTTAGTGAGAAACAGGCTTCTGCTAGAGTCTGAAAGGCTGAACGAAGTCGAAAAAATGTGCTCTCTAATTATTGATGAGATGTCAATCAAGCACCAATTGCAGTACGACAAGAAACTCGACACACGTTTCGGTCGACAGGACTCATCTACTCATGCCGACGCTCTCGTGTGTGAAAACAGTTCCAACCCGTCAATTGCAAAAGAAAATCGGACGGTTCTTGCAAACAACCTACTGTGCTTCCTGATATGTGGCTTATCTACCACTTACAGAATTCCTGCGGCATATTTCTTCTCTAAAAGACTTTCGGGATTGAAACTTTACACTCTAACTCTGTCAGTAATAAAAGAGGTGGAAACTTGTGGCTTTGTGATTTTAAGATTAGTTACTGACAATCATAAAACTAATGTAAATATGATGAGAAGACTGTCGAGTGGAAAAGAAATAAAGCCACAGATATGCCATCCTGAAAATCAAAACAGGCCTTTATTTCTGGCTTTCGATCAGTGTCACATTTTAAAGAATGTAAGAAACAGTCTCCTTGAAAAGACCATGACAGAGGGACATGAAGAAATAACTGGAGAGTATGTAGAAAATTTATATAAACTGCAGTCCAAGGAAATAATCAAACCCGTCCCATTCCCTACAAGAAAGCATGTTGCACCGACCAACTTTGAGAAAATGAACGTAAAAAGGGTAAAAGAAGTATTTTCTACGGAAGTCATAACTGCTTTGGAATGCCTGAAGGACAATTCTTCTCATTTTAAAGCACAAGCCTTTCTGAACTGCAGTGCAACTATTACTTTTTTAAAAGTAATTAAGAAATGGTTTGGAATTCACGATGTAAGTAGTACAAACCTTAGTCAACATCGCGATAAATTGCATTTCTTCGACATGAGCGACGAGAGACTTTTATGGTTAGAAGAGGAATTTCCGTCGTATCTAGCTAAGATCAAAGAATCGAGTCATGAAAAGGCCATGGGATTTTTGAGTAAAGAAACTTATGAAGCTATTCTACTGACTACTTCTTCGACCGTTCTGTGTGTACGTTATCTTCTGACTTCTGGATTTCATTTCGTACTGACAAGGGCATTCAACAGTGACTCCATAGAGAACTTCTTTAACAAATTGAGACATATCTCGGGAAGCAATGACATGCTAGATTGTAGGGCTGTAATATTCAGCTTGAACCGAATATTGAAAACCGGCTTTTATTCCCTCTCATCCCATACACGAAGAAACAAAGAAGGCTTAGCGAACATGGTTATATCCAGTAAGGACCTGCAGAGACCTGAGATAGAGCAGACTTCTATTCCTGATTCAGTCAAGAGTATATTAAACAACCTCAGTGAACCACCGCGTAAGTCGAAATTTTACAGTATTTATTATAAATATTTTATTACATTAAAACATCATTTGAACGCATTTATTAATTACATAAACTTTCAGGTCTTGGATTTGTCACAATGGAACAAGCATCGATGACGTACATCGGAGGATTTATAGTGCAACAAGTCCGAAAGGAAATTCAGTGTGAACTATGTTATCAGTTGGTTGGAAGAAGGAAATTTAGCTCCCCACTGACGGATTTAATTTACAAGAGGGACACTTCTGATAAGCTGCATTATCCGAGTGAACAACTAGTGAGGATTATGACAACAATTTTTCAGTTCGTGTGTGCTGTTGCAAAGTTTATGTCCACCCGAATATGTGAACACGTGACTGCAATAATTGTTCTGCCTGCTTTGAGTAAGTCCCCCTTGATGATGTGCGAATCATCGTCTGACAGCGGCCACAAGGAAGTGCTAAGTAAGTTGATTTGCAAAATTGCAATACCAGCATTTATTGACAAGATCGCGTGTGAAATGACAGACCGATTTGAACATGTTAAATATCTGAACACAAAGCCAACAAGTCCGAAGATTCATCGAGTTTAGATGACAACAACAGATACGAGCGACTGGAGTATCAGCTTGCTAGCGCTGCGAGGTAAGTGGTGGAGCATTTTAGTACTCCTGCATGTTCGCTGTTTGGAGTGAAGTGGGGAGGCGTTAGAGCATAGCAGACGGCGATGCCTCAAGTAGTCGCAAATGAGATGCCCCATCTGTTTACAAACGATGGACGTAAGACTAACCGGCCTGTAGTTGCTCAATTCAAGTCTGCTCCCTCCCTTAAATATTGGGACTACCGTAGCTCTTTTCCAGTCATCCGGGATTTGCGCATTGTTTATGGACACATTAAACATCACCTCTAAGTATCGTGCCACTGCCCTACCTCCTAGTTTAAGTAGGGGAAAGGGGGGCACATTTGAACACGGGGTACCTTTGAATGCCTAATTTCTCATAGCCCTCTGTGATGATTGTGAGGTAATTTTTGTTTTGTTATATTGGCTATGCAGGAAACTACCAGCATCCTTACTTGTAACCTCTTTGGATTCTCAGTTGTACAGGAGATGTGCATTTGTTTTTTAAGTGCATGAATTCTAACTTTCCCAGATTTTTTGTGTAAGGTCATCAGAGCTAATCAACGAGACCTAAAGTAATAATTGATATCATCTAGGTAAGTGCAGTCTTTAGGCTATTGTTTACAATATAATTGATATATCAAACCTTTTGCTTAAATGAGAAAATAGGTTATATTTTTTGTGAGGTTAGGTGGGGAACATTTGAACAGAAAGCATGGGGTACATTTGAACAAAGTCTTAAATATTATCTGTGCAGTGTTTTGTAAATAAATGAGCCATAATATCAGCATTTTACTTATTTTCAGACTGAACATGGTCCGTAATTATAAAAAAAAAGAAGCAAGAACCGGATTTTATAGAAGAGGACATGCAGAAAGCCATTACTGATGTTCTGGAAAAAGGTGTTGGCATCAGACAAGCTGCAAAAATGTACGGCATCAAACACACAACGCTATTTTACCGCTTAAAGGGAAGAAAGGAGGGCAAGGAGGTAACATACCAATCAAAATATACAGCCAATCAAGTGTTCACTGCTGAACAAGAAAATATGCTTGCGGAATATATAGTTAAATGCTCCAAAATGAATTATGGTTTAAATTACAATCTGATTCGTTCCCTTGCATTTGATTATTCAGTGAAATTAAATTCTTGTCCTGAAAAGTGGAGAGCCAATGGTACTGCTGGAATAGAATGGATGAAGTGTTTCATGAAGAGACATACAAATTTAACTCTGCGTAAACCTGAGAATACCAGTCTCTCGCGAGCAACAAGCTTTAACAGAACCAATGTGAAAGCTTTCCAAGACAACTATGAGGAAATGTTAAAAAACGGGGGCTTTGTAGCATCCAACATTTACAATCTAGATGAAACAGGAGTGTCGACAGTGCTGCAGATGCCCCATGTTGTTGCCAAAGTAGGAACTAAGCAAGTTGGGCAAGCTGTCTCGGCTGAACGAGGACAATTAATCACAATGTGTTGCATCGTAAATGCATCAGGTAATGCCGTTCCTCCAGTATTTGCATTTCCTAGGGCACGCATGAATGAAACCCTGATGTTTGGAGCCCCTGAAGGAAGTCTAGGGCTGACCAACTCGCCCACGAGTGGCTGGATGACAGGCCCTTTATTTGTGAGAACGCTTGAGCACGTGAGAAATTACACTAAGTGTACGAGAGAATAAAATTTTATTGTTGCTTGATAACCATGAAACACACTGCAGCCTCGATGCCATAAATTTTTGCAGGGATAATGGCGTTGAATTACTCACGTTCCCTCCTCACTGCACACATCGCATGCAACCTCTTGATGTGTCAGTGATGGGACCATTCAAAACCAAGTTAGCTATCAAGCAAAATGAATGGATCATAAATCATCCAGGGCAAACTCTAACGATTCACAACCTGGCAAGTATTGCGAGAGAGGCTTTCGATATTTCTTTCACTAGAAAAAACATAATATCAGGGTTTCAAAAAACTGGAATCTGGCCTTTTAATACCATGGCATTTGACGATGAGGATTTTGAACAATCAGCAGTTACAGACAGGTGTGATTCAACTCTTGAAAATCCAGGCCCATGCCATCTTGTTGCCAGTGAAGCAGGCACTAATTCAGAGAGCAGCGAGGGAAATCGGCCTTCGACGTCTGAACCCTCGACTAGTCAGAATCACATCACACCAGGTAGAACAGTTCCACAGCCAACAAAGTCGGTGACACCAGAGTCTGTTCGACCTTATCCTAAAGCTCTTCCGAGAAAGGTTAGAATTGCTGGAAGAAAGAAGGGGAAATCACGAATACTGACCAGCACTCCTGAAAAGAACCGTATTGAGCAAGAGACAAGACTTAGAGAATCCAAGAAAGCTAATGCCTCCATGAAGAAAACAGGTGGTCTGCAGCCCCAAGTCCAGAAATAACTTACTATTCCGAGGAAGAAGATTCAAGTACAGAAACATCACCTCCTGAAAATGACCTTCCTTTGCTGAAAGAAAATAACCATTTACATTATGAATCTGTTAAATCAGATGACTATCTGCTTGTGAAATTTGCTAGCAAAAAACAGGAACTTTATTTTGTGGGACAAGTTCTCACGAAAAATGCAATTGAGTGCACTGTGATGTTTATGAAGAGAGACGGTGAAGGTACGAAGAAATTCATTTTCCCTCAGAATACAGATGTTTGGCAAGTTGCACTATCTGACATTGTGTGTAAATTGCCTCAGCCAGTAGCATCAGGAGGAACAAAAAGAACTTCAAGAATTTTCACATTTCCAGTGAACTTTGAAAATTTCAAAATGGTTTGAACTGACAAACATGTCCAAAAATCCATTAAAAAGATGTGTTGGCGTTCAATATGTTTCTGTCATTTATGTTCTGCACAAAATTAATGCCACAGTGAAATTCAAATGAAACTGTAACATGAAATTATAGTCCGTTCAAAACTGCCCCATGCTTGTTCGAATGTACCCCAGGATGGGGTAGATTTGAACAAATTACACAGTGTTACATTTTTGCGCGGGTCTTCCAAATGGGTTATGTATCGAAGAAAGTGTAGATGTTAGAATGCTTGCCAGATCTTCAGCGATCAATTTCAGTAAAAACCTAATTGAAAATAACACATGTGTCGAGTTATTTTGTGTTTTTCTAAAAACGGTTCAAATGTACCCCCCCCCCCCTCTCCCCTACTTCACTAACAATATTATCAGGACCCTTCGATATATTGTAACGTAATTTTTGTATTAGCTTTACAATTGCTGACTGGTTTATTTGGAGAAGTGGAGCCCCTGATTCACCGTTAAGGTCCAACACACAGCTATTGGATTTATTGAACACACTACCATAAAAGACATTTAATTCATTAGCAATGGCCTGCTTCTCAGTAATTAAATTACCGTCACCGGGCATTATCATCGACATATTATTTGAATTTCCCTTTCTTCTCCTAACTTAACTGTAAAATTTTTTCCACCCATCGCCTCCCGAACCAAGTAAACCTTGCATATAATTGTCATGAGCAGCCCTCTTTTTTAAGACGAGCTCTCTTGATAAGGACTTAAATTTCAACATATACTTGTCACTATCATGTCTTTTATTGTATAATTTCCTAATTTTCCGTTTAAGACTCCTGATTTCCCGTGTGTAATACTCAGGATCTGGGTTTTGTTTCAGTAATTTAAATGGAACAAATTTATCAATAGCGCTGTTTAAAATTTTCAAAAAGTTAGTCCGCAGGATATTAATGTGATTTCCTTCCGATGCCCATCCTACAAACAGCTCATTCAAATACCCCTGATATTTGCCCTGATCCGCCTTGCGATACTGGAATATGATCTTATTTGCTACATCAGAGTCTAATTTTGTAATGTCACCGTATCTAATATTTAATTCAACCCCAGAATGGTCACTAATTCCTGGTACTTTCAGACAGTTAATATACAGCTCTACAGGCCTTACGAGATAAACATCTAAGGTATTATTGCCTCTAGTTGGGAAGTCAACTACTTGGGAAAATCCCCCCTCCCTTAAGAATTTGTTTGCCGCGCTCTGAGCTTGACCAGAGCTAGATGACTCACCAGACCAGTCTACTTTGGGGAGGTTTAAATCTCCGGCAATTATTATGCTCTTTTTCATAGCACTTCCCGTACAAGTTTTATCATACAGTGTGTCGAGAAGCGAAAAGTTATCTCTTGGTGCTATATACACCCCTATCACCTGAAGAGGGAATTTATTCCCTTAATCCGAAATTTGTACACATAAATTTCATGATCCGTATCAGCCCACTTTAAGAAACTAGCTATATTTTTGCACACACAAATAAATAGCCCACCACCTCGCTTACCCCGATCCCTTCTGTACATTTCGTAGGTCCCTTGAATTATTTCATTACTATTTATATCCTCATATAACCAAGATTCAGTAGCAATGACAATGTCCGGAGAATACATCTCTACAAGATTCCAAAATTCAATTCATTTATTTCATAAACTCTGAAAATTTAACCTGCAGTAATCTTAGAGTCTTACCTCCGCAGCAAATATCCCGAAGTAGCTCCTTCTGTTCCCGTCGGCTGGCAACCTCTGGACCTGCTCCTCCTCACAATGGCCGGCACGAACCGATGACCCTGTCATGTAGGCTCCCCAGGTTGAAAGCGCCCCGTCGATTTAAATGCAGCCCGTCTCGGGCGAAGTCACGGCCACCAATCCAGCAGTCAGCATCTACGTACACTAATCCCAGTTGTGAACAAACCCAGTCCATGCGGTCATTTACAGTCTTAACTCGCCTTAACGGAACATCTCCCCGCCGAACAATGTCGCTCATTATAATTTTTGCATTTCCAAACTTGCTTTTAGCTTTTCTGCCTAGTTCGTAGAGCTCCCCCATGATGTAATCAGCTGTAGCCCTCTTCTTCAAATCGTTCGTCCCAACATGGAGCAACAACACTTTAACTTTGTCACAGTCCTCTACATTTGCTACTTCCACTTGTTGGGCAAGCTGGTCAATTTTAATCCCCGGATAACACCGCACTTTCGCACCTGATTTCCTCGAGATATTCGCACTCCATCGTATCATAGAATCACCCATTATGATAACGTCATCCTCAGTTTGCTCCTGCACGCCCTCTTCCACACTGATCCCAGTAGAAAGCCGTTCAGTCACATCCTTCACCGTTTCCTCTGATTCACGAAGCTTTGTTCTAAGTTCCTGTATTATTAGATCCCTTGCTTTGAATTGCACCCTCAAACAGTCCGGCGTATCACATACTTTACAAAACCAATTCCCGACATCACAATCCTGTTTCTTGACCCTAATACAGCCGAAGTGAAACCATTTCTCACATAGTCCACACTGAACACCGTTCTTCAATGTTTTACTGCACGTCGAACACTTTAAAGCTGCCACTGGATCATTTGCCTGATTCATATTTGGAGTAACAGGGCCTGGATTCACTTCCACTCCACCAATAACTAGCAATGCAGCTATCACTAGGGCTATGACCACAAGTTACTAGGTCCCGTACGCACACACAAACACCGGAAATCCCGACTACCCTTCCCATACCACAGTCCGATCCTCGCGCGATAACACTCCAGAGAACAACCCATTTCAGCACACCTGAGAGCTCGGGAAAAACACAACCTTTCACTTTACTGCCAACTGGTGAAATAATGGCTTTTATATTATAAATTTTTCATTCGGTTAACATAATATAATGCGAAGAAATAACCTGAAAAAATACATGTGATTAAGATATTTTAAGTATATATACAAAAGAAAAAAACAGTCATTTGGTCTGCAGAATATGGGTTGACGCGTGGTCAGCGCGTCAGGTCCCCTCAGCAGTTAATCTTGGTCTCCGTGACCTAGTAGCTGCCTTACTGTCAGACAGCTATTCAAGCTATTCCTCACGAGCCCTCACGTCAGTTTCTAATATGCCTGATGGGGCCGGGAATCGGGTGTGCGCTACCCCAAAATCACGAGGGCGGCTTATAGTGCCGGGAGTGTCCAAGGACATGTGTTCGGCTCGCCAGAGTTTGTAGCTGCTTCTATGCGGACACCCATGGGGTGATCTACAAGTACCGTCGCGTGTGGAGTGTTGTCTGGGGAGGAAAGTGTGATTGCAAGAACGAGGAATTGGAAGGTAGCGGCTGTGGCCTATAGTTAGGGTCCAACCCCGGCGTTTGTCTGGAAGGAAGATGGGAAACCAGAGAAGACCATCGTCAAGGTTGCCGGCGGGGGAATTCGAACCTCCTCGCCTCCCGGCTGTGAGCGACAGTAGTGTATTTGTAACAGTTCAGATGCCACCGCCACCGCCACCGCTGGAATACTAAAATGGCAATATCTAGCGAACCAATCAGGCTAGAGACTTGTACGAGGTGTCATTGAACTCGGGCTATCACCCCCTTTCCAATGGATAACATATTTCCACCCCAAAACAAAACCTACCCCTACTAGGAGGTGAAATTGTAATTTTTTAGAGAATCTCTCTTTCCAATTGCAACATGTGAGAGTTTGAATGCCGATATGGAATGAAACGTTGATCTCATAAAGTGCATATGTTAGATGGAAAGCCACTATGAATTAGCATGCCCACTCATGGCTTTTGAAGAGGGTGGGGGAGCGGTTCCCTGTGGACGGGTCCTTGTTGACAGGTCCCTGTGGACGGGTCATTGTTGCCGGGTCATTGTGGACGAGTCCTTGTGGACAAGTCCTTGTGGACAGGTCCTTGTGGTCAGGTCCTTGTGGACGAGTCCTTGTGGATGAGTCCTTGTTGATGAGTCCCTTTGGACTGATCCCTTTGGACCGGTCCCTTTGGACTGGTTCCTACGGACTAGCCCATGAATTTATTTAAATTATGTCAAAGGGCCTAACTACATATTGCGTGTAAAGCAGTGTGTTGAACTAACGTTGTTCACCAGTCCCCCACTACTATAATGTGATAACGATATGAAAGGAAAGTGACGAAATGCATGTGAACACGTGTGAGATGACCTTATTACCGTCCTCCTTGTGAAACAAGTCACATCCTGTTTTGGTTCATACGTGAGAAAATGCAAGTTCATGTGTAATATGACCTAACACACAAGTGTACACATGTGTACGTGCACGATAAGAGCTAACAAGTCACAACCTATTTTGACAGTGGTGGGAATAAGGCTAGAGACATGTACGAGTAGTCAAATTACACCGGCAGACAACCCCTTTCCTATGGATAACTTATTTCCACTCTAAAATAAAATCTACCCCTACTAGAGGGTGAAATAATAATTTTTAGGAAAAAGTCGCTTTCCATGTGCAACATGTGAGAGTTTGTATGCCAATATGAAATTAAACTCGTTCCATATAAAGTGCATGCATACAACTGAATGCCGCTATGATTTATCATTTTTGTTTTTGTTTTACGAATGCGCAATTGGGTTTTTGTAGAGGGCGGGCTTTTTGAATAATGATTTATAGATACGTTTTTTTTTTTTACAAATTAACCAAAGATCCAAACACTAATAGGTCATTGGCTTTTTAATATCTTATGAACTAAGAAAGCTAGGGACTTGTATGAGGGGTCGTTGGACTTGGGGTGACGCCCTGTTTTTGAATGTATTATTCATTTTTTGTCAAAAGGGCCTAACTGCACTTTCGTTAATATCTCGCTAACTAATAATCACAGAGGGTCAAGTGAGGTGTCATAGGACTTAAAATGGCCAACCCCTCCCCATGACCAATGAATTTACCCAAAAAAAACAGCAAGGTCATTAACCTAAGATTTTATCAACTAATAATCAGAGAGGGACAAGTGAGGTGTCACAAGACTCAGGATGGCCAACCCTTTTCCATGACCAACGAATTTACCCAAAATACCCAAAACAGCAAGGTCATTGACCTAAGATTTTATAAACTTATCAGTAGAGAGGGTCAAGTGAGGTGTCATAGGACTACGAATGGTTAACCCTTTCCCATGACCAATGAATTTACCTCAAAAATTCAAAACAGCAAGGTCATTGACCTGAGATTTTATAAACTAATAATCCGATATCAACATGTGAGGTGTCATAGGACTTAGAATGGTCAACCCTTTCCCATGGCTAATGAATTTACCCAAAAATACCCATTACATCAAGGTCATCGACCTGAGATTTTATAAACTTATAATCGGATATGGACATGTGAAATGTTTACAGTGAGTGATGAAACATAGCTAGGTAGTGAAAGAATTATTGTAGGCTACATGTATGGTGACTGACAAATCTTTCACCATTGGAACTTGTTTTCAGATCAAACTGCAGTACAGAGAGAGTATAGGTTGTAGGTATGGGATAATAAATGGCAAATGGTGTATACAAAATCTGATTTATCGATTCAAGAAATAAGAGTAGACAATCTTTAATTGATTAGTTAAAGAGGATAGCTAAAATCCAAAATGGTGACTACATTGAACTAAACTGAACCAAGCTGAATCAAACCCAACCAAACCGAACCAAACTTAATCAAAAACAAGCCAATGGTTTAAGTGTAAAACTTGTGGGTGAATGTAGTCATTGGTAATGTCAGAAAGGAAAGGGATAACGCTCTACCTATAGAGGGTAAGGTAAAGCTAGTGCATGATGCTAATGCACACACACAAGTACATCAACCACACACAACTATCCTATGCAGTTTTTATGGGTTGACTGTTAAAACTTGCTCAGTGGTTACTGGGACAAGATGGTCGCTACACACAACAAGCTTTAAATACCTGAGGCTAATAATCTATACACACACTCACACACACTTGTTCTAAACTAAACTGTCTTGCTGGCAGAGCTCACACAGTAGGCAAATGACAGAAATGCTTGGCTAACAGAAATACAATCATTTTCGGTTGTCTAATGTTACCAGCTAAACATTACGTGCTATAGTGGTGAGCACATGTGCCTCTTTCACTGGAGATCTTAACTCGATTTCTAGCTCTAAGGCCTAGAACGAATCAAACTAAGAAAAAAAGGGTATGGTGACGCAGTGGTTAAACTGTTAGCCTTTCACTAAGGTAGACTAGGGTTTGATTTTAGGTTAATATGCATGTCATAAACAAACAAATAAAAGCAGAGATAATGTTTAACACTGATTACACTTGTCTCTTTTCGTATTATTACTTAGATTACAAATACAAACGTGGACTGGGTTTGACATACAGTTAATGCTTCCTATCACATACTAGACTGTAAGAAAGCCAAACAAACAAAAGGCGTAGGTAGAGCAGTGGTAAAATCACTATGTGTAAAGAAATACCTAACGGTTTTATGAACTGGCAAAGGTATGTCGCATAAACAGTGCAGGATACAATCCAGCAACCATAATTTTTATCTCGTGGACAAGAGAAAACATATATATAGAGAGAGATATATTGAAAGCTTGTGTGTGTGTGTGGGTAGCATTGGTTGTTTGACCAGAGAAAATACGGTGAGGTAGGGTGGGGAGAGGGAGAATTAGCACTTATATATAAATGGAAAATATATATTTTTTCAATCGTTTTGTTTTTCAAATGCAGTGGTAGATAGTCGTTTTTTTTTGTAAAACATTCTTACTTGCAGTAGTAATAAGCCTCTATGGTTCCGCTAACACATAGATAGACTGTATTATTGCCATGGTCAAGCACTCACATTAAGATCATTTACAAAATCATAAAATGAAAAATAAAAATCTTATTTTGGAAATATTGTTTTTCAACATACACACAAAATAAATATATAAAAAATTTGTAAACAGCAAAATGGAAAATCCATGTTTTCATATAGACAAAATTTAAAAACCTTAAACGGACATTTAAGAAAATATATGCAAATGGGAAATTGACAAATGTGTAAATATGAAAATGGAAAAAATCCATGTTTCCATATCATGAAATTGAAAAACATCAAACTGTCATTTAAAAAAATGCAAATGGAAAATTGACAAATTGCAATGTGTGAAATGTGAAATTGAACAAATGGCTATCATTATTTAAAAAAAATAAAGAACATGGTGCTCTATGGTTGAGGTGTGAATCAAACCCTCTCTACTTATTTGGACCACTCGGGACAGAGTTGACTAGTTTTAGTTGTCATACCACTTTTAAAAGTTTGTGTTAAATCTAGGAATTGAACCCAAGAGCTTGTAGGGGGGATCCAAGGTTATAATATGTTAAACAGATAGCCTTGAATGTAGGGTGTGGTAGTTATATAGAGATGAGACGTTTCGCTCAGGGCAGGGGGGCATGGAGATCTACATCAAACCAGTCAAAAGACGGACGACTCAAACAACAACATGTAGAGCTCACCAAAAATAATGTTGTGTAACGGTAAATGTTAGTCAACGAACAGTAATGCATTACTAAAACCCATGACACGATACCTAAGAGCTTTTCTAAAATTATTTTAAAATGCCTTTAACCCTATATTAAAAACCCAGTTCACAAGACTCATAACTGCAATGTTATGGTCAAACAAAACAAAATCTATATTTCAAAACAAACAAGTGGTTTAGTGAATGTATACTGGAAACGGTTTTATAAACACTCAAGTCCACAAAAATAATTAAATTAGTAACTGTCAGGTTGACCGAGTGGTTATGGTGTTTGACTTAAGTTCAAATTTTCTGTACAAGAAAGCAAGGGTTCGAATCCCTTACCTGATATAACTATTACCTCAACATGGCTTGACCACACTGTATTATTGTGTGTACTCGGTACACAAACCATAGATAGATTGTATTGTTTAAGGTCACTCTCTTTGCGAACATAGTCAGAGACTGTTGATGGTTAACAATTGCATTAATAGTGGGAAATAGGGATAGCAATTAAGAAAAACAGACAATACCCATACACTATTTTTATTTATTTAATGTAAGTACTTGTACAATAGTTATATACAAACTACAACTCTCTTTTGTCTATTACTATCTAGTCCTTTTCGATCCACTTGCATAACAAGGCAGATGACTTTGTAGTTCAGCCCCTTAAAACAACAACATTACCTCTTGCATAGTCTGTGATGTTGATGACTCTTGAGGCATGGAAGATGGATACAACATAACTTTTACAACAGGGGTTAAACGTTGCTCAACAAACAATGCACTATTTTGAGTAGCAACATCTTTCTTTCTCTTGTACTAACTTATTAGCATTCTGATGATATTTTGCCAACACCATCAGTGTTTTGTCTGGAGCACTACATTGATGATCACTCACACTTAAAACCACACCATTTCTACTTTTCATATTGCCTCGACATCTTGTTGACCTCTGTTTTGAGCATCGCCAGAATATTATTCCTTTTACATTTTGTCGTCTATAGTTATAAGAGTAGCCTTTATAGAGTACATGTTGTTTACCTCGGTTAGTTGTAAAAAGTTCCATAGTAGTAACTAACCTGTTAGTATGATTTGTACACTACAAAGGTTATCTCTGTTCTGGTAATAGAATTATTTAGCGTTGGCTTTTATATTAATATGTACAGTTAAAAGTAATAGAAAAGTGATAGAAACGTGGTAGCAAAGTGGTAGACAAGTGGTAGAAAATTGGTAACATAGTGGTAGAAAAGTGGTAGCAAAGTGGTAGAAAAGTGGTAGCAAACTAGAAAAGTGGTGGCAAAGTGGCAGAAAAGTAGTAGAAAAGTGGTAGCAAAGTGGTAGAAAAGTGGTAGCAAACTAGAAAAGTGGTAGCAAAGTGGCAGAAAAGTAGTAGAAAAGTAGTAGCAAAGTGGTAGAAAAGTGGTAGCAAAGTGGTAGAAAAGTGGCAGAAAAGTAGTAGAAAAGTGGTAGCAAAGTGGTAGAAAAGTGGTAGCAAACTAGAAAAGTGGTAGCAAAGTGGCAGAAAAGTAGTAGAAAAGTGGTAGCAAAGTGGTAGAAAAGTGGTAGCAAAGTGGTAGCAAAGTGGTAGAAAATATTACATGTATTGTTAAGAAATAGTTTAAGCTGTTACATGGATTCATTACACTATAATTTTGGCATCACGAAGCTCATTTTCTATATCCAAAAGTTCTTCCTCATATTTAGTATGACCAGCCTGTTTACAGGTATGCAAGTACTGAAGCTGCTGGATTAGCTTATTGGGATTGTTCCAGTAAACAAATTTAACAAATGATTTTTTGGGTGTAAACCATTATCATCATCATCATCATCATCATCATCATCATCATGGTTATAATCATCAATATAATTATCATCAATATAATCATCATCACTATTACTATCTAATCCTTTTTGTTCATCTTGCAATGCAACAACCTTTGGCATAGTTTGTGTTGTCTTTGATAGTGTTAGAGGTTTCTTAGACGTTAACGACTGTCCTAACATGTCTTTTTCAGGAGATAATAAATGCTCTTTAACAAACAAAGCACTATCTTGAGCCACACTATTTTTTTCTTGGTCTTGCTTTTTTACCTTGGTTAGAGTATTTTGTCCCTTTAAATGAGTATTATTTTGAGATTTACAATGATGATCTATTGAAATAAGTATGTTGGAGCCTTTTGTTTTAATCATTCCTCGACACTTTTTAGATCGTTGTTTCGAACAGCACCAAATAACAGTTCCATTTTTATTAGTTCTTTTTACAATATATGCATATCCTTTATAGTAAGCACATGGCTTACCATAGCTAGTCGTTGATACTTCCATGTCAACTGGTAAGCCTAAACTAATCTCTAGTAAAGTTAACTCGATAATAAAAATGATAGTTTGTAGTATGTGCAGTTTAAAGTAAGAGCAAAAGTGAGAGTCAAATGGTAGAAAAGTGTTAGCAAAGTGGTGGAAGAGGGTTAGCAGTTTATAGTAGTCATGATCTTTTTTACCAGAATGTGATTTGAGTAAATGTAATTTCTAAACCTTAGCAGTGAGTAGTCAGTTAGTCTTGGTTCAGACAAGCGTAAACAGTTCTCCAATGAATCAGAGATCAAGATTTTCATTATGAAACTGTTGTGTAACCATTTAGGTATCGGTACTTGTTAGCTTCACACACATGAACAAAAATTCCAACATATCTGACATGAATTTCATGATTTGAAAGTTGACAAAGAATATCCAATCAACCATTGTAGTTGCAATGTCAAACACAAAGACAAAATCAGCATGAACTTTTAATTTACAGGAAAATTCTATGAAATAGACTATGCAGGAAATTTGGAAATACACATCAGAAGTTTGCAACACCATCCTTCTAGCCTATATAAATTATCGACATGGAAAGTGTGCACTGCCCCTAACATTAAACCAATTTATCAATAACGCAAGTCAACAATCAAAACATTTTGTGTTGAGTCTATCATTTAATGCAGATATTCTGTCTACATTGAACAGTAACAAAAAACGCCATTCATAATTAATTAAGTTTGCTGTAATTCTTTATGTAATGATAAATACATATTTAAAGTTTTGGCTGACTGTTCAGGGTGAATCGGCTTTGAACACATAAGAGAGGGAATATTTTAAGACTTAAACTCAGCTCACCTATCATAACCTAAATTTACCTAACCTAACCTTGTCATATAGGTAAGAAACGGGTCAAGCTATGCTTTCGACTACCGAGTATTAGCTACTTTTCAAGGTTACTCTCCCGAACATTGCCGGAGACTGCTGATAAACACCTATGTTCCCACGGCGGCGGCGCGCAACGACTTACATGACGCGCTTCCCCCTTTTCATTGATCCCTGTTGATTTGTCCCTTTGGACTGGTCCCTGTTGACTAGCCCCTTTGGAAGGGCCCTTTTTGAATGGAGTCATTTTTTGACGGGTCCGTGTGGACAGGTCCTTTTGGCTGATCCCTTTGGACCGGACCCTTTGACATAATTTGGATAATTGCATGGGCCAGTCCATAGGTACCAGTCCAAAGGGACCGCTCCAAAGGGATCAGCCAAAAGGACCTGTCCACAGGGACCCGTCAAAAATGACTCCATTCAAAAAGGGCCCTTTCAAAGGGGCTAGTCAACAGGGACCAGTCCAAAGGGACAAATCAACAGGGATCAATGAAAAGGGGGAAGCGCGTCATGTAAGTCGTTGCGCGCCGCCGCCGTGGGAACATAGGTGTTTATCAGCAGTCTCCGGCAATGTTCGGGAGAGTAACCTTGAAAAGTAGATAATACTTGGTAGTCGAAAGCATAGCTTGACCCGTTTCTTACCTATATGACAAGGTTAGGTTAGGTAAATTTAGGTTATGATAGGTGAGCTGAGTTTAAGTCTTAAAATATTCCCTCTCTTATGTGTTCAAAGCCGATTCACCCTGAACAGTCAGCCAAAACTTTAAATATGTATTTATCATTACATAAAGAATTACAGCAAACTTAATTAATTATGAATGGCGTTTTTTGTTACTGTTCAATGTAGACAGAATATCTGCATTAAATGATAGACTCAACACAAAATGTTTTGATTGTTGACTTGCGTTATTGATAAATTGGTTTAATGTTAGGGGCAGTGCACACTTTCCATGTCGATAATTTATATAGGCTAGAAGGATGGTGTTGAAAACTTCTGATGTGTATTTCCAAATTTCCTGCATAGTCTATTTCATAGAATTTTCCTGTAAATTAAAAGTTCATGCTGATTTTGTCTTTGTGTTTGACATTGCAACTACAATGGTTGATTGGATATTCTTTGTCAACTTTCAAATCATGTAATTCATGTCAGATATGTTGGAATTTTTGTTCATGTGTGTGAAGCTAACAAGTACCGATACCTAATTGGTTACACAACAGTTTCATAATGAAAATCTTGATCTCTGATTCATTGGAGAACTGTTTACGCTTGTCTGAACCAAGACTAACTGACAACTCACTGCTAAGGTTTAGAAATTACATTTACTCAAATCACATTCTGGTAAAAAAGATCATGACTACTATAAACTGCTAACCCTCTTCCACCACTTTGCTAACACTTTTCTACCATTTGACTCTCACTTTTGCTCTTACTTTAAACTGCACATACTACAAACTATCATTTTTATTATCGAGTTAACTTTACTAGAGATTAGTTTAGGCTTAACAGTTGACATGGAAGTATCAACGACTAGCTATGGTAAGCCATGTGCTTACTATAAAGGATATGCATATATTGTAAAAAGGACTAATAAAAATGGAACTGTTATTTGGTGCTGTTCGAAACAACGATCTAAAAAGTGTCGAGGAATGATTAAAACAAAAGGCTCCAACATACTTATTTCAATCGATCATCATTGTAAATCTCAAAATAATACTCATTTAAAGGGACAAAATACTCTAACCAAGGTAAAAAAGCAAGACCAAGAAAAAAATAGTGTGGCTCAAGATAGTGCTTTGTTTGTTAAAGAGCATTTATTATCTCCTGAAAAAGACATGTTAGGACAGTCGTTAACGTCTAAGAAACCTCTAACACTATCAAAGACAACACAAACTATGTCAAAGGTTGTTGCATTGCAAGATGAACAAAAAGGATTAGATAGTAATAGTGATGATGATTATATTGATGATAATTATATTGATGATTATAACCATGATGATGATGATGATGATGATAATGGTTTACACCCAAAAAATCATTTGTTAAATTTGTTTACTGGAACAATCCCAATAAGCTAATCCAGCGGCTTCAGTACTTGCATACCTGTAAACAGGCTGGTCATACTAAATATGAGGAAGAACTTTTGGATATAGAAAATGAGCTTCGTGATGCTAAAATTATAGTGTAATGAATCCATGTAACCGCTTAAACTATTTCTTAACAATACATGTAATATTTTCTACCACTTTGCTACCACTTTTCTAGTTTGCTACCACTTTTCTACCACTTTGCTACCACTTTTCTACTACTTTTCTGCCACTTTGCTACCACTTTTCTAGTTTGCTACCACTTTTCTACCTCTTTGCTACCACTTTTCTGCCACTTTTCTGCCACTTTTCTACCACTTTGCTACCACTTTTCTACCACTTTGCTACTACTTTTCTACTACTTTTCTGCCACTTTGCTACCACTTTGCTACCACTTTTCTACCACTTTGCTACCACTTTTCTACTACTTTTCTGCCACTTTGCTACCACTTTTCTAGTTTGCTACCACTTTTCTACCACTTTGCTACCACTTTTCTACCACTATGTTACCAATTTTCTACCACTTGTCTACCACTTTGCTACCACGTTTCTATCACTTTTCTATCACTTTTAACTGTACATATTAAATATAAAACCCAACGCTAAATAATTCTATTACCAGAACAGAGATAACCTTTGTAGTGTACAAATCATACTAACAGGTTAGTTACTACTATGGAACTTCTTACATTTAACCGAGGTAAACAACGTGTACTCTATAAAGGCTACTCTTATAACTATAGACGGCAAAATGTAAAAGGAATAATATTCTGGCGATGCTCAAAACAGAGGTCAACAAGATGTCGAGGCAATATGAAAAGCAGAAATGGTGTGGTTTTAAGTGTGAGTGATCATCAATGTAGTGCTCCAGACAAAACACTGATGGTGTTGGCAAAAAATCATCAGAATGCTAATAAGTTAGTACAAGAGAAAGAAAGAAGTTGCTACTCAAATTAGTGCATTGTTTGTTGAGCAACGTTTAACCCCTGTTGTAAAAGTTATGTTGTATCCATCTTCCATGCCTCAAGAGTCATCAACATCACAGACTATGCAAGAGGTAATGTTGTTGTTTTAAGGGGCTGAACTACAAAGTCATCTGTCTTGTTATGCAAGTGGATCGAAAAGGACTAGATAGTAATAGACAAAAGAGAGTTGTAGTTTGTATATAACTATTGTACAAGTACTTACATTAAATAAATAAAAATAGTGTACGGGTATTGTCTGTTTTTCTTAATTGCTATCCCTATTTCCCACTATTAATGCAATTGTTAACCATCAACAGTCTCTGACTATGTTCGCAAAGAGAGTGACCTTAAACAATACAATCTATCTATGGTTTGTGTACCGAGTACACACAATAATACAGTGTGGTCAAGCCATGTTGAGGCAATAGTTATATCAGGTAAGGGATTCGAACCCTTGCTTTCTTGTACAGAAAATTTGAACTTAAGTCAAACACCATAACCACTCGGTCAACCTGACAGTTACTAATTTAATTATTTTTGTGGACTTGAGTGTTTATAAAACCGTTTCCAGTATACATTCACTAAACCACTTGTTTGTTTTGAAATATAGATTTTGTTTTGTTTGACCATAACATTGCAGTTATGAGTCTTGTGAACTGGGTGTTTAATATAGGGTTAAAGGCATTTTAAAATAATTTTAGAAAAGCTCTTAGGTATCGTGTCATGGGTTTTAGTAATGCATTACTGTTCGTTGACTAACATTTACCGTTGCACAACATTATTTTTGGTGAGCTCTACATGTTGTTGTTTGAGTCGTCAGTCTTTTGACTGGTTTGATGTAGATCTCCATGCCCCCCTGCCCTGAGCGAAACGTCTCATCTCTATATAACTACCACACCCTACATTCAAGGCAATCTATTTAACATATTATAACCTTGGATCCCCCCTACAAGCTCTTGGGTTCAATTCCTAGATTTAACACAAACTTTTAAAAGTGGTATGACAACTAAAACTAGTCTACTCTGTCCCGAGTGGTCCAAATAAGTAGAGAGGGTTTGATTCACACCTCAACCATAGAGCACCATGTTCTTTATTTTTTTTAAATAATGATAGCCATTTGTTCAATTTCACATTTCACACATTGCAATTTGTCAATTTTCCATTTGCATTTTTTAAAATGACAGTTTGATGTTTTTCAATTTCATGATATGGAAACATGGATTTTTTCCATTTTCATATTTACACATTTGCCAATTTCCCATTTGCATATATTTTCTTAAATGTCCGTTTAAGGTTTTTAAATTTTGTCTATATGGAAACATGGATTTTCCATTTTGCTGTTTACAAATTTTTTATATATTTATTTTGTGTGTATGTTGAAAAACGATATTTCCAAAATAAGATTTTTATTTTTCATTTTATGATTTTGTAAATGATCTTAATGTGAGTGCTTGACCATGGCAATAATACAGTCTATCTATGTGTTAGCGGAACCATAGAGGCTTATTACTACTGCAAGTAAGAATGTTTTACAAAAAACGACTATCTACCACTGCATTTGAAAAACAAAACGATTGAAAAAAATATATTTTACATTCATATATAAGTGCTAATTCTCCCTCTCCCCACCCTACCTCACCGTATTTTCTCTGGTCAAACAACCAATGCTACCCACACACACACACACACACAAGCTTTCTATATATCTCTCTCTATATATATGTTTTCTCTTGTCCACGAGATAAAAATTATGGTTGCTGGATTGTATCCTGCACTGTTTATGCGACATACCTTTGCCAGTTCATAAAACCGTTAGGTATTTCTCTACACATAGCGATTTTACCACTGCTCTACCTACGCCTTTTGCTTGTTTGGCTTTCTTACAGTCTAGTATGTGATAGGAAGCATTAACTGTATGTCAAACCCAGTCCACGTTTGTATTTGTAATCTAAGTAATAATACGAAAAGAGACAAGTGTAATCAGTTTTAAACATTATCTCTGCTTTTATTTGTTTGTTTATGACATGCATATTAACCTAAAATCAAACCCTAGTCTACCTTAGTGAAAGGCTAACAGTTTAACCACTGCGTCACCATACCCTTTTTTTCTTAGTTTGATTCGTTCTAGGCCTTAGAGCTAGAAATCGAGTTAAGATCTCCAGTGAAAGAGGCACATGTGCTCACCACTATAGCACGTAATGTTTAGCTGGTAACATTAGACAACCGAAAATGATTGTATTTCTGTTAGCCAAGCATTTCTGTCATTTACCTACTGTGTGAGCTCTGCCAGCAAGACAGTTTAGTTTAGAACAAGTGTGTGTGAGTGTGTGTATAGATTATTAGCCTCAGGTATTTAAAGCTTGTTGTGTGTAGCGACCATCTTGTCCCAGTAACCACTGAGCAAGTTTTAACAGTCAACCCATAAAAACTGCATAGGATAGTTGTGTGTGGTTGATGTACTTGTGTGTGTGCATTAGCATCATGCACTAGCTTTACCTTACCCTCTATAGGTAGAGCGTTATCCCTTTCCTTTCTGACATTACCAATGACTACATTCACCCACAAGTTTTACACTTAAACCATTGGCTTGTTTTTGATTAAGTTTGGTTCGGTTTGGTTGGGTTTGATTCAGCTTGGTTCAGTTTAGTTCAATGTAGTCACCATTTTGGATTTTAGCTATCCTCTTTAACTAATCAATTAAAGATTGTCTACTCTTATTTCTTGAATCGATAAATCAGATTTTGTATACACCATTTGCCATTTATTATCCCATACCTACAACCTATACTCTCTCTGTACTGCAGTTTGATCTGAAAACAAGTTCCAATGGTGAAAGATTTGTCAGTCACCATACATGTAGCCTACAATAATTCTTTCACTACCTAGCTATGTTTCATCACTCACTGTAAACATTTCACATGTCCATATCCGATTATAAGTTTATAAAATCTCAGGTCGATGACCTTGATGTAATGGGTATTTTTGGGTAAATTCATTAGCCATGGGAAAGGGTTGACCATTCTAAGTCCTATGACACCTCACATGTTGATATCGGATTATTAGTTTATAAAATCTCAGGTCAATGACCTTGCTGTTTTGAATTTTTGAGGTAAATTCATTGGTCATGGGAAAGGGTTAACCATTCGTAGTCCTATGACACCTCACTTGACCCTCTCTACTGATAAGTTTATAAAATCTTAGGTCAATGACCTTGCTGTTTTGGGTATTTTGGGTAAATTCGTTGGTCATGGAAAAGGGTTGGCCATCCGAGTCTTGTGACACCTCACTTGTCCCTCTCTGATTATTAGTTGATAAAATCTTAGGTTAATGACCTTTCTGTTTTTTTTGGGTGAATTCATTGGTCATGGGGAGGGGTTGGCCATTTTAAGTCCTATGACACCTCACTTGACCCTCTGTGATTATTAGTTAGCGAGATATTAACGAAAGTGCAGTTAGGCCCTTTTGACAAAAAATGAATAATACATTCAAAAACAGGGCGTCACCCCAAGTCCAACGACCCCTCATACAAGTCCCTAGCTTTCTTAGTTCAGAAGATATTAAAAAGCCAATGACCTATTAGTGTTTGGATCTTTGATTAATTTGTAAAAAAAAAAAAAAAAAAAACGTATCTATAAATCATTATTCAAAAAGCCCGCCCTCTACAAAAAACCGAATTGCGCATTCGTAAAACAAAAACAAAAATGATAAATCATAGCGGCATTCAGTTGTATGCATGCACTTTATATGGAACGAGTTTAATTTCATATTGGCATACAAACTCTCACATGTATCACATGGAAAGCGACGTTTACCTAAAAATTATTATTTCACCCTCTAGTAGGGGTAGATTTTATTTTAGAGTGGAAATAAGTTATCCATAGGAAAGGGGTTGTCTGCCGGTGTAATTTGACTACTCGTACATGTCTCTAGCCTTATTCCCACCACTGTCAAAACAGGTTGTGACTTGTTAGCTCTTATCGTGCACGTACACATGTGTACACTTGTGTGTTAGGTCATATTACACATGAACTTGCATTTTCTCACGTATGAACCAAAACAGGATGTGACTTGTTTCACAAGGAGGACGGTAATAAGGTCATCTCACACGTGTTCACATGCATTTCGTCACTTTCCTTTCATATCGTTATCACATTATAGTAGTGGGGGACTGGTGAACAACGTTAGTTCAACACACTGCTTTACACGCAATATGTAGTTAGGCCCTTTGACATAATTTAAATAAATTCATGGGCTAGTCCGTAGGAACCAGTCCAAAGGGACCGGTCCAAAGGGATCAGTCCAAAGGGACTCATCAACAAGGACTCATCCACAAGGACTCGTCCACAAGGACCTGTCAACAAGGACCTGTCCACAAGGACTTGTCCACAAGGACTCGTCCACAATGACCCGGCAACAATGACCCGTCCACAGGGACCTGTCAACAAGGACCCGTCCACAGGGAACCGCTCCCCCACCCTCTTCAAAAGCCATGAGTGGGCATGCTAATTCATAGTGGCTTTCCATCGAACATATGCACTTTATGAGAACAACGTTTCATTCCATATCGGCATTCAAACTCTCACATGTTTCAATTGGAAAGAGAGATTCTCTAAAAAATTACAATTTCACCCCCTAGTAGGGGTAGGTTTTATTCTGGGGTGGAAATATGTTGTCCGTTGGAAAGGGGGTGATAGCCCGAGTTCAATGACACCTCGTACAAGTCTCTAGCCTGATTGGTTCGCTAGATATTGCCATTTTAGTTATCCAGCGGTGGCGGTGGCGGTGGCGGTGGCATCTGAACTGTTACAAATACACTACTAGCGACTGCCTGCAGCCACGCCGTAACGACCACGGCTAACTCACCCGGTTTTATATATATATTATGGACTATATAAGAGGGAGAAATCCAAGGGGTGTAACTAGGTTTCGGTTGCTTAATACCTAAAAGAGTACAAAATATGCAAACAAATATGCCCTAAATACTTGCTGAATATGACCTAAAACGGGAAAATATGGCCAATGCATTTTAGGGATATGTTGCAAGTATTGGAGTAGTACTATCATAAAACACGATAATACTGTACAGCAGAGCTACATTACCTACCGGACCCATCAAGGTTGAACTTGAACTCGATGTTTCCTTGTTAACCAATAATCGCACTGAGCTACATTTGTCTCCTCCTCATCTTACTCGATGAGACATCCGTACAGAAGCTTTTTCTAGGAATCAGGTCTTCTGAATGTGCTATCCCGGGAATACAGAGGAAATGTGTCTACTGCACCATTTGCAAATCTCGTGTTTAAAACTCCACCCAGATAACATGCACCTAGTAAATAATTAAACAAAAATGATCAACATTTAAACAAAATTGCTCAAAATATAAACAAATATGATTAAAATATCACTTAAATGAGCAAAATATTACAAAAACCATAAAAATGGCCAAAGCATGCATTTATAGACAAAATAAAGTTGCTTTAAACGGGGTCAAGGACCCTCCATTCACACTCATTTGTTAAATTTCGAACAAAATAAGCCCAGGAAAAAAATATGACTTTTCCTTAACTTCCAAACCTTAGACATAACTATACCAGGTGAATCAGTTGGCCCTAATAATATTGTTTTTATTGCAGTCCAACTAACGCGCGTTACATTCCGTGTGGTACTAATGCAGTGCAAGCAAATCCCGCGAACGATACTGAACTCTATTATTTTTCCCTTCGTATCAGTTTGTAGCCACACCGAGCGAAAAATAGTCGAGTTCGGTACCGCTTGTAGGATATGTTTGCAATGCATATTGGTACCATACGGGATGCAAGCAGAGAAATATCGACCTTCCTGATATCAATGCTAGTTGGGCTGCATAAAACATTATTATTAGGGGCAGCTTATTCATCTGGTATGTCTTAATCACATGTAATTTTTCAGTAATATTCCAGTAATTGAAATTGTATTGTGCTGACCTAATGAAACATTTACATTATCAATTTCCAATAAGGCAATGTTCTTAATCCTTATGGACCTGAGCTTGGCAGAATTTCGGGGAATTTCTTGGTGGTCAAGCAAAACCAGCTGACCTTTCCTTCACCTCTGTTTCCGTAGCACACCTCTCGAGCAGGTGGTGGCAGGAAAGGAGTGGGGATAACAGCGTCGCGCGCCATTTTTAACGGTTCGTATCGGCGTGAAATGTAAATAGGAGCCTTAAGTTTCTCAGGTTCACTCCAAGTTGCACTAAAATCGGAGAGGTCGATTTCGCGAGTGCTCCTGTTCCTCGTAAGGGATGACCAAGGTCGCACACGGAGACATAGGCTACTCACTGACTATTTTAGAGGTTTTGTAACACTTATAGGTTTAGCTGGTAAGGCGAGACTATTGCAACCCCTTCTAAAAAGGTGGACAAAGGAAGTCATTTTCTGCTGATGTTTCGAGACATTGGGATAGGGGACTGCGTACACTGAATGACCAGACCATGGGGCGTTCCTCACACAACTAGAAAGGTAATTCGCCTTCTTATCTGTTTAAGATGTTAAACGGCTAGTTTCCAATGAGCCCAATGTACTTCTATGACAAAAATCTTGTATAATGAATGACGCCATGATGTAAACCCATTTCAATCCTCCTCACAATACGTTTTCAAGTATAGCAAATATATGTAGGCTACAATATAACGCTGCCACCACTCAAATTTAATACATATCCTCCAGTCGGCTGTAGAATTGACTTACATCTGAGAGTGAAAAATGAGTTAGTAACCATTTTTAAGTTAAAACCCCTAATACGAATCAACAACTTTCTTGCGATGTTTCGTTTGAATGACATTTAGACTTATTTATTTGCAGATACTGTACTGTAGTTCATTATGGTAAATTACAATAAAGCTGCGGCACAATTTCGAATAGATTCAGCCGATAACGAACGCAGTTTTACGTTTCTGGGAAATAATAATAATAATAATAGACCAAATAATAATAATAATAAAACAGTAAATCTCTGTAATCCATTGCAATGTTCATAAAACATATTTCAAGTTGTGTATTACTACCTCTCTTTCTCTTCACTATTTTTGAAATAGAGGAAGTTAGTGCAACACTCAAGGCAAACACCGACGAGTCGCCACTAACTTATATGAACGATGTTGTCGCTACTTTTACTGTCTTTTGGCGAGATGATATTATAAAACTTCTAAATAGCGGCTTTAGAGGTCTTTTTAAGTAATTTAACCCCTTAAATAAATAGTATTCTAATGTGAAAGAATACAGCGACTTGCAGCGAATTTTACGTAATTTCCCATGTGCCCCCTTAGGTGAAATATTCTGGCGACGCGACTGACTTGAGGGCAGCGATCTTACCTCTGGCCAGCACTATCTCGAGTACTTGAACAATGCAGTGCAATAGGCAGTGAACAGGACGTTGCAGCAGCAGTTGTCTTCCGTTTCCGGCGTGCGTCTCGTTAGCTTCTACTCGTAGTACAGTGTGGTGTCAGCACGGAGAAAGCGAAAGCTAGCGGATTGTCACGTAACGGCACGCAATTAGCATTGTACGCCTGGCTATTTTAAGGCCCAGTTCCCTTAAATAATATCCATTATACAACACTGTACGACGAGATAACGGGATGAAAGTATCTCACCATACAAGGAAAATAAACTCTAAATTTAATGACGTTTTCTCCTCTAAAAAAGAAGGGACAATATCTGTATAGGCAGTGCGAGGATGTTCAATGTACACTACTCTTATATATGATAACTAGGGTTCGGATGTTTAAGACCTAAAAGAGTACAAAATATGCAAGCAAATATGCCCAAAATACTAGCTGAATATGACCTAAAAACGGGAAAATCTGACCAATGCATTTTAGGGATGTGTAGCAAGTATTGGAGTAGTACAGTATTAACATAAAATGCGATAATACAGCACACACATTGAATCACGCAAACTGATAGAGCTACAATTCCTAGCGGACTCATCAACAGGGTGTGAGTTTCCTTGTTTACTAATTGCTCTGAGCTAAATTTGTCTCCTGGGGAGGCATATTAATCGATGGGACATCCGTAAAGACTTGTTTTTTCTCGGAATCTGGTCTTCTAAACCTGCTATCTGCCTGTTCAGGGAATACAGAGAAAAATGCATCTATTCCACCATTTGTAAATCTCTTGTTTAAACCTCCACCCAAATAACATGCACCTAGCCAAATGTTAAACAAAAATGCTCAAAACATAACCAAATATGATTAACATATCCCTTAAATGAGCAAAACATGACAAACAAAACATTTAAAAAATGGCCAAAATAAGGTTGATTTGAAAGGGTTCAAGGACCCTTCATTCCCACTTATTTGTTAAATTTCGAGCAAAATAGGCCCAGGAAGATAATACAGTATGCCTTTTCCGTAGCTTCCGACCCTTAATGATAACAGATTCGACAGAGAGTGATCATGAGTTTTCCGTACCAATCACTTAAGCCCTCAGGTGGTCGAACGACGGTCCGTTCGCCGCCGTTTTTCGTTCATCCGAAGGCAATACTGGTTAAAGAGTCTCCTACAAAGTAGGTATTGTTCAATTATCAAACGAAGTACGTCAGTTAAGCTTCAAGGAAAAGCAGAGAATACTAGGATCAAGATGTGGAAAGAAAGAACTAACCACCTTTCCAACTGGATGGAGCCGAAGGAAAGTCTTCCATGTCGACACCAAGAGAAATGGACAACCTGGAAAGCCCTTGACAGACTCCGTACAGGAGTCGGCAGAACAAATGTAAATCTGCGGAAGTGGGGTTTCTCAAGCGACTCATCACTCTGTGACTGTGTAGAGCAGCAGACAATCTATGTCAGTGTGACTTATGTCCTTCAAAGTGCACTATGAAAGATTTGATTACAGCCTCCTCATCTAGCTCTCAAATTTGTTGCTCGGTGTGTGTTTTGTTTGTATAATGGGCCTGCGTGTGTGTATGGCGGAGATTTAGATGTCCTGTATTCATTGTTAAGATTCTTTTCTAATATTTGTATATTAAGTTGATGCTTCTGACACGAATAAAGAAAGATTAAACGAAATATTGCTGTCAATATAATGTATAGCCTATTGCTGTCTTGTTCTTGAGTGAAGTATGGGCCGTTTACACCATGACCCACGTTGTAAGAAAGGTGAGATTTTTGTAGTGATGGAGTGTTTTCGTACTGCAATTCCGAATTATGCATTGATTTTTCTATTTTATTAAACATATTTTAAGTTGTGTAATACTGCTCTCTTTCTATATACTGTTTTTGAAGTATACAAAACTAAGCCTTAAATCCTATTTTGTGTTCTTCCACTACCGTACTAACATTATTTGATCATTATCAATATATTCTAGTTTACTACGCCTACAGGATGAGAAAGGTGTGATATCGTATCAATTCTCTACAATGCACTACTAATGCATATGATACAACCAGCAATTTCGACACAAAAAGCAAGGGCGGCGAAACAACCGACGTGCAGACTGGCTGCGTTGTGCAGCGGTAACGTTCTCGTCTGCTGTCCCCAAGGTTGCAGGATCGAATCCTGGCACAGTCAGTTGGCATTTGAGGGTGCGCAAATGCGAGGGAGGCGTGTCAGTAGATTTACTGGCACGTTTAAGATCCCCTTCGGGGAAAATTCTGGCTTCCTGGCGTCTCTAAAAGCCTCAGTAGTTAAAAGGGACGTAAAACAAATGACAGTATTATTGAGCAACCGACGTGCAACCATCAACGTTATAGAAATAAGCACACCTCCATACTGGTTAAATTCACCTGCATCCAGTGAACATTTTGTCGTCCATCATTCCTATCTATAGTTCTGTTGAGGGGTGTGATGAGCACAGCGGTCATACTTATTGCATCTTACCAACGCAGACTGAGTTTTCTACATGGTGGACGGAAACAGCACAATGGACTACAGAAATAAATGTACATCAGAGCTGAATAAGTAGGAGACAGCTTAGTCAATTTCTGTGAAACAAGCGTTAAATTTCACATTTAGTTATTTGCAAATATTTCTTACTGATTAACCAACACCACCGATGGGGTTTCATTAATACATAAATTCTCTTTGATGTTCGATAGCAGTGAAGCGTACGGTTCTGTTACAACTTTTTGCTTAGTGGTCCCTTACTGTTTACGTCTAATTATGTTTTTTTTTATTTATCGCACCATCTGTTTCATTTTTTTACATTGACTACAGTTTAAAATACACTTTAAGACAAATTATAAATTAAAAGACGTGGGCCTGGAGTGCCTGTTTATATTCAAGGCCCAGCATTGGGGCACTTTTTTTCTTTGAAACCACGTCACTAGTGACAGAGATATCAACGCACTACTCCGTTATGTTTCATAGCTTCAACCATGAGGCCTCGATGTTTCTTTCTTTTTTTAGATTAGAGTCTTTCTACTCGCCGCCAACACTGCCATGTGATGTGTTGGAAGGCAATCCCTTATTAACGTGTTTCTGAAAAACGCCGAGATAAGAGATTATTTTACTGCGTCTGAGTGTTTCCACAATGTAGGAAGATCCAAAGATGTGTCCGAACAGGGCAGATTGTATTAGATGCATTTAAGTGGAAAAAGGGACAGTGTCCTAGGTGATACATTGCAATAAAGTTTAATTTATGGAAATTGTCAGACCAAAGATTACAAATAAATAAATAAATAAATAAATAAATAAATAAATGGATAAATGCAAAATTACGACACTACAAGACAGTTGTATTGCCGGAAACTTTATATGCCTCAGAAACCGTATGCCTGGGGGGCCACTCTAAAATTGCAGACATTGAAAAACATGAACGGAAAATTATCCGGAAAAGGTATGGTCCCACGAGAGAAAATGGAGAGGAGAACAGCGGACCTCTACTCCTTCACTGACAGGCTCACTGATGCCGTACGGAAGCGATGCCTGAATTTCTATGTCCATTTCTACAGAATGAACAGAAGAAGAAATGGATAAATGAATGAATGAATGAATGAATGAATGAATGAATGAATGAATAAATGAATAAATAAATAAATAAATAAATAAATAAATAAATAAATAAATGATTGATTGATTGAGTGAATGAATAAAGAAATAAGAGGTATAGCTTAGCACGTGTGCAGCATATAAGCTATGTTAACAAGCTTCGGGAATTGTCGCCATCTTTTGTCAAATGATTCCTATGGTTAACAAACTGTAAAGCACATGTTCTTTCAGAAAAGTAGCAACACTGTTCGGGAATCTCTTAAGTTGCGGCATGTTGAGCACATGCCTGGTTTTGTCGGGATTTGTGACAGAGTCCAACGATCTAGTTTTTCAAATTAATGCTATTGCTGATCGTCTGCTATCGCTTCACCCTGGCCTGAGCATAGACGAAGCCAGTGGGACAAGACCCCTAAATGTAGTTCATGATATGTAATGCTCCCCCTAGCTCGACTCTAGCCTGTATAAACATACACATCACATGAGCTCAACATATGTGACGGCAGCTGCGTTGAGACGTGAGAATAATGCACCAAACACTTTCGTAAAGAAGTTCAGTTTTTACTTCCACTATGGAACACTTTACACTCGTGTACTATCGGTGGATGGTGTGGGCATCTGCTTGAAATACAGTATTACTGAACGGCACATGCAGCACACTCGTGAGTTCATCGATCCAAGAGAACGATACTCACTTCTCACTTGTCCGATGACCTTATGAATTCACACTCTTCATGAGTTATTTTTGTGTCTCTTAGGACAATTTCCGGAAAATTAAGACAAAATTCTCAAATTCTTGTTTTTTTTTGCCACAAATTTATATGATGATGATGATAATTGTTGTTTTAAGGGGCCTAACATCTAGGTTATCGGCCCCTGATGGTTTGGGTGATCGTGAAGATGAAAATGAAAATGAAATGCGAACTTAAAACTAAAACTAACTACTAACCTACATACTAGAAGAAGAAATGGAAAACTAAAGGAGAATAAGGCAATTAAAGGACAGGAGGAAAAGAAATGCCCTCAACCCTCGAAGAAGGCGGATTGAGGGACTTGGAAGGAAGGAGAGCCATGAAAGGCAGATAGGAAAGTGAAAGATGAGAGGGTCCGCCCCGAAGGTAAGGGACAAAAGGGGAAAACGGACCCAGCTCAGGATTCCCTCGGGGTCGCCAACTCCCGAACTCACCAGCCGTGAGCCCCTGAGGGTGTAGCATTATCTAGGGTGCACCAAAAGTGGTGGGGCTACATACACCCGGTCTCCTTGAGGGCCTTAAGCAGAAGGCAGGAGATAACATGAAAAGAAAAAGAAGGCTGACCCCTCGCAGAAGGAGGGAATCAGAAAAGATGAGACAAGGGCCAATTAAGGCGGGAAAGGAAGAGACTCCCTAGGCCTCGGATACCCTAATACCGTCGGGGTCAGAAGAAAACAAGAGTTGACCAAGTGAGGTCGACAGGAAAGAAGACAGAGAGGAGCCCGGCACAAGTAAGTGGAAGCAATGCCGGACTCAGCTGGGGCCCCGTGGTCGCCAACCCACGCCCACAAGATGTGAGCCCCTGGGGGTACAAATTTATACTGGAGGACACTACCGTTAACGATAGCCTGTGTAGTAGCAACTGCAGCAATGTATAACTATATATTATTGGGATCTTAGATTAGAGTAGGTGCCCCGAAATAAGATAACATCCGGACATGTGTCTGGAATGGAAAAACATACTCAGGATGGTCTCTGTCATGGCTGGGATTCGAACGTAGTATCTCTGAACTGTAGCTCCCCATTGAAATTACAGAGAATGACTTAACGCGATCGGCTACACTAATGGGTAAATAAAAATGCAATGCATTTAAAAACGAGGATTCATGAGAGTAATAAACAAGACCTTCAAATGTCTAAATAAGGCAACATAATGAACAAGATGTACAGTAAAGAACATATAGCCTACTTTCTCCTAAATGTATGAGTATACTGTATCTATAACTCTTTGTTTTCATCAAAGAGTATAATAGAATCATTTCTTGGTTGAAGACCTTAGAAACCATTTACCTCTACCAAACACCATAACCTCGAAAAAAAAAATGCTACCATCATTGAAGAAAGAAAGAAAGATAAGAAGTATCTCAAGAATGTTATGGATCTGGAGACATAATCGACCGGACTGGCTGCGTGGCTCAGCGGTAACGTTCTCGCTTGCTGGGCCCTAGGTTGCAGGTTCGAATCCTGGCGCAGTCAGCTGGCATTTCGGGGTGCACAAATGCTAGGAAGCCGTGTCAGTAGATTTACTGGCACGTTAAAGATCCCCTTCGGGGCAAAATTCCGGCACCCCGGCGTCTCTAAAAGCCACAGTAGTTAAAATGGACGTAAAACCAATAACATTATTATTATCATCATTATTATTATTACATAATCGACCGGACGTGGGCAACATCCAACTTTGAGTTGAGGCTTGTATTTACACGTCTGGCTGTGCATGACTTTCAACACCCTAATTGAATTAACAAATCTTTCCATGACCCTACAGTGACGTGTGTATACCAACTATATGGATATTCTGGATTGCTATTTGGCTGCAATAAAAGTATTAATTTATATCCTGAACTAGCACCAACTGCTAGAGTTCAGGTACTATGTGGAATCGTTTTGTTCTTTAGTTCAAATAACATTTTCAAATAACGCACAATAGGCTGTTACAAACCCTTTTTAAAAAAAGTAAAAATGTATCGTAGTATGATCTTGTCATTCTTCAAATTCGATGCGCATAGAATGATAATGGTATGCTAATCAATGGAGTTCCACATAGACCAGTCGTGACATATAGTGGAGAAGTATCGAACAAGATAATCCTAACAGGGCAAGTGCATTCTATCGGCCATAAAAAGAAACTTTTCAATAAAATATGTAAGTTAATCTGTAGGCCGACGAGCAGTTCGCAACCAGTTGACCATGATAATTCACTTTTTTGCTGCTAGATGTCTCGTGCAAATCTTCTGGCGAATTTTGTTTTAATTATATATATTTCCATTGTAATATGCACAATTTAACGCTTAATTTTAAAACGTCTGAGTCATTACAAAACAATAAATATAACAAATTTCAAGCAAAAATACCTAACTCAGATGGGGTTTGAACCTTAGCCATAAGAGTGATAGGCCAACGCTTTAACACGCAGCCAAACGTGCCAACGAACATCGTCCGATATCAAATGAGTTACATAGAACGTGTTACAAAATGATGATTTAGACTAAACGATTTCATCAGTGGAGTATATTATTTATATATAAAGCATTTCATACAAAGTTTATTTATTTTGTACCAGTTCGCTATATTGCATGCAATACTGAAATTAGTGAAATATAAGTCAGGCACAAGATATCCGCTGCCATCTTGCCTTGTAACTGGGACGGCTCAGCTTTTTAAAATCACTTCTGCACTATAGTTATACAAAATAAACTTTTAATTTCTAACGTGCCTCTTCCTTTAGAACAGTTAAAACGATTCTCGGTTCGATGATCGGAACTGGTGGGTCCCATGATATGGATTATAAAGTTTGCATAATTCAGACGGCCGCCATCCTGAAATGGTACGGCGAATGACCTTGTAGTTTGGTCACAAGACGCGTCCTATATGAAGGTATGTTGTTACTAAATTTGGTAGAGATCGGAGGATTTGTTTAGTCGTTATTTGATTTTACGTTTAGAACGTTTGAGTGGCCGCCATTCACTTTTGGTAAAGATGGCGGCGATATAGAACATGACACTGAGGAGGTGCTCTTTGCTAGTTCTACCTCTGTACCAAATTTCGTTCAATTCGATTTGACCGTGTTTGAATTGATAAGGTGTGGGGGGGGGGGGGCAGACATTCAGAGTACACACACAACTTTTGGTCCTGTGGAGATCTCATAAGTCTACTTTCATTATTTTTTTTGCAAAAATCGAAAGTAGGCTAATAAATAGCCCATATTGGAGAAAAATGAAAAATATGCAACCTAAAAAAATAGTATTACCCATCATATTAACGTGGCATGTGTTTATTATATACCACTAGGCATTGCTCTGGTTCGAACAACATAAGTTAGCATTTCCTCAACATTCCCCTCCTAGATTAGCCTACTTATCACGTTATCAGTCAGTTCAAGACGCCACGTCACTTCTTTTCAGTTGACGCCAAAGGAAATAGTAACGCCAGTCCTTGACTAAGGAGTTACACACAAGTGACAAGTGGGAAAAATTATCAGTGAATAATATTAATACATGGGACTTTTTCCAAGAATAATTTGTCAAAAGCGTGTTGACCGACTAAAAAGTATAAATTGATAACATACACTTCTGTGTACATCTCCACATCTCAAAACCTTCCCCGTCACCTGACTGGAGTTCTTTTGTTCAGCCCTTAAAACAACGTACGTCTGTCTGTCTGTTTGTCTGTTATGTATACAAATCTACACCGTTTCACCGATCTGAACCAAAATTTGTATACTTACCCTTTGGAACCCTGCGGGTAACCCTGTCAACTTTAAATTTCGGACAGACCACCTCTTTCCCTGCATTTAGGCCCTTTTGCTAAAATCTACACCGTTTCACCGATCTGAACCAAAATTTGTATACTTACCCTTTGGAACCCTGCGGGTAACACTGTCCATTTAACATTTTGAACAGACCACCCCAATCCCTGCATTTAGGCCCTTTGGTCCAAATCTACACTGTTTCACCGATCAGAACCAAAATTCGTATTCTTACCCTTTGGTACCCTGCGAGTAACACTATCTGCTTGAAATTGCGAACAGACCACTCCAATCCCTGCATTTAGGCCCTTTGGCACAAATCTACACCGTTTCACCGATCTGAACCAAAATTTGTATACCTACCCTTTGGAACACTGTGAGTAACACTGTCTGCTTGAAATTGCGGACAGACCACTCCATTCCCTGCATTTAGGCCCTTTTGCCCAAATCTACACCGCTTCACCGATCTCAACCAAAATTTGCATATTCACCCTTTGGAACACTGCGACTAACACTGTCTGCTTGAAATTGCGGAGAGGCTACTCCATCCCCTGGATTTATGCCCTTAGGCACAAATCTACACCGTTTCACCGATCTGAACCAGAATTTGTATACTTAGGCCTACCCTTTGGAACCCTGCGAGTAACACTGTCCATTTAAAATTTCGGACAGACCACCCCACTCCCTGCATTTAGGCCCTTTTGCACAAATCTACACCGTTTCACCGATCTGAACCAAAATTTGTATACTTACCCTTTGGAACCCAGCGGGTAACCCTGTCCACTTGAAATTTTGGACAGACCACCCTATGCCCTGCATTAAGGCCTTTTTCACAAATCTACACCGTTTCACCGATCTGAACCAAATTTTGTACACTTACCCTTTGGAACCCTGCGAGTAACACTGTCCACTTACAATTTCGGACAGACCACCCCATTCCCTGCATTTTGGCCCTTTGGTCCAAATCTACACCGTTACACCGATCAGAATCAAAATTCGTATTCTTACCCTTTGGTACCCTGCGAGTAACACAGTCTACTTGAAATTGCGGACAGATCACTCTATTCGCCGCATTTAGGCCCTTTGGCCCAAATCTACACCGTTTCACCGATCTCAACCAAAATTTGTATACTTACCCTTTGGAACCCTGCGAGTAACACTGCCCACTTAAAATTTCGGACAGACCACCCCATTCCCTGCATTTAGGCCCTTTGGTCCAAATCTACACCGTTTCACCGATTTGAACCAAAATGCGTATACTTACCCTTTGGAACCCTGCGAGTAACACTGTCCACATACAATTTCGGACAGACCACCCCATTCCCTGCAAATAGGTCCTTGGAGCCTACCTAATTTAAGGCCACGGCTGCTTCCTACCCAAATCCTACCTCAATTACAAATACACACACTAGTATAGACATCACAGTGACATAGGTTATCAGACAAATTCTACACACACCGAAGTACACGGGGCTACATGGTCACGATGTCGCAAAGCCCCTAAATAATCAACAATAACAACAACATAAGTAGATTCTTTCACTTCATCCACTTCGTCTAGTTGATTCTGAAGCTTTTCAAAGAGAATACCTACTGTGGATCGTGTATGTGACACTCATCGGTTGGCGCGCGGGGCAAGCGCATTTTTGAGACACGTTTGGCGTATCTTCCGTTCTCTTGAAGAACTTGATATCGTTTGGTAGCTGATAACTTTCCGAAGTCACATAACCACTCGACATTGTTGGGAATATAGGATGAAGCTTCCTCCCACGCCATGAGAAATGTGTGCGTCAATATTGGAGGAAACACAGAACCAGACTTCCGGGAAAGATCGTAATACTGGAAAGTTTTATTCGCAATGTCTTGGACGTCCCTGTATTGACCGACCAAGTGCAACAGGCATGGAACTCCATCCCACAAGCTGATATCCGACACCTGCACGACAAAATGCATGCACGTTTGCATGCCTGCAGTCAACAATCCGGTGGTTATACCAGTTATTAATGGACCAGCATGACACATTAGGGATGGCCTTTCTCACGCGGACATTAATCTGTAGTCTTGTACCTTCAATCAATTAAATATGTTACCTTGCCAAGTATATTGCCGAAATTTCCGTACTCTACATTCCGTATTTCATGGTGTTGGGATATTTTTTCCGCCAGTGTATATATTTGTATTATTATAGCGTGTCGGTCTACAAACCCCAAGATTGCAGGTTTGCTCCTGGCCGTGATAAGTGATTCTTGAAAGGCGACAAAAATACGACACGCATGTCATACGATGTTGGCATGTCAAAGAACCCATTTGAATTCAGTAGGCCGTGTCCATAATGGCAAAATTAATCTTGGGAGTTTCCGCCAACCCAAAGTTCCTCATTTCTCTACTAGAAAGCACTATAGTTTTCAAGGAGCTTAGATATCTAACCTCCTTGACTTTCATAGTGATTCAAGGAACAACGAAATTCGACATGCAAGCTACCCTATGGGTGTCAAATTACAAAGCTTGCACCCGGCCCCGAGGCCATACGATATTATTATTATTATTTTCGTTTCGATCGTCTAGGGACTGTAACTTTTTACCAGCCCTTCTTGGGCGACTGATTTAAAACTTCCCAAAATCATCCTCCTATTTTTGATCGGAAGTACTTCATCATATACCACACAATTGAAATGGCAGGGTCGTGGAGTGTTGGACACACATTTGGTCAACCTAACTGGTATCATTTGGGCGTTCAACTATTAGGTGTAATTCCCTATAAAGAAAACTAATTATAACCTTCAAAATATGTGTATTAATATCAACTTTAAACATATGGCGGGGACTCTCGTCGAACAGACTATGGTTTACTATCTTCTCTCCTCGGCAATGACGAAAACATGTGACCCAAAATGAATGTTAGAATATAAAGATGTTTGTTACTCACTCATCGACGATCTAGCAGATAATCTACGAGACATGCTCGATAGATCAGTTCTCCCCAGCATTTCTAAGATTTTCCACACGTGGTTTGAGGTTAGAGATGTTTACTGGTTTACATAGCCACATCTCTGCGAGAGAAATGAATGTGCTTCCGTACCCAACTTGAATTGTGCTAACAGAGATAACATCGTTGTGATATGTAGCCGTTTCGAGTACATTCACAAGCCATGCTTTCAACAAAACTGTTTCTCCAAATAGGCCTACGCCAAATTACGAGAACGCGACCTTTCCAATCAGACGCTACAATAGAAGTGAAGCCCCGCTATACACGAAAATCCCACCTCTCATCTTGTAAACACATGTTTTCGTCTTTCTCCGCCAGGGTCATGATACCCTCCAACCCATACAAAATACACCAATAATCTCGAACCCATGTATATTTCTTACAACTCGTGGCGCGAAACTCTTCTCTGACGTCAGAACCTTACACAATTTACACAAAGCTTTCTTCAAGACAAGGGAAGTTATTCTCGGCCCAATCTAAATTTGGCCTAGAGTTTCCTGCTGTTGCAACATCTTGTAGCTTACCTACACAATCCGCTGTCTTGTATACTGACATCTCCCATACAAATTAAATGAAATATTCCTGACTGAGTCCCCGAGATACACAAGATATATATACACTAAATAAAATGAAATTCTACAACCTAAATGATGATGATGAACAAGAAAAGAAATGGTATGAACAAATTACCCTAACCTGACTTCTCTTGCAGTCAACCAAATAAGGGTTTGGGAACATTGTGACCGGAACAGTCACAATACGCCCCCATGTGATTCACACGGGTGAAACAAGTGTGGATCACAAACACTCAAACAAGCAACGCACTGAAAACACAAAGAATTACACTATTACATAAATAAACCCTGGAAGACATATATACATACACACTTGTCAACTTTTCACACATTCTCACTCTCTCGAATGTCCTATTGTGTCCATTTCCTAGCCTCACTGATTTCTCTCAAGTGTCTTAGGTCTACCACTTCATTTTCTTCGTCTCATCATGATACCCTATCGCTTCACAAGCCATGGTATTTGCCTGCACAGGCCTTATCATACCATCTATCCATCTAACACTCGATGCCACTTTGCTGGTTAGCATTCTTCGTCACATCTCTTGAGTTTTGTCATGCCATCACGTTATGTTGACTGATTCTCTAAGAGTCCATGCCATATTATTTTACAGAGTGATATCTACGGAGATTCCTAATATTATGTGTACTGACAGACTTACCATCCTGGTCCGTTAAACTATAGGCACACTCACCAATACGTTTAACCACCTTAAAAGGCCCCTGAAATAGATGAAAAAACTTCCCTATCTCCTTATCTACAGCTGAAGACGGATATGGAACCCTCAGAAGCACCTGATCGCCTACTTCAAAAGAATCAAACTTTACCCGCTTCTGCTGGCGCCTACGCTTATTCCCTGCCTTGATTAAGTTGTCCCTAGCCAGCTGGATACAAACATCCTTCCCAATCTCCTCTCCCGTGACCAAACCTAGCATTCTAGCAAGCTCATTGGTAGGCTTCCTACCATACTGAATTTCATAGGGAGTGCATTTTACACTCTCATGGAACGTACTATTGAACCATCGTTCAATATCTCCTAACTTGGAGAACCACGCATTGTGGCGATTGCTCACATAGGTGCGAAATACTCTCCCTAATTCTCTCATAACTCGTTCGGACAAATTCCCTTGAGGATATCGAATAGATGAGAATATGTGCTTGATACCCAATTCACTCAACTTGGTTTTCCAGATCTTTGAGGTGAATTGACTACCGTGGTCTGATAGTATCCTGAGAGGCACCCCAAACTCAGGTACATACTTATCAGTGATCTGTAGGACACAACCCTTCCCGGTCGCTTTTCTCAGGGGATACAGTTTGACGAGTTTACTGAATGCGTCAACAACCACGAAGATATACTGATATCCAAACTGAGCTTTAACCAATGGACCATACAGATCGACACAGAGTAAATCCCTTGGTTTTTCTGTGATCACCATTTGCCGAGGTCCCTCAAGAAACCTCGTTGGGCATTTACACCGTTGACACGAGTCACAACTTGCCAGAACTTTCCTAATCTGCCTTCCCATGTTCTTCCAAATGAAATGCTGCTGAACAGCAAAAAGAACCTTGCTTGATCCAAAATGCCCTAAAGCCTTGTGATGATACCAAATCATCGTTACCTGCAATGAGCTTGGCACACACACTCTCCAGGCACCTTCATGGCACAGCCTAGCCAAGAAACCACACTCCAACTTGTACCAATACTTTCCAACCTTAATTCTACTATCCACATCCATACCTCTCAACTGAGTCAAGATATCACCTAAGACCTCATCCTTCTCCTGCTCTACAAGCAGATTCCTTAAGCAGCGTATCTCATAATCACACTCGCTTACCTTGGTTACGCAGATAACAACACCTTCCTGTACCTCCAGTACCTGATGACCCTCATCACCCCCAATGTTTCTACTCATGAAGTCAGCCACAATGTTCTCAGTACCCTTAATATGCCTTACCTCAAAGTTATATTCACTTATAGCCAATATCCACCTTGACATCCTGTTCGAAGTGAGCTTGCAGGATCCAATAAAAAGTAATGCATGATGGTCAGTCAGTATCTGCAACTTACTGCCCAACACATAACTCCTAAACTTCCCTAGAGAGTATACGATTGCTAACATCTCTATTTCAGTAATTGTATATCTCTTCTCCGCCATGCTTAGCCCTCTGCTTGCTAATGAGACAATCCCTAGATTGCCCTCACTATCCTCCTGACACAAAATGCCTGAGATGCCTTGCATGCTCGCATCAGTCATCAAAATGTAGGGACAATCCAGACGAGGATACCTAAGCATGACAGTCTCTACAAAGCCTCTCTTCAACTCCTTAAAAGCCTCATCGTGCACCTGGGTCCATACCCACTTAGTACCCTGCTTCAGCAATTCCCTAAACGGTTCTACAAGACAGGAATATTTAACTACGAATCTACGAAAATAATTGAAAACCCCTAATATTGACCTCAATTGTTTGGCGTTACGTGGTGTAGCAGTGTTGTGAATCTTGTCTAATCGTGACTGTTCGGGAGACACCCCTTGTGTTGTGATAGTATGCCCTAAAAATGTGATTGATGTTGTGCAAAACAGAGACTTCTTAAGTTTAATTGTAAATCCCCCGTCCCTTAATTTCCCCAAAACAATGTCTAAGTGATCCAGGTGTTCCTTTAATGTGTAAGATGCAACAATTAAATCATCTATGTACATTGTCACAAACTCGTGTGTGTCCCTCCCTAACACTAGATTTAAGGCCCTAATCAACGCTGAACTGCTGGTCTTTGTTCCGAAAGGAACGACCCTGAATTGGTACAAACCACTCTTAAAGCTAAACGCAGTCAACTTCCTGTCCTGTTCTCTCAACGGTACCTGCCAAAATGATGCACTCAGATCCATAGTGGAAAACCATTGCTTACCATTGAATTTCTGAACCAGTTCCTCAACACATTCTGGCCTCTGTTGGTCCCCAGATATCCTACAATTGAGCTGCCTGGCATCAATACACAACCTGACCGAGCCATCACTCTTCCCAACCACAACTAAGGGATTCAGATATGCACTAGTTGAAGGCTCAATAATACCCTGATTCAGCATAATGCCTATTTCTTTCTCCACAGCATCAGCAAATTTGTGAGGTATCGGGTACTTGGGTCCTGAAAATGGAGAATGATCTACAATTTCGAACTGATGCGTATAGACATGTGTTAGCCCTGGCTTGTCACTGAAAACTTCTTGGTTTAGCTCTAAAACCTCTAACAACTTATCCCTCTCCTCAACACTTAAACCACTCTTATCCACAGCCTGCTGGAGTTGATCACACTTATCACCCTCCACAGCAATGTGACATAAATCCACAACTTCCTCCTCATCGTCAGCCTTACCTTCTGCCATATCCCCTACAGTGACCTCAGTAACACATGCCTTTACTGTCTTATCTACACTCTTGCATTTCATTCTCATCTCCTGGCTTATATTCCCCCTCACAAAGTTGATGACACCCCGGTCAAAATCAATAACAGCACTATGCTCGTTAAGCCAGTCTATCCCCAAAATCATTTCATAAATTAGGTTAGGAATTACCAAGCAAGTCTTGTGGTCAACTTCATTACCAAACCTCATGGGCAACAATACCTGCTTTCCCACTCTTTGGGATTTATTACCAACAGCAGTTACCACATATGTCGACTTAACTGGAATTTCTTCCAACTTACCACCGTCCTTGATTAAAGTATCATAAAATCCCTTACTGATGACACTTCTCTCACTCCCCGAATCCACCAATGCCTGCACTCTCTTACCTAGTATGCTCAACTCAACAGTTGACATAAAAGCCTCCTTCTCCCCGATACATGAGAACTCCTGCTGGTCAGCTAGCAGATCCTCCCGACTCATAGGCATAAAATCCTCCTCACCCACAATAACACACTGCTTGACTTCATTTCTTACGGACTGCCTGACTGACCTCCCTGCACAGCCCGTTCGGAGTTTAAAGCTCCTTGACCACCTTGTTCTTGTCTCCTCTGGTTCACCTGTACTCTTTCGTTACCACCTTCCTGACGCCCCCCACCTCTCTGATAGTTACCTTCCTGTCGCTGTGAATTATCCTGACGCCCCCCACCTCTCTGATAGTTTTCCTGCCTCTGCTGATAATCTCTTTGCTCCTGATTAAATCTACCCCTATTAAACTCCTGATTATTCCCCCTATTGCCCCTAAATTCCTGTTTGACCTCTGGCCTCTCCATGTGCTGCTTGCCTAAAACGTCAAAGCTCGTAAGAAGCTCTTCCAACTCTTCTACCGTCCTTACCTTCTGCATACAAGCTGCCTCCTGAATTCTAGGTGGGAAGTGCTTCAACATGACCCTAACCACATCACTGTCAGAGGTCAGCCCATCCAAATTCTTCCAAATAAGTACATGTGCCAAAAAATATTCTGTCAGGGATACCCCTTCTCTCTCCTTATATTTCCCAAAAGTTAATTTTTCCCTTTCCCTGGACTGTACCCCCTCCCCCCAGAACTTAGCTTTGAATTTATCCCTGAATTCCCTTAAACTATTCATGTTAGGCCTGTATATTTGGAACCATGCTTTCACATCCCCTTGAAATGAGTTAGACAAGATCTCCAACACTGTTTCCCATTCGACAACCCCGTCTTCTAGATCCTTGCTGAATTTCTTCTCAATGGTTTTTAAAAACTCCATAGGGTTGAACTGCCTTGAGTTAAATTGTGGCAGACCAGGGTCCCTGAGTAGCAAACTAGATGGCATCACAACCCTTTGACTCATCGGTCGCTCTTTCAACTCTCTCCTGACCTTTATCAGCTCTTCCTGCAGCTTTTCGTTTTTCTCGGTCAATGCCACCTGCTTCCCTCTCAGACCCTCAATCTCTCCCAACTTATTTTCAACGGCACCTACTCTATCTAAATATTCCCTCTTATTCCCACTTACAGTGTTGCATATCTCATCACACTTTCCCGTTACATTCTGTACTTCTGCCCTTGAACTAGCTATCTCTGACTTAATTTTCGTTATTTCCACATCTTGCTGGTTCTGATGGCCTTCCATTCCTTCTAGCCTACTTGTGATCCCAGCCTGATTCCCCTGCATTTCTGCCCTGATTTCCTCTCCCTGTTTGCTAATTTTCCCACTTAATTCCAGGTTCATACTCTCCATTCTACTATTAAGGACAGACTTATGGTCCCGTATTTCTTTGCTGAGACTCTCTATCCTTGTGTTCGTGGCCCTGTTGCTCTCCTGAATTTCCTTACTTACAAATTCCTTCACTTCTACTATCTGTTTGGTCACTGACTCTACCTTCTCATTTACAGAGCCTACCTGCTCCTTAATTTCCTTACTCATAGATTCTCCTTGCTTCTTAATCTCTTTTATTTCACTCAGTAGCATTTGGATCAAACTATCGTTCATAACCCCCCCATTTACATTTAAGTTACTACCTTCAGCGATCAGCTGCGACTCAGTAGTAACAATGGTAACATATGTTCCCACTGTCTTTTCCACATCTTCCTCACTGCCACTTCCCCCAGTTTCCTGATTACCTGACATTTTACTGTTTGATTTACACACAACCCTTGACCTTAATTCTAAATTGTCTGATGTGGACATACCCCTTAAAACAAAACAAATTACTGTGAACCCTAATACTCCTAAGGTGTCTATCGGCTGTGTGCATATGTGCCCTAATGATACCTGCTAGGTTTCCCTACTCTTGCCCCACGTTGAGGTGCTATGTTGTAACTTTTTACCAGCCCTTCTTGGGCGACTGATTTAAAACTTCCCAAAATCATCCTCCTATTTTTGATCGGAAGTACTTCATCATATACCACACAATTGAAATGGCAGGGTCGTGGAGTGTTGGACACACATTTGGTCAACCTAACTGGTATCATTTGGGCGTTCAACTATTAGGTGTAATTCCCTATAAAGAAAACTAATTATAACCTTCAAAATATGTGTATTAATATCAACTTTAAACATATGGCGGGGACTCTCGTCGAACAGACTATGGTTTACTATCTTCTCTCCTCGGCAATGACGAAAACATGTGACCCAAAATGAATGTTGGAATATAAAGATGTTTGTTACTCACTCATCGACGATCTAGCAGATAATCTACGAGACATGCTCGATAGATCAGTTCTCCCCAGCATTTCTAAGATTTTCCACACGTGGTTTGAGGTTAGAGATGTTTACTGGTTTACATAGCCACATCTCTGCGAGAGAAATGAATGTGCTTCCGTACCCAACTTGAATTGTGCTAACAGAGATAACATCGTTGTGATATGTAGCCGTTTCGAGTACATTCACAAGCCATGCTTTCAACAAAACTGTTTCTCCAAATAGGCCTACGCCAAATTACGAGAACGCGACCTTTCCAATCAGACGCTACAATAGAAGTGAAGCCCCGCTATACACGAAAATCCCACCTCTCATCTTGTAAACACATGTTTTCGTCTTTCTCCGCCAGGGTCATGATACCCTCCAACCCATACAAAATACACCAATAATCTCGAACCCATGTATATTTCTTACAACTCGTGGCGCGAAACTCTTCTCTGACGTCAGAACCTTACACAATTTACACAAAGCTTTCTTCAAGACAAGGGAAGTTATTCTCGGCCCAATCTAAATTTGGCCTAGAGTTTCCTGCTGTTGCAACATCTTGTAGCTTACCTACACAATCCGCTGTCTTGTATACTGACATCTCCCATACAAATTAAATGAAATATTCCTGACTGAGTCCCCGAGATACACAAGATATATATACACTAAATAAAATGAAATTCTACAACCTAAATGATGATGATGAACAAGAAAAGAAATGGTATGAACAAATTACCCTAACCTGACTTCTCTTGCAGTCAACCAAATAAGGGTTTGGGAACATTGTGACCGGAACAGTCACAGGACTACGAGCCAATTTCAATGCTTTGTCCTTGGCTGTTCCTTCTTCTCCCTCCAGTATTCCTTCATCACCTCACTATGTTTCCTCTTCCTTTCCTCGGACTATATACAGTAGGGTAAACCTTGGTTATTTCGTTACATTGATTATTTCGTGGTATTTTTTTAACTTTTCCTCACGCAGTAACCAACCGTACTAGCAGTGCCAAATTTCTCTCATAGATGGCATGAAATGTATTTTTTCTAAATTCACCACGCTAGGCTTTGTCCTTGAGTGTTGGTTGACTGAGTGATTCTTTGTGCTTGTTGAGGGGATATCTGCAGTGCATTAATCGCAGCAGAATCGGTGTGCTTATTTCACAACAGATAATTGGAGATATATGAAAGGTAAGAGTCTAGGATTTCGTATAACAAACAATTGTACATTACTGGTTTTTCTTGACATAGTTAGATATTTTTTACGTTATTTGTTTCCACAGTACCACCTTAGCTTTGCCGGTAGAATTCTTAACATTTTATAACTAGTTTTTACCGCGCTCCGCACCGTTCCAATATGTTAGCCGTTATGTGTCCTTGAAATTAGAAAATTAGTCATTCAATAATCAAATAGAGTAGTAAATTTAAAAGACTTCATTTTGCAATATATACTACAGTAAATTAACATATCACGAATTAACCAATGTATCACGAAGTTACCATACCATGTTTTCTTCTTTTCATCAGATGCCTCCTAAATATCGACAGTACGAAAAGGAGAATTTGTTTAAAGCGGCAAAGCGGGTAAGAGAGGAAAACGTATCTTTGTATAGGGCATCTAAGGAATGTAATGTGCCATGGTCTACCCTAAAGGATTTTATTAAAAGGACTGAAGGAGAAGATGACGTAACAGAATGCATGCCAAAATTGGGGAAACCATTTGCTTTGCCCGTAGAAATGGAACAAAAAATTTATAAATACATCCTCTCCATGCAAGAATTGGGATTCGGTCTGACGGTCATAGAGATTCGGAAGTTGGCATATAAATTAGCTGTATCAGTGGGTAGGAAGCACCCATTTAATGAGGAAGAACAGGCTGCTGGTGAATGGTGGTGGAAGGATTTTAGAACTCGGTATGGACTAACACTAAGGGTGCCAGAAAATATTGCAGCCTATAGGTCATCGATGTCTAATAGTTTGATTCTTAATGATTTCTATGACAGACTGGGAACTTTACTTAGAGATCTGAAAATAGAATGTAAACCAGATCTTATTTGGAACTGTGATGAGACGTGGCTCTCGTATGTTGTTAAACCGGCCAATATTGTTACAGCAATTGGTAGAAAATACATCTACAGAAGAACCTACGCTGATCGTGGTGAAAACCACACCATGTTAGTCTGTGCCAGTGCTAGTGGTCACTGGATACCACCTATGGTGATTTTTAAGGGTGTTAGAATGACAGAAGATCTCCTCAACAATACTATTCCAGGAAGTCTCGTGAAGCTTTCTCCTAAGGAATGGATAAACAGTGAACTCTTTTTGGAATGGTTCCATCACTTCATATCCTCAATACCACCTTTGAGACCTGTAATCCTGGTGATGGATTAACATGGATCCCATGTTTCAGAAGATGTAATTAACCTAGCAAAGAAGAACAAGGTGTTCCTCCTGACATTTCCTTCACACACTACCCACCTTCTGCAACCTCTAGATGTTGGTGTCTACCGACCATTCAAACAGGCATGGGAAAAATCTCTGAATAGCCACTTGGCTAAATATCCAGGTCATAAGCCTCGAAGATCGGACTTTCACAGGTTGATGAAGCCTGCTTTTTACAGTGCATTCAGCCCGGAGACAATAATATCGAGCTTCAGAAATACAGGGATCTATCCCTTCAATCCTAGCGCAGTGACTGATGGGGCAATATCTACCTCGAAATTGACTGATCAGCCGAATGAAAATGCTGTAACAGCAGATCAGCAGCGAGACAAACATCCAGCAGAAGAGGAATTGCTTGCTTTGCCAGCCCACGAGAAGAACAAAAGCAAGCAGAGCAGGCAGAGGGATGGCAGAGCGAAATGTCTAACTCCAATTCAGGAACTAGCACCACAAGGAGCCAGAGGTAAGCATTTTTCTTAATTTTAATGCTCATTTTCACACTTTATTATTAAATCAGTATTTTGATTGAAATATTAATTTTACAGGCAGGCCAAAAAAGGATGGCAAGGAATATGTTTCACTACCAAGGACCTCGGGCGTGACAAAAAAGAAGAAGAAGGTTGATGACTGGGATTGTGGATCTTGTGGATGCAGTTATTCTGAGGATGTAAAGAATAAATCTGGGGCTCAGTGGTTTCAGTGCAGTTTCTGTTTGATCTGGAATCATTCGAAATGCCAGCACACATTTCAAGAGAATGACGATGTCTTCATGTGTGATGGATGTCAGATCAGTTCTGATGAAGACTGAATAAACAGTATTTAGTCTAGAACTATGTTGTTTTTAAAAGGGTATAATTATCTCTCAAACTTGTTTTGTTTTTCTCATTACTGTTCTTTTAAATATATTTAAATAAATGTGTATTATAAGTTTTCGTTGCATTCCTTAATATATTTATTTAACTATCACGAAATTATCAAGGTGTTGTCACGATATTGCCAATGATATCACGAAATAACCAACATATTCCTTTCAAGACTCAACCGATTTTAAATCGAAGTCATGTGTATTTAATTTCAACTTTATACTTGATGCTTTGCGCACCAACATTGTAGCTTCATGAAAAGTAACTCATAAAATTTTGAAATTATTTTCTTACCCCTTAAAATGAAATAATCCTAAAATTATCACGAAATTACCCAGGTTTACTCTATGTTTATTATTTATTTTGATACAGCCATCTATGGACTACAAATACACAACCATTATTCAGGTCTTCATCTTCTTCAAGGTGTTTCTGCCTTGTTGTTTAGATTCCTGCCAGAGATCTTTCATTCGTTGGCTCCTTCTCAATCGTTCTTCCACTGAAAGAGCGAGTCTTTTTTCGGGGGGATCCTTCACACTTGCAACTTTAGATCTGTATCCTGTCCTGTCCCACACTTCGACTAATCCTATGTTTGCCCTTTTTAAGTCTTGATAGACCTCTTGAAGCCATGGGGGTTGTACCTTCCACTTCTCTTGCAGATTAAGAACTTTATTAGCCAGCCTCTCGTTCCCCAATCGCTTAACGTGCCCATAGAACATCAACCGTCTTTTCCTTATACTAACAGAAATCCCTTCAAACTTGTTATACAGTTCTTGGTTAGATTGCATTCTAAATTTATATTCTTCCCCATGTAATTTTTTGGGACCTAAAATTTTTCGTAAGAATTTCCTTTCCTTTTTCTCAATTTCAGCAATTTTCATGCTTGTTAAAGTTTCTGCCGCATAGAGGCACTCTGGCTTATGTTTATTTATTCTTTTTTTGTTGATGTCGTGTGGCCTCCTGAGAGGCCGAGTGCAGGTCTTTCTAGTCGACGCTCGTGGGTGACCTACGCGCCGAGGTGAGAGATGGAATGGATGAAGACGAATGAAAATGGGCAAGGATGTGGAAGGAAGCGGTCGTGGCCTGTCAGAAGGTACCGTCCCAGCATTTGCCTTGTGTTGAAAAGGGGAAACCACGGAAAACCATTTCAAGGACAGTCGACAGTGGAGCTCGAACCCAAGCGTCTACCGAGTTAGCAAGGAACTTGGCCCCATGACATAACGCTGCGCTTTAGCGTGCGTAGCCGCCGCTGTCGGTGAAATATTAGTAACATTATATTATACTAGTTGAAACCCGTCAAAACATGACGGTCAATAGAAAAATATTTACTGAAGAATTTTCTTATATAGGCCTACTGTACATTCTTTGTACGATTATTTTTTGACTCTATTGAAACTATGAGGGCGTCAAAAGATTGCACTCTCAACATTGCAAAATACTGCTGGCCATGACTGAAAAATTGTTGGGGCAAATTAAGGCCTATACGTTCCAGAGTTTCCCCTTGAGCTTTATTGATTGTGATAAAGTATGCCAAATGAATTGGAAAATATTGCCTCTTAAAAGAAAATGATAGTGTTTTATCGGATGGTGTTAAATCAAGTCGAAGGATTAGACATCTCTGCCTAATTTTAACTGCACCTATTATTTCCAAATCCAAGCAATATGGTTGCATTTAGGAGTCCTTGGGAAACGTTCAGATTTCTAAGCAACATAACGGGCCAAGCGTTTGGAGTACGTGGCGGCCAGACGTTTAGTTCCAAGGAATTCAAGAACTCTGATGAGTCTAATACAACTGGCCGCAAACCATCGCTTATATTTTTGGAATATAACGAAGAAATGCGATGATGTGCAATTCCATACATTTTAAAACAATGTGGACCGTGTGCGTGTGGCACAGTAACATTGGCACCAAATGAAACGAAGGAAGGAAGCTTGCAGTTTAACGTGACCGTTAATCTCGCGATCATAAGCCACGGGACCTCCGTTTAACGTGGAATCCGAACCATAGGACATGGCATTTCACATCAAAAATCTCACATGCATTGACCGGGAATCGAACCCGATCCGCCTTGGTGAGAGGCATACAGCTTGACCGCTGCGCCATGAAACGAAGGACATAGCATTGTACTGCCGATTAGTCCCTCTGAAATTCCTTGAGATATCATCTCCAGTGAAAAATAATTGTTAAAGCCTGTCAAATATTTTATATTTATTTAGATTAATTTTACCATTACAACAGCAAAGGTCAAAGTAACCAAGTGTAGATTTCTCGCAAGAGAAATACAGTGCAGAACAATGTTTACATTTGTTCGTCAAGGACCCTAAACTGTAACGGCATAGTATCTGGAATTGTTTCTGAAATGCCATATGTCTGTCTGTCTGTTAGGTAGTCAGCCCGAAGGCTGGTTGGATCCTCAAAAAGCACCGCCGTTAGTATATTGGATTTTAAAAGTGGCTTCGTATTTTTCTCCGATTTCCCCCTTTTTTGCGGCTAATGTTCTATTTCGTCAAATGGGTTTATTTATAGCAGCATTTCTGCCCAAATTAACGTCATTTTATATAACACTATAGTGGCCTGCATCAACGTAGCCGCCAAATATTAAATGCCAAATAATAACTTACTTCCATTGCCAAAATCAACTGCGTGGTTAGACCCATTGTTATGCACTCTAAACAAATAATCAATAAACAATAATATTCACATATACAATGAATACTTCCATTCTCAAGTTGGTTGCTGATGAGAATGCGATGAGATTGATCGCCAATAATAAAATCCTTGCAATTTTTGCAATTTGCTTGCAAACGCAACTCAGGATGACGATCTTCATTTTGAAATAAACAGAATGAAATTGCTGTAAATAATGAATTTCCATCACCTGTTGAAGGTACAATACTTTGTATTTCCATGACAGTAAATTATGCAAGGGAGCATAGAATCACTTCGCCACTACTGGAATCAGCATAGACTCACTTCGCCAGCCACAGTAATGGAGGGAGTTTTAGAATTATATGTTCAGTGCTTGTCAAAGATCGTATTAACACAGGGAAGCCCATTCTTAAGGCTACATTCTGAGCTATTGCCCCGGATTCCAGGTTCGATCCCTGCTCTGCCAAGAAATTTAATTCTGGTCTGAGGACTGGAACGGGGCGCACTCGTGAGGCAAAACTAAGAAGAGCAAAGTTTGATTCCCATCTCAACAATCTTGGATTTGGTTTTTCGTGGTTTTCCACTTCCACTCCAGGCAAATACCGGGATAGTTCCTAACTTAAAGCCTCGGTCGTTAACTCCCCATTCCCCACATTAATTACAAATGCACACATCAACACAGCCATCACATTAACACAGGTTATCAGAGAAAATTTTACACTCGCACACCAAAATAGACGGGGCTGAGTGACGACGATGTCTGAGTCCATCAAATGAATTATGTTCGCCAATATGTTAACGCTGATGTATGTGTTTGAACTACTGGATATAAGTTCAATGACTTTAAAATTAATATCATTGCATTGTTGCAGCTTGGCAAATATTTTATATTTCAGCAGATCAATTTTACCATCACAACAGTAAAGCCCAAAGTAACCGCGCGTAGATTTTACGCAAGAGAAATACAATGTAGAACAATGTTTACATTTGATCGTCAAAGACCTTACACTGTAATGCATAACATCTGGAATTGTTTCTGAAATGGCCTATTTATATTGGATTTTAAATGTGGCTTCGTATTATTCGATAACACTATAGTGACCTGCAATATCGGAGCCGCTAAATATTAAATGGCAAAAAATACTTCCATTGCCGAAATCAACTGCGTAGTTAGATTCAGTACTCTAAGCAAATAATCATTAAACAACTGTCTTATACAATGAAGTTCAACATGACCGTCCAGAGACTCTCATACTCAAGTTGGTTGGTGAGGAGAATGCGATGAGACTGATCGCTTACAATAAATTCCTTATAATTGTTCCTGCCAGCGAAATGTTTGGCAATAGCTTGAAAACGCAGCGCAGAATGACGTTCTTCATTTTGATATAAATAGTACAAAACTGCTCTAAATAAACTATTTCCATCACGTGTTATAGTTTATGGCAGTACATTTTGCAGGGGAACATAGAATAACTTCGCCAACTACTGGAATGAGCATAGGCATATACTCAATACTCACTTCGGCAGTCACCCTAATGGAGGCTGTTTTAGAATTCTATGTCCCGTGCATGTCAAAAATCGTATTAACACATGGAAGCCCACCCATTCTTGGCTATCGCCTCGGAGACCCGGGTTACATTTCCTGCTCTGCCAAGAAATTTAATTCTGGTCTGAGGGCAAATACGGGGCACATTCAGTCTCTAGAGGTATAACTAAGAAGAGGAAGGTTTAATTCCCACCTCGACAATTTTAGATGTGGTTTTCCGTGGTTTCCCACTTCCACTCAAGGCAAATACCGGGATGGTTCCTAACTTAAGGCCTCGACCGTCTCCTTGCCATTTCCCACCTTAATTACAAATACACAAAGTAATGCAGCTATCACAATAATACGGGTTATCAGAGAAAATTTTACACTTACACACCAAAGTACATGGGGCTGAGTGACAACGATGTCGGAGCCCTTCAAACGAATTATGTTTGCCAAGTGTCTCTCATGGCGAAAGCAATTGTGGACACGCGCCAGGGCCTGGAAAACTACCTTTTCACGAATAATTTAAGAGTATATCGACGATGCATAATTTATAACTTTTAGTCTAGGATGCTACCAACTTGACCACCAAAGCATTGGGAAGAAATTGCAATATTAAAGTACATAAACAACATAGCCTACACACTCAACTGTCAGTTAATGTTCTTCAACGTTTCCCTTCTTAAAAATTCCCCTCTATAACTCTCCATCACTTGAAAACGCGCCATGTTTTGTGTTTTAAATATATCGATGCAAAGGTGCTGCCATCTGTTGTTAGTTACTGAAACTATATGGGTGAGGTACTGCCATCTGTTGTCAGTTACTGCAATTGATGGCAGATATTAGCTCTTTTGACCACATGCTGTAATGCAATGGTAAAACGGAAATAAAACTTATTGAGAGGGAATGTAGGAATCTTTAACTGACATAAAACGTTGATAAAACAATATTTAACTATCACGTGAAAACTCGCCATCAAGGCCATGCCTTGTGTTTTAAATATATCGACGCAATCTGCTCTCAGTTACTGGAACTATATTGGCGAGGTACTGCCATCTGTTGTCAGTTACTGGAACTGATTGCAGATATTCAAACGACTTATTGAGGACATGCTGTAATGCAATGGTAAAACGGAAATAAAACGTGTTGAGAAAATGTGTAGAAATATGTATCTTTAACTGACATAAAACCTTACTAATACTCCTTGATAAAACAATATTTCAGTGGCAAAAAAAAAAAAAAATACTGGCGAGAGTTGGGATCGAACCTGCGATCCTTGGATCCACAGTCAATCGCCTTAACCAAATAGCTACTCGCGCACTGACATTGAGATGCAGACGCAACTATTCACTATCTTCAAAAGCCGCTATCTGAAGAAAATAATCCAATTCATTATCAATAAAATCAATATACATTCGTATATGTTCATACTGTTATTATATTGTATTGCCAGAACTTGGTTAATGTATGTTTTCAATTACATGGAAGCTTATTAAATAACTTACATTTTAATGGACTTCTCACCGCCATTTTGTCATGAGCCCAGGCGGATTGTGCGCATGCGCGAGGGGCGAGAATTCTGCTATTTTCTATATTTATTTAAAAATATACCGTAATATATTTGTTTATTTTAGAGACACTCTGCAAATCTACAGGCCAAGAGCTTTCGTTAGAGTGCTCTACGAAGTAAATTGGTTCTGTCGTTCCCTCTATCTCGTGATAACAAAAATCACCTTACTGTTTTAAATATATAGATTTTTACTCAAACGGTTTCTAAAACAATGAATGTACTGTTTAAACTTTTCGGTGCACATTCTAAAATAAAATAATAGTCCGTCGGACTGAGGACAGCAGTACCGTATTATAGAAACGAAGGTATGTTGAAATATTGAAAGCGGAACTACAATACGTGATTGGTTCCTTGATTCTTTGGCTATTTATATTTTTTGTTGAATATGAAGTTTAGAATCACACAACTGTATTACAAAATATACACTCAATGTGGAGGCTATTTACTCACCCATCTGGAGAGGGACTATAATCACCGTGGAGGCTCTATCTCAAGTTTTAGATTTCTAGCAATAAATCGCCAAGGTTAATAATGATGTCGACAGCAGTGTCAACAAGACCTTCACAATCCACGCGAGACACTACATTTGCCCAGTTTTCTACTGTAACTAACCCAGCCCATTTCGACAATACGTTTTTCAAGCTCTGTTAAATTAAATGCCTTATTGTTCGCCGCAACGTACCGTAGTCTACTGTATAACTTGGTCACAGATCATTTCAATGGGATTGCATTGGCAGTGGTAAGGTACAAGACGGATAATATCATGCCCATGTTTCTTGGCCAGTTCATCAACGGGGTACCTCGGAGTCTCTGGTTTGATGTTTTTAATAATGCTAAGCAGCGTCCCTTAAATTGACACTAAATAACACCAATACTAACTGATATTAAAAACCACTACATAAATAGGCCTACTTGCGGAGCTTGGACATTGGGTCATTTCAACCCCGTGTAGTTGGGTGTGTGTAGAATACGTTTGATAACTCGTTTTATTGTGTTGACTATAGGCTATTAGGCCTAGTGTGTGTATTTGTAATGATGCGAGGTTCGGGATGGAGACGGCCGTGGTCTTAAGTTAAGAACCATCTCGGCATTTATCCGGAGTAGAATTGGGAAACCACTTTTAGGATGGCCGAGGTGGAAACCGAACCCGTCTCTTTTCAGTTTTACCTCTCGAGGCTGAGTACACCCCTCTCCAGCTCTCATACCAGAATTAAATGTCTTGGTAGAGTTAGAAATCGAACCCGGACCTCAGGAGTGACTGCAAAGAATGCTAGCCACTTCGATGGCAAGTCGGTAGCATGCTGCACTGCTATGCTCACAATTGCGGGTTCAAACCCGGCCGAGGGCGTCGGATTTTTAAGAGCGTTAAAATCCTTCAGTATGCCTTCTTTCGGAGGGGAAGTAAAGCCGGCGGAACCATGTCACAGATTTATGGCATATAAAAGAACCTACCACTACAATTGGTAGTGTGTAGCCAAATTTGTGGATTATATTTGGTTGGTTAGAAACACTCTATCAAGTTCAGTGGCATCTGGTAGACAAAGTTAGAACTACTTGAAATTGAACTTGCTGGGATTAAAATACCCTCCTATGGCCATTGGCAGCAATTCATATAAAATAATATTGTACATAATGGACACTAATAAATTATAAATCCTACACGAGAAGATATTCTACTAATAAGAACAACTATAACTCATAAAAAGCAACAGAACAAGAAACTCTGCAATATTAGTGCGCACACTGGAGGCTGGTCAGCGAAAATCATGTGGCCAGTTGTTGTTGTTGTTGTTTGAGTCTTAAGTCTCTTAACTGGTTTGATGCAGCATTCCATGCCTCCCTGTCTTGAGCTAATCGTTCCATCTCTACATAGCTACCACACCCTACATCCAAGGCAATCTGTTAACATATTCGAACGTTGGTGTACCCCTACAGTTCTTGTCCTCGACCCTTCCTTCCATAACTAAGCTTGCTATTCCTGGGTGTCTTAGTATGTGTCCTACCAACCTATCTCTTCTCTTCATTAGCAGTCGCCAGAAACATCTCTCCTCGCCCACTAGTCTTAATACCTCTTCGTTTGTTACCCTATCTATCCATCTGATCTTCATCATTATCCTGTAACATCACATTTCAACCGCTTCAATTCTTCTCTTTTCTGCTGCACCAATAGTCCAAGTTTCACTTTCATAGAGTGCCATGCTTCAGACAAAGGCTTTCAAAAATGATTTCCTAATACCTAAATCTATATTCGATGTCAACAGATTCCTTTTTTTTTTTTTTTTTTTTTTTGTAGAAATGCTTTCCTTGCCTAAGCTAACCTACCTTTTATATCCTCTTTGCTTCGTCCATCACTGTTATTTTGCTTCCTAAGTAACAGAAGTCTCCTACTTCTTTCATCTTTTCACCTGCCAATTTGATGTTCATAGAGGTTTCCGATTTATTTCGGCTGCATTCCAATATTTTTCTTTTACAGTTAGCGTCATTCAAGTTAGCAGCGCTGTATGTTTTCCTTGGCAACAAACCCTGCGCGCGATCTAGTATTCGACTATTTTTGAACAGTGACGCCGAAACGTCAGATTTCTTCTATGGAAAATATAAGTAAGCAAGCAGTCGTACGCTATGAAAGATATAACTCGTAACTTCCATCACAAGAACATTCAATTGAGCATTTCTCGCAATCGTTATCTTGAATCCATAAAATCATCAAATCGATAACGTACAATACATAGCAATACCAATGATGATACTTTTCCCGGAGATTAACTCGTATAAGACGTTTCTACTGCATTCAGCACATTATCACGATCAATGTATTCACGTAATAGGCGAATTTATGAATATTACTTGATGTAACTATGAATGTCTGACTCGACAGATTTCGAATTCTTGTTAATATGAACCATACCGGTGAACTTTACATGACTCAGTGCCCGGTCTGTACATATCGTTAATATTTGACCACCCAGTACGCTTCGTCATGCAGTGGCCAGCATTGTTGACTACCACCCCCTGAGGTCCGGGTTCGATTTTCGGCTCTGACAAAGATTTAAATTCTGGTTTGAGGTGCTGCAACGGTGGACTCAAGTGTTATCAATTTCCAAAGCCTTGTACCAATATTCACGAGTTTACTTCTTTAGTTCGCCACCCTAATTCAACGAAATTATACTGCATGATAGGGGAAACCCATACATTCAAGAGAAAGTAGGCTATATGTTCTTTACTGAGCATCTTGTTTCATCTGTACGTTGTTGTTAATTCTTTTTAGGGGCTTGGGACATCTTTATCATCAGCCCTGTAAACTTCGATGTGTTAAATTGGTCTGATAATCTGTGCTTCTGTGGTGCCTGTAGTAGTGGGTGTAGCTATAATTATTAGGGTCGGTGATGGGGTAAGTGCCCCAGGACATGAAGTAAAGCACTATCCCGAAATTTTCCGGAAAGGAGTGTGGGAAACCTTAGGCAAAAACCACACTCAGGCCACTGTCAGCGCCGGGATTCGAACCTCCAATCTTCGAACTTGCCAGAACTTGCTGCAGCTCCCCGTCGCGGCCGTGATGAGCGATTTAACGCGCACGGTTGTGTGCATGTTATTTTATTTTCACTGAGGACTACTCGACATGAAGCTACAGTATCACCAAGATCGGCGAATATGACGTGATATATTATCATTACGTCCTGCTCTCTGTGAAGAAGAAGAAGAAGAAGAAGAAGATTGTTGTTTTACGGTACGGAACAGCGAGGTCATCTCCCCTTAAGAAGAAGAAGAAGAAGAAGAAGAAGAAGTATAAGAAGAAGAAGAAGAAGAAGAAGAAGAAGAATAAATGTTTTTAGTCCGCAGGCAGGTTTGTACCTCCGAAGAGGTAGTTCTGAACCGGTGTTTACTTGCGGTAGGGTGGCCAGTTCCTTTCCACTCCTTCTCAACCCAGTATGTGGTCTACCAGGACCAGCACCCATCAAAGTTCTGACTGCGCTTACCCTAAATATCTCATGGGATGTGATATTTTTACATGGCCAAGCCGTTGGCTACTTTCTCTGCGCAGCTCAACTTTAATAACATCGACCGGTTGACGCGCTCAACCACACAGGCGCCCGCCAGAATAAAGTTAAATAATCGTACTAAATATCTCAATTTTGGTCTAAAAGAGGAGCACATTATTGTACAGTACGACGTAGCAGCCTTGACCCGTATGCAGTGATGTAATGTGCGCAATTCGATCTGGCACGCAATTCCGTGGGCGACGTCCCACGCAGCTTTAATGTGATTAATAAAAACTAAGTAATCACAACGTACCAAGGCCTCTCGGTTAATAAAATAATATTCTGTACACAAAATACTGCCGTACGTCATGAAGAGGCTGGCTACAGTATCAAGACCGAGGAATACAATGCTGTATAACCTTCCTTTCTGTCTGTCTTTATTACAGTAGCCTACATACTACGAGTATCTTAACTGATTGAGTGCTCATGGCATCATGATCAGATCTCAGAAATACGAGGGTCGAGTCATAAGTCATGGCAACTATTTTTTTCTCACGAACAGGAGACAACACGGAAAATCTACGATATGCATTTGGAAATATAGGGCATGTACGTATGCACAGTGCCTGAAGATAAATTTTGACGTCAGGAGATGCTCGTAGGTAAGAGACAGAACACATGCCATTGGTAAACATTGTTTTATTATGGTATGGACAGCAAATACACAAGGCTACGCTGACAGTTCTCCACTGGTTACACACCTTCGAAATAATCACCCAAGGTGTCTACTGTGCGTTGCCAGCGGTGGGGTAGGCGCTGAATACCATTCGCTGCATGTGTATCGCTAACGTGTAGCATCTCCCTACAAAATGCTGTTACCGTCGCACAGTGGTCCGGATCCGGAAAGAAGCGGACAAAAATAGATTTTTCAACTTTACATTAGAAAGGGCAAACCAACTCCCAAGTGAAGTAAGTTAATCAGTGTACATTAATTTCACTTTTTCTTTGGAAATTGCTTCTGTGTTTCTCAGATATAATACTACAAAAGTGATACAACTCTTCGTTTCTGAATTCCGCGCTCCATTAAGTAAACTTTGAAATATCATTCCAACTTCAAAACGAAACTCGGGGTCTATAATACTGCATCTGTATGTATTTTGTGATCTGATATATTTGATTATAGCATGATTTTCGATTTCAGATCACTTATAAGGACTGTTATACTTATTTTTATAGTGCTTTATTTTCTTCAAGAAAAATAAATGTTGCTTGACCTACAAAAAAATGTATACATATGTATACCATGAAACTTATGCAAGTTTTAAAATGAAGACTGGAGAATATATCCATAAAGGTTTCATCGCCAGAACCCGCCAGATGCGTGATTGAGAAGGGAGAGAACATTACTGCGCGCTCTGAGGATAAACACTCGCGCGAGATAAAGGCCTGTTGAGACATTTGTTTATGCTACGCAAGGGATATCTCGAGGCCATGAAACCAAAATAATCTTCAATCACGAGAAGTAATTGATTAGTAGTAGTTGTGTGTGTTGTGAAGAGTGAAAAATGAATTTTCGTTGTTAGTCGCAGTGAACTTATTAACAAGATTCGAGAGAACAAAAATCAGTCTCGCGCGCGTCAAGGAAAGTTTGTGGTAACATATCTCCTTAACAAATTCCAATTAAATGTTGACGACAGTGTAGAGAAAACAGTGTATAATAATATAAGAACCTTTTCTTTTTGCCGTATGTTGACCGGTGGAGAAAGTGTAACTTCTTAGAACATGGTTTTTTTGAAGAGATATTCAGACTGGTTGAAAACAGAAATTGTGATATCAATTCCGAGCATTCCTGGCTCCGCAAAATCAGTAGATCGAGGTCGCCCTCCAAAAGAATTTCAAGAGCTAACGGAGAGAAGCAAAATAAGGAAAATTAAAGACTTAAGGGAGAGTGCCAGTTCATCAGAGCTTGCCTATGTGACCGTTATGAATTTAAGGGCAGAGGGAGACGATTCATCAGCCAAGCTAAAAAGAAGCTACCACGACTACACCAACAAGGGGCAAACGAATGGTGCGAATTTTTCAAAAATGAAAAATCTACATAAGTGGCACAAAAGCTCGTCGACAATTTACAACTTGAGTTTGGAATTTCAGTTCCACACGCCCACTTTCGATTTTTTGAATGTCTCCTGCATATTTCGTACCGCCTGGGTTTTAAAAAGTGGAAAGTGAGCGTGAGAGATGGTAATCAAGACTTATTCGAAAGAAAGAAAAAATTGTGCAAGACTCATTCAGAACGAGATTAGGTCTTCTAGTAGATATTCCGAAGCCTGGATATGGAACAACCAGTGATGGCAACACTGCCCGAAGGTTTTTTGATCAACCTCAAGTAGCATCCGAAATAACAGGGGTAGACTGTGAGTTAATAACTCGTTTTGGAATAATTTTAAAAGCAATTTCCTCTGGTCATGAAATTAATAGTTCAGAGTTCAATTCCTACTGCTGCGAAACAGCAAGCTTATATGTACGGCTATATCCGTAGTGTTACATCCCTCTAACACTCCATAATATACTTATCCATCGATCTTTCATTATAGAAGCAGCTATTTTGCTGATTGGAGAACATTCAGAAGAGGTCTTAGAGTCTAGAAACCAAGACGTAAGAAAATATAGAGAAGACCATACCAGAAAATCCTCAAGAATTTCCAATAATTTTGAATTGTTCCATAGACTATTGCTAAGCTCTGATCCAGTAATCTCAAGCACGGGAAGTCTATCGAAGAAGAAATGAAGACAGTTGCCTCAGGAGGTGGGTAATTTATTGTCAATACCCGAGGACGAGACGGAGCAGGAAGGGGAAGAAGAAGTCGACTCATCCGGATCAGAGGATGAATAAGTAATTTTATGTACTAAGACAAATTTACCTAATAGTAACATCTAATTTAAAGTTTTATACAAAAGTATTTCATTTCATTTAGCGGAAAGTATTTTTGTCCGCTTTTTTTCAAATCCGGACCACTGTGCGTCGTCCACGTAGTGGCTTCTTGACTTTGGGGATTAGATCATAGTCACATGGGCTCAGATCAGGCGAAAAAGGCGGATGAGGAAGAACCTCCCATCCCCACCATAGTAAGGGACGCTCTCACTCACACACTGAACTTCGGGGCATGCTCAGACCTACACTGTTGTTTATATACACCATCTAGTGGCAACCTACGCTAGTACATACCGTACGTTTCCAAATGCATATCGTAGATTTGCCGAATTGTCTCCTGTTCGCGAGAAAGAAAAAAAAGTTGCCATGACTTATGACTCGACCTCCATATAAAGAGCTTTGAAGCCATATCAGATATTTCAACACATTATTGGTAGACAAACACTGCTTCTGTATGTTACACTTCTAGCTTTTTACCATCATCTCAGCAGAGTACTCGTAGGTCACTTCCTCATTAATTTACAATTCTATTTTGGGGCTTATTGCTTAAGCTACACCTTCATATATTAGTTGGTGGAGAGACACTGATTTTTGATGGGATCATCATTTCTCAGTCTTGCAGATATTAAAACAAATATTACTTTTTCGGGTGCTTAGTGCTTTAGTATTTATCAGTAACTAGCGGACCCGTGCGTAAACTCTCGCATGTGTATGAACCACCCGCCTGGCTTTACTGTTATGCGGGATTCTATAAATATGTTTATTTGTTTAAACTGACTTTTTAAACAAATTGTGGGTTGTGTGCGTCCCATGAGTACAGACTACCCACGCGGCTCTAGTGCTATGCGGGCTGTACGCGAAACAGTTCTGCCAGGGGCTATCGTCTTGTTTATTTGTTTGAAAGCACTTTGGTTGGTTGGTTCTTAAGTTTAGGGGCTGCGACAACGCGGTCATGTAGCCCCGTGTACTTTGGGTGTGTGTAGAATCTGTCTGATAACCGGTGTTAATTGTGATAACTGTATTAGTGTGTGTTATCTGTTTTTTACTTTAAGTACTACAACTTAGAATTTTTTAAATAGTTCCCACTTTTGCCGCCAAGCGCCACCGTCAACGACTACTAGGCCAAGTTCAGAACTTAGCTACTAGACGCCACCGCAGTCGGCTCTTGGCAACGAACGTAGAAACCTAAGAGCATTGTTTACATTCTTAACCTATCCAATTTAGCTTCACACAGGTGCAATTAGTGGAAGGTTCTTTAACATGCCATAAATCTATGACATGGGACTGCCGGCTTAACTTTCCCTCCGAAGGAAGGCATACTGAGGGATTTTTGACGCTCTTAAAACATCCGACGGCTTCGGCCGGGTTTGAACCCGCTATCTTGGGCATAAAAGCTCAGCATGCTACCGACTACGCCACCGAAGCCGCCTGAAAGCACTTTATAAACAAATAATAATATTTCCGTTGGCTTTTCAAGAAATGCAAGAATTTTCCTGTACTATTGAGACGATTTGGAATAGTTTGGTATAAACCACACCTTCTAACTCGCTCTGGTTTAGGAGCTTGAGTTGTGTGAACCATACACCTTACCGTATTGTACATACAGTAGATAGTTGTCACACCTTCTAAGTTCTTGTCGTACTGTTTGTTTTTGGAGGGCAGAGACCGTTTGTGGGTGGTATTGTGGGTTTGGTAGTGTTTTGCCTTGCTATGTAGACCACATTCACTATTCAGTGTTTAATAGCATCAAAACTAGTGAGGCAAAATGTTATTCAACATGCGTTGCTGACACATTTCGTTAAGGTTGCCATTGACTAAAGTTTTGAGTAATATGATGAAAAGTCTCTTTTCTAACGGTATAAAAATAAGTTAGACTGCCCTGAGCTTGACAATTCCAACGTCTGTTTCCTGGCACAATTCATTGGGTCTCTAGGTCTGAACGATTCACTTGCCTTACTTCCTGTCGCTCCCTCTGGAGCATAGGGCTTTGGCAAAACTCCTCCACCTAGTACGGTTCCTGGCCAACCTCTTCTTTCAGGTTATCCGTCCGGTTTTGTAATTTTGTTTCAGTTTCTGTAATCGGTTTGTTTAAGAGGAGTGGGTGATTTGTCCACTGCCTCCGAGTGCCTTGATGAAGCTGCTACCAGGCTGATTTTCTATTAGGATTTCTTCACTTCGCCTTTGAAGAACCAACTCCAAAAACTAAAAGGAAGCAGTTGTTTCACCAGAGTCCAAATAGCCGTATTTTTCAGGGTTCTTGTACGGCCTTCACAGCTACTGTAACGGTCACGGGGCACTTCGCCATTACAATCTCCTACATAATCCCGTTACCCATCTCCCATGACGTGGACATGGCGTTCGACTTACGGAAGACTTGGGTCTCTATGGCTTGTTTGAATGTCCCTCAGAACCTGAAACTCTCTGCACGCCACTCTTTCATGGCGTTATACTATTAAAGAAAAGAAGCAACAGAAGTAGAACAACGAGGAAAAAGCTAGAATAGAACGGGAGAGGAAACAGAGTTGTTGGTGGTGTTTCATTTTAGGGGCTTGGACAACGTGGTTATTTAGCCCCGTATATTTGAGTGTGTGTGGAATGTTTGGCATAGGCCTATAACCTGAGTTATTACGATGGCTGTATTAGTGTGTGTATTTGTAATTCAGTTGAAGATTGGCAAGGAGGCGGTCATGCTTTAGGTTAGGAACCATCCCAGCAATTTCCTGGTGTAGAAATGGGGATAACCACGGAAAACCACTTCCAGGATGGCTGAGGTGGGAATACAACCCACCTCTTGGCAGTTTTGCCTCACGAGGCTCAGTGTACCCCATTTGAACCCTCAGACCAGAGTTACATTTCTTAAAAATTTTAAATTATGTATATCTTAGTCATCAATATTTTGAGTTGCGTATCCTGTAATAATCCAGTACTTTGTACTTTCGTGACCATTCTGTGAAATAAGTTCAGCTTCTCATCAATATTGTAAATATTGGTATTGTATGAAGAAACAGGTTATCTGAAACACCTTGAATCTTTGCATGCTTCCTATTGGTTCCAGTCACGCTTCTCAGTAGACTGCCTAGAAGCAAATATATTCTTATAGAGCGCGGTGTACACAATTACAAAAATGTAAAAGGTGGAACCATGGCTCTTACTATCGTATCGGATGTCTGAAGATCGTATCGAACCTAATTGCAGTACATTTCAATCCAGATCATACAGATTGGTAACAGTGCAGCATGAACCAATCATTGCCACTTTCTAATATCGATGTGACAAACTAACATTACATGCGGGTATTTCTAATAATTAGGGCAGAGAGTTTGAAGCGGCTGCATGTAAACTCTGGAACATGGTGGGATACTATATACCGTACGTGTACCTATCTCAGACGTCTACGTAGATACAGACAACCTCTCAGTAAATATACAGAGTGATCGAAAAGTTACGCAACCCATGACAAACTAACGCACATGTTAGGCCTATATGTTTTGTTTTGAGAACACTGATTATTGAGTACAACAGAAGCATGGTGTACACACTGGAAGAAATAAATTTAATTCTGGAAGAGTGTATACGAAGTTTGAGTTACGCAACCACCCGCGAATCCTTCGCAGATGCTCATGCCGGGAAGGCAACTTTCAACACACTGTGGACAACTTTTCAAGTGATCAGAAGGGTACACAAGTGTGAAGCATTAGGTCATGCTCATTTTCAACATTATTTGTAGTTTATTATCCATCCTGAAGGCCTAGGTAATAAACTAGACACCGACCGCGAATGCCAACGATATTAGTACCTCCATTGGTTGCGTAACTTTTAGGTAGATTTCATTAGAAAGCTAACTATTGCAATGGGTCCCATGTTTCGACTTCCGGAAAATTTCGACATATCTTCGCGTTTCACATCCCCCAGACCCCAAAACCACCGTCAGTTCAAAAGTTTATATATAATTTATGTATATATATATATATGTATATATATATATGTATATCAGTTTCTTGTGGACACGATAACTGCCGTAATTTTGCACCAATTACTTCGAATTTTTTACCGAAGATGTATACCTATAAAATCTCGGTCGAGTTCGTTACTGGGCTAAATCGGTCGAAGGGGGTGAAAATGGGGGGCTTTTTTCGAAAAAGTGAAATTTCGCTATAACTCTCTTAATACGTGCAATATCGAATCCATTCAAAGTTCATAATATGTGTCGGATAACTGCCAAAAATTTATGTCAAATAAGATTTTTGATAGCACCAACCATTGACCAAAGGGGTGGAAAAAAGTGGGTTTTTCGGGAAACATTAATCATATCTCTCTTAATAGGCACAATATCAAAACCGTACAAAATGGACAATATTCCCCTAATAATTACCTAAAACTTTTGTCTGAAAGAATTTTTGATATGACCCACCATTACGCCAAGGGTCGAGAAAAATGATTTCGGAATTATAAGAAAATGCCAAGAGCTATCAGTGGTTGCCATGGCAACACTACTAAATTGATGAGGCATGGACCATCAGACGTTGCCATGACAACGCACTTGCACGAGATCAGATTCAGTATTTCCATCTGATTAAGTGGTTGGTTGGTTGGTTCTTAAGTTTAGGGGCTGCGACAACGCGGTCATGTAGCCCCGTGTACTTTGGGTGTGTGTAGAATCTGTCTGATAACCGGTGTTAATTGTGATGACTGTATTAGTGTGTGTTATCTGTTTGTTAATTTAAGTACTGCAACTAACAATTTTTCAGATAGTTCCTACTTTTGCCGCCAAGCGCCACTGTCAACGACTACGAGGCCAAGTTCAGAACTGAGCTACTAGACGCCGCCGCAGTCGGCTCTTGGCAACGAACATAGAAACCTAAGAGCGTTGTATACATTCTTAACCTATCCAATTTAGCTTCACACAGGTGCAATTAGTGGATGGATCTTTAACATGCCATAAATCTATGACATGGGACCGCCGGCTTTACTTCCCCTCCGAAGGAAGGCATACTGAGGGATATTTAACGCTCTTAAAAAATCCGACGGCTTCGGCCGGGTTTGAACCCGGTATCTTGGGCATAGAAGCTCAGCATGTTACCGACTACGCCACCAAAGCCGCCTGATAAAGTGGGAAGCGGCTTCGGTGACGTAACTGGTAGCATGCTGAATGTCTATGCCCAATGTCGCGGTTTCAAAGCCGGCCGAAGTCGTCGGATTTTCTAAGAGCACTAGAATCCCTCAGTATGCTTTCCTTTGGAGGGGAAGTTCCAACGTTCGTTGCGAGTTGCTGGTTGGGGTGGCATCTAGTAGCCATGTTCACAGCTAGGTGTCGTTGACGGTTGTACCTGGTAGCAACATTAGGAACTACTGCTTGAAATTGACCGTCTGCAGTACTTACATGAATTAAGACTAATACAGCCATTACAATTCACACCGTGTATCAGACAGATTCTACACTCACCCAAAGTACACGGGGTTAGATGACCGCGTTGTCGCAGCCCCTAAACTGAGGAACCAACCAGAGGTAGATTTCGTTATAAAGCTAACTATTGCAATGGGTACCATGTTTCGACTTCCGGAAAATTTCGACATATCTTCGCGTTTCACATCCCCAGGCCCCAAAACCACCGTCAGTTCAAAAGTTATATATAATTTATGTATGTATATGTATATCAGTTTATTGTGGACACGATAACTGCCGTAATTTTGTACCAATCACTTTGAATTTTTTACCGAATACGTATACCTATAAAATCTCGGTCGAGTTCGTTACTGGGCTAAATCGGTCGTTGGGGGGTGAAAATGGGGGGCTTTTTTTTCGAAAAAGTGAAATATTGCTATAACTCTCTTAATATGTGAAATATCGAATCCGTTCAACATTCATACTATGTGTCGGATAAAGCCCAAAAATGTATGTTTGAAGAGGTTTTTTTATAGCACCAACCATTGACCAAAGGGGTGGGAAAAAGTGGGTTTTTCGGGAAACATTAATCATATCTCTCTTAATAGGCACAATATCAAAACCGTAGAAAATGGACAATATTCCCATAATAATTACCTAAAACTTTTGTCTGAAAGAATTTTTGATATAATCCACCATTATGCCAAGGGATGAGAAAAATAATTTCGGAATTATAAGAAAATGCCAAGACCTATCAGTGGTTGCCATGGCAACACTACTAAATTGATGAGGGATGAGCCATCAGACGTTGCCAAGATAACGCACTTGCACGAGATCAGATTCAGATTTCCATCTAAGTGTGAAGCGGCTTCGGTGACGTAACTGGTAGCATGCTGAATGTTTATGCCCAAGGTCGCGAGTTCAAAGCCGGCCGAAGTCGTCGGATTTTCTAAGAGCGCCAAAAATCCCTCAGTATGCTTTCCTTTGGAGGGGAAGTTCCAACGTTCGTTGCGAGTTGCTGGTTGCGGTGGCATCTAGTAGCCAAGTTCACAGCTAGGTGTCGTTGACGGTAGTACCTGGTAGCAACATTAGTAACTACTGCTTGAAATTGACCGTCTGCAGTCCTTACCTGAATTACAGACTAATACAGCCATCCCAAAGTACACGGGGTTACATGACCGCGTTGTCGCAGCCCCTAAACTGAGGAACCAACCAAAATCTCTGCGGTAGATATAATTTTGCGTGAAGAAGTAACAGACCGTTACATAGTTGCACATCAGTGTCGAAACCTAGCATAAGGACAGTGTGACCACAAGTATATAAATGGACCCCAAATGACAAGAAGGTTACCGTTCCCATAAGACAATAAAATGTTTAAAATAAGCATAAAATGACGAAAAACAAAGTTAATTAAGCTTCAATTATAAAATACCTTCTCGCATTAAATGAGGTCTGATCCTTCTACGAAAATCTGCATATTCTGCCTATTTTCGCCTATCCCCAAGTTTGTCCGGTGAAATCTACCTCCGCCTTCCGGCGTGCCGAGAGGACTTTTTTACTCTGTATGTTGTCCTCATTTATTATTACGAATACACTTTTCTCTTCTTTTACCATTTTTGCAGTGTAGAGATTCATAGGAACACCGAATGTGACATTGCAAGCCCATGTGTTGTCTGTGTGTAAGTTTGTTTTACTGTCCCACGGCGTAGCTATGTTCGTTAAATTGTGAAACACGACCGCTGCAGCAAGTTCGGAGATCATAGGTTCGAATCCCGGCGCTGACAGTGGCTACTCTGAGTGTGGTTTTTCCACACTCTTGCCAGGCCAAGTCCTGCGGCACCTACCCCATCCTTGTTTCGAATACAACTACACTCACACTTACACTCACCACATAAATACAGGTTATCAGACACATTGAAACACACTCAACTACAAGGGACTGATGACCAATATGTCCCAAGCAACTAAATTGAATGAACAAGTTAGTTTTACTGCACTCAGCGCTGTGCCCTCGGTGTGCGTGATGTGGATCATTTCCCCAGTTGCACTTTTCACTTTACAGCGCTTCAAATTCCCTGCCCTACCAATAATATTCAACATTAAGTTCTACGATGCTCCTCGAAGGTATCGAGGTAATTAAGAGTTGAAGTGATTACCATGTTTTAATTGCTGTTACCATCCATTATACAGGGGCGCGGTGGCGCAAAGGTTAAGCTGTTAACCTCTCACCTCGATGGGCCGGGTCAATGCAAGTGAGATTTGATGGTTCGGATTCCACGTAAAAAGGAGGTCCCGTGGCTCATGATCGCGAGATTAACGGTCACGTAAAATTAAAAGCTACCTTCCATCTATTATACAATTAAAGAAGGTTGTTAATGTTTCAATTACGGTGGTCTTTTCAGCCCTGTGTTCTTGGGTGTGTGTAAATTGCCTAGCAACCTGTGTCATTATAGTGTCTGTATTTATAATTATTCATTATTAGCCTCCTTTTCACATTTTGCAAAAATGAGGAAAAAGTAGACTTATGAGATCGATCCGGGCAAATGTCTGTCTGTCTGTCCTTCTGTCTGTCTGTCTGTCTGTCTGTCTGTCTGGCTGGCTGTGTATGTGTTCCCTCCTATCAACTCCCAAACGGCTGCAGCAATAGAAACAAAATTTGGTAGGAGTAAATATCTCAATGCCATATTTGAAAATGATATCAGTGCTACCAACTGCTGAAAAATCGCAATTGAAATTTGAGCTCCATGTTGGATATCTTGGAAGGTATGAATGGGAGCATTTCAAAATTGGTACTCCTATAGATGATAATATTTCAGTTTAATTTCCAGGAGGCCATACATGGCAGTGTTGCCGAAATGATTATAAGTCTGCTGATAGGTCCAATTTTTAAATGCATATAACTTCTACACTATCAATTGGAATTCAACCAAATTTCGTGTGTGATATGTGTACATAAACTGATATGACTGAGCGTATTCTTAAGAGCCACCAGGGCTGTCAACTGTTAATAAACGTTCTCAATTTCTTGTATCCAAATACCAATATATCAGAAAGTATGCAAGCCGACAGCTTTAAACTACGCACACGTATAGTACCTGACATTCGATATTAATTTGGAGTAATTTATATACGTCAGTGCTACCAACATGATTCTAAGCCTGCTGAGAGGTCCAACTTTAAATACATGTAACTTCCATACTATCATTTGGATTTCAACCAAATTTCGTATGTGCTATGTGTACCATAACAGACATGACTATGCGTATTCTTAAGAGCAACCATGGCTACCAACTGTTAATAAATGCTGTCTCTATTTTTGTTACCCAAATATCAATATATCAGAAGGAATCCAAGCCAATAGCTCTAAACTTTGCACACGTCTAGTACCTGGCATTCTTGATTAATTTGGAGTAACTAATATACGCCAGTGCTGCCAACATGATTCTAAGCCTGCTGATAGGTCCAATTTTAAAATGCATGTAACTTCTATACTAACTAATGGATTTCATTCAAAATTGGCACAATAGATCATATTATTTCAAATTATTTCTGACCAATACATGCATGACATTGTTGCCAACATGATTTTACGCGCACTGTTAGATCCAATGTTTAACTGCATGTAATGTCCATGCTATCCATTGGACTTCAACCAAATTTTGTATTCTGTACCTTAAGAGATATATGTAAGAATACATTCAGTCACCAGGGCTGCCAACTAGTAGGCTACATTATTATGCCCCAGGTATACAGTTTCGAACTAATTAGAAATTTCGATTTAACCAACTTAATTTCGTCATTATTCTAGATAGATCCATATAGATTAATCATTGGCATGAATCTTAAATTTAAAGAAAAGTAGGCTCTTTACAGTAGTTCGTCACGGAACTTCTTGTTTTTATTATTTATTTATTTACCATATTTATTTAGCGTATGGTTTTAGTGCTGGGAGTGTCGGAGGACATGTTCGGCTCGCCAGAGTTTGTAGCTGCTTCTATGCGGACACCCATGGGGTGAGCTACAAGTACCGTCGCGTGTGGATGAGATGAAAGGAATGAGGATGAATGAGCAAGTTCAATTTGAAGTAGTTCCAACTTTGGCTACCAGATGCCACTGACACCTAGTAGCGAACGTTGGAACTTGATAGAGCGTTTCTAACGAAATATAACCTACAAATTTGGCAACACACTACCAATTGTAGTGGTAGGTTCTTTTTCATGCCATGACATGAGCCCTCCGACTTCGACCTGGTTTGAACCCGCGATCTATAGCATAGCAGTTCAGCATGCTACCGACTACGCCACCGAAGCCGCTTTATTTACCATAGACCACACACGTATGGAAGGCCAAGTATAAAGGGCCAAGCTCCACATAGGCTACATAATTTATGCCTCACCGGCACAACTTACATCTACATTTCGTTTATATAATATGTACATGTTTTACAAATATATTTACAGTATATAATATGCTAAACATTATACTGCTCACTCACTCTCCCACGTACGCACTTTCATTTTTTCATTCGGAAACTCATTCATTCAGCGAAACAATCAATCACTCATCATCATCATCATCTTCATTTCCCCTTTTCCAGCTGACACTGGGTGGGGGCAAATATGGTTCCTCTCCACTTTGTTCTGTCGTTCCACCATTCCTCTTCCGACACGGTGTTCCAATCCAGGTTCCGTTTTCTAATGCTATACTTCACCGAGTCCATCCAACGCATTCTTGGTCTTCCTCGTCCTCTCTTCCCAATCATCCGTCGTTCCAGTGCTCGTCTCGGTAAACTTACTTCATTCATCCGTTTGACATGTCCAAACCATCTCAATCTGTTTTGCTCAAGTTTGTTATTTAGTTTCTGTACTCCCAGTTCTTTCCGTATATCTTCATTTCGCACTCTGTCTCTCCTCGTTTTCTGGACCATACTTCTCAGGAATCTCATCTCAGCTGCCTGTACTCTACTCTCATCCCTCTTAGTCATTGTCCAAGTTTCTGCTGCATATGTCGTTATAGGAACATAATATGCTTTGTACATAACTTCTTTAGCCTTAATTGGTATATGCTTGCTCCATACTAGTCCCCGTACCTGTTGGTAGAAAGCACTCCCGAGTTGTATTATTCTGCTAATTTCAAAATCTACTGTAGTCTTCGAACTTCAGTCAGTTCACTTCCCAAGTATTTGAAGTGTTACACCACTTCCAATTCCTTATCTCTGACTTTGATTACTCCTTTTCCTTCTTTTGCAGATTATAGATGTTAAACACACCGGTCTGTAGTTTCCAACATTGCTTTGCTTGTCGACTGGCACCACATTCATACATTACCACTCATACGGCACATAACCTTGGTTAATAGAAAAGTTGAATAACGCACCGCGCACTGCAGCAGGATCTGCCCGCGAACACATTTGAGGCTATGATTGGAAAGGAGGGGCTGTGACCTTAAGTTATGAAACCTCCTAGCATTTTCCAGGAGTAGTAGTGGGAAACCACAGAAAACCACTGGGTGGCTGTTATTGAAATTGAACCCATGAATTCTCACTTTTGCCTTACGAAGCTGAGTGGACCCCGATCCAACCTTCACACCAAAATTAAATTTCATGGCAGAGTCGTCAATCAAACCTGGAGTTTCGATGCGTATCCCGTGACCATTGAAGGCGGCACCAGGGAGTAGAGGCAAGATCCTTGGATAAGTCAGAGCTTTTAGAGATTATGCATTCGTCCTGGGATTCAGAAGAGTTTCGTCTGGATTTAACATTTGTAAGTAATTCTATTTTTATTGACCCAGCATTGGGGATTTCTGATGATTTGATTTATATACCGTATACTGTATATTAAAAAAACAGTTGTCGATTGCGAGATTATTTCGATTGGAGAATTATTACTTTTACAATAGTAATTTTTACGTGAATTTTAGTTAATTAATGTGGTCATTTGAAAAGTTTATAATAATGGATCGTTTAGGAGTTGTAAAAATAATATTAATTCGCCATTGTAAACGCTAGTGATCTGTAAATCTCTTCCCTTTCCCCCAATATTCTGGTGTCCCTTTTAACAACTGCGGCTATTAGAGACGCAGGGGGGCCGGAATTTTGCCTCTAAAGGGATCATTAATGTGCCAGTAAATCTACTGACACGCCTCCCTCGCATTTGCGCACCCTCAAATGCCAGCTGACTGCTTCAGGATCGATCCTGCAACCTTGGGATCAGCAGGTCTCTTTGTTAATAGTCTAGTCGTGGAGCATGCCATAGGCAGTTCGGCTACGATGGTGGCTAGCACAAAGTGTGGCCGCAGACTTACGGGAATGACGGTATCGTATGAAGACAACGAGCATCACATGGTCAGCCACATATAACGATGATAGTACCTGTTCCTCTTGAGACGCTACTCAAGGTTAACTCTTGTAATTAGCTGAATGATACATGGATCATGCTTCCGCTAAACGCAGTACAGTCAACTGCTTAACTAAACATGACACTGGGTAAAGGATTGCCATGTTTCTTGCACACCCTTCCTTTACTATTTATGAAGTGTCCTAATCCAGAGGTGTCTGCAAATGTGGTTGCCCACCACTTAGCGTAGTGATTAGCATTCCTGGCAGTCATTGCAGAGATCCGGGTTCGATTCCCAGCTCTGCTAAGAAACACAATTCTGGTCTGAGGGCTGGAACGGGGTTCACTCAGCATCGTGAGACAGATTTGAGAAGAGGTGTGTTCAGTTCCTATTTCACCTATCCTAGAAGTGGTTTTCCATGGTTTCCCCCACTTCTACTCCAAGCGAATGCCGGGATGGTATCTAAATTAAGACCACAGGCTTACCCAAATCCTTGCCCCAATTGCGAATTCACACAGTAGTACAGCCATAACAATGGCACAGGTTATCAGAGAGATTCTATACATACACACACAAAATACATGGGGCATCATGACTACGATGTCACAAAGCCCATAAATGAATCAACGACAACTCGAATGTGGTAAATTTCGTTTAGATAACCAAACATATGTAAATATATTTAGCAAACATTAGGTTATTAAATATTTATAGCGTTGTGTTATTGTTGCAAAAACAAGTATTAAAACTACAGTATGCCTTCCAACGAAAACGATAATGTTTTTTTAAAGAGACTTTAACACAAGAATGCCAGAACCGTATTATTTTGTAAATTCACAATGTTTGTTAATGTTCATTCCGTGAGTTTCGTAAGGTATATCTGGGTGCCTTAGTATCTGACCTATCTCTTATTTTCATGAGACCTCGCAAAAGACCCATCTCTAGCAGTGAGGTAATCTGTCCCCATTTATTAGTCTACCAACCCATTTAATCTTCATCACACTTGTATCACCACCTCGCCTTTCTATTGCAGCAACAGTCCAAGTACCACACCCATAGCATTATGAGCTCAAGAGGGCAATATTGGTCTGTAATTATTGTTGCTAAACCTCCATGGCTTAGGCGGCAGCACGCCGGCCTCTCACCGCTGGGTCCGTGGTTCAGATCACGGTCACTCCATGTGAGATCTGCTCTGAATAAAACGGAGGCAGACATGTTTTTCTCCGGGTACTACTTTTTCCCTGTCAAAAATTTCATTCCAGCAATACTCTCCACTATCATTTCATTTCATCTGTCATTCATTTAATCATTGCCTCAGAGAAGTGCGACAGGCTTCGGCAGCCGCCACAATGCATATCCTCGCCGCTAGATGGGGGCTCCAATTATTCCATCCCTGACCCGGTCGGTCGACTGGAAGCAGGCTGTGGATTTTCAATTATTATTACTAGCGGACCCGTGCGAGAACTCTCGCATAATGGGTTGTGTGCGCACCATGTGTACAGACTACCCGCCCGTCTCTAGTGCTATGTGGGCTGTACGCGTCACAGTTCTGCCAGGGGCTATCGGCTTGTTTATTTGTTTAAAAGCACTTTATAAAAAAGAAATATAATTCCGTTTAATATTCCTGTACTATTGAGACGATTTGGAAGATGTTGGTACAAACCACACCTTCTAAATATAATAATAACTAGGGCTCGGATCGATATGCTCGATAAATTGTCCAGATATGCTCGAAAACCATGTGTTTTATGCTCGATAGATATGCTCGAAAAAAACCATTGTATAACACCGTTAAAAACTATAGAAAGGAAAGTGAAACAAAAAACAAAACAATAACAAACCTTAATATACGATCTTTATTTTCTAATTGTATGTATGATGCACTGCAATATACTCCCATTAAAGGTTTTCAAGTATATATAAGAGAAGTTTTCTTATAAAAGTTACAGTTTAAAAGTTCATTTACAAAATGTTCAGAATCAGGCGAGTCAATGAAGTGGATCTGCATTGGTCTGTACAACAAGAATTTTTGTCTATGTTTTCAGTTTTAAATGATTTTCTTAAATCAGTCAATAAAAGTTTCAATGACGAGAACGACCTCACTTAAGGTTAAATACCTGCTGTTCTATTATTCTCACCAGACAGGCTTTTCAATAGTTATTTATGTTTTCGAACTTTAAGGATGGTCAGGGCCCGAATTCAGGGGGGAATTTGAAGAAAACAAACTATTTAGACGAAAACCACAAGAATATGCATTTATATGCTTTTATTCTGAAAACCGTGGTTTTATGCATTTATATGCTCGATAAATTTCAATACTGTCGGTCCCAGATAGGTGAAAATACCACCGAAAGGCTTCTTTCAATGTGTACTATTCAGGGAAAAAATATGCAAATATGCTCGAATCCGAGCCCTAATAATGGCATTAATAAAATAATAAATCACAAAACAAAACTAATTAAATATATCTTAATGATCGATATCAATTTGTTTTGTGAGTTTTATTATTTTTTATTTTTTATGGCAATTTTTCTCCCTCTGGTTTAGGAGCTTGAGTTTTGTGAAACATACACCTTAGCGTATTATACTGTATAATCGTTTCAGCCATCTCACGGCCTCGCTGTTCCAACTGTACTTTTCCTTTTCTTTGCACCTGGGCTTTAACTTTCGCCCAGTATTCCCACTTTCGTTTCCTCTGCTGTCCCTTCCTTTTGCCGTTTTTAGTTTTGACTTTTCTTGGAAACCATGGTGCTCTTGGAGCTTTTTCTTGAGAGGAACACGTTTCTGGGTATCCTCCTGTGTTATCACTATTTCTTGCATATCTTTCTATATCTTTATTATAATAATTATTATTATTTCTCTAGATAAGTAGATACATCTATCGCAGCCTTGCAGTGTAGGCCTACTTCTATTCTAGCACCAAGGACCATTATGTAAAACAGAGACCTTCATCATTACTCAACTCCTGTCAAGTGGGATTGCCTTTTGCTGTTCCCGCTGTGGTGACGAGCCATCCAACAGAAGGTTACGCCATCTATTTTCCTACCAGCTGACGGTTGACTGTCGTGTTCGCCTCTTGACCGTGGGTTCTATTCGCAGTCAAGGAACTTGGATGATCATTGAAGAATGAAAATAATCAAGGCATTCCGCGTTGTTCTGTGCAATGGTCATCCTGGTGGTTGGCCTATTACGTACCATTGAAAATGGATGTGTAAAATGCATACAGTAGATTGCATTACTTGTAACATCCATAGCAGGTTTCTGAAGCATTGTTATTATGATGATTATCATCTTTCGATTGCTATTTTGAACCTTATTAGAACACCCGGCAGACTTGGGAGAGTGAACAAAAATACTAACTGATTGACGTTTAACTTTAAAATAATATAAGGAAGCTTTTAGTTTTACCTGACCGTTGATTTCGCGATCATGATCCTTTTTACATGTAATCAGAACCACTTGACGTGACATTTCACCTTCGAAAATCTCACATGTATTAAACGAGAATCGAATCCGGTTCACCTTGGTGAGGGGCGAGCAGCGTGACCGTTGCTCCAGCACGTCCTTCTTTTAAGTAATAAACGGATTTAAGTTATAAGTTATAGCAAAAATGGATCCTAGGATCTCGTCAGTATTTTATTTTAGAATGAAAGAAAAATGTTCTTAACATTATGACTGTTGTTATTGTAACTTTTAAATCGGTCAACATAATTACAACCCCAATTATTGGGAAATGAAATAACCTGATAAAAATTACACATGATAATCATAATAATAATAATAATAATAATAATAATAATAATAATAATAATAATAATAATAATAATAATAATAATAATAATAATGTATTGTATATCCACCCCTTATTATTCCCGTTTCCATCGGAGTCGGGGATGAGATGCGAAAGACTATATGGCGAATGGTTTTTACGACCGGACACCTTTTCTTGACGCCAATATCAGGCGAGGAGTTAATGAGAGATGAAATGAATGCATATGAATGAAACTGGACAAGGATGTGGAAGGAAGGGGCCGTTAGTAGTGGTTTTGTAGGGGTTCTGGCCCCTCCTCCTCCTCACCCTCCTCACAAGATGGCGGCAGCCCGATAACTCCCGAACGCATGGTCGGATTTAGACGAATGAGGTGTCATTGAACTCGGGCTGATACCCCCTTTCCAATGGACAACATATTTCCACCCCAAAATAAAACCTACCCCTACTAGGGGGTGAAATTGTAATTTTTTAGAGAATCTCTCTTTCCAATTGCAACATGTGAGAGTTTGAATGCTAATATGGAATAAAACGTTGTTCTACATAAAGTGCATGTGTTCGGTGGAAAGCCACTATGAATTAACATGCTAGTTTTTTGTTTTTACACATGTCCACTCATAGGTTTGGTAAGAGGGCGGGCTTTTTAAAAGATGGTGGCTGTAGTGTAACCTAACCTAACCCAACCTAACGGGTCCTTGTTGACAGGTCCTTGTGGACAGGTCCCTGTGGACGAGTCCTTGTTGATGAGTCCCTTTGGACTTATCCCTTTAGACCGGTACCTTTGGATTGGTGCCTATGGACTGGACCATGGTCCCTAATGCTATTGTTACGTCCCACCCCCTAGTGGCACTTTTGTTAACTGGATTACGGTGGGGGTACAAAGCACAACACCAATTACTGCTTAAAGAAATAATTAACTTTATTGTGGCCAGAAAATTACACTAATCAGCAAATACAAGCAATTAGGAGCCTTACTCCAGTTTCCTCAAGTCTCTTCCTTGAGCGCTCTTGGCCCTTCCACTTGTCAACAGATCACAGAAGTTAATCCGTCCTAATGAGTACGGTGGCCTTGACAGAAACTACCTGCTCCTCTCCTTTATGTTCACCGACCTCAATTACTTACGATCACTTGCTGCAGGCTTTTTCGCTGTCCACAAGCTGGAGAAACAATGTCACTGGATTTCGTAACTCGCACAGCACTTCGTCACCACACTTCTGTCGCACAAGATAATCGCTCGCACTGGCTCGTAAAACACAACAACCCCCGCTTGACAGGTCGCACTTATATAGCAGGCCGGTGACTCAATACATGCTTCTAGATCCATCCAGGGTTCACGGCTTCTCGAGGTTTCCATCGCTGGTCCAGTCACGAATATTCTGGACTATCCCTTTGTCTTAGTAGCCCTGCTGCATAAGGCACACGCAATACAGGAGGCAGGCCACAGCCCAGCCCCTGGGGCAGTTGTGACTCAAGCGGCGAGCGATGACACAAACTCACAGCCGTAAGACCACCCCCTTCCTAAAAAGGCTGATCGTCCCGATCAATCATTGGTCCGTCTGTGTCCCTCCGTAGGCTGCCACGCGATCTCGATGCACGATCTTCATCTTCGCCCTCGGGCTCCGCTGGATCCTGTAGACGACATCGTTGATCCGTTTCACGACTCGGTACGGGCCCTCCCAGGACTTCTGAAGTTTGGGTGACAGGCCTTTCTTCCGTAATGGGTTGAAGAGCCAGACCAGGTCGTCCTCGTGGAATCCGCCGGCACCCATCTGCTGGTCGTATCGGGTCTTCATTCGGTCGGTCTCGATCCGCAGTTTCCTCCTCGCGAACGCGTGCACGTCCTCCAGTTGGTCGACCAGTTCTTGACAATACTGGCTTACCGGGATCGGATCATTCCCAGGTCGGCCGAAGGCAAGATCGACAGGTAGGCGGAGCTCCCTCCCAAACATGGCCCGGACTGGTGTGCACCCGGTGGCTTCGTGCACGGCAGCGCGGTAGGCCAGGAGAAATAGTGGAAGATGTTTGTCCCAATCCCTCTGGTGCTCGCTGACGACTATTCGGAGATGGTTCTTGATGGTGCGATTGAATCGCTCTACCATCCCGTCGGACTGAGGGTGTAGTGGCGTTGTCCTTGTCTTCCAGATTCCCAGCAGCTGGCATAGGTTCTGGAACACCTGCGACTCGAAGTTCCTCCCTTGGTCGAAGTGCAGCTCCAGGGGTACTCCGTACCGGCTGACGAATTCCTTCACCAGGGTCTCTGCGATCGTCGCGGCTTCTTGGTTAGGGAGCGCATACACCTCCGGCCATTTGGTAAAGTAGTCGCTGACGACTAATATGTAGCGGTTCCCTGCCTCGCTTAACGGGAATGGCCCAGCAACATCGATGGCCACTCTCTCCATGGGGCCGCCCACGTTGTAGGTCTTCAGTGGACCCCGTCGTCTTCGTCCTGGGCCCTTGCTGGCTGCGCAATCGTGGCACCTCGCGCAGTGGTTCTCCACGTCTGTTCGGCATCCGATCCAGTAGAACCGCTCTCTCAGCTTCTCCAGGGTCTTCTTTATCCCTAGGTGTCCACCAGATGATCCTCCATGAACTTCCTTCAGGACTTCCTCCGTCATAGCCTTTGGAACGACGACTTGTTCCCGATATGTCTTCCCTTCGGTGCTCTCCCAGGCGCGGCAGATGAGGCCATCCCTTACAATCAGCGAGCCCCACTGCGCCCAGTAGGACTTAAACTTTGGGCTGCAGTCACTCACAATGTTCCACCCGGGTCTGGGGACACAGGCCCCCTTCCATTCGGCTATCAGTCCTAGGTCATCATCTTCTACTTGTGCCCGCGTGAAAGATTCGCGGCTCCAGCTCCCTTGAAGTTCCACGGTAGTCCTTCGGCACTGTATCCCGGTGTTCTCCTCCCTTCGGGCACAGAAGGTGCAGTCTTCGGGGCACGGTCTTCGTGACAGGGCGTCGGCGTTAGAATGCAGTTGGCCTTTCCTGTGCTGAATCACAAAGTTGTACTGTTGAAGCCTCTCTAACCACCGCGCGAGTTGACCCTCGGGCTGCTTGAAGTTCAGGAGCCACCACAGGGATGCATGGTCGGTCCTGATGAGAAATTCTTGCCCGTACAGGTACTTGTGGAAGTGTTCAATGGTCTTCACGATGGCGAACAGCTCCTTCCTGGTGACGCAGTAGTTCCTTTCTGGCTTTGACAAGGCTTTGCTGAAGTAAGCCACTACTCTCTCCTCGCCGTACACTACTTGCGACAGGATTCCCCCTATGCCAAAGTCGCTGGCATCGGTATCGACGATGAACCTTGTTCCAGGTCTGGGGTAGGCCAGAATAGGTGCGGTGCACAGAACCTGCTTGAGTTGTTCGAAGGCACTGTGGCATTCTGCTGTCCACGTGAAGAGTTGGTCCTTCTCAGTCAGTCGATGTAAAGGTTTGGCGATGTCGGCGAATCCTCTCACGAAGCGACGGTAATAAGTGCAGAGTCCCAGGAAGCTTCGTAGTTGGGACTTGTCCTTCGGAACTGGCCACTCCCTCACAGCTGCGGTCTTCTCTGGGTCGGTGCGCACAAATTCCTCGGAGACGATATGCCCAAGGAACTGGACCCGCTTCTGGAAGAGCTGACACTTCTTGGGGCTCAACTTCAGCTGGGCAGCCCGTAGCTTCAACAAGATCTCCTTCAGGTTGCTGTAGTGCTCCTCGAAGCTCCTCCCCAGAACGATGACGTCGTCTAGGTATACCAGGCAGGTCTTCCAGTGTAGTCCCCTCAGAATGGACTCCATTAGCCTTTCGAAGGTCGCAGGGGCGTTGCACAGACCGAATGGCATGACGGTGAACTGCCAGAGTCCGCCGCCCACAGAGAACGCAGTTTTCTCGCGGTCCTTAGGGTGTACCTCCACCTGCCAGTAGCCACTCTTCAAATCCAAGGTGGAGAACCATCTTGACCCTGATATGGTGTCCAGCGTGTCGTCGATCCGGGGTAGAGGGTAGCTGTCCTTCTTCGTGACGTCGTTCACCCGCCTGTAGTCCACGCAGAACCTGGTGGAACCGTCCTTCTTCTTCACAAGCACGACCGGAGAACTCCAAGGACTATGTGATGGCTCGATCACCCCTTGCTCCTTCATCTCTTCTACCATCCGGTCGACTTCGGCTTGCTTGGCGAGCGGGACACGTCGGAATGGGGCCCTAATCGGTGCGCTGTCCCCAACGTCGATTCTGTGCTGGACCAAGCTTGTCCTGCCGAAGTCTTTTCTCCCCACGGAGAAGACATCCTGGAATTCGCGTAGCAGGTCCTGAAGTTGGCGTGATTGCTCATCGTCTAAATGGTCCTGGGATCCTTGGTACAGCATCTGTAGTTCTTCTGGCAGGGCGCGTCTTCTTCGGTTGTCAGTCTGCAGGTGTCCGTCCGTCGTTTCTGTGATGCGGGCAATCCAGGTAACGGGCTCGCAGACTCCTAGGTTGGTGTCCCGGTGAACCGTAATATCGTAGTCGTTCAGGTTGGACAGGCGGACGTACGGCCGAGGCGTCGTGTTGATGAGGGTCTTGGCAACTAGCAATCCTTTTGTCTGGATGTCCTCATATTTTGGCTCGATGACAGCCGCCACTCCCTCAGCAGTTCCGTCGACAATTACGGCGGCGCTGACCTCCGTCCTGGCAGGAACGATGACGTCCTCTCTCAGCCTTACTCGTCGTGCGATGACGGCCTCGTGTGCTGGTTGCAAAGCAAGTTCCTCACCTCCGAAGTGCCGAGTGTTGGTACTCAAGTCCAAGATGATGTTCTTCTGGTCCAGGAAGTCCAGTCCGATGATCACTTCGTTTGATACGTCAGCCACAAGCACTGGATGCTTCACCACCCGTCGACCAATGACGAGCTCCAGTGATGCTTCGCCATGTACCGGTGCGGTCTCTCCGGTCGCGGTTATTAGCTGGAGGTTCCTTTGTGTGGGTTGCACTCTCCACTTCGGGATCACGGTGGGATTGACGATGGTCCTCGACGCTCCCGTGTCGATCAGCATGGGCCAGCTCACTCCGTTGACGACTCCGTCGACCATCAGGCTGCTATTGTCCCTCCGTAACTTCGTCACACGCACTTGGACTGCTGGGGCTTGACGACTGTCACAAGCCAACCTTTGCCCCCCAAGGCTGGCTGATACTTGCTTTCCTGGGCCGCGCGGTTTCCCTACGACCGACTGTCCCGACGGAAACCCTTGGCGGCGGCGATCACCGCAGTCCTTGCTCAGGTGGCCTCTCTTACGGCAGGTCCAGCAGGTCGGTAGTCCTCTTCCGGGCCGCCTCTCCGGATGTTCTTCGGCTACGTTTTTGTTGGTGGTACTGCGACTCTTGAAGAACCGGCCTAGCGCCTCCATCAGTTCATCGGCCAGGGGCTTGGTCTTGTTGGTTTTTGCTGGTTCGTCGACGTCCACTTGACGCACCCGAGCGTGCATTCTAGATGCCTGTTTTGCCGTCTCGAACTCAAGTGCGTGGCTCAGCGCATCTGCCAGGGTCTTATTGCGCGCGAGACGCAGCGCCTGTTGAGTGTCCGAGTCCCGTAGCCCGTCGGTGAAAGTCTGCGTCGCTATCTGCTCCAGAAAGTCGGCCGGCGCTGTTGGGTAGGCGAGCCTTACGAGGCGTGCGATGTCCATCTCGAACTCCTGCAGGGTTTCCGCGTTCTTTTGTACCGGGGTCCGGAGCTGCATCTGGTAGGCCTGCTGAAGATGGCTATCTCCATATCGGGACTCCATATGGGCGATCAGTGAAGCGTAGTCCTGGGATCCAGTCGGGATGGCCTGAAGGAAGTTAAGGGCGTCACCTCTCAGCGCTACAATGAGAGCTGTAGCCTTTTCAGTGTTGTTCCAGTTATTTATGGAACAGGCCGCCTCGAACTGACGTAAGTAGGTGCTCCACGGGACCTTTCCGTCGAAGGTTGGGGGCGTCACTCTGCTATGTCCCGTTCCTGATATTCCCGGTGTAACGGTGGGCGGGCGTTGGCGCAGCTCGGCAACTTCCTTTTGTAAGGCGTTGAATTTCTCCTCCACCCCCATCAGCGGGCGTTGGCACAGCTCGGCAACTTCCACTTGTAAGGCGTTGAATTTCTCCTCCACCCCCATCAGCGGTCGTTGGCACAGCTCGGCAACTTCCACTTGCAAGGCGTTGAATTTCTCCTCCACCCCCATCAGCGGGCGTTGGCGCAGCTCGGCAACTTCCACTTGTAAGGCGTCGAACTTCTCTTCCACTGCCGTGACTTCCTCACGCAGACCCAGTTCTAATTTCTTCAGGTCCTGTGTCAACTTATTCTGACCGTCTTCCATCTTCTTCTGGCCGTCCTCTATCCTCTCCAGGTCCTCCGCTAGCTTATTTTGACCGTCTTCTAGTTTGGCAGTTAGGTCCTCGGCTAACTTCTTCTGGCCGTCCTTCATCTTCTTCTGGCCGTCCTCCATCTTCGTCAGGTCCTCCGCTAACTTATTTTGGCCGTCTTTCAGGTCCTCTGGTAGCTTATTCTGACCTTCTTCTAATTTGGAAGTTAGGTCCTCGGCTAAACTTTTCTGGCTGTCTTCCAATTTGGCAGTTAGCTCGTTGGTTAAATTCTTCTGGCCGTCTTCTATGCCATTTAACTTTTCTAGCAATGCTGCCAATTGCGCCTCCATTTTAGTTGCTTGCCTTGTAAAGGGCATGCACTCAAAGGAAAATTAGAGAAAATGACCTGCTCGGGTTTTGAAACCAGGACCGTCAGGTGTTGTGCTTGAGTTCGTAATCCGGCTTCTGACACCAGTTTTTACGTGCCACCCCCTAGTGGCACTTTTGTTAACTGGATTACGGTGGGAAGGAAGCACAACACCATTTACTGCTTAAAGAAATAATTAACTTTATTGTGGCCAGAAAATTACACTAATCAGCAAATACAAGCAATTAGGAGCCTTACTCCAGTTTCCTCAAGTCTCTTCCTTGAGCGCTCTTGGCCCTTCCACTTGTCAACAGATCACAGAAGTTAATCCGTCCTAATGAGTACGGTGGCCTTGACAGAAACTACCTGCTCCTCTCCTTTATGTTCACCGACCTCAATTACTTACGATCACTTGCTGCAGGCTTTTTCGCTGTCCACAAGCTGGAGAAACAATGTCACTGGATTTCGTAACTCGCACAGCACTTCGTCACCACACTTCTGTCGCACAAGATAATCGCTCGCACTAGCTCGTAAAACACAACAACAACCCCCGCTTGACAGGTCGCACTTATATAGCAGGCCGGTGACTCAATACATGCTTCTAGATCCATCCAGGGTTCACGGCTTCTCGAGGTTTCCATCGCTGGTCCAGTCACGAATATTCTGGACTATCCCTTTGTCTTAGTAGCCCTGTTGCATAAGGCACACGCAATACAGGTGGCAGGCCACAGCCCAGCCCCTGGGGCAGTTGTGACTCAAGCGGCGAGCGATGACACAAACTCACAGCCGTAACACTATGATGAAATTAAACGGTGTTCCACATGAAACGCATGTGAAGAGCCGATTGCTACTATGAATTAACATGTTTGTTTTTTGTTTTTACGCATGCGCACTTGTTTTTTTTTTTGTAAGCGGGCGGGCTTTTTGAATAATGATTTATAGATGAGTTATTTTTTTAAAAAATTACCAAAAGATCCAAAACTAATATCTCATGAATCAATAAGGCCAGGGACCTGTATGAGAGGTCGTTGGACTTGAGGTGACATTCTGTTTTTTAATATATTATTTATTTATTTATGTCAAAGGGACCTAATTGCACTTTTATTAATATCTCGCTAACTAATAATCAGAGAGGGTCAAGTGAGGTGTCATAGGACTCAGGATGGTCAACCCTTTTCCATGACCAACGAATTTACCCAAAAGATCTAAGGTCATTAGGTTTTTAATATCTCATGAATCATTAAGGCTAGGGACCTGTATGAGAGGTCGTTGGACTTGAGGTGACATTCTGTTTTTGAATATATTATTTATTTATGTCAAAAGGGGCTAACTGCACTTTTGTTAATATCTGGCTAACTAATAATCAGAGAGGGTCAAGTGAGGTGTCATAGGACTCAGGATGGTCAACCCTTTTCTATGATCAACGAATTTACCCAAAAGATTCAAAACAGCAAGGTCATTGACCTATGATTTTATAAACTAATAATCAGAGAGGCTCAAGTGAGGTGTCATGGGACTCAGGATGGTCAACCCTTTTCCATGACCAACGAATTTACCCAAAAGATCTAAGGTCATTAGCTTTTTAATATCTCATGAATCAATAAGGCTAGGGACCTGTATGAGAGGTCGTTGGACTTGAGGTGACATTCTGTTTTTGAATATATTATTTATTTATGTCAAAAGGGCCTAACTGCACTTTTGTTAATATCTGGCTAACTAATAATCAGAGAGGGTCAAGTGAGGTGTCATAGGACTCAGGATGGTCAACCCTTTTCTATGATCAACGAATTAACCCAAAAGGTTCAAAACAGCAAGGTCATTGACCTATGATTTTATAAACTAATAATCAGAGAGGCTCAAGTGAGGTGTCATGGGACTCAGGATGGTCAACCCTTTTCCATGACCAACGAATTTACCCAAAAGATTCAAAAAACAGCAAGGTCATTGACCTAATATTTTATAAACTAATAATCGAATATCAACATGTGAGGTGTTATAGGACTTAGATGGTCAACCCTTTCCCATGGCCAATGAATTTACCCAAAACACCCAATACATCAAGGTCATCGACCTGAGATTTTATAAACTAATAATCGGATACGAACATGTGAGATGTTTACCATGTGTGTGATGAAACATAGCTAGGTAGAGAAAGAATTAGTGTAGGCTACATGTATAGTGATTGACAAGTCTTTTACCATTGAAACTTGTTTTTCAGATCAAACTGTAGTATAGAGAGAGTATAGGTTGTAGGTATGGGTTAATAAATGACGAACGGTGTACACACAAACTCTGATTTATCGATTCAAGAATTAAGAGTAGACTATCTTTAATTGATTGGTTAAAGAGGATAGCTAAAACACAAAAATGCTCAGTGGTTACCGGGACAAGATGGTCGCTACACACACAATTAGCTTTAAATACTTGAGGCTGATAATCTATACACACACACTTGCTTGTTCTAAACTAAACTGTGTTGCTGTCAGTGCTCAGACAGTAGGCTGATGACAAAAAATGCATTGCTAACAGAAATATAATCATTTCCGGTTGTATAATGTTACCAGCTATCCATTTTGTGTTGCAGTGTTAAGCACTTTTAGCTCTTGTACTGGTGGTCTTAACTCGATTTCCAGGTCTGATGCCTAGAACGAGTCAAACTAAGAAACAAGGGCATGGTGGTGTAGTGGTTAAGCTGTTAGCCTTTTCACCAGGGTTCTATTTCAGGTTAATATGCATGTCATAAACATATTAAACAAAACAAAACAGAGATAACGTTCAAAACTGATTACATTTGTGTCTTTCCAAATTATTACTTGGATTACAAATACAAAGGCGAACTGGGTTTGATATACATTTAATGCTGTCTATCACACACTAGACTGTAAGAAAGCCAAAAGAGCAAAAGGCGTAGGTAGAGCAGTGGTAAAATTGCTATATGTAGAGAACTACCTAGCGGTTTTATGAACTGGCAAAGCTATATATCGCATAAACAGTGCAGGATACAATCCAGCAATCAAATTTGTATCTTGTGGAACAGAAAAATGCACTTTTACCTTGATGGATAGCAAATGAGTGCAGATGAATGACCTATGCATTAGCCTACCATAGGGTTATAACCACGAGGTGGAGGTGTGATTTCTATATTTTATTGTTTAGAGACATGGCTTTTTTGTAACCAGTAGATTTAGTATTTTGTAAATATTCATTTTTGTAATTGTAAAAATAGTGGAAACATTTTTTTTTTGGTAATAGTAAATGTTAAATAAGCCTCCGTGGCTTAGGCGACAGCACGCCGGCCTCTCACCGCTGGGTCCGTGGTTCAAATCCCGGTCACTCCATGTGAGATCTGTGCTGGACAAAACGGAGGCAGACAGGTTTTTCTCCGGGTACTCCGGTTTTCCCTGTCAAAAATTCATTCCGGCAACACTCTCCACTATCATTTCATTTCATCTGTCATTCATTTAATCATTGCCCCAGAGGAGTGCGTCAGGCCTCGGCAGCCGGCACATTTCATATCCTCGCCGCTAGTTGGGGGCTTCATTCATTCAATTCCTGACCCGGTCGGAGACTGGAAGCAGGCTGTGGATTTTCATTTTCAAATGTTAAATGTATAACTAAAAGTTATTTGGGATAAGTGTGCATGTCAAGGATAAATAGCGTGGTCGTATTTGTTTTTCAAGGACAGGTATGGTTGTGTGAATGTATGACTATAGATAGAATGATAGAGAGAGAGAGAGAAAGTGTGTGTGTGTGTGTGTGTGTGTGGTAGGTAGGATGGTGGGGTAAATAATGTGTATAGCAAATGGCAAATAGTATACTGTAGTTTTTTTAACACTTGTGTTTTTTTTAAATGCTGCGGTAGATAGGTGTTATTTTGTTAAACAGTCTTACCTACAGTAGTGGTATTAGTAGTAGTAGTAGTAGTAGTAGTCCTATACGTTTTTGGAAACAAACAGAAAGAGAATGCACTATTGCCATGGCCAAGTACTTCCATTAAAATAATTTCAAGAAAATTTTAATCAGCAAATGTGTGTTTTACAAAACTAAACTTTCAGCATGGACTAAATCATAAACGTGTCGTCTGTGATATGAAAAAAATAGGAAATCCATGTTTCCATATCAACACAATTTAAAAACTTATAACTGACATTTAAAAAATGTAAATGGGAAATTGACAAATGTGTAAATAACAAAATGGAAAATTCTTGTTTCCGTATCATGAAATCCAAAAACTTTAAACTGACATTTTCAAATCGTGTACATGGAAAATTGACTAATGGCAAAGTGTGAAATGTGAAAATGAAAAAAAATGAACAATTGGCTATCATTATTTAAAAAAATAAAGAAAACCGTCGTGTTCTATCGTTAAAGTGTGAATCAAACCACATCTACTTATTTGAATCACCCGAGACTGAGTAGACCTGTTTTAGTTCTACTATACTTTAAAAATGTTATGTTTAAGCTCGAATTGAACTCAAGAGCTTTAGAGTGCCAGCTAACTATTATAACCGTTACGTCACAAAGACAACTTTACACTACTCTTGAAATGAAAATCCACAGTCTGCTTCCAGTCTCCGACCGGGTCAGGTATGGAATGAATGAAGCCCCCATCTAGCGGCGAGGATATGAACTGTGCCGGCTGCCGAGGCCTGACGCACTCCTCTGGGGCAATGATTAAATGAATGACGGATGAAATGAAATGATAGTGGAGAGTGTTGCTGGAATGAAAATTTGACAGGGAAAACCGGAGTACCCGGAGAAAAACCTGTCTGCCTCCGTTTTGTCCAGCACAGATCTCACATGGAGTGACCGGGATTTGAACCACGGAACCAGCGGTGAGAGGCCGGCGTGCTGCCGCCTAAGCCACGGAGGCTTACTACTCTTAATGAACAATAATAATAAAAAGAATAATAAATATTGATTTTTTTAAAGAATGAACATGGTGACACTGTTTCTGTTGCACTGTCTGCTAGCTACTAGCCAGCAGCTGGGGTCTTAGAAAACGATACAGTTGACATTTTGCAATGAGATGTGACATGTTTCAAAGTATAGTATTATGGGTTGCTGTTGAGTAAAAACTAATCCTGTACAAGGAAGCAAGGGTTCGAACCCCTTACCTAACATCACTATTGCCTGAACATGGCTTGACGACACTGTATTATTATGATACTCGGTACACAAACCATAGATAGAGTGTATTGTTTAAGATCACTTTCTTTCTGAACATAGGTGGAGATTGTTGATGGTTAACAATGGCATTAATATAGTAGGACGTGGGTATAGCAATTAAGAAAAAACAGACAATACCCATACAATATTTTTATTTATTTAATATAAGTACTTGTACAATAGTTACATTCAAAATACATTTCTTTTTTCTCTATTACTATTTAGTCCTTTTTGATTCTCTTGCATATGAAGGGTAGATAACCTTGTAGTTCAGCCCCTTAAAACAACAACAACAACAACAACAACACAACCTTTTGCATAGTTTGTGATGTTAATGACTCTTGAGATGAGGAAGATGGATTAAACATAACTTTTACAGCAGGGGTTAAATGTTGCTCAATAAACACTGCACTATTTTGAGTAGCAACATTTTTTTCTTGTACTAGCTTTTTAGCATTGTCATGATTAATTGTTGACACCAACAGTGTTTCATCTGGTGCACCACATTGATGATCACTCACACTTAAAACCTTACCATTTCTACTTTTTAGATTGCCTCGACATCTTTTTGACCTCTCTTTTGAGCATCGCCAAAATATTATTCCTTTTACATTTTGACGATTATAGTTATAAGAGTAGCCTTTATAGAGTACACGTTGTTTACTTTTGTTAGTTGTAGTAAGTTCCATAGTAGCAACTAACCTGTTAGTATGATTTGCTCACTACAAAGGTTATAACTGTTCTGATAATAAAATCATTTAGCTTTGGCTTTTATATTTAATATGTACAGTTTGAAGTGATAGCAAAAGTGAGAGCAAAATGGTAGCATAGTGGTAGAAAATATAACATGTATTGTTAAGAAATAGTTTAAGCGGTTATGTGGATCCATTACATAATAATTTTAGCACGACGAAGCTCATTTTCTATATCCAATAGTTCTTCCTCATATTCAGTATAACCAGCCTGTTTATAGACATGTAGTTGCTGAAGCCGCCGGATTAGCTTACTTGGATTTTTCCAGTAGACAAATTTAACAAATGATTTTTTAGGTGTAAACAAAGCATTACCATTATCATTATTATCTTCACCATCAACATCATCATCATCATAACCATTATCATTATCATCATCATCATGATCATTATAATCCTCATCACTATTACTATATAGTCCTTTTTGATCCTTTTGCAATACCACATTTTGCACAGTCTGTGTTGCCTTTGATAATGTTGGGAGTTTTTCAGACATTGACAACTGTCCTAACACGACTTTCTGAGGAGATGATACATGCTTCTTAACAAACAATGCACTATCTTGAGCTGCAATATCTTTTTCTGGGACAAGTGTTTTAGCATTTTGAAGAGTTTTTTTAAACAGCAACGATGTTTTATCTGGTACACTACATTGATGATCACTCACACTTAAGACATCACTATTTTTACTTTTCAGCTCACCTCGACACTGTTTTGAACGATGTTTTGAACAACGCCAAATACCAGTTCCATTTTTATTGGTTCGTTTTACAATATATGTATATCCTTTATAGAATGCGTATGGCATACCATTGCTATTTGTTGATACTTTCATGTCAATTGTCAAGCATGAACTAATCTCTAGCAAAGTTCACTCGATAATATAAATAATAGTTTAAAGTGAGAGGAAAAGTGGGTGCAAGAGTGGGTGCAAGAGTGGGTGTAAAAGGGAGTGCAAGAGTGGGTGCAAAAGTGGGTGCCGCTTATAGTAGGCATGAATTTTACTAGAATGTGATTTGAGTAAATGTAATTTCTAAACCCAAGTAGTGAATAGTCAGTTGGTTTTGATCTATGCAAGCGTAAACATGTCACATACACTGGTGATGGATACTCAAGGCTTTAAGGTCAACGAAAACAAGTACAGTATATATTTAAAGAGGTGGCTATCATTGATTGCACAACACGCGGGTTACTATATCTTTTTTTTCGGACTAGTGTTTTAACATTTGAAGTATTTTTTTTAAACAGCAACGTTGTCTTATCTGTCACACTACATTGATGATCACTCACACTTAAGACCTCACTATTTTTACTTTTTAGTTCACTTTGACACTGTTTGAAACGATGTTTTGAACAACGTCAAATAACAGTTCCATTTTATTGGTTCGTTTTGCAATATACGTATAACCTTTATAGTATGCATATGGCTTACCATAACTATTCGTTGATACTTCCATATCAATTTTCAAGCATGAACTAATCTCTAGCAAAGTTCACTCGATAATATAAATAATAGTTTAAAGTGAGAGGAAAAGTGGGTGCAAGAGTGGGTGTAAAAGGGAGTGCAAGAGTGGGTGCAAAAGTGGGTGCCGCTTATAGTAGGCATGATTTTTACTAGAATGTGATTTGAGTAAATGTAATTTCTAAACCCAAGTAGTGAGTAGTCAGTTGGTTTTGATTTATGCAAGCGTAAACATGTCTCATACACTGATGATGGATACTCTAGGCTTCATAGTCAACAAAAACAAGTATATAGTTAAAGAGGTAGCTATTATTGATTGCACAACACTGAATCTATTTTTGAAATTTTTACAAGAGCCTAAGTGCACTTTTGTTAATATCTCGCGAACCAATAAGACTAGGGCATTGTATGAGGTATTGTTGGACTTTTTGCCGAAGACTGCTGGTAAACACCTATGTTCCCACGACCTTTTAAAGATGGCGGCTAACCCACGAGGGGTGATTAAAAAGTAATCCAAGCGGCGCTTGTCGATAAGCAAACCAATAATCAAAGGGGGGTATGACAGAGCTTGAGGCGATAACCCCTTTTGATTGATCCCTGTTGATTTGCCCCTTTGGACTGGCCCCCGTTGACTAGTCCCTCTGGACGGGTCCTTTTTGAAGGGAGTCATTTTTGACGGGCGCTTGCTGACGGGTCACTGTGGACGGGTCCCTGTTGACAGGTCCTTTTGACTAATCCCTTTGGACCGGTCACTTTGGCCTGATCCCTATGGGTTGGCCCATGCATTTAGCCAAATTATGTCAAAGGGACGGGTCCAAAGGGATTAGTCAAAAGGACCTGTCAACAGGGACCCGTCCACAGTGACCCGTCAGCAGGCGCCCGTCAAAAATGACTCCCTTCAAAAAGGACCCGTCCAGAGGGACTAGTCAACGGGGGCCAGTCCAAAGGGGCAAATCAACAGGGATTAATCAAAAGGGGTTATCGCCTCAAGCTCTGTCATACCCCCCTTTGATTATTGGTTTGCTTATCGACAAGCGCCGCTTGGATTACTTTTTAATCACCCCTCGTGGGTTAGCCGCCATCTTTAAAAAGGTCGTGGGAACATAGGTGTTTACCAGCAGTCTTCGGCAAAAAGTCCAACAATACCTCATACAATGCCCTAGTCTTATAGGTTCGCGAGATATTAACAAAAAGTGCACTTAGGCCCTTTGTCAAAATTTCAAAAATAGATTCAGTGTTGTGCAATCAATAATAGCTACCTCTTTAACTATATACTTGTTTTTGTTGACTATGAAGCCTAGAGTATCCATCATCAGTGTATGAGACATGTTTACGCTTGCATAAATCAAAACCAACTGACTACTCACTACTTGGGTTTAGAAATTACATTTACTCAAATCACATTCTAGTAAAAATCATGCCTACTATAAACTACACCCACTTTTGCACTCACTTTTACATTCACTTTTGCACTCACTTTTGCACCCACTTTTGCACTCACTTTTACACTCACTTTTGCACCCACTTTTGCACCCACATTTGCACTCACTTTAAACTATTATTTCTATTATCGAGCGAAATTTATTAGAGATTATTTCATGCTTGAAAATTGATATGGCAGTATCAACGAATAGTCATGGTATGCCATATGCATACTATAAAGGTTATACGTATATTGCAAAACGAACCAATAAAATGGAACTGTTATTTGACGTTGTTCAAAACATCGTTTCAAACAGTGTCAAAGTGAACTAAAAAGTAAAAATAGTGAGGTCTTAAGTGTGAGTGATCATCAATGTAGTGTGACAGATAAGACATCGTTGCTGTTTAAAAAAAAATACTTCAAATGTTAAAACACTAGTCCGAAAAAAAAGATATGGTAACCCGCGTGTTGTGCAATCAATGATAGCCACCTCTTTAAATATATACTGTACTTGTTTTCGTTGACCATAAAGCCTTGAGTATCCATGACCAGTGTATGTGACATGTTTACGCTTGCATAGATCAAAACCAACTGACTATTCACTACTTGGGTTTAGAAATTACATTTACTCAAATCACATTCTAGTAAAATTCATGCCTACTATAAGCGGCACCCACTTTTGCACCCACTCTTGCACTCCCTTTTACACCCACTCTTGCACCCACTCTTGCACCCACTTTTCCTCTCACTTTAAACTATTATTTATATTATCGAGTGAACTTTGCTAGAGATTAGTTCATGCTTGACAATTGACATGAAAGTATCAACAAATAGCAATGGTATGCCATACGCATTCTATAAAGGATATACATATATTGTAAAACGAACCAATAAAAATGGAACTGTTATTTGGCGTTGTTCAAAACATCGTTCAAAACAGTGTCGAGGTGAGCTGAAAAGTAAAAATAGTGATGTCTTAAGTGTGAGTGATCATCAATGTAGTGTACCAGATAAAACATCGTTGCTGTTTAAAAAAACTCTTCAAAATGCTAAAACACTTGTCCCAGAAAAAGATATTGCAGCTCAAGATAGGGCATTGTTTGTTAAGAAGCATGTATCATCTCCTCAGAAAGTCGTGTTAGGACAGTTGTCAATGTCTGAAAAACTCCCAACATTATCAAAGGCAACACAGACTGTGCAAAATGTGGTATTGCAAAAGGATCAAAAAGGACTATATAGTAATAGTGATGAGGATTATAATGATCATGATGATGATGATAATGGTTATGATGATGATGATGTTGATGGTGAAGATAATAATGATAATGGTAATGCTTTGTTTACACCTAAAAATCATTTGTTAAATTTGTCTACTGGAACAATCCAAGTAAGCTAATCCGGCGGCTTCAGCAACTACATGTCTATAAACAGGCTGGTTATACTGAATATGAGGAAGAACTATTGGATATAGAAAATGAGCTTCGTCGTGCTAAAATTATTATGTAATGGATCCACATAACCGCTTAAACTATTTCTTAACAATACATGTTATATTTTCTACCACTATGCTACCATTTTGCTCTCACTTTTGCTATCACTTCAAACTGTACATATTAAATATAAAAGTCAAAGCTAAATGATTTTATTATCAGAACAGTTATAACCTTTGTAGTGAGCAAATCATACTAACAGGTTAGTTGCTACTATGGAACTTACTACAACTAACAAAAGTAAACAACGTGTACTCTATAAAGGCTACTCTTATAACTATAATCGTCAAAATGTAAAAGGAATAATATTTTGGCGATGCTCAAAAGAGAGGTCAAAAAGATGTCGAGGCAATCTAAAAAGTAGAAATGGTAAGGTTTTAAGTGTGAGTGATCATCAATGTGGTGCACCAGATGAAACACTGTTGGTGTCAACAATTAATCATGACAATGCTAAAAAGCTAGTACAAGAAAAAAATGTTGCTACTCAAAATAGTGCAGTGTTTATTGAGCAACATTTAACCCCTGCTGTAAAAGTTATGTTTAATCCATCTTCCTCATCTCAAGAGTCATTAACATCACAAACTATGCAAAAGGTTGTGTTGTTGTTGTTGTTGTTTTAAGGGGCTGAACTACAAGGTTATCTACCCTTCATATGCAAGAGAATCAAAAAGGACTAAATAGTAATAGAGAAAAAAGAAATGTATTTTGAATGTAACTATTGTACAAGTACTTATATTAAATAAATAAAAATATTGTATGGGTATTGTCTGTTTTTTCTTAATTGCTATACCCACGTCCTACTATATTAATGCCATTGTTAACCATCATCAATCTCCACCTATGTTCAGAAAGAAAGTGATCTTAAACAATACACTCTATCTATGGTTTGTGTACCGAGTATCATAATAATACAGTGTCGTCAAGCCATGTTCAGGCAATAGTGATGTTAGGTAAGGGGTTCGAACCCTTGCTTCCTTGTACAGGATTAGTTTTTACTCAACAGCAACCCATAGTACTATACTTTGAAACATGTCACATCTCATTGCAAAATGTCAACTGTATCGTTTTCTAAGACCCCAGCTGCTGGCTAGTAGCTAGCAGACAGTGCAACAGAAACAGTGTCACCATGTTCATTCTTTAAAAAAATCAATATTTATTATTCTTTTTATTATTATTGTTCATTAAGAGTAGTGTAAAGTTGTCTTTGTGACGTAACGGTTATAATAGTTAGCTGGCACTCTAAAGCTCTTGAGTTCAATTCGAGCTTTAACATAAAATTTTAAGAGTATAGTAGAACTAAAACAGGTCTACTCAGTCTCGGGTGATTCAAATAAGTAGATGTGGTTTGATTCACACTTTAACGATAGAACACGACGGTTTTCTTTATTTTTTTAAATAATGATAGCCATTTGTTCAGTTTTTTTTTTCATTTTCATATTTCACACATTGCCATTAGTCAATTTTCTATGTACACGATTTGAAAATGTCAGTTTAAAGTTTTTGGATTTCATGATACGGAAACAAGAATTTTCCATTTTGTTGTTTACACATTTGTCAATTTCCCATTTACATTTTTTAAATGCCAGTTTTAAGTTTTTAAATTGTGTTGATATGGAAACATGGATTTCCTATTTTTTTTTCATATCACAGACGACACGTTTATGATTTAGTCCATGCTGAAAGTTTAGTTTTGTAAAACACACATTTGCTGATTAAAATTTTCTTGAAAGTATTTTAATGGAAGTGCTTGGTCATGGCAATAGTGCATTCTCTTTCTGTTTGTTTCCAAAAACGTATAGGACTACTACTACTACTACTACTACTAATACTACTACTGTAGGTAAGACTGTTTTACAAAATAACACCTATCTACCGCTGCATTTAAAAAAACACAAGTGTTAAAAAAACTACAGTATACTATTTGCCATTTGCTATATACATTATTTACCCCACCATCCTACCTTGCCGTGTTTGCTTTGGTTGAACAATCAATGCTACCCACACACACACACACACACACACTTTCTCTCTCTCTCTATCATTCTATCTATAGTCATACATTCACACAACCATACCTGTCTTTGAAAAACAAATACAACCATGCTATTTATCCTTGACATGCTCACTTATCCCAAATAAGTTTTAGTTATACATTTAACATTTACTATTACAAAAAAATGTTTCCACTATTTTTACAATTACAAAAATGAATATTTACAAAATACTAAATCTACTGGTTACAAAAAAGCCATGTCTCTAAACAATAAAATATAGAAATCACACCTCCACCTCGTGGTTATAACCCTATGGTAGGCTAATGCATAGGTCATTCATCTGCACTCATTTGCTATCCATCAAGGTAAAAGTGCATTTTTCTGTTCCACAAGATACAAATTTGATTGCTGGATTGTATCATGCACTGTTTATGCGATATATAGCTTTGCCAGTTCATAAAACCGCTAGGTAGTTCTCTACATATAGCAATTTTACCACTGCTCTACCTACGCCTTTTGCTCTTTTGGCTTTCTTACAGTCTAGTGTGTGATAGACAGCATTAAATGTAATCAAACCCAGTTCGCCTTTGTATTTGTAATCCAAGTAATAATTTGGAAAGACACAAATGTAATCAGTTTTGAACGTTATCTCTGTTTTGTTTTGTTTAATATGTTTATGACATGCATATTAACCTGAAATAGAACCCTGGTGAAAAGGCTAACAGCTTAACCACTACACCACCATGCCCTTGTTTCTTAGTTTGACTCGTTCTAGGCATCAGACCTGGAAATCGAGTTAAGACCACCAGTACAAGAGCTAAAAGTGCTTAACACTGCAACACAAAATGGATAGCTGGTAACATTATACAACCGGAAATGATTAATTTCTGTTAGCAATGCATTTTTTGTCATCAGCCTACTGTCTGAGCACTGACAGCAACACAGTTTAGTTTAGAACAAGCAAGTGTGTGTGTATAGATTATTAGCCTCAAGTATTTAAAGCTAATTGTGTGTGTAGCGACCATCTTGTCCCGGTAACCACTGAGCATTTTTGTGTTTTAGCTATCCTCTTTAACCAATCAATTAAAGATAGTCTACTCTTAATTCTTGAATCGATAAATCAGAGTTTGTGTGTACACCGTTCGTCATTTATTAACCCATACCTACAACCTATACTCTCTCTATACTACAGTTTGATCTGAAAAACAAGTTTCAATGGTAAAAGACTTGTCAATCACTATACATGTAGCCTACACTAATTCTTTCTCTACCTAGCTATGTTTCATCAAACACATGGTAAACATCTCACATGTTCGTATCCGATTATTAGTTTATAAAATCTCAGGTCGATGACCTTGATGTATTGGGTATTTTGGGTAAATTAATTGGCCATGGGAAAGGGTTGACCATTCTAAGTCCTCTAACACCTCACATGTTGATATTCGATTATTAGTTTATAAAATATTAGGTCAATGACCTTGCTGTTTTTTGAATCTTTTGGGTAAATTCGTTGGTCATGGAAAAGGGTTGACCATCCTGAGTCCCATGACACCTCACTTGAGCCTCTCTGATTATTAGTTTATAAAATCATAGGTCAATGACCTTGCCGTTTTGAATCTTTTGGGTAAATTCGTTGATCATAGAAAAGGGTTGACCATCCTGAGTCCTATGACACCTCACTTGACCCTCTCTGATTATTAGTTAGCCAGATATTAACAAAAGTGCAGTTAGGCCCTTTTGACATAAATAAATAATATATTCAAAAACAGAATGTCACCTCAAGTCCAACGACCTCTCATACAGGTCCCTAGCCTTAATGATTCATGAGATATTAAAAACCTAATGACCTTAGATCTTTTGGGTAAATTCGTTGGTCATGGAAAAGGGTTGACCATCCTGAGTCCTATGACACCTCACTTGACCCTCTCTGATTATTAGTTAGCGAGATATTAACAAAAGTGCAGTTAGGTCCTTTTGACATAAATAAATAAATAATATATTAAAAAACAGAATGTCACCTCAAATCCAACGACCTCTCATACAGGTCCCTGGCCTTATTGATTCATGAGATATTAGTTTTGGATCTTTTGGTAATTTAAAAAAAAATAACTCATCTATAAATCATTATTCAAAAAGCCCGCCCGCTTACAAAAAAAACAAGTGCGCATGCGTAAAAACAAAAAACAAACATGTTAATTCAAAGTAGCAATCGGCTCTTCACATGCGTTTCATGTGGAACAACGTTTAATTTCATCATAGCATTAGGGACCATGTGCCAGTCCATATGCACCAATCCAAAGGGACCGGTCTAAAGGGATAAGTCCAAAGGGACTCATCAACGAGGACTCGTCCACAGGGACCTGTCCACAAGGACCTGTCAACAAGGACCCGTTAGGTTGGGTTAGGTTAGGTTACACTACAGCCACCATCTTTTAAAAAGCCCGCCCTCTTACCAAACCTATGAGTGGACATGTGTAAAAACAAAAAACTAGCATGTTAATTCATAGTGGCTTTCCACCGAACACATGCACTTTATGTAGAACAACGTTTTATTCCATATTAGCATTCAAACTCTCACATGTTGCAATTGGAAAGAGAGATTCTCTAAAATATTACAATTTCACCCCCTAGTAGGGGTAGGTTTTATTTTGGGGTGGAAATATGTTGTCCATTGGAAAGGGGGTATCAGCCCGAGTTCAATGACACCTCATTCGTCTAAATCCGACCATGCGTTCGGGAGTTATCGGGCTGCCGCCATCTTGTGAGGAGGGTGAGGAGGAGGAGGGGCCAGAACCCCTACAAAACCACTACTGCCGTTGCCTGTCAGAAGGTACCGTCCAGTCATTTGCCTGGAGTTCAAAACGGGGAAACCATAGACAATCATTTCAAGGACTGAGGAAGGCGTGGCTCTAAACCACGTATACTGAGCCCGCAGATAGCTTGGCCCCAAGGCCTAGTGGTGCGCGTTAGCGAGCGTAGCTACCGCTGTCGGCAATAATCTCCATGTATATGAAAATGAAAGTTTGTCTGTTTTTTCTGAATTTCCATGGAAATTTGCGATATTTGCGCGTTTTAGACTGTTTTACGACGGATGCGCGCAAAAATAAATTTTTTGTCTGTCTGTGGACAATTGTTTGTGTCCTTATAACTCGAGAACGGCTGGGTGGATCGACGTAAAATTTGATACAGATATCCATCAGAGGCACGACACTAATCATTGATGTAACTCTTCTCTGTACCTCTCATAAAAGGGGGCCTACCCCCTTAAAATACATGCTGAAATAGGCGTAGAAGAGTGAGACAAAGCTCATTTTCAGCCCCTCAATGTGAGAAACGAAACTCGGGCGAAAACCACATTTTAAGGCCCTAAAATCAACAGTTTTTGAGATATTCCCAAAAAACTACTGTAATTTCAATTAATAAACTATGAAAGAATGCAAGCCGGTAACCATGGCAACACAATCTCAGAAGTATCTATTACTGTAAGACGCAATGCCATTCCATTTATTACATTATTGTGAAAGTTTGCAAACGGCTATAAGGTTATAACGGATCCAAATTAAGCTGAAATATTCATCAATACATATAATGCGCTTAAGGGTGTCAAGGGGTATTCTAGAATTAATTCACGCGATTTACACGTGCGGGTATGATACGGAAGGTCTATTATATCTCTATCCCTATATTGTTATATTATTATTATTATTATTATTGTTATTATTATTATTATTATTATTATTATTATTATTATTATTATCATCATCATTATTATGGCGTACAACGACGGGACAAAAATATTTTCAACCCTTGGTGTGAGAAACAAAACTCGGGGCCCCTAAAGAGCCGTAAAGGGTCCCCGAAAACTACATTTTAAGGCTCTAAAACCAAGTTTCTAAGATATTCCCAGAAAACTTATTTCATTTAATAAACTAATGAAGGAATGCAAGCCAGTAACCATGACAACCGTATCTCAAGACGTGACATCCAACTTTCCATCTATTTCTGCAAGTCGCAATACCACTCCATTCATTACATTTCTGTGAAAGTTTGCAAATGGCTATAAGGTTGTCACGGAACCAACTAAAACTGTAAAATTCGTCAATGCGCTTAAGGGGTCCATGGAGTACCCTAGATATTTTTCACACGACTTACACGTGCGATATGTCGTACAGAAGGTCTAGGCTATATCTCCAAACACCAACATCATTTTCAAAAAATCCTGACTTGAAATAGTGGACTATTTTTTGATGGTTTTAGGAATTTGGGCCATTGGAGGCTAACGAAACCTGAATTTTCATGCACCACAAGCCTTTATAATTTATAAAAGGAGGCTTCCTTTGGTTGGGCACTTGACACAACGGTTAGGGTCAGTTTGTATGTGACGTGAATTGCGATTCGTCTACGAAGTTTTCGATTTTATTTTCACGTCAGGAAGAACACGTTAGGTAAATTTAGTTTGAGAGCACGTTTTAACTAATCATTTTTCTTTGTCGACAAACAGGTTCCAAGCCCCTGAGCATTGCAACAGTAGCTCAATTGAAAACGTCTGGTTATTAATACCGAAGACCGTTCGAAGAATGGGCACTTTTGCTAGTCATCTTGCACAGTTTCCAGCCACTGGCCGGGTCTGTTTGGAACACAAGCCTCTCCAACGTCTTCTTTCTTCCCACCATCTCTCAGCCTCCACCCTTGTCCAGTCTTCTCCTCTCTTCTTCACGCTTTCTTCCACCCCCTTCAGCCACCTGTCTCTCGTAGTAATGATAATAATAGTAATAATAAACCGTGCAAATAACTTATATGTGTTGTTTGAGTCTTCAGTCTTTTGACTGATTAGATGCAGCCTCCATGCCTCCCTGTCCTGAGCTAATATTTTCATCTCTACATAGCTTCCACAACCTACATCCAAGGCAATCTGTTTAACATATTGTAACCTTGGTCTACCCCTACAGTTCTTGTCCTCGACTCTTCCTTCCAAAACTAAGCGTGCTATTCCTGGGTGTCTTAGTATGTGTCATACCAACCTACCTCTCCTCTCCCACTCGTCTTAATACCTCTTCGTTTTTAACCCTATCTACCCATCTGATCGACATCATTCTCCTGTAACACAACATTTCAAACGCTTCAATTCTCCTCTTTTCTGCTGCACCAATAGTCCGACTTTCACTTCCATACAGTGGCACGCTCCAGACAAAGGCTTTCAAAAATGACTTCCTAATACCTAAATCTACATTCGATGTCAACAGTGTTTTGTTGTTGTAGGAAAGCTTTCCTTGCCTAAGCCAACCTACTTTTTATATCCTCTTGCTTCGTCCATCACTGGTTATTTTGCTTCCTAAGAAACAGAAGTCTCCTACTTCCTTTAGCTTTTCACCTTTTTTCTGATTTATTTCGGCTGAATTCCATTATTTTTGTTTTACATTTATTAATTTTCATCATGAATTCTTTCCTCAAGACGGAGTCCATACCATTCAAAAACTCATTCAAATCCTCAGGCGTGTCGGTCAAGATGAAGATGTCATCAGCAAATCCCAGAGTTGAAATTATTTCTCCTTGACTCTTCACTCCCACTTTAAACTTTTCTCCAATTTCCTTCATTGCTTGTTCAATGTAAAGTATGAAAAGTGTGGGTGATAAGTTGCAGCCTTGCCTTACACCTTTCTGAATACCAGCTTCTCTCTCATGTCCTTCAGCTCGAATGACTGCTGTCTGGTTTCTGTATAGATTGTAGATCACCCTCCCATCCCTGTACTTTATTCCAATCGTTTTCAAAATGTCAAACAATTTAGCCCAATCAACGTTATCAAAAGCCTTTTCTAAGTCTATATAATAGTGATATTGGTAATGGGACGTAAACCAAAAACATTATGATATAGAAGTTTATGTTCGACCCTGGCGAAATTTAAATATTATATGTCAAAAAACTGTACTATACTGAGGCTCATTATAGTACAAGTTTTCATTATGATACAGTTTCTCCCACCAATCAGAGCTCAAGAAACAGTTGTGTGACCAATTAAGTGAGGATAGCATCGCACCTGCGCTCACTTCCATGGGCCCCTATTTTAAATATCACTGCGTGGCGAGTGTCATAGTGAGGTATTCCAGGAGGCCATGGTCAAATACAAGGTATTATCTGCGTTCCATGCTCTGTTCAGTACATAAAACTGGTTAAATCTCGACAGATATTTATGAATATTTATGTTCGAACATAAAATAGTTATAATTATCGTCGAACATAAACAGTCGTGTGCAACTCGCCTATAATGGTAATTAAGACACTAGTATGGAATTTATAAAACGAGCGTAGCTCGTGTCTTAATTATTGCCATTATAGGCTCGTTGCATAATGTACTATATTTGCACGGATTATTATTATTATTATTATTATTATTATTATTATTATTATTATTCTCTCATGTAATTACATGTATGTTTTCATGTTGCATCACATTTCCTAAAACAGTAATTGTGATTGTAATTGTGTTGACCGACTGAAAAGTTGCAATATCAATTGTTAATAAGGCAACAATGAAAAGGAGTGGTTTCAAAGCTTTCTAGAGTTGACAGCATTAAGGCAAATCGCAGCTACGTTCATACTACCATCCTGCAGAAATACAATTAAGTCTAGTCACAAAGTTTCCCAAATTTTCCACTGGCCTGAAATACTAAGGGCAATTCTCGGCTTCCAGACTAACTGACTTGAGTTTTAATTGTTGGGCTGGTTGGTTCCTTACTTTAGGGGCTGCGACAACGTGGTCATGTAGCCCCGTGTACTTTGGGTGTGTGTAGAATTTGTCTGATAACCGGTGTTAATTGTGATGTCTGTATTAGTGTGTGTTATCTGTGATTTAGGTAGAATGACTACAGACGATTAATTTTTAAAGTAGTTTCTGCATTTGCTACTGTCCACGACACCTAGCTGCGGACTTGGCTACTAGGTGCCATCGCAGCCAGCACATGGAAATAATATAGCGTTATCAAAATAACCTACAAATGTTAGCTTCCACAAGTGTAGTTAGTGGAAGGTTGATTTTCATGCCATAGCTCCCCTCCGAAGGAAGGCATACTGAGGGACTTTTAACGCTCTTAAAAATCCGACGACTTCCGCTGTGTTTGAACCCGTGATCTTGGGCATAGAAGCTCAGCAAGCTACCAACTACGCCACCGAAGCCGCCAGTTTAATTGTTAGGTAGGCTAACATCTTTACAACTAAAAAGTTAAAAACTTGATTAGTTTTAAAAGAGATAAACAGATAAGTTAGCCATTAATCCCAGGACTGCCACCCGGTCACCCTGTGGATCGTGCCGGGCTATGGAGGCCATGCGAGGGCAGGTGTGCTGCTTGTGACCTACACTAGGTCATGGCCGGGTGACGAGAGGACAGGCCAAGGTCGGATCGGGTCGGATCCCAGGGAGAAAGGACACATCGCGCCAAATATGGGGCGCGTGTAGCACCCCGCTCATGCGCCCTGCGGCCTGCAGTGTTCTCATGGGTCAGGTCAAACTTGGTAGGCTTCAAGAATTGTATTGCCGCTTCTCCACAGGCGTAAATCGAGGGTGGCACGAGTTGTTAAAAGATATAGTATCTTTTAAATTATTGGTACCTTCTTCTGCCTAAGACGCCTCAAAACGTATTGCAGAAATACCTGGAAAGGCTCTTGGCAATTTAGCGGGGTGTGTTGGTGGGCATTAACTAAGGTGTAACTGGATATGATTTAAAAGAAAATCCAAGGCTTCATTTTAAGTGAAACACAGGTGGACTAGTGAATAGCCTACTAACTTACCCTTTAGCACTGGTTAAAGATAAAATGTTAACGGTTCAGATATTAGTTTGATTGCTTTTATGTGTGTGTGTGATTTTTAAGAAAGTTGGAAAACCAATAAACATCTGAACTTTTAGGATTAGAAATGTTTGAAACAGTTTTAATTACCTCAGCTCTAAAGAAATTGTGCTCTTGGACTCCGATTATAAAGTAATAGAAATTGTGAATTAGCGATAACTTTGTAGTTGTAAATGTCTATCAAAAGTCTTTAAAACCTACCATGTTAATGCTATATTTCTAAAACATTCCGGGGGAGAATCCTCGGATTTCATACCCCCCGGTAATCCCAGCCACCCCTCAATAAAATGCTGAATTTACGCCTAATAAGTGATTCTCTTCCCTGCGTGTGGTCTGACGAGATGCCAAACTACTTACTCTTTCTAATATACTTCAGCAAATGTTTCCATCTTCTTACTTTTTGAGTTTTTGACGTTTATGGCGCGTGAGTGAATGGGATGGCTTATTTAACATATTACAGTATACTGTAATATGAATATTTGTTTTATTATTCCAGAGGTAAGGTATAGAATTATTTAGAAACTAGAATAGTTGTTAGAGATGATGAGCATACAATATCTTCTTTTTGTGATGAAGTTAAGAGCTTGAAGACAACACTGAAGAGTACGATAATAACATGACATAGTTTATACGGTTATCTACTGGTTTAGGCTTGATAGATACAATACTTAGGCCTATATGATGAGTACGAAATATGCAGGTTAGTGTAAACTTTAATTTCCTTGAAACTAGAAAACGAAAGCTTTACTCTGTACAAGATATTTCGTGTCAAGTGTAGCAAGGCATATGGTTGTCCGGTCTTTTTTTAACCACTCTAATTGTATCGGAGTTAAACTCACAATGTTGATTTTGCACTCACATTTACGTTCACTGATGTGCACTGTAACGGCACAATAATTCACTAGACTGGTTTTGAAGAGTGATATTTACCTAGTTCCAGTGGCGGCTGGCGGATAATTGTTCTGGGTATTGAACTATTTAGACTAAGAAGGCGGAGGACGGTAGGGTAAGAGACGCTTGATACCAGAGAAGACAGAATACACGTGCGCAGTAAAACTAATGTAGCTCATTTGTCACGGATACCACAGTCCAGAGAACATCACATTCACCTCGGGATGAAATGGATTATAGTTATTTGAATACCTTCACGAGAACAAAAGAGCTTAAGCTATATACGAGTGCAAGGAAGAACCACAAGATCACACTCACGCGCAAATTACGAGGCAGTGGTATTGGCAGTAGACGGATATTTTCGGATGTCTTCGTCTGCCCCTCTCCTTCCTTGTTGCAATCAGTGGGCAACGACCGCCCGAGTTAACTATTGGGATAAGATTTACTCGAGTTAGCATCTCTGCCATACCCTCCACTATCGAGCTAACGCTTATCCATAATTGAGGATATATAATCAATGACCTTTAACCGTGCAGTAGAGATTGAAGGCAGACTGAATTGACTGTCCAACAAGCATTATTCAGTGGCTGAGTAATCTCGGCGTCCAATGATGACTATGATTGATGCTATTTGTAATCTGCCGTGATTACCTTCTTGATAAGTTCTAACCTCTGTCTCGTTTTTTCTTAACTTATATTGTAAATCGATTTTAGTTCACTGTAGTGTTGTTGCCTTTGGTTGACATCTTTGGCACGTGCTAAATAAATAAATGGCAGAAAGTCCGGAGATCACTGGTTCGAATCCCGATGCTAACACTGGCTATCCTGGGTGTTGTTTTCCACGGGGTTTTCGTACTCTCTCAAGTGCCGAGATGATACAGTATCATATTTCAAGTCCCAGAGCACCTACCCCAATCCCTTGACCTTAAAATTACAGTTGCAACTAGAACAGTTTGGCTATCCCAGAAACACAAGTTGTCACATCCAAATACAGGGGGTTGATGACCAAGATGTCCCTAGACCTATAATAAAACAACAAGAATAACAACAATAAAATACAGAAGTGGTCGGTACGATTTACCTTCAATAATACAGACTGCTACGGATTTAGACAATCACATACTTGCTCTCTATTTTCTCAAGAACACTGACGATATTATCGATTTCAAACGCTGCAACAAGTGGGCGTTTCATTTTTTGTCAACACACTTCCGAAGGGAGTGGTTAGTCCACTTTGTAGAAGGAACTTGGTGGAGGAGCCGTTTGGCTCTCAAAACAACAATTTTCATCATCATCATCATATTAAATTGGTGGAGAACTGGTGGTAGAAATAGCGAACCTGAATGAAGAACATCTTAGAAGAACTTAACTTACTGTAAGTGATATCGTAATGACAGAAGGAAAGGAAGGAAGCTTTAAGTTAATCTCGTGATCATGAGCGTCGGGGCTTCTTTATTTTACGTAAAAGCCGCACCACAGGACGTGAATCATCACTTCGTAAATCTCACATGCATTGACCGGGAATCAAGAGGTATGCAGCTTGAATACTGCACCACCACGCCCCTAAAATGAGAGAGAGAAAGAGAACTTGGCAAAGCTCAAGTGTGAAATATCGGTGTTTATGGGGTAATAAAACTGTTATATACTGTCTGTAAACCAAACAGAGCAAGAAGGCATAAAGTGACATATCTTGTCATCTACGTTTGTTAGTTTTATGGCACAAGTTTGACTATAATATAGCCGGCTGCAGCCATTCTGTTGTTGCATCTTCAACGGTGTCTTCCTGATTGCGGTCATTCCAGATTGCGTTCACCTCATTAGTAGTCCAGATTGCGGTCACTTTCATTTTAGGGAAGAACTATAAACATTCTAGCGTCCAGATTGCGATAACTTTTCTTGGGAGACCGGGCCGGACCCTACGCACTTGCAGGAGTACCCTACCTTGACCACATCATTGAGGGCTAGGTAGGGGAAAGCTTCCTTCAATAATACCATCTTAAAATTTGAGTAGTCTTGTCAGTGAACTTATTGATTTTGACTTATCAAAATCACAGATTTCAAATCTGGAATGTTAATAAACCTAAAACTTCAAATGTTTGATTTTGTGTGTAGGAGGAGGCGGGGACAAAAATTGATTACAGGGGATTTAGAATCAAACGCAGAACAAATTACTTTTACGAGAGGAAGTCTTCGAGGTAATGAAAATAATGGTTTTCACGTTATACAGGACCTGTTATAAAAGTAAGCCTAGATATCTCGCGCCTCGAGAGGGGGGAGGGGGAGGGGGTGGAGTGGGGCAGAAATTAAAAGTTATACCCTGAAAGTATAAAATTTCCCGTTGCAACAATTTTGTTGAAAGTGAAGGTCGTTGATTCCGATTCTGAAACGTTTCTATTCTTAAGACTGAAAATGTTATAATCATTGCTGTACGAGGTGCAGTCAGATTGGGAGGGGACTTGATTATTTTAAGCGAAGTTTTATGGGGTGTGCTCAGCTGAACACTGAACTGTATTCTTTGGTTAGGTAGTGAAATATCAGTTTCCCCTTGTTAAGCACAAAACTTACGGAAGGTAATGAGTCAGTCGGGCAGAACCAAGCACCAAGGACCGGTCTCCCAAGAAAAGTGATCGCAATCTGGACGCTGGAATGTTTATAGTTCTTCCCTAAAATGAAATTGACCGCAATCCGGACAGCTAGAGGTGAACGCAATCTGGAATGACCGCAATCAGGACACAACCTCTTCAACTACCCAATTTAGAGTCTGATAACCTGTGCTATTGTGGTGTCAGTAGTAGGATGTATTACTATAATCTGTGAGCATTAGAATCTGACATTGGTTCCCACCGTAGTGCAGTGTGTAGCATTCTTGGCTGTCAGCACTGTGGTCTGGGTTCGATTCTCGGTCCTGCCAAGAATTTTATTATTGTATACAGACTCCCAAGAACCCGGGGCTAAATGATCTTGATGTCAAAGCCCCTCAAATGAAACAATAACAACAAGAAACGTAGATACAGCCGGGAGAAAATTGTCATCATGGGGAAGAATGAGACGAAACGCAGGACTGTCGCTCAAAATACGGAACGCTTGATTGCCTAGCACTTAGCCGATTTATTTCTTGTACATTTCTAGCTGAAGTTTCATTTCATTTGATGGCTGTTCCGAGCAGACCTTGACTCACATAACTGAGCAGGGTAGCTGTTATCCCGGGCACACAGCCTTGACCTGACCTCCTGCTGCCCGCGCTTGCGTACTACCTGCATCCCTGACCCACAGTACAGTACATCACCTGGTCCAGATCAAACAATCCTGTCCTTTGTCTAGTGATCAATACTTGCATCCACTCCACGTACTCCCCCAGGGGTCCACGGCTAGTGGGACGTGGGTTGGCGACCACGGGGCCCCATCTGAGTTCGGCATTACTTGTGCCAGGCTCCTTTCCTTTCGACCTCCCTTGGTCAACTCTTGTTCTTTTCCGACCCCGACGGTATTAGGGTATCCGAGGCCTAGGGAGTCTCTTCCTTTCCCGCCTTAATTGGCCCTTGTCTCATCCTTTCTGATACCCTCCTTCTGCGAGGGGTAAGCCTTCTTTTTCTTTTACTGTTATCTCCTGCCTTCTACTCAAGGCCCTCAAGGAGGCAGGATGTATTGAGCCCCACCACTTCTGGTGCACCCTGGATATTGCTACACCCTCAGGGGCTCACGGCTGGTGAGTTCGGGAGTTGGCGACCCCGAGGGATTCCTGAGCTGGGTCCGGTTTTCCCCCTTTTACCCATTACCTCTGGGGCGGACTCTCTCCTCTTTCTCTTTCCTATCTGCCTTTCATGACTCGCCTTCCTTCCCAGTCGCTCAATCCGCATTCTTCGAGGGTTGAAGGCATGTCTTTTCCTCCTGTCCTTTATTTGCCTTATGCTCCTTTTGTTTTCCATTTCTGCTTCTAGTAAATAAGTTAGTAGTTAGTTTCAGTTATAGTTTACATTTCATCATCATATTCACGATCACCCAAACCATTAGGGGCCGATAACCTAGATTTAGGCGCCTTAAAACAACAATTATCATCATCATCAACAACCACTCCATGTACGTGGGTCGTTCAATAAGTAAGGTCTCTCGTTCAACTCGTGCATATTTATTTAACGTAAGGCTTGTTACCACATCAATGACATTTTCACAGGATTTCAATAGAAATTATTCACATAATCTTTTACAATTTGTCACAATTTGAAAACAATAATCTTAAATTAGAAAAATCTAATGTCTAGATCATTAATATAATCATAATCATTTGATGGCTGTTTCGAGCAGACCTTAACTCACATAATCGGACAGGGTAGCTGTTGTCTCAGGCACACATCCTTGACTTGACCTCATGCGGACTACCGTTGCTCAAGTACGTGCCCCTTGGGTGGTGCTAAACGAGCAACAAAATCTCCTGGTGTAAATCACATCATGTATCCACGTATACTTTTGGCGAAACAAATGAGGCTTATCGAGACGCCTGAACATTGTAAGGTCGACCCTTCATTATCGACATTTCCAAGAAAAAAATCCCTACACGAAAGTATGTTTTCTTTAGTTATATAGGTTTTCTAATTGTTAGCTAATTTGTACGATCGATGTACACGCTTTTTAGCGTTCGTCTCTCTGACATCTGTCCCCTGGCGTAGTCGTGCTCGTTAAATCGTGCACCACAACCGCGCGGGCAGCTGCAGCAAGTCCGCAGATCGTAGGTTCGAATCCCGGCGCTGACAGTGGCTATGCTGTGATTTCACACTCCCTCCAGGCAAATGCCAGGATGCACCTTATTTCAAGTCCCGGGGCACCTACCCTATCCCTGTCCCTAATACAGCTACACACACTACTACAGTCCTCACATAAATACAGCTTATTAGATAAATTCAACACACACCCAACTATATGGGGCTGATGACCAAGACGTCCCAAGCCCCTAAAATGAATTAACAACAATCTCTGAGAGCTTGGCGTTGTTTCATTCAAAGCGCGGGATGTTTAAGATGCTTGCCGTTTTTGAAGGCCACATTTTTCACACCCACGGCCGCCACGGGCAGCAGAAGGCAGCACTAACCCGGTTGTATTCTTTGACGAAAACCGGTCACGGTGGCCGAAAGCGCCAATGCGCTAGCTCTGGTCTCACTGGCATCAGTAGAGCGTGCGTTCGCATCTCACCTCGGCCGTCCAAAACATGGTTTTCGTGGTTTCCCATTTTCACCACCAGACAATTGCCGGAACGGTTCCTTTCAATAGGTTCACGGCCGATTTCCTTCCCAAATCCTTTCCCTGACCCGCCATGAAAATAAAATAAATGGCCATTGGCTGTATTTATAAAAAAAATGACAAAAGGAAGAATGATTTACTCCTTTGCCACAGTGTAGTGGTGATATTTCATTTCCTTTTTCAATATGTACCATTATTTAGGCAAATGAATTGTCCACTCACAATTAGGATATTAGCTCCATATAAAAACTTAAGCATAAATAAGTAATGCAGCTACATCATATAGCAGAATGAGGCAATTGTATTGAAAATAAGGGACCTGCCCCCATAATTGTGATTTTATTTGTGTGGTAACCTGTGCTATATTGATGGATGTACTAGAGTGTGTATTTGTAAATTGGGGATATGACTGGGAGGAGGCGGCCGTGGCCATAAATTCGGATGGGGATAGAGCCCACCTCTTCTCAATTTTTCCTCACAAGGTTGAGTGTACCCCGATCCAGCCCTCAAACCAGAATTAACATTTTGGCAGACCCGCGAATCGAATTTGGACTTCCGGGTTTCTTAAATGAAGATACGTGCTTATTTTATTAGACTGAGAAGAATCGAGAAATACGTGTGATCCATTCTGATTTGGTGTACAGCCAATTAGATTTAATGTTTTCATTTCAATCTAATGTATGTCTGTGTCTACCCCTTATTATTCCTGTTTCCAACGGGGTTGGGGATGAGATGCGATGAAATTCCACGTGTCTGATGGCTTCTACGGCCGGATGCCCTTCCTGACGCCAACCTCACGAGAGGAGTTAATGAGAGATGAAATGAATGAAGTTGAATGAAAGTTCAATTTCAAGTAGTTCCAACTTTGGCTACCAGACGCCACTGTCACCCAGCGGTGAACATTGTAACTTTATAGAGCGTTTCTCACCAAATAACCGAATAGCTACACACTACCAATTCTTTTTGTAGGTCCTTTTTCATGCCATAAATCTATGACATGGGCCCGCCGGCTTTACTTCCCCTCCGGAGGAATGGAAACAGAAGTATTTTAACGCTCTTAAAAATCCGACGACTTCGGCTGGATTTGACCCGCGATCTTGGGCTTAGCAGTTCAGCATGATACCGAATACACCACCGAAGCCGCTTAATGTTTTCATTTCAATGAACAATGGAAAATAATTCTTTCTAGTTCCAATCTATGATAATTTCAGTAGCCGCTATGAATGGTGTTGCACGTTCCAGGCCAGTCTGATGTCAGCCATGGGGAGATGGTTGGTCCATTGGCTTCCAATTGAGTCGTCAAATATCAAAACTCATTTGATCCACTTGTGAATAAGAATCGTTTTCATGAGAAACGTTTCTCTGGACACTGCCTCACGTATCTTTTGTGTTTTTTGTTTTCTACTTTTTGCTTTGTGTTTGCTTCGTGCTTTTGCTTTCGAATTTTATTTTTGCTTATCTTTCTTGGTTTTGTGATTGTTTTCTGCTTCTGCTTTTTGAATTTTGCTTTTTGATGTAATGTTTCTTGTTTTTTGTTTTCTGCTTTTGCTTTCGTTTTTGAACTTTGCTTTTTGCTTCATCTTTTTTGTTTTGGTTTTGTGTTTGTTTTCTGCTTTTGCTGTTTTTGATTTTTGCTTTGTGTTTCTTTTTTGTTTTTGTTTTCTGGATTTGCTTTTGTGTTTGAATTTTGCTTTTTGCTTCGTGTTTTTCGTTTTTGTGTTTGTTTTCTGGAAAATCGAAATAAAACAAAACAAAATTAAACAAAAAATAAAACAAAATAAACAAAACAAATTCAAAATAAAACAAAATAAATAAAACAAAATAAAAACAAAAATCAAAATAAAACAAAACAAAAATAAAACAAAACAATTTAAAATAAAACGAAATAAAGTGAAACAAAACAAAATATTAATAAAAAATAAATTAAACAAATCAAAATAATACAAAATAAAATAAAATAAAATAATGATATAAATAATTTTACGATCCTTATTCACAAGTGGATTAAACGAGTTTTGCAACTGGACGACTCAATTAGTATTGATAAAACCTGTCATAGACGAAGGCGAAAAATCGGCACTTAATCCCTGCAACATGACGAGGCATAATATTATCTTAAAATATGGTGGTGGCTAGTTGTTCACATCGTGAGTGAGCAAGTGTAATCCTTCTCACGGCCTACCCTACATTCACAAGAAACGAGGTTACTGGTGAACATGATACAGTAGTACTGTTACGTAATGAGAAATATGACTCCTGTTCTCATCCCAGTGCCACTGTTCCGTGACCTGTAAGTGCGTCAAGTGCTCTAGAAGGTCGAGCCGCTAATTACAGACTTACTGTACCCCCCTTCGTTCCTACTTTCGTATATTCTGTCAAACTCCTAGACTTACTGTACGCCCTTTCGTTCCTACTTTTGTATATTCTGTCAAACTCCTAGACTTACTGTACGTCCTTTCGTTCCTACTTTTGTATATTCAGTCAACCACTGCTGTATTTGCTTAAGCAGCGGACAAGAAATCATTACACGACAAAGATACGGCGTGGGCAGGGGAGCTGAAGGGATTGTAAATTCGGGAATTTACAATAACTAGAGTTCGTAGTTTTTAGCAACGACCTCGATGGTGTAGTCGGTGGCATGCTGAATTGCTATGTCCAAAATCGCGGGTTCCAAACCTGCCGACGTCGTCGAATATTTTTAAGAGCGTTAAAATTCTTCAGTATGCCTTCCTTCGTAGGGGAAGTAAAGCCGGCGGGCCCATGTCATAGATCTATGGCATGAAAAAGAACCTACCACTGCAATTGGTAGTGTAGCTAAATTTGTATGTTATTTGGCTAGAAACGCTCTATCAAGTTCCAACGTTCGCCGCTGGGTGTCAGTGACGACTGGTAGCCAAAGTAGGAACTACTTGAAATTGAACTTGCCCAGTTTCATTCATTTAATCTCATCCACATGCGACGGTACTTGTAGCTCACCTCATGGGTGTCCGCATAGAAGCAGCTACAAACTCTGGCGAGCCAAACATGGCCTCGGACATTCCTGGCACTAAAAGTCATACGCTAAATAAAATAAATAAATAAATAAATATGTAGTTTTTAGCATTAGCCGTTGTTAATTCATTGAGAGGCCTTGCGGCATCGTGGTCATGTAGCCCCGTATACTTGAGTGCGTGTGGACTTTGTCTAATCTGTGTTATTGGGATGGCTGTATTAGTATATGTAGTTGTAATTCAGATGATGTTTGGGAAGGAGGCGGTCGTGGCCTTAATTTAGGAACCATCCCCGCATTCACCTGGAGTAGAAATGGGAAATTACAGAAAACCACTTTCAGGATGGCTGAGAGAGGTTGGTTGGTTGGTTCTTAAGTTTAGGTGCTGCGACAACGCGGTCATGTAGCCCCGTGTACTTTAGGTGTGTGTAGAAACTGTCTGATAACCGGTGTTAATTGTGATGACTGTATTAGTGTTTGTATCTGTTTTAATTCAAGTAAGGGCTGCAGACGATCAATTTTCAAGTAGTTCCTACTTTTGCCGCCAAACGCCACCGTCAACGATTCCTAGTTCAGAATTTAGCTACCAGACGTCACCGTAGCCGGCTCTTGGCAACGAACGTAGGAACCTAAGAGCGTTCTTTACATTCTTAACCTATACAATTTAGCTTCACACAGGTGTAATTAGTGGAAGGTTCGTTAACATGCCATAAATATATGGCATGGGACCGCCGGCTTTACTTCCACTGAGATAGGAATCGAACCTACCTCTTCTCAGTTTTACCTCATGAGGCTGAGTGTAGCCTACTCCGTTGCAACACTCAGACCAGAATTGAATTTCTTGGCAGAGCCGGGAATCAAACCCGGGCTTTCTCGGTGACAGTCAAGAGTGCTAGCCACTACGCCACATGGCGTAAGTTTAGCAATAGATGCAAAATTTGTTAAAATCCCAACAACTGATGTATTTTTATGTTTTAATAGGCCTACTCGTATACACGGATTTTAGCAATTCTGAATTTGAGTACAATTTCAATATGCGAATGTTTTCGCTACCAATGCAAAATATTTGGTTATTTTGGAAAACTAATTATTTTTATTTATAAATAAATAGTAGACTACCTTAATTCAATTTCCAAACATAGCAATAATGTTTTAAAATACAGTATCTAATCATCGATAAAACAAAAAGTGTCTATTTCGAATTGACTGCGACGGAAGACGTCTCCTTCCCAGCTACGTACCAAAACGCTAACGTTGAATTACCACTAAATTCAATGTTTGTATGATTAAGTAAAGGTATGTTGTCACTCTGTATATTTTGTACATTAAATGATGAACAGTATTATGCGATTATGTTACATTATATTAATTACTGTACTATGTTCGTACAAATTTTTATCAGAATAGCATCGGTCGTTTGTTTTTTTAACGATAACTGTAAGGTTGGTACAACCTATTACTTATGATTGGCAACTCTGGAACGACCTGAAACTTTGCAAATTATGTAGGCCTATTGGTGTTTTATACTACGCTCTCACAAGTTTTGGTCAAAACTGCGTCAGTTGTTTGTGAGTTAGGCCTATTTAAGGGTAACTGTAAAGTTGACACAACCTGTTACTAACAGTTGACAACAGTGACGTTAAGGACAGTATCAAACGTTGGGTGTCTGGAGGCAGTACAGTCTTTTCTAGTTTCCTGTCTCCTCCAGAGGGCGTCCACCTCAGCGCAGTTCTTGGATGACGATATTCGGATATGCGCAGGACGTTGCCAGCAATTTGCATGCGACGCTGAGTTACAATCGTTGACAGGCGTTCTGGGTCGGATCTTCTTAAGACGTCTTGGAAAGCATCAAACCGTTTAAACACCTTGACTGAATTTCTATGTTTCACGCGCAGTTGGTAGGACAGTGCTGTTCAAAGATTCATCTTTGTGGTGATACTTATGACTGCCCTCAACCAGATTGAGTGCTTACGCTGAAATATGGCTGATGCCATTCTTATTCGGGAGTTGATATATTTGTGTGCCTCCATCAATAGAGACAATACTGCCAAGATATGTTATTTGTGTAAATAGCTCCATAACCTGACCACGAATTGACAAGGACCTGGACTCCTCCAATCTGCATATACTTTGCCCTTTCATTATTTATACGTAAGCCGATCTTGTTGTCTCCAGTATCCAGGCTAGTGGCCATTGCTTGCTAGTCCGCCTTTGTTTCATCAAGCAACGCAATATCATCTGAAAAATCTAAATCCGTTGAACGTCCCACGGAATATCACGGTGGATTGATGTATTGCTCTTCAGATAGCGAAACATGATTGGGATGAAATACATTGGTTTTGATGTCAATGAAATCCGTGTTGCTGAATTTAGTCCGTACCAGCCGGACGTTTGTTTTAGGCGATTGCCCTTGATCTTGAAGCTTGCGGATGAGCCCGTACACAGTCACTCACTAGCCCTATCGCTTCACACCTTGTCACCACTGGTCTGATGTAATGACATTCCAGACTTGAGCATGTGACGACACCACCGTGCTGAAAAGTACAGTCCACGTCGAAGTATTGTGTGACGCGGAGGTACTGTCCTCGCATTATATCTCTGCCAGTGAGCTACGTCATTACCTCCAGGAAAGGCATACCGACTGCACTAGCCTCACATTTCTCGAATTGGCACATCAACAATAGTTTGGCAAGCACTAATGAGTGTGCCGACTGCATTGTGCTTAGTTGGCCGTCAGAACTCCCGTGCCCTACACTGTGAGGTAATGCCTTCATGAATAGGAAAAAGGAAGCTTGTAATTTAACGTGACCGTTAATCGCGCGATCATAAGCCACGGGACCTCCTTTTTACGTGGAATCCGAACCACAGGACATGGCATTTCACTTCGAAAATCTCACATGCATTGACCGGGAATCGAACCCGGTCCGCCTTGGTGAGAGGCAGACAGCTTGACCGCTGAGCCACCACGCTCCACTGCTGTACACAGCAGTTCAGAAGATGTTGATGAAACGCTGATAATATTCCATAATGATTGCATGGAGGGCTTGTTCGTGTTTGGCTGAAGCTGGCCAACATTTTGTGCCGTAGAGTGCCGCTGGTCTTATCATGGTCATAAACTTTTCCTTTCAGGTGGATAGGCATTTTCTTATCGCACAGTAGGCCTATTCCAGTGACTTGGCGCCATTTCAGTCCCGCAGCATTTATTTTTTAGTACTCGTGCTCGTGCGTCGAGAATGGTCTCGCCTTCCGAATTGATAAAGGAACCAAGGTATTTAAATTTAGAGGTTTTATTGAGTTGACGGTCTTCAAGGTTAATGGTACCATTGATCTGTGTGCCATATATTCGGTTTTTCGTATGTTGAAGTTTAAATCATTTCTGCCCAGGCGATCTGTCCAGCACAGAGTATGATTTTCGAGATTGTCACAACAAATTTAATAATAATAATAATAATAATAATAATAATAATAATAATAATAATAATAATAATAATAATAATTAAAACTTCAAAAACATTGGAGTTTTCAACTTAAGCCGAAACTAAAAACTGGGAAGGCGTGGACGACAGAGAGAAAGGTGCAACATCGATTGCGAATGAAAGAGTAGTGGGCCAACATTAAAATGCAGAAGAAACAGTTGACATGACGTGGTCCTTAGTTGGCAGTAACGAAGGAATAATAGTAATAATAATAACAATAATAATAATAAGCAATAATAATAATTTTCATGTAAAATATTTATTAAGCAAAAAAAAAAAAAAACATTGAACAATAGAACGCTGTCAGCATTTATGAGTTGTTAATGTTGATTTATTTAAGGGCTTTACGACATCGTGATCATGTAACTTGAGTTAGTTAGTTAATTAGTTAGTTAGTTAGTTAGTTAGTTATTGTTGTTTTAAGGGGAGGAACTACGAGGTCATCTGCCCCTCTCATGTAACTTTGTGTACTTGGGTGTGTCTGATAACCTGTGTCACTGTGATTGCTGTAGACCACTAGTGTGTGTATTTGAAAATGATGCTAGGATTTGTAAGAAGGTGGCCGTGATTCTAAGTTAGGAACAATCATCCCGGCATTTTTCTGGAGTAAAAATATGAAACAACGGGAAAACAATAGCCTATTTTAGGACAGCTGAGGAGGAATCGAACCCATTTCTTCGCAGATTTGTCTTACGAGGCTGAGTGTTCACAGTTTCAGCTCTCAAACCATAATTTAATTTCTTGGTGAAGTCGGGAATCGTATCCGGGACCTCTGAATCCGAAGTCTCAATACGTACCCCGGGAGCACAGAAGGCGGCAGGCAACATCAATGAGAAATATAAGTTAAACTGATTATATGGAACGTCATGGTACTTTTTGTGGCATAAAGCTTGTGTTTTTAGTCTGTTATTATTAATATCTATTCTCTTGTATACACGCATGTTGTTACAGAAGACGGGAAACGATCACAAACGATTTTCTACTGCAAGTTGATGATCTTCAATTTAATTTACAAATAGGGAGGTTTAAAAACTTTCGAACTGTTGAGCAAGTGTTAAGAATGAAAGATATTTGGACGCATATCACTGTATTGATGGGAAGTTCCAATGCTTGCAGGTTTCTCTTCAGATATGTCAGTACAACACCTGTTGCTGAGAGGACAAGTGATACAATACATACATTACATTACATTATGCGAACCGGCCAAAACTAAGGACCACGCAAATATCATTTCATTTCTTTCTAATGGTTCTTTCTTCCTTTCTCTTCCTCCACACTTCCTTCATTATTTCAGAGTGATGCGCCTTTCTCTCTGCTGTCCATCTTCCTCCCTTGCGTTCTCCTTTTCTCCTACAAGAACCTTTATGTTAGAAAGTATTTCCCTGGATATTGTGTTCTGTCTTGAAAGTCGTCATCTGTAATTCCTAGCCTCCGGAGTTCTTCCTTCATCTGCTTGCTGTAACCCCTTTGGCTCTTCAGATTGTATATTTTATCAAAAATGTGTTTATTGATTCTTGTTAGATCCATTCTAACCATATGTCCATAGAAACGTAAACGTCTTTTCCTAATTGTTGTTTCCAGGTCTTCCACCCTTTCATAATATCTCCTTGTTTGATCTTAGTCTGTAGGTTCCCTGTACCACTTTTGGGCTGTAAATCCTCCTCAATATCCTCCTTTCAATCTTCAGAAGCTTTTCCAGGTTTATCAAGTTTGACGTCACAACACCATTTTACCACAGCATTGCAGTGGTGTAGTTTGGCATTAAGGAAGAGGTTCTTTTTGTTGTATATATTTTTAGTGGAGAAGTTGAGTTTTTCTAGTTTAAGTCTTCTGTTTTCCATTGACTCTTTGTCCAGGCCATTGTTGCTAATGATCTCTCCGAGGTATTTCAACTTTTTCGTGACCTTTACACTTCCATATTATTATTATAATTATTATTATTATTATTCCACAACAGCAGTAAATCCCTCGATCTCCACTTGATCAGGAAAATCTCCATTTAAAGAAGTTGCTAGAAGAAAGTGGACTTTGCTGTTATGTTTACAAACGCACTATATCTGTATGTGTTACGTGCTGAGTGTATGACGTCATAAGATGACGAACTGACGTGAATAACCGCGATTTATTAGAATCACTGTTCTGCTCCAGTGCTCTTATCCATACATTCCAAAAATAACATTGACGCATAGGTTTTGCGTGGTGACCTTCATCGTATATGTCTGCTGATACGGAACTGAGCATCCACTCCAGAGATCAAAGGATGTTTGATATTCTCAAACGTGACATCAATGTTTGCTGGTAGGTATTATACAGAGTTGATTCTATGTTTGAAAATAGTCTATTTGAACCGCGACATAGATTTGGAAGACATCAACATAGCTTCATTATCAAGAGCATAGCCTATTTCCCACAGATTATTCTTGATGAACTACTGTCTACTTACCCCTCATCATTCCCATATCTACGAGGTTGGTGGATGGTTTTAAGGCCGGATGCCCTTCCTGGGACCAAACTCGTGAGAGGATTTAATGAAGAAAAGAAAGACAGAATTTTTAATATTCATTGTACATTTTTGTGAAAGAAAAAAAATGCTTATATTGGCATTTTTAGTGGATACATTTCCGAATTCTAATCATAATAAACAGAGTAGGCTACTGTATTTGGATTTAATAAACAGGATGGATCAATAACAACGTCTGGCACAAATATCTCCGGAATCGATGAGAATATGGATATTCTGTTTTCATATAATGAAAGGTGCTGCAGGGCTTCAGTAGCCCAGTGCATGTTGGAACGTGGTATAATACTACTGCGTGCATGTGATTCACCCCACCAATTAATTTTATTAATGCAGCCATATATTTTCTTTTCAGGACGGGTCAGAGAAGGGATTTTAGAAGAAAATTTGGTCATGAACCTATTGAAAGGAACCATCGCGGAATTTGCCTGGTAGTGAAAGTGGGAAACCACGAAAATATTTTTCAGGACGGCCGACGTGGGATTCGAACCTACGCTTTCCCGACGCCGTGACCGGTGCCACTCCACCAAAGTGCCCTCGTTGTTCATGAAACGTTTTCCACGCAAAGGCTTCTTCAGTTTGGGATTTAACTCAATGATATGGTTGTTAGTTTTGTTATTAATTCCTTAGGGGCTTTGCGACATCGTGGTCATGTAACCCCGTGTACTTGGGCGTGTGTAGAAGTTGTCACTGTGATGTCTGTACTAGCGTGCGTACTTTTAATCGAGGTAGGATTTGGGTAGGAAGTGGTAGTTAGGCAGTTAGGTACCAACCCGACATTTGCCTGGAGTTGAAATGGGGAAACCACAGAAAACCACTTCCAGGATGGCTGAGTTAGAATGGAACCCTCCTCTTCTCAGTTTTGCCTCACGAGGCTGAGTGTAGGCTACCCCGTTCCTGTCCTCAGACCAGATTTTAAATTTCTTGGAAGAGCCGGGAATCGAACCCGGGCCTCCGCTATGACATCCAAGAATGCTAGCCACTACGAAACGAGGTCTGATGAATACGGAGGATATTCCTAGTCATCGATCAGAAACGAAACTACATTTCTGATTTTACTATGCTAGTCGTATAACACACTTTTTCTTTGTCCTTTAGCGTTTCTCTCCTCAGAAGACCAAGAGACACATCCAGCAATGTACTCTCAACTCAGTCGCTCATTTGATAAGATTCTAACTGTACACGTCACTTCCGATAGCCCTCTGGGATACTAATTAAATTATTGATTAATTAATTAATTAATACATTTACATTATAGATTGCTGTGTCTTTCAACGCCCAGTCTAATGTGCAAGCCTACATGCTCCCCTATTAGCAGTTAGTACTGTAGACGCCTCTGCTTCTACACCTCTAACCTTGAAATCGTTTAACACCTAGTTTAAGCCAGTGAGTTATCGCTCATTAATAGATGGGAATTTTCTCATCTCAAACCCATCCTGTTGAATTTCTTGAAAGTTCATGGACCCCCCAAGAAGTTAGAACTCCTGACCTTTACGACACAACCCTGTTTTATTACGTCCGCCACGTCGCGCTGTTATGTAAGGAGCCCATTTAATATTAGCCTATGTATGGTGATAAAAGAGAAGCGCATCTGCCATCATTGTGCGACACAATACAGTACTCACACGCACGGAACATCTCCGGTCGATATAGACTACAGTATAACTACGTCTTCATCTCTAAACTAAATTGCCCAGCTACAAGATCCAGTGGCGTACGCAGGATTTCTTTCTGGGAGGGGGTGTTCATTCATACAGCAAGGTAGTTGTGTGCATTATTAAAATGATACGCTATTTCGATTATTATTAATAAAAAGCGTCGCCTCCGTAGCGTAGCGGTCAGCTTGGTTAGCTGCCGCCCCGGAGGTCCTGGGTTCGATTCCCGGCTCTGCCACGAAATTTAAAAAGTGGTCTGAGTACTGGAACGGGTTCTACTCAGCCTCGGGTGGTCCATATGAGTAGAGGGGGTTCGATTCCCACCTCAGCCATCCTCGAAGTGGTTTTCCGTAGTTTCCCACTTCGTCTTCGGGCAAATGCCGGGATGGTTCTGTCCCCGTTTACCCGGATAGTAGGCTGTCAGATATCCGCCCCCTCAATCGGATTGCCAACAATCAATCGCACCAGCTCAGCTACATCAATGAAAATGGCACTGACAGATACTACCGAGGTTTGAACACAGAAGTTACCAAGAAAAATTATTGTGGAACACACCAAAATAGACGGGGTTTCATACTTACATTTACTTACCTCTTATAAATATCTCGGGGATTGGGTTGACAACAGGATCCTTAAAGTATGCTCTCACAATAACCTTCACCATGACATTTAAAAATGAACCAGACCGAAGACGAGAACTTTGAACTGTACAAGAGCTTTATTTTCAAATAAAGAGTATGATTTTCACAACTCAACAAAATAAACGTGGCTATCAGTAGCCTATGTCAATCTGACTACGTCCTCCTAAAGGACTTGCAAATTATCAAACAATCTGTTAGCTCCCATGAGCTCAAAATAACGTAACATTTTATAACACATTTGGATTGGATGAGGAAGTCAGGGTACGACATATATAGAGCATTTGGTTTCTTTTAATAAACATAACACCTTTTATTAATAGGCACAAGACCGGAGTATCGACCTCACCCGCTTGTAACCAGATGTCTGGCCGGCTGGTCTACTCTTTAACCTGGCTCACACCTGTCAAATGGGGCGCACTCGTCTCCCCACACTTACGTAAGAATTCAGCTCCTTTTAAAGCTTTAAATGTCTACAAGACAACTCATACATATTGACGCAAATCTTTCAAAAGTTTAACTCACATCCCACTGGATTATTTAACTATCCTTAAACTTGTTAAGTTATCATCCAAATGTTTAAAAAGCATAGTTTAGAGTATGAAACACACTCTTAAATGTTTATAACAAAATCACATAAATTATTTATAACAATTAGAAATTGTTTATAATATTGTCGAAAATAATTACAAAATTTTATACACGCCTTTAACATTTCTTTCGTTCCACATTATTGTCAAAGATATTTACATTTATTATTTACACTATCAACATTTAAATTATTTAAATTAATAATTTAAGAAATACATTGAACCACATGTTTTATCCGGTTGGTAAATTCATAATCGTGTTTAATATAATCGACCAATGAAGGTTAGTTATACATGTAAATGTCACAATCTGGTTTAATAAAGGTTGTAATAATTTTAATTATTTGTGACGGTAATCTTCATTCAAAATCTTATCTCAAATTCTTTCACAACTCTTGTTAATTATAACAGTAAATTCACTTGATTAATTTTCAACGAACTATGACAATACACTCTAGCGGAAAATACTTCGCTTACAAAATAATGCACAAACTGCATTCAAAATAGCCCAAAATTCATCATATATTAATCTATATGGCATTAAAACTTCCACCGAACTTAAAAAACTTCCACAAATAATTCTTTATCATTATTAACTACTGTGGGAATCTCCTTCATTTATTTAAGGGCATTATACATCAGCGACTTTCAACATGTCCGCTGCACTATCGATTATACATTCATAGTTCCACTTAAAAATTCTTATATCAATAATTGTTTCAAAACTGTTGTCATTTAAACTTCGTGGATTTCATTCATGAATCGAAATGAAATAAAAATTTGCCAATCACAAATAAATTTAATAGTGAATACGCTTATATACTGTGCCCATTTAGCATGAAATATGCCAATCACAGTATACCAGCGTAGCTCAATTCGGGATTTCGGGGCAGTGGTAAGTTCCCCCACTCTGTGACTCACATATTTTGGATTAATTAGAGGATACACTTGCAAAATAACAACAAAATCAACTCCTATTTAAACATATTTAATTCATAAAATTAATGGCGCTACAAACATTTTAACACTTTAATTACTGACCCAAATATCAACTGCTTGTTCCAAATGAACAAGGGATCACAAAATAAAATAAACAAATATTGAATTCAAAATCTGTGGTTTCCACATAAACCATCAATTCTTACTTAGTCTCACTTCCATAAAGCACTAACATTAAGTTTACATAACTCCGAGCTCTTTGGCTCCATGCATTTACATTATTACAGTGTCATTCTTGTACACCTCAAACATTAGCTTTTATATTTTCTTATTTCTCAAGGACAAATATATAATCATATTTAAAATCTACTTTAATTATCTAACTCAAGGTTTTTGGGCATGTCCACACATTCAGTTGTTATCATCTCTCTTTATTTCACAAACATATTAAGGTAATCAGAAAATCGATTGTGTACTCCAGAGCGTGAAGGTACTTGACACAGTCAAAAAACTATAGTTACTCCCGAACTCAGTTGCCTTCAATCAACTCGTGGAATCCCACGTCCTTACATTATTACAATAGGGATTGTTATTTATCTCTTATGTCTTAATAGACCATTATCATATAAGAAACTACGATCTGAACCGGCAAATGAAATATCTATCTTTAAGGACCTCGGTTCAACGCCCGGGTCGTTTACAACTTTAAACACTCCTGGTGTATTCATTTCCCTTTTACAACAGCTTACGAGACGGTCTCGGTTCCATCTCGCTTTAAAAGAGCTAGACTCTACGACAAGGGGTGCGATTTATGACATCTTAGGGTGGCGGAGCCATCCTATCTGACCCAACATTAGTAGTTTATTTTCAAGGCTTTTAAAACAAACCTTTCCATTCTATCCAGTTCTGAGGAGACCGGGCTTTATTGTACCGTAACATTCAAACAACTATTCTTTGGTTCACAGACCATTTTCATATCCTTGGCATTTATTAATTATGAGAGGGTCCTCATTGATCGGGAAGATTAAATACACATACGACAACGGAGAATTTCAGGGGCTTTTATCATAAGAAGATCCTGCATTCGAATCTCTTCAGGTGCCTCGGGAACTAATCCCGTACAGAGGACTTGTCAAAAATGCGATTTAGAGTCGGCCGTGGCCCAATGACATACGCTCAATAATACCATATATTAGCTCCCTTTTTAAATACATACACAATGCCTCGTGATACTAATGTCACAAATAGAGGACTTACACAATTATCAATTCACTGCAATCAACTACCCTCCATAAGTAATGTACCAAGTATTTCACCACTACGCGTTCCTAGCGTGACACTTTAATATTATATTTGCGCTCATTATGCGCTATGCATTATTTTAAGCCGAAAATGTCTTCCCAAGAACTGATAAATCTCATTAGTAACAATTCATATTATTTAATTCACATATTAATCTTTCCATGGTCGATAAATCGCTCCCTGTTTGAAAATATTCTATTGAACCTCATCTTTTACACATACGTTAAGGCTTAACGTTTCTTATGTTCATATCAATTTATTTGATTTTTATTTAACATTTCCATATTTAATTATTATTATTGTTATCATTATTCTTTATACAAGCTCAAAAGCTATTTCTTTCATATCTCAACTTTACTTTATTTCAATGTCTTTCATGATTCATTAATGATATTTCGCTTGCTCCTTTGACATTTGTTAAATACATTAACCCTTTATTCACATATTTCCTATACTGGATTTATTCTTTACATAATTATTCATAATTTCTCTATTTATTTTATTATTGTTCAGACCGTATTCTTGATTATTCAGCATTTATTTATTAAAACACATCCCTTTCACTCCAAAAACTCTGGTGGGTTTTGTACACAATCAATTTCTGACACCAAAATAAAAATGAATTTTGTACTTACATATTTTCAGATCATCCCATGATCTTAAATCTGGTGTGGTGTTTCATTTTTGGGCCCACTTTGAACTTCTTACACCATATTAAAGGTATTCATCTTACGTAAAAACACAAATAAACATATATCTAAAACACTTAATATTGACGACATTTTTATATACTGGTGTGTCCCTTTTGAACACATAATAACACTAAAAATATTATCTAACACACAATCTTGATTATTTTACACTTCACAATTTCTCGGTCACTAGGCCGTGTTTCTGCGCCTGTCACACGTGATCTTCGTAAATTCCCGTTTCCAAGGGTGAAATTTATTCGATGTTGGCTTCCTAAATGCGAAAGTCCCGAAACATCTACTGTTCCCTGGAGTTCAATTCTGCTATTCCTATCCTGGATAACTGGATATTTATCTAGCTTGAACGGCTTCTCTGTAGATCTGTCTATTGATCCTAACGAAAGTCTATATGGATCGAGGTCTCCTCTAAGACCTATAGATTTAGTTTCTAGCAGCTAGCACTTCTCGATTCTAGTACTATTAGAATTGTTCGCCTGCTATCTGGAGCTAATGTTTATAGTCTCCTATCCTCTTTATTTGAACTGTTTTAACACTCCTACGTTTCGAACCGTATTCTGTTCTTCCTTTTTAGGTTTCTTCAATTTAACTAACAGTTTATCTGTCTGGTACGATACTTCCGTACGTTATGATCTGTTCGTTCGCACATTTAACGACCTATCGCCTTTAAGTCCGACGTTCGCAGCCTGCTCTGACTATAACTTGCGAATTTTCACTTTAACTTGTATACAGTCGGGCCTAAATCCTATAATTAGGATTTTCTTAATACTTCACTGCGGCGATACTTTAAAATTTCGCCTTAAAGGCTCCTCATGGAGGCAAGCAAGTCGTTACTACTGTGACGCCTGTGGCTATCGGATCTTCCTTCGGCGGTGTAAAACAGCGTTTTCTCCCCTCAAGGAGTACTGGTAGCTGTTATCGATGTAACGCAGAGTTACATCCCCTCACGGACTGTCGGAATGATTACTTCTACGTCGTGGAGCAGCACCTCCCCTCACGGAGTCTGTCGTGAACTGCTTCGGTGTGATACAATGACGTGCCCTCTGGTTGTCTGAATACTGCATGATTGGCTTGGAAACGCCCGAAGCTTTATACTGTTTTACTACAAAAAAATAAGACTCAAGCCTTTCCTGTGGTCAACTTCTAAAATAATGGTGCCACAAATATAAAAATTATACCTTCCGAAAGCTCGTCTTCTCAATGTCAAATGATCTTATTGCACCTAAGAATCGATCGTGCAATTTGGAGATATTAATTAATTTCTCGTCCTCAATTGTGTGGGTGTTGCATTCTTTTTGTTCTCTCCCCTCCACAGAGGCTTAGGTAATTCACCGATGACGTCGTCTTACGTCGGCAGTTTATTTCTGCACAATTATTACATGGTTTCTCTATATTGAAAAATCTCTCATTCCAAATGATTCACTGTACTGTGCTTGTTTACTCATTATTATGCTCGTAAACGTGTTAATTTTAATTATTCCTCTTCTGGTGCATATGCGACGTTGTCAATTTCCAGCCACGTCAGCTTGAATTCCGATTCAGGCTTCTCTTTCTATCACGGTGGAAGATTCCACTCAGTTATTAATACTCGTGACCGGCCCTCTCTGGCATGTCGAGTGGGGTGATCTCATCTCAGGAGCATCTGTCCCTAGTCGCTTGCACAATGTTAAGCTATATTCCTGGCTTAAAATCTCTCTCCATTCCTTTAAGAAACTATACTTTTCTTTCATTTCTTCCTTAAGGACATGGTTCGACCGTCATGGACCCGATGGCCCAAGGGTTCAATACGCCTGTCTGGTCTATCAAAATTTAAGATTAACATCTTAAAAGAATTGTAGTATAAAAATACTATCATCAAACAAAGTGCGACTAACTGCAAAATAGTCGAATAGAATCCAATTAGACTGGGGAATGCAAACATCATTATATAAATCTCTATATGAGAAAAAAAACCTAACACAAGTTTCACGAATTTAATGCATTCAATAATTCATAATTAATGTTCATCTTTCACAAAATTGCCTAAGATGCAATGGTCGTTCATGACTGACGATAAATGTCTGTGTTGCAATCAATTCAAATAACGACTAGTATTTCCAAGATCGTCGACAACGTACTGGATTTTAACGCTCTAAAATCATTTAAATGTTCTTCCTTCTTGATGATGACAGAAAATTGTTCAAAGTAATTAAACTGGGGTAGAATTACTTTAATAAAGTGACACGCTGTCTGAATTTAAATCTGCCATAAAAATCATTAACTTACAGTCAAATCGAGACTACAAAAATAAGCAAATTACTGAAAAATCTAAATATCAGTCTCAACTGATTCAAAATCATATAACCATGCCCATGACATAACAATGTCTTAATAAAACGTCGAAAAAGGCATAACTCATCAAGGTGTACTGAGAATAGGAATCTCAAACAAGAATATCGGGCAAAAATACATGAGGACAAAAATATGGGAAAAATGGTTGCTCAAATATTGCTAAGAAACTCAAATACAATAAACGTTCACGACTACCTTATCTGCCGATTGACGTTCCAGAGGAAAATTCCCCAAAGAAGACTGTTGATGGATCCATTTCACCAAGTTAAAGCTGAGCTCCATCCTCGAAACCAGAAACAGCACCATCGGGGAATCGAACTGCTTCACGAAGACGAACGACATCCTTCCGGCAATAATCTTCTTTGTGAGTCGGGACAACCCTGACCTCTCTTGAAAAATCCCTGAAGTTCCAGTTGACAATCGCCATGAAGTTTTTGTATAAATTTCCGAAGAAATATTCATATTCAGAAAGTATGAAATCATTTCTATTGCTGTTTGATAGTATTCAGCCTTTAATCGCGAAACATGGGTGTAGATGGTTATTTACCACATGTTCGCTTGTGTGGAATAGCAATTAGCGAAGTTCCATGTTGCTATTTTACTCCGTTGAAATATGTCCCAATTGCATTAAGTCCTTTAGCCTTCCATGTTCTCTTCGGTAATAGTATTAGAAGAACAAACTGCCTTATTAAATTGCTCCATTATACTGCAGCGTTGTGTCACAAAAGCAATCTGAAGTCTCCCTATTTCACTAGCCCTGTCAGCCGTAGCGTTGAGTCTGGCTATACAAAGTGTTTCTCCTGTGGCGAGAAAATCACTTTTGTCAGTCGTCTAATATTGTCAATAACTTCCAAAATACTTCCTCGAAATTGTTCAGCTTTTCTACAGTCCTTACTGTAGCAATGCACAAGAGAATTAGCTTATAGGCGACCGCTAACTGTTCACAGCTAATCTTGTAGAAGCGTTATAAGTGTCGTTTCAACTTCACCTAGATTTACTTCACGGTAAACCTGCACTGCTTATAAGTTCGACTCTCGTTTCATGCAGTGGTTTCGCCACGCGTTACAAAGACGACTTTTTTACTACTAAACTCACTCGACGTTTCACTGAAATGACTATTTGAAATCTGACGATTGAATATCAGACGATTTATAATCTGAGAATGAAGAATGAGCGAATGAGGCTCCTCTCTTCTGCGCAAGGCCTTTTATGAACTTCATGAGGGGCGTATCTATCCCTTCCATCGCGTGTTACTGCGTCATCGCTAGAAGTTCCAACTTCGTCAATACATGACGGATTTTCATAATTCAAAAACTGAAAATAAATTTCACCAAAATTCCAGATCAATGCCTCTACTGCAAATGGATTTCCACAATTCTGCATTCCAAAAAGTAATAAAAATACCATAGTTTCAGCAATCTCCGTCTTCCTTTAGACTATCGTTCATTGGTTTAAGTCTCCCCTCCAATAGCATAATTTCTTCCTCAGCAGAATTCCACGTTTCTCGCGACTGCGTCGTACATCTCGGATCCTTCTCGAATAAATTGCTGACGTCACTGAGAATCTCAGCTCAAGTAGCCTGCTGGCATAACGTCTGCGTCATCCGTGCTTACGTCATGACTACCCACGTCATAACTATGACAGCCATAACTTTCGCTATAATTTCCAAAATAGCCACCGTGGTCTCTATATAATTCAATTACGGGGGCATTCTCCTCTCACCACGATATAAAAACAGTTGCAAATTGTTTTTAAACTCAGTGTTACAAGTACCTCAACTCTCTTGAACACGAAATTGAATTATTACTGGCTTACTCTAGGATAGTATCTTTTTAAATTTCCAGCATTGAACTTGCCGTAAATGACGTTATTCTCATCATCGTAGAGTTCATAGCAGTTGTTTCCATAGGCGTTTGTAATCCTAAACGGCCCCATGAATACATTTCCAAATTTGGGGTATATTTTCTTGCTCATATCAGCCTTGACAGGTCTGCGTAATAATACAAGATTTCCAACTTGTAAGGGTGTACCAAAACGTTTTCCAGCTACTCTTTTCAATCGTTTCTCTGCTGCTTTCTGGAGTTGTTCCTTCGCCTTGTCAATCCTCTGCTGCCTTCCTAGGTCGGGATCTCTAGGAATGTGGTTGAAAAGATTATCCCACGGCCTTTCTGGGTTTCTTCCAAGATGAAGTCGCATTGGCACTTCTCCTGTGCTCTCCTGCACTGTAGAGTTCAGACATTCCTCTATAAGGGGTACAAATCTCACCCAACCAGAATGATCATTTGGACAGAAAATTCGACAGAATTTTGTAAATTCAGCCATATATCTTTCTGAGGAATTCGATTCTGGGTAACGCACGCTTGAAAATAAGTGCTTAATGCCAAGCCTTTCCATATCCGCTGCAAATTCCACGGACGTAAATTGCGTTCCATGATCTGACAGTAGATATTCTGGTATACCAGCTTTAGGAAATACAGCATTTTCCAGTCTGCTTACGACGTTCCTTGTGTTCGCTTTCTGCATGGGACTCATTGTAACAAATTTTGAGAAAACATCCACGGTAACCAACAGGTACTGGTTACCCTGGTATCCCTTCGGACAGGGGCCAAATATGTCCGTCGCCATAAGTTCGTTTGGCTTAGAAGGAATCATAGCCTTCGGTTTTCCTTTTAATAAAGCAGAAGCATACTTTGCTCTTTGACATTTGTCACATGATCTAATGACCTTGGCAATGCTGGAACGCATGTTAGTCCAGATAAATCTCTCTTTAAGAGTATTAAGAGTCTTATCTAAACCGGCATGTCCAGTTGCGTGATGAGCTACCCACACTAAATTGACAACAAGTTTAGGTGGCACGACTATTCGGAGTTTTGTATGCGCAGAGTCAGCATACTTGCATACGATGTCTCCACTCAAGACAAAGTGTCGTGAATTTCTCCGTGTAACTGCATAGTCAACATCAGTATTGTCCATGTAACCCTTGAGGAACCTGTACATTTTCCTTATTGGAGCGTGTCTCTTCTGTGACACACCGATTCGGGCTAATCTCCTAACGGTTTCTTGATCTTCTTGCTCCAATTGTACATGGTGTATCTGCACATTTTTAATAGGGTTACGTGATAGAGCATCAGCCAGTAAGTTATCTTTCCCAGGCTGGTGGACGATAGTGGCGTTAAACTGTTGGGTGAACAAAGCCCAACGTGTCAATCTATCACTCGACATGTCAGTTTGCAGCATAAACTGTAGTGCTTTATGGTCAGTAATAATGATGACCTTATGTCCCAGCAGTATTTTCTTCCAGGCTTGCAATGCTGTTACAAAAGCTAACGCTTCAAGCTCCGTCGTGAAGTAATTTTCCTCGTGTTTCTTCAACTTCCGACTAGTGAACGCAATGTAGTGCTTGTTGCCTGCCTCGTCTTTCTGGTATAAGACTGCACTAATGCCTACTCTTGATGCATCAGACTCAATATAGAACACCTTCTCAAAGTCTGGGTACTCCAGTTTCACATTATTCCTGAGCATCTCTTTTGCTTTCTCAAAAGCCTCGTCTGCAGCGGTACTCCATTTCCATCTGTTATTCTTCTTGAGTAAGTCATACAGAGGAGCCATAATTTCCGAGTATCTTGGACAGTGGCTGCTAATAAATTGGCATGCTCCTACAAATTCTCTGACTTGTTTCACCTTAGTTGGCTTTGGAAATCTCGTGATCGCATCTACTTTTTTCATGTTTGGATGATATCCATCTTTATCAATAGTATGCCCCAAGTAATTTATTTCCTGCTTCAAGAATTGACATTTTCCAAAATTCACCTTGATATTGGCCTCCCGTAAATTCTCGAACAACTTTCTCAAGTGCACTAAATGTTCTGCGGCGCTGGGTGAAGATACGATTGAATCGTCGATGTAGCCGATTACATTTTCTTTCACTTCGTCAGTGAGCTTACTATCAAGTGCTCGAATAAGTGCTGGTCCACTGTTAACCATACCAAAAGGCATTCGGACAAAGACCCATGACGTCTGGTCAAATAGGAATCCAGTGTACTGCACTATCTTCTTCTAGCTGAACTTGATAAAATGAAGACGTCAAGTCAAGAACGCTGAAACATGCTCTTCCTTTGAATTTTCGAAGCAGATCTCTAATCTTGGGTGGTCGGTCATTTTCTGGAAGAATCTTCAAGTTAATGGTCCTGGCATCGAGACAAAGACGTATCTGACCATTACTTTTCTTCACTACTGTGATGGGGTTTATATAAGACGACGCCTGTTTTTTAATAATCCCTTCTACCTCCATTTTTCTGATTAACCCTCGTACTTCTTGATAGTATTTCTCAGGAATGGGGTATATTCTCTTCTGGTAAGGGGTTTCATCTGTCAGCCTTATCTTGTATTTATAATCCTTAATCAATCCTGGCTTTTCATCGAAAATATCTTGGAATTCCTTTATCAGATCCTCAAATTCCCCCTGAATTTCTTCAAATCCTTCAGTTTTTCTACTGGGTATTTCTGCTAAATTTTCCACTTCATTAACTATAGTATTCAAAATTTCTTCCCTAAGGTCTATTTCCAGACTGTTTTTCACGTCCTGTTTTTCTATCTCTTCTGTGATTATGTACCCATCATTAAAGCTAATACTTCTGTTCTTCATGTCAATAATAGCTCCGACCTTCGATATAAAATCGATTCCAAGCACCATATCAAAATTGATCTTGCTCACCACAATGAAGATCTGTTCATAATTCCTTCCATTGATCTCAAAGTTCAATAACACTTGAATCTTGCACTTCACTGCCTTATCTTGGAATATCCCTCTCACTTTGACGGTAGAAACAGGTAGAACTGTCATGTTCTCTCCTCTTAGCAGACTTTGATAACATTCCTCTGAAATGATGGAGATAATTGCACCAGTATCCATCAGGGCTTTATACTGTTGGCCATCTATCCGTACAGAAATAATAGGTAAGGCGCATGGTCTTTCCTCTTTAACGATACCCCTCTCTTCTAGCAAATCTTCATCAGTCACTTCATATATCTCATTAATCGTAATCAGGTGTGGTGTGGCAATGTATTTACAGGTTCTCACTGACGTTGAGAAATCGGCGTTTTTTTTTTGTGTTACCGACCTCAAAATTCTGTTGGCTCGTAGAAGGCCCAGGATCGATTACAACATCCTGCCTTTTCTTTTGGTTGTCTGCTTCTTTTTCCCGTAATTCTTTCAGGTATTGCTGGCTTTCCTTCTCTCTTTCCTGATACTGATCGGGTGTCATAACCTGACCTTGAGTATTCTGATTTCTGTTTTGGCTCTGGTTATTCCTGTTATAATTTCGGTTATAACCATTATTGTTATAATATCTGCCTCTTCCATTGTAATTTCCTCGGTTATAGTTCCAGCCTCTTCTCTGTTGATACGGTCGGTAACCTTGCGATCTGTTATTTCGGAACTGATTATTCCTTTGAGGACCTACATTGTCAGTTTTCTCCTCATCTGGCTTGTCAGTTTGTTGGACTTGGTCCATATATACAGTATTTATTTCTCTAACCTCCTGCCTTTGACCTTTCTGTACCACGTTAGGCATTGGACTTGTGTAGTCTAATCTCCTCAGTAATTCATCCATGCTGGTTAAATCCCTGATGTTGGACGAAATTATTAGTCTTCTCACCTCAACTGGCAGCATACGAGAAATCGCATCAATAAGTTGCTCCGTGGACAATGGGGGTTGTAAAAATCTCAAGCGGGATAATTGACTCGTAAAGAAATCAGCGTACCGCGTTGGAAGAGTACCGGAGTATTTTCTTGAATACACCTCCGCTCTTAACGAATTCTGCGCTTCTATGGACCAAAATCTTTTGATTAATGCCTCTGCAAACTCGTCAAAGTTCCTGAATGTGTATCTAAATGCGCAAAACCATTCGAGGGGTCCTCCAATCAAATATCTCTCCACTATCTTCATCTCTCTCTCTCTGGGAATGTGAGCTTCGATGAAATAATCTTTGAGGTTCCTTACATATTCGATAGGTGTCAAACTATCCGTGTTACTGAATTTTTGCGGTTTATCTTCAAAATTCCTGATGACCGTTACGTTCCTCGGATATGAATCCGGGTAGTTTTTCCCACTATCTCTATAGTTCCACTCAGGTTCCATGTTCCTCTCGTCATCTTCCTCCCTGAATCTGGATATACGTTCTTCAGGAGTCACGTCTCTCTCTTCTGGATCTAGGTTATATCTTCGGGCATAATTCCTACTAGTTTCGCAAGCCAAGCTTTGTGTATCCTTGTCAGTGATTTCCGTTAAGACTTTCTTGATTAACTCTTCTTTGTAGGTCTCCATTAAATTAGCCTCTCCTAACTTCAAATTCTGCAGTTTACTCGTCGTTTCATTCACATCAGAGACAACTTTATGAATCTGTTCCTCTAATGCAGATTTTAATGTTTGCACATCCTGACCTAATTGTGTCCTATCTTCAACTTGTCTTTCGGATAGCGAATCCATCCTGACGCTTAAATCTTTCCTAATCTGTACTACTTCATTGTTAATATCAATTTGAGTACTGGCAAGTTTCCTTTCAATACGATCCTGAATTTGGGTTACATGTTCCCCACTTGACCTAATCCACTCTTCTTTCCATATTGCTACATTTTCCGTTAACATTTCTGCTATGTCTAATTCAATATCCTCTTTCAATACTTTATTATGGTCTAATACTTGGGTTCTCATGACCTCTACATCAAACTTTAAACCTTCTAAAGACGCTGTCGTTCTAACTGACTCATCAACTAGCCTAGTCGTTAATGCACTTATATTACGTGTACAAAGAGTTTTCGAATTTTCTATCTCTTCCCTGACTTTATTTACATCAGTTTGGACTTTAGCAACGTCTACGAAAACTGTGTTGACCTCTACTTGAATTTTATTTATGTCGCTTTGCACCTCGTTTACATCCGAATGAATGTTATTAATATCAACCTGAACATTGGACACATCAGTTCTAACATTTTGGATTCCTCTTTGGACTTCCTCAACCTTGTCTTGGACAGTCGCAACATCATTTTTGACAACAACTACCTCAGCCCTAGCACAAGAAATATCACTACGGACATTAGCAACATCTAAATTCAACATTGTAAGATCTTTATGCACATTAGCAACATCAATTTTAACATCAGCAACATTTTTATGCATATTAGACACATCTATTTTAACATTGGACATGTCGGAGCGCATGTCAGTTACAGTATTCTCAATTCCTTGGGTATTAATCTGTAAACGCGACATATTATCCTCTAAGTTAGCAGAACTGGTCTGAAGAACTTTCATATTCTCCTCCATTCGACTAGTATTCCTAGCTTCCATCTCCTTCATACTCTTTTCTAAGTTAGCAGACATCTCCGCTAACATCATCTTCAAACTTTCATCTGCCATTACAATATTATTCAAAAATTAGACTGCTGTAGGGACATACATCAAAAGAGCAAAATAACAACATTTGAGCAACACTTTTCACCATATATGAATTTGATCAATTTTCTGTCTTAAATCTAACTTATAACTACCTTATAATTAACTTTCGAAGACACTTCATGTTGAAACAAACTCAAGCACATGTTCAAATTTCCCTGGCTCATTTTAAAATATCCTAACACAAATAATTTACATTTACAATCCAAATAATTTAATTTTATCTTTAATATGACTAAAATGTCATAAGCCGGTCAAATAAAATAAGATTCCAGATCATAGGCGATTTTCCTAAGTTTCCAGCCCATTTAACCTTTCTCAAGTCGTATAAGATCTGATCTTTTCTGAGTGTAATTTTCCTACTACAATACAACATTTAATTCCTATATAATCACACTCTTAAATTCTACAATTGGCCTAGACATCTAACAAAGAATCAACCTCTTTATTTGAGTCTAATCGATCCACACGTTTTAGGTTTGCCAATCCTACTGGCGTTCAACCTGGTGATCCAGTTATGTTGAATCGAGCCCCAACGTTTTAGGTGCGCCAATCCTTCTGTCCCCGTTTACCCGGATAGTAGGCTGTCAGATATCCGCCCCCTCAATCGGATTGCCAACAATCAATCGCACCAGCTCAGCTACATCAATGAAAATGGCACTGACAGATACTACCGAGGTTTGAACACAGAAGTTACCAAGAAAAATTATTGTGGAACACACCAAAATAGACGGGGTTTCATACTTACATTTACTTACCTCTTATAAATATCTCGGGGATTGGGTTGACAACAGGATCCTTAAAGTATGCTCTCACAATAACCTTCACCATGACATTTAAAAATGAACCAGACCGAAGACGAGAACTTTGAACTGTACAAGAGCTTTATTTTCAAATAAAGAGTATGATTTTCACAACTCAACAAAATAAACGTGGCTATCAGTAGCCTATGTCAATCTGACTACGTCCTCCTAAAGGACTTGCAAATTATCAAACAATCTGTTAGCTCCCATGAGCTCAAAATAACGTAACATTTTATAACACATTTGGATTGGATGAGGAAGTCAGGGCACGACATATATAGAGCATTTGGTTTCTTTTAATAAACATAACACCTTTTATTAATAGGCACAAGGCCGGAGTATCGACCTCACCCGCTTGTAACCAGATGTCTGGCCGGCTGGTCTACTCTTTAACCTGGCTCACACCTGTCAAATGGGGCGCACTCGTCTCCCCACACTTACGTAAGAATTCAGCTCCTTTTAAAGCTTTAAATGTCTACAAGACAACTCATACATATTGACGCAAATCTTTCAAAAGTTTAACTCACATCCCACTGGATTATTTAACTATCCTTAAACTTGTTAAGTTATCATCCAAATGTTTAAAAAGCATAGTTTAGAGTATGAAACACACTCTTAAATGTTTATAACAAAATCACATAAATTATTTATAACAATTAGAAATTGTTTATAATATTGTCGAAAATAATTACAAAATTTTATACACGCCTTTAACATTTCTTTCGTTCCACATTATTGTCAAAGATATTTAAATTTATTATTTACACTATCAACATTTAAATTATTTAAATTAATAATTTAAGAAATACATTGAACCACATGTTTTATCCGGTTGGTAAATTCATAATCGTGTTTAATATAATCGACCAATGAAGGTTAGTTATACATGTAAATGTCACAATCTGGTTTAATAAAGGTTGTAATAATTTTAATTATTTGTGACGGTAATCTTCATTCAAAATCTTATCTCAAATTCTTTCACAACTCTTGTTAATTATAACAGTAAATTCACTTGATTAATTTTCAACGAACTATGACAATACACTCTAGCGGAAAATACTTCGCTTACAAAATAATGCACAAACTGCATTCAAAATAGCCCAAAATTCATCATATATTAATCTATATGGCATTAAAACTTCCACCGAACTTACAAAACTTCCACAAATAATTCTTTATCATTATTAACTACTGTGGGAATCTCCTTCATTTATTTAAGGGCATTATACATCAGCGACTTTCAACATGTCCGCTGCACTATCGATTATACATTCATAGTTTCACTTAAAAATTCTTATATCAATAATTGTTTCAAAACTGTTGTCATTTAAACTTCGTGGATTTCATTCATGAATCGAAATGAAATAAAAATTTGCCAATCACAAATAAATTTAATAGTGAATACGCTTATATACGCCTGTCTGGTCTATCAAAATTTAAGATTAACATCTTAAAAGAATTGTAGTATAAAAATACTATCATCAAACAAAGTGCGACTAACTGCAAAATAGTCGAATAGAATCCAATTAGACTGGGGAATGCAAACATCATTATATAAATCTCTATATGAGAAAAAAAACCTAACACAAGTTTCAAGAATTTAATGCATTCAATAATTCATAATTAATGTTCATCTTTCACAAAATTGCCTAAGATGCAATGGCCGTTCATGACTGACGATAAATGTCTGTGTTGCAATCAATTCAAATAACGACTAGTATTTCCAAGATCGTCGACAACGTACTGGATTTTAACGCTCTAAAATCATTTAAATGTTCTTCCTTCTTGATGATGACAGAAAATTGTTCAAAGTAATTAAACTGGGGTAGAATTACTTTAATAAAGTGACACGCTGTCTGAATTTAAATCTGCCATAAAAATCATTAACTTACAGTCAAATCGAGACTACAAAAATAAGCAAATTACTGAAAAATCTAAATATCAGTCTCAACTGATTCAAAATCATATAACCATGCCCATGACATAACAATGTCTTAATAAAACGTCGAAAAAGGCATAACTCATCAAGGTGTACTGAGAATAGGAATCTCAAACAAGAATATCGGGCAAAAATACATGAGGACAAAAATATGGGAAAAATGGTTGCTCAAATATTGCTAAGAAACTCAAATACAATAAACGTTCACGACTACCTTATCTGCCGATTGACGTTCCAGAGGAAAATTCCCCAAAGAAGACTGTTGATGGATCCATTTCACCAAGTTAAAGCTGAGCTCCATCCTCGAAACCAGAAACAGCACCATCGGGGAATCGAACTGCTTCACGAAGACGAACGACATCCTTCCGGCAATAATCTTCTTTGTGAGTCGGGACAACCCTGACCTCTCTTGAAAAATCCCTGAAGTTCCAGTTGACAATCGCCATGAAGTTTTTGTATAAATTTCCGAAGAAATATTCATATTCAGAAAGTATGAAATCATTTCTATTGCTGTTTGATAGTATTCAGCCTTTAATCGCGAAACATGGGTGTAGATGGTTATTTACCACATGTTCGCTTGTGTGGAATAGCAATTAGCGAAGTTCCATGTTGCTATTTTACTCCGTTGAAATATGTCCCAATTGCATTAAGTCCTTTAGCCTTCCATGTTCTCTTCGGTAATAGTATTAGAAGAACAAACTGCCTTATTAAATTGCTCCATTATACTGCAGCGTTGTGTCACAAAAGCAATCTGAAGTCTCCCTATTTCACTAGCCCTGTCAGCCGTAGCGTTGAGTCTGGCTATACAAAGTGTTTCTCCTGTGGCGAGAAAATCACTTTTGTCAGTCGTCTAATATTGTCAATAACTTCCAAAATACTTCCTCGAAATTGTTCAGCTTTTCTACAGTCCTTACTGTAGCAATGCACAAGAGAATTAGCTTATAGGCGACCGCTAACTGTTCACAGCTAATCTTGTAGAAGCGTTATAAGTGTCGTTTCAACTTCACCTAGATTTACTTCACGGTAAACCTGCACTGCTTATAAGTTCGACTCTCGTTTCATGCAGTGGTTTCGCCACGCGTTACAAAGACGACTTTTTTACTACTAAACTCACTCGACGTTTCACTGAAATGACTATTTGAAATCTGACGATTGAATATCAGACGATTTATAATCTGAGAATGAGGAATGAGCGAATGAGGCTCCTCTCTTCTGCGCAAGGCCTTTTATGAACTTCATGAGGGGCGTATCTATCCCTTCCATCGCGTGTTACTGCGTCATCGCTAGAAGTTCCAACTTCGTCAATACATGACGGATTTTCATAATTCAAAAACTGAAAATAAATTTCACCAAAATTCCAGATCAATGCCTCTACTGCAAATGGATTTCCACAATTCTGCATTCCAAAATGTAATAAAAATACCATAGTTTCAGCAATCTCCGTCTTCCTTTAGACTATCGTTCATTGGTTTAAGTCTCCCCTCCAATAGCATAATTTCTTCCTCAGCAGAATTCCACGTTTCTCGCGACTGCGTCGTACATCTCGGATCCTTCTCGAATAAATTGCTGACGTCACTGAGAATCTCAGCTCAAGTAGCCTGCTGGCATAACGTCTGCGTCATCCGTGCTTACGTCATGACTACCCACGTCATAACTATGACAGCCATAACTTTCGCTATAATTTCCAAAATAGCCACCGTGGTCTCTATATAATTCAATTACGGGGGCAGTACCTTCTTCAAGGCCACGGCCGCCTCCTTCCCTCTTCCTTACCTATCCATCCTGACCATCCATTACCTTCCCTCATGAGGCCCCTGTTCGCTTTGCAGGTGAGGCCGCCTGGGCGAGGTGCCAATCACACCTCACCAGTTGTATCCACTCCGATTAGATGTTCCCAGCTCTAGGACACTGCCCGTAGAGGCGGTAGTGGTGAGTTCCCTCGCTGAGTCCGTGGGTTCCACCAACCTGGAGGATAAACGACTACGAAAAAAAAAACGAAAAAATTAATAAAAAGCATTAACTAAGTAAACATTCTCTTTGCATGAAAACTGCGGCTTCGGTGGCGTAGTTGGTAGAATGCTGAGCTTCTATGCCCAAGATCGCGGGTTCAAACCCGGCCGAAGTCGTCGGATTTTTAAGAGCGTTAAAAATCCCTCAGTATTCTTTCCTTCGGAGGGGAAGTAAAGCCGGCGGGCCCATGTTATAGATTTATGACATATAGAAGAACCTTCCAATAAATAAACTTGTGTGAAGCAAAATTTGTAGGTTAGGTTTGATTAATGCTCTTAAGTTCCAACGTTCGTCACCGGGCACTGGTTGCGATGGCATCTAGTAGTAGCCAAGTTCACAGCTAGGTGTCGTGGACGGTAGCATTTGGTAGCGAAAGTAGGAACTACTTGAAATTATCGTCTACAGTCCTTACTTGAATTAAAAACAGATAACACACACTAATACAGTCATCACAATTAACACCGGTTATCAGACAGATTCTACACACACCCAAAGTACACGGAGCTACATTATCGCCTTGTCGCAGCCCCTAAACTAAGGAACCAACCAAAGCCGGTGGGCCCATGTCTTAGATTTAACTCATACAAAAGAACCTTCCACTAACTACACTTGTGTGAAGCTAAATTTGTAGGTAAAATTTTATTAACGCTCTATTAAGTTCCAACGTTCGACGCCAGAAGCCGGTTACGGTGGCATCTAGTAGCCAAGTTCACTACTAGGTGTCGTTGACAGTAACATTTGGAAGCAATATTAGGAACTATTTGAAATTGATTGTCTGCAGTCATTACCTGAATTACAAATAACACACACTAATACAGCCATCACAATTAACACCGCTTATCAGACAGATTCTATACATACCCAAAGTGCACGGGGCTACATGACCGCGTTGTCACAGCGTTAAGAAACCAACCAATCAGCATGAAAACTATTTTAATTATATTTTTTAGCACAATAAAAATATAGAAAAATAATCATTTTAAAATATATGGAAAACAGTAACTAAATATTAAAACTGAAACGATGAAGTGGTATCATCATGTCCATACGTGACTGCTTATAATATTGATATTAGGCGAGAGAAAAATGTTTTGTTTTCCATGTTCTTACTGCCATTACTGAAGGCTACTATTGACTCTCAAAATCTACATATCATGATGGCTTTATCTGCATCATTGGTAGGAATAACTTACAAAAACTCCTCATATACCGAATTTCTTTAGCGAAAGGGACAGTGACACAGATTGTATGCACATTTAAGCAGCCCGCAGCGACGTGAAAAAAGTTACCGATCTTTAGCTCCAACGCTTAAGGAGGAGCCTTGCTGCGAGTAGAGTAGGGAGGCCATTTACCAAGTGAAGAACGTGATCACATTTAAAATATATACAGGAATAAAGAAGCCTCACTAGCGGTAGTGTAACATAAGTGATAGATGGGACAGGATGAGGATCAAGTTAACAAATGTCTCTGGGAGGGCTAAACTCTAACCCCCCTCCCGTGGGTACACCACTGACAAGATCCAATAAGATCTATATACCTAGGATATACAGTACTTTGGTAACTCCTAAGTACGGCTAATCCCGCAGTACTTGAAACATACTTATTTGCAGATATACTCCAGTGCAAGACACGAGTTCATCTCACCAGTTGTGTTGAGTGGAGTCAACTATTTAATTTCCCTCTCCCAATTCCAGCGAGGCACAAGCTAGCGCGTTGACCCTCTCGGCCGCCGTTGCCGGTTTTATAATAACTAAGAATATAAATGAAATTGAAAGAAATGTAGGGAATATGGTGTGAAAATCAGCAATATTAAAAAACGAAGGTTATGTCGGTAGGGAAGAAACACACACAAAAATAAACAAGAAGTTCCGTAACGAACTAAAGAGCCTACTTTTCTTAAAATTAAGATTCATGACAATGATTAATCTACAGTTTATGAACTTATCTAGAATAACGACGAAATTAAGTTGGTAATATCGAAATGTTTAATTACTTAGAAATATACCTGGTATAATGTAGCCTAATAGAGCACTACAGTTGGCAGCCCTGGTGACTGAATATATTCTTAGTTCCATCTCTTAAGGTACAGAATACAGAATTTGGTTGAAGTCCAATGGACGTTACATGCAGTTATACATTGGATATATCAGCACGCGTAAAAGCATGTTGGCAACAATGTCATGCGTGTGCTGGTCAGAAATAATCTGAAATATTATGATATCTTGTTGTGCCAATTTTGGATGAAATCCATTTGTTAGTATAGAAGTTACATATATTTTAAAATTGGACATATCAGCAGGCATAGAATCATGTTGGCAGCACTGACTTATATGAATTACTCCAAATTAATCTAAAATATCGGTTACTATACTTGTGCATATTTTAAAGCTGTCGGCTTGCATACTTTCTGATATATTGGTATTTGGATAAAAATAGAGAGAGAATTATTATTAACAGTTGGCAGCCCTGGTGGCTCTTAAGAATACGCTCTGTCATATGTGTTTATGTACACATATTACATACAAAATTTGGTTGACATCCAATTGATAGTGTAGAAGTTATATGCATTTAAAAATTGGACCTATCAGAAGGCTTAAAATTATTTTGGCAACACTGTCCTGTATGGCCTCCTGGAAATTAAACTGAAATAGTATTATCTACATGTGTGCCAATTTTGGAATAGCTCCCATGCATACCTTCCAAGATATCCAACATGGAGCTCAAATTTCAAGTGCGTTTTTTCAGCAGTTGGTAGCACTGACATTATTTTCAAATATGGGCTTGAGATATTCCGGTATACATTTTTACTCGTACTAAATTTGGTTTCGATTGCTGCAGCCGTTTAGGTTGATAGGGACGACGACGACGACACACACACACAGATAGACAGACAGACAGACAGACAGAAGGACAGACAGACACATATTTTCCCGGATCGATCTCATAAGTCTAATTTTTCCTCATTTTTGCAAAATGTGAAAAGTAGGCTAAAAATAAAAATAAAATAAAAATAGGTTGCCAGATAGGAGGAACTAATTTGGAGCTGGTGGATCATACTATGTTTTAGGCAGTGTATCTTAAGATATTAATAGTTCGGGTAAGAAATTGAGTCGTGGTCCAGTAAAGCCAATGCAGTGATTTCTCAGTTGCGATCTACAATATTCTGCAAGAAAGAAGTGAGTGTAGCGACGAAACTCTCCCTATATCGCTCAGTATTTAGACCGACCTTGCTGTATGGAAGTGAGAGGTGGTTAGATTCAGAATATCTGATACATAAGCTAGACGTAACTAGTATGTGAGTAGAACAAATGATTTCTGGGACAAATACAGGGTCTTTTTTTAGGTCGCTCCGAGTATCAGGGGAACATGCACGTAAGGCGATAGGGTGACTCATTTGCCGAGAGAGATATCCCGTCATGACGGCTAAGATGACCTAATGCAGTTCGATAGCGATAAACAAGCGCATTATACGGCTAGGGACGGAGTGTCATTGAGCCAGCCGTGCCGTGCTCGTGGTGCTGCGAAGCGACCTAAAAAAAATACCCTGTAGATGGGAGCAATGACAGGCAGATACTCCTAATGAAGAGATAAAGGCCAAGTAAGAAATGAACACGCTAGATGAAGCTGTTCGTATGAGCTAACTCAGTGAAGAGAATGGGGGAGGAGAGACTACCTCAGATTACTCCATACTACCATCCTAGGAGTTAAGCTGTGAAGGGTAAGAGAAGCAGAGGTTGAACGATGATAGGACGATGGTTAAATTCAGTGTTGATCGAATTCAAAGTGAGAGGTGTATAAGAAAAGGAGGCTGCAGTGTTAACTGCGATCATGGTGGCGAATTGTTCGCAAACGGAAGCTTGCATACTAGACTGTGCGCTAAAATGAAAAACGGTCTCAAATGAAATGAAAATGTATGTAATGTATTTTATAGGAAACTGTTGTGATTTCCGTACAAAAATCGTTAGTTCTATTTATACTTTCAAACTTCACAAAAATTTATGTAATATGACATGACAAAATGAAAACGTGAAAATAGAGGCGGCTATAACATTTAAACAAATGGAAGAGACCAAACCAAACCCATAATGAAGGGCTCTGGCCTACCAAGCGACCGCTTCCAAGCCATTCGGGCTACAGATTGCAGGGCGACGTGTGGTCAGCGCGTCGGATCCTCTCGACCGTGACCGTCAGACAGCTACTCAATAAATTGTCCTCAAGAGGCTGAGTGCACCCCGTTCCAGCCCTCACGTCAGTTTATAAAATCCCTGATGGAGGGGAATCGAACCCTGGGAGTCTGGGTGTGAGCCAGGCACGCTTATTCCAACACCACGGGGCCGGCAAATAAGATAAAGAAAACTCATAATTGTATAAACCACTTATTTTATTTTGTGTATAGTAAAATTAATATAATCGGCGCAGGTAAACGAAGCAAATGGCACGATTGTGAACTCAGAAGAAACAAGTAGTTCCGTGAAGAACTAAATAGCCTATTTTCATATATCCTGCTAATATTAATTGCCTCTATCATCATACAAATTGTCAGTTTGATTGCTGTAATAGATTCGTAGATATTGAGAACCGTCTAATTATTTTGGATGGTCACCATGTTGGATTTGTATATTATAGGCCTTAGATTTATGTACTATTACATCAAGATTATTGTGTAGGTGTTTTATTCAAACTACAATCGCATGATTAGGACAAAATAAATAAAAGCTGGATTTTAAAATTTCGCTCAGCCGCCATCTTGTGGTAATGAAAATAATTTAAATGAATTAGATGCCAGTCTATTAAAATGTGTATAAGCATATGCCGTATCAAGTTTCACCGCGCTTGGATGGTTAAAACGCAAGAAACGTCCATTTGAATATTTAAATTTCGCATCGCCGCCATGTTGGATTTGTGCTCACCAGGTTATTGAACGTCCCATAGGTGAACTTATACTTATAGCCTCTACACACTTACAAAATTTCAGTTTGATTGCTGTAGTAGTTGAATAGATATTGACAACCATCTAAATATTTCGGATGGTCGCCATGTTGGATTTTAATATATGGGGGCCATAGAGTTATGTACTATTAGATGATGATTATTTTGTACGTTCATTATGAAAATGTTGATTTCTATCGCATGATTAGAACACTAGAAATAAAAATTAATTTTCGAAATTCGCACAGCCGCCATCTTGAGGTTACGTAAACAATTGAACTAAATTAGAAACCAGTGCATTACAATGTGTATTAATATTTACAGTATGACGTTTCATTGTGTTTGGATCATTAAATCGCGAGAAAAGTCTATTAAAAACCTTCAACTTCGCTTGGCCGTCATGTTCGTTTTGTAGTTAACCGGTTTTTGAAAGCCCCATAGATGAACTTCCAGTAGTGCTCTTTATCTCCGTACAAAATGTTATGGTGATACCGGTACCGTAATAGTTTCAGAGATATAGAATGACGGTGAAATATTTCGTACAGCCGCCATCTTGAGGTTAAGTAAACAATCGAACGAAGTTAGATGTCCGTGCATTACAATGTGTATAAACATATACCGTACCAAATTTTCATTGCGTTTGGTTGGTTAACGTCTATTTAAAAGTCGCAACTTCGCTTGGCTGCCATGTTGGTTTTGTAGTTACCAGGTTAAGTCACATAGGTGAACTTCTAGTAGTTCCATTTACCACCGCACAAAATTCCAGGGTGATATCGATAATAGTTTCGGAGATATTGAATGCTGATGAAATATTTCGCACAGCCGCCATGTTGGATTGGTGAGACGTAACAACATTTGAAGGGCACGGTCGGGGTCGCCCGGAATAGTGCTATGAACTTACCGAGTTTCATTGAAATAGCTCCAGCCGTTTAGAAGTTATTAAGGGGGGGGGCACACCAAAATACACACACACACACACACACAGAGACAAGACAGACACACGGACAAAAGGTGATCTCACAAGCCTTTTTTTTTTCATAAATGAAAATAGGCTAAAAATTAGATACAATTAACAGTAGAAACTATAAACTATAGTCGACTATGCGAATCAATGTGAGAAAGAAATCGAGATGCGCGATAGCGCAGGGGCCAAGCTGATTGCTTGAGTTAGATTTCCAGTTAGTGAATAAGCAATTTTCGAAATAAAAAGTCACATCCAGTGGTTTGAATACCACTTATACTTATACTTATACCTTATGGTAGTGGGCTGAAACATACTTGATTGCTTACGAAAGTTTACTGTGGTCACGGGGTACGTATTGAGAATCCGGTTCCAAAGGCCCTGGCTTTGATTCTGATCTGAGAGTTGAAATGGGGCAAACTTTGCCTCGTGAGGCAAAGCTAAGAAGAGGTGGGTCGATTCTCATCTCAGCCATCCTAGGAGGGATTTTATGTGGTTTCCAACCAGGGGCGGATCTAGGGGAGGGCGAGGAGGGCGGCCGCCCAGGGCCCCGCGCCATGGATTTTTTTTAATGTAATTAATTAATTATAATTTTCAAACTAATTTATAATCTTTTTTTTTTTTTTCAGTGCAGATATGACCTCCCTTGACCGATTAGCAAGTTTATATTTCAGTGAAATAATAGAAGACTTCAGCCGGAAAAAAAGTGGCAAAGTAATATTTTAATATTTCATAATTTACATAATCTTCTTCAAGGGGACTTAAAGGTTTCTTTCATGTTATTTAAAAATATGTACTGTACTGTAGTGTATTCAAAATATTGTAACTATTCTTTATTTATTACAAAACTATTTAATATTTCATAATTTACATAATCTTCTTCAAGGGGACTTAAAGGTTTCTTTCATATTATTTTAAAAAATGTACTGTACTGTAGTGTATTCAAAATATTGTAACTATTCTTTATTTTATATTTATTACAAAACTACTTTCCATTTGATTTGATATTTTTTATTTCCTACTGTTGTGGGCCCCACCTTATCATATCGCCCAGGGTCCCGCAGGGTCTGGATCCGCCACTGTTTCAAACTTTTACTCCAAGCAAATGCCGGGATGGTTCCCCGATCGTTTCTTCCTCAATTAGCCTCAATTAAAAATACGCACACTAATACAGGCACTACAAATAATACAGGTCATCAGACATTTAAAACAAGATGTTCAGTAAAGAACATATAGCCTACTTTCTCCTAAATGTATGAGTATAGTTATAACTCGTTGTTATTATCAAAGAGTATAATAGAACTATTCTTTGTTGAAGGCCATAGAAACGATTTACCTCTACCAAACGCCACAATCTAGATAAAAACTGCTACCATCATTGAAGAAAGAAAGATAAGAAGTATATCAAGAATGTTATGGATCTGGAGACATAATCGACCGGACTGGCTGCGTGGCTCAGCGGTAACGTTCTCGCTTGCTGGGCCCTAGGTTGCAGGTTCGTATCCTGGCGCAGTCAGCTGGCATTTGAGGGTGCACAAATGCGAGGGAGCCGTGTCAGTACATTTACTGGCACGTTAAAGATCCCCTTCGGGCCAAAATTCCGGCACCCCGGTGTCTCTAAAAGCAACAGTAGTTAAAAGGGATGTAAAACCAATAACATTATTATTATTATTATTATTATTGTTTTAATGTGCTAAACGGTTCCAGGCTAGTGTTCAGAAGTAAAGGGGGAGTTTTAGTCGGTAGTCTGCTACTCAGTAGCAGGAGCCCGACACTCTGTGCGTAAATGCATTTCTTCCCCTAAAAAAAAAAAATATATATATATATATGTATATATATATATATATATATATTATTATTATTATTATTACATATACGACCTGCCGTGGGCAACATCCAACTTTGAGTTGAGGCATGTATTTACACGTCTGGTTGTGCAGGGCTTTCACAACCCTAATTGAAAAAAAAGGAAGGAAGATTGTAGTTTTACGTGGCCGTGAATCTTGTGATTATGAGCCACGGGACCTCCTTTTTACGTGGAATCCGAACCACAGGACATGGCATTTCTCTTCGAAAATCTCACATGCATTGACCGGGAATCGAAAACCCTAATTGAATTAACAAATCTTTCCATGACCCTACAGAGACGTGTGTATACAAACTATGTGGATATTTTCGATTGCTATTTGCCTGAAATAAAAGTAGTAATTAATACCTGAACTAACACCAACGGCTTGAACTCAGTTACTATGTGAAATCGTTTTGTTCTTTACTTCAAATAACATTTTCAAGTAACGCAAAATAGGCTGTTACAAACCCTTTAAAATAAAAAGTAAAAATGTATCGTAGTATCATCTTGTCATTCTTCAAATTCGATGCGCATAGAATGCCAATGGCATAGTAATCAATGGAGCCCCACGTAGACTAGTCGTGACATCTAGTGGTGAAATATCGAACAATATAATCCTAACAGAGCGAGTGCATTCTAGCGGCCAGAAGAAGAAACTTTTCAATAAAATCTGGAAGTTAATAAGTATGTCGGCGTGCAGTTACCTTTTTGGCAGCTAGATGTCTCGAGTAAATCTGCTGGCGAATTATGTTTTAATTAAATATATATTTTACACCATAATATGCACAATATAACGCTTAATTTTAAAACATCTGAGTCATTACAAAACAATAAACATATAACATTTCAAGCAAAAAATCTAGCTCTGATCGGGTTTGAACCATAGGCATTTGAGCGATAGGCTAACGCTCTACCACTGAGCTAATTGTGTCAACGAATATTGTTCTATATAAAATGACTTACATAGAACTTGTTAGCAAATAATGATTTATACTAAACGATTTCATCACTGGAGTATATTATTTATATATAAAGCATTTCATACAAAGTTTATTTATTTTGTATCAGTACGCTATATTGCATGCAATACTCAAATTAGTGAAATATAAGTCAGGCACAAGATATCCGCTGCCATCTTGTCTTATTACTGAATCAGCTCACCTTTTTAAAATCACGTCTGCACTATAGTATTACAAAATAAACTTTTAATTTCGAACGTGCCTCTTCCTTTAGAACAGTTAAAACGATTCTCGGCTCGATAATCGGAACTGGTGGGTCCCATGATATGGATTATAAAGTTTGCATAATTCGCACGGCCGCCATCCTGAAATGGTATGGCGGACGACCTTGTAGTTTGGTCACAAGACGCATCCTATACGAAGGTATGTTGTTACCAAATTTGGTAGAGATCGGATGATTTGGTTAGTCGTTATTTGATTTTACGTTTTGAACTTTTGAGTGGCCGCCATTCAGTTTTAGTAAAGATGGCGGCGATATAAAACATGACACTGAGGTATCCTTTGCTAGTGCTACCTTTGTACCAAATTTCGTTCAATTCGCATTCACCGTGTTCGAATTGATAGGGGGGGACAGACATTCAGAGTACACACACTCACACACACACAGACACACACACACACACACACACACAGACTCACACACACATACACACACACACACACACAGACTCACACACACACACACATACACACACACAGACAGACACACTTTTATCGCCCTGTGTTGATCTCATAAGTCTACTTTCATTTTTTGCAAAAATCGAAAGTAGGCTAAAAATATACAGACACAGTACATGGGGCTAAAAGGACCACGATGTCCTAGCCCTTAAATGAAACAAGTAAAAAATAAATTTAAGTCTGCGATTTGCTGTTTCAAATCTTTAGCATAACTGAAGATACTGCGTTAGCAGCAAACCAATCGCACAGGAAGATAACAAAAGGGCAAAGAAGAGAGAAAAGACGACGTCATCCACTTCAATAGACCCCTGGATTAGGTTCAGACGTTCACTGCTTTGGTATTACAAATTATAAAAATACATTTGACGTATATGACAGCAAGTCCGGAGATCGGTGGTTCGAATCGCTACGTTGAAAGTGGCTATCCTGAGTGCGGCTTTTCCACACTCCCTCCACGAAAGTTCTGGGATAGAACCTTATTTCAAGTCCCGGAGGCGCCCTTACCCCATCCCTGTCCGTAATACACACTACTACAGTCATCACAGAAATATATGTTATCAGTAGGGCCGGGATTTTAAAAAAATGCATATTTTGAACGTTAGTGCATATATGGATATATTTTTCTCTCGTGTGTGGTAGATTAATCCAAGATTTCTGAACGAAATGAAACATCAAGTGAAATATGTAGTTACAAGTATTGACGATAGCCATACTGCGTGTATTCGTGAAGCAAAGTGTGCATTTGAATCTGAAACTATCAGTTTCATCCATGTGCAATATTCGTCACTTTCGAAGGCGATTAAGGGCCTAGAAACACGCGGTGCACCCCTACACGAATCCCTTCAGTTAATTCAAAACACCTCTAGTTCTTTAAATGGTGTCCCTGGTGAAACTGGAGAAAAAACGAAAAGGAAACTCAGTGCGGTGTTGGACTCAAATCCAGAACTGAAGAAGATTCAATCCATAAGCAACTACAGTACATAAGTGGAATGAGGCAGTCTTTATCAGAAGAATGTTCAGAGCAGTCAGTGCCAGTGTACAAGTACTGCCCAGTTACGTCCGTCGACGTAGAACGATCATTTTCAGCATATAAATTAATTCTGTCCGACAACAGAAAGTCATTAACCCCTGAAAACATTGAAAAACTATTGATAACCTACCGCCATGCAACATTTTACAAGGAATGAAACATTTGTATCAATGTAAAGCTGAGTTAAAATTAAATAATACGTTTGGTAAGTGTATGTTGTTTTATTTTTCGTGCATATTTTCAACATTTTTAGTGCATATGCGCATGCATATTTTTGTAGTTTTTAGTGCATATGAATCCGGGTCCTAGTTATCAGACAGGTTCGACACACGCCTAACTACACGGCCTGATGACCATGATGTCCCAAGCCACTAAAATACATAACCAACAAACATCTTTATAGTTTTCATTCTGTTCCACTTCCATCACTTCAACTGGTCGAGTTTTTGTGGAGATCATGCCGGAGCAAAATTGGGATATTTCCGAAAATCTTTCAAAAAGAAAACATTTTATTTTAGACAAAACAAATGATGCGCAGTAATTTGACCCTTCCTGAAAATAAAATAAATGGCTATTGGTTAAATTAATAAAATTATTATTATTATTATTATTATTATCTTATTATATAATACGCTAAGGTGTATGTTTCACAATACTCAAGCTCCTAATCCAAAGGTAGTTAGAAGGTGTGGTTTGTACCAAAATCTTCCAAATCGTCTCAATTGTACAGGAAAAATCGTGCATTTCTTGAAAAGTCAACGGAAATATATCTATTTGTTTATAAAGTGCTTTTAAACAAATAAACAAGACGATAGCCCCTAGCAGAACTGTGGCGCGTATAGCCCGCATAGCACTAGAGACGGGAGGGTAGTCTGTACACATGGGGCGCACACAACGCATTAGGCCTATGCGAGAGTTTTCGCACGGGTCCGCTAGTTATATATAACACGCTAAAGCGTATGTTTCTCAGAACTCAAGCTCTTAAACCATAGAGAGTTAGAAGGTGCGGACTGGGCCAAAATCTTCCAAATTGTCTCAATAGCACAAGAAAATTATTGCATTTCTTGAAAGGTTAACCGAAATGTATTTATTTGTTTATAAGTGCGTTTAAACAAATAAACCAGACTAAGGCCCCTGCCAGAACTGTGTCGTGTCCAGCCCGCATAACAGTGCAACCGAGCAGGTGATCTATACACATGGGGCGCTCACAAGTGTCCGATCGTACATCATTTTATGTTCGACCCCGACTATTATATGCCAGAAAACTGTATCATAATGATGGTCATTATAACACTATTTTTCATTATGAAACAGTTTCCCCCACCAATCACAGCTCAAGAAACAGTTGTTTGACCAATTAGATAAGGATAGCATCGCACCTGCGCTGAGTTCCAAGGCCTTCTAATTTAAATTTCACTGCGTTGCCTAGTGTCATAGTGGGGTAATCGAGGAGGCCATGGCATTCTCTGCGTCCCTTGCGCTCTGTTCAGTACACAAAACTGGCGAAATCTCGACAGATATTTATGAATATTTATCTTCGAACATAAAATAGTTATAATAATTATCGTCGAACATAAACAGTCGTATGCAAATCGCCTATAATGGTAATTAAGACACTCGTATGTAAATTATAAAACTCGCATACGCTCGTTTTATAAACATACTCATGTCTTAATTATTGCCATTATAGGCTCGTTGCTTAATGTACTACTGTATATTAAGAACATTCAAGAGAAAGAGAATTATCCACAGAAGTGACGAATTGTTCTCTGACGATTTAATATCGACAATTTCTTTAAAAAGTGTGTTTAAACAAATAAACAAGACTCCCTGCCAGAACTGTGTTGCGTTGAGCCCGAATAACAGTAAAGCTGGACGGGTGGTTTAACACATGCTAGATTTCTAGCTCAAGCCATCTAGTTATTATTATTATTATTATTATTATTATTATTATTATTATTATTATTATTATTATTATTAGAAGGGACAGTCCAAGGGAAAATCCGATGGGAAGAAGAAGGTTTCAGATGCTGGATTCCATCAAGATCGATAAATCTTATGAGCTGATTAAACGTGCTGCTGATGATCGGATAAGGTGGAGAGACTGACCATGAGGAAACCTGCCATCAGACAGATAAAATGATGATGATGATAATGATGATGATTATAACCGTTCTTATTTTCGCTTTATTTATAGATCCTTTATTATATTTTTAAATATTTCCTTTTAGATTTAGTTTTAATATTTGTATGCTATCCTTATGTGCAAAGTGGTTGATATTTCAATAAGTATATAGTAATGGACATTGAGCTGCTACATCCCGTGCGATTCTCTGAATAGCCTAGTGTGGTAATAGAACTGTATGGCAATTGCTAGGTTGACATTGTTTTAATCTTCACTGAAGGGCACGAAGCACGTGGGTCCTGATAAGGCCTTTCCTGTAAGCTATTCTTGGGGAATTTTCCCCTTGTTATGTAAGATAAAGGGCGTTAGATAACCTGAGCTTATTTTCGTGGTTCGATTCCGCCACAAGGTCGTCCATAGCGGCGCCCTTAGGGATGGAACATCAGCCATGTAAAACGGAGTACACTCGGCCTCGTGAGGCAAAACTGAGAATAGGTGGGTTTGACTCCCACCTCAGCCATCTTGGAAGTGGTTTTCCGTGGTTTCGTACTTGTGATGTTTGAAGTATTTGGTCTTTGAGTTTTGATGTCTTTGGTCTTTGACATTCAGATGTTTTCTTTGTGTACCTTGTTCTTTGTGAATTAAAGATGTCCTCCTTTCAAATAGCTCTGTTTTAATTTAACTTGTGATAAAGTTGGAGACCAGCAAGAACATTTGGCGTCCAACCGTGGGAAAATTTGTTTAATGTTTCTTGAGTGTGTTACTTCAGTTTATCAGTTATGGAGAAGATTAAAAAGTCTAGAGCAGTTTTAAGACGCGTGTTCACTACGCAGTACGTAACATTGGGGAAGCTTTTCGATGCCGAACACGTGGACAGCCAGCAAGTTCGTAGTAAATTCGGGGTCTTTGAAGACAGTATGCTTACCATAAACCAAAAGGACGAAGAAATATTCGAAAGTCTGCTAGAGAACGATGCGACGGAAGGCGAGTTAGAGGCCCATTTGAATGAGGTGAGCCAGTACAAATTAAAGTTTGAAACTCTAAAGGTCAAGGTCAGTGACCTCGAAAATCGGTTACTAAAAGTGGATACCAGTAACGCAAGTGAAATATCGCATACTAATGTTAGGAAATTCAAACTCCCGGTCATCGAGTTTCGGAAGTATGGTGGCGATGTGCGGGAATGGATTCCTTTCTGGAGCCAGTTTAGGAAAGTGCATGAAGACTCAAATATACCATCAGAGGACAAGTTTTTGTATCTCATGCAGGCAATGATTCCCGGTTCACGTGCTAATGACATTGTAAGTAGCTATCCACCTTCTGCAGAGAACTATCATTTAGCTATAGAAGCAAGAGTTTAGTGCTTTTCAGTCGGTCAACACGAATGTACCCAAAAGAGATGGGTTATGCCCTAATCCTGAAATAAATTAGCCTAAGTGTAATGGATCTGATGATGATCGCTTGACGATCGAAACTGGTCATCCTAGTGTTTTATTAATCTCATGTAATTTATTTCAGGATTAGGGCATAACCCATCTCTTTTGGGTACATTCGTGTTGACCGACTGAAAAGCACTAAACTCTTGTTTACTAAGACAACACTGAAAATATGGCTTCAAACACCACAATGTAGCTATAGAAGCTTTGAAGAATAGGTTTGGCCGAGAGGATATCCTGATAGAAGTGTACATTAGAGAGTTACTTGGCCTAGTATTACAGAATTATAAGAGCAATAGGCTACCTCTTGGAAAATTATATGACAAATTGGAGAGCCATATGAGGTCTTTGGAAGCATTAGGAGTAACTAGTGGAAAATGTGCATCTATTTTGTGCCCACTGATAGAATCTTGTATGCCCGAGGACTGTTTAAGGGCATGGCAGAGAAGTCAAGCATGTAGTGAGGTGACTCAGGCAGAATGTAGGCTATCAAATTTGATGACATTTATGAAACTTGAAGTGCAAAATGATGAACGTATTTCTCTTGCTTTATCAGGATTTGAGGTTAAGCTTACACATGTCAGGGCGCAACGACAAGAAGGAGCCAAGGAATTCTGTGATAGAAAAACCTCCATACACCGCTGTAGGACTCCTCACAAAGCCAGAGAGTAAGACTACACATTTTACTTGTATATTTTGCGAGTCAAATAGTCATGTTAGCGAGGATTGCTACAGGGCCAGGGATATGTCAATAGATGAAAAAATGAGCATAATAAAAGATAAGAAGTGCTGTTTTGTGTGTTTAAAACCGAATCACATTTCAACCAAATGCAAATCAAAACCTAAATGTGCAGTGTGTGACAGGAAACATGTGATTCTGTTATGCCCTGATTTGCCACGGAATGTAAATGCCAAGTCTGCTTCAGCATCTGATAAGTCGAGTCCTGCCCAGACGGATCAAGTACTTGCTAGTTTATCATGTGATTTAGGCGTTGTGCTACCAACGCTCAAGGTCATCCTTCGTGGAGAAAGCCACCAGCGAGAAGTGAGAGCAATTGTGGACACGGGATCGCAGAGATCTTATGTTTTGAAAAGCACTGCCAAAGAGATGAAATACAAACCTGTTGGTGAGGAGCAAATCGTTCATTCACTCTTTGGAGGTCAGAGAAATGATAACTGTTTCCACACCAGGTACAGAATATATTTAAGTAGTCTTGATGGTCAATACAAGTGCAATCTTGAAGCTTTAGATCAGGTCAACATCTGTGACAATTTGCCTTGCCTCAATGGTGAAACCTTGGAGAAATTGAAAGACACAGATATCTCATTATCTGATAGGGCTACTAGTAGGCATCCAGGTTCCATTGAGCTGTTGCTAGGGGCTGATGTAGCAGGCAAGCTGTTCACAGGAAAAGTCAAAGATCTTACCCCTGGACTCGTTGCTGCACACACCCGTCTTGGATGGACGGTATTGGGTAAGGTATCTGAAAGACCTGAAAGAACTGATTCCGCTCTCATGGTGATATCTATGCTAGTCAACGATGTATCTATTGCAGACATGTGGAAGTTGGATGTCATCGGAATTACAGATCCAGCAGAAAAAAGGACTAAGATAGAGCTACAAGCTGAAGCTGAGTGACACTTTTTGGAGACTGTTGCGACGGATGATACAGGTAGATACCAAGTTCACTTGCCATGGTTGGATGGGCACCCCGCTCTCCCAAGTAACCTGAATTTAGCACTTAATAGACTTGACAACACTGTGAAAAAACTAAAAGGTGACCAGTGTTATGATGAGTACCAGCAGGTTTTCAAGGAATGGCTAGATGAGGGAGTGATTGAGAAGGTTTCCATGTCTAATGTATCTGAGAATCTTAGTTCAGACTGGTATTTTAAGTACTTCACAATTCGAAAAATTGGTTCGAATGAACGCATGGATGTATAGGTTCATTCACAATTGCAAAGCTTCTCAGTCGCAACATATTGTCAGGAAACAAGGTTCCCTATCTGTGCATGAAATAATGCAAGCTGAAGTGAGAATTTGGAAATATGTTCAACGTGAGTGTTTCTCAAGTGTTGTGGATAAGTGCATCTCGGCTTTACAACCTTTTGAGGATCTAAGTGGGCTTTTACGCTTGAAGACTAAAGTATCCTATCGCCCTGATTCAATGGACTTCCGTTTTCCTGTGATCTTACCCAAAAGTCATCCTGTTGTACAACGTCTGATTCGACTGACAGTTTTCTGCAAGCTTTAAGACGATTTGTTGCCCGGAGAGGTCGACCTGTTAGAATTTTTAGTAACAATGGGACTAATTTCACAGGTGCCAAAAATGCATTTTGGAAAATTGATTGGGACAAAGTGTTGGAGTATCGTTCAGTGGAAAGAATAGACTGGAAATTTAATCCTTCTACAGCTGCCTGGTGGGGTGGTTGGTGGGAGAGAATAATTGGCTTAACTAAACAGTTGCTGAGGAAGGTGCTCCGTCGATCATCTCTGTCTTATCCAGAGATGGAAACTGTGCTGTGTGATTGTTAGTGTGTCCTGAACTCTCGTCCACTCACCTACCAATTGGATTCAGATGGCCTACAACCCACGCCTATTACTCCAGCAATGTTCATTCAAGACATCAGGCAAGCAGGAATGCCCGAGTGTGATGTGATTGAGTCGACTAATCTGGAACAAAGACTGAAGTATCGTGCCAAAATTAAGGAAGATTTGCGGAGACGTTTCCGTAATGAGTACCTTGGTCAGCTCGTACAGAGAAGCAAAGGTAAAGAGTTTCCTAATGTTAATATTGGTGACGTGGTTCTTGTTGGGAATGACAGTGATAAACGGTTAGACTGGCCTCTGGCTACTGTGAGTGACTAGTTACCAGATCAAGAGGGCACAGTTCGTCTTGTCAAATTGAAAACGGCCTCTGGAGAGCTACTTCGACCCATTCAGAGGATCTACCCCATACTTGAGGCTAAAAGTGAAAGTGTCATGCCTATTGAGGAACTGCTACAAGTGAAAGTGAAGACACCACCAACTTCCAAAAAGGATGGTGCCAATATAACTGTGACACGAAGTGGAAGAACAGTTGTGTTACCTAAAAGATACTTAGACTGCGATCTTGAAGTTGTGTTTGCTTTACTGCAGTGTGTACAGTTGTTATTTGATTCTTGTTTAAAATGTCTTAATTTCCATGTGTTTCTAGTTGCTTGGGTAAGTTAATTGTTTCTGTTTTTGTGCATATTGTAAGCTAACTTCAAACCATTTCAGTTAGCTTAGGTGGGAGGATGTGATGTTTGAAGTATTTGGTCTTTGAGTTTTGAGGTCTTTGATATTCAGATGTTTTCTTTGTGTACCTTGTTCTTTGTGAATTAAAGATGTCCTCCATTCAAATAGCTCTGTTTTAATTTAACTTGTGATAAAGTTGGAGACCAGCAAGAACTGTACTTCTATTCTAGGAAAATACTGGGATGGTTCCTAACTTAAGGCCACGGCCGTCTTCTTCCCAATCCTCACTTGATTTACAAATATGCACACTAATATAGCCTTCACAATAAGACATACAAATTCCACACACAGCCAAGTACACTGGGCCAAGACCCTGAATAAATCAACATATACTATCTAAGAAGAAGGTCGTAAATTCAAACTTTTCGGGCTCCGAGATAACTGTTCTTTATAATATTCACCACATTTGCCCGTTTCGACTGAACAATTGTCTTCAAAACTATGTTATATAGTTAACTTCAAACTGCTAGTACAACGTGTACTTGATTATGTCAGTTTCAACTAATTCCCTCTAGCCAGCCATAGTCAACGGGATATAGGAGGGCACGCTCATCAGGTTCGTGGAGAGTTTGGGCAGATAACCTTGATATTCTTTCCCTTAGAACAAAATATCCAACTAATCAAACTTTCTGGCTTATATGCAGAAGATGGAGCAACGAAACACATTACTGCTACCGTTTCTTTCTCGTCAGGAAACTTCATTTTGATTTTAAAATGTCGGCATTACTGCTTTCCGACAAGCATGTAAAGATGATGAATAATTTCCTCTTGGACAAGGGTCACGGCGTGTGTTGTAGATTGTCACCTTAAATAGATCAGCTCAAAACTGCATTGTCTAAAGCAGTGGTTCCCAACTTGTAAGGGCTTGAGGGCCAAAATGGGAACTTCGGATATGGTTGCGGCCCGCACTTTAATAATAGGCTAATTTTCATAAAACTTATGGCTGGATGACCTTTCTGATACCTCCAGCAATCAGCGGGATTCGATTTTATTGCTCAAAAACTATTCTAGAATTCCATAAAGGAGTGAAATGAAAGGTACCAAGACACCAAGAATTATTTAGTTTTGATGAAGAACACTCAACAAAGTAAGTTTATTTGAATTAATATGGAAATGGCAAACAGAGCCAAACAGAGCCAGACACACTGACATTAATGAAAATGAAAATCCACAGCCTGCTTCCAGTCTCCGACTGGGTCAGGAATGGAATGAATGAAGCCCCCATCTAGCGGCGACGATATGAACTGTGCCGGCTGCCGAGGCCTGACGCACTCCTCTGGGGCAATGATTAAATGAATGACAGATGAAATGAAATGATAGTGGAGAGTGTTGCTGGAATGAAATGTTGACAGGGAAAACCGGAGTACCCGGAGAAAAACCTGTCTGCCTCCGTTTTGTCCAGCACAGATCTCACATGGAGTGACCGGGATTTGAACCACGGACCCAGCGGTGAGAGGCCGGCGTGCTGCCGCCTAAGCCACGGAGGCTTACTGAAATTAATAATGTTATCAAAACTATACTTAAAAAGGACGATTTGGTAATAAGTAATAAGTTTTCTTTGAATCAATATTAAAAATGGGTTCTATATTCCGTGAGTAAAGGTCAGTGACCTGATATTGCCGGGTCCTTGGGTCCTGCAGTGTGTGATGCGGCACGTTGTATAACGGTTCGCCATCAATTATCAAATTACTTTGTTCATTTTAGACGAATAGAAATACATAGTACTTTAAAACGACCAATGACATATTCTTTCATGATTTAAAAAAAACTCTCTTTTTTCTGAAAACTTTCCCGGGCCACAAAAAAGTTGTCTCGCTGGCCGCCAGTTGGAAACCACTGGTCTAAAGGTTTGCGGGGATAAACATCACCACAACAGGTCCTATGAAGGTTGAAAGAATATACATTCTCGAAAAATGGGAGGTTCATAGAATTTGGATAGATCGGGGAGGAATGTAGAAAGAAAATCTTATTTTAAACGACATAATTTCTCTAACGTTATGCACGGTACTGATAGTTTCTTCAATAGACTCGGAAATATTAAATATATAGGGGCGAACGACCTCGATATTTCGCCCCTTCCTATTGCTACTAAACAACGAAGGCGTGTTAATCAAGGAAATGGATACAATGTCATGTAAAGAGGATTGCTTGAGAACTCACCAGGGACAGGCTTGACATGATGCCATCGTCCACCTGGCGGAGATAGCTGGCGGGCACGAACCCCACTCCCACAGTCTCAGCAGACAGTGCTCGCACCGCCCACCAGTGAGGATTCTCGTCCTTGCTCAGCACCTGTGTGGTAAACACAATGTCACATTGTCTCACATCTGCTACAGTATTTCCTCAATTAGCTGGAGAAAGTCCCATGGCCACCTGATAGCATATTACATCTGAATGGCCGCGAAACTGAAAGGCATATTACTGGTAATGGAATAAACAACACCATCTGGAAGGAGATTGTACTATAATCCACTCGGCAAGAAATAATGAGCTTTTTCAAGACATGTTTTGCTTGGTAGCCTAATTCACAAAGATTTCAATATGAATGACGAGTTGGCGTGCCAAGAGCATTGTATCACAATATACTCAATCTGAAAAATCGCTCTGAAATTTTAGGAAGTCAAAATCTGGGAACATAACTTCCCTCAGAGCAAAATCAGAGCAGACATACAAAAAACATACATAAATATATACATACTTAGATACATAGGTGTCTACAGTAAATGCATAGACCTACATACAAATTGACGAACAGACGCGAAGACTAAAAGCCCTCTAAATAAGTGTTATCATAAGCCCATAAACCAGTAATTTGGGGGTGTAATGGTGCAGTTGTCAAACTGCTTGCCTCTCACTAAGGTAGACTGGGTTCGAGATTTTGGAAGTAAAATGTCACGTTCTGTGGTGCGGATTCCACTTACAGAAAGGAGGTCCTGTGCCTCATGATCGCAAGTTTAACGGTCGGGTAAAACGTGTAATAATAATACTAATAATAATAATGTTATTGATTTTACATCCCTTTTAACTACTGAGTTTTCGAAGTGAAATGCCATTCCCTGTGGTTCGGATTCCACGTAAAATGGAGGTCACGTGGTTCATGATCGCATGATTAACGGTCACGTGAAACTACAAGCTTCCTACGTTAGCTTAACTACTGAGGCTTTTATAGACGAAGGGGACCATTTACATGCCAGTAAATCTACTGACAAGACTCTCTCGCATTTGCGCACCTTGAAATACCAAATGACTGCACCAGGATTCGATCCTTCAACTTTGGGAACAGCAGGCGAGAATGTACCACTGCGCTATGCAGCCAGTCAACGTTAAACGATAAACTTCCTCCCTTTCTTTCAGTTACCCTATTTGTATGTTTTACACTCAAATTACAGAATACTGCATTATAAATAAATAAATAAATAAATTGCTCTACTTGGTATAAAACAAAGTCCCCGATTCTTGGATGTTACGGGTAAACTCGACAACCACTGAATGGATTTTGATGCGGTTTTCACCATTCTGTAAAGGATATCTAGAGGATGATTTCTGTAGAAAATAATTTATTTATGATCAAAGGAAGCCGAGCAGTAACGATTTCAGTGGAAAAGTCGAAAAAAAAACTTGCGTCCGAGCGCTTGGTAAGCTTACGCTGGGCAAACCGTTAAAAATATCTAAATACTATGAGTGTAATATTTGTTCAGCATGAAAAGTTCTACAAAAAATGTCCACGAGAGCATATGTCTATCTTCAATACATCGCCCACTATAAGTGTTTTTACGTTTCAATTTCTTCCAACCATGTCCATTCAACTACTGAGGCGACAGTTTACGAGATAGCTAAGGGCGAGTCTATCATCCGTGTTACAGCCTAGCTAGCGGGCGAACCTATTGCCCCAGATACAGCCAGCAGCACACCGTTGAGTCCTGTTGAGTTAAGACTTCTGAGAAGGGTGGTTGTGTTTGGAGTTTCCCTGGAAGTGCAACTCGGGTTTCCTTCATATCGCCTGTGAAACACTGTCAAGTTAAGATTGGACAGAAGGGGGTTTGAGTTTCATTCACCTCGCCATTCCCTGGAAGTGCAACTCTCATTTCGCCTGTGAACTTTTCGTTCCGCAAAATTCACAGTCAATTTAAGAATGGACGGAAGGGGGATTATATTATATTAAATTATACTGAATGGCGTATAATCTCTACTTAATATAAAACAAAGTCCCCGATTCTTGGATGTCACGGGTAATCTCGAGAACCACTGAATGGATTTTGATGCGGTTTTCACCATTTTGTAAAGGATATCTCGAGGAAGGTTTCTGAAGAAAATAATTTATTTATGACCAAAGGAAGTCAAGCAGTAACGATTTCATGGAAAAGGTCGAAAAAAAAACTGGCGTCCGTGCTCTTTTTAAGCTTGCGCTGGGCAAACCGTTAAAAATATCTATATACTATGAGTTTAAGAATTGTTCAGCATGAAAAGTTCTACAAAAAAGCCCAGGAGAGTATATCTCTATCTTCAATACATCGCCTACTATAAGTGTTTTACGTTTTCTTTTCTTCCAACAATCTCCATTCAGTTACTGAGGCGACAGTTTACGAGCTAGCTAGGGGCGAGTCTATCACCCCAGTTACAGATTAGCTTATTGCCCCAGATACAGCCAGCAGCAAACTGTCGAGTCGTGTTGAGTTAAAAACTTGAGAGAAGAGTGGTTGTGTTTGGAGTTTCCCTGGAAGTGCAACTCGGTTTTTCTGCATTTCGCCTGCGAACCTTTCGTTCCGCAAAATTCACAGTCAAGTTAAGATTGGACGGAAGGGGGATTTGTGTTTCATGCACCTCACCATTCTTAAATTACGTCTGACAAGAATTTGTTGCACATGCATCTCCATGATAATATAATTAGTCCAATCAGTGATTTTAACCCATCATGCTGAGACGTAAAACGGATGTTGGTCGTTGTTCATTGGCATTGAAAAAAAAAGCACTTATCACGTAATGCATTCATAACTGTTCCCGGGCGAAGCCGGGTTGGGTTGCTAGTTATAAATTAATTAATTAACTAGATGAAACCCGTCAAAACATGACGGACAATGGAAAACAAAATTACTGAAGAAGCTTCTTATATAAGTTACATTCTTTGTACGATTACTTTTTAGCACTATTGAAACTTTAAGGGCGTCAAAAGATAGCACTCTCAGCATTGCAACATATTGCTGGTCATGACTGAAAACGTGATGAGGTCATCATCATATTGCACAGTTTCCAGCCACTGGCCGGGTCTGTTTGGAACACAAGCCTCTCCAACGTCTTCTGTCTTCCCACCATCTCTCAGCCTCCACCCTTGTCCAGTCTTCTCCTCTCTTCTTCACGCTTTCTTCCACCCCCTTCAGCCACCTGTCTCTCGGTCTCCCTCTTGGTCTCTTTCCTTCCCACTTCGTCTCGTGTATCCTCCTGGGTATCCTCTTCTCCTCCATTCGTTTTACATGTCCATACCATCTAAGTCTAGATTTCTCTATACCATCCTGTAATGGTTCCTCCTTCATTAATTCTCTGGTCCTCTCATTTCTTATTCTGTCCCTCTTTGTAGCTCCAATACTGCTTCTCAAGAACCTCATCTCACTGGCCTGTATTTTGCTCTTCACCCTTCCTTTCATAACCCAGGCCTCCAAGGCATACGTCAGGATAGGGACATAGTACGTCCGATATATGATCTTTTTGCTGTTCTGAGGGACATCCTTGCTCCATAACATGCTTCTCACACTCCTCCGGAATGCTTCTGCCTGTCTCCCCCGCTCATTTATTTCTCTATCGTTTCTTCCATTCTCTTGCATCAGGCTACCCAGATACTTGAAACTCTCCACTTCCTTCAGCTGTTCCCCACCAATTGTTATTCCTGTTGTGGTTCTTTCCTTCTTCCTTGTTGTGATCACCATCTCACTCTTATTTATGCTAAATTTCATCCCATAACCTTGTATTATTCCTTCCCACACGTCCAACTGTTCCTGTACCTCCTCCTCCTTGTTTCCCCAAATCATCAAATCATCTGCAAGCACCATTGCTTTCATCTTTCCTTCCCCAATTACTTGTGCCACTCGGGTCATTATGTCATCCATCACCACAATGAAAAGTAACGGTGACAGTGCACTTCCTTGTTTCAGGCCGTTTATCTGTTCCAACCAGTCCGATCTCTCTCCTCCCACTTTCACACAGCTCACGCTTCCCTTGTACATCTCCTTTATCCTCCTTATAGTCCATTTTTCTATTCCTCTATCCTCCAGGGACTTCCATACTTTGTTTCTGCATACACTGTCATATGCTTTCTCAATGTTCAGGAAGGCCATCAGTAGATCTGTTCCATACTCATAGTGCTGTTCTTGTAACTGCCTTATAGCAAAAATCAAATCCACTGTGGACCTTCCTGCTCTGAAGCCAGATTGTTCTTCCCTCATCCCTCCTTCTATCCTTGTCCTAATTCTCCTTTCCAAAACTTTCTCAAACAACTTTGCACAATGACTCATCAGTGTTATTCCCCGATAGTTTCTGCATTCTGTTCTACTACCTTTCTTGAAGATCGGGACAATTATTCCCTTTTTTCAGCCCTCTGGGGTCTTCCTTTCCTTCCATGCTGTCTTCATCAGTCGGTACAACCATTGTATCCCCACCTCTCCTGCTGCTCTCACCAACTCCACACTCAACTCATCCACACCCGGTGCCTTCCCTCCTTTCATCTTCCTCACTGCATCTTCCACGTCTTTCCATGTTAAGTCCTTTTCTGTTTGCAGTTCATCTACTGTACCTCTTCCCCGATTTCTTCCTCCTCGCCGTGGTTTCCATTTTGGTTCAGGAGTTCTTCAAAATATTCTTTCCACATTTTCTTCAGTTCTTCCCTATTTTCTATCTCTTTTCCCCTTTTGATCACCATTCTAACATAATCCGTAGGATCCTTCCGCCTCTTATTCTTTACCATCCCTTAACAGGACCTTTTTTGTTCCTTCACTATCCTGCTGGTCATGACTGAAAACGTGATGAGGTAAATAGCCCAATACGTTCAAGAGTTTCTCTTTGAGCTTGATTGATTGTGATAAAGTAGGCCGAGCGAATAGGACATTGTTGCCTATTAAAAGAAAATGTACTGTACCTGCAAGTGTTTTATCGGAAGGTGTTAAATCAAGTCGTAGGATTTGAGCTCTCTGCCTAATATTACTGCACCTATTATATCCGAATCCAAGCAATTTCTTACATATTTCTTACAATTAATATATTAATATGAGTCCTTGGGAAACGTTCAGATTTCTAAGGAGCATAACTACGGCTCAAACGTTCGGAGTATGTGGAGGCGAATCACTTAATTCCAAGGAATTGAAAAATTCAATAATAGGGAAATGAAGTAGCTGGCTTTCATCTTCAGTATCCAATCTGTTAACGCTGATGTATGTGTTTGAACTACTGGATATAAGTTCAATGACTTTTAAATTAATATCATTACATTGTTGCAGCTTGGCAAATATTTTATATTCCAGCAGATCAATTTTACCCTCACAACAGTAAAGACCAAAGTAACCACGCATAGATTTTACGCAAGAGAAATACAATGTAGAACGAAGTTTACATTTGATCGTCAAAGACCTTACAGTACACTGTACTGCATAATATCTGGAATTGTTTCTGAAATGGCCTATTTATATTGGATTTTAAATGTGGCTTCGTATTATTCGATAACACTATAGTTCCTGCAATAACGGAGCCGCTAAATATTAAATGGCAAATAATACTTCCATTGCCGAAATCAACTGCGTAGTTAGACTCAGTACTCTAAACAAATAATCATTAAACAATTGTCTTATACAATGAAGTTCAACATGACCGTCCAGAGACTGTCATACTCAAGTTGGTTGGTGAGGAGAATGCGATGAGACTGATCGCTTAAAATAAATTCCTTATAATTGTTCCTGCCAGCGAAATTTTTTGCAATAGCTTGAAAACGCAGCTCAGAATGACGTTCTTCATTTTGTTATAAACAGTACGAAACTGCTCTAAATAAGCAATTTCCATCACCTGTTATAGGTTATGGCAGTACATTTTGAAGGGGAACATAGAATCACTTCACCAACTACTGGAATGACCATAGGCCTATACTCAATACTCACTTCGACAGTCACCCTAAAGGAGGCAGTTTTTGAATTCTATGTCCCGTGCATGTCAAAAATCGTATTAACACATGGAGGCCCACCAATTCTTGTCTATCGCCCCGGAGACCCGGGTTACATTTCCTGCTCTGCCAAGAAATTTAATTCTGGTCTGAGGGCAAAAACGGGGCACATTCAGTCTCTTGAGGTATAACTAAGAAGAAGAAGGTTTAATTCCCACCTCGACAATCTTGGATGTGGTTTTCCGTGGTTTCCCCCTTCCACTTAAGGCAAATACCGGGATGGTTCCTAACTTAAGGCCTTGGCCGTCTCCTTGCCATTTACCACCTTAATTACAAATATACACAGTAATGCAGCCATCACAATAACACAGGTTATCAGAGAACATTTCACACGTACACACCCAAGTACACGGGGCTGAGTGACCACGATGTCGGAGCCCTTCAAACGAATTATATTTGCCAAGTGTCTCTCATGGCGAAAGCAATTGTGGACACTCGCGAGTGCCTGGAAAACTACTTTCTTCTTTAATAATTTAAGAGTATATCGACGGTGCATAATTATAACTTTTAGTCTAGGACTCTAATAACTTGACCAGCGAAGCATTGGGAAGAAATTGCAATATTAAGGTACATAAACAACCTAGCCTACTACACACCCAAGTACACGGGGCTGAGTGACCACGATGTCGGAGCCCTTCAAACGAATTATATTTGCCAAGTGTCTCTCATGGCGAAAGCAATTGTGGACACGCGCGAGTGCCTGGAAAACTACTTTTTTCTTTAATAATTTAAGAGTATATCGACGGTGCATAACTTTTAGTCTAGGACTCTAATAGCTTGACCAGCGAAGCATTGGGAAGAAATTGCAATATTAAGGTACATAAACAACCTAGCCTACACATTCAATTGTCGGTTAATGTTCCTCAACATTTCCCTTCTTAAATATTCCCCTCCTTTATAATTTTCCATCACGTGAAAACGTGCTATGTCTTGTGTTTTTAATATATCGATGCAATGGTGCTGCCATCTGCTGTCAGTTACTGGAACTATATGGGCGATGTACTGCCATCTGTTGTCAGTTGTAAGAACTGATTGCAGATATTTAAACGGCGTACTGCGGGCAACAGTTTGCTCTTTTGATCACATGCTGCAATGCAATGGTAAAACGGAAATAAAAGTATTTAGAGGGAATGTAGAATATGCATCTTTAACAGACATAAAACCTTACTAATACTCCGGTAGCGCTGCACACCGCGAGAATTTGTGTTTAAAAAAAATTAGTAATGAAATTAGCCAAAGTACCTGTAGTAATGGTATCTGGAGATGATAAATTAATAGATGTTGACTCGTCCGCTGTCATAGACCCACCCAGCCATCCCAAATAGCGACACTACTTATATAGTTGAAAATGAAGTATCGGGTAGACATCTTGTCACTATGTCAGGAATGCCAACCCCGCGCGTTTGGTACTATCTCGCACCGTGTATAGAAAGAAACAAAAGAGCGTCGATAATGTAATTTATAATTGCGCCAAATCCAAATCGTCAGTCGTAATTTAGCCATGGATTGCGTGTCATGTATTAATGTTTTACATACAAAACCAAACCTAACCTGGGGCTTAGGCCCCAGACCCCCTTGCTTGTGGTACAAGCAGTAATTTTCGGCCAGGCAGTACCTAACCTAGTAGCGGACATAAATTGTATCTTATTAATGTTTTACATACAAAACCAAACCTAACCTGGGACTTAGGCCCCAGACCCCTTGCTTGTGGTACTAGCAGTAATTTTCGGCCAGGCAGTACCTAACCTAGTAGCGGACATAAATTGTATCTTATTAATGTTTTACATACAAAACCAAACCTAACCTGGGGCTTAGGCCCCAGACCCCCTTGCTTGTGGTACTAGCAGTAATTTTCGGCCAGGCAGTACCTTTACGTCTGAGTCATTATTTACGTCTCAATAATATGTGTATCAAAAACAATTTCTAACTTTACGTGTGAAATAGTGAATTTTGTGTGCGACATGTTGGTAACGTAGTCACATGGTGTCACACATGGTGTCACATGACGTGTCCAAGATGGCGTCCGTAGTGAAACGAACACGATAAGAATTCTTTATTTTCGTGAAACAATTATTATTGAGGTGCGGCACTTGATGTTGAGATTGTGAAACGACTCCCAAGAACTCCGTAAAAGGTATGTAAACCATAAAACCTATATTTTCAATAATATACCTCGTAAAAGTTCGTAAAGTTACGAAAAGGCAAATTCTCACGGCGTGCAGAATTACCAACACTCCTTGATTAAACAATACTTCAGTGGTAAAAAAATAAAAAATACTGGCGAGGCCTGGGATCGAACCGGTGCTTCTAGGAACAACAGTCAGTCGTCTTAACCACATAGCTACTCGCACACACATGTTCAGCAGCAGACGCAGCTATTCATTATATTCAAAAGCCGCTGTCTGAAGGAACTAATCCATTTCATTATCCAAATAAATCAATGTTGCACATTCGTATACGTTCATACTGTTATTATATTTTATTGTCAGAACTTGGTTAATGTATGTTTTCAATTACATGGAAGCTTATTAAATAACTTACATTTTAATGGACTTCTCACCGCCATTTTGTCATGACCCCAGGCGGATTGTGCGCATGCGTGAGGGGAAAGATTTCTGCTATTTTCTATACTAATTTAAAAATATACCGTAATATATTTGTTTATTTTAGAGACACTCTGCAAATCTCGAGGCCAAGAGCTTTCGTTAGAGTGCTCTACGAAGCCAATCGGTTAAGTCGTTTTCACAATCTCGTGTGTACAAAAAACAGCTTACAGCGACAAAATCACCAAAAGATTATTTAAAATAAATGAAAAGACTTACAAGATAAGCTGACTAGAAGAATTGTCAAAGGAAGACTTACAAAAAATAAACATCAAAGAAGACATCTTAAGAAATCGCAAGCTGTAGAAGTCTTTAGAGCACAAGTAAATAAGCACAAATGTATCGAGAAACTCAAGAAGAAGACTGGTGAGAAATTGTCAGAAGTCCACAAGAAACAACATACCGAATTCAATGAGATATTTTCAAAGAAGAAGGTGGAAGTCAGTTGACATAAACCTTCCTGTCCCGCCCTCAGACTGGGAAGTGTGGAGGATAGGGGTAGGCCCGCCAACTAGACTTGCCATCATACTTACCGGCCAGAAACTAGCTCTCGATGTGTAATTCGACTCTTTTCAAAACACGGGAACTAGTGATGCATGCATTTTTGCACTTGAATACAAAAACCTCGAACAAGCTCGAAGCAACAAGCTAACAGGTGTAGTCGAAGATGTCCCAAGCCGCTAAAATGAATTAACAGCAACAACTCGTTATTTGAAACATTAGTCTATTCTATGATGTAGCCTATTATATCGTATGTTTGCGATCTACATATACTACACCATACTGCGTGTCCGAGAAGTCCCCGTACCCCTAGTTTCATATTATTACTTTGTTATATTATGGCGAGAAAATCCAAAGGATGGAACCTGGAAGATTACCAAAGGAGATCCTTCGCTACCAGCCACAGGGAAATAGATCGATAGGACGTCCGATGAAGAGATGGAGGGAAAGTGCAAGACCGTAACGGGACATTTGGCCCAATACTTGGAAGGAAGATGATGATGATGATATTATGGCATGGACAATTGCGTTTGTATAATTGGGGAATTAAATAGTTGCTTTATTGGTATCCCTGCTTTGATGCTCTCAAAAGCGTTGCTGTCAGTCTCATTTCAGTTGTGAAGCCATGGCTGACGTGAGTGGATACAGCTACACTGTTGAGGAGCGATTAGTAGTGTGTGTGGGTGCACGAACGCGCACTTACGGTATTGTTTAGATGGGTACGTGAATGGAAAATCTTATTTGCATATGTTACAATCTTGATTTTCTCGCCTCAGCCCCAACTGTGTGGAAAGGGGAAAAATACGGGATAGAAACATTAGTATTACTATTATTATTATTATTATCATCGTTCTTAAGGGTTTGGAACAACTTGATCGTCAGCCCCGTGTACTTGGCTGTGAGCTGACCTTGTGTTTTTGTGGTGGCGGCGATTGTGTGTACAACTTATTATTTGGATCTTGAATTAGGGTACATGCCTCGGGACCTAACATATAGTGCCATTCCAGCATTTGACCGGGGGCAGTGTGGAGAAACAGGATGGAGAATCATACTCAGAATGGCCTCCAGAATATAAATATAGCATTCTTGCCCCGGAGGTCCTGGTTCGATTCCCAGCTCTGCCAAGTAATTTAATTCTTGTCTGAGGGTTGGAACGGGGTTACTAAACATTGGGAGGCAAAATAATACAGACACCACAATAACATAGAATATCGATGCGGTTGAGTTTATCAGTAGGAGACTTACGCAAGGTCACTTTTTCGAATCCTAGACCCGTAGCCCCATCACTCACGCAAAAAAGAAAAAAAGTACAGTCAGTCTGAAAGACTAGACGTTATATCATTTCAAATGACGCATGCTACAAATGCTACACATGTTAGAAAGACTCCAGACTCCATTACCCATTAACTTAGGCTTCCCACGCGGGCACCTCTTTAAGGGTCACCCTGTATTTGAGTCTGATATCTTTTACAACTCTTTAAGAGTCACCCATTATTTGAATCTGATATCTCGCTAACCTCTTTAAGGGTCACCCTGTATTTGAATTGAAGCTAACATACTGTACACCTCGTTAAGTGCCACCCTGTAATTTGCTCTGACATCCTGCACACCTCTTTAGGAGGCACCCTGTATTCCTGTGTGACATCTTGTACATCTCTTTAGGAGTCACCCTGTATTCTTGTCTGACATCTTGTGCACCTCTTTAGTTGTCACCCTGTATTCTTCTCTGCCATCTTGTACACCTCTTTAAGAGTAACCTTGTATTCTTATCTGGCATCTTGTATATCTCTTTAGGAGTCACCCTGTATTGTTATCTGGCATCTTGTACTGTATTTTGCTCTGACATCCTGCACACCTCTTTAGGAGGCAACCTGTATTCTTATAAGGCATCTTGTATATCTCTTTAGAAGTCACCCTGTATTCTTGTGTGACATCTTGTACACCTCTTTAAGAGTCATCCTGTACTTTTCGCTTCGCTCGACGCCCCAGGACTCTTTCAACAGACTTCAATAACCATTAGCTTCTGCTTCCCGCGTGGCTGCATGACGTCACGCACTCGCTTCCCGCGCCGCTGCATGACGTCACTTCCGTCTCCGTCTCCGTAACGCATAACGTTGCACCCAAGCATAACGACGAAGTCGACAAGATCATTTGAAATGATAAAAGTTGTTTTGTACTTTCCATATAGGCCTAGTCCCCAGGCACATTTCCTATTATTATCTAGCTTTAAACATTGTACATACACAATACACAGTTAGTATATTCTCTACAAAGTTTGGAGTGAAATATGGTTGTAAGCCATGCAGCAAGAAAATACCAGAACAAATTAAAAATTGTGATTTCCTTGAAGGTTGGTCAGCATATTCAATTGTTCAATTGTTGACATTTGTACAGACCCACTCGGCATGTGCTTATTGTCCTTACAACTTCGTTATCTCCCGTCACAACACACAATACGCTTTGGCTTTGTTTGCGATAACGGCCAGGTCCATTCATAAGCTGGCTGTGCCTGAGCTGACGGACTCAACAGTCTTAGAGCTTGAGGGTATCTGAAGCACGTAAGCAGCCTTAAGTATCATCGGGCAGTCGGGATCGAACCCACAATCTTGGATAACACACAGCCCGGATGAATGAAAGCAATAAGACGCCAGGCGTCGAAAGAAAAAGAAATCATGAGTTATCTATATCATAGTTTCATTTTTAGCCAATTTTCATCATTTGCCGGATGTGTGGTGCCGTAGCTCGCTCATGTCCTGTCGACTGATATTTATGGGTGTTTAAATGCGAGAGAGAATTGTGTCAGTAGGTTTACTAGCTCGCTAAGAATCTCTTTATACACAAATAGAATAGTTTGAAGGCGCGTTAAAATTATCACTAACGTTTTCTCCATGATGTAGAAGTTAAGTAGCCTACTTGTTTCCAGGTTCGAATTTCAGCTCAGCTAAATGTCTGTTATGAGGATTGGAACGTGGAGCATTGAGTTTCGCGAGGCAACTACAGTACATTGCTGCCTGGTGTTAGATGCCTAAAACTAAGGTAACCTAATACGGCTCCAGTCATGCGTTCCACAAAACGTACGCACGCAGTGATGTTTTGATTCGGGCAGTCCTCAAGAATCCAATCGCAGGGTCGGTCTGCCATTTTGTCATTTAATCTGTATGCAAAATATTGTGAGGTTGACGAGTCTGTACATTGATTGTATGTCTACTCCTCATTATTGCTGTTTTACATCGTAGGAAATTACAAGGAAGATGGCCACCTTGCGGCTAACGGCTAGCATTCTTGGCTGTCACCACGGAGGTCCGGATTAGATTCCCGGCTCTGCCAAGAAAGTTAATTCTTGGTTGGAACGGGATTCACTCAGCCTTGGGAGGCAAAACTGTGGGGTTGGATTCCTTCTAGGATGGCTACGGTGGGAATCGAACCCACATCTTTTCAGTATTTCCTTCCAAGGCTGAGTGAACCCTCAGACAAGATTTAAATTTCTTGACGGAGCCAAGAATCGAACCCGGACCTCCGGGGCGACATCCAAGAATGCTAGCCGCTACACTACGAGGTGATCAAGTCGTCGTTTCAGCCCCGTGTACTTGGATGTGTGTAACATATTTATAAATAAATAAGTAAATGAATAAGTAAATACATAAATAAAAAATGTCTAATAACCTGAGTTCTTGTGGTATCTCTAGTAGTGTGAGCATTTGTAATTGAGGTGAATATACTGCATATGGAGTCAGCCAGTTAGGAACCACCTCAGCATGATCCTGGAGAAGTGGGAAACCACGGAAACCCACTTCCAACCCGTCTCGTCACAGTTTCGCCTCACGAAGCTGAGTGTATCCCGTTCCAACCTTCAGACCAGAATTACATTTCTTGGCAGAGCCAGGAATCAAATCCGGGCCTTCGCGGAGACAGCTAAGAATACTACCACTACACAACGAGGTGGACCGAACTGAGAAGAGGTGACTTTGATTTCTACCTCAACCATCCTAGAGGTGGTATTCCGTGGTTGCCATTTCTCTTCCAGGTGAATGCCGGGATGGTACCTAACTTATGACCATAGCTACCTCATACCAAATCCTAGCCCCAGTTGAGAATAAACACACTCTAATTCAGCCAACACAATAACACAGGTTATCAGACAAGTTCTACACACCCAAGTACTCGGGTCTACATGACCACGATGTCACAAAGCCCTCAATGAATGAAAACAACAGCCAATGGCAATGCCACAACATTATTTCATTGGGGTGAACGGATGAATAGTCGTGACTATTACGGGCAGTTGTAGTTTTGGTAAAGATTAGATTGTTTCTTAGGTTCAAGTTAGCCAATTCGAATGCTCCAGTTGAGTGAGCAGACATTCAGAGACACATTCAACGGGCTGTCTTACGGAGCTGCAGTGCACACGACCTGGCAGACAGCAAAGATGATAATAGTAATAGTCTAATAATAATAATAATAATAATAATAATAATAATGCTATTGGTTTTACGTCCCTTTAACTACTTAGGCTTTTAGAGATGCGGGGTGCCAGAATTTCGCTCCTGACTGGGATCTTTAACACGCCAGTAAATCTACTGCCACGACTCCCTCGCATTTGCGCACCCTCAAATGCCAACTGAGTGCGCCAAGATTCGATCCTGCAACCATGGGAACAGCAGACAAGGACTTGACCGCTGCACCACGCAGCCAGTCACAGGAAAGATAATTGACGTCACCTCCATAATGACCCGCGTTGTTTCGATTCTTCCACCAACAAATAAAAATAAAGGTCCGTCTACCGCCATTCAGTGAGTCAGCAGCCAGTCAGTGAAGTACCCCACGTCTCGGATATTCACTGGGAAATTGGCTCGTAAGTGGGAACGTGAATATTGGGGAAACAAGAAACCAAGCTTTACGACATTCAAACATCCAGACAGTGAGCCAAGCTAATATTACCATTAATAGGGCTGCACACATCATTGGATTAGTTCGATTACTTCAAATATTCGCCAATTCGAATATTCGAACAATGCGAATGTCCAAATATTTCAATTGTTCGACACATTTGAACATTCGAAGTATTCGAGTATTTTGAATAGTCAATTATTAAAATAAATCGAACAGTTCAAATATTTGAATTATTTGAAGATGATGAGTACCCAAAAATTACAGCAATATGTGTAAAGAAATATGTCCAGTATGCGAATTGTTCGAAGCAGGAGGAATCCAAGGTGTCCTTATAAATACATGCCATTCAAAACCAGGACAATTTGTTATCTCTTTCTTCCCTTTATGCTTTCCTTTTTCTCTGTTTCTATGTTTATTATAAGTATTCGAACATTTGAATGATTCGCCTTGTTAGAATCGAATCGAATCGAATTTCATCTCAGCTTAAGATATGTTGTAGTAGCTCTTTCAAGTTGTGAGGTGACAGTTTATGGTTTCCAAACTGCGGTTGTTGAAAACATTTTGGCAAAGCTCTAAATAAACAACGTCCGATTCCTATTTCTTCATGACAGATTTAAACACATTCCATTTTCAAGATACTCGTACAATGGGGTCCCTCGTTTTGATTAAGAATGGAGCCCACGTTTTAAAATATTGTACATTTTTAAATCTTTTAATTTATTTAAGCATTTTATATCCATGTATTTTAATCACTTTGACGATGTAAAAATGGATTTACAAAATTTTTATGAGAGACCAACCATTAGAATGATCTAGGAGAATTTTATTGATTTTGACTGAAGAAGGCTCACAGGGCCGAAACATGTATCAAAATGTATAAATAAAAAGATATTTTTGTATTGTAAAGTGGACAAGTGCATAACTTATCAAAATCAATACGGAAAAAACTTGAAAAATGACTAAAGTCATAGATATTCATAACTTATATGTTATGAGGATTGGAACGTGGATCATTCAGTTCCGCCAGGGCAACTGCATTGCTGCCTGGTGTTAGATGCCTAAAACTAAGTTAACCTAATACGGCTGCAGTCATGCGTCCCACAAAACGCACGCACGTAGTGATGTTTCGATTCGTGCAGTCCTCAAGAATCCAATCGTAGGGTCGGTCTGCCATTTTGTCATTTAATCTGTATGCAAAATATTGTGAAGTTGATGAGTCTGTACATTGATTGTATGTCTACTCCTCTTTATTGCTGTTTCTACGACGTCGGAAATTACAAGGAAGTTGACCACCTTGCAGCTAGTGGCTAGCATTCTTGGCTGTCACCCCGGAGGTCCGGATTAGATTCCCGGCTCTGCCAAGAAATTTAATTCTTGTCTGAGGGTTGGAACGACTGAAGAAGGTATATTGGTTTTCTCGCAGTAAAGAAGCGTAGGCGCGCTTCATAAGAAGGGAGGTAGTGCACAGTTTGCTACTCCTGTGGGGGACCAGGCACGGACACCAAGAGCCCGCTGACGAGCCAGCTTGGTGTTCCTAGGCAAAACCCCACACAAGACACGGTATAAACCTAGAAAAATTCCTTGGCCGTGAAAAGCCAATATATCATCTCTATGTTTTAGGTGTTACAGGAATCTGCACTAATAAGCCTGTCATATACGCTATCATGACTGTTCTGCCAAAATAAAATCAAAATTTGATTTAATGATCATTCAATTAAGTAATAATCGTCAATACTAATAATCATAAATAGTTTAATCATGCGAATTACATATGTATTTCACATTTGTTAAGTTTTTATGATAGGCTAAATCTCATGTCCCTGCTTACAGTTAAAATGTTCAATATCATTATGTACCAGAGTTATTGTGTTTCTTAATTGGTCGTTAAAGGAAACATTTGATTATAATTTGTATGATTAGCTTACGTTCTAAACTTTACAATGAAGGCTAATCGAAATAAGCTATGGCGGGCCGGATACCGGACATTTCTGTCGGGTTACTGCGGGCCGGATTGGTGGTGCTCGCAGGTCGTTGCCGTAGTTTTGAGAACCCTGGACTAGCGTACTCAATGGAAGAAGCAAGCACACTGAATAGTTGTAGACTGCTATATTACCTGATGGCGCGAATCCGAGAGCTTAGAGGGGAAAGGAGGAGAAGGTAGGTAGTGAAGGTGGTCACTGCTGCTGTGCTCCTGGGAAATAACTAACGTGCAATGCGGTTTCAGTAGGAACCGATGTGAACATTTTCCTATTATAGCAACAGACGAAGTGAACGTTCCTCCTCTGTCAAACACGCTGCAGCACATGGACTCGCCCGCATACGAAACTCATTGCGTGCGCATGTGCTACCAGGTAAAAATCGTGATCTACAAGCGCATGCGTGGTCACAGCTCCTGTTAGTACAACCAAGGCGGATTTGATTCCTAGTATGGTTATTGGAACTTGACGACAACTGAGAAGAGAGATGGATTGAAATCCCATTTTATCCATCCTAATAGAGATTTTCCATGTTTAATCACTTTAACTCCATGCAAATGCTGGAATGGTATCTAGTTTGAGACTATGGCCACCTTCTTGCAAATCCTAGCCCCAATTATAAGCAACACACAGGTTATCTAGCACACACAGCCTATTTAGTCTTCCACAACAGTGGCTTCGGTGGCGTAGATGGTAGCATGCTGAGCTTCTATGCCCAAGATCGCGGGTTCAAACCCGCCCGAACTCGTCGGATTTTTTAAGAGCGTTAAATATCCCTCGGTATGCCTTCCTTCGGAGGGGAAGTAAAGCCGGCGGTCCTATGTCATAGATTTAAGGCATGTTAAATAACCTTCCAATAATTACACCTGTGTGAAGCTAAATTATAAGTTAAACATTTGACTAACTCTCTTAGGTTCCAATGTTTGTCGCCAGGAGCCGACTGCGGTGGCATATGGTAACCTAGTTCTGGTGGCGTTTGGCGGCAAAAGTAGGAACTACTTTAAAAAATTTAATGTCTGCAGTCCTTACTTGAATTGAAAACTGATAACACACACTAATAGAGCCATCACAATTAACACCGGTTATCAGACAGATTCTACACACAGCCAAAGTACACGGGGCTACATGACCGCGTTGTCGCAGCCCCTAAACTAAGGAACCAACCAGTCTTCCACAACTGAGCTGCGAATCGAACGCGAGCCATTTTACTGGGGAACTACCATGCTTACCCCTTGATCACAAGCGGTAGTGCGTGACATCCAGTGAGCTTGGAGAGGCTTACTGCACTCTGTATAAGTTAAAAAAAATAATTAAACCCATGCATTTTGTTCCATAAGAAAATCTGCCTGGGTATGTATTTTGTTACATAAAAATGAGGGCGTATCCAAATAAAGGAAGCCTGCATAGTGAACCCATGTACCATTGGTTCAAACGGGGTCGAATCCATGTATTTTTGTAAAAGGAAGGAAGGAAATATACAGTCTTAAATGGAACATAGAGAGATTTCAGGCGAGGATGCTAGCATAACGTTGGGTAAGAAGTTGGACCCAGGTGGCCAGGAAATGAGATCATGCCTGACTCATGGATAAGGAGCTGGTCACGAATATAAATAGAAGCAGTGGAAATTTCCAGGCGTGTGACAAGGAGCACGTTTCGGAAATCGCCCTTACCTTACATTAAAACGGCAACAGCGCAACGGTGCCAGAAGAAGAATAATTAAATTTAACCCATTTGCAAGAATGAAAGTAAGTAAATAAATACAGTATTGTGAATCATTTCGGATTAGAGATTTTTGTGTAGAGAAAAAGCTTTTAATAATTGCCCAGGAGAGAAGTGCAAACGTAGCATACGTCATCGGCGATTTACTGAGACCCGAGGAGTGGGGAATTTAAAAATCAACAGCAACACCCACACAGCTGAAGACTAAAAAGTAGACTATTTAATATCTCAGAAATGCACGATCGATTTTCATGTGCAGTGAGGTCATTTGACGTTTAGAAAACGAGCTTTCTGGAGATATAATTTTTATAATTGTGCGACAATTATTTCAAAAGTGGGTCACGAAAAGGACTAGGATTTTATCTTTTTTTTTACTAAAGAGTATAAAACTCCTGGCAGCACCAAGCCAATCATGCAGTTACTAGTCCGTCCAGGGGGCGTGACGTTGCGGCATCACACATCATGCAGTTATTCCGAGAGCCCGAGAGGGGGCGTCCGGCTGTATCATTATACGCAGTTATTGTCAGCCTGCGGGCGTGACACTGTGTCACTATCATCGAATGCAGTATTATTCCGTCCAGGGGACGTGAAGCTACATCACGCCGTATTCAAACGTATGAACCTCAGGGGAGGTCATACCGTACAACAAGTATAAGCAGTAAATGCAGTTTCCGATAGCCCAGGGGGCGTTATTGTGCTACATCACACCGAATACAGTCTACAAGCTTTCCTTGAGGGGAAACGCTGTATCACATCGTATAGACAGTATCCGACAGCCAAGAGCGTCGCGGTATCGATAACCAACGGGCATCCGTAAGGAGTAGCCAAGAAGTATTATTACAGTATCGCCGTGTGGAGAATTAGGAAAATCCTAGTTACAGGATTTAGTTCCGACAGTACAAAGTTTACAGTGAAAATTTCAGTAATTACAGTCAAAGCAGGCTGCGAACTTAGAGCCCAGGGCGATAGGTCTTAAATTAAACGACCAAAAGTATCATAACGTATTGAAGTACCGTAACAGCGAGATAAACATTCTATCAACTTTAAAGAACCCGAGTAGGGACGGACATAATAAGGTTCGCAAAGTATTCTGGAAAGATAGGAATTCGAGAACCGAATAAGCGGAAAGGAGAAGGAAACTCTAGACATTGTTTCAAGGAAACATATGAACTATTAAAAGCACTAAGTTACGAGGAGTATTAGTTGCTAGAAATCAATAGGTCACCGATAGATTATCTGGGGGACCGTGGACAGAACAGACTTTCGCTAGACCAACCAATAGGGTCTAGAAAGGAGCCGTTCGAGTTTATAATAATAGCTGATCGTCAGGAAACGGGATTTGAAGGATTACTATTCCAGGGAGGAGGTAGATGGTTCGAGACTTTCACATTCTGGCAAAATAGGAAGCCAACATTTACTAAATTTCACCCTTGGAGACGGGAGGTCAAGAAATCACGTGTGAAAGGCTTAATAGCAGCCTTAGTGATTAGAATCTGTGAAGTGTAAATATATAAGATTTGTGTTAAAAAGTAATATTTTCAGTGTTTTTATCGTGTATTATAAACGAATACACCAGTGTATTTTAAAATGTTATCAGTGTTAAATGTATTTGAGTTAAATGTGTGTCAAGATATGTCAGTACATGAAATGAATTTGTACAAGATGGTGTAATCACAAAATAGTGGGCAAAAAATGAAACATCGCAAGAAAAGGAAGGTCAGGGACCAACCTATAACATGTGAGTAAATATTTTCATTATGTTTTGTGTTGGGGAAGTGTTTGTGTACAATCCACCGGAGTTTGAGATAGAGGGATGTTTTTAAATAACAAATAACAGAATAAGAGCGCGGTCTGAACAAATAAAATTTGAGAAATTATAAATAATTATGTGAAATGAATAAATCCTGTAGAGGAAATGTATGAAATAAAATGCCAGTGTAGTTGACAAATGTTACAAAAGCAAGCGTAATAAATAATAATAATAATAATAATAATAATAATAAAAGAAATATAAATAAAGATTAAATTGAATGATATGAAAGTAAGAGAGTTTGCGCCTTAATAAAAGTATAAAGACATGGTGTTAATGCATGTTCTTAAAATATAGCGATTATCGTCACGGGAGAGGATAAATATAAAAATGGAGATGTAGATCAAATGTTGATTTTTGAATTTACCAGTTCTTTGGAAGACGCTAGGCTTTAAAGTAATGTGTAGCGCATTGTCGCGTATTAAAGTAATTTATCACGCTAGGAAGGCGTTGAATCTAAATATACTTGGCAAGTTAATTTGAGGGACAGTTGATTGCGGTAATTGAGCTATGTGGTAAGTCCTCCAGTATGGGATTAGTTCCCGAGGCCATGTGTGTTATATTGTATTAAATAATAGGGAGCGTATTTGTTGTATTGAAGAGCGCAGGTTAGACTGAGGTCGCCTAAAACGCTGAATTGTTGTAAGTCCTCCAGTATGGGAATGGTTCCCGAGGCAGTTAAGAGAGTCGATCCCAGACTCGTATAGTGTGGAAGCCCCTAAATATCGTCGTTGTATTGAATTATCCTTGCCCATCAATGATGACACTTCATAATTAATAAATGCCAAGGTTACGAAAGTGGTCTGTGAACCTATAAAAATGTTGTTAAAGATTGAATGAAAGAAACGCCAGGTCTATCCAAAGAACTGTGGTAAGGAAATAGCTGTTTAAAAGCATGAAAGTAGCGGTCTCGAGGCGAGACATAGAGCCTTCCCTCCCGGGCCATAAATCAAGTCAAGTGTACGGTCAGACCCCTTGTTGTAGTAGGGTCGGAGAGAATCGTCTGGAAGAAGTAATAATACACCGTGAGTGTTTAGAAGTTGTTAATGACCCGGGATTTGAACCGAGGTCCTTGTAGATAAAAGTACCGCTTGCCAGTTCAGATCGTAGCTTTCTTATGTAATAATGGTCTTTTAAGATAAATAAATAAAATCCCTAATGTAATGTTGTATGGATGTAGGATTCCATGAGTTCAATGAAGATAACTAGATTCCGGGAGTAATCATAGTTTTTGACTTTGTCAAGTAATCTTCGGTAACTCTGGAGTACACAAGTATTTTCCCGATCACTGTAGTGAATTCGTTAAACTTGAGAGAGATGGTAATGTTGAGAACATTGTTGAATGCCCAAACATTTAAGTAGAGAAGTAACATGTACTTTAAATATGATTATACATTTGTTTGATGATAAGAAACTAAAAAAAAAAGTTATTGAGGTATGTAAAAGAATGACACAGTTATTATTGGAAAGTATCGAGCCATTAGAGCTCGTGATTATATTGAACTTTAAGATAGATACTTTATGGAAGTGAAAATAATTATGAGTTGTTGGTTTGATGGAAACCATTTATTTTAATATAATGTTTGTTTAATTTTTATATCTTCCTTGTTCACTTTGAACAAGTTTAGAAGGATTAGGTCAATAGTTTATTTGTTTAATTTGTTTGTAGCGCCATAATTTTGGTTAATTAAATGTTTTAAAATAGGAGTTGATTTTGTTGTTATTTTTGGAAGTGTATCCTCTATTTAATCCAAAATGTGTAAGTCACAGAGTGGGAAAACGTACCAAAACCCCAAAAATCCCGATTTGAGCATTGCTGGCATACTGTGATTTGCATATTTCTTGCTGGAAGGACACAATAGGTCACGCTGTAACTGAAGCAGGCCCTAGCATAACGTAAGGTACCTAAACATTCATCCAAATATTCTTATAAAAATTAATGGTTTTCTTACATGGTGGTTGGTTCCTCAGTATAGGAGCTGCGACATTGCGGTCATGTAGCCCCGTGTACTTTGGTTGTGTGTAGAAACTGTCTGATAACCGGTGTTAATTGTGATGACTGTATTAGTGTGTGTTATCTGTTATTAATTCTAGTAAGGACTGAATACATTGGATTTTCAAGTAGTTCCAACTTTTACTACGAAACGCCACCGTCAACGACCAACTAGTTCTGCACTTTGTTACTAGATGCCACCACAGTCGGCTCCTGGCGACGAACGTTGGAACCTAAGAGCGTTACTCAAATATAACCTATAATTTAGCTTCACACAGGAGTAATTAGTGGATGGTTCTTTATCATGCCATAAATCTATGACAAGGGACCGCCGGCTTTACTTTCCCTCCGAAGGAAGGCATACTGAGGGATTTTTAACGCTCTTAAAATATCCGACAACTTTGGCCGGGTTTGAACCCGCGATCTTGGGCATAGAAGCTCAGCATGCTACCAATTACGCCACCGAAGCCGCTAAATTTTTGTTACATATTTTTCTAGTTAATGATGTGTGGGAGAAAGGTGTGAATATCGACACTTTCATCAGTGTACGCACTGCACTAGGAAGAGTTCCACTTGGGTGCATGTGAGGAACACACCAGTACACCTGTTATGAATGGTGACAGTCACTAAGCAGTACTCTCTGTTTACGATCTCATTATCTGTCGGAACACTTCCGCTGTGTGGCAGCTCTCGTACTACCGGCAGGTTCGTAACATCAAACTCAATATTGGATCCCATATCGAGATAAATTACTGCCACTTTTGTTGGAGGGTTTTAAAAGAACATTATTTCCAACGTCCATAACAACCATGGAGATGCATTTAATTTGCTTATTCCACCCACAATAGCTCCTAATAAGTATTTGCAACTAGTAGTCTGGCTGGTTGGTTCCTCAGTTTAGGGGCTGAGACAACGCGGTCATGTAGCCCCGTGTACTTTGGGTGTGTGTAGAATCTGTCTGATAACCGGTGTTAATTGTGATGACTGTATTAAGTTAGTGTGTGTTATCTGTTTTCAATTCTAGTGAGGATTGCAGACACTGAATTTTTTCAAGTAGTTCCTACTTTTGCCTCCAAACGCCACCGTCGACGACTACTAGTTCAGAACTTGATTACCAGATGTCACCGGAGTCGGCTCCTGCGACGAACGTCGGAACTTAAGAGCGTTTGTCGAATGTTTAACCTATATATAATTTAGCTTCACACAGGGGTAATTAGTGGAAGGTTCTTTAACATGCCATAAATCTATGACATGGGACCGCTGGCTTAACTTCCCCTCCGAAGGAAAGCATACTGAGGGATTTTTAACGCTCTTAAAAAATCCGACTACTTCGGCCTGGCAACTAGTAGTCTACCCAGTATTCTGGTAAACTATACATACTCTGGAAGTCAAACTTCTTAAATCAGTAATAAACTGATCAAAAAAATTAAAGCACCACTTTTTTCAAAGGCCACCAGATTTTGAAAAGTTCACCGCCCAAGCTCGAAATCTCAGTATAACGTTTGTCCTGACGCCTACCAAGCGTATGCTTCAGCACAACTCCCCAACTTGAGTAGTTTCGGGGTAGTGCCCCGAAAACCAGCCCATTTTAGAAAACCGCAAATTGAAGTTTGCGAAAAACGCTGTAGGACTTGTCGCAGGTTGCCAAAGCAGTCGAAAATGAATGAGCCTTGCTCTTAAAGGTTCCACAAACACGTTGAAATCGTTACATTTGAAGTTTGAGTATTTTCAACCCCCTTCATCATCCCCTAAACATGGACTACCATTGGGGGCGTCTGAGGTATGTTTAACCACCTGAAAAACTGCACACCGTCGTCAGTTGCTGATTGCAGTAAGCTCTTAAGGCCTCTGGCAATGTTCACCCCCCAACACCCTCAACTGGCATGGGACCAAACCACCCCCTCTCGATTCACCCCTAAGGAAGGTTTTAAACGAGATGTTTATCAGTACTGTGAATCGGGGGGTCTTCCCCTAACGTAAAAAAAAAAGGAGCTGTGCCTGTGTCTCCACCCCCTCCCCAGCTACCCCCGTTTGTATGATTGTTCGAATCAGGCCCTTTTTAAGGACTGAAACGAGGTCTTAATCGCTGAAAGGACTATAAAGGTCGTTAGAAGTAGTGGTGACACGAAATCAACCCCTTCCGATCGTTGATTGACATTTCGTCCCCCAAATTTGAAATTTTTGCACCCCCAACCCTCCCTCTCTGGATGCGTAACGCGTCATGGCAGAGTTTTCAGAGTTGGATGAAAATGAAGCTTATGGCCTGCAATCGAGCCCAAAACAGCAGGTTGGATGGAAATTTATCGGTAGGGTGGGAAACGGGACACAGGCACAGTTCGTTTTTTAAAACGTTAGGGGAAGACCCCCCGATTCACAGCACTGATAAACATCTCGTTTAAAACCTTCCTTAAGGGTGAATCGAGAGGGGGTGGTTTGGTCCCATGCCAGTTGAGGGTGTTAAGGGGGGGGGGGGGGTGAACATTGCCGGAGGCCTTAAGAACCTACTGCAATCAGCAACTGACGACGGTGTGCAGGTTTTTAGGTGTTAAACACACCCGGTACCTTCTCAGACGCCCCCAATGGTAGTCCATGTTTAGGGGATGATGAAGGGGGTTGAAAATACTCACACGTCAAATGTAACGATTTCAACGTGTTTGTGGAACCTTTGAGAGCAAGACAGAGTCATTTTAGACTGCTGTGGCAACCTGCGACAAGTCCTACAGCGTTTTTCGCAAACTTCAATTTGCGGTTTTCTAAAATGGACTGGATTTCGGGGCGCTACCCCGAAACTACTCAAGTTGGGGAGTTGAGCTGAAGCAAACGCTTGGAAGGCGTCAGGACAAACGTCATACTGAGATTTCGAGCTTGTGCGGTCAACTTTTCAAAATCAGTTGGCCTTTGAAAATAGTGATGCTTTAATTTTTTTGAGCGGCATAAATTGAAGGTAATACTTATAATTAGTGGGGGCGTGATAGCGCAGCGGTCAAACTGTTTGCCTCTCCCCAAGGTAGACCGGGTTCGATTCTCGATCAATGCATATATCTAAATTCTGGATATTCTCGATATTCTGGATATTTGGATATCTGATGGTTGGAACGGGATTCACTCAGCCTTGGGAGGCAAAACTGACAAGAAGTGGGTTCGATTCCCACCTCGGCCATTCTAGATGTGGTTTTCCGTGGTTTCCCATTTATTCTCCAGAAAAATGCCGAGATGGTTCTTAACTTGAGACCACAGCCCTCTCCTTCCCTAAGTTATTCTCACCTGAGTTACAAATTCACTACTACTACTACTACTACAACAACAACAACAACAACAATAACACAGGTTATCAGACAAATTTCTAAACACACACATCCAAGTATACGGGGCTATATCACCACGATGTCCATGCCCCTCAAATGAAACAAAAACCAACAACTATAATTAGCATTATAGAATATGCCATCAGGTAAGAAATAAACACGTAGCATTGGACACAACAGTTTCTAGTAAGAAACCATCCCAGCATTTGCCTGGTGGTAAAAATGGGAAACCACGAAAACCATTTTTAGGGCGGCCGAGGTGGGATACGAACCCACGCTCTCCTATGCCAGCGTAGCACAAGTTATAGCGCGTTAGTGGAATACCGACAGGAAGTAATTGAAACGCCAGTGTGCAACTTCCTCTCATAATTTCACGTTTCTACCATTTCAGGGACAACTGACGGTGGGTTACGAATCCACTTCCAAGTCCGTAGATAACCTTGCACCTTGGCGCGTGCAGCTATAGTGGACTGTAATAAATGGAAGTATAAATACATGATTTGCATTATTAAACAAGTGGTTCCGTGAAGAACTAAATAAGCCTATTTTCAGACATCCTACTTATGTTAATTGCCTCTATCAACATACAAAATTTCAGTTTGATTGCAGTAATAGATTCGTAGATATTGAGAACCGTCTAAATATTTCGGAAAATCGCCATGTTGGATTTTTATATATGTAGGCCATAGAGTTATGTACCATTAGACCTACATGAATATTATTGCGTAGGTGTATTATTCAAACTTCAATCGCATGATTAGGACACAAGAAAAGAAAAGAAAAGAAAAGCAAGATATTAAAATATCGCACAGCCGCCATCTTGTGGTTATGAAAACAATTGAAATAAATTAGATGCCAGTGGATTAAAATTTGTATAAGCATTTACCGTACCAAGCTTCACTGCACTCGGATGGTTAAATCGCGAGAAACATCCATTTAAATATTTAAATTTCGCGTCGCCGCTATGTTAAATTTGTGCTCACCAAGTTATTGAAAATTCCATAGGTGAACTAATGCCAATAACCTTTACCAAATTACAAAATTTCAGTTTGATTGCTGTCATAGATTAGTAGATATTGAGAACAGTCTAAATATTTCGGATGGTCGCCATGTTTGATTTTTATATGTGTAGGCCATAGAGTTATGTACTATTAGATGACTATTATTGCGTATGTTCATTATTCAAACGTTGATTTTGATCGCATGATTAGGACACAAGGAATAAAAACTTAATTTAAAAATTTAGCACAGTCGCCATCTTGAGGTTATGAAAACAATTGAACTAAATTAGATGTCAGTGTATGATAATGTGTATAAGCATTTTCTGTACCATGTTTCACTGCGCTCGGATGGTTAAATCGCGAGAAAAGTGTATCTAAATGTTTCAACTTCGCTTGGTCGCCATGTTTTTTTGTATTTGACAGGTTTTTGAAAGTCACATAGGTGAACTTCTAGTAGTGCGCTTAAGCACAATTTCAGGGTGATATCTGTAATAGTTTCGGAGATATAGAATGCCGGTGAAATATTTCACACAGCATGCAAGCAAGACCTTACCGAGTTTAATTGAAATCGCTCCAGACGTTTAGATTTTACTAGGGGGAGAGGGACACACACACACACATACGCACGCACACATACACACACACGAACAAAAGGTGATCTCATAAGCCTATTTTTTCATAAATGAAAATAGGTTAAAAGGCTCATCTGTTTATCAGCCCGGTTGCTGGTTGGATTCTAAGAAATCACCGCCGTAGGTTTTGTGGGTAGAGACTCCCAATATTTAGGGACAGATGACCTCGTAGTTCTGCTCCTAAAACAACAATAACTAACTAAACTCCCAATACTTAAGGCATCATCATAATGACTGTCATTTGTAGCTCTTCAGGCGGTCAACACGAATTTGCCCAATGGATGGACGGGGTACAAAGTATAAACACGATGTAAATACACTCCTGGTAAAATTTACATGTAGGCCTGTTAATTATCACTATTAAATGGGGCAATTTAGGATTACGCGTTTCGACCCTCAAGTGGTCATCATCAGATCTGATTACTGTGTTGAGGTTTAAAATTTTCAATATTGTACTACATTTGGTGTTTATAATACTGTTACGTGCCACCCCCTAGTGGCACTTTTGTTAACTGGATTACGGTGGGAAGGAAGCACAACACCATTTACTGCTTAAAGAAATAATTAACTTTATTGTGGCCAGAAAATTACACTAATCAGCACACACAAGCAATTAGGAGCCTTCTCCAGTTTCCTCAAATCTCTTCCTTATGCGCTCTTGGCCCCTTTCACTTGCAACAGACCACAGAAGTTAATCCGTCCTAATGAGTCCGGTGGCCTTGGCAGAAGCTACCTGCCCCTCTTCCTCAGGTAAAACAAATACAGTTACTTACGAGCACTTGAAGTACGCTGTTCACAAGCTGGGAGAACAATGTCACAGGATTTCGACACCACAATATCTGACACTCAGTGAAAGCACACTTACTCAGAACACGGCAGTCCCCTGTATGTTCCTCACTTCGCCGCTACACTAGGGGTTTCGCAAGTCACCACACTTCTGTCGCTCACGATAATCGCTCACACTAGCTCGTAAAACACAACAACAACTGCTTCACGGGTCACTCTTATATAGCAGGCCGGTGACTCAATAAATCCTTCTAGATCCATCCAGGGTCCACGGCTTCTCGAGGTTTCCAGCGCTGGTCCAGTCACGAATGTTCTGGACTATCCCTTTGTCTGTAGTAGCCCTGTTGCATAAGGCGCGCGCAATACGGGAGGCGGCCACAGCCCAGCCCAGCCCTGGGGCAGTTGTGACTCATGCGGCGAGTGATGACACAAACTCACAGCCGTAACATCACCCCCTTCCTAAAAAGGCTGATCGTCCCGATCAATCATTGGTCCGTCTGTGTCCCTCCGTAGGCTGCCAGGCGATCTCGATGCACGATCTTCATCTTCGCCCTCGGGCTCCGCTGAATCCTGTAGACGACATCGTTGATCCGTTTCACGACTCGGTACGGGCCCTCCCAGGACTTCTGCAGTTTGGGTGACAGGCCTTTCTTCCGTAATGGGTTGAAGAGCCAGACCAGGTCGTCCTCGTGGAATCCGCCGGCATCCGTCTGCTGGTCGTATCGGGTCTTCATTCTGTCGGTCTCGATCCGCAGTTTCCTCCTCGCGAACGCGTGCACGTCCCCCAGTTGGTCGACCAGTTCTTGACAATACTGGCTTACCGGGATCGGATCATTCCCAGGTCGGCCAAAGGCAAGATCGACAGGTAGACGGAGCTCCCTCCCAAACATGGCCCGGGCTGGTGTGCACCCGGTGGCTTCATGCACGGCGGCGCGGTAGGCCAGGAGAAATAGTGGAAGATGTTTGTCCCAATCCCTCTGGTGCTCGCTGACGACTATTCGAAGATGGTTCTCGATGGTGCGATTGAATCGCTCTACCATCCCGTCGGACTGAGGGTGTAGCGGCGTCGTCCTTGTCTTCCGGATTCCCAGCAGCTGGCATAGGTTCTGGAACACCTGCGACTCGAAGTTCCTACCTTGGTCGGAGTGCAGCTCCAGGGGTACTCCGTACCGGCTGACGAATTCTTTCACCAGGGTCTCTGCAATCGTCGCGGCTTCTTGGTTAGGGAGCGCATACGCCTCCGGCCATTTGGTAAAGTAGTCGCTGACGACTAATATGTAGCGGTTCCCTGCCTCGCTTAACGGGAATGGCCCAGCAACATCGATGGCCACTCTCTCCATGGGGCCGCCCACGTTGCAGGTCTTCAGTGGACCCCGTCGTCTTCGTCCTGGGCCCTTGCTGGCTGCGCAATCGTGGCACCTCGCACAGTGGTTCTCCACGTCTGTTCGGCATCCGATCCAGTAGAACCGCTCTCTCAGCTTTTCCAGGGTCTTCTTTATCCCTAGGTGTCCACCAGATGATCCTCCATGAACTTCCTTCAGGACTTCCTCCGTCATAGCCTTTGGAACGACGACTTGTTCCCGAGATGTCTTCCCGTCGGTGCTCTCCCAGGTACGGCAGATGAGGCCATCCCTTACAATCAGCGAGTCCCACTGTGCCCAGTAGGACTTAAACTTTGGGCTGCAGTCACTCACAATGTTCCACCCGGGTCTGGGGACACAGGCCCTCTTCCATTCGGCTATCAGTCCCAGGTCATCATCCTCTGCTTGTGCCCGCGTGAAAGATTCGCGGCTCCAGTTCCCTTGAAGTTCCACAGTAGTCCGTCGGCACAGTATCCCGGTGTTCTCCTCCCTTCGGGCACAGAAGGTGCAGTCTTCGGGGCACGGTCTTCGTGACAGGGCGTCGGCGTTAGCATGCAGTTGGCCTTTCCTGTGCTGAATCTCAAAGTTGTACTGTTGAAGCCTCTCTAACCACCGCGCGAGTTGACCCTCGGGCTGCTTGAAGTTCAGGAGCCACCGCAGGGATGCATGGTCGGTCCTGATGAGAAATTATTGCCCGTACAGGTACTTATGGAAGTGTTCAATGGTCTTCACGATGGCGAGCAGCTCCTTCCTGGTGACGCAGTAGTTCCTTTCTGGCTTTGACAGGGCCTTGCTGAAGTAGGCCACTACTCTCTCCTCGCCGTCCACTACTTGCGACAGGATTCCCCCTATGCCAAAGTCACTGGCATCGGTATCGACGATGAACCTTGTTCCAGGTCTGGGGTAGGCCAGAATAGGTGCGGTGCACAGAGCCTGCTTGAGTTGTTCGAAGGCACTGTGGCATTCTGCTGTCCACGTGAAGAGTTGGTCCTTCTCAGTCAGTCGATGTAAAGGTTTGGCGATGTCGGCGAATCCTCTCACGAAGCGACGGTAATAAGTGCAGAGTCCCAGGAAGCTTCGTAGTTGGGACTTGTCCTTCGGAACTGGCCACTCCCTCACAGCTGCGGTCTTCTCTGGGTCGGTGCGCACCCCTTCCTCGGAGACGATATGCCCAAGGTACTGGACCCGCTTCTGGAAGAGCTGACACTTCTTGGGGCTCAACTTCAGCTGGGCAGCCCGTAGCTTCAACAAGATCTCCTTCAGGTTGCTGTAGTGCTCCTCGAAGCTTCTCCCCAGAACGATGACGTCGTCTAGGTAGACCAGGCAGGTCTTCCAGTGTAGTCCCCTCAGAATGGACTCCATTAGCCTTTCGAAGGTCGCAGGGGCGTTGCACAGACCGAATGGCATGACGGTGAACTGCCAGAGCCCGCTGCCCACAGAGAACGCCGTTTTCTCGCGGTCCTTAGGGTGGACCTCCACCTGCCAGTAGCCACTCTTCAAATCCAAGGTGGAGAACCATCTTGATCCTGATATGGTGTCCAGCGTGTCGTCGATCCGTGGTAGAGGGTAGCTGTCCTTCTTCGTGACGTCGTTCACCCGCCTGCAGTCCACGCAGAACCTGGTGGAACCGTCCTTCTTCTTCACAAGCACGACCGGAGAACTCCAAGGACTATGTGATGGCTCGATCACCCCTTGCTCCTTCATCTCTTCTACCATCCGGTCGACTTCGGCTTGCTTGGCGAGCGGGACACGTCGGAATGGGGCCCTAATCGGTGCGCTGTCCCCAACGTCGATTCTGTGCTGGACCAAGCTTGTCCTGCCGAAGTCTTTGCTCCCCACGGAGAAGACATCCTGGAATTCGCGTAGCAGGTCCTGAAGTTGGCGTGATTGTTCCTCGTCTAAATGGTCCTGGGATCCTTGGTACAGCTTCTGTAGTTCTTCTGGCAGTGTGCGTCTTCTTCGGTTGTCCGTCTGCAGGTGTCCGTCCGTCGTGTCGGTGATGCGGGCAATCCAGGTAACGGGCTCGCAGACTCCTAGGTTGGTGTCCCGGTAAACCGTAATGTCGTAGTCGTTCAGGTTGGACAGGCGGACGTACGGCCGAGACGTCGTGTTGATGAGGGTCTTGGCAACTAGCAACCCTTTTGTCTGGATGTCCTCATATTTTGGCTCGATGACAGCCGCCACTCCCTCAGCAGCTCCGTCGACAATTACGGCAGCGCTGACCTCCGTCCTGGCGGGAACGATGACGTCTTCTCTCAGCCTTACTCGCCGTGCGGTGATGGACTCGTGCGCAGGTTGCAAAGCAAGTTCCTCACCTCCGAAGTGCAGAGTGTTGGTACTCAGATCCAAGATGATGTTGTTCTGGTCCAGGAAGTCCAGTCCGATGATCACTTCATTTGACACGTCAGCCACAAGCACTGGATGCTTTATCGCCCGTCGACCAATGACGAACTCCAGTGATGCTTCGCCATGTACCGGTGCGGTCTCTCCGGTCGCGGTTATTAGCTGGAGGTTCCTTTGTGTGGGTTGCACTCTCCACTTCGGGATCACGGTGGGACTGACGATGGTCCTCGATGCTCCCGTGTCGATTAGCATGGGCCAGCTCTCTCCGTTGACGACTCCGTCGACCATCAGGCTGCTATTATCCCTCCGTAACTGCGTCACACGAACTTGGTCTGCCGGGGCTTGACGACTGTCACAAGCCAACCTTTGCCCCCCAAGGCTGGCTAATACTCGTTTCCCTGGGTCGCGCGGTTTTCAGACGACTGATTTCCCGTCGGATACCCTCGGCGGCGGCGATCACCGCAGTCCTTGCTCAGGTGGCCTTTCTTACCGCAGGTCCAGCAGGTCGGTAGTCCTCTTCCGGGCCGCCTCTCCGGTTGCCTTCCGGCTGTGTCGTTGCTGGTGATGCCGCGACTATCGAAGAAACGGCTTAGTGCCTCCATTAATTCGTCGGCCAGGGGCTTGGTCTCGTTGGTTTTTACTGGTTCGTCGACGTCCACTTGACGCACCCGCGCGTGCATTCTGGATGCCTGTTTTGCCGTCTCGAACTCAAGTGCGTGGCTCAGCGCATCTGCCAGGGTCTTATTGCGCGCGAGACGCAGCGCCTGTTGAGTGTCCGAGTCCCGTAGCCCGTCGGTGAAAGTCTGCGTCGCTATCTGCTCCAGAAAGTCGGCCGGCGCTGTTGGGTAGGCGAGCCTTACGAGGCGTGCGATGTCCATCTCGAACTCCTGCAGGGTTTCCGCGTTCTTCTGTACCCGGGTCCGGAGCTGCATCTGATAGGCCTGCTGAAGATGGCTATCTCCATATCGGGACTCCATATGGGCGATCAGGGAAGCGTAGTCCTGGGATCCAGTCGGGATGGCCTGAAGGACGTTAAGGGCGTCACCTCTCAGCGCTACAATGAGAGCTGTAGCCTTTTCTGTGTTGTTCCAGTTATTTATGGAACAGGCCGCCTCGAACTGACGTAAGTAGGTGCTCCACGGGACCTTTCCGTCGAAGGTTGGGGGCGTCACTCTGCTCTGTCCCGTTCCTGATGTCCCCGGTGTACCTGTGGGCGGGTGTCGGCGCAGCTCGGCAACTTCCTCTTGAAGAGCGTTGAATTTCTCTTCCACCCCCGTGAGTGGGCGTTGGCGCAGTTCGGCAACTTCCTCTTGTAGGGCTTTGACTCTCTCATCCACCCCGGTCGGCGGGCGTCGGCGCAGCTCGGCGACTTCCTCTTGTAGGGCTTTGAATCTATCGTCCATCCCTGTCGGCGGGAGTCGGCGCAGCTCAGCAAATTCCTTTTGTAGAGCGTTGAATCTCTCTTCCACCCCCATCAGCGGTCGTTGGCACAGCTCGGCAACTTCCACTTGCAAGGCGTTAAATTTCTCCTCCACCCCCATCAGCGGGCGTTGGCGCAGCTCGGCAACTTCCACTTGCAAGGTGTTGAACTTCTCCTCCACTGCTGCGACTTCCTCACGTAGGCCCTGTTCTAATTTCCTTTGGCTCTCCTCTAATTTCGTCAGCAGACACTCTTCCAGATTTTTCTGGCCATCCAGAAATTTGGCGGTTAGGTCCTCTGCTAACTTATTCTGGCCGTCCTTCAGGTCCTCTGCTAACTTCTTCTGGCCGTCCTCCATCTTCTTCTGGCCGTCTTCCATCTTCTTCAGGTCATCCTTCAGGTCCTTGGCTAATTTCTTCTGGCCGTCTTCCATCTTCTTCTGGCCGTCTTCCATCTTCTTCTGGCCGTCTTCCATCTTCTTCAGGTCATCCTTCAGGTCCTTGGCTAATTTCTTCTGGCCGTCTTCCATGCCAGTTAACTTTTCTAGCAATGCTGCCAATTTCTCCTCCATTTTAGTTGTTTGTCTTGTAAAGGGCATGCACTCACAGGAAAAATAGAGAAAATGACCTGCTCGGGTTTTGAAACCAGGACCGTCAGGTGTTGCGCTTGAGTTCGTAATCCGGCTTCTGACACCAGTTGTTACGTGCCACCCCCTAGTGGCACTTTTGTTAACTGGATTACGGTGGGAAGGAAGCACAACACCATTTACTGCTTAAAGAAATAATTAACTTTATTGTGGCCAGAAAATTACACTAATCAGCACACACAAGCAATTAGGAGCCTTCTCCAGTTTCCTCAAATCTCTTCCTTATGCGCTCTTGGCCCCTTTCACTTGCAACAGACCACAGAAGTTAATCCGTCCTAATGAGTCCGGTGGCCTTGGCAGAAGCTACCTGCCCCTCTTCCTCAGGTAAAACAAATACAGTTACTTACGAGCACTTGAAGTACGCTGTTCACAAGCTGGGAGAACAATGTCACAGGATTTCGACACCACAATATCTGACACTCAGTGAAAGCACACTTACTCAGAACACGGCAGTCCCCTGTATGTTCCTCACTTCGCCGCTACACTAGGGGTTTCGCAAGTCACCACACTTCTGTCGCTCACGATAATCGCTCACACTAGCTCGTAAAACACAACAACAACTGCTTCACGGGTCACTCTTATATAGCAGGCCGGTGACTCAATAAATCCTTCTAGATCCATCCAGGGTCCACGGCTTCTCGAGGTTTCCAGCGCTGGTCTAGTCACGAATGTTCTGGACTATCCCTTTGTCTGTAGTAGCCCTGTTGCATAAGGCGCGCGCAATACGGGAGGCGGCCACAGCCCAGCCCAGCCCTGGGGCAGTTGTGACTCATGCGGCGAGTGATGACACAAACTCACAGCCGTAACAATACGATTCGCAATTTGAATCTCGTTATACGTTAGGTTTGTTTTATCTTAAAAGTTTTTTTATGAATTACGTCAGTAGAGGTGTCTATGCACGTATATACAATTTAGAATAACACAATGTAATAATAAAAGCATAAATTAACAAATTTAGCATGCACTAGAAAAATCTATTTTTAATGTTTACTTATCTTAGAAGGGTACTCCTCACGGCAGTGTTGACTCGTCGCTTTAGGTATTTACATATTTATTCTTTGTACCCCACCCAATCATTGGGCAAATTCGTGTTGACCGACTAATAATAATAATAATAATAATGATACTAATATCGTATGGCCTCGGGTGCCGGGTGCAAGCTTTGTTATTTGCACCCAGAGGGCAGCTTGCATGTCGAATTTCTTTGTTCCTTGAAACACTATGAAAGTCAAGGAGGTTAGATATCTAAGCTCCTTGACTTTATAGCGCTTTTTAGTAGAGAAATTAGGAACTTTGTGTTGGCGGAAAATCCCGAGATTAATTTTGCCATTATAAACACGGCCTACTGAATTCAAATGGGTTCTTTAACATGCCAACATCGTATGACATGCGTGTCGTATTTTTTGCCGCCTTTCGAAAAATCACTTACCACGGCCAGGAGCGAACCTGCAAACTTGGGGGGTTAGTAATCCGACACGATAACCACTCACCCACTGTGGCAAGCGTTGACCGACTGAAGAGCTACAAATGACAGTTTGTATAGCAACACTGAAAGATTGGCTTCAAATCTTTATTTACATTTCATCATAAAGAGGCATACTAAGCAAGGTTCTTTGCCATAGCTTTGCCTTACTGAGTAGCACAGCAGCAACCGTAACCCGTGCGGCGAAGCCTGCATGTTAGGAAAATGAGCCTTTCAGCCCTGAGGCCTTGAGAGCTTTATCTATGGCATAATGGCAATATTATTCCTGACAACAATTTTTTTGGGAAGGGGGGGATTACCAGACAGCACTGACCCTGTAGCACCTTTCAAAGCATTCACAGGCCCCGAATGCCCTTGCTTAGCGTCATCAATACATCGGTAGCCTCAGAGACTGAGAATATCCACATTTTGCTCTAGCTTGGACCATCAGATAAATGCTAAAATACTGCATTCATCAAGAGATGCCAACAGGTAACTTTACAATGTGTGTATATGCCCTGTTCTTTTCTTTACCTTCAACTTATATTATAATCTACAGTAATAATAACTATAAATATTATTATCAAAATCTTATATAGAGAACCAACCGAGCAACAAAATGTAGCTTTACAGTAGACTCGGACCTATCGTCGTATACATGCACATACAGGGTCTTTCATATAAAATAAGAACGGCAAGCGGCAGTTTTGTTATTCGGTGCTTCGGCGGCCTTGGCCGAGCTTGTGGCGCGCCATGGCCCCCTGCTGTTCTATTGAAAGCGCGCGCATAGTACATATTGAGTTTTTTTTTCAAGTTCCGATATATAAAAATAACAGATTGACATACCAAACTGATATTACTACTAAATGTTTGCTTGTTTTATTCGTATGTCTCAACATAATCGCCAAAACGATTGAAACATTTGTCGTGTCGTTACACCAGCTTTCCAATGCCCTCGGCAAAATATTCTGCCGATACTGAGGTGGGTACGTCTGGACAGTCTCCTGAAGTTTTTCCTTTTTGACGAGACGTTGCCGCCCAACCATACCTTCAATTCTCGAAACAGGTGAAAATAATTCAGTGCTGGTTTGGACTAAAGGGTAGATGGTCCGAAACTTCACACTTGAATTCTTTGTAAAAGTCTATCGTAACGTTGGTACAGTGTGGTCGTGAATGATTTCCCCCTATTTTAGAATTGAAGGTATGGTTGGGTGGCAACTCGCCAAAAAGGAAAAACTTCAGGAGACTCCCCAGACGTACCCACCTCAGTGGTGGCACAATATTTTGCCGAGGGCATTGGAAAGCTGGTGTAACGACACGACAAATGTTTCAATCGTTTTGGCGATTATGTTGAGACAAGAATAAAACAAGCAAACATTTAGTAGTAAAATCAGTTTGGTATGTCAATCTGTTATTTTTATACAGTCCATCGGAACTTGAAAAAAAAAAACACACAAAAAAGCAGCCCTCGTATGTACTATGCGCGCGCTTTCAATAGAACAGCAGGGGGGCATGGCGCGCCACAAGCTCGGGCAAGGCCGCCGTAGCAGCGAATAACAAAACTGCCGCTTGCCGTTCTTATTTTATATGAAAGACCCTGTACATACGTGCCTGGCTCCGTGCTGCTAGGGGAAAGCTGTTACGTTCTCGCCTACTGGAACCACGGTTACGGGATCGAATCCGGTGCAGTCAGTTGGTATTTGAGGATGCTTAAATGCTAGATCTGGATTTCGCAGACAATATTTGTCTTATGGCACAACGGTACCGAGACATAGAAGATAAGCTGGGCAGGTTGCAGAGAGAAGTAGAACGTGAAGGACTGGTGATCAACACCAACAAGGCCAAAGGGACGAGGATAAATTCTGATGTCACGACTAGCTTGACAGTCAACGGAAAGGAAATTGAGCGAGTTGAGTCCTTCCTCTACCTTGGAAGTATAGTCACAAATGATGGGGAAGCACAGGAAGATGTTCGAAGCCGTATCAGGAATGCAAATAGAGCGTTTGTCCAGCTCTACCCCATCTGGAGAAATAGAAACATTTCCAGGTAGACCAAGCTCCGCCTTTTCAATAGCAACGTAAAGTCGATTCTTCTCCACGGCTGTGAAACATGGAAAGTCACAAAACCGATCAACAACCAACTACAGGTGTTCATTAACAGATGTCTACGTCGCATCATGAATGAGAGGTGGACGGACATAATCTCAAATGAAGATCTTTGGACAATCACCAATCAACAACCGATTAGCATCCAGATCAAGGAGAGGAAATGGCGCTGGATTGGCCACACACTAAGGAAGCCGGACGGAGAAATTTCGCCAAGGCCCTATGCTCCGGAAGGAGCGACAGGAAGTAAGTGAAATGCTAGGAAGCCGTGTCATTAGATCCCCTTCATGACAAAGTTCCGGCACCCAGGCATCACTAAAAGTTTCAGCAGTTAAAAGGGACTAAAACCTATAACATTATTATTATTAGTATTATTATTATTATTCACATACGAATGTGATCCTTTTGAAACTTAACACGTAAAAATAAACCATGCAATCTGCCAGAACAATATAATTAAGAAATAATTAAAATATATTTATTAAAACGGGATTCTAGGTACTAATCGGTCAACGATTTCTTTTTAGTATGACTACATGTGACTCTTTCTACTATTTGTGGTTCAGGGGTACGTAATACGTCTCCTGTCCCAAATATCTCGGGTTCAACCGGCTCTGCAAAGTCATTTAAATCTGGTCTGAGGACTGAATCGTGGTTCAGTCAGCTTTCTATGAAACTAGAGAAGAGGTGGGTTCGATTCCCACCTATTCTGAGGTTTCCAACTTCAATTCTAGACAAATGTCAGGATGGTATGTGTGACTTAAGGCCACTGATAAAGTAGCGCAGGTTGCCAAAGGAAGAAAAACAACGCTCGAGCCTGCTCATGTTTATCTTTAAGCCTCTGTAGACAAACAAGGCGCCTCGAAGATGTTCTATATCAGGTAGCACTGCTGCCTCCACTGCATCTACAACCAGAATTTGGAATATTCATAATGGTTGGCTAATTTATAGAACGCTGGCCCCATGGTGCTGATGGTAGAGCGCTTGCCTTTCACTGACTCCGTCAGGGATTTTAGAAACTTAGGTGAGGGTAATAGAGTGGCTGTCTGACAGTGAGTTAGTGAGACAGTGAGTCACGGAGCCCAAGCTTAACGTTGGATAACTCGAATTATAAACATTACTACTCGCATTGCCACCCGTAAAACGAGCTATGTCCCATCTTTCTACGAGCAAATCGACTTCGACAAGTCTCATCTATTCTCAACTCTTATATAAAACAAAGTGTTCTCCTACCGCATTCCTGGCCCTGATACATTTTCCTACAGTCATCACAGTAATGTAGATTATAGTCAGACAAGTTCCACAAACATACAATTACACGGGTTGATGACTTGAATTATGTTACTATCCCGGCATTTGCCTGGAGAGAGTGTAGAAAAACCTGGGGAAAGATCACACTCAGGAGAGCTGCTGTCAGTACTGGGATTCGAACCTACGTTCTCCAGACTTGCTGCAGCTGCTCTCACGGCCATGATGCATGATTTAACAAGCACGGCTACGCCGTCGATCCCAGGTTCAAGGACATCTTTATATGCACTGATGCGTCTCTCTAATATTGGTTCTAGAAATGATGATGATAATAATAATAATAATAATAATAATAGTGATATTGGTTTTACGTCCCTTTTAACTTCTGCAGCTTTTAGAGACGCCGGGGTGCCGGAATTTTGACCCCAAGGGGATCTTTAACGTGCCAGTAAATCTACTGACACAGGTCCCTCACATTTGCGCACCCTCAAACGCCAACTGACAGCGCCAGGATTCGATTCTGCAACCTTTGTCTAGAAATGAGACACTATATTCAATAGAATATAGGGTTTGAAATGTTAAATCCCTTCACAAGCTCAACAAATTATTGCTACCTCTTCCACTGGAGAGGTACGGTAACACGGTGCTGAAAAAAAGAAGTAGCCTAACGAATATTACAAGTAGCGAATACTAAAGAAGTAATCATTGAATTCACATTTCTGTGAGTGGTCTCGAAGAGACTTGGGTACCCACAGTTAAGAACATTACAACAGAAATAAATAAAAAACTATGAAGTATTTTAAAAACAATATCAATCGATATCACTTACTAGGCCTATGAAATCGATGTTTCCTTAGTCAAATTGGCGCCGTACTTGAACTTCTTTAAGGCTATTCCTTCCAACAATTCACTAAGGTAAAACAGCATATAAGGAACATAGGCCTAATACTTGCCTGAAACAAATCTCCTTGTTTGAAGGTTGGAAATAAGTTGTTTTCACATGACGGCTTTGACACTTCCGTTGATATATTCGAGTTTGAATTGTCACCCTGTGCTAATGTTGATTCGAACTTTTCATCCTCCACATTTTGTTTAACAGACGACACACGATTCGACACATCCGGTTCTGAACTACACTTCTCTAATTTAATTTTTAGAATAGGTGATTTTAAAATAGAATCAGCTAATCCGTTAACATGAAGAGATCTTGTTGACGCTCCTTTTTGATGCTCAATAATACTTCGTGATACATTTGGAGAGGTGGGTGTCGATCTGGTGGTATTAACTGTACCACAGCTCTCAACTGATATTCGTTCATTGTGTAGCCCGTTAAAAGTATATTTTGCCTGATATAGGTCATCCATTTTAATTTATATTGATGCCGATAGCTTCATTCATCATCCACGAAATCTTAATCACATTAAATATCAATAATTACATTGTTTTCATCTGAAAGGTGACATAAAAATGATTTACTCTCGATCGTAAATATTAAACTAGGTGTCAATATAAACAAACACCCTCAAATGGCAAGGGTTACGATGACCCAGTTACACATCTTCGTCTCCTGGTGGCTTAATTCGGAACTATTCATGGCGCCATCGCTTTAATGCCAAACGCGCTAAAATACGAACAGCCGATAACAAGTTTTATAGACTTCCTGGATTCATTCACTGATCTTCTTGGTTTTATAAAATAGATAATTTATTAGTAATTACTTCTAATTTTAATTTTGATTCTTTTGTTACTTATTTAATGACGCAGACGAATTTCTCTAGCTGCTTTGAATCATACGGCAAGCAATCAAAAGATAATGAATGAGATCAGCTTTAGTTTTCTCCCTTTTGGTGGAGTCATAAATATTATTCCGTTTGACAACAAGCTTTAAGAAAGGAAAGAAATGCACTATCAACGAACTAAAAAAAAAATACAAATTATAATATTAGCCACTTATTTCTTAATGAATTGTACTGGCAAGACAATTTTCCTCTTGTTATAATACGTAATAGATAAACAGATGAATTCTCTGAAGTGATAAATCTGCTGAGTATCTACACACTGTAACCTAATAGATGACAAGAAAAAATTAGAGCAATAGAACAGTAATATGATTAAAATAACATAATAAATTATTTAAGTCACTTTCGACGGTATAGCCAAAGGTTCACCTTCAATTCATTAGGCTTTATGAACACACCAATTACGACCGGTTTTTAACTATAACTGAGAGACGCTCTGGCACACATCTTCACTTGCACCCCATTGCAACAATCTGCCACTACGAGCGAGGGGATGGGATCACCTTATTGATTAAATTTAGGACGAGTGGGTTTGTAGGGCACATTGTGCCGACCTGTGACTCACGAGGAAACATCATGATGCATTCATATAAAAATCAATACTCTCTTCATTTCATTTGAAACGCAACGAGTTGGTTTTTGCTGTATAGTAGGCCTACTTGATACAAGTTGCGCTGCAGGACCAGCTTATTCCTATCAATATCCATCGAAATCTCACGCTGGAAAATGTAACATTCTGCTACATAGACTGGATTTTTTCAGCCATATTAACTGGTTAACGGTGTTTCATAAAGTAATAATACATTCATCTTCATTTGAGATCATGTTGCCTTTTAACGTCCAGTCTAGTCTGCAAGCTTCTGTGTGCGAATGAATCGCCTCCATTATCCCCTATTAGCAGTTTGCACTGCGGTCTCCTCTGCGTTTACGCCTCTCACCTTAAAATCACACTGAATCTAACCATCATCTTCTAGTCTTCCTCTGCTTCTCTTATCCCCAATTCATTAACTTCCTAGCAATCTCTCCTCTCCCATTCGCATCATCCAACGTGTTCATTTCTACCTCACCTCTCTTCATTACGAGTACCCCCGTGCCATGTTTTTAGTAATCTTTTTTATGTCTACCCCTTATTAGTGCCTTTTTCCAACGGGGTCGGGGATGAGATGCGATGAGCCACGTGGCTGATAGTTTCTACGGCCGGATGCCCTACCTGACGCCAACCTCACGAGAGGAGTTAATGAGAGGTGAAATAAATGAAGATGAATGAAAGTTCAATTTCAAGTAGTTCCAACTTTCGCTACCAGACACCGCTGTTACGAACACCCAGCGGCGAACGTTTGGACTTGAATAGAGCGTTTCCTAACCAACCAAATATAACCTACAAATTTTGCTACACACCTATTGCGGTGATAGGTTCTTTTACATGCCATGGGCCCACCGGCTTTACTACCCCTCCGAAGGAGGCATACTGAAGGATATTAACGCTCTTAAGAATCCGACGACTTCGGCCGGGTTTGAATCCACGACCTTGGGCACAGTAGTTCAGCATGCTACTGACTACGCCACCGAAGCCGCTCCATGTTTTTAGTAATAATAATAATAATAATAATAATGTCTAGTCCTATATCTATGTAAATAACAGTTTTGAAACACGAAATTTTGTTTTTCTGCGTCGATTATGTTCAAAAGACACAGAAAATTACAATTTCATCTATCCGTGGTATGACAGCTGCACTAGCTGGTGAAACGTCAGACATCATGAATCACAGAACACAGATTAAAAACCCGAAAGCCGTCATGAAGAGTCTTTCACCGGCCATGAAAACCTACATCAATATAGCAAATATTACTTCAAATGTTGGACAGTTGTTGTTTGAGTCTTCAGTTTTTGACTGGTTTGATGCAGCTCTCCATGTCACCCTGTCCTGAGCTAATCGTTTCATCTCTGCATAGCTACCACACCCTACATCCGAGGCAATCTATTTCACATATTCTAACCTCGGTCTACCCCTACAGTTCTTGTCCTCGACCCTTCCTTCCATAACTAAGCTTGCTATTCCTGGGTGTCTTAGTATGTGTCCTACCAACTTACCTCTTCTCTTCATTAGCAGTCGCCAGAAACATCTCTCCTCTCCCACTCGTCTTAATACCTCTTCATTTGTAACCCTATCTACCCATCTGATCTTCATCATTCTCCTGTAACACCACATTTCAAACGCTTCAATTCTCCTCTTTTCTGCTGCAGCAATAGTCCCAAGTTTCACTTCAATGGAGTGACATGCTCCAGACAAAGGCTTTAAAAAATGACTTCCTAATACCTAAATCTGCCTATTCGATGTCAACAGATTCCTTTTTTTTTTTGGTAGAAATGCTTTCCTTGCCTGAGCCAACCTACTTTTATATCTTCTTTGCTTCGTCCAGCACTGGTTATTTTGCTTCCTAAATAACAGAAGTCTCCTACTTCCTTTAGTTTTTCACCTGCCAATTTGATGTCCATAGAGGTGTCTAATTTATGCCTATTTCGGCTGCATTCCAATATTTTTGTTTTACATTTATTAATTTTCATCATGAATTTTTTCCTCAAGACGGAGTCCATACAATTCAAAAACTCATTCAGAGTTGGACAGAGTTGTAGAAAAATAAATGTTGTTGTTTCATTTGAGAGTCTTGGATAATGTGGCCATTCAGCCTCGCGTACTGGGAGTGTATGTGTAGAATTTTTCTGATAACCTGTGTTGTCGTGATGACTGTATTCGTGTGTGTATTTGAACTGTTAGCCTATTTTAATATGGTTATAATGTCAATGTGGCGAATACACAAATGATACATTGCACTAGAGTGGAATAAGATTATGTAAACTTAGCTGGTATATGAAACCTGAGTCCTATACAGCGTCCGTTCTCATTCACTGCTCACGTCGGTTGATTTAGAACATAAATAACAAAATAGTGTAGACAACATCATTCCTGAAGTTAGTCACAATAATAATTCAATAGATCATAGGCTAACATACTTAAACTATATTAATAATAGCGCAACTACTATAGAAGTGAGCAATAATATATGTAGATAAGATTACCACGTTACACGAGTTGTTACAAACGTATGTAATCTAAACATTGTATATATATAGGCCTATACTGTATATATGTGTGCAATTCATAAACATCGTACATTGAGAGAGCAGGATCTGATGATGATCGCTTGACGATCGAAACATGTCATCCAATTATGTACTCCCCATTTTTGTACTAAAAAGCGTGTCGTTTAGTGATAAATATCGTATGTAATATGTCTTTCAGGTTAGGGTATAGGCCTATAAATACTTGTTTTCCCACGTAATGTAATTGGGCACAATTTGTGTTGACCGAATAGAAAGCTTTCTTTAATAGAACTAGGCAACACTGAAAACTTGCGAATATCACTTCAATCCGTATATTTAGTCTTCTCATACGAAATATGGAGTCCTGTTCTGGCTGCTATTTCATGAAAAATTTCCGTGGAGGTCATCTGCGAAGGCTAGGCAATCAAGGTGGATTTTGTTCTTGAGATTTCTACAATATTTATCTCCTAAGTTTCATTTTTCCATTCTCGAATCACTTTTTCCATGACTATACAGTATTTAATAACTTAGTAATGTGAATAAACCATCTCCTTGTTTGACTCCTGCATTAATTTCGAATGGTTCAGATATTTCCCCTAAGAATTTAACTTTTGCTGTCGTGCCAGTCAGCGTTTGCTTTATTAGATCTCTTGTTTTTATATCGACTTGGAATTCCTCCAGAGTGTTCAACAGCGTCTGCCTGTCGATTGAAGCATATACCTTTTCAAAATCTACAAAGGTTATTACAGTTTGTTTGTTTTTGCGAAGTTGTAAAATGTTTTTTAGATTTAGGATTTGTTCTGCACAAGATCTTCCTTTTCTGAATCAAGCCTGATATTTTCCAATTTGGTGGTAATTTTGCATTTCTAATCTGTTGAGCAGGACCTTGCAGAAGATTTCGACGATGATTGGTAGCAGAGAAATCCCTCTGCAGTTATTTCAGATTTGAAGCGATGCGCCGAAAAGGGATCTAACCGCTATTTTCCCAAAAATGATGTTACATTGGAATAAGAATCTATATGAATGTTCCTGCAATGTGGAATAGTATAGGGGGTGGAGAACTTCCGTCTCGCGAGGAATACGCTGCCGAAGTGACGCTAGCAACCGCATGGGCGCAACCACATTGGACCCAAACAACTGGTTGCTAGTTTTTTATACATAGGAAGCTGCATTAACGCTGCGCAGTGTCTTGAATTTTGTTGATAAAAAGGCGTAATAAGCGTGAAATAAGGCAAACGCCTCCCGTGAAGATTATCCACAATGTTGGAGCTACAAAGTAGAAGTGAAATTTTATGGATAAAGTACGAGAATTTTGCAAGATAATATGAATAAAGTCGACCTCACTCCTGAGGCAAGAATTGCATGGCGGGTTCTACAAATTATAAATATTTATTTATAACATCATTTAGTGGATACAGTATATCTAATATAGAGAGATATTTAGGACATATATGTCACATGAAGGGGGTTTTGGTTCATGTGGGCAGTGTAGTTGTAATTAAATATGGTTTGTACTATAAGTATTATAAACGACAACCTACATAACCTTACATCTGATTCACTAACAGCAATAAATTTTCTCCTACAACTTTTCTGAGTAGTGATTTTTCACTTAATTTATTTAAGCAGTGAATTGTTTCCAAATAACAATTAGGCCTATCCTAGACTGAAAATTTCTGCCTAAATACTGTATTTTATTTTTTGCAAACTGAGCTAGTAGAAAGTCCTATTCAATTTGGTAACTGGAAACTGTGTGAGCCATCAAGTAGCATAGCACATGGATCATCGTTATGGTACCGGAACTAGCATTTCCCTACATCAACTCTTTGGCCCACTTCATACCAAGTAGGCTACTTGTGCCACTTTGACTGTCCAGCACATATTGTGTGAATGTTTGCTAAGATTTCTCGTGAAGATGCAGGGTGGCTTTCTTTTGTTGTTGTTCTAAATCTGTATATACCAGCTAATTTTATTTAGCTCTTTTGTGGCACACCAGCTAATGTGTAACATTAATCAGTGTGATAATGTGGTCATCAGCTTGGTGTAGGCCTACTTATTGGGTGAGAGCCTCGGATATTTTCATGCCAGTTTTAGTGGCCTGATATTTAGAGCTAGGATAGGAAAAGTGCCCCATTATTTAGAACGAGGTAGGACGATAGACCTTAATTGTAGACTTCTCTAACCTGTTATTGAGCTCACAGGTTAGGCTTTGTCAATTTGATTCGTTTTCAATCAAACGCGGCGTTGTAGTAAACACACAAATTGTATTGAAATGCAGTCTTTGTTTCTTCTATAGTCGTTGATGAGATTTGGCCTAAACTCTCATCCAAATATGTTAAACTGTTCCCTTATGCATTGATAGACCTTAAGTTCATTTTATTCGTCTCTTACTGGTAGGGCCTACGGTACTTTATTTTCCGTAGTATTGATCATTCATACGGGACGTGATTCACAATATCCAGAAATGTTTTCATGTTTTCACTTAATTTAAGGTAAATATCGTAGGCCACATCTCTACGACTTATGATCTAAGACTTAATGTGCATCTCGTACGCAATATTTTACAACTTTCTTGGACAACTATGTTAAATTACTGTGGAAAATATACTTTTCTATGCTTTCTTGCCTCTGGACATCCATGCATGTACAGTTTTATACGATACAAATAGGAAATAATGACGGCTCGAAGACTGAAGCAAGCTACAAGGGAGCCATGATGTATTGCTCCAGTTGCTTAGCAACGGAGCGGAAGTGACGTCGATTTCGGCAGCGTATAGGGATCTAACTCCAGCACAAGATGGCGGAGCATAGTTCTTTGCTTGTGACAACGAGTGCATTAAAGCATGAAAATGCAACTAGAAAACGCAAACGTAATGCGAATGAGTGGGAGGACGTCAAGCGCAAACATCTTAGGGATGCTGGCTTGGCATATAGCCTACTTCAAGGAAAGGTATCACAGTTCCAGGGAAAAAAGAACAAGAACATTTTTTTCTTTTTGCTGTAGGCCTAAATAATTTATTTTGTACGTACGTAGTTCGTGGACTGTTTCATTGCCTCAGTCATCATACTAGTTATTAATCTGCACATAGGCCTAATGTCACAAATTATACCTACATTTCGTTTAACTAGGCCTACGTTCTTTGCATTACTCATAATACAGTTTTTGGTGGTTAGACCCCTGTTCGGCGCATCGCTTCCTTTCTTGTGAAGCGAGTGAATTAATGCACATTTGCAATCTTCGGGAATTATCTCAGTATGCCAAAATAATGTACGTAATATTTTATGATTTCCTGAATATTGAGGGTCAGTTTGTCACCACCCATTCTCAACATTTCGACAATTATTCCATCTTCTCCTGGTGCTTTGTTGTCTTTTAAGTCTTGAATGAGTTGCTTGATTTTTTCTAATGCAGGGAGTGGTGTATACCAGAAAGTAAGTTGACATTAATTTCAGATGGAAGGTTTGGCGAAATTCTATTAATCTTTCCCCATTTTTGTTGGTTCTTGGGTGTGCAGGGTATTGGCAACTCCAGCTATCTGATATGACATCTAGCGGTAAAAATGAGAAACTTACCAAGTAGGGTACATTTGTCACGTGGTGACTGTTTGTATATGGTTTCTTGTATTGGTAAACAGATCGTGGTAAATTGTTCGTGTCTTTATACATAAGTAATAAGTTTTACTCGTTGATAGAGTGAAAAAAGAGTAAAAGCAAAGTGTATTGCTTAGTTTACGGCTGTAAGTCGATGTATAAGAGAGCTGCGGATATACGTTTTCATCACTTTCCAAAAGATGCAAATAGCAATAGCCGAAATGTGATGATACCTAATAATACCTAATACCTAATAATAATAATACCTTTCCACCCCGGGAAGGATCTAACACTTGTCGAGGTAGACAGACAGAAGACCTGCGACGTAAAGCCAGCGAAGGTTATTCAGTTTAAAAACAGCTGTTACGATGGGCGCGCTGGTAAGATTGAAGTTACTTGAATAATTAATTAAATAATTAATTATTGGCTGCTTGGTAGGGAGAAGGGATGAGTTTAACTTGTATTAAAACTCGTGGGGCGACAGGAATTGCTTGATTTGGATGGTTAAAAGGTGGGTTTGGTGTTGAATATTTGAATGGTAGCGGAATCACTCATTCTACAGTGCCCACGGGGAGGCAAATTAGGCCTATATGACTCGTAGTGGAATAGCTCGAATATCAAAGAACTTAGCGATTACGAGGTGTAGGCTTGGCGGATCATCAGTTTGACATCAATTCACGATATAAGTCGGTGCTTGGAACAGTGGCGTCTGGTTTGCGTGGATGCTTAGTCTCGGAATGATAAAAGTAGCACAGCTTCGGTGTGTTATTTATTTGTTTATGTACCGTATTTCTCTATTTGAATGTCCTCGGCGTTGACTCAGGATCGACATTTACATTATATTGCGCATAATAGTACCGAAATATTGTCCGAAGTGTAGCCCTGTGTAAATTTGAATCAGCTGATCTACATCAACCATAAAAACTGATGCTTGATAATATGCAAATGACACCAAAAAATCCAGTGGAACACACAAATTAGGTCACGTGTATCGCACAGTTATACATATATACAATTAAAAATAACACTGTCATTACTTTAGAGACCACATTTACTGATTATAACCGAAAAATAAAAAGTGTTCCATATCAAACGCGTGTTATTGAGTATATTAAACCCTACTTATCCAGACCGACCGCAGCGCCCCAAGTGTTAGTTTGAGTTGCCAATAGTTCTATCTTCCTAAATTTATTTTCCTTACAAACTTTGGCATTAAAGTCTCCTAGTACTATTTTAGTGTGATGTTTTGGAATTTTATTTGTTACTTCTTCCAGTAATTCCCAGAAGTAATCTACTTTTTTTTTGGTCTTTCCTGTTGTAGTTGTTTGTGGGGGCGTGTGCGTTGATTATTGTGTACGGTATGCTTTAAAGATTCTGTCAGAAGGAGATTTGAAATGCATTACGGAATTTGTGATATTCTTCACTGCAAAGGCAATGTCAAACTGCGATGGCTTATTGAAGGTGGATACTGATGGCATTCCTTTATAAATTCTTTATTCTTCTGATAATGAGTTTCATCACTGTAACTAGTTTCCTGAAGTGCTAGAATTTGAATGTCAAATTTATCTAACATTTCTATCAGTTGTTTTAGTTTACCAGTCTTGAGTAGCGTGTTGACGTTTCAAGTGCCAATGAAGCATTTGCGTTTTGGTGAGAGAGACTTGCGAAGCTCCGACACATTCCCATATGATGCTCTCGGTCTCAAGTAATCCGACGACCGTAGAATATCTACTAGGGCCTGGGATAGAAGTCTTACTGTTTCAATCTATTATGCTAGTCAGTTGAATCAATCGTAGTTGAACTCACAATATCACAACTAAGGTATTGACCCTTAGAGGTTGCCTCAAGATGTTTTCTGGCTGATATTTCACCCTCCTCCTTTATGCGGGCTTGGAACCGGCAACAGCAACTACGGAGCAACTGAATTGTTACTGTTAACATTGGAAGATGCACATTGCACTATCATCAATGCACCCTTTTATTCTAGCATGAGGCGACAAGCATTAGATTTGATAATGATATGATAGTGGAAGAAAGGAGTAACTAAAGTTTGATTAACTGATCACGAAAGAATATACCACTTGTTATAGAGCCCTAGATCATAGCAGTACGGGGTGTCAACAGTTTGTGGCTCTGGCCTGACATGTAGCCTATAATTGAGTAAGCGACCTCGCACCACGCCAGCAAGAGGGAGCTCGAAGTCCAGAGATCGAGGTTTCGAATCCCGGTACCATCCTAAGTATCTGAGCCCGGATTTTTCCACACTTCCTCCAAATGAAATGCCAGGATGGTACCTCATTTCAAGTCCCAGGGCATCTATCCCCATACTGCATCTTATTACACACACTGCTACAGTCACTTCCCTGAAACACAGGTCATAAGACAAGTTCCACACCTATCCAAGTACGTGGGGCTAATGGCCAAGATATCCTATCACCTAAAATGTATTGTCAACAACAAACTATGTATAATTGAGTGAAGCTCATCCGGCTGATTTTATTTGGAAGACTTACACAGCCGGAGCTGATGCTGTTTTCTGTAGTGTGTCGGGCTCCATTGCCACGTCCATGGTTTCTTTGCTGCCGACGTTTTACCATCGTTCTAGTAGGCTTAGCCATGGAAGAATGGCTGCTCTTCGTGTTTATTCTGTAGTGTTAGACCGCGCATAGCTCCAACTCCGGACGCGGAAAAACCATCTGAGACACTACAGCAAACAGCATCATCCGAATGAGTTCAAAGAAAACTTCCGTAGCGCTACAAGCTTCAACTACGGGGTGTTTCTAAATTCCCATTACAAACTTTGAGGGATTGTAGTGGGGACCAAGACGGTTAAATTTAGCATAGGAACTTGTATCCGGGAACGTACCATCTTCCAGCTACCCACAAAATCCACTACAGCACACGTTCACAGCTTCCGCATTTTCGGCGTTCTGTCTGACTCCTGCTGCTTCTCGTCTGGGTCCAATTACAGGTGGGGCTCGATGTGACGACCACCGACGTCAACACAGATACGATACCTCCGAACCAATCCCTGGTCCTCCCAACATCCGCCGCAGCCATAACCCGTGCCAGTAGCTCCTCCTCGGATGTACAGGGGTCTCGTAAATCAGGGTTTTCATAAGACCCGTGTAGGCCAAGCAATCGGGCCACCACGACCTATCCACTGTTGCCCAAATCTGTGGTGCAGATGATCTCGGACCGCAAATGACATATGAGGTAGTGCGCCAGTGTGCTGAAACCACATGTTTTTACGCACATCGTCTAATAACTCAAGCAGTACGTCTTCAAAGAATACCAAGTACGCGGCACCCGTGAGATTTCGTGCAATGTCAACAAACCTTTCAGGGATATGGGACATCACCCCAGTGACGTACTCTAGTCAGTGGCACTGAAAATGCGGGAGATTTGAAAGTGTGTTGTGTTGTTTCTTTGCGGGTAGCAGGAAGACGGTTCCTATGCTAAACTTAACCGTCTTGTCCCCACTACAAGCCCTCAAAGTCTGCAAAGAGAATTTAGAAACACCCTGTATATGTTGGCACAGTATAGAGTAAAATATATAATTTCTAGCGGCTTCGGTGGCGTAGTCGGCAGCATGCTGAACTTCTATGCCCAAGATCACGGGTTCAAATCCGGCCGATGTCGTCGGATTTTTAAGACCGTTAAAATCCTTCCGTATGCCCTTCCTTCGGAGTGGAAGCAATGCCAGCGGTCTCATGTCATATGGCATGTAAAAGAACCATCCACTAATTAAACTTGTGTGAAGCTAAATTTGAAGGTTAGATTTCGATGAAAAGCTCTATCAAAGTTCCAACGTTCCCCACTAGGTGTCAGTGACATCTGGTAGTGAAAGTTGGAACTACTTGAAATTGAACGGAACTTGTAGCTCACCCCATGGGTGTCCGCATTGAAGCAGCTACAGCCTCTGGTGAGCCGAACATGTCCTCGGAAACCCCCGGCACTAAAAGCCATACGCTAAATAAATACCTCATTTCTGACTGTGTTTATATAGAAGCTGCTGAGGTACTGTATGAGTGGTGCTGAGTGATGGGATTCAGCAAACAGCCAGTGCCTGTGAATACTGTGGAAGGTTCCACTCATAGGATCAGTAGGCTACTGCTGTACTGATTCAATGTGGAAAGCAATGGCAAACTATCTCACTCCTCATCTTGCCTAGTGCGCCGTAATATAGCGCTACCTTGAGTTTTGGCGGGTTGCTACCCACTTAAACTACAGCTGTGCTGTTTGAGAATCCGACCAGCCTTCGGGATGACTACCTAATAGATAGGATTCATTACTACATGGACAAACATTTGGAAAGTCAATTTCTTGAAACACCCAGGCTCCTCTCTTTCCTTTCTGAGCTATTGGTCCCTTCCCATCTAGGCCGTTGTTTTATTTGAGAGACTTGAATATCGTGGTCATTTATTTCCGTATACTTGGGTCTTGGGTAGAATTTGTCTGATAACCTGAGTCATTGTGGTATCAGTAGTAGTGTGTATATTGGTTTCAGGTGAGAATAGGGGAGGAGGAGGCTATGGCCGTAAGTTAGGAACCATCCTGGCATTTTCCTGGAGTAGAAGTGGCTAATCATGGAAACCCACTTCTAGAACAGCTGAGGTAGCAGTCGAACCTACCTCTTTTTAATTTTGCCTTACGAGGCTGAGTGTACCACGTTCCAGCCCCCGGACCAAAATTACATTTCTTGGCAGGGATCCGGAATCAGATTTATTAATATCGTTCATTTATTAATATCAAATATTAGCACACCTCTAAAACCGTAGAGATTTGCCACGAATGGCTACGTGAATAGATCTTGAGGAGATTTAGCTCTTTAAAGGGTACGAAAATTAAGCTCTGCTGGATGAATTCCCGACTTCTAGATAATTGCTCCTATGGTGAAATTCTGACAATCCGGCATCATAGCAGTACAAAGGGGCATTAAAACCACATTTATGGTTATAATTCTTCTCATTAAGTCCACCCCGTGGTGCAGTGGCTAGCATTCTTGGCTGTCACACCTGATGTCCGGGTTAATTTTCGGCTCTGCCAAGAAATGTAATCTAATTTCTGGTCTGAGGGTTGGGGTACACTCAGCCTCATGAGGCAAAACTGAGAAGAGGTGGGTTCTATTTTCACCTCAACCATCCTGGAAGTGGTTTTCCGTAATTTCCCACTTCTACCTCAGGCAAATGCCGGGATGGTTCCTAACTTAAGGCCACGGCCACCTCCTTCCCAAGCCTCATCTGAATTACAAATACTCGCACACACCACATTAGCACAGGTTATCAGGTAAATTCTTCACACATCTACTGTATGTACTCGGGGCTAAGCAACCACGATGTCGAAGCCCCTCAAATGCATACACAACAGTCTATTATTATTTAAAGGATGATTCTCTTACTCGCGGTACTGTACATTCAAAGAAGGAAAAAGGATGGGCGGCGATGGTGATTATAGCGGTTATCTCTTATCTGCCTCAAGAAGGGTCAGTTCCGATTGCTCGATTGATTAGGTATCAGCGAAAGAAACGGAAAACTTTTCAAAAGAGATGAATTCTGTGGAATTAGAAGTAAGATTTCATGTTATTCAGTGCCTGCGATGACTTATGGGAAATACCAGGAGTTATGAAATTGAACCGCATATTCAACGAACTTTCTCTTCGAGCGGACACACCAAATCATGGTCAAGCGCATCACTGTTTGTCACGCACATTACCACATCTTTCATTCGAGTTCCAAACCTATGACTATGTACTTAGGCTTACCTTTGAATCACTCGTGACATTTTTCACGTAGACGATTTTAATATCTGACCACTTCACGGTGGGCGACTACATTGTCTTGAACAGCGACAGCCAACTGGCACATTTTTAGCTTGACTCACACGGCTTAGGTCTATCTGACAAGTGAACATGAGCGTGAATCTCGTGATCTCGCTGAATTATGGATATTATTGGTCTGATGACAAGAAAAACAACTGTGATGGTATTTCATCCCCAAGCATGTACCATAGGCCCTCCCACCACAAACAGCCTGATGGGGGAGTGGTTAAGTAGTGCCATTGGTCGAAGAGGAGCGAGGGAATATGAGAACTCGGCTCTTTGAAAGTCTCGCGTCCGTATTCAGACACTCGTACAAGTTTTTTAAAAACCGTTCTAATTATAAAAGTAACAATGTGAAACTCATAATTAAATGAATCAGACTTCCCAAGAGGAGAAAAATGACGGGAATTGTCAACGAAAACATATCTCCAGCCCAATTACACGCAGTTTTATCGAAATTTAATGTTCTTCAGTCGTTCAACACGATTGTAATGGGTGGTTCCCTAATCCTGAAAAAAAAAAAAAAAAAAAAGTGTCCGAGTCCAAGGTTGCAGGATCGAATACTGGCGCAGTCAGTAGGCATTTGAGGGTGCGCAAATGCGAGGGAGCCAGGTCAGTAGATTTACTAGCATGTTAAAGATCCCCTTCAGGACGAAATTCCGGTACCGTACCCTTATATGCTTAACTATGATCTCGATAGAACCTCATATCGGCCCAAACCGCCGTTGGTGGCGATAGTCACCGCGTGTAACTTACCGGTTTTCGAAATTTTCATATGTACTGCAAGTCTATAGACTAACCTTTTCGAATACCGTAAAGAGATTCACTGCAAATCATTACTACAAACATTAACAAGACGAGCTATACAAAGTAGGCCAAAGTTATAGCAAAATCATATTTCTAAATATTTGTATAATTTCAAATTTCAAACCTGGCGATCAGGATCTGATGATGACCGCATGACGGTCGAAATGCGTAATCCTAAAATTCCCCCTTTGAATAATATTGATACATTTTTCAGGAAAGTATGTTATATAAAAGTTACCTCATCTAATCTAATTGGGAAAAAGCATGTTGACCGACTGAAAAGTATAAATTGATAAAAGCAAATAAGCTAGACAGACCCCATTATTTAAATGCTTGTAGCTACTAGCAGTTAGAATGAACCCAAAGCCAACACCGAATATACTACAGCTCCATAACACGCTTGCGAATGTACTCGAGGTAGGCAACGCCGTACAAGCAGTCCAAAGTGCGAGAATGCTATGGTAGAACAGACACTGGGTAACTGGTAACTTGGGCCTGTTTGCTTGACTTTGGGTCTGGAGTAGACTTGTACGGTTCGGGGTTTCGTCTGTCCAGTGGGCTTTTGAGTCTGGGATGGGATTCTAGAAACTAGGCCCACCGAATCAAGATCATAACCAAACTGGTGTCGGGACAGGAAAGTTAGCCGGGTCGGAAAATGGGCTGATCAAACAAGCTGGATTGACAGTTCTATTCTAGGTTGTAACTTCTGTTTTGGGATGATTTAACACCCATGCTGTGGGAGGCATTGGGTTTAAATTTTCGGGACTTAAGAGCTGACGTGACGGCTGGAATTGTGTGCACTTAGCTTTGAGAGAACAATTGAGTAGCTGCCTTACCTGAAAGGCAGAAACCCCCGGCAAGACAGACCAGAACGCCAGCCTAGAAGACACATCACACTGACCATACATCACATTGCAATCTGGAGGTAAAGCTGCTTCGGTCGCGTAGTTGGTAGCATGCTGAGCTTCTATCGCGGGCTCAAACCCGGCCGAAGCCGTCGGATTTTTTTAAGAGCGTTAAAAATCCCTCAGTATGCCTTCCTTCGGAGGAGTTGGTTGGTTCCTTTTCCGTTTTTTGGTTAATTTGATAATATATTCAATTTCGCACCAATTTTCAAATGTCCCACTTCAGAATTGATTGTAATATCTAGCTTGTTTTCTGGTGATGCGGGTGCAAGTTTGAAAGAAAAAATGATTTCTAAATCTGTGTCAGATAGATGGGTACATTGGTATAGATTTATTAGGGGCAACACAATTAAGGGATATCTTGGTCCTTGTGACGTTAATACTCAGCATTTTCACCTCCAATGATTTTACAGAGAGAGTTTTTTTCTGTCATGATCACCTACTTGTGAGAAAGTGAGAAGCTCCATTAGTTTGATAAAACAAGAATTGTTCACATACTGTATTACAATTATGACGAAAATTGTAGTGAATTTTATCAGAAGGTACTTGCAGATAAAAAGTCCTTGCAAAGGGTCGTTCAAATGAAAAGCATTTGTAAGTTGCTAGTGTCATAGGCCTATATGATATGTCAGCAATATCTAGTTTTAATTTTGTGTATTTGATTATGTAATGCTTATTTAATACATATGTGTATTATTTATTACAACACGTAACAAACTTTCTTCGGCTTTTCCCAATTAATTGGGGTCGCCGGAGCCAACCAGGCTCATTTTGGTTTTGGCCGGGGATTTAAGGCCGGATGCCCTTCCTGACGCCACGTGAATTTTTAGGTGAAAATTTCACCCCGCTGTCACCGGGATTCGAACCCCGGCCGTCCGGGTGAAAGACGAGCAGCTAAGCCACTGCGCCATCACGCTCCCCTATTACAACATGTAACAACCTTGATAAAAAAACCAACAATGTTTTGGGACATGTGTTCCCTTTATCCATTCTTGAAATCTGGCAACCCTAATTGTGATGGCTGTATTAGTGTGTGATACCTGTGATTCAGGTAGAAGGACTGCAGACGATTAATTTTTTCAAGCACGGTAGTTCCTACTTTTCCTACCAAATGCTACTGTCCACGACACCTAGCTGCTGACATGGCTACTAAATGCCGTCGTAGTCAGCACCTGGCGGCGAACGTTGGAAGTAATATAGTGTTATCAAACTAACCTACCGATTTTAGCTTCCACAAGTGTAGTTAATTGAAGGTCCTTCCACTAACTACAATTGTGTGAATCTAATTTTGTAGGTTGGATTTGATTAACGGTCTATTAAGTTCCAACGTTTGCCGCCAGGTGCCAGTTGAGGTGGCAACTAGTAGCCAAGTTCACAGCTAGATGTCATTGATGGTAGCAAAGGTAGGAACTACTTGAAATTGATCGTCAGCAGTCCTAACCTGAATCACAGATAACAAACACTAATACAGCCCATCACAATTAACACCGGTTATCAGACAGATTCTACACACACCCAAAGTGCACGGGGCCACATGACCGCGTTGTCGCAACCCCTAAACTGAGGAACCAACCAACCTCAATCTGTAGGTCATATGGCTGAGCAGCGGTTAATTGAAGGGAGGCTGGTGAGCCAGGGTTAAAAAAATACCCATAGAGAGAGACTATATTCACTCCCAAGTAAATGTAAGTCTAATTACCATAATCCAAAGAAAGTATTTGTAAAGGACAAAGGAAGGAATGGTTGAAGAAACACTAGTCCTTGTTTGTATTTGTTGGGGAATCAATTTACTAATGTTTATTTCTTATTTAAACTTGCATTCACATTCACACAATGGAAGAATACTACATCATGCTCCACAGTATGTTGGCAAATCATTTCTAGTTTTTGCTCAAACTAAAGTAATGCTTTGGCTCATACAATATCAGAACAAACAAAATAAGCACATTACTGTAGGGGTCCTATCAAAGTGCGCCAACATACAGAGGAGAATACACTTTCACGCTTCAATTGACAAATTCCTGTATCAATATAATTTTATTTTAAAAATAATTTTCTCTCTTAGAAATATTCCATTAAAACAACAAAAATTACTGTAATGAAAGAACTTTTGACAGAAACTTTACCAGGCATAGCAGAAACTCAGTCTTCAAAGCAATACTACCTTTTCACTATCAATTTAAAAGTAATAGGAAACTATAGCCTAATAAAATGAATGATATTATCTCAACTAAGTGCTTTATTAACTATAGCCTCATTCAAACAGTTCACAACACTATCAAGGAAGAAATATTCTACTTTTTGAAATCATTATTTCGGTCCATTTTAACAGTAGTGAAATATCGATGTAAAATGTTTCTGGGCTCCGTGCAGTCGTGGCATGCCATCAATAGACTAGAGGGAAGACAATGCTTCCTAATAAGATAAGAACTTTTTGAATTGAAAATCAATGGGACTTGAATCAAACTTTAAATTTCTAGCCAGGCACATGCCCTACACAAGTAGTTTTCAACCTGTGGCACACATGCTATTTAGGAGTGAGAGAAAATATCTCAAATCATGGACTGATAAAAGAAAAGTTATTTTAGCAAATGGGAGTGTACAAATACTTCATCTATGCCAAAGCACAGTGATTTAATAATAATTTTATTAATGCAGCCAATGGCTTTTCCTTTTCAGGACGGGTCAGGGAAGGGATATTGGAAGGAAATCGGCCGTGGACCTGTTGAAAGGAACCGTCTCTGCATTTGCATGGTGGTGAAAATGGGAAACACGAAAACCATTTTCAGGACGGCCGAGGTGGGATTCGATCCCACGCTCTCCCGATGCCAGTGAGGCACGAGGTAGCACGTTAGCGCTCTCAGCCACCGCTGCCGGTAAAGCACAGTGATTTGAGTAAGCCTAGTGATGCCCTGCTTGGCTGCCACCACAAAAGCCCAGGTTCGATTCCTATCTCTGGCAAGAAATAAAAAAATTCTGATCTGAGGTTATTTTAACAAACGGGAGTTTACAAATACTTCATCTATGCCAAAGCACAGTGATTTGAGTATGCCTAGTGGTACACTGCTTGGCTGCTACCACAAAAGCCCAGGTTCGATTCCTAGCTGTGTCAAGAAATTAAATTCTTATCTGAGGTACAGGAATGGTATCACTAACAATGCAAGTAACTCATGTTCGGTCAATTTCAAAGACTTTCACCAGGCCACACACGTTTACTTTGGTTGCGATTTGAAAGAAAGCTATGCGCATTGAGACTTGAGACCAGGCTATCTGACGAGCAGGTTCAAACCCCACCGAGGACCATTCTTGAAATGGAAATGGATTTCCATTTCAAGTTATAAGCAAATGCCAGAAAAGTAGCCTATCTTCTAATAGGTCAGCTCTCTTTAACTTCTCTGTGTCAGGCAGAGCATTTGGCTGTAAAAACCATCCACCAAATAGAAAATTTATTGCACTGCATTCCACACCCCATATAAATGGAAATGATAAACAATAATACGATTACAACATTTTACAATTATATTTCCAGTCTATAGAATAAAATGTGCAGAAATGAAATTACTGTTCAATTTGTCATCACTGATGAAGAGAGGATTTTATTTTGCAAATAAACCAGGAGGAAGCCCAAGGCTTTCATTTACAGAATACAATGCTTTGCCTATTAAGAGTTATTATGAGAATTTACAACAAAGAACACACAAATGCAAAGCAAGCAAAAATGTTGATGCCATAAGGCCAGTCGCACATTGATGCGCAGGTGATGTAGGCAGGGCAGCTCAGTTTTTGTGACTCCATCTTTCAAGGAGGAACACTGCGAATTGAGACGCAGAGCAGGTCAGAGCAGTACTGCGCCACACGTGGACTGTGTCACACTTGTGGATCTGACACAGAAACTGTGCGACACGCTCTCCGGGTACATAGCCGAGTTTTTGTGCATATATTGAATAAATTGAATAATGGAGCAATTTGAAGAGAAATTGATTGAATTAGTGCGTAACCACATAGTGATTAACCATTCTGCTCGATTCAGACGAAAGTATACTTTGTGAGCTGCCAGAATAGGATTGACAGTTCTCGTCTCGCCATGTGGTCTGACAACCAGGTTGCCAAACTGTACAAGCAAGAGATACAGCTGACCAGGCACTGAAGCACGTGGGCTGTAATATTGCAACGCAGAGTATTAGGACATCAACTATGCGAACATGGGTTGGTCAAGAGGCAGAGAGGTGATGACTGGTGTGGCATTTCCGCTGAAATGTCAATCCTATTCAGGCAGCTCACAGAGTATAGTTCACGAATCATTTGTTGGAGAATTCTCTTGTCAGTGCAAATTCCCTGTGGGTTCCTCTTCTCTTTATGTACCCACTTTTCCACAGCTTAGTCTTCCTTGACTTCTGATAGAGTAATAATAATGTTTCGAACTCCGCATCCGAGTCTACTCAGAGCTCAAATAGAGGTATTCCGCTAACATGTTTTGGTTAGGCCTACTTGAATTTTTAGTTAGAGACAACAATTTACACAACTCAGTTCATGCCTTCATCAAACTGCCGCACAAAACTGCTATCCAAAATGCGCGGATAACTCTGGTGTACAGGTTCTTTTTTGTGCTGCCCTGCTCTGTCCTGCCCATAATGTACTGCATGGCGCAGCTCAATGTGCGCCCGGCTTAAAACTACCTTAGTGCCGCCTTATTGGCATGGTATATCATTGAGACCACTCAGGCTCCTTCCTCACTTCTTTATTGTTGCTCAACAGTATTTATCTTTCATTACAGTAGATTGTTATAATCAATTTATATTTCATTTCAAAATAAAATTAGAGAGAAATACATTGTGCCACTGATACAAAATGATTATCACACAAGTAATATAACGATATATAATAATATATTTGAAATTTAATCACCATACGATGCTATAGTTCAAAATTCATCAGGTGATTCTACAAAAAAATCACATTACTTGATGACTAGTTTCAATGATAATACTACAGGAGTAATAAGAAATATTTACACATGTACTGTCAAGAGGGAAGATATAAGACAGAGTCGTACACTCGAGCACATCACTTCCAGCACAACAACACACTTCATCTGGGAGCTTGAGGATGATCCAAACAGGTTAAATGGGAATGTAACAACTACAAGGTGGATGATGAAATGCCATATTTAAACAATGCCAATGCAAATTCATTTCAGGGTATGAAGAAGACATTTTGCTGATGTGGGGATAATAAATCATTATTTAACTCCTTTGCTACTTCCAATTTTTGATCATTTTAATTATTTTTTATCTTACAAATATAATGAGGATGTATGTACTGTCCACATACAGGGTGTTAATAAAGAAAAGTATCAAATACTTTAGGAGGTTATAGTTTTCATAAAAACAAGAGAAAAAAAAAAGACTGATAAACATGGGCCCTACAGCACGTACTGTACCGTACAAACATCACAATAACATTCAATCCATTGGAAGTACATGGTACGTACCCAGAGTTTAGAGTGCTGTGCATAGACGACTGAAACTACACAAGTGACCCTGTTTGACGGAGTGTCAATATAACTACTCTGCTCAAATCTGCAAATAAACTTTGTTTTCATTATTTCTCGCGACATATCAGTAATCCATGCCAGGAGTGTCTGTACCCCCTATAAACAAGTGTAGACTTTTCAATTAAAAAACGAATCATGAATCTATGATATTTTCAATGTGTTAAGCAAGCATTCTTCAGTTTATTTCAGGTGCTGCAAAAGGAAGAACAATTCTTAATATGAATTAAATTATTTACAAATGGTTTACTTCACACTTTTTGTATCAGAAAAGATTTGTGTAAAATATATAAAATGTATAAATGCTATACATTCAGGGTAATTAAAATGTATTATTTACCAAATAAACTAGGAATAAGGTTTCTTACGAACAGTTAAACTATGCTGCACAAACTCAGTTTGGTTTGAAAGTATTAATTTAAGAGTATTTCATGGATCATTAGTAGGTTATTTTTCAGATCATCAACATCCACCCTCTAGTGATGAGAAATATCCTGCATGTGTCAAAACAATGGGATGTCACTTAGTACCAGTACTGGGAGCACATTCATTTCCAATCAAATAATCTGACCTGTTGTCCTTCATGACTATGTTACTAAAAGTGTGACTACTTCTTACTACTGCTAAGGTGCAAATCCTGGAACACTCTTCATCAAGAGATGAGTATTTATTGGACGGACAATACTAATTCTTGCTAAAAATTTCAATGTAATCAATCCTATTACAATGGAGGTGACTTCACTTCACTGACGGATTGGCAAATTCCTTCACTAAGTTATTCAAGTTATAGACTATGAGTGACTGGTTTGCATAATTTCAGTGTCAAAGTAACTTTCCTGAGCCAGGATTCATTTTTTATTCACTGGCTAGTGCAGAACTGGGCAACCTCCAGCTTTGGGCACTTCTGGAGTTTAGGTGGTACGGAAATTTTCTCTTCGAAATAGGAATTTTTAAAATCAATTACGGGTAAATCGAGGGTGCTGATCACAAATATACTATTAGTTTTGCACTCATATTAATATTTCTTACTTCAAAGAGCAAAAATTGAACAAAGTAAAAATTGTCTTTCGCATTAGTACATAGCTTTTCACACTAGTACACAGCTTTTCTTTAGTTTCAACATCGTATCCTCCAAATACCCACTGTTCATGCACTAAGTGTCCTCGATTGTATTTTCAACGTACAAAACAGCTTTCATCTATTTCTACAGTATGGCCTGTGGGGGATTTGTTTGAATAACAATACACTTCATGCTATCACACTAATACTCCATCTTCTGTTTTATTGGCAACGAACTACGACTACGTAGATATGTCACACACATTACAACATTTATACAAATGTCCAAAGTCCTTGACCCAGAAGAGACCCTGGTCCACCTCCAGCTGGTATGCAGAGAACCAATGTCCGTGTCTCGCCATCTCTTTCTATCCTGGCTCTCCTCCAGACGTGAATCGTCGTGCAGGAGAACAATATCCTCCGATCTGAATTTGAATTTTCCCGGCTGGCTGTCTCACTTCGTGAAAGTCCGCAGTTCCAGGAGGTAATCCCGCTTCCATCTCTTCCAAAAGTCAGGCGCGAGCTTCTGACGCATTCTGAACCCCTTTACCAAGTCGTGTTGTGTAGTGGGTTCTGGATCAGATGGTAATGTCAGAAGACTCTCTCCTATGATGAAGTGCCCTGGCGTCAATGGTATGGAATCTTCGTCTTGTGAGATAGGTCTAGAATTGACTGCGGCTTCAATGGTAATGAGCGACATCGTAAGCTGCTCCTCCGTAAGCTTTGCCTTCCCCAACACCTTCCGATGATATCGCTTTACTGTACTGATCATCCGCTCCCACCCCCCTCCCCACCACGATGCACGTCGTGCGATGAATCTCCATGTGATATTGATCTGGGAGAGGAAACTTTGAGTTTTCGATGCAATCAATGTAGGCAATAGTTTCAACAATTCCCCATTCGCTGCATTAAAAGTCTTGGCGTTATCGGAATAAATCACATGCGGCGAACCACGTCGTCCGATAAATCTCTGTAGTGCCATTAGGAATGTGTCTGTCGTCATGTCTGAGCAGAGTTCTATATGCACTGCTCGAGTAACTGTGCATGTGAAAAGTGCGATGTAGGCCTTTTGCGTCGTGATACCCACTTTAATGTATAGAGGTCCAGCAAAGTCTCCCAGGTTTCGGCACCAAGGGATTCTGAACGAAATATTCATGGCATATATCTCGACAAAATTGTCTCCAGCCAACAATTGTGTTGTCGCCAAATTCCAATTCATGCATAAAAAATTAATGTTTATCAATTTTGTATGACCAACAATAAGCCAAAATAACAATATCAGAATTTGCCAGAGGACTAGCAATCTTTTCAAACAGAACACGTTTTTCTGCAAGCACGACCGGCTGAACAGCACCAAATGGAACCATCTATCCCTGGTCTATTTTCCAATCGCATTTCATTGCGTCCCACGCAATTATCATTCTCCCAAACCACTACAAGTTTTAAAAGACCATGATCACGTACCCACTGGATGGCTTCAGGAACTGTTGCTGTGTCCAAAAATAGATTTTTGAGTCGAAGTTCGGAAAGATCCAGAAAAGGTTGAATTATATTTGCCATTTTAGGACAACAAATGCAACCAGATGCACACAAACACATTACACATTCATACGCATTACATGAGTAACTTAAACTAATAGTATATTTGTGATCAGCATCCTCGATTTACCCATAATTGATTTAAAAAATCCTATTTCGAAAAAAATATTCCGTACCACCTAAACTCCAGAAGTGCTTAGCTTTGCTCACAAGCACAGATGTTTCATTTATAAGCATACTCCATTGCCTGTCCACTCAAAGTGAATGGGGGAAGAGAATCATAAACAGACAATACCTTCACAGAAGGCAAGTGCTAAATTTCAACTCACTCACGTGAGGTTTCATTCATATTTTGGTTGGAGGTCTACACTTTCTCCAGGCCAATGAACTTTCTAAACTCTTCTACAAAGCCCTTCTTGATGACAATGACTGCTTTTTATTGACGGTGTGATCCAAAGCAAGCAGAGACTAGTTAAAAGAAAGTCTATGGGTACTCTCCTGAAATCTTAATCACAAAGCCCTTCTTGATGACAATGACTGCTTTTTATTGACAGTGTGATCCAAAGCAAGCAGAGACTAGTTAAAAGAAAGTCTATGGGTACTCTCCTGAAATCTTTATCACCAGGCACCACTGCTTCAAAATTAGATTCATATTAAATGGAGATTTAATCTCATTATAAAATATTTAGTTATCCTAATTTAACATATTTTGTTACTAAGTAAAGGAATAAAGGAACAAAGAAAGTTGGAGTTGGTAAATTACCTCAAGTTCACCACAGGTGTGTTGTTCAGTTACTGTACATCAATTCAGGATATTATCCATCCACATTTTAGAAGATTCAGACTACCATTAATGTTTTCATTACCTCAAGGTAACCTCAATCTTACAAATGCAATTTTCTTCAAAGTATCTCGTGGATGCTTCTGAATCACATTTAACCCTCCATTGTCCATCTCTGTGGACCAAAACATCAACATTTAAATCTCCTTAGTCCAAGGCAATCACTGCCATCTAAATATCCTGCATCAGTAAAGGGTTAAATAATAAGTCGCAAACATCCACTCAAAGAGTTATTCTAGGGAAGTAAAAAACCAAGCAAGGTCCTTGAATTATTTCATGAAATGAAATGAAAGAACATTTTGAAACTAAGCTTCTAATATCTTAGGTAGAAAATAAAATAAAACTAACTAGAATACTGTAATAAAAAGACAAAACTAACAGGCTATGGATCAGAGTCTGTATCCTCTCAAATAAGACATCACTCACAAAGTATGGTACTTCCTACCAAAATGTATAGGGTTAATAATTGTGAAAATGTAAGGAATACCTGAATGATCCTAGCATTTTTACAACTGCTAAGAAAACACATACATTCAGACCAGTAGAAATTCACTTGTCTTAAACTCAAAGAACAGACCTTGACTTGCTGAAGAGAAACAAGAATTTCTTTCTTACTAACATGTTTGGAGGGATGATTATCATGTTGGTGTCCATGAACAGACACCATAGAACAACCTTAGAGTGGGATGGCATAATCTGAAAATTCATTTATAAAAATGAGGTATAATGGCTGATGTGCTCGAGCAATACACAAGAGTGGAATGAAAAGGAAGGAATGGTTGATCTGAACGGAATGATATGATATGGAACTTGTAACGGCTACCATGGATCATTAGGCCGTGTCAGGCTCTAAGCAGCTCGTCACCAGTATAAACACTAGGTTACCTACACTGTCACAATATATGAGTATCAGAAGGTGGCACTGTTCCTGCTCCTGGGCCTAACTGGTCCTGTTGTCCAAGGATCAATCTAGAATAGGATAGATGCTGCTCTCTATTCAAACTGCCAGACACACACAAGATTTGCAATTTGCAGGGGAAAAAATTAAAAGGATAGAATAAATAAGGAAATGAAGTGTAAGAGTTAAAAATGTGTGCCTTTTTAGTTTAGAGCACTAGTCTACTGCGACTGTCTCTACTCATTAGTAGGTCCTTAAAGAGGCACTCTTCCATCTTATGGCAGAACAAGGCTATATACTCCGATTTGAGTATCTCAACCTTAATGTCGCATTTAAAATATCACTTGTGAGTATTCCCCCACCCTTGGAGATTACAAGAACATGCAATGCTTTGAGAATAAGAAATATTAAGAGCATCATAAATGGCACAAATAATTTGAGTTGTTGTTCAACATACAGGCAGAGGAGGCATGTATAGTAGCACTCAAAGTATTTTGTAGATGCTAACAACATGAATACACATAATAAGATCTTGTTTGAACAGAACACCAAAGTTGGATATTACTAATATGTGTAATTTGCTATGTTTTATCAAAAATACAATATAGTGTAACAGCTATTCTGGCTCAAGTATTTTGTGGCACAGAGAGATATAGACTTAAGATTGCTTTTCAACTCCAGGGCTTAATATTTTGTATCATAGTCCCTTGATGCCATTGAGTCAGCAAGCTTGGCTAGGCACTCCTGAGGAATTGTTTCTCACTCTTCACTCAATATCCTGAAAAATAAATCCTCCCATTCATGTAGTTTTTCTTTATGAACACATCTGTCCAGCTCATCCCAAAGATGTTCAATGGAGTTCAGATATGGACCTAAGACAACTACTTTCATCTTTTTCAGGGGTGCAGAAGTGTGTATGGGATCATTATCATGCTGAAAGCTTGCCACGGTGGGTGAGTGGATAGCGTGTCGGTCTACTAACCCCAAGATTGCAGGTTCGCCCCTGACCGTGGTAAGTGATTTTTGAAAGGCGGCAAAAATACGATACGCATGTCATACGATGTTGGCATGTCAAAGAACCCATTTGAATTCAGTAGGCCGAGTTCATAATGGCAAAATTAATCTCGGGAGTTTCCGCCAGCACAAAGTTCCTCATTTCTCTACTAGAAAGCGCTATTGTGTTCAAGGAGATTAGATATCTAACATCTAACCTCCTTGACTTTCATAGTCAAGGAACTACGAAATTCGACATGCAAGCTACCCTCTGGGTGTCAAATAGCTAAGCTTGCACCAGGCACCCGAGGCCATACGATATTATTATATTATATTATTATCATGCTGAAATTGCCACATAAGTACATATTCCTTCATGCACGAAATACCATTTGCTCTTTCAGTATCCCATTGTAATTGAATCAGTCGTTGGTTCCTTTATTCTTGACCAGAGGACCAACAACATTACATGAAAAATAATCACACACTGTGTTATATTCCCTCCACTATGCTTTATAGTGGAAACTTTGTACTATGGATGATTCTGTCTTCCTTTGGTGTTGTGTTCCAAGGCTATCTACATCAAGGCCTATTACCTATAGTCCCTCGTTTCTTCTGAAAGTGATATCGAGCACTAACGAGCTGCTGTGATATACCAAACTCTTTTGCAATGCAGGATTTTGCTTTTACCCCCATTAAGTGCATTTAAGACAGCCTGCTGTAAATCAATGGAATATTCTTCTCCTTAAGCAATGCTGTAAAATATACATATAGCCTAATATACATGCTAAAATGTCCATCAAATACTTAGTATGCATGTGGGTACAACTCTACAAAATACTTGTGAACTAGTATCTCACAAAAGGCAATTCTTAACAAGAATACTTACTGGCATTCAACATCAGTACCTACACCAGTGGACAGCCACCTGTCATCTGAATGACTAGTTCATTTTATTGTGTTCCTGCTCTCTGCTACACGGGCCTGCCAATCAAATACCTTGCATATAAAATACTTTTGAGCTCTACTGTAGCTGTATGAAGTCTGAGAGTTGGACTAGATGGGCAGAATAATAGCAAGCATATGTTGAAACTTTGAAGCATAGAGTAGCTTCGGCCATGTACGTCAAGAGTTGTCAATGAGATTCCTTCAAGTGATGTAATAGGTTTCCATGCCTGGCCGGAACGCTGGGGATTCGGATTGGAGTTCTGATGGAGGCCTCATTTTCAACTCCTATACTTCAAAGTATGTCCACCTTAAGAGAGGTTCTACTGCCTGCTCCTATCCTATTCTACATTAATCCATGGTCCATCAATAGAGCACTGACAATGTAACCCACTCACTCCTGAAGCAAGCACAGTTTGGTTTCAGGGAAGTATCAATTTTGTACTAAACAATAACCTTTGAGTATAGTTGACATCTATCTGCCACACCAGGATACATGAGGAATGGATGTCACATTGCCATTATTAGGAAACAAAGTATTGGACTAAAAACACCATTTTGGCTCTGTTTGTACCTCTGTGCATTCACGAAGGACTTCCAGTCTTTTGTGCCACGTTTTGTAGCTTGGGAACAGAGTAGTTTTCAACAATCGGTCCTTCTACGAGTGAACTTGTTCGACGATGGTGACGCTCCATCGTTCCCTCGGGAGTGGAAGTTGGTGAACCCGGAGGGAGGTTGACCATCAAGGCTTTGGGAGGGATGGGAGGTGGTGCGGGACAGGACTGGGTGCGAGGAGATAAAATGGGTGGCGAGATGTTCATTTCGCCACGTCGTGCTGGCAGTTCAAAGTCTTCGTAAGACAAATTGTTGAAATTATTCGTAGGTGTAGTGTGGAAGTCCGCATAGCCTGAATCGCGCAGGTCATGTTCGTTCTCAGACTCTCCAGCTTCCAGCGAATCCACATTCATAATTGCTGGAGATGAAGTCTGAAAAACAGAAACAATACAGGCACATTACATGCTGTCTATTTGGAACAGGACATGTCAAGGGACATGGCAAAATCTCAAATCAAATTGTACCACATCTGACCAAGATTTTATTTTTCCACACATCACTCTAAATCAGTGCTGATTCAGTAATGTTTTTTTTTTATCCAACAATATATTGTGACTGTTGATTAAATTGAGTTTAAGCAACTTTTGGAATTCCTTATAATGGACAAAATAGATCTGTTGCAGTTCAGATGATGGAGATGTTATCCCACCATCACTCTGGTATCCCACTATCAACTTAAGGACACTATAGTGGGTGATCCCCATCCATAGTGTAGTTAAATATTTGAACAAAATAAATCTTTCTCAGTGAATATTACAGTAATTCAAGTGACTTTTGCAGCGAATGTGGCAATCTTCTGTAGTTGTAAGTTGGGAATATGAGCTATTCTACAAACAACATGAAAATAAGGACATAAACCCTCCAGGCATCTTTGGTTCCAAGCATAGCTACATCAAATTCTCCCAACAGCTCTGATTAACAAATAATGAGTTTAACAAGTAGAGTCCAAAATACTTAATTATTACATTTGGAAGCACTTTTTAATTAATTATGTTCTATCAACAGACTAGTTGTTTTTGAAAAAATAACATATGGACACTGATGTAAATAGCATCAATTCTGAGAAGATGTTAAGTCAACATTTGCAGTTACTAATACTATAATTACAATAAATCTAGATGGGAAAAGAGCAGCAAGGTGTGAACATACAGAGAAAGAAGGATAGAAACATATATTAAGGACAAACACAGTGGCCGGCAGATGTGGGTGAAGAGCTCCCAGCGAGCTTCTTTTGATCTCCCAGTCTTCATTCCCTGCGTTTGTCCTGTCTTCACTTCACTGCAAGACGAAAGATCTCATTGCAGAATGTCTCCCTTTGCTATGTGCCGTTTTGAGTGACAAAAAGAACTGGTTGCTGCTCACTCTCGCGATAAGACTGGGTGGTCGATACAAGCTTAATGGGGGATATAGCACCGAAGAGCTAATAATTAGATTGATGGCATGAATGGCTATCTTTGAAGATGGCTGTAGAGATTATCTATGTCCTTCTTTTATGCGTTTTTCCCTTTTCTCTTATGCTCTGCTCACCCCTGCCTGCTCCTTATCTTACAGATCTGCAGTACAGGTCGGACGTTTGTTTTAGACAAGTGAAAAAATCCTAATGGAAGCCTGGAGGCGAGTTAGTACAGTACCTGTGTTGTTGTCACCTGCCCCATGTGGTCCGATGATGGGCAAAACTATCACACACTACTGCTGAAGTACAGTCATTAGCAAATATAATTGTGTTCTGTTCGTAACTATGTAACGTGTACTTCCGCGTCACACAATACTTCGACGTGGACTGTACCTTTCTACACGGTGGTGTCGTCACGTGCTCAAGTCTGGAATTTCATTACATCAGACCGGTGGTGACAACTGTGAATCGAGAGAGCGATAAAGTGACTGTGTACAGGCTCACCCGCAAGCTTCAAGGTCAAGGGCAATCTTCTAAAACAAATGTCCGGCTTGTAGCTGAACATGCTGACGTCCCTAGAAATGCCATAGAATTCGATAAGGCCAAAACTGTTGCTTAAGTTCCTAGATATCAAAGCAGAATAATTAGAGAGGCAATAGAGATCATGAGGAATCCCAACAATTTCAATCGGGAAGATGGATTCATGCTTAACAGCATGATTGTGGAAAGTCCTCTTATCGTGTAACTGGCTGGGGCTCCTACCAATCAGGGAGCAGCGAGACATCAATGACGAGCCAGTTGTCTGACTGACAACCAACGGTCAGTTTGCATGCAGACACAAACATGTACCCATGATGAAGGCTGCTGCAATGACAGCCAAAATGAGGGAAACAATCACTGACACATGAGGTGGTTCCATCCCAAAAAGCTAGATAATAAACCAGACACCGGCAGTGAAAGCCAACGATCCCGAAAGGGATGGTGGAATTGAATATGGGGCTGAGATTGGAGAAGTTTGATAGGAAATGGAATTGGAGGAACTGTTTGAAGATTATGTTAAAATCAATGTGAATAGGAGTCAGAGGAATTTGCTAGATTTCATTCAATGTTTCCAACTAAGAGCTTTGGTGATACTCTTCCTAGATTCATCCTCTTGTATCTTGAGTTTATCATATTAAGGTTAAAAGTACAGCTCCTCGATCAAGGGTGTGCATATATATTCCCGCTTTATTGTGGTTATCTACCTGAATTTGAGAGTTAGTAGGATGGTTCGATTTTCCTGTAAATACTGTGTATTTGAAGAAAGCTGGCCAGATGTCTTGCATCATAAGTTGAAATTCATTTAGAAGATCTAGTTCTCCTTCCTGGACTTCTAGAAGAGAACCACATTAGCAATGTCTTGGCGAAGAATAAAAAACAGCCATCTTTGATGTGTATGTCAATGTGACAGGCAATAGTATTCCTTCTCAATGTATTTGAGTGATCCTCGATATCCTAATCGACAAGAAGTGGAATGGAGTACACTCAGCCTCGTGAGTAAAACTGAGAAGAGGTGGGTTCGATTCCCACCTTAGCCATTCTAGAAATGGTTCCTCGTGGGTTTTGCCACTTCTGCAAATACTGAGATGGTTCCTAACGTAAGGCTATTGCTGCCTCCTTTCGAAATACACATACTATTACACAAACTATAACAAAAGTTGTCAGACAATTCTACACACACCAAGTACAAGGGGCTGATGACCAGAATGTCCGATCCCCTAAGTGAAACAACTCTGTGGTGACTTAAAAAAAAATCTATTTCATAATAATCTACTTATTTGTCACAATAACAACTAATTAATCTTCTCGCACCCCATTTACCTTGTAAAGTAAAAATCCTAACTAAAATTACAGTACATTAAATATTTCAAACTTTCCCCATTTAGCAAATAAATGAAGCTCTTAGTCTGTCTAATCCTCATGGCTAAAGTGAAGGTGTCACATAGAATAATTTTCTGTAGGTTACTAACCTTCTTTATCAGTCTCTTGGGTGGTGCTGGAGGTGTAGTATCAATGAACAGGGAAGTGCTACGCTTGTCTGGAGCTAAAACATACAACAATTATACAAACAAGGTCCAATACTGTAACTCATGAAAAGATTAGCATAATCACATTTGAAGAGAGTAAGATCACTCACTCTGTCCTCGAGGTGGCAATGGAGGAGCTTCTTCCATACTTGTTTCAGACCAAGAATTGCGAAGCTGACCGTTGGAACCATTCCCATCCACAGACAGACTAGATGAATTGGAAGGAAATGAAAGAGGCTTGCTGAGCGACCGCTGATGTGTCGGTTTCGGAGGGCGGGGCACAGCTGGACTCCCATCTGTGTCTAACGAGTCCCTGAAAAACAACACCAGCGTCAACATTGCCTATTCGCCATCATCTAGCCATGTTACTACTTCTGCTCATTCCTTAGGCAATACCATGTAATTTAAAGTACCGGTAGTTTGAATACTCCGATGTATTAAGAGCATTGTAAAAAATTAAGTATTTCCCATCCCTTGTACATAAGTTCTTCCTATGTAATTAGAATGGTTACAGTACTTACACGTTCTAGACCCTTACTCATCAAGAAAACCCAGCATATGTCTATAAACTACCGTATTATCAAAGCATTGGCAGTGATGAAAAACAAAGAGCTGGCAACAGACAGATTACCCAATAGTTGAAATCTATCCAAATACAACCTCTGACCGAAAAGTTCAGTGAATGGGTCTATATTACGAAAGGATTGTTGGCTTACCTGAAACAGCAGTTACTGTCCTTCGAATTAATCCCCGTGGATGGTTATGCACTTCTGAGAATGTCTGTACAAGTCTTGGAAACTTCTTAGGGATAGTCTTCAGTCGGGTCGTCACATTACGGTGGATGTACGAAATGTCTTCAGGGCTTTTCGGTGACCCTGAACCTGGACCCCACCACTTTATACTTTGAGGCTTGACTTCGGGGTCGTACCTCAGACACCAGGCCTCGTCGCCTGTGACGATGGTTTTCAGAGCCATTCTATTCCACAGAACATTCACCCTTCTCTCTGCCACCCACCGAACAGGTGTGCATGGTAGGTTGCATAAATACATCCTTCTCACTGCCACCCGCCGAACAGGTGTGCATGGTAGGTTGTATAAATTCATCCTTCTAAACACACACTGTGACAAACAGGTCTTACACGTTGTGTTGTGTGTCACCAATGTTGCCAGGTCGACCGTTCTGATTTTATTCACCGAACGCAACATGACGAGGCTTTTGAATACCATCCCAAACGACGCCTTCTTGCAAAATTTCCATGACATGTATCGCCGATCTCAGCATTGTATAGTTAAGGGGAGGGGACTATTTCGAAGGACAGTAGGGTCACTGTCGTGCATTGTTCATCTATGTTGATAGTAAGGGACTATTCACCGAACTTTATTGTCATGAGTTGTATTTCATACCATTAATTGACAGCAAAAGTTAAACAGATAATAAATAAAAGCTGTAAAAATATTTCCACCTTAGAGGAATGAATATGCCAGCCTTAGCAGCTCCACCTAAATCAATGGCCTAAGCATGAGTGTAATCTTAACGTTTAAGTGACAATGTTATAAAAGATATGTTTATGATGAATTGATATCTTGGAGTGTCAGCACAACTTGTGAGTGTACTGGACAACAAGCAGGACTTACCTTGAGGTTTTCATGGGAGGCAGAGACGAGTAGTCGTTGGTGCCACGAGTCGGTGTGCGGGCCAGCTCTGACATGCTGTAGCCAGCAGAACGAGGCCGTGACTCTCGCTGAGGTATAGGAGGCGGAGAAAGGACTTGGCCGCTGGTGGAATGCCCATTCATTCGTTCCAACAGTTCCTACACAAATGGAAGAATACCTATCTTGTACGGTACATGTCTTGCTTGCTTTACATAAATGACAAATTTAATTGTAACTGCAATTCTCAAGTAACAGGAAAAAAGCAAATAAGTCAAAAAACACAATTTTTCAGTAAGAATGCTTCATTAGATTACTGAAGTTTCTTAACACTACCAGTACAACTCAACTCATATTGTATGTACTGAAAGTAAGCTGTGTTTCAAAGAAAATAAACAATATTTGTCTTTGCTGGAAAGTTTTTTTTATTTTTACTGATTCACTTCTTCCCTGTCACCCTGGAATTTATCTTTTTTTTTAGTGGAAATAAATATGAAAAGGGTCCAGTTGTAGATAATGAATTAACACCATTCTTGAACTGTATACACCTGTATCTAAGTAATTAATAGTTATTTTTGGCAATTAAGGTTGCTTATTATTGAGGCAAGTGTGTAGTTTTATGTGACAAGTACTGTAATCTTGCTATTTTAAGCCACAGGGTCTTCTTTTTGCGTGGGTGATATTTGACCTTAAAAATCCCATATGCATTAACCGAAAATCAATCTCAGTCCAACGTAAAGGGAAGCAAACAATTTGACTGCTGCCTCATTCTGCCCCTGGTTTACCATCTATAAAAATGAACTTGTAACTTATAAAATATGCTTGTAAAATCAACTTAAATGCCTTACGAGGGAACGGTGCGAAGTCGGACGGCGAATTTTGGTTTTATTTTAACATAGTCATGAAGGTCTTTTTACGCTAAAAATGGTAGTGGAGGTCTAATTTTTCGCAAGTCCTTTTTAAGGGGGCATTTGGGAGCTCAAAGTTGGTGGTGTGTGCTCTGAATTGTACAGTACATGCCAGCACACGTCAGCGCGCACAGCCAGCGGCTGTCTTGCCACGCCTACCCTCTCCACTATCCCCCACCACACACTGCTGCCTACAGTTGTGATAATGGGACGGCAAATCCTATTCTATACGGTCAAGTTCTCCACGACTGATGGCTATTCCACATACAGGCGATCGCATTGGAGTCTTTGCGTTGTAATGACTGCTTGCAACATTATTGCAGCTCTTATTAGTGCCTACGGTGTTAATATTCATCTGACATTCGCCATCTGACTTCGTACCATTCCCTCGTTAGCTATGTTAGTGCTTGTCCTTTACCATCCTATTAAGTCTGCTTTTAGTTTTAAGTGAGAAGAATGCAATCCATGATAATTATATTCAGCAATTTGTCAGTTTCCAGTTTAAACAGAAATATCTCCTTACTAAAAACTGGGAAGTGGTATTATTCATTATTATGGTAGCTGATATGAATATTTTTTTCATATGGTACTGCCCTTAGGTGCCCCGGAATTTGCTGAAATCTGCTAAGAACAAGCGCCATCCACACTCCATTGCAAATGTCAACAGAATCCCATTTACATAGGAACTACAAAGAGAAGCATGCCCAACACACTCAAGGATCACAACAGACACAGTCGCTTGGGTCAAGCTGAGAAATCGTCAGTCGCTGAGCACTCACAGGGATGGAGATACTCTCCACCATCACACACTATCATGCCAGGCTGCAACGGGAAGCTATAGAAATCTTCAAACACCCTGACAACTTCAATCGGAAAGAAGATATCGAACGGGTACATAACACATAAATCCCAGCCCTTAGGAACACCAAGGCTAAGATATCAAGCACACATCAACCAGAAGAACTCTCCCGCCGCAGTGACGCAGTTGTCTACCGAACACCCGGCCCAAATGAGGTTAGCTGCCACAGTATGAGGGTGCACTGTACCCAAGCCGCGCAGCACGCATGTGAGGTCGGACGCTCTAGCTGGACTGCGCAGAGAACACTTGGCTCACAAGGTATATTATACGGCAAGCAGTGGAGCTGGTTGTCAGTCCACTGCTGACTAACGGACGGAATGGACCCTTGATTATACCGGACACAGTTATTGGCGAAATGACGGGAGATAACATCCTGTCTGGACCATGGCCTACAAGCCTGGACAAATTGTACATAGTTTATATACAATGTCATAATATTCACCAAGTGTAAACAGCCCTACCCACCATTGCATTCTAAATCATTGGTGTTGCTCCTCATTCTCTCATAACTTAATGAAAGGTCCTAGTAGTCACCGATCCAGTTAATTATTCCCCGATCCCTGCCCACATACCAGCAGCCAACAGAAAATTCAACACCACTCAACCTATTATTTTATCTTGAATATATACGGGGTGTATCTAATTTCCCATTACTGACTTAAAGGGCTTGTAGTGGGGACCTAGACGGTTAAGTTTAGCATAGGAACTTGGTGTCCAGAAACGTACTGTCCTCCTCTATCTGCAAAAAACCACCACAGCACACGTTCAAATCTCCCGCATTTTTGGCACCACTAACTAGAGTACGTACACCAGATGTCCCATATCCCCTAGAGGCTTGTTGACATTCCATGCCATTGAGTCGAGTGTGTGATCCACATGGAGACGTGTTGTACCTGCTGTTGTGCTTGTGACTCTCATTCATACTACAGCACAGCAGTAAGCTGTATGTACTTAGTTCATTGGTAGTGTGTTGCTGTTGATATTGTACAGCGAAGCGCGATGCAATGGGAGAGTTGTTCGTCAGTTGTATGGGGAGTGTTTTCCACACTGCCGGATACCTTCGCACGCCGTCTTTGCTAAGCGGGCCTCGGAACATGCAGCAGTAGGAACTCAAAAACACTTGAATGTGTTTATTTTTTCACTTTATTTCTTACTTTTGGACAATATTTATTTCAAGAGAAGCACCATACCTGAAGTGTATGAGTTAAGTGAACTTCCCTCAGGCATGGACTATTGTATTGTTATTGCAGGGTGCTTGGGTTTGAGTTGAAGGCAGTATTAATTTCAACTCTTGTGCTTCAAGTATTATACTCCTGTTTGATAGCCAACTATTATATAGTAGTAAAACCTTCCCGTGTCTGAAAATATACAGGTGAAATATCTGCCTTTGATACAAATTGAACACTTACCATGGGTTTACTGTAGATATCCTCATCATCAGTTCCTTGGTCGTCTCCCAGGAGTAGATGACCATACACACCGCTGCTGGTCGATGAGCGGTTGCTAGGTGCGTTGCTGGGAGCAGTACTAGGAGTGTCGTTGACGGTCACAGTGGTCTTCTTCTCCGTGGGCAGTGGAGGCAAGGGGGTGCTGTGGGCAGAGGCTCATGTAACACCAAATACTTAGAACAGGACTAACGAGGGAAGTCTTTGGAGCATTACAAATCAATTCCATTCAAAGTTCTCGCGCTGGTAACTTGATTGGTATCTAAAAGTGAAATCCATGTTGACCCAAATTCAGTGCCGGATTAAGACTCACAGTGGCCCTAGGCAATTGTTAATTTGAGGCCCCTTTTTCCCTCTTTTTCACCCTTACGCTTCATAAAAAAGTCAATCATAACTTTGAAAGAGAATTAATTTACAAATTTACAATGAATACGGTAATGAATACAATTTAGATCATATACATTTCAGAAAAACTTTTTTTTGTATTTTGTTTTGCAGAAAGTTTCGAAAACATCAACAAAGTTGATTTTCCTTAAAATGTCTGATTCTGATTCTGATAGAAGTCAATATTGAATCCCACAAAATTAACATGAACCCGAATTCGAATTTCTGCATTCTGTTTGCGATGCACCCCACTTCATGCCGAGTGTCATTATTTTCAGACTCGTCATCTTCAATGCTTTCTAAAGCCTCGACAATATTATGAAACGAATCATAAACCGTGTTCGTTGCATTAGCATGTGCTTCCCACGTATCTGACAATGATTTCAAAGTTTTAGCGTTTTTTATATAATTTTTCAAGACGGCCCAACGGTGAGGGTTTGCAGAAAAGAAGTTATACAATGATTGCATTATCGAAAAAAAAAAAAAAAAAAAAAAAAAAAAAAAAAAAACAAAAAAAAAAAAAAACACCAACAACAACTGCATAAAAACAGCATTTAACAGCAGATTGCCCAACTAAATCGAGGGAATGTGTACCGCAAGGAACGTAAATTGCATATTAATTCAGTTCTAATATTTTGGCTTGCAGACCCTGATACTTTCCAGACATGTTTGGTGCGTTGTCATAGGACTATCCTCTACAATCTTGAATTTCCAAACCACCGCAATCATCCGTGACGAAGTTCACAGTTTGAGTTTTCAAACTTTCGCCAGTTTGACCTTCTGTTTCAAGAATTTATTTGACTTAAAAAAAATAAAATAATATGGGATTTTTAATTTTTTGGGGGGCCCTTTTGAGCCGGGGGCCCCAGGCAATTGCCTATTGTGCCTTCTGGTTAATCCAGCACTGCCCAAATTAATAATTGATACTGCTCTATTTACATAGAAATTGGTAAATTTATGCGAGGAGGACCATGTTGAGTGAACAACAGAAGTGTTGCTGTGAGAGGACAAGTCACATACCACACTTGAATAAGTTGAAGGAAGTGCAAGAACAATGACGTAAACAAAACATCTGAGGACAAAAGATGATGATGGGACCACTAACAATAACATTTCAATATGTTGTACCTACTAGTGACAACATGAGAGAGAGTGAATGTATTAGTCGGGTAAACAAAAACTGGAAATTTTATAGAATCCCCATTATTAAAAGGTACAATGGCCGATAAATTTTTTCCCTTTTCTTCTAATCGAAAACAGCTCAAATCCTGCCTACAGCCTTATACAATTTGCATACGGTATTTTAAAGGTTTTATTTTTTTACTCTTCTTTTAAATAAACTAATTAATAGAGGAGAGTTGAAGACTTCTCCTAGTAAACTATTACGTTCCCTAATCCTCCTTCAAGGAAGAGTTAGTTCTTGTACATCTCTAGTTAATCTTCATTTCATGGTCAATTTGGCCCCTATAGGTATTCTTCATATCAAGGTCTTCCCCATGCCTTGTCACCCTTAGCACACTACTTGTCTGCATGAAATCCCCCCCACAACAAAACAAACTGTTCTTCTATGCAGAGTCTCACAGATCCTTAATAAAGTCTTGATGAGGATCAGGAGACATGGTGGTGCAGTGGTCAAAATGCTTGCCTCTCACAGAGGCTTCGATTCCCATTCCCGGTCAAAGCATGTTAGATCTTTGGAGAGAAATATCATATCCTTTGATTCGAATTCTATGTAAAATAGGAGGTCTCTTGGCTCAAGATCGCGAGATTAAGGATCATGTAAAACCACAAGCTTCCTTTCTTTTTTTATTTTCTTTATAAGGATCCTATGCACTTGCAGCATACCATTTTCTCTTTTTATTTCCTTACTACAGTTCCTCATTACCATACCTATTGATGATCACATCTCCACATTAGTGTTGATTGTTGGGTAGACTATTATTTATGTTGCTTTGCCAAACTGGTGTCAAATGTACAAACAGTCTAAAACTGCGTATTAACCCATAGTACTCCGTTATTTGTAAGCAAGCTTGCCTCTCCAGTTACATTTAAATATACACTTGTGGTAAGCCAACTGACCACACTAATGTTGGCAATGGGAATATATATACAATATACTTAATTACACGAAGCCTCCGTGGCTTAGGCGGCAGCATGCCGGCCTCTCACCGATGGGTCCGTGGTTCAAATCCCGGTCACTCCATGTGAGATCTGTGCTGGACAAAACGGAGGCAGGCAGGTTTTTCTCCGGGTACTCCGGTTTTCCCTGTCAATATTTCATTCCAGAAACACTCTCCACTATCATTTCATTTCATCTGTCATGCATTTAATCATTGCCCCAGAGGAGTGCGTCAGGCCTCGGCAGCCGGCACAGTTCATATCCTCGCCGCTAGATGGGGGCTTCATTCATTCCATTCCTGACCCGGTCGGAGACTGGAAGCAGGCTGTGGATTTTCATTTTCATACTTAATTACAACAATGAAATATAATATAATACAATATTCAGGGACAATGTTGTGGTATTTAGCTGAGTATGGAGCTTTTCCAAGCTCTCGCCAGGATATAATCTAGGCTTTCGTGTGCATGTATTGCGGAAAAAGTATGATCTCTCGTCATCCTCCCTTCACCGTAAGGTCATTGCAAACTGCGTAGTCAACATCACTTTCATCTAATAATCCTGCTATTTTTTCTTGCGACCTTCTAACGTAGTCATGTTGCTACACGACAGCTGATTTTAAGCTTGCATCCAAAGCATTCAAATACCTCTCAATAAGTCTGGTTTTCAAAGAGAATATAGCATAAGTGTAGTTCACAGTGTCGCCAGAAGATGGGAGAAGCATAGTATTGCTGGTATTTTGTAAGGGGTACCGCAACAACAGAGTTATAGCCGCAACAATCATTGTCGTTTGTGACCCGACAAAGGATCTATGAGTGATATTTTAGTTGTCGGGGCTCTCCCGCCGTATGATGCTAAGGGTTATATAAAAAATTAGACTAAATAATAAATTAACTATTTTTGATCACTTTGGCTGCTCACTTGGCAGGCTTCTTGCAAAAATCTCCATATTTCATTGTTGAGGAAATGGCATGAAATATTATCTGAGACAGAATGGATTTCACATTTAAAATGTGTAATACCTCGGTTACCAGCATGTGAAACTTGGAACAGAATTGGAGTGCAACACTGAAGATTTCCCTTGCTCTAGAGAGGACAGAGCACACTTACTTGATGATGCTAGTCTCGCTCTGAGACTTGGAGCGTCCTGTGCGCACTACACTTCCCAGATCACGCAGTCCTTGTTTCAGCTGACTGAACCTCTCCAACAAACGACGGTGCAGAGGTTGGACTCCTGATGGTGCTAGCTGCCCATGAAGAACCAGTCCACTTTCCAGTACTTGCAGCTACAGACACAAAAGAAGATAGTTCAACTTTCTTTAATTTTTTTAAAAATATATTGTTTTACAACATAAGCTCACTGGCCAAAAAGATTACACTTTGGAGCACAATAGATTATGTTGCATTAGTAGACCACAATTATTACCTGATGGCACATGCGTACACAACAAGTTCCGTATGCGGGTGAGTCCATGTAGTGCAGTGTGACTGACAGGGAAGGAACGTTCACTTCCCTCGTTGCTACGGAAATGTTCACATCGGCTCCTACTGTAACTGTAGCAGTATTGCACGTAGAGTGTCTCCCAGGTGCACAGCAGCAGTGATCTCCTCCATTACCTTCCTTCTCCTCCTTTCCCCTCTTTGCTCTTGGGTTCGTGCAGGTTTACGCAATCAGGTATTTTGACCATGGCTATGTGTGTGCCAGTTTCCAATGGACCAAACAATACCAAAAGTGTACAATAGCTGACTGGAAGTGTGACGAGTTGCGAAATTGCCCATTTTTAAATGATACAAGGCGTTGAGTGCACTGACAGCCCAGTGAGGGGTTTAACCTAGTGTGTGGAGGGTGTAACTCAGGCTAGTGGGGTCACTGTGATGTTCTTCCTGCCATGACTAGGGTCCACTCATTGAACTCTCCATGATAAGTGTACTGTGGACACTCTAATTTTCCAAAATGACAACAGCCATGTTAACAGGGCTGCACACAGAAGTGATTGGTTTGATGAACACACAGACACCCTGTTACACCTCGACCCACTAAAGCACCCGATCTTCATTCTACAGAGAATACCGGGTGAAATGTTGCATGTCTGCAATTTAGTGGTTCTACGAGATCTTATAGGTAAGGCCCTGTGCGGATTTCGCCATGAGGATATAGTTTGCATGGCTGTGCGGGTATGTTAGGAATAAATTTGTGAATAGTTTTTAGAATACAATGTTGAACTGGATTTCTTTTAAATACTTTAATTTTTGCTAAGATCTGCGTCTTTCACGTTTCTTGTTATTTCTTCTATTTGCTTTTGCTTGGATTGTATAAGAATAATAGAGAAGCCAGTCATGGAAATGCCCTCAATTAGTGTTGACTTATGCAAAAAAAAAAAAAAAAAAAAAACACCAACAACAACAACAACACCACCACCTTTATACCTGCGCTTGCCTGTGTGGGTATATCCGACAACTAAGTGTTATAACGTTATAACTACCCACCCTCTGTTTCACATGGCATTACTCAGAGGGACAGAACTCAGTCAACATTGTCTTACGAATCATACACAGCCTCAAATGTCCAAATGTGTTGCTTTAATACGTTATGCTTTATCTAATATATTAAAAATATTATTGTAATGTAAGCGGATTTGGATAACAAACGTATGGATTTGGATAACAATCGTGCGGTTGCGGGACGGATGCAGGCCGGATGCGGATAACGTTTTGTCTATCCGCACAGGGCTCTACTTGTAGGCCTGCTCTGTGGTGTTGGCGTAGTGCAGCTGCCTCTCACCCAGAGTCCCTGGGTTCGATTCTCGGCTCCGTCAGGGATTTTAGAAACTGATGTGAGGGCTGGAATGGGGTGCACTCAACCTTATGAGGACAATTGAGTAGTTGTCTGACAGTAAGGTGGCACCCCGGACACAGTGTGCCCGTTTCCCCGAAGTCACGTTGGCCCGGCGATTTCAACGAGAAACCGAAGAAGGGACACAGGCGATAAAAAAAATTAAGTCCTGGAAATATTTGTCCAATAAAAAAAAATCAAACAACTAGCTCGGGCAGGCAAGAGATCGAATATCTCGGGTCGATTAAAGGGAGAGGCATGCAAGGTTCAACAGGACAAATACTTCACAAACAAGAAAAAGAAAAAATGTATCACTGACTCGGGAGAAGTTCCAAACTACAAGAATAACCAGAACTTGAAAAATCGAGATCCTAAATTTATTTTTGAGCAGACGGACAAAAAAAAATTAACATTCCTATTACTCAATGAATATTATTAGTTTGGGATCATAAAAATCCATAATGTCCATCAATGTCATTGAGCTACCCTGTTTGACTTAATCAGGGAAGTACTCGCAAAAGAAATTATTAGAGTTCAAGTGTTCGATGATAAGCTGAATAATAATGATTTTAAAAAAACACTTCACTTTCACTTTCAGCTTCTAAAAGAAGAAAAATTAGAATAAAATTCACTATACATTTTTCCTTCCCATGAATGTTAACTGAATTAATAATTTACACAAAAATTTCACACATTTCTAATATTTACAGACTTACGAATGTCAATGATGACTGTCAATCATTTAATTTGACTAAATGAACTTGTGGAATGAAATTATTATTATTAATTTTTATCAACATAATTTAAAGTTTCCTTGTGGAAATTACATCAGCTATAAATAACAATAACTTGTTATAGCCGCACAATAACTGGCTTCAAATGACATCCTAATCCCTCATATCATTTTCAAATCATTAGCTGAGTTTATCATATCCTTATGGGATCAATTTAATTATTCAGATTGCGATATTATAACTTTTAGCATATATTAAATTAAGATACAAATCATTCACCTGTGATCTGCAGGAATTATTAATTTTAAATTGACCAGCACATGTAACTCTGATAACATTGCATTTATTATGACGATTAATTGAACAGAAATGCAGTAACTGCCATTGCACTGGTTTCCATCGTTGGAACTACTTAATATAATTACAAATATAAAGCACATCCTAAGTCCATTGAACCTAGGACTGCATAAGCCCCTATACATCCTGGCATGATCATAATCATTTACTATATCCTCGAAGAAATTTATTAATTGATTTATTAATCGTATTAATAAGTTGGAATGGTATTTCTCATGTCCAACAGTTGCCACCATAAGACCACTATAAAGTGTCTACAACTCATAATTCATTGTGCTTATACTCAAAGTGCAGTTCCAAAACCATTTGACATAATGACAAATAATCCTCAAATTATTATAAACTCTCGTAATCTGCATTCCTAAATCTGGTCAAAATTTCCCTAATGTGACTGAGCATCATAGGCGTTGTATTCTTGTGCAATCTGAATTAAATTACTGTAAAGTCTAGGATCATAGATCATGAACCATAATTATAATTTCAATGCCATAAATTAATGAATATGCTACAATCATAATTGCTGCAAAAAGTCAAACGTTACGTTCGCAATCGCCTTCATGGTAAAAATCGCCATGAGAAAAAAAAAATCCCAAGTTTAGAATTATTAAATATTATAAAACAAAATAATTATTAAATATCGGAATTTATGTGTGTGAAAGATCTCAATATCTTGAAAATAATTTGCTCTTCAAGTTTGGAAATTCATTCGAAATATATTTTAGCCACATGGAAGAAAGAACATAATTAAATCATGGTGGTTTGCCCTAAATGTTCAGAAGGGTGTGGTGTGAATATATGCCCAAGTTGACGATGAATGTGTTTCCCATATTTTCCCACAACGAATTAATCTTGATTCTGTTCTTTAATTTGCAAAATCGGCGTTTAAGAAAATCGTTTAACGCCAACATCATCGTGATGCCTGGTTTACAGTGTATTCAGCCTCTCCGAATCCCGGATTCGTCCTCACCATCAAGTTTCCCTATTAAATGCTTAAGCCATTATCTTGAAGTATATGAAAAGTTCCATAAATGTTCCCATATTCTTATTCTTGAGTGAAAGTATCATAGTGGATGACATCAGACACCCCCTAAAAAGAATTAGGTGTACGCCACTGCTGAAGAAATGTTCCATGTATTTCACTGATATGGAATGGACGGTGTTGTTTCGATACTGTTAATAATTTATTAATGCTCTTGCTGGCAATCCGGTTATTTGTTGAATGTATTATGTTGAATAAGATGCAATTACTATTGTAGAAATGTTCAACATTGACTGACTATATGCCGGGTTTCGTAGCACGACAAGGTCTGCTATTATATCGTGTGCTTTAACATGTTGCATATTAATGTCTCCGTATTCTGGGGTTCCACGGTGAATTTGTCAAGTCCGATTTGTAGCTGTGTTAATGTGTTCACTTGATAAAAATACAGTTTCTACTTACATCAGCCTCTTGGAGAAATCACTAATTTTAATTTTACCCGTCACTCGTAAATAAGTTATAACAAGTACCGGTATTTCACAAGCAAATTGTAATGCTAATATCATAGTGTGGACACACGCTTCCCGAAAGGTAGAATGATCGTCTCCGCGCACGTGTGTTTTAAATCAGCAATAGAACAGACTAGAATGGAATGACCTCTCCGCACGTGTTACACATAGCACACACCGGTTGCCCTGGTCACCTGATCCATAGGAGTGTGGGGAATTTCCACCCCTCATCTATTGCGTCATGACTTGTCAAAGCCGATAGGAGTTGAAGATGTTCGACACTCGCTTGTGCTAAATTTTAGCTCAATGCCATAAGGATGGGTCCATTTAGCAGCTAGAATAATTATGAAGAATGTTTCTTTAGCTCTAGGTCTGCTACAAACACATGCTGGAATACATTACAATATGTTACATTCATTAACCACTTCCAAGGTTGCTTTACGAATCTCGGCAATTAAAGATCACCAACATGGTGGATTTCGGTCACATGTTCCCCTCTCCTGTTTTTTTTATAAGTTTTGGTCAGAGAACTTATAAAACATCATTATGCTAAGATTATGTGAAGAAATCAAACATGTCTGTCCAGTACTAATTCTCAGGTTCGAAATATTTTCTGAGGTTTCCAGCGTTGTAGTTTCCAATCACTCGGTCGGTGTGTATTTCTGCCAAACGATAACTGTTGTTACCGAAAACTCTTACAATCTTTACTGGACCATAATAAAGCTTAGCGAATTTGTTATAGACTCTCATGGGTAAGTTGGATGATACTGGTCTCCTTATCAAGACTAAATCGTTTTCCCGTAGAGGTTCTCTGAATTTTCTTCCTGCCAGTCTTTTCTTTCTCTTTTCGGCGTAGCGTTCCAAGCTCTCTCTAGCCATGTCAATGCGCGTGGGAATTGATTGAATTATTTCCGGTGCTGTGGAAATAATTCCATCCCATACTCTCTCTGGTTTACGTCCATAACGTAACATGTATGGCACTTGCGATGTACTTTCATGTATAGTCGAATTAAGGCTTTCTTCAATGATGGGTATAACCTTCATCCATTTATCATGATTATCCGAACAGTAAAGTCGCCAGAATTTTCCAATTTCAGACATTATTCTTTCTGCAGGATTTCCTTCAGGATATCTGATAGTATTGAAGATGTGCTTTACATTTAGCCTTACCATTGCCTGCTGAAATTCTTGACTTGTGAATTGGCTCCCATGATCACTTAATAAGAATTCGGGTGTGCCGGCTTCTTTGAAAACACAATTCTCTAGCCGTCTAATGATATATCGCGATGTAGCCTTCTGAATCGGGTGCAACATTACCAGTTTAGAGAATACATCTATTGTAACCAAGATATACTGGTTTCCTCTAAATGGTCTTGGAAGTGGGCCCATAAATGTCCGTCGCATATAATTCTCTCGGTCGGGACGGAATTAGAGCAATCGGTGGTTCTTTAGCAAGCTTCGAAATGTATTTGCTCCGCTGGCAATTATCGCAGGACCTTATAACCTTACGTATGGTTTCCCTCATACAATTCCAAATAAAAGCTTCTTTAGCTGCGTGCAGAGTCTTGTCCAGTCCGGAGTGTCGCGTTGAACGATGGACTAGCCAGATTACTTTATTAACAAGTTTTGGTGGTAAGACTGTTCTCAACTTCGTATGATCCTTGTCTGCATATTTCATGACAATGTCTCCCACGATGTGGTATTCTCCCGCTTGTCTCGAAGTTGGGATGAAATTCGGATCATGCTGGTCCATTCTCTTCTTTAGGAAACGATACATGTTTCTCAAGGGTTCATATCTCTTCTGTGATGCTGCGATTCTTCTAAGTTTATGTAACGTATCCGCATCTTCCGGAACAACCTCAATCAAGTGTATGTCTTCCCCACAAGGATTACGACTTAGAACATCGGCTAATATGTTCAATTTGCCAGATCGATGAACTATATCCACGTTAAATTGCTGCAAGAATAAGGTCCATTTGGTAATTCTATCATTAGCGAGGTCTGTTTTCAACATGAATTGCAAAGCTTGATGGTCGGTGATTATTGTGACATTATATCCAATCAGTATCTTTTTCCAAGTCTGTAAAGCATATATGGCAGGTAATGCTTCCAATTCTGTCACGGTGTAATTGGCTTCATGGCTTTTAAGTTTGCGGCTGGCAAATGCAAGATAGTGATGTTTTCGTTCGGCATCCATTTGATACAATGCAGCACTCACACCAATCTTTGACGCATCCGATTCTATGAAGAAATTCCGAGAGAAATCAGGGTATTCCAATTTAATATGATCAACCAGCATTTGTTTAGCTCTATCAAACGCCTCACTACATGCTTCGCTCCATTTCCATTTATTGTTTAATTTCAACAAATTCTGGAGTGGTGCCATCACCTCCGTATAGTTAGGACAGTGCGTCGAAAAGAATTGACACATTCCTAAGAATTGTCTAACTTGACGTACTTTCTTCGGTTGAGGAAACTCCGCAATTGCTTGAATCTTCGTAGGATTAGGCCTATATCCGTGTCCGTCGATGATGTGACCTAAAAACTTTATTTCAGTTTGAAAAAAACTGCATTTGTCACGGTTGACTTTGAAGTTGGCTGCTTTCAAATTATCAAACAATAATCTGAGGTGTTGCAAATGTTGTTCCCCGTCTGTAGATGCAATTATTATATCGTCTATGTAGTATATCACATTCGCTTTGACTTCTTGTTTTAGGTTGGAATCCAATGCTCTTATCATCACAGGACCGCTGTTCTTTAAACCGAAAGGCATTCTCTTGAAAGCATAGGTTATGTTATTAAATAGAAAACCAGTGTATTTGCGGCAATTTTCAGATAATGCTACGTGATAAAATGATGAAGTCAAATCGATGGTAGAAAAATATGCTTTTCCTTCAAATTTCCTCAACATTTCCCGAATTTTTGGAGGTCTATCATGTTCCAAGAGCAGACGTTCATTCAATCCCCTCGCATCCAGACATAAGCGTAGTGGTCCATTCGCCTTTTGCACAACCGCCAGTGGATTTATGAAAGGCGTGGGCATTCGACAAATGATGTCATCATCTTCCATCTTCTGGATCATGTCTTCAACTTCAGCTTGCCACTTTTCCGGAATCGGATATAATTTCTTTCGATAAGGAGTAGCATCTGTTAACTGGATTTCATACTCAAAATTCTTAACTATTCCAGGTTTGCTATTGAAAATATCATCATATTCTTCTAATAAATCATTCAACTTCTGTTGAGTTTCTGGATTGATTTTTCCTCCTATATTCCTATGCTCTGTTTCCACTGAATTGATTATTTCATCCATAACATCCATATTTCCAAACTCCCATACTACGCCTTCACGAGCCTCTTCTTTCAGTCCCTCGGTGGAAGTAAAATATATATATAACGGTTCTTCATATCAATGACCAGACCATTGTCAGATATGAAATCAACTCCGATTATGATATCGAAATTTGAATTTGATAAGACTAGGAAGATGTGTTGTATCTTCCTTCCAGCAAGTTCCATTTCTAACACTACCTGTTGTTTACATTTAATTATCCTGTCAGGGATAACTCCTCTAATCTTTACAGTTGATGCCGGAAGAATGTCAAGTTTTCCTTTTGACTGGAGAAATTCCAGACATGACTGTGATATAATAGAAACCATGGCCCCTGTGTCCACTAACGTCTTTATTCGTCATCCCATTATATTTAAAGAAATAGTCGGTAATTCATGTCTGATCCCTCGGCGTACTTCTTCATTTTCAAATATGAGGTCTTCATCCTTTATTTCGTATAATTCCTGAATTTGTACAATGTCCGAGTTGATTAGAATTTCATTACCTATTGTTGATTGGACGTTTTTTTTTCTTTTTCTTGGTTCAGCCCACTAATACTAGGCTGGTTTAACTCTTCTTCTGTTGGTGCTGAAGGTCAAGTATTTCTTAATTGTTCTATATATTCTCGGCTTTCCTGATACCTGGTGTCCAAATTGTTACTGTTTTGCTTGTTCCTCTCTTCTTGAGACCTATTCTGGTTGGAGTAGCTGTTAAACCTCCCGCGTTGGTACCAGTTATTTTGTCCTCTGTTACGATACCTCGAATATCTTCGATTGTACGGGGTATTTCTCTGATTATTATTATCGTTTCTACGATTGTAGTGATAATCATCTTGCTGGTGGTCAGAATCCCTCGATGTCTTCTCTTCTTGTTGCGCTGGTCTTTCTGTTTGGGCAGTCCTATCCATTAAGACTGCATTTATTTCCCGACTTTCCTTTCTGTCATGTCTACCATTATTGCCTAGAGTAGCGTGATCCATACGCCTAAGAACTTCTTCACAATCTTCCAGGGTTTCTACTCCGGACACTATGAGCATGCGCTGTACTTCAATGGGAAATTGCCTCGTTATGGCTCTTATCAGTTCCTGGCGTGGTAAAGGTGGAGTTAGAAATTGTAGCTTTGCGAGCTGCGCAGTGAAGTAATTCGCATATCTAGTCGGATGGGATGTGGCATATTTCTTAGAGTACATTTCCGCTCTAATATCCAATTGTTCATCTGAACTCCAAAAACGGTGTAGAAATGATTGACTAAAGTCTTCCATATTAACAAACGAACATCTAAATGCCCTAAACCAATTTAAAGGGACTCCTTCCAAGTGTCTTTCAACTATTCTGAGCTCTCTGTCCTTGGATATCCTGTTTTCATCCATGTATTCCCGAATATCTCACAGGAATTCCATCGGTGTCAAGTTATTACCCCCATTAAACTTGCGTAGTCGATCATCAATGTTTCGAATTATTGTGACGTGTCCCTTCGTAGTTGAATTGGCTCTATTCCCTTCCGTATCTAACGTTCCACAAGCATTAGGACTATCTGATGTTCTTAAAACATTGGGACTATCTGATTGTATTATTTGTCCCGGTTGCTCATAAGTGTGGCTAACATTATTTTTCATGTTTGATAGTTCGGTTTCCAGATTCGAGATCCGAATTGTGGTCATGTCGTGCTCTAACTTGTGTTTATTTTCCATGTCTGCCGCTGTAATAATTACACTATTCCTCATTTGTGTCTGTAGCTCATTACGCACGTGCTCGAAATCGTTGTTACATTTCTCTGTTAGCTGATTTACTTTCTCTTTGATATCTGCTATCTCCGTAGAATTAGTGTCAGTGACTGTTAACAAATTCTTAACTACTGTTTCATTTTTCTGCTGTACCCTCTCATTATGTTCTGATAAATCTTTACTTAAACCATCTAAATTGTCGGTCAACTTCTTTTCTAAACCTTGCAATCTGTTTACAAATTGTGTTTTGACAGCGTTAACTTGACCTGATACGTGGGTATGCAATTCCTTTCTAAGAACTTTGAGATTATGGGTAAGTCTTGTATCACAAGCATCTAACTTTTTGTCTAAGGCTAAATTACTTTTTTCATCAACTGCCTGCACTTGCGCAATTTGCGTTTGCAAACAGACATCTAAACTCTTTACATTGCTAGATACCATTTGAGTATCTGTATTTAAAGATTGAATATCTGATTTAATATCTATTATAGAATAGTTAATACTTTCTATTTCCATATTGGCTTTTAATATATCGGTTCTTACATTTAATATATCAGCATGAATATCCTGTGTATCATCTTTAATCAACTGCACTTTGCATGATAAATTGTCAATATCGGCTTTTAGTTCCTGCCTACTAGTAGCTATCTTTTTGACTCTGAGAGTCGCACATTTTTTCCGTATTGACTGAAATATACTAAGAACAAAGTTCCAACTTGTTCCGCTTCGTCAATACTGTTTATTAAAATGTCGTGATACAATCACCTGTCTTTTAACACATCACATGGTACATGTTTCAACGTCTAACACGTATTGACGTCTTCATCAGCCTCCGTCCGACTCAGCACGGCCCTGTTAGCTCATTGCCGCATTACATCTTGGTGCAATAGCACCTAGTGTAATGTTATACAGTGTTGGTATTACTACTAGTGGAGTGTTACAGTGTGGTGCAATAGCTCCTAGTGTAGTGTTATACAGTGTTGGTATTACTACTAGTGGAGTGTCACAGTGTGGTGCAATAGCACCTAGTGTAGTGTTATACAGTGTTGGTATTACTACCAGGTGAGTGTTACAGTGTGGTGCAATAGCACCTAGTGTAGTGTTATACAGTGTTGGTATTACTACTAGTGGAGTGTCACAGTGTGGTGCAATAGCACCTAGTGTAGTGTTATACAGTGTTGGTATTACTACCAGGTGAGTGTTACAGTGTGGTGCAATAGCACCTAGTGTAGTGTTATATAGTGTTGGTATTACTACTAGTGGAGTGTTACAGTGTGGTGCAATAGCACCTAGTATAGTGTTATACAGTGTTGGTATTACTACTAGTGGAGTGTTACAGTGTGGTGCAATAGCACCTAGTATAGTGTTATACAGTGTTGGTATTACTACTAGTGGAGTGTTACAGTGTGGTGCAATAGCACCTAGTGTAGTGTTATACAGTGTTGGTATTACTACTAGTGGAGTGTTACAGTGTGGTGCAATAGCACCTAGTGTAGTGTTATACAGTGTTGGTATTACTACTAGTGGAGTGTCACAGTGTGGTGCAATAGCACCTAGTGTAATGTTATACAGTGTTGGTATTGCTACCAGGTGAGTGACACAGTGTGGTGCAATAGCACCTAGTGTAGTGTTATACAGTGTTGGTATTACTACTAGTGGAGTGTTACAGTGTGGTGCAATAGCACCTAGTATAGTGTTATACAGTGTTGGTATTACTACTAGTGGAGTGTTACAGTGTGGTGCAATAGCACCTAGTGTAGTGTTATACAGTGTTGGTATTACTACTAGTGGAGTGTCACAGTGTGGTGCAATAGCACCTAGTGTAATGTTATACAGTGTTGGTATTGCTACTAGTGGAGTGTCACAGTGTGGTGCAATAGCACCTAGTGTAGTGTTATACAGTGTTGGTATTGCTACCAGGTGAGTGTTGCAGTGTGGTGCAATAGCACCTAGTGTGGTGTTGTGCAGTGTTGGTATTGCTACTAGTGGAGTGTTGCTGTGTGGTGCAATGGCACCTAGTGTAGTGTTATACAGTGTTGGTATTGCTACCAGGTGAGTGTTACAGTGTGGTGCAATAGCGCCTAGTGTGGTGTTATACAGTGTTGGTATTGCTACTAGTGGAGTGTTACAGTATATATATATATATAGTATGATCAAGCAGGGAGTGATAGAGGAGTAACACCTCTTTAAAAAACCTTGGTCCAGCTGGCCCGGCTGGTAGTACCTTGTTAGGGTCCCTTGCCAGGGTTACGGTGAAGTCCTCAACGGTACCTGCAGTGAAAGAGGTGAACTCTGGCACAGTGTGGTTGGCGGAAGGGGCAGCCTATTGCTCAGGTTTAATAGGGCAAACTATTGTCCATAGTTATGATGGGCAGGTTTTGGCCCAACGGCAAAATGAGCGGATGAGGAGCCAATCACTCTCATGGCTCCCAACGGTCATAGAGGCGGAAGAGGCCACGCCAGACGGACTGGCTGTAAAGGCGCACCTCAGTAGTACTTGAGTATGCGGCAGTTCGTTGCAGTCTCTGTGTTCGGTCCTGCATGTCTCATTCTTTGTGAGCCGCAGGATAAGGCTCAGAGATCATAGTGTGTGGGTCTCGTCCTGGCAAGCTGAGATCCACCCTAAAAAAATTCACGCCAGTGGCACTTCTTCCGAACGTCACTTTTCAAAGTCCAACGGCGATGGGATATGGACGGTGGGGGCAGGTTATGGGTGTAACTGGAAGCCCCTAGTTCGGACCTGCACGTTGGCAGCAGATGTGTGATGGTCGTCTTCCGGAGACTCTGTGACTACTCAGGAATTCGGTCCTGCATCTGTGTTTGGGCAGGCCTATTTAGGATCACCGCTGCCCACCCCACATGGGGAAGGCCCTAGAAAAGGTGGGCTAAACATCGGAAGTCACAATCTTGGTCCGGCTGGGCAACCGCACTCAGCAGGTCACCCCTCATGCGGTCGAAACTCAAAAACAGTAAAGAATCACAATTTGATTATTGGATCATGGAACATCAGAACCTTGCTTGATTTTGACAATAACATTAGACCTGAGAGAAGGTCAGCTCTCGTAACCCACGAGTTATCAAGACTCAACGTTGACATTGCTGCTCTCAGTGAAACTAGGCTGTCTGCTGAAGGCAAGATTACTGAATCTGGAACAGGATATACCATCTTCTGGAAAGGAAAGGATGAGGGTGAATGTCATATTCATGGTGTGGGCTTCGCTGTGAAGACCAAACTGGTAAATTATCACCAACTTACGCCCATTGCAATCAGCGAAAGGCTCATGACTCTCCGCATACCACTCTCAGGAGGTTCCTTTATGACACTCATCTCTGCCTATGCTCCTACCTTAGATTCTGATGATGAAGTAAAGGCTCAGTTCTATAATCAGCTAAGTGAAATCATCTCCAAGGTACCATCTGCAGATAAACTCTTGCTCCTCGGTGACTTCAATGCCAGAGTTGGGAAAGATCACAGGCTATGGAATAATGTGATGGGCAAACAGGGACTTGGAAAATGTAATCCCAATGGACTGTTGCTTCTTGGTCTTTGTGCAGAACACGAACTTTTCATTACCAACACGCAGTTCCGGCTACCTGACCGCTTCAAAACCACGTGGATGCATCCTCGTTCCAAACATTGGCACATTCTTGATTATATCATTACCCGGCAATGTGATAAGAAGGACACTCTTATTACCAGAACAGCAAGGAATATAGACGATTGTTGGACAGATCATAAACTTCTTATATGTAAGCTCAGGATATCCATCAGACCTAAACCACCTAGGAACATCAAAAATTTGCCAAGAAAGAAGTTTAATACATCCAAACTTCAGGATGAATCCATGTACAAACATTTTGGAAACAGGATCGTCACCCAGTTATCAGAAAACCCAGTAACAAATGATATTCAGCAAGAATGGGCCACATTACAGAAGATTATCACACAGTCAGCTGAGGAAACCATTGGTTTTATAGTGCGGAAAAGACAAGACTGGTTTGATGACAACAATGAGGAAATTCTGTCTCTCATCAATGCCAAAAGGAATGCCTATCTTGCCCATCTTCAAGACCCAACTTCCAACACAAAGAGAGATAAACTACTGGAACTCAAGGGTAAATGCCAGACGCAGATAAGGCAGATTAAAAATACTTGGTGGCAACAGAAGGCTCAGGAACTGCAGAGATTATCGGATGCTCGAGACTTGAGGAACTTCTATGCCGTACTCAAGGAAATATATGGACCATCTCGCTCATCATCAGGTACACTGAAAAGCGCTGATAATTCTACTACCTTTACTGATAGTCAAGAAATCTTGGAACGCTGGAAGGAGCACTTCTCCAATCTCCTAAATCGTCCATCAGAAGCTGCTGAAGACTTCCTCTGTGATGTGCCGCAACAACCTGAACAACTGTGGTTGGCAGTACCTCCTACTTATCATGAATTCAGTGCAGCTCTCACCCAATTGAAACCCAGAAAAGCACCTGGCCCAGATAACATCCCTCTGGAACTAATTCAAGCCGGAGGTCATCCCCTCAAAACAAGAATTTTCATCCTTATCCTCAGAATTTGGGAATCAAGAAAGGTACCTGGAGACCTAAAGAATGCCACTATCGTCACTATCTTTAAAAAGGGTGATCGCAGTGTTTGTGGCAACTACCGTGGTATATCACTGCTATCAATTGTGGGGAAGATTCTTGCAAGAATTCTACTTAACCGCCTCAAGGTTATCTCTGAGAGGATCCTCCCAGAGTCACAATGCGGATTTAGAACTTCCAGAAGCACAATTGACTTGATTTTCTGTGTGAGACAGCTACAAGAAAAATGTAGAGAACAACAGAATCCACTCTTCTTAGTCTTTTATGACTTGGAAAAGGCATTTGATTCGGTTCCAAGACCAGCCATGTGGGCAGTGCTGAAGCGGTTTGGTTGCCCTCAGCGTTTTGTAGATCTAATCAAGGCTCTCCATGATAGCATGACAGGTCAGGTTTGCCATCAGAATAAGATGTCCGATGAATTTCCCATTATCCATGGACTGAAACAAGGATGTGTACTGGCTCCAACGCTTTTTGCACTGTACTTGGCTGCAATGCTTTATGATTCACCCACAAACATCCCAGGTGTGGAGGTCAAGTATCGTTTTGATGGAGGTCTTTTCAACCTAACTCGTCTCCGCTCCTTGAGGAAAACTCAGGTTACTAAGGTTACTAACATGTTGTATGCAGATGATGCTGCGTCACCAACTCTCACACCAGAAGAGCTGCAAGAGTCAGTTAATTGTTACAAAAGTGCATGTGATCGCTTTGGTCTTACCATAAATGTCAATAAGACTAAAGTCTTGGCACAACCTTCACCAGGCACACCTCTTCCTCAGTTCAATATCTCCATTTCAAATTTGCCATTAGAACAGGTTGACCACTTCTCGTACCTGGGCAGTACCATTTCTGTGAGCTGTACCTGTGAGCAGGATGTGGATAAGAGAATTGGCGCAGCCCATGCAGCATATGGACGACTAGCGCACCAGGTCTTCATGAATAAAGATCTATCCATGAGTACAAAGCTTATGGTGTACAAAGCAGTAGTCATTTCTACATTGTTGTATGGCTGTGAAACGTGGACCCTTTACCGACGTGATCTTAGGAAGCTTGAGCGTTTTCACCTACAAAAACTTCGATCAATCCTGAGGATTAAATGGGAAGACCGCATTACCAATATTGCTGTTCTGGAAAAGGCTCAAATCAACAGCATAGAATCATCCATAATAGGTCACCAATTTAGATGGATTGGTCATGTCCATCGGATGGATGATGTGAGATTACCTCGTCAAATGCTATATGGTGAGTTATGCTATGGCACCAGACCTCATGGTGGTCCTAAGAGGCGCTACAAGGACCAATTTAAGCAGACCCTGAAATTGACAGGTCTTGATTCACAAACCTGGGACATGCTGGCTGAAAACCGCTCAACTTGGCGCCGTACCATCTCGGATACTGTAAAGGCGTTTGAAAGGGATCGACGCATACATGAAGAGGCCAAGCGTCAAGCTAGGAAACTTCGAGCAGCCCAACCACGTCCTCCTCCAGCAATACTATGCGACTTGTGTGGTCGCTTGTTCCATGCCAGGATTGGACTCTTTAGTCACCGTAAACACATCCACAAACTGGACTGAAGGAAGAAGATTTATACTCGGATTCGAGTTAAAGCCGATGATGATGACATCTTGGGAATGGTCACCCCTTGCTTGGGCTTTTGGAAGCCAACATTAGATATAAGCCAAGAAAGACTGCCAAGCCCGGGTGCGGATTTTTATTAAGCTTTTAACATAAGAAAATGTTTTAACAACTTTTATGTTCGACCCTGACTATTATGTATCTGAAAACTGTATCATAATGAGACTCATTATAACATTATTTTTCATTATGATACAGTTTCTCCCACCAATCAGAGCTCAAGAAACAGTCGTTTGACCAATTAGATAATTAGATGCGCTGAGTACCACGGCCTTCTAATATAAATCACACTGCCTTGCCTAGTGTAATAGTAGAGTAATCGAGGTGGCCATGGTAAATACAAGGCATTCCCTGCGTCTCATGCGCTCTGTTCAGTACATAAAACTGGCGAAATCTCAACAGATATTTATGAATATTTATCTTCGAACATAAAATAGTCATAATAATTATAGTCGAACATAAACAGTCGTATGCAACTCGCCTATAATGGTAATTAAGACACTCGTATGGAAATTATAAAACTCGCATACGCTCGTTTTATAAAAAATACTCGTGTCTTAATTATAGCCATTATAGGCTCGTTGCATAATGTACTATTAATGTGTTACAGTGATCCATGTGTGTTTTTATGTACAATTTTTAACTACACCCAGTAGATAAAGGGAATGTTTTAAGTGCTGCACAAATATTTAGGCTGATGAAGACGTCAATACGTGTTAGACGTTGAAACATGTACCATGTGATGTGTTAAAAGACAGGTGATTGTATCACGACATTTTAATAAACAGTATTGACGAGGCGGAACCAGTTGGAACTTTGTTCTTAGTATACCAGTAGCTAAACTTTCATTTAATGTGGTTATTCGTGCATTAAGTTCCTGCTTATCAGCAGCCAAATTATCTTTAAGTTCCTGCTTATCAGTAGCTAAACTTTCATTTAATGTGGTTATTCGTGCATTAAGTTCCTGCTTATCAGCAGCCAAACTATCTTTAAGTTCCTGCTTATCAGTAGCTAAAGTGTTCTTTACCACATTCAAATCCTCATACAGTCTGTCAAAGCCCCTTTGGATTTGAGCAAGAATGTCCTGGGGTCCTTCTGCTTCTGCTGCATCAGTCATTTTAATTACACAAATATATAAATATACTTAAGACTAGGGAAACTTAATAGTAAGATGACGAACCAAGACCATGCGACTGAATATATTCGAATGAATTCCAAACATGTTTTACGTCTAACAAATCCAGCACAACGATTTCTCAAACCTCCAATTATCCTGACATTTATCTTTACCTGATAAGTTAAACAAACAACATCTAGATTTGAATTTAAAAAAAAAAATCCCGATTCAATGACATTGCAAGATATCAGAACTCGTCTGACTATCCAACTATCCCAAAAAAAATTAATGGACTGGAAAAAAAAAAAAAATTACCAAACCGTCGAGCTAATCACGCTCGGCATCAAATTGCTGCCTTACGTAACGTTGCCCACACGTATAGGGTGCCAAATCGCTGTGCCCGTTTCCCCGACGTCACGTTGGCCCGGCGATTTCAACGAGAAACCGAAGAAGGGACACAGGCGATAAAAAAAATTAAGTCCTGGAAATATTTGTCCAATAAAAAAAAATCAAACAACTAGCTCGGGCAGGCAAGAGATCGAATATCTCGGGTCGATTAAAGGGAGAGGCATGCAAGGTTCAACAGGACAAATACTTCACAAACAAGAAAAAGAAAAAAAGTATCACTGACTCAGGAGAAGTTCCAAACTACAAGAATAACCAGAACTTGAAAAATCGAGATCCTAAATTTATTTTTGAGCAGACGGACAAAAAAAAATTAACACTCCTATTACTCAATGAATATTATTAGTTTGGGATCATAAAAATCCATAATGTCCATCAATGTCATTGAGCTACCCTGTTTGACTTAATCAGGGAAGTACTCGCAAAAGAAATTATTAGAGTTCAAGTGTTCGATGATAAGCTGAATAATAATGATTTTAAAAAAACACTTCACTTTCACTTTCAGCTTCTAAAAGAAGAAAAATTAGAATAAAATTCACTATACATTTTTCCTTCCCATGAATTAAACTGAATTAATAATTTACACAAAAATTTCACACATTTCTAATATTTACAGACTTACGATTGTCAATGATGACTGTCAATCATTTAATTTGACTAAATGAACTTGTGGAATGAAATTATTATTATTAATTTTTATCAACATAATTTAAAGTTTCCTTATGGAAATTACATCAGCTATAAATAACAATAACTTGTTATAGCCGCACAATAACTGGCTTCAAATGACATCCTAATCCCTCATATCATGTTCAAATCATTAGCTGAGTTTATCATATCCTTATGGGATCAATTTAATTATTCAGATTGCGATATTATAACTTTTAGCATATATTAAATTAAGATACAAATGATTCACCTGTGATCTGCAGGAATTATTAATTTTAAATTGACCAGCACATGTAACTCTGATAACATTGCATTTATTATGACGATTAATTGAACAGAAATGCAGTAACTGCCATTGCACTGTTTTCCATCGTTGGAACTACTTAATATAATTACAAATATAAAGCACATCCTAAGTCCATTGAACCTAGGACTGCATAAGCCCCTATACATCCTGGCATGATCATAATCATTTACTATATCCTCGAAGAAATTTATTAATTGATTTATTAATCGTATTAATAAGTTGGAATGGTATTTCTCATGTCCAACAGTTGCCACCATAAGACCACTATAAAGTGTCTACAACTCATAATTTATTGTGCTTATACTCAAAGTGCAGTTCCAAAACCATTTGACATAATGACAAATAATCCTCAAATTATTATAAACTCTCGTAATCTGCATTCCTAAATCTGGTCAAAATTTCCCTAATGTGACTGAGCATCATAGGCTTTGTATTCTTGTGCAATCTGAATTAAATTACTGTAAAGTCTAGGATCATAGATCATGAACCATAATTATAATTTCAATGCCATAAATTAATGAATATGCTACAATCATAACCGCTGCAAAAAGTCAAACGTTCCGTTCGCAATCGCCTTCATGGTAAAAATCGCCATGAGAAAAAAAAAATCCTAAGTTTAGAATTATTAAATATTATAAAACAAAATAATTATTAAATATCGGAATTTATGTGTGTGAAAGATCTCAATATCTTGAAAATAATTTGCTCTTCAAGTTTGGAAATTCATTCGAAATATATATTAGCCACCTGGAAGAAAGAACATAATTAAATCATGGTGGTTTGCCCTAAATGTTCAGAAGGGTGTGGTGTGAATAGATGCCCAAGTTGACGATGAATGTGTTTCCCATATTTTCCCACAACGAATTAATCTGGATTCTGTTCTTTAATTTGCAAAATCGGCGTTTAAGAAAATCGTTTAACGCCAACATCATCGTGATGCCTGGTCTACAGTGTATTCAGCCTCTCCGAATCCCGGATTCGTCCTCACCATCAAGTTTCCCTATTAAATGCTTAAGCCATTATCTTGAAGTATATGAAAAGTTCCATAAATGTTCCCATATTCTTATTCTTGAGTGAAAGTATCATAGTGGATGACATCAGACACCCCCTAAAAAGAATTAGGTGTACGCCACTGCTGAAGAAATGTTCCATGTATTTCACTGATATGGAATGGACGGTGTTGTTTCGATACTGTTAATAATTTATTAATGCTCTTGCTGGCAATCCGGTTATTTGTTGAATGTATTATGTTGAATAAGATGCAATTACTATTGTAGAAATGTTCAACATTGACTGACTATATGCCGGGTTTCGTAGCACGACAAGGTCTGCTATTATATCGTGTGCTTTAACATGTTGCATATTAATGTCTCCGTATTCTGGCGTTCCACGGTGAATTTGTCAAGTCCAATTTGTAGCTGTGTTAATGTGTTCACTTGATAAAAATACAGTTTCTACTTACATCAGCCTCTTGGAGAAATCACTAATTTTAATTTTACCCGTCACTCGTAAATAAGTTATAACAAGTACCGGTATTTCACAAGCAAATAGTAATGCTAATATCATAGTGTGGACACACGCTTCCCGAAGGTAGAATGATCGTCTCCGCGCACATGTGTTTTAAATCAGCAATAGAACAGACTAGAATGGAATGACCTCTCCGCACGTGTTACACATAGCACACACCGGTTGCCCTGGTCACCTGATCCGTAGGAGTGTGGGGAATTTCCACCCCTCATCTATTGCGTCATGACTTGTCAAAGCCGATAGGAGTTGCAGATGTTCGACACTCGCTTGTGCTAAATTTTAGCTCAATGTCATAAGGATGGGTCCATTTAGCAGCTAGAATAATTATGAAGAATGTTTCTTTAGCTCTAGGTCTGCTACAAACACATGCTGGAATACATTACAATATGTTACATTCATCAACCACTTCCAAGGTTGCTTTACGAATCTCGGCAATTAAAGATCACCAACATGGTGGATTTCGGTCACAACGGAGACAAAGATTAATGGGCAAGGGGACACGACGTGCTATCCACACGTCACCCCGCAATCTGTAGGCCGAATGGCTGGGCAGTGGTTGCTTGGTAAGCCAAGACCCTTCATGGGATCTTATCCACAGCGAGTGGTCTCAACTAGATATGGCGTACCTGTAGGAAATTGTGGATTCTCTTCCTTACCAACCAGTACTGTTTGTGTTTGTCTGGTGAGCTTATTTGTGGCTGGCTTACAATGATGGGAAAAATACAATTTGGAAAAATTATAGGCAATATTTAAAATATTTAATACGATTAATTGCTTTAGAGATATTCCACAAATAATGTTTTTTGTAATTATTTTACTGTCACAGATAGGCAATGTTCGTAGGGCCTGCTTGGTGGACTCCTAACACACTGAGTGAATAATATCGAGTGTACATAGTCTCTTGCTTCCTGTCCAGTGACAGTGAAATACTGAACACCACTCATGTTGTACATCCCACCTACTCTTTTGGGTTAGATTACGTTAGGTTGTTTATTCCTTTATAGCCATACACTTCGAGTAACATAACAAAATCACTATTTGCATTAAAATATTACGGTATTTTTTAGACTTTGAATTAATCAACTCCTCATCATCAATTTCCGTTTTCCAGCCTGGGCCGGGTCGGAGCAAATATGACAGCCCTCCACTTTACTCTGTCTGTCCACCATCCTTCCTCAACCACTGAACTCCATTCCAAGTTCCATTCTCTCACACTGTCCTTCACCAAATACATCTAGGTCTTCCTCTTCCCCTCTTTCCAGTCATCCAGCTCCCCATCACTTATTTCATCATTCTTTCATCATTCATCCTTTTCACATGTCCATACCATCTTAATCTGTTCTGCTCCAGCTTATCATTTAGCTTCCTTTTGAATGTCTTCATTTCTCACCCTATCTCTCCTAGTCTTCTGTACCATACTCCTCAGGAACTTCATTTCGGCGGCCTGTATTCTGATTTCATCTCTCCTCCTCATCGACCAAGTTTCTGCTCCATACGTCATCAATGGTAAGTAATAGGTCTTGTACATCACTTCTTTAGCCTTCAGTGGTTTGTCTTTATACGAAATTGATGGTAGGAAACACTCCCACATTGTATTCTCGTGTTGATCTCCATATCCAATCTTGCATTTTCCTAAATATTTGAAGTGCTCTACTACTTCCAGACCTACATCTCCAATTTAAACAATCCCTTTTCCTTCCTTCTTTCTTTCTTTCTTTCTTTCTTTCTTCATGTCATTACCATTGTCTTACTTTACTCTACACTGATTTTTATTTCCCGTTTCTCAATATTTTCCTTCAGTACATCCAGCTGTTCTTGGACCACATTTTCATTCTCTCCCCAAATCAAAACATCATTAACAAATAAGATTATGTTCACTCCTAAAAGCATAAATAAGAAACTTAGTGTTACAGATGATTAGGGGCTATGAAAGGCAGGTAATTGAAATATATTTTAGCCTTCTCAAGACTGTCAGCAAGAGGAGAAAGAGACCAAAACATTGTCATGAAGGATGAAGCAATTCAACAGAAAATTGTTGTTGATTCATTTATGGGCTTTGTGGCATCATGGTCATGTAGCCCCTTTGGTTATAATCTGTCTGATAACCTGTGTCATTGTGATGGCTGCAGTAGTGCATGTATTTGTCATTAAGGCTAGGATTTGGAATGAAATGGTCATGACCTTAAGTTGCCTTGGCATTTGCTTGGGGTAAAACTACTTCAAGGACACCTGAGGTGAGAATTGAGCCCATCTCTTCTCAGTTTTGATACCCTGAATCCATTGTAAACATATCAAAACAAAACAGTCAATGTGTAGTGAGGAATAAAATAACTCAAGTCGAGTAAGATGAAACTACAAATAAATGTGAAGTAGCACAAATTACCCTGAATAATAGGACATAAAATGTCCAAAAATAAACACTGATTATTAAATTCTACCAGCCATCTACTAACATCTTTTCTGACCAGTGTTGGAATGACTATGTAGCAAAGTAAGTATTTTACAAGTAATTAAGGTAGCTCACGAAACAAAAGTCTCTTTTTGATTTAGGATTTTTCTTTTACTTTATTTTTTAAATAGTGAATTTGATTTGTTTATTTCCTTATTTTTTGTTTATTAATATAATTATTATTTTATTTATATTAGACACACTTGTATTTTGACACTTACCTCTAAATTTAAAATATTGTAGAATAACTGTGTTATGAAGAGCAGATGACCTAGATGTTGTGTTCCACCACCACTCAACTCTGATTAGGAAGTATATTTTGAACTTACAAGAAGTGTGAATGCCAATTATATTGAACAGTGCTGTATGACATAAGCCTACTAACCTGGTCCAGGGTGAGAACCTTGAGCCGATGCACATGCTCAGAGAACTCGGTGTGCATCATCAAAAACTCAGGACTGAAGAAAGCAGTCTGGTACTTTGCAATACCACCCATCACATTTGCATCAATTATTCCCTAAGAGAAAGAAGAAAAAGTGACTATTGCTAAGAAGAAAAACTGAAAAAGACATAGGGAAAAGTATGCTTGTGCAGTATATTACAAAGAAATAATGAAAGATCACTCCACCTTGGACAGGACAAAGATTGAATCATATTTACACACATTAACCAATAAAGCATTCAGTATACAGTTGAACCCCTATTTAATGACTTACAAGGAAGGCACCAAAATTATTCCTTATATAGAGCTTCCACTTTTCTTTGTTCATTTTCTTGCTGTGTGAAGTGCTACTTTCACTTTCTTATGCATAACTAGCCTCCAGTTCAGAGTCAGGCAATGGAAGCAATGGGAACTGTGTACAACACAGAGCTCACTTGTTTGTGAGTGTGGGGTGAGGAAGAAATGAGGGGAAAGGAGCTCCCTTACACATAGACGTCATTCGTTGCTATGGAAACCTGCTTACTACTCGTCAGAATATTTTGGCCTGTTGCGCACTTATGGTTGGTTCTTAGGTTTAGGGGCTGCGACAACGCGGTCATGTAGCCCCGTGTACTTTGGGTGTGTGTAGAAGCTGTCTGATAACTGGTGTTAATTGTGATGACTGTATTAGTGTATGTATCTGTTTTTTTTTTTTTAAATTCAAGTAAGGACTGCAGACGATCAATTTTCCAGAAGTTCCTACTTTTGCCGCCAAACGCCACCGTCAGCGACTACTAGTTCAGAACTTAGCTACCAGACGTCACCGCAGTCGGCTCTTGGCAACGAACGTAGGAACCTAAAAGCGTTGTTTACATTCTTAATCTATACAATTTAGCTTCACACAGGTGTAATTAGTGGAAGGTTCTTTTACATGCCATAAATCTATGACATGGGACTGCCGGCTTTACTTCCCCTCCGAAGGAAGGCATACTGAGGGATTTTTAACGCTCTTAAAAAATCCGACAACTTCAGCCGGATTCGAACCCGCGATCTTGGGCATGGAAGCTCAGCATGCTACCAACTACGCCACCGATGCTGCCTGTTGCACACTCAGTAGAACAAGTAGACACTGCGCTTGGAAGTTATGGCACAATGTTTTTGGGAAGGCAGATATTGCTGGCTCTCAACCAAACAACAAGGCTTGATGGCTACATTCCTCTGCCTAGCATTCAAGTGAGCTCTGTACTGTACTACAATTTTCTTTGCCTGGAACTGATCAATTCTTTGTAGCTAGGAAAAATTAAAGTTGAAAATACATCTAGAATGATTATGTTATACATGAATTTCAGCCAATGGCCAATGCCCTTATGCTCCCAGCAAGTTCAATTTCAAGTAGTTCCAACTTTGGCTACCAGATGCAACTGTCATTGACACCTAGTGGTGAATGTAGGAACTTGATAGAGTGCTTTTAACCCATCAAATATAACCTAAAAATTTGGCTACACCCTACCAATTGTGGTGGTAGGTTCTTTTACATGCCATAAATCTATGACATGGGCCCGTCGGCTTTACTTCCTTTCTGAAGCTGAAGAATGATAATGATCTTCAGTTGTGTACAGTTAGAGAGCTCTACTAGTTATTCATTATGAATTAATGATGTGAAATGTCAGCTAATGTTGTGCCACAGTACAACAATCATTATCTCTAATTGTTCCATAATTTCTTGTTATTTTACTACAGTACATATTATGTTTGAAAATTATAATTACCGTATTTGCTCGCGTATATCTCGCCCCAGAGTATATCTTGCACCCCATTTTTTAATTTGAAATTTTAGGGGATAAAAAAGTACTCGCATATATCTAGCATTCATTTCTGACGCCGTCATATAAATGACCGTAATAACCATGAGGTAGAAACACGTTCGATTTAGCGCGCCACAACAGTCATCATTGTCCAGAAACTTAACCGAAGCGATACTAACAGGAAAAGCGAGCAACAACGAGTTGATCCGAACTTGTCCGATATGAGCCGATTACGGAATGAGGCGCCGCCTTGAGACACGTTCGAATTAGCGATTAGCGCGCCACAACAGCCATCAATACACAATGTTATCGTTCGTTTTGGCGGCAGAGGTTTCCTTTGTTGTTGTCCGTCAGTTGCCTTGTAGATATCAGTATCGGTACTCTGGCTTCGAAGATAAAGGAAATCTGAGCTATACACTCGCGCCAACATGCTCGTATGTTTCGAAGATTGCGCAAGTAGGCCTACTGTTACATCGCAGAGAAACGCAGTTCCGTCTTCTCGAATCTCAATGATTTCGTCTTTACGCATTGCATCGCATCAGAGCTCGGCCGCGTGCAAGCATTCGGCGCAGCTTGAGTGTTAGCATGCGGTATATCATTAGTCTTCGGCCGCGGTCGGCTAAGTTCGAGCTCACTCGTGCATGTAGCGAGGAATTGATATGGAAGATGATCGATCGTATCGATCGCTAAGCGTCTGTGCTCTAAATTCCTTTTCTGCCTTGAATCATCCTTAATGAGCGTCTTTTTCATAGGTTCTTAATGTCGAATACCGGTAACCATAACGAATAGAAATAAATGGTGTCGACGGACATTGTTGTGAAGAGCTTCTTGAAGACGGGCATCGCAAATGCATTGGACGGAAGTCAGGATGAAGCAGTATGGGATGATGACCAGAAAGATGCACGTGAGAGTACCTCAGACATTGGCAGCAGTGATGGCAGTGACAATGAATAGGGCGAGTACCGTATGCCAGTTGCCTTGTTTCAATAATGCAAATTTTGTGTTTTTTCGGGAATACGGACATTCCCCGCATATATCTCGCACCGAAAATTTTTCACACATATTTCCGGTCAAAAAAGTGCGAGATATACGCGAGCAAATATGGTATTTAAGATCATGAGAAAGCAAGTCCTTTTGCAAAAGGAGAATGCATTTAACTCTATAGACGCCATATAATCTTCATAAGGTTGGTTTATCCACAATAGTAGGCACGCAGCCTTTTGTATGTAGTTTTCTGGCATCTCGTAGTAAATTACTGATCAAAATTTGTCCAAACACTTAGAAGGTTTCGGTCCCCATAATTGATGACAAATGAGGTTGATTGTGTAATTGAGGACATAAACCCTTCTCCCCTTTCAGTGAATAGTTTACACAGAGCAGGATGAGGATGTAAATTAGCATTTTTTGTCACCAGCTGCCTGGCCTAGTAACTAAAAATTTTCCATGCTGAAAACTAGGCAAGGTTCCATTCTTATATGGAACCACGTCAGCTATCAAATATGGCATTCTTGCAATACGTGAACTAGGTTATACTTATTGGTTAAATAATGGTAGCCTTTCTCCATGGTCATATTTTAGTACGGTATTTAAATGGATCAATTTAATGCATAATATGTAAAGACCAGATAGCAGCTACGTGCTTCGGTGGCATAGTTGGTAGCATGCTGAACTGCTGTGCCCAAGATAGCAGGTTCAAACCCGGCCGAAGTCGTCGGATTTTTCAAGAGCGTTAAAAATCCTTCAGTATGCCTTCCTTCAGAGGGGAAGTAAAGCCGGCGGTCCCATGTCATAGATTTATGGCATGTAAAAGATCCTTCCACAGAATAAACTTGTGTGAAGCTAAATTGTTAGGTTATATTTCATCGGAACGCTCTATCAAAGTTCCAACGTTCACCACTACTGTCGACCAAAATATTATGTTGTTGTTTAAGTCTTCAGTCTTTTGACTGGTTTGATGCAGCTCTCCATGCCTCCCTGTCCTGAGCTATTCGTTTCATCTCTACATAGCTCCGACACCCTACATCCGAGGCAATCTGTTTAACATATTCTAACCTTGGTCTACCCCTACAGTTTTTGTCCTCGACCCTTCCTTCCATAACTAAGCTTGCTATTCCTGGGTGTCTTAGTATGTGTCCTACCAACCTATCTCTTCTCTTCATTAGCAGTCGCCAGAAACATCTATCCTCTCCCACTCTTCTTAATACCTCTTTGTTTGTAACCCTATCTACCCATCTGATCTTCATCATTCTCCTGTAACACCACATTTCAAATGCTTCAATTCTCCTCTTTTCTGCTGCACCAATAGTCCAAGATTCACTTCCATAGAGCGCCACGCTCCAGACAAAGGCTTTCAAAAATGACTTCCTAATACCTAAATCTATATTCGATATCAGCAGATTTCTTTCTTGTAGAAATGCTTTCTTTGCCTGAGCCAACCTACTTTTAATATCCTCTTTGCTTCGTCCATCACTGGTTATTCTGCTTCCTAAGTAACAGAAGTCTCCTACTTCCTTCAGCTTTTCACCTGCCAATTTGATCTCCATAGAGGTTTCTGATTTATTTCGGCTGCATTCCAGTATTTTTGTTTTACATTTATTTATTTTCATCATGAATTCTTTCCGTAAGACGGAGTCCATACCATTCAAAAACTCATTCAAATCCTCAGGCTTGTCGGCCAAGATGACGATGTCATCAGCAAATCTCAGAGTTGAAATTATTTCTCCTTGAATCTTCACTCCCACTTTAAATTTTTCTCTAATTTCCTTCATTGCTTGTTCAATGTAAAGATTGAAAAGTATGGGTGATAAGTTGCAGCCTTGCCTTAAACCTTTCTGAATACCAGCTTCTCTCTCATGTCCTTCAACTCGAATGACTGCTGTCTGGTTTCTGTACAGATTGAATATCACCCTCCTATCCCTGTACTTTATTCCAATCGATTTCAAAACGTCAAACAATTTAGTCCAATCAACGTTATCAAAAGCCTTTTCTAAGTCTACAAAAGCCATGCCCGTTCTCTTATCTTTTCTTATTCTACCTTCCAAAATCAGCCTAAGACTTAGTACAGCTTCCCTTGTTCCTATATTTCTCCTGAAACCAAACTGGTCTTCACCCAACTACGTTTCTATCTGGCTTTCAATCCTCTTGTAAATTATTCTAGACAGGATCTTTGAAGCATGAGTAATCAAGCTGATTGTACGGTAATCTTCACATCTGTCAGCTCCCACTTTCTTTGGTATAGGGATGATTACATTCTTCTTGAAATCAGGGGGTACCTCACCTGTCTCATAAATCCTACACACCAAGTGAAATAACCTGATCAGACCTTCATCTCCTATGCAGCGTAGCAACTCAATCGGTATATCATCTATGCCTGGTGCTTTGTTCCTGCGTAAGTCTTCCGAAGCTCTATCAAATTCTGATCTCAATATTAAATCTCCTTTCGCATCCTCATCAATTTCCTCCTCCCTTTCCATTACATGATTCTCAATCTCCTTTCCCTTATACAAACTCTCTATGTAAGCTTTCCATCTCTCAACCTTTTCTTCCCTATCTGTTAGAGGCTTTCCATTTGTGTCCTTAATATTACAGCACTTAGTCTTCTTTTCCCCAAAAGTATTCTTAATCCTTCGATAAGCTGTGTCTACTTTTCCTAATTTCAGACAATTTTCTATACCTGCACATTTCTCTTTCAACCATTCTTCTTTCGCTTCCTTGCACTTCTTGTTAACCTCATTTCTCAGACGTCTGTATTCTGCTTTCCCCTTTTCATCTCTTAGATTCTTGTGTTTCCGCCTTTCATCCATCAATTCTAGTATATCCTGAGTGATCCACGGTTTTCTACCTATTCTTTCTTTCCTACCAATGTTTTCTTCTGCGGATTTTGTTATTTCATTCTTCAAAAGTGCCCATTTGTCTGCAATTGAAGTTTGTTTAGGGTTTTTCATTAGTCCTTCCTTTATACTCTTCTTGAATCTTTTGTATATTATGTGCACTCGAGTTTGAAGGTTGTTTGTGAACAAACCAATAGACCTACATAAAATCCAATAACATCATCATTTTCGTCGTTCTATTGTACGTTAGTTCATGTAGGTTTGGAATTTTTAATTTATATTTAAATATTTTTTATCGCAGTTGGAACACAAAAAGTGCCCGTTTTTAAGCGTGTTTCAACCATGCGTCACATTTAAGAATTATTATCTCACAAACCCGTCATCAGATCGAATGCAAATTTTAACACAGTATACATTGGAATGTTGTATACCTGGTTTATTAATTTCAAAATTTTGTGTGTCCAAGAAACAAAGTTGTTATCATTTTTGTAAGGAAACTTTTTCTCGGCTCGGGGTGGTTGGAAAATATAGCTCTTGGTCGCATTGTAATCCTTATACATCAAGATGTTATGCTATGTGACTGTGAAATACGTAAATTAATTTACTTATTTTATATCGGTTTGTATTTGTTCGTGGAAATAAGGCATGATTCACCAGCCAGCCGCTCCGGGGTAAGCTGTACAGCGTTGCTGAGATGGAGCCCATCACTGCCGAGCGAGGCGAGGTCGTATTTCCACGTTCAAATATAAACCGATATAAAATAAGTGAATTAATTTACGTATTTTAAAGTCATACAGCATAACTTTTTGATGTATAAAGATTACAACGCGACTAAGAACTACATATTCCAACCACCCCAAACCGAGAAAACGTTACCTTACACAAATGATAACAACATTGTTTCTTGGACACGCAAAATTTTGAAATTAATAAACCAGTTATACAACATTCCAATGTATATTGTGTTAAAATTTGGATTCGATCTGATGACGGGTTTGTGAGATAATAATTCTTAAATGTGACGCATGGTTGAAACACGCTTAAAAACGGGCAATTTTTGTGTTCCAACTGCGATAAAAAAATATTAAAATATAAACTAAAAATTCCAAACCTATATGAACTCATGTAAAATAGAACGACGTAAATGATGATGTTATCGGATTTTATGTATGTCTGTTGGTTACGTCACAAACAACCTTCAAACTCGTGTACACATAATACTTTGGTCGACAGTAGGTATCATTGATATCTGGTAGCAAAAGTTGGAACTACTTGAAATTGAACGGAACTTGTAGCTCACCCTAAGGGTATCCGCTGGAAGCAGCTACAGACTCAGGCAAGCCGAACATGTCCTCGAACACTCCCGGCACTAAAAGCCATACGATAAATAAATAAGCAGCTACTTGTAATATTCTCACATACAACACATTTAATTGACTCCAACTTAACACCATTATGGTCCAGACGTTTGTGCAAATCGCACACTTTGTAGGCATTGGGGTCTTTTCTGTTGCAAAGTTTTACTAACTATTCTTTGAGAAGACACTTGTCTTTGGGATATCCAAGAAAGACCAACCCTCTGTTTCTTATTTTACTGTATAGGTTAAACATCCAATAACAAAGCCACAATCCACAATAATAAAGAAAATAATAAAGGATGATTCATTGTCAATGAAAATCGAATGGAGACTCGGACTGGAAGTTCGATAAGCATAAACTTTGGTATTATTTTCAATCGTGGAAGCTCTATAGGGGTATTCCTTAAATGGGGGTTTTCAAGTTTTGAAGATCAAAATTGGGTAAGATGATTACAGCTATTATCAAACAATTTGGTGTATAGAAAACATTGTCATATATATACATCCACTAAACCACGATGAACTTAAAAGTTGGCTCTGAATAAGCATGCCACAATGAAACTTATACTGTACTTTGCGACATATCCCCAATGCAATGAAATCTGGTTAATTCTAAATTCCCAGGCTTAAATGAAAACTGTCTCACCAGTAATTTTAAAAACACTTAAAATTCGCTACAGCCAAGTATCAAATGGCAATATTGATGTGATATGAGATGTTGAGCACCAAACCAACCTAGACCACCCAGTCAGTCATTCTGATCAATCATTTTCATCCATAATTTCTATAGTAGCTGGGACCAAAGCACAATATAGTATTGTGCAAATCATTTCCATATCAGTCACTTTGAACGAAATCTCTTCTCAAAATGAATAAGATGGTGAAGAAATCGAAAGACAGTATGATTCCTATTTTGACTTGCGCAAAGATCACAGAACATTTCCATGTCTCTAATTGTCATGGGCAGGTGATTGTAAAAATAATCATACGATAAGGAACAAACATCGCCGCGGCCTTTCTTCTCTTCAACTTCTGTACTACTGATTCAGAGCCCGTTTATTCCCTGGTTCACTGGACATGACACCTTCTTTTGCAGTGCACTGTTTTTTTGTTTTCCCTGTATATTGTTCCCAAAACAACCTTGTGTTGTTTAGGACCAGGAAAGAACATCTCATTCACATAAATTAATAAAAGTATTAAAAAATGGACATAGCCTTTTCTTTCCCTGCACTCTTCAGTTGTTATGGGCTCAAGAGTAGGCCTACATGTTTCCTACCCCATCCAAAGCTTGGAGCCTTTACTGCCTTCTGTCAGTGACCCATGCAAATATGGTGTTTCTATGCCACTTCTTTAGAGGTGTTCAGTTTTCATTTTCCACTTGACCAAGAACAGTATACATTGAAATAAGAACTTAATCATACCTTATTCTCGATTGGATCACAGTGAATACCAAATGGTATTTAATCAATTTATTTCCACCTTTATCAACAAAATTACTTTATTTCCACCTTAGTCAATGATATTAATTTAATTCCACCTTAGTCAATAATATACATTTATATTAATTTAATTCCACCTTGGCCAATAATATAAATTCATATTAATTTAATTCCACCTTAGCCAATACAGTAATATAAATTTATATTAATTTAATTCCACCTTAATCAATAACATTAATAGTCAAATCCACCTTAGTCAATAATACAGGGTTATTATGTGTGTGCGCGCCAGTAAATACGGCAAGCTAAGCCGGCTGAGACTAGCGCAGATCGCGGCCGCGCGCACCTGGTTCAGCCTGTGCAATAATCCACTCCGCTGACTCATATCGTTAGTTCACACGTGTTTTGTCATTCATATGGGCGTGTATTTGCAAAGCTTAGATGTTAGTGTTGCACGTTTAGTGAGTGTTGTGATGACTGTGATTGTTGGTCATGCCTAGACACCAATTCACATTGCGCGAACGTGTGAATATCCATAATTCGTATATGAAAAGCAGAGAATCTTGTTCTGAAACGAGACAAAAATTTTGAATCAAGTTTCCAAGAAGACCCGTGCCTAATGCCAGTACAATTAGGAGGCTCGCTAAACGATTCAAGGAAACAGATCCGTAAATATTAAAGAGTTGACAGGCATTCTTTCATCAGAAGATGTCAGGTGTGTGTTACAAGAGAGGGAGGACATTTTCAGCATTGCCTATGAGCATTGTAAGTACACATTATTGAACATGTTTGGTAAAAGTGTGAAAGTGCGCGCCAAACCACCGGCTGAACGGGATACGCGCGGCAGCGATCTGCGCTAGCCACAGCCGTCTTAGCTTGCCGTGTTTACTGGCGCGCACACACATAATAACCCTGTATAAATTTATACTAATTTAATCCACCTTAGTCAAAAATGTTAATTTATATTAATTTAACTCCATCTTAGTCAATAACATTAATTTAATTCCACCTTAGTCAATAATATAAATTTATACTAATTTAATTCCACCTTAGTCAATAATATACATTTATATTCATTTAATTCCACCTTAGTCAGTAATATTAATTTATATTAATATAATTCCACCCTAATCAATCATATTAATTTAACTCCACCTTAGTCAATAATATTAATTTATATTAATTTAACTCCAACCTTAGTCAATAACATTAATTTATATTAATTTAATCCCACCTTAATCAATAATAATAATTTATATTAATTTAAATATTATTGACTAAGGTGGAAATAATTAATTAAATCCCATTTGGCATTCACATTGAAGAACAGGATGCTTAAGACTTCATTTTAAACAAAGGACCAGCATAAATTTCAAGAGGATCAAGAAGGAACAGAGAACCAAACCAATATATACAATTCAGTGGGATAACAGAAATTGAGAAACAAAGAAGTCATCAAAAATAATATAGGAAATTCAAGAGAGAGAAAAGAACAAGAATTCCAAGCTCCAATATTCCACAGACAGTCATTCTGGTAGATCATTTTCATCCATAATTCTTATAGTACCTGGGACCAAAGCACAATCAACACATGTAAATTTCACAATGTATAGTAATAGTGAAAGAGGTAAAAGACTATCGAGTATATGAGATGTTTCATAAAGCATGTACACCCATCACAACTTGCTGATGATAGGTTCTTAAGTTGTCTTTACAATTAATGAGGATGTTCAATTACTAGCACTCTACTGTATAGTCATAATCCACAAACATACCTACTGCCATAGTGATTGATATCAACAGTCCATGGCCGTAGTAGGACACAAGAACAAAGCATAATTTATCTTAAGAGAGAAAGAACTGTGAAAAAAATCAAAGAAATGATTTTGATTCCTGTATTAATGTACATAGCTCAATCGGACAATTTTACATCCTGTTTCTTTCGGGAACAGATATTTCCAATATGGATTAGCAAGGTAAGCTAACATTATTTTTGAAAGGAAGTTTTGACTTCCGTAGTACATTGGCGCTGTTCGTGGCGACATATTGTGCCTTGCAGCGGCCTTCCCAGTATGTACTAGCTACGCATCTTGATGAGGTGTACCATAACCAACTGAAGAGCCCATTGGTGCACTGGGGCGAAATGCTGGCAACTGTTTTGAGGTAGCCGGACCATTTTATCAAATTTCTTTGTGGATTTGTTAATGTACATAGCTCAATCGGACAATTTTACATCCTGTTTCCTCCGGGAACAGATATTTCCAATCCTGTATTATTACCCAATAATATACTGTAAAGTATATAGCAAGTATGCTTGACTGGAGATTGTCCTAATCCTTTGTATTTCTTGGTTTTTGTATCTTCCCCTCCATCCCCACCTACAGTACCTGGTATTGTGTTTGTCCTTTCTGTCCTTGTTTCCCACCTATAATTGTAGGTATGACAAAGAGTTATTAGAGTTTCTGAAATGATAACATCTGATTAATAACACTTATTCTATCCATCTATGGTTTGCAAGAGTTGAATGCAAAGCAGTCTTTGATTTGATTTAAGATTATGTGTGAGAATGACCTGCATAGGTAGTAACAGGACAGGTAAAATTGTCACAACTCCCACAAAAACAGCTACAGCCGAATAGACATTTACAGTATACTGGAATGTAAAAGTAGACTCGTGTAGCCTATTGGCCTGGTTCAAGTCATCAAACTGGAGTGTTCCAGCACCTCAAACCTGAATTAAATATCTTGCAGAGCCAAGAATCTAACCCAGGCCTCTAGGGTGACAGCTAACAACACTAACCAATACACCACGAGGTGTACACTGTAATATAAAACACCTTTTAGGCCAACTCAGGGCAAGAAAGTCTTTTTTTTTCCTACTATGTTGCTAAATGGGAAAGCTTTGCTTAGTGACTTAAAATTTGGTTTGCATTTTATGAAGTTAATTAAACAGGAGGTTGAATTTTATCTACAGCAGTAGATATTTGTAAGTAAGCTATATTAACTTCATTAATATTCCACGTGCAGATACATTTTTGGGATATGTATCTGGTGATAGATCAAGTTCCATGTAGTAAAGTCTTCCCACCTGCAGTCTCATGCTAAAAGGGTTGATGTTGCGCTTGGGTTCGGCAGTATACTGGCTGATGAGTTGCCGTAGCTCACGGTTAACACTGTCCATGGTCTCACATGCGTACTGTACGGGAGCCACCTCCTCCACACTGCGTTCCACCACTTCAAACCAGCGCAGAATACCTGGCAAGGAGCTACTGGTTACCAAGGTGGTACGTTCGATCCACAGGCTCTGCAAAATCACAAAATGTTTACAGACACTCTTTGGCAATTCCAGTAACAATCACAATTTGTTGCAACTCTTATAAGCAGACCTTTGAAGTCCATGCACTAAAAATGGCAAAATATGTATTAAAAGTTTAAAAAAATATAACTTTGGAGAAGAAGCCTATGTTATGTCACATTCATCAGCAATGTGGAAATGTTCCCAATGGAAGAGTCAGTTAAGGAGCAATTTTGTGCTCCTAATAAATGACACACATAAGGTGCATTTCTTCACAGACTATATGCATTATAAACAAGTAGTTCCATGAAGAACTATACAGCCTATTTTCATATATCCTACTTACGTTAACTGCCACTATCAACATACAAAATTTCAGTTTGATTGCTGTAATAGATTGGTAGATATTGAGAACCGACAAATTTTTCGGATGGTCGCCATGTTGGATTTTATATGTAGGTCCTAGAGTTATGTACGGTTACATGAAGATTATTGTGTACGTGTAACATTCAAATTTCAATCGCATGATTGGGACACAAGAAATAACAAGGAGATTTTAAAATTTTGCACAGCTGCCATCTTGTGGTTATGGAAACAATTGAAATAAATTAGATGCCAGTGGATTAACATTCGTATAAGGATTTACTGTACCAAGTTTCACTGCACTCGGATGGTTAAATTGCGAGAAACGTCCATGTGAATATTTATAATTCGCGTTGGATTTGTGATCACCAGGTTATTTAAAGTCCTATAGGTGAACTTAAGTTCATAGCCCCTATGAACATAAAAAAATTCAGTTTGATAGCTATAATAGATTCGTAGATATTCAGAGCCGTCTAAATATTTCGGATGGTCGTCATGTTGGATTGTTAAAATTAGGCCATAGAGTCATGTACCATTAAAGGAAAATTATTGCGTAGGTTCATTATTCAAACTTTCACTTCGATCGCATGATTACGACACAAGAAATAAAAACTTAATTTTAAAATTCGCACAGCCGCCATCTTGAGGTTATGAAAACAATTGAACTAAATTAGATACCAGTGTATTACAATGTGTATAAACATTTCCTGTACCAGATTTCATTGCGTTTGGAACATTAAATCGCGAGAAATGTCTATTTAAAATTTTCAAATTCGCTTGGCCGCCATGTTCGTTTTGTAGTTAACCAGTTTTTGAAAGTCTTATAGATGAACTTGCAGTAGTGCCCTTTATCTCCATACAAAATTTCAGGGTGATACCGCTAATAGTTTCAGAGATGAAATATTTCGCACATCCGCCATCTTATGGTTATGTAAACAAATGAACGAAGTTAGATGTTGGTGCATTACAATGTGTATAAACATATACTGTACCAAGTTGTATTGCGTTTGGTTGGTTAAATCGCGAGAAACGTCTATTTAAAAGTCGCAAATTCGCGTGGCCGTCATGTTCGTTTTGTAGTTACCAGTTTTTCAAAAGTCGCATAGGTGAACTTTTAGTAGTTCCCTTTATCACCGTACAAAATTCCAGGGTGATATCGGGAATAGTTTCGGAGATATTGAATGCTGGTGAAATATTTTGCACAGCCGCCATGTTGGATTGGTGAGACGTAAAAAAAATTGAAGGTCACGGTCGGGGTCACCCGGAATAGTGCTATGAACTTACCGAGATTCATTGAAATCGCTCCAGCCGTTTAGAAGTTATTTGGGACACACACACTCCTCACACACACACACACACACGCACACACACACACGCGCACACACACACACGGACAAAAGGTGATCCCATAAGCCTATTTTTTCAAAATTGAAAATAGGCTAAAAATACAGAAAACTCTCAATTATCTCGACTTGATATCGCACAGATAACTGAAAAATATATATATATATAAAAAAAGATAGATAGTACAAACAAACATAACCTTCCCAGAAACTGACACCTTTAGTTACTAAAAAAGTAACATGAAATACCCCTGAATCTATAAAAATGTAAAACAAAAATAATGTAATGCAGCCGAAAAAAGTCAGAAACCCCTATTGATGTTAAATTGGCAGGTAAAAAGCTAAAGGAAGTAGAAGACATCTGCTACTTGGGAAGCCAAACAACCAGTGATGGGCGAAGCAAAGAGGATATAAAAAGTAGGTTGACTCAGGCAATGAAAGCATTTCTACAGAAAAGGAATCTGTTGACAACAAAAATAAATTTAGGTATTAGGAAGTAATTTTTGAAACCTTTGTCTGGAGCGAGGCACTCTATGGAAGTGAAACGTAAACTGTTGGCACAGCAGAAAAGAGGAGAATAGAGCCATTTGAAATGTGGTGTTACAGGAGAATGATGATCAGATGGGTAGAGTCACAAATGAAGAAGTATTAAGACAAGTGGAAGAGGAGAGATGTTTCTGGCGACTGCTAATGAAGAGAAGTGATAGGTTGGTAGGACACAAACTAAGTCACTCAGGAATGGCAAACTTAGTTATGGGAGGAAGGGTCGAGGACAATAACTGTAGGGGTATACCAAGATATGTTAAACAGATTGCCTCAGATGAAAGGTGTGGTAGCTAAGTAGAGATGAAATGATTAGTTCAGGACAAGTAGACATGGAGTACTGCATCAAACCAGTCGAGAGACTGAAGACTCAAACAACTGATGAAACACAAAACCCAATGCATTGCCAATTCCTCTCAGTTTGCTTTCAGGAAATACTGTATATACGCGAATACAATGCACCACTGAATGATCCCTGCACCCTAATTTTAGGAGGAATTTATTATTTTTTTTGCTGATCATGGGAGTCTATATCAAGATATCACGGCACGCACGGCCGGAGATAAAATTAGCACCACTCACGAGCAAATTGTGATTCTCACCACCCCTGAATTTGCCTACGGTTGTTACAGCAATATATTATGTGTTCCACCGGCCATCATTGAGATTGATTTTTGACAGCCGCTAGAGTCGATATAGAGGTATTATGAAGCGTGCATGGCCAGAAATGGGTTAGGATCACTCACTAGCCTACTGTGATTCTTACCACTGTAAACCCAGTGAGTTGGCAGTAAGATAGGCCATCTTTCCACAGTGAGACAATATATTTCTACTATTCTACTTCTGCCCTTGGAAAAGAGTTTAAAAGAAAATAGTCCCCCCCTGGATTTGACTTTCTATAAGCTAACGCAACCTGTTGGCCAAAGATTTAAGTTTCAACCCAAGTGTGGCTACTGCAGCGTATTCTGGTGGCTCGCTGAGAACTACTGGCTGTGTATTTAGGTCACCGATCAGCTGATGGCGCATCTCTTATTACTAACTTGTCGTGAATAATCTTTGATTGGTAACCAATGACTACAGATACAGATCTTTGTTGGAAGAACAATGGGATTCTGTTTCTGTCCTTCATGGAGTGAATACGTAAGGAATTTCTCATCTGAAAGGTTTCGAGCTCGAGTAGCTTTTAGTTACTCTGACACTGCTCATCGTCTCATATGCCACCTAAAAGACGACATCAGACTACAGAATCTATTTGATATAGATTTATTTTCTACACGGTTATATTTAAGTAATTTTGTAAAAACAGTGATCTCAATTTAAGGTACGTTTCTTCTTAGACATAGGATAAAATTGGTTACTGAAAATATCGTATTCGGGAATGAGTGTAATTGGAGAATAAGTGACGTTTTGCCTGATGAAGCATGTTGGTATATGGACTGCATGTCTGATTGGTAAATGGGAGACAATGTCTGTACTCATCACTTAGCTTATTTGGGTTCGTTGTAATTATATTACAACTGTGATGTGTTTACTTTCATTGTGGTGTGAAATCTGGTTTGATTTTCGTTTAGGCAGATATGTGTTGACTAAACATTTAATTTTTTGGAAGTTGGTAGTTCTGACTACTAGTTGTTTATGTCGACCATATGGGATGCAAGATGTTATTAGTTCTTCTATTATGTTGTGGGTTATCTTTGTTTTCACGTAAGTAAGTAACCAGTTTTATCCATCTGTGTTTTAGGCCTATGATTTGTTTTGATGGGGTTGTATATTTTATCTTAAGCCAGTCCGGACATTTCTGTCTGCGATGATCTGGTGATCATCTTGTCTTTGACGAGACATGTTTCTAACCTTAAATATCTATTACTTAAAACTTAACTCCCCCCCCTTGTCTCGTCAAGTAGAATGCTTTTATTTAAAGTCTGCGTGGTACTTCTTTGATGTAATAAAGAATTCTTTACCTTCCTAGTGGTAGGTTGGCTTGGTAACGAGTTAGCATTGTTTTCCCTTAATGGATTATTGGGATTGTTTTTGATTAAAAAAACTTTGTTTTGAGAACACCATGTTGGAAAATGGAAATGAACAGTCACGTTTGGATCGAACTCCGATCTTAGTAATGAAAATTAAGGATTTACTTCGTGATTAAAGGTATCATTTATGTCAGTCTAGGATGATAGTCATTGGTTGACCTTAGACATATATTATTACTAACCTCTACGTGTTGACGGTAATTAATTGATGGGATATGGGATATCCTGATGGACTTGCACCTTATAATTTAATTTGGATCAGTTTCCTCGTTCTCTAAGGATACATGTAGTTTGTCATTAGCTGGTAAGTCTGGCATATGCTAATGTACTTCTATATTTTGTTAAATAATAATTGTTACGTACCAAAAGAAACCTACATGTCTTGTGTCTATGATTGAAGGGTTCTTAGTTCAGATTCTCTCTCTCAATGTTTATGGATCTCTAGGTTATTTAGTATGGGTAGCACTATCTTCCACGGTTGTTGGTGTTTAATTTAATTTGACTTGGTTGCGTCAGACGCCGCGACCCCCGTCAGACGCCGCGACCCCCGTCACACGGGAATCAGTATTGTGATGTTCTGTACAGCGTGTGGCGAGGAAATGATGCCTTCGAATTTTGTATAGGAGGAATAGGGTGCCAACCTTGGATAAAATAATGCCCGTGCCCCAATTTTATGCTTAACATTTTTGGAAAACATTTACCGGTTGTATTCGCATTTTGATTTCTTTGTTTTTTAATGTATCATTTGCTTTCTGTCTTATAAAAACAGTCTTCATTATCCAGGGCGTCAAAAGTTTGATTGTGTCAAATTAGATTAGGTGCATACTTTATTAATAAATCAATACATTTTGATTGTAATGTGCTTTGAAAAATACCATTTTGGTCTTTTGGTAAGAATTTCAGTATTAACTTACAAATAATTATTTACTAGACATATAAGATTTCCACCTAGTCAATGTGTAATTTCTAGTTTCTTCACTATAGATAGAACAACACATTTATGCTTTTAGGCCATGTCTTGCTAGTAATAATTTCAGTCATAATAAACAGTGCAATACTAAATAGCGTTCGCGACTATGTGCAACAACGGGAAGATTGCCTGATGCATGGTAAATGCAATCCCATCAGCGCTTTTAACTGCAAGTTTATGCTGGTGGGAATTTCTTAAAAATTAGGACAGAACAAGAGTACTGTATTTTTTCTTTGCACAGACAATACACAAACCAGATAAACCGAGCCTGGATACAGTAATCGAAAGTTTACTCTAAATGAAACTCAATTCTGATTGTTGTACTACCCATTTACCCATACACTAGTTAGTTAGTTATTGTTGTTTTAAGGGGCGGAACTACGAGGTCATCTGCCCCTGTACCCATACACTACAATCACAATTAATTATAGGTAACAGTGTTTAGGGGTGCAAATGTGGAAATACCAATTCAGGTGTGTATGAGTGAGTGTGTGTGTGAAGAGAGCAGGCGCGGATCTAGAGTTTGGCTTTTGGCGGGGGGGGGGGTCAGAGAATCGAAATTGTTAAGAAAAATGGTATCACTAAAAACGCAATCACAAAATAACCAAACGTACAAAACCAGACCAATTTTTTTGCAAGCTACATGGACAGAAATTAGATGCGTTTAGCGCACAAAAAATATTCGTACAAATTGCAACGGCGTGTTTTACGACTTTTACACCGAGCTTCGAGAAAAGTATCAAGGTACGTTACAGTTTCGGCAAGTCGAGTTGGTACCGACAAAGGGAGAAAGTCACAGCTTAAATTTGCCAACTAAGCTTGCAGTTTGGACGTCGGCAAAATTTTTTGGTGCAAAAAATGCCCCAAATTCCTATCCGTGCATTGCTGCACATTCATCGTGACATCACTATAAACATCGATTCGGTAATCACAAGGTTTGCTAAACAAAATAGACGAGTTGATTTTGTTACCGTATATAAATAATCGTTTTTATATAACAGGCATGAAGTTGTAAATATGTACAGTTGTAACAGAACATAATAATTGCAATAAAGATATTTTCAGTACAGAACAACCTGTCACATCCGGACATGTGATATCCGAACCCTCCCATATCCGGACACATCTCTGAATGAATTTTTAAGTCGTAGTTGAGAGCGAGGATACATTAGTGTGCTAGCCAGGGAGGACGAGTGAAAGTTGCAGCGCTTGAAGGCTGTGTGCGTGCTTGACCGCGAGGGGTTGTGGCCTGACTCGGTCAACGACATCTTCCCGGAAACTCATCCCTTTGTGTGAATAAGCGATATTCCATTCACGGCTTCTGCCTCCCTGCCACCAACGTCAACACGAGGCTGCCTCTCTTTCTACCCTTCAGTCTGTGCGTGAGTCTTGAAGCGACAGTTTGTTTTGCGAGTGTGTTTCTGTTGTTACTGTTAATGTTTACCGTTGTTATCGTTATCTTTTAACCTTGTTTTTTTTGTGCTAAAATGTCTAAAAAAGGAAAAAAACTGTTGTTACGATGGAAGAAAAGTTCCGTGCTCTAAAAAGGTTAGATGCTGGTGAAACAGCCAAGAAGATTGCCGCGGATATGGGAGTAAGAACAAGCACTGTGAGTGACTGGAAAAAGGCTCGGAGTGATATTGAAAAGTGGTGCTCGTCACAAGCGTCAACAAGTGGTGTTAAAAAACTTAAAATGATGAAAAAGGCAGCTAACAACCAAGTTAATGAGGCATTGTTTCTTTGGTTTACCCAAAGAAGAGAGCAAGGGTTACCTATCTAAGGTCCTTTACTAAAAGAAAAGGCACTACACTTTAATAAGGAAATTGGAGGGGATGAACAGTTTAAAGCAAGTGAGGGGTGGTTGGAAAGCGGAAACTACAGATCAGTGGTGAAAAGCTATCGGCTAACCAAGAAGACGTTGAAAAATTTAAAATATTTTTACACAGTCTAATTTATCAACATGGGATTACTGGAGAGCAGCTCTATAATTGCGACGAGACTGCGCTCAACTATAAAATGCTTCCCACCTACACTTTGGCTTCCAAGAAAGAAGACAGTGCACCGGGGTATAAGAAAAAAAAGGAGAGGGTCACCATTTTAGCCTGCAGCAACGCTACAGGAGATCACAAGCTTCCATTAGAATTCATTGGAAAATCCAAAAAGCCAAGGGCTTTCAAAAACTTTAAAGACTTGTCTGGCCTACCAGTTTGGTACAGAAACCAGCGCAGCTCATGGATGAACTGCGAAATATTTAGTGATTGGTTTCACAAGCAGTTTGTGCCACAAGTGGAAAAACATTTGTTGAAAAATAACTTGCCAAGAAAAGCAGTGCTCCTACTTGACAATGCACCCTCACATCCAAGTGAAGATGAACTTAAAGATGGAGATATATAGAGGGTGTGTTCTTACCACCAAACGTGACATCACTTTGTCAACCTATGGATCAAGGCGTGCTTGAGTCACTAAAGCGAACCTATCGCCGTAGGTTACTTTCTGTGTTGATTGCTGGAATGGACGATAAAGAAAGTGTTACAGAGACGTTAAAGAAGGTGGACATGTTAGACGTGATAATGTGGGTATCCCAGGCATGGGATGAAATAAAACCGTTGACGCTGGTAAGGTCATGGAGGAAGCCCTTAGATCACAAAGCTACTGATAAATGGACGGGGGAGAAAACAGAAGACGTCAATGAAACTTATGCCTGCAATGAAGAAAATCGTCAGATTGCTGAGCTTGTGCAATGCCTGCCTGGTTGTGAAAAAATCAACGAGGAAGCCATAAATTGGTTAGTAAATGAAGACGAAGTCAACGAAATTACAGACAGTGACATTATAGAAATGGTGTGCAATGATGAGGAAAAAATCTTTGAACCCGAAGAAGAGGACAATGAGTCACTCTGAGGCATTCAAGACCATAGAATCTTTAATCACTTATGTAGAAAAACAGGATGAAACGAGTGTGACTGAAGTGATGCTTTTAAGAAGATTGAGGGACATGGCATCCAAAAAGCGTGTACAGTGCGTGAAGCAACAGAAAATCACAAACTCTTTCAAAAACTAATGTAGAAACAGTAGGCCTAAGTAAAGTGCGTGAAGCAACAGAAAATGACAAACATTTTCAAAAAATTATGTAGAAGCAGAATGTACAGTGTATTTATGTAAGTACATGTACTGTAAAGCATATTATTATAATTTAATAATTTTAATTTAGTTTAAAGCAATTCTATTTCTTAGCCTATGTACAGTATACAGTTAACAAAATGATACTAAACCGTTAAAAACATTAAAATTAATCAACAACAAGCTCGTGAATTATTTCTGGTCACCTAGCTATTTGTAAAAATAGCCTTGTGATATCCGGATTTCTCCATATCCGGATCGGCCGGTCGCCACATTATTCCGGATATGACAGGTTATACTTACTGTATTGAAAAAAAAAAAAAAAACTGTTTTTCAGTTAAAATTCGTTAAGTTTTATTTGTCTGGTTATTGTGTTTTCGTTTTTTGAGTTGGCAAAAAAATTGGTCTCCGTTTGGGGGGGCACATGACCCCCGTGACCCCGCCTTGAATCCGCACCTGTGAGAGAGCCCAACCTTCTCATTCCTAGCCCCAATTGCAAGTGATATACAGTAAGTAGGCTAATGACACCACAATTGTATACTGTAGGTTATCTTATTGATTGCATAAGAACCCAACTATACAGGTGCGATGCTGACCATTGTATGTGTTTGTCCTTGTTTGTCCCTTTAATCTCTCCCTCTGCCCACACCACCCTGACATTGTATTTTTCCTTTCTCCATGTCTCTATCCATTATTTCCTGGCAATCAATCAGAGACATCACATTTGCCCAATATACAGAACACAGTATGCAAATGTGTATGATAAAAAAATAAAAAAATAAAAAATAGGCATTTGAATGAACTTTTGAGATCAACTAATAAGCCCAACATTTTATAAAAAAAAGCATCTTTTTAGCTTATCATGGTTGTGTTCCAGTTTTCTGTGGTTCTGTATTGACAATGATGCAAGGTATATGAATTGTGCAGAGAACCCACGTTCTTGGAAGACCTACGCATATGCATCTCACTGCCATCTACGCCGTCATGTCAGGAACTATTGCGAGGGCATCATCAGAAGAAAGCAGAGATTTGGAGCGATTTTTACTCTACTGATGCTATGATAGAGAGAGAGTGGTCAGTTTCCAACTACGAATTGCGTCATCTTGTTACTCGATATGGATTTCACCATAAAGTTTGCCGCACATTACAGTTTCACACACCTAACATAAACTCTCTGCAAGAAAACATGTGAGCGTTATCACCTTGCTACTTGCATGAAGAGGAATAAGTCCTTGAAGGAAATTTGTAGTGACTAGTTATGTAGTTATAGTTCTTATTTTCTTTGCTTTGGCCATTGGCTGTAATAAATATATTATTATAAAATTATTTTACATTTCTGTAGCCAGTCCTGTCAAAACAGCACTGGCTATCCAAACATGCAAATTTATAAACTCATAGAATATCACCATGAAAAATAGCTTTCAAGAAATCCACATTAAACTATTAATATTAATCTAACAATAATGAACTCACCTTGAATTCATTGTCTTTATCCACAGGGCCCTTGTGTACAGGTCGATCCAGTTGGAAGCGGCGAACATCGTTCACTTGGTAGAAGCTAGCTATCTTCTCAGGAATATCTGCTCCCGCAGGAAAAAGAGGATTCTCTTCAGGAATGGGCTTCACATTACAAATTTGGATGTCTGGGGGATAATCAAGGAATAATACATGGAGTCACTTTTCTAAAATATCAAGAGTGTCTCAGGACACTCACTATTGCTGCGTGCAACATTTTTACAGAAAAGATAACCCCATATCAGAACTTGTGTTGGCACCAGTATTCAGTTCTCTACAAATTGTGTTTATTATTAATTCATCATCATCATCTTGTACAGTTTCCAGCCCCAGGCTGGGTCTGTTTGGAACATAAGCCTCGCCACTTAGTCCTTTCTTCCCACCACCTCTCCGCTGTCACTCTAGTCCAGTCCTCGCCTCTCTTCTTGACACATTCCTCCACTCCTTTCAGCCATCTATCTCTTGGTCTTCCCCTTGGTCATTTCTTCTGCATCTGCATCTGCATCTCATGTATCCTCTTGGGAATCTTCTTCTCTTCCATTCTCTTTAAGTGCCCATACCACCCGAGTCTTGATGTCTCAATCCTACCCTGCAAAGGCTCCTCTTTCACTATTTCCCTGACCTCTTCATTCCTCACCCTGTCTCTTCTTGTTACTCCGATCCTACTTCGTAGGAACTTCATTTCACTTGCCTATATTCTGCTTATGTCTCTTTTCTTCATTATCCACGTTTCTGATGCATATGTCAGTATCGGGATATAGTAGTTCCATATAACACTTCCCTGCTCCTTTGAGGGACATCTTTATTCCACACTAAGCTCCTAATGCTTCTCAGAAATGCTTCTGCCTGACTGCCACGTTCCGTAATCTCTTTGTCATTTCTCCCATTTTCCTCCACTATACTTCCCAAGTACTTGAGACTTTCCACCTTCTTCAGCTGTCCACCTCCAAGTGTTATCCCACTCATTGGTCTGTCCCTTTTCCTGGTCGTTAACAGGATCTCACATTTACTGATGTTGAACTTCCATACGTACTCTCTCACTGTTTCTTCCAAGCCTTCAGTTGCTCCTGAATTTCCTCCTCCTTGTTTCCCCAGACCATGAGATCATCTGCAAACACCATTGCTTTCATCTTATCTTCTCCTATCTTTCCTGCTACCCGTGTCATTACCTCGTCCATAACCACAATAAAGAGAAGGGGTGACAGTGCACTACCCTGTTTCAGGCCAATCATTTGTCTGAACCAGTCTGTTCTTTCCCCTCCAACTTTCACACAACTCACACTTCCACAATACATCTCCTTCACTCTGTCTACAGTCCCTTTTTCCACTCCCATGTTTTCCATTGCTTTCCAAACCTTCTCCCTACACACACTATCATAGGCCTTTTCGATGTCCAGGAAGGCCATCAACAGATCCTCTCCAAATTCGTAGTGGTTTTCCTGGAGCTGTCTCACTGAAAATATGAGATCCACTGTTGATCTCCCAGGTCTGAATCCATACTGCTCCTCTCTCAATTCTCTCTCCACTTTGGCTCGTATTCTACTTTCTAATATCTTTTCATATATCTTGGCACAGTGTGGTATGAGTGTGACTCCCCTGTAATTTCTGCACTCCTTTCTGCTTCCTTTCTTAAATATTGGGACAATTAATCCTTTCTTCCAATCTTCTGGGGTCTTTTTCTCCTTCCATACCACCCTCATCACACAGTACAGCCACTGTTTCCCAACCTCCCCTGCTGCCTTCACCATTTCAACACTCACTTCGTCCACACCTGGTGCCCTTCCTCCTTTCATCTTGTCTCTAGCCATTTCCAGTTCTCTCCAAGTCAGGTCCTTTTCCATTCCTGTGTTGTCTTCTCCATCTTCCCAGTAGTGGCTATTCAGGTGAAGAGAGTGAAGAGCCTCTTCACTAGCCATCTCATAAGATAAACATTATATTTTCTAATTTAAACAAAAATGTTGCAATTGTCTTGGGCTTATTTATCGTGTAGTGTCATGGCCGTGGTAGTATACTGTTATTTCTACACTCCGTCGCTAGATGGTACGCAAGCGAGGCTGTATGACGTCCTTGTGTCAGTTGAACTCCCTGTCGCTAGATTGTAGTACTGTCGTAACTTGGAGGGGGATCTGTAGGAGACGAAGTAACTTGTTTATTTCAGCCACTTCGTCCCGTTGCCATGGTAACCTGACATCAGCTGTGACGTCATTACCTGCCGTTAGCCATTTGAGTGAAGACGTTGCTGTGTGTGCAAGGCAACACGTCAAGTCTAGTTGATGAAAGTTGTCATTGCGACAGGCTTCTTTTCTTTTATGCTGAAGCTTGTAGGATATTTTCCCAATAAATGGTATTTATTTATAACGTTACTTACCCTGTCGTTGATGAAAGTTGATGGCTTTTAGTGTAATAATGTTTCCAGTGAAAGACACAGTATTAATTTTATTAGAAATTCCCTTCAGTAGGTGGAAAGACGAAGACAAAGGGGAGTTATTAAATTATGGACGGCCAAATAAATTGATAGAACTGTGCACTAAAAATGTATCGAGAAAACCGGCAAATATTATAGCCTTCATTGCAAGGGATCTTGGTTCGAACAGTTCACATGGTTGTGCAGTAGTTAGTTGTATTCTTGAAAACAACCTGTTCTGTTAGCCTTGCTTACTTTTTAGTAAACAAGTTTCGGTGATTTCCAAGACATTAAGCTTATGCGCGAGTTGAACAAACACCAAGACAGTGAGGAACATTTGAAGTGCCAGTTACAATTAGAACACTCAAACGAAACACTAACACGTTATCTGACGCCTTGAGGGAAAATGCAAGACTATGTGCACTTAGATATAATGAGAACGTGACTTTAAATAGGCAGATTTTGAGGCTTGTAATTAGAGTTGTTCTATACTTGAGGTCTCACTCTCGTCATGACCTCTAGAAGAGAGTTCCTCTAAACTTTAAACTTTACTGTAACCCGTGGGACTTTAAAGGAATTATATTAATTCTATTAATGCAGGCAATAGCCATGAATTTTCTTTTCAGGACGGGTCAGGAAAGGGATTTTGGAAGGAAATCGGCCGTGGACCTATTGAAAGGAACCGTCCCAGCATTTGCCTGGTGGTGAAATGGGAAACAACGAAAATCATTTTCAGGACGACTGAGTAGATATTTTAGCATTAAAATATGAAAAAGAGTATGTCAATATTCACAAATGCAAACAATCAAGTACTGCTGAAATTAGAGTTTTGCTCTTCACCTGATTTTTTATCTAAGAGCCGCCACTGCATCTTCCAATACATTGTCTTCCTCCCAATGACCATTTGGATTCAGCAAATCCTCAAAGTACTCTTTCCACACTGTCTTGAGTGTCTCTTTGTTATGTACCTCATTTCCGTTTTTGTCCACCATTACCACATCCTCTCGTAGACCTCTTCTCTTACTTTTGACCATCCCATAAAGTACTTTCTTATTTCCTCTGCTGTCTTCATCATCTCTGTCCACTTTACCATCCACTTCTTCCTATCCTGTCTGGTTGCGTGGCCTCAGGGGTAACGTTCTCGCTTGCTGAGCCCAAGGTTGCAGGTTCGAAACCTGGCGCAGTCAGCTGGCATTTGAGGGTGCGCAAATGCGAGGGAGTACATTTACTGGCACGTTAAAGATCCCCTTCGGGGCAAAATTCCGGCACCCCGGCGTCTCTAAAAGCCAGTGTAGTTAAAAGGGACGTAAAACCAATAACATTATTATCTTCCTATCCTCTGCGACAATCTTGTTTGCTTCTTTCTTCTTATCTTATAAGCTTCCCTTGCTAGATCAGTTCTTTCCTGGAACCACACTCTGAAGGCCTTGATTTTCCTTCCCACAGCTTCTTTTACTCTCTCATTCCACAATAGTGTCTCTTTACACCGCTTTCTGTTGCTTGTTCTTCCACATACTGCCACTGCAGCTTCCACCATTGTATTTTTGAATTGCTTCCATTCCTCTTCCCCTGTTTTATGATTGTCTGTTGGCATTCTTTTCCTTATTATCTTCTGGAATTCTTCCTTGACTTCCTTTTCCTTCAGTTTCCATACTTTGATTCTCCTTTCCTGGTACTCTGTCCTCTTGCTATTCCTAACAACTCCCAGGTTCATTACAAGTATTCTGTGGTCGCTATCTAAGGCCTCTGATGGTATTACCTTTATATCTCTGACACTTCTCTTCATTTATTATTAATTAAATATTATTATTTACCACCATACATAATTGGCCTCCCATTAACAATTTATAATTTTATTAATGCAGTCAATGGCCATGTACTTTTCTTTTCAGGACGGGTCAGGGAAGGGAAATTGGGAGGAAATAGGGCGTGGACCTATTGAAAGGAACCGTGGTGGTGAAAATGGGAAACCACGAAAACCATTTTCAGAACAGCCGAGATGGGATTCGAACCCACGCTCTCCCGATGCCAGCGAGTCACGAGGCGCGGGTAATTTATCTAACTACATGCAACTTACGGTGGGCATTTTGCTTCATCTGTCCAGCTGTAGTAATTTTGAAACGACAGTTCTTCTTAAAAAAAAATAAAGAACTAGAGTGCCATATCCCCTCCAGGAACGTAGGCAACCTGAATTAGAGCCCTTGGCTTTGTCAAGCGATCACTAACCAGGTGTCCCAAGCTGGAGTGTGTGTGGTAGGGTGGCCAGTTCCTTCCCACTCCTCCTCCTGCCGTAGCATCCGGCAGTTTCCCATCACAAGGCTGGGAGTCCCTGTACCAGACCATACCAAGACTTTTAAATTCTTGGCAGAGCTAGGGATCGAACCCGGAACCTCGGGGGGTGACAGCCAACAATGCTAGCCACTGCACAACAAGGTGAGTCTTCTCAACAGGTGAGCAATTCCCTTGGAACAAATGTCTCAAGAGGAGTTCATAAATTAGAGTAATTATACCATATTCATTAGATAAACAAGACAAATGTGACAAAATAAGTAATCTTCTGCCCAATGTTCAGACCAAGCGGTACACAATAACAGTCAAACAAGTGTTTGGTTAAAAAGGATACACTGGCCTTCAGAGTTGATAATGGTGTCATCTGGAGGGGTGTTCTTCATTAAGATCTGTGCGGACGGAAACTCTGTTTGAAGCCGCTGGGTAAAGGCTCCAATACGTTCATATTCTAGACCACGGTACACAAATAATTTGTTCTGCAAAAAACAAAGATCAACCTTACTACTTAATTCTAACAATGACTTTATAATGACCAAATATGCCAAATAAAAGTACATAATAATATTTCAGCAGAGTAACATTTAAATGAACACTAACAGTAAACACTCATCCCACAAGGAAAGTACGGTAATGTTAATCTCTTATATATAATCCAAAATTGACTCATCACCGCAGGGCTCAAACCAATAGAGTATGTAGAGGCTCACTAAGAAACGGTTTTTGAAAATTCAATTTGTAAGTGACTTTTTTCGGCCCTTTGGCACTGAGCAAGGACAGTCGGTACAAAGATCTGATTTACCTAATTTTAAGCCGCCAGATACGAGAAGCAATACTCGGAGGTCCTGTAGGGACCCCGAAACACGCCTTTTAAGTTCCTAAAATGAACGGTTTCGGAGATATTCCCAAATAACTGTGTTCCCTCTGAGAAACAGATCAACGTTACTATGGCAACCTCTGAAATTTCGCAAACTGGGGATAGTTTTCTGGCAATATCTCGAAAACCGTTCGTTTTAGGGCCTTAAAACGCGGGGTTCGCGAACATTGCTCCTCGCATTGATACGCGCAAAATGAGCTATAATCCATATTTCTACGAGCAAATCGACTTGGAAAGTCTCATCTTTCATATATAATCCAAAATTGACTCATCACCGCAGGGCTCAAACCACTAGACCTAGAAAGCTGAAATTTTGCATGTTTGTTGATCCGAGTATGTAGAGGCTCACTAAGAAACGGTTTTTGAAAATTGAATTTGTAAGTGACTTTTTTCGGCCCTTTGGCACTGAGCAAGGACAGTCGGTACAAAGATCTGATTTACCTAATTTTAAGCCGCCAGATACGAGAAGCAATACTCGGAGGTCCTGTAGGGACCCCGAAACACACCTTTTAAGTTCCTAAAATGAACGGTTTCGGAGATATTCCCAAATAACTGTGTTCCCTCTGAGAAACAGATCAACGTTACTATGGCAACCTCTGAAATTTCGCAAACTGGGGATAGTTTTCTGGCAATATCTCGAAAACCGTTCGTTTTAGGGCCTTAAAACGCGGGGTTCGCGAACATTGCTCCTCGCATTGATACTCGCAAAATGAGCTATAATCCATATTTCTACGAGCAAATCGACTTGGAAAGTCTCATCTTTTATATATAATCCAAAATTGACTCATCACCGCAGGGCTCAAACCACAAGACCTAGAAAGCTGAAATTTTGCATGTTTGTTGATCCGAGTATGTAGAGGCTCACTAAGAAACGGTTTTTGAAAATTGAATTTGTAAGTGTCTTTTTTCGGCCCTTTGGCACTGAGCAAGGGCAGTCGGTACAAAGATCTGATTTAGCTAATTTTAAGCCGCCAGATAAGGGAAACAATACTCGGAGGTCCTGTAGGGACCCCGAAACACACCTTTTAAGTCCCTAAAATGAACGGTTTCGGAGATATTCCCAAATAACTGTGTTCCCTCTAAGAAACAGATCAACGTTACTATGGCAACCGCTGAAATTTCGCAGACTGGGGATAGTTTTCTGGCAATATCTCGAAAACCGTTCGTTTTAGGGCCTAATAACGCAGGGTTCAGTTCCCACTTCCTGGAAGTGGAAACCACGAACATTGCTCCTCGCATTGATACGCGCAAAATGAGCTATAATCCAAATCGACTTGGAAAGTCTCATTCATCTCTTATATATAATCCAAAATTGACTCATCGCCACAGGGCTCAAACCACTAGACCTAGAAAGCTGAAATTTTGCATGTTGGTTGATCCGGGTACGTAAAGGCTCACTAAGAAACGGTTTTTGAAATTTCAATTAGTAAGTGACTTCTTCCGGCCCTTTGGAATTGAAAATCCAAAATTGACTCATCGACGCAGGGCTCAAACCACTAGACCTAGAAATCTGAAATTTTGCATGTTGGTTGATCCGAGTATGTAGAGGCTCACTAAGAAACGGTTTTTGAAAATTGAATTTGTAAGTGACTTTTTTCGGCCCTTTGGCACTGAGCAAGGACAGTCGGTACAAAGATCTGATTTAGCTCATTTTAAGCCGCCAGATACGAGAAACAATACTCGGAGGTCCTGTAGGGACCCCGAAACGCACCTTTTAAGTTCCTAAAATGAACGGTTTCGGAGATATTCCCAAATAACTGTGTTCCCTCTGAGAAACAGATCAACGTTACTATGGCAACCGCTGAAATTTCGCAGACTGGGGATAGTTTTCTGGCAATATCTCGAAAACCGTTCGTTTTAGGGCCTTAAAACGCGGGGTTCGGTTCCCACGAACATTGCTCCTCGCATTGATACACGCAAAATGAGATATATTTTATTTATAGAGGTGGTTTCTGGGGTCGGATATGATCGTGATTTTGAGTCTAATTTTATACTCTTTGAGCTGGTTATTGTAAGCGAGCTTTCAGATCTTTACTCTAATTTACAGTGTTAAGATGCTTTATATTTTTCACGGTATGCTTTCATTTTCTTTATCTATTTGTTTTTTGTCAACTGAATATTTCTGTTTGCCAATATTGATCTGCTCTTTTTCGTTTTTTACCATGATCAGCAACCCATATTCACAAACGAATGTGTCTTATTCTACCGGCTGTCACGTTAAATTATAATTTTTTGTTAATTACTCTTACTGAGGAATTGGGCAAACTTATTTCAAGAAAGTTGGTATTTTGTCTTTCACGGTCATTGAATCCCCGCACAAGGCACGGCTTAAACCTAGAAAAGTTGCTGAGTTGGACTAATGGACTAATGGTGCAGCAGAAAAGAGGAGAATTGAAGCTTTTGTAATATGGTGATACAGGAGAATGTTGATCAGATGGGTAGATAGGATAACAAATGAAGAGGTATTAAGACGAGTGGGAGAGGAGAGATGTTTCTGGTGACTGCTAATGAAGAGAAGAGATAGTTTAGTAGGACACATATTAAGACACACAGGAATAGCAAGCTTAGTTATGGATGGGAGGGTCGAGGACCAGAACTGTAGGGGTAAACCAGGGTTAAACAGATTGCCTCGGATATAGGGTGTGGTAGTTATGTAGAGATGAAACGATTAGCTCAGGAGAGGGAGACATGGAGGGCTGCATCAAACCAGTTAAAAAACTGAAGACTCAAACATTAACAATCAGGAATTTTAATTACTTAGAGAGGCATGTGAGACAAAAGGGTTGTTGGAGAATTTCAATCCCTGGGATGTAACACTGGAAGAGACTGCATAATGTACATCAGCGGCCAAGGTGAGAGATATTTAACTATAGGTCTATTAATAGCGATATGTTGACGTTCAAATCATCACTGTAAGTGGTCAGTATTTGGAAGGGTGGGGTGAGTAGGAAGAAACTGACTACCCTTCTGCAATGAGACTCTGACTCTGAAGAACTGTTCTGTGATTGCTTCATTTGCCCATGATCTTGCACTAAGCGTACAGTGCAATGCCAGTGTATATTGTCAGTTTGGAATCTAGAATATTATATCTCTACTAGCAGGTACCCGCGGCTTCGCCCGCTATCAAGACAATGGGGACGATGTATTATTGCTGATAATTGGTCTATTCTATTTCAGCAATCGCGGCTATAGGTGGATCCATTCTAATTCTGTATATTCTGATACATACAGTATATTGATATGAGCAGCAAAGTGGGAATTTTATAATTTCTCACTTACGAAGTTTGAGAGGCGTAGATGTAGCTGTAGTAACTCCCTCGAAATAAAATATGCCTCTCAAACTTCGTAAGTGAGGAATTATGGAAGATCTTTGATCGTATTTCTTCAGTGCAAGCTAACATGGGAAAAAATGGTTTTGTCTAAATGTACACGTGCTACTGTTAAGTGTGTGTCATCGCGCTTTGTTAAAGAAATTGCGAATATTGTTTGAAGTGTGTTCGACTTTGTGGAGATCTTGTGTGATCAACCTAACCACTGGCAAGACTCAATGTACACTGCACTTAACTTGCAACATTGGGTTCAAATCTTCTCCATTTTAGCCAGTAGTTGCTATGCAAATCTCCTGTCAGTGAAACTTTCACATAACTATCCAAAGACTGATTAATCACTTTCAAAAAATAAGCATGGCTAACAAGATGGCAATACAAGAATATCTATCTATCTATCTATATCTATATATCCATATATCTATTCTCTTCCCTTCTAGCCTATGGTGCGTCTCTAAACGCCAGAGTAGTTAAAAGGGGCGTAAAACCAATAACATTATTATTCTAGTCTATGGCTTAGGATTTGACATAAAGTGAATGCAGGCAACAATGAAGAAGATATAATAAACAATTATAATAGGCCATCACAAGCAAAATTAAAATTCATAATGTTGAATTTTGGGCTTATGCCGTGTTTTATTATAATAAAATTCGACGCGTTTCGAAAGAAACCATGTCTTTCTTCGTCAGGAATAATCTGGAATACGACAATGTTGCTAAGAGAAAGCAACGAAGAACATATAGAAGGTGCCCAAAGATGGACGCCATTATAGCCCCATGTTAGGGACAACGGAAAGCAGCAGTGAATTACTTTCTCAGGGTTCTGATAATAGGTAGCCAGGATTCACTGAGATTGTAGCCGGTGTCGCGGTTGAAATTATCTGGGTGTTTACGTATTTCCACCGCCTCCCTGATGATTCTGGGACGATATTGCTTTATACGGGCAAGAACATCCACTCCTTGGAACATGACATCATGGCCAGGTGTTAAAGCATGATCGGCAACAGCTGATTTATCAGGTTGAATGAGCCTGATACATCTATTATGTTCCTTAATGCGAGTGCATATTGTTCTCGAAGTCTGCCCGATGTAAACCTTGCCACAAGTACAGGGAACTCTGTAGATAACCGGTTGTTGCAATTTAGGCAAACTGTCCTTAGTTGGTCGCAGGAGTTGCCTAATCTTAACAGAAGTTCCAAATACAGTCCGTATGTTGTACCGACGTAGGATTTTAGCAATACGATCCGTTGTGTTATGTATGTACGGAAGGTAAGCAGTTCCTCTTACATCTCTTTTCTCAACTGACGTCCTATTATTATTTGTTGGTTTCAGAACCGTAGAAATCAAAGCCTTGCTATAACCGTTGCTCTCAAAGGTGGTTCGCAGGGTGTTAATTTCTTCTTGTAAAGAAGACACTTCACAAATCCTCCTAGCCCTGGTAGTTAGAGTTGTAAGGATACCATGTTTCTGGGCAGGGTGATGGTGAGAACTTGCGTGGAGATATCTATTGGTGTGTGTTGGCTTACGAAAAACGCTGTGTCCTAAAGATCCATCCTCTTTCTTGGTGACGAGAACATCTAAAAAAGGTATTTTGCCGTCAGATTTCTTTTCCATGGTGAAACAAATAGAAGGGTGCTGGAGATTAAGGTGATCCAGGAAATGGCTAAGATTTTCCTCACCTTCCGTCCAAACAACGAACATAACGCCACCAGATCTTCGGTTTGAAAGGAGCCGACGACAAAGCTTTCTCTTCAAAGTTCTCCATGAAGAAATTAGCCACAACAGGAGAGAGAGGACTACCCATGGCCACACCATCAGTCTGCTCATAAAAATTCCCATTCCATAGAAAGTAGGAGGAGGTCATGCAGTGATAAAAAAGTCTTGTGATGTCTTCAGGAAAAAAACCATTAATGAGAGACATAACACCATCAATAGGTACTCTCGTAAACAGAGACACCACGTCGAGACTCACTAGAATATCACCCGGCTGAAGTGTTATAGCTTTTAACTTTTCCACGAAGTGTGTGGAATCCTTAATGTACGAAGGCGTGTTACCCAGAAGTGGCTGAAGTAGTCTACCTAAGTATTTGGAAAGGGCATATGTAGGAGAACCAATCGTACTAACAATAGGTCTAAGAGGAACATCTTCCTTATGTATTTTAGGAAGACCATAGAGTCTCGGAGGAATAGCATCCCCTGGAAGGAGAGTCTTCGCTGCATCCGCTGGAATAGATGATTGCTTGATCAATTTGACGGTGACATTTGAGTAGCGAGTAGTAGGATCACGACTATTAATTCTATATACAGGATCTGATAACAAAGACGAGATCTTGGAATCATAATCAACCTTATCCAACACCACTGTCGCGTTTCCCTTGTCAGCGGGGAGAACGATAATATCAGAATTGTCCCTTAGATCTTTAAGTGCCCGGCTTTCGCCTTGTTTTAAGTTGGTGTTAGGTGGCTTAGCGGTCTTGAGAACTCGGGAACATTCTTGCCTGGCTTCCTCGGCCTCTTCAGGTGTGAGGTGATGTACCGAGGATTCTACGGATGTAATAAGTTCTTCAATAGGAATTCTTCTAGGCGCTACAGCAAAATTGAGACCTTTAGCGAGAACTGCCTGTTGGGTATCACTTAGGGGCTTGCTGGACAAATTTACGACAACCTTGTTAGCATCAAGTCTAATGGCTTGAGATTTCTGCAACTGACATAACCTATCATATTTGGAAATATGTCTGTCCTTCACCTGATCTAGAACGCTGTTAGCTTGCACTGAAGAAATACGATCAAAGATCTTCCATAATTTCTCACTTACGAAGTTTGAGAGGCGTAGATGTAGCTGTAGTAACTCCCTCGAAATAAAATATGCCTCTCAAACTTCGTAAGTGAGGAATTATGGAAGATCTTTGATCGTATTTCTTCAGTGCAAGCTAACAGCGTTCTAGATCAGGTGAGGGACAGACATATTTCCAAATATGATAGGTTATGTCAGTTGCAGAAATCTCAAGCCATTAGACTTGATGCTAACAAGGTTGTCGTAAATTTGTCCAGCAAGCCCCTAAGTGATACCCAACAGGCAGTTCTCCCTAAAGGTCTCAATTTTGCTGTAGCGCCTAGAAGAATTCCTATTGAAGAACTTATTACATCCGTAGAATCCTCGGTACATCACCTCACACCTGAAGAGGCCGAGGAAGCCAGGCAAGAATGTTCCCGAGTTCTCAAGACCACTAAGCCACCTAACACCAACTTAAAACAAGGCGAAAGCCGGGCACTTAAAGATCTAAGGGACAATTCTGATATTATCGTTCTCCCCGCTGACAAGGGAAACGCGACAGTGGTGTTGGATAAGGTTGATTATGATTCCAAGATCTCGTCTTTGTTATCAGATCCTGTATATAGAATTAATAGTCGTGATCCTACTACTCGCTACTCAAATGTCACCGTCAAATTGATCAAGCAATCATCTATTCCAGCGGATGCAGCGAAGACTCTCCTTCCAGGGGATGCTATTCCTCTGAGACTCTATGGTCTTCCTAAAATACATAAGGAAGATGTTCCTCTTAGACCTATTGTTAGTACGATTGGTTCTCCTACATATGCCCTTTCCAAATACTTAGGTAGACTACTTCAGCCACTTCTGGGTAACACGCCTTCGTACATTAAGGATTCCACACACTTCGTGGAAAAGTTAAAAGCTATAACACTTCAGCCGGGTGATATTCTAGTGAGTCTCGACGTGGTGTCTCTGTTTACGAGAGTACCTATTGATGGTGTTATGTCTCTCATTAATGGTTTTTTTCCTGAAGACATCACAAGACTTTTTTATCACTGCATGACCTCCTCCTACTTTCTATGGAATGGGAATTTTTATGAGCAGACTGATGGTGTGGCCATGGGTAGTCCTCTCTCTCCTGTTGTGGCTAATTTCTTCATGGAGAACTTTGAAGAGAAAGCTTTGTCGTCGGCTCCTTTCAAACCGAAGATCTGGTGGCGTTATGTGGATGACACGTTCGTTGTTTGGACGGAAGGTGAGGAAAATCTTAGCCATTTCCTGGATCACCTTAATCTCCAGCACCCTTCTATTTGTTTCACCATGGAAAAGGAATCTGACGGCAAAATACCTTTTTTAGATGTTCTCGTCACCAAGAAAGAGGATGGATCTTTAGGACACAGCGTTTTTCGTAAGCCAACACACACCAATAGATATCTCCACGCAAGTTCTCACCATCACTCTGCCCAGAAACATGGTATCCTTACAACTCTAACTACCAGGGCTAGGAGGATTTGTGAAGTGTCTTCTTTACAAGAAGAAATTAACACCCTGCGAACCACCTTTGAGAACAACGGTTATAGCAAGGCTTTGATTTCTACGGTTCTGAAACCAACAAATAATAATAGGACGTCAGTTGAGAAAAGAGATGTAAGATGAACTGCTTACCTTCCGTACATACATAACACAACGGATCGTATTGCTAAAATCCTACGTCGGTACAACATACGGACTGTATTTGGAACTTCTGTTAAGATTAGGCAACTCCTGCGACCAACTAAGGACAGTTTGCCTAAATTGCAACAACCGGGTATCTACAGAGTTCCCTGTACTTGTGGCAAGGTTTACATCGGGCAGACTTCGAGAACAATATGCACTCGCATTAAGGAACATAATAGATGTATCAGGCTCATTCAACCTGATAAATCAGCTGTTGCCGATCATGCTTTAACACCTGGCCATGATGTCATGTTCCAAGGAGTGGATGTTCTTGCCCGTATAAAGCAATATCGTCCCAGAATCATCAGGGAGGCGGTGGAAATACGTAAACACCCAGATAATTTCAACCGCGACACCGGCTACAATCTCAGTGAATCCTGGCTACCTATTATCAGAACCCTGAGAAAGTAATTCACTGCTGCTTTCCGTTGTCCCTAACATGGGGCTATAATGGCGTCCATCTTTGGGCACCTTCTATATGTTCTTCGTTGCTTTCTCTTAGCAACATTGTCGTATTCCAGATTATTCCTGACGAAGAAAGACATGGTTTCTTTCGAAACGTGTAGAATTTTAATATAATAAAACACAGCATAAGCCCAAAATTCAACATTATGAATAGTAACACGGGCCGTGAAAGTCTAAATGACAAAATTAAAATTCATAAACCTTTCTAACCTCATTAAGAAGACAAATATTCTTAACATTGATCACAACAGAACAGAAGAAGAGAATAACATACCCGCACAAAAAGTGGGAAGCTTAGTCCATAGAAGCCAACACGGAAGTATTCAGGCTCAGGGCGCAGTTGGGTCAAGATATTGTCAAAGAAGCGAGCTTGAGTACGCAGGATGTCGCTCAGTTTAGAATAATCAAAGAGATGGCGCTCATAAAGCTCTGCTAGTTCCTTGCACAAGGGTATGCCCTTTTCCCAGCACTGGAACAATCAACAAAATGAGTCAATTATTAGCATATGTAAATATACAAAAAGGAAGTAAAGCATCATTTTTATTAAAAAATATTCTCTGATCTATACCATAGCCTACTTATATGATGGATATTACAAGTATAATTTTAATTAACTTTTTGCTTGTTTTAGGAAATCTTTTTGACTCATAGAGTCACCCATTTTTCTGTACTGACTTGCTATAATAATCAAATATTTCTTTAGTTCCACCTCGTCAATACAATTTATTCAAATCTTTGTGATATAATCCTATGTCACTTAATTTACATTGGTACATGTTTCGATGCCTATTTGCATCAGCCTTTCAATGTATTGGCAGCACTTAAAAATCACTTTGTACATTGGATGTGATAAAATGTTAACATAAAAACACACTCAAATCACTTATTCATTAAAAAAGTTTTTAAAAGATTTTAAAAATATGGTAGACACTCATTACAAAAGCCTTGAAAGTTTTGATTTTCTTTCTTGAGGTTTTCAAAATTCAGTTCCTGAGGTTATCTCTGAAATTTCTGGACATGGGTTTCCATTCCCAACTGGAAAGAAATGACGCTAGCCTAGGAGTAAGAACATTTGAATAATAGAATGAAAAGAATTTGGAAAAGTATCCTTACTTATTTGCAAAACTTAAGTAATTTGCGGTAAGAGTCGAACAGAGCCGTGTTGTGCTAGATGGAGACTGTGCTACACTGAGTTGGCATGCCAGCGCGGAAGTAGCAAGCGAGACTGTACGAGGTAGGGGAACTAAAGGACTGGGGTTAGCTAACTATGGCCTACTGTGTGGCAAGAACAATTGTTAGGGGGTGTGGGGGAGGGGTATGGTACGTTGGAAAAACAATCAACTATTATGGACTATTTCTAGGGTGGTTTGTATTTCGTTCTGTAATTACTTATTGTTTCATAAAGTACGTTATTGTTTTCAAAATTAATCTCATTAAGATTAGTTAGGGGAGCTGTTCTTTGGATTGAATCTATTTCAATTTCTTCCAAAATATTCATTTTATTTCCCTTACTTGCATGATGTAGGATTTCCATGTCATTATTGATATCTGTGAAAGAATGTCTGAAATCTTTCATGTGATTTGCCATGGCGGAAAATTTGTTGTACTTAATGTCATTAAAATGCTCACCATATCTTGTTGCAAACGATCTCCCTGTTTGTCCACAATAATTAGCATCACATTTTGAACATTTTAACATATATATACCTGACAAGCTGAATTTATTTGTATGGTTTAATTTTTTTAGTAATAAAGAAAATATTAGCATTGGAGTTGGATGTTTTGTAGGCTATTTTTAATCCACACTTAGTTGCAGAATCAGAAACAGCCATATGCAGACTCCCTTTAGATAAGGTATGTGACTAACAAAGAATTGCAAAAAATTATCAAGACCAATAAAAAATACAACAAAATTCAAATCATAACAAACTCATAAAATTAAAAAAAATTAAAAAATAATAATAATAATGACGTAATTGTTACTATAGCGGATAAGAGTAACACGGTCATGCTGATGGATAAGGAATTACCGGTATATGTCAACAATACATGTAATTTCCTTAAAAGCTCAAGTTTTGAAGAGGTCGAAAAAGATCCCACCCAATCTATACAGAGAAAACTGAAAAATATTTTGAAAAACTCTATGTTCATTATCGATGAGAAACAGACAAGCAATTTAACCATTATGAATCCAGGATTACCAACTTTGAGAGCCCTCCCCAAAATTCATAAGGAAGGAATTCCAATAAGGCCAGTCATTAACTTTAGAAATAGCCCCCTTTATAGAACCGCCAAATTTTGTCAGAAATTCCTTGAAAAACATTATCTTCAAAGCAAATAAATCCCTGAATAACACGTTCATGTTCTGTGAAGAAACTATGAAACTGTCTTTAACGAATAATCACTGTATGCATAGCGTAGACGTGAAAGATATGTTCACAAACATTCCAATCAAACCATCCCTCAAGGTCATCAAACAAAATTTAGCCAGCAACAGCATATTATCAGAAGTAGAAATCAATGAGTTCATAACGCTATTGGAATTCACACTCATGAATAATTTTTTCACCTTTAACAATAAAGTTTTTAAACAAAAAGAGGGACTCGCAATGGGATCTCCGGTATCTGGGTTAGTGGCTAATATACTGTATATCTCGACCATCTTGAACACGAAGAAGTAGTTGGCAAAATTGATGGCATACAATATTGGGGTAGATACGTAGATGACGTATTTGTAATGATCGACGACAATGTTTTGAGCATAGAAGGAATTTTACTAAAATTAAACAGTTTGGATATAAACATACAGTTCACCTCAGAATCAGCGGTCAACGGTAAAGTCAATTTCCTTTACACTACAGTTCATTTAGATAACAACAGGTTAGCTTATAAAGTGTTCAGAAAGTCAACCCAAACCCACACGACCATTAGAAAAGATTCAAACCACCCGGGCAACCAAAAGAAAGCCGCTTTTTACAGTATGGTCAATAGAGCTTTTTCGCTTCCCTTAGACAAAAGAGAATTAAATAAAGAAATAAAAACTATTAAACAGATTGCCAAGGTAAACGGTTTCATATCACTGTTTGTCAACAATATTATTAGCAAGATCAAAAACAAACCGATCACCCACCTAACACCTGAGCAAAAAGAACAGCCTAAATATGTGGCTTTTACTTACTTCAATGCCAAAACATATAGTAAATCAAACATTTTTAGCCTACTTTTCACATTTTGCAAAAATGAGGAAAAAGTAGACTTATGAGATCGGGCAAATGTGTGTCTGTCTGTCTGTCTGGCTGTGTGTGTGTGCCCCCCCCCCATCAACTCCTAAACGACTGCAGCAATCGAAACAAAATTTGCTAGGAGTAAAGATCTATACCTGAATATCTCACGGCCATATTTGAAAATGATGTCAGTGCTACCAACTGCTGAAAAAATTTCAATTGAAATTTGAGCTCCATGCTGGATATCTTGGAAGGTATGAATGGGAGCTATTTCAAAATTGGCACACGTATAGATAATAATATTGCAGTTTAATTTCCAGGAGGCCATACATGGCAGTGTTGCCAAAATGATTATAAGCCTGCTGATAGGTCCAATTTTTAAATGCATATAACTTCTACACCATCAATTGGAATTCAACCAAATTTCGTATGTGCTATGTGTACATAAACAGATATGACTGAGCGTATTCTTAAGAGCCACCAGCGCTGCCAACTGTTAATAAATGCTCTCAATTTTTTTTATCCAAATACCCATATATCAGAAAGAATGCAAGCCGACAGCTTTAAACTATGCACACGTATAGTACCTGATATTCTATATTAATTTGGAGTAACTTATATACATCAGTGCTACCAACATGATTCTAAGCCTGCTGAGAGGTCCAAATTTAAATACATGTAACTTCTATACTAACTAATGGATTTCATTCAACATTGACACACAATAGATCATATTATTTCTGATTATTTCTGACCAATACATGTATGTCATTGTTGCCAACATGATTTTATGCTTGCTGTTAGATCCAATGTTTAACTGCGTGTAACGTCCATGCTATCCATTGGACTTCAACCAAATTTTGTATTCTGTACCTTAAGAGATGGAACTAAGAATATATTTAGTCACCAGGGCTGCCAACTGTAGTTCTCTATTAGGCTACATTATGCCAGGTATACAGTATTTCGAACTAATTAGAAATTTCGATATTACCAACTTAATTTCGTCATTATTCTAGGTAGATCAATATAGATTAATCATTGGCATGAATCTTAAATTTTAAGAAAAGTAGGCTCTTGAGTTCGTCACGGAACTTCTTGTTAAAAAGTGTGGACTAAAAATAGCCTACAAAACATCCAACACCAACGCTAATATTTTCTTTAATACTAAAAAATTAAACCATTCAAATAAATTCAGCAAGTCAGGTATATATATGTTAAAATGTTGAAAATGTGATGCTAATTACTGTGGACAAACAGGGAGATTGTTTGCAACAAGATATAGTGAGCATTTTAATGCCATTAAGTACAACAAATTTTCTGCCATGGCAAATCACATGAAAGATTTCAGACATGCTTTCAAAGATATCAATAATGACATGAATATCCTACATCACGCAAGTACGGGAACTAAAATGAACATTTTGGAAGAAATTGAAGTAGATTGAATCCAAAGAACAGCTCCCCTAACTAATCTTAATGAGATTAATTTTGAAAACAATAACGTACTTTATTAAACATTAAGTAATTATAGAACGAAATACAAACCACCCTAGAAATAGTCCATAATAGTGGATTGTTTTTCCAATGTACCATACCCCTCCCCCACACTCCCTAACAATTGTTCTTGCCGCACAGTAGGCCATAGTTAGCTAGCCCCAGTCCTTTAGTTTACCCCTCACTTCCCCTACATTGAACAGTCTTGCTTGCTACTTCCGCGCTGGCATGCCAACTCAGTGTAGCACAGTCTCCATCTAGCACAACACCGCTCTGTTCGACTCTTACCGCAAATTACGTAAGCTTTGCAAATAAGTAAGGATACTTTTCCAAATTCTTTTCATTCTATCATGCAAATTTACTTACTCCTAGGGTTATTTCTTTCCGGTTGGGAAAGGAAACCCTTGTCCAGAAATTTTGGAGATGACATCAGGATCTGAATTTTCAAAACCTCAAGAAAGAAAATCAAAACCTTCAAGGCTTTTGTAATGAGTGTCTACCATGTTTTTAAAACGTTTAAAAACTTTTTTAGTGTATAAGTGATTTGAGTGTGTTTTAGGTAGATTTCATTAGAAAGCTAACTATTGCAATGGGTACCGTACCATGTTTCGACTTCCGGAAAATTTCGACATATCTTCGCGTTTCACATCCCCCAGACCCCAAAACCACCGTCAGTTCAAAAGTTTATATATAATTTATGTATATATGTATCTATCTATCTATATATATATATCAGTTTCTTGTGGACACAATAACTGCCGTAATTTTGCACCAATCACTTTGAATTTTTTACATAATATGTATCCCTATAAAATCTCGGTCGAGTTCGTTAATGGGCAAAATCGGTCGAAGGGGGTGAAAATGGGGGGCTTTTTTCGAAAAAGTGAAATTTCGCTATAACTCTCTTAATACGTGAAATATCCAATCCATTCAAAGTTCATAATATGCGTCGGATAAGTGCCAAAAATTTATGTCAAATAAGTTTTTTGATAGCACCAACCATTGACCAAAGGGGTGGAAAAAAGTGGGTTTTTCGGGAAACATTAATCATATCTCTCTTAATAGGCACAATATCAAAACCGTACAAAATGGAAAATATTCCCCTAATAATTACCTAAAACTTTTGTCTGAAAGAATTTTTGATATGACCTACCATTACGCCAAGGGATGAGAAAAATGATTTTGGAATTTTAAAAAATGCCAAGTGCCATCAGAGGTTACCATAACAACGCTTTTAAATTGATAAGGGATGATCTATCAGAGGTTGCCAAGACAACGCCATTGACGAGATCACATTCATTTTTAGCCTACTTTTCACACTTTTCAAAAATGAGGAAAAAGTAGACATATCCGGAAAAATGTGTCTGTCCTTCTGTCTGTCTGTCCTTCTGTCTGTCTGGCTGTGTGTGTGTGTGTGTCCCCCCCCCCCCCCCTATCAACTCCTAAACGGCTGCAGCAATCGAAACCAAATTTAGTATGAGTAAAGATGTATACCGGAATATCTCAGGCCCATATTTGAAAAAGATGCCAGTGCTACCAACTGCTAAAAAAACGCACTAGAAATTTGAGCTCCATGTTGGATATCTTGGAAGGTATACATGGGAGCTATTCTAAAATTGGCACACATGTAGATAATACTATTTCAGTTTAATTTCCAGGTGGCCATACATGACAGCGTTGCCAATATAATTTTAAGCCTTCTGATAAGTCCAATTTTTAAATGCATATAACTTCTACACTATCAATTGGATTTCAACCAAATTTTGTGAACTGTTAATAATTGCTCTCTATTTTGTATCCAAATATATCAGAAAGTATGCAAGCCGACAGCTTTAAACTATGCACACGTAAATTACCCGACATTTTACATTAATTTGGAGTAACTTATATACGTCAGTTCTACCAACATGATTCTAAGCCTGCTGATAGGACCAATTTTTAAATACATGTAACTTCTATACCAACAAATGGATTTCAACCAAAATTGGCACAAAAATATATAATATTTCAGATTATTTCTGACCAGCACTCGCATGACATTGTTGCCAACATGCTTTTACGTGTACTAATAGATCTAATGTCTAAATCCATGTAACGTCCTTTGGACTTCAACCACATTTTGTATTCTGTACCTTAGGAGATGGAAGTAAGAATATATTCAGTCACCAGAGCTGCCAACTGTATTGCTCTATTAGGCTACATTATGCCTAGTATACCTTATTTCGAACTAATTAAGACATTTCGATATTACCCACTTAATTTCGTCATTATTCTAGACGGGTTCATATACTGTAGATTAATCTATGACATGAATCTTAATTTTAAGAAAAGTAGGCTCTTTAGTTCGTCACGGAACTTCTTGTTCCATCTGACTATGAGGGAAGCGGCTAACTGGTAGCATGCTGAACTTCTATGCCCAAGGTGCTGGTTCAAAGCCGGACAAAGTCGCCGGATTTTCTAAGAGCGCTAAAAATCCGTCAGCATGCTTTCCTTCGGAGGGGAAGTTACAACTTTCGTTGCAAGTTGCTGGTTGCGGTGGCATCTAGCAGCCAAGTTCACAGCTAGGTGTCGTTGACGTTAGTATTTGGTACAAAATTAGGTACTACTACTTAAAATTGACCGTCTGCAGACCTTACCTGAATTACAGACTAATACAGTCATCACAAATAACACCATTTATGAGACAGATTCTACACACACCCAATGTACACGGGGTTACATGACACCTTGTCGCAGCCCCTAAACTGAGGAACCAACCAACATCTCTGCGGGAGATAAAATTTTGCGTGAAGAAGTAACAGACTGTTAGATAGTTACACATTAGTCCCAAACCTTGCATAAGGACAGTGTGATCACAAGTATAAAAATTAACCCCAAATGACAAGAAGGTTACCATCCCCATAAGACAGTAAAATGTTAAAAGTATGCATAGAAAGACGAAAAAATGTTAACTAACCTCCAATTGTAAAATACTTTCTCGCAATAAATGAGGTCTGATCCTCCTACGAAAACCTGCATATTTTGCCTATTATAGCCTATCCCCTAGTTTGCCCGGTGAAATCTACCTCCGCCTTCCGGTGTGCCGAGAGGAATTTTTTATGTTAACATTTTATCACATCCAATGTACAAAGTGATTTTTAAGTGCTGCCAATACATTGAAAGGCTGATGATGATGCCAATGCAAATAGGCATCGAAACATGTACCAATGTAAATTAAGTGACATATGATTATATCACAAAAATTTGAATAAATTGTATTGACGAAGTGGAACTAAAGAAATTTTTTGATTATTATTTTAGGAAAAGCAAAGAAGACTTCATCTGCAGCCATCGATGTAGAGAGGGGTACTAGGCTCAAGTTTCATGCATTCTCCATTCAAAATACCTAATCTATATATATTTCAAGCACAAAGTTTGTCTGTTTGTTTGTCTGTCTGTCTGTTATGTATACAAATCTACACCGTTTCACCGATCTGAACCAAAATTTGTATACTTACCCTTTGGAACCCGACGAGTAACCCTGTCAACTTTAAATTTCGGACAGACCACCCCATTTCCTGCATTTAGGCCCTTTTGCACAAATCTACACCGTTTCACCGATCTGAACGAAAATTTGTATACTTACCCTTTGGAACCCTGCGAGTAACACTGTCCACTTAAAATTTCGGAAAGACCACCCCATTCCCTGCAATTAGGCCCTTTCGTCCGAATCTACACAGTTTCACCGATCAGAACCAAACTTCGTATTCTTACCCTTTGGTACCCTGTGAGTAACACTGTCTGCTTGAAATTGCGGACAGACCACTCCATTCCCTGCATTTAGGCCCTTTGACCCAAATCTACACCGTTTCACCTATCTCAACCAACATTTGTATATTTACCCTTTGGAACAATGCGACTAATACTGTCTGCTTGAAATTGCGGAGAGGCTACTCCATCCCCTGCATTTAGGCCCTTTGGTACAAATCTACACCGTTTCACCGATCTGAACCAAAATGTGTATACTTACCCTTTGGAACCCTGCGAGTAAAACTGTCCACTTAAAATTTTAGACAGACCACCCCATTCCCTGCATTTAGGCCCTTTGGCACAAATCTACACTGTTTCACCGATCTGAACCAAAATGTGTATACTTACCCTTTGAAACACTGCGAGTATCACTGTCCAATTAAAATTTTGGACAGACCAACCCATTCCCTGCATTTAGGCCATTTTGACACAAATCTACACCGTTTCACCGATCAGAACCAACATTCGGATACTTACCCTTTGGTACCCTGTGAGTAACACTGTCCACTTGAAATTTTGGACAGACCACTCCATTCCCTGCATTTAGGCCCTTTGGCAAAAATCTACACCGTTTCACCCATCTCAACCAAATTATCATACTTACCCTTTGGAACTCGACGAGTAACACTGTTTACTTAAAATTATGTAGTAATTTTCAATATCATCCTGATCAGTAGGGCAAATTACCTAGATGTTACGCCCTCAACGTCATTGGGGGCAATTGACATAGATTTTAAGTCCATTATATTTCTAATCACCACCACATATAGTCTTCTACGACTGAGATGTCACGAATTCTGGGACCGCTAACGACATATCTCGACTCGGACTGAAGACAAATATCACGAGAATGATCATTATTTTACAGAGCCTTCCCATAGTGACTTAAGTATACACATTGTCACTGGGTGTGATATTGTAGCAAATGAATAAATAAATAAATATAATTTATGACGTTGAGTGTTAAGGAGACTGAAATATTATCATCATTCCACCGGGCGAAGCCGGGTACTACTGCTAGTCTATATATATAAAGCACAAAGTCTGTCTGTCTGTCTGTTATGTATACAAATCTACACCGTTTCACCGATCTGAACCAAAATTTGTATACTTACCCTTTGGAACCCTGCGAGTAACACTGTCCACTTAAATTTTCGGAAAGACCACCCCATTCCCTGCATTTAGGCCCTTTCGTCCAAATCCACACCGTTTCACCGATCGGAACCAAAATTCGTATTCTTACCCTTTGGTACCCTGCGAGTAACACTGTCTGCTTGAAATTGCGGACAGACCACTCCATTCCCTGCATTTAGGCCCTTTGGCCCAAATCTACACCGTTTCACCGATCTCAACCAAAATTTGTATATTTACCCTTTGGAACCCTGCGACTAACACTGTCTGCTTGAAATTGCGGAGAGGCTACTCCATCCCCTGCATTTAGGCCCTTTGGCACAAATCTACACTGTTTCACCGATCTGAACCAAAATTTGTATACTTACCCTTTGGAACCCTGCGAGTAAAACTGTCCACTTATAATTTCGGACAGACCACCCCATTTCCTGCATTTAGGCCCTTTGGCACAAATCTACACCATTTCACCGATCTGAACCAAAATTTGTATACTTACCCTTTGGAACCCTGCGGGTAACCATGTCCACTTGAAACTTCGGACAGACCACCCCATTCCCTGCATTTAGGCCCTTTTGCACAAATCTACACCTTTTCACCGATCTGAACCAACATGTGTATACTTACCCTTTGGAACCCTGCGAGTAACACTGTCCACTTAAAATTTCGGACAGACCACCCCTTTCCCTGCATTTAGGCCCTTTGGTCCAAATCTACACCGTTTCACCGATCAGAACCAAAATTCGTATTCGTACCCTTTGGTACCCTGCGAGTAACACTGTCTGCTTGAAATTGCGGGCAGACCACTCCATTCCCTGCATTTAGGCTCTTTGGCACAAATCTGCACCGTCACCGATCTGAATCAAAATTTGTATACTTTCCCTTTGGAACCCTGCGAGTAACACTGTCTGCTTGAAATTGCGGACAGACCGCTCCATTCCCTGCATTTAGGTCCTCTGGCCCAAATCCACACCGTTTCACCGATCTCAACCAAAATTGTATATTTACCCTTTGGAACACTGCGACTAACAATGTCTGCTTGAAATTGCGGATAGGCTACTCCACCCCCTGCATTTAGGCCCTTTGTCATAAATCTACACTGTTTCACCGATCTGAACCAAAATGAGTATACTTACCCTTTGAAACACTGCGAGTATCACTGTCCATTTAAAATTTCGGACAGACCACCCCATTCCCTGCATTTAGGCCCTTTGACACAAATCTACACCGTTTCACCTATCAGAACCAACATTCGGATACCCTAGTACCCTGTGAGTAACACTGTCTACTTGAAATTTTGGACGGACCACTCCTTTCCCTGCATTTAGGACCTTTGGCAAAAATCTACACCTTCTCACCCATCTCAACCAAATGTTTCATACTTACCTTTTGGAACCCAACGAGTAACACTGTCTCCCTAAAATTTCGGACAGACCACCCCATTACCTGCATTTAGGCAGTTTGAGAAAAATCTACACCGTTTTACCCAATTCAACCAAATTTTACATACTTACCCTTTGGAACCCAACGAGTTACCCTGTCTCACTTGAAATTTTGGGCAGACCACTCCTTTCCCTGCATTTACTTTTAATTTTGGGCAGACCACTCCTTTCCCTGCATTTAGGCCCTTTGCTAAAAATCTACACCGTTTTACCCATCTCAACCAAATTTTGTCTTGGTCGACTGTGATTCATTATTACTATTACGTTAGTTTGTAAGTTTGACGTGCCAATTCAATAGTTGTAGTGTATGTATGTCCCCTATGCGTTCATATACCATTCATCCGATTGCGATGATACTTGTGTCAGTTGTTGTGTGGATTTCAGGGAAGGTTTCTAGCTACAAATTATGTATGTAACACAAAAGGGTGAGGGACTTAACAGGAAGTTTTAAATGCCACAGTAACCCAATTGCACAATGCCAGTTGTGATGATGATGATGATGATGATAATTGTTGTTTGAAGGCGTCTAACATCGAGGTTGTCACCCGTAAAGGTTTGGGGGATCGTGAGAATGAAACCAATACTAAAACTAACTACAAAACTTATGGGCTAGAAGAAGATAAGGACAAAAGAAAGGAATAAGGGAAATAAAAGACAGGAGGAAATGAAATGCCCTCAACCCTAGACAAATGAGAATTGAGGACTTGGAAGGAAGGAGAGCCATGAAATGCAGATAGGAAAGGGAAAGAGGGCAGGGTCCGTCCCAAAGGCAATGGAAAAAAGGGGTATAACCGGACCCAGCTCAGGAAACCCTCAGGGTTGCCAGCTCCCGAACAAGTCTGACATCTCGAAGAATGAGGCTATCAGGAATGATTAGACAAGGGCCAATTAAGGCGGGAAAGCGAAAGAGTCGCTAGGCCTCGGATACCCTGATACCATCGGGGTCGGAAGAGAACAAGAGTTTGACCAAGGGAGGCTGACTGGAAAGAGAACTGAAAGGAGTCCGGCACCAGTAAGTAGAAGCAATGCCGGACTCAGCTGGGGTCCCATGGTCGCAAACCCACGTCCCACAGGTTGTGAGACCCTGGGGGGTGGAGGGTTGGAGGAGGGGGCAGGTGTGAGAATAGCTTGCTGATTCATCGCGAGGTGACATGAGAGGACTGTCCGGAGGCCGCCGTGTTACCTGGTATTGCTGACTATGCTGATGTTCATACAGGGCCTTTGCTCAAACCACTGTAGTGTTACGAAAGAGTGAGTGATTCACCGGCCAATGTATAGGACCGGGAACCCCCCCGAACGTCTGTCATCATATATCGTCATCAACTGCGATATTCTCAGGTTCGTGCAGCTTGGACCCGAGCAGTACTTCATAATCATAAGCTCTTTCACTAGACGCTTCGAGTATAGGCCTAAGCCAGAAAATAAGGTTCAGACTTTGGAAGACATCGAAGGTAGAAATCTGAATTACCTATATCAGATTTAAAATTACACCATGTTCGTTTAGTAGTCATTTTTCATTATCTTATTATTATCATCATAAGGACCGGGTCGGTTAGCCGTGGTCGTTACGGCATGGCTGCTGGCAGTCGCTCATATCCGGGAGGCGAGGAGATTCGAATCCCCCGTCGGCAACCTTGAAGATGGTCATCTGTGGTTTCCCATCTTCCTTCCAGGCAAATGCCGGGGTTGGTCCCTAACTATAGGCCACAGTCGCTACCTTCCAACTCCTCGTCCTTACATTCAAATAAAATTTTCTTAATTTTTCTCAAAATTTCTCTTCAGGTGTATGAGCCGATCACCCAGCACCATGTCATGACATAGGCGCATTGCATTTCAAATCGTTCCCACGTAAGTCCAATTTTTCAGGGCAGTACTTAAGATTAATTTTTTGTTAAATAGGGTCCAAAATTTCAACCACCGAATGATTTCATTTCAGGTCCGTGGAGCTGTTAGTACAAGATAGCACATCCACTTAATGGGTCAATGCAAATTTCAAGTCAATTAGTTGAACGAGTTGTCCCTGATTTCACATCTATAGCCACATGCCAGCGCACTTTCAAACAAAGTGCTGGAATCAAAGTTTCCACTTCGTCATCATTTTACCCACCAATATTGCAAGCTATTGGGTCATGGACACTAACAAAATGCTAATTGTTTTTCTTGACACACAAGTGATTTATGACTGTGCATTTTAACCATCGCACACTAAACAAGAATGTTCATAATAGCGATTACATATTTAAGTGGCTGTAAACAGCAGTAATGTTTTAATTGTTCATAAGTTTGTCATGTTTTAATTTTTTAATAGTTTTTATAGTATTTTAATACCAGTGTATTATATGTTTCGACATGGACAAGGTCAATTTGGTCTGTGTAATGATGTTTCCTAATATTAATGTAAAGGGCTGAAGAAGGAATTGACATAAATTCCGAAACATGTACCCATGAGACGCTAACTTAAAATTAAATGTGTGTTGATTAGGCGGAAACTTTGCAACTTGTTATATTCAATTCAAACTTTCCTCCCCAGACAACACTCCACACGCGACGGTACTTGTAGCTCACCCATTGGGTGTCCGCCTAGAAGCAGCTACAAACTGGCGAGCCGAACATGTCCTCAGACACTCCCGGCACTAAAAGCCATACGCTAAAAAAAAAAAGAAACATCATAAGGGCAAATGACCTAGATATTACGCCCATTAAGCCACTAATCACCACACACAATACGTCTTCATCGCCTGTGAAGTTTCAAATATTTCTATCACGGTAGTCTGTAAGTTTGTCGTGTCAATTCAACAGTAGTTTTCATTATCATCCTCATCAAAAGGGCAAATGACCTAGATGTTACGTCCATTATACTACTAAGCAACACCACAGTCTTCATCGCCTGTGATTTTTAAAATGTGTACTTCCATTAGATTGTAAGTTTGATATACCCGTTCAGTAGTAGTCGTCTTCATTATCATCCTCATCAAACGGGCAAATGACCTACATGTTACGTCCATTATACTACTAAGCAACACCACAGTCTACGTAGCCTGTGATTTTTAAAATGTGTATTTCCATTAGTTTGTATGTTTGATATACCCGTTCAGTAGTAGTCGTCTTCATTATCATCCTCATCGAAAGGGCAAATGACCTAGATGTTACGTCCATTATACTACTAAGCAACACCACAGTCTACCAAGCCTGTGATTTTTAAAATATGTATTTCCATTAGATTGTAAGTTTCATATACCCGTTCAGTAGTAGTCGTCTTCATTATCATCCTCATCAAAAGGGCAAATGACCTAGATGCTACGTCCATTATACTACTAAGCAACACCAGAGTCTACCTAGCCTGTGATTTTTAAAATATGTATTTCCATTAGATTGTAAGTTTGATATACACATTCAGTAGTAGTCGTCTTCATAAATAAATATAATTTATCACGTTGAGTGTTAAGGAGACTGAGATATTATCATCATTCCACCGGGCGAAGCCGGGTACTACTGCTAGTTTAAACTATACCTCAATCTGCTTATATTTACATATTCCAATCCCTACACAACTGATTGACATTTAAGGGTGTTTAAATGAGAGACTTGTATCAGTAGATTTAACCACTTTAGGACAAAATTCCAGCAACTCAGTTTCTATCAAGCCATGGTAATTAAAAAAGATGTTAAGGAACAACAAAAATAGAGATATTGGAAACAACAGATTTGCAAAGGACGAAGATGAAGTTCTGTAATTTCAAACCAAAGTCAAAGCCTCAATTAGTACACAATGCCATACACTCCTTTGCTACACCCTTCTCCAACCGCTGAGATCTCATTGTCAAGTACACAGCTAAACACAGGTATCTGTAACATCCCAACATTTACCTTGAGGGAGTGTGAAAAACCTAGGGAGAGACCACACTCAGGATGGTCCCCACCAGTGCCAGGATTCGAACCTCTGATCATTGGACTTCTCCTCCCAGTTGCAGCATGCGATATAATCTAATGAGTTTATTACTGATCCATTTAGTATGATATAATGTATGACATACCACTGAAGGCTAAAGAAATAATGTACAAGACCTATTACTTACCAATGATGGCCGATGATGAGGAGAGATGAAAGTAGAATACAGGCAGCCAAAATGAAATTCCTGTGGAGTATGGTACAGAAGACTAGGAGAGATGGAGTGAGAAATGAAGACATTCTAAAGGAAGTGAATGTGCAGAAGCTGAATGATAAGCTGAAGCAGAACAGATTGAGATGGTATGGACATGTGAAAAGGATGAATGATGAAAGAATGCCGAAACAAGTGATGGAGAGATGGATGACTGGAAAGAGAGGACGAGGAAGACCTTGAGTACGGTGGATGGATGTGGTGAAGGACAGTGTGAGAGAATGGAATCTGGAGTGGACTTTAGTGATTGAGGAAGGATGGTGGACAGAGTCAAGTGGAGGGGTGTCATATTTGCACCAACCCGGCTTAGGCTGGAAAATAGCAAATGATGATGATGATAATGTATGATGTACCTTTCCCCGATCAAAGTAATGGATTATCTGTAGGTACAGCTGCTCCTTGCGCTGCCACTCGGGGTAGCCCGGGAACTGAGGATCAGCCACCAGAGCCTTGCCACTCCAACTCAACTGGTCGGCATACAGCTTCATGGTAAAGCCAGCCTCCGTGTAGTTCTCAGCCGGCAGATGGAGGTCATGCAGCTTGTAGATGTAGCGCAGGTACATTTCCTTGCGGTTGATCTCATTCTTGTAGAAATTCTATAAATATTTAAAATAAAATGTATGGTGTCTATTTCATTACTCTTTATAACTTTATAAGATCACAACTGATGTTAGTAAAACTGGAAAGAGAACATAACTGGTGAAAATCCCAAACCAATAAATGCCATTTTCAAATTATTGAACAATTTATCTCCCAATAATTCGCTGGATCTGCAGACAGAATGTCATGTGGCACATGCAATTTAAATATGGTACATGCCTACCCTGCATGTTTTAAAAATAAGTCTTTCTTCCGGGCAGGTGACCTAGATGACTTCCCATAAACAACAATCAAAATAATAATAATATTATATCGGAACATTGAAAACATAACGGAGGCAATTGTTATTTTTCGGACATTTATATAGAATGAATGATAGCAGGTTAACCAAACAGATTTTTAAATATCTTTGGAAAAAGGAATCGACAACAGCCTGGTTTCAAGAAGTAAAGAAAGATTTAGAAAAAAACAATGTATGAGAAGATGCACTAGAGAGAGAAATTAAAAAAAAAAAAGTATTGGGAATGGAAGGACTTCAAGGAAGGCAAAATAAGAAAACAGGCTCAAAATGGTCGGAAGAGAGAAAGAAGAAACATCGAAAAGATGAAGGAGCACTGGAGGAAGAAGAAAGAACAACAAAGGACTAAACATTGAAATTGGTTCATGGTCCTCAGAAGACCCTAACCGAGAAAGAATAATAATATTAATAATAAAAAGAAAACTGGTAGGAAGTAGGTCCATAGAACACAAGGTGCAACACAGTTCATTCATGAAGAGATTTGGGAAGAATAAGGAGGCGAAAACCATTAAGCCAATAACAAGTTCAAACATGCTCTTTGATGGGCATAACGAATAATAATAACAAGACATGAATGTCTAAATAAATTTATTTATAAAAGAAAAATACCCAGACACCTGTTACCACCTGATGATCATGTAAGGAGAAGGTAAAGCACCACGAGGGGTGTGAAGTGAAACAAAACTAGGTACCAAATCCGGGACAAAATACAAAACAATAGAGACTTCAAGTGAAAATGAAAATCAAGAAGAACAGTGCTGGTTAATAGCACAATTTAATAAAATTCCCACTCATTAACATACAATAAAATTACATACATTTCAGTGGCAAATTAAATAACAAAAAATAACAAAATTCATTTTAAGATCAGTGACCCCCTTGAAGTCACAAGTTAAATAATGTTACGGCTGTGAGTTTGTGTCATCGCTCGCCGCTTGAGTCACAGCTGCCCCAGGGGCTGGGCTGTGGCATGCCTCCTGTATTGCGTGTGCCTTATGCAACAGGGCTGCTAGACAAAGGGATAGTCCAGAAGATTCGTGACTGGACCAGCGATGGAAACCTCGAGAAGCCGTGGACCCTGGATGGATCTAGAACCATTTATTGAGTCACCGGCCTGCTATATAAGAGTGACCCGTGAAGCAGTTGTTGTTGTGTTTTACGAGCTAGTGCGAGCGATTATCTTGTGCGACAGAAGTGTGGTGACGAAGTGCTGTGCGAGTTACGAAATCCTGTGACATTGTTTCTCCCAGCTTGTGGACAGCGAAATAGCCTGCAGCAAGTGATCGTAAGTAATTGTGGTCGGAGAACATAAATGAGAGGAACAGGTAGTTTCTGTCAAGGCCACCGTACTCATTAGGACGGATTAACTTCTGTGGTCTGCTGCAAGTGAAAGGGGCCAAGAGCGCATAAGGAAGAGATTTGAGGAAACTGGAGAAGGCACCTAATTGCTTGTATTTGCTGATTAGTGTAATTTTCTGGCCACAATAAAGTTAATTATTTCTTTAAGCAGTAAATGGTGTTGTGCTTCCTTCCCACCGTAATCCAGTTAACAAAAGTGCCACTAGGGGGTGGCACGTAACAACTGGTGTCAGAAGCCGGATTACGAACTCAAGCACAACACCTGACGGTCCTGGTTTCAAAACCCGAGCAGGTCATTTTCGCTAATTTTCCTGTGAGTGCATGCCCTTTACAAGGCAAACAACTAAAATGGAGGCGCAATTGGCAGCATTGCTAGAAAAGTTAAATGGCATAGAAGACGGCCAGAAGAATTTAACCAAGGACCTAACTGCCAAAATGGAAGACGGCCAGAAGAATTTAACCAAGGACCTAACTGCCAGAATGGAAGACGGCCAGAAGAAGATGGAGGATGGCCAGAAGAAGTTAGCAGAGGACCTGAAGGACAGCCAAAATAAGTTAGCAGAGGACCTAACTTCCAAATTAGAAGAAGGCCAAAATAAGTTAGCGGAGGACCTGAAGCAGATGGAAGACAGCCAGAATAAGTTAGCAGAGGACCTAACCGCCAAATTTCTGGATGGCCAGAAAAATCTGGAAGAGTGTCTGCTGACGAAGTTAGAGGAGAGCCAAAGGAAATTAGAACAGGGCCTACGTGAGGAAGTCGCGGCAGTGGAGGAGAAGTTCAACACCTTGCAAGTGGAAGTTGCCGAGCTGCGCCAACGCCCGCTGATGGGGGTGGAGGAGAAATTCAACGCCTTGCAAGTGGAAGTTGCCGAGCTGTGCCAACGACCGCTGATGGGGGTGGAAGAGAGATTCAACGCTCTACAAAAGGAATTTGCTGAGCTGCGCCGACTCCCGCCGACAGGGATGGAAGATAGATTCAAAGCCCTACAAGAGGAAGTCGCCGAGCTGCGCCGACGCCCGCCGACCGGGGTGGATGAGAGAGTCAAAGCCCTACAAGAGGAAGTTGCCGAGCTGCGCCAACGCCCGCCCACCGTTACACCGGGAATATCAGGAACGGGACATAGCAGAGTGACGCCCCCAACCTTCGACGGAAAGGTGCCGTGGAGCACCTACGTACGTCAGTTCGAGGCGGCCTGTTCCATAAATAACTGGAACAACACAGAAAAGGCTACAGCTCTCATTGTAGCGCTGAGAGGTGACGCCCTTAACGTCCTTCAGGCCATCCCGACTGGATCCCAGGACTACTCTTCACTGATCGCCCATATGGAGTCCCGATATGGAGATAGCCATCTTCAGCAGGCCTACCAGATGCAGCTCCGGACCCGGGTACAGAAGAACGCGGAAACCCTGCAGGAGTTCGAGATGGACATCGCACGCCTCGTAAGGCTTGCCTACCCAACAGCGCCGGCCGACTTTCTGGAGCAGATAGCGACGCAGACCTTCACCGACGGGCTACGGGACTCGGACACTCAACAGGCGCTGCGACTCGTGCGCAATAAGACCCTGGCAGATGCGCTGAGCCACGCACTCGAATTCGAGACGGCAAAACAGGCATCCAGAATGCACGCGCGGGTGCGTCAAGTGGACGTCGATGAACCAGCAAAAACCAACGAGACCAAGCCCCTGGCCGACGAATTGATGGAGGCGCTAAGCCGTTTCTTCAAGAATCGCAGTAACACCAACAAAAACGTAGCCGAAGGACATCCGGAGAGGCGGCCCGGAAGAGGACTACCGACCTGCTGGACCTGCCGTAAGAGAGGCCACCTGAGCAAGGACTGTGGTGATCGCCGCCGCCAAGGGTTTCCGTCTGGACAGTCAGTCGTAGGGAAACCACGCGGCCCAGGAAAGCAAGTATCAGCCAGCCTAGGGGGGCAAAGGTTGGCTTGTGGCAGTCGTCAAGCCCCGGCAGTCCAAGTTCGTGTGACGAAGTTACGGAGGGACAATAGCAGCCTGATGGTCGACGGAGTCGTCAACGGAGAGAGCTGGCCCATGCTAATCGACACGGGAGCATCGAGGACCATCGTCAGTCCCACCGTAATCCCGAAGTGGAGAGTGCAACCCACACAAAGGAACCTCCAGCTAATAACCGCGACCGGAGAGACCGCACCGGTACATGGCGAAGCATCACTGGAGTTCGTCATTGGTCGACGGGCGATAAAGCATCCAGTGCTTGTGGCTGACGTGTCAAATGAAGTGATCGTCGGACTGGACTTCCTGGACCAGAACAACATCATCTTGGATCTGAGTGCCAACACTCTGCACTTCGGAGGTGAGGAACTTGCTTTGCAACCAGCACACGAGGCCGTCACCGCACGACGAGTAAGGCTGAGAGAGGACGTCATCGTTCCTGCCAGGACGGAGGTCAGCGCCGCCGTAATTGTCGACGGAACTGCTGAGGGAGTGGCTGCTGTCATCGAGCCAAAATATGAGGACATCCAGGCAAAAGGATTGCTAGTTGCCAAGACGCTCATCAACACGACGCCTCGGCCGTACGTCCGCCTGTCCAACCTGAACGACTACGATATTACGGTTCACCGGGACACCAACCTAGGAGTCTGCGAGCCCGTTACCTGGATTGCCCGCATCACCGACACGACGGACGGACACCTGCAGACGGACAACCGAAGAAGACGCACACTGCCAGAAGAACTACAGAAGCTGTACCCAGGATCCCAGGACCATTTAGACGAGGAACAATCACGCCAACTTCGGGACCTGCTACACGAATTCCAGGATGTCTTCTCCCTGGGAAGCAAAGACTTCGGCAGGACAAGCTTGGTCCAGCACAGAATCGACGTTGGGGACAGCGCACCGATTAGGGCCCCATTCCGACGTGTCCCGCTCGCCAAGCAAGCCGAAGTCGACCGGATGGTTGAAGAGATGAAGGATCAAGGGGTGATCGAGCCATCACATAGTCCTTGGAGTTCTCCGGTCGTGCTTGTGAAGAAGAAGGACGGTTCCACCAGGTTCTGCGTGGACTACAGGCGGGTGAACGACGTCACGAAGAAGGACAGCTACCCTCTACCCCGGATCGACGACACGCTGGACACCATATCAGGGTCAAGATGGTTCTCCACCTTGGATTTGAAGAGTGGCTACTGGCAGGTGGAGGTCCACCCTAAGGACCGCGAGAAAACGGCGTTCTCTGTGGGCAGCGGGCTCTGGCAGTTCACCGTCATGCCATTCGGTCTGTGCAACGCCCCTGCAACCTTCGAAAGGCTAATGGAGTCCATTCTGAGGGGACTACACTGGAAGACCTGCCTGGTATACCTAGACGACGTCATCGTTCTGGGGAGGAGCTTCGAGGAGCACTACAGCAACCTGAAGGAGATCTTGTTGAAGCTACGGGCTGCCCAGCTGAAGTTGAGCCCCAAGAAGTGTCAGCTCTTCCAGAAGCGGGTCCAGTACCTTGGGCATATCGTCTCCGAGGAAGGGGTGCGCACCGACCCAGAGAAGACCACAGCTGTGAGGGAGTGGCCAGTTCCGAAGGACAAGTCCCAACTACGAAGCTTCCTGGGACTCTGCACTTATTATCGTCGCTTCGTGAGAGGATTCGCCGACATCGCCAAACCTTTACATCGACTGACTGAGAAGGACCAACTCTTCACGTGGACAGCAGAATGCCACAATGCCTTCGAGCAACTCAAACAGGCTCTGCGCACCGCGCCTATTCTGGCCTACCCCAGACCTGGAACAAGGTTCATCGTCGATACCGATGCCAGCGACTTTGGCATAGGGGGGATCCTGTCGCAAGTAGTGGACGGCGAGGAGAGAGTAGTGGCCTACTTCAGCAAGGCCTTGTCAAAGCCAGAAAGGAACTACTGCGTCACCAGGAAGGAGCTGCTCGCCATCGTGAAGACCATTGAACACTTCCACAAGTACCTGTACGGGCAAGAATTTCTCATCAGGACCGACCATGCATCCCTGCGGTGGCTCCTGAACTTCAAGCAGCCCGAGGGTCAACTCGCGCGGTGGTTAGAGAGGCTTCAACAGTATAACTTTGAGATTCAGCACAGGAAAGGCCAACTGCATTCTAACGCCGACGCCCTGTCACGAAGACCGTGCCCCGAAGACTGCACCTTCTGTGCCCGAAGGGAGGAGAACACCGGGATACAGTGCCGAAGGACTACCGTGAAACTTCAAGGGAGCTGAAGCCGCGAATCTTTCACGCGGGCACAAGCGGAAGATGATGACCTGGGACTGATAGCCGAATGGAAGAGGGCCTGTGTCCCCAGACCCGGGTGGAACATTGTGAGTGACTGCAGCCCAAAGTTTAAGTCCTACTGGGCACAGTGGGACTCGCTGATTGTAAGGGATGGCCTCATCTGCCGTACCTGGGAGAGCACCGACGGGAAGACATCTCGGGAACAAGTCGTCGTTCCAAAGGCTATGACGGAGGAAGTCCTGAAGGAAGTGCATGGAGGATCATCTGGTGGACACCTAGGGATAAAGAAGACCCTGGAGAAGCTGAGAGAGTGGTTCTACTGGATCGGATGCCGAACAGACGTGGAGAATCACTGCGCGAGGTGCCACGATTGCGCAGCCAGCAAGGGCCCAGGACGAAGACGACGGGGTCCACTGAAGACCTACAACGTGGGTGGCCCCATGGAGAGAGTGGCCATCGATGTTGCTGGGCCATTCCCGTTAAGCGAGGCAGGGAACCGCTACATATTAGTCGTCAGCGACTACTTTACCAAATGGCCGGAGGCGTATGCGCTCCCTAACCAAGAAGCCGCGACGATCGCAGAGACCCTGGTGAAGGAATTCGTCAGCCGGTACGGAGTACCCCTGGAGCTGCACTCCGACCAAGGGAGGAACTTCGAGTCGCAGGTGTTCCAGAACCTATGCCAGCTGCTGGGGATCCGGAAGACAAGGACAACGCCGCTACACCCTCAGTCCGACGGGATGGTAGAGCGATTCAATCGCACCGTCGAGAACCATCTCCGAATAGTCGTCAGCGAGCACCAGAGGGATTGGGACAAGCATCTTCCACTATTTCTCCTGGCCTACCGCACCGCCGTGCATGAAGCCACCGGGTGCACACCAGCCCGGGCCATGTTTGGGAGGGAGCTCCGTCTACCTGTCGATCTTGCCTTCGGCCGACCTGGGAATGATCCGATCCCGGTAAGCCAGTACTGTCAAGAACTGGTCGACCAACTGGAGGACGTACACGCGTTCGCGAGGAGGAAACTGCGGATCGAGACCGACCGAATGAAGACCCGATACGACCAGCAGACGGATGCCGGCGGATTCCACGAGGACGACCTGGTCTGGCTCTTCAACCCATTACGGAAGAAAGGCCTGTCACCCAAACTGCAGAAGTCCTGGGAGGGCCCGTACCGAGTCGTGAAACGGATCAACGATGTCGTCTACAGGATCCAGTGGAGTCCGAGGGCGAAGATGAAGATCGTGCATCGAGATCGCCTGGCAGCCTACGGAGGGACACAGACGGACCAATGATTGATCGGGACGATCAGCCTTTTTAGGAAGGGGGTGGTGTTATGGCTGTGAGTTTGTGTCATCGCTCGCCGCTTGAGTCACAGCTGCCCCAGGGGCTGGGCTGTGGCATGCCTCCTGTATTGCGTGTGCCTTATGCAACAGGGCTGCTAGACAAAGGGATAGTCCAGAAGATTCGTGACTGGACCAGCGATGGAAACCTCGAGAAGCCGTGGACCCTGGATGGATCTAGAACCATTTATTGAGTCACCGGCCTGCTATATAAGAGTGACCCGTGAAGCAGTTGTTGTTGTTGTGTTTTACGAGCTAGTGCGAGCGATTATCTTGTGCGACAGAAGTGTGGTGACGAAGTGCTGTGCGAGTTACGAAATCCTGTGACATTGTTTCTCCCAGCTTGTGGACAGCGAAATAGCCTGCAGCAAGTGATCGTAAGTAATTGTGGTCGGAGAACATAAATGAGAGGAACAGGTAGTTTCTGTCAAGGCCACCGTACTCATTAGGACGGATTAACTTCTGTGGTCTGTTGCAAGTGAAAGGGGCCAAGAGCGCATAAGGAAGAGATTTGAGGAAACTGGAGAAGGCACCTAATTGCTTGTATTTGCTGATTAGTGTAATTTTCTGGCCACAATAAAGTTAATTATTTCTTTAAGCAGTAAATGGTGTTGTGCTTCCTTCCCACCGTAATCCAGTTAACAAAAGTGCCACTAGGGGGTGGCACGTAACAATAAGAAATTAAGATGAGAGGATCCTCAAAAGATAAATAAATAATTCAATAATTAAATCAGGAAAATATAAATAAAACCCCCAAAACTAATCAAAGTAAATAAGCATATCAGGGACGACAACAAATTTGATCACGTCAAAAGAAAAAGAAAAATAAATCAGTCATGTCAAAACTTGATTACATAATATCAAGTACAGTATCATAATATTCAATTATGAACAATCCCAACATAAACTATTTCGAATTCACGATAAGGGAAGAAAAAAATACCTACAACATGATCTGAGCTGAAGGAAAGGGTTAAGATCACGAAAGAAAAATTCCAAAATCTTCTAATTAATCAGGCCAAAGTCAGCATAATTATGTCTACGTCCTTTAAAACGAAGATGTATGGTGACAGCCAAGAGTGCTAGCCACTACGCAATGAGGCAGATTAGAAACATTTTGCCTGCCACTTTGCCAAAATCAAAAGTAAGTTGTTGTTTCATTTGAGAGGCTTGGACACCACAGTCATTTAGTCCCGTGTACATGAGTGTATAAAAATATGAAAATCCACAGCCTGCTTTCAGTCTCCGACCGGATCAGGAATGGTATGAATGAAGCCCCCATTTATCAGCGAGGATATGAACTGTGCCGGCTGCCGAAGCCTGACGCACTCCTCCGGGGCAATGATTACATGAATGACAGATGAAATGAAATGATAGTGGAGAGTGTTGCTGGAATGAAATTTTGACAGGGAAAACCGGAGTACCCGGAGAAAAACCTGTCTGCCTCCGTTTTGTCCAGCACAGATCTCACATGGAGTGACCGGGATTTGAACCACGGACCCAGCGGTGAGAGGCCGGCGTGTTGCCGCCTAAGCCAGGGAGGTGTATTAAAAAAAAACCAAGTCTGGTAACCTGTGTTATTGTGGTATCTGTAGTACTGAATCATAGGTTAGCAACTGAGTTTTACATTACAATTGAACTTGATTCTTCTACACCAAGAACCAAATCCACAAAACTATATAATGATGATGGCAATCTTATGGCCTCAGCTCCGATCTTTACGAGTTGGAGACATTCAGGCGATCTGCTTTCCAATTCTGATGTTCCGCTTGCACTTCATCTAAATGGAACTCTGTCCATTGACCTGCGGGAGTGATAAATTATTTTTATCTTGTAATCATTAAACACGATATGAGAGATTTCTCATGAGCCAACATCGTATGGCTTGGATTGCTGTAGATTTTTACTGCCCTTCAAATATCTTACTTACTTGGACATTGAACTTGCGATCTTGGGATCAGGAGTCAGACAATCTACCACTGATCCTGATCCTAATAGGTAGAATAAATGTGAATGAAGACTCACCAAGAGATTGACAGTGCAGGACATACGCTTGTCTCTGTTCTCATCCCCTTGGATCACACTGCGATAGTCCAGGAGCCTCTCCAGCAGTCGTGTCACTGAGCTGATGAACGCTGCTCCACTGTCCTTCCAAGCAGGGTCTTCAGACTGCACCCGATCTAGCAGCCTAAGGAGTTTAGATATTCATACTTCAATAATCATTTAACTATGATTGTACACTATGTCATTCAGTGATACAGTACTTCAATTTCTGTTCAAAAAACATAATTTACTTTATCCTTCACATTAATCATTACAGTACAAATATTGGTACTCTTTTTCTCAGTTTAAACAAAGATTTGTCCAATATGGGAGACAGGAATTTTAATCTTTATTCCAGCCAGATTGGAAAAAAAAAAATATTTCAAAAGTAAAATATACTTATTTTTTCTCCCCTTTGAGCCTACTTTCCAAGCTTTAAAGCTACTTACATACCAAGATTTAAGACTGATCACGAGCTTTAGTCATTCAATTTAGAGTAAGAAAATTCCTTTCTCAAAAAGTCAGTATTAGGCTATACTACAGTTCCAATTCAGATTTTGAAGGATTAAATTATGGTTTCTAACAATGATTCCCAATTCAATCTACTGCTACTAGTGAAGCCACACAGTTGAAAATCTGATATAGCCCAAAAGATTATACTCTTCAACTGAAGAAAGTGGAGAGTTTCAAGTATCTGGGAAGCCTGATACAAGATAATGGAAGAAACGATAGGGAAATAAATGAGCGGGGGAGGCAGGCAGAAGCATTTCGGAGGAGTGTGAGAAGCATGTTATGGAGCAAGGATGTCCCTCAGAACAGCATAAAGATCATATATCGGACGTACTATGTCCCTATCTTGACGTATGCCTCGGAGACCTGGGTTATGAAAGGAAGGGAGAAGAGCAAAATACAGGCCGGTGAGATGAGGTTCTTGAGAAGCAGTATTGGAGCTACAAAGACGGACAGAATAAGAAATGAGAGGACCAGAGAATTAATGAAGGAGGAACCATTACAGGATGGTATAGAGAAATCTAGTCTTAGATGGCATGGACATGTAAAACGAATGGAGGAGAAGAGGATACCCAGGAGAGTACACGAGACGAAGTGGGAAGGAAAGAGACCGAGAGGAAGACCGAGAGACAGGTGGCTGAAGGGGGTGGAAGAAAGCGTGAAGAAGAGAGGAGAAGACTGGATAAGGGTGGAGGCTGAGAGATGGTGGGAAGACAGAAGACGTTGGAGAGGCTTGTGTTCCAAACAGACCCGGCCAGTGGCTGGAAACTGTGCAAGATGATGATGATGAGTTGCTATTAGCTAAACTTGCAGAGAACTTGCAATACCATAAACATTAACTAAAATAAAACAAATTGTACAGAAGGAAAAATAATTACTTATATTGTTGATCTGAAACTACAAAAAGATTGCTAGTGACATTTTCTACTAAGGGGGTGTTCCATAAAAAATTACAGCATTTTTTATGTTACATTTATCTTCAAATAACAATTTGCTACAAGTGTTTTTTAGCATATAAATGAAAATGTTGTCCCTATATTGCCAGTTAATGTATCTTCATGTCTTCTGATGTGAATTTTAGCAGTTGAGAAATAACAATAAAATGAAAATTGCAAAAATATTCCTTTATGCCATATTTTCTAATTTCTGCCTTTAAAACAAGCACCATGTTCCTATCCAAAAATATGCTTTTCATAAATATTTATTTTTAATTTAAAAAAAAAGAGTTTTTTCGCAAAAGTCAGAGATATAAAATTGCAAATTCACTAATGAAATACAGCAGATGAAAATATACCAGTTCATGGCTTCTGGTGTAGGAGATAATCCAGTTTAAACAGAAAATGGACAAAAATTTAAATCTTAACTTTTTTTCCAGGGGCAGAAATGAAATATAACTGTCTATTTTTCTTTATGCATATTTGCATTCTTCTGCCTTAGAACTAAATGCAGTTGAATACAAACTTAAGTCAATCTTTTTTAGTAGCAGATGACCTAGACGTTCCACTTCTTAAAACAACAATAACTAACTAATAATAACTAAGTCAATTGTACAAGCATATTTGAAGTTATGGTTTCTATGTTGTAAGTTTTAAGCTCATATTTTCAGATGACCAAAAACTAAAAATTGAGAAACGACTTAACTACCTAGAGAGAGCCCAGAAATGGTGACTGATAACATATCCCAACAACATGCACACACAGTGATTGTTATTAGCAACAAGCATGCAGTTTGTTCTGTACTCACACAGCACTCAAGTGTTCCCTGGCAGCACACCAACAGGAAAGAAATATTACCAATCTATTATATTTACATCCTATTCCCAAATAAATATACCCTATTTGCTTCACAGTGGATGTCAAATTTTTAATTTAAAAACATTAATTGAGAGTAATTTTTCCCAAATTATAGATTTTTGAAAATCGTAAAGAAAAGGAAAAAAGATAATGATATTCAGCACTGCACACAAAGAAGTGTTACCATTACTGTAAACATTTGCTCAACTCACATTGTGTTAAAAAGTTGGCGGTATTCATCATCACCTTTGTTCTCGCTGATAAGGATGTCTAATTTATCGATCAGCTCCGACTCCACCTGGAAGGAACACAGCAATATTGTTACTTTTATTATGGTGTTTGAAGCCATTTTTCAGTGTTGCCATAGTAAACAAAAGTTTGATGCTTTTCAGTCGGTCAACACGATTGTACCCAAAATGAGATGGGTTATTCCCTAATCCTGAAAAACATTACAACATCACATGAGATTAATAAATACACTTGGATGACCAGTTTTGATCGTCAAGCGATCATCATCAGATTCATTACACTTAGGGTATAAAATCTATGTCTGAAAATATGGGTAAAAATATTTACAATATATACACTTATTTAGTTGCACTATTAGTTGAGATAATGCAAGTCGTCAGTAATTGTTAGTTGTAGTCTATGTGATGACTTGTTGAGATACTGGAAGTGGTGATTGACCTCTGGAATTTGCTTGTTTGGAGTGAATATGTGGTTGTTTTAAATGGTCAATTCAGATTGTATTGTACAGGCTACTTATCTGGTTGAGTCTTGCGCGGTCCTGTTGAGAGCAGTCAACTTGGTCACTTTCTGCACTCGACTGAACGGAAATTCCTGTGTGTCCCTTATCTCATTGGGTTATTCCCCCTCTCGCATTCCTAAGTGCTATGTGTTCCTTGTACAAATGTACCTGTAAGTTGTCAAGTCTAGTCTCTCTAATATGGTGTATGTTACTGTATTCAGGATAATCTTCAACTATTAAAGACTTGGTTCCAAACTCTCCACGCATAAGCTAAAAAGCCCTCTTTAAGCGCAAACGGACTAATGAGATTCTCTTAGACCACAACTAACAAATATTGATGAGTTGCATTATCTCAACTAATCATCATCATCATCGGCTTTAACTCGAATCCGAGTATAAATCTTCTTCCTTCAGTCCAGTTTGTGGATGTATTTACGGTGACTAAGAGTCCAATCCTGGCATGGAACAAGCGTCCACACAAGTCACATAGTATTGCTGGAGGAGGACGTGGTTGGGCTGCTCGAAGTTTCCTAGCTTGACGCTTGGCCTCTTCATGTGTGCGTCGATCCCTTTCAAACGTCTTTACAGTATCCGAGATGGTACGGCGCCAAGTTGAGCGGTCTTCAGCCAGCATGTCCCAGGTTTGTGAATCAAGACCTGTCAATTTCAGGGTCTGCTTAAATTGGTCCTTGTAGCGCCTCTTAGGACCACCATGAGGTCTGGTGCCATAGCATAACTCACCATATAGCATTTGACGAGGTAATCTCACATCATCCATCCGATGGACATGACCAATCCATCTAAATTGGTGACCTATTATGGATGATTCTATGCTGTTGATTTGAGCCTTTTCAAGTACAGCAATATTGGTAATGCGGTCTTCCCATTTAATCCTCAGGATTGATCGAAGTTTTTGTAGGTGGAAACGCTCAAGCTTCCTAAGATCACGTCGATAAAGGGTCCACGTTTCACAGCAATACAACAATGTAGATATGACTACTGCTTTGTAAACCATAAGCTTTGTACTCATGGACAGATCTTTATTCATGAAGACCCGGTGCGCTAATCGTCCATATGCTGCATGGGCTGCGCCAATTCTCTTATCCACATCCTGCTCACAGGTACAGCTCACAGAAATGGTACTGCCCAGGTACGAGAAGTGGTCTACCTGTTCTAATGGCAAATTTGAGATGGAGATATTGAACTGAGGAAGAGGTGTGCCTGGTGAAGGTTGTGCCGAGACTTTAGTCTTATTGACATTTATGGTAAGACCAAAGCGATCACATGCACTTTTGTAACAATTAACTGACTCTTGCAGCTCTTCTGGTGTGAGAGTTGGCGACGCAGCATCATCTGCATACAACATGTTAGTAACCTTAGTAACCTGAGGTTTCCTCAAGGAGCGGAGACAAGTTAGGTTGAAAAGCCCTCCATCAAAACGATACTTGACCTCCACACCTGGGATGTTTGTGGGTGAATCATAAAGCATTGCAGCCAAGTACATCGCAAAAAGTGTTGGAGCCAGTACACATCCTTGTTTCAGTCCATGGGTAATGGGAAATTCATTGGACATCTTATTCTGATGGCAAACCTGACCTGTCATGCCATCATGGAGAGCCTTGATGAGATCTACAAAACGCTGAGGGCAACCAAACCACTTCAGCACCGCCCACATGGCTGGTCTTGGAACCGAATCAAATGCCTTTTCCAAGTCATAAAAGACTAAGAAGAGTGGATTCTGTTGTTCTCTACATTTTTCTTGTAGCTGTCTCACACAGAAAATCAAGTCAATTGTGCTTCTGGAAGCTCTAAATCCGCATTGTGACTCTGGGAGGATCTTCTCAGAGATAACCTTGAGGCGGTTAAGTAGAATTCTTGCAAGAATCTTCCCCACAATTGATAGCAGTGATATACCACGGTAGTTGCCACAAACACTGCGATCACCCTTTTTAAAGATAGTGACAATAGTGGCATTCTTTAGGTCTCCAGGTACCTTTCTTGATTCCCATATTCTTAGGATAAGGATGAAAATCCTTGTTTTGAGGGAATGACCTCCGGCTTGAATTAGTTCCAGAGGGATGTTATCTGGGCCAGGTGCTTTTCTGGGTTTCAATTGGGTGAGAGCTGCACTGAATTCATGATAAGTAGGCGGTACTGCCAACCACAGTTGTTCAGGTTGTTGCGGCACATCACAGAGGAAGTCTTCAGCAGCTGCTAATGGACGATTTAGGAGATTGGAGAAGTGCTCCTTCCAGCGTTCCAAGATTTCTTGATTATCAGTAAAGGTAGTAGAATTATCAGCACTTTTCAGTGTACCTGATGATGAGCGAGATGGTCCATAAATTTTCTTGAATACTGCATAGAAGTTCCTCAAGTCTCGAGCATCCGATAGTCTCTGCAGTTCCTGAGCCTTCTGTTGCCACCAAGTATTTTTAATCTGCCTTATCTGCATTTGGCATTTACCCTTGAGTTCCAGTAGTTTATCTCTCTTTGTGTTGGAAGTTGGGTCTTGAAGATGGGCAAGATAGGCATTCCTTTTGGCATTGATGAGAGACAGAATTTCCTCATTGTTGTCATCAAACCAGTCTTGTCTTTTCCGCACTATAAAACCAATGGTTTCCTCAGCTGACTGTGTGATAATCTTCTGTAATGTGGCCCATTCTTGCTGAATGTCTCAACTAATACTGCAACTAAATAAGTGTATTTATTGTAAATATTTTCACCCGTATTTTCAGACATAGATTTTATAGCCTAAGTGTAATGGATCTGATGATGATCGCTTGACGATCGAAACTGATCATCCAAGTGTATTTATTAATCACAAGTAATTTTTTTTCAGGAATTGGGAATAACACATCTAATTTGGGTAAAATCGTGATGACCGACTGAAAAGCATCAAACTTTTCATTGTTACTTTTGTTTTCAATCTAATGCCGAACAATGAACAAGCTGCAGTTTCACAGTAACTGATTTATTTCCCTAAAGAAAATATCATATTTACGCGATACACAAGATAGTATTTCATTGAGAATCTAGTTGGGTTGAGGTAAGGAACAAGGAAATGTAAAGCAAGGAACACTCTCAGGGCAGAACTGTTTGTTTTTCTTGCAATTAATTTGGTTCTAATAATAATTAAGTCAATTTTACAAGCATATTTCAATTTATGGTTTCTAGGATGTACGTTCTAAGTTCATATTTTTAGATAACCAAAAACCAAAAATTGAGGAGCAGCTGTTAACTATTAACAACTCCAGTAAACCAAGACCTGTACATTTAGAGTTCTTTGGCATCTACGTTGTAGTAAACTCATTGAAGATAACAATTATTTGCAATATTACAAATAGCAATTAGGATTAAAATAATAATCACATAAAATTGCTCGTCATTGAGTTGACAAAGTGCCCATTCGATGGGTTCAGAAGCACCAGCCCACAGTGGGGAGTGAAGTGAAACAGGAAGTCCCAGAAATCAGCTAAGTCAACAAAACCACATTAGCGACTCGGTTACATTTAAGTGTTTGTGTAAGTGATTTACGTAACTAACCACCAAAAGCTCATTATATAAATTTAAACATTTGAATAGTAACGGTTACTAACAGAACAGTTTAGAACTCAAAAGCCTGATACAGTAGAAGTTAACAATTCATACCTGCTTGAAATTCCCACGGACCTTCTGCTCACATTCCATCATGTCAAAAAAGATGTGTAACGTTGCTTTGCGCAACTCAGATTCAGGTACAAGTGTCACTTCCAAAAATGGTCCCACCATCGACGGGATGAAGTTGATTTTGTGTTCACCTGTACAGAAACAGAACAATCAATATTATTACCATTCACAATGCCCTTCCTGATATATTTGACACTTTTGTTTATAGATAGGCTAAGTACAGCACGAATATGATTAACACCCGTGCTTTTCTTTCAGGGGGGACGCGAGGGTATGCATACCCCTTAAACATTTGAAAACTCTTTAAGAAAAAATATTGGTACATTTGTATCTAGTCCGGAAAATATAACTTCTGACTTGAAAGTTCATCGATCAGCTGGCGTCTACACGCTGTTCACAACAGCTGGAGGAGATTTTGAGTAATCCTCAATTTAAATCGATCTATCGAATCAGTTTCTTTGGGTCAGTAACTGGGCACTCCGTTCTTATAAGCATGCAGGGTATTAAAACTCAGCAATTTTTCTAGGTTTGTGCCGTGTCTTGTGTGGGGACACCAAGAGCCCACTGATGAGCCAGCTTGGTGTCCTAGGCGAAACCCCACACAAACCTAGAAAAAAATTAGTCAGACTGAAAGACTAGATGTTATATCATTTCAAATGACGCATGCTACAAATGCTACAAATGTTAGAAAGGCTCAGGAGGGCTTCTCGCGTAAGGGTCACCCTGTATTTGAGTCTGACATCTTTTACAACTCTTTAAGAGTCACCCATTATTTGAATCTGATATCTTACAAACCTCTTTAAGGGTCACCCTGTATTTGAATTGAATCTAACATATTGTACACCTCGTTAAGTGTCACCCTGTAATTTGCTCTGACATCCTGCACATCTCTTTAGGAGTCACCCTGTATTCTTATCTGGCATCTTGTACTGTATATTGCTCTGACATCCTGCACACCTCTTTAGGAGGCACCCAGTATTTTTATATGGCATCTTGTATATCTTTTTTGAAGTCACCCTGTATTCTTGTGTGACATCTTGTACACCTCTTTAGGAGTCACCCTGCATTCTTGTCTGACATCTTGTGCACCTCTTTACGAGTCGCCCAGTATTCTTCTCTGCCATCTTGTACACCGCTTTAAGAGTCACCTTGTATTCTTATCTGGCATCTTGTATATCTCTTTAGGAGTCACCCTGTATTCTTATCTGGCATCTTGTACTGTATTTTGTTCTGACATCCTGCAAACCTCTTTAGGAGGCACCCTGTATTCTTATATGGCATCTTGTATATCTCTTTAGAAGTCACCCTGTATTCTTGTGTGACATCTTGTACACCTCTTTAGGAGTCACCCTGTATTCTTCTCTGCCATCTTGTACACCTCTTTAAAAGTCACCTTGAATTCTTATTTGGCGTCTTGTATATCTCTTTAGGAGTCACCCTGTATTCTTCTCTGCCATCTTGTACACCTCTTTAAGAGTCACCTTGTATTTTTATCTGGCGTCTTGTATATCTCTTTAGAAGTCACCCTGTATTCTTGTGTGACATTTTGTACACCTCTTTAGGAGTCACCCTGTATTCTTGTGTGACATCTTGTACACCTCTTTAGGAGTCACCCTGTATTCTTATCTGGCATCTTGTACACCTCTTTAGGAGTCACCCTGTATTCTTTTCGCTTCGCTCAAAGCCCCAGGTTGCTCGACGCCCCAGTGCTCTTTCAACAGACTCCATTAACCATTAACTTCGGCTTCCCGCGTGGCTGATGACGTCACGCACTCGCCGTCCTTTACCCATTAACTTCGGCTTCCCGCGTGGCTGATGACGTCACGCACTCGCCGTCCTTTACCCATTAACTTCGGCTTCCCGCGTGGCTGATGATGTCACGCACTCGCCGTCCTTTACCCATTAACTTCGGCTTCCCGCGTGGCTGATGACGTCACGCACTCGCCGTCCTTTACCCATTAACTTCGGCTTCCCGCGCGGCTGCATGACGTCACTTCCGTCTCCGTAACGCAACCATCTCCGTCCCGCATAACTTTACACTCAAGCATAACGACGAAGTCGACAAGATCATTTGAAATGATAAAATTACTGAGTTTTAATTCACTGGCCGTGAAAGCCAATATACGCAGGCTATTGTTTGGAGGCGGGGAGGTTGTTATTTTGTGAATGTGGTTAGTTTTGAAGGATAAGATAATAACGAACTATTTAACATCCACCTAGGCATCGAAAAAGCTGAAAGTTAATGATTCGAACAAAAAAAATTGCAAATTTGCAAAAAATTGCAAGATCCTGATGTTTTGTCGACTACAACTGAGAGTACCCCTTAAATTTCCTTTTTAGAAAAAAGCACTGATTAACACTAACAAACTTCAATGTCACACAATTGCCTTATTGTGCTCATCAAATGCAATACGAACATTAAGGGCAGAAACAAAGGGGGAAAAAAGGCCTTTATACCAAAATAAACCAAGACAGGAGGTTGTAATCTCATTACAGGGCAGTATTACCTTCTCAGCTTATGTCCTGTAAAACAATATCTGCCTAATCTTAAATCATGAAGATCAGCATAGCTTTGTTGCCGAGATAATTGATAAGGCTTTCAGGAGTCTTGTGAATGTGTAAATTGGAATGAGAATGTCTTTTGTATCACATTCCAACATAGAACTCTATAAATCTAACTATTTTGGTTAGATTCAGATTGTTCCATATTGACTTGCAATATTAATATCTTATTTGGAATTTTTTAAATGTTCCACCTTAGTCACTAATGATCTTTTATTAGTCACTAGCAGGTACCCGCGGCTTCGCTCGCGATCAAGACAATGAGGATGATAATTGGTCTATTGTATTGCAGCAATCGCGGCTACAGGTGGGTCCATTCTAATTCTCATACATACAGTATAATGATATGAGCAGCAAAGTGGGAATTTTATAGAGTTGTGAAAGTCTGCAGGGTACGATGATACATTAAGTGAACACATTTGAAAATTACGTTTCTGGTTTTGCCATCTTCTGCTGAGACATAACGATTTTGTTGTCCGGATACTCGCGAGCACGCCCATGGGAAAAAATTGTTTGACTAAATGTACACCTGCTGATGTTAAGTGTATGTCATTGCGCTTTGTTAATAGAAATAGCGAATATTGTTTGAAGAGGGAACTGCACTCTTGCACACTGGAATGGCAAATCTATCGGAATATGGGGAATTAAAAGTATTTTTCCTTAAGCTATTCTAGGTGTAATTTTGCCACACTTATTGATGATTTGAACGTCAACATGTCGCTATTAATAGACCTCTAGTAAAATATCTCTCATCTTGGCCGCTGATGTACATTATGCAGTCTCTTCCAGTGTTACATCCCAGGGATTGAAATTTTCCAACAACCCTTTTGACTTACATGCCTCTCTAAGTAATTAAAATTCCTGATTGATTTTGTTTGAGTCTTTAGTTTTTTAACTGGTTTGATGCAGCCCTCCATGTCTTCCTCTCCTGAGCTAATTGTTTCATCTCTACATACAGTAGCTACCACACCCTACATCCGAGGCAATCTGTTTAATCCTGGTCTACCCCTACAGTTCTTGTCCTCGATCCTCCTATCAATAACTAAGCTTGCTATTCCTGGGTAGCTTAATATGTGTCCTATCAACCTATCTCTTCTCTTTATTAGCAGTCGCCAGAAACATCACTCCTCTCCCACTCGTCTTAATACACCTTCATTTGTTACCCTATCTATTCATCTGATCATAATTCTCCTGTAACACCACATTTCAAACGCTTCAATTGTCCTCTTTTCTGCTGCACCATTAGTCCAAGTTTCACTTCCTTATAGTGTGACGCTCCAGACTAAAGCTTTCAAAAATGACTTCCTAATACCTAAATGTATATTCGATGTCAACACATTCCTTTTCTGTAGAAATGCTTCCCTTTCCTGAGCCAATCTAGTTTTATATCCTCTTTGCTTCGTCCATCACTGGATATTTTGCTTCCTAAGTAACAGAAGTCTCCTACTTCCCGTAGCGTTTCACCTGCCAATTTTATGTCCATAGAGATTTCTCATTTATTTCGGCTGCATTCCAATAATTTTGTTTTACATTTATTGATTTTTATAATGTATTCTTTCTTCAAGGCGGAGCCCATACCATTCAAAAGCTCATTCAAATCCTCTGGCGTATCGCCAAGACGATGTCGTCAGCAAATCTCAGATATGAAATTATTTCTCCACGAATCTTCGCTCCCACGTTAAGTTTTTCTCCAATTTCCTGATTATTATGTTTTTAGAGATCTTTGAAATGCGTTGCCCTCGAACATGGTGTAGATGCGTTGTCAAAGGAAAACATTCCATGTTACGAACATGGGCCTCATAACCTGTACCGAAAGCCTATTCTGAACAGTAGTTCCTTGAACTCAGATTTGCCAATATGTTATTGTATCTTTCCATGTGGTATATTTCTGTACCTCAACATACAGAAGAGTGCTTCAAAAATCATGTCTTGTGTAAATTTTGGAAAAGGTAGTGAGTGTGTTTTTTCTGAAGTGGATACTCACTCGTAGAAATTCCTTTCAGTAAAATAGACTGGTTCACAATTTTGTAAGTGCACATTGAGGTATGTGACGGCGGGATGCCTTAAATGTTATGGAAACGGCAATAGCCGCCACAGAGCTTCGTTGCTGCTGAAATAACGACCAGACTGACATTTGTACTTAACTATACGGGATTTGTGAGCCCAGTGTTTATGAAATTGAACGTAGCTATATCGCTACCTTTATTTAGTAGCCGCTACTGTAGTGTTTAGAAATTAAAAGTGGTATTAGAAGGTGCTTTCCCTATTTTTTTTACCCCTGGCACTACAGTTCATGAAAGGCCTAGGCCTATCATGCGACCGCTTCCCAGCCATTTGGCCTACAGATATTGTGGTGACCCGTGGTCAGTGCATCGTGTCCCCTCGGCCGTTAATCTTATTTTTCGTGACTGGGCCGCTGCCTCACTATCAGACAGCTACTCAATTGTCCTCACGATGCTGAGTGCATCCCGTTGCAGCCCTCACGTCAGTGTCTAAAATCTCTGACGGAGCCGGGAATCGAAACCAGGGCCTCCGGATGAGAGGCAGGTGCGCTACCCTGTTCTTATTGTGTTTATATATATCTTGAAAAAGATAATAAATGGACTGGCATTGCCTCCTAGAGGGATATATAGAAAATCGGATGTCATACCTTGAGGCTCTGTTGCCATGGAAACGGACTTGGCATTAGTTCATCAGTTTATTAGAGTGAAGATAGTTTTCTGCGAATATCTTTGAAACTGTTGGTTTTAGGGCCTTAAAAAGTGGTTTTCGGTGTCCCATGGGGACATATCGAGTATTGTTTCTTGCATCGAGGGGCGTGAAATGAGCTTTGTTCGGTCTTTATGCGACAACTTCGATATTTTGTCCTGGTTGAGTATTTTTGGTGACTTTTCAGTTATGTTGCCCGTTCCACGGGAACAATGATTTATTTCCAGACGAAAGGCTGCCTGTATGTTATCCCAGGGTATAAGCTATCTCCATTTCAAATTTCATCCAAATCCGTCCAGCCGTTTTAGTGTCAAGAGGTAACAAACTAACACACACACACTCACAGACATACAGATTTTCACAATTATAATATATATAGGGATTACATTTTATTAGTCATTACATGTACACCATTCTTTAGTAATTACTGTACACCATGTAATGACTAAAGCAGTTCCATGAAGAACTAAACAGCCTATTTTCATATATTATGCCATTTTTTGTTGTTTTTTTTTTTTCATTTAAAATCTCTTCCACCTATTAAATGGATTTCAAACTCAAAACTCAATGTCCAAATGTTGTAGTCAACTCAGGCAAGAAACATTAAAATATTTTAACACATCAAAATGGTCTTCCTATGGTACTAGTGCTTGCTCTGTCTTATATTAAAGCTTTCATTGCTATACAAGTCACACCAACACACCGTCATCACTGGAAAATATGTGTCTAAAGTCACACGATGAGGTTTATACGGTATACAATACATGAATACAACACTAAAGAATAATTGTATACCAGTTCAAGGTACTGGTTTACCAACTTATCGAGAGACCAGTCCAACAGAAAAACAGTAAGACATGTTCCTTTTCAGAAACGAATATGCATATAACCTATAACACCACCTACATTAGAAAATTGGAGTTGATGACCTCGATGTTTCACCCCTTAAAACAATTACAACCACCACCACTACAATGAAAATATACTTGTTGGAACATATAACTTTCAGTATCGGTTAATTATGATTTCTTCCGCGAGATAGCATCTTTCTGTTACGAGACACAGGAGTGAATTTTAAGAAAAGTCAAATGTACGGCTTTTGTAATTTACGAATTTACAGAAGTTACTAATTTACAGAATTCAATGACATTAGATAGTGATTATTATTATAATAATGGCTCATTAGACAAACCTTCTCTTCAATTGCTTGAATAGGATATGACAAAGAGAAAAAATAACTTTAAATTAACATTGCATGGCCACCATATTATTTTTGTGTTCATCTGAATTTTGAAAGTTACATATACTGTATGTACAGGGTCTTTATTTTTGCTTGGCAAGGCGATTCCGCTCGACCTTCGCCGGCTGCTACAGGTTGGCACTCGCGGTGTCCGGCCATATTCCCTCGCTCTTGCTGCGGTAGACGTGTGAGCTCCAAGCTAATATGGTGTTTTATAAAGCTACTGTGTACTGTATATCATATTGTATAGTGTTTTATTGTGATTGTGTATAGTGCTGTAATGCCTTATGTGAAATATTCGTTACGTGAACGTGTATATCTGCACAATACGTACACAAAGTGCAGGAAATCGTGCACTAGAACAAAAGTTTCGAGTGAAATTTCCAGGGAGACCCATTCCTATCGATTGGAAAATAAAACAACTGGCTAAGAGATTCAAACCTACAGGTTTAGTAATTAATATTAATATTAATATCGTATGGCCGCGGGTGCCTGGTGCAAGCTTTGTTAATTGACACCCAGAAGGTAGCTTGCATGTCGAATTTCGTCGTTACTTTGAACGCTATGAAAGTCAAGGAGGTTAGATTTCTAAACTCCTTGACACTACAGCGCTTTCAAGTAGAGAATGGAGGAACTTTGTGTTGGCGGAAAATCCCGAGATTAATTTTGCCATTGAACACGGCCTACTGAATTCAAATGGGTTCTTTAACATGCCAACAACGTATGACATGAGTGTCGTGATTTTTGCCGCCTTTCAAAAATCACTTACCATGGCCAGGAGCGAACCTGCAATCATGGGGTTGGTAGTCCGACACTATAACCACTCACCCACCGTGGCAAGCTACAGGTTTAGTAAACAATAAAAATAGACATCATTATTTCCTTACTGAAGCTAAATTAACCGGAGTAACTGGTAACTTAATAAGGAGATGCCGATTATGTTTGGCAGCGCATGGGGAACATTTTCAGCATCTACTGTAAACATGGTGAGTAAAAATGCATGATATTGATTTTAAGTCCCGTACTCTGCCACACATAAGCGCGCGGTTGGTGGCAACTGAGCTGTCACTGGCGAAGCACGTGAGCGAGAATGTCCTTGCCAAGCAAATATCAAGACCCTGTACTTTGAGTCCTCTATCACCCATAAACAATTTCAGTTTGCTGTAATGGTTTTGGAGATATTGAGAACAGGTGTTAGTTAGTTATTGTTGTTTTAAGGGGCGGAACTACGAGGTCATCTGCCCCTCTGAGAACAGGTGTAATGTTTCTAATCGCTGGCACATACTTTGTTTAACATAATAGTTCATAGAATTATATACCAGCAGATGATTATTATGGTAGTTCATTATACAAACTTTCAAATCGATCACTTCAATAGGACTAAAAAAATAAAAAATAGTATATTTTGCACAGCCGCCACATTGAATTTCTCATTACTAGGGGGCGGATTTCTAAGAGAAGTCATATTTTTCCCTTAACATTATATCTTATAGTCTTGTATTTTCAACACGTTTCCAAGCATGATAACCAAAATTAAACAGGTTTTATTGGGCATATAAATGCATATTTAGGCTTTCTTAAGTTTTATGCCATATTTTGCCATTTGCCATATTTTGAAGGCAGAAGCATTTCGGAGGAGTGTGAGATGAGGTTCTTGAGAAGCAGTAATGGAGCTACAAAGATGGACAGAATAAGAAATGAGAGGACCAGAGAATTAATGAAGGAGGAACCATTACAGGATGGTATAGAGCAATCTAGACTTAGATGGTATGGACATGTAAAACGAATGGAGGAGAAGAGGATACCCAGGAGAGTACATGAGATGAAGTGGGAAGGAAAGAGACCGAGAGGAAGACCGAGAGACAGGTGGCTGAAGGGGGTGGAAGAAAGCGTGAAGAAGAGAGGAGAAGACTGGACAAGGGTGGAGGCTGAGAGATGGTGGGAAGACGACGTTGGAGAGGCTTGTGTTCCAAACAGACCCGGCCAGTGGCTGGAAACTGTGCAAGATGATGATGATGATGATGGCATATTTTGAACAAAATATCATTATAAACGGCATATTTTGGTCATTTTCATTTGAATTTAATTTTGTAAAAATCAGAATAAGCTCTAGAAATTATTGTTCAGGATAGACTGGAATATACTACTGAAGATCCATTCTAAAGTTGTGTATGGAATGTTTCTAACAGGTAGGAGCTATTGTTTGCTAGCTGGGTCAATTCCTGGAAACCGGGCTATTGTTTACAGGAAGCAGAGGTAATTCCGCAGTTATTTGTCATTGTTCTTATCTCTCTCCTTCCCCCGTCCCTCTTCCACCTTCAACACACTGAATGACCTTGGTCACTCATTAGGGAGCATCAGCCATTCAGTTCCTTTCAATATGCCTAAAACGAAAGTCTCAATTTGTGGAAAGTGGCGAAGTTTTGTTCACGAGTTAGGTGAAAACATATTCAGTACGGATGGAGTCATAAAAGTGTTTATGTAATGTAGATGCTATTCATTAAGTCATATTTTGAATTTTATAGGTCATATTTTTATGATTTTAGGTCATAAATGCATACATATTTCATACATTTTTAGGTCATAGAAATCCGCCCCCTACTCATTACAATTGAATTAAATTAGACACCAGTATATTAAGCTTTACATAAAGATTTACCATGCTAAGTTTCATTGTGCTTGGATGATTAAGTAGTAGAAAAAGCTCATTTAATTATTTAAAATTTGCATATCCACCATGATGGTTTTGTGTTCATCAGGTTATTCAAACTTATATTGATGATTTCATTTTAATAGCCTTAATCACCATACCAAATTTCAGTTTTATTGTTGTAATAGATTCGAAGATTTTGAGAAGAAATATTTCTAATGGCTGCCATGATGGATTATTTTTATATGTAGGCCATGGGGTTATGTATTCTAGTAAATTTCATTTCCTGTCATTTACACTTTCCCACAATTTTTCTTTAGCCCCCTGAAAAGTGTAAATAAGGGGTTTCTGATGTCTGATAACCTGTGTTATTATACAGAGTGTAGAAATAGTAGGTGCAGCATCATGAGACATGAGAAGGTGTAATAACATCATTCGGCAGAAAAGCTGTCAACTAGATCTCACTCTAAGCTAAGGTGACCAGTCATGCTCACCTAGGTTGGACCACATGGAGAGGATCTGGAAGCCCATGAGAACACGCATGTCACCATATTTCTCAATGATCTTCTCTCGTTTGACTTCACTGAACTTCTCTAGCTGCAGAGAGGGCTGAGTGAGGAATGCCACAGCCAGATTGAAGTAGTTGCTCCATAGCTGGAAACAGATTGGTTACATTCTACAAGGATAACATTGGCAACATTGTCAAGCTGGAAAGCGAAAACAGAGAGGAAGTGTGATTTACCAGATTACGTACACGATAGATAAACACATAAAACAGCAGGGCCACCACAAAAGAACAAATATTTTCACATTCTAGCTTCATTATGAGACTGGAGAATAAAAGAGTGGTGAAGAAATGGATGGGGGCAGAAGTTTTGGAGGAAGATCCAAAAGAAGATGAGAAGAGGGGTAATGTAATGGTCATTTAGAAGAAAAAAGGATTTAGGTAGAGAGAAATGGAAGAAGTTGATTGTATCTGGTTTGCTGGAACAATAAATTGATGATGATATTGATGTTATTAAAATGCCTATAGATAGAGGTGTTAGAAAGTGTTGTTATTTTTTTGAAGATTTGTTGATTTAAAATTCAAAAGGTGGTGTTTTGTGTTTTTATTATTTTTTCGGGGGATGACATGTTAAAATTTGGAAAGCGAAAGGTTTGTACAATAAGTGCATTTAAAAATATAAACAATTAATAAAACAAAGTAAAAAACAAAACAGCAGGGTAAAACGTTAAACATGGCTATGGAAGAATGAGATAATACTTATATGGAAGTCACATTTTTATTTTACATTCACCATCTCGAAACACATTTCAGTGAATACCTTTTTCAGTTTTATCCAAATACTGCGGTGAAATCACTGGAAGTAGATCATGGTTAAAGTCTCAGCATTTGCAGCTGTCAATTTTCGCCTCCTATCACTTACTATGAGACTGTATTTCGAAAATGACCTTTCAGAATCCACATTTGAACAAGGATACCACACACACTTTAATGCAGCTGTTGCATAGTCTCGGTGAGCAGGCCTTAATCCAATGAGGATCTCTGGAACATTCACATTATCTTCATGACGCAGTTGGTTCTTGATTGCAGTCAGGTAAATGCTGTGAGCCTCTAAAAACTGTTGAGACTCCATCTTCGTAAGAAATGGGGCATTCTTCTTAAATTGGAGCAGTTCTGTGGGAGATACGTTCTTAGGTGCATGCCGAGGATCAAACAATGACCCGATGGCTTCTACAGTCTTCCTGGCTGGATCCGTGGTCCTTAAAGTCCTGACTTTCACTAGAGCTGACTGGGCAACACACGTAAGCTTGGACTTAACCTTTATCTGCATCTTTTGAGGAAGCTGTTCCAAGTTCTGGAGGATCGTATGATTGAACATTCCACCATCGCCTAATAGCTTGAGCTTTACCTCAAGGTCATCTAGCTTCCCAGCCAGTAAGTGAATTGTTGGGTACTTAGATCCCTCCAAGAAATTAAGCAAGTCCATAAGAGAGGCACCAACAACAGAAACATACAATGCTTGTAATTGTATAAATTGTATTGTTGAAGTCGATGCTTGTTGGAAAAATTTGACCCCAGAATTTGAATCTTCCAATGTTTTGAAAAATTCTACCAGATCTTCCACATGCGTGGCCATATACATTGCAGCCTTAAACCATGAATTCCATCTTGTACATACAGGCATTGGGAAAGCTAGAATTTCATTCTCTTTTTCTGTGTTTTCATATTTCTCCCTTAGAAATGCAACGTAATTGCTTTTTCTTTTTCGCGTATTTAAAAAGGCATTCTTTGTCTTTACTATAGACATGTTCAATTCGTCCAGCTCGTTTTCAAATACGCAGCCGACAAGATTGACTTTATGAGCCCAGCACTGGACATGACTTAATTCTTCAATCAATCCTTGAAGAGTAGTTACACATTTTGTCATGTAGCGTGCTGAGTCCGTAACTACTGCCACTACACGCTCCCGTTCAATTTCATAGGAATTCAAGGTGTCTAATATCGCATTGGAGCAATTTACGCTATTGGCAGAATCTAGAACAACAGAGGCAGCCAGATGGGTGTTCATTTCAGTTGATGGTACTGATAGACGAAAAAGAATGTTGAAAACACACCTACCATTCTTGTCAGTTGTTTCGTCACATAGCAGAAACACGTCTTTGTTTTTTATATCTTCCCTAATTTCTTCCCTCCTTCTTTCGCCAATCATGGGGATGTATTTCTGACGAATCTGATTTGCTGATGGTAAATCTCCACTTCCGCGAACGTACTTATTAAACCAAGTACGGATAGCAGGATTGTCTAGTTTCTCTACTGGTTTATTAGCTTTCACAAACGCAGTAGTAGTGTCCAAAATAAACTCTTCTTTCATATCCTTCACACGACTAGCATTTGATAATGTTTCTTTCAAGGTGGCCACTCTAGGAACACTAACTTCAAGACGCGAATTTTCTCGGCATTTTGAATGCTTCTCCGATTTGCAATGTTTGTCTAATGCATCTTTCCTGCGATAAACTAACCGACAATCACAATATTTGCACATAAGAATGGCACAAGAAATTATAAATCTTTCATTCTTATATTCTTTAAGTCTGTCTGTGGCAGAAACAGCTACCTTTGGCATTTTTAAACTCAACTGAGCGATGCCCAGTAACAAACACTGTTATCACACGGTTGACTGTAGTCACACGCCAGTATAAATTCGTAACCACACGCAAAATTTATTTCTGAATTCGTGTCATAATATTTAAATTACGTCGCGTCTCATCTTCCTGTACTGCTAAGTTCGGAACTAATACGACGAACACGTGGTCGCCAACTGATTCACGCAAATAACACACTAGCTTCGATGATAACGCACAATTTGTGCACTTTTTATTAAATTATATAGAATTCTCTACTATAATTTACACTCGCTACCGATGTAACAGGAGGCAAACGTAGTTTACATTATGAACAACTATCACATAACCTTTTGGAGGTAGTCGGCCAAACTATTCACGCCGCGATATAACATCTGTTTACCACAGCGCTAAAGTCCAACGAGTAGCGAGAATATCGACAGTATATCGTAATATGACGTATATCGTAGTATTACCCCTCGCGAAACTATACAATCGATCATTCTCTCGAATTGAACACCAACCAAATTCGATTATCGGCTTGTGGACAAAAATGTTCGGATTGGTGTGGGGAAAAAAATATGAAAATTTGTTTTTATTTCGCAGATTGCGGTATTTGTGGTGTTATTCACAAAATTCGCGTTATTTCGCGATTTAATTTCACTCCTGGGCGGCACGAAACATGTAAATACGTGAAAATAAAACATCCTAACCTCTAAATATGACTTTTCGTTTTATCGCGAATTAACAAAAACTAACACCTCTACCTATAGATATTTGAAAGAGGTAATTTCAGAATATGATAAAATGAAATGTATGCATAAAATATGCAAAGCAGAAAAGTTCAAAAGAGCCACTTAAACTTGTATTGTGATGAATAATGATATATAATGATGATGATAATAATAATAATAATAAAATATTATTATGACCTCAGCTACCATGTCATAGATCTTTTGTTGAGCTGGAGCTATTGTGGCAATCTCCTCTCCAGTTTCAAAATTTCAATTTACCACTGCCATCTGGCAGTAAAAATCAGAACTCTACTGGGTGACCTGTCTCTAATTACCAAATGTGACATAAGATATCTTTAACGAGCCGACATCATACAACTCGAGAGTGCAATGGATTTATGTCGCCCTTCAAAAAAGCTGGTAATCGAACCCAAGATCTTGGGATCACGAGGTGGACACTCTACCACTGTCCCACCGAGGAAGTAAACTAGTTGAATACACAAATGATAGCATCAGTTTAACGTTAAATACCTGATGGTCGAAGTGACACCGGCTGTCCAGGAAACTAAATACAAGAGGTTGGGCCAATTCCTGAAGAGCTGTTAGCATCACATGGTTGGCCACCATTCGTATGATGAGCCAGTCAGGTGGGAAGACTTCTTGTTGGACGAGGTCACGGAATACCAAGAATACACGCAAAAGGAAGTCTTTGGTTGGCTTGCGGTCTCCCAGCTCCTCCCATAGACGCTTGTAGTGGAACTCGTCCAAGAGCTGCAGAAGTCCAATGAGGCATGCCACGAGGGAACCCTGCAATAGTGGACAGATAAGCCATCTATCTAATGTTTCTACAGGCCATAAGATAGATATTTTTTTTAAAGATATTTTATTCAATTAATTCCAAAGAGCCATAGGCTCGTACAGAGGAATTGTACAGTAATATGTGTGTTTACACACCAAGGAAGAAAATTCTGAAGGTAACACAAATTGATGAATAAGGGCATAGGCCTATTAGTAAAGTTGATACTATATCTAAGATTGTTTCCCTCATTCTACTCTCATACTACTGTATTTACATTTGCTCTCTACACAGAATCATACGATACATGAAAAGCAAAAATTTACCTTCTTAAGCACAAGTATTTAAATAAATGTATACACTGTATATTTCATGATTAGAAGTTTAAAACAAAACCTCTTATCACTATTGATAACTAACCTTCGGAGTACTAATGACGAAACGGTTCGTTGCTATGCACGCGCCTTTTTAGTTCCACATTCCAGCAGTTTGAAGTAATGTTATTTGTAGTAGAATTATCTGCTCTTTTGTGATAGTCCATAGAACCATTTACTTTGCTTTTTTTAGCCTCTATGGTGATGCGAATTATGCTATTCGTTCAAAGAGAAGAGAATGTTTAACTTATGTGCACTTTTAAATGTCTACCGTACCAAGGAGGGGGCATAGGAGATGTATCCCCACTAAGGGCCGGTTTCACCAGCTCCGCTTAACGAACTAAGGGTGGTTTAAACTATCCTCAAGGATGTGGCCCGTTGCACCAGACCACAAGCAATGGCTTAAACTAGGCTTAGATTGAGCGGCCGTGCACGGTGGTTTAAGACTTAAGGATGGTTTAATCCGTTCACTCATACGCCAAAATGGCGGCCGGCCCCATTGTGTCTGAACCATATCTCAGTAGGTTGGAGGTGTTGTTATATAATATAGTCAACGAAATAATAATAAAAAATATTATTAAATGGTTTATAATGACGGCACAATACACTGAAGAGATATTTTCTTCCATGTGCTCACTTGCTAAGCATTAGTATCTATATCTGTTGATAAAGGCGTAACGTATATCGTCATCTGTGGTTGAGTGGATAAGATTACAGACTCCCGCCCCGAGTGCCGGGGTTCGATTACCAGCGGGGAGGAATATTTTTGCTTGACTTTTATTGTTTTATAATTACTCAGTCGTTATAATATAAAGCATACATAGTGTGGTATTTGCGATGCAAATTAAATATATACGTAGCCTATAACATTCTTTCAACGCGTTGCCACAGGGATTTCCTTCACATTCCTAATAAAATCGTGGTAGCTTGTCGTACAGATAACATAGCTTTTGACAACGTAAAATGAAATACTCTTCTTTATGTTGGCAGTAACGCAATGTATATTTTTGGTTGTTAAACTAAATATTAGCCCAGGGACGGATGTAGAGATCCTTAGCCAATGACGACCTAGCCTATTGTGGATGCTTGCAATACAACATGCTGTGTCATTCGTATACATACTGTATATATCATTAGAAAATACGCACTATATGTGCTTGATGCTATAATATATGCGTATTTATAAACAAGCGATATAATGAAAACCAAGTAAGAAAACATAACCTTCGCAAGATGCGACCACCTCAATGTGGGGTGTAGTCAATAACATGTTCAGGAAGTAGGCTACCGTAATGATAAGGAAAATACACTGCATTATACTTCAACAACGGTTTTCCCAGCATCTACTACAGCTGATGCTCACGTCTCGCAAACACAGTAGGCAATTCTTTCTACAACTAGTAATGTAATTTTGGTCACCAACCCCAAAAGTAGAACAGCTGTAGTCGTGGAAAATTATTGCGACGGCTAGAAACAATTGATAACCGTGACCAACATAACAAACAAAATCAATCTCGGAGGATCAATACTGCCGAAATTATTTCATATTATATGTATAATGCGAATACAATAATAGCGTTCAAATAGCTCCCTAGATACTTAAGTTGTCATTCTTTCCTTATATTGCATATGATCGTTACGCAAGTAATTCAGCACGGCTGGGAGTATGTTGGCATAACGGTAAGACTACGTATTCTTTGCTGCAGGGAGCATTACTCACGCAACGAAGATCTTTGACTCCCACCGTAAACTCAGTTCACCTAAGCGAAGTACGAGACGAGTTGGTGCAACACCCAGCCTTAAGCCGTCGTATTTAAGTTCGCTTAACCGTAAACCACCCTTAGCAAAGCAGGGTTTAAGCGGCCTCGTGGTGCAACCGGCCCTAAGAGTCTGATTTGTCACCTTTAGTGAGAGGTCGTTTAGCCAGTCACTACATAAGGCTTATTTGAGTGTAAAATGTAACCCAATGTAATATGTAATATATAGAACCAATAGAAGGGGGAACATGTTAAATTGATTTAGGACCTTGATGTAGAATGCAGCTAAGATTTGTGAAAATAACTCAGTACTGGCAAAATACATAGCAGTTAAAAGTCTAACACTGATACAGAGTTGCTTCTGAAGAACTTCTAATATAATTCAAAATCTCACAATAAATTACCAAGAAGCTATGCATTTTGCAAAAGCAATACCCACAACAACTTGATACTTCATGAGTTATTATGCTCATTTGGAAAAAATATATTCTGGATCCTTTGGAAAACAGTTATTCCAACTTGATACTAAGGTTTGAGGCACTCTGTTGTGATTTCTTTTGCATGGTATCCAGCTAAATACTTTTAATTTGCACAATAAACTAGGCTGATTGATGAGAGCGTGTTGGATGTTGGACTTTGTGTCACCCCTTGTCTCAAACGTTACCATACTGTAGCTGCATAATGCATTATGAGAAGTGATTTATTTGGTTTACTCTAAAATAGTGTGTGTTATTAATTACATGATTATTTAGACTTATTTCAACAGAGTACTGCAAACAGTTTTTATTTTCCAATTTCTTGTTTTTTTCTTTGGGGAAAAATTATGTAATTTTGTGGCCTTTTTTTTATAATATAGTTTTTTCATCATCACCTGAAACATGCCAAACCTGTAGGGTACGAATTCAGAAATGAAATGGACTTCTTGATTTATTTGTAACTCAAACCACATTCATTTTGTGTTCTTTTGAACATAACCAAACGTTCTGGAAATCAGCTAGCACACAGATGAGGAGAAGCATCTAAGAATAGTTATAAAAGAGCTAAAAAATAAATTCTGTGCTGGCATTGATGGCATCCCTGATGCAATTTTAAAGAATGTATTGTATTGTATTGTATGCCTACCCCTTATTATTCCCGTTTTCCAACGGGGTCGGGGATGAGATGCGATGGAAGTATTTGTGGCGATGGTTTTTACGGCCGGATGCCCTTCCTGACGCCAACCTCATGAGAGGAGTTAATGAGAGATGAAATGAATGATGGTGAATGAAACTGGGCAAGGATGTGGAAGGAAGCGGCCGTGGCCTGTCAGAAGGTACCGTCCCAGCATTTGCCTGGTGTTGAAAATGGGAAACCACGGAAAACCATTTCAAGGACGGCCGACGGTGGGGCTCGAACCCACGCGTCTACCGAGTCAGCAGAGAGCTTGGCCCCATGACCTAATGCTGCGCTTTAGCCAGCGTAGCCACTACTGTCGGTGCAATTTTAAAGAAATGTGCAGAAAATATAATAAATCCACTTACGCACTTAATAAACAGTTCAATTCTCTCAGGAACTTACCCGGATATTTTGAAGTTATCAAAAGTAATTCCAGTGCACAAAAACGGTTCAAAAGATGAATTAGATAACTATCGTCCTATTACCTTACCAACTGGTATTGCAAAAATTGTGGAAAAAATTATGTATAAGAGACTGATAAGTTTCATAGAAAAAAATAAAATATTATCAAACTCACAACATGGATTTAGAACGGAAAAATCTACACAGACAGCAATTTACGAATGTAGTAATAGTATACTGAAATTAATTGACAATAAGGAACATGTAACTGGCCTATTCTTGGATTTATCGAAAGCATTTGATGTTGTTGACCATAAAATCCTCCTTACCAAACTAAATCAATATGGTGTTAGAGGTCTAGCTAATAAATGGATAGTCTTACTTAACAAGGCGTAAACAAATAGTAAGCTTGAGACACAAGGATGATGGAACCAAATTACTTAATGAAACATTGTCCAATGAGGGAATTATTGAATTTGGAGTAACCCAGGGATCGGTTTTGGACCCACTACTCTTTCTTCTATATATCAATGATATAACACAGAACGTTCATTCACATAAGGAAATTTTGTTTGCGGACGATACAACACTCGTAATAAAAGGTGAAACTAAACAGGTCATACAGCAGTCTGCTGACTCCGTTACAGGAGAGTTAACCAAATGGTCACAAGATAATCGCCTCATAATAAACTATAAAAAGACAGTATGTCTAAATTTCCACACTATACAGAATAGGAATCCTGCGATGCCCAATATAACATTAATTGGTCATCAAATAGAAAATAAATCAGAAACAAAGTTTTTAGGACTATGGATACAACAAGACTTGAAATGGAATAAACATATACAATATCTGAATACTAAACTGAACTCGATGTGCTTTGCGTTACGTATTTTGAAAACCTGCACTAGCATGCACACATTAAGAAATACTTATTTTGCTTATTTCCATTCATACTTAAGATATGGGATCATATTTTGGGGTATGTCGCCAGATGTACTAAGCACGTTTAGGATACAAAAGAGGGCGATTAGAATTATGGCAAATGTAAACTCTAGAGAATCATGTAGACCTCTGTTTAAAGATTTAAACATTCTCCCACTGCCCTGCATATATATCTTTGAAAGTATTATGTTTTTTAAAAAGAATTTAATGAATAAAGATGTTTTTCTTAAAACAAACAATGATGTTCATAGGCATAACACAAGACAAAATCAAAACATTCATATTTCACACACACACACAAGCATATATCAAAAAGGAACTTTTCACACTGGAGTTAAATTATACAATAAACTACCCCAGTATATAAAACTGGCCCCAAAAATAAAAACCTTTGATAGAATGTTGAAAGCTTATCTGCAGTGCCATTGGTTTTACTCAGTAGTTGAATATTTTAGCGTATAGGAGTGATGGAATCTATAACTATATTTTACTTTTTTAATTTAATTTTAATACCTAGCTGTACCGACAGTAGTGGCTACGCTGGCTAAAGCTCCGCATTAGGTCATGGGGCCAAGCTCTCTGCTGACTCGGTAGACGCGTGGGTTCGAGCCCCACCGTCGGCCGTCCTTGAAATGGTTTTCCGTGGTTTCCCATTTTCAACACCAGGCAAATGCTGGGACGGTACCTTCTGACAGGCCACGGCCGCTTCCTTCCACATCCTTGCCCAGTTTCGTTCACCATCATTCATTTCATCTCTCATTAACTCCTCTCATGAGGTTGGTGTCAGGAAGGGCATCCGGCCGTAAAAATCATCGCCACAAAGACTTCCATCGCATCTCATCCCCGACCCCGTTAGAAAACGGGAATAATAAGGGGTAGACATACATACATACCTAGCTGTATGTTGTTGTATTTATAGAATTAAGTTTTCATATTATGATAATAGAGTGAGGTGTAAATAGTTGTGCAATAAGATTGTATCTATTAAGATTTGCTATTATAATAAGTTATAAATAGTTATAATCTTAGTAATATATACCTGTTAGTTCTTTTATTTTATGCATGTAAATTCTGACGTGTCCTATATCAAAAATGTATTGAATGCATGTATTTGATCAAATGGAATTAATAAAAATCTATCTATCTATCTATCTATCAGCAGAGTAAGAGTTAACGAGAACCAAATTCACCTAACTGCAAGATGATGTGTGATTGACAGCACTCATTTACTCAAATTTGATGTGGCAAATTGATCTCGTGCTTATTTCACTTGGGGTCTACTAGAAGTAAATGTAAAATATTTAGTATTCAAAGTGAAATATGCTGTAAACTAAAAGGTGAAAAATTTTAAGGAAAGCATCATTTCTGAAAAAATGTTGGTGCATTTCATGAAAGTGCAAAGCATTTGCAATGACTTCCAGTTTTTCAAAAATCAAAAGAAATGTTTTTTTTTTAAATTAGAAAATATATGTTTATAAAATGTTACTCGTTATTTATGAAAAGTCTTGCCCTTTTTGTGTAATGGCAAATAATCAAAAATGGCTCAGCACCCAATCACAACTTTGAGAACAGAAGTATAGAGTAACATGATTCTTTAAAAGAAAATAGTATTTAGAATTAAGAAAAAGTGATATCATCTCATTACTAGTTTTATCCTTTACAAAATCTATGCGAACACATTAAAATTTCCAAGCTTTCATTTGCAGCTACTGTATGTTGAAACTCACCAATACAGCTGCAGACCGGTCGATGATGATGAGCACAGTCTGTATGAGCATGTCAAGAGTGCTGAGACACACGATCTCCACATCATGGTGGAGGCAGTTGTTCACCTGCAACACATAGCCAACAGTGTAACCTAGGGTGACCAGATTTTGGAATATACAGGTAAAATGTAAAATGAGATATGTCTGAGCCAGTGACCTCAGCCGAGATGTTGAGAGTGGAGACGAGAGGGTGAGGCTTAGTCATGTGCTTAGTCATATCACAGGTTACACAGAGAATGCTATGTGTTTTGCTCCACTGGGGTAAGTCAGATTATTTAATTCCTTCAAGCCAACTAACAGATTTTACAATTCACTTCATTAAAAATGAAAGAAATAATGATTTAATTTAGTGTCACATATGACAATTTCATCGTCCTGGTCAACAAGTGTTTTTCCGAATTGTCATGAAATTTCATGACACCACTTTAATTGGACCCTATGTCATCAGTATCAAATCCATACAACACATCTTCAGCAAAAATTAAAGAAGACAACATATTATAGCTCACTTAAAGCCAATTGATATATATAAAGAAAGTTTTTAATTTCATGCCAGAGATTACGGCAAAATAATAATCAATAATATTTTAAATATTAATGTAAGTTTTATGAATCTTTTAAACTGATATCAGTAACTCAACATCAATAATTTAGCGAGTTCACTCAATAAACTATGCACTGAATAACGAAATAGCATTTCTCAATTGACTATTGAATATTCAAATGAATTTTAGTGCAAAAACTGTATAATATTCTTCATAATTCATAATTTGTTTTTAGGAATGTAACATTTCAGAAAAGATTTTGAGATTAAGGTATCATTTGACTATAATTAACAGAATATTCATAAGGTATGCTTGAAATGTGCTGTGTTTGTACTGAAGTTGTATTGACTGTGTGGACCTTTCAAACAATTGTAGATTATGTAAGTCAATACGGAAACACAAAACAAACCACAATGGTTCATTTCAAAGCTGCAGTATATTCAAAGTTATTTTCATTTCAAGGGAAGTCATTGGTTTTTTCTTTAGTGGCATTCTCATTACATGGCCAAAATACTTCAAATGTGAACCCTCGAGCAAGTCAAGCACGTTATCTTGTAATCCTAATTGGACGTAGACAGATTCGTTCCTAAAAGATTTGCTGTGAAAGCCAATGTCTATAGGGAGGAGAACTGTGGGAGTTCTTGGCTCCCGCAGCAAAGTAGCACAGTGATGTGCTACACGTATGGTAGTCCAGGCAGGGTTTACCAAATGCCTGCTGATGAGCCTGACTTGGTGCACCTATGTAAAACTCCGCAGTAGACACAGCAAAAGCCTACAAAATTTGCTGGAGTATGGATTCATTCTTGATTTTGTCACTCCTGGTTTACTGAAGGGTTGCTGTATCATCTCAGATGCTGTTATCCCAACCTTACTAAAGCTCATGCCAAAGTTATTAACACAGAAAGAAGCTACTTAGCTTGTTAAATTATATTTCTCAAAGATAGAATATGGTTGGAAAAGCAACTATGCTGTTCCCCCTGAAGCATTGAAACTCCAGCATGCTAATTGTAACCCCATTATTCGGTATGAAATTTCTAGATAACCATGTTTTTGTGGTTCCATATTTACATTGATAATGGTATGAATTATAATATTCTTCATGTTTCAACGACAATATTGTTTTTAAGATAACGAAGAAGAATGGTGAAATCATAAGAATGGAAACATCAATTTCACAGCATAATTATTATAGACTTTACTTGTACGAATATGCTGCTTATGTTAAATTGTGTTTTTATTTTTGTCTGCTGATGGGCAACTGATCCTTGGAAACAAGTAACATGTATTTACAGGGCTGATACCGGGTGAGTTAGCCGTGGTCGTTACGGCATGACTGCTGGCAGTCGCTCACATCCGGGAGGCGAGGAGGTTTGAATCCCCCCCGCCGGCAACCTTGAAGATGGTCTTCTATGGTTTCCCATCTTCCTTCCAGGCAAATGCCGGGGTTGGTCCCTAATTATAGGCCACAGCCGCTACCTTCCAACTCCTCGCCCTTATATTCCAACTTCCCTCCCCAACGGTACTTGTAGCTCACCCATTGGGTGTCCGTCTCGAAGCAGCTACAAAAAACTGGCGAGCCGAACATGTCCTCGGACACTCCTGGCACTGAAAGCCATACGCTAAAATTAAAAAAAACAGGGCTAATTACCCAAATAAATTTAAAAATTATAAAATTTTACCTAGCAACGAAATGGTTTGAAGTGTCAGCAATAAATGTGATAACTTATTTTAATAAGCCAGTGATAATATTATGTGTGATACATTCACTATGACCTCACAATTGATTCTTTTACATGTAAGTGTTTTAAGTGATAAACTACCCAGACAGACTTTTTAAAGGACATTTTGTGTCCTATTTGGGGTTTGAAAAAAGGGATAATTCCATTCAAATGGTGTGTTTGGTCACTCTAAAGTAACCACATACCTTGCCCTGCTCCTGGGCCCGCTTCTCCTTGAAGAGGAAGCTCAGGATCTCGCCCAAGATTTCCGTGCACAAGCGCAGCTCATCACGGTGAGCAAGGTGCAACCTGAGGTGCTTGCAACTTGTCTGCAGCAACAGATTTCGAGACTCTGAAATCATTATTGAATGGTGTTACAAAACTGGAAAGAAACACTACATTTTTGCATGCATATGCAAAGGGACCAGTTATTGAGTTTTGAATTCACAATCATTGCTGGGCTGTATTCAAGTAGCTAATACAGGGGATGACTCATAAGTAATGTTGTTTTTTTAAAGAAAATTTTATTTGGAAAGCTTGCTGAGAAGAAATTAAACTATTCTTCAAAATAGAGACCAACAGATTCTATGGTCTTGCCCAGTGAAGTTTCTTATCCTGCGACGGTACTAGTCTCTGGGTTTCGATGCGAAGAATTCGGCAAGGCGCAAGATCAGGGCTGTTATGCTGGATGTGGTAGCAGTTCGACTCCTCCCAAATCCTGAATTTTTGCCTTGATTGTTCGTGCAGTATGAGGTCTCGCATTGTCCTGCTTCAAGAGAACTCTAATTCGGTTAACTAATGTTGGGTATCTCCGTTTCAAAATTTCATGAACTCATTCCAGTTGTTGAGAATAAAGATCCACATCGACTGCGCGCCTGTTAGGAACAAACTCCCAGTGAATCACTCCTCCAAAATTCCACCAGACACACTATATCACTTTCGGGCAGTACCGATCCTTTTTAAAGATGACTTTGGCAGGTTGACGGGGACTGAGCAACTGTTTCAAGACGTCAGCGTTGCGGTAATAGACCCATTCTTCATCACATGCGATAATTCTCCTGATAAATCTATCATCCATGGTGTTACCGATAAGCTGACGACAGATTCCACTCTACGTTGAGCCTGTTCGGGGGTCAATTCATGAGGTACAGATCTACAGTTTCTGTTAGGTTTTCCAAGTTTCTTAATCTGGCGTTGTATGGTATCTTTTCACGCACTAAGTTCTTATGACAGCCTACAAGTACTTCTTTGCAGATTTTCTTCCAAAACTCTGCGTGTATTCTCAATATCCCATAGTTTGGGGTCTTCTGAACGCGGTAAATCTGTAGAGTTTTCATCTCCAGTGTTGAAACGTTGGAACCATCGTTGTGCCACATGCTAACTAACAACACCTTCTCCTTCCACCTCACATACACTTTGAGCTGTGGCAGCAGCTTTGTAAGTTCCAAGAAGTATAACACAATTTTCACTTTACTTTACTAAAAATACTATAGGTACATGTTTCGGAAACTTGATATGTTTCCTTCTTCAGCCCATATGTTGGTGTGAAACATCATATGACATCGAAAACCTAACCAAAAATAAAAATACAGTTCGTACTTTCTTGTTCTTCTTGTAAACATGGTCAATACGGAACCTGGAACGAGTGCGGTTTATTTGTAAGTTCCATTTGTGATTGTGTAACAACAACTGACGACTGATACATTCTCACAATATATGCAATTCTAGCCATGGCCTCATGTAAATAGCATTGGCCAACCAAATAAAACCAATTCTATCTTATATATACACCGCGGACAGGCCAACAAGGACCACGCAAATATCACTCCTTTATAGGTCTAGTTTCCTTCTTTCTCTTCCAGAAGTCTTTCATCCTGGTGGACTGCGCAACTCTTCTTTCAGCAGTCCATTCTCCTCTGTTGAGATTTTTCTTCTCCCCGACAAGAATTTTGAGACCAAAATTTTTTTTTCTGTACTCGATTCGATTTAGACAATCTTCTTCAGTAATTTTGAATTTTTGAAGTTCTTCTTTCATTTGTTTTACATCTTATAAAACACCAAACTTAAAAAACAACATTATTTAGAGACATCTTCTTCTTCTTTCCTAGCGTGTATCCCGCGATGATGCAGGGTCCGCTTGTTTGGTTTCTGTTCGCCACTTCTTCCTGTCAAGGGCATCTTCAGGTTTAAGTCCACACATCACTAAGTCTTCCTTGATTCTGTCCAGCCATCTTTTCTTTGGACGTCCATGGGGTCGATATCCTCCTGGATCGTATTGGAGAGCTGTTCTTGCCACAGAGTTCTCATCACTTCTAGTGACATGCCCATACCACCGAAGCCGTGCTTCTCTCATTTTATCGGTAATGGCTGCAACTCCCATCTGCTTCCGGATATGTTCTTTCCTGACACGATCAAGCGGTGTAACACCCAAGGACCAACGTAACATTTTCATCTCCATGCCATGTAAGGCTTGTTAATGCTGGGTTGAAGCTGGCCAACATTCTGTGCCGTAAAGTGCCACTGGTCGTATCATGGACTTGTCAACTTTCCCTTTCAAAGGGATAGGTACTTTCTTATCGCACAGCACTCCTGTGAATTGGCGCCACGCAGTGTTAACTCGTGCTCGAGCATCGAGAAGCGTTTCGCCATCTGAAGTGATAAGGGAACCGAGATATTTAAAGTGTGTAGTTTTAGTGAGATGATGCTCTTCAATGCTGATGGTACCGTTGGTCTGTGTACCACATTGTAATTATTCAGTTTTTCCTATGTTGAGTTTCAAACCATTTTTGCTCAGACATTCCTTCCAGCACAAAGATCGATTTTTTAGATTTTCGCGAGTTTGATCTGTGAGAAACACATCATCAGCATATAAGATCGTCCATGGAATGGTATCTGAATGTCAGCTGTCACCGTATCCATGCACAGAATGAATAGAAGTGGCGAGAGTGCTGATCCCTGATGAACTCCAACAGTGATAGGGAAAGCAGGTGAAATTCCAGCTGGACAGTGTACCATACTTGTGACGTTGCAGTAGAGAGACTAAATACATCAAACGTAAACTTCTGGAATTTTGTGAGCTCGAAGTGATCTCCAGATGAGCTCATGTGGCACCCTGTCGAAAGCCTTCTCGAGATCCAAGAATGCGAGATGTAAAGGTTGGTTCTTTTCTCTATGTTTTTCCACAAGTAGGCGTACAGCATGGATTGCGTCGGGCGTACCAACCCCTTTGACGAAGCCACATTGGTTAGGAGATATCTGGATCATGCAGCGCCGACAACTGTCAAGAATACGCTCGAAGACTTTCATTGTGTGGCAGAGCAATCGAATTGGACGATAATTGAAGCATTCGCCAACATCTCCTTTACCCTTCCAAATTGGGATAGTAGTATTAGTGATGACTTGACCAGGAAGTTGGTGGTCGACTATATACTGTATGAGAAAGAACTAAATAAGAACATCACGGACATCAAGGTTATACCATCGGAGAACCTGGATAGCGACCATCGATTGCTGGTAATGAACCTGAGAGGGAGTAAGGAGAAGAAAGGGACTGAGAACCAGGAAAGACGTACAAGGATATGGAAACTGAAAGAAGGGGATAGAAGGGTCGAGTACCTCAAAATGGTAAAGGAAGGAATTCCAACAGATGAAGAAAGGGGGGTGGAAGAGGAATGGGCTAGATTTAAGAAGACACTAGTAGGTGCAGCAGAAGCAGTATGTGGGAGGACAAGTAGTAAGAAGAGGTGGAAGGAAACACCATGGTGGAATGAGAAGACAAAAGATATAGTAAGGGAAAAGAATAGAGCCTTTAGGAGGTGGTATCAAAATAGGACGGTAGAGACAAGGGAAGAGTACCAGGAAAGAAAGAAGGAGGCGAAGAGAGTAGTGGCTGAGGAGAGAAGAAAGTGGATGGAAGAGTGGACAAAGATGATGAAGGAGGATAGTGAAGGTACAAAAAAGGTCCTGTATGGGATGGTAAAAAATAAGAGGCGGAAGGATCCTACGGATCATGTTAGAATGGTGAACAAAAGGGGACAAGAGATAGAAAATAGGGAAGAACTGAAGAAAATGCAGAAAGAATATTTTGAAGAACTTCTGAACCCAAATGGAAAAGATGGTGAGGAGGAAGAAATTGGGGAAGAGGAAGATGAACTGCAAACAGAAAAGGACTTAACATGGAAAGAAGTGGAAGATGCAGTGAACAAGATGAAAGGAGGGAAGGCACCAGGTGTGGATGACTTGAGTGTGGAGATGGTGAGAGCAGCAGGAGAGGTGGGGATACAGTGGTTGTACCGAGTGATGAGGACAGCATGGAAGGAAAGGAAGACCCCAGAGGACTGGAAAAAAGGAATAATTGTCCCGATCTTCAAGAAAGGTAGTAGAACAGATTGCAGAAACTATCGGGGAATAACACTGATGAGTCATTGTGCAAAGATCTTCGAGAAAGTTTTGGAAAAGAGAATTAGGACAAGGATAGAAGGAGGGATGAGGGAAGAACAACATGGCTTCAGAGCAGGAAGGTCCACAGTGGATTTGATTTTTGCTGTAAGTAGGGGTCTTCGGTACTGAAAATTTGGGTTCGGTACGGTTCGGTTCGGTAAAAAAAATTGTTCTTCGGTTCTCGGTACAAAATCGGTTCGGTACAGCTCGGCTGATTTTAGCATGCTAAATTCGAGTAAACCATTACGAAAAAAGTAACACATGAGTTCTAATGATTATACAGTAAACCAAATACTTGCCAAATAGCACAATTTTTATTTAAAATACAGAAAAAATGTTCAGCTAATAATCTCATACAATGTTCCATTAACTTTCAAACTTGCCCTTTTAGTGTGGAGTAAGCCAAATGATGCATACATTAAATAGACATTAGGCTCACACTGGAACACTTAAGTCCATAATTTAATTTTATTAATCAGAAGGGTTATTGTGCTCTAGTAGTAAAACTTCACTTATACGATATCCAGGGGACCAAAGGAAAAAAAACACGCATAAATGTGAAAAACGCGTAAATGAAAGTCGGCAAATAAAAACTGCAAAATGTATGTGACAATATGGGTTATACAGGGACTTTGTTTTAAAAGCGACGGGGACCCTCTCTCGCGCCGCGAGCCGGTGATCGCCAAGCACTTTGCCGTAATGCGCTTCTTGACGCCACGGCTTTAACAGTCCATATTCTTTGGACTAAGGTATATTACAGCTGAAATAGAGTCAATCGGTGCTGAGGAACTTCAGAACGTAAATAACAACTTCATGAAGAGGTGCCAGCGATGTGTAGCAATGAATGGCGAACATTTTCAGCACCAGCTGTGAACTATAGGCTATAGTCTACTCCGTGACTGTGCCGCGCGAGCTATGCATTACGGCAAAGTGCCTGGCGGGAGACAGGCTAGCAACGCGGGCGGCGGGCGAACGAGGATTCCCGTTAAGAAGTGAAAAACAAGAAATAATAATACGATTGTTTAACTATAATCGGCAATATTTAACAAAACAACTACAAGAGAAATGCACTCAGATATAACAAAACAAAGAAAATTGAGTCACTTTACGAATTAGTTTGTTATCTTGGCTTGTTTATTGTTGGCCGCGGCCACGGCGTGAACAGTATTTCCAAACCGATATAATTCGGCCATTATTTCCTCAGAAACGTTATGGTGCGTCACAAAATGTTTGATAGTCCATAGAGCATTGACAGCATCATTAAAATCCACTGTATTATTCTGCGGCTCTTCATCGTCATTAATAAAATACCGTAGTGTAGGCCTAAATTAATGGATTTTCATTTGTCTGAAGACGCAAGATTATTATAACACAGAATCAATCGCGTATTTTTAATGGTTTGACGAGAAGTCCTAAAAAAGACGCGAATGAAAATTATAAAAGTGGAAATAATATTTTTTTTTTAATATATCGGCGATCGTAAAACACTTCCGCTCATCTTAACATAAGCTTCAGATGCTGTCAAACTGTGTTTTATGGCTGCTTCCTGTTATTTTGAAAGGCTAACACAATAATAGCGCTTGCTTATTACGCAAGCTGTTCTTCCTTGTTACGACACTCTGGCAAGCGAGTGTCGCCGTGACCACCGGTGTCGCTCAAGGCCATCGTAACATAATATAGCACGCGGTGCATCCTTCCAAAGGGAAGTACAGGCGGTAACAAAAGTTTGCATTCGAACATACGTACTTTCTCAGAACACGCAACGTATAAATGACGCTTTATATTGCAAGGGACGTAAAATATGATCGTATAAGCGTGAAAAACGAATAAATGTAAAACGTATATCGGAGATAAATTAACATGGAAAGTATAGGCATTTTGCCGGGACCAGGAAAAATCGTATAGAAAACGTATAAATATGAACCGTATACAAGAAGTTTTACTGTATTTAACTAACTATTGAAGTAAAACATTGTTGATAAAGAACAAAACTTTGGATGTCTAAAAAAAGGTTTCCTTAAATTACGGTATTTGTGTCTCTTGTACCGAACCGAACTTTTTACCGAGTTTTTTATCGTCTCGAACCGAGGTCGGTAATTTCCTTTGTACCGTACCGAAACCGAAAAATCGGTGCACCGTCGACCCCTAGCTGTAAGGCAGTTACAAGAACAGCATTATGAGTATGGAACAGATCTACTGATGGCCTTCCTGGACATTGAGAAAGCATATGACAGTGCATGCAGAAACAAAGTATGGAAGTCCCTGGAGGATAGAGGAGTAGAGAAATGGACTATAAAGAGGATAAAGGAGATGTACAAGGGAAGTGTGAGCATTGTGAAAGTGGGAGGAGAGAGATCAGACAGGTTGGAACAGAGAAACGGCCTGAAACAAGGAAGTGCACTGTCACCATTACTTATCATTGTGGTGATGGATGACATAATGACCCGAGTGGCACAAGTAATTGGGGAAGGAAAGATGAAAACAATGGTGTTTGCAGATGATTTGGGGAAACAAGGAGGAGGAGGTACAGGAACAGTTGGACGTGTGGGAAGGAATAATACAAGGATATGGGATGAAATTTAGCATAAATGAGAGTGAAATGGTGATCACAACAAGGAAGAAGGAAAGAACCACAACGGGAATAACAATTGGTGGGGAACAGCTGAAGAAAGTGGAGAGTTTCAAGTATCTGGGAAGCCTGATACAAGATAATGGAAGAAACGATAGAGAAATAAATGAGCGGGCGAGGCAGGCAGAAGCATTTCGGAGGAGTGTGAGAAGCATGTTATGAAGCAAGGATGTCCCTCAGAACAGCAAAAAGATCATATATTGGACGTACTATGTCCCTATCCTGACGTATGCCTCGGAGACCTGGGTCATGAAAGGAAGGGAGAAGAGCAAAATACAGGCCAGTGAGATGAGGTTCTTGAGAAGCAGTATTGAAGCTACAAAGATGGACAGAATAAGAAATGAGAGGACCAGAGAATTAATGAAGGAGGAACCATTACAGGATGGTATAGAGAAATCTAGACTTAGATGGTATGGACATGTAAAACGAATGGAGGAGAAGAGGATACCCAGGATAGTACATGAGACGAAATGGGCAGGAAAGAGACCGAGAGGAAGACCGAAAGACAGGTGGCTGAAGGGGGTGGAAGAAAGCGTGAAGAAGAGAGGAGAAGACTGGACAAGGGTGGAGGCTGAGAGATGGTGGGAAGACAGAAGACGTTGGAGAGGCTTGTGTTCCAAACAGACCCGGCCAGTGGCTGGAAACTGTGCAAGTTGATGATGATGAGTACTAGACTGCCAGGTTGTAGGTATGTAGCCAACCTCAAGGATACGATTCAAAAGTGCCGTAAGAATTTTAGCACCAGGATATCCAAACAACTTCCAGATTTCTGATGGTATGTCATCTGGTCCAGTCGCTTTGCCATTTTTCATTTTACCTACAGCCTTTAATACCTCTTCTTCGGTAATTTGAGGTACAGGCCTTGCAATTGGATCGCTGGTCAATTCAGGTGTGTGTGGAAACTCTTCATTACACATTTCCTTGTAGTAGTCATGTCATCGTTGTAGTATGGCTATTGGATCCCTAAGAGGCTGTTGGCTCGCATCTTTAATCTGGAGTACATGTCCAATATCTTCCGTTGCTCGATGGCGGGATCTTGCAAGGCGGTAGATCTTGTTAGCACCTTCTGACGTATCAAGTTGGTTATACAGTTCCTGATAATGGTGTTTTTTTACTCTGGCAACAGCGTGTTTATCAGCAGATTTCAGCATCTTGTACTGATGTAGATCTTCACTCAGCCTTGTTTGGCACCAAGTTTTGAAAGCTTGCTTCTTTGCTTTGATGGTTTTTTGAACGTCTTCGCTCCACCACCAGTGTGGAGGACTGAGAAGATGGACATCTTTGGCTTATTTCATGTATTTCTACTTTGGTTTATTTCTTGTATTTATTCTTTATGTTTGAAGCTCTTTGATATAAGTTAGGGTAATAAAAGATGGCTGCTAAGTAAGACGTCCGTGTTTCACGATCACTATTTATCCAGTATACGAATCCCAACATTGGTGCCGAAAACTTTAGATTACGTAGAAATGTGCATTAGAATACGGGCAATTGTGTTTTACTTGTGTACAAAGTAAACTGGTGATGCTATCACTACAAACAGCAATCACGTTTTGTACATGCAGCCACGCCACGCCGGATTACGAGGTAAGAAGATACTGGAACTTCTACACGCGCCACATACTAACGTGATATTTCAGTTATTAATATTATTGCAAAAGTTACTACTACGACTAAACAGTGCACTAATTGTAATATAATTACTTTACACCACGTAACGGAATTCACGAATGATAGACAAGCAAGTGCTGCCATCTTGCGGTAGATACTAAACTAAATACCTCGTAGCCATCACGGACACTACAAGACGAGGACTAAAAGATGCCTTAGAAAGGTATTGGGAAAGGCTCTGATTAGTGAGGACACACTCCGAACTCTATTGGTAGAAGTAGAAGCCGCCATTAACTCCCGACCCATAATCCAAGATGGCTCGGAGACACTGACTCCAAGTCATTTCCTGACTGGGGCACGGCTGACTACCCTGCCCAACGTCTCCGAACCCACAAACCGAATAGACCTGAGGAAGGAGAGGAGACTTAGAGAGAAAATGCAGGAGGACTTCCTCAAGAGATGGAGGAATGAGTATCTTCTTGATCTGAGAAGCTACCACGAAGTACGCCGCCCAAATGGACAGACGAAGGAGTGCCGAGTAGGAGATATAGTACTACTACAGGACGACATGCGACCTAGACACATGTGGCAGAAGGCGCGAATAACTGAAAGGCGACCAGGCAGGGACAACAAGGTGCGAACCCTCATCCTTCAGATGGCCAACGGGACCAAGATTAGTCGGCCTGTACAGCTGGTCTTCCCTCTCGAGATAGACCAGGGTGGGGAGGATGTGGAGGACTGAGAAGATGGACATCTTTGGCTTATTTCATGTATTTCTACTTTGGTTTATTTCTTGTATTTATTCTTTATGTTTGAAGCTCTTTGATATAAGTTAGTGTAATAAAAGATGGCTGCTAAGTAAGACGTCCGTGTTTCACGATCACTATTTATCCAGTATACGAATCCCAACAACCAGGTCTGTTTATCAATAAAAAGTTTTCCCTCCTTCGTTATTCCGAGGGTTTCAGTTGCTATTGTGTGACCTGGTTTGTGATTTCTCTCCAAATGGCCTCTGCTGGTTGATCCTTGTTTATAGTAAGTGTATTGAGCCTTAAGTCGTCATATATTTGATCCATCCGATTTCTATCTTTGTGAGACTTGAAAGCATCTGAATTGTCCCTCCAACTAGTTGCTGGCAAGAAGGAGGTAAGTCCAGTGGTGGGGCTGCCACCTTTCAGCATCTGGACCCACTGCATGATACTGCATTTCCTCAGTACAAGGATGGAATGGTTATACCGCCATGACATGGTCCCCAGAGCCTCGTCTGTAAAAGCAGGTTACTGTACCACGGGCAGGTGAAGTTGGGATTTGGGTAGGAGAGGTTATGGAATGCACATCACTACCCTTAATCATGGTTACAAACTGTCTTTCCTTGACGAAATGGACATACCCGAGAAAATCTTTAAATTCAACAGATGTTTAGGAATCATCAATAACGTTTTTAGACCATCATTAGTTCAAAAACACATCCGAACAAGAATTTACAAAACCTTAGCAAGACCAGTACTTTGCTATGGTAGCGAAGCATGGACCCTGACAAATGCGATGAGAGACGAATAACTATCGCCGAAATGAAATATATGCGATGAACAGCTGGAATCACTAAGTGGGATCACAAACGAAACACAGAAGTGCTGAATGGCCTTAACAGCAAACCTATATTGGAATACATCCATGAATACCAAAGAAATTGGCTAAGACACCTCAACAGGATGAACAGAAGCAGGATCCCTAAAGCAGTCGTCAACTACTGCCCCGGTGGGAAGAGATCTCTAGGTCGCCCCAGGAAAAGATGGCCTGAAAATTCAAATCTTTTGTGTAGACCGTAACAGTTCTTCTAGGACTAACACATGAAAGGATGATGATGATATTGAGCCTTGATGCAAATTCATCCTTCTTCTCATAAAGTTTCCTCCACTTTATCCTCTGTGGACCATTTTTGTGAGTTTGGACTGTTCTGATTTTCCCAATTCGCATGTCTAGAACTAGTAATTTATGCTGTGGTGCAATATTTTCAGATGGGATTACCTTAGCATCTCTTGTCAGTTTAAGATCATGCCTTCATATCAGACAGTAGTCAATCTGTGTCGAGTATTCACCACTGGTGTAAGTGATAAGATGTGTAGGTCTCTTCCTGAAGAAAGTGTTGACAAGGACTAAGTCATGAGCTTCAGCAAAGTCCAAAATCTTGCACACATCTTCATTTCTCACTCCAAATCCTTGACCACCATGACACTGCGCATATCCATCTCTAGTTTTTCCCACATGACCATTGAGGTCTCCACCAAGAAAAATATATTCTTCTGGAGCTATCTCCTGAACGTGAACACTCAGTTTCTCACAAAAGTCCTCCTTTTCAGTTTCAGGGCATCCTGTTTGGAGAGCATAGCAGGAGATTACTCGCAAAGTTGTGCTCGTGTCAACCTTAACTGATATAATGCGCTCTGATATTCGATTCACTTCAACCACAGAGTCGTGTAGCTTCTGGCTTATCGCCACTGCGACCCCATTTCTGGCAGAATTTGTGCCATGATAAATAATCTTGTAACCTTCGCCAATGTCTTTTGATTTTGAGCCCTTCCACTTTGTCTCTGGTACACACGCGATGTCAATGCGACGGTTTTTGATAGTATCTGCAAGTTCACGGCTTCTTCCAGTGAGCGTTCCAATATTGAGAGTGGCTAATCCTAGTTCGGGGACTCGCTTCGTTAGCCCACTCCGTCCATGAGAGGGTAGCCCTTGCCCATTTCTCACATCGCTTGGGCGAGGGTGACGCGCGTCACCTGCGGGGTACGCCCTAACCTTTGGATTCATATAAGTATGCGTAACAACCATAATTATTACTTAGAGACATCCTAATAGTTATTTTCTATATTTAAGATATCATAGAAAATGAACTTAAAACTTAGAAAATGTACAAGAAAAATTAACTAAATTATCTTAATTTTGTACATGGAGCTTGCTTTGGACTTTGAAATCAGTTTGTGTTTGGTTTTCAGACAGGAGAATGCAAATATGTGAAATAAATAGATTTTAATATTTGTCAGTTTCCAATTTAAGCTTGGAATACTTCCTAAACTAGAAGCCGAGAACTGGTCACATTTCATAAGCACACATACAAATGGTAAAGGCAGAGTAAAAATAATACATTACCTATAGAGAGGAAACAATGTTTTGAGGAATTGAGGACTGAATAAAAATAGAAAAAGAAAATACAGTAATGATTAAAAAATGTACTCTGATAGTGAGACAACAGGAAGTAAACATACTGTAACTTGATAGTGGGAGATGGAAAGCAGCCAATTGTATAGGCTAGGAAAGAACAGTTTTCTTGATTTACCTTTTAATATTCTCATGCAAGGGTTCTTTTAACATATGTGAGAATGAAACAGTCAAATTGTTTATTAATATTCAGTATGGGGAAATAGCTATGCACACTTACACAATACTGTTTTTAAAGAAATACAGGGTGGGCACCCAAAATCAGTTTTAAAGATTCCAGCTTAATTTCCATTTTCAAACATAATTCCTTGCACAATTCTCACTATGTTATATGGCTATTTTGACCAAGAAGTGATTGTACATAGATGGGCAAGCTTGTCCACTGTCCTATAGGAGGAGTGGAGGTAGCTTGGAACACACAAAGGTTAAGTGCGGAGAGTATGAGCAAAGGATGAGATTAATCATTCCTGTCTCACTGCCAGTGGACAAGTGGCCTGATCTCTTATCACCAGTTGCAAATCTCAGTTTAAGGACTCAAACTTCTTGATTGGGCTTTACATGTATTAATTTAGAATAGTGGCTAATACCATCGTCTGAGAAGAGGGAGCTGGTGACCATGTTGCGGATGGCGGTGAGCTTGGCCTGCGTCAGCTGCGGAGGAAGATCCCGTGCTGGCATGCTCTCCAGCATAGCGGTGGCCAACTTGGTTACCTCCATAACTGGCAGTACTTGTAGCAGCTGCTCGTATACAGCACTGATACTGTGCAACAGTGCAACCTAAACAACAACACAACACATCACTACTTGTGTGAGCCATCTTTGATGTCCTGACATTTGCCCAGAGTTGAAGGATGACCAAAGTGAGATTTGCATTATCTTTATGCTTAATGTACTAAATTTCAATCCTCAAATGAGAATTTTAAATTCTTGACAAAGCCTGGAAATTTAACCCAGGATATTGGAATGGATCTCAATGTATACTCCTAGATCACAACAACAGGCTTACATTTATTTAGTGAGGAACCAAACGAATTCTCATTTTCAACCCCAGGCAAATGGTGGGATTTCATTATGACCGTACTAAAAGGCAATTTTTATCCATCCCTTCAGTAATGCAACAAATTTGACACAATACATCATTAATTTGTGAAGATGGATGAGAAAGCATTTGAGATGCGGGTCCAAAACAGTCAACTTCAGGTGCCTTTACTCCAGTAAAATATACAACACACTTAGCATAAGGCACAAATTAGTGAGCACACTATTAAATGTTTGTTGGGGCATATGAATACATGGTAAAAATTTAAGCTCAACTCACATGATCCATCCACTGGAGATACAGTACTTGTAGTAATACTGCAGTTGCATGGTATGCAATGTAAATTTTAAATGGCAGGATATTGAACTTGCAATGAATTCTGCATTCAACACACAAATTTTACAGCTGGTTCTACTTTCCTTGCAAGTTCTACTAGTTTCTCTCTTGCTTCAAGATTAGCTCTTCAGTCAGCCAACTTCACGTCACGTCACGTCACGTCACGTCACGTTATTCCATGTGGCCAGTGTAAAGTTCATCAAATAACTTTTTGTTAGATCTAAAGTTATAATAATAATATATATTTCAGCCGAAAGGCCATATAATTCATACATTGATGTGAAAACAATAAAGATCTATAATTTACTGTAATCACTTAGCGACATAGTACTCTTCTGGCATTTTACGAAGTGGTACCATTCACATTTTTTTTCACAGAAGTTACATACACACTGGTCATCCGGCTCATGAAAATTTATCTTCTTACACATCTTATGATGGAAGCCATGCACTGCTAATCGATTGATTGCGCCCCTCATTAAACAGTTTGGTCCCGTCCAATTTCTATAACACATCGCGTCTGTTGGATACAAATCTCTCTCTATTTGTTCCGCCTTCCCTCCTTCCTGAGGAAATCCTGTTCTGATTTTGAGGCTGGCAACAGAAGTCGCTCTCTCAATTCTGCTATCAGGAATGATTCATGTGCTAGTTCAAATCTAAAGTTATAAATACCTTTAAGTGGTAAGATATCTTAACAAATCTATTGTTTTAATTGTTTTAAATTTCCTTTGGTGTTAGAAATAAATATTTCTGTACATACACAATGATTTTGCATTGGTACAGAAACTTCAAAAATTTCAGTTGGCAGCTTTGCACTGAGAAGTGTTTCAGGGCGTAATACAAAGCTAGGAATAGGTTATGTTTCAGAAACTGTTAAGTTGAAGAAGATGTGATGATAAACCGAGGAAAAGCTCAATTACTAAGGAGAAAAAGAAATTCAGATACATTAATTGACCCACAGTAATAGCCTGCAAATTAGATGTGTGGCTTTTAAGAGAATCAACATTTGTAGAAATTTTTGGTTACAAAATAGAGGTACAACTTTTATGTGATAGAGGCTCACTTGTGAGCAAATAAGGTAGGCCTTCTTACTGATAGAATTTTAACTCGTCAATTATGATACAAAGACACAAATAGCCCTCTACCTGTGTTGGAAGGATGACATCGTATGAAGTTGCCAGCATTTTGTGCAATGCACTGAACACATTGTAGAGGTCTCGCTTAAAGCTGTCCTCGTATTGACCTCCAGTAGCTCGTGCAAACAGTAACCGTGACTGTATGATGAATTTGAAGATGTACTCGAGCGAACGGAAACATTTTTGGATGGGTTCCTGTTTCTCCGTCGAGCTCACCCAGTCGGCACAATGCTGCACACTGCTCAGAAGACCCCTGTTGAGAATCAACAAGCCTGTCTTTAAGATACAGTACTGAGAAATGGAAGTAAGAGGAGTTTTAAAGAACAATTAGTGACAGGAACAGAAGTAATTCAATTTCATTCAAGAGCTAAAGATAATGGAATACCATACTGTCGTAAAAAAAAATCAACAACATTTTAAAAGTAGCAAGAAGAATAGCTAGAACATGCATAAATAAAAAGTATCAGAAAGATGGACAGTGAATGGGTATACAGAGAACTGGAGCCCATCACTGATACTATTCGGAAGAAACGGATTTCTTTTTTTTTATCACATCATGACACCAGAAACCAGGTTATCTAGAAAAATTGTAGTGAAACTTTGGAATATGAAACAACAAGTAGGCTGGATTAAGGAAATTAGAAGATATGAAAGAATTAGAAATAACCTTGCATGACTTGCAAAACAAAACAAAAAATTAAAAAAACTAAAAGATATAAAAATAAGATTTCAGGCAAAAATAGTCAAACGTATTACAATAAGAAGGGTATTTACAGATGAGGAACGCCTGAGAAGATCAGAGCGAATGAAAAGCTACTGGGCAACTCAGAAAGGAAACTTACTGAAGAAGAGGACCAAGAAATGATTGACTGAAGTGGTCCAATGAGGCCGTAAAAGCAGAAGAAGAAAAAGAAGAAGAATATCATATAAATGTATACTGTATATAGGGTGTCATTTATGTACTTGAGTACCCTTAAGGGGCGTGTAGGGGATGGGTATAGGATCAATTTGAGATAGGGAACCTGGTGTCGGAATGGCCTCCTAACCCCAGAAAACAGGTTTGTTTCAGGCCCTCCGCCCTTGTAAAGTAGTAAAGCGCGCCATGTGTTACTCTGAGGTCAGGCACTCTCTCGCTGTCACCGGACTTGGCGCGACCACCGCTCAACGTTGGGTTAGCCGAGAACTGCATTCCTCTTGCCACTTGATAGTTCTGTCGTCTTTAACTACTACAGAAACACACCTAACTCGTTGATACTAATAATCAAAAGACAATTAATTTATAGAATCAACGATAGTTTTTAAAAATCAGCACAGAACAAATACGCTCTGTGACTACGCCCCCTCCTTCCCCTCTAAAAAATAAAGAAAAAGAAAAAAAATGAAGGCATGGCACTCCAGGAGAAACGAACCCGTGGCCACCGTGGCAACGCGCCTCGCCGCTATCCTCTCGGCTAATGCAGCGTTGGGCTGACACTTGACAGTGAAAGAGTGCCTCACCTCGGAGAAACACATGGCATGCTTCACTACTTTACAGGGGCGGAGGGCCTGAAACAAATCTGTTTTCTGGAGTTAGGAGGCCATTCCGACCCCAGGTTCCCTATCTCAAATTGATCCTATACCCATCCTCTACATGCCCCTTAAGGGTACTCAAGTACATAAATGACACCCTGTATACTATATATATATATATATATACAGGCCAAATTTGGTAATAACAGAGGAGCAGAGAAAGATTTGAAGTGAAAGAATGAAGATGTTCTGGGAAGAAAAGAAGAAAATATTGACCAGAAAGCCTTAGGTTCCATGTGGTCCACAGGTGGCGAAATTCTTTCTAGTATGGGGCTTTGTCAATGACAGAATGAAAAGAACTACACAGAAATTTGATTCATCGTTTCTAGTCAAACTCAGAGAAACCCCGCCATAGATTTGGGAAAATGATAGATTGTGTTTAAAAAGCTTAATAAGCCTATTCTTAATACATTCTTACTTTTAGCAGATAACAGATTAAGCCTCAGTCAAAATATTCTATGTTAAAGTATTCCACATTACTGTCTTACATTCGGTTTCTAAGCCATAAATAATCTTTTTTGGTAATTTCCCCACTTTAATTTCATCTTCCGTAAATTACATATTTTTGACAAATTAATTGATCAGCATTATTTGATAGATTGCAAGATGACCCTAAATTCTCAATCTTAGTGTCAACGGTAAGAGCGAGGGCAGTAAGTCGTGTGCAAATAATGCTTAGTTCTTCCGTCATATATCATAAAAAATGACATTTAAGACAATACACTTTTACTTATAATAGTTAATAATGGGAGAAGACAGTCCCAAAGTGATTATTTACTGAGAAGGCGTCAAAGGGGAAGGCCGAGGATGAGGTGGATGGATACAGTGAGGGAGAGCATGGCATGCTGCCAGCTCCAATTTAATTTATTTTTACTTGCATTATGTGTATTGGCATGATGAGGAAAGATGATTGTAATGTATATATTATATCATTAAATTGGCTTAAATTAAGGACAACACACACATCAATGCCCGTTGCTGGATTCAAACCTGCTGCCGCGCTCGAGTTAAGTTCCCAGACCAACCTTTTACCGCTGACCCACCCCAGATGACACATGGAAAAACAAAAAGAAAGAAGTAAAGTTCGTCATTGGGGATACATGTATTCATATCTCACATCTATCTAACCTTTACATAACGTGATGTGCTGCTAGACGGTGAGAGTCATGAGTCTGTCCCATCAAAGCCAGTTCTTCTGTGAGGAAAGGAAGTGATAAGAGATTGTACAAATGTCTTACTTCCCTGGATAGATTTTTGCATTCATTTAATTTCATTTCATAATAAGTGCGGTAATTGGGGCAAAAGTCATTGCATGTATTTTCTTTTTGCAGATATGTGAGTGGTTCACACACCGTACTTTGTCGTGTGGAAGCTATGCAGGAAGGAAGCATGTAGTTTTACGTGACCATTAACCTTGTAATCATGAGCCACGGGACCTGGCATTTCACTTCGAAAATCTCACTTGCATTGACTAGAAATCAAACCGATCCACCTTGGTGAGAGGCAAACGGCTCGACTGCCACACCACCACGCCCTCCAAAGAAGCTATCCAGGCATCGTGTATATTCACAACAACAGATGGTTCTGTGATTTCTGGTAGGAGCACTGTGAAATCAGTTGTGTGATGAGCGTTGTGCGAGATGGAAGTTACACGTGTTGAGCCTATATCAAAATAGCCATTCTCTGGGAATTGGTGGAAGCCATTGGGAATAATGCTACTGTACAGTAGCATGGTGGGTAGGAAAGGTTCAGCAAGGACGTGTAGCAACCGGTGATCAGCAATGCTCGGCACGACCTGTCAGTGTGTGAACCGATGTGGCATGTGCCGTCATCGAGCAGCTCCTGGAGGATGACCGACGATGGATGCTGCTGGAGTTGGACAGGGAAAGTGGCATCAAGAAACGCACCATCCACAGGATATTGTCGACTGAGCTGCAACTCCGCAAAAAAGCATAGCTGTGGGTACCGCATGCACTGATGGAAGTTCAACGGTTGATGTAATAAGCAACATGCTCCAACCACCTGGCACGCTGGCAAAGGGATGGCATCCACTTCCTGTCACTAATAATTGCCATAGTTGAATTTTGGACCAGGGCATACGACCGGAACTTAAACGTCAGTCTGAGGAGTGGTGCCATGCCAGATCGCCAAGGCGGCTGAAGTTCCGTCAGAATCTGTCCCCCATAAAATTGATGATTGTCACGTATGATGTCAGGGGTGTCATTGTGTGCCACTTCATTCCCCATGGCAGAACAGTGAATGCAGCGTACTACAGGGACTTCGTGGTGCGACAGGTAAGAAGTGGCATTCGGGAAAAACTTCCGGATCTTGTGTACAGTGCAATCATACTGCACAATGATACACGACCACATAAAGCAGAGTATGTATGGCGGCAGCTGCGACGTTGGGGATGGGAAGAATCGGAGCACCCTCTGTACTCTCCTGACATTTTGCCCTGTGACTTCCATCTCATACCAAAGGTAAAGGAACCACTACGTGATAGGCGGTTTGCAACATGAGAAGACATTGCCAATGTTGTGCGACAACAGATGACTCGCTTCACACATGGGGCAGCAAATGGTGACGTAGATGGAATTTCGCGTCTCCCACATCGTTGGCAGTGTGTGGTAGACGTTGCAGGGAACTACTTTGAGGGCCTTTAGACCCAGTGTTGTCATGCTGGGTTGTAAGCGGTGTGATTGCGTGTAAGTCGTTAGTTCGCCAGTTAGTAATTAGTTTGCTCCAAGCAACCAGTGTTGTCCTGAACACTACCGTAATAAATATGTGAGGCACAATGTTCGTGTGCTCATCAATGTCCACACATGTAGTTCCCACATTGTCCAACCAGGCTGGTATCTGCAGGAATGAAAATGGTTGCAAAGACTTATTCTCCAACCCTCATATTATTAGTCAGAAATGCTCACAATTAAATATCCTTGCTCCACTATTAGTGTGAAGTGCGACTTCTTACAGGCATCATTGAGGCACATGCATTAGAACTGTGTTGTGACACCCATGTCAGGACATGTCACGTCGTGATATTCTCGGATCAGCAAGGGAATCAGCAAGCCATTCTCACACCTGGCATTGGGAGGTCATGGGAAGGTTACAGAATGTGCAATTGGCTTACTGCACAGATTTGAGGCTTCCTGTTAACCCTCTCACCCCTTGGTATTAAATAAGCAACTTGTAGCCTAGTTTAATTTTGAGGTGCCTTCTACTGATGAATTTTCATGCCATTTGCTCCAGTAGTTTTAACGCCAACCCATAATAAACAGGCAACTCTCTGCGATTAATTTTTATTTTTGTATGGTCATTGGCTGCTCTAATAAAATTATTATTAAAAATAAGAATGAGAGTATATTCGGTCATTATACAGTTAATCTCATCTGAGATAAAATGTTTCAGCCAAAAATTAAAAATGTTCACACAGAAAGCATAGTTTTAATACAGATACTCACTTGTACACAAGAGCAGCTGCAAAATGGCCTTTAATATAAGCATCCATGACTGGCTTAAAGTGCTCGAACTTGCTGTCATCCATGAGGCTGAAGATGCTCACCTACAAGGCAAAGGGAACTTCAAAGCTGCAAACATATCACCAACCCATTCTGATATTGTATCAACTATCGGTACAGTATGTGTTACCAGAGCGTGAAAGACGAGGCCAGAGTGAGTTGTCGAGTTGCCATCCTCGGTAGAGAACATTGAAAAGAGGGCATCCAGTACATCTTGAAGGAACTTCACCAATTCCTCTCCATCAAGTCGCAGGACACGACTCAGAGCTTCTTGAATCATCTCGGGATGTTCTTTCCATTGCAGCAGTGACAGCAGATCAACTGTAATAGCCAGCATAGCATCCAATAATATCCATTCCCTAACTAATTTAATAAGTACGAGGGGCATTCTGGATATGTTTCGTCATTTCATTTCAGAGGGAAGCTCTATTACAAAGTGAAAAACCATATGCCTGTCACATAGTCACCAACGACAATGATACATATGTCGCACCATGAAATCAATTTCAAGAAACCCTCCAGGTAAACTTCGGTACACAGCGATTTCAAGTTCTTCACGGATGAGCTGGGATGTTTCCACGTCATTGAGGGAGCCTTGAGCCTTGGTCTCTGGGGTAAAGTGGTGCACCCATTTCTCATCCCCTGTGGTGGTCCTGAACAGCAAGTCATTGCCGTTGCGCTCATACCGCCACAAGTGTTTGGGGATTATTGCCGCTCTTGTGGTCTTGTGATTAGGAGCACCCGTCTTGCCGACACCCTCCGATATCCCAACACTTTGTGAATCATATGTTGGGCTTGGGCATGTCCAACACCTAATGTGGATGTGACATCAAACAACACCATTTCCTGAACTCTGTCGACATTTGTTGAAGCCATGGACATGATGGGGTATCCACTCTGCCTTGCTTCTCTGAACTCTAAACACAAGCAGCCAACCATTTGATGGGACATGACTTAGTCTCCACACATGTTGGAAGTATTAAAAGCCATTTTTCAGTGTCGCCTATTTCTATAATAGTCTCCATAGACACAATATAGGTGGCAATGAATATCTAAAACACTTGTCCCATATTCGTGATCATGTTTCAAGCACACATCTTTCTGCCACACTGGCTTGCACTGGAATGAACTCGGACAAGCTGATCTGCTTCTCTTTCTGCTCTGACACATAGCGCATGCGCCAGTACTCCTCTGCATATCAAGAATTCACGAAATACTGTTGTTTGTTTTTTCATTTTGTAATTCAGTTTTCCTGTGAAAAAAAATGACTCGGAATGCACCTCATATTTCTACTCATTATTTCCACTGTCACATTGTCGGAGATGAATTTTCTATGAGGCAGAAACCAGAGGCCAAGCTCAACGAGTGATGAAATGATAGTGGGTGAATGAAAATGGGCAAGGAGTTGGAAGGAGGTGACCATGGCCTACTTGCCTAAAATGAGAATTCACAGAAAACCATTTCAAGAACAGCCATCGGTAAGGTCAGAACCAGTCTCCTGCACCTGGATGATGATGCTAATTGGTGTTTAAGGGACCTAACAACGAGGTTATTGGCTCCTAATGGTTTGAGTAAAAATGAAAAATGATAATAAAATGAACACTAGAACCAAAACTAACTTACAACTAAGTTATGGACTAAAAGAAGAAAATTACAAAAAGGAAGGATTAAGGGAAATAAAAGACAGGGAAAAGGGATGCCCTCAATTAGGACTGACGGGCTTGGAAAAAAGTAGGGTCAGGAAAGGCAGATAGAAAAGTGGAAAGAGGAGAAGGTGTGCCCCAAAGGCAATGGAAAAAGGGGAAAAACCGGACCAGGTTCAGGAATCCCTCGGGGTTGCTAACTTCCTAGCTCACCAGCTGTGAGCCCTTAAGGGTGTAGCACTATCCAGGGTGCATCATAAGTGGTGGGGCTACACATACCTTGCCTCCTTTAGGGTCTTGACCAGAAGGCAGGAGATATCATGAAAGGAAAAGAACTGGTCTGACCCCTCGAAGTATGAGGGAATCAGGAAAGATGAGACAAGGGCCAATTAACACAGGAAAGTGAAAGACTACCTAGGCCACGGATATCCTAATACCGTTGGGAGATTGGCAGGAAAGATGACAGAGAGGAGCCCGGCACAATAAGTGGATGCAATAATGGGCTCAGCTGGGGTCCCGTGGTTGCCAACCCGAGTCCCACTAGTTGTGAGACCCTGCAGGGTCCTGCATCTGGAGATAGCCTTGCACCTCAAAGCAGATATATGCTCTAATTGGTTAATTCAGTAACTCAGTATTTCACTTCATTTAAATTAAATTAAAGTTTTCAAAAACTTGCAATGCAAAGAAAATTGATCAAAGTTTTGACAGCTTGGAAAACATTTCAGTTCTCGTTTAGTCTATTAGCAAACATGAAGAAAAGCATTGAATAATTTCTTCCATAATTCCTCACAAAAAATTAAATTTGGAAACAATGCCAAGAAGAGTCAATTTGATCAGTGCTGGACACATATACCACCTGAAGCCATAGGTAATTTCCGCTATCATTTGGCATTTCTTGAACGTTTAAATAACTAAAATTTTATGTTTATCAGTTGACCAACACGATTGCCGACTGAATCATGTTAGCCGACTGCTAAACATCAAATATTGATAGCTAAGGCAAGACTGAAGAAAGGCTTCCAACGTGATAATGTTTAAATAACTGTTACATTCCAAGAATTGACTTTTCTCAAGCACCCTGATGACCAAAGAAGGTTTCAGTTATTATGGCATGTTGTGAACACTGAGAACAAATCATACAGAAGTCATCATCATCATCATCAATTTCCGTTTTTCAGCTTGGGCCGGGTTGGAGTAAATATGACACCCCTCCACTTTACTCCCTTCCTCAACCACTGAACTCCACTCCAGGTTCCGTTCTCTCACGCTGTTCTTCACCAAATCCATCCACCGCACTCTAGGTCTTCCTTGTCCTCTCTTTCCAGTCATCCGTCTCTCCATCCCTTGTTTCGGCATTCTTTCACATGTCCATACCATCTCAATCTGTTCTGCTCCAGCTTATCCTTCAGCTTCTGTACATTCACTTTGGTTGGTTGGTTCCTTAGTGTAGGGGCTGTGACAACGCGGTAGCCCCATGTACTTTGGGTGTGTGTAGAATTTGTTAGATAACCGGTGTTAATTGTGATGGCTGTATTAGTGTGTGTTATCTGTGATTCAGGTAGAAGGGCTGCAGACGATCAATTTTTCAAGTGGTTCCTACTTTTGCTACCAAACGCTACCATCCACGACATCTAGATGTGGACTTGGCTACTAGATGCCATCGCAGCCAGCACATGGCGGCGAACGTTGGAACCAATATATTATTATCAAACTAACCAACAAATTTTAGCTTCCACAAGTGTAGTTAGTGGAAGGTTCTTTTTCATGCCATAAATCTATGACATGGGACCGCAGGCTTTATTTCCCTCTGAAGGAAGGCATACCGTGGGATTTTTAACGCTCTTAAAAAATCCGACAATTTCGGCCAGGTTTGAACCCACGATCCTGGGCATAGAAGCTCAGCATGCTACCAACTACGCCACCAAAGCTGCTTTACATTCACTTCCTTTCAAATATCTTCATTTCTCACTCTATCTCTCCTACTCTTCTGTACCATACTCCTCAGGAATTTCATTTCGGCTGCCTGTATTCTACTTTCCTCCCTTCTCGTCATCGGCCATACAGAAGTAACATAGAGAATTAGATTGAGAAATACAAAGATGCAATAAGAACTAAGACATGAAAAATATCCAATATGCACAAAGTCTTAGTAAGCTTTCACACTCTCAAGTAGGTCTTAGATTTCTGATTTACATACACTGATATAAAAATGAATGTATGCATAATTTGCAGTGCTACTTTACAATGTTATATTGAGATAATATAGAAGAACTGGGACATTTTCAGTCATTCCTTTGAATGTAAAAGATTAACTTTTTTGTTGTTGTTCTTGTTTAAATTAGGGGCATCCCTTTTCCCTGTCTTTTATTTCCCTTAATCCTTCCTTTTTGTCATTTTCTTCTTTTACATGTATAAGAGATTTGTCAAATAACCTGTGCTACTGCACTGACTGTAATAGTGTGTGTAATCATGTGGGTCTCAGACTGGGATAAGCACCATCCAAGGATGCCTGGAGGATGGGCACACTTAGCATTGGGAATCAAACCATGTATCTCCATACAAACAGCTCCCAATTCCAGTTGTGGAATTGTGCTCATCTAAGCAGATGGATTATCAATATTTTGCACCACCTTTTCATATAAGACAGAATTAAAACAATCTCTTTCCCCCACATTTAATACACAAAATGACTCATTAATTCTTGGCAGTGATTAATTGCAGTTACTTACTTTAAGGAATTGTGCAGAATTAGAAAAACCTTCATGTTCATTGAGCTCATGTTTGGCATTCTCTTCATTATGCTTGATTAAAGCATGGAGTTCAAATTCAGTGTCTACCAGCTTGATAAAAAGTGAGGATCTCAAAAATGGAAACGTTTATTAGAACACTGGGACACTGTCCAGTAGAAACTGGAATGAATCAGATCATTACACTTACCGTTCTGAGTGAGTTTGGTGGAGCAGAGGAGTGTGTGAACGAACACGGTCTCCTTGGAGCTGCGAGTGAAGGTGGCTGTGGCGGAGGAGCCGGCGTGCATGCTGTCGCGTCCACTGGAGGGAAGCTGCAGGTAGGTTGTGGGCTCCAGACGAGCCCGCTCCTCACACTTGTAGATATACAGCTCGTGCTGCCCGTCTCGCAGTGTGGCCCCCCCAGCCTCCATCAGCCGGGCAAACGAGAACCCAAACAGTCGCTTGTTGTCTATCTTGTCGCGTGCTACAATATCAAAATACACATTTTTTACCCCCTAATATTTACATTTCTGCAAAGTCAGGGATGAGGCAAGGTTAGGTTCTATGTTCGACATGCAAGCTGCCCTCATCATCATCATCTTGCACAGTTTCCAGCCACTGGCCGGGTCTGTTTGGAACACAAGCCTCTCCAACGTCTTCTGTCTTCCCACCATCTCTCAGCCTCCACCCTTGTCCAGTCTTCTCCTCTCTCTTCACGCTTTCTTCCACCCCCTTCAGCCACCTGTCTCTCGGTCTTCCCCTCGGTCTCTTTCCTTCCCACTTCGTCTCATGTACTCTCCTGGGTATCCTCTTCTCCTCCATTCGTTTTACATGTCCATACCATCTAAGTCTAGATTTCTCTATACCATCCTGTAATGGTTCCTCCTTCATTAATTCTCTGGTCCTCTCATTTCTTATTCTGTCCATCTTTGTAGCTCCAATACTGCTTCTCAAGAACCTCATCTCACTGGCCTGTATTTTGCTCCTCTCCCTTCCTTTCATAACCCAGGTCTCCGAGGCATACGTCAGGATAGGGACATAGTACGTCCGATATATGATCTTTTTGCTGTTCTGAGGGACATCCTTGCTCCATAACATGCTTCTCACACTCCTCCGAAATGCTTCTGCCTGCCTCCCCCGCTCATTTATTTCTCTATCGTTTCTTCCATTATCTTGTATCAGGCTTCCCAGATACTTAAAACTCTCCACTTTCTTCAGCTGTTCCCCACCAATTGTTATTCCCGTTGTGGTTCTTTCCTTCTTCCTTGTTGTGATCACCATCTCACTCTTATTTATGCTAAATTTCATCCCATATCCTTGTATTACTCCTTCCCACACGTCCAACTGTTCCTGTACCTCCTCCTCCTTGTTTCCCCAAATCATCAAATCATCTGCAAACACCATTGCTTTCATCTTTCCGTCCCCAATTACTTGTGCCACTCGGGTCATTATGTCATCCATCACCACAATGAAAAGTAACGGTGACAGTGCACTTCCTTGTTTCAGGCCGTTTCTTTGTTCCAACCAGTCAGATCTCTCTCCTCCCACTTTCACACAGCTCACGCTTCCCTTGTACATCTCCTTTATCCTCTTTATAGTCCATTTCTCTACTCCTCTATCCTCCAGGGACTTCCATACTTTGTTTCTGCATACACTGTCATATGCTTTCTCAATGTCCAGGAAGGCCATCAGTAGATCTGTTCCATATTCATAGTGCTGTTCTTGTAACTGCCTTACAGCAAAAATCAAATCCACTGTGGACCTTCCTGCTCTGAAGCCATGTTGTTCTTCCCTCATCCCTCCTTCTATCCTTGTCCTAATTCTCTTTTCCAAAACTTTCTCGAAGATCTTTGCACAATGACTCATCAGTGTTATTCCCCGATAGTTTCTGCAATCTGTTCTACTACCTTTCTTGAAGATCGGGACAATGATTCCTTTTTTCCAGTCCTCTGGGGTCTTCCTTTCCTTCCATGCTGTCCTCATCACTCGGTACAGCCACTGTATCCCCACCTCTCCTGCTGCTCTCACCATCTCCACACTCAACTCATCCACACCCGGTGCCTTCCCTCCTTTCATCTTGTTCACTGCATCTTCCACTTCTTTCCATGTTAAGTCCTTTTCTGTTTGCAGTTCATCTTCCTCTTCCCCGATTTCTTCCTCCTCACCATCTTTTCCATTTGGGTTCAGAAGTTCTTCAAAATATTCTTTCCACATTTTCTTCAGTTCTTCCCTATTTTCTATCTCTTGTCCCCTTTTGTTCACCATTCTAACATAATCCGTAGGATCCTTCCGCCTCTTATCTTTCACCATCCCATACAGGACCTTTTTTGTACCTTCACTATCCTCCTCCATCATCTTTGTCCACTCTTCCATCCACTTCCTTCTCTCCTCAGCCACCACTCTCTTCACCTCCTTCTTTCTTTCCTGGTACTCTTCCCTTGTCTCTACCGTCCTATTTTGATACCACCTCCTAAAGGCTCTATTCTTTTCCCTTACTATATCTTTTGTCTTCTCATTCCACCATGGTGTTTCCTTCCACCTCTTCTTACTACTTGTCCTCCCACATACTGCTTCTGCTGCACCCACTAGTGTCTTCTTAAATCTAGCCCATTCCTCTTCCACCCCTCTTTCTTCATCTGTTGGAATTCCTTCCTTTACCATTTTGAGGTACTCGACCCTTCTATCCCCTTCTTTCAGTTTCCATATCCTTATACGTCTTTCCTGGTTCTCAGTCCCTTTCTTCTCCTTACTCCCTCTCAGGTTCATTACCAGTAATTGATGGTCGCTATCCAGGTTCTCCGATGGTATAACCTTGATGTCCGTGATGTTCTTATTTAGTTCTTTCTCATACAGTATATAGTCGACCACCGACTTCCTGGTCAAGTCATCACTGTACCATGTGATTGTGTGGCTCTCTCTTTTCTTAAACCAGGAGTTCCCAACTAGCAGGCTGTTCCTCTGGCAGAAGTCCAACAGTCTCTTTCCTTCCTCATTTCTTCCACCCCAACCCTCTGGTCCTAGAACACTCTCATAACCTTGTCTTTCTCTTCCTACATGGGCATTGAGGTCCCCCATAACAATCATATTTCTTCCTACCAGCTGCTTCTGCAATTCCTCTTCAAACTCCTCCTTCTCTTCAGAAGCGCAGCCTACTTGTGGAGCATATACTTGCACTATTTCTACGGTCTCTCCCCTCAGTGCTACTTTCACTTTCATCATCCTATCACTTATTCTCCTCACTTCTTCTTTCAAACCATCTCGTACTACTACTCCCACTCCATTCCTCTTTCCCTCTTCGTTCCCACTCCAGTACAGTCTATAGCCTTTTCTCAGTACTCTCCTTCCTTCCCCTTTCCACTTTGTTTCTGCCAATCCCAATAAATCCAACTTCCTTCTTTCCATCATATCCACTATCTCCTCCACCTTCCCCGTCAGCGTTCTTAGGTTTAAAGTTCCAAATCTTAGTCCGTGTGTACAGCCGTGTCGTCGTCTATTAAATCCATCCTGTCCGAGGCTCGTTCCATTTTTGAAAGCATTTGGTTTAATCCACTACTGGCTTGCTGGGCCTATCGTAGCTTCACCAGAGCCCCGTTAGCCGTCACTTTTCAGGGTTCCTGTAGGACCTTCACAGCTACCGTAACGGTCCCGGGGCACACGAAGTCCCCACTGTACTTCGCCCCTACAGGCAATCCCCTACTTTGTGCCGTTGCCCGTCTCCCACGACGTGGACGAGGGGTTGGACTTATGCAAGCTGCCCTCTGGGTTCCAAATAACAAAGCTTGCACCCGGCACCCGAGGCCATACAATATTATTATTAATATTAGTAGTGGTAGTAGGTTCTATTTGCCTTTTTTTTATATGGCCGGATGCCATTCCTGATGTCAACGTCATGAGGTAAATTAATGAAACATAACTGAAATTGGGCAAGGAGTTGGAAAAAAGTGGTCATGGCAAAAAAAACTGTCCTGGCATTTGCCGAGAATTGAAAATGGGAAACAACAGAGAACTGTTTAAAGGATGGCCAACAATGGGGTTTGAACCCACTCGTCTATTGAGTCTAGAGCTTGCCTGGTCCCATGGTCTTGCAGCCAGTAGCTGTTCTGATTTCTTTTCCAAAGAGTGTTGAAAAGAAGAGAAAAAAACCTGGCAAATCGTGCATGGAAGGAAGCTTGTAGTTTTATGTGACCGTTAATCTCGCGATCATGAGCCACAGGACCTATTTTCTTTTTAACATGGAATCCAAACCACTGGACGTGATATTTCACTTCGAAAATCTCACATGCATTGACCAGGAATTGAACCTGGTCTGCCTTGGTGAGAGGCAAGCAGCTTGACCACTGTACTCCCTACCCCAACATGCATGGGAAAAATATGTAAATGCCAAAAGGGCATAGGTAGGATTAACCTGTACCAGGTGAGGTATTTCTACAATATAGATTCTGAATTATCAGTGCTTAGATAACAAAAATACTCCTTTTAATCATGTAAACACATATTGCATGTGTTTTACCTGGGATGAAAAGAAAATTAAAGATACAGACTACATAGAAAGTAATGAGAAAATAAATAAATAATGGTCAGGAAGCAGTAAGAATAGCTGACAAATTGCTCATTGTCCAATAAAATTGTTTACTTTACATGTTATTTGTATTAATGTCAGTTAAGGTTTATCATTCGAATACACGTATGTGAAAATGGCAACAAAATTTTAAATGTAAATTAGTTTCTTCCAAGCTTCATTTAGCACAGTTTTCACAGATGCCAATTGAATGCTGTGCTCAGATGGGCACAATAGAGAGAGCATAAAGGACATTAGTCTTGTATTCACTTTGCCTTGGGCATCAACCCTTATTGTCCTGATTGAAATATTTTGTTTAGGAAATTATTCCTCTGATTGAGCTCATTAGCATCAAATTTCAGAAAACTTGAAATTGTCTATCTCAATCTGGTTTGCCAGCATTTTGCCCCAGTGTACCATTGGGCTCCACACCAAGACTCTGGCTAGCATAAGCTGAGCTCAATTTTTCAAATTACTCTGAAATTTGATTTGACCCCATGGTACAAGAAGTACAGTGAAAATCAGGTTCAACACTTTCTCCGTCTTCACCACCACCACCAATACCATCACACTCTTCATTGTCAAAGATGGCTGGCCCACTACACTAACCCTTGGTCATTTCTTCAAAAAACATTCCTTGAAGCAGCCATAATGCAGCAGAACATTCAAAATATTTCTTCGGAAGAAAAACTATGTAATCGGTGAGGAGATTTCAAAAAAAAAAGGTAACATTAACAAAGCACTTATCATCTCAAGCAATGTAACCACTGCGAAATTCACAGAGCAAATGACTTCCCTACAGGAACCAGGAAGCAGCATCTATTTGGTGCAGACTCCTTTTTTCTCTCACTGGCTGGGATACTCATGAGTTAATTCAACTTTGAGGGAGAGAGGAATTTGGTAATGGGCTGACTACAACATAATTATCATCTATTAATGGTTTATTACTTAAAAAGAAATCTTTAACTATTAAGAGGAGTTGTTATTAATTCATATCTTGGGATATCTTGATCATCAGCCCCATGTACTAGTATGTGAAGTAACCTGTTATTGTGGTGATTGTAAGAAACATTATGAAACAGATTATATCAAACCCCACACAAGACACAGCATAAACCTAGAAAAACTGCTGAGTTTTAAACAGCGACTGTTACATATTACATGGTACACAAGGAACACAAGTAACCATCTCTTGGAAGCTGGACTGTGTTCAATGTGATAGCAATTCAAGAATAGAGCAGACTAGAGTTGATCACATTGGAGATAGTATATGGTAGTGTACTCCAGGGGCGAGATCCAAGGAATAGTGAATTGCAAGGTAAGATTGATACACAACGAAAATAAATGAAGAGATCAGAAACTCAAACAGCAAATCTTTCCAGGAAACTATAACTGTAAAAAGTGTTGAAAGAGATTAATTATTGGAGTTTTAAAGAGTGGAACAGCTAGGTCATCTGCCCCAAATTGGAAGAGATTGCAAGAGGAGTCAATGACTGTAGTGTTTCAAGAGGAGTGGAGGAAAGATAGAAAGAAGCAGTCACTCTGTACAGAGGAATCATGAAATGAGACCAAATGAAAAAGAAGAATTGAAATATGAAAAATAACGGTTGAAATATGAAATTAATGGACAAACTTAACACATCTATTACTCACTCTGACAGATTCGCTAAGCTTCACTTACTAAGAATAATAATCTATATCATGAAGACAAAGATCAGCTAATCGATATATCATGTAACAGAACAGGTTACTTCACTACAATTTTCTTAGCAAGAGTTAGAAATGTGATTGAAAACATTGAATTCTAGGAGTTCTAAAAGCACGTTGACTCGTGGGGAAAATCAGAAGCGAATGAGAAGAGAACCTGAGGATATGGGAATTACAATGCTTGGGAAGGAAGTTCCAGGGAAGAGAACAAGATGGCATGACTCCACTCCATTGCTAAGGATTTTCATGAAGAAATGGGTGCTGGGCCAATGCTGGAGATACTTACTGGAGCAGTGCCGATACTCTATACGAATGTGTGAGCCATAAAACTTGTCAATAGGCACTGCTAAGCGAATGGTTTCCGCCCACCATGGGGAGTTGTGATGGTAGATGATCATAGACTGGTATTCGTCTCCACCGTCTGAGCCAGATGCACCCCACAGACAATTCTAGGCATGAAAATGATAATATGCAGTTGGATTACCAGTCATGAATAATCACTAAAGAAGGGGAAAACACATCAAACTTTTAAAAATATTAACTGTTACACATCATGTAAACTATTGAAAGTTTTCTGCTCTTTTGAAATATTAAGCATTCTCCCTCAGTATTAAGGGAACTGCCCAGTGTCATTCATAAAAATGGAACAAACATCTAAGGCAATAAAAATCAGGCTGAAGCCCTCGCAGGTTCTGCACAAACATTACAATTTGTTTTAACCTAACGTTGGGCACAATACTTTTTCCCTCCCAGGCTTATGGTTTTGCATAAATGGTGCATGCTCCGCAATAGCTTCTGCGCTCCCTGCCATCTGTGCTACTCCTTGGTAAACTAATTCATCTACGAGATTAATTGTGCCCGATTGCATAAGTATTAGGGATTTCAATTTTTTTCCAATTTTCTTTCACCAAACTGATTTGGAATATATATTATTGCTTCTTATTGGCTTCTTTATATCTCAATAGAGTAGATTAAGTGCAATAAGATTGCAGTTTTTTAAGTGTAATTAATTATCTGATTTGAGTAAGAATTGAGCATTTCATAAAATAAACTGGATATTTTCGTTTCTTCAAGCTAAAAATACAGTTAAATGAGATGCCAAATTCTGGTACTGTTTCTAGTCAATGCAATGTTGATTAGCATATATGAATTTATAACTTATATTTTTTTAAACATTGGTCCACCTATCAACACAATTCAATCAAATACACACCATTCTAGTACATGTTTCAATCTATTTTTAGATCTTCCTCAAGATTCATTAATCTTAGATCTTATTTTTAAGATGGTTTTAACAAATGTTTAAACACAGATGGGATATTTTTGTAGCATAAGAGTTACTGGGGTAGTATCGAATATAAGCTGACGAAGATCTAAAAATAGATTGAAACATGTACTAGAGTGGTGTGTATCTGATTCAATTGTATTGATAGGGGGACCAATGTAATTAAGAATATAAGTTTTAAATAGTCACTATGGATCAAAAAAAGAAAAATGACTATTGTCATAGCAATGTATATATGTGAAGTATTATCTGACGGATCAGTTGTGCCTGAAGGAAGGTTAGGTTTTGTGTAGTACCATACCATTGCACAGTTCAGATAAATATGGGAACTGAACATTTTGAAACATCCACCTGATACTCTACAGCACTCATTAGAATGATCTCTACATTGCACTTGATTAATGGCTAGTACTAGCAGATCCTTAATGGCACTGTGCTATGTATTCTGACATAAAAATCACTGAGCAGATCTTCAGTCTTGCACAAATTGAAGAATGGAACTTAAGAAGGTGGTAGGGTAGGTGATGAAATAAACAATAAAATAATTTTACAATCAGTGAGTATTAGCTGAAAACACAAACAGCTTGAGTAGTTTTAATAACTAAACAAAAACACACTTTCAGCTCGTATCATATTTCCACTATTCAATTCTTGGCATTCCAATATTCTGTCCACTTAACCACCAAGGCAATTGGTTATGAGAGTACTATAATTTATCCATATATAGCACAAAGTGACAACCAAAAGCTGGTGGCCTTAACTTAAAGGAGGATAAAAATGAAAAAAAATATAACACTCCTTATAAATATTTCCAAAATCAAGGATCAAGAGAACTCCCCTTCCCAAAGAAAAAGATTTTCAAATGCTTTAGCTTTTATAGAGGTCCATCCACATCGTCTGCTAAGTTTCTGTTATTTCATGATTAATGTGGTGGTATCCCATAAAGTTAGTATCCCCATCGCAAGATGGAAATATGCAAGAATAGACGGATTAAATTTTAATTGAAAATCTGAAATATCAATTAAGAAGAAGAAACGTTAGAGGCTTTACAATACTGACCAAGGTTTAAACTCTGTACTCAATGCACTCTAACCACAATTGAAGGTTTAGAAGAGGAATCACATTTTAGAAACCCAATGTGAGATTTAAAACCTTGGCTCTTAGTTTTAGCATTCCACTTCTACATCAAATACATAAAACTGTATAGAACAAAATCACTGAATCAACTAAAAGGCTATATGACCGAGAGCTACTTGATAACATTAAAATGTGAAAAATATGGAAAATGGTCAGCTCATTATAGCAGAACTTGAAACAATATTTACCTCAAGAACTTTTCCATCTGAATCAAGCACAAGGATTGTGGCTTCAATATTCTTGCCCGTGGATTTGCCTCCACGCTCAAATTCTCCACGTTCTAATGTTAGGTACAAGTCATTGCGTACGTCACCAGGCATGATCACATCCGAGAAGCCCAGTTTCTTCGTAAGACAGATGTTTTTGAAAAGGAGTGGGTTTTCTTCCCGCACCTGTGAGAGTTCTCCATGTAGCATTTTCAGCGAGATACCAATACCTGCAAAAAAGAAAAATGTTGATCAGCATTTTGGTACTGAACGTTTGAACTAAATATTAGTTACCTTTTAGTTAGTCCTTGTGACTGTAAAGGCCAGCCCCTTGGTGTTGGGGTAGCGCGCCTGCCTCTCACCCGGAGGCCCCGGATTCGATTCCCGGCTCCGTCATGGATTTTAGAAACTGGCGTGAGGGCTGGAACAGAGTGCACTCAGCCTCGTGAGGACAATTAAGTAGCAGTCTGAGTGTGAGGCAGTACCCCGATCACGAAAACCAAGATTAACGGCCGAGGGAACCCGATGTGCTGATCTCGCGTCACCCCAATATCTGCAGGCCAAATGGCTGGGCAGCGGTCACTTGGTAGGCCCAGGCCCTTCACAGGCTATGGTGCCAGGGGTTATTTATTTTATAGTGACTGTAAAGGAACCATGTCCAAGACAGGTGCAGTAAGCAGCAAGTGTTATAGTGATATTCCCGCCAGTATTTGTTGAGGAACCAAGTTTTATGTGTATTCACACTGTTTCCACAAATATCTCATTCCAAAAGCTTCAAATGATGTCACCCCCAAACTCTTCAGAAAAAAATCACTTAATATACCCTCATTGGGGAAACATGAAAAAAAAGTGAAAATAGCATAGTGTCCAACAGCCCAGAAACTTCACTCCATAAATTTGCAATGGATGATAATAACAACAACATTATTGACTGCTGTGTCTTTAGAGATCCCTAGAGAGATTCTTTAATGTGCTAGTAAATCTCCCAAACATGAGGTTGTCAGATCTAAACAAATACTACCAGACTGCGCTTTGGAAGGTTGTTGCAGCCTGTTACTTACCGTAGTTGGGCTGGCCAGGCAGGGGGCTGTACTTGTTACTTGTTTTCTTGATGAGTAGCTCATGTAGCTGGTGGAAGTCCTTCTCCTCGGCCTGGTACACCTTGAAGGTGAACTCTCGCTCCTCGCTGCTCGACTCCTTATTGAGCAACACCTCGTTGATGTTGAGCACCGCACAGCCATGGGGCCTCTTGAACAGCTGATGGGGCGATGTAGCATGGTTCGACGTCTTCTTTACAGAGTCCGAATATAACATGCGACCTATCCGCATCACGTGTGCCACCAGATACATGTCCCGACTGAGATCTGCATTGCCCAAGTCCTGTACAATAAAATGGTACAGACTAAATCATGCATGGAGGTACACAAAAGTTGCAAATTTTGCTTGTTTTTTAATACTTCTATGTATATTTGTTGACATATGAGATTGCCAACATTGCAAAACTGATAACTGAATGTACGATAAAATGCTATAAACAAGAGTTTATGTGATTTTAAAAAGGAGCTTGTTGTTTCATGCGACTGTTAACCTTACGATCCAAGTCCAAGGACACCTTTCTTCATGGCATCTGAACCTTCAGGGGCAGACGACCTCGTAGTTCCGCCCCTTAAAACAACAACAATTAACTAACTATCTGAACCACTGGATGTGAGATTTCACTGATTTGTGAGAGGCAAGAAGCTTGCCTGCTGCACCATCACATCCCTTAGTTGATTTTAATCCACGAGTATAAAACAATGTGGTTAGACCAATAGTTGCCCTCCATGATCAATCCCACATATATCAAGATAGCCAATTTTGGTGAATGGGACAAATATTTTTAATGGTTTCATAACTTATTAATATAGCGTTGGCCTATATCACATAGGTTATAACAGTAAGTACAAGGGGCAGATGACCTCGTAGTTTCGTCCCTTAAAACAACAATCACTAACTAACAGTAAGTACAGTAGAGGACGTACACATGGAAAACTATTCTATTCCACTTCTTCCTGAAAATTATCCTTTTCCTCATTCTTGATATCTGGGTATTGTGGCTGAGGAACAGAAATGTCCCTTGAATTTGATTCCAAACTAATCTGTTATTTAATTTGCTGACAAGGTAGAAGCAAACTTTGATTTCAAACTATTTATATAGCTACAATAGTATAAGTGCCCTGTTTGTACCGAGTGTTTGTGTGCTCAAGGTGTTGGTTAATAGTTATGAGCAGAATCAGGGTTTCTGCAATTTAAATTCTCTGAGGAGACATTGGAGTTTTATTGTCTTCTTAGGGCAGAGTTGCCAACACTATCTTCAGATATAAGCCAAAATACAATAATTTACTGCTGCTGTAATATTATATACCCTTTATCTGCTATATCTCCAATATTATTGACTCTGTTAGTGGGTTATGAATCCATCAGATTTATTGAGAAACTGTTGACATAGGCAACCCTTTGAATCACATAGGATTATACACAAGCCACTAATGAAAACAAATGACGGTTGGTTGGCTCCTTAGTTTAGGGGCTGCGACAACACGGTCATGTGGCCCCGTGTACTTTCGGTGATGGTAGAATCTGTCTGATAACCGGTGTTAATTGTATGACTGTATTACTGTGTTATCTGATTTAATTCAAGTAAGGACTGCAGACATTCAAATTTTTTCAAGTAGTTCCTACTTTTGCCGCCAAACGCCACCGTCAACGACCAACTAGTTCAGAACTTAGCTACCAGACGCCACCGCAGTCGGCTCTTGACAACGAACGTAGGAAACTAAGAACGTTAGTCAAATGTTTAACCTATATATAATTTAGCTTCACACAAGTGTAATTAGTGGAAGGTTCTTTAACATGCCATAAATCTATGATATGGGACAGCCGGCTTTACTTCCCCTCCTATAAGGAAGGCATACTGAAGGATTTTAATGCTCTTGAAACATCCGACGACTTCGGCCGGGTTTGAACCCGCGATCTTGGGCATAGAAGCTAAGCATGCTAACGACTACACCACCGAAGCCGCTATATTAATAATAATAATAATAATGGTGGTGGTGTGGCCTCTGGAGAGGTCTGGCACAGATAATTTGAGCAAGAGCAATCTGCATGATAAAGATGATGTGAATGATAAAGACGTCGCATACCCCCAGGCCCCGTGTCAGGGGAATCAAACATAAGAGATTAAAATCCCACAGCCCGGGTGAAGCGAGCCTGGGACCCTTTGGGCCAAAGGCCATCAAACTATCCACTCAGAGTCCATGTGAAACAGATACTGATTTAACACAATTTCTGAATTGTGTACACCTGCATTTAAGTAACTAATAGTCGATCTTGGTTTTTAAAACTTGTTTTCTCTAGTAGTACGGTACTTACAATTATTTAGACCCTAGAGAATGAACTAGAATGATCAATTGTTGGCACTTCACTTTAATCATCGTATTCAGTTTCGAGTTAGTGTATAATAAATACTTCTAAGTTTAAACAGGAATATCTCCTACAACTACGCACACACATACTGAACATTAAATACCATACTTTTCCTGTTCAATTTGTCAATAAAAAAAGGAGTTTGACCTGTTCCCCTGAGCAAATACTCACAGTGAAAATAGTGCAGTTGCTGTGCAGCTTTTCGACATAGTTGGAGAAACCTTCCTTGGAGATTCGCACCAGGAAACGCTCACTGAAATACAAAATACCATATCAGTATTGAGTTAAGACTCTCTCCAACAATCTCCATGTGTGTCAACTCTTACCTTATATACTTGGCTCGTTTGGTGTCATACAGTGAGAAGTACACCTCTGTGTCCTCGCCGATGTGGTGGCCAAAATCCCGCATACAAAAATACAGATGATGGGTTAAAACCTTCCGAGCTTCCTTTCGTCTCATGGTGCCCCTCGCCTGAAACAGTACATTTCCGATATTTACTGACAAACCATAGAGAAAATATGACGTAAATTACCCAGCTAATAAACAACGAGCACTTGAACAACAACATAAGGAAATAACTGTTATGTTGTTGACGTATGACTTAGCTATCATGGCCATTAATTATACTCCAGCAAGTCTTTTGATTTTTTGTACTGTTTATTGTGGGGTTTAGCCTATGTGCACCAAGTCATGATGATGATAATTGTTGTTTTAAGGGGCCTAACATCTAGGTTATCGGCCTCTAATGGTCTGGGTGATAGCGAAAATGTCAATGAAGTGGAAACCAGAACGAAAATTCAGTGAGAAGGAAAATACTTACAAAAAGGAACTCAGATTGAAACTACTCACAAAATGGAGATCGGTAATACTTACAAAAGGGAATTTAGAACGAAAATACTCACAAAATGAATAGATTGAAACATACGCACAAATTGTAGGTTAAGTTCAAAATATGTACAAAATGCAATGCACAATCGAAATACAGTACTTACAAAATGCAAGTGAAATTCAAAATACTTACAAAATGCAAATGAGATCGAAATTACGTACAAAATGCAATTGAGGTTCAAAATAGTTACAAAATGCAATTGAAACTGAAAATACACAATGCAACTTAGATTGAAAAAGGCCGGTTCAGATTCAAAATACTCACAAAGTGCAATTGAAATTCAAAATACTTACAAAATGCAAGTGAAAAGGCTTACAAAATGTATGGTAGATTCAAACTACTCAATTGGATGGACAACATTTCCAAATGCAATTTAGATTGAAAATACTTACAAAATGTAATTTAGATTCAAAATACCCACAGAATGCAATTGAGAATCAAAATACTTGCAAAATGCACACCCCATAAAATGCAATGTAGATTGAAAATACTTGCAAAAAGCGGTTTAGGTTGAAAATACAAAATGCAATTGAAATTCAAAATACTCGCAAAAGTTCCGCCCCGTATATTGAAAGACTTACTAAAAGCAATTTAGATTGTCAATCCTTACAAAATGCAATTGAGGTTGAAAACACTCGCAAAATTTAATTTAGGTCGAAAGAACCTACAAAATGCAACGTAGGTGGAAAATACCTACAAAATGGAGTGTAGAGGCTTATAGGTGTATATATATATATATTGAACCCTTGCAAAGAAGCTTATAAGACTCAGTTTCGGGGGGTGTAACAGTCCATATCGTAAGTTGTTGTTTAAAGCGCTTCATTAACATGCAGGGTAACATATAACAAAATAACATGCAGGAAAAAGTAACGCCAGGGTTAAAACAAATGAATTTAATAACAAATCACCTAACTATACAAAAGAAATAACAAAACAAAACTCCCAAGACTCCCACTGAATAAAATAAAGTATGCCAAAACTAGGCCAAATCTCTGGAGAGATTAATACACGGACAAAGTGTCCCAAAGAAAATCAACAATAGTGACAATGTATGCGCGTGTGCTGTTCTGCATGCTTCACGATGTGTACAATCGAATGCGTGATTCGTCATCATCCAGAATAAACTTTCAGACGACGAATCCACATTGCTTAGAGCTAGACAGACGCGGGGAACAACTATACAACACTTAAAACTAAACCGACACTTCCTAACTTAAAATATACAACACAATAATTTCCGCGTGAAATTGGAATCAAACTGCCGTAGCAAAAACATTACTGCCTAAAAACTTAGGACTTCTCACACAAATCAACACAAGTAAGTTAACACGTGACCAATAAAGAAATACACATATGACCGCCGTCAAATTTACAAGTACACTACCACTACACCACACAGGTGTGACATACTAAAATTACATGAATTGAGTCATAAACAAGATCAATAGGCTCAAAGCCAACATTTACATTATTAACACAAGATTCTATCCATACAACATGCAATAATCCGTCACACACATGGCGAACTCCCCAATTAATTATGGTTCAAAAATAACCATCACAATGAACAGGTTTGCTACTTGAAAGCTTAAAGGGGCCAGTCGGAACAACGGGACTGCCTATCAAAAATAAATCACCAGGCGAGACGGGCGATTTGTGGAAATCTGCATATCTGTCAACCCACGTGTCAAAAAAATAGCCTCGACCTCCCAAGGCACGGGATCGAATCTCGAAGAAGCGTGCCCCAAAGCACAATACGTGTGTGTGTGTGTGTCAGAACAAAATATCCCGGCATTTCCACTAAGAAATCCAAGAATCAGCATATATGGACAAGGAACAGCGGTCTCCCTAGAGCACCCTGCCTTTCCATCAAAATACAACAACAAAAATACGAGGGCGGTAGGACCTCTACCCCTCTTCACGTAGAATCAACACACACACCTGACACAATAACACACACAGAATCACACGTATGGGTTTGACAGACCCTGAAATAAAAGGACATAAATATTTTCCACTTGCTGGCGCCACCGTTCTACGCCGTGACTAATTAACCTGAAAAGGACTTAAAAAAATCTATCAAATTTAGAACTAAGGTGTTCTACAATTACCTCTTAAATTCGTTGCGTTCAGCAACCCTAATATGAATAATAACCTGTTCAGCAAACATCGTACAGTATTCACCTCCCTTTCCTATCAAAATATGAACTTTAATAAAGCACCACTTATCGAATGTAACGGGTTTCGCATTTGCATGGATAAAAATCACGTACACGCGCCGTGCACATTAAATATGACTCCAAAGAAAAATAAATACACAACAAACACTTTGGCCACGAGCCAACGTACATTTAAAACAATTAGTGCCGGTACAAGGAAAACACTCTAAAACAAGAAAAGAAAAAATGAACTATTTACAAAAGTTCCCCCGCCAATCTAACTACAAAATTGAATAATCAATTATTGTACATCACCGTCTCAGCTTGCAGACCATTATGACATCCATCTCAGCCCATTTTCCCTATGGATAAGTTGGCACTCCATAGTCGTCTTCGTTGAAGCGTCGGACATCATCCCGACTCCTGACCACATGTTGGACATCTTGATGTAGTCTCCTTGGAAGAAAAGTTCAATGTTATTATAATTTGACCTGGCTATAATCGCTTGTGGGTTACTAAATTCGCCCACAAATAGTCCTATGCGATTAATTATGAAGACTTTCCCTAAATATCGCTCACACACGCGCAATACACACATGAAAAATACACTTAAAAATATACATGAAATACACACTTCGAGTCCAACGTCACTGGCTCGACAATACAAGTTTTAAAGTCTGACTGCTTCACAGTCGCTGTCTCGCTCGGTAATCTACTGCTCTGCTTTGCATGACCTTCGCTCGGGTGAGCGCTAATTAGAACGTTTACAAGTCTTGCCCCTAAGAGCTGAAATTAGTTGTCTTTAAGATAATATACAAGTTTCAAATCACCACGCACACTGGCATGAATTTAGCTCACAAAGCTCACAAAGTAATTGACTTCAAATAATTAAGAGCGTTAAAAAATTTCTACGCAAACTAGCGTGAATTTAGTTCATCAGAGCTCACAAATAAAATTGACTTCGAATAATATTCGAGCGTTAAAATCGTGACACAAACGGGCGTGAAGTTAGCTCACAGAGCTCACGAACAGAAAGACATCGAACAGCTTCTCGTCGAACAATTTATTAGAAACTGACAGGGTACGGAAGAGTGGGGCCGATTTAGAAAAATTTTCCAGAGTTTTCAACTCACGCAGATGGGACTAGTGTCAATCTTCTTCAAATAAATCAAACGTCTCATCGCACTCGTGCGGAGATAATTCCGATCGGCGGTTCTTTAGATAATCAATTCCGCGCGCTTTTTACCACTGACGCCTTCCATCGCGTGATATTGGCGTGGTCTCTCCTGATTGGGTGATTCAATCTTAGGTCGGTTGTAAGTAACTCGTGACCATCCCTTTATGATTCCAATTCTGGTGCAAGTTGTTACACAATTTGGCCTTGAACTCAGCTTACCAGGCCGATCTTCAAGAATAGCTACAAGCTCAACCTCTGTGGAATCATTGCGACACGCTACCTTGCCTTTATCCTTGTCAACTTCCAAAAGTACAGCCCGGGCTGAAGTAATAATAATAATAATAAATTATGAATACTTATTTATCGTAGATCAATAAGGGTTCATTTATCCTCAGCAAGGTTTTGAAATTCGAAGCAAGTAATTGATTTGGATTTCAAAAACAATATCCACAGTAGTAACAACAACATCTCTTTAGTATCCCACTCAGCTGCTCGAGTATACACTCCAATGACCCAATTAGTGTGCGCGCTCCCTCGCCGGAATGTCATTCATACTTCTTCGCTAGACCTCCCCTTTCTCCTCACGTGATTGCCACTCCTGTCATCTCAGCTGCTCGTTGTTTACAAACAAAGCGCTCTCTCTCCGGCGCTCCACGTCCACGTACATTTGAGTGTTGGCTCTCAAAATAAAATTTTGCAATACTGATTCTGCATAATTGATCCTGCTTATTCATCAAATGGTTCCCTTCTCCTTCTTCTTCTTCTCCCATCTTCTTCTTCTCCCGTCTTCATCTTCTACCGTCTTCTTCATCTCCCATCTTCTTCTCCTCACGTCTTCTTCTTCTTCTCCCATCTTCTTCTTCTACCGTCTTCTTCTTCTCCCATCTTCTTCTCCTGCTACCATATTTCCAGGCCCTTGCCCGAAACTTCGTCCCGCGAATTTCCTCTATTATTTTTCTGTTTCGGCTTGTCGGCTGATCTCTTCTCTTCTCCATGGTGATTGTCTGGGCTCTGTCTGTTTGCCATTGCACGCCCCCACTTCTCTTTTCCGTCTCTTCGGCATTTAATTGATCTAAGTATTTTTGTGACTCGACATACCGCTCATCCCAATTGTTGCGATAGTCTCCCCTATTTTCTTGGCGATAGTTCCTCGCGTTGTTCCACCTGCCATCTCCATTTCTTTGGTAAGGTCGACCCTGCCTTCGGTTTCCCCTCCAATTGGTGTATTCCCGCTGGTACGTCCATTGATTGTGCTGGTTTTGGTTGTTTTGGTTATATCTATCGCGGTTATTCTGAAAATTTCGATTGTTTTGGTTGAACTGGTTCCGGCCATCGAAATCTTGCCTTCTCGGTGTAAACTGTGTTCCTGTGGACTGAGTTTTCGTTTGGTTCCCCTGGCTGTGACTATTTTGGTGTCCCTGAACCACTTCTGCCGTGTTGATACATTCCATATTTCTCCTTCCCGTCTGTGGACTGACCATACTCGTCTCGTCAAGGTGTCGGAGTAATTCTTCGGCCTGCACTGCGGTCTGAATATTTCCGGCTACTAACAGCTGTTGAATGTGCATGGGAAGTTGTTTCCCGATGGTTAGAACCATATTTTGCTCGCTAGGGGGGTCGTCAAAATCGCGGAAGTTTACCAGCTGTTGGCTAAAGAATTCCGAAAATCTGGTCGGATGCGTGCTGTGGTATTTTCGAGTATACAGGTCCATTCTTAACCCCTGCTGTAAAGAAGGGCTCCAGAACTTCTTTAAAAACGCTTCTCGGAATTGAGTCATGTCGGTGAAAGTATATTTAAAGCTTAAAAACCAGGTTAAGCTTGGTCCCTCTAAAAATTTCTCCACGAGTCTCAACTGTTTTTCGGGGCCGATATGCTGATCATTAAAATAATCAGTTAACTGTCGTAAAAAGGCTTTGGGAGTGGTTCCTGAGTGCTCCTTGAATTTATCGGGCTTGAAATCATTTCCCCTAATGACTTGGATTACTTGGGCGGGTGCCAAGTTTGGTTGTGGTGTGGAAGTCTCTCCCCTGTACTCTTGGAATGCGTTGCTCGTTAATTTGGGACTTTGACCTCGGCTGTTATCCTCAGCCAACTTCAAGCCTACCGGACTTCCAATGCTTGCCTGCTTTTCTGGTATATTTTCAGCCGAAAATAATGTAGCATTCTCTAATGATCTAATTTCGTTTTTAATTATTAAATCTGAGTGCTCTTGTAATTTAGATTTTACGCCTTCCTCCAAAGCCTGCATTCTCGAGTTGTATTCCCCTAAGCGCTTTAAAATTGTCAGCCTGTCTTCTTTATTCGCGTTTGCCTGCTGTTCCCAATCTCTTCGGATCCGACTTTTCAAACTGTTAATTTTCTCTTCGTTCCTTTCCTGACTCTTCTCTAGCTGCTCTTGTATCTGCTGCTGTGTTTTGCCTAATTATTGTTCTCCAACCTCTTCTCTTATAACCTGCTGGGTTTTAATTAATTGGTCTTCCAGATTATCCCAATTTTTAATGAGCTGTTCTCCTACCTCTTCTCTTATGACCTCTTGTGTTTTCACTAATTGTTCCCCGACTTCTTGTATCTGCTGCTGTGTTTTACTTAATTGGTCCTCTAAGTTTTCACGCAAGTGGATACGTTCTGTTTCGGCCTTGACCTCAAGTTTATCCATTTCCTTGATTAATTCAAGTACATTGCTGTCGACTGAATTAATTTGTTGCTGCAATTTATCTTGTGTTTTCTTTATTCCCGCGGTGTTATTGACGCATGCTGCCTCTATCTGCTTTAATTTATCTGCCACCATTTCGTCAAATTGTACGAGTTTATTGTCAAACTTCGCCTCCAACTTTTTAATTTCACCCAATTGTTTGACGTTATTCTCTGCGACCTCACCTGCCAGTTTCTCTACCTCCCTAACACTTTGATTGATGTCATTAGTGATCTTCTCTAATTGCTCTGTTTGTGTTACCGCCTGTTCTGACAATTTGTGATTTAATTCGTGAAATTGTTTATCAGTTTCCGATAGTTTGTGATTTAATTCGTTTAATTGTTTGTCAGTGTCCAATTTCTGGACCTCTAATTGGACCGAAATATTACCGCTCATGTCGTGTAACTGTTTTTTACAATTCTCGCTCTGAATTTCTAATTGTTCTTTTAATTGTTCTTCCGTTTTCGCAGACATCTGCTCTAATTGTTCTTTTAATTGTTTTTCCGTTTTCGCGGACATTTGGATCGACATCTGTTCTAACTGTTTATTTAATTGTTTATCATTGTCTTCGCTTATTTCCTCCTTCATGTTCTTTAACTGTTTTTCCGTTTTCGCGGACATCTGTTCCAACAATCCTTTGATTTCCTCAACACTCGCCATTGCACAATACACAAATATAATCAGAGAAAACAGGGTCATGGACCAAGATTTCAGTCATACACACGCATACATGTCATAACATTTAAATATTACTGATTCTAATTTAATAAAATTTTCAGTAACAAAATTTACTGAATAAAATTACTCTTATTCCCAAACAACAAAATAACCCCTAGTGATCTGCTTTTAAATTCCTAATCAACAGAATTTACGAAAAACACCAATTAACCGAAGTTAATTAAATGTCAAATATAAGGCACCACCTTCCTGCTTTGACTGAGTTCAATAATATGCAAATTTTCTAATTTTAATGCCGGGCGCCAGAACAGGTTTATAACAAATACAATATCAAATTCTAACCTTGTTCAATATCTCTAACTTTAGGAAATCAGTGATTTTACTAATGGACATGGCGGTACAACATCGCCTCAATTTACTGAATTTACTTTGCCCGCTTGATCTGGCATTATTTCTCAACGAAATAAATATGAGATCAGCGAAGCAACAACAACAGTCCCACTTGGGCAGCCATTTTTGTTTTATGAACCCTTGCAAAGAAGCTTATGAGACTCAGTTTCGGGGGTGTAACAGTCCATATCGTAAGTTGTTGTTTAAAGCGCTTCATTAACATGCAGGGTAACATATAACAAAATAACATGCAGGAAAAAGTGACGCCAGGGTTAAAACAAATGAATTTAATAACAAATCACCTAACTATACAAAAGAAATAACAAAACAAAACTCCCAAGACTCCCACTGAATAAAATAAAGTATGCCAAAACTAGGCCAAATCTCTGGAGAGATTAATACACGGACAAAGTGTCCCAAAGAAAATCAACAATAGTGACAATGTATGCGCGTGTGCTGTTCTGCATGCTTCACGATGTGTACAATCGAATGCGTGATTCGTTATCATCCAGAATAAACTTTCAGACGACGAATCCACATTGCTTAGAGCTAGACAGACGCGGGGAACAAATATACAACACTTAAAACTAAACCGACACTTCCTAACTTAAAATATACAACACAATAATTTCCGCGTGAAATTGGAATCAAACTGCCGTAGCAAAAACATTACTGCCTAAAAACTTAGGACTTCTCACACAAATCAACACGGACTTCTCACACAAATCAACACAAGTAAGTTAACACGTGACCAATAAAGAAATACACATATGACCGCCGTCAAATTTACAAGTACACTACCACTACACCACACAGGTGTGACATACTAAAATTACATGAATTGAGTCATAAACAAGATCAATAGGCTCAAAGCCAACATTTACATTATTAACACAAGATTCTATCCATACAACATGCAATAATCCGTCACACACATGGCGAACTCCCCAATTAATTATGGTTCAAAAATAACCATCACAATGAACAGGTTTGCTACTTGAAAGCTTAAAGGGACCAGTCGGAACAACGGGACTGCCTATCAAAAATAAGTCATCAGGCGAGACGGGCGATCTGTGGAAATCTGCATATCTGTCAACGCACGTGTCAAAAAAATAGCCTCGACCTCCCAAGGCACGGGATCGAATCTCGAAGAAGCGTGCCCCAAAGCACAATACGTGTGTGTGTGTCAGAACAAAATATCCCGGCATTTCCACTAGGAAATCCAAGAATCAGCATATATGGACAAGGAACAGCGGTCTCCTCAGAGCACCCTGCCTTTCCATCAAAATACAACAACAAAAATACGAGGGCGGTAGGACCTCTACCCCTCTTCACGTAGAATCAACACACACACCTGACACAATAACACACACAGAATCACACGTATGGGTTTGACAGACCCTGAAATAAAAGGACATAAATATTTTCCACTTGCTGGCGCCACCGTTCTACGCCGTGACTAATTAACCTGAAAAGGACTCAAAAAAATCTATCAAATTTAGAACTAAGGTGTTCTACAATTACCTCTTAAATTCGTTGCGTTCAGCAACCCTAATATGAATAATAACCTGTTCAGCAAACATCGTACAGTAATTACCTCCCTTTCCTATCAAAATATGAACTTTAATAAAGCACCACTTATCGAATGTAACGGGTTTCGCATTTGCATGGATAAAAATCACGTACACGCGCCGTGCACATTAAATATGACTCCAAAGAAAAATAAATACACAACAAACACTTTGGCCACGCGCGAACGTACATTTAAAACAATTAGTGCCGGTACAAGGAAAACACTCTAAAACAAGAAAAGAAAAAATGAACTATTTACAAAAGTTCCCCCGCCAATCTAACTACATAATTGAATAATCAATTGTTGTACATCACCGTCTCAGCTTGCAGACCATTATGACATCCATCTCAGCCCATTTTCCCTATGGAAAAGTTAGCACTCCATAGTCGTCTTCGTTGAAGCGTCGGACATCATCCCGACTCCTGACCACATGTTGGACATCTTGATGTAGTCTCCTTGGAAGAAAAGTTCAATGTTATTATAATTTGACCTGGCTATAATCGCTTGTGGGTTACTAAATTCGCCCACAAATAGTCCTATGCGATTAATTATGAAGACTTTCCCTAAATATCGCTTACACACGCGCAATACACACATGAAAAATACACTTAAAAATATACATGAAATACACACTTCGAGTCCAACGTCACTGGCTCGACAATACAAGTTTTAAAGTCTGACTGCTTCACAGTCGCTGTCTCGCTCGGTAATCTACTGCTCTGCTTTGCATGACCTTCGCTCGGGTGAGCGCTAATTAGAACGTTTACAAGTCTTGCCCCTAAGAGCTGAATAGTTGTCTTTAAGATAATATACAAGTTTCAAATCACCACGCACACTGGCATGAATTTAGCTCACAAAACTCACAAAGTAATTGACTTCAAATAATTAAGAGCGTTAAAAAATTGCTACGCAAACTAGCGTGAATTTAGTTCATCAGAGCTCACAAATAAAATTGACTTCGAATAATATTCGAGCGTTAAAATCGTGACACAAACGGGCGTGAAGTTAGCTCACAGAGCTCACGAACAGAAAGACATCGAACAGCTTCTCGTCGAACAATTTATTAGAAACTGACAGGGTACGGAAGAGTGGGGCGGATTTAGAAAAATGTTCCAGAGTTTTCAACTCACGCAGATGGGACTAGTGTCAATCTTCTTCAAATAAATCAAACGTCTCATCGCACTCGTGCGGAGATAATTCCGATCGGCGGTTCTTTAGATAATCAATTCCGCGCGCTTTTTACTACTGACGCCTTCCATCGCGTGATATTGGCGTGGTCTCTCCTGATTGGGTGATTCAATCTTAGGTCGGTTGTAAGTAACTCGTGACCATCCCTTTATGATTCCAATTCTGGTGCAAGTTGTTACACAATTTGGCCTTGAACTCAGCTTACCAGGCCGTTCTTCAAGAATAGCTACAAGCTCAACCTCTGTGGCAATCATTGCGACACGCTACCTTGCCTTTATCCTAGTCAACTTCCACTACTGCCCGGGCTGCAGTAATAATAATAATAAATTATGAATACTTATTTATCGTAGATCAATATATACTGTATATATACATCGCTAAAGGGAATTTAGACACACGGGGAGCCAATTAACAAAAAACAGTGCGGGAAACTTAAAGAGAAAAGGATATATAATGAAAAGAAAACAAGAAATCCGACCCCTCGAAGAAGGAGGGATCAGGAAAGATGAGACAAGGGCCAATTAAGGCGGGAAAGTGAAAGACTCCCTAGGCCTCGGATACCCCAATACCGTCGGGGTCGGAAAAGAACAAGAGTTGACCAAGGGAGGTCGACAGGAAAGAAGACAGAGAGGAGCCCGGCACAAGTAAGTGGAAGCAATGACGGACTCAGCTGGGGTCCCGTGGTCGCCAACCCACGTCCCACTAGATGTGAGCCCCTGGGGGGATACCAAGTCAGGCACCTGTCCAGATAACAGCTGGGGTAGCGCATTTTGCACTACATCCCATGTTTATAGCACATTGCTGTGCTACTTTGCTGTGGAAACCAAGAGCTCCTACAGCTTTTCTCCTCCCTATAGAGGTCTCCAAAACACTGACATGTTGGCTTTCAAAGCCATTAATTATACTTCAGCAATCCTTTTAGGTTGTGGTTCCCGAAGTAAAGTAGCACAACAAGTACGGGATGTAGTGCAAGATGCGCTACCCCAGCGGTGGTCCGGGCAGGGTGTACCAAGAGCCCGCTGATGGGCCTGACTTGGTGCACCTAGATGAAACCCCGTAACAGGCACGGCAAAAACGTCAAAGTTTTGCTGGAGTATTCTGTCGTTAATTCTTTTGAGAGGTTTGGGACATCTTGGTATTCATCCCCTATTACTCGGATGTGTTTTGAGCTTGTCTGACAACCTGTGTTTTTGTGGTGACTGTTGTAGTTGCTGTATTAAGGACAGGTGCCTCGAGTCTCGAAATAAGACACTATCCCAGCATTTGCCTGGAGGAAGTGTGTGTGTGTGTGTGTGGGGGGGGGGGGGGGGAGAACTCGGGAGGGGGGATCCACACTGAGGATGTACGCCACCAGTGCTGGGATTCTAACTCCGATCTTCGGACTTCTTGCTGCAGCTCTCCATCACAGACGTGCTACGCGAATTAACTGAAATAATAGCGATGTAGCAACGTCTTCACGTCGTACCACGACTGCGACGGGGAGCTGCAGCAAGCCTGGAGTGTGATGGTTCGAATTCCGGCGCTAACGGCGGTCATCCTCACTGTGGTTTACCCCCCAGGGATTTCTTCTGGTAAATGGCGGGATGATACCCCATCCCCAATCCTAATAATTACTGTTACACACTCTACTACAGTCACCACAGTAACACCGGTTATCATACCAATAAGAAACACCTAAGTACACGAGGCTTGTGACCAAAATGTCCCAAGGCCCTAAAATGAATTGAAAACAACAATGTACACATTCCAGTAAGGTTAGGATCAGTTGACGCAATCTTTCAATCGATGGACAACTTTGGCAATAAAAACAAAACAATAACAATCAAATATTGGTGTTGGTGTTGCATCATTTAAGGCGTAGGCACCTATGAACTTTGCGTAAATCTATTGGTCTAGACAACTTCTAAGTTTATGATGTGTGTGACTATAATCACGTCTTTGGGGCAAGGATTAAAAACAGTTGCTCTGAAACTTGGTTAAGGTGCCATCCCAGCATTAGTGGAGGGGGCAGTCAGTTCCAGTTGCGCAGTCGTACAGAGGACAGTTTGCGAGCCTCAGGCGTGTGCAAATGATACGCGAGTTGTCAGTTGTGTAGGAAGCAACTCATGTATCATTTGCACACGCCTGAGGCTCGCCGACTGTCCTCTGTACGACTGCGCAACCAGGGCTGACCGACCAACAGCTGTGGCGTAAGCTGTACTGAAGACGGCCACTGTTAGATCAGGGATTCGAACATGCAACTGCGTGGAGTGTGACAACATGATCAGTAAGGCCCGGAAGTACATGCATTATTAAATGAAGACATATGCATGCAATAATGCACTAATGATTGGTCAAATATGCATCACGTTTCAAAAAATATGCACTATGAAATAACTACGGCAATTACGATCACTCCGTATTCTTTAGCGTTTCTATTTTGAATATCAAGTTCTAAATAGTAGGAAATGTTATTCTATGAAACTTCAAGCGGTGTTGAGCATCAATTATTATGTTATTATGTTAATTTTTAAGTGTGACTGATATACAATTTTAATAGCCATTGCATTTATTTTAAATGGAAATAATTTTACAATATAGTGAATGCTGAATAAAAATAATTCATATTAACTTGCAAAGGACTGCAACGTATTAGGTATTAAAATAATTCCAGTATTATTCTGGGGTAGACTCTCAGAGTCCGAATCGAAATACACGACTTAAAGAACATGAAGTAACAAAAAGCGTTTCAAAACAATAGGAAATTAGAATATACACCCTAGTCAAGCAGAGATATGCACTTAAACAGGAAAAGGAGAAGAATATGATACATTGTGCCAAAATAACCAAAATATGCATAAATATGCAAAAATATGACTTTGCATGGTCTTCTGGCCTTAATGATCAGCTATGGAGGTGCTTTATGCCATCGTGGTCATGTAGCCTCCTGTACTTAGGCGTGTGTATGGAATCTGTCTGATAACCTGTGTTATTGTGATGGTTGTAGTAGTGTGTGTAATTGTTATTTGGGATAGGATTAAGGTAGGAATCGACCGAGGCCTAAATCCACCATTTGCCTGGAGTAAAAGTGGGACACCACGGAAAACCACTTCCAGGATGGCCGAGGTAGAAATCGAACCCACATCTTCTTAGCTATGCCTCTCGAGGTTGAGTGAATCCCATTCCAGCCCTCAGACCAGAAATAAATTTCATGGCAGAACCACGAATCGAACCCAGGCCTCCTCGGTAACAGTCGTGGCACAGTGTTCTGCAACGGCTTATTCTACAGTAATCTATTCAGCCACTTCCGTAGGTGAGTGGTTGGATATCGGACCATGGGCCACAAACGTCACCAAAATGTTTTGCATAGCGAGGCAGGGAGCGTAGCAGATACAGTTGAAGACATCTGAAAAACAAGTTATTTATTATTTGAAGGCAATTTGTCGACTGGATTTTTGCTGCCAGCATAGCTTTTGTAATCGTCGTGAATCACGTTGCAATAACATAACAGTAGGCCAATAGTTAGGGGCAGATGACAACAACTAGGTCAATGTCAAATCTAGCGCCAAACTAATCACAATAACGAGCGTAGTAGATACACAGTCTACACGAAGAGAGAATGTATCACTGTTCTTCAATTAAGTGTTACATTACAGGTTATGTTATGCGTTGTTGTTTGTCTAACGATGTAGAAATTGGCGACCATGGATGACGTCACACGAGATATACCCCCTTACAGGAGTTGCTACTCGCCCAACAGACAAGTTAAAAGGGTTGCTTATTACAACTACCTTACGGCGTAAAATTCACTGCCGTACAATGGTTGTTACCCACTCAAAAGAGAAGTTTGGAAGGATTGCCTGTTAAAACTATCTCGCGAAATAAAACCTACGATCGTGCAGGAGTAACTAGTCGCCCAAATAAAGTTGCTCGTTACAAATATCTCACCGCGTAAAATCTTCCCCCATCCAAAAGTAAAGTCAAAGGGGTTGTTCATATCTCCCAAATTCAAAACAAGCCAAAATTAATAACCCATTACACCGTTCATTCAATACACTGTAAAATATTTTTATAGCTGTTGATTTCGGTGGCTTGCGACATCATGGTCAACATATCCATGTATTTGTGTGTATATGCGGGCAGGGAGATGGAATGTTTAATAATGTGTATTTAGGCCTAGGATTTGGAAGGATGTAGCCGCGGACTTAAGTTAAGCACCATCCCGGCATTTGCCTGGAGGAGAAGTGGGTAACTACAGAAAACCATATCTCAGATGGCTCAGTTGTTCTCTCGAAGCAGAGCAATATCCTCAGACAGGAAATAAAACTTCAGTCAAGGCAGCCAATTACGCTAACTACTACCCATGAATAGGTCGGATATATTTATATAGATAAGGCTGTTAAAGATACGAGTAGACTTAGAAATTGTAGGGGTATATTGGTCATCAGTCTCGTGTACCTTAGATGTGTGTTTAATTTGTCTGATAAATTTATTAAGGTACCACCCCGGAATTTGCCTGGGGGAAATGTTGAAAAGCCCAGTTGAAAACTACATCTAGGATGGTCGCTGACAGCGCCGAGATTCGATCCTTCGATTTGTGGACTTCCGACTAACCCTTGCAGGCGCGGTGCGTGACAACATCTGCTACACTGCGGGGTGCGTAAAGGAGGGAATGCCAGACATAAAGCCCACAGCCCTTACACACTCTGCATAGGCTAATGTAAACTAACACTGAGCTACAATATACAATAGGGTACACACTGGCTCTTAGATTTGGGCTCGATCCCCACCTCAATCATCCTAAAAGTAGTTTTCGGCGATTCCTCACTTCTACAACAGAGAAATGCCAAGATGGTTCCTAACTTGATGCCACGGCCGCCTTCTTCCCAATCCTAGTCTACAGGCACACTATAGCACAGGCGATCAAATAAATTCTACATACTGAGGTGCACGGGGGCTCTGACGCATGTCAACGTTGCTCTTTCCAGAGACTCCTTTCAGTGTGCTCTAAATATTGCACTGCTAAATAAATATTAAATGAAAATGAAATATCCAAGCCTCTAAACGAGTACAACAGGAAGGATTGATATACGTCTGTGTAGCTCTGGATTAGGGGAATCACATATTATTGTACATATTGAAGGGGTCGCACCTTCCCCCCTCCTAAAGTAACACGTGGTCATGACAGCTGGTTCATGATTCACCTTTTCAATAGTTAAGGATAGCAATACTTACGTATCTACTCGGAGAGAAAGATGAAATCAACACATAAAGATCATTCTCATTATTACTCGGGTACGGAGAATCACCCTCCTTGATCATCCCATCCAGAGTCATCAGTTCTGATAACATATCCATTCTCTTCCCAACCTATCACACAACCACTGCTTTCATTTTATATTGAGCAAACACTGCTCTTTAAGGATGGTTCCCATTATATCCAATTACACAGTTCACCTGCCACAGTTATATATATATATATATATATATATATTATTTTCACACTTCAATAACGTGCATCGTTTTTCACTTTAAACAAACTGGAACATTTAAGAGATGGCCACTGAATAAACGCAAGAAACTTGTTACCACAGCACGAAAGTCTATGCGTCATAATTTCCTCATAAACTTAACTATGCGGAACACGCCATAAAAGCCACTCAACTCGCTATCTTCTTATCAAACTCGCCAGCGTCTTCATACGCTGATCGACCTGTTGAAACTACATGATTCAGGTTGGTGTAGCTTATCCACGGGAAGGATAATAGGTGTCGCAGTGTCGTAACCTATTCTTCCTCGCGGCATACCTAAAATTTCCATGACCCAGTGGCAAATACAGATGGGAAGGGGGACATTCCTACGAGTACATACTGAACTTGAAATATTGATATTTGCTACTTTTCGGTCGGCCAACACAATACTCCCGATTTACTGGGATATGCGAAAAAACAACCTGAAAGTAATTGCATGTGGTTAATATACAGGGTATTTCAGAAATACTTTTACAAACTTTGGGGATTGGTTCCTTACACCAAAACAAGAAAAAAAGATCATCTACACATAGCCTATGTCCCAAAATCCTTCGTTTTCGATTTATTAATGAAAGAACATTGTCCAGTGACACATTAATTGACAGCCTGTTTGGAAGTGTTTAACCCTTTGGCTTTCAAGGTAACGATCTATCGGTACCCACGGGTCCTGCGAAAACTGACAGGGTAACGATCCGTCGTTACCCGTCTTTTTTATTATTAGTTCATTATTTACGCGCCAGATAGCAGTATTTTTGCGCGGTATAAGAAGAGTATACTTGTATCTCACGTTATACTTCACGGGAACTTCCAGCTATCCGTATTTATCGTTAACTTAGAGTCTGAAACATGTGCTCACTGGAGTTCCGAATCTTGTTTACATCATGGTCGCCGGCAAACTTCCGTTCATTTCTCTTGTGTTTTCATACGTGATTATATAGTAAAATTAAGTTATATCGTAGGCAATATATTTATTTAACGTGTTAGTTCATTATTTAAATAGTTTTCTTAGGTAAATAGGTGCAGAGTGATAGTGAAGTGTTAGATATAGTTCAGTTAGATTAGGCCTAGTTATTTTCCGTGTGTGACATTGCGGAAAGACTTCATTTAGCTGAAGATGATATCACTGAATATCTTGATAATTATTCAAGGGATGATGATGTTACTCTGTCCGAATCGGAAAGTGTAGAGGATAATGATGATCTAGTAATATCTTCATAGGTGAGTGCTACATATTATTTATAGGAAATCTGTGTTTTATGCAAAATTGGCTGACATTTTTCAGTGTTACATCATTTTAACATTTCAATTTATCCTTGGATCTAATGCACATAGAATCTTGATATTTACTATGCTAGTAAACAATATTATAGCCTTCCTACTGACATGAATAACAAACTTGGGCTGTAAATACTATTTTCTAGAATTACTTCCAAACTTTCAAAATCTGAAACTTGTAATTTTGATTTCACTTTTCTTATTTTTTTTTTTAACATTAAACCCTTTTGGTTTAGAGACATGACTTACTTACAGCACTGTAATAATAAGTGATATATACTCTATACGTTTACCATCTTTCTTGTTGATATCTTCATTGGTGTGCCTTCCATGTAATTTTAAAAGAAGTGCGTGCATAGTGTGGTAAATATGGCTATCAGTTTTGACACATCCATCAGCTGAGAGCTTGAAAGCAAAAGGGTTAACACATGAACTCACATCAAACAAGTAGTTCCGTGAAGAACTATACAGCCTATTTTCATATATCCTACTTATGTTAATTGCCTCTATCTACATACCAAATTTCAGTTTGATTGCTGCAATAGATTCGTAGATATAGAGAACCGACTAAATATTTCGGATGGTCGCCATGTTGGATTTTATATATGTAGGACCTAGAGTTATGTACTGTTACATGAAGATTATTGTGTACGTGTAGCATTCAAACTTCAATCGCATGATTAGGACACAAGAAGTAACAAGGAGATTTTAAAATTTCGCACAGCTGCCATCTTGTGGTTATGGAAACAATTGAAATACATTCATGCCAGTGGATTAACATTCGTATAAGGATTTACTGTACCAAGTTTCACTGCACTAGGATGGTTAAATTGCGAGAAACGTCCATGTGAATATTTATACTTCGCGTCACCGCCATGTTGGATTTGTGATCACCAGGTTATTTAAAATCCTATAGGTGAACTAAAGTTCATAGCCCCTATGAACATAAAAAAATCAATTTGATTGATATAATAGATTCGTAGATATTTAGAGCCGTCTAAATATTTCGGATGGTTGCCATGTAGGGTTGTTAAATGTATAGGCCATAGAGTCATGCACCATTAAAGGAAAATTATTGCGTAGGTTCATTATTCAAACTTTCACATCGATCGCATGATTACGACAGAAGAAATAAAAACTTAATTTTAAAATTCGCAAAGCCGCCATCTTGAGGTTATGTAAACAATTGAACTAAATTAGATACCAGTGTATTACAATGTGTATAAACATTTCCTATACCAGATTTCATTGTGTTAGGAACATTAAATCGCGAGAAAGGTCTATTTAAAGTTTTCAAATTCGCTTGGCCGCCATGTTCGTTTTGTAGTTAACCGGTGTTTGAAAGTCTTATAGATGAACTTCCAGTAGTGCCTTTTATCTCCGTACAAAATTTCAGGGTGATACCGCTAATAGTTTCAGAGATATAGAATGCCGGTGAAATATTTCGCACATCCGCCATCTTGTGGTTATGTAAACAATTGAACCAAGTTAGATGTCGGTGCATTACAATATGTGTAAACATATACTGTACCAAGTTGTATTGCGTTTGGCTGGTTAAACCGCGAGAAACGTCTATTTAAAAGACGCAAATTCGCGTGGCCGCCATGTTGGTTTTGTAGTTACCAGGTTTACAAAAGTTACATAGGTGAACATCTAGTAGTTCCCTTTATCACCGTAAAAAATTCCAGGGTGATATCGGGAATAGTTTCGGAGATATTGAATGCTGGTGAAATATATCGCACAGCCGCCATGTTGGATTGGTGAGACGTAACAAAATTTGAAGGACACGGTCGGGGTCGTCCAGAATAGTGCTATGAACTTACCGAGTTTCATTGAAATCGCCTCAGCCGTTTAGATTTTATTAGGGACACACACACACACACTCCTCACACACACACACACACACACACGGACAAAGGTGAGTAGTGGAGTAGTGGCGCTTCTAACGCACTCCAAAACCCTCCTTGCCCCACTACTAAGCCTTAGTCATGTTAAATATTTCTCGAACGCGTGGTCCGATTTTGACAAATGAGGTATTGTTGGACTCGGGCTGACGTCCTCTTTGCTATGGACCACTCATTATATTTTTCAAAATTTTTTTGAAAATTTTTGTTTTCGAAAATAGGCGATAGTTTGAAAACCAAACAGGATAGAACGTTGTGCCATGGCTCAAACGAACAGTCTTTATGACCTTTATTTTTTGTAATAAAAAATTTTTATTTTTTATATTTTTTTGAAAACACTCGAATTTTGAAAATCCTATATTTTGGAAACTAGGAACTCTACAAAAAAAATTGTTTAACGTAAATCAATGGTCCCTACCCCCTCTACCCCCAAAATAAATTTAAAGTCTCTAGAATGAAAACCTGCAGTAGTGTGGTAAGGACAGAGCTGCTTATAAAAGCAAGTGGTGAGCCCCTGCGACCTTGGAATGGAAGGAGCCATGCTAGGAGGGCGTGCTTGGATTCGTTTTTTTCGTCTCGTTGTGCTCTTTACGGGAATGTCGGTGTCGAAAAGGTGAAAATCTGGAAACACAGTCTTTTTGGGGTAAAAACGTGATTTTAGACTTTTTGCTATATCTCGCGAACCAATCATGCTAGAGGCATGTTCGACAGGTCCAAGGACTCGGGGTGACGTCCTCTCTGCTATGGACCACTCGTTATAATTTTTAATAAAATTGGAAACTCGATTTTGGGGTAAACACATGCTTTTTGTGATTTTGCCGATATCTAACGAACCAATAACGTTAGAGGCATGTACGACGGGTCCAAGGACTCGGGGTGATGTCCTCTTTGCTATGGACCACTCGTTGTAATTTAAAAAAAATTGGGAAACGCGATTTTGGGGTAAACACGTGTTTTTTATGATTTTTGCCGATATGTCACGAACCAATAACGCTAGAGACGTGTACGAGGTGTCCTAGGACTCGGGCTAACGCCCCCTTTCAAATGTGGTAGATATTTTTTTCGAAAAAATAATTCACAAAGGGCCTAACGCCATACATGTTGAAAAAAAAATCATTACCGTTACCTGTTTATAATGTTTATAAAGCGTGGTGGTTGAGAGAGACGATACGGCTGGGTGTGTGTGTGTTTCAACGAACCTGTCGCTGACCACGGTGGCTGTGTTCAATAGATCAATCGCTATTTCGACGGGTCGGTGTATGACAGAGCGAGGGTACGTTTTTTCACACTTTTTACCTTTAACGTGTAAACGGTGATGAGAACTTGGTTCTATGTTGGTCGAAGCGAGTACAGAAAACACACTTGCCGAGGAGCAGGAGGTGAATGTCATTTGAGCTTATGGGAAGGCGTTGATCTGACTTGACAACAGGTGACGCTTGAAGGTGAAATAATCTGACCATTGTGCTGGCAGGGGAGTGTGAAAGGCATGCACACACATTTGTGAAACCACAGGCACGCTAAACCAGTGACATCCTGTCTCGCTTCGTACGTGACAAAATGCAAGTCCATGTGAAATTTGATCTACCGCAGGTGTTCACCTGGGACGTTATCTGTCCACGTGCGCGATAACTGTTAACAAGTTACATCCTGTTTTGCTTCGTACGTGACAAAATGCAAGTTCATGTGAAATTTGATCCGGCACAGGTGTTCGCCTGAGACGTTAGCTGCCCACGTGCACGATAAGAGAATGTTCAAAGCGTGGGAAAAAAAAAGATTATACATGCAATGTGATATATAAAGACACGTCGCTGACATTTCCACTCGCACTTATGTGACTACTTTTGAACACGCTACAGCGTTGTGTGAAACACTTGGCCTTGTTTAACAGTTTTGGTGTTGGTGGAAAATACTTATTCTTGTTGTGAGGTAGGTATATATTTATTCATTTATACATTTATTGATTTATATATAAATACATGCAATTATTTATTGATTAGGTAATTAATGATTTTATTTATTTATTTGTTTGCAGATAACCGGCATACCTTACATGTCAGAGGGAGAAGAAACTATTGCACTTTTGAGCCCACTAGAAGGGAAGAGTAACAAGTCACTGCAAGTAAAGGTGAGATGATTTTTTTTAAACTAACTTGTTTCATTTTTTTTGTTTTATGTTTTATTTTATGAAATGTATGTATTAACCTGAATTTAGGTATTTATAGCGGTTTATTTTATTTATTTTTAGAAACTTGGAAAGAATAGCCTTACCGCCGTAGCAGTCGCTGAAAAAAACCAGAAACGCACTAAAGCGAAACCACTGCCAAAGAGTGAACTGTTTAAAACTCAGGTAAGTCCAACTTAAAAATGCTATTCCATTTTACCACTACTGAAAACTCGTAGACAAAAAAAAATTCATTACCTGTACATGACTGGGACAATGATTGCTTTCTTGATTAATGGCTATGTTGTTGTTGTTGACTGGGAAAAGTACAAGGCCATGTTGGATTTTCTAAAAATAAAATAATAAATTTAATTTATGGGTGGTTCCCTATGGACTCAACGAATATCCACAGGTTTGAACATGATAATGTGAACAAAATGACATGACATTCATTTTTGTTTATATATTGGTTAAAGGGAGGGTGGGGGAATGTAAATGACTGTAGCTTTATAAAAAAGAAAATAAGTACATGGGTTACTGTTTGTGCCAACATACAGTTTATTTTTAATGGTGTTTTGATATATTAATGCCAATTAACGTTAACGTTTTATTTACAAGTATTGATTGATTGATTGATTGATTGATTGAGTGATGGGTTATTTTGTTTGCTTTTAGGTGTCGTCATGTGCCATTAACGTAATGAACAGACAGTGAACAAGCATGCATTATGCTTTAAAGTACTCTGTGCAATGTTAATAACTTACAATAAGAAAACGTTTTATTATAACACATGGCGTTAGTACCAAATACAACAAGTGAGCAAGTTGGTTTACCACGTGGGTTAAATTTAAAATCAGAACATGATCGATGGTTAACATTTGAATCCTGGCCTGTAGGCTTTTTGTCGACGCATGAACTTGCAAAAGCCGGTTTTTTTTACTTGAACCGAGGAGATGTGGTGCGCTGTGTGTTTTGTCGTATTGAACTTTCACACTGGGAAGAAGGGGATGATCCCTTTAGAGACCATTTGCGATGGTCTCCTCACTGTCCTTACATGCTTGGAAAGCAAGTGGGTAACCTACCCGTGCATTCATTTTACCGAACCACAAGGCCTATGGCCGCTACTTACGTTGCTGAATCACAAATAAATAATAATAATGATGTATTACCAGCCAACGGTAGTGTCGATATATGTGGTCCATATGCCATAGACAGTGTTGAATTGGCGTGTGCTTTTGAAAAATTGGGAGTTTGCAAGACTAAAGCACTAGCACACCCAGAGTACAGCTCTGTTGAAAAACGTTTCGAATCTTATAAAAATGTTTGGCCATTAATATTAAAACACCTTACCAAACAGCTAAGTGAAGCTGGATTTTTTTATACTGGTGAAGGGGATAAAACAATATGTTTTTATTGTGGATTTGCTTTAAAGGATTGGCAAATGACTGATGACCCTTTTGTGCAACACGCTCGTTGGTTACCAAACTGTAAATACATGGTGTTGCTTAAAGGTCAGGAATTTGTGAACACTATTCGTAAAGAAAAAGTGATTGCAGCACAAGACATAAAAGTGCCTTTAGAGTTAGAGCACGTGGAGCAAATACATAAGGCTGAAAGAAAAGACTTGTCTCACGAACAGATACAAAAGTGTGACCAACAATTATGTAAAATTTGTTATCAAGATGAACTAGGTGTTGTATTTTTACCCTGTGGACACATGATAGCCTGTGTCAAGTGTGCATTAGAACTTAACACTTGTGCTATATGCAGAAAAGTAGTATCTGCAACAGTTAGGGCATTTCTTGCATAACTAGTATAATTTATTCGCCATGGATAGTGCAAAATCCCTAATTGCACAATATTATTAAAGCTGTTTTAGAGTGTAATAGATATGCTTTTGTTTTGTTTATAGACTACTACAATGAATGTTTTGAATGCTGTGGGACAATCATGTGGCTTAGAGACAAAGAAGCTCAGCGAATTGCCAATGCATATTCCATTCCGCATTATCAAGATTCGGAAATTGAAAACAGCATATGGTGATCGTGTACTTTGTGTATGTGAAAACTTTGAGACATTTCTGCCTATACGGTTTAATGATATGTCGGAGAGTGTTTTTGATGAAGTCAATAATGCTGTGCAACCTGTACACTTAATTTATGAAGGTTTTAAAAACAATAGGTGCATGGTTCGTTTTAATTAAATAAATAAATAATGTGAAATAATAATGGAAATTATAAGTAATGACAATATACTGAAAAAGAAAGAAAATATGTGCATAGAATAGTAATGTTTTAGTGTTTAGTGTTGTCTTTAAAAATATTATGATGAAACCAAAAAAAATGTATATAAAGTTTGTAAATAAATGCAAAATGATGTTACAATGCTGTTTTATTTTATACAAAGTTAGTATATTTAACATTGCAGAGTATACATGATTATGACAATAAATGCATACTGAATACAAGCCTTTCTCACATTACAATAGTCTGTTATAGTTTTAAACACAAGGCTTGTTGTAGATCATTTTATAGCAATGTCCCTTTAATGTTGTTTTCGAAAAGTGGGGAAGCCACAATGGTTGTATTGACATAAAAACCTTATGGTTATTACTATTTAGTCACTTTGATCCCCTTGCAGATCAACAGCAGATGACCTAGTTGTTCCACTCTTTAAAACGACAACAACAACACTACCTCTTGCATAGTTTGTGATGTTGATGGCTCTTGCGACGTGGAAGATGGATTAAAAATAACTTTGAGAACAGGGGTTAAACGTTGATCATTAAACAATGCACTATTTTGAGTAGCAATATGGTTTTCTTGATTTTTTGTCGACGGCAACTGTGTTTCATGCGGTACACTACATTGATGATCACTGACACTTAAAACCTCACTATTTTTACTTTTTAGGTCACCACGACAATGTTTGGAACGTTGCTTTGAACAACGCCAAATAACAGTTCCATTTTTATTGGTTCGTTTCACAATATATGAATATCCTTTATAGTATGCGTAAGGCTTACCATACCTAGTCACTGATACTTCCATATCAACTGTCGAGCATAGACTAAGCTCTAGTAAAGTCAACTTGGTAATAAGAATACTAGTTTAATGTGAGAGCAAATATGGATCCAAAGAGTTCAGGTAAAAGTGAAAGCAAATAAGCAAATATTAGAAACAAGAGTTGGGGTGAAAGTGGTCGCAAAGTGGTAGACCCATTACACAATAATTTCAGCACGACGAAGCTCTTGTTCAATTTCTTTGATTTCCCAATCGTGACCAGTATGGCCAGATTGACGTGAGGCATGCAACAACTGTAGCCGCTGGACGAGCTTATTGGGATTGTGCCAGTATACAAATTTAACAAATGGATTTTTAGGTGTAAACAAAGCATTACCATTATCATGATCATTATCATCATCGTCATTATCATCATCATGATCACCATTATCATCATGACCATCATCACTGTTACTATATAGTCCTTTTTGATCCTCTTGCAATACCACTTTATTTATAGTCTGAGTTGATTTTGACAGTGTTGAAGGTTTCTTGGACGTTGACAACTGTCCTAACATGACGTTTTGAGGACATGATAAGTCCTTTTGAACAAACACTGTACTATCTTTAGCCGCAATATCGTTTTCTTGAACTTGCTTTTTAGCATTTTGATAATTGTTTGTAAACAGTAAGCGTGGTTCGTTTCGAGCACTACATTGATGAACACTCACACTTAAAACCTTTCCATTTTTACTTTTCAGATTGCCTCGACATTTTGTTGACCTCTCTTTTGAGCATCGCCAGAATATTATTCCATTCACATTCTGGCGATTATAGTTATAGGAGTAGCCTTGATAGAGTGCACGTAGCCTACCTTTGTTGGTTGTAATAAGTTCCATAGTAGTAACTGACCTGTCAGTACGATGTTCACACTACAAAGGTTACAACTGTTTTGCTGATGGAGTGACCTACTATAAGCTTATATATTGGCTTATGTGTTGGCTTTTTGTGTTGGCTTTTCGTGTTGGCTTTTGTGTTGGCTTATGTGTTGGCTTTTTGTGTTGGCTTTTTGTGTTGGCTTTTCATGTTGGCTTTTCGTGTTGGCTTATGTGTTGGCTTTTTGTGTTGGCTTTTTGTGTTGGCTTTTCGTGTTGGCTTTTGTGTTGGCTTATGTGTTGGCTTTTTGTGTTGGCTTTTTGTGTTGGCTTTTCATGTTGGCTTTTCGTGTTGGCTTATGTGTTGGCTTTTTGTGTTGGCTTTTTGTGTTGGCTTTTCGTGTTGGCTTTTGTGTTGGCTTATGTGTTGGCTTTTTGTGTTGGCTTTTTGTGTTGGCTTTTCATGTTGGCTTTTCGTGTTGGCTTTTCGTGTTGGCTTTTTGTGTTGGCTTTTCGTGTTGGCATTTCGTGTTGGCTTTTGTGTTGGCTTTTCGTGTTGGCTTTTTGTGTTGGCTTTTCGTGTTGGCATTTCGTGTTGGCTTTTCGTGTTGGCTTTTTTTGTATTGGCCTTTCGTGTTGGCTTTTTGTATTGGCTTTTCGTGTTGGCTTTTTGTGTTGGCTTTAGTATTGGCTTTTGTATTGGCTTATTTGACAAGTTATTTGTGTCAATGTATTTAGTGGATTTTTTCTTGGTGTTGGAAAGTAGTTGAAAGAGAGGGAATATTTAAAGACTTAACCTCAGCTCACTAACCTAACCTAACCTTTCAACTCTCAGATGTTAATTAAATTCTGTGCATTGTCGAGTTGGAGCCCAAGACCTCAGGGGTAAAAAAAACAATTATTTTTGACGACTTATTTTGGTAACTTATTTTAATGGCTAACCTAACTTTACCTAACCTAACCTAACCTAACCTAACCTCAGCTCACTTTGGATATTACTAGTAAGTGTTCATATCCTCTGCTAGGTAGCATGCTAGTAGTACAGGTAGTGCTCATATTTACCGCTAGATAGCGGAAACATACTTTGCATGTTGCATGTGACACTTGTGAAGTTTAACCACATGCAAGACGTGCTTGTATAAGTTCTCTATTTAAACTCAATATACAATTAACCACTAAATGTTCAGAACTAACATGTATAGCCATGTTTAGGGTATATAGGAGACCCTTAGCAAGAAAGGCTGTCTAACCCACGAGTGTACAGCCTTGTCATACGCAGTAAGCCCCTGTTGGCTTTCTCAAATTGTTGTTGTTGTTGTTTTCTGCCAACAGGGGCTTACTGCGTATGACAAGGCTGTACACTCGTGGGTTAGACAGCCTTTCTTGCTAAGGGTCTCCTATATACCCTAAACATGGCTATACATGTTAGTTCTGAACATTTAGTGGTTAATTGTATATTGAGTTTAAATAGAGAACTTATACAAGCACGTCTTGCATGTGGTTAAACTTCACAAGTGTCACATGCAACATGCAAAGTATGTTTCCGCTATCTAGCGGTAAATATGAGCACTACCTGTACTACTAGCATGCTACCTAGCAGAGGATATGAACACTTACTAGTAATATCCAAAGTGAGCTGAGGTTAGGTTAGGTTAGGTTAGGTTAGGTAAAGTTAGGTTAGCCATTAAAATAAGTTACCAAAATAAGTCGTCAAAAATAATTGTTTTTTTTACCCCTGAGGTCTTGGGCTCCAACTCGACAATGCACAGAATTTAATTAACATCTGAGAGTTGAAAGGTTAGGTTAGGTTAGTGAGCTGAGGTTAAGTCTTTAAATATTCCCTCTCTTTCAACTACTTTCCAACACCAAGAAAAAATCCACTAAATACATTGACACAAATAACTTGTCAAATAAGCCAATACAAAAGCCAATACTAAAGCCAACACAAAAAGCCAACACGAAAAGCCAATACAAAAAGCCAACACGAAAGGCCAATACAAAAAAAGCCAACACGAAAAGCCAACACGAAATGCCAACACGAAAAGCCAACACAAAAAGCCAACACGAAAAGCCAACACAAAAGCCAACACGAAATGCCAACACGAAAAGCCAACACAAAAAGCCAACACGAAAAGCCAACACGAAAAGCCAACATGAAAAGCCAACACAAAAAGCCAACACAAAAAGCCAACACATAAGCCAACACAAAAGCCAACACGAAAAGCCAACACAAAAAGCCAACACAAAAAGCCAACACATAAGCCAACACGAAAAGCCAACATGAAAAGCCAACACAAAAAGCCAACACAAAAAGCCAACACATAAGCCAACACAAAAGCCAACACGAAAAGCCAACACAAAAAGCCAACACAAAAAGCCAACACATAAGCCAACACGAAAAGCCAACATGAAAAGCCAACACAAAAAGCCAACACAAAAAGCCAACACATAAGCCAACACAAAAGCCAACACGAAAAGCCAACACAAAAAGCCAACACATAAGCCAATATATAAGCTTATAGTAGGTCACTCCATCAGCAAAACAGTTGTAACCTTTGTAGTGTGAACATCGTACTGACAGGTCAGTTACTACTATGGAACTTATTACAACCAACAAAGGTAGGCTACGTGCACTCTATCAAGGCTACTCCTATAACTATAATCGCCAGAATGTGAATGGAATAATATTCTGGCGATGCTCAAAAGAGAGGTCAACAAAATGTCGAGGCAATCTGAAAAGTAAAAATGGAAAGGTTTTAAGTGTGAGTGTTCATCAATGTAGTGCTCGAAACGAACCACGCTTACTGTTTACAAACAATTATCAAAATGCTAAAAAGCAAGTTCAAGAAAACGATATTGCGGCTAAAGATAGTACAGTGTTTGTTCAAAAGGACTTATCATGTCCTCAAAACGTCATGTTAGGACAGTTGTCAACGTCCAAGAAACCTTCAACACTGTCAAAATCAACTCAGACTATAAATAAAGTGGTATTGCAAGAGGATCAAAAAGGACTATATAGTAACAGTGATGATGGTCATGATGATAATGGTGATCATGATGATGATAATGACGATGATGATAATGATCATGATAATGGTAATGCTTTGTTTACACCTAAAAATCCATTTGTTAAATTTGTATACTGGCACAATCCCAATAAGCTCGTCCAGCGGCTATAGTTGTTGCATGCCTCACGTCAATCTGGCCATACTGGTCACGATTGGGAAATCAAAGAAATTGAACAAGAGCTTCGTCGTGCTGAAATTATTGTGTAATGGGTCTACCACTTTGCGACCACTTTCACCCCAACTCTTGTTTCTAATATTTGCTTATTTGCTTTCACTTTTACCTGAACTCTTTGGATCCATATTTGCTCTCACATTAAACTAGTATTCTTATTACCAAGTTGACTTTACTAGAGCTTAGTCTATGCTCGACAGTTGATATGGAAGTATCAGTGACTAGGTATGGTAAGCCTTACGCATACTATAAAGGATATTCATATATTGTGAAACGAACCAATAAAAATGGAACTGTTATTTGGCGTTGTTCAAAGCAACGTTCCAAACATTGTCGTGGTGACCTAAAAAGTAAAAATAGTGAGGTTTTAAGTGTCAGTGATCATCAATGTAGTGTACCGCATGAAACACAGTTGCCGTCGACAAAAAATCAAGAAAACCATATTGCTACTCAAAATAGTGCATTGTTTAATGATCAACGTTTAACCCCTGTTCTCAAAGTTATTTTTAATCCATCTTCCACGTCGCAAGAGCCATCAACATCACAAACTATGCAAGAGGTAGTGTTGTTGTTGTCGTTTTAAAGAGTGGAACAACTAGGTCATCTGCTGTTGATCTGCAAGGGGATCAAAGTGACTAAATAGTAATAACCATAAGGTTTTTATGTCAATACAACCATTGTGGCTTCCCCACTTTTCGAAAACAACATTAAAGGGACATTGCTATAAAATGATCTACAACAAGCCTTGTGTTTAAAACTATAACAGACTATTGTAATGTGAGAAAGGCTTGTATTCAGTATGCATTTATTGTCATAATCATGTATACTCTGCAATGTTAAATATACTAACTTTGTATAAAATAAAACAGCATTGTAACATCATTTTGCATTTATTTACAAACTTTATATACATTTTTTTTGGTTTCATCATAATATTTTTAAAGACAACACTAAACACTAAAACATTACTATTCTATGCACATATTTTCTTTCTTTTTCAGTATATTGTCATTACTTATAATTTCCATTATTATTTCACATTATTTATTTATTTAATTAAAACGAACCATGCACCTATTGTTTTTAAAACCTTCATAAATTAAGTGTACAGGTTGCACAGCATTATTGACTTCATCAAAAACACTCTCCGACATATCATTAAACCGTATAGGCAGAAATGTCTCAAAGTTTTCACATACACAAAGTACACGATCACCATATGCTGTTTTCAATTTCCGAATCTTGATAATGCGGAATGGAATATGCATTGGCAATTCGCTGAGCTTCTTTGTCTCTAAGCCACATGATTGTCCCACAGCATTCAAAACATTCATTGTAGTAGTCTATAAACAAAACAAAAGCATATCTATTACACTCTAAAACAGCTTTAATAATATTGTGCAATTAGGGATTTTGCACTATCCATGGCGAATAAATTATACTAGTTATGCAAGAAATGCCCTAACTGTTGCAGATACTACTTTTCTGCATATAGCACAAGTGTTAAGTTCTAATGCACACTTGACACAGGCTATCATGTGTCCACAGGGTAAAAATACAACACCTAGTTCATCTTGATAACAAATTTTACATAATTGTTGGTCACACTTTTGTATCTGTTCGTGAGACAAGTCTTTTCTTTCAGCCTTATGTATTTGCTCCACGTGCTCTAACTCTAAAGGCACTTTTATGTCTTGTGCTGCAATCACTTTTTCTTTACGAATAGTGTTCACAAATTCCTGACCTTTAAGCAACACCATGTATTTACAGTTTGGTAACCAACGAGCGTGTTGCACAAAAGGGTCATCAGTCATTTGCCAATCCTTTAAAGCAAATCCACAATAAAAACATATTGTTTTATCCCCTTCACCAGTATAAAAAAATCCAGCTTCACTTAGCTGTTTGGTAAGGTGTTTTAATATTAATGGCCAAACATTTTTATAAGATTCGAAACGTTTTTCAACAGAGCTGTACTCTGGGTGTGCTAGTGCTTTAGTCTTGCAAACTCCCAATTTTTCAAAAGCACACGCCAATTCAACACTGTCTATGGCATATGGACCACATATATCGACACTACCGTTGGCTGGTAATACATCATTATTATTATTTATTTGTGATTCAGCAACGTAAGTAGCGGCCATAGGCCTTGTGGTTCGGTAAAATGAATGCACGGGTAGGTTACCCACTTGCTTTCCAAGCATGTAAGGACAGTGAGGAGACCATCGCAAATGGTCTCTAAAGGGATCATCCCCTTCTTCCCAGTGTGAAAGTTCAATACGACAAAACACACAGCGCACCACATCTCCTCGGTTCAAGTAAAAAAAACCGGCTTTTGCAAGTTCATGCGTCGACAAAAAGCCTACAGGCCAGGATTCAAATGTTAACCATCGATCATGTTCTGATTTTAAATTTAACCCACGTGGTAAACCAACTTGCTCACTTGTTGTATTTGGTACTAACGCCATGTGTTATAATAAAACGTTTTCTTATTGTAAGTTATTAACATTGCACAGAGTACTTTAAAGCATAATGCATGCTTGTTCACTGTCTGTTCATTACGTTAATGGCACATGACGACACCTAAAAGCAAACAAAATAACCCATCACTCAATCAATCAATCAATCAATCAATCAATACTTGTAAATAAAACGTTAACGTTAATTGGCATTAATATATCAAAACACCATTAAAAATAAACTGTATGTTGGCACAAACAGTAACCCATGTACTTATTTTCTTTTTTATAAAGCTACAGTCATTTACATTCCCCCACCCTCCCTTTAACCAATATATAAACAAAAATGAATGTCATGTCATTTTGTTCACATTATCATGTTCAAACCTGTGGATATTCGTTGAGTCCATAGGGAACCACCCATAAATTAAATTTATTATTTTATTTTTAGAAAATCCAACATGGCCTTGTACTTTTCCCAGTCAACAACAACAACATAGCCATTAATCAAGAAAGCAATCATTGTCCCAGTCATGTACAGGTAATGAATTTTTTTTTGTCTACGAGTTTTCAGTAGTGGTAAAATGGAATAGCATTTTTAAGTTGGACTTACCTGAGTTTTAAACAGTTCACTCTTTGGCAGTGGTTTCGCTTTAGTGCGTTTCTGGTTTTTTTCAGCGACTGCTACGGCGGTAAGGCTATTCTTTCCAAGTTTCTAAAAATAAATAAAATAAACCGCTATAAATACCTAAATTCAGGTTAATACATACATTTCATAAAATAAAACATAAAACAAAAAAAATGAAACAAGTTAGTTTAAAAAAAATCATCTCACCTTTACTTGCAGTGACTTGTTACTCTTCCCTTCTAGTGGGCTCAAAAGTGCAATAGTTTCTTCTCCCTCTGACATGTAAGGTATGCCGGTTATCTGCAAACAAATAAATAAATAAAATCATTAATTACCTAATCAATAAATAATTGCATGTATTTATATATAAATCAATAAATGTATAAATGAATAAATATATACCTACCTCACAACAAGAATAAGTATTTTCCACCAACACCAAAACTGTTAAACAAGGCCAAGTGTTTCACACAACGCTGTAGCGTGTTCAAAAGTAGTCACATAAGTGCGAGTGGAAATGTCAGCGACGTGTCTTTATATATCACATTGCATGTATAATCTTTTTTTTTCCCACGCTTTGAACATTCTCTTATCGTGCACGTGGGCAGCTAACGTCTCAGGCGAACACCTGTGCCGGATCAAATTTCACATGAACTTGCATTTTGTCACGTACGAAGCAAAACAGGATGTAACTTGTTAACAGTTATCGCGCACGTGGACAGATAACGTCCCAGGTGAACACCTGCGGTAGATCAAATTTCACATGGACTTGCATTTTGTCACGTACGAAGCGAGACAGGATGTCACTGGTTTAGCGTGCCTGTGGTTTCACAAATGTGTGTGCATGCCTTTCACACTCCCCTGCCAGCACAATGGTCAGATTATTTCACCTTCAAGCGTCACCTGTTGTCAAGTCAGATCAACGCCTTCCCATAAGCTCAAATGACATTCACCTCCTGCTCCTCGGCAAGTGTGTTTTCTGTACTCGCTTCGACCAACATAGAACCAAGTTCTCATCACCGTTTACACGTTAAAGGTAAAAAGTGTGAAAAAACGTACCCTCGCTCTGTCATACACCGACCCGTCGAAATAGCGATTGATCTATTGAACACAGCCACCGTGGTCAGCGACAGGTTCGTTGAAACACACACACACCCAGCCGTATCGTCTCTCTCAACCACCACGCTTTATAAACATTATAAACAGGTAACGGTAATGATTTTTTTTTCAACATGTATGGCGTTAGGCCCTTTGTGAATTATTTTTTCGAAAAAAATATCTACCACATTTGAAAGGGGGCGTTAGCCCGAGTCCTAGGACACCTCGTACACGTCTCTAGCGTTATTGGTTCGTGACATATCGGCAAAAATCATAAAAAACACGTGTTTACCCCAAAATCGCGTTTCCCAATTTTTTTTAAATTACAACGAGTGGTCCATAGCAAAGAGGACATCACCCCGAGTCCTTGGACCCGTCGTACATGCCTCTAACGTTATTGGTTCGTTAGATATCGGCAAAATCACAAAAAGCATGTGTTTACCCCAAAATCGAGTTTCCAATTTTATTAAAAATTATAACGAGTGGTCCATAGCAGAGAGGACGTCACCCCGAGTCCTTGGACCTGTCGAACATGCCTCTAGCATGATTGGTTCGCGAGATATAGCAAAAAGTCTAAAATCACGTTTTTACCCCAAAAAGACTGTGTTTCCAGATTTTCACCTTTTCGACACCGACATTCCCGTAAAGAGCACAACGAGACGAAAAAAACGAATCCAAGCACGCCCTCCTAGCATGGCTCCTTCCATTCCAAGGTCGCAGGGGCTCACCACTTGCTTTTATAAGCAGCTCTGTCCTTACCACACTACTGCAGGTTTTCATTCTAGAGACTTTAAATTTATTTTGGGGGTAGAGGGGGTAGGGACCATTGATTTACGTTAAACAATTTTTTTTGTAGAGTTCCTAGTTTCCAAAATATAGGATTTTCAAAATTCGAGTGTTTTCAAAAAAATATAAAAAATAAAAATTTTTTATTACAAAAAATAAAGGTCATAAAGACTGTTCGTTTGAGCCATGGCACAACGTTCTATCCTGTTTGGTTTTCAAACTATCGCCTATTTTCGAAAACAAAAATTTTCAAAAAAATTTTGAAAAATATAATGAGTGGTCCATAGCAAAGAGGACGTCAGCCCGAGTCCAACAATACCTCATTTGTCAAAATCGGACCACGCGTTCGAGAAATATTTAACATGACTAAGGCTTAGTAGTGGGGCAAGGAGGGTTTTGGAGTGCGTTAGAAGCGCCACTACTCCACTACTAAGGTGATCTCATAAGCCTATTTTTTCAAAATTGAAAATAGGCTAAAAAGGTTCCTGACACCGACAGATGGAAAAACTGTCAAATGCACAGGTGTTCCGGACAGGCTCGCCATCAGCACCAGTTTAGGATTAATGTGTGGGCTGGCATTGTAGGTCCATACGTTCTACCAGTACGTTTTACAGGTGCTGTCTCCAGAGACTTGATCCAGAACACCCTTTCAGACTTACTGCATGACAATGTGCCCCTGCAAATACGACAACGTACAGTATGTGATGGATGCATGATGAGCTCATGCACACTTTAGTCACCTTGTTCGCACTGCACTGACGGAGATCTTCCAGGACAGATGGTTGGGCAGAGGAGGACCCGTTCCATGGCTTGCACGGTCCGTTAGACTTTGATCTGTGGTGTCAGGAACCTTTCTTGATATGAGTTCATGTGTTAAACACTTCCAAACAGGCTGTCAATTAATGTGTCACTGTACAATGTTCTTTCATTAATAAAGCGAAAACGAATGATTTTGGGACATATGTGTATATGAACTTACTTTTCTTGTTTTGGTGTAAGGAACCAATCCCCAAAGTTTGTAAAAGTATTTCTGAAACACCTTGTATAGGCTACCAGGTGAATCAGCTGCCCCTAGTAATATTGTTATATGTAGTCCAACTAGCGCGTGTTGTCAGGATGGTCGATATTTCTCTGCTTGCATCCCGTATGATACTATTGCACTGCAGGCATATTCCGCAAACGATACTGAACACTATTGTTTTTCCCTCGTATTAGTCTGTAGTCACATCCGGGGGAAAATAATAGTGTTCAGTATCGTTTGCGGGATATGCCTGCAGGATGCAAGCAGAGACATATCAGGAATCCCCCGGGATTGCGTATTCCCGTGTTTACTGGCTGTGAGTACCTGAGTTCTATATTTTTTTTCTTACCGAAGGGGGATGAGGTTATCAGGAGGACCAATTAAGGAGGCGAAATGAAAGACACTCAACACTTATTATTATTTATTTATTTATTTATTTATTTATTTATTTATCGTATGGCTTTTAGTGCCGGGAGTGTCCGAGGACATGTTCGGCTCGCCTGAGTCTGTAGCTGCTTCCAGCGGACACCCTAAAGGGTGAGCTACAAGTTCCGTTCAATTTCAAGTAGTTCCAACTTTCGCCACCAGATATCAATGATACCTAGTGGTGAACGTTGGAACTTTGATAGAGCGTTCTGACGAAATCTAACCTAACAATTTTGCTTTACACAAGTTAGTCTGTGAAAGGATCTTTTACATGCCATAAATCTATGACATGGGACCGCCGGCTTTACTTCCCCTCCGAAGGAAGGCATACTGAAGGATTTTTAACGCTCTTAAAAAATCCGACGACTTCGGCCAGGTTTGAACCCGCTATCTTGGGAACAGCAGTTCAGCATGCTACCGACTACGCTACCGTCGGTGTCAGAAGAAAACAAGAATTGACCAAGAGAGGTTGACAGGTAAAATGAGAAAGAGACTGGCACCAGTAAGCGGAAACCATGCTGGGGTCCCGTAACCACCAACACTCTTTCACTAGTTGTGAGCCTCTTTGGTGCATACAAAAGGTAAAAAGGACGAAAAGCTACTCACCGAGGCCCCTTGCGAATTCTCGGCACTCTGGACATGCTGAAAAATCAAAACAAAAAGGAGTGTTAAAACATGACTATGGAATATGTCAATCCGGCAATTAAAAAATAATTTACACGATAGGCCTATCCTCTCACCAAGTTCACACAGTGTTGACCGACTGAAGAGCAATTCCATTAATACTTCGGTAGTGGCGTATTTCGGTGTAGTCCAAGTGGGCTCGGGCCTAATACGGCAAATGTTTGGGTGCGGCTCAAATTCCGTCAGACCGTATTCATTTTCCAACGTATCGTAACATAAAACACCCCTTCATGCTAATCCAACTTTTTTTAAAATACATATATATATATATTTAAATTTTATTGGCGTTTAGTGCCGGGAGTGTCCGAAGACATGTTCCGATCGCCAGAGTTTGTAGCTACTTCTATGCGGACACCCATGGGGTGAGCTACAAGTACCGTCGCGTCTGGAGTGTTGTCTGGGGAGGAAAGTGTGAATTTTAGCCGATGAGTGCTACGCCCGCCTATAGACGGTGTACAAGACCTTTTATTTCTAATTATCTAGTACTACTTGAGTTCGGATTTTTGCTTCTAGACGTAACTAACAGACCGTTTTGTAGACGTCTCTCCTCGAGTTCATCTGTGATGTAAACAATCATGGCGGAACAAGCAAGTTCTTCTCCCAGCGTTGTGATTTAAGATCAAAGAATTCTTCAGTTATTAATCACTAGTGAGTAGCAACATGAATTAGTTGCTTACTGATTTTAGGAATTAATTTTATTTAGGACTCTTTATGTAGTAAGAGTTGGCACAAAAATATTAATGTTCATTTCCTCAAAATAAAAACTAATATAACGTAGGATTTTGAATTTGCATTTAGGTTAAAAGAAACAAAACCTATAGACATTCTAAGCCCTTCACCCCCCTGATACGTTAAAAATTACCGCCTCTACAATTTGCTTTAACAGCGAACTGACAACTCAGCACTTAAAAGGTTAAGGACGAGGAATTGGAAGGTAGCGGCTGTGGTCTATATTTGGGGACCAACTCCGGCATTTGCCTGGTAGGAAGATGGGAAACCACAGAAGACCATCTTCAAGGTTACCGGCGGGGGAATTCGAACCTCCTCGCCTCCCTGATGTGAGCGACTGCCTACATCAACACCGTAACGACCACAGCTAACTCACCCGGTGCTAATCCAACTATACAATGATCACAGCTAATCTGCTAAAATCAAATGTGTAAGTTATATAAAACGAACACTCTCTCATTTCAGTAGCGTAGCGGCTAACGTTCTTGGCTGTCGCCACGGAGGTCCGGGTTTGATTCCAAGCTCTACCAAGAAATTGTAGTAATTCTGGTGTGAGGCATAACTGAGAAGAAGAGGGATCGATTCCCACCTCATCCATCCTGGAAGTGATTTTCCGTGGTTTCTCCCACTTCTACGCTAGGCAAATGCTGGGATGGTTTCTAACTTAAGGCCACGACCGACTCTCCAATTTACACACACTAGTACAGCCATCACAGTAACACAGGTTATCACACAAATTCCACTCACACACCCAAATACACGGGGCTATATCACCACGACGTTGGAGCCCCTAAAATAAGCAACAACAATCTCTCATTTCACGTTGGGAAGTTATAAACAACATCATATTATAATCGTTACCAAAATCGTCAAAATATGCTCAATGAACGCACATACTTTTGATGCAAACATCATGAAACACAAAGATATATCAAAATGTCTTCAATGAAATGAAAATCCACAGCCTGCTTCCAGTCGACCGACCGGGTCAGGGAATGTAATGATTAAAACCCCTATCTAACGGCGAGGATATGAACTGTGCCGGCTGCCGAAACCTGTCGCACTCCTCTGGGGCCATGATTAAATGAATGACAGATGAAATGACAGTGGGGAGTGTTGTCGGAATGAAATTTGTGACAGGGAAAACCGGAGTACCCGGAGAAAAACCTGTCTGCCTCCGCTTTGTCCAGTACAAATCTCACATGGAGTGACCGAGATTTTAACCACGGACCCAGCGGTGAGAGGCCGGCGTGCTGCCGCCTAAGCCACGGAGGCTATTCAAAATGTCTTCAATATATCCTTAAAAGAAAACATGTAGGCCTATTTGCAAGAAGTTCCGACATCCAATTATAAACCAATATTTGTGAAGAGCAGTCTTAACTGTGGTAAGTACGAGGCGCGTTTTTTAAGTAAGTAGGCTACCATTCCCGTATATTTCGGTGAAGCGCTCCGGTTGCAATGGCTTTAAACACGCCATATGCAACGTTGATGATGATAATTGTTGTTTTAAGGGGCCTAACATCTAGGTTATCGGCCCCTAATGGTCTGGGTGATTGCGAAAACGAGAATGAAATGAAAACCATAACGAAAATTAAGTGAGACTAAAAACACTTACAAAATGGAACTCAGATTGAAACGACTTACAAAATGGAGAGTGGAAATACTTACAAAAGGGAATGTAGAAAGAAATTACTCATAAAAGGAATAGATTGAAACATACGCACAAAATGTAGGGTAGGTTCAAAATACGTACAAAATGCAATGCAGAGTCGAAATACATACAAAATGGAATTGAAAATCAAAATACTTACAAAATGCAAATAGGTACAAAATGCAATTGAGGCCCAAAATACTTACAAAATGCAATTGAAATTGAAAATACACAATGCAATTTAGATTAAAAAAGCACATTTCAGATTCAAAATACTCACAAAGTGCAATTGAAATTCAAAAAAATTACAAAATGCAATTGAAATTGAAATACAAAATGTATGGTAGATTCAAACTACTTACTTACAAAAAGCGATTTAGATTGAAAATAATTACAATATGTAATTTAGATTCAAGATACTCACAAAATGCAATTGAGAATCAAACTACTTACAAAATGTCCACTATGCAAAATGCAATGTAGATTGAAAATACCTGCAAAATGCGATTTAGGCTGAAAATACTTACAAAATGCAATTGAAATTCAAAATATTCACTCATGTGTCAGCCCCTACATTGAAAGACTTACTAGATTAGCAATCATTACAAAATGCAATTGATGTTGAAAATACTCGCAAAATGCAATTTAGATCTAAACGACTTACAAAATGCAACTTAGATTAAAAATACCCACAAAATGTAGTGTAGATTAAAAAAAAAGAATGAGGAAAAAGGAAAGATGAGACAAGGGCCAATTAACGCGGGAAAGTGAAAGACTCCCTAGGCCTCGGATACCCTAATACCGTCGGGGTCGGAAGAGAACGAGAGTTGACCAAGAGAGGTCGACAGGAAAGAAGACGGAGAGGAGCCCGGCACAAGTAAGTGGAAGCAATGCTGGACTCAGCTGGGGTCCCGTGGTCGCCCACCCACGTCCCACTAGATGTGAGCCCCTGGGGGGTTATTCATATGGTGTAGTGAGTGTTTACGATGTTCAGGAAGATAGATCAGTCCGCCGACTGTGAGATACAGTGATTTATTTCTTCAATGACGAAACATTAAACTAGTGAGGAGTATGGTGAGAGTACAATGTTGGATGGAATGGTGAGGAAATGGGTTCGAGTGTCAAATGAATGTCGTTTCACTACAGTCCTGATTTAACGTCGAGTGATTTCCCTCTTGGTGACAAGTGATTTCGAGACAATGGTGATCTCTAAAAGGAAGCAGAGACATTGCTTCTATCAAAGGCGGTGTCGTGCTATGATGAAGGCAATCAAGTATGGTGTCCCGTTCGTTACAAGTATCTCAATAAAGAAGGTGACTGCGGAGAAGTGGTTCAAAGTGTGTGCATCTATAAAAAAAAATAGTTTGCAAACTAATGTCGATATTTGAAAAACGAATTCGGTATTTGCTTTAAAAAACGCGCCTCGTACCTACCGACACTGGTCCGAAGAACAACGAAAAACCAACAGCACACTTGAGAACGGCGGGAGATATTTCCATGCAGTACCAACCAGCGCAAGGGATAGGCCTACTATACGGTGGTGCCGGGAGGAATGTGCATCGCATATTGTAGAGTAGCCATGTTTAATTCTGGCTCTACTGTGTACACTGGCATTGTGTGATACAATACTTTTTTCTATTGGTTTCACTGAGTTCATACTATTTGAAGATACAAATAATGTATACAGGGTGTCATTTATGTACTTGAGTACCCTTAAGGGGCGTGTAGGGGTGGGAATAGCATCAATTTGAGATAGAGAACCTGTGGTCGGAAGGGCCTCCTAACCCCAGAAAACAGGTTTGTTTCAGGCCCTCCGCCCCTGTAAAGTAGGCAAGCGCGCCATGTGTTAATCTGCGATCAGTCACTCTTTCGCTGTCAACGGTCTTGGCGCGACCACCGCTCAACGCTGCATTAGCCGAGAGGATATCGGCGAGGCGCGGTGCCCCGGTGGTCCCGGGTTCATTTGTCCTGGGGTGCTATGCCTTATTTTTTTTCCTTTTTCTTTATTTTTTAGAGGGGAAGGAGGGCGTAGTCACAGTGCGTGTGTATTCTGTGTTGATTTTTTTAAACTATCGTTGATTCTGTAAATTAATTGCCTTTTGATTATTAGTATCAATGAGTTACGTGTGTTTCTGTAGTAGTTACGGACGACGGAACTATCGACTTCCAAGAGGAATACAGCTCTCGGCTAATGCAGCGTTGAGCGGTGGTCGCACCAAGACCTTTGACAGCGAAAGAGTGCCTGACCGCAGAGTAACACATGGCGCGCTTGCCTACTTTACAGGGGCGGAGGGCCTGAAACAAACCTGTTTTCTGGGGTTAGGAGGCCATTCCAACCCAGGTTCCCTACCTCCAATTGATCCTATACCTATCCCCTACACGCCCCTTAAGGGTACTCAAGTACATAAATGACACCCTATTGCTGTTTTTGTAACTCTATCTAGGAGTCAAAGGCTAAAAAAATGTGCATATTAGCGCCGTGTACTTAATCTTCTCCGATAACTGTGCTATTGAGTTGTCAGTAGATTAAAGTAATTGGGCATAGAACTATTCAGGCATTTAACAGAAGTAGGCCTAAATATGAGAAGAAACCACCACCGAATGAAATGTAGTCTGATGTTTCAGACAGTGAAAGCCTGAACGAAATGACAAATGATCAAAGACATTTATCTCAGTCCAGCCCCGTGACGTAGCCTTGCTCGTTATATCGTGCACCACGGCCGCGAGGATAACTGTGGCAAGTTTGGAGATCATAGGTTCGACAGCGGCTATCCTGAGTGTGGTTTATCCCTAGTTTTTCCAGACTCCCTCCAGGCAAATGCCGCGATAGTACCTTACTTCAAGTCCCGGAGCACCTACTACATCCCTGTCCCCAATACAGCTACACACACTATTACATTCGTCACATAAATACAGGTTATCAGGCAAGTTCAACACACCCAACTACACTGAACTAATGACCAAGATGTCGCAAGCCCCTAAAATGATTTAAGAACTACTCTTTTAGCCCAATTTTCATTTTCAGCTGTTGTCGAAGTAACAATAATATATAATTTTCAGTGATTACATTAAGTGGTACAAGGCCGTATCATCTGGAAGAACTTCACAACTGTGAGTAGTACACAGACAAGGAAGTAAAAAGCTTGTCGTTTTACGTGACCGTAAATCATGCGATCATGAGCCACGGGACCTCCTTTTTACGTGGTATCCAAACCACAGGACATGGCATTTCATTTCGGAAATCCTACATGCATTGACCGGGAATAGAACCCGGTCCACCTTAGTGAGAGGCAAACGGCTTGACCGCTGCGCCACCACGACCCCCAGGACAAGGAAATACACGGGGCTGATGACCAAGATACCCTGATCCCAAACCGCATGTTGTGAACTATAATCAAAAGACACAGCGCTATTAGCATCTTGCACACGGAAGGAAGGGTGGGTGTAAGCAACGCATCAAGCATCAGCGGTATCTAGGATGCTGCTCTATTAGGTCGTGTGTTGTACGAAGAGTACAAACCATACTGATGGAAGGTAGAGAAGGTAGAGCCTAACCAGATACCTTTGTTCGCCATATGGCGTGTAATGTTTGTAAATCACACGACCTTATAGCTGAAAGCCTTCTTGGTCTCGACCACCTCATGGCGCAATGGCAGTCACTCTTGAAGTCCGGGTTCGATTCCCAGTTCTGCCAAGAAATTTAATTCTGGCCTGAGGGTAGGAACAGGGTACACTCAGCCTCGTGGTGCAAAACTAAGAAGTGTGTCTGGCTGCGTGGCACAGTGGTAACGTTCTCACCTGCTGGTCCCAAGGTTGCAGGATCAAATTCTGGCGCAGCCAGTTGGCATTTGAGGGTGCTCAAATGCGAGGGAGCCGTGTCAGTAGATTTACTGGTACGTTAAAGATCCCCTTCGGGGCATAATTCAGGTACCCCGGCGTCTCTAAAAGCCGCAGTTGTTAAAAGGACGTAAAACCAATAACATTATTATTACTAAGAAGTAGGTTCGATTCCCACCTTAGTCATCCTAAACCGTAATGCTTTTCCTTGGTTTCCCCACTTCTACTCCAGGCAATGCCGGGATGGTACTAAGTTACGGCCATGGCCACCTCCTCCCAAATCCTAGCCTCAATTATAAGTATACAAACAGTACAATAACACTGGTTATCAGACAAATTCCACACACACAAGTGAAGAGGGCTACATGACCACGATGTCAGAAAGCCCCTAAATAAATCAACATCAAAATGGGCGTTTTAAATCGAATACGCCAGTTGGTGTAACAGTGTGATCAATAGGGCTCGGATTCTTATGTAAATAAATACTTTTTTATGTAAACATTTTGTCTATAAATACATAAATTCCTGCTTTTCACTTATTAGCACATAAAAAGACATAATATTTACATGTTTAAAAACAGTTTGTTAGATCTCTCAGTTCATTGCATTTTTGTTCTGTGTTACTTTAACGGGGAAGGACCTGTGAGCTATCTAATCTTCATGCAGAGCGTATGTCAGCTTGCAGCTGTGTTTTTATTATCTTGTCGCCCCGTGCCACTCACTTTGGAAGCCAGGGATTTCCTTGTCCATAGCCATATTGCACCACGTTCTAGACCTTACCCCATCTACCTGGAACGGTTGTGTCCTGATTGCGGTCATTCCAGATTGCGTTCACCTCTAGCTGTCCGGATTGCGGTCAATTTCATTTTAGGGAAGAACTATAAACATTCCAGCGTCCAGATTGCGATCACTTTTCTTGGGAGACCGGTGCTTGGTTCTTCCCGACTGACTCATTCGTTACCTTCCGTAAGTTTTGTGGATAACAAGGGGAAACTGATATTTCACTACCTAACCAAAGAATACAGTTCAGTGTTCAGCTGAGCACACCCCATAAAACTTCGCTTTAAAAAAATCAGGTCCCCTCCCAATCCAACGGCACCTTGTAAAGCAATGATTATAACATTTTCAAGCTGAAGAATAGAAACGTTTCAGGATCGGAATCAACGACCTTCACTTTCAACAAAATTGTAGTAACGGGAAATTTTATATTTACAGGGTATAATTTTTAATTTCTGCCCCTTCTCTCCCATTTAGGGCGCGATATATCTATTTTTATAATAGGCACTGTATATCGTGAAAAACATTATTTTCATTACCTCAAAAAATTCGTCTCGTAAAAGTAATTTGTTATGCGTTTGATTCTAAAGAGAACTGGCACATGGCATGTACCTCAACATTGTCAAGAGGGGTGGAAGTGAAAGGAGAGGAAATCCTCAGGGAAGTTACAACCGGACCGGTCCCCCAAGAAAAGTGATCGCAATCTGGACGCTGGAATGTTTATAACTCTTCTCTAAAATGGAAGTGACCGCAATCTGGACTACTAATGAGGTGAACGCAATTTGGAATGACTGCAATCAGGAAGACACCCCTGGAACCAGTGTCACTCACATGCAGTTCATTTCTGGCACAGTGAAGTGTAAGGCAGTTCTACGATGCCTAAGTACAAGCAACTAGAAGTTATCGTCTGCAGCAATATGTTGCAGAATTTAAGGATAATTTTACTTCTGATGTGGGCGTTCCGTTCTGTCAACCATGTGGGAAAGCAATCAAGGCTGAACAGCGATCTCAAGTTACACAACATCTCGAGAGCAAGAAACATATTGCCGCAGTTTCGCGCCTTCAGAAGAAGTGTTTTGCGATAATCGTCGGTCATTTGTGATGGACAAACTGAAAATGTATATCGTTGTGTATTGTAATTCTTCAGCAGTCAGTGAGGCATAGCATACATTTCATTCGTGAGTAGGCCTACTGCATATTGTTTATATTGTCATTAATAAGCTAAATTATAATTAAATATTTTTACTTTTTGTCACATATTTCAGGCATATTTAATACATAAGAAATAAATATTCTCCCGGTTTTAGCATCTAAAAATCCGAGTCCTAGTGATCATGTTAGCATAGCCTTGTCATGAGAGAACATCTCCCGCATTAGCTCAGTTGGTATAACAACGACGGCCAAAGCCGAGTTTGACTTCCACATGCGTCAATATAATTCCCTACTGATAGGAGTTTACTTGTTTGAAAGTGCGGTGTGAGGCGGAGAACGAGGGAAAGGGGCTACCCTACACACGGCCTTCCTTTCGTTGCCATGGCAACCTGCTTACTATTCACTTGTCAGTAGAATATATCGGCTCGGTGCGCCCTCAGTGGGACGAGTAGGACGTTATGGCGCAATGTTTTTGGGAGGGCAGATATATCTGACCCTCAGCCAGGAAACGAGGCACCACATTCTCGGCGGCTACATTCCTCTGCCTAGCATTCAAGTGAGCTCCCAACAGTACCTTAAATATATGTTGCCTGGCATCTTTGTACAACACACGATCTAATATTCTTTTCCTATATTCTGTTTGATACTAACGTGATAAAATACATTGCTGTCGCAATATATATCAATAAAACTTGGAATGGAGTTTCTTTTACTTTAAGTTGTTGTTGTTATTGATTTGTCTTAGGAGCATGGGATATATGGTAATCAGCCCTGTGTATATAGGTGTGTGTTGAAATTGTCTGACAACATGTGTTTCTCTGGAAAATTGTAGTGTTGTTTGTAAATATAATTATTGGGCCAGGGATAGGGAAGGTACCCCGACACTTGAAATAAGGTACTATCCCGACATTTGCCTGGAGAGAGTGTGGAAACATCCGGGTAAAAACGACACACACAGCATAACCGCTGTCAGCGCCGGGATCCGAACCTCCAATCTCCGGACTTGCTGCAGCTCTCCATCCTGACCATGGTGAATAATGAAACACGCACGGCTAAGTCACGGTACACCTTGAACCCTTCAGAATAGCAGTGTTTTATGCAAGAATCTTTGATCAAGGGGTCGCGTTCAGTTCATAGTGTGGTGTTTACGTCCGCCAAACTACGTGCTTTTCTGAGGCAAGGGTTATAGGATGAAAACTATAACTAAGAAAGAAAGGAGACAAAACGTAAGATAATAACAAGATTTAATAACTAATTTGTGCATAAAAGAATAAAACAAACAAAAATAAACAAAATCCTCCCTGAATTTTCCCCTGACAGGAATATTTATCACTTTGAGGAGTCAGATGGATCTCCCCTTTTCTAATAAAATGTGGATCCAAGTTCCACTATCTTGCATGTGAATTTATGTTCGCGTGGTGACTATCTACGAGAAATGAGTACTTGGATGATCATTCGTTCACAACGGGTTAACAGCCACGGTGCTCACGAACAATCACCTCGTAAATCAACTTTTATGGCTATGGGCATAACATTAATAAAAATCCTTAAATCTAACTCTGACACACATATTACAACTCTACTATTTACAGGCATCTCTCTGAGACCCTTATTAGTGTGGTGACACACTTAACCAAATGAGCTGCCACAATGGCCAGATATTCAACAACAAGGAAACACAGCGCCGCACGTGACTCACGAGTCACTGACATGGAAAAATAAACATAGAATAAACCAACAACAACAAACAACCTGAGTGGTTAAGATTACTTTATATTAACAAAACTGCATGTTAAAGATACGCTTCGAAGATTATCGTGTTTCGTAGGCAACTCCCATTTATTTAAACAATTTTACCATTGATCAGTTTCTCACATTTATATTTATTTTCAAGTAATTGGGAGCCAGACGTGCACTCCACTAATGAGCTCTGCTTGCGAAACTCAGCCAGCCCTTGTGACAACAACTCACCCCTTCCACAATACCAGTCATGTCCCCCATCCAGTGTATATAAATAGCCGACCAGCTGAACTGTTATCTCAAGGAATCAACAGCCGCTAACATCTCCTCCCACTCAACATATGGTCAGACAATAATCACATATCCATAATTGTCCTCGCAAGGATACAATATGAATCTGGTACCAAGCTGACAGAAATCAGTCTCTGCTGAAATTCCCGCTTGTAATACCACAAAAAATATACTCACAGTACACACATCTGGGACTGACATAACGCCTTTCACATGGGTCTGCTGAATTAGAGCTCGCAAACATTTAACACAATATTTAAAACCTACGATAGAGCTGAGTACTCTTCGTCACAAATTACATTGCTCCAAAGGCAATAATCACACTGAATCTGATCAATAATAATTCTCAACAAAATTTAATTACCCTCCAATCTACTATATAATTATCTTAATTCAGTCCTACTTCTGAAACACGACATATCTCCGAGAGACGTTTTTAACCGCACTTCGTAACCTAGGCGAACACGGCCGTTCACGTAGCTACGTTAGTTAACACAACACGAAGAAAAGAACCTTCCATTAACTACCATTGTGCGAGCTGCTTCCAAACAAAAGTGTGTCAGATCAAAACTAAATATACTACACTAATCACACAAGCAAAGTATTTACAAAAAATATGTCCCATAAACCATAAGTTAATTTAATAAATAATAAAATATTATTTGTACTCATCTCTTGTTGTAGTCACCCGTCAAAGAACATCAGACGCCATTCCCCAACTGGATGATTCTTTATCTCATAGCAGCCATCTGGACGGACTGTTGAGACTTCCACACTTCTTCTGCATTCATCGATGTCATCCTTGCGCTGATACAAAAATTAGGTTATTATACACTTTATGTCTGACTACTAAATTCGCTTGTTCAGGTACTAAATTCCCTGTCACTGTTCGTTGGCGAATTATCGACGCTACTGTCCCTATAATTATAGTACTATGACTATCTATCACTGAATTTACCACTTTACAATGAATATCTTGTGTCCTCGACACAAATACAAGTCTATCTCTTCAGACGAACAGAATAATAATCTACGTCCGTAGACGCACAGAATAATAGTAATGTCTCCTAGACACACGGAATGAAAGTCATGTCTCCTAGACACACGGAATGAAAGTCAATGTCTTGGCTCTTCGACACACTTATAAATGAACTGGCCCTTGGGTCTAGATGGAGGGGGATTTTATGTAAAAATTTCTCGAAATAATTGTGATACAGGAATGAAATACATATCACTGAACTCGTAATATTGCACAGGTCAAGAATATGCCCATTAATCCTAGAATCGATCGTAGAGATTTTGTCTAGGCGATTTCCCGCGTGAATGCTAGCCGCCGCGTACCCCAGCCGGAGTTGGCGCGCAAGTAGGCATTCTCTTCTCATTGGTTCTCCATTTATAATAATTTGGCGGTTTCTAGTAGATCTTGGCGTCTTGGGAGTGTCTATTTTCTTCATCAGCCATTCACGTTACTGCATCATATTTCTTCTAGGCGCGAATATCACAATGAACATACCAGAACCATGTCTCACCGCGCGTCGCTTCTAAAATTGAGGTAGCCACACCTGTCCTTATGATACATCGCTCTGCTATTTCTTTTCATAGCTCAAGTACTTAGCCTTTTGTTAAACTGATGCAGGTATGTCCCTACTGTCTCCAACAAATGCTTGAAATTTCCTCATCGCTGTCTGGCTACTTTCATGATGCTGGTTGAAATATTTATTAATTGAAGAAATAAAAAGTAGAATCATTTAACCAACATAGGGTAAAGGGTTCACAACTCTCCCACTCACAAAATTTCGAACTTAGGAATAAAGTCGACAATTTTACAATACTTCCGTAGGCCAATTTGTTTTATTTCCATAATCACCCCTTTTTCTTACTTGGTCTAGGCGCTCCTGTCTTCAATGGCATTTACTCGTTTTCATATCCTGCTTGTCTCTTCCCCTTCCAATCTTGCGTGACGCTCGATGCCTGCTGCAACACCTTACTTGCCTCGTTAATGTTTGTCAACCACAAGTCTACTTCCTCCTTCATCACGTGCCGTAGTCAATTGCTCCCCGTTGACTTTGTTGATAGTAGGACGTCCGTATATTCAAACAGCGTCATTATTTCGGCGCTACCATGGTTCACTTCGACGATATTTCTTTAGGTTGGCAGCGTTGTAAACTGACATTGTTCCTGTGCTTAATTCTTTCACTCTGTAAGCATTATTTCCAAGGTTTCTTACGATAGAATAGGGTCCTATGAATTTTTCGCAGAATTTACTAAAGATTTTCTTTTCTGGGTCCGATATAGCAGGTCGTTTTACCAAAACGAGCTGGTTGACTTCAAGATCACCGTGGAACCTCTTATTTCTTACTCGCCGTAATCTGCGGTCTGCTTGTTTCCTCATGTATGCTCTCGTTCTTTCAATTCGCAGGTCTGGTGCTATCATGGGATCTTGTGGACAGTTAATGATGCTTTTCCACGTTCTTACTGGATACTCGTTCTTGTGTAGGACCATAGGGATTTGTCCTGTTGACTCGTGCCTGGTAGAATTCATGCATGTCTCTACGTCCTTAATTTTATCGACCCATTTGTGGTGTTCGTTCGGAATGAAGATTCTCAAATATGCAGTTACAGATTTAATTACTCTCTCGCTTGGATTTGCTTGGGCATGTCGGATACTGCTTAAAACATGTTTTATACCCATGTCTTCCATTCCTTTCTTGAATTCGGCGCTTGTGAAATAACTGCCATGATCTGATAATATAAACTCTGGTTTTCCAAGGGTTGGAATAACTCTATTACGAATGCGACTGAGTACCTGCTTCGATGTTCTTTTCTGAATAGGGCATAGTACTACAAACTTAGAAAATACATCAATGCACACTAGCAAATGACGGCAACCTCTCCTTCCCTTCGGAATTGGACCAAGACAGTCCACCGCCAGTAGCTCACATGGTTTTTGAGGTAGCAATGGTCTAGGATATTGCCTCAGTAAATAATTATTTGGCTTTGTTCTCTGACACGGGTCACAAGTTGTAATAACGTCACATATAGTTGTTCTCATACGTGGCCATGTAAATGTCTCTCCTATTGTCGCTTCGCACTTGTCTAAGCCCACGTGACCGTAACTTTCGTGCGTATGCCATGTCAATCCTCGTTGTAACGATGCAGGTACTAATATGCGTAACTTGGTGTGGTCATTATCTACCCATTTGTGCAGCAAATTGTTGACATAAACATATCTTCCTTCTTTGGCTTTCGCTTCTCGAAATGCAGGTGTTCCTGTAGGTAGTTGCTTTTTGAAGTAATTAATTAATAGCATCATCCATGGTTCCGCTTCCTGTTCTCGCTGTATCTCACGTAACTCCTCCAAGAATTCCCGGTCCTTCGGTGTTAACTCCAAGTGTTGTACCATCGCTGTTTCTTCATTATCAGGCTCTGGGTTCCTGCTGAGTGCATCCGGTGTCACGTTCATCTTCCCTGGACAATGTTCAATTTCAATGCTGAACTGCTGAATGTATATAGACCAACGTGTCACACGTTCGCTTGCCATTGACGTCTTAAACAGGAATGTTAATGCCTTGTGGTCAGTTCTGACAACAATAGGGTAACCATAGATTATTCGTTTCCATTGTTGGAGCGCATGAAGGATGGCCAACAATTCTAGCTCGGTTACAGTATAATTTCGCTCGTGCTTACGCAATTTTCGGCTGACAAATGCCAAATATGTTTTGTGCTGCAGGTTAGCTGGATCCTCTTGGTAGAGCATAGCACCTATCCCAATTAGTGAAGCATCCGCTTGGATTATAAATTTGAGCTTGAAATCTGGATATCCTAATTTAATGCAGTTTTCTAATAGCTGTTTTGTTGCTTGGAATGCCTTCTCACATTCCGCGTTCCATGACCATTTGTTATTTTTCTTTAACATTTCCTGCATTGGAGCTACAGTCTCCGTATAACCTGGACAGTTTTCTTTAAAGAATCCCGTTACGCCTAAGAAAGCCCGAATGTGCTTGACTCTCGTTGGTGTAGGGAAATTCTTTATCGCTTCAATCTTAGCTGGATTTGGCTTCACTCCCTCCTTGTCAATAACGTGACCCAAATATAAGATCTCGCTCTTGAAGAAATGCGATTTCTTCAGGTTTACTTTAAAGTTCGATTCATTCAAGTTGCCCAATACTTTATCTAAATTTTCCATGTGAGTTTCAATGTTGTCGGAAGCCAACAGAATGTCGTCAATGTATCGCACCGTCATCTCCTTTACTTCCTCGGTTAGGTTCCGGTCCAGTGCTCGGATTAAAGCACAGCCCGCTGTTTTGACCCCAAAAGGCATTCTGACGAAACAATATGTCTGGTTATCGAATAAGAAGCCAGTTAGAAGCTGTGACTTCTCATCCAATTCAAGATGGTGGAACGAGCTCGTCAGATCGACTGATGAATAAATGCTCTTGTTTTTAAAACCTTTTAATACGTCTCTGATAATTGGCGCTCTGTCATACTCAGGAAAAATGAGTCTCATGTTGAGGTTTCTGGCATCTAAACAAAGTCTAATAGATCCATTTGATTTTGTGACTGCCAAAATCGCATTTAGATAAGGTGTAGGTGTCTTCCTTATCACTCCAGCTTCTAACATCTCATCTATAATGATTTTAACTTGACCACGATACTTTTCAGGAATTGGGTACAATCTGCTTTTGAAAGGTGACCAGTCCTCGACTTGCATAGAGTACTTGAAATTTAATATTTTCCCAGGTACTGTATCAAATACTGTTTTGTGCTTCCTTAAAATCTCTTCCAACTGTTTTCTGTGTTCACCCCCAAGTTGAATGTCATTGAGCCGCTCCTGTAGTAACTCTTCAAATTGTGCATCACTGTTACTTCCTTCTGTTAATAAAGACCATATCTCCTGGGATTCTATCTCCTCATCTAGTTCCACAACAGCCCCTTCTATGATGTTATCTTCCGCCTTTCGTACCTCCTCTTCCGTCTCTTCTGATATTGCTTCCAATGCCCAAGAATTTACATCTCTTCCGGTAGTGATTTCATCCATATGCAATCCCACGTTTTTCAGCTGGTCATATTCTCTAAAACTGACTGTATTCTTGTGTAAATCTATCACTGCTTGATAGTCACAAATGAAATTTGCACCAAGAATTATATTGAAATTCATCTTTGCCATGATAATGAATGTTTGCCCAAAAGTGTGTTCCAATATGTTCAGCTCTAAGTATGCCTGACGTTTACAAGTGACGGTGCGCTCAGGAATAACACCCCTCACTTTGAGCTGTGGTACCGGAATTACAGGAATATTCTGAGTCCGTCCCAACTCTCGAACCAAGGCCTCCGATACTAGACTGATCTGTGACCCTGTATCCAATAAACATCTTATATTAATTCCACCAATCCTTGCGTAAATAATGGGTAATTGCCTAATTTCATCGTTCCGTGGTTTCACCGTCTCCTCCAGGCAATCTTCTGGTAAAGCAATCCATTCTTGTATGTTCGCTACTATCCATCCATCTTCAACTTCCGACTGTTGTGTTTTGAGACTGTCTCCTTGATCCAAAATTAACATTTTTTTTAGCTCCATTTCGACTCCCATCATCCTTCTGTCGCTCATGTCCTTGATATTCCTCTTGTCTCAGTAGACTTCCAGCTTCCTCAGTATGTGTATCTGGGTTCTTTCTGTTCCCAATGGCCTTTTCCCATCTTCCTAGCTCTCCACCTTGATTAGCATGTAACTCCTCTAAGTAATTTTGTGATTGAGCGTGCCTATCATCCCAGTCATCTCGATAGTTACGTTGATCTCCTTGATTTTGATCTCTCCTTCCTTTCCATCGTTGATTGGCATTGTAATCACCGTATCTTCCATAAGGCCTGTCATTCCTTCGATTATCACGCCATTGTTGATATCCTCTCTGTTGGTATCTATTGTTGCCCTGGTATCTATTGTTGTAGTAATTTTCGTTACGCTGATATGGTCTGTTTTCCCCTTCTTCCTGGTTTCGCCTAGGTGTGGAGGTGCTTGTATTAGTACCCTGCGTTTTAGTATTTCCTTGTTTTGTTTTTACGACCTCTGTAGTGTTGACTAATTCCAGTTGTCTTCCTCCTCTAAAATGACTATGAGATGTGGTCTCATCTATTTGCCGTAATATCTGCTCTGCATGTAGGGCCGTACTGACGTTTGCTGCGACTAGCACTTGCTGTACATTAACTGGCATTTGCCTTGCTATTGCCATCACCAAATCTGATTCGTTTAATGGGTAATCTAGGTCGCGAAATTTTAGCATTTGCATGTTAAAGAAATCTGAGTATTTTGTCTGCTGGGTAGTTTGGTATTTTCTAGAGTAAAGCTCCATTCTTAAACTCTGTTGTATGGCGGGAGACCAGTATTTGCGCAGAAACGCTAAATTAAAGTCTGACATGGTTCCAAATGTATATTTGAAACTTAAAAACCAGGTGAGAACATTCCCTGATAAAAATCTCTCCATCATTCTCAATCTACGTGCTTCAGGTACCCCAGTGTCATTGAAATGGTCTTCAATCTCTTTGATAAAGGCCTTAGGTGTTACCCCTGAATTTTCTGTGTATTTCTGCGGTTTGTAGTCATTTGAGCGAATTACTTGAATAAGTTGTGTGGGCTGATGACCGTCCTGTGGTGTTGAGCTTCTATCTACGTTCTTACGAAATCCTTCCGTGTTTGTTGTTAATGGGCTCTCTGCTTGAGTCTGACTTCCTGCTATGCTGGGTTGGGGACTATGTGAGTCATCCTGCTTGTCTTTCAATGCTCCCGTTTTAAATATAGACGATTGTTCTAATGAGCGAAGTTCGGCTTTAATGATCCTGTCTGTCTGCTCTTTAAGTCTGGCTTAGCCTTTCGTCTAATGTACTCTTAAATTGTTCTTGTTCCGTTTCTAGGCTTTTCCACTGTTCCGCTGATTTTATCTCGAGACGGTCCATATCTTTAATTATGCCTGATATGTTCTCATCTACTGCTGATATTTGTTGTTGAATGACCCTGCCACTTTTCTCCATCTCCTTAAATCGTCCTTCCAACTTATCTTGAGCTATTTTGACCTCGCTTGTATTCATTGTGCATGCTATTTCAATCTGCTCTAATTTAGCTAACACCGTTTCATCGAGAATGCTAAGTTTTTTATCAATAATTCTCTCCATTTTTCCAATCTGCTCTAATTGTTTCTCATTATTTTTGCTTACATCAAGGGCCAGTAATACCATCTGTTGGTTTGTGTGCTCTTTCATCTCTGCGGTTAACGAAGCTAATTGGTTCGTGTTTTTATTATTTTGCGCCTCTAACTGTGAATTTATAGTGTCATTAATTTCACTCTTTAATAACCTAGCTTGTTCCGCCTGATATTCATTTTGCTCAATTCTACTGTTATTTAACTGTGTCCGCAATGATTCACTTTGTTCTAACAGTTTAGTATTTAGCGATTCACTTTGTTCTGACATTTTCGTATTTAGCGATTCACTTTGCTCTAACAGTTTAGTATTTAGCGATTCACTTTGTTCTGACAGACTAGTGTTTATTTGTTCAGATAATTTTGTATTCAACGCTTCACTTTGCTCTAACATATTAGTGTTTATAGATTGACTCTGTTCTGATAATTTAGTGTTCAACGCTTCACTTTGCTCTGCTAATTTAGTATCCAACAATTCCTGCGTTCTCCTCGCTGCACTTTCAATGATCTCCTGGATCTGCGCCACCGTTGCCATGTTTTATAATATATATGAGACATATGGGAAATGGCCTACGCCAATGCCCTTTGACACGCACATAAATCCAATGCACATTTAATTTCTTTACCCTACTCAGTTCATTTATTTTTACCTTTTAATCCCATTAGTCGATTGCATCTCTGAGTAGTTCTAGTTTTACTCAATTTAATTTTAAACCCAAGCACATATTTAGTCATTAAACAGTTATCCTGATCTGATATTAACACTGACTAATTAACAAAGTATTAATTGTCATTTTAGGCTACAGCCTCCTAATATTTCCATGAGTTTGACTTTCTACACAAATCTAGTTTTAACTTTATCATTGGACGCCCGGTATCACATCTTAATTTTACTTTAATTTAAAAGACAACAACGTGAACCGTATTTTACTTTGCAAACTCCTGATTTTAATTTATCTTTCACACATTTGGCGGTATCCACTTCGCCTCAACTACTTTTAATAAAATATCACTTCCCGGTGATTAAATACTGTCATATCTGCCTGCACTTGCGGCATGCCAGTTTTACTCAAATACGCCACTATTGACATGTGTAATCTCCCCGTTACACCACAGTGAATAGCCCCACCGTTGGCCGCCAGTTTTCACCTATGAACCCTTCAGAATAGCAGTGTTTTATGCAAGAATCTTTGATCAAGGGGTCGCGTTCAGTTCATAGTGTGGTGTTTACGTCCGCCAAACTACGTGCTTTTCTAAGGCAAGGGTTATAGGATGAAAACTATAACTAAGAAAGAAAGGAGACAAAACGTAAGATAATAACAAGATTTAATAACTAATTTGTGCATAAAAGAATAAAACAAACAAAAATAAACAAAATCCTCCCTGAATTTTCCCCTGACAGGAATATTTATCACTTTGAGGAGTCAGATGGATCTCCCCTTTTCTAATAAAATGTGGATCCAAGTTCCACTATCTTGCATGTGAATTTATGTTCGCGTGGTGACTATCTACGAGAAATGAGTACTTGGATGATCATTCGTTCACAACGGGTTAACAGCCACGGTGCTCACGAACAATCACCTCGTAAATCAACTTTTATGGCTATGGGCATAACATTAATAAAAATCCTTAAATCTAACTCTGACACACATATTACAACTCTACTATTTACAGGCATCTCTCTGAGACCCTTATTAGTGTGGTGACACACTTAACCAAATGAGCTGCCACAATGGCCAGATACTCAACAACAAGGAAACACAGCGCCGCACGTGACTCACGAGTCACTGACATGGAAAAATAAACATAGAATAAACCAACAACAACAAACAACCTGAGTGGTTAAGATTACTTTATATTAACAAAACTGCATGTTAAAGATACGCTTCGAAGATTATCGTGTTTCGTAGGCAACTCCCATTTATTTAAACAATTTTACCATTGATCAGTTTCTCACATTTATATTTATTTTCAAGTAATTGGGAGCCAGACGTGCACTCCACTAATGAGCTCTGCTTGCGAAACTCAGCCAGCCCTTGTGACAACAACTCACCCCTTCCACAATACCAGTCATGTCCCCCATCCAGTGTATATAAATAGCCGACCAGCTGAACTGTTATCTCAAGGAATCAACAGCCGCTAACATCTCCTCCCACTCAACATATGGTCAGACAATAATCACATATCCATAATTGTCCTCGCAAGGATACAATATGAATCTGGTACCAAGCTGACAGAAATCAGTCTCTGCTGAAATTCCCGCTTGTAATACCACAAAAAATATACTCACAGTACACACATCTGGGACTGACATAACGCCTTTCACATGGGTCTGCTGAATTAGAGCTCGCAAACATTTAACACAATATTTAAAACCTACGATAGAGCTGAGTACTCTTCGTCACAAATTACATTGCTCCAAAGGCAATAATCACACTGAATCTGATCAATAATAATTCTCGACAAAATTTAATTACCCTCCAATCTACTATATAATTATCTTAATTCAGTCCTACTTCTGAAACACGACATATCTCCGAGAGACGTTTTTAACCGCACTTCGTAACCTAGGCGAACACGGCCGTTCACGTAGCTACGTTAGTTAACACAACACGAAGAAAAGAACCTTCCATTAACTACCATTGTGCGAGCTGCTTCCAAACAAAAGTGTGTCAGATCAAAACTAAATATACTACACTAATCACACAAGCAAAGTATTTACAAAAAAATATGTCCCATAAACCATAAGTTAATTTAATAAATAATAAAATATTATTTGTACTCATCTCTTGTTGTAGTCACCCGTCAAAGAACATCAGACGCCATTCCCCAACTGGATGATTCTTTATCTCATAGCAGCCATCTGGACGGACTGTTGAGACTTCCACACATCTTCTGCATTCATCGATGTCATCCTTGCGCTGATACAAAAATTAGGTTATTATACACTTTATGTCTGACTACTAAATTCGCTTGTTCAGGTACTAAATTCCCTGTCACTGTTCGTTGGCGAATTATCGACGCTACTGTCCCTATAATTATAGTACTATGACTATATATCACTGAATTTACCACTTTACAATGAATATCTTGTGTCCTCGACACAAATACAAGTCTATCTCTTCAGACGAACAGAATAATAATCTACGTCCGTAGACGCACAGAATAATAGTAATGTCTCCTAGACACACGGAATGAAAGTCATGTCTCCTAGACACACGGAATGAAAGTCAATGTCTTGGCTCTTCGACACACTTATAAATGAACTGGCCCTTGGGTCTAGATGGAGGGGGATTTTATGTAAAAATTTCTCGAAATAATTGTGATACAGGAATGAAATACATATCACTGAACTCGTAATATTGCACAGGTCAAGAATATGCCCATTAATCCTAGAATCGATCGTAGAGATTTTGTCTAGGCGATTTCCCGCGTGAATGCTAGCCGCCGCGTACCCCAGCCGGAGTTGGCGCGCAAGTAGGCATTCTCTTCTCATTGGTTCTCCATTTATAATAATTTGGCGGTTTCTAGTAGATCTTGGCGTCTTGGGAGTGTCTATTTTCTTCATCAGCCATTCACGTTACTGCATCATATTTCTTCTAGGCGCGAATATCACAATGAACATACCAGAACCATGTCTCACCGCGCGTCGCTTCTAAAATTGAGGTAGCCACACCTATCCTTATGATACATCGCTCTGCTATTTCTTTTCATAGCTCAAGTACTTAGCCTTTTGTTAAACTGATGCAGGTATGTCCCTACTGTCTCCAACAAATGCTTGAAATTTCCTCATCGCTGTCTGGCTACTTTCATGATGCTGGTTGAAATATTTATTAATTGAAGAAATAAAAAGTAGAATCATTTAACCAACATAGGGTAAAGGGTTCAACCTTTACTTTAAATTATACAGGTTAATCATTCGTGAAAATTTAGGCTATTTAATAAGTGTAATCAGCGAAACATAGTATATCCTTTTTCTCCATGGAGCAATCAAGTTACACAAATGTTCTATAAGAGCAGCATGGGGTGCAGAGATACGTACCACTTGATATAGCTCAACGACGCTCATCGTATCCGGGTCCACCATGTGAGCGCCCATCCTGGGGACCAGGTCCAGCCCCAGTTTCCTGTAACAAAAACCACCATTAGCAAGCTCTTCTTTCAGTGGCAATATCAGAAAATTTGAACACCGTGGCGACTCGAACCTGAGTCTCCTGCAATTCGGGAAGACGTGCCTTCTTAGCATAATAATTACAGAATCAGTACGGTAAGTGGGAAGTCATCGGGCTATGATCGGCGCAAGAGAAACAATCCCTAAGGAGACACTCGTATTTCTATGAAAGATTAAAAAAAAAAAAAAATCCTGAGAACATCATCCAGGCCATAGCTGACTCCACCCTGACAAATTTTAAGACATTATTACCTTGTACTCTTCTACGTAATCTTGTGTAATGTTTCTATTATTAAATAAATATAGGCCTATATAGAAAAAAAACTGACAGTAGTAAATATGAAATAATCATAGACAACAGCACAAATTCCTTTATATGTGGCTTAATTATAAACAGATATAGGAATCAATAATATTACTCTAAATGGACATTAGGGACGGCTTCGGTGGCGTAGTTGGTAGCATGATGAGCTTCTATGCCCAAGGTCGCTGGTTCAAACCCGGCCGAAGTCGTCGGATTTTTTAAGAGCGTTAGAAATCCCTCAGTATACTTTCCTTCGGAGGGGAAGTAAAGCCGTCCCATGTCATTGATTTATGGCATGATAAAGAACCTTCCACTAATTACACATGTGTGAAGCTAAATTATAGGTTATCTTTGACTAACGCTTTTAGGTTCCAACGTTCGTCGCCAGGAGCCTAGTAACAAAGTGCAGAACTACTGTAGTTGGTCGTTGACGGTGGCGTTTGGTAGCGAAAGTTGGAACTACTTGAAAATCGAATGTATGCAGTCCTTACTTGAATTAAAAACAGACAACACACACTAATACAGCCATCACAATTAACACCGGTTATCAGACAGATTCTACACACACTCAATGTACACAGGGCTACATGACCGCGTTACCGCAGCCCCTAAACTGAGGAACCAACCAACCGAACTGATTCGGAGGCTCGTCTTTGATTGGCGAGACTATAAATTGGATTTCTGTCATAAGTGCCACACCTATTTCTGTCTACTTCCATTGTATGGCTATCTGTATTATACAGAGCTTCAACACGTTATCTTAAAAATTCACCTTCTCAGGGTGACTTGACTTTTCAGGAAACCTTCAATCCCGTATAAACTATACGTCATCACTATTTTTGGGAAATAATTTTCCCACTAGGTGTATTGTTAATATGGGCTATAGCGCCAGGGAGTTCGGTTTGGATATCAGCTTCTCTGGTACCAACTTTCAAGTTTGTAGAAATGCCTAATTAATTCATGTGTAATTTTATATCTACCTTTACTACCATCATTATCACATTTACCTTATAAATATCTCGAAAATTTCACTTCAAAACATTCTCAAAATATTTTAATGTCAGAACATTTTTAAGCACATATAGGTCATTGCATTGGAAGACAAGTTACAAGAATAGTCGATAAATGCTTACGTTTGCACACTTTTGCCTCGAAATAGTTTGATGAATTCAGACGTTGCTGTGGATCTTGAGGGATAACGGCCTCCCTGGTACAGGAATTAATTTATGTTGATTTTCAGTTTTATCTTTATTATTCATCTCGATAATAACTCCTTAATGTTTGAAAGTTTTCTAGAGCATTTTCTCAGAGGATGAGCGCCAGAAAACTATAGGCCAACCTTTAAAAAATCAGGTTGAATAAATGCTAGCATTTGGAGCACTTATACAGTACTTCCGAGCCCCAATTTTAAACACCTCAATATCGACCACCTCACTATATTTAGGGAAGTTTTGTAAGTTTAGGCATGCGTTAATGACACACTTCCAGCAAATCCAGGAACTAGAAACTTGGTATGGGGGAAGCTGATACCCTCAAGATTCCGTTGCTCCAAACAGCAGCCAAGGGACAGAAGAACCAGCGACAAACACCTTACTGGTAGGCAATCCAACAAACATATGTGTATTGCGGTGCAGCACGATATAAAAAGAAACGTGATTCGTCAGTCTACAGATTGGTGTCTTGCAACTGGATGTGTTCCCTATCTGCTTACCATTGAGCATTCGTGGTCGAAGAGTGGTTCGATTCCTGACTCGGCCAAATAACCTACTTACCTATTTATCCACAACTATTTGATCTATTCACATTCTTCCCTGAACAACCCCCCCTGTTGTTACCATATACCTTGTCCTTATTTAGAGGAAGTTCGGAAAACATCCCCGTAGAATTAACAATGCCATTCGCGGGAATTTCTTGGATGTGGAGTTTTTACATTGCAGAAGTTAATCTGCGACTGGGCAAGTAACTCATGTTTTAACAAAATTCGCAATAATTTCACTTTACCCATTAGTTCACCCTCCTAGAGATATCGTTTTGCATTAACAACATACCATACAATAACTTTTCCGCCCTTAAATCGTCACAAAAAAAAAATCTTGGGCCCAAACCCGAAATCTATTCCAATGGTGTATTGAATAGATTGCGAAAGCTGTAGATGCTTAAAGATCGTCTCGGGGGCAGCTGGGAGCGGATGATCGCGGATCAGGGAAGTAAGGAAGCTTGTAGTTTTACGTGACCGTTAATCTCGGGCCGCTATGAAGTGTTCGATGTGCTGTGTAAGGGATCACGAGCACATAAATGAATCTTAACGATCGAGCGAGTATACACACACAGCCTGAGCAACGTAGCGACTCGTGCACACGCCACTACCAAGTCCTATTGTCCATGCAAGGTTACCATTGGCCGCAGGGCTCCTCACTGATCGGCTCGCTGTAGATCGGGCTTCGACTCCCTCACAAGATGACTACTTCACCTTTCCTTTACACTGTGCAAACACTCGCGGGCAGCATGGACGTTTGTACAACATACAAATATATGTATGAATTTATTGAACTGATATTGGGTCTTAAATGTGCTTTTCAATAATTTCTAAATATCCACATATTTGCACTCATTTAGTATGACTCAAAATGTGTATTAAAATCTTTATGAGATTCTTTTTAAATGTTTCATGTTTCTTTTTACGCATCAGTCATTTTCCATTTTCCCCTCTTTAATAATTTATAGACTAGTAGCTGTACCCGGCATGCGTTGCAATACCAATCAAAGAAAGTCTTGGCATTTTAATTTTGCTTTTGGACACACAATATTTTTTTTTTCATTTTCCGTTAACTGGCTCTAAATTATTGTGAAATGGATTTACTAATTCAGAAACATTCGTGAGAGGGTGCATAACAACTCACCAAAGTTTCATCGCAATCGGATGAATGGTATATGAACGCATACGGGACTTTGTTGAAACGATTCGCGCACCATCACGCAATTGTTAAAACTACTCGTGCGCTACCTATTGCGAAATGGATTTACTAAAACAGATACCTTTCCTGGAGTGTACACAACTACTCAACAAAGTTTCATCGGAATCCTATGAATGGTATATGAACGCATACCCGACTTTGTAGAAACGATACGCTCGCCGTCACTCATTTGTTAAAACTACTCGTGCGCTATCTATTGTAAATTGGATTTAATAAGTCATAAACCTTCCCTGGAGTGTACACAACAATTCACCAAAGTTTCATCGCAATCGGATGAATGGTATATGAACGCATATGGGATTTTGTTGAAACGATTCGCGCGCCGTCACTCATTTGTTAAAACTACTCGTGCGCTACCTATAATAAAATGGATTTGCCAAGTCAGAAACCTTCACGGGAGTGTACACAACAACTCACCAAAGTGTCATCGCAATCGGATGAATGGTATATGAACGCATAAAAGACGGACATACAGACAAACTATCACGTACATTCATCTTTTTATATCGAGAGATTTGTTCTATAAATATTTTGTAAACAAAAATGTCTACGATGAAGCCTGGTAGAGTACTTGGTACTCGAAACATGCATAAATCCTCAAAAGGCTCATACGACTCCAATGTGCTGCTTCTATCTAGTAATGAGCAGCATGTCGGACGCAGCGCCAGCTGCAGGTTGGCTACCACGCGGGGATGGAGGCTGGGCACATTCGGGGTCTCCCCCTCCCCCGAAAAGAAATAAAATGGTATTAAGAGCCCGATTCATGTGCCTGTTCATGCCGGATCTTGCACAGAGCACGACTTATTGCCAGCAATAGGCGAGATTGGGAAATCATTAGCATTATGACAGCGCGAGTGCCAACCACCTGTGCCACCTGGCTCAAGACTAGAATCTAAGGATGGAATGTTCGAATTTCTAAGTACTTAGGTAATTTGAAATAAGTTATATATAAATGTTCGGTGTTCCGAAATTGTTCATTCAGGATTTTTACTGATTTCCTCCCTTAGAGGGTAGTCCTCAGAGTCGCTTCTTTTGATAACCTGTGTAATTGTGATGGCTGTACTAGTGTGTATTTATAATCAGTACTAGGATATAGTACGGGGACTCCGTGGCCTCAAATTAGTTACCATCCCGGCATTTGTCTGGAGTACAAGTGGAAAACCACAGAAAACTACTTCTAGGATGGCTGAGGTGAGAATCGAACAGGAATTTTCAGTTTTGTCACACGAAGCTGAATGTATCCCGTTCCAGCCCGTACATAAGAATGAAATTTCTTGGCAGAGCCAACATGAGTGGGTCCGAGCAAATGCATTCCCTCAGCGAAACCGTTTACAATTTCCATAACATTAATTAAGTTTGGATTGCAAATAATCCTGAACTGTCATGCACAAAATTCTAAGTTTCATAAAGATATAATGATTATTTTTATCTTAAGCTTTTTGCATTGGTGTTGAAGTTACGTGAACAAACGCCTGAGGTGTTAAGGTAATTCCCGGCGAAGGCAATGGAGGGGGAAGCGCCAAGCCGCTGTTTCACCTTCAGCCACTAAAAGAACCTGTTGTTGTTGAGTCTTTTAGGGACTTTGTGACACTGTGGTCATGTATCCTCATGTACTTGAGTGTGTGACGAATGTCTGATAACCTGTGTCATTGTGATGACTGTATTAGTATGTGTAATTGAGGTTAGGATTTGCGTTTGAGTCGACCGTGGCCTTAATTTAGGTACCATTCCAGCATTCTCCTGGAGTATAGGTGGGAAACCCACGAAAAACCGCTTCTAGAATGGCGGTAGGTAGGAATCGAACCTATTTCTCTGTCTAAATTCAGTTCCAGACCTTAGACCAAAATTAAATTTCTTGGAACCTGGACCTCAGGAAGAATTCTAGTCACTATGCTACGTCTCGTGTAAATCTCAGCAAGGGTTGAGTCATCTCCTGTGGTCACTCTACCAGCATTCTTTATAACTAAGCGAATGGAACGCGTTCCAGGAAGGAATGGTTTAGTCATGATCATAATGATTGGCTGCAAGTAGACAAAAGAGTAACGGAATGCCACATCGGTTCTATGGCTGTAGAGACGTCGCGTCAGTGAGACAGGATGGGGATTCTTGATGTACTATAGTGGCGTCACCTTAAATGTTCTAAAGATGAAACCTTAAACATACAGTATGTCTTCCCCATCACTACAAACATGGTGATTTACAATAATTTTTTGATGACCTTGCATCAGGCTTGCATTCACTGCCGCCGCTCATGTTTCCAAGACACCATGTTAGTAGACACTGAAACTGACATTAATTAACTTGAAACTTGGCAGCATTAGCTGATTGCCTTTCGTTTGTTATGACGTCATTCACAGTCACATCACTAGCCCTAATTACAACACATGAAATAACTTATCAGTAAAGCCCTGCGGATATCCGCAACATTTTTCGCCATGCGGATATAGTTTGCTTGGCTGTGCGGATAGCGGATAAGCTGCGGATAATATTTGGAGTAAATTTGCGGATAGTTTTTAGAATACAATCCGAACTTGTTGAATATCATTACTAGGACCCGGATGTTTACTGATATGTTTTTTATGACAAACCAAGGGGACGACCTGGGCAATCGTATCTCAAGAACATTGTCAAGGAAATGGAATGTGACTCGTATGCCCACATGAAGAGAACTGCTGAAGACCTTAAGAAATGGCTGCAACGACAAGGCCATTAGCCTTTAGAAGCTGATGATGATGGCAAATGTAAAATGATGATTTAAGTTCATCTCATTCAAATTATGTCATTAAGCATAATTCACACTCCGAACTGAAAAGGGTTGCAATTCTGGCTGTGTACGATTCAGTTTAAACATAGCACATGACACACACAGCCTTTCCCCTCAAATGTCTAAATGTGTTGCTTTAATGTATGTCTACCCCTTATTATGCCCGTTCTCGAACGGGGTTGGGGATGAGATGCGATGGAAGTATTTGTGGCGGATGGTTTTTACGGCTGGATGAAATGTGTTGCTTTATCTAATAAACAATATTATTGTAATGCCAGTAGATTCGAATAACAAACGTGCGGATGCAGATAACATTTCCTTTTATCCACGCAGGGCCTTTACGTAACTGAAGAGCATTCCATAAATGACCCGCCTCCTGACGTTGTGGCTAGCACTCTTGCCAGTCACCGCGGAGGCCCGGGTTCGATTCCCAACTCTGCCAAGAAATTATATTCTGGTCTGAGGACTGGAACAGGGCAAACTCAACCTCGTGAGACAAAAAGAAGAAGAAGAGGTGGGTTCGATCCCTACCTCAACCATCTTGGAAGTGAATTTCCGTGGTTTCCCACTTCTACTCCAGGCGAATGTCCGCGTGACCGCTGCTCAGCCATTTGGCCTGCAGATATTGGGGTGACGCGTGTTCAGCGCATCGGGTCCCCTCGGCCGTTAATCTTGGTTTCGTTACCGCGGCGCTGCCTCACTGTCAGACAGCTACTCAATTGTCCTCAAAAAGCTGAGTGCATCCCGTTCTGGCCCTCACGTCAGTTTTTAAAATCTCTGACGGAGCCGGCAATCGAACCCGGGGCCTCCGAGTGAGAGACAAGCGCGCTACCCCAGCAGCACGGGGCCGGCATCTGAATGACAACTACACACAAATGCAGCTATCACAATAACACAGGATATCAGAAAAACTCCACACACAAGTACACGGGGCTACATGTCTACGATGTCGCAAAACCCCTATATTAATCGACGACGACAGTACTATGAAAAACAATTCGTCAGGTCTATGCATTGCAAAATTAGCAATATTGGCACTAGAACGATTGACTCGAATTCCTTACTTTTCTGTTGGGCGATTAGTGAGTCTCCGCGCCGTGACGTTGTTTTAACAGGCAACCATTTTAACTTATATGTAAAACTGAACATTGATTCTTTTGCCTGAGCATTTCAGGGGGTGGAGGCACAGGATATTGTACAATGTATGCGCTCTACACGACACACCTGTAGCCACTTAAATAAATATTCATCTATCGATGAAGGAATCAAGGTTCTTTTGTACGACCGCTTTGTGATGTGGACTCATATGAATACAGAGCAACTAGGTCAGATGCTGGAAGTGTGCACTCCTTCACACACAGATTGATCACATTTCCAACGACGATGCAAAAAGCACTGAGGGCGGTGGTTCCTAGTATAACTGCCAAATGCTTCCATTGAACGAACGCCTGAACCGCGATGGCGACTATGACGTGTATTATATCAGCCTCGTGAAGCAAAAAAGAGAAGAGTCGGGACGATTCCTATCACAACCATCTTGGAAGTGGTTTCCATGGTTTCCCACTTGAACACACACAGCCTGTATTTAGATTTCTCTAAGTTTATTAATGTGTCTCAAAAATTAGGACCAAAGACTTTTCAATTTGCTCTCGTATTATCCCACGTAATCGTTTCTAACAAGCTTCTATTTTATTATTGGAGGAAGGGATGGGGAACTCACATTTCCAAAACTCCTGCGTAACGGTTTTTTAAAGTAGAGATGTAGAATCGCTATCCTCAAATAGGCGAACGATTATTCACGAAGGCAGACTAAACGCCGGATTCATATTGAAAATATAAACGTTGGCTACTACGTCATTCGACGGAAGTAACTTTACGGTAACGTTACGAAAGAGTTACCCCCAATCTTCGTTGTTGTTCTTGTTGTTTCATTTGAGGGACTTTGACATCGGGGTCATTTAGCCCCATATACTTGGGTGTGTGAATCGAATTTGTGTGACAACCTGAGTTATTTTGGTGTCTGCAGTAGTGTGTGTATTTGTAATTCAGGTGAGGATTGGGACGGAGGCGGCCGTGGCCTTAAGTTACGAACCATCCCGGCATTTGTCTGCAGTAGAAGTGGGAAATCACGGAAAACCACTTTCAGGATGGCTGATGTAGGAATCAAACCCACCTTTTCTCAGGTTTACCTCACAAGGCTGAGTTTACCCCGTTCCAGCCCTCAGAACAGAATTAATTTTCTTGGCAGAGCCGGGAATCGAACCCGGACCTCCGTGGTGACAGCCAAGAATGCTAGACCCCCAATTTTGGTGAGGTCCTTCGGTACAGCAAAGGTGTATGATATCCTTAGAAACCAATACAGCGTAGCCAAGCAAGTTAAATCAAGCTCCGACCACTTGGTGGGGTAGTTGCTAGCATGTTTGGTTGTCACCGCGGAGGTCCGGGTTCAAGTCCCACCTCCGCCAATAAATGTAATTCTGGTCTGAGGGTTGGAACGAAGTACACTCAGCCTCGTGAGACAAAACTGAGAACTGAGAGATTTCCATCTCAGCCACCTTGGAAGTGTTTTTTCGTGGTTTCCCACTTATACTCCAGGCAAATGTCAGGATGGTTACTAAATTAAGACCACGGCCGCCTCCTTCCCAAGCTTTATCTGAATTACAAATACGAACACTAATCCAGCCATCACAATAACACAGGTTATCAGACAAATTATACACACACACCCAAGTACACGAGGATACATGAACACGATGTCGCAAAGCCCCTAAGTCAACAACTACGTAAATCAAGCTCCAAGACAGAAATAGGGAGATGCACGCGCATGATTCGAATTCTGACTTTGACAGCGGTTATATGTAGGGTGTTTTCCTGGTTTCATTTACAAATACACTCGAGAGAAAGTTGTGTTGGGACCAAATTTCATGTAATGGACCATCTACACTAATTCTAAATCCTAATCGGCTAACTAAAGTGAAATTGCAGTCATACATGACCTACTGTAGATGTTAGAAAAACAGTCAATCCACACAAGAGTTCAGGGTTTCATAAAGGTAAGTATAGGGAACCGGTGCCTGCCGTTCCTCTTGTTTTAGGTAATCTTGAGTTGTTTCAGCCTGCCCCTCTCCCTGCCCCCTCCTCGCACGCCCTCTGGCGGGACTGGGACTGCGTCAGGCCACACTCGAGCAGTCAGTGAAGGTCCCTTGCTCTCGCTGGAAGAGGTTGCAGCGGGCCATGCGCTAGTGTAGTCTGTGTTCAGTTGTGTGTTTATCGGAAACAAGTCAAACAGGTGGGTACGTACCCTTTATTCCCTCATCTGGAATATTACCCCCGTGGTGCCAAGGAGGTGAGTAAGGACTCCGCCAGCATAACTAAGGAGATTTTTTTGTTACGTATCATTGAGTTCAAAACATGTTTATCTCGTAGCTGAATCACCCGAGTACAGCAGAAAGAATGCTCCAATACGTCTTGAAAAATAAGTTTAACCAACACAGGACCTAAGAAACCTATTTCTTTTGATTAAGTGGCTCCTATAGTGGAGTCAAAATGAGTTATCGTACCTGTTGATATCCAAATGATCCTTGCATCGATGAAATCTTGTTTGAAATGGGGGTTCTCTTATTCTGAAATACTGTATGAGCACTGTTTGTTGTAACGTCTACAGTCCTGTACTTGGACAGATAACCTCCACTAGGGAGACAACTCCTTTTATGGATCAGCCGTAATTAAACATAGTGTACCACGCATTTTCGGAATTAACGACTTCAGTTTCAATGGTGGGCCGAAGTTTAGTGACCCATAAGACTCCCAGCAAGGTCATGTCTTGAGAAGGAATGCGGGGTGACTTCCAGACGGAGCGGGCGAGTTTGGAGGCCAGGTGCCCAGGTGGAAACTGGCCTGTAATCCGCCTGGAAGAGTCATCATGTACAATATCCATTATATTCCAGAAGGCAGCTGACTTTGAGATAGCCTAGAGGAAACTAGATCCATGTACTTACATCCAACATGTGAACAATTCTGGCAAACTTATGAATTATTTTTTCAGTCGCACTTATTAAACTTAAGCTTAATATAGGATTTCATTTTCATTGAAAAGTCTAGATTAATTATTGCGGCATTAAATACAAAAATACAGTGCGCAAAGACGAGCTAGACGCCTTTGTTCTACCGAGATGGATTCCACCAACTTCGATAGTGATTTGCGTAAGAGCAACTGGTTGAACTGGTTGATAGACCCTCAGCTCTTTCTCCCGAGTTCAACGTAACCAAATTAGGACTGTGCGAAAATATTCGTACGCCAATCTTAAGGAATGCACATTCCGTTTCTTTCTCTTATATATATATATTTTACAATGTGATCGGTATAAAATGCTAGTTTTTCTCCATCATCGTTAATGCTAACATGACACGTGAGTTGTTAATTCGCTTTATGGGCTTGAGACACCTTGGTCATCAACCCCGTGTACTTGGGTGTGTTCAATTTATATTTTAACCTGTGTTTCTGTGGTCTGGTGACTGTTGTAATGTGTGTAACCGTAATTATTAGGGTCAAGAATGGGGTAGGTGTCGGGACTTGAAACAAGATACTATCCGGCGGAAAACCACACTCGGACAAATAAGTGACATTGATAGGTAGGGTCTTCATTTAGAGAATTTAGAGCGCAACTTCTGCCTTCCGTCCCAGTGATCTAGCAGACATGTATTGGGATTACTATTCCAAGACTCTCGCATTCGATTCTCGGCTTTGTCAAGGATTTAAACTGTGGCTTGAAGGCTTGCGAGGACAATTGTTTAGAATATCACCCTAGAAGTCGTTTCCATAGGTATCCAATCAACTGTTGTCATTATTGTTGGTCCACTTGGCGGCTTGGGACATCGTAGTTATCAGCTCCATGTAGGCCCCACCCAATGCAGCAATTAACAGCACCAGCCTCGTATGTGGGTAGTGGTCAGCCAAATCGAACATGCAAGCTCACGAAGATGACCAAATATGTCTCATTTACCCCCACCTGATTGAACAACAAACATTTAAGGGAGTTCTTATATGAATCCGCATTCCCCCTGCGATGATGCCGAACAATCTAAATAATACCTTGTCCAGATCTATCGAGCAGCAGATTAAGTTAACATTGTCTGTTCAAAATTAATCCTAACAAGTAGAAAGTGTTGACATGATGTGACCGTGTGGGTGCAAGCCACTAATCACTATGTCATTAAGACAAGACAAGTCACAGTCTAAGAGAAACTCACAGCTTCAGGATGTACAACCCATTTGAACACTTTCGTCTGTGTGTTTACATGTTGTTTACCGCACAAATGGCGTTTCTCTAGTTTTATGTTAATAAAACCACAAATACAGTATTTCATTGTCCGCTGTATCCACTTCCTGGCTAGCATTCTCAGCCCTCCCCCCGCTTCCCGGCTCTGCCAAGAAATGTAATTCTGGTCTGAGGGCTGAGATTCCCACCTGAGACACCCTGGAAGTGGTTATCCATGGTTTCCCCCTTCTACTCCTGGCAAATGTTGGGATGGTTCCTAACCTAAGGCCACGGTCCTTCCAATATTCACCTGAATTACAAATATACGCATTACTACAGACACCATAATAACACAAGTTATCAGACAAATTCTACATACAGACAAGTACACAAGGCTAAATGACGACGATGTCCAAACCCCTCAAATGAAACCACAACAAACAAAACAACTCATTTTCCGTTAATGAAAACCGTTCCCAAATAGACTCAGTAGCTTCTGAGCTTAGACAGACAAAACTAGTATTCCAACACATGAAACAGAAAATTTTGACGAAAGAATCAATGTATCGACGCGTGATCTAACATTACTTTTTGGGGCACGTGGCCTCTTGTAAAATAATTTACCACATCCATCTAACATTGGGTTGGTGAAAATCGCCTAGATTCCAGTTGTATTTTGGGATGTAAATCACAGGAAATGATGATGATAGTAAATAACATAATGACCATACAATGGTCTAGGTTTCTGAACCCACTGCAAAACTCATACGGAAATAATAGTTTGACTGAGCCCCAATATGTTAGTTACTCCTCCGTGACGGGGGTGTTTGTTTTACGGGGGCAGAACATCGATGTCCATTAGCGGTTGTTCCTGTATTGAGCGTACATCAGTCTGTGGGAGGGATGTTGCCGTTGTAACGTCCTTCCCCTTGAAAACGAGAGGTATCGACCCGAAACCAGCTAACTTTAAAGCTCATATGGAGAGCGAAATCTACTCTCCACAATCCATGATGTTTCTCCTACAATATGTAGGTTTTCTTACTCTTGTATAGCACGTTTTCTGAGACAGAGGATTGAGGGGCAGAGAAAGTCGTGATCATTGATGCGAAGTAACAGGAAAGCAAAAAACCGTGTTTCATACGAAACGTCACAGTAATGCACTCGTGACTAGAGGGCTAGAAAACAAATCACCATGTTGTTGTTGTTGGAGCCTTCAGTCTTTGACTGGTTCGATGCAGCTCTCCATGCTTCCCTGTCCTGAGCTAATCGTTTCATATCTACGTAGCTACCACACCCCACATCCGAGGCAATCTGTTTAACATATTCTAACCTTGGTCTACCCCTACAGTTCTTATCCTCAGCCCTTACTTCTATAACTAAGTTTGTTATTTCTGGGTGTCTTAGTACGTGTCCTACCAACCTATCTCTTCTCTTCATTAGCAGTCGCCAGAAACATCTTTCCTCTCCCACTCGTCTTAATACCTCTTCATTCGTAACCCTTTCTGCTGTTTCAACAGCCCAAGTTTCACTTTCATAGATTCCTTTTCTGTAGAAATGCTTTCTTTGCCTGTGCTAAACTACTTTTTATATCCTCTTTGCTTCGTCCATCACTGGTTATTTTGCTTCCTAAGTAACATAAGTCACCTACTTCCTTTAGGTTTTCACCTGCCAATTCGACATCCATAGGGGTTTCTGATTTCTTTCGACTGCATTCCAATATTTTAGTTTTACATTTATTAATTTTCATCATGAATTCTTTCCTCAGGGCAGAATCCATACGATTTAAAAACTCATTCAAATTCTCTGGTGCGTCATCAGCAAATCTCAGAGTTGAAATTATTTCTCCTTGAATCTTTACTCCTACTTAGAATTTTTCTCCAAATTCCTTCATCGTGTGTTCAATGTATAGATTGAAAAGTATGGGTGATAAGTTGCAGCCTTGCCTTACACCTTTCTGAATACCAGCTTCTCTCTCATGTCCTTCCGCTCGAATGACTGCTGTCTGGTTTCTGTATAGATTGTCGTGCACTTTATTCCAATCGTTATCAAAATGCCAAACAACTTACTCTAATCAACGTTATCAAAAGCCATTTCTGAGTCTACAAATGCCATGAACGTTCTCTTATCCTTCCTTATTCTAGCTTCCAAAATCTGCTTAAGACTTAGTACAGCTTCCCTTGTTCCTACATTTTAGAGCTGGTAATCATCGATTTTCAATTAATCGATTAATAATCGATTAATCGATTAATTTGAAATTAATCGGAAACGATTAATCGAAGCTCCTTAAAACCGATTAATCGATTAACCGAATAATCGATTAATCGATTAACCGAAAAATTGATTAACTGATGGTAGACACGAGATAAGAAAATAAGTTTTGAAAATGGTTTAAATGAGAAGTCATCGCTTAAGTTGAGTTAGGCTTATTTTCGGAATGATGTATAGAAATCTATAAAAGTTAAATTTTGCGTAAAGATACGTGTCCCTCCTTGTTTATGTTAACAATAACCAAATAACAGTCAGTGACCGTGGAAGGACAAACATCAATCATATTAGGAAGGGTTTCAGGAAAAGAAAACGAGGAGTTTTCAGCAATGCTTTTGAATTTTGTTCAATTTTTGTGGGAATGGCTGTTTTACAATTTAGGACAGGAACATTTTTGTTTTATTCTGGTTTAGCCTAATTTCCACAAAGACCTGTAGGTTGTAACTCTTCAGGCGGTCAACTTGAATTTGCCCAAAGACTGGGCGGAGTCCAATGTATAAACTATATTAATTATAAGTAAATAACACTCCTAGGAACATTACATGTGTTAGTTATGATCGCTATTACAATCACTATCACTATTACGTCGCCACACTCGAATGCTCCGAGTGGGTAAGCGATTTCACGAGCCCTTCATCCAGGAAAGCCACGAACAGCAAGGAGGTTCAGTCATGTTTTGGGGTGGAATCATGTTCGGTTGACGTACGCCTCTAATTCCTATCCACGGTAACATGACTGGTCTGGTGTATACAGACGACATCGTTACAGGATTTGCTACCACAATGGGTGAGGGCTTTACACTAGTGGACTATAATGCTCGTGCCCATCGAGCTAGGGTGGTCAATCAGTTCCTTCAGATGCATGTCATACAGAGAATGGAGTGGCCTACCTATTCTGCGGACATGAACTGTAATGAACATGCCTGGAAAGAGCCCAGGAGGGCAATTTCGCACCGTCCCAATCCTCCAACAAACAAAGAGCAACTGATTGAAGCTGCTGTCCAAGAGTGGGGGAATCTGCCCCAAACCACGTTGTATTCGTTGGTGCTCAGTATGCCTCGTCATCTGCAAGCATGGATTAGAGCTCGTGGTGGCCATACATGGTATTGATATGCCCCAACATGAAAAGGACGGTTGTATGCTCAGTCCCACATTATCACTTTTGTTATTCGTCGTGTGTTTCTGTCTCTTTTGCAAAGCAGATGTGTGTGGTTTTTCTTAGTATGTACCCCATATTGTGTATAATATGATAACATACACATAGCAAAATAAACAAGTTACTGAATCACAATATGCGAGACCTTTTTTGAGCATTGCATAAGTTTAGTTTGTTTAATAAGGGTTTGTGAATTAATTATGAGTATTATGATCGTGTATACAAATAAGAATAACACAATATAATAAATAAAATAAAATTAGAGCATGCACTTGAATTCTATTATGCATAAGTTTACATATCTCAGCGGAGCCTTGGTCGTACAGTTGTTACGCTTTAGCCTGCCTACTCCCACCGGGCTCATTGTGATCATAACTAATACGTGTACTTTTTCAAGGAGTTCATTTACTTATTACTCATATTTTATATACATTGCACCCCGCACAGTCAATGGACAAATTCATGTTGACCGACTGAAGAGTTACAACTGACAGTTTTTGTATAGGCAACACTGAAACAATGGCTTCAACAGTTCACAAACAAGATGCATTATTTAAAAATAAATGTGACAATATATTTCAATAGACGGTCTGTTTTGGTGCAAAAATACCAGCAATTACTCATTTTTTGGGACGAGGCAGCTCCGCTTTGCAGTCACAATGTTTCCAGTGGGGAATTTTGTCGCTAGTTTAGCGGGCCTTTGATATATTGTTTATTCATTTTCCACCTGTGAAAAAGGGTGAGTATGCAAGCCAGGCGGTGAATTCCCAAGATAGACGTCCAGCTCGTCTTTTGCAATAATGGCAATATTTACGCTACATCTACAATATTTCCTATTTTTACCGTGCTTTTTATAACTGCCCTACCATGAGATCATTGAGTTTTTATCGAACTTGCCTAAGTGTTGACTTTAGAAATACCTTCGTTCGTAAGACGTCACATTTGTATCTTTGGAGTCGAAATGTAATGCTTTTCGGACGGTCAAAGACTTTTTACATGAGATTAATAAATACAATTAGATGACCAGTTTCGATCGTCAAGTGATCATCAGATCTTTACACTTCGGCTGTTAATCTGTTTCGATAAGTATGGGTTATGATATTTACAATACATACACTCTTTTAGTTGCAGTAGTAATTAATCTAGCACAAATAGTAAAGATATGTTATTTTTTGTTGAGATACTGATAGTTGTGATTGATCTTCAAGTTTGCTTGCTTAGTGCCATTATGTGATTGTTATTAAATGGTCAGGTTATTGTGTCAGCATAATCGTCCTCACGCTGTGCACAAAAACGGACCACACATCGCTCAAACTGCGAAGTGCACCATTTAATAACTATCAGTATCTCAACAACAATCACATATCTTTAGTTTGGTAGTTTAATTGCTACTGCAAATAAATAAGTGTATATATTGTAATTATCATTCCATACTTCTCCATATACAGTAGATGATGATCTGATGATGATCACTTGACGATCGAAACTAGTTATCCAAGTGTATTTATTAACATCATGTAGTATTTTTTCAGGATTAGCGAACAAATTTTGATTTCTAAGGCAAGCCTGAAAAAGGGCTTCCAACACGGTAATCCTTGGAGTGAAGTTAAATGAAACCTCAAAGCGGGCGTTGAGCAGTGGCTAGCATTCTTAGCTGTCACCACAGAGGTTTGGTTTCGATTCCCGGCTCTGCCAAGAAATGTAATTCTGGTGTTAGGGCTGGAACGTGTACACTCAGCCTCGTGAGGCAAAACTGATAAGAGGAGGGTTTGATTCTTACCTCAGTCGTCCGGGAAATGATTTTCCATGGTTTCTCATTTCTACTCCAGGCAAATGCCGGGATGGTCCCTAATTCAAGGCCACGGTCGGTTCCTACCCATATTCTACCTGCATTACAAATACACACACTGGTACAGACATCGCAGTGACACATGTTATCAGACAAGTCTTAAACACACCCCAGTACGCGGGGATACGTGACCACGATGTTGCAAAGCCCCTAAAGAATCAAAAACATCATCCATCATGGGACTGCCCCGGCTAGCCATGTCGAGTGATTGCTTTAAGAAACCAAGTTGTGTCATAGTTGGTTGATTCTGTGAGAACGTAGTTAAAAATGCGAAATACATTGATTAATCGGCAAAACAAATCAAAAACCGATTAATCGATTATTCGAATAACCGATTCATCTGAAAACCGATTAATCGACTAATTGATTAATCGATTAATCGTTATTTACGATAATTAACCGATTATTCGGTTTCGATTAATCGATTAATCGAAATCTGAAATTAATCGATTAAAAGTAACAGCCCTACTACATTTCTCCTGAAGCCAAACTGGTCTTTACCCAACTCTCTTTCTATCTGTCTTTCCATCCTCCTGTAAAGTATTCTAGTCAGAATCTTTGAAGCATGAGTGATCAAGCTGAGTGTACGGTAATTTTCACATGTCAGCTCCTGTTTTCTTCGGTATAGGGATAACATTTTTCTTGAAATCAGAGGGCACCTCACCTGTCTCATAAATCCTACACACCAATTGAAACAACCTGATCAGACCTTCCATCACCTATGCAGCTTAGCAACTCAACCCGTAAATCATCTATGCCTGGTGCTTTGTTCCTACTTGAGTCTTCCAGTGCTCTGTCAAATTATGGTCTCAATATTAAATCTCCTTTCTCATCCTCATCAATTTCCTCTTCCCTTTCCATAACATGATTCTCAATCTCATTTCCCTTATACCTATACAAACACTCTATGTAAGATTTCCATCTCTCATCCTTTTCATCATAACTGCACATAACTAGATTTATGAAACCACAGAATTACTCAGTGTCCTTGACCAGAATTCGTACGAAAATTCCAACTTTCCAAATGGACCATTATCGATGATGTGGTGTTTTAATGGGCAGAATATCGAAGGCATCTGCCCTTCATAAGTGCGTTTTATCATAATTTGATCTAATAACGAAGAGAGAGGAACCCGTTCGGTAATTATTGGTAGTAATGGATTCAAATCAGTCATTTTTACGGTTGTTTTTCAAGTGAACTGTAGTTTAACGCGAGCTTAAAAGATGCGGCGAAGGCCACCAATCTTTGCTATGGAGATTGAAATCTCAAAAATTGATCCTTCTTGCCTCTGGTACTGAAGATGGCAACGGCGTCAAAACCAAACACCAATCAGCCTAGGGTCCTTTTTATCTAAAAATTTCTTCCGATGTTGGGGAACGAGGCTCACCATGCTGGAGCCATATGGAAGACGAGGGACATGGTAAAAAAACCTGTACCTGGAATCGAACCTTTGTCCTGTAGTTAGGAGATAAAACCTTACGCCATACACCCTGCGTAACAGATGCTTTATATGAGCGGTTGGGGGGCATGCGAGACAGTCAATCCCGTATGTGTGGGAGATAATCGGGCCAACCCCCACTCACTAGCTTAGCAAGCACACTCCACGATTGCTGGTAGCTGTTCATTCTAATCCCGGCGCCGACCGCGGCCATCCTGAGTGTGTTTTATCCCATACTCAATCCAGAGAAACCTGTCTTGTCTGTTAGGTAGTCAACCCGGAGGCTGACCAGATTCTCAAAAGTTGGAATTCCTCCGCTACACTGAGAAACATCATTCATGGATATATTATTATTATTATTATTATTATTATACCTCTGAGAAAATAAATATTTTGATCAATGTTACGTCCAGGAAAGAGTAAATCTATCGTAATATTTGAAGTGGTGTGTTCGATGTTTGGTCAACAAAGGTCGTATTTTCCTACATATCCCATCCATATCAGTTGGGAACCATTTAACTATTCCAAATGAATATATTATTATTATAAAACTCAAACACATGGTAACCATTTTTAAATGACACCAGATACAGCGACTTGGTAGTTGCCCGAGGATGATTCATAACTTGGGAACAGTTGTCGATAAGCACGGTACATACAAGATGTAAGCGATACGGAAACAAAGCCCAGGTCAAGTGACATTCCACCGCTAATCTCTGGAATAGAAGGAAATGACACCATAAAAAAGTTCAAAACTCTTGATTGGGCCTTAAGCCTACCTAACACGTGAATTACCTTGGTCTGGAAGGCGATCTTCAATGTGCCAGTTAATGTACTGACACGAGGTTGCCGTATTTAAAATTATCTTGAAATATCATCGGGCGCCCCGGAGGTCCGGGTTCGAACCTCAGATCTGCCAAGAATTTTAAATCTGGTCTCTGAGGGCTGGAACGGGCTACATCAGCCTCGTGAGGCAAAACTGAGAAGAGATGGATTCGATTCCCCCCTCAGCCATCCTGAAGTGGTTTCCCACTTCCACCTCCCAATCCTCACCTGAATTACAAATACACACTACTACAGCCACCACAGTAACACAGGTTATCATACATATTTCTCTCTCACACACACGCACACACACACACACTTGTACATAGGGCTAAATGACCACGATGTCCCAAGCCCCCTCAAATGAAACAAAAAAGACTGTTACTAGCCTTCTAACAAAGTAGCTCCTAGTTGACTGCATTGATTAATGCTCTTAAATTCCAACATTCGTCATCAGGCGCTGGTTGCGATGGCATCTAGTAGTATCCAAGTTCACATCTATGTGTCGTGGACGACAGCATTTGGTAGCGAAAGTAGGAACTACTTGAAATTATCGTCTGCAGTCCTTACTTGAATGAAAAACAGATAACACACACGAATACAGTCACACAATTAACACCGGTTATCAGACAGATTCTATCCTACACACACCCAAAGTACACGGGGCTACATGACCGCGTTGTCGCAGCCCCTAAACTAAAGAACCAACCAACCGAACTTAACAGTAATTATTTATTTAATGTAATCAAGAGGGTAAATTCATTTGACAAATGAACTAACCTACGACGGCGTAAAAAGATGTCCATACGTTCATTGTCACCGATGGAGGGATGTAATGCTGCTAATTTATTTTAAGGGCTGGACATCTTGGTCATCAGCCCTGTGTACTTTGATGTCTGATAACCTGTATTTCAATGGTGACTAGAGGTGTGTGTACCTGCAATTACTGTATCAGGATCTAGAATTGGGATAGGTGCCTTGGACGGCATTTGGCTGAAGAGATGGTAGTGATTTGAACCTCCAATCTCTGGACATATTAGTGAAGTGTATGAAATAAAGCCAACGTTGTAAGTTGCCAATGATTAGTCTGCTAGCAGCAGGCGTAGCGCAAGAACATCTCATGAGCGGCATGTCCACCAATGAGGGAGATGAGGCAACACCAGCCGGCCATCACAGTAATTACCAAGGTCATTCGTCTCTCTTTCTACTCGCCAACTTCCAGCAGATTTACCATCCCACTAAATATGTGTTCATAAATGTATTAATTAATGTTCTCGTATACTGAATACATTTACAAGCTAAATAGTGTTTCGGAAAAAGATTTTATCTTGAACTGTTGCAAGTAAGTTTTAAAAAAGCCCGTACTTGTTGCATCATGAAAAACAATGAGATCCTAATTTTAAAAAAGTTCCTCGGTGGGTTAGTGTTAACCTGATGATCCCAAGAACGCGGATTCGATTCCTGACCGACGAAGTAGGATTATGAATTTTATTAATGCAGCCAATGGCCATTTATTTTATTTGCAGGTCGGGTCAGGGAAGGGAATTTGGAAGGATTATTAAAAGGCAGCAAAATAGCCTGATAAATAGTCGCATCCGGTATCCCTTCGTGCTACCGGCGACAACATATCTTCTTAGAGGGACAGGCGGCTTCTAGCCGCACGAGATTGAGCAATAACAGGTCTGTGATGCCCTTAGATGTTCTGGGCCGCACGCGCGCTACACTGAAGGAATCAGCGTGTCTTCCTAGTCCGAAGGGACCGGGCAACCCGTTGAACCTCCTTCGTGCTAGGGTGGTAGGTACCCAATGCAGAACATACGACCGTGGGAGGCGCGAACGCCAACCAACGGCCCGAGACGGGAGACGCGACCGCGAAGGACGCGACGCTCCCTCCTTCGGCAAGCGGCCATGGGGGCCGTGCACAGGTTTAAAAAATTAGGACTCGCCAGAGCCCCGGAGGGCTCGGCAGGAGTCTCGCTCCCGTCGAAACGGGAGCCACGCCGGGAGACCCTGACGGGAACTAACCACTCGTAAAAAAGCATAGCTTTTTCAATTTTCAGTAATGATCCTTCCGCAGGTTCACCTACGGAAACCTTGTTACGACTTTTACTTCCTCTAAATAATAAAGTTCGGTCATCTTTCCAGTAGCATCGGCAAACTGCCGGAGCTGGAGCCGCGCACCGGTCCGAAGACCTCACTAAATCATTCAATCGGTAGTAGCGACGGGCGGTGTGTACAAAGGGCAGGGACGTAATCAACGCGAGCTTATGACTCGCGCTTACTGGGAATTCCTCGTTCATGGGGAACAATTGCAAATCTTTGAGACAAGCATATGACTACTGGCAGGATCAACCAGGGAGCTGCTCGAAGAAGAGCGCTGCTCGAAAGCCGCCAACAAAGGCCCGCCGACAAGCGGCGAGACTTAGAGGCTACAAGCTTCATCAATATCTCCGCGCCGAGGAAGGCGCCCCCCTCCTGACAAGACCTTTCGTGGCTCGGGTTTCAGGAGGTGCTCTCTAACCCGGCCGGCCATCTCATAGAAACCTCTCCCGGACGAGTCCGGCGGCCCTTCCATCCATCATCACCTCTCCACTTCGTCAACTATCGCAGAGGGCAGGGACTTTGTACGGATTACAAGATAAAATTAACACAATTTCAGTCACAGGTCACCCAATAGTGGTCTGGTTCGGAAGAATCGATCGCCTCAATAGCTCCAACTCAATGATCTAAAGTAGCTGAGGCCGTACGACTATTATTATTATTATTATCATTATTATTATTATTATTATTATTAGAGAAAACGTATGCATAAGAATTTATAAAAACCTATGGAAACATTGCGCCTTGAATCCCCTAAAAAAAAGGTTTTTCCAATGTGAGTAACATATCGTGGGGATAAAACTATTAGGCCTACTGTATAAGAATTGTTCATATTATGAATTACAGAACCTGCACACATAAACAATAATGCTTTAAATAAAGCATGTGTTAATAAATGAAAATAAGCTTCAGAAATGATTTCACGACGCAGACCAACTGATAAACATCATACTACTAAAGCCACATTTTCAGGGCTCAGCTACTCATCAGTTATAGCCTTATAGGAGCTTGTACAGTGTGCTAGGCAATGCATGCGATGGATTCTTGTTTGTTAGATTAACAAGCAGTACGTTCAACGTGGCTTATCAGCGCATAAGGTACTTTTATTGGAGAAACATTGCCGTTTGATGGAGTACTGGCATCATATTGATGCATAATCTTAACATTGGTAATACTGCATGTGCAAACATATAGGGCCTAACCAACATTATGAGTTGTAGGTTCGCTGTCTTAAGGATTCCGTTTCCTTGAATTTCACAACGCTGAATGAATCTCTGGAATAGGGCAAACTTGAATCGAAGTGTACCACGCATAAACTCCGCATTTTTATTTACAGCCATAACATTATTATTATTATTATTTGTGGCAAGATGTCTGTTCCTAACAGTTTTAAAGGCGGCCATTTTATTTCTTGTGAATATTTTGCTAGAATGATTGAAAATATGGAATCTCACTATCTGAAGGGGGAAATTCTATTTAGCAACTTCGGGAATGACATGAACATTATTATTACGAGTATGAATGCTAGTTACATTCGGGTACTCGGCAGCGCAGTCAAGCGCATTAAGTCATGCTACAAAACTGGAATAGAGAGCTGAAGTTCAGGGACCCGAGGTGCAAATCCCGCCACTCGCAGCTGCCATCTAGAGTGTGGGCTCTATGGTTTCTTCTACACTTCTTGGTACCTACCTTTAAGTTCCGGAGTCTCACACGCTAATACTGTAATTACAATTACACACACTACTACAGTCACAACAACGACACAGGTTTTCCAACCAATACTATGCACACTCAGTACACGGGGCTGATAACTAATAGAAATAATTGAAATAATAATAATACATTTTAGGTGCTTTGAGACATCGAGGGCATGTAGCTCAGTGCGCGTGTAATCTATCTGAAAACATGTGTTATGTGATGGTTGTATTAGTAATTAGGGTTAGGATTGGGAAGGAGGCGACCGTGGCCTTAAGTTAGATACCATCCACGCATTTACCTGGAGTAGAAGTAGGAAACCACGGAAAACCACTTCTAGGATGGCTGAGGTGAGAATCTAACTCACCACTTCTTAGTTCTGCCTCACGAGGTTGAGTGTACCCTGTTGCAACACTCAGATCAGAAATAAATTTCTTGGCAGAGCCGGGAATTGAACCCGGACACCAGGAACGACAGCCAAGAATATTAGTCACTGCGCACCGAGATGGTCAATAATAATAATAAACAGTAATCAAGACCCATTATTTTGCTGAGAATATGAATACCACGACCAATAAATCATGGACCGAAAAACGGAGGAAAATTTTCAGTGTCCAGATGAAGAGATTTTTGGAGAAGAAAATATATTATCATTTAAATAAGTTCTATCGTGCTCCACAAATGAGCATGCCGATGCAACTAACAGGATAAGCTTACTAACTAAATTAAACCAGTATACGACCGACAACAGAACTCTCTCGCAATCCATTAGCCCAGCGTCAACAGGAAACGACTGTTTATAAAACATCACTGAATCACTCGATTGTCCACGTCTGGTCGGACACACCACACAAGAATCCCAGGAACACTAAATGTGCTATTTAAAAATGCAGGAGACTGCTGCGAAGGCAAGGTTAAATTACTGTTGATCGACAATAAATGGCGAATTCGACGTCATCTATGTGAGTGCCTACAGTAAATAAAACAGTATCCCACAAAATACCGCTTCACTAATAATAATATCGTATGGCCTCCGGTGCCGGGTGCAAGCTTTGTTATTTGACACCATGAGGGCAGCTTGCATGTCACTTTTTATTGTTCCATGGAGCGCTATAAAAGTCAAGGAGAGAGGCAGAAGCCAGCCTACCGGCGTCCGGCGCAGCATAGCTGGCACGCCGAGCGTGTCAAGACTGGTCGCCCTTGCTCTAGAGGCTGATTGCACTCCGTTTCAACCCTCAGAAAGAATTACGTTTCTTGACAGAAATCGAAATCCAGGACCTTTGGAAACTCTCACACCTTGAGACCACAGGATGCGCCAATAAAAAATAGTGATTGGAAATTTAATTTGGAAAATTCTTGTTCATTGGACATCTATTATTATTGAAATTAACCGTAACAGATAAATACGAGAAACACTGTCTGAAGGGGGGAGGGATACATTTTTAGTCTGACAGAGAGCCGGTCTATTGTAGTCTTGTGCTTGTCAACGACGAGTACGCAGATACCAGTTGGTGCAGATGGGTGTACCAAGGCCATAAAGAAAGAACAATTAAGAAAGGAAGCACGTATTGACTAGCTTGTCACCTGCGAACTCCGCCACACTCAACACAAGGTAGCCATGCGTCTCGTTCCAGTCCGATGAACCTGTCTTTGTACTCACGATTCATTACACGAACCGGTCTTAAGTCGTACTGGCCGCTTTCACGTACATTTTACATACATCCTTTGCCGAGTTTCGTCTGGCTGCACTAATTTCGAGTTATCCAGAGAATAGCTCCATTTCCCTAACTCGTCAGTAATATTTCAATCCTTGTACCAGCCATTCCAGAAGTGACGTCCTTCCATTTCCAGGATGGTTCAGTGTACAACGACGAGCATTGGTATGCTGCAACTAAATCAGAGCTGGGAAAGTAACGGATTGAAAGTAATAATTTTATGGCTTTAGCGTCTCTTTTAACCGCTGGGGCTTTAGAGATGCTGGTGTGCCGGATCACTTAAGGTGTAGTGGCTAGCATTCTTGGCTCTCACCTTCAAGTCCCGAGTTCGATTCCCGGCTCTGCCAAGAAATTTAATTCTGGTCTGAAGGCTGGAACGGAGTAGTCTACACTAAGCCACATGAGGCAGAACTGAGAAGAAGTGGGTTCAATTCCCACCTCAACTATCCTAGAAGTGATATTCTGTGGTATTCCATTTCCACTCCAGGTAAATACCTCCTTCTCAATATTAGTCTCAATTAAAAATGCATATACTACCACAGACGGCATAATAACGTAGGTTATCAGACAAATCCTACCCATACCTCAGCATTCAGGGCTAAATGACCACGATGTCAAAGCCCCTAAATGAATTAACAACAACGGTAACCTGCCGAATACCTAGCATACAAACACCCTTAAATGCTAACCAACTCTGCCGCGATCGAGCATAGGAAGTGAGCACTACAATGATCTGAGTCTCACAGCCGGGTCGTGTAAAAGCAAGAGAAGGTATCAACATAATCGAAAGTAAATTATAAAACAATGAGGTTTTTTTTAACCATGCTTTACCTCATTAATCGAGAAGTTGTACCTTTTATTATCCTTAGCATTTTACATATTTCAAGGGCTGATTGTCAAGTTTACTTACACGCAACAACAGTTCACATGCATTACTTCAGAATCTTAACTCGAGTTTTATTTCGATCCGTTCCGATTGTATCGATTTTATTTCCATCTCGTTCACAGTCTGAACACCACTTTACGCGTCCCCGTTCTCTCTTGATATACCTCTTTCCCCAATAAAATATACAGTTCCTACTCGGATGAGAATTTTCAATACCCCGACCACCTAGTAACCCTCTTGATGATTGTGCATCTGGTGTCCATATGCTATCCTGAACCATTATAATTCTTTCATCTCACCCAATAGTTAAAGCACTGAACAGCTTGGGGTGGGATTGGAAGATCCAAGGTCAATCAAGTATTGTGGAAATCTACAATCCATGCCCTGCCAACTGTACTTTTGAAGACCTCACTCAAGCCAACGAAGTGAGAATTGATGTTGCTCGCTTCTGTGTTTTTTTTTTTGTTTTTTTTTTTCGTGTGACCTCCTCAGAGGTCGAGTGCAGGTCTTTCTATTCGACGCCCGTGGGCGACCTGCGCGTCGGGATGAGAGATGGAATGGATGAAGATGAATGAAACTGGGCAAGGATGTGGAAGGAAGCGCCCGTGGCCTATCAGAAGGTACCGTCCCAGCATTTGCCTGGTGTTGAAAATGGGGAAACCACGGAAAACCATTTCAAGGACAGCCAACGGTGGGGCTCGAACCCACGCGTCTACCAAGTCAGCAGAGAGCTTGGCCCCATGACCTAACGCTGCGCTTTAGCCCGCGTAGCCACTACTGTCGGTGCTTCTGTGCTGACACCGAGTGAATGCTGAGTGCTGTTAAATTTTGTTGTATATTTATATTGAAGTTATAATATAACTACAGTATATATATTATATGTGTAAATGTATAGGCTCTGGTACGTAATAATTTTGCAACACTAATAATACTTAATTATTATTTTGATAACAGCCGCTTGTATACGTTTTTCACATGTACTTGCAACAGTATCAACCACTCCCCTTCACCTTCGGACCAAGGGTTCGAACGTTACAAGACCCGTGTAATGTCGTCAATTCGCAGGCCCAGCACTACTAGGATACTCCATGAACTTATGTAATATGTGTGTTCCTGTTCATTGAAATGGTGTATCTGCAGCCACATCTTGACTGCCGGCTATAAAGGACTGAATACATGGACTAATAAGTGCCGCACACTATCAACTCGAAGAAACAATAGGCTCGATGGCATTTCCGGTAAAAAATAACAATCGTTCAATTATGTTAGACGAACGTCTGTTCGTGGACGATACTAAACGAGTCATACCTTTTGATCTCAGAAATCATGTCTCAACAAGGCTCTTTGTTTTCTACACATAATGTCAATTATAGCACTCTTATCATCCGAGCCTGCTAACTAGCCATTTTGTTTCAAAGAGACGGCATTGCCGTAACTACTACTGTCACATCTCACGAAATTACGGCAACATTGCGATTAGGCCTATTTCTTCACTGTATTAAAACAAACAATGTTGCACCCCTATTAGTAGGCTTATTGCTTTAAGTACAATAGCACGTCCATCTCGTGGTGTAGTGGCTAGCATTCTGGGTACACTCAGCCTTGTGAGGCAAAACGGAGATGAGGTGGGTTCGATTCCCACCTCAGCCATCCTGAAAGTGTTTTCTCCGTGGTTTTCCACTTCTGCTCCAGGCACAACCACGACCACCTCATTCTTAATACTACTACTACTACTACTACTACTACTACTACTACTACTAATACTACTACTACTACTACTACAGACACGACAATAACACAGGTTATCAGACAAATTATATCTTATTTTATATATACATTCACGCCCAAGTACACGGGGTAAGGAACCGCGATGTCAAAACCCATGAAATTAAACAACTACAATAATAAAATAATTCATTAAACAGACCAATATTGCCAGTGACATTTTTAAAATGAATCTCTCGAAAACTACAGAACTGAATCACTTGGCACCTGCTTTGATTTCCTTTCTAGCGACAAGTTTCTTGAGGTATTAAAACTCCGTAATTTTTCAGCATATTGATAACACCTTCGCGGTTGTGCAGAAAACAATTACCGAACTTGCCTTGAGGTTGTTTTCTGTTTAAGGAATCCATATTGTAGTATCGCGACTTGAACAATGTCAGCAATGGCATTGCATTATGTGGTTCAATACAGCGAACGAATCGTTGAGAATCGTTAGTAATTAAGTGAGATATGACACTTTAAGTACAATAAAAGACTGTATCTGCTGTTAGGGAAAACTACCTCTTGGAGACAAGATGACCTGATGTCCTGCTTTCATAATAGAGTGCTCTAATTTTACTGTTAACGTCACTGCTATAATTTCCATAATTTGAACAACCTTATCAGATCACCATAGTCGCCAAAGTCTGGTTACACTGTCTTTGTTTAACAAATCAGGACGTTCATCCTGAAACATTTGTCCAACCTGTGAGTCATTCTATCATGTTACAGTCAAGAACGGGCAGCTGTGGTCTTTGTCCGTGCAATATCGAATTCCAACATGCCCATGCCTGATTGGACAGGCTTCGACCTCAATAGGGCCAGCATAAACAACCGGTGTTGGTTATTGTATCATGTCTTCTTGGAAGATACTTGTCTCGTCAGTGCACGCCTACAAACTTGCTTCACATTCATATGAGCACAGGATCTATATATTTAAAACAGTAAGGTGATTTTTGTTACCACGAGATTGAGAGAACGACAGAACCGATTTACTTCGTAGAGCACTCTAACGAAAGCTCTTGGCCTCTAGATTTGCAGAGTGTCTCTAAAATAAACAAATATATTACGGTATATTTTTGAATTAATATAGAAAATAGCAGAATTCTGGCCCCTCACGCATGCGCACAATCCGCCTGGGGTCATGACAAAATGGCGGTGATAAGTCCATTAAAATGTAAGTTATTTAATAAGCTTCCATGTAATTGAAAACACACATTAACCAAGTTCTGACAATAAAATATAATAACAGTATGAACGTATACGAATGTGCAACATTGATTTATTTGGATAATGAAATGGGTAATTTCCTTCAGACAGCGGCTTTTGAAGATAATGAACGGATGCGTCTGCCGCTGTGCTAGAGTGTGCGAGTAGCTATGTGGTTAAGGCGACCGACTGTGGTTCCAAGGTTCACCGGTTCGATCCCATCCCACGGCAATATATATTTCTTTTACCACTGAATTATTGTTCAATCAAGGAGTATTAGTAAGGTTTTATGTCTGTTAAAGATACATATTTCTACATTCCCTCTCAATACGTTTTATTTCCGTTTTACCATGGCATTACAGCATGTGATCGAAAGAGCAAACTGTTGTCCTGAGTACGCCGTTTAAATATCTGCAATCAGTTCCTATAACTGACAACAGATGGCAGTACATCGCCCATATAGTTCCAGTAACTGACAGCAGATGGCAGCACCATTGCATCGACATGGAGAATTATAAAGGAGGAAAATATTTAACCGACAGTTGAATGTGTAGGCTATGTTGTTTATGTACCTTAATATTGCTATTTCTTCCCAATGCTTCGGTGGTCAAGTTATTAGCGTCCTAGACTAAAAGTTATAATTATGCATCGTCGATATACTCTTAAATTATTAAAGAAAAAAGTAGTTTTCCAGGCACTCACGCGTGTCCACAATTGCTTTCGCCATGAGAGACACTTGGCAAACATAATTCGTTTGAAGGGCTCCGACATCGTGGTCACTCAGCCCCGTGTACATGGGTGTGTATGTGTGAAATTTTCTCTCATAACCTGTGTTATTGTGATGGCTGCATTACTGTGTGTATTTGTAATTAAGGTGGTAAATGGCAAGGAGACGGCCAAGGCCTTAAGTTAGGAACCACCCCGGTATTTGCCTTAAGTGGAAGTGGAAACCACGGAAAACCACATCCAAGATTGTCGAGGTGGGAATTAAACCTTCATCTTCTTAGTTATACCTCAAGAGACTGAATGTACCCCGTTTTTGCCCTCAGACCAGAATTAAATTTCTTGGTAGAGCAGGAAATGTAACCCGGGTCTCCGGGGCGATAGACAAGAATAGGTGGGCCTCCATGTGTTAATACGATTTTTGACATGCACGGGACATAGAATTCAAAAACTGCCTCCAATAGGGTGACTGCCGAAGTGAGTATTGAGTATAGGCCTATGGTCGTTCCAGTAATTGGCGAAGTGATTCTATGTTCCCCTGCAAAATGTACTGCCATAACCTATAACAAGTGATGGAAATTGCTTATTTAGAGCAGTTTCGTACTGTTTATAACAAAATGAAGAACGTCATTCTGAGCTGCGTTTTCAAGCTATTGCAAAAAAATTCGCTGGCAGGAACAATTATAAGGGATTTATTTTAAGCGATTAGTCTCATCGCATTCTCCTCACCAACCAACTTGAGTATGAAAGTCTCTGGACGGTCATGTTGAACTTCATTGTATAAGACAATTGTTTAATGATTATTTGTTTAGAGTACTGAGTCTAACTACGCAGTTGATTTCGGCAATGGAAGTATTATTTGCCATTTAATATTTAGCGGCTCCGTTATCGCAGGACACTATAGTGTTATCGAATAATAAGAAGCCACATTTAAAATCCAATATAAATAGGCCATTTCAGAAACAATTCCAGATATTATGCAGTACAGTGTACTGTAAGGTCTTTGACGATCAAATGTTAACATTGTTCTACATTGTATTTCTCTTGCGTAAAATCTATGCGTGGTTACTTTGGTCTTTACTGTTGTGAGGGTAAAATTGATCTGCTGGAATATAAAATATTTGCCAAGCTGCAACAATGTAATGATATTAATTTAAAAGTCATTGAACTTCTATCCAGTAGTTCAAACACATACATCAGCGTTAACAGATTGGATACTGAAGATGAAAGCCAGCTACTTCATTTCCCTATTATTGAATTTTTCAATTCCTTGGAATTAAGTGATTCGCCTCCACATACTCCGAACGTTTGAGCCATAGTTATGTTCCTTAGAAATCTGAACGTTTCCCAAGGACTCATATATGGTAATATATTAATTGTAAGAAATATGTAAGAAATTGCTTGGATTCGGATATAATAGGTGCAGTAATATTAGGCAGAGAGCTCAAATCCTACGACTTGATTTAACACCTTCCGATAAAACACTTGCAGTTACAGTACATTTTCTTTTAATATGCAACAATGTCCTATTCGCTCGGCCTACTTCATCACAATCAATCAAGCTCAAGGAGAAACTCTTTAACGTATTGTGCTATTTACCTCATCACGTTTTAAGTCATGACCAGCAGGATAGTGAAGGTACAAAAAAGGTCCTGTATGGGATGGTAAAGAATAAGAGGCGGAAGGATCCTACGGATTATATTAGAATGGTGAACAAAAGGGGACAAGAGATAGAAAATAGGGACGAACTGTAGAAAATGTGGAAAGAATATTTTGAAGAACTCCTGAACCCAAATGGAAACCACGGCGAGGAGGAAGAAATCGGGGAAGAGGTACAGTGGATGAACTGCAAACAGAAAAGGACTTAACATGGAAAGAAGTGGAAGATGCAGTGAGGAAGATGAAAGGAGGAAAGGCACCGGGTGTGGATGAGTTGAGTGTGGAGATGGTGAGAGCAGCAGGAGAGGTGGGGATACAATGGTTGTACCGAGTGATGAAGACAGCATGGAAGGAAAGGAAGACCCCAGAGGACTGGAAAAAGGGAATAATTGTCCCGATCTTCAAGAAAGGTAGTAGAACAGAATGCAGAAACTATCGGGGAATAAAACTGATGAGTCATTGTGCAAAGATGTTTGAGAAAGTTTTGGAAAGGAGAATTAGGACAAGGATAGAAGGAGGGATGAGGGAAGAACAACATGGCTTCAGAGCAGGAAGGTCCACAGTGGATTTGATTTTTGCTGTAAGGCAGTTACAAGAAGAGCACTATGAGTATGGAACAGATCTACTGATGGCCTTCCTGGACATTGAGAAAGCATATGACAGTGTATGCAGAAACAAAATATGGAAGTCCCTGGAGGATAGTGGAATAGAAAAATGGACTATAAGGAGGATAAAGGAGATGTACAAGGGAAGCGTGAGCTGTGTGAAAGTGGGAGGAGATAGATCGGACTGGTTGGAACAGAGAAACGGCCTGAATCAAGGAAGTGCACTGTCACCGTTACTTTTCATTGTGGTGATGGATGACATAATGACCCGAGTGGCACAAGTAATTGGGGAAGGAAAGATGAAAGCAATGGTGCTTGCAGATGATTTGATGATTTGGGAAAACAAGGAGGAGGAGGAGGTACAGGAACAGTTGGACGTGTGGGAAGGAATAATACAAAGTTATGGGATGAAATTTAGCATAAATAAGAGTGAGATGGTGATCACAACAAGGAAGAAGGAAAGAACCACAACAGGAATAACAATTGGTGGGGAGGAGCTGAAGAAAGTGGAGAGTTTCAAGTATCTCGGAAGCCTGATACAAGAGAATGGAAGAAACGATAGAGAAATAAATGAGCGAGGGAGACAGGCAGAAGCATTCCGTGGGCGTGTGAGAAGCATGTTATGGAGCAAGGATGTCCCTCAGAACAGCAAAAAGATCATATATCGGACGTACTATGTCCCTATCCTGACGTATGCCTCGGAGACCTGGGTTATGAAAGGAAGGGAGAAGAGCAAAATACAGGCCTGTGAGATGAGGTTCTTGAGAAGCAGTATTGGAGCTACAAAGAGGGACAGAATAAGAAATGAGAGGACCAGAGAATTAATGAACGAGGAACCATTACAGGATGGTATGGATGCATCTAGACTTAGATGGTATGGACATGTAAAACGAATGGAGGAGAAGAGGATACCCAGGAGGATACACGAGACGAAGTGGGAAGGAAAGAGACCAAGAGGGAGACCGAGAGACAGGTGGCTGAAGGGGGTGGAAGAAAGCGTGAAGAAGAGAGGAGAAGACTGGACAAGGGTGGAGGCTGAGAGATGGTGGGAAGACAGAAGACGTTGGAGAGGCTTGTGTTCCAAACAGACCCGGCCAGTGGCTGGAAACTGTGCAAGATGATGATGACCTCATCACGTTTTCAGTCATGACCAGCAATATGTTGCAATTCTGAGAGTGCTATCTTTTGACCCCCTTAAAGTTGCAAAAGTGCTAAAAAGTAATCGTACAAAGAATGTAACTTATATAAGAAGCTTCTTCAGTAAATTTGTCTTCCATTGTCCGTCATGTTTTGACGGGTTTCATCTAGTTTCGTTTTAAATGTCTAAACTCTACATTTAACTAATCTATTCCAGGTGATTTGTGAAGCTAACACATGCACTATATGTTATCATGTCACATGTACAGAAGCCTGTTTTGAATATATTCTTGTATTAGGCGCCTAAAATTATTAATTATTAAAATTATATCATAGATTTATGGCATGTAAAAAATATCCATTAACTACAATTGTGTGAAGCTACATTTCATCGCCAGGTGCCAGTTTCGGTGGCATCTAGTAGCCAAATTCACGGCTAGGTGTTGTTGATGTTAGCATTTGGTAGCAAAAGTAGGAACTACTTGAAATTGATCGTCTGGAGTCCTTACCTGAATTACAGATAACACACTAATACACCCATCATAATTGATACCGGTTATCAGACAGATTCTACACGCACCCAAAGTACACGGGGCTACATGACCGCGTTGTCACAGCCCCTAAACTGAGGAACCAACCAGTGTCCTTTTTATCCTAGGCATTTATTTCAGCTGTCTCCTTTTTAATGGATTTCGTGACCTGTCAGAAGGGAAATCCGACTTACTGTAATCTATATTGTTTTTTAATTAACTTACCACAACATAAATGTTCTCCTAAAATGAGCATATTTTGCAGACAGCAATTCAGAATAATACGTTTTAAATAACATATAGCCCTACTAACAACAGGCAAACCAAACTGAACGAAATGTAGAGCATCTTCTGGATGTCTATCATCATTGCTAGCCAGGATTTGTATGCAGATATCACGGACAGCTGCAAAATTATCTTTTACAAAGCAACTGGCCGAGCGTGATCCATACGCCGTATATTTAATTTCAGCTGACCAATGGTATCTAATTAAACACTTGCATTATTGTTGACGACGTTGCCACACTGCCATGGTGAAGTTTGTCGCCCAGTTTTGTATAAGAAGTCCCATCTTTCAGGCGCTTACTTGGTGACTTGACAAGATGTAGTCTTAACTAAACAGTCACAAAATGTGGGGTCCCCATACTGTGATATTATACTCAAACCAATGTCTCATTTACAAACAAATAAACAAACTGCTGGATTTCTGCTCGTACATGTCCCATGCCTTCCGAGAAGTTGACTACCAGAATGTTGGGGAATACGTAAATACTACCCCCAATTAAATGCACGGTATTAGCAATTGGAAAGATATGCAATGAGACACTCGACTCGGCCTTGGTTCCATTCCATTTGATCTCTTGTGAGCACGCAGCTGGCTCGACACTCGGATATGCGCTCAAGTCTGACTATCTTACCAATACAGGAGTAAGGCACAGTAGTGGATAGAATTACAGGAGATACAATATCCTGGCAAACGCTGTTTATATTAACTATACAATTTTTGTATCCAAACAGATCTAAGCTATTTGGGGAGCCAGTTTATAGGTTTCGGCAGTAAGCAACAGTATACCTTCACTTTACCTTACAGATCAGGTGTGAAATGTCTTGTAACTTAGCTGAGTAGCCGTGCGCGTTAAATCACTGACCACAAACACGATGAGGAGCTCCACCAAGTTCGGAGACGGCTATCCTGAGTGATTTCTCTCCAGCTTCTTTCTATTATTTAAATTACTCATGATGGTTCCGTATTGATGTACTTACATAAATTTTAATGAGAATTATATAACCGCCTTAATCAATACATAAATGAAAGGAATTATTATTAAAGTTGTTCTTGGTACATGTTTCGGGAATTAATCAACAACATTTTTTATCCCCTTCATCAGCCAATTGTAAAGCATAATGAAATTATGACATAGCATAGCACTTAAATATAAATGGTCATTTAACCTAATATGATGCACCATTATGTAGGTTGTAGACAAATATTTAGCCTGCTTGCACGCTAAATACTATCACCGTCACAAACTATTTGTTCTAAAATATTTGTCTACAACCTACATAATGGTGCACCATATTAGGTTAAATGACAATTTATATTTGAGTGCTATGCTATGTCATAATTTCATTATGCTTTACAATTGGCTGATGAAGGGGATAAAAAATGTTGTTGATTAATCCCTGAAACATATACCAGGAACAACTTTAATAAAAATTCCTTTCATTTATGTGTTGATTAAGGCGGTGATATAATTCTCATTAAAATTATTCCAGCTTCGTTCACACGTCCTCCAGGATAATGTATTATTTAAAGTCCCGGGGCACCTACCCCATTCTCGACCTAATAAATAAATTTTCAGGCATTACTTCAGTCACCACAGAAAAACAGATTATCGCATACATTGAACACGCGCCTAAGTACACGGGGATTATAACAAAAATGTCCCAAACAACTAAACCGAATCAACAACGAAGTATCCTAAAGCAATATTGAGAAACTACGATAGACATATCTTGAACCTTTCAATGTCACATAATTCTCGGGTGAAAAACAGCAATTGTAATCAATCTATGGATATCATTGTTAATGTTATTGGTTTTACGTCCCTTTTAACTACTGCGGCTTAGAGACGCCGGTGTGCCGGAATTTCGCCCTGAAGGGGATCTTTAACATGCCAGTAAATCTACTGACACAGCCCCCTCGCATTTGCGCACCCTCAATGCCAGCTAACTGCTCCAGGATTCGAACCTGCAACCTTGGGAACAGCAGGCGAAAACGTTACCGCTGAGCCACACAGCCAGTTAATCTATGAATACTCTAGATAATTGTGGCTCCTCACGTCTGCACCAATAAATCGGGATCGAATCTCTCTTCTTTAGCACGGAAGTGGCTCGTCCTATCGAGAGGCCTGATGATGAAAGCAGGTTCTAGTCCAGAGGCGCATCTACATCTTCTCTCGTGACCAGCCAGCGTTGCCACTTCCAGACACGTCCAATATGGTGCTATAGAAAAGTAGTACAGTACAATGCAATGTCTGGGCAAGAATCGGGACTCACTCGGACACCCATTGTTGACAGGTTCGGTAGTTTTGGACTACAACTTCTAGGTCATATCCGTCACTGAAGAAAAGAAAGTTTAGTACTGTGACAGAAATATGGAGGATAGCCTTCTCTCTAAATCGCTAATGTCTATCCCTTATTACTCTCGTTTTTCAACGGGGTCGAGGGTTATATTCGATGAACGTCTATGTGTCAGGTGGTTTTTACGGCCGGATGCCGTTCCTGACGGCAACTTCATGAGAAGAGTTAGAGATATGAAACGAATAAAACTGGACAAGGGTGTGGAATGAAGCAGCCGTAGCCTGTCAGAAGGTATCTAAAGAAAAACTTCACTTAATCGCAACTTTTACAGCCTGATGCCAAAGGTATTAAGAGACAACAAAAACATTAGTAAGGCCAGCGATCGTGGGATTCGCTTACATGTACAGTATAAGAAGTTGCTGCCCAGACGTGTGAGCAACATGTTGGATATTTATTTTTCAAGTAATCTACAATTATTGCTTCTGAAAGCAGCTAGACATAGATAGCCAAATAATTCCCGGTCTTCCAGTGACTATTAGCTGATTCGAAAAGTATTGATGAATCCTGCGTTATTGTATACAAACTACAATCTGACAAGATGAGTGGAGTCGAGTCACTTTTCTTGGAACACTGTGTATTTTCCTTATTGGATCTCTAATTGCACGTCTCCAATCGCGACTATCTGAGGCCAATTTCATTTTAAATCGGGGCAAATACATTGACATCTTCAAGCACCTGTCAAGAAGTTCGTGCTGCTAAAAATATGTTCCGCCTCATTACATATTTCACATGGAAGTTATATTACCCACGTCACAGTGAAGACTGCGCTGATTGAAGTCAAGTGATGCGGAGAGGTCACGTTTCTCAAGCTGGAGTCTGGACACTTCACCAAGATACGGGCTCTAGAGGAGGTTACGTTGTATGCAGACAGTACAAGATAGAGTACATCTTATTTCACCGTCGCGGTCTACGAGATTCCTGTTTCAAAAGTACCGTATTCCGGCTCTATCAAGATAGAAAATTCGGGTCTGAGCAGTGGAAAGATGCTCTTGGAGTGTGTGGGCTTGGCCGATCTACGAAGGACTCTCAAACTGCCTAAAACCCTGTCCCTTATTCTCCGTGATGACGGGCCATCAGCAGACCTCGTCATCCGGTTCATGAGGGAGAGAGGTTGCTTTTTTAATGTGAGTTAAGAATTTTAATTCAGGTTAAGTCTGTTTTATGTTTTTTATTGCGTTCATCTAGGTTATTGTTCACTATGCCTTATTTGTTTTATTGTTTTTTACCATCCCCCTTTTACCATTTTTATTCAAATAAGGCATAATTGTTGGGGCTCACTGTCTGTTTTATATAAAAGATTTTCGCTTCATCCATGGCAGTGAGCTGTTTTTATCTTCATCGTTTCATTTCATGCCATTTCATGTCAATAGAGCCGATAACCTAGATGTTAGGCCCCTTAAAACACCAATCATCATCATCATCATCAGCACTGGAAAGCGTTGCACTCTTCTCTTGTGACACTCAGATGACAGTCAAGGATGAGGTAGAGTAGGTGGCACGAAATTTGAAATAAGGCACAATCTTCATATTTACAAGGAGGGAGTGTGGAACAAGCAGGGAAAATACCACATTCAGGATAGCCACTGTTAGTTCTGGGATTTAACCTCCGATCTCCGGACTTGCCGTAGCGCTCCATCGCGGTCGTGGTGAGCGATTTATCACGCACGGCTAAGCCGCCTGAAAGTAAAAGCCGGCAACCAGTACCTACATGAATGTGTGTAATGAATAGACAGCATTAATGTGCGTTTGCAGTGCGTCCTGATAGAACTATACATAAGCTCACGTCTTAACTCCATCTTAACTCCATGAATATTTCGAGAGATTTATTCTTAAAAGTTAGTCAAGATGGTTTCATAACGTTGCTTATGTATCAAAGGATTCTAAACAGTCGTCTAAAGTAGGCTTACGCTTGGCACAGCGGTAACGTTATCGCTTGCTGTATCGAAGGTTGCGAGATCAAATCCCGGCCCAGTTAGTTGGCATTTGAGGATGCTTAAATGTGAGGCAGGCGTGTTAGTAGATTTACTGACACGTTAAACATCCTCTTCAGGACATCCCGGCCTCTCTAAAAGCCAAAGTGCTTAAAGCCCGTAACATTAGTATCTTATTATATAATACGCTAAGGCTAAGGTGTATGTTTCACAAAACTCAAGCTCCTAAACCAAAGGGAGTCAGAAGGTGTGGTTTGCACCAAAATCTTCCAAATCGTCTCAATAGTACAGGAAAAATCTTGCATTTCATGAAAAGTCAACGGAAATGTATGTATTTGTTTATAAAGTGCTTACAAATAAACAAGACGATTGCCCCTGCCAGAACTGTGTCGCGTCCGGCCCGCCTAGCACTAGAACCAGGCGGGTAGTCTGTACACACGGGGCGCACACAACCCATTTTGTTACAGTTGTTATTATTATTATTCTGCAAACCGCATCTGCCAACACACTGTGTACCTCAAGGATCAGAGAGTAGGGGTTTGCGATTGTTAGCTTAAATTCAGTATTACAATAAACAAGTTCAAACTTATTTTCTGTACCCCTTATTATTCCAGTTTCTACGTGGTCTAGGTTGAGGTGAGTCGGGGTTTTCTTACTGCCGGATGCTTATTTTTATACCAACATCGTCGGAGTGTGTAATGACAGATCAAATTACTGAAAATGAATGAAAATTGGGTGCTTGGAAGGACGCGAAGAAGGTACATTTGCGTGGAGTTGAAAATGGGAAGCCACAAAAAATCATCTCAGGAACGGCCGATAGAGGGGTTCGAAGATAAGGTTGGCCTTGCGTTGGCCTTGCGCTGTACAGCGCGTAACTAAACTAGTTCAAATAATGTATAACAGAATCGCTGGAGCAGAACCGAGTTGGTATGAAAGATGACCTTAGTCCTAGCTAGCAGAAATGGGCCAAAGATCACGCAGAGACACTCGACATTCCCAATAAAACTGTCAACTAGTTCAAAACTCAGTTGATGCACTCGTTTGATGAGGGTAGTATCTCTCGTTCAGTCGGCTCGGCCATGGAGGATTTAAATCCTGGTATGGGAATTGCAACAGGGTTCACTCAGCCTCGTGAGGACAACTAACAGAAGAGAAGTGGATTCGAATCCCACTGCCAGCCACCCTAGAAATAGTTTACTCACTTCAACTCTAGGTAAAGGCCACGGCTGAATCCTTCCCAATCCCAACCAATATTTCAAGTAGCTTACAGATACTGGCTATGGGAAATATTCTACACACACCTAAGTTTCCTGGATTTACGCTCCCAATGCTTGAAGATAATTAATAATGTTATTGGTTTTACGTCCCTAACTACTCTGGCTTTTAGAAACGCCGGGGTGCCGGAATTTTGCCCCAATGGGGATCTTTAACGTGCCAGTAAATCGACTGACACGGCTCCCTCGCATTTGCGCACCCTCAAATGCAAGCTGACTGCGCCAGGATACGAAACTGCAACCTTGACTTGAAGAAGAGAACGCCCTTGTATGGGGAAAATAAATCCTCAGCCACTCTCCAAACGCTGTTCTCAAGGTCAAATGGACGTGTTCCCAACTTCTCTGAACACACAGCATAAAGTAACTTATAGGGTGCAGAGAAACAATACAACAGTAGCGGCTATTCAGGTGAAGAGAGTGAAGAGCCTCTTCACTAACCATCCCTTAAATAAAATAAACATTATTTTTTCTTATTTAAATAAAAATGTTGTCATTGTCTTGGGCTACTTTTTCATGTTGTGTACTGCTATTTCTACACTCCGTCGCTAGATGGTGCGCAAGCAAGGCAGCATGACGTCCTTGTGGCAGTTGTACTCCCTGTCGCTAGATTGTACTGCCGTAACTTGGAAGGAAATATGCAGGAGACGAAGTATCTTTTTTATATCAGCCACATCGTCTCGTTGCCATGGTAACCTGACGTCAGTTGTGACGTCATTACCTGCCGTTAGACAGACGAGTGAAGATGTTCCTGTGTCGGCAAGGCAATACGTCTAGTTCAGTTGATGAAAGTTTACATTACAACAGGCTTCTTTTTTCTTTTATCTTGAGGCTTCTATTTACTTTCCCAATAAATAGTATATATTTATAACGTTATATACACTGTTGTTGATGAAAGTTGATGGCATTTAGTGTATAATGTTTGCTGTGAAAGACACGTTATTAATTTTATTAGAAATTCCCTTCAGTAGGTGGAAAGATGAAGACAAAAGGGATTTATTAATTAATTTATTAATTTGTGGGCGTCCAAAGAAATTAATAGAACTGTGCACTAAAGAAATAAAACCAGAAAGTCCTATAGCCTTCATTGCAAGGGATCTTGGTTCGAACAGTTCCCATAGTTGTGCAGTAGTTATAGAACTGTTCTGCTGGCCTTGCTTACTTTACAGTAACAGTAACAAATTTCCAAAACATTATGCGCGGGCTGAACAAACACAAAGACAGTGAGCAACATTTAAAGAACCAGTTACCTCTTAGAACACGCACACGAGCATTACATCTGACATTTTAAGGGAAAATGCAAGACTAAGTGCACTTAAATGTAATGTGAATGTGACTTTAAATAGGCAGATCCTGGGACTTGTGATTAGAGTTGTTCTATACTTAAGTTTACAGGAACTCTCTTCTAGAGGACATGACGAGACCGTGTGCGCTTTAAGGAATATTATTGAAGATACTGATATCTAAAAAGCCCTTAGAACCTCAAAATTATTAAAATAAAATTCAAAGTGTGTTCCCTGGAAATAACTGATGCAATATCAGAGTATATCAGAGATCATATTAAGGACCGGCTTAATAATGTTCCGCTTTTTTCTATGCTAACGCATGGCTGTGATAAATTACAATTCTTAAATAAGTCTTATTAGATTCCAACAAATTTGAGCTGCATAACAAACATATTCATCAATACCCCCACATTTAAGAAATGAACTGTCACTATTTTATGCTCATGAATCCTAGGCCTACAAAGTAAAAATAGTCGGGAGAAATGCATCAAGAACTCCGTGAATAGAAGAGACTTACAAACTTTTGCTTAATTGGGTACTGACAATACCTGCTACAAGTACATCAGTAGAACGCAGTTTCTCTTGTTTGAAAAGATTCAATACTTTTGCAAGTAACACAATATCTCACTCCAGACTTACATCATTGGCTATCTCCATAAACCGTGAATTGTAGTTGAAATTGATTGAAGACCTTCTATGAGGACATCATAGATAAGATTGCCGACCTTAGGGAACGGAGGATTCATTTAAGCTATAAAAATAAGCGAGTTTGACTTTTTAGTACGATAACTTATGTTTGGTTTGGTTTTAAGTGTTAGGCTTTTAGTAGATATTTTAGCATTAAAATACGAAAAAGAATGTCAATATTCACAAACGCAAACATGATGAAATTAGGAGTATGGCTCTTCACCTGATAAACCATCTGCGAGCCGCCACTGCAATACAAGGGTGGTAGCTGCGTGTCTGGAATACTTTGCTAAGATCTTCGGTACCGTATCATAAAACCAAACGCTGTACAGGTAGGCAACTTGTACAGCACGCGTGAGAATTGGGGTGGTGATCAGGTCGGTTAATCATCGGACTGCTGCGTGGCGCAGCAGTAACGTTCTCGCCTGCTGTGCTCAAGGTTGCGGTACTGTCAGTTGGCATTTGAGGGTGCTTGACATGGAGGAAAGAAAGGAAGGAGATGCCTTCGCTACGCTGCCTAGCGCAAGCTGTTGAAGCCAAACGGCTCGCCCACTTTGGTTGCAAGAAAATGGCTGTCCCTATGCTTAAAGCCGTAAACCACTCCAACTAGTAATGGATTTTAGTGACATAAAACTGCAATGACAAGTCAAGATTTCTTTTTGGATAGGCAGAATACACTCTGTACATCGCGATACTTGGCACAAATAAGCTGCGTTATCGTTTTAAAAGCCAATTTAAATATCAATATGAGAGCACCTTTGCGAGGCTAGTTTTGTAAGGAAGACGCGGAAAAACGTAATAATACGCAGAAACACTGATTAAATAGAATACAGGTGTCTGAAGATGCGAGTTATACCAAAGAAGGAACATCTTGGGAATTAATGATGCCGAACTAATTACGGTATTTACACCAAATTGAGTTTCATGTTTTTATTGGTGTTGAGGCATTCATCAGTTTTAGGCCTATTTTCGAGCACAGCCACTTTCACTCATTGGTCGTACACATTTTGATATTCAAGAATACGAACCTCAAAATTAACAAACAGAACAATTAAAAAAGGACGCATATTTGCACAAAAATACGGTATAGCCTATACGTTTAGGTACCGTACGGTATTTTCTTGGTGGGGGGTAGAAACTTGACGATTAGCATCGAATTGATTCATTACATTTGCAGAGGAATGATTTTTATTTCTTTTTGGTATATAGGGTAGGCCTACACATGCTGAGATTAGAATTGAAGAGGTTTTTTTTAAATAACTTATCACTACTGTTATTACGTTTCCAAAGTTGCATAACCGGAGCGCGATAAAAACCAGGGCCAAAATAAGGTTTAGCCATGTACAATGCCTCATGCAAGTCACAGAACACGGAATACGAATTAAGGTTACGCCCACTTTGGTTGCAGCGCTTGGCTTCACTCAAACGAGCTCAGGGCATCTCCTCTTATTCTTTCCTCCATGGTGCTTGAATGCGAGGGAGCCGCGTGGGTAGATTTACTGGAACGTTTAGGATCCTCTTCAGGGCAAGATTCCGGCACCCCGGCCACAGTAGTTAAACGGGACGTAACACACATATTATCGTCATTGTTGTTATTATTATTATTATTATTATTTTATTATTATTATTATTATTATTATTAATCACCATTGCAGTGTTTTCGAGCGCAATAGTTTTAATCCATCTGATGGAGCTAGTTGAAGAGTCCTAATCGTCCAGGAAGAGCTCCAATGGGGGGGATGTGTGTACAATTCCACTTCACAAATTGTCCGCTTGTTGTGTCTGTAGGCTACTTGAAATAGTGGCTGTTGTGACTTACAGTCCACCTTAAAGCCGTTATGCCTTTGGACACCTGCTGTAAACAGATGTAACATGTCCCTTTTGTACACATCATTCGGGTTGTTGTTGTTGATGATTAATTAAAGGGATTTGCGACATTATGGTCAGATCATCCGGTTTCGTGGCTAAGTTGGCCTGAAGGGTCCTGGATTGGATTAACGACCAGTTCATGGGATTTAAATTTCATATGGTCATTTTTTATGGCTCGTCAAACTTCTCTCTATCAACTCCATGTATAAAATAATGTATTACTGACTGCACTCATTTCTCTCGATAACACCACCAACATCTCGGCGCTGCAATATACACTTCGTTGTATTTGTTCTAGTAACGCTTATAAAAACTAGATTATTATGTGCATAAAATAAAGAATGTGTTTACGTCTCAGCCTTACAGTACAAAGATGGAGGATCACATTCTAGTACACGAATGGAAGCATTAGGAAACGTTGTACAAATATTTCTACAAGGAACCCGTGGACGAGTAATGTCTTGCTCTGGGATAATACACAGTAGAGGAAAGAGATTTGCTGTCTGTCTAATGCCTTCTGGTAGCGCCTGTGCTCAATGAAATCTACCATAGTTTGCAAATGTTCTCAGTGATGCCAGAATTTGGCTCATTTCGCTACCCGGACTTGCTACCACTCACTTTCGATATAATTCCACACTAATGTCTTGCGACATCGTGATCACTAGGGTTCGGATGTTTAAGAAAAATCATATTTTTGCTTTGCCTCTATTCCCATGTCCGATTGTTTTCTGATGCAAATCAAGTGATTATCGTCACAATAGAGGATTTTATTTGTCATATAAATGCATATTTGGAACATTTTGTTTACCATTACGTCATATTTTGAGCATGTTTTGGTCAGAACGTCATATTTTGGTTGTTTGACGTGAGCTGTAGATGTGCAATCATCCTCAACTTACCGAACGGGAACTGGTGTTTACAGAAATACACTGTAAATAGACACTTAAACATGTATATTCAGAAAATTAATATGAAACTAAGAATAAAAAATGTAGTTAGTGATTTTAATCTCGAAAGGATTGTCGCTTGTATTTATAATTTAACGAACGAACATACTTAAATCGGCCATTTCAGGTCATATTTTGTCATTTTTGAGTCATAATTCGTCATTTTTAAGGTCATATTTGCTTGCATATTTGGGCTGTTTTTAGGTCTTAAAGAACCGAGCCCTAGTGATCACCCTCCTCTCTAAGTGTGTGGAAACTGAGATATCATTGTCTCTACAATTGTGTCTACTTGAAATTGGGACTAGGATTGGCCTGAAGTTAGGTACTATCCTGGCATTTGTCTGGAGTAGAATTCGGAAGCCACTTTTAAGAGAACTTGGTAGGGATTCGAACCCACATCTTCTCATTTGTTATCAACGTACCTCTCAGCCAGACTTAATGAGACAGGGGTGCATGTGCGTTTTTATGGAAATGGGGGGAAAATTATCTCGGGACTTTGCATCTGGCTGCAATGAGAGAAGAAAACAAACAGAAATCCACTTCGGGTACCTGATGGCGCTTTCGATTACGAGATCTCTCGTGGTGCAAGTACGGCTATCGTATTCCTAGGATTATCACGTGGGGGTCCGGGCGGGAACACCAAGAGCCCGCTGATGAGCCAGCTTGGTGTCCTAGGTGAAACCCCACACAAGACACGACACAAACCTAGAAACATTGCTGAGGTGTAATTCACTGGCCGTGAAAGCCAATATACCATCTTACTGGTTGTATAGTTGGAATCACTCAGGTCGTATATGCTTTGCTTGAAGTTCCCAACGGTGTCTCCTAACACACACTTCAAAGGGTTTCAACACGTAGGCTACTTAACTTCCATGAGTTCACTCAACAAGCTAAATAACGTAATGAAGTACTGGTGATAAATAGTGCCTTAGAAAACTTTCCATAACTGCGTGTTTCAGATTATGTTCGAATTACCCAGGAGATTGGAAGGAAGATATTTCCATACCTGGTGAAGAAATGTTCCGTTCACAAATATTAGGATATGTCTGTAGCAGTCCACACACAACATGGGCGCCCGCAGAGGGGGGCAAGGAGGGGCCGTGGCCCCCTCTGAAATCCCGATAATATTTCGATTGTTCAATGTCTTATCAGTTTATTTAATAAATTGAAGTTACCGGTACTGGTATAGTTAACTGAACAAGATGTAGGGATAATTCCACAGTTTTATTTAACTTAGTAATTTGGGATTATTTGAAAATATGTCCAGTTATTTAGAAAATCGGCGAACTGGGTTAACATTGCAATTTTAAAGAACTGAATGATTTTTGTCAATACATGGTGATACAACTATCCTTTACCTGTTTTTAAGAAATATGACGATCGTTCATAAAGAAAAGCGAACTTCTATGAACAAAAACTCTAAAAACACTATTCCTCCCATTCATGCCATAAAGATAATGTACCCAACGGTTTCAGAGCAGCCAAATAATGAATATCACGAAGCAAGTAAGAAATGAAACGAAAATTGCAGGGGAGAGGGAACGTCTCATCATCACCTAGTGACAGGTAGGTAATGAAATTTAAAATATTTCTTGTCTCCCCCACTGGAAAAAAAAATCCCTGCGGGCGCCCATGACACACACGGCGCGTAGCCTGAATCCAGATATGGGGGGGCCTTGAGTTGTTGTTGTAGGGGTAGCGACTGAAGTTATTTTTTATGTTACTGCATCATTCATGGGCTAAGGTCATAATTCCGGTGTCCTTGAGTGTCTAATAATGGCATGGTGGTGATTGCTGTTATATAAGGGTCAGAATATCGAGGTCACCTGTTCCAGTAATGTGCGTATCTGGAATGATTAAGATCTAAGATTTAGTTCTGGAACTAAAGATAAAACAAAACTCATAGGGTGAGTGAGTGCAATTCAGAAAAAAATGTGTTGAGGAAGGTTGTTGTCAATGCATGGATTCAAATTTTGGTCCTCTGAACGGTGCAGCTACCCAGCCCTTGCGCAAATTGTGGCTTAGCTTATTCCGACTCGTAGGTTAGTCGTGTGAATTACGTTAGAGTATTGGCAATAGTTCCCTTACCGGATCCTTAACGAAAACCCTCCAGCGCCACTCATTACCTTACGAAAAATGAAAATAAATTTTAGCTATTAATTGGTTTACGGTGTACAACAGGGCAACGACCTGTTCATTTCTTAACCATAAGACAAATTTTCTCTTAAATATTCCAAACTGTTTTTCCTATTTCATTTGCTCAAAGAGTTTCGGGGATAGTAACTCTTTGGACCTAGTATTAATATACACTCTCCTTAATTGCCAAAGAGAGCGTTGATGCCAGTTTCTCTTGCTCTCTAAGTCGGAGGTGGGGCAACACAGTTCTAGGATATTGTGGGCAGACATTTAAGCCACTCAGACACATATTTAGCCTGACCGAGTACAAGAACGGGTCAGTAGTCGGCTTTTGAAATAAAACATTTTAAGGCGAGTATTTTTAGTGTGGTTATCAGATCGTGCCATCGGTGTGAGTCACTGGTGGAAAGCACGACTTAGGTACTGTCGAGTACTTCGATATGCCAAGGCCAGAGAACTTACAGCAGGATCAAGTTGCCACGGCTGCAAGCCAGATGCTGTGTGTGTGCCAGTAGATATGGCGACAAGAAGACCTTGTCCTGTAGTAGTATTGTGTTAAGCCAAGTCTCCAGATAGAGAGGAACTCGGAACTGGCGATAATCCCATAGGTCGTCTAATTAATTCACAAATACTGCCCAAACTTGAATAATCCGTTGTAGAAAGGAAACATTTTAAGCCAATTTTATATCTACCTCACGTATCGCAGTTAAAATACCTGCTTTGCGGGCAGGAATTTGCACTGCCCCAGCGCCCTATCATGCATGGGAATACTGTCCCGCTGTACAAGTAAAGTTTCCTTTACCACAAACGTATTTCTTTGTCGACCACCTCGGGTAGCGGCTAGCATTCTTGGCAGAGAATTCTGGTCTGAGGGCTGAAACGGGATACACTCACTCAGCCTCGTGAAGTAGAACTGAGTCGAGGAGGACTCGATATCCATATCAGCCATCTTGAAAATGGTTTTCCGTGGATTCCCACGTCTACTCTCAGACAAATGCCGGAATGATTCCTAACTTAAGGCCTCGGCCGCCTCCTTCCCAATCCTCATCTGAATTACAAATGAACACACTAATGCAGCCATCAAAAGAGCACAGGTTTAGAAGAAAAGGAAGAAGGAAGGAAGATTGTAGTTTTACGTGACCGTGAATCTTGTGATTATGAGCCACGGGACCTCCTTTTTACGTGGAATCCGAACCACAGGACATGGCATTTCACAGGTTTAGAAGAGCCGGGAATCGAACCCAGTCCTCATGGGTAACAACCTAGAATGCTAGCCACTACGTCACGAGGAGCCTATTTAACAAAATCTATGCAATAAGAGCATTTATCCATATGCTACGATGGGTTATATTTCAGTTTACAACTGAACGGTGAATACGAAATAATATTTCAAGATAGCGATTTGAGTTGGAGAGATGTAGGCCTAGGTCAATTATTAATCGCCCTTACAAGGGAAAGTATCGGGTAAGACAGGTCGAAACCTATCTTGAAACATTGTGGACGCAATTGCTGTACTATAAGCGGACAATATGCGGGAAATCAGCCGCCAGATGAAAAACTGTTAGGCTCCGAAATCATGCGGTGAATCTCTCATATAAATCAATGGGAAGTGCGAGGACCGTACGTGTTGGAAAGGACAGCCCTGACGGCCCAGGCACTCAAGGCCACATGGAAGCAGCCGCACCCAGTCAGCATATACGCCCCGTCACGCCACTACTCCGAGTGCCACAGGGATGTCCAGCTCCACCAGCGGTCATTCCTGCGTACCAGGATATCAGGTACGATTTCGGAGCCTTGCAGTTCAACCTGGCAGCTGATTTTCCACACATTGTCCTCTTATAGTACAACGATTGTGTCCACAAAGTTTCAAGATAGGTTTTGACCTGTCTTACCTGATACTTCCCTTGTTAGGAAGGTAGTCGTAAGGGACAACTTGAGTAACACTAATTTCTGTTTTAAATAAATATGTGGTTACGCTAGATTCTGTCCATAGTGAAAAAATAAACGTTTGCCATTTACGATATTTACGATACAGTGGCTTTCTAAGAACGAATGTTTATGATAATTGTTGTTTTAAGCGCCTAACATCGAGGTTATCGGTCGCTATCTACGAGCGTTCCGTACAGAGTGTTCTCTATATTCTGTACACATATAACAAATTCCCCAATTAAGCAACAGTACGCGATAACGTTGCTTAAATTGGGCACACAAGAGACAAGTGACAAATACTGCCAAGACACACATTACATGGAGACTATGGAATACGTCTGGCAACAGATTACGCAACTTATCACAACAGTATAAATCACTGATCATTGGAGTAACGGGGTAAACTGGTTAACGCTTGTTGCTCAGTAATTTTATAAGGTGATCCCAACTATAATGTTGGCGGGATGAATATTTAGCACCAAAGCGCTATGGAAACGGGGAGTTGTTTTAGTTACCAAGGGTGGCAGCGATAACATATTGGTAAGTAAAGTGCACGAAAGATGAATGCGCGGTAGGATGTAGCACGTGCGTAGCCTTTTCTTGGCACACATTGGCTGGTTAGGCCAACGACCTATAGTATTTCGCCACCAGCATTACAAGTCCGGTTGAGGATTTATACCGCGAGAGAAATGGACACGATAGAACCTTTAAAAAATATCTTGCCGTATGGCACAAATACTCATGGGGAAAATGACATCGAAATCATTTCGCAGGTCATGTTTCAACTGATATAAACATCAAGGTCAGTTAAACATGACCAAAGCAGATCACAAAGTCAAATTTTCGTACGATCCAGTAACAGTTACTCCCTTCGTTTTGTAATAAGGGGTTTAATTCTGTCTTTAGATACCAAATGTGACACGAGAAAATGTCATCGTGCCAACACCACATGACTCTGAGTACTGTGTATTTTCCACAGCCCTTCAAAATTCCAAAATCGAACCCATGATTTTATAATGATGAAACAGACAATTTACCAATGATGCACCAAGGAAGGTAACAGGGCAGTTTCACGACTCACTTCTATGATTTTGGTGGTGGTGGTGGTGGTGAATTTTATTTCTAAGGGGAGAACATCGAGGTCATCAACAGACAAAATTGATTATACTTCGGGAAAGCCAGAATTTTATATTCAAATATTGGTAATTATTTCTTGTATAGACGCCAAAAGAATAAGAAAATATACTATCGGCGACCATAGCCCATCAAATTAGCCATGCGTGTAACCTATGAATGCTTCAAGGATTCGATTTTCGAACCCTAACAAATAAGAAACGGACGGAACTGGCCACAGGTTGATACGTACGCACCACCAATAACTGCTATCAAAATGCAATATCGATACTACTAAGCATGCTAACTCAAATGAACTACGGTATTGGAAACATAACAAGCTGTTCGTTGAGAGAGGATTACAAATTGAACCCCCCTCCTCCTTCATGCAGGATGTCATGCGATATCAATAGTCGGAGTCATCTTTAACCAATGTAAAGTAAGCTATTAATTCTTTTGAGAAAATGTATCGCCCGAAACAATAACCGTCGTATAATCACGCTGCAATAATACAGCATTGACCTCTATATTTAACTGGATGTAGCTATCTCTGTCGTTGTGTACTTGACTACATGAGGCCAGGATCTTTGGTACAGTTTCTCCAGGTAGCTACAAAATCTCTGATAAAAATTAGTATTATAAATGGCATTATCTCTGTAACATAGCGGCTTCGGTGGCGTAGTTGGTAGCATGCTAAACTGCTGTGCCCAAGATAGCGAATTCAAACCCGGTCAAAGTCGTCGGATTTTTTAAGAGTGTTAAAATCCTTCAGTATGCCTTCCTTCGGAGGGGAAGTATAGCCGGCGGCCCCATGTCATAGATTTATGGCATGTAAAAGATCCCTCCACAGACTAAACTTGTGTGAAGCTAAATTTCTAGGTTAGGTTTCGTTGGAATACTCTATCAAAGTTCCAAAGTTCACCACTAGGTAACAGTGACGTCTGGTAGCGAAAGTTGGAACTACTTGAAATTGAACTGAAGTTGTAGCTAACCCTATGGGTGTCCGCTTGAAGCCGCTACAGCCTCTGGCTAGCCAAACATGTCCTCAGACACTTCCGGCACTAAAAGCCATAGGATAAAATAAATAAATAAATAAATAAATAAATCTCTGTTAAATATTCCCCTTTTACCATTCCTGTGTATTTATACCCATAATATTATAAAATAAATAAACATTTTGCCGCTCGATGTTGGAATTAGTGAATTAACTCGTTTAGCTTTACCTGGTATTGCGGGCAAAATACGACATCCAGTAATGGTGGAAATCTTGTGTCTATGTCATACAACAATACAGTATGAATAGATACAATATGCAGTCTGGACCTACATGAAGTGAAGATGCATCAGCGTTTTTTAATACGCGTCGCATTACAGGTTATGGTATGCTTCTAATTTGGCTAACGTTGTGAAGATTCTCAAATGACATCACACTAGGCAAACTACGATCAATTCAGGTTGCCTACTTCCTAGTTACATTATAAATGGCAGCTTAGAGTCTGCAAGTGATCTGTTAACATAGTGACTGGCTGCGTGACTTAGCGGTAACTTTCTCGCCTGCTGTTCCCAAGGTTGCAGGATCGAATCCAGGCGCAGTCAGCTGGCATTTGAGGGTGCGCAAATACGAGGGAGCCGTGTCAGTATATTTACTGACACGTTACAGATCCCCGTCGGGGCAAAATTCCGGCATCCCGGCGTCTGTAAAAGCCGCAGTAGTTCTATTATTATTATTATTATTAGTTAACATAGTGACTTTAAAACACGAGTCAACAGTGAATACAGCCCTGATTCAACTCAATAGCAAGAAATGATACTCTAACCACCAAGTTTGTAGTGATGAGGTTAGTAACTTATTTAAGGAGATGCGGACTATGTGTTTTCCAGTTGAATCACCGAATTAAATTCCCAACAGAAGTGTATCATTCATTCTACCATTGAATGTTCACACCAACAGACTCGTAAGACTGATCAATTATTTCCTTTCCACGATTTGTACGGCAAAAACGTAGCCGTGAAACTCTCACGGCGTGACAGCGCACCATTGCCAGTTCTTGGAACCGAGTTGGCATACGTGCTTAGGTTGCAGACCCTCAATTGAATGTGTACACGCAGAGTCAACAGGACTCGACTCTCAAACTAGGGAATGTTTTCAAAAGATAAAAATTCATCCAGTATATATCTACTAAGAAATCGCATTCGTCTTTGTGTAAAGCTGGAATACAAGGCATGGAATAACATTCTGAACAAACGATATTTGAAACAAATCAATAACCCAGTTTTAGCTAGTCAACATTGCACTCGCATCTCGTGCGAGACTTGTGTACAAGTTATGGTATTCTACGCTTTAAAAAGTAATGTTCAATGGTTACTGGTTGGGATGAATGATCCGTAACCCAAATATTAGACAGAAACTGTTGAGCTACATCATTTCCTCTTGAAATATGCCCGAAAAAATAACAATCATTTTTAGTATTGAACCTAAATAGTTTTAGGTTTGCTTAAATCACACCGGAATATTAATTAAATTGACGTGAAATGCGGATTTAAAAATACACGCACACAAATTCACTTTTGGTGTTACAGAACCTATCAGGAGTATGTTTTATTTTATTTTTTGTATTAAAGTACCACCTTCGACTTGTGTATGGTGATCACGCACGCTTCAACGAGCAGGAATTAAGTGCGCGAGCATTTGTTGTCACGGTAACTAGGAGTCTGAAATTTATCCACGCTAATCCCAAGTAGACCCCAGTCCAAAAATATATTCATGTTTAAAATAAATGACATCAATTCTATAAATTTTCAAAGACATGTGTATACCTTAGTCTATGTACAGTGCGGAAATGTTCTATTTTGTAAAGTATGCTGCATACCTTGAAGTTTGTTATGGATTGACAAAGTCTGAAACCTACTGTTTAGTGGAAAGGTGTAGGGTGAAGTGTTGACAACTATGCAAAACACATCCTTGAAGGAACGAGATTACTTTCAATACGTCACTGAATGACAGTATGTCATATATATAATATGCACATTTTACACACTTTTGGTATCATTATTTTCAAACGTCTTAAATTTTAAGTTTTACTGATGATGGATCCAACGCTGATCCTAAACATGTCCACTAATCTCTATTAGTTAATGTCTCAATAAATTGTGTATATTGTATTGATAGGCGCTTACATCATTATATACTATTATTGTAAGTCAATACAGAACTTCCCAATTGACCACCATGATTAATATTTTTGCTTATTATCGTATAGGGTTGCCAGATTTCAAGAATGGAAAAACGGAACACACGTCCCAAACCTTTTTTTTAAATCAAGGTTGTTAAATCTTGTAATAAATAATATACATGTGTATAAAATAAACCTTACATAATCAAATACACAAAATTAAAATTAGATATTCCTGACATATCATATGACACCAGCAACTTACAAATTCTTTTCATTTGAACGACCCTTTGCAAGGATTTTTAATCTGATAAAATTCACTACAATTTATTGAAATATGTGAATAATTCTTGTTTTATCAAACTAATGGAGCTTCTGTTTCTATCATCTCTCCATTTGATATTCATGACAGATAAATCTCTCCGTAAAATCATTGGAGGGGAAAATGCTTAGTATTAACTTCACTAGGACTAAGATATTCCTTAATGTCGTTGCCCCTAATTAATCCAGAACATGTATCCATCTGTCTGACACAGACATAGAAATCATTTTCTCTTTCAAACTGTACCCTACCACTCTGAAGTGAAGAAACGCGGCCGGCGTGCCGGTGCCGATGCTATTTGACGTCACTGACAACAATTGCCAATCACGTCAATCATGGATTGGTCAAGCGGGATATTTGAAAATTGGTGCGAAATTGAATATATTAACAAAAAAAATAAACGGAATATTTGGCGATCCGTTAAAGATTAATACGGAACGGGGAACAAAACAAGAAAAAGCGGAATTGTTCCTGGTAAAACGGAACGTCTGGCAACCCTATTACCGTATGTACCCCCTACATAACCTGTATTAAATGCTCTACACTGTAAAACTACGTAATGCACATGGAGTGAAGGTGTCAACCAAACCAGTACTAGGGTGCACGTTGAGGGGACGTTGCAATCTACCACCATGTGTAGCCTATAGAGATAACGATTACGAGTTGAGGTTATCGTGGGGGGAGGGGTCAGTGACGCCAGTGACCAGCCTTGCGGACTGCGAGTAGGTACGTAGACTTGCGAGTATGTACGGCACAACGGACTGGCTATACACACCTGTCACCGACACTCGCACTCACTGCCATTGGATCATATTTCCACTGCTTTCTTGAGGTTCGACCAAATGTGGCACTCAAACTTACTGAGCATTATGATAGGTTTCCTAATATTTATAGTGAGTATAACTGAATTATCATAATGCCACAAGAACCGGACTCCAAATATCATTTGAAAAGACTCAGTTTATGGAAGGCACTAAATCAAGATTTGACATTCATCCACTAATCACCAAATACGGAGTAATTTCCCAAGTAGACAAATTCAAGTATCTAGGCGAAATTATTCAGCCAGCAGGGTTAAATCAGGAAGCTAACATAGAAAGAACTGATAACTTGCAAAGGGCTTACAGAATCAGATTGAACAGATACAACAAAAGATGTATCTCAAAGAATGCAAAATTACGACACTACAACACAATCAAACCAGAGGCACTGTATGCATCCGAAACACTGATAATTGGGGGCAGGTCACAAATGAAAAGCATCGAGAAACAAGAGAGGAAAATTCTCCGAAAAATCCTAGGACCAAAGTTCGAAAATGGAATTTGGATGAAAAAGAAACCACATGATTTTTTTCAATCCGCAGAAAAAAATCACAGATACTATCAGAAAACGACGATTAAAATTCTACGGACACCTTCACAGAATGGATAACGACAGGCTGACAAATAAAGATAATTCTAAATATAGCGCTAACCCTGAAAATCCGCAACAATTGGTTAACAGAAATACATGAAGATCTACAAGAAATGGGTATTGCTGAGAAAACCATCCCAGATAGAGTAAAATTTAGAATCCTAGTAAACAAACATAAATTTGCAGAGAAACCTAAAAGGAGAAATACAGTCTGGACAGAAGCACGCAGAAAGGAACACAGTGAACGAAAGAAGAGAGATTGGGAAGAAAAGAAGGAACATTATGCAAAATAAGTTCAAGCACACTCCGTAGTTGGGCATAACAATTTTAAAAAAATATGCCTCAACTACCGCGGGGTAGATCTCTTGAGTTGGTAACTGGGCGATCTACTCTCCAATTGTGACGTTCTGTTTAACACCAGACCGCTACCGGGCGTCCTGTAGCTGAGAATTAATTAATCTATTCTTGTAATCACCAAATGTGATACAAGATATCTTTTACGAGCCGACAAGGTACGGCTCGCAGTGCCATGAGTTTCTGACGCCCTTCAAAGATCCAACTTCCACGGCCGGGAACAAAATAGTCTACATACACGTGTGGCGTAAAACGAATACAGTATCTTGTAACGTTCCCCGGTCAAAAACCAACTTAAGGCCTTGAAAACTCATTTAATTTGTTTCTTTCTTTTTTCAGAATCTATGTTATATGCCAGCTGTCATGGCACCTCTTCCTGTAAAGTCCTACAGTTACCCGTGACCAGACTCCCGTTAAAACAAATACTAGACTTCGAAATTGTTTATTGATGACTGCAACTCTACAACGGTACAATATCGAAATTTAATGTTTTCAGTCTGTCAACACGATTGTACACAATCGTAATGGGTGTTTCCCTAGTCCTGAAGAATAATTATATGAGATTAATAAATAATAAATAATGATGATCGCTTGACGATCGAAACTGGTCATCCAAGTGTATTCTTTATTAATCTCGTGTAATGTTTTTCAGGATTAGGGAACCACACATTACACTCGAGTTGACCGACTGAAACACATTAAATTTCGATTACTAAGGCAACACTGAAAAATGGCTTCCAATACGATACGGTAACGTTACAATGTGATGTTATCTTGTTTGCAATGCTGTTGATCCCAAATACAAAACCGAAATGCTTTCACGGATTAACAATTATCCTGAATAAAGTACTACCTATTCCAATGAGATAGCTTAGTTGGAAAGATATCTATCAACAATATTAGAAGGCCATCGCGTTCTGAAGCGTACAAAACACAGGAGCACTGTCTTATGCGATTTGGCCTTGGCACGACTGATGACGAAATCATATTTACCAAGTACAAGTATAAAAGGAAGGAATTACTAAAGTTACTTCTTTCACATCCAGCACTTGTGCGCCTGTACAACGTACAGCCGGAATAGACTCACGGGCTAATCTACTTTTCATGTCACCACCAGCCACCCCACAACTTGATTACTTTAGATCAGGGACGCCCAAACTACGGCCTTCCATGGCATTCTATCCGATACAACCCGGTCAAAGCATGAGGTTAGGATTCCACCTAAAACCGTAGGTCCCATGGCTAATGATCACACGGTCAAAGACAGACTCAGCTTATTTTTGCTTGTTATATAATAACGAAAAGCTACTTACTTTAGAGTAATGTAATTGGACGTAGGCGACCCGATCAGACCCCTTTCCTAACCAGGGATCACTAAACAGGCATCCTGAGCCAATTTACTTGCGGTAGGGTGGCTTCTCCTGCCAGAACATCCGGCAGGTTCCCATTTGGTATCACGAGGCTGAGAGACCCCGTGCCAGACCGTACTAAGATTTTTAAATTCTAGGCAGAGCCGGGAATATAATAATAATAATAATAATCATAATAATCATAATAATAGTTTTTGTGGCCCGCGCCACCTTGTTCTTGGTTCGCCAGACAAAAACGCTTGGGCATCCCTGCTATTGGTTGTATGCTCACGAAAGGTCACAGAACAGCTTTTTGTTCTCTTGCTGTCTTCTGGTACCTCTACAATGCGTTTCAGCTACTCAACATCAAAACTAGTTTCTGCTGTAGCTAATTACTTTTCTCATTTAGAAAATTAATCCTAACGTGGCATGAACAATAAAAGGAACTCGTCAGTATATTTTTGTTCTAACCGACAACTGTAGTGTTTCCTTTTATCATAAGGAATGTCAACGACCCACACATGAGTCAACTCCCCAGCACCTTTTGTCCACAGTATCTCTCGAATGGCTAGGCGGCTGCCCACAGCAAATCACGAAATGCGCCATTTCACATTCCAAGTACTTACACATCTACTTAACGCAGGGGCATAGCAGAGTAATATTATCGCACAGAGAGCAGATGCACTTCGCATTCCATGTATTCTCGGTAGAGTTTCAAATAGAAAACTGACAAGGATCCCTTGTATAGTTCATCTTCAATTCTAGGTTAAGGGAACCAGACGTACGTTTTCAATGGGATTGCCCCCTATTTTAGTGACAGGTCTCTTCGTCAAGACAAAATTTAAAAGGGACGCAAAATGTCCCTCTTTTAATTTCCTTTTTTTTTACCAACTTCCGTTCGCAATTAATTTGGTTTATTTAAACTCTGGAGGACATCAGCATAGTGGACATTCTGGTCTTAAAATTATCGATGGCTAGTGAAATTCAAAATGGCGGATAATTCAAATTTAACGTTATTTCCAGTTTTCGTAAAATATGTATAGATCTACCAAATGAGAGAGATTCAGATGACACTGCTAGAGTTGCAAATTCTTTCAGAGGACCAGTAGCCTAACGAGTTGCTAACTGACCACATAGGCCTACTATGTATGCATCTTGAAGAGACACCGGTTCCTTTCTGAGGTGATAACTAGCTACAGTAAACCACCAACACCTTGGTGGTATATAAAGAAAAGACGTCGAAGTTCTTAAGGCTGGAATATGTGAGCGATTCTGAAATCACATGTGCAGAACACAATAAATTACAACATAAAAAACATTGGGGATTCAGATCCTAGAAGAAATGGGGCAGTGGCGTCACTGATCGACCAGAAAACAGCAATTCTGTAAATCTGTAAACCTTTTTACTTAAATATTCTGTTATTCCACTTCCATAATCTGGTCTGTAATTTAATCTAGTTGTACCGTTATCAATGACTGACGGATGTCAGGTTCAAATCAAATCAATTTAATAGAAAACATTTATTACAATTTAATCACAAATAATTTCAACTAGAAATGCAATGACTGAACAACGTGTTAGTTGGAGGATGCCAGGAAGAGCAACAACCATAAACGTGCATTACGCACGAGCCGAATTACTGTAGGCGGGCTCTAAGTACTTACTTCCAGCTCTCCTCCCAAGGAGTGTTCAGTTTGCCTACCAATACAGTGAACAGGGTCAAATTAGGATGACTATCCATCTCAGCAACGAGCGCCCAAGTACAGTTCTTACGTAAGTTCTCACACGCTTTAGGATTTCAGCATACGAGAATTGGGGATTCAGATCCTAGAAGTAAAGGGGCAGTGGCGTCACTGATCGACCAGAAAACAGCAATTATGTAAATCTGTAAACCTTGGTTAAATTGTATTTTAATGTACGACTGAGGACGTGTAGTTCCTTACTGACACAGTGCCGATTTCTCACCAAGCGCTGAAATAAAACTACGTACAACACACAGGTTGCAATTTAGCGTGGATGAATACTCAAACCACTGAATGATTTAGGAGATATTGCTCGCCGCGATCCAATGGCAGGTTTTCTGTTGCTTGTTAATTCCTTAGGGGCTTTGCAACATCGTGGTCATGAAGCTTCGAGTACTTGGGTGTGTAAAATGTGTCTGATAAATCTGTCAATGTGATGTCTGTACTAATGTGTACTTGTAATTGAGGCAAGATTTGGGCAGGAACCGGCCGTGGCCTAAAGTTAGGCACCATCTTGTTTTATTCCTAGACTAGCAGTAGTACCCGGCTTCGCCCGGTGGAATGATGATAATATCTCAGTCTCCTTAACACTCAAAGTGATAAATTTTATTTATTTATAAAGACGACTACTACTGAACGGGTATATCAAACTTACAATCTAATGGAAATACATATCTTAAAAATCACAGGCTAGGTAGACTGTGGTGTTGCTTAGTAGTATAATGGACGTAACATCTAGGTCATTGCCCTTTTGATGAGGATGATAATGAAGACGACTACTACTGAACGGGTATATCAAACTTACAATCTAATGGAAATACACACATCAAAAAAAGTTTTGCATCACCTCGGTTCCAAGAGTTCCGGAACCGTTAAATACAAAGGGAATAGAGATCAACACAAACAACATTTCAGCTCGTTTTATTGCTCATGAGACCCACACATTGCATGTTGTACCATCATACAGCTAGACTTTCAGCATTTGTGGTCCAGATTGCAGTACACACCACTACCTCTAATACCCAGTAGCACGTCCTCTTGCATTGATGCATGCCTGTATTCGCCGTGGCATACTATCCACAAGTTCATCAAGACACTGTTGGTCCAAATTGTCCCACTCCTCAACGACAATTCGGCGTAAATCTCTCAGAGTGGTTGGTGGGTCAAGACGTCCATAAACAGCCCTTTTCAACATATCCCAGGCATGTTCGATAGGGTTCATGTCTGGCGAACATGCTGGCCACTGTAGTCGAGCGATGTCGTTATCTTGAAGGAACGCATTCACAAGATGTGCACGATGAGGTCGAGAATTGTCGTCCATGAAGACAAATGCCTCTCCAATATTCTGCCGATATGGTTGCACTATGGGTCGGAGGATGTCATTCAGGTATCGTAAAGCCGTTTCGGAGCCTTCCATGACCACCAGTGGCGTACGTCGGCCCCACATAATGCCACCCCAAAACATCAGGGAACCACCACCTTGCTGCACTCGCTGGACAGTGTGTCTAAGACGTTCAGCCTGACCAGGGTGCCTCCAAACACGTCTCCGACGATTGTCTGGTTGAAGGCATATGCGACACTCATCGGTGAAGAGAACGTGATGCCAATTCCGTGGGGTCCATTCAGCATGTTGTTGGGCCCATCTGTACCACGCTGCATGGTGTCGGGGTTGCAAAGCTGGACCTCGCCATGGACGTCGGGAGTGAAGTTGCGCATCATGCAGCCTATTGCGCACAGTTTGAGTTGAAACACGACGTCCTGTGGCTGAACGAAACGCATTATTCAACATGGTGGCATTGCTGTCAGGGTTCCTCCGAGCGGCAATCCGTAAGTAGCGGTCATCCACTACAGTAGTAGCCCTTGGGCGGCCTGAGCGAGGCCTGTCATCGACAGTTCCTGTATCTCTGTACCTCCTCCATGTCCGAACAAATCGCTTTGGTTCACTCTGAGACGCCTGGAAACTTCCCTTGTTGAGAGCCCTTCTTGACACAAAGTAACAATGCGGACGCGATCGAACTGCGGTATTGACCTTCTAGGCATGGTAGAACTACAGACAACATGAGCAGCGTACCTTCGTCCTGGTGGAATGACTGGAACTGATCGGCTGTCGTACCCCCTCCGTCTAATAGGCCCTGCTCATGCATGGTTGTTTACATCTTTGAGCAGTTTTAGTGACATCTATGAACAGTCAAAGGGACTGTATCTTGGATACAATATACAGTCAACGTCTATATGCCGGAGATCTGGGAACCGAGGTGATGCAAAACTTTTTTTGATGTGTGTACATATCTTAAAAATCACAGGCTAGGTAGACTGTGGTGTTGCTTAGTAGTATAATGGACGTAACATCTAGGTCATTTGCCCTTTTGATGAGGATAATGAAAACTACTGTTGAATTGACACGACAAACTTACAGACTACCGTGATAGAAATATTTCAAAATTCACAGGCGATGAAGACGTATTGTGTGTGGTGATTAGTGGTATAATGGGCGTAACATCTAGGTCATTTTCCCTTATTATGATGATAATAATAAGGTAATGAAAAATGACTACTAAACGAACATGGTGTAATTTTAAATCTGATATAGGTAATTCATATTTCTACCTTCGATATCTTCCCAAGTCTGAACCTTATTTTCTGGCTTAGGCCTATACTCGAAGCGTGAAAGAGCTTATGAAGTACTGCTCGGGTCCAAGCTGCACGAACCTGAGAATATCGCAGTTGATGACGATATACGATGACAGACGTTCGGGGGGGGGGGGGGGGGAGGTTCCCGGTCCTATACATTGGCCGGTGAATCACTCACTCTTTCGTAACACTAAAGTGGTTTGAGCAAAGGCCCTGTATGAACATCAGCATAGTCAGCAATACCTGGTAACACGGCGGCCTCCGGACACTCCTCTCATGTCACCTCGCGATGAATCAGCAAGCTATTCTCACACCTGCCCCCTCCACCAACCGCCAGGGTCTCACAACTTGTGCGACCACGGGACCCCAGCTGAGACCAGCATTGCTTCTACTTACTGGTGCCGGGCTCCTTTCAGTTCTCTTTCCAGTCAGCCTCCCTTGGTCGAACTCTTGTTCTCTTCCGACCCCGATGGTATCAGGGTATCCGAGGCCTAGCGACTCTTTCACTTTCCCGCCTTAATTGGCCCTTGTCTAATCATTCCTCATAGCCTCATTCTTCGAGGTATCAGCCTTCTTTTTCTTTTCTTAATATCTCATGTCTTCTGCTCAAGGCACTCAAGGAGACAGGGCGTGTGTAGCCCATCCACGTCTGGTGCACCCTGGATAGTGCTACATCCTCAAGGGCTCATGGCTGGTGAGTTCGGGAGCTGGCAACCCTGAGGGTTTCCTGAGCTGGGTCCGGTTTTACCCCTTTTTTCCACTGCCTTTGGGACGGACCCTGTCCTCTTTCCCTTTCCTATCTGCATTTCGTGGCCCTCCTTCCTTCCAAGTCCTCAATTCTCATTTATCTAGGGTTGATGGCATTTCATTTCCTCCTGTCTAATATTTCCCTTATTCCTTTCTTTTGTCCTTATCTTCTTCTAGCCCATCAGTTTTGTAGTTAGTTTTAGTATTAGTTTCATTTTCACGATCCCCCAAACCATTAGGGGCGATAACGTCGATGTTAGGCCCCTTTAAACATCATCATCATCATCATCATCATCATCATCACAACTGGCATTGAGCAATTGGGTTACTGGGGCATTTAAAACTTCCTGTTAAGTCCCTCACCCTTTTGTGTTACATACATAATTTGTAGCTAGAAACCTTCCCTGGAATCCACACAACAACAGACCCAAGTATCATCGCAATCGGATGAATAGTATATGAACGCATAGGGGACATACATACACTACAACTATTGAATTGGCACGTCAAACTTACAAACTAACGTAATAGTAATAATGAATCACAGTCGAGCAAGAACAAAATTTGGTTGAGATGGGCGAAACGGTGTAGATTTTTGCAAAGGGCCTAAATGCAGGGAATGGAGTGGTCTGCCCAAATTTTCAAGTAGAGGGGGTTACTCGTCGGGTTCCAAAGGTTATGTATGTAAAATTTGGTTGAGATGGGTGAAATGGTGTAGATTTTTGCCAAATGGCCTAAATGCAGGGAAAGGAGTGGTCTGCCCAAAATTAAAAGTAAATGCAGGGAAAGGAGTGGTCTGCCCAAAATTTCAAGTGAGACAGGGTAACTCGTTGGGTTCCAAAGGGTAAGTATGTAAAATTTGGTTGAATTGGGTAAAACGGTGTAGATTTTTCTCAAACTGCCTAAATGCAGGTAATGGGGTGGTCTGTCCGAAATTTTAGGGAGACAGTGTTACTCGTTGGGTTCCAAAAGGTAAGTATGAAACATTTGGTTGAGATGGGTGAGAAGGTGTAGATTTTTGCCAAAGGTCCTAAATGCAGGGAAAGGAGTGGTCCGTCCAAAATTTCAAGTAGACAGTGTTACTCACAGGGTACTAGGGTATCCGAATGTTGGTTCTGATAGGTGAAACGGTGTAGATTTGTGTCAAAGGGCCTAAATGCAGGGAATGGGGTGGTCTGTCCGAAATTTTAAATGGACAGTGATACTCGCAGTGTTTCAAAGGGTAAGTATACTCATTTTGGTTCAGATCGGTGAAACAGTGTAGATTTATGACAAAGGGCCTAAATGCAGGGGGTGGAGTAGCCTATCCGCAATTTCAAGCAGACATTGTTAGTCGCAGTGTTCCAAAGGGTAAATATACAATTTTGGTTGAGATCGGTGAAACGGTGTGGATTTGGGCCAGAGGACCTAAATGCAGGGAATGGAGCGGTCTGTCCGCAATTTCAAGCAGACAGTGTTACTCGCAGGGTTCCAAAGGGAAAGTATACAAATTTTGATTCAGATCGGTGACGGTGCAGATTTGTGCCAAAGAGCCTAAATGCAGGGAATGGAGTGGTCTGCCCGCAATTTCAAGCAGACAGTGTTACTCGCAGGGTACCAAAGGGTACGAATACGAATTTTGGTTCTGATCGGTGAAACGGTGTAGATTTGGACCAAAGGGCCTAAATGCAGGGAAAGGGGTGGTCTGTCCGAAATTTTAAGTGGACAGTGTTACTCGCAGGGTTCCAAAGGGTAAGTATACACATGTTGGTTCAGATCGGTGAAAAGGTGTAGATTTGTGCAAAAGGGCCTAAATGCAGGGAATGGGGTGGTCTGTCCGAAGTTTCAAGTGGACATGGTTACCCGCAGGGTTCCAAAGGGTAAGTATACAAATTTTGGTTCAGATCGGTGAAATGGTGTAGATTTGTGCCAAAGGGCCTAAATGCAGGAAATGGGGTGGTCTGTCCGAAATTATAAGTGGACAGTTTTACTCGCAGGGTTCCAAAGGGTAAGTATACAAATTTTGGTTCAGATCGGTGAAACAGTGTAGATTTGTGCCAAAGGGCCTAAATGCAGGGGATGGAGTAGCCTCTCCGCAATTTCAAGCAGACAGTGTTAGTCGCAGGGTTCCAAAGGGTAAATATACAAATTTTGGTTGAGATCGGTGAAACGGTGTAGATTTGGGCCAAAGGGCCTAAATGCAGGGAATGGAGTGGTCTGTCCGCAATTTCAAGCAGACAGTGTTACTCGCAGGGTACCAAAGGGTAAGAATACGAATTTTGGTTCCGATCGGTGAAACGGTGTGGATTTGGACGAAAGGGCCTAAATGCAGGGAATGGGGTGGTCTTTCCGAAAATTTAAGTGGACAGTGTTACTCGCAGGGTTCCAAAGGGTAAGTATACAAATTTTGGTTCAGATCGGTGAAACGGTGTAGATTTGTGCAAAAGGGCCTAAATGCAGGGAATGGGGTGGTCTGTCCGAAATTTAAAGTTGACAGGGTTACTCGTCGGGTTCCAAAGGGTAAGTATACAAATTTTGGTTCAGATCGGTGAAACGGTGTAGATTTGTATACATAACAGACAGACAGACAGACTTTGTGCTTTATATATATAGACTAGCAGTAGTACCCGGCTTCGCCCGGTGGAATGATGATAATATTTCAGTCTCCTTAACACTCAACGTCATAAATTATATTTATTTATTTATTCATTTGTTACAATATCACACCCAGTGACAATGTGTATACTTAAGTCACTATGGGAAGGCTCTGTAAAATAATGATCATTCTCGTGATATTTGTCTTCAGTCCGAGTCGAGATATGTCGTTAGCGGTCCCAGAATTCGTGACATCTCAGTCGTAGAAGACTATATGTGGTGGTGATTAGAAATATAATGGACTTAAAATCTATGTCAATTGCCCCCAATGACGTTGAGGGCGTAACATCTAGGTAATTTGCCCTACTGATCAGGATGATATTGAAAATTACTACATAACTGACATGAAACTTAGAAAATAATAGAAAAAGATATTTTTAGGACTCACATTTCGGGAAAGACTTGATTATTTTTTGCCAAAGAGCTCCCACTTAGATCGCTATCTGGTTAAAAGTTTCGTCTTGTTAAGGTTTAAACTGTACGATAAATGTCTGAAGCAATTCCTCCAAGTGAAGCTTCCAGATTTCTCAGTCGATATATCGTTAAAGTTCCTGAGCATCCAGTTGTCTTTTCTTCTGACGCAAAACACCTTCTACATAGTGATGATGAACATAGAAGCGACTACTGGCACATATAACTTATCAACGAATGGGAAAAATTGATACTTGAAAGGAATGAAAGGAATAAAATAGAAAAGAGATGTACGATATACCATAACACTCGCTGTGAATTTTCTACGTGACCGGCTTACATGTTTCGGTACAGGTTCTCAAGAAGAGGAACCAGATCATTGGCATAAATGAATACAGTAACAGTAGATTAAATAGTATCCTAGACAGATGACTCGCAAAGTAACACGGCCTAATATACGATGTAATGGTTGAACTTCAGAGAAATGTTTCATCTCACTTCGCAGTTGTTATTTAATAAATACTAACATGTTTGTAGCTAACATTGAAATTAATGGAGTGCGTTAGGATAAACGATATTCTTTGTTTTTCCCTCTGGTGTATAAATAAATAAATGTTTAGGTGTGCCCACTCTTGAGCAAGCTACGTATAACTGATCATGAGAGGGGATCATGCAGGGAATTGCATTAGCTTGAAATCATAAGGCATATCAGTAGGGATCAAAGGAATTCGGGGAATGAAGATATATTCTCCTTTGGCATAGCCTGTCAATACGACTACTACTGAACGGGTATATCAAACTTACAAACTAATGGAAATACACATTTTAAAAATCGCAGGCGATGAAGACTGTGGTGTTACTTAGTAGTATAATGGACGTAACATCTAGGTCATTTGCCCGTTTGATGAGGATGGTAATGAAAACTACTGTTGAATTGACACGAGAAACTTGCAAACTACCGTGGTAGAAAGAAATATTTCAAAATTCACAGGCGATGAAGAGTTATTGTGTGTGGTGATTAGTGGTATAATGGGCGTAACATCTAGGTCATTTGTCCTTATGATAATAATAAGGTAATGAAAAATGACTACTAAACGAACATGGTGTAATTTTAAATCTGATATAGGTAATTCAGATTTCTACCTTCGATGTCTTCCAATGTCTGAACGTTATTTTCTGGCTTAGGCCTATACTGGATGCGTGTACTGAAAGAGCTTATCGAGTACTGCTCGGGTCCAAGCTGCACTAACCTGAGAATATCGCAGATGATGACGATATATTATGATGACAGACGTTCAGGTGGGGGTTCCCGGTCCTATTCACATTGACCGGTGAATCACTCATTCTTTCGTAACACTACAGGGGTTTGAGCAAAGACGCAATATGAACATCAGCATAGTCAGCAATACCAGGTAACACGGCTGGGTCTGGACATTTCTATCATGTCACCTCGCGATGAATCAGCAAGCTATTCTCACACCTGCCACCCCCCACCCACCAATGTCTCACAACTTGTGGGACGTGGGTTTGCGACCACGGGACCCCAGCTGAGTCCGGCATTGCTTCTACTTACTGGTGCCGGGCTCCTTTCAGTTCTCTTTCCTGTCAGCCTCCCTTGGTCAAACTCTTGTTCTCTTCCGACCCCGTTGGTATCAGGGTATCCGAGGCCTAGCAACTCTTTCACTTTCCCGCCTTAATTAGCCCTTTTCTAATCATTCCTGATAGCCTCATTCTTGGAGGTGTCAGCCTTCTTTTTCTTTTCTTAATATCTCATGTCTTCTGCTCAAGACCCTCAAGGAGGCAGGGTGTGTGTAGCCCCACCACTTCGGGTGCACCCTGGATAGTGCTACATCCTCAAGGGCTCATGGCTGGTGAGTTCGGGAGCTGGCAACCCGGAGGGTTTCCTGAGCGGGTCCGGTTTTACCCCTTTTTTCCATTGCCTTTGGGACGGACCCTGTCCTCTTTCCGGGAATGGAGTGGTCAGTCCGCAATTTCAAGCAGACAGTGTTACTCGCAGGGTACCAAAGGGTAAGTATACACATTTTGGTTCTGATCGGTAAAACGGTGTAGATTTGTGCCAAAGGGCCTAAATGCAGGGAAAGGGGTGATCTGTCCGCAATTTCAAGTGGACAGGGTTACCCGCAGGGCTCGAAAGGGTAAGTATAAAAATTTTGGTCCGGATCGGTGAAACGATATAGATTTTTGGCAAAAGGCCTAAATGCAGGAAAAGGGGTGGTCTGTACGAAATTTTAGGTGGACAGTGATATTCACAGGGTTACAAAGGGTAAGTATACACATTTTGGTTCAGATCGATAAAACGGTGTAGATTTGAGCCAAGGGGCCTAAATGCAGGGAATGGAGTGGTCTGTCCGCAATTTCAAGCAAACAGAGTTACTCGCAGGGTACCAAAGGGTAAGTATACAGATTTTGGTTCTGATCGGTGAAACGGTGTAGATTTGTGCCAAAGGGCCTAAATGCAGAGAATGGAGTGGTCTGTTCGAAATTTCAAGCAGACAATGTTACTCGCAGGGTTCCAGATGGTAAATAACAACTTTTGGTTGAGATCTGTGAAACGGTGTAGATTTGGGCCAAAGGGCCTAAATGCAGGGAATGGAGTGGTCTGTCCGCAATTTCAAGCAGACAGTGTTACTCGCAGGGTACCAAAGGGTAAGTATGCAAATTTTGGTTCTGATCGGTAAAACTGTGTAGATTTGGGCCAAAGGGCCTAAATCCAGAGAATGGGGTGGTCTGTCAGAAATTTCAAGTGGACGGGTTACCCGCAGGGTTGCAAAGGGTAGGTATACAAATTTTGGTTCGGATCGGTGAAACGGTGTAGAAGTTTGCCAAAGGGCCTAAATGCAGGAAATGGGGTGGTCTGTCCAGAATTTTAAGTGGACAGTGTTATTCACAGGGTTACATAGGGTAAGTATACAAATTTTGGTTGAGATCGGTGAAACGGTGTAGATTTGGGACAAAGGGCCTAAATGCAGGGAATGGGGTGGTCTGTCGGAAATTTCAAGTGGACAGGGTTACCCGCAGGGTTCCGAAGGGTATGTATACAAATTTTGGTTCAGATCGGTGCAACGGTGTGGATTTGTATACATAACAGACAGACAGACAGACAGACAGACAGACAGACAGACATTGAGCTTTATATATATAGATTAGAAGTGCGAAACCACGAAAAAAAATACACTTCCTGGATGGTTGAGGTAGGATCGAATCCGAATCTTCTCAGTTTTGCCTCACAAGGCTGAGTGTACCCCATTCCAGCGCTCAGACCAGAATTGGCAGAACTGGGCTCAGATCAGAATTAAATTTCTTGGCAGAACTGGAAATCGAACCAAGAATGCTAGCCACTACGCACGAGATGGACCGGCAGGTTTCTTGTTCAGCAGCTGCTAAACACTTACCTTTTTGTCACTGCATTTTGACGGATCATCTCCCTTCAGTATCAGGTAAGTTTTAGTTCAGAGTTTGCACAAAAGTTCAAAAAACTCTCCATAACACCATGGTTGTGAAGTCAACATGAAGTCAAAGTCTAGCTTACTAAAGATTCTCCAGATACTGTACTATGGAAGTAAGGTTCTCATTAAGTAGCACCACCCTTGCAATCAGGAGAAATTCATTTAGCCCGAGCATTTGTACGGAGAACCAAGTCTATTTCTTTCACAGCCGTTAGCGCGTTTATATTTGGGAACTCGTGGCGAGTTGGTTAAACATGTCTTTCTCTAATGTGGAGGGAATTTCCAATGTAGATTTCACAAGTTGATCTAGGTAAAAGGTTGGATAAAGTATACACTGATGTGAGTTCAATCATGAGATGATTCAGTTGGCCAATTGGGGAGTTAGTGAGTACAGGATGTGACATCAGAAGGATCTGCGATCTATCCGCCTCGTGACCACGACTGGCAAAACTAAATTATACACACTCTTAGAGATAGTGGTGGCGATCTGCCCCCTTACGCTTTCAAGGGACTCAGATATGTGGGGAGAGGAAACTTCTAATAGTCCTCGTCTGAGGAACAATTCAAAACGGCAGGGGAGTAATTCTACAGGGAACATTTCATTTCAACTTCAGTGCTACTTTCAAACAATAATACTATTGTTATTGCTTTTACGTCCCTTTTAACTACTGCGGCTTTTAGAGACGACGGACCTCCTTTTTACGTGGAATCCAAACCACAGGGCATGACATTTCACTTCGAAAATCTCACATGCATTGATCGGAAATCGAACCCGATCTACCTTGACCGCTGTGCCACCACGCCCCCAGTGTGTGTTTTTGTTGTGTCTGTAGTAGTGTATTTATTTGTAACTCAGGTGAGGATTAGGAAGGAGGCAGCCGTGGCCTTAATTTAGAAACCATCACAGCGTTTACCTGAGTAGAAGTGGGAAACTATGGAAAACCACTTCCAAGATGGGTGAGGCGGTGGGTATTGCCTCACGAGGCTAAGTGAGTCCTGTTTAAATCCTCAAATCAAAATTAAATAATCTTGGCAGAGCCGGAAATCGAACCCGGACCTCCGGGGCGACAGGCAATAATGCTACACCACGAGGTGGTTTAACGGCCAAAGAACTGAAGGAAGTTCTAGATTGTTAATACTGTATGCACATATTTTGTATGCTACGAAGACAGAACAGAGGTTACCCTGTCTCGAGCTACCCACTGCTACAGCAGACACTGCCTTATTACAACTGCAGATACTTAACAGGTTATCGGCTCTAGGTACAGTCTCATTCAATTAGCAGTAGGATAGTAACCTACTTGGCATAGCAAACAGCCACTTAGTTCCCGGTGTTAACACGATCCACTTGGCTGAACCAACAGCTGTGAGCTGGAACATTTCTACAAAATAGTAAGTTGTTATTATTGTTGTTGATTCATTTGACTTCATGGTCATGTAGCCCCGTGTGTGTGGGATCTGTTTGATAACCTGTGTCATTGTTATGGCAGTACCTGTGTGTGTATTTGTAAATTGAGGCTAGAATTTGGGTAGGAGTCGGTCGCGGGACTAATTTAGGTACATCGTGGCATTCGCTTGGAGTAGAAGTGAGAAATCGCAGAAAAACCACTCCTAGAATGGCTGAGGTAGGAATCGAACCCACCTCTTCTCAGTTCCGTTTCACGAAGCAGATTGAACCCCATTCCAGCCCACGCCAGAAATTTCTTGACGTGTCGGGAATCGAATTCGGACCTCCACGGAGTCACAAAGTAAGCATTCTCCTGAGCTATCTGTACTAGTATGTTAACTTGTAAGCTGGGCCTAGGATTAGGAAGGATACGACGAGAGCCAAAGTTAGGCAATTTAAGTGGGAAATCACGGAAAACAACTCGACTGAATTCCTGCCCTCAAATTAAAATTAAATCCTTGGCAGCCTAGAGTCGAGCCTGGAACCTTCGGGACAGGACCCTCAATTCTAGACCATGACTCTCCAGTAACTTTGTGTGTTACTGTTCATTCACTTTAGGGGCTGGGGACATCATTGTCATTAGCCTCATGAACTTGGGTGTGGGATGAAAATGTCTGATAACCTGTGTTTCGGTGGTGACAGTTTAACTGCAATTATTTGTCTTAAGTTTGAGGTATAGGAAAAGAAGCTTGTAGTTTAACGTGACCGTTAATCTCACGATCATGAGCCACGGGACCTACTTTTAACGTGGAATCCGAATCACAGGACCTGGTATTTCACTTCAAAAATGTCATGCATTGTCCGGGAATGCATGTGAGATTTTCGAAGGGAAATGCCATGTCCTGTGGGATATAGACCCCGGGACTTTGAATCAGGTACCATACCGGAATTTTCTAGGAGGGAGTGAGAAGAAAACGGGGCGGAAATCAAACTCAAGATGGTCGCTGTCAGCGCCTTTCAATTGAGTGGATATTGCTGCCTTTTCAAAGGAAATACACTATTAACAAATCTAATTCAAATCACGAATATTTCCATTTCATACTGAGGAAAAAAAGATGAACTTATAGTTTTTTAGCAGTTTTTTCTAATCACAGTTGTCGTGCTGAGTGGCACTGCTTAAAACCCAAGACTGCTGGTTAAGTGTTAGCTTAGACCAAGTGTTCGGTCTCATGTCTGGCGAGTTATTGGCACGTGAGGTTTCACTCCAGAGCAATATTCTCGTCGTCTCTAAATCCATGATAGTTGATGGGGACGAAAAAAGAAAAAAATAAGATATGAACAGCTCGTAGTGTTAACTAGAGGAAAACTTAATATGCCGCAGGAAGTCGCCACAAAAGGAGGAAGGGCTGTACAAACAGTAGCTAACTATGAAGTGTCGACACCTGTGGCCGAATTTTATCCCCCTCCCACTTAAAAAAAAAAAAACACACATACACGCCATTTAATTATATGCAAAATAGTTAGAAGGAATGCAAAATACTATATTTCACTCATTGGCATTCGTAAGTTATTGTTAATTCATTTTAGGGTCTGCGGACATCTTGGTCGTCAGCCCCCTGTACTTTGAGTATGTGTGTTTGAAGACCGGTGTTCCTGTGTGAGACTGTAATTTTTAGGATCGAGGATTGGGGTAGGTGGCCCGGTACCATTTGCCTGGAAAACCCTAGGTAAAAATGCACTCCGGACCGTGAACGCTGGGATTCGATCTACTGATCTTCAGACTTGCTGGAGCTCACCTATCGCAGTCGTGGTGCGTGATTTAACACGGGCTGCTTACATATTCAATCACTGGAGTCAATAGGCTATTATGTTTGGCGTGTTTATAATCGATGGAATGGAAAGTCTGCTCGCTCTGACTTATCATTGATCTCAGATTGATCAATGAAAGCACGGAGAAAATTCCTGAGAAAATCTCGTGCTTGTAGACAGGCTCGACAACGACCTGAACCATTCCTAAGTTATCCACTTCTGCTGTAGATGGCGCCACTGACGTCCAATTTCCACAGAGAAAGTTGCATGTCTTGGAGCAGATGACCTACATGTTTCGCCCCTTAAAACAATCACTACCACCAACAAAGTTGTATCTAGATAAGTTAAGTGTTTAATCATGGACTCTGTCTTAAATCTATTCCCGGATCTGCCATGACTTTAAGTCTCCCAGCCTTGTGATACTAAATGGAAGCCTGCTGGGTGCTGTAGTGGGAAGAGCTTAAAGGAAATAACCACCCTACCGCGTGTAAACTTCCACTCAGGATGCCTGGTTAGAAATGCCTTGTAATAACCAAGGACACTCATTGGGTCACCTATGAGCCTAGTGGATATCATCATCATCATCATCATCATCATCATCAAAAAGTATAACATGAAACCCCCTCTCATCCCAACTCTCTTAATACTGTATACTACTCCTTCCCTGGGTGCTGGTTGTTGTATCATTAATTTCTAATCTAAAACTATGCATTCTCTGCGCAGGTAAACAATGGCTGTGTTTGGGTTAGCATCGGCAGTAGCAGGCTTCGTCAAGGTCCGCTTCTTGGCAGATAAAGCAGTCATCGACAATGTAGTGTTCCGTTGCCACTACCGTATCACTTCTGCTATTCTCTTCCTGTGCTGTATCCTCTGTACTGCTAACAGCCTCATAGGTAAACATAATCATCTCATTTACCAATCATATTTTGCACATTTCTTGTATTCCCCCCCCCCCATATTTCACGCCCTCATTGGAGCAATTTAATCAATACAAATACAATTAAGTCTAACAACGGTATTTGGAGTATTTTATAATAAATGACTTCTATTCTTTTGAATCATTCATGGACAGGTGTAGTTTAAGGATCCTTCTAGTGACTGCCAGGATTATCATGATTTGTCTCATATTGTTATGACATCCACAGGTGATCCCATCAGTTGCATCAATGATGGTGCAGTTTCGGGCAATGTTATCAACACATACTGCTGGATCACTTCCACATTTACCCTGCCACACCAGCAGGGTAAGCCTGTGGGCACCCACGTAGCACACCCCGGTCTCGGCAACTACGTGGACGACGAGAACGAGACTCGCTATCACGCCTACTACCAGTGGGTGCCATTCATGCTCTTTTTCCAGGTAATTCACAGATATCCTAATAGGACAATTAAGTTCAACCATCTTCTGGAAATGCATGATTTTAAACAAAAGCTGCTACAGCTGCTAAGGTTCCATTTCAATTCTTTCATTTAACATGATAAGAATTAATGTAATGCTCTCCAAAGCCAGGGTAGGGAGAAGGATAAATTAAGGTTAAAAGTATGTATTTTGGCAAATAGAAAGAAAAAAAAAAGAACTTAAACTGCATCTAATTAATGTCAATATAAAGTAATACGATTAGGAATTAAATAGCAAGATCCAGGTTGGAACTCTTGTACTGTCTGAAATTTCCAACACTTCCTTTTGAAATAAAAAAGAGGTCTGAATTGCTCATCTGATCTTGGTTGTGTCCCCAAATTTGTAACAATGAACCGTTTCAATATGTTAGAAAAATATAATATCTAAATAGCATTGTCAAGTTTTGTTTGAATCTGAAATTGCTTCTCGTAGTACTAACATTCATATAAAAGGAAAAGATCATAATGATCTCAAAAGTTCAAATAACTTCACAGGCAACAAAGTTTCATTCTAACAGCAATATAAAAGATCATAATGATAGGGAGCAATATAAATGGCAACAAGAAGGCTGGCTTCCATGCACAGCATAAAACTAACAAACTTGGCACTGAGGTACAAGCTTCAAAGAAGTAAGGCCAGACCCTTGAGTTTTACATAGCTTTTAATCTTGTGATTATAAGTCACCACTTTTTCTCGAACTGGAATTTGAACCACGTGATGTAATGTTTCATTTTGAAAATCAAATGCATTTACCAGTAATCTAACCTAGTATGCCTCAATGAGAAACCACCAACTAGTCATAATTTCAAAAGTTAATCTGAGTGGTCTGTTTTCTTGCACACAAAAAAAGGTTCAATAAATTAAATGTTGTATGGATAATTAAAATCTCACACTCATCGCATGAGTGTGTTTGGAGAGAATGTGGGAAAGCAATACTGTAATTACAATGTGGTTTCTCTAATTGCCAGAGACTGCATAATAACACTCTTCTTTTAACACTTCAAAGAAAATCTTCTATCAAATTAAGATATTTTCATGTGCAGAGTGTTTCTTATATAAGCATATTCTTAGCTGAATAGCCACTAACAGGAATGGGACAGAATAGATGAAATCAACGATCTGATAAAATAAACTCTGAGCAGAGAGGAACTGCCCTCTCTTGTACACAAGGAGGCCAAGTGTCTCCATTAAGAAATATGCAGCCAACTGGCGCTGAATACAGATGAGCCCATTGAAGCTTGTAAAGACCTGTGTAGGCTAACCATGACCCACAGTTTGAATGTAATATGAATTGTACACTTCCTGACTCAGGCTGTTCATAAGGTAACACAGTGCGGATGTTAATATCAGGAGTAGGCTACATTTGCTTGCTTCAGCTTGAAATATATTAAGTTATAGTTTGCTTGCAACATGAACAGAGAATGGGGACAGAAGAAAGAATTATATTTTTATTCCCCCCTTTCCTTCTTTATATTAGAGATTGGAGCATGCTCTGACAATGAAAAAGATCACAGAAAAATGAAGAACAGAAGTGGTAAAACCATACAAAAAGCAAAACAAAAGAAGGTTTTAAAATCTCTATAGGGAAGCACAACAAAGTAGACACACAATTCCTGCTCATGGATTAAGATGTAGACTCTTAGGTTTAAAGAAATAAACATCAAGTCTAAGAGTAGGTATTATGTTTTCAGGTACAGTTCTGTAGCAAAACTCATAATATTAGGACCGGTTTCCACTCATGCAGTGGACATACTGTAGTGTAATAGTGTTTAAATGAACCTGAATAGTTTGACAACAATAGAACATTTTATAAGTGAATGTCTCATTTTCTAGGGTATCCTCTTCTATGTGCCGCACTATGTGTGGAAAAACTGGGAGGAGGGCAAGATTCGTATGATTAGTGATGGTATGCGAGGTGTGATGGCTGCCACGCGAGAGGATAGGAAGGACCGCCAGTCTCGTCTTGTACAGTACGTCCTCGACACTCTCCACCTGCACAATTCCTATGCTGCTGGCTACTTCTTCTGTGAGGCCTTGAACTTCATCAATGTGGTAAGGATCTTGCTTCCCAATACAATACTGAAATTTTATACAAATGATACTAAGGCAGAACATTATTCACCATTGAATCACATTATACGGCAGAGTGTGCTAGTGATGGCACAGCTGAACATTGATCGCTCCAGGATATAGAATCACATTATACAGTCTAAATTTCAGTTGTAGTTTAAATTACTCTTACGTTTTTACACACGTATACATACCATACAATTTTCAATATACCAAGCCTTTGCTATTCAAATTTAGTCAATATTTCTCAATCCTATGTATTTTAACTTGTAAGTATTATTTTCTGGTCCCCACTTCTAAAGTATTCTCCTTTGTACATCAGATAAGAACTGTGTGTTCACATATTTTTATAACCATACCTGGTTTCAGTCGGAAGTACAATATTTATCAATGAGATTCTGAGGTTCTAAAAGCAGCATGGCATTATCTATGATTTAAAGTCCCTATAACCTATATCATAATAGTTCAACCATGCTTATAGACACGAGCTTGAAATAAATGTTCATAGCCAGTGAAATCAGGTTTCAGCCAATCAAATTCAATATCAAGCCAATAGGATTCCTAAATTGTAACTGAATTCAAAAAGAATAGTTCATATTAGGCACTAAAGAAAGACACCGATTCTGGGCGTGAAATCTGTTGTTATCGATTCATTGAGGGGCTTTACAACCTCGTGGTCATGTAGCCCCATGTACTCGGATGTACATGGAATATGTCTGATAACCTGGGCCATTGTGATGGCTGTACTCGCGTGTGTATTTATAATTGGGACTGGGATTTGGATAGGAGGCAGCCAGGGTCTTAATTTAGGTACCATCCCAGCATTTATCTGGTGTACATCTTGACAGGGTTTGGAATAGAAGTGGGAAACCATGGAAAACCACTTCTGGGATGGCTGAGGTAGGAGTTAAATTGAAATAATATAATTGATTTCAATTTAATTAACACGTCAATATGAACCACTATGGATATTAATATTCCCAATGAGGTAGGAATCTATTCCACCTCTCCTCAGTTGTGCCTCACGAAGCTCAGTGAACCACATTCCAGCCCTCAAACCAGGAGTTCGGCAGAACCGGGAATCAAAAACTGGACTGCCAACAATGCTTGCTAATCACTATGCCACGGTGGGTGAGTGGTTATAGTGTCGGACTACCAACCCCAAGATTGCAGGTTCGCCCCTGGCCATGGTAAGTGATTTTTGAAGGCGACAAAAATCACGACACTCATGTCATACATTGTTGGCAAGTTAAAGAGCCCATTTGAATTCAGTAGGCCGTGTTCAATGGCAAAATTAATCTCGGGATTTTCCGCCAACACAAAGTTTCTCCATTCTCTATTTGAAACCGCTGTAGTGTCAAGGAGTTTAGGTATCTAACCTCCTTGACTTTCATAGCGTTCATAGGAACGACGAAATTCGACATGCAAGCTACCCTCTGGGTGTCAATTAACAAAGCTTGCACCAGGCACCCGAGGCCATACGATATTATTATTATTATTACTATGCCACAAGGTGGACAGCAAGAAAATTAACACTTGATGAGGTTAAGAAAGAAAATATATATTCTATATTCCACATTCAACAAATTCAGCAAATTATAGATCATACTGAGGAGAAAATAGCACATTAAGAGCTGGCCAGACTGAATATTGGAAGATGTTTCTTTCATGTGTTTGTGTCATCTTTTAGTTTCCCTTAAAATCATATCAGCACGATTTAACCGTATGGGAAGGTACCATCGAGTGTGGTTTACTGTACACGCTCCTGAAAATGGTTCAGCTGTATGGCTAATGTTGTTAGATTATTCTAGACAATGAAATGGCAGAAAGCAATGAATTAAAGTTCACATTAGCTCTTTGTAATCCATTAAATTAAGTTAGGACTGTATCAAAATAGTTACCAAGATTGCACCCATTCTTTGTTTGTGTGTTCTTCTAAACAGACATGACCCGCTATAAGTTGTCGTGAGGGAGTTACTGGCAGCTTGAAATGTCGTAAATCATCTCGACGTATATACACATAAGTTCCTTAGCATGTCTGGCTAATAATAGAGCTCTCTCAAGTTTGTTTCAACAAAATTGAGCTCAATGTATTTGGAAGAAAAAATAATCTAGAATGGTAAAGCAATAAAATAATAATTACAGGTTTATTTTCCTCACCGGTTCTGTTTAGAAAAAAACTTTTGCCAAAATCTTTGTGGTCCATTACTGCACAATGGCAGCATAAAAATTGTGTTGTATTGTGCTGTATAGTGTGACATTTCCAATTAAGGCTAAGAGTTCAAGGGACTTGAAACTTACAGATTTATGTGACCATTAATGTCACTATCCTGAGCAACAGAACCTGAATTTTTACAGGGAATCCAAACCATAGGACATGGTATTTCACTTTGAAAATCTTGCATGCATAGAATTGAACCCTTGGCGAGAGGCAAGCACCTTGACCATTGCACTATCATGTCCCCAACTCGAGAAACTTTAATTCCTAATGAAACTTATTGAGATTACTATCAGAATGATATAGGTGGTTCATCAACAATGAAATTTTTAAAAAATATGCCCATTTTAAGTTGTGAGATGACCTGCACCTGACTAAGATAAAAGCACTTTCAATTTGCCTCCCTACAACTCCGATCAATATACATATCCCCAGAAACTTGGAACCAAATATACAGATCAGAAATGATGCTAATGTTATGGGTTTATGCCCCTTTAACTACTGCATCTTTTAGAGATGCCAGAGTAAAATCTTGGATCCTTAATACACCGTACCAGTAAATCTACTAACATTGTCATATTTAAGCACCTCAAATGCCAACTAACTGTGCTGGGATTCAATGCTGCAACCAAGGGCAGAGCAGGCAAGAATGTTACCACTGCATCACACAGCCAGCCGAAATAAATAAACAGACTGGCATTCCAAAAATTTCTCAACTGTTAGAGAATAAACAATAAAATTTTCACTGTTCCTGGTCTTCATTGGTAGAATTGTGTTTAGCATCATAATCATCCTGTATACAGATGCTGGTCAGTTTGTTGTAACTCTGTGAATATGAATATCTATGACTTTAGTCATTTTTTTTCTTTCAAGTTTTTCCGTATTGTTGTAACTCTTCTTTTCGATTGCAGGTAGGAAATATCTTCTTCGTAGACGTGTTCCTTGGTGGAGCATTCATGACATATGGAACAGATGTAGTCCACTTCTCGGGTCTCAACCAAGAGAATCGGACAGATCCTATGGTGGCAGTGTTCCCTCGTGTCACCAAGTGCACCTTCCACAAATATGGACCTTCAGGTATGACTGCTACCATTATTGAATACTGCAAGGCTTCTTTCCTTTCAATCACTCCTTAGTACACTCACCAGCACAGTAAAGGGATCACATCATGTATTTTGGTCTATAATTATATTTTGGATCTTTTAGTTTTTTTTATTCTGTAATTGAATAAATTGTATTTTAATACAACTACAGTATTACAAATACCATTATTGTTACCGTAATTTACTGTATATTGCTTTTTCATAAACGTGCTTTATGATCAATATTTAAAAATCCAGTATATTATCACCATTGTTCAACTGGCACTTAATACACTTAGCACTTTACATGGCAAGTGAATATGTTTTAACACTCTAAAGGTGAGTGATTGCAGCACTTGTTCAATTCACTGCCTCCAGGCGACTAAGAAAGCTTAAAAGCTTTAAAAGGTGTGCCATAAAATTCAATAGTTGCAAAGTATTCAACAATGTGGCAGTAAACTACACATAGGGAAGAATGTTGTATTCTTGTACCAAAGAAGCGTTTACATCACTTCTGCTTTACGGAAAACTGAAGCGAAAGTCGACTGAAATGCTTCAAAATAATGTCTTATTTCTCGAGTGATCCACTTGTTTGTGCCAGTCAGTGTATCCGGTCCAGACCCCTAAACTAGTGATAACATTCGTCTGAGAAGATAGATGAGCTGGCAATCTATACCAACTTTTCAGGAGAAAAGTATTTGTTAGCTAGCTGCTTGGTGACAAATCAAAGGTGATACAACATTCAAAGCCTTTGGCATTACAAACTCCACATAGGTATTTGAATGTTATTCATATGGTATGAATCCAATATGTATTGCTGAAAAGGACTTTTAACTCATTTTGTTGTACTTTCCTTATACAGATTTAAACATACTTCTAAAAGATAGTAAAGGTACAAGAACATATTTCCTTAACAGGATGTCATAATGTTCACAGAACAAAGTAAAAGTGATCTGCAGGACATTTGGCATACAACAATATCCAAAACCATTAAACATTGGAAAAATATCACCAAATCTGAATATCTCATTCACAACAACCACCTCGTGAAGGGCACGCCACATCGCAGGAAAGCATGTGTTGCAGTTAGTTTAACCACATGCCCTACAGTTTTATGGCAGTTCACTTTTAATTTGTTCCGTACCCATTCCAACATCCTGGTAAGGAAGTACCGGTACAGTATGTCATTTCTTCTTAATTATGCTCAACGATTGGGCACTAGTGTATAATTATATTGTATTATAGAGATTATCTTCTTTTGCTGGTAATGTTAATAAATTGTGTTCTTGCATATGGAAAAGAGCCACTTGTCTGTTGGATTGCTTTTGAAGACTGACTTATCAATTAGAAAAATGTATGAGAAAAATAAACTTAACAGTAAATACCAGTACCTTAAGTTTGTATAATGTTGCTTGCCAGTGGTCTTCACACTTGGTCTAGAGTTAGTTTGGAGCAACAATGAAAAACAACTTAAGTTAAGACACCTACTTATATTGGATTATACTAACAGTCAACTAGTCCCTTTTCTTGTGCATACATAGGGAAAGATCCATGTGGTTCATTAAAGAGTACTGTAATATTTGCAGGTAGCATCCAGAAACATGATGCTCTGTGTGTTCTGGCTCTGAACATCATCAATGAGAAGATCTTCATCTTCTTGTGGTTCTGGTTCATTGTCCTGGCTGTGATGTCTGGGCTGGCACTGCTGTACAGCCTAGTCATTGTAGTACTGCCCTCCATTCGCGAAGCTATTCTCAAACGTCGCTTCCGCTTCAGCACACCGGCAGGTGTGACTGCACTCGTGGATAAGACTCAGGTGAGCAACAAGTCAGGGGCATTTCTGCATCAGCTATGCCAACTTTTACTAGTTCCCACAGCTTCATAACTTTAACATTACTTATTTATTCTAGTTAGTCTCCTCCTGCCTTTGCACATGTCATCACCTCTTATGCTGAGTAGAAGAATGTGCTTCTCGCTTTATCACTAGTGTGTCAAAAGATATGCATAGGCCTCAGAGCGCGTCATAAGAAATCATTTCAAGCCTATAAATTGTAGGCATATACGTATCTACCAGCATTGTTTTCACATTATCTTGGTGTGGGTTCGTTCAATTGAAATGTTATTTCACCTAACATTTTCATAATTCAATACAACTACAAAAGTAAGTTCAGTATGCTATGCTTTATGGGTTCTAAAAGAAGACTACCAATGAACATATTCTGTTAAATGTTAGGTATATTATGGCTATTTTCGTTCCATCTTGAAGTAAGGAATAATTGTTTGGGGTAGCTCATCTTCTAAAATGCAGAAAAAGGCTATTAGAATAATGAAAGGAGTGTATCAAACTGAATCTTGTAAACCTGTTCTTAAATATTTATCAATTCTACCTCTACCATGCATTTATAGAGATAATTTTATTTGTGAAGAGAAATAAGGACAGAAATAACAACATAATTCAGCAAAATATTGATATCCATCAACATATCACTAGGCAAAAATATTCTTTACATACCAGTAGCAGTAGGACAACAACTAATCAGAAAGGAACTTTCCACAAGGGGATAAAGTTGTATAATAAACTTCCCTAAACACTAACTTCTATTACCTGTTTAAAGAATTTTGATTGTGACATGGCTTCTATTCTATTATATTAAAGAGTATATATCACACAGTCATTCTGACTAAAGCTGTAAATATGCTGTTCTCTATCAATACTGTATATCCCCTTATGATATAATGTAAATCACTGTGTATGTGTACTTGACATCCTCAACCATTTATATGATGTAATAGGATTAAATAAATTTTAAACAAATAATAAACAAGAATGTATGGCTTGTGACCCACTGGACTAACTTTGAAACTTCAAAAATCTCAATATGCATTAACAAGAAATTGAACTGCATATGCAATATGCATTGGTGAACGGTGAGCAGCCAAACCACTATACAGAGTTTACTCTAATTGACTTTCTGTCTCTCACTACACTCCCATCCAAGAAGAACATTTCTTAAGCCGTTGAAATGATTCTTCAATAGAGTTTATAGTCTTCAGCAGTATCGAGGTATACGAAATTTGTACGAACTTAGTCAATTGATGCTTTATGACTTCCATGTTCTCCTTTTAATGATTTTTAATCCGTGATAAATTTGGGTCATAATGTGAAATCATTAGTTTTCTTCAGAATAATTTTTCTACAACACTTATTACTTTTCATACAAAAATATATCTCAGTTTCGTAAAAAGATTGAAGGCATATCTGTGTTTTGGGGTGAAACTATAAATGGGAACATTCTCTTTTTTTGCTAAAGGCCAAACTGCTGATTCTTTAATAAATACCACATTCAATTTGTGTTTGTCCCTGGATTGTGTATGAGCGTGCCTTGCTCTGGTAAGTTTGCCACTGTCTTTCATCTTCATTTTTCATTATAAAACTACTGTATTTTGTAAATACGTCGAGTGATATTTTAGAATGATATTGTTCAATTCTAATACATGACAATCCTTATTATCAATCAATTTGTTACAAAATGCTAGAAACACTAAATTTATAAACCACAAACTTCATCCATAAGACATAATGTGGTGTGTTGTTGTTTGTACTTAACTCGGGAGGGAGGGCTAAGAAAACTTGGATGTGTGTATGCACTACAGGGCAGAGTGGCATTTGGCTGTTTCAAATAAATTAAGATTGATCAAATAGTCAACATGACACCAATAGATAGGTAAACATAGTTTATTTCATCTCAATGTGTGTATGCAAATTTGTCTGATATCCTGCATTATTGTGATGTAACTGTAATCACTTTAGGATTGCTGTAGATGCTTCTTATCATTCTGGATATTATTCCAACTCGATTAACCCAGACAGCATAGTCGTGCTCCATGTTTGCAATGGAGAGTTGCAATTTTTGAGATCCAAGGTTTGAATCCCAGTGTTGACAATGGTCATCCTGAACGATTCATTTCCCTGGGTTCTTCTGTACTGAATCCAGGCAAATACCAGGATAGTAGGACTACTCTATTTCAAGGTTCAGCGAAGCAATCCCAATCCCAGATGCTAATAATTATAGTTACACATGCTAGTACAGTCACCACAATAACACAGATAACCTGACAACCAACAAGAGTAGTAACACTTGTTTGTACACAAGGCCACGGAGCCAGCTATATTTGGGCTTCAGAGGCGAGTGGGTTTGAACCCCACTATTGGTTGTTCTTGAAATGGTTTTCTATTTTATTTTCATTTTTAACTCCAGGCAGATGCCGGCACAGTCCCTTCCACTACGCTATGGCCACTTCCTCGTTCATCCCTCGTTAATTCCTCTGAAGAGCCTTTATAAATGCGAATATTAAGGGGTTAAGATACATAAGACCAATACTACACCGATACAAGAACACAAAGTTGATATCCAAAGATGTACCGGCTCCTAATCTAAGCAGCAACGTTAGATGAATGGATTGTAGAACACTTGTATGCATGTAGGTAAGCTGCTCCCTTCGTGGATCAGGGGTAGGGTATTGTCTCTTGATATCAAGATCACAGGTTCAATTCCAGGCCGAGGTAGTTGGATTTTTTTTAAGGGCAGTAAAAATCTGCTGCACTCTGAGTAGTATACATTGGCTCTTTAAAGAACCCTTGCATCACATTTGGCGATTACAAGACAAAATTAATTAAATCTCAGCCACAGGTTGCCCAATACAATTACAATTTTGTTGCTATGTGGCAGAGCAAGCAGAGAGTAGATCGCCTAAATCGTTGCAACTCTTCACTAAATAAGTATCCAAAACCATATGATTATTTATTGATTTCCTAGGTGGGAGACTTCCTGCTGCTGCACCTACTGGGACAGAACATGAACATGATGGTGTTCGGGGAGATTCTGGATGAACTGGCCCAGAAGTTGATAGACTACATGCACAACAATGTTCCTACCGCACCGTCCGCCATGGAGATGTCTCCCATCTACCCCTCCAAGGACAAGTTCCCCAAGGAGACTGAAGCCTAGCATGATGGCACACCGCTGCTCTCGAGCCCAAATGACTTCCAAGACTGATGGGCAGTGGTGGTATACATCCTTCATTCTTCGTTCAAATAACAGAGCATGTTTGTTACAAATGTGCTGATATATTTGCTCACAGGTAATATGGTAGTTCACTTTGCTTCATTGCTCTTCAGCAAAAAGAAACCACTCTTGAGGAAGTGTCCATACGTTCCATAAATATGAATTGAGCTGCTTAAAAATATAAAGACGTGTAGTTTATTTTTTCAGTGTTAATGTTATGTGACGTTCATTTCAAGATGGTGCCCTACACTGGCTACAGTATTCAGTTTATGTGTATGTACTTCCAAGTTCATGAAAACTTGTTAGAATGAATATTCTAAATTATGAATATTCAGAAACTATAATTCATAAATTGATATAGTTATGCAGAAAGGATCTATGTGCCAAAAGAATGAGTACAAATTTGTGAATGGATTTGCAAATCTAAATACCGTACATTAAATGTTTAAAAATCACGATTTTATGGCAGCTTGTACTCATAAAATTATATTCCCTTAGTGAAAATCTGCTCTACTACAAGGCAGCATGAAGTAAACTTTATCATTTGGCACTTGGATCCTTTCTCCATAAGTGCATCCAAATGTGCTGATTGCATGAGATTTGCTGGTGGTATTGATATTACTTTTGCTTCACATCTCTCCAGCTTGAAGTGGTGAAGTTCGGCTGGAATTATGATGCACATAATGTAAAGGAAGGAAGCTTGTAGTTTAACGTGACCGTTAATCTCGCGATCATAAGCCACGGGACCTCCGTTTTACGTGGAATCCGAACCACAGGACATGGCATTTCACATTGAAAATCTCACATGCATTGACTGGGAATCGAACCCGGTCCGCTTTGGTGAGAGGCATACAGCTTGACCGCTGCGCCACCACGCCCCTAACATAATGTAAAGTGTTATGATGTGACAGAAGAGTATAACACTCTTGAATGTATATAGGGAAATATAACAAGATGGACAATATTGAAGTAATAATAATAATAATATTAATAATATCGTATGGCCTTGGGTGCCTGGTGCAAGCTTTGTTAATTGACACCCAGAGGGTAGCTTGCATGTCGAATTTCGTCGTTCCTTTGAACGCTATGAAAGTCAAGGAGGTTAGATATCTAAACTCCTTGACACTACTACAGCGCTTTCAAGTAGAGAATGGAGGAACTTTGTGTTAGCGGAAAATCCCGAGATTAATTTTGCCATTGAACACGGCCTACTGAATTCAAATGGGTTCTTTAACATGCCAACAACGTATAACACAACCATGTTGAATGCAGCTAAATATGACCTAGCACGACTTTGAAAATGTCATGCTATCCGTTCACATCACGTTATGATTCAAAATCACTAGGTCAACTGGACTAGTCAGTGCAGTGTTGAAGGACTGCACAAAAAACTTTCAAATACCATATTCAGGGCAACAAACATAAATACCATCACTGTTCTAAATTGGATATCTTGAGTTGTGTATTGCCTAATCTGGTTATTTTCCTGTTAGGAAAGGTATCCCAAAATCAAATGCTGTCTGTGTCAGTCTTACTTATTCAGGCAACCATAACAACATATCATTGCTGGTTGCATAATGTTCATTTAAGTGCAACATAAACACATAACTGACAATGCATTATTGCTTAACATCAAGTGTATCGTAATCCCAGCAGTAGAACAAATTGTCTTTATTAAAGTGCAGTTTTTATTCCCTTTACTTGCTATGTACATGCATGTGCATTCCATAAAAACAGATGTTTTACTTGTAAATGTACAGGAAATACCATTGTATTTTCATGCTACTATATTTTTCTGTCAAGTGATTTGCTTAGATATATAAAAAGGTTTATATGGTGTAGTTTACTTTAAACTGGTGAAGTGAACATGTGTTTTTAAACAGAAATATTTCGTGTGTGTTGCCATACTCTGGCTAACTAATAACAAGAATTAATGAGAAATATATCTTAAATATTTCTTCAGACTGATATGTTTTAGAATACAAAAGCTGCAAAACAGCTGTGATATACGAATATATATTTCAGATTTTCTGACAAGAGTTACTTGTTTTCTTCAGCAGAAACTTATTTTTAGGACCAATTCCATTGTTTGTATAAGATTACAAAATTTTATATTTTTATGTTTATTTATGTTTGAATTAGTAACAGATTTTTAGATGAAGGGATTCATTTCAATCAAGTTAAACAAATTATTTAAAGTAAAAGTCGAGGGAGAATATGAAGTTGAGTTTACAATATCAAGTTGATGGAAAATTTATTGCTGTATAAAAATTTATAGAAATAAAGCAATTTCTTAAAAAAAAAACAATTAAAGTGTATGACTACTCCTATTTTATGGGACCAGTCATGATTGGGATAAGTTACTACATGGTAAGTGTTTTGTGTGGCTGGATGTCCTTCCTTCTAATGCCAACTTCGACAGAGGAATTGCCCCATTATAACAGTGATCATAACTAATGCATGTAATGTCTTCCAGGAGTGATATCTACTTATCGTTCAAATATGATATACATTGTACCCTGCCCAGTGTTTGGCCAAATCCATGTTGACCGACTGAAGAGCTACAACAGACTCGTTAGAGTTGCTGAAAGATCAAATGGGTAAGGAATTGGAAGGGGGGCAGTCAACACAGCATTTGCTTGGAGGTGAAAATGGGAAACCATTTCAAGGAGAGCGAGTATTTTTACAGTTTTCATCCTCGTAGTGTAACGTGTTTTTCGAGGGGTTTTATGCAACTGGCATAAGTCAGTAGGAAGCCATTCTATATTTATTTACGCGGCAAAGTGTTCAGCCAAGAGAATTTTTCATGGTAATTTATTATTATTATTAATTTATTATAATTATTATTAAGGTATTTTCGGAGCATTTTATAAAAATTATTAGCATTCAGATAGGTTTTCTATGTCTTAGAAAACCCTATCAAGCAAATTATTACGAACGACGATATCATAGAAAATTATCTGATTACGGAATTTTACGGAGTTTTTGTCAGTTAGGGTATTTGAGAGAGGTGAGTCACTGGGAATTCGAGTACACGCTTAATCTTGTCGAGAAGCATGACGCAATCTTGGGTCGCAAGGTCTAGAAAAGACGAATTGTTGGAACGGAACCCTCCCGCCGAGTGTAATGACCCGGAGGAGGAGAAGATCGCGTGGTGGGTCAGCCAATCAGGGGAGACGACGTAAGCTAGTTGGGACTGAAGAGTGGGGAGCCAACGTGTGCATATATCGTTCGACGCGCCGTGAAACGAGTACAATCTGTATAGTTCTTGCCGAGTGTGGATATACGCGGGAGTCGCTCCGATGTTCCGTGGGATAAGGACTATCTGTGAAATACTTGAGGTGTACGGTCGCAAGTGCGTGTCGCTCCGATGTTCAGTGGAGTTAGCGACGAACTTTTGTAAAACTTGGTTGTACGAGTGTTTGGGTCCGAGGTACGGACCATAGAATTATCTAATCTACCAGAATATCATCAAATTTCGACGGAGATGACGACGTCCAGGAGACTGTGGGAAGCACACAGCATCATCAAGAACGAGGGAAATGCTTTGGCAATTTCCAGTGGTAAGCGCCAATGACGCAGAAATACGCAATCTCTCATTTTCTTTGTTTTACATTTCATATTTCAGTAACTTCATAGCTTGGAAATAAGAGTAAAATCAATTTATCAGACTCCGTTTTCACGTAATTTTCTATCGGTAATATTCAAATCACAACGCTCCAATTTAAATTTTATACTTATTATTATTAATTTTGCTATTCTTGTTTTATATAATAAATTCATTTCTTTTACAATGCAATCTTTGCTTTCAGTAGGTAGCATTAGATATAGACCAATTCCTTCTACTGATACAATTGTTTGTTAGGTTAATGATCAAATCATACCACGATCTGAGTGAATAGAGTCTTGAAGGTGTTCTGCCAGAGCTAGACGTTGTTAAATACAAATTTAGATTTCAACATTGCGTTGAGGTCTTGGCGCCCATTAAAACAACATAGCTTAGGCAAAGGTAGACAGTTACATTTCTCACCCAACAGTTAGGAGCTAGCAAAACGTTTCATTTGGCGCTACCAACATGGGGCATTAATAACCGTTTCAGTAGGTGAAATGTGTGTGTCACCCGCTCTGATTCGAATGAAACCCCATAGCTCTTGTCAAACAATGACAACACCTCAGTTGCCTGATGCAGATCTTTTGAGTTGGAGCCAATCTATTCTCTTAAACACTGCCATTTGGCAGCAAATCTGAAACTGTATTGGGCAACCTGTGACTGACATTCAATTAATTTTGTCTGGTAATCAATCGCTACATGTGATACAAGATGCCAACATCGTACAACTCTGTGTGCCTTGGAGTTGTGCTGTCCTTCAAAAATCCACATTCCTCCTCTGGGAATCGAACCCATGATCGGCACTGATCCATTGAGGAAGTTACTAATACCGGATTGAACACTAAATCACCTGGCAACAATGTAGCAAATTTATATATGAAACTGATACCCGACATACTGGCACTTACAGAAATTAAACTAGTTTTTCTCCAAGAATGCTTCTATAATGAAAATTAATGCTATTAGATAAAATAAATTTTATCATAGGTAGAATTTCAGTACAGGCCGGACGTTTGTTTTAGACGAGTGAAAAATCTTAATGGAAGCCTGGAGGCGAGTTACTGCAGTACCTGTGTTGTTATCAGTTGCCCCAAGCGGTCCGATGATTGACGAAGCTGTCTCACACTGCTCCTGAAGTACAGTCATTGGCAAATATAATGACGTTCTGTTCGTAACTACTTAACGTGTACATCCACGTTACACAATACTTCGACGTTGACTGTACTGTCTGCAAGTCGGTGTCGCCACGTGCTCAAGTCTGGAATTCCATTACATCAGATCGTTGGTGACAAGTGTGAAGCGATAGTGTGAGAGAGTGACTGTGTACAGGCTCACCCGCTGGCTTCAAGGTCAAGGGCAATCGTCTAAAACAAACGTCCGGCCTGTATTTTGTTGTTCGTAGAATGTTAGTATTTTTGTTAGTAGAATTGACCTATTACTTTATTCTGAAGGGGAGTAACAGCCTTTCAGAACAAATCAATTCTTTACTTCATGTCTTATAGATGGTAAAGATATTGATAATATTAGCCAACTATGGCTACACTGCATTCTGCTGCATGGCTGAAAGCAAGGGGGAACTACAACTGTTTAGTTCTTCCCAGGGATATGCACCTCTCTATGCATAATTACATGTGATGATGGCCTCCTCTCTTGTAAAATTCCAATCCGGAGGTAAACTAGTCCCCCGTCCGGATCTCTGGATGGGGACTACTTGAGAGGGGGTTAACATCACAGAAGTGACAAAGAGAATATCTGACATTCTATGGATCGGAGCATGGAATGTTAGAAGTCTGGTAGGCAGTGGAAGGTTAGAAAACTTAGAAAGGAAAATGGATAGGTTGAGTTTGGATTTGGTTGGGATTAGCGAGATGTTCAGTCAGGAAGAACAGGACATTTGGTCAAGAGACTATAGGATCATTACTGGTAGCAGTAAACCAATCAATGGCCAAGCAGGGGTAAGTCTCATATTGGCTAGGAAACTTGGACATTGAGTGGAATATTATGAGCAATATTGTGAACGGATTATTGTAGCTAAAATCAATACAAAACTTACGTGTACAAGTCTACATGCCTACCAGTCAAGCTGATGATGAAAATGTTGAAAAGGTCTACGAAGAAATAGATGAAATGCTGAGGTATGTCAAGGGTGATGAAAATGTTATAGTAATGGGAGATTGGAATGCTGTGGTAGGAAAAGTAAGGAAAGGGAAGACAGTAGGAGATTTCGGATTTGGTGAAAGGAATGATCGAGGAAGCAGGCTGATGGAATTCTGCATCAAGCATGAGTTGGTCATAGCTAATACCTTATTCAATAACCACAATAGAAGAATATACTGCATACACATGGATGAGACCAGGAGATACAGGTTGTTACCAAATCTACTTTATTATAGTCAAGCAGAGATTTAGAAACCAGATTTTGGATTGCAAAACATATCTCGGTGCTGACAAACTGACCATAATCTGGTTGTTATGAAATGTAGATTTAAGTTGAAGAAACTGAAGAAAAGTTAAAAGCCAAAAAGGTGGGCAATAGACAGACTGAAAGAGAAAGATGTAAGAGAAAAATGTGAACGAAAGATTCAAGAAGAGTATAAAGGAAGGACTAATGGAAAACGCAGAACAAACTTCAATTGCAGAGAAATGGGCACTTTCGAAGAATGAAATAACAAAATCAGCACAAGAAAACATTGGTAGGAAAGAAAGAATAGGTAGAAAACCATGGATCACTCAGGATATACTAGGACGAAAGCACAAGAATGCTAGAGATGAAAGGGGAAAAGCAGAATACAGATGTCTGAGAAATGAGATTAACAAAAAAGTGCAAGAAGTGAAAGAAGAATGGTTTAAAGAGAAATGTGCAGGTATAGAAAACTGCCAGAAATTAGGAAAAGTAGACACAGCTTATCGAAGGATTAAGAGTACTTTTGGGGAACGGAAGACGAATTGCTGTTTATTAAGGTCTCGGGTGAAAAACCTCTAACAGATAGAGAAGAAAAAGTTGAGAGATGGAAAGCTTACATAGTGTGTTAGTATAATTGAAAGGAAACTGAGAGTCATGTAATGGAAAGAGAAGAGGAAATTGATGAGGACGACAAAGGAGATTTATATTGAGATCAGAATTTGACAGAGCATTGGAAACTTAAGTAGGAACAAAGCACCAGGCATAGATGACATACTGATTGAGTTGCTATGCTGCATAAGTGATGAAGGTCTGATCAGGTTATTTCACTTGGTGTGCAGGATTTATGCGACAGGTGAGGTACCCTCCGATTTCAAGGAACCTAGAAAGTGGGAGCTGACAGATGTGAAGATTACCATACAAATCAGCTTGATCACTCATGCTTCAAAGATCCTGACTAAAATAATTTACAAAAGGATGGAAAGACAGAAACAGAGTTGGGTCAAGACCAGTTTGGCTTCAGGAGAAATGTAGGAACAAGGGAAGTTGTATTAAGTCTTAGGCTGATTTTGGAAGGTAGAATAAGGAAAGATAAGAGAGTGTTCATGGCATTTGTAGACTTAGAAAAGGCTTTTGATAACGTTGATTGCAGTAAGTTGTTTGACATTTGAAAACTATTGAAATAAAGTACAGTGATAGGAAGGTGATCTACAACCTATACAGAAACCAGACAGCAGTTATTCGAGCCGAAGGACATGAGAAAGAAGCTGATGTTTTGAAAGGTGTAAGGCAAGGCTGCAACTTATCACCCAAACTTTTCAATCTATACACTGAACAAGCAATGAAGGAAATTTGAGAAAAATTCAAAGTAGGAGTAAAGATTCAAGGAGAAATAATTTCAACTCTGAGATATGCTGATGACATCGTCATCTTAGCAGACACAAAATAGGATTTGAATGAGTTGTTAAATGGTATGGTCTCTGTATTGCCAAGAGCCGACTGAGGTGGTGTCTGGTAGCTAAGTTCTGAACTAGTAGTCGTTGACGGTGGCGTTTGGCGGCAAATGTAGGAAGTATTTGAAAAATTCAAAAGTCTGAAGTCCTTTCTTGAATTAAAAAACAGGTAACACACACTAATACAGTCATCACAATTAACACCGGTTATCAGACAGATGCTACACACACCCAAAGTACACGGGGCTACATGACCGCGTTATCGCAGCCCCTAAACTTAGGAACCAACCAACCAAAGAATTGATGATGAAAATTAATAAATGTAATACAAAAATATTGGAATGCAGCAGAAAAACCTATGAAAGGCAGGAAGTAGGAGACTTCTGTTACTTAGGAAGCAAAATAACCAGTGATGGACGAAGAAAATAGGATATAAAAAGTAGGTAGGCTGAGACAAAGAAAGCATTTACACAGAAAAGGAATCTGTTGACAGAAGGTATTAGAAAAGTCATTTTTGAAAGTCTTTGTCTGGAGTGTGGCACTCTATGGAAGTGAAACTTGGACTGTTGGTGCAGCAGAAAAGAGGAGAATTGAAGCATTTGAAATATGGTGTTAAATGAGAATGATGAAGATCAGATGGGTAGATAGGGTTACAAATGAAGAGGTATTAAGACGATTGGAAGAGGAGAGATGTTTCTGGTGACTGCTAATGAAGAGAAGAGATAGGTTGGTAGGGCACCATTAGACACCCAGGACAGGGCGAATAAAGTAAGTGTGTGGAATATTATGAGCAATATTGTGAACGGATTATTGTAGCTAAAATTCTAAATTTCAACACCACACGCCGCGCTGAGCATATGGTCTCAGCAGATGACGGCTGTCGACATCGCCGTCTATAATTCTCAAGCCATGCTGTAGATAGAATTGGCAACATTAAATAGATTCCGTAAGTTCTATAAACATGTACGACCACATGCTGAGTTTTATTCATAAATATTGTTTATTTTGATATGACAGCATTTAAAAGCAGTTCGTACCAACTATTTCAACACCCGTGAAATTCCTCGTGGTAAATCAGACCTGCTGAAAGATGTAAAAGTGAGTATTTCCCGTTTTTAGTTGCATGTGTAACCAATACCCTACTAATGAATTTAACCAACAAATTCTTCACTAATATTTCATTAAACTATTTCAGATGCCTAGGAAGTGTTGTGTGCCTGACTGTGGTTATATCACTATGTTTTGACTATGTTTTTGTGCCTAGTAATTTAGTTTTGGTATATATCTTCATGTGGCCTTTATATTCCAGTACATTATGAACTGGACTCAGTCAGCAAGTGCCTTTAGCTAGATTTCATTAGAAAGCTACCTATTTATAAATTAGTGACCAGTGGAGCATTATTGTTAGACTGTCAGCATTAAGCTTGGAGGCCTATTGTGACTATAATGAGTGCATCTGTGGACAAAAAGTGAAGAATTTATTATCAAAGGCAGTCTCTAAGTTCGTAAGAATAGTCTTAAATATTTTTTCGTAGCGCATCAATGATGGCAGTGAGTATAGCAGCAATAAAAGGAAACTCGAACTCAGTACAGCCTTAATTATTAACTTATCGGGAATCGATAGTACATAGCATGATAATATGTATCCTTTATTTGTGTGTAGATTTAGCGGACGTTATGTTCTGTTGTATTCTCGGAAACATTTGGCGTCAAAATTGATGTGTTTACGCAGTGGCAGCAATTACCATGTGCTTGCGCTAGGCCTCCCAGATGACATATGGGTGGTGTTGCCAAACCTTATGACACGGCTTGAGAATTGTAGACGCCGATCCTTTAGGTGAAGGATAACAATTGTCAACAAATTATAGAAACTATTACACTGACAGACATTGAACCCTATAATCCTGTCAGTTAATGATGACAGTTCTGAGAGAGCAGGTGATAACGTTGTTTATTATTTGTGTGGTTACCTGATTCACACAGCAGCAAAGAAGATAGTGAAATGTACTTCCTGCATTACGTCATTGGAAAGTGATTCCGAAACATTTAATAATGTTAGTGATGTACTGTATGTATCCTCACCATGCTGAGAGACTTTGGCGGAAGTGGATCTAAATTTCTCAAATGCCCGTCTTTATCTTTATTTCACTTGATGAAACGTGTAGATGGAGCAGTGGAGGCAGGGTCGTAAGCCCCCTCCCGAAAAAAGCCAATAAATATTAAGAAAGTGTTGCTTTGGTAAAAGCATAAAATAATTGTAAATTTGGTTGTAGACTAATCTTAACTTATTGGCAAACTTATTAACAATACTAAGATTGAAATTAGACTACCTCGTGGTGTAGTGGCTAGCATTCTTGGCTGCCGCCCGGGAGGTCTGAATTCGATTCCCGACTCTGTCAAGAAATTTTAATTCTGGTCTGAGGGCTGGAATGTGGCTGGAGCCTTGTGAGGCAAAACTGAGAATTCCACAGTAAGGTACTTTTGAGAAATACATTATCAATTTGTACAAAATAAACAAAACAAAAACAAGACAACTGTTTACCCTTCTGTTTAATAAATTGACAAATATTTACATATTTGCCATTCATACTCCATAGGCCATAATAGAAAATACATTAGGTATAAAATTTTATTTGTGTGTTGTGATGTATTTACAACCTTTTTTTGTTCTGCCACATTTTATGCTAAATAAACTTAGAATTTTACTATTAACTCTTATCCAAAATAATTACACAAAGTTATATGCTCTAAGATATTGGTTGATATTTCTGGGGATTTTGCGGTGAGAATACTCATAATTTTCCAGGATAGTCAGTCCCCCCCAAAAAAAAAATTGTATATATGCCCCTGAGTGGAGGCAAAGTTGGAGCAAGAAGGCGCGTTGTGAGGCGATATCTTTTCAGATTGTGTGGACATGATCTGTGAACTTCCTGTGTTCTGAAATGTGTGCTGCTCGGAGGAGCACCTGTTCTTATATTTCCCTAGAATAGTGTTTCATTACATTACAAGCCGATTCATTTTCCGGGCAAAAGAAATGTCCAGGAAACTGAGATCCAGATAGTCTTCAAAATCAACAAGAAAAATAATTATCTTTTCTGTTAAGAGGTAAGCTCTACTCTTCGTAGAAATGTACAGTATATTAGAGTGTTCTCGACAGTATTTTAATATGTTCGTATTTCCTTGAAGATTTGTTTTTGTTATTCACAACTTGCTTCGTATTTAGTGCAATACTTCTCTTAATAAACAACGAGTCAGATTGACCGTCCACATGCACGTCCAGGTCAAGGAATGCTAGTACCACCTAGCGGCGGAAACAGTCAACGACCGGAGTTCCACCACTTATTATTCTATTCGCCCTGCCCAGGATTAGCGAAGTTAGTTATGGAGAGAAGGGTCGAGGACAAGAACTGTAGGGGTAGACCATGGTTAGAATATGTGATTGCCTCGGATGTAGGATATAGTAGGTATGTAGAGATGAAACAATTAGCTCAGGACAGGGAGGTGTGGAGAGCTGCATCAAACCAGTCAAAAGACTGAAGACTCAAACAACAACAACAACAAAATAAATTTACCAAGAATTAAAATTAATGTTATGAAATGCAACATGCATAATTTGAAGTAAAAGTGAGCTAAAATGTGTACAGCTCGCTTAAATGTCATTGACCACTGCTTAAACGTACAGAGAATTGCCAAGCTGCTTGGAATGCTACTACTGTATATGGATATTGTTCATAAACCGCGCCGAGGTCCGAATTCTATGTTAGACCACATGACAGCACCGAGTCATACTCAGAGATTGTAAGCTGAGTACAATTATGAAGACAGTGTGCATGGGAAAAGATACGTGTAAAGGCTGTGAAAGGATCGAGCATGCTGTGAACTGCATTGGAATCACGAGATTGAAATTAATATTATAAGGATTGAATGGACAATACAAGGAATTGAGTTAGAAATTTACCGTACAATATTTGTATATAATTTATGTGGAAATATGACATACTACCCGGAGTAAAATAGGAAGAGGGAAAAGCTGATTGGCCCCAGAATGAAGAAGCCAGAAATGCTACACAGCACAGTACTTGTAGAAGATTATTATTTCCATGAACATTCAAATAAATACATGAAATGCCGGCAGAACATTTTTGAAAACGCAGGGGATGTTTCAATAACATTTGTACCTCCAAGAGAAGGTACAAATCACCAAAATCAAAACTACCATTTTATTGGACAATAATAACACATTGGAAAAAGAAAAAAAAAAACACAAGCGACGTTTTTACTACCATTTCCTACTCCTTCAGCGTATTTCTCAATTTATTCTATTTCAAAAGGAGACTTATGAGTTTAAATTACCAAAATCAACTAACCATATGAATTGGATATCAATAACACATGAAGGAAACTTGATAGAACATCCCTTCACCAGAACCAAAGTAAAAAATTCTTTAACTACTGAAATTAGCCAAAATACATGGTCGGGAAAAAATCTGAAGATGATATAGTAATAGTACTGGGAGGACCGCAAGGCTCTTACAGTTCCTACAAGTCGACGAACTAATGGTTGGGTAAAGTGATCCTTTGTGGTCTCAAAAGAAGAAGAAGAAGAATAGACGTTTACTCCTCCCCAGTCTATAACGCACCCGCCGTCCCAAATTTGAACACCGCTTATGTAGTAAAAATTCCAGCTCTGTCGGCCATTTCGGAGTATAATTATGCACAGGTTCAGTATTGCCAACCCCATGCATTCGGTACTACAGTATTTCTTTTCCGATATCGTACACAAAAGAGCGCCGTTAAGTTATAGTGAAAGTGTGCCAAGTTTCAGTGTTAAGTTAAACATGGATTGTACGAGTTGTGAGTTAACAATCTCCAATTTAAATCAAGAATATCATAACGCATCAACATTTTAATCCAGACCAATGTTTTTTGCCTAGACCAATAATTGTTAACAATTAATATGATAAAATTGGTCCGGTCAACTCAAACATAAAATGCCAGCGTTTCACCCCAGTGTGCTGTTGGGCTTGTCAGTTGGTACAGACACACCTCACCAATACACGTGGCTAGAACATACTGAGAAGGCCATAACAAGACACAAAATACAAGTAGTATTGACGTCACGAGCGATGCCAATGTGCTACGGAAGTCAAGCTCCATTTCATAAAACAAAAACCTTACCTTGGCAATCCAAATAGGTTATGAATATTCCCGAATGGGAATATGATGTTATTTCCGTTTGAGCAGATAAATTATCAATTAATATGATAAAATTGGTCCGGTCAACTCAAACATAAAATGCCAGCGTTTCGCACCAGTGTGCCGTTGGGCTCGTCAGTGAGGTGTGTCTGTACCAACTGACGAGCCCAACGGCACACTGAAAAAAAAATTATAGTTGAATATTTTTATTTTGAATGCTTATTTTTGTTCATAGAATGTTAATGTATAGATTAGTGATGATGCTCATTGTTTAATATTTTTAATTTTAATCATAACTGAGAAAGGTTACAAGCTAAACGAAACTAGTATTATATAATCATTAGTTTCAATATATTATCAGGGTGTCGAGCGATGACCTTTTTTTAAATTCCCGTATAATTCCCGTATTTCCCCTACGAAAATCCACCAAATTTCCGTATATTTTAGAAGTCTCTAAGACTAGAGTTCGCATGGCTGAAAAATGAATCTTAAAGCGGGAATCAAGATTTTCTAGAGTAAGTGTAACTGCATTTTTAGACATACTTCCACAGCCCACGGGTGATGGCGAGATTTAGGCCTAATCCTTAGTGTGAGCAAGTCGCGTGCACGCAAGTGGACTCTCTCGCAGATGGGATGAGATGCTACGAACACAAATAAAATACCGTTTACCTGATGAGAGCTGATATAAATGACTGTTTTACTGAGGAGGCTTGAGAGAGTAGAGAATAGGAGTGTCACATAATAAATGTTTACGGGAAGTAACTGAATTGTATGTTACGGTAACGTAACAGTATAGGAGCCAGGAACAAGGCGATACAAATTTCTACACTACTGAAAATAGTCAAAATACCCTTTGTAATAATGAATAATAATTTTGGAGGTCATGTAGTAATAGATGTTACCCACCCACTATCCCTATTAGATCACGACTTGTATAGTAAACTTGGAAGTGTGTCCACCATTATCCGCGTAAATTATGGGACAAATACAGTATTGCTAAATCCGCACATTTGGTACCGATAGCCTCCCTGTCACTTCGCCCTGCTTTTCATCCACGCAACCCACGGTCGCCACATAATAAGGCCCAACGTCTAACCTCCACACAGCAAGAATTCTGAGCATGGTTCTCACCTACACCCCGTATTTCGAAGGAAAGAACGTGAAGGATATGTCGGGAGCTTGGAACAGCTGAGCTGTGTTGACAAGTTTTTAGTGTTGTTGTAAATCAACTGATTCGAATAATACACAGCGCTAAACTTCAGACATTATTTCTGTACAATTATACGTAATATATTATTTTAAAAGTCGATCCTGAGTCAATGCCGAGGACATTCAAACAAAGAAATACGGTACTTAGATGAATAAATAAATTACACACCGAAGCTATGATACCTTTATCATCGGTATTCAATATAGTGTTTTTTTTTTTTTGTTTTTTTTTTTGGGCGTATGGCTTTTAGTGCCGAGAGTGTCCGAGGACATGTTCGGCTCGCCATTTTTGTAGCTGCTTCGAGACGGACACCCAATGGGTGAGCTACAAGTACCGTTGGGGAGGAAAGTTGGAATGAAAGGTCGAGGAGTTGGAAGGTAGCGGCTGTGGCCTATAGTTAGGGACCAACCCCGGCATTTGCCTGGAAGGAAGATGGGAAACCACAGAAGACCATCTTCAAGGTTGCCGGCGGGGAGATTCGAACCTCCTCTCCTCCCGGATGTGAGCGACTGCCAGCAGTCATGCCGTAACGACCACGGCTAACTCACCCGGTGGTATTCAATTCAATAAATATGACAAAGAGGGCAAACTCTCTACAGCTAATGAATATAAAAACACTCACTATGCAATGATTATCCTTTAAGATGAAACATGAGTGGAGGTCGTTCACACCTTACAGCACAGTAGTCGACAGGTAACACCATGCACACTCACTAGCAAAGTAACGCTTGAGTTGCTACATCGGCGCCTGGGACATGCAAATTTAATTGCTATTTAGCAAGCAGTGCCAATGCAGAGTGTTACAGGAGTGCAACTTGTGGATCCTGAAACTGAACTGCAACGTATGCAGTTCAATTTCCAAAGAAGTGAGAGCGGAAAACAGATTTATTGGATCTGGAACATAGGGATGTGTGTGGTCCAATAAGGGTTAACTCCGTGGGCGGTGCAAAATACTATGTTGAGTTTATTGACGAATACTCAAAATGGTGTGAGGTACAATCCCTGAACTCCAAAGCGGATGTCTACAAGGCAACAGTGGAATACATCCCTCTCATCGAGAAGCAGAAAGGGAAATATGTGAAGCTGCTCCAATCCGACAATGCTGGAGAATAAACAAGCAATGAATTCATCGAGTATCTCAAACAATGGGGAATAAGTCGGAGGTTGACAGTTGACAGTTCCAAACAACCCCGAACAAAATGGGAAAGCAGAGAGGATAAACTGCACTCTTCTGGATGCCGCTAGATGTCTTCTCATTGACGCAAACATACTTCAGTCATTCTGGGCAGAGGCAGTAAATACTGCTAATTACGTATGTAATCGCTTGCCTTCGAAAAGCTTGGGGGGAAGGACACCATTCAAGTTATGGACAGGAAATGTGCCAGATGTATCACATCTGAGAGTGTTCGGCAGCCAGGTATACTTTCTGGATCGGGAATCTGGCAAAGGCAAATTTGATCAACGAGGTGTAGAGGGCATATTGTTAGGTTACTCAGAAGGATCGAAAGGTTTGTGTGTTTGGTTACCTGAGAAAGATAAGGCTTTCATCAGTCGTGATGTGAGATTTATTGAGCTGGCTCGCTCGCTTCGCTCGCGCAGCCAGCGGCTAATTTAAATGATTAGAAGGATGGCAACGAATCCAAGGGCATGATGGGAAACAATCTGAGAGATCACGCAAGGCGTGGAATGGAGAATATAAGATTCAAGGAACTTACGAGGCTCTCGTCCGATGAAAAGGAAGTTGAATTACCTCTTGTAATCGAGGAAGAGAGGGAGGAGAGGGAACCGCGAGAATACGACATCTCCTGGAATGAAGCGGAACCATTTTTGGGCTTTGAAGTACCTTCAGATGAGGAGGGACCTTTCTGGGGTTTTGAGGAACCTGGAATCAATCAGAAAAAGGACGATACTGGAAATCTGAGCAGCACTTCACTCACAACCAGAGGTTGGGGTCGACCAATGTTGATCAGAACTGGAAGAAGGGGAAGACCGAGAAAACTTTTCCATCCTGTTAGAACAGATGAGGCTAGAGTTATGGAAAAAACAGAACAAATTTACCTTAGAGAGATCCCTGTCTACAACCACACGTCTAGACACCTCATTCACCGTCAACTGCTTAGGTCAGTCTAATAACTGCTATGGGATCGAACACTGGATGGCGGCCAAAAGAGTCCTTCGTTATCTAAAGGGAACTGCCAATGTGGACTAGTTTTCGTGTCTGACCCGAAACCGGTCGGAGGGTTCGTGGATGCCGATTGGGGAGGAAGCATCGAGGATAGGAAGTCTCACACAGGCTACCTCTTTGTACTTGGTGGATGTCCCATATCTTGGGATTCTCGAAAGCAGAGAACGGTTGCCCTGAGTACTACGAGGCGGAGTATATGGCTATGTCCGAATGTGCCAAAAAGGCCATATGCTTGCGGAGATTTCTTCACGAATTGGGTTTCAACGCTCTGGCTGATCTGACCATGTACTGCGACAAGCGAATCCCATGTTCCACAACAGAAGTAAACATATTGACATTAGACATAATTTTGTCAGACACGCTGAAAAAGAAGTCGTTCGTTGTACGGTACGTTCCAACTGAAGATCAAGTGACAGATTTCCTTGCAAAGAGTTTGTCCAGACAAATACATCAGTGGTGCATGAAATCTGTGGTCTGAATGAGATCAAATGAACTTTACTCGAGGGGAAGTGTTAGTTTGGAATAATGTTCCTGTTCTACGAGTATCAGTTCATGGATACTACTTCCATCTGCTATGTGTGCATCTCGCTCGGCATACATGTCTTTGTTTGGAGTATTCTTTGACTTCCATTATTGTACGACAATTATAACCGTGCTGTGTTTTCATCGTGTGGTGTGCTGCGTTATTCCTAACAATAAACAATAGAATTACCAAGGCAACACAATTCTACCACCAGGTCAGACATCTGTTATGGGATGAACATATCCATGAAAACCAAGAAGATCTTATATAAGTCCTATTATATACCAATTCTTACATAGTCTCAAAACCACAACACTGACCAATAGGGATCATTCTAAACTCAAGGCACCTGAAATGAAGTTCCTACGCACTATAGTTCAAAAAACGAAGAAAGACAAGATCAGAAATGAGAAGATTAGGGAAGAAGTAGGAATAAGAGATTCTCTTTCACATAAAATCGGAATCAAGACTAAAGTGGTTTGGTCATAAGAAGAGGATGCCAGTCAACAGAACTGCACAGAAGGAATGTGAAAGAGAAGTGGAGGGAAGTCGACCAGGGCAGCCTATAAAAAAAGTGGATAGGTCTGGTTAAGAGTGACGTTCTGCAGAAAGGAAATGATTGGGACAAGATGGTGGAAGAAGAATGGTTCGGGGACAGAACGAGATGGAGGGGGCTCATAACCAAACCCGGGCAACTGGAAATGGTTTCGGATGATGATGATTAGGGCCCGGATTTTGATAAAAAGTCATCTTATTTCTGAGTACATGGAGACGATGCTTAGTGGTAATTAAGTGTATTCTACTATAAATATGTGAGATATATTGTGTTTTTAAATGTCATTAAAATGCATTTTTCCTACATTTTCCAGAAGAAAGTCATTTTCTAACATTTCGGTGCATTTTAGGTCATTTTTCATGTGTTATACGTTTATAGGTCTTTTTATTTAATCGAATATGGTTAACCCTCGAGACGTCGCGGTCTTCTCGACCATACGCATACGGTACTTCTTTTGTTACTCTATCTAGCCTTGTTGTAGGACAGGCCCCTTCTACCCCCACCATATCTACCCCGCACCCCTCCTCTACGGTTTAAAGCCGGGTAGCGCTACTCAGTTGCTGTAAGCAGCCAGTTGAATGTTAATTCGGTGCTCCGTACACAACCATTCCCAGTAATAAAAATAATAAAAATACATTATTAGGCTGTAACACTGTTTTATATACCTTATTACTTTCTGATAGGGGGGCGTGGTGGCGCAGCGGTCAAGCTGTATGCCTCTCACCAAGGCAGACCGGGTTCGATTCCCGGTCAATGCATGTGAGATTTTCGATGTGAAATGCCATGTCCTGTGGTTCGGATTCCACGTAAAACGGACGTCCCGTGGCTTATGATCGCGAGATTAACGGTCACGTTAAACTACAAGCTTCCTTTTTTTACTTTCTGATAGTTGTAAATTACTCCAACATTGTAGGCCTACTGTAGTTTTTTTATCAGTTTGCTTTTGTGAATGTTCTTCCCTTTCACTGGATTTTTATGTGTGTTTTAAAGCAGAACGTAACATTAACTTAGTTAATGTATTCTTTTAAAGCACTATTTGGATGTAAATAAATAAAATTTATCGGTACTTTGAACGATGAAAATACAGAGTAAGCACATAACGAAAGCAACCTAACAATAATATATAGCAAATGGAAATAATTAAACAATATTGAATGCTTGAGGTCTTTTCCACCGTGCGCGACGACCGACGTTACACTGCCTCACGCGACGTCCCGAGGGTTAAATGCGATTTTAAAATTATTCCTTTAGTATCTGTATTTCTAAACACGTCAGCATTAACATTCTTGGGCAAACCCATTATACTGTAGTTCTGCAGTGCTCATCTGTTTTCATCACCTATTTCTTATCTACGCAGCAGATTTAATTTTTCTTTACCATGATGCATTTGTTTGTACAGTTTGCGTCACCGATTTCTTCACGTGCACGTGATTATTGCGTCAGTCTGAGAAAAGAAACAGGGTAATCCCCTCCGTGCCATGTGCATACCTGCCAACTTTTGAAAAGGGCTATCAGTAAAACTCACGCGCGACAAAAAATCGAACGATTTTCGATATACCCCCGGCTTGACGAAAATAATAATACTTCTGGGCTACAAAATACAATAATTCATGCTTTAAACAGGATACTTCAATGAAATCATATCTACTTACATAATTTGTAGATGAACATAACAATCCAGAAGAAATCCATGTTAATCAGCAGCAGGCGTGGTGAATATTGGTTTGGAGCAGACATAACAGGACTTCCTTGATAGATTAAGCTGATATACGATAATTGAAAAAGGCTTTACACAATAAAACTTGTTTAACGTAACACAGGCAAGAAATAATATAATACACACTGCAAATCATATGCTAGTTCGACTTTTAAGTCATGGTTGTGGTCTTTTTAGCTTCCTGCAAAAAGTCATGAGAAAATGTTTTGTCATAACAGCGACCAGAACTCCTGGTCTTCAAAATAGAAATAGACTCCAGAGATTCATAGGACATGGATGACCTGAACCGTGTTCTATTTTTCTTCACACGGCTAAAAACACGTTGACATTCTGCATTGCTATGGGGTATGGTGAGAACAGAGAGCATTACTCTAGAAATTCGGTTATACTTAAGAAGTCTATCGGCTCCACGAATTCTTGATATTTGTGCCCAACTGGAATCACTTGCAGCATCTTGATGTGCAGCCGAAGTGTCATCTACCTGAAGAGCTGTGAACTGCCTCTGAAGCTCATTCACCACCTCATCTGTAGTTTCATTCTCTTCCTTGCATAACATGATAGGAAACTTTTCCAAGAAAAAACGAATGGAAGAAAACTGTGCATCTTCAATTTTGTCTAACCTAGCAACTTGAGCAATCTTTAACACGTCATCCTTGAGTGGAAACTTGTTGATGATGTAGTCACAGGCAGTACAAAAGTAGTTTCTCACTGATGGAAAGAAAAGGGATTTATCTGTATCCGGTCCGTTCTGAAGGCACTTAACAACTTCAGATGATGCATTTTTTGCCATTTTATTTACAAAGCATGTCGTTTTCGTGCGACCACAACTATATTTCTTTGCAACTTCTGATATAAAGCACCAGCATGATCAGCCGCACTTAAGGGCACATTGTGTTCCACCAAAAAGGAAGTAAACAGACACTCGGCCCTAATTACGTCACTGTCAACGTGAAGAAAGAATATGCATATGGTAGAAATAAAAAACACACACACACGTGGAACGAATGTAATTAGTCCAAGGAACACAGGAAACTACGAAGTTATAGCACAAAAACTCGAACGCTTCATTAAAATATGCCATAACCTTAAAAGACGAAAACATTCAAGGAACGCCAACTTCGCGAACAATGAACAACTCACGTGGTCAAAGAATATGGTTTAAATCGCAACGAGCGAACGGAGCGGAACAAAGAATATGCGAAGAACATGGAAGAACGGTTATCCCGGCTTCAAATTCAATTACAATGAAGACACAAACATCACACGGTTAAAAGTACGAATCATATCAAAGAACGAGTTATCGACTATCGTGGACTTGCCTTCGACCCACGCAAACAATCGATTGTACGGAAGTGGGCGGTATTATCGAATGTAAATTATCTTTTCAAATTTTTGTCCGCGAAATCGTAAAATGACACCGTTCATCCGTAAAACCGTAAAATGCTGCAATTTCCGTAAATTTTACGGATAAACCGTAAAAGTTGGCAGGTATGCATGTGGTTTGTGTCGAGTTGATCTTTATTAGAAGTGTTGACAGCTCTGACGCAGCTCTGGCCTCTGATCGTTCACTCAGTTACCCGGCAACAGGACTTTAAGGGTGTGTTTGTGTTGTAGGTGTGTGACCTTTTGTTGTGCAGTGCAATTGAAATACCAAAACAAAAGCAGTCAACTGCAAACCGTTTAAAACAGTATGTATCAGATATCCGTGAAAACATATTCTCAACTGATGGAACTATTTAGTTCTGTAAAGTGTGCAAAATTAAAAAAGGTCCACCGTACAACAACATATTGGGCGCGATAAACATTTGCAATGTTTTGAAATTGTGGAAAAAAGGAAAGTGTCTCAATTACTGTTAAAAGAAACTGCTTCAACATCAAATAACAAGTCATCTTCCTTTTATAAGAATTATGTGAAGTGTTTGTTAGTGCTAATATTCCACTAAGAAAACAAAGCAATCCTAAATTAAGTGATTTCCTCGAACGCCACGTTGGTCATACTATTCCAGACGAATCAACATTGCGTAAGAACTACCTATCAAAATGTTACGAAGACACGTTAAATCGAATACGTGAATATGTGAATAGGAAAAATATTTACTTATCAATTGACGAGACTACAGATTCAGAGGGACGTTATGTAGGAAATGTAGTGACAGGGACCCTAGAAACAAATAGTCCCGGGCAAACATTTCTTCTGACCTCTGAGGTTTTGGAAGCGGTTAACCACACTTAGATATGCAAACTGTTCGATAAATCCATGTGTTTAATATGGCCTAGGGGAATACAACATGAGAATGTGCTCCTCTTCCTAACAGATGCATCATGGTAAAGGCAGCAAAATCAATCAAAGCATTTTACAATAAGATGGTGCATGTTACTTGTCTGGCTCATGCTTTTCATCGAATTGCAGAAGAGGTCCGATCAAAATTTTCAGAAGTAGATAGACTTGTTTCCACAGTAAAGAAAGTCATTGTCAAAGCACCATCCCGCACTAAGTATTTCAAAGACAAGGCCCCTGATGTAGCTTTGCCTCTCGCACCAGTTTTAACATGCTGGGGTACCTGGATGACTGCATGCATATACTAATTTCAGATAGTGAGAGAAGTAGTGGATGGCTTTGATAGGACAGATGCTAAGGCTATTGGGAGTGCACAGGACCTGTTTTCTGATCCTCAAATGGAAGGTAAATTGGCTTGCATAAAATCAAATTTTTCATTTTTGCCAGAAACCATAGCCTGCCTAGAAGAAAGTGGCATGGTATTGGCCAAGTCAATAGAGTTAGTCAGGAATGCTGAAGGTTGTATAAAACTGTAAAAGGTGAGATTGGGGACACAGTCAGACAGAAAATAAAATTTGTATTGGACAAGAATAAAGGGTATCAGACAGTGTGTCAAATAGCCAGTATTTTGTCAGGAGAAGACTTCAGAATTGACATTTTTGAAGAGGATTTAACAGCCAGGGACATAGTGTTTTTCAAATATGCTCCTATTACATCAGTGGAAGTGGAGAGAAGTTTCTCAAAATATAAAACAGTATTAGCTGACAACCGCCGTTCCTTCACCTTTGATAACTTGAGGATGACGATGGTGGTGTATTGCAACTCTAACTAAGGTATGTTTAGTTAGCAATATATTTTTTCACTTTGTAGTAGAAATTAGGGCAGCCAGGCTCTGCCTGTCACAAGTCAGGACAAAGGGGGAGTGATAGAGGAGTAACACCTCTAAAAAAAACCTTGGGCCAGCTGACCCGGCTGGTAGTACCATGTAAGGGTCCCTTGCCAGGGTTAGGGTGAAGACCTCAACGGCAGCTACAGTGGAGAGGATATTCTTTAGTACCGTGTAGATGGCGGAAGGGGCAGCCCAGTGCTCGGGATTAATTGGGTACAAGGTATCGTCCTCAGTTGAGTGTAGGTATCAGCTGTAGCGTCTGATCCGGAGCGGGCGGCTACAAACGGCATCTGTACCCCATGTCAGGGGCGGCCGAATTATATGCTGGCAGTAGCTCTAAAATGCTTGGTGACAGGCTAGGTGCCTAGCCGACCGTAAAAATTATGCCACATGTTTATGGAATGTTGTCTTCTGGTTCGGAAATAAAGGCTAGGGCGTCCCCCGTAGGCGACGCGCGTTGGCATGGCCCGGTCAGCGTGAGAAATGTGCAAGGGTTACCATCGCATGGGCGGCGATGGCCAAACAAGCTAGCCCTCATATCCCGTCTTGCAACACTCAACGTTGGCACCATGTCTGGACGGTACAATGAGCTATCTAAAGTCCTTGAAAACCGACGCATTGACATCTGTGCAGTTCATGAAACACGGTGGTGCGGAAGCAAATCGTATGATATTGGATGCGGATACAAGCTGATGTATAATGGCTCCCGCGGAACAACCAGTGGCGTTGGCAGTATAGTGTCATCCAAGTTCGACGGTACTATCTCTGAAGTACAAAGATATGATGATCGCCTGATGAAGATTGTGTACATCACAGATAGCAGAAAAATCCACTTTTCCAGTGCCTATGCTCCACAAACTGGTCAAGCAAACTCCATCAAGGATGCCTTTTGGAAGATGCTTGATGCAAAGACTGCTGAAGTGCCCCCAGAAGATTACATCATCGCTGGTGATCTTAATGGGCACGTAGGGTGTAGAAAGGAAGACCACATCGCTCATGGTGGGCATGGATTCGGAGAAAAGAATGACGATGGTAAGCGTATCCTCGATTTCTCAGAAGCTCATTACCTGGTAATTGCGAACACATGGTTCAAAAAGCGTGACTCACATCTGATCACGTTTTACAGTGGCACTAATGCCACGCAGATCGACTACATCCTTGAGAGGCGTCGTGATCTCAAAGATGTGCTTGATGCAAAGGTCATCCCCTATGAAACAGTTGCGACACAACACCGTCCATTGATCTGCAAGCTACGAATCAAGTTGCCAACAAACAAGCACGTAGATCGCACAGGACCTGCGAGAATCAAATGGTAGAAATTCAAGGACAAGGAAGCCGACATCATAGTCCGAATTACTCTGCCACCAATTACCACCGTTGAAGAAAGCTGGAAGGAACTGAAAGAGACTGCTCACGAAGCTGCACATGCCTTTCTTGGGTCAACAAAACCAGGACGAAGGAGGATCAATAGAAATACGTGGCTTTGGAATGACACCGTCAAAGACACGGTACGCACAAAGAAACGATTGTATCATGAGTTTCTTGCCGATAAAACACTGGATCGATGGAATGCGTACAGAACAGCCCGTAGCGATGCAAAAAAAAGTAATAGCAGCAACCAAATCCTCACGTTTTGCAGATCTATACGCAAAACTAGACACACGTGAAGGAGAGCGGGACTTATATCGACTCGCTAAAGCAAGATATCGCAATTCGGAAGAAGGTCATTGGTTCTACAGAGTCAATGACGAGGCTGGTAACCTGCTAGTTGATTGGAACAAGGCAAGAGAACGATGGCGCAGCTATTTCAAGAAGATCTCAACAGAAGAGTTCCCCCATGCACCAATTCCCACCGGCCATGTTGTTGAAGGGCCCGTAAGAGAAATTGTAGTCGAAGAGGTCAAGACTGCTTTGATGAAAATGAAGCCTGGAAAGGCCACCGGCTCAGATGATCTCCCAGCCGAGTTATGGTGTTCTAATCATTGGAAGGCAGCCGAATGGTTAACGGAACTCTTCAACAAGATCATTGACGAGGGACAAACACCAACTGACTGGCAACAAAGTATCACTGTGCCTATTTTTAAGAAGAAGGGAAGTCCCGCTGAGTGCACCAACTACCGGCCAATTTGACTTCTACGCCACGCCATGAAAATCTTTGAGCGAGTTCTGGACCAAAGAATCCGTGAGATCGCACAGATTTCCAGAAACCAGGCGGGATTTGTGAAGAACTGCGGCACAACTGATGCGACTCATGGCCAAGCCACTGCATCTAGCATTCCTGGATCTCGAAAAGGCCTTTGATCGAGTGCCTCACAGTCTCATCTGGCTAGCACTCCGAAAACATGATGTGCCAGAGCAGCTTATTAACTGGGTGCAGTTGCTTTATGCACAGCCAAGAAGTTACGTCCGTACAACTTCAGGACAATCCAAGGACTTCCCCATCACAGTCGGTGTCCATCAAGGTTCTGCATTATCACTACTTCTTTTCATTCTAGTTATGGACACTGTGACAGTTGACCTGCACCGGCCATTACCATGGACCCTACTTTATGCTGATGACGTGATGCTGGCAGCAGAAAACAAGCTTGTGTAATGACTCCTTCATTCTAGTCCATTTGTAACTCAACTGATTTATTTCTAAGACGTGCCAACATAACATAACAGAAGATGTAGTACCAACATTACAATTTACACATATCATATATAGGCCTACACACACAATACCTATTACATTACACTCTTTCCTCCCTTCAATGACAATGTCTACTCATTAGAAATCTATAAATTCAGTCTAACAGGAGGTCGACTGATGCGCTCAGATCTGCGCACTTGAGTTCCAGCAGGGGGAACGATAATTGTCGATTTCATGTCCTGACAGGATGATTCTGATACAGGTGCTACCTCAGGGTTAGGTTGAGGTATAGTTTCAGTTTCTAGGTTTATTGCTAGCGGAGTTGCCTGTTTCGCTAACATGGTTGTCTGGTTATGGGGCACAACTAGTTTGTCTGTGTTTGAAACATCTTGATTAGACCTTTGTTCCCCAACTTGGGTATTTGGCTTAGAATAATACATATCCATTTAATTTATATGCCATAAGGATTGTTTACCTTTTAAATCTACCAAGTATGTACCTCGCCCACGGGCTTTTAACACTGGACCCACTTCAGGGATATCTTCCTTTCTCTTACGTACACGAACTTGCTCCCCTATCTGAAATGTAATTACATTTGGCACATAAGACTGTTTAGCAGCTGGTTTCAGCTTGCTGAGAGGTGTTCGTACCGGAAAGGTAAAGATAATTTCTGCTGGAGTGATATTAGTTACTGTGCTTGGTGTATTTCGGTACTGGAAAAGGAAATTATAAACTTTATGCTTAATTGACAATTTTAGCATTTTCTTAAGACCAGTCTTTGCTGTTCGCACTCCCCTTTCTGCAAGGTCATACGCCTGAGGATGATAAGGTGGGCTTTTAGAAGCTATTTTGTCATTATCTGTACAAAATTACAAGAAATTGAAGGAACCAAAGGGGGGGACCATTGTCGGTCACTATTTGAGCAGGAAGTCCGAACGTTGCAAAGCATGCTTTCAATCTGTCAATTACAGCTGTGGAGGAGGTACCCCCAACATCCCATATTTCCAGCCATTTACTATGACTGTCAAGCAATATCAAATACACTTCAGTATTAAAATAAAAGAAATCTAAGTGCAGGCGGGTCCAATTACTGTTCGTTGAAGGCCAAACATGTTGTATTGGTGAAATCGCCTGAAAATTTACTCTAGCACATGGTTCACACAATTTAATATACTCGTCAATATCTTTGGAAAAATTTGGCCAGTAAACTACATTCCTTGCTCTCATTTTCATCCTTACACTACCTGGATGTCCACCATGAAGGGTATCCAGTACTTTACTTCTTAATTCAAAGGGGATTACCACACGATCTCCAAAAAGAAGACATCCTTCTACCACTGACAGGCTATAGCATATTTCAAAACATGGTTTGAGTGCTGGCATTGTCACTTGTTGTGGCCAACCCGACTGTGTTAACTCAATAGCCTTTGTCAATACAGGATCCTTAAGAGTAACATCTGCTACAATTTCAGCATTTATGGGTAACCCTGACAGTTCAGTTATTACACTTTTTACACTTTCTACAATTTCATCTCGACTGGGAAGTCTAGACAACATGTCTACGGGTGCCATATATTCACTTTTCCTATACTCTGCTTTGTATTTGAATGCTGCTAAAGTAGTAGCACAACGTTGTAATTTGGCAGCTGCTACTACTGGCATGGGTCTTTCAGGTGACAATATGGATTTTAAGGGCAAGTTATCTGTAACTAATATAAACTCTCTCCCTGCTAAATACTTATAGAATTTAGTTAACCCACACATTATAGCCAATGCTTCTTTTTCAATTTGTGAATATTGTTTTTGTGTTTCGGAGAGTGTTGACGAAGCAAAATAAATAGGATGCTCAACTCCATCTACTCTATGAGCTAGGACACAGCCTAGTCCATATTGTGACGCATCACAACAGAGTACCAATTGTTTACAAGGATCAAAATGCATGAGTGCATTACTCCCTATCAGCAGCTGTTTACTATTTTCAAAACTACTATTACACTCATCAGACCAAGACCACTTGACTGTCTTTTTTAGCAATTCATTTAAGGGCTGCAGCAAGGTGCTAAGATTTGGCAAAAATTTCCGATAAAAATGTATCATGCCCATTTGTGGGAATTCTAGCTTCTACGATTGGCTTTACTCTCTTGGGAGTAGTTTCAATTCCTTGACTTGTAATAACATGTCCTAAATATTCTACTCTTTCTTTCATGAACAAACATTTCTTTAAGTTTACCCTAACATTGTGTTCTTGAAAGCGTCCTAACACTTTCTCCAGTTTACAGAGTAAAGACTTAAAATCTACTGCCCCAATCAGAACATCATCAATATAGCATGTCACTCCCTCCATGTCACACAATAACACATCCATGACTTCCGGAAAGGCGGCAGGTGCGGGAGCCACAACATACATGAGGCGCGTTGGTCTCAAGAATCCTAAATGTGTGCTTACAGTAAGACATTCCTGTGACTCGACAGCTAATTCAAGCTGCAAATATGCTTCACTGAGATCTAACACACAATAAATATTATTTCCTGCTAAACTAGCAAATACATTATCTGCGTTTGGCAATGGATAATGATCAATTTTGATATTTACATTGACAGTTCTTTTATATTCGACGCATAGTCGGTAACTACCATCCGGTTTCAGCACAGGAAATAATGGTGATGCCCATTCTGAAAATTTGACCGGCACCATTCTACCATCATCAATCATCTGTCTCAACTGATTTGTCACTTTTTGTCTTGCATAATACGGTATATCATAGGCTTTACAATGTACTGGGACAGCATCGTCTTTGAGCATTAATTTAGCTTTAAACCCTTTTATTACCTTAGTACGATCAGTTGAAAATACTTCAGCATACTTTGCAATTAATGCTTTAATTTCAGGGCAATACTCTGATTCTTTGATCACCTTAACTCTCCCATTTATTTTATTTTTGACTTCTCCCAGTCTTTCTCCTACATCCCTCCAATTTACTACTATTTCTTCCAACCAATCCCTACCAATCAAAGGCAAAAACAACTGAGGTGTGTCACATACTACCAACTTCAGGTCATGTTTATCTCCTACATTGTCACTAACCTTAACTGTTACTGTTCCTTCCACTTTAATCGGGCTACCATCTACTGTTTTAAGTTTAGCATCACATCCACTAATACTTAATTGTGGAAACAATTCTTGCAACTGCTTTACATGAATTAAACTGTATCCTGAGCCTGTATCAATTTCCATTAATACCTTTACACCTTCAATATTGGCTTTCACTAACAATGGTTCATTATTATGTGTAACAAGGTTTGCCTCCACTCCGTTCACATAATTCCCAGTATCGCGAATTACCTCATTATTTCTGTTTTTATTACTATCCTCAATGTCGTTTTGTTTAAATCCTATTCCTTCTTCTACTACACACATGTCCTCATCTACTAGCCTACACATTTCCCTTGCTTCTTTCTCCTCATTAAATGATAGTTCCCACTCACATGACTCTTCTATTACATCCCCATTATTTACTCCGTTTATGACTAATTGATCATAATCACTACTCACGTCATAGTCCAGAATACTTTCCTCACATTGCTCCTGATTAGGCCTATCACACGTATGTTCCGATCGTCCATCGCTGCTAACAACAGCTTCAGCTGATTCCCTACAATATGGAGCATACCGCCATTGTTCACTACACTCCTCTTGTTGCCCTTCGTCACTGACAACTGATTTAATTTGCTCTCTATGATAACGAGCCGTATGACCTATTTTTCCATACGCTAAACAATTTACACTTTTGGACCAGCAATTATCTGGGTGACACTTTGACGATCCTCATCTCCAGCGTCCATGTGACGCCTCGTTAGATTGTCTCCGCCCTAAGTGTTGACCTCTAGGCACTGCGTTTACTCGTTCGGAATTTCCCTGGATTTCCTTTCCTCTGTTTGGAGCCGGATATTGAAACTGTAGACCAAAAGCTCCGCGTCCTGGGATAGTGCCTCGTCCCCAAGCCCGTCCTCGCGTCCCGCTATTACTGGTGAAACGGCTACCTCCGCGATTTTCACTGTATAGGCCTACAGGCCCATGCTGAATTTTACTGACCTGATATCCTTCCCGTTCTGTGGCCATCTGTTGTGACTGTGTTTGCCACTTCTCCATTTGTTTAGCTACCTCCACCGCTCTATCATAAGTAAGATTTGGCTCTTGGTATAATCGATCTCTAGTTTTGTCTGATGTGAGACCAAACATGAACTGATCTCGTAGACGAGAGTCCAAATTGTTCCCAAAATCACACATCTGAGCTGCGTCATTAAGTTTAAGCACAAATTCCGCAACTGTCTGAGATGGCAATTGTGTCATACGTTGAAACCGCACTGTCTCAGCGATCGCCAAATCGGCAGGATTAAAATGTTCCTTTAATATTTTCTGAAGGTCCGCAAGGGTAAGATTTCTGGGTTCCACAGGTATGCACAAACGATTTAGAGTTGCCCGTACTTCGCGATTTAAATGATTAAGAAAAAACAATTTTTTCTCATGGCGTTTGATCCATCCACGGGAGAATCGTTTCGTTCAGTTGCCGGTGCGTCCGGACCCAACGCATGGTTATTCATTAAACAGTAGTCCTCGAATCTGCTGTAAAAGTCTTCTATTTGCTCATCCTTTTGATTGAAAACGTCCAAGTGGTTGGGCCATATTTTGAATGTCCTCCTCAAGTTCCTTTATTATATTTTGAAGTGCTGGTGCTCCCGTGAGCTGATCGCGGCTTTCAACAATGCACTCGTCCGTTTCAAATCCTTCAAAATCAAGGTCCATCGTATTTAATTGACTCCATTTAACTGTACTTTCCACATAATCACTATTTACTTGTCCTTTTCACTTAACTTACGTTTTTAACCACTGCCCTCTGAAGGTTCTTTTTATTAAATCCGTTTTCCACTCGTCGCCAGTGTAATGACTCCTTCATTCTAGTCCATTTGTAACTCAACTGATTTATTTCTAAGACGTGCCAACATAACATAACAGAAGTACCAACATTACAATTTACACATATCATATATAGGCCTACATACATAATACCTATTACATTACAGCTTGATCTGCAAAGCTAAACTCAAGAATGGTGTGACCGGTTGGTGCAACATGGTTTGCACCTTAACTTGAAGAAAACTGAGTACACATCAGATAGACATGAAATGGGAACCATCACGGTCAATGGTGAAGATCTGACGCGTGTGAGTAAATTTAAGTACCTCGGTTCCACAATCACTGTTGACGGCCGACTCACCAGAACTCAGGCAGCCTGGATGAAGTGGCGAACAACAACCGGAGTCACTTGCGACCGCAGGATGAAAGATCATTTATAATCAAAAATCTATCGTACTGTCATCCGGCCAGTCGCCTTGTATGGTTGTGAGTGCTGGCCGACTACAGCCGAGACAGAACGCCGCCTAAGTGTAATGGAAACGAAGATGCTGAGATGGACAGCGGGCCTCCCTAAGTTAGAACACGTTTCCAATGACAGCATCAGAAAACAGTTTGGAGTTGCACCGATCCAAGACAAGATGCGTGAGAGCCGACTTCGTTGGTTTGGGCATGTTTTACAGGCCGATGATGACTCTATTGCCTAGAAGGGATACACACTTGAAGTCGTCGGCAGAAGAACTAAAGGACGACCTAAACAACGTTGGGCTGATACGCTTCATAAAGACCTCCAAAGTGTGAACATCCATCCAGATGCAGCCCGAGACAGAGAGAAATGGAGACAACGGACCCATGTAGTGGACCCCGCAGGCGCGCGGGACAAATGCTGAAGGAAAAGAAGAAGTAGTAGAAATGAAAATGACGTATTGTTAATCTATTGATTAATAGTTTAGTAGTAATACACTAATTCTACTAAGAATGTTTGTTATTCGAACCATTATTTGTACAAGACAATCATTATGAAATTGATCATTTTTAGTTCTTCTTCTTCTTTTTTTTAAGGATGTCATTTTAAGAGAATTTTAGGGACATTTTATAGGTTATTTTTTGATAATTTTAAGGTCATCAACATCCGGGCCCTAGTGATGATATATAGCCAATCTACCTTTTTCTTCTTCATGTGGATTTAGACAAATTTTATATCAGTTTATTTTGTCAAGAATGACACCGTTCATCAGCAAATGGGCACTGCACTCTACACTGAGAAGGCATGGGAAAGGCACTACTAATGGTATGGCCATGTCCTACATGCTGCATCTGGAACAGTCGCCAATCTGAAGCAATGCTAGCAAAATCGAGTAAATGCTGATTTAAAGACTGTCGACTGAAGACCAACCAATGCCCAGGATTGCGCAAAATGGTGAGCTCAAATAGGGACAGCAGGCCCTACTCTGGTAGTAAAACGCTAGGAAGAAGAAGAGTTTCTTTTAACATTTTATTAGCCATTAACATCTGAGATTCTTACTATCACAAAAGCAGTTGGTAGGGAGAAGAACAAGACAACACTGGTAAGGATAAGGAACTCGAATTCTATAAGATCATGTGAGGAAGTTAAAACAACTGAATGAATTACTCTATATCCAAAGAGGCTTAATATACTGTTGTAGGTTTTCATAGCCATAATAAAATCTTTATCTTTGAAACTGCAAGCTGCACATGCTAGAGTGGAGACCGTGCAAGAGATAGTTCTGCATACAGTGAAACAGTCATTCATTCACTGCAATGTCGCCAGACCGTCTCTCTCTGCTCCTGCTAGGCTTGTCACTTACTCAGCTGTTCTCTGCTGACATTTGGCAATGCACCACAAACTGAATCATGTAAATGGAACAACCAACTGGGCCTATTGGCTGGCGAGTATGTTATACTTCTTGTCCCGTGCTCAGCTAGTGTGCTCCTTACTCGAGATAAATGTTGCATAGCACATGGTCTAACAACCCAAAAGGCTGTTTCGAAAATTCGAAAATGGTTTATTATTTGACAATTTTCAATAAAAACTTTTATGATGATGATGATGATGATCATCATCAAAGATATTAATCAGAACTAGGCCCTATTTCCTTGCTTACATAATACAGAAACACAATATGAGCAATAGCACTGACCTGTTCCCCCAATCGATCTTCCCAGTGATGCGCAATTTGAGCTCCCTCATCTGGTCTTGTGTGAGAGTGCCAGTCAGCAGCTGTCGCCGCCAGTCCAGCAGCTCGCCCATCACTTTGCGTAGAGCACTGAACTTGTACGTCTCCCGTTCCTATACAACAAATTCTTAGGTTAGGTCGTCACACCCTAGCTAATGGTAATAAGTATGTACTGTAACAAACTGTATAGGGAAAGTAGCAACTAGTGATGGAAAAAGTACTACAGAGTACAGACTGGGAGAAATTACAAATATTGGGACATGATAGAAGTCCTATAACTTACAATTGTGAGATTAACGGTCACATAAAACTACTAACTTCCTTCCTTAAACTACAAGTACTCCAAGGAGAGTACAGGGATGGGGTGAAAGAAATCATACACTGGAGCAGATTTGTACAAAATATACATACTGTATAAGAGACAGAAACAACAAATGAAGAAGCGTTACCCCAATCAATTAATAGCTTACACTGTGGTCCAAGAACAACTGATGTACTGAAGGAAAAATTTGAGAAATGGGAAATGAAAATCAATGTAGAGAAAAGTAAGACAATGGTAATCACAAGAGGAAAGAAAGAAGGAAAAGGGATTGTTAAAATAGGAGATGTAAACCTGGAAGTAGTAGGGCACTTCAAATATTTAGGAAGTGAATTAATGGAAAATGCAAGATAGGATATGGAGATCAACAAGAGAATACAATGTGGGAGTGTTTTCTATCATCAGGTTCGGTGTTGAATTTGGGATAAAGACATACCACTGAAGGCTGAAGAGAAAAGAAAGTTGGCCGATGATGAAGGTAGATGACAGTAGAATACAGGCAACCGAAATGAAATTCCTGAGGAGTATGGTACAGAAGACTAGGAGAGATAGAGTGAGAAATGTACAGTGAATATACAGAAGCTGAAGGATAAGCTGGAGAAGAACAGATTGAGATGGTATGGACATGTGAAAAGGATGAATGACGAAAGAATGCTGAAACAAGTGATGGAGAGATGGAAGACCTATAGTACCAATGGTGGATGGATTTGGTGAAGGACAGTGTGAGAGTGGAGTTCAGTGGTTGAGGAAGGATGGTAGACAGACAAAGTGGAGGGGTGTCATACTGTATTTGCTCGGACCTGGCTTAATCTAGAAAACAGAAATTGATGATGAAGATGATGACTATTCAATTAAATTAATAATGGAACCAGAATCCAAAAGGTTCATATACGATTTTGTGATAACAATTAATCATTCAGACAACAACTTTCATACCAAATTCATTGCAAACCCACACTATCACATGCTATCAATAATTGGACCAACCATCCAAGCTCAAATACGGTAGCGGGTTTGAATTCAATGGTACATGAGACAATCAACATACCGGTACCTAGGATGCCAGAAAACATTATTAAAGGGACAGCAAATCAATCAAATAGCCAAAGAAAACAAATTCGCACCCAAATTTGATTAATACAGCAGAGCATAAATGAGGAAAAATAACTGATACCCAATAATGAGAACAAGTATGCACATTTAAATGTTGTGAACACCACCACACACACTATTTTTTCAAGAAAAAAGAAACAAAAATAGCACCTCTATAAACCTATTTTTGCAGCTAGCAATCATCATCATCATTGGCTATTGCAAAGGAGTATAAAATTGTCTTCCAAATCATTCATTGGTGGGTTCTCAGGTGACTGTAGAGACCAATCCTCGAGCCACAAACTCCGCCACACTGGTGGCAAGTTTTATCATCACCGAGGTGCTGAGGGTTGTATCTTCTCATAGACTCCCGTTCTTTACGAGTGACTCGCTTCAGAGCCTCAGAACTCCGGTGGTTCTGCTCGAAACGTAGAGGACCCTTGTGGACGAGTCGACGCCATGCCCGACGGTCAGCTGCTGCAGTCTCCCAATTTGGGATGTTAAGAGGCGGCCGTAGTGAGATCCTATTTCACATTTCATTTCAAAACGTTGCCACTAGTTTCGTTGTAGTCGCTCTCCCCTAGTAGTTGCATGGCCCGTACATAGGTATCAGCACGGATTACCCCCTACTGTGAGGGGTGGTTCAAGGTCGCGCGTGCGAGAAAGTTCAAACTGCCCCGGGGTCCGACACGGAGAAATGCAATCTCGTGGCAATGTGCCTCACGAATATCGAGACCAGGAAGTTCGAAGTGATAGTCTGTATAGGCTACGGTACTTCCAATTGAATGGCCGAAATATTTTGCTATAGATAAGCTAATAGTTAAACTACGGATTACGGAATTCACAAGTGACTGAAATATCCTTGGCGTTCCTCGTGATGTAGCGGCTAGTATTCTTGGCTGTCGCCCCAGAGGTTCGGGTTCGATTCCCGGCGCCGACAAGAAATTCGATTCATTCTTGTCTGATGGCTGGAATGGGGCATTCCAGTGGCAAAATTGAAAAGATGTGGTTTCGATTCCCATCTCAGCCATCTTGGAAGTGGTTTTCCGTGGTTTCTCACTTGTACTCTGGCTGCGTGGCTCAGTGGTAACGTTCTTGCTTGCTGTTCCCAAGATTGCAGGATCGAATCCTGGCGCAGCCAGCTGGCATTTGAGGGTGCGCAAATACGAGGGAGCCGTGTCAGTGAATTTACTGGCAGGTCAAAGATCCTCTTTGGGGCAAACTTCCGACACCCCGGCGTCTCCTAAAGCCGCAGATGTTTAAAGGGACGTAAAACAATAACATTATTTTTATTATTATTATCACTTCTACTCCAGGCAAATGCAGCCGACTCCTTCACAATCCTCATCTGAATGACAAATATACTGTACACACTAATAGAGCCATCACAATAAGACGGGTAATTAGACAAATTCCAAACACACGCCAAGTACACGGGGCTAGATGACCACGATGCCGCAACAATTACTTTGAAATGCGCTAATGAGTTTCAAAAAATACGGGAACTAGTCCTCGCACGGGGAAACGTGTTTTACAGGTGTTATAAGGATGCGCAGTGACCGACCGCAGTAGTTACACTTGCTAAGGTACAGCACAAAATCATGGGTGCCAAGCTATCTTCAAACTCGATAAACAAGTGCGTTCGAACCCATGGGCCGTTGTTTCAATGTTTAACTGCATTATTATGCATATTTTATATTATCTTGGTAAGTCTTTATTATTATTATTATTATTATCATCATCATCGGGATCTTGCCCGGTGTGGACCCGTCTGTCCAGCCCTCTAACACCGGCGGTTCTTCTTCTTCTTCTTATTATTATTATTATTAACTGGCCTCGGTGGCCGAGAGCGCTAACGCACTACCTCGTGCCACGCTGATATCGAGAGAGCGTGGGTTTGAATCCCACCTCGGCCGTCTTATTATTATTATTATTAATAATAATAAAAATATTTTCCGGATCTTGCATGGGGAGGGGGGGGGGGGGGAGGAACGCCTGTTCAACCCCCTACCATCGGCGGCTTCTCTTACTAATGCTATTATTATTACTAATAATAATAATAATATTTCTAAAATTATTATCAGTTTCTGCAAATTTAGGAGGATTATAAATTAATATTACATAATTTGGCAATAGAGGTGGGGGAGGGCAGGATTCTCCAGCCCCAGGACCCATCACCACTCTCTAAGGCCTTGCATCCGGGGGTGACACACAAGAACGCTTCACCACGAGATGGTCTTTAAAACAGTATGTTATACTTAATGTGATAACGGAGAAAGAAATTAAAATGTTATTCTTAAAGCTCTACCATTTCCTTACAGATCTCACTTACACAAAACTGCCTATGTTGCGAAGTTCGAAACCGAACCACAATAAGGTTTCACGCCGGCGTTGTTGTTGCTCATGCTCCATTTGATTGTGCATATTCAATCATTTACTTTCATAAACATCTTCATACTGACATTATGGGGTTTGAAGCCATTTTTCAGTGTTTCCTTAGTAAACAAAAGTTTGGTGCTTTTCGGTCGGTCAACACGAATGTACCCAAAAGAGTTGGGTTATACCCTCATCCTGAAAAAAATTACAACTCTTTTGGGTACATTCGTGTTGACCGACTGAAAAGCACCAAACTTTTGTTTTATCTTCATAATAACCTTAATTGTGATAAAGAATCGTTCAGACTAAACTAATTCCTGAAAAAAGTTGAAAAGTAAATTTTCAAACACTTTTGTTTGAATATTTCAGTTTACGATAACATCGAAAAGATACGTAAGGAAGCCTACACCCTAGTATACCTGTAACTTAGTAGTATGGTGAAAAACTGCTGTTTATTTCCTAGAATTATACGTATTTTCGTGTTTTTGTAAGTAACCATGACAAGTTATTTTTTTCTTTTATTCTTAACAAAGGAGATATTTAAAGAAATGTAGAATACATTTTTTGAAATTACATTTCTCATCACACAGGATTCAACGATAAGCTATAGCATATTATTATCAGGACAGAGTGACTTCAGCTCATCCTTTCGCATTGCCTTTTCCTCATCAACAACCAAGAAATTTCCAGAAACTACAAATTCAGTTGCTCTAGGGAAAGAAAACTAAGATCCGTTTCCCACGATTATCACATCACCATTCATGAACAAATATGGTGCAATTAAATGGGGCAATTGTGATAAATAACTAATACATGTAACTTTTTCTATGAGTGTATTTACATATTTATATCTTGTACCCCGCCCATCATTGGGCACAATCGTGTTGACCGACTGAAAAGCTACGAAAGACAATATTATAGCCTATATAAAAAATCAGTAGTAGTGGTGAAAGATTTCAGTCTATTCCTGTAACAACTTAGACCAGGAACTCATCCTAGCATCAACTCTTACCGCAAATTCATTATAAACACAAATACGGTACTTTTGATTGCCTGTAGCAGCCTTCCCTGGATACCATAATACTGTACTTCAGAATCCTCAGTTTCTTTTCTCTTGGTACTCTTCCGTACGCCTTCTCTAGATCTACAAAATACAAAAGTCTATTCCTCTCGTAGTATTCCTCAATCACTTGGCACATACTAAAAAAAATATATCCTCACATCCTCGTTGTGGTCTAAAGCCACTCTGGGTTTCCTCCATCTTACTCTCGGCCAATGATTATGCCTGAGTATACTTCAACCTGACCGCGTTGCCTACAAAAGTAAAGAACCTCAAGTCCATAACATTTGTGAGATGAAGTGTGCATTTGGGTCATACACATTTTATCCCCCAATAAATGGTTTGAATAATGAAGAACTATTTACATACCTCAAGATCAACAAGGGATATACAGTAGATACCCGATTAGAGTTCCTGGCTGTATCAAGGGACAACTAACAGGCGTCCTGAGCCACAGCGACTGGCTGCGTGGCTCAGCGGTAATGTTCTCGCCTGCTATGCCCAAGATAGCGGGATCGAATCCCCGGACAGTCAGTTGGCATTTGAGGGTGCGCAAATGCGAAGGAGCCGTGTCAGTAGATTTACTGGCACGTTAAAGATCCCCTTCGGGGCAAAATCCTGGCACCCCGGCGTCTCTAAAAGCCACAGTTGTTAAAAGGGACGTAAAACCAATATTATAAATATGAGCCACAACATCCGGCAGACTCCCGCTTAGCATCACGTGGCTGGGAGACCCCACACCAGACCATACCAAGACTTAAATTCTTGGCAGAGCCGGGAATCAAGCCCGGGACCTCTGAGGTAGCCGACAACATTGCTGGCCACTGCGCCACGAGGTGTTTTATACATAGCACAGTATGTATTAAAAGGGCATATCAATAAACAGTATGGCTGTAAAAATTATGCTATACGCGTGTAGTCTCCACCCCCGCCCCACCAATTACGTAGACATGAAAAATGAATGAAGCTTGTAGTTTTACGTGACCGTTAATCTCGCGATCAGAGCTATGGGACCTTCATTTTTACGTGGAATCTGAACCACAGGACGTGATATTTCACTTCGAAAATCTCACTTGCCAGGAATCGAACCTTGGTGAGAGCCAAGCAGCTTGACCACTACACCATTACGTCCCCCAAAAAGTGAAGGAACGTGGGAATCATATAATCCCCGACTACTGTCGACCAAAATATTATGTGCACTCGAGCTTGAAGGTGGTTTGTGAAGTAACCAATGGACCTACATAAAATCCTATAACATCATCATTTTCGTCGTTCAGTTTACGTTAGTTCATTTAGGCTTGGAATGTTTAATTTATATTTTAATATTTTTTATCGCAGTTGGAACACAAAAAGTGCTCGTTTTAAAGTATGTTTCAACCATGCGTCACATTTACGAACTATTATCTCACAAACCCGTCATCAGATCGAGTCCAAATTTTAACACTATGTGCATTGGAATGTTGTATAACTGGTTTATTAAAATATAAATTAAAAATTCCAAACCTACATAAACTAACGTAAAATAGAACGACGAAAATGATGATGTTACTGGATTTTATGTAGGTCTATTGGTTACTTCACAAATAACCTTCAAACTCGAGTGCACATAATATTTTGGTCGACAGTAGATACGTAGACGTCAAGAACAGATGATGAATTAGAATAAACCAGGCTTAAAAATAATGCCGGGATAGATCGTTGGTTTCTTAATATACGTATTTGGGCCATAATATATTTTGAAATATATATTTAAAAATCTGAACTCAAGTCCTAACGATTTCAAAATGCTATACCACACAGAAGTGAGGAATGGATTTCGGGAGTGAATCCACACTGCGAAATAATTGACGTTCATCTTTTTACAGCATATAAACACATCACTCCTCGGCGCCTGGAACATTACCAGTACTCAGTAAAATAGAGGGTACATAATAATGTAAACAGAGTTTCATATTGGCATATATCATCTACTCTGTTTTGAGTCTCTAATCTCCGGAAGGACGAAATGTTTGTAAAACCGGTCAAGTAACGGGAAAAAATACTCTCCCAAAAGTCTATCATATCTCTGTATGAGTTCCGTTGTAGGCTAATCCTTTTTGTCTTCTTGTAGTATGAAGCTGCCCTTGAGTCTGGTAGTGAAAATTGTGTTTGATGTCGAAGTTTCCTATTTCCTTTTCTCCCACTTTAATTGTAATAGTAATACTACTAATAATAATATTGGTTTTACGTCACTTTTAACTACAGTGGCTTTTATAGACGCCAGGGTGCCGGAATTTTGCTAGTAAATCTACTGACACGGCTCCCTCGCATTTGCGCACCCTCAAATGTCAGCTGACCGCGCCAGACTTTAATAATTGTATAGCCTCTTCCGGGATAAAATTGTTCGTGTAGGATGGGCATTTGATTTAAAAACACAGTATTCACCAATAAGTCAATCCGTGCTCATTACAAAGCCTTACTATTTTTTTTAAAGTCATAGTACTAATAAAAATTGTTGCACGGTAAAAGGTATAACGTGCACTTTAAAGTTCTATTGCAGCTTTTAAGACAATAGCAATACCGTAGTGGAATGAGCTTGTCCGCTGCTCATTGTATGTGAAAGGGAGGCATGTGCTGATCTCCCCACTCCCCTGCATGGGGAAAAGCCTGAGCTGGCCTAGGCCAAATGTCTCAACTAATCTCTGTCTCTGTCTTGACCTGTTTCAAGGACAGGACTTTGCGACGTGACATCTGACGGAAACTGTCTGAACTACCAGCACCTCGACACGGCTAGCATTAGCAACTCAATATGCTTACATTTTCTAAAATCACGATTAAACATATACAGAGTTCTTAATTTGAAAATATGATTCAGTAGCACAATAGAGAAAACTATAAGCTGTCTTGCAGTGGAGTTTGTTTCTGTTTTCAACATCATCTGAAGGCATTGAAGAGGTTTGGAAAATTGCAGTTCAGAACTCTATTTTATATGGAGAATTGTGATTTTAACTACACTTTTTATAACTATCTTTGTATTCCTGTTCGATATGCTTTTGCACCGATGAAAAGTGTATAAAATATTACAGCGGGCTATAGGAACAAAATAATTTTACCTTGTCCCGTTTCTTTATAAAACGTTTCACAAACTTTTCACCCATGTTACAACAAGTGCTGGGCTGGCGGTCGGCCGTTCCCACTCCGGCCGGCTCTTAATCGATATGGCTGTATCAGCTGCCTCTACTTCTCTAATAGACTTGTTAAGCACTTAGTCTGACCATATACTCCTAGGTCTACCTTTGCTACCCTCGCCCATTATGGCTGAGATGAAAGTTTCCCCATAATCTCTCCTTGTCAATTCACACCACATGGCTCATATAAACAACACTGTGCTGATTTTTATCTTAACTTTCATCTCTAGAAATTAATAAGTAAAATTGCAAGTACTTCAGGTTGAAATTCTTAGAAATTGAGAGAAAAGGAATCAGGAGTGTATTGTATTTCCATTGGGAGAGAATCTAAGAGATTATAAAGAAACAATACACAGATCAATGGGATATTTTGGAAACTTGATGTAAATAAAGACTTTCCTAGTAAAAAAAAAAAAGAAAGAAAAAATGTGCCAACACAGATATGAAAATCTGATTGAACTTTACAATCAACTAAGTTTCACACATTATTCGCTGTATTTGAATTTCAGTGCTTCAAGCAAGCAAGCAATCAATCAATAAAATAATAGTACATTATGCAACGAGCCTATAATGGCAATAATTAAGACACGAGTATGTTTATAAAATGAGCGTAAGCGAGTTTTATAATTTCCATACGAATGTCTTAATTACCATTATAGGCGAGTTGCATACAACTGTTTATGTTCGACGATAATTATAACTTTATTATATGTTTTAACATAAATATTCATAAATATCTGTGGGATTCAGTTAGTGAACAGCGCGCTGGCTTTGCTGACTGAACAGAGCGCATGCGTGGGCCAAGGCACTCCGAAAGCAGAGACCATTCACTTTGCTTGCCAACACAGAACACCTGTTGTTTACAGCGGATTTTGAGCGCATGCGCGAAGGTATCCTTACCCAATTGGTCACACAACTGTTTCTTGAACTCTGATTGGTGGGAGAAACTGTTTCATAAAGGAAAATAGTGTTATAATTAGCCTCATTATGATACATTTTTCTGACACATAATGTTTACATTTAGACATCGTCGAATATAGATATGTATCTACATATGTCTACCCCTTATTATCCCCATTTCACACTCAATGAGTTCTCCATGTGGCGGACGATTTACACATTCTTGAAGATGCCAACTACCGGTATATTGAAGGTGTTAAAGAGAGATGAAGAATTGCAGGAGAGAACTGATTACTTGGACATGAGTATCAGCCAACGACGATTTTGTGTTCTGTTTGCATGTCATTTAAACAATGCTATTCGTCATATACCGGTAATACATACTTGGTTTTGGGTGGTCCATATACAATTTTGTATGGCGTGCATCCCACTTTTTTGACTTGATTTAAAAAAAGTGAATTACATACATGTGTAAATATAGTATATGCATCATGTAAAATGTCTCTATAAAATTTAGTGCAGTAATCACCTTTCACCCTGCATACACTTTATATTTGACATGAAACTTTTATATCATCCTGCATATGATGGCAAGAATATACAAAATATGACAAAAGAAAAATTCAATTACACACCACAAAGAGCTTCTTCCAGATGTTTCCCCATTCTCGCAGGACAAGTGTAACTTCACGCACAACTGGGTCTTCCAGCGGGATCACAGATTCAAACAACCTGATGAAAAAGAAAACAAGATTTATTAATATTTTTTATAAGTGCACAAAAAATAAACAGAATATTAAATGCCAACATGTACAGGGTGCGGCAGAAACATCCATGCACTATGTCCCCTTATTTGAAGTGCACTTGCAGTTCTTCACTGTGAGATCTGAGAGCTCCCACAGCTTCCAACCCATTGCGGCAGTCCAGGCACGGACACCAAGACCCCGCAGATGAGCCTGACTGGGTGTTCCTAGGTGGAACCTCACAAAAGACACAGCAAAGAACAAGAAGATTTGCCAAGTTTTAATTACTTGGTCGTGAAAGCCAATTTGCCAACTGAAATTGTGTTTGAAAACATTCTAAATTTGAAAAAGAAACCTCTCATAAATATAAAATTGTTTGAAATTGGGGGATTTCCAAATCGATCATGTTGCCATGGATAAAAATTATCATAAGGAAATTTATAATGTCAAAGTTCTCCGTGGAGTGGACATTGATTCAGATCATTACATATCCAAAATAAAAATAAAGCCAACACCTAAGAGAAAGCGTAAGCCTGCCCAATCCAACAGGAAGAAAAATTATGACCCCACTTATTTAATGAACAATAAAGTATACTTGGAGAGATCTAAAACACAACTAAGTGATGACTTAGAGGTGATAATTAATAAATTGAAATCAGTAGCTGAAGAACTTGCTCCCATTAAAAGGAGGAAGAAACATGCTTGGTGGAATGAGGAGTGCGATAAGGCAATTCAAATGAGGCACAAAGCATGGTTAAATGATCAACAAAGAAAAACCGACGAATCCAGAACAGAACTAACTATTGCTAGAAGACAAGCAGCTAAAGAAATTCGAAGAATTAAAAGGAATCATCAGAATGAAATGCTCAGAATAATAGATGAATCATTCAAGCAACATAAAACAAGGGATTATTACAAGACGTTTAAACAGTATCAGTCTAAGTATACCCCACCTAATTTATGCTGAGAAATGAAAATGGGAAAATGGCACAAAATAACCAAGACAGTGCAAATATCTCGGCAGTCTACTTCAAAAAATTACTCAACTGCGAAGACCCAAGAGAAAATCTGGAGTTTGACCCCAAACCTAAAAACAAAACACCACTAGAAAATGTTATTCGACCAACATATGAGGAAGTGATCAAAGCCGTTAACTTGCTCAAGAACTATAAAGCAGCAGGAGAAAATCAGTTGATTGCAGAATTATGGAAGAATGCAAACGATCAAACCCTCCGAAAATTACATAAACGTATTATTGACATATGGAACTCTGAAAAAATGCCTAAGAAATGGAACACAGCAATAATCCCCCTCCCCCCCCCCCTACCGGCCGCGGTGGCCGAGAGCGCAAATGCACTACCTCGTGCCTAGCTGGCTTCGGGAGAGCGTGGGTTCTAATCCCACCTCGGCCGTCCTGAAAATGGTTTTCGTGGTTTCCCATTTTCACTACCAGGCAAATGCCGGGACGGTTCCTTTCAATAGGTCCACAGCCGATTTCCTTCCAATATCCCTTCCCTGACCCGTCCTGAAAAAGAAAAATACATGGCCATTGGCTGCATTAATAAAATTATAATAATCCACCCCCTACACAAGAAAGGTGATAGGTCAGATCCCAATAATTATAGAGGAATATCCCTTGTTGATGTCACATATAAGATCTTTTCAAAAATTCTTCACTCAAGAATACAGGAACAACTGGACCAAGAACTTGGAGAGTACCAAGGAGGATTTCGGCCAGGCAGAAGTTGTCCAGATCAAATCAGTCTTAAGTGGATTATGAAGCATCACAGAGCTCGAAGTAAGAACCTAGTCATCACTTTTGTTGACTTAAAAAAGCTTATGACAGTACGGTATTCATTGGAAGTCATTACTGAATACTCTTCAAGAATTTGGTGTTCACAGGAAATTGATCAACCTTATTGGAATGACTCTCAAGAATACTAAAGCAAAAGTTAAATTTAGAGGAGAATTGTCAAAACCATTTACAGGGGATGGTCTCTCACCTATTTTGTTTAATTGTGTACTGGAGAAGGTCATGAGAGAATGGAGAAAGAAATGCCAACCAAACATCAAGATTGGTAGAAATATTAAACTAAACTGCCTGGCATTTGTAGACGATCTTGCACTACTGGCAAATGATGTGGAAGAGGCTAAAGTCCAAATTGAACAACTGGAAAACATTGCAGCAAAAGTGGGATTACAAATTTCATTTGAAAAGACAGAGAATATGCCAACCTTCGAGGTGGACACCCCTGTCCTTCAACTAAATGATAACAAACAAATTAAGGTTGTAAAAAAGTTCAAGTATCTTGGGGAAACTATAACTTGGAACCTAAATGAGAAAGCTGCAATAGAGTACAGAACAACAAAACTGAGACAAGCACAACGAGTCACATGGTCAACTTATAAGAAGAAATCTCTCTCGATGAACGCCAATTTCAAACATTATGGTTCAGTAGTTAAACCTGAAGCAACTTATGCAAGTGAAACCCTGTTTAAGATGAATACCAAAGCAACAACAGATAAAATCCAAAAAATAGACAGAAGGATCATCAGGACAATCATCAATAAAAAACATAAAGTAAATAGACAATGGAGACTGCTGCCTAGTGAAATAGTCTATCGGGAAAATGAATCAATTGTGGATACAGTGCGAAAAAGGAGAATTGCCTTTTTCAGCCACATAGTAAAACTACCAGACACCAGACTATTGAAACAATTATTCAATTTCTTTTGGAAAAGTAAAACCAAGAACAACTGGTTTGTTGAGGTCCAGAATGATTTAGACGAGCTAAATATTACAATGAAACAAATTGCAGAGAGAAAAGAGAAGAGAATTCTGAGAAGTAGGGATACAAGATTGAAATTAAAAACAGTCAAACGAAAACAGTACACCATTACAAATGAAGAGAGGGCGGCCAGGTCGGAGAGATTAAAGAAGCTCTGGAAGGAGAAGAGGAAGTTGAGAAGCCATTACAACTAATATTGTAAAGACTGTAGTGTATATGGATTGATTTAAGTGCTCCAATGTGGGCGTAAACTATGTAAATAAATAAATAAAATTGTTTTGGACACTGAAATTAATAACATTCAATTATAAATGTGAAGCTCCTCAGGCAACATAAGTTCACTGCCAACATGAACTGGTGTATCGCTTGTGGTAAGAGCAAAGGTAAGCGAATTATTTAATTCCGTAAGTGGTGATAATGCTCCATGTGAAAAATTTTAGGGGGAAAGCCAAGCATTGGTTTTCGGCAAACAATGATTTGTGTGTATGCATCGAACTAGGCAGGGCGCTTGTCTGACCCTGGGGTCGAGGGATTTGTCCTGGAATGTTGAATCCCCGGGGAGTGAAATGTGAATACCTTAGGACTCTTCAAGAATATATAATTTTATTAATGAAACCAATTGGCCATGTATTTTCTTTTCAGGATGGGTCAGGGAAGGGAGTTTGGAAGGAAATCAGCCGTGGACCTATTGAAAGGAACAGTCCCAGCATTTGCCTAGTGGTGAGATTGGGGAAACCACAAAAACCATTTTCAGAACGACCGAGGTGGGAATCGAACCCACGCTCTCCTGACGCCAGCAAGGCACGAGGTAATGCGTTATTGCTCTCGGCAACCACAGCCGGTCTACAAAAACCGGCTACAATCTTAGTGAATCCTGGCTACCTATTATCAGAACCCTGAGAAAGTAATTCACTACTGCTTTCCGTTGTCCCTAACATGGGGCTATAATGGCGTCCATCTTTGGGCACCTTCTATATGTTCTTTGTTGCTTTCTCTTAGCAATCATTGTCGTATTCCAGATTATTCCTGACGAAGAAAGGCATGGTTTCTTTCGAAACGCGTCGAATTTTAATTTAATAAACACGGTATAAGCCCAAAATTCAACATTATGAATAGTAACACGGGCCGTGAAAGTCTAAATGACGATATTATGTTTGTTTGTAATTTTGATTTGCCTCCTAAATTTGGACAAAAAGAAAGACTAAACTGACTTTGGTAGATAGGTAGCTTGTGGCGGAATCTTGTTGTTTGTTTGCACAATATTTAGTACGGATGTAGAGATATTTTATTTAAAAAATTCTGTGTTTGATGTAATCTTGGGTGGTTGGCTTTTGGTTGTGTCATGATTTTGGGTAGTGCTGTGGTTTGGTCTCTATGAGCAATGTGCTTTTCTTTTATGCGTAGGTCGTCATCGTCATCAACACCATCATCAGTGTATCTGCCTGATGGCAGGTTTCCTGGTCTCTCCACCTTAACTGGTCTTCAGCAGCACGTTTCATCAGCTCATAAGGTGTCTAAATTTGCATAATCATGTACACACATCAAAAAAAGTTTTGCATCACCTCGGTTCCCAGATCTCCGGCATATAGACGTTGACTGTGTATATTGTATCCAAGATACAGTCCCTTTGACTGTTCATAGATGTCACTAAAACTGCTCAAAGATGTAAACAACCATGCATGAGCAGGGCCTATTAGACGGAGGGGGTACGACAGCCGATCAGTTCCAGTCATTCCACCAGGACGAAGGTACGCTGCTCATGTTGTCTGTAGTTCTACCATGCCTAGAAGGTCAATACCGCAGTTCGATCGCGTCCGCATTGTTACTTTGTGTCAAGAAGGGCTCTCAACAAGGGAAGTTTCCAGGCGTCTCAGAGTGAACCAAAGCGATGTTGTTCGGACATGGAGGAGGTACAGAGATACAGGAACTGTCGATGACGGGCCTCGCTCAGGCCGCCCAAGGGCTACTACTGTAGTGGATGACCGCTACTTACGGATTGCCGCTCGGAGGAACCCTGACAGCAATGCCACCATGTTGAATAATGCGTTTCGTTCAGCCACAGGACGTCGTGTTTCAACTCAAACTGTGCGCAATAGGCTGCATGATGCGCAACTTCACTCCCGACGTCCATGGCGAGGTCCAGCTTTGCAACCCCGACACCATGCAGCGCGGTACAGATGGCCCCAATAACATGCTGAATGGACCCCACGGAATTGGCATCACGTTCTCTTCACCGATGAGTGTCGCATATGCCTTCAACCAGACAATCGTCGGAGACGTGTTTGGAGGCACCCTGGTCAGGCTGAACGTCTTAGACACACTGTCCAGCGAGTGCAGCAAGGTGGTGGTTCCCTGATGTTTTGGGGTGGCATTATGTGGGGCCGACGTACGCCACTGATGGTCATGGAAGGCTCCGAAACGGCTTTACGATACCTGAATTACATCCTCCGACCCATAGTGCAACCATATCGGCAGAATATTGGAGAGGCATTTGTCTTCATGGACGACAATTCTCGACCTCATCGTGCACATCTTGTGAATGCGTTCCTTCAAGATAACGACATCGCTCGACTACAGTGGCCAGCATGTTCGCCAGACATGAACCCTATCGAACATGCCTGGGATATGTTGAAAAGGGCTGTTTATGGACGTCTTGACCCACCAACCACTCTGAGAGATTTACGCCGAATTGTCGTTGAGGAGTGGGACAATTTGGATCAACAGTGTCTTGATGAACTTGTGGATAGTATGCCACGGCGAATACAGGCATGCATCAATGCAAGAGGACGTGCTACGGGGTATTAGAGGTAGTGGTGTGTACTGCAATCTGGACCACAAATGCTGAAAGTCTAGCTGTATGATGGTACAACATGCAATGTGTGGGTCTCATGAGCAATAAAACGAGCTGAAATGTTGTTTGTGTTGATCTCTATTCCCTTTGTATTTAACGGTTCCGGAACTCTTGGAACCGAGGTGATGCAAAACTTTTTTTGATGTGTGTAGTTGAGTTGTTTTTAATGTTATTGGGAAATTGAATGGGGGGTTCTTGGTGTTTTAATGTGATCTGGCTATTTCTTTGGGAGGGATGGGAATCACCTCCAATTTGTGGTATTCTTTTTTGTCATGCTCGAGGTGCTAGGCCAGCAAGTTCAGTCTTGTATTAGGCACATAACTGGGTGGTTGTGGTTTCACTTATACAGTTGTTTGGCAATATTTCTTTTAGTATGTTTTAAGTTGAACATTACTATGGTGAATCTTGTATTATGTTGTAAATTTTACTGTTCATTTGCAACGTTAACATGATTTAAGATTTGATTCCTGGTCAATGCATGTGAGATTTTCAAAGTGAAATGCCATGTCCTTTGGTTCGGTTTCCAGGTAAAAAGGATGTCCCATGGCTCATGATCTCGAGATTAACGGACATGTAAAACTACAATCTTCCTTCCTTCTTCCTTTTGATTTAAGATTTCTTGAAAACTGCCCAGTGTCATTGGGTCATATTGCATTTCTTACTAGAGTTTGGTATTCCTGGTGTTCCTTCTGCGGAACTCGTTTGTTTTGTAATTGTGTAGATCTGCGTAATATTCACCTTTTGATGTAAATATTTGAATTTCACGTGGAATTTTGTGTTAGTTGTAACTGCTGGCAGTGTCTTAGGACCTTTCTTCCACCTACAGATTGTTTGGCAGGATTGAATTTGAATTTTATTTTGTGTTTTATTATAAATGATATTTATTGTACAACAACAACAACCCAAGGGTGTGTTAACCTGTCATAGAATTGTAAATGTTCTTTTGATTTTTAATTCGAACAGATTTTCCTCTGAATGTTATCTTTTTATTTTAGTGGTGCAAAATTATTCATTCATTCTTCTGTTCCACTCCACAGTCTAGACCTGGCTTCTTCCTTTTCTACCCTCAAACTGTAGCAGAGTATCCCTGAGGGTTAGAGAAGGTGGGACAGTCTTAACCTCCACCAACAACATGTAATAAAGCTAGCTTTGTCTACTTCCTATTTATTATTATTTACACTGTTTACGCCCACATTGGAGCACCAAAAATCAAACCTTATATGAGGTGCCTAGAATCAAAACCCGCCAAATCCATTCCTTCACTTTTTCGGCAAAGTGGCAAAAACTGTCACAAACGAACCAATACCCAAAACGAAATACTTTTTTCACTAAAAAATGAATGAATTATTTTTAAAAACAGTGACGAAGTACGAAGCTGATCCCCTATATAGTTAAAAACGTATGTAGAAAAATATAAAGCAATAATTCGGATTTGTCGGGATTTGTTACTAAGATTTGGATTTGGCAGGTTTTGATACCAAAAAGCCCTAATACATTTGAAGTTGTGAAGAGATTGTAGAAACTGCGTAAGCTTTATTCAGAAATTAATATTTGAATGAAAGTTAACTAAATATAGGTTATAAAATTAAAAAAATCATATAATTTTTGTGTTTTGTTGTTGTTGTTATTGTTGTTTTAAGGGGCGGTTGTGTTTTATTAGAATAAACAGAAAAAGAATAAAAGTCATATTACCCATTCAAGATTTGATTGCCGCTGAGTGTGGCTGTGCCAGCGTTTATGTTTATTGTAGCATGAGCTCTGCGGGGCGAAGCGGAGGGCACAGCGATGACAGAGTGCAATCTACACATAGGTCACGCTGCATTGCGTCAGATAAGCGTCACAGGAGCTCATGTCACCATGGACAGTTATATCCAAAACTGGAGCTGAGTCATATCCTACACGCACAACTGTACCTGTCAACGAAGCAAGCTGACGTGTGACATAATTACATAAAGAGTAGTTTCTATCTCCACCGCCGGCAATCAATTCCTGAAAGGGTAACAATAATGTTCAGTAAATAACCCCTGGCACTACAGCCCGTGAAGGGCCTAATCCCCAGCCATTTGGCCTGCAGATATTGGGGTGCCGCATGACCAGCGCATCGGGTCCCCTCGACCGTTAATCTTGGTTTTCGTGATTGGGGCGCTGCCTCACTGTCAGTTACTCAATTGTCCTCACGAGGCTGAGTGCACTCCGTTCCAGCCCTCACGTCAGTTTCCAAAATCCCTGACGGAGCCGGGAATCAAACCCGGGGCTTCCGGGTGAGAGGCAGGCACGCTACTCCAACACCACGGGGCCGGCAATACTGTAGCCTACAGTACTGAACAATAATAAGGAAAATCTTCAAATTAAAATTAATATTCAATTACTATGGTCCAGGCCTTTAGAGACAAAACTATCGTCATTCAACTATTAAATCACATTCTTTACTGGAAGTTATAGCTACACAATTTCTGTTTCTATCTCATCCTCAATAGTAGTTTCTCAATCATCATCATTCTCTTCGTGTTCGCCACGACTTTGCAGATTGCAATAAAACTGCAGCTCTACATTTTCCCTCCATCTTTCTCCAGAATGCTTCGAAAGCAGTCTCGAAACATCTTTCACTTCTTGTGCCTGAAGGACAATCCCTCTGTTTATGGCTTCTGGCTTTACGTGAGTCAAATCAAAATCAGGTTTCGTGACACGTTTGTGTTCGCAAATGTCAGTTCTGTGGAAAACATCACCCAGACCAGAATGTTATTGTTCTTCTCGTTCTTTGTCAAAATTATCCAAAACAAATTATTATCAGAAAGTACAACAACATAAACCATTCTAATCACATCAGGCAGGGGTACATTCTCCGACTAATGCACGTAGGTAAAGAGTACACACTTCGCAAAGCATCATGGAAGGTAAGATGGCGGATCTGGGTGCTCCTATTGGCTGATGTGGATGTGGCGGGTTTTGTGACCAAAAATGGCGAAACTGTCGTTGGACTTGGCGGATATTGCAACTAAGCCTCAACTTTGACTTCGTTTTACAGTAGGATGTAGCGGGTTTTGTAACAAAATAATAGTTTTAATGAATTCAGCGCAGCAAAAGCTATATGAAACAATGCTTATCTCAATTTTCATAAAATATGGATTTGGCGGGTTTTGATTCTAGGCGCCTCATATACAAAGTCTTCAAATACTAAGTTCAGTTCTTAATTCTTGATAATCTTTTTCATTCCCAATACTTCTTCATTCTGGAAGATCTTGCAGCCCGTTCTTCTGCAGATATAACATATTGCTTACGCTGTGAAATTTTGAATGTTAGTCGAGTGTATTTGTTATTCAGAAGCCGTTTCTCCTCTCTATGTTCAATTTGATGCTTAGTAATTTTCAATTTGTCTAAATCCATTTGTATTTCATTAAACCATGTGATTTTTGTTTTACTGTTCCAAAAGCAGTCAAAAAGTTGTTTCAGGAGTCTAGTATTTGGCAAGCGGGATATCAGTCCAAAAAACGCAATCTTTCGTTTTCGCATCGTGTCAATGATAGATTCATTTTCCTTGTAAAGTATTGAATTGGGCAAAAGTCTCCACTGGTCCTCAACCTGGTGTTTTTTATTGAGTATTGTCCGAAGAATCCGTCTATCAACCTTCTGTAGTTTGTCAGTTGTTGATCGGGTGTTTAGTTTAAATAAAGTTTCACTTGCATATGTTGCTTCTGGCTTAACGACGGAGAAATAATGTCGAAGTTTAGCATTAATCAAAAGAGACCGTTTCTTATATGTTGACCAGGTAATCTGTTATGCTCGTCTCAATTTTAGTGTTCTACTATCTATTGATGCTCTTTCATTGGCATTCCAAGTGATGATCTCACCAAGATATTTAAATTTTTTCACAATCTTTATTTTCTGGGCATTATGTAGTACAATATGTGATGTGTCAACTTGAAAAGATGGCATCATTACTGTTATCTCAAAATAAATTTTCAACCCAACCTTTGCTGCTCATCATCATCATCATCTTGTACAGTTTCCAGCCCCAGGCTGGGTCTGTTTGGAACATAAGCCTCGCCACTTAGTTCTTTCTTCCCCACCACCTCTCCGCTGTCACTCTGGTCCAGTCCTCGCCTCTCTTCTTGACACTTTCCTCCACTCCTTTCAGCATCTATCTCTTGGTCTTCCCCTTGGTCGTTTCTTCTGCATCTGCATCTCATGTATCCTCTTGGGAATCTTCTTCTCATCCATTCTCTTTAAGTGTCCATACCACCTCAGTCTTGATGTCTCAATCCTACCTTGCAATGGCTCCTCTTTCACCATTTCCCTGACCTTTTCATTCCTCACCCTGTCTCTTCTTGTTACTCTGAACCTACTTCGCAGGAACTTCATTTCACCTGCCTGTATTCTGCTTATGTCTCTTTTCCTCATTGTCCACGTCTCTGAAGCATAGGTCAGTATCGGGACATAGTAGCTTCTGTATAACACTTCCTTGCTTTTTTGTGGGACATCCCTATTCCACACTAAGCTCCTAATGCTTCTCAGAAATGCTTCTGCCTGTCTGCCACGTTCCGTAATCTCTCTGTCATTTCTCCCATTTTCCTCCACTATACTTCCCAAGTACTTGAGACTTTCCACCTTCTTCAGCTGTCCACCTCCAAGTGTTATCCCACTCATTGGTCTGTCCTTTTTCCTAGTCATTAACAGGATCTCACATTTACTGATGTTGAACTTCCATCCGTACTCTCCCACTGTTTCTTCCCAAGCCTTCAGTTGCTCCTGAATTTCCTCCTCGTTGTTTCCCCAGACCATGAGATCATCTGCAAACACCATTGCTTTCATCTTATCTTCTCCTATCTTTCCTGCTATCCGTGTCATTACCACGTCCATAACCACAATAAAGAGAAGGGGTGACAGCGCACTACCCTGTTTCAGGCCACTCATTTGTCTGAACCAGTCTGTTCTTTCCCCTCCAACTTTCACACAACTCACCCTTCCACAATACATCTCCTTCACTCTGCCTACAGTCTCTTTTTCCACTCCCATGTTTTCCATTGCTTTCCAAACCTTCTCCCTACACACACTATCATAGGCCTTTTCGATGTCCAGGAAGGCCATTAGCAGATCCTCTCCAAATTCGTAGTGGTGTTCCTGGAGCTGTCTCACTGAAAATATGAGATCCACTGTTGATCTCCCAGGTCTGAATCCATACTGCTCCTCTCTCAATTTTCTCTCCACTTTGGCTCGTATTCTACTTTCTAATATCTTTTCATATATCTTGGCACAGTGAGGTATGAGTGTGACTCCCCTGTAATTTCTGCACTCCTTTCTGCTTCCTTTCTTAAATATTGGGACAATTAATCCTTTCTTCCAATCTTCTGGGGTCTTTTTCTCCTTCCATATCACCCTCATCACACGGTACAGCCACTGTTTCCCAACCTCCCCTGCTGCCTTCACCATTTCAACACTCACTTCATCCACACCTGGTGCCCTTCCTCCTTTCATCTTGTCTATAGCCATTTCCAGTTCTCTCCAAGTCAGGTCCTTTTCCATTCCTGTGTTGTCTTCTCCATCTTCCAATACATTGTCTTCCTCCCTATGACCATTTGGATTCAGCAAATCCTCAAAGTACTCTTTCCACACTGTCTTGAGTGCCTCTTTGTTGTGTACCTCATTTCCGTTTTTGTCCATCATTACCACATCCTCTCGCAGACCTCTTCTCTTACTTTTGACCATCCCATAAAGTACTTTCTTATTTCCTCTGCTGTCTTCCTCCATCATCTCTGTCCACTTTACCATCCACTTCTTCCTCTCTTCTGCGACAATCTTGTTTGCTTCTTTCTTCTTTATCTTATAATCTTCCCTTGTCAGATCAGTTCTTTCCTGGAACCACACTCTGAAAGCCTTGTTCTTCCTTCCCACAGCTTCTTTTACTCTCTCATTCCACCATGGTGTCTCTTTACACCGCTTTCCGTTGCTTGTTCTTCCACATACTGCCACTGCAGCTTCCACCATTGTGTTTTTGAATTGCTTCCATTCCTCTTCCCCTGTTTTAGGATTGTCTGTTGGCATCCTTTCCCTTATTATCTTCTGGAATTCTTCCTTGACTTCCTTTTCCTTGAGTTTCCATACTTTGATTCTCCTTTCCTGGTACTCTGTCCTCTTGCTATCCTTAACTACTCCCAGGTTCATTACAAGTATTCTGTGGTCGCTATCTAAGGCCTCTGATGGTATTACCTTTATATCTCTGACACTTCTCTTCATTTCCCAGTCGTACAGCATGTAATCTACCAAAGATTTCTTTGTTAAATCACTGCTGTACCACGTTACCTTGTGGCTTTCTTTCTTCCGGAACCAGGAGTTGCCTACCACTAAACCGTTTCTCTTGCAAAAATCCAGCAACTTTCTCCCTTCTTCATTCCTGCTACCCCATCCTTCTGCTCCCAATACATTTTCATATCCTTGCCTTTCACTTCCTACATGTGCATTTAAATCTCCCATGACAATGATGCTCTGCCCATTCAACTGCTGTTGTAGCTCCTCCTCCAAGTCTTCTTTCTCTTGAGCTGTACATCCAACTTGAGGGGCATATACCTGGGCTATCTCCAGGCTTCTTCCCTTTACAGATACTCTGATCTTCATGATTCTGTCACTTATTCCCTTTACCTCTTCCTTCATTCCATCTCTCACAACTACTCCTACTCCGCTGCTCCTTCCTTCACTGTTCCCACTCCAGTACAACCGGTACCCTTTCCTCAGTTCTCTGCGACCTTCTCCTTTCCATCTTGTTTCTGCCAAGCCCAGTACATCCAGTTTTCTTCTCTCCATCACATCTTCAATCTCCTCCACTTTTCCTGTCAGTGTCTGTATGTTTAATGTCCCAACTCGTAGTCCATTTGCATATCCGGGTTGTCGTCGTTTGCATCCGTCCTTTCCGAGGCCTGTTCCTGGTTTGAAAGCAAATAAGATATCCACTACTGGCTTGCTAGGCCTATCGTAGCTTCACCAGAGCCCCGTCAGCCGTCACTTTTCAGGGTTCCCATAGAGCCTTCACAGCTACCGTAGCGGTCCCGGGGCACACAAAGTCCCCACTGTACTTCACCCCTACAGGCAATCCCCTACTTCATGCCGTTGCCCGTCTCCCACCACATGGAGGAGGGGTTGGACTTGTGCTGCTAATCGTTCCAATTCCTCTACATGAAATTTAGCTTCTTCGATACTAGTTGCTAATAATGCTAGATCATCTGCAAAGGCGAGACAATTTAGTCGAATATTTTTTCCAATCTTCTACTTCATGTATAATAAATACTAGTCTACAATACTCACCCCTCATTATCAATCTTACATGGCTTCAGATGGACATAACCAGCAGGAAAGATACCCTGAAAAAGAAATAAAATAGAATTCAAAAGCATTCACTATAAATAAAACTTTGAGAAAATAATTATGTAGACCTATGGGCCTAGGGTACTCTTTCTTTCTTTCTTTCTTTTGTATTATACAGATAAATAGATGATGCTGTTGTTGTTTCATTTAGGTGCTTGTGATATTGTGGTCATCAGCACAGTGTATTTGGGTGTGTGTAGAATTTGTCTGTATAATCTATATTATTATGGTATCTGTACTAGTGCTTGCAATTTTAATTGGAAGTAAGATTTGGAAACAAGTGGCTATGGCCTCAAGTTAGTAATGATCTCGGCATTTGCCTGGAGTAAAAATGACAAACTGCAGAAAACTACTTCCAAGATGGCTGATATGAGAAAAAAATACATGCTCTACTGTTGAGGTTGAATGGACCCTGTTCCTGCCCTTATACCAGAATTACATTTCTTGACAGAGCCAAGATTCAAACCCAGGGCCTCGGAGCAGCCAATAATTACCACAAGGTGGTCCCAACAAACAGAGCTGACAATACTTTTGTCAACTAATCTTAAACCAAGAAACTGTCTTCTGGGTGAATCTGGTGTACAAAATTTCATTGATCATAACAAAGGAAACTAATCAGGCTTGGAAAATCTTCAATGGCAACAGATGTTAAACTGATGTGGAAATCTAAGTACCGTAGGCTAATCCCTGTACACCTCATCAGTGCCCTCCGGGCAAGCGACAGTAGAGTGAACAGTGTTACAATTTTGATGATTTTCGCGCACCATTCATTTCATTTTCATTTCATGCCAATGTCCCTATTTTATAGCGCAATGTAGCAATTATCATGAATGTTGGGCCTGTCACTTTGTAAGCTGATGAAGAGATCATTTTATGTAGGATCTCGAAACATGTACTTGTAATTATAAAATATGTGAGCTATGATTACATTTCAATACAAGTATTGACTAGGTGGATCTGAATTATAAGGATAATTATGTATGTATTCACATAATATTATCTGGGGAAAAAATAACCCACTACATTTCTCCTGAAGAAAAATGAAAATCCACAGCCTGCTTCCAGTCTCCGACCGGGTCAGGAATGGAATGAATGAAGCCCCCATCTAGCGGCGAGGATATGAACTGTGCCGGCTGCCGAGGCCTGACGCACTCCTCTGGGGCAATGATTAAATGAATGACAGATGTAATGAAATGATAGTGGAGAGTGTTGCTGGAATGGAATTTTGACAGGGAAAACCGGAGTACCCGGAGAAAAACCTGTCTGCCTCCGTTTTGTCCAGCACAGATCTCACATGGAGTGACCGGGATTTGAACCACGGACCCAGTGGTGAGAGGCCGGCGTGCTGCCGCCTAAGCCACGGAGGCTTCACATTTCTCCTGAAGAAATAAACCAACTTGTATAATAAGTCCTGAAGATTGAAAACCTTAATTTAAGTCAATAATAATTTGTACTGGTTTCAGCCACATTGTGGTCTTCCTCAGCACAAATAATGTGAATAGAGAAGCAGGACTGGCAGTACATGAAAAATTTTACCATAAAAGAAGGTTGTTCTCAAAAATATTTCTAATAAATTAATATGCTTCTTCAAGCCTGTTTCATATCAAGATTTATTTCTTTCCAATTAACATATTTTTGTAACAGTTCTGGTTTTAAAAATATTTAGGTTGGTTGGTTGGTTCCTTAGTTTAGGTCATGTAGCCCCGTGTACTTTGGGTGTGTGTAGAATCTATCTGATAACCGGTGTTAATTGTGATGACTGTATTAGTGTGTGTGTATCTGTTTTAATTCAAGTAAGGACTGCAGGCATTCAATGTTTCCAAGTAGTTCCTACTTTTGCCACCAAACGCCACCGTCAACGACCAACTAGTTCAGAACTTAGTTACCAGATGCCACCGCAGTCGGCTCTTGACGACGAACATAAGAACCTAAGAACATTACTCAAATGTTTAACCTATATATAATTTAGCTTCACACAGGTGTAATTAGTGGAAGGTTCTTTTACACGCCATAAATCTATGACATGGGGCCGCCGGCTTTACTTCCCCTCCGAAGGAAGGCATACTGAGGGATTTTAATGTTCTTAAAAAATCCGACGACTTTGGCTGGGTTTGACCCGCGATCTTGGGCATAGAAGCTCAGCATGCTACCAACTATGCCACCAAAGCTGCTTAAATTTTTAGCGTATGTGTTTTTAGTAATGATTAATTTATTAGAAATATTTTTGAGAACAATCGTCTTTTATGGTAACATTTTTCATGTACTGCCAGTCTTGCTTCTCTATTTACATTATATTGCACTGAGGAAGACCACAATGTGGCCGAAACCGGTATAATAAATAGAACAAATTATTACTGACTTATGGTTTTTAATCTTCAGGACTTATTATGCTTGGTCAATAAGAAACAGGGCTAACATGGTCATTTTCATGTCACACTAAGGTTGCCAGACGTTCCGTCTTACCCGGAACAATTCCGTCTTTTCTTGTTTTCTTCCGCGTTCCGTTTTAATCTTTAACGGAACACCAATTATTCCGTTCTTTTTTAGGTTAATTTGATAATATATTCAATTACGCACCAATTTTCAAAAGTCCCGCTTCAGAATTGATTGTAATATCTAGCTTTTTTTTCTTGTGATACAGGTGCAAGTTTGGAAGAGAAAATGATTTCTATGTCGGTGTAGGATGGATGGGCGGGCGCATGTTATATATTTATTAGGGGCAACAAAATTAAGGAATATTTTAGTCCTTGTGATATTAATACTCAGCATTTTCCCCTCGAATGCTTTTACGAAGAGCGTCTTTACTGTCATGAATATCATCAAATGGAGAGATGATAGAAACGGAAGGTCCATTAGTTTGATAAAACAAGAATTGTTCACATATAATTATGACGAAAATTGTAGTGAATATTATCAGAAGGTACTTACAAATAAAAAATCCTTGCAAAGGATCGTTCAAATGAAAAGCATTTGTAAGTTGCTGGTGTCATAGGCCTATATGGTATGTCAGCAATATCTAGTTTTAATTTTGTGTATTTGATTATGTAATGCTTATTTAATACATATGTGTATTATTTATTACAACATTTAACGACCTTGATTAAAAAGAAACAATGTTTTAGGACGTGTGTTCCGTTTTTCCATTCTTTAAATCTGGCAACCCTATGTCACACCAAATTGTATAATATTCAATATGGAACCATTGACAAGCAAACAGGATTAATTTCATGGCATGTAGCTTCTTACCAAAGGCTAGTTCCCATGGAAGACCATGTAAAAGAAGCTAAATTGTACTGTAAATATAGTAGTAAATGAACCATGAAAAATCAGTATTAAATACCTTGATGGAGCGGTTTTTGGTGGAGAAGCCCCGATACCAACCTGAAAAAATACAATTAGTACATTGATGATGATTATTGTTTTAAAGGGTGGAACAACAAGGTCATCTGCCCCTATTAAGTATATTAGCTACAACAAAACTACTGAAATAAGCAGAAGAAAGCCTCGAAGTAAAGATAATTAAAATAAACAAATTTCAACCAAGTCTATGCAAAAGCACTATATTTGCTGTAACCCCTCAATCTTAATGACGAGAACCACACACAGACTGCATAGTTTGTACATGCTTAACTAGTCTAGCCATAAATCTATACAGGAAAAAAAGAGTCCTCCAGCAGCATACATGTACAAAAGATGAATAATACATAATGAATGACACCCACATGACATTGACCTACAACTGAACATTGCCCTGTTTAATCATTCAGCACAATATTATTCAGCTCCACGAAAAACAAACAATATAAAAGAACATAAAAGATACCCCCAACCCACAATTCTCCTTATCCCCCTACACTGCAGGGGAAACTTAAGCGAAGAAAGTTGCTGGGCTTTCTTCTTATGTGGCTTCTCAAAGTGGCGAATAAGATTGGTAGTTTCCTCTTTGTAGAGGCAACTAATACAACATCTTGGGCTTGAACATGACAAAGCCCAAAGAGAGAATGAACATATTGCCATTTAGGAATACAGATGTAAAACACTCTATTGGCTGCTGGGATATACTGAGGCTACAGGCCTTAAGTTGAAGAGTTTGAGAGTTTTACAAGGGCTGTTTTCTTTTCAACCTCCGATCATGAATCTAAGTAAACAAGAGGTAAGCGGGAGCCAAGTCAGTGCGTCGTACAATTGCGCTACATCCCGTCCACAACCTGTGTCATTGTTGGCTCCAATGCACCAATCATAACCAAGCTACGGGCAATTGAACATGGCCGCTACCATCGATATTCCCGCCAAGTGTGAGATGCGGAGTGTGATACGTTTTCTACAAGCAGAGCAATTCAAAGCAAACTAAGAAACATGCTCTTGTCCGGCGTGGTTTTGATCCATGACAATGCACGACCGCACTGCGCCAACGTGACGAAAGACCTTCTCAAAGAATTCAAGTGGGAAGTTTTTGACCAACCGTCTAGTCCAAACCTAGCACAGAGTGATTTTCACCTCTTTCGAGAATTGAAGGTATGGTTGGGCGACAATGCCTCACCACCAATGAAGAACTTCAGGAGACTGTCCAGACATACCCACCTCACTGGCAGAGGGCATTGAAAATCTGGTGTCACGACACAACAAATGTTTCAATCATTTTGGCAATTATGTTGAAAAATAAGTACAAAACAAGTAAACTTTTAGTAATAAAATCATTTTGTTATGTCGATCTGTCATTTTTATAGCCCATCGGAGGTTGAAAAAAAAAAAAAAAACAGCCCTCGTATATGGAGCAAAACCATGACAACATGGAACCAAAATATTGCATTTACACAATACAAACTACAGGAATTTCAAGAAACATATGGAAAAAAAAAAAAGCATATAGGATAATTGTTTCATCTTACCAGAACACTCTTCCAGGATTTGGACAGTCTCTCCAATCTCCAAGGGTAGGCCATACCGTTTATCTCCTTTCCAGTTATATAGTGCTGAAAAGAAACAGATGCATCAACTTTTAGATGATTAAACAAATAACAGAAACAATATACCGGTATACAACATTTACCTTCATAAAAGGACAACAGTGTTTCTACTGCCTTGCTCTTTCGACCTACCGAGTTACACAGTTCTAGTTTCACAGTCAATGTAAGTGAGACTTTCGAAGTGAATTATCACGTCCTGTGGTTCGCAATCCATGAAAAAAGGACTTCCCGTGGCTCATAATTGCAAGATTAACGGTCACGTAAAACTACAAGCTTCCTTTTATTATGTAGGCCTATATGGTTACTTACCCCAGCACAGCTGAGATATGTTACCATATAGATAATAGAATTCATCTGCATGTTCTAATGTTATTTTAATTATTGTGTTGTATTAACTGTATACACGTGCATAATACTCATGCATAGTTCACAACACTTTTATGAAACAAACTAAACTCATATAACACGATTCTAACTGTGAATCATAATATAATTATCTACTTGACTCATTATACAAAGTACAATAAGACCACACACATAATTTGTATACAAATTACAACCTCAACCCCAGTGACCAAGATCTGATGATGACCGCTTGACGGTCAAAACGCATAATCTTAAATTACCCCATTATTAATAGTTAAAAACTCTGAAATTCAGAGTGATCATCATTAATACATGTAATTTGTTCAGGAGTATAATAATATTGTTATTGGTTTTACGTCCCTTTTAACAACTGTGGCTTTTAGAGATGCTGGGGTGCCGGAATTTTTCCCTGAAGGGTATCTTTAACGTGCCAGTAAATCTAACAACACGGCACCCAAGCATTTGCGCACCCTCATATGCCAACTGGCTGCGCCAGGATTCGATCCTGCAACCTTGGGAACAGCAGGCGAGAATGTTACCACTGAGCCATGCAGTGCTTACTTAATTAATATTCATATATTATATACAATGTACCCCTGCCCAGTCATTGGCCAAATTCGTGTTGACCAACTGAACTAACAGTTTGTATAGGCAACACTGAAAAAATGGCATCAAAGCTTCACATGACCAATTATGCATTTTTTTTAATTATAGAAAAATGTGATTAAATTGTGATTTTATTTTCATAATCTTGCAAAGTAAAACAAATACTACCTTGCCTCATAATCAGCTTGCAATCTTCTCACTTGCTCACAAAATATACAGTTCACTAAATAAATAAATCTTTATAAATTACTAGTGTAGGCTTTCATGGGCAATGCAACTTCAGAACGGCTTTTTGATTCGTTAGGTCATGTTAAACTCTTTTGACATCTGACGTTTTTCCAGAAAGCATTTTCAAATATTTGTTTTCAATAGTTTGAATTGGCACTCGTCTGAGGTTTATATAGGCTGTTAGAATGTTCTCAAATTAATATGAAATGTGAACAGATTCTGGTAGTTTCTGGCTGACATTTCTCATCTTTTTCACTTATCGATGTTATTGATATAGGCCTACTCATGTATTGGTTGGCTGTTGCGGGATGCTCCACCCCCATGTACAGGAGTGAGGTGCGGGAGAGGGCAGGGGGAAACTAGACGTTGATCAAGTTCCAGGAAAGTTTTGGGAAAGGCTGACTGCTGGTTTCCAAAACTTATCCATATGGAGTGTCTCAATTTTTTTATTTTAAATCTTGATTGCTACTCTATAAAGTCTGACAGGGTAGTTCAATCATTGGTTCTTTCTTGGATGATAAACTAGAACTAGTTCAAATATTTAGAAAAATTCCCCCCCCATATATTACTTGCAAATGTCAATAATAAGACAACCATAAAGAAAACCATGTTAAGTTTTACTCAATAGATGAACTTTCCAACCTCCGCTTCCACATACCAACAACATTATTTGATTGTAGAAAGAAATTAAGCCTCATCCCTAGTTGCCAAAATAAACATTTGCTAAGTTGTCCACTTTTTTTTATTTTTATTTTATTTTATGGTAGCCTACTTCATTAAAATTGTTCCACCCATCAATACAACTTTTTTTTCATATAATACATGTTTTGATTTCAAACTTAGATCTTCATCAGCTTACTATAGCATAAGAGTAACCTGTTTCAAAAGTGTAACATAAAATGACTTATCCAACATCTGTTTTTAACATTGAATTAAAACATCCTTAAAGAAGCATTTTCTATTTGTAATGTAATAGGTATTATGTGTAACAAGGTTTACCTCCACTCCGTTCACATAGTTCCCAGTATCTCGAATTACCTCATTATTTCTGTTTTTAATACTATCCTCAGTGTCCTTTTGTTTAAATCCTATTCCTTCTTCTACTACACACATGTCCTCATCTACTAGCCTACACATTTCCCTTGCTTCTTTCTCCTCATTAAATGAAAGTTCCCACTCACATGACTCTTCTATTACATCCCCATTATTTACTCTGTTTATGACTAATTGATCATAATCGCTACTCACGTCATAGTCCAGAATACTTTCCTCACATTGCTCCTGTTGAGGCCTATCACACGTGTGTTCCGATCGTTGACCGTCGCCGCTAACAATCGCTTCAGCTGATTCCCTACAATGCGGAGCATACCGCCATTGTTCAATACACTCCTCTTGTTGCCCTTCGTCACTGACAACTGATTTAATTTGCTCTCTATGATCACGAGCCGTATGACCTATTTTTCCACACGCTAAACAATTTACACTTTTGGACCAGCAATTATCTGGGTGACACTTTGACGATCCACATCTCAGCGTCCATGTGACGCCTCGTTAGATTGTCTCCGCCCTAAGTGTTGACCTCTAGGCACTGCGTTTACTCGTTCGGAATTTCCCTGGATTTCCATTTCTCTGTTTGGTGCCGGCGATTGAAACTGTAGACCAAAGGCTCCGCATCCTGGGATAGTACCTCGTCGCCAAGCCCGTCCTCGCATCCCGCTATTATTGGTGAAACGGCTACCTCCGTGATTTTCACTGTATAGGCCTACAGGCCCATGCTGAATTTTACTGACCTGATATCCTTCCCGTTCTGTGGCCATCTGTTGTGACTGTGTTTGCCACTTCTCCATTTGTTTAGCCACCTCCAACGCTCTATCATAAGTAAGATTTGGCTCTTGGTATAATCGATCTCTAGTTTTGTCTGATGTGAGACCAAGCATGAACTGATCTTGTAGACGAGAGTCCAAATTGTTCCCAAAATCACACGTCTGAGCTGTGTCATTAAGTTTAAGCACAAATTCCGCAACTGTTTGAGATGGCAGTTGTGTCATACGTTGAAACCGCACTGTCTCAGCGACCGCCAAACCGGCAGGATTAAAATGTTCCTTTAATCTTTTCTGAAGGTCCACAAGGGTAAGATTTCTGGGTTTCACAGGTCTGCACAAACGATTTAGAGTTGCCCGTACTTCGAGATTTAAATTAAGAAAAAACAATTTTTTCTCACGGCGTTTGATCCATCCGCGGGAGAATCGTTTCGTTCAGTTGCCGGTGCGTCCAGACCTAACGCATGGTTATTCATTAAACAGTAGTCCTCGAATCTGTGTAAAAGTCTTCTATTTGCTCATCCTTTCGATGGGCCATATTTTGAATGTCCTCCTCAAGTTCCTTTATTATATTTTGAAGTGCTGGTGCTCCCGTGAGCTGATCGCGGCTTTCAACAATGCACTCGTCCGTTTCAAATCCTTCGAAATCAAGGTCCATCGTATTTAATTGACTCCATTTAACTGTACTTTCCACATAATCACTATTTACTTGTCCTTTTCACTTAACTTACGTTTTTAACCACTGCACTCTGAAGGTTCCTTTTACTAAATCCGTTTTCTACTCGTCGCCAGTGTAATGACTCCTTCATAATAGTCCATTTGTAACTCAACTGATTTATTTCTAAGACGTGCCAACATAACATAAGATGTAGTACCAACATTACAATTTACACATATCATATATACACACATAATACATTACACTATTAAAATATTTCCTAAAAGTTATCATACACGAATTTATATCAAGTTTTATAATACTTCCACTTTAAGGGTCAAATTGCGTTAAAACATACACAATTTAGTTTGGTTGAATCATAGCTTATAGTAGTCTATGATTCACACTCGGCTAGTTGTAGTGTGAATGAATTGGGGATTATTTATGTAGTTGGCTACTGACCTATAGCCTACTTAGTAGTTGGCAGATAAAATATTTATATTAAGCCTATTTTTATTTGTTTCAGTTATGGTTGCAACAGATTAGTGTGGAAGCCTTCAACGAACTTCAAGGGTTGTGCAACATGAATCAATCATCATTCTGAAGAGCCATATACTCACATGTGCATGGGATATGCACTGCGCTTGAGCCACAGATGCACATTTTCAGAAAATACCAACAATATCTCTTGGCTCCCTTTTAGTTCTCGACATAAGTTACTGCACCACTGAATGTCTGGGTGAAAATTACTGATGTACTTAAGTTGGGTGAGACAAAGTCACTGTTCGCTACTTGGTTAGATGATACAGTTCGGGAGAAAGCCACTAGTTGCAATACGTTATAATTATTGCTCGCAACTATAGCCTAGCGTACTTGTATTATTAATTCTGAATGAAAGTAGAATGCGACTTATACATTTGCATCGGACATGAATGTGACTTTTACATACCTTGTGTCCTTGTTTCATCTTCTGGGCGATATTACGTATTGAAATTAGGAACCCTGGTCACTACTGCACTTCATATATGTACGTAAGTACATAAATATGCGTTTTTATATATTGCTCTTTAAAAACGGAAGTCATTTTTGAAAGCCTTTGTCTGGAGCGTGGCGCTCTATGGAAGTGAAACTTGGACTATTGGTGCAGCAGAAAAGAGGAGAATTGAAGCATTTGAAATGTGGTGTTACAGGAGAATGATGAAGATCAGATGGGTAGATAGGGTTACAAACAATGAGGTATTTAGACGAGTGGGAGAGGAGAGATGTTTCTGGCAACTGCTGATGAAGAGAAGAGATAGGTTAGTAGGACACATACTAAGACACCCAGGAATAGCAAGCTTAGTTATGGAAGGAAGGGTCGAGGACAAGAACTGTAGGGGTAGACCAAGGTTAGAATATGTTAAACAGATTGCCTCGGATGTAGGGTGTGGTAGCTATGTAGAGATGAAACGATTAGTTCAGGATAGGGAGGCATGGAAAGCTGCATCAAACCAGTCAAAAGACTGAAGACTCAAACAACGACAAAAACGGCTGCCATGTTCCAACAGCGCTTGCATCTCCTTCAACTGTCAACAAGGCGCACTCTAGAGGCACACACCGATGCGCACACATTGTTGCCAACATGTGGGATACAAAATCGGCTTCCTTTGGTCATAAATGAATATGTTTTCTAAAATTACCTCCTTCGAGAATAGTGCAAACCGCATCAAAATCCATCCAGTGGTTCTCGAGATTACCCGCTTCCTTCAGCTCAATGGTTTATCCACCGAACTGTCAGAACACATCTCTAAAAATACAACTCTAGAATAGATGACTGTCTGGACGAAACCATTGGCCGCTACTAGGCCAGGTGACTGTGTGGATAAAAGTTACTGCTTTTAATACAAGCAAGGGGGTCTGGGGTATAAGCCCCAGGTTAGGTTTGTATGTAAAGCCTTATTCCGGGTTCACCACACTCGAACCAAGAGGCAAGACCAGTGCCAAACAATAATGTTAACACTGCTGAAAAATGTAATAACACCCTTTAGTGATAAAATGTTCATCTCTTGTATCTTGGTCACATTACATAAGTTACTGTTGAAAATCTTCCAGATTTTGATGGAGGTTCACCATTTTTCAATCGCTAGGCAAAGTTCAGAGTAGCATACTCCCAGCATCAAACGCCATTGTGTTTTTCAATCGCTAGGCAGCGCTGCCAAGGGAATTAATGTGGTGGGCAAGTTGGTCATATTTACTCAGTGCTATTTGTGCTGAATAAGCATTAAACCTTTGGAGTAGTGACACTCCGTGAAGCCTCCGTGGCTTAGGCGGCAGCACGCCGGCCTCTCACCGCTGGATCCGTGGTTCAAATCCCGGTCACTCCATGTGAGATCTGTGCTGGACAAAACGGAGGCAGACAGGTTTTTCTCCGGGTACTCCGGTTTTCCCTGTCAAAATTTCATTCCAGCAACACTCTCCACTATCATTTCATTTCATCTGTCATTCATTTAATCATTGCCCCAGAGGAGTGCGTCAGGCCTCGGCAGCCGGCACAATTCCTATCCTCGCCGCTAGATGGGGGCTTCATTCATTCCATTCCTGACCCGGTCGGAGACTGGAAGCAGGCTGTGGATTTTCATTCAGTAGTGACACTCCGTAGTTGCTTGTTGTGTTTCTCCTACCAGCTGTGAACACACTGGTATGTGTCATGGATTTGTATGTTAATTGCATGAATCTTAATTTCATGGCTTGTTTTCGTTTATCGAAAAGTGCTGTGATGGCTGACCAATAATTGTTAGGCCGTTACGCCATACAAACACCACCCCTGGTTGTTGTCACGCACAGTGGGGGTAGACACGCATCAATAATTTTCATCGAAACCAATGGTTTGTGCCTAGACCAATAATTTTTAGGCACTGAGGCGCTGGTTTTGCTGATTAGTTCGAAACATGGAATCCTTGCGATCAGCGTTCATTACTGTGGTAAATATGGTTCTACATACAAAACAAACCTAACCTGGGGCTTACGCCCAGTAGTGCAATCAGTAATTTTCGTCCAGACTGTCGTCTAACCAAGTAGCGACCAATGGTTTCGTCCAGACAGTCGTCTAACTAAGAAGAGCCCGATTATTTCTTCTTTTTTTTCCACATAATTGCAACATTACATGTGTCGTCTAATGTAGCCCTATTTTGTATCAGATATGTTGGTAACTAATGATGTCAATGTGATCGCTGCAGCAGTTTCACATATTAAATATGCTGTCGAACATGGCTGTGGTGGTTAAAAATACAATATAAAAACACATATTTAAGTAATAATAATAATAATAATATCGTATGGCCTCGGGTGCCTGGTGCAAGCTTTGCTATTTGACACCCAGAGGGTAGCTTGCATGTCGAATTTCGTAGTTCCTTGACTATGAAAGTCAAGGAGGTTAGATGTTAGATATCTAATCTCCTTGAACACAATAGCGCTTTCTAGTAGAGAAATGAGGAACTTTGTGCTGGCGGAAACTCCCGAGATTAATTTTGCCATTATGAACTCGGCCTACTGAATTCAAATGGGTTCTTTGACATGCCAACATCGTATGACATGCGTATCGTATTTTTGCCGCCTTTCAAAAATCACTTCCAAGTGACTTAGCACATATATCCGGTGCAGAAGTGATCAAGGTTAGTAGTTACAATTGACAATGCCCCCCCCCCCCCCCTCTTCCTGCCAAAAGATGAAATATGGTATGAAAATGATATATTATCAAAGTGAAAGTGAAAAGGAAAAGAGTGATACATTGTACAGAATTAATCTGAAATTTCCCTACAGTATATAATTCGTGTTGTAAAGGGGATAGCGGGTGGGTTGGAGACAGCGAAGGAGAAAACATCTATTAGGACATCATTTCCAAAATTATTATTCATCATTACACAAGGTATTTAGGCTAATTTAAGTATTCTACTTGGTTCATCACTCCTGAAGTGTTACCTCTATTACGGTACGTATATCGTTTTGCCTTGAACATTTTTGTTTGAAGACGGCTATTATTTTATGTAATTTCTTAATTCATTCCACTAATATGTATCGGTTTTCCAATATTTGCATTATTCATGTAAATTTTAGATGGTTGGCTACAGAAAATACTGAAACCTGTTTTACAAAACGCTTTAACTCACAAATTTCGTTACATATTTTTGCAAATCTTACAATTTTCTATTTTAGTAATGTTCTTTTGGGCTTTTTTTTTTTCTTTTTCAAACAAAACAGTGTTAATGTTTGCACTGCACAACACCACTGGTCACTAAAAACAAGTGTCTCCACCCTTAGCGTCTATGACAGCTTGTAAACGCTCAGGCATACTGTTCACAACTCGTCGAATGACATTTGCCGGGATGCAATCCCATTCCTCCAGCAGCGATGTTCTCAGTTGTGCCAAGGTGGTGGGGTCACACTGTCTGATGTTCTTTCCAAGCATTCGTACATGTTCGATGGGGTTTAAGTCAGGACTACGAGCTGGCCAGTCCAGGGTTTGAATCCCCACTTCCTGCAGATATTATACAACACAGCGAGCAGTATGAGGGCATTATCCTGCATCAGCATGAAATTCTGACCAATGAAAGGCGTAAAGGGTTCATCAGGATCTCTTCAATGACCTTTGGGAATTGAGTGTCCCGTGAACGATGCACACCAACTCAGTGCGGGCCATAACGTTGATGCCACCCCACACCATAACCGAGCCACCTCCAAATGGAGTCCTGGAGGAGAAAGCAACAGGGCTGTACCTCTCCCCGCGCCTTCTCCACATTCATTCTGTTCCATCAGGAGATCTAAGATTAAAGCGACTCTCGTCAGTGAAGAGAACAGAGGCCCACTGCTCGTGTTCAACAAATACCAGTTGTTATTCCTAGAACAACAATAAGCGAGCGGCAACACTCATAACCCTTAAATGTTTACAGTGCGCTTCCCGCCATTGAAGATTGGGTAATTGGTGGTAATAAACCACCCTAAGAAATGTCATATTATCAATTACTATTCACGGATGTTTCAGATGTTTGTTCTAATGCGTGAAAAGCTTTTTAAAATGTGATTACATCTTTTTCATGGCTAATTTTATACTATTTATATTACATTTTTAACTGTTCCACTTTTTTGCCAGTCTGTGTATTATTCCGTCGATAAAGCTTGCCTTTCAACGCGTGTATTTAACAAGTCAATTTGTCAGTGAATTCAGTGAATTTTCTGCAAGTGGCTTTTAATTTGCCAGGTGATGAAAGGTCAGGAGAGTATTCTAATAACCATCTCGCGCTGTGCCGCTAGCATATTTTTTTTTTGGCAGTTGGTCCTGGTTGGTCTGCCAAGAAATAAGGCACACTAAGCCTCGTGAGGCAAAACTGAGAAGAGGAGGGTTCGCTTCCCATCTTAGCCATCTTGGAAGTGGTTTCCGCACTTCTACTCCAGGCAAATACCGGGCTGGTTCCTAATTTAATCCCAATCCTCATCTGAACTTCTTGCATCTCAATAGGGATTTGCCAATAGGCTTTTAATAGCTTGTCTCAATTCTGCTTCCATATATGTAGGCCTATACATGCAAGAAAAGAGTATGGTACTTATCAAAAATAAAGGAATAATAAGCTAATATGTACCCTATTATTCTATTTCTCTCCTAATCCTAAATCCTTCTCTGAACACTCATCTTAAAACACATTATAAGTGTATACGTTATAACACAATATCACCCCTCAAGTGGAAGTTGAATCAGAACTACAGGAGGAAAAATGGAAAGGAAATATTAAACTACTGCTCAGAATGCCTATTTAATGGTTATAGTTATTATTGTTTAAAGGAGCAGAACAGTAAGATAATCTACCCCCACCCCCGTCCATTTAGTGGTCCCTTGTGTTTGTCAAGAACTCTTAATCAGGTTGCCTACACCCCTTGTGGACGTATAGATTTCGGAGGTCATACATGACATCACGCACACCTAACGTAGCTTGAACGCGTGTCTCATCAGTTGGGTAGTGAGCGGCCAAGTGACAAGTCAGCACCCATGAAACTTCACAAGTTGAGTAAGTACAGTGCAAATAGTACTTTGATAGTGCATGCTAGCTTCACGATTGTTTGTTGACATACTACTATATTGTTTATATTTGTACACACGTGCAGTGATGTCAAATACCCAGGTAGTTATAAATCAGAGTAAATACCCAGGGTATATACTCGGGTAAATACCCAATTTGGGTAAATACCCGGGTATTTTAGATTTTCATTAAAAATCCTGTCATGGTAAGTTGAACCTTAAAAAAAGGGTACCGTACCGGTATGCAAACTATTCTACATTAACTTTTTAGAGATGTAACAACATTAGATAGTTAATCAAATTAAATTTAATTAGAATTGGGAATTAGATCAGGCAATAAAATTCAATAGTAATAACCTGAAAAACTCAGGGTTAGAATTGAAATAGGCCTTTTTGCAAACATTGAGATAAAAGTTGCGGGAAATTTATTCAGAGCATTGGCCAAGTTCAACAAAAGGTGTAATATACAGTTTTCAACACACTGTATATGTTTTTCAGAGCAGTTTGTAATATCATTCATATATAAAATAAATAATCAAATAACCAAAAAGACTAGTAAACAGAAAATTAACAGTTACACTAAAACAGTTCTAAAAAAATAGAGGCCTTACTTTATTTGGGTTTAATGAAGCTTAACAAATGTATTAGGCTGTACATACATAATGAATCTCTCTAGGCTTAGGCTTATTTTTCAATTTACAATAAATAATAATAATAATAATAATAATAATAATAATAATAATATCGTATGGCCTCGGCTGCCGGGTGCAAGCTTTGTTATTTGACACCCAAAGGGTAGCTTGCTTGTCGAATTTCGTTGTTCCTTGAACACTATAGCGCTTTCTAGTAGAGAAATAAGGAACTTCGTGTTGGCGGTAAATCCTGAGATTAATTTTTCCATTATGAACACGGCCTACTGAATTCAAATGGGTTCTTTGACATGCCAACATCGTATAACATGGTGTCTTAATTTTCGCCTCCTTTCAAAAAATCACTTACCACGGCCAGGAGCGAACCTGCAAGCTTAGGGTTAGTAGACACACGTTGACCACTCACCCACCGTGGCAAGCTCAATTTACAATGAAAAATATCAATTGAATAGTACAAATAGGCCTACAATTTGGGTGGAATCAAATTGATTTTTTATTATAGTTATAGTTATTAAAAATTTAAAACACAAAACAACCAAATGGTTTATCCAATAATTTACTTTAATTTAAGGCAAATACACTTAAAGACAATTTTAGAGAGCCAAAACATATAAATACCCGGATGTCCATTTTCCTTTTGTTTTTGTTTTGATGAATCAATAATGTTCCTGATTTCAATTTAGGGCATCAAATACCTGTTTTTCAGTCCTTGTTTGTCCAACACTTCATCAACATATCAAAAAGTGTTGTACAAAGCTCAAAAAAACTAAAAATACCCTCATTTTGGGTATTTAAACAACCACCAGGTAAATTCCCAATTTATATTTACCTTCCCACTGGGTATTTACCCGGCCCACATCACTACACACCTGTACATACATTTTTAACATTTTTTTTGCATAGTTCATATTTTAAAAAACGAAATTTACCTTGAATTAATATAATCAAGATGAACTACTACAAAACTGCAGTGGCAAATTAAATTAATTAATTAATTATTTCGTGTAAACTTTAACCGCTACACAGTGATCAGGATCTGATGATGGCCACTTGAGGGTCGAAACGCGTAATCCTATATTGCCCCATTATTTGTAATAATCTAACTAATACATGTAATTTTCTCCAGAAGCGTGGTTACATATTTATAACTTCTACCCCGCCCATTCACTGGACACAATCATGTTGACCGACTGAAGAGCTACAAATGACAACCTTGTGGATATGTTTCTCAGATAATTTTATAGATTTACCATTGCCTCAATCCAACATGACTGATCCCACTGGAGAACCCATCAGTACAACCGTAATTTGATCAGTTTGCTTACAACATATGCAGTACCAGTAATTCCACACTGCTTACAGATGGTTGGAGCTAACTAACTACGTTAAGACCATGATAATGTTATGCCACAATTTCTTTGTCAATACGGACCTAATGGTTTCCATTATGGAGTCAAATAAAGCTAAGACCATGATAATCAAACATTTGAAAGGAGCCCCTCGGATACAGATCACCTTGTGTAATAAAAACTGGATACCATTGTTAGTTCCCACCCATGAGGTCCCAGTTTCAATTCCTGACTCTGTCAAAAATTTAAAAGTTTTGCGGGTCTTGTGATGCTATGGCAGGAGCAGAAAGGGATAGGCCATACTACCATACATCAACTCCGGCTCAGGATACCGGGTTGGTTATTTATTTAGCATATGGCTTTTAGCGCCGGGAGTGTCCGAGGACATGTTCGGCTCCCCCGAGGCTGTAGCTGCTTAAAGCGGACACCTAGGGGGGAGCGACAAGTTCCGTTCAATTTCAAGTAGTTCCAACTTTCACTACCAGATGACACTAACGCCTAGTGGTGAACGTTGGAACAATGATAGAGTGTTTCAACGAAATCTAACCTAGAAATTTAGCTTCACACAGGTTTAGTTAGGGGAAGGATCTTTTACATGACATAAATCTATGATATGGGATCGCCGGCTTTACTTCCCCTCTGAAGGAAGGCATACTGAAGGGTTTTAACGCTCTTAAAAAATCTGACGACTTCGGACCGCTTTGAACCCACTATCTTGGGGAAAGCAGTTCAGCATGCTACCAACTACGCCACCGAAGCCGCTATCTGGTTGGTGATCCCTGATCATAGTCAAGGACTCTGTTTGGTCACCTACATCTCTTCTGAATATGACACTCAGGTCAGGTTTGGTTATCAATGTGAATTTTCCTCCCCCCTCACACCCAGGAAGGCCAAAAAAGCATGCAGTATCGGTACTTTGAATGAGATGAGAATGACGTATTTTCTTCTATTGTATTAGGATCAGGTATTAACCTCCTTGCTGTGAGGGAAATATCCCTATGTAATGGACAAGAGATGTTTATAACCAGTGGTTTTTTTTTTTTTTTTCAGGGGAAACACGGGGGTACGCGTACCCCTTAAACATTTGAAAACTGTTTAAGAAAAAGTATTGGTACATTTGTATCTAATCCGGCAAATATAACTTCTGACTTGAAAGTTCATCGATCAGCTGGCGTCAACGAGATTTAGAGTAATCCTCAATTTAAATCGATCTATCGAATCAGTTTCTTTTGGTCGGCAACTCGGCACTCCGTTCTTATAAGCAAGCAGTTTGGAGGCGCGGTAGGTTGTTATTTTGTGCGTATGGTTAGTTTTGAAGAATGAAGAACATAACTAACTATTTAACATCCACCCAGGCATCGAAAAAGCTGAAAGTTAATGATTCGAACATAAACAATTATGGAGAAGCGCCAACAGTGTCGTGTGGTGATGTAAAGGAATATCACAACAAAGAGCTTTCAACCGCGTGTAACAGTGGGACGGAAGACATTTCCGAATGCTAGGATTTGGAGAAAAGGTAGGAATTTTGCAGTGAGTACGAATGGTTGGTGGTGAGAAATAAAAAAGTTGCCTGCTAAATTTGCAAAGAAGTTGGCGACTGAAAGCACATCGCGAGGGATGAACATTTCACAGCAGTGGGTTCAGTTTCTATTTGTGCAAGTGGTGAAACTGAAAAGAAATCTCAGCAAATGCTTTCTCTCCACAAGAGAATATTTAAACATAAAGAGAGTTCAGCTCATCAGGCTGCAGTTAAAATACTAAAAACTGCATAACTGAAAACTTTGGAAACTGCATGCACTAAGGATTTCGAAAAAGGGAAGGAAATAACTGCCAATGTATTTCAAACAGCATAATAAAGCCAAAGTGGAAGAGAAAATTGAGAGAGGAGTAGTATGGATTCAGACCTGGGAGATCAACAGTGGATCTCATATTTTCAGTGACACAGCTCCAGGAACACCACTACGAATTTGGAGAGGATCTGTTGATGGCCTTCCTGGACATCGAAAAGGCCTATGATAGTGTGTGTAGGGAGAAGGTTTGGAAAGCAATGGAAAACATGGGAGTGGAAAAAGGGACTGTAGGCAGAGTGAAGGAGATGTATTGTGGAAGTGTGAGTTGTGTGAAATTTGGAGGGGAAAGAACAGACTGGTTCAAACAAATGAGTGGCCTGAAACACGGTAGTGCGCTGTCACCCCTTCTCTTTATTGTGGTAATGGACGAGGTAATGACACGGATAGCAGGAAAGATAGGAGAAGATAAGATGAAAGCAATGGTGTTTGCAGATGATCTCATGGTCTGGGGAAACAAGGAGGAGGAAATTCAGGAGCAACTGAAGGCTTGGGAAGAAACAGTGGGAGAGTACGGATGGAAGTTCAACATCAGTAAATGTGAGATCCTGTTAACAACCAGGAAAAAGGACAGACCAATGAGTGGGATAACACTTGGAGGTGGACAGCTGAAGAAGGTGGAAAGTCTCAAGTACTTGGGAAGTATAGTGGAGGAAAATGGGAGAAATGACAAAGAGATTACGGAACGTGGCAGACAGGCAGAAGCATTTCTGAGAAGCATTAGGAGCTTAGTGTGGAATAAAGATGTCCCACAAAAAAGCAAGGAAGTGTTATACAGAAGCTACTATATCCCGATACTGACCTATGCTTCAGAAACGTGGACAATGAAGAAAAGAGACATAAGCAGAATACAGGTAGGTGAAATGAAGTTCCTGCGAAGTAGGATCGGAGTAACAAGAAGAGACAGGGTGAAGAATGAAAAGGTCAGGGAAATGGTGAAAGAGGAGCCCTTGCAAGGTAGGATTGAGACATCAAGACTGAGGTGGTATGGACACTTAAAGAGAATGGATGAGAAGAAGATTCCCAAGAGGATACATGAGATGCAGATGCAGAAGAAACGGCCAAGGGAAGACCAAGAGATAGATGGCTGAAAGGAGGTGGAGGAATGTGTCAAGAAGAGAGGCGAGGACTGGACCCGAGTGACAGCGGAGAGGTGGTGGGAAGAAAGGACTAAGTGGCGAGGCTTATGTTCCAAACAGACCCAGCCTGGGGCTGGAAACAGTACAAGATGATGATGATGATAATAAAGCATCGTAGTTAAGAAAAATCAAGCATTCCATGATTTCGAAACTGAAATTGACGTGCAGGAGTTGAATGGCGTTAATATGGGCCGCATTCTTCTTTCAACAAACGCATGCATAAAATATTGTTTCTCATATCGCGACAGAAATTAGAAAAAGGTAGCATACATGATAGTGCATGGCAATAGTACTGGGTGAGTTAGCCGCGCTCGTTACGGCGTGGCTGCTGGCAGTCGCTCACATCTGGGAGGTGAGGAGGTTCGAATCGCCCCACTGCCAACCTTGAAGAATTGCCCTACTTATAGATGAAAATACCACATTCAGTCAGCAGTCATCACTGATAGTGTATCTGAGGACAACACTTCCAGAAATGGATCAGCCAGCAAACATTTTTTGGGGAATTATTGAATTGCAAGATGTCACTCCTGAAGGTATATTTAGTGCATTGATGACTTATTTGGGAGCAATGGGGTTCAATGATGAGTTTCTGAAACAGAATCTTGTTGCAAGTCTCAACTGATGGAGCAGCAGTAACTTAATGCTAGGAAATAAGAAGGGTGTAATTACTTTAATAAAGCAACAGTTTCATTTCATGGAGCTTAAAACGTTTACACAAGTTTCTTATTTCCGCTTCTCCATAAGTTACATCAGGATTTCCCGCCAAGTGGAAGTGTCCAAAACTGTTGCCAATTCTGGGATTTCAATGTCTTCTGATGTAATAGGTGGTTCTCCATATGCCTGCCCAGGCACTCGTAGAACTTAACAGCATCAATATAATTCCTTTTATTTCTTGCTCTTTTTTTTTCTTTTTCGAGATCCATGCCTTTAAACATCAACAGTGCTTCTGCTTCCTAGGCCTCAGTGTAGTATGGGCCATGTTTTGTCTTTCTTTCATAAAACACCTTAATTTGCTGGCATATCTTCGTATGTGCCGAATAAATTGTAATGTCACGAGCTTGCAAGTCAACACTAATCTGCCAACTCCTGAAGAGCATCACACATCAATGCAAGGTCTACTACTCCTTAACTGTATAACCAATGCCAACTTTATATTAGACCTTGCATTGATGTGTGATGATCTTAAGGAGTTGGCAGATTAGTGTGAAATTACAATTTATTCGGCCCAGACGAAGATATGCCAGCAAATTAAGATGTTTAGAAAGACAAAACATGGCCCATACTACACTGAAGTTTTGGAAGCAGAAGCACTGTTGATGTTTAAAGGCGTGAATCTCAAAAAAAAAAAAGAGCAAGAAATAAAAGGAATTATATTGATGCTGTTAAGTTCTACGAGTGCCTGGGCAGGCATATGGAGAACTGCCTATTACATCAGAAGACATTGAAATCCCAGAATCGGCTACAGTTTTGGACACTATCACTTGGCCAGAAAATCCTGATGTAACTTATGGAGAAGCAGAAATAAGAAACTTGTGTGAACGTTTTACGCTCCATGAAAGGCACATCTTAAAGAGGTTTCCGTGAATAACTTGCTGAAAAGAAATGCCCATTGTCTCTCCTGCCCCTTATTAACACTATGAGCAGCATCCCAATACAGACAAGAGAATGTGAAATAGGCTTCTCACAAATGAATTTGATCCTGACTCCAACAAGAGCATCATTGCATCTGAACACAGTAGCAAATCTTATAATCATCAAGTTGGTTGGCCCTCCACTATGAATTTTCAACTCTGTGATTTACGAAAATTCATGGTTCCTGGAAGGAAGACATCTGGCAACCAACACGAAAAGCCAGCAGAGGAAGCGTGAAGATGGCAGTGATCGGCCTCTTTTACCAGTGTGGAATTTACTGTAAGCAGGACAGCAAAATGAGACACTACCACAGTGCTTGTATTTACAGTATTCCACTTAATTTAAAATGTAAAACTAATAGAAATACTGAGTGCAGTTACCACCTTGACATGTTGACCACAAATAAAATAACCCAATGCAACCTTTCATTTAACATGTCAGCCCGAAAAGTAATAACCAAACTCTGCAAATTGCCGAAAATTGCAAGATCGTGATGTTTTGTAAACTACATCTCAGAGTCCCCCTTAATTATTTTTTTTTAGAAGCACTGTTTATAACCATTACATCCTGATCACTGCAAGAGGCTACAAGGGAGGGAGTTACAGTGACTTAGTAAACTGAAAAGACGGTATATTGGCTTTCACGGCCGGTGAATTAAAACTCAGCAATTCTTCTAGGGTTGTGCCGTGTCTTGTGTGGGGTTTCGCCTAGGACACCAAGCTGGCTCATCGGCGGGCTCTGGGTGTCCCCGCCCGGACCCCAAAGGAGTAACGAACTGCGCGCTACCTCCCTTTATATAGAGTGCAACTGCACTACTTGACTGCGAGAACTAAAAGTTCAAGCAGCCTTAACCTCCCTATGATGGCTTCCAAAAAGATGGTATATTGGCTTTCACGGCCGGTGAATTAAAACTCAGTAATTCTTCTAGGGTTATGCCGTGTCTTGTGTAGGGTTTCGCCTAGGACAGTGCAGTTGCACTCTATATAAAGGAAGGTAGCGCGCAATTCGTTACTCCTGTGGGGTCCGGCCGGGGACACCAAGAGCCCGCCGATGAGCCAGCTTGGTGTCCTAGGCGAAACCCCACACAAGACATGGCACAAACCTAGAAGAATTCCTGAGTATTAGTAAACTGAGCCTAAAGAGCTTCAGCTAACCTCAAATAGAATTTATATTCAAGAACAGGTTCTATTTGGTTGACATGTAGGTATACTACAATTGGCAAATTTAGTGAATTCAAAATATATTTTTTTTACCCGGTGAAATCCATTTCCACCATACTGAGAGGGAATTTATTTAAAATGGTATGGACTCCATCTTGAGGGAAGAAATCGTGATGAAAATATTTTAAGGTAAAACGAAGATAATAGAATGCAGCTAAAAGAAATCAGAAACCCCGTATTGATGTCTAATTGGTAGGTGGAAAGTTAAAGGAAGTAGGAGACTTAGAAAGCAAAATAACCAGTGAATGAATGAGCAAAGATGATTTAAAAAGTAGGTTGGCTCAGGCAAGGAAAGCATTTCTACTGAAAAGAAATTGTCGACATCAAATATAGATTTAGGTATTAGAAAGTCATTTTTGAAAGCCTTTGTCTGGAGCGTGGCACTCTACGGAAGTGAAACTTGGGACTGTTGGCGCAGCAGAAAAGAGGAAAATAGAAGCATCTGAAATGTAGCGTTACAGGAGAATGAATAAGATCAGATGGGTAGACAGAAGAATGAAGAGGTATTAAGACGAGTGGGCGAGGAGAGAAGTTTCTGGCGACTACTAACAAAGAGAAGAGATAAGTTGGTAGGATCATAGGCTGGTTGGTTAGTTCCTCAGTTTAGGGGCTGCGACAACGCGGTCATGTAGCCCCGTGTACTTTGGGTGTGTGTAGAATCTGTCTGATAACCGGTGTTAATTGTGATGGCTGTATTAGTGTGTGTATCTGTTTTAATTCAAGTAAGGACTGCAAACATTGAATTTTTCAAGTAGTTCCTACTTTTGCCGCCAAACGCCACCGTCAACGACCAACTAGTCTAGAACTTAGTTACCAGATGCCACTACAGTCAGCTCTTGACGACGAACATAGGAACCTAAGAAGATTATCTGGATGGTTTGCCATACTTTAAGGTCCATATTGATGTGTACACAGAAGAACAGAAGAACCTAAGAACGTTAGTCAAATGTTTACCCTATATATAATTTAGCTTCACACAGGTGTAATTAGTGGAAGGTTCTTTAAAATGCCACAAATCTATGACATGAGACCGCTGGCTTTACTTCCCCTCCGAACGAAGGCATACTGAGGAATTTTTAACGTTCTTAAAAAATCCGACGACTTCAGCCGGGTTTGAACCCGCGATCTTGGGCATAGAAGCTCAGCTTGCTACCAACTACGCCACCGAAGCTGCTAGGATCATAGGCTACCGAGACATCCAGGAATAGCAAACTTAGTTATGGAAGGAAGGGTCGAGGATAGGAACTGTAGGGGTTGACTAAGGTTAGAATGGTAAACAGATTGCCTGGTAGGCAAGATGTGGTAGCTATGTAGAGATGAAACGATCAGCTCAAGACAGAAGTCATGGAAAGCTGCATAAAAAACAGTCAAAAGACTGAAGACTTAAATACCGGTAACAACATTATTTAGTAGCTACAGGAAAAAAAATCCTCTGGCATTTCACCCTCAGCACAATTTTAATTAACAGTTAACTTTGTAATGCTAATAGTAATGAGGGTTGCAGAAAGAAACATCTCGAGGTCCATATTTGGCCTCTTGTCTACCTCGTGACGTAGCTTCTACTCAACTGCAAGAAATATTTTGAACATTGTGGGTGCTCACGAATCAGTCATTTACCACCTTGTGGCACAGTTTCTAGCATTCTTGGCTGTCACACCTGAGGTCGGGGTTTGATTCCTGGTTCTGTTAAGAACATTAATTCTGGGTTGAGGGCTGGAACATGGTATGCAGCCTAGTGGGCCAGAATTAAGGTGTGAACTCAATTCTCACATCAGCCATCCTAAAAGTGGTTTCCCACTTTTACTCCAATCAAGTGCTGGGATGATACCTAAACTAAGGCCACAGATGCCTCTTACCCAAATTCTAATTATACACACATAATATAGCCATCACAATGACACAGGTTATCAGACAGATTCCACCCCCCCCCCAAAGTACATTTCTATACTACCACAATGTCGGAAAGCCCCTAAAATTAATACTTATAAAGAACAAACTCCATTTGTACCATGGAATCCAATCTAACTAAATCGGCCCCTGCTTATTAAATATTATTCAGTTTTCTTTAATGTTGGTAAAAATATAAAACCTCTGTGTGCAGTGTCTACAGATTTCAGGAATTTCTCAAAATATAAAAAAATAAGAAGAAGAATACCAATCTTGATTCTGTTATTGAGGTTTGCTTTAAACCATAGCCAGTCCTGTTTCTTCTGATGGTTTGTACTTTATAGAAGTGACTAAAATGGCTGATGTGTAACAAGTAGTAACACTAATAAATATTGTTCTACCCTGGGGTTCCCACAGGGTAGGGCCACTCCCTATCGGCCCCTTTCACCACCCTTCACCCCATTTCATGCCACAACCCCAGAGAAACCAACTACAGCAAACGTCTAGTCATGGCAAACACACTCAGCTTGACAAACCAACCACACGCACATGTGGTAATCCTTACAACATAATTCCAAACTATCTAGCACAAGAATTCGCTGACCAAATTATACAAACATTGACGATTCCCTTAAATACTCCCCACACCAGGAACTGAGAGCTCTGTCGTCTTCCATACACCGAGGTGCTGCCTGACGTCCGACCGTTCTACAGTCCGGTGAGTTGAACTCATAAAAGGTTGTCCTTAATAAATTCTTTCCATTCCAAACCTAATTCTTGTATTCATCACATTCATTTCTTTGCACAGTTGCACAGTTACATTTAGGGGCCGATAACCTAGATGTTAGGCCCCTTAAAACAACAATTATCATCATCATCACACTTACATTAATTAAATCCTTTACATTCTTTTAGACCGCTTCTTGTATTTCTTGAAACCCCCTTGTTCGAACTCCAGTTCTCAGCCAGCGAGCTCTAGTCCGCTGCACCAAGATGGTCGCCTTAGCTGTCTGTCATTTAACCTTGTAAACACGCGTCAGCAATGGCTTCATTAGCACGGCCGGCTCGCCGCTGCTTGCTCCATTCATTAGAGACCATGCACCCACTTCCTTACACTCGAGTTACTGTCCTGCAGACGAGTACATCGTCTTTTAGACGAAACCACCCCAAATCGAGCTACCTACACTCCCCCCCGGACAATACAATATCGCACTAATGGACAGATAGGCCTAGCCATTCGAAGCCAAAATCAATTTAATTAATTGTAGATTTACCTCCAACCAGCGAGACCCAGTGGTCGATGATATGTGTTTCTGCAATATAACTTAGGCTTCGGAGGAAGTAAATCCAGGCTCTATTATTTGCAAAACACATACCAATGGCTGTCACCTTGTGAGGTTGTTTCACTGTGGGCTGGTAAAGCAAATTTCCTAATCGAGGACAAGAAATAAAGGTACAGTAGCTTACCTCCTTGGGAAGGACCTCTGCGAAATGCTCTATTATCTGAGTCATGTACCAGTTGCAAATCACATTTCACATAGGCTAATACAGTACAGCAAAAATAAACATGTTAAAAATGAAATAATAATACACATAATGCTTTGACTATTTCGACTAGTTCGAAGTAAAGTACCGATATCGAGCATTTTCGCTTATCATTAAATGGAATGGCAACTTAATCCATTTATAAAATGTCGGCTTCCTTGAGCCCATAGCGGCAACATAAATGGTGTAGAAACTCATTTGTCGTGCATAAATTGAATTAGCAACATGCCCTTACCTATAAAAAATAATGGCTACAAGTAATTTGTTATTCACCAACCCTGATTGATAAAATCCCTCTTGGCAGGCTGGAAGGCTGAGGTTGATCTCACCAAGCAAAGAAAAATATATTGAATTCACTAAATTTGTCAATTTTTGTTGTATACTGTACCTCAATTATTCTACATGTTTAGCAGATGAGAAGCCCCATTTTCTTATTATTCCAAAAACTCTTTGCTCTTGGTGTAAGGCTGGGTCATATCATTAATTCTTTCAAACAAAGGTTTTAGCACTTTCTAGAGGACTATTCACCTTTTTAAACTGTTTTGATGTTGTACCTATTAAGGGAGGTATGATTTTTTCCCCTCTCAAAATTCTGTTTTTCCCACCTCTTTGGTCAATGAATGTTGCTATAGATGAACTTTATGGAGACAAGTTTTTGGCCCTCAGTCTATCCGAAGAATAGTATGAACTTTGAATGGATTCGATATTTCACATATTAAGAAATTTATAGCAATATTTCACTTTTTCAAAAAATCCCCCCCGCCATTTTCACCCCCTTGGTCTGATTTTGCCCATTAACGAACTCGGACAAGATTTTAAAGGGTTATATATTATGTATAAATTTGAAAGTGATTGGTGCAAAATGGCAGTAGTTATCATGTCCACAAGAAAGTGATACAGATACCAGTAGCGGCTTGTGACTTTCTGGACTGGGGGTTCAATAGAAAATAGCACTCACTTCAAATGGTGGACCCTTAATCTACTACAAAGATAAACAGAATACATGTGGTACCTGAAACTTCGTACAGATAGTTATGAACATTACAATGAGGGATTTCAAACACAATGAGTTCAAATCATTCGCCTCAACCAGAACTTGAACCCTGGATCAGCAACCCTGAAGATCAAAGTTTTCTGTTTCGATCTCTCTCTCAAACACACGCACAAACACGCACCTGTATGACAGGCTCCATCTGGTAATGAGCCTGGTTAAGAACATGCAACACTTCATATCTTACAGCAATCGAGTATCAGATTGAAATGGCTCAAAAATTGAAGAATGGATATACTTATAAAAGGTAAAGGTAATTTAGAAGGAAAATACTCATAAAAGGAATTTAGATTGAAAAATACGCACAAAACGTAGTTTAGGTTCAAATTATTTACAAAATGCAATGTAGATTCGAAATACTCAACAAAATGCAATTGAAATTCAAAATATTTACAAAATGCAATTGAAATTGAAAATACGTACAAAATGCAAGTGAGGTTCAAAATACTTACAAAATGCAATTGGAATTGAAAATACACAATGCAAGTGAGATTGAAAAAGGCCGGTTCAGATTCAAAATACTCACAACGTGCAATTGAAATTCAAAATACTTACAAAATGCAATTGAATTTGAAATTCCTTACAAAATGTATGGTAGATTCAAAATACTCACAATATGTGGAAGCCCGCGATTCAAAATACTGTACTTACAAAATGCAATTGAGATTAAAAATACTTACAAAATGGAGTTTAGGTTGAAAATACTTACAAAGTGCAAAATGTAGTTTGAAAAAACTTACAAACTGTGGTCGAGTTAAAAAAACTAACAAAATGTAATTTAGAGACACCGGGAGCCAATTCATAAAAACAGGGCAGGAATCCTAAAGAGAAAAGGAACTATAATGAAAAGAAGGCTGATCCCACGAAGAATGAGGGATCAGGAAAGAAGATAGAAGGGCCAATGAAGGCGGGAAAGGAAAAGACTCCCGAGGCCTCGGATACCCTAATACCGTCGGGGTCGGAAGACATCAAGAGTTGACCAAGAGAGGTTGACAGGAAAGAAGACAGAGAGGAGCCCGGCACAAGTGGAAGCAATGCCGGACTCAGCTGGGGTCCAGTGGTTGCCAACCCACGTCCCACTATAGAGCGTCTCTACCTTAAAAGATAGTAGGCCTACGCATTAAATGGAGCGCGCTGCTGCCAGATCTGCTGCATATTCCAAGTTCTGCAAGGTCGGGCACATGATGTAACATAACTCGTACACAGGCGTGTTTTTACGCAAAACTCAGGAAATTTCCAAAATATTTGTTTGTTGTATATAACTGTACCTCATGCCTTGAAGCGAACGACGGTACAATATTTAGATATGATATACCGAAGTTCAGAGCGCGATTTTAAAGCACACATTATAATAATTTATAATTTTCAATTATTCATGAATATGATAATATTATAACATGTTATAATATTAAATTTTCTCGAATATCATGAATATCATCGAATATAATATGACATTTAATAATAATAATAATAATAATAAAACAAATTTACAGAACATTATTCCTCCTGACTTGACTGAAGTATGTGCAGCGATTAATTGGCTCAAAAATTATAGAGCAGCAGGAGAGAATTCATTGGTAGCAGAACTATGGAAATATGCAAATGAACAAACCATCTCCAACCTCCATAAACGCCTCATCGATGTATGGAATTCGGAACAAATACCAGAGGAATGGAGAATGGCTGTAATCCACCCAATTCATAAAAAGGGTAATAGATCAGACCCGAACAACTACCGTGGGATTTCTTTGCTTGATGTAACATACAAGATTCTATCTAGAATTATCTTGACAAGAATTCAACAACAACTCGACCAAGAACTAGGAGAATATCAAGGAGGGTTCCGACCAGGTCGCAGCTGTTCGGATCAGATCATCAGTCTGAAATGGATAATGAAATATCATAGAATGAGACAAAAGGATTTGGTCATTACTTTTGTGGGTTTTAAGAAAGCTTATGACAGAACCATCGAGGGTCATTACTTAACATCCTTAGGGAATTTGGGTTACATCAAAAGCTTATCAACCTCATCGGCGTTACTTTGAAAGATACTAAATCAAAGGTTAAATTTCGAGGCGCCTTGTCTGAACCATTTGATATCCGGACTGGACTTCGACAGGGAGATGGTCTATCACCATTATTATTTAATTGTGTTCTTGAAAAGATCATGCGTGAGTGGAACAAAACTTGTCCTCCAAATGTAAAGAATGGTACTAATATAAAACTGAATTGCTTGGCCTTTGCGGATGACCTTGCACTGCTTGCAACCAGTATAGATGAGGCTAAACACCAAATTGAAGAACTTGGGTCTATTGCAGCAAAAGTAGGACTTCAAATTTCATTTGAAAAGACTGAAATCATGGCATCCTTTGATGTGGAAACACAAGCTATTACATTGATCAACAATAAAGAAATTAAAGTTGTACATAAATTTAAATATTTAGGAGAGATTATAACATGGAATTTGAATGAGAAAGCGTCAATCGAAAATAGAACAACAAAGTTAAGACAAGCGCAATACATTACTTGGTCTAGTTACAAAAAAAAATCACTCTCCATAAATGCCAAATTACGACATTACGAATCAGTTATTAAACCGGAAGCAATATATGCTTGTGAAACACTTTTCAAGTTAAACACTCGATCAGTTACTGACACATTACAGAAGATTGATAGAAGAATTCTCAGAACTATAATTAATAAAAAACATCAGGTGGATGGTCAATGGCGTCTATTACCAAATGAAGTGGTTTATAAAGAAACTGAGTCTATAGTCGATACTATGCGAAAAAGGCGAATTGCTTTTTTTTGTCATCTCTCACGCCTGCCGGATACCAGACAATTAAAAGTATTATTTAATTATTTTTTCAAAAGTAAAACAATGAACTCTTGGTTTATGGAAATTCAAAATGATCTGGATGAACTCGGCTTGACAATGTCCCAAATTGCTAACAAAGATGAGAAGAATATCTTGAAAAACAAGAACATCCGACTTCCCTTAAAAACCTTTACCCGCAAAACTTACACCATAAGCGATGCAGAGAGAGCGGCAAGGTCGACTAGAATGAAAATGTTTTGGGAAAAGAAGAAAAATAAGAAACTGAATCATTAATATTGTTTTTTGAGATATGTATATACTTGTTTTGGTTAAGTGCTCCAATGAGGGCGTAACATATGTAAATAAATAAATAAATAAAATAATAATTTACCCAATTTTGTGTGGTTAAGTGGTGGTATGCAGCCGAAATTAAATTATTCATTTCTTGTTTCTTGAATGAGACGTTGTCCAATTTTATATAGGCTACAGTAGTTCTTTACTTGCGCCCACACCATTTCGATGGGATTAAATTCACTGTGGTATGGTGGCAAGCAGCAAACATATTTCTCTGCTGTGATAGCCAACATTGTCTATTACTAGGCCAGATCCTTCGGGAAAATTTGGCAACAATTGCTCGGCGAACCACTTTTCATACACTACACCAGTCATTTCGTCGTGGGTGTCTGCCGTGTTCTTTTGGCACAGAAACGTTAACTCTGCACGAACCCTTGTTCATTCCCGGGACGAACAAAGGCCAACTTCGAGGATGGCTGAGGTAGGAATCGAACCCGCCTCTTCTCAGTTTTGTCTCATGAAGTTGAGTACGCCCCGTTCCAGCCCTCAGACCAGAATTAAATTTCTTGGCAGAGCCGGGATTCAAACCCGGGCCTCCACGGTGACAGCACAGTGACAGCCAAGAATGCTAGCCACTACGCAACGAGGCGGACAATTTATAAAGAACACAAGCTCCACTTCATTTCACAGTTTAACTTCACACCATCACCTACCCTCCTTTAAATGCAGTCGGGGAGATAGCCTACGGGCCACATTAGTAAACAAACTTCCGGTGTGTCAGCGCTGGGCGGGAGGAGTATGCAAAGTGCTATAACTTATGAATGCTATCTGATATCGAGCTCTGGATTGTTTTAAAAACTATTTCAGACATTAATGAACATTTCTTTTCGCTTACTCACCAACGTAAAGTCAACAGCAAAACTGTTTCTTGCTACGTAACTTTTGTGTGACACCATCCCAGATTTCTCAAGTAACATTTAAGAAAAAAATCATAACTTTCTTATTATGAAAATAATTACTTCCCTGAGAAATAGGGTATCTTCTACCAACATCAGGCAATCTAAAAATAAATTCTTGATCTGTTGCGATCATTAGTTCATTACCTATGGCGTGATAAGTTTTATCTGCAAAAATATAGATTCGCGCTAAAATATCGTAATTGTGAAAATAGGGCCATGTGTTAATTATTTATGGCTTTTATTTTTACATCATCATAAAGAGCGGAAAATTCTCTATAAGACCACGCAAAGATTTTCTTATTAGATTTGTCACTTTCAATTATTGGGAAATGGCAACATCGCCGGCATAGAAGAGGACGAAGCTAATTGCTGGACATAGGAGTGCGAGTGAGAGGCAAATACTACATTTAATTCCATACTGTCTTTATAGGTGTCACTATTGGTGTGAGCCCCTGTGGGACGCGGAAAAAATAATCGAATTACACAGTCACTAATTTCACGCAGTTAATGGGCACAAGGAAATACTGAAAGTAATTTACATTCCAGCTCTTGACAGTGCGACTAACTTAAACCTGAGAAAATAGTGGAACTACAGTAGTGAGTTGGGTAACTCCAGAGCGTAACAACTAACAAGACACCTTCTTCCGCTATTTTATTGGTATTATTTCAATCTAACTGAATCGTTTATTTAATTAGCCTTCAAATACAACGAAATTACGGACGCATATAAACAGTCAGCCATGAAGCACCCTTTCAAAAGCGCCCCTAGTGAGCACTTTCACTGTATGTTCACATTGGCCGCATTATTTTACAAACACGTCAAGAGATGGCGGAGTGCATACCTTTTCCGCAACCTTGAATGGCTTGTGCCGCTGGACTAGTGAACGAATTCAGCAATCTTATTGCGTATGCGTGTAGGATGGATACAAGTTTGGCTTGTATCCACTGTTCCCTTCCCTTCTAACCCCCACTACATGTCCCATTCCACCGCTCTACCTTACTCGGCTATTCTCTGCAGGAAAGATTGGCCAAGACTGGGGGTTCAAACCAGATCTTGCGCCGGCTTCACATCCTCGCGCTCGTTAACTGCATTTGAACTCCGCACTGTTTTCTGAGAAATATCTCTGTTACGTATAGGGACAAAATGCTAAATATATTCTCAAATTTAATGGGGGTTCATTGAGCCATTGCGCTATAGCAAGAACCGCCACTGACAGATACATAACCATGGCGGGCAGTGTAAGTTCACGTCTAGAAGCTGCTCTCGTGAAAATAGTGAATATAGCGGATGCAGCAGGCAAAAGAGGATATTAAGGAAGCGGTGAGTGTTATTCGAGAATGTTTTATTACAATGAGAGCCACATATATAGATATAACTAATAAAAACATGCAGACCCGCAAAGAGGTTAAGGAATCATACATAGATATTACACAAGAGGCCAACGATAATAACTTCAAGCGACACGTGCTGCTATCTGATGACATCAATCCAGATTCAGATCTCTTGGCGCTTTGTCATGATGAAACAAGCCTACAACCAATGACATCTCACGGAGAAGACGAGAAATTCTGTGCCAATGAGGTGACAAAGGAAGATAAAATATCTGCAAAACTAAGCACACAGCTTCAGTACATGATCGAAAACCTGACATGTAACCTCAAATCAATGATAAAAGATGAAATAATGAAATGTCATACAGGAAATGAGGAAATCAGAAAGGAGAAAGTAATGGAAGCAGACCCTATTACTCAGAGAAAAGATGAGACCAGGAAAACTGGAAACGAAAGACAGGAACAATTACCTCGAGAGCAACAGCCTATCGATGAGAAACAAAATTGTGACAAAGGAATATGGTCAGAAGTCGCAAGGAGGCGGCGTGGCAATACGCCGCAATTCATACAAACTCCTACTATTGTAGGAACCAAGCAATCCTTCAACCTTCCCTCAACAGAGAACACAAATGTACTCCAAGCTGTCTACCATAAAGCCTGGCTTTATATAGGACATCTTCACCGCAACACAACTTGTGAAACAGTGATTAGCCACCTGAAGGGACTGAACATATCTGAACTATCAGGCTGTGAAGAAATCTAAAAGAAAGGTACCCTAAAAGCTTATAAAGTAGGAATACCCTTTAGAGACCTGAGCAAGATCACTAATCCGGACTTATGGCCGGAGGACGCAATTATCAGGCGATATCGATTTCGTTCGCATGACCAAGGAGCAAGACTTGATACCCAAGAATACTTCAGCGCACAATTGCCATGCAACCATACTAACATACTGCTTTGGAACGTAGAAGGACTGAAATCCGTCCTTGACATGAACTTCACTTTTAACTTACAGGATTACGATGTACTTCTCTTCACAGAAACGTTCAGCACAAGTGACATAACCATTAACAATTTCTACGGAGCCCACTCCCTAGCTAGGAAAGGGGACACAGGAAGACCTTCAGGTGGAATAAGTTGTTACATAAAGGCCCACTTACAACCAATCAAGGTAATAGACTGCACTGCAAACACCCTATCCGTATCCACACGAATAATAAATATAATAGGAGTATACTTCAAGCCTATGACACAACCGGAGACAATTATCGATGAACTAGGGAAAGCGCTAGAAAGCACAGACGATGACAAACCTATCATATTAATGGGAGACCTAAATTGTCGTATAGACAAACAGGATGCAAAAACTCTAGAGGTTAAAGATTTCCTCATGGAGTACCAACTCAAATTACTAAATAAGGAAGAAGAATACACTTACATAGCACCAAATGGAAAAAGTACGATTGATTTAATCTTCACTAACAATCAAGGCCATGGGCAGCTAGAAACTGGAAAAACAACACTCAGGAAACATCTACCCGTGATAGCCAAAATCCAAGTAAAGGGAACGATGCAGGTCCTCATGGACAAAAATGTCAAATCGAAAGTATCAAGATACATAAATGAAGAGAAATTAAAAATTAAGAATCCAAATACCATTAATAATGAGTAAGCAGAAAACCCTAGGCGAGACTACTGAGGCCCTAAACGAAATAATTCTGCAGGCTGCCACAAAAACGCCAAGGAACAATCGGATAGCGAAACAATAGTTTGATTCTGAGTGCTATGCTATGAGGAAAAGAACTCTACAGTGCCTTAATGCAGCTAGAGAACACGGAAATAGTGCACTAGCAGAGTACGCTTCGGAACGTCGAAAATACAAGCAGCTACTAAAAGAAAAGAAACTATCGTATGATCTCCACGTCGAACAGAAACTAATCGCAGAAGCAGAAAGGAGTCCACATAAGATCTTAAGGTCTTCGAAGAAGCAAAAATCGAGTTATCCAATAAACATTGATCAATGGGAACTACACTCCAGCAGCCTTCTAGGAGAAAAAGATAAAATATCAAATGAATTCACATCGACACCAGATCACTCGCAAGACATTGACTTGATCACATGTGATGAAGTCATCCATCTTATAAGAAACGGCAAAAATAACAAAGCGGCAGGGCCAGACGGAATTTACATGGAGTATCTAAAAGACACCTTACAAGACATAGCAGAACCTTTAACTGCTCTATTCAACAAATGTCTTATGATGAATTCAATACCGCATCAATGGAGAAGATCAACTATAATAGTACTTTACAAAGGCAAAGGAAGGAAAGAAGACCCGAACTCCTATAGAGGAATTGCTCTAGAGAGTGTAATGTTTAAACTGTTCTCCAAAGTCCTATTAGGATGCATTGCGCAAAACCTTTATGCAAATATACCTACATTTCAATATGGATTCACTCCAGGCAGATCAACACTGCACGCGGTGCAAGAAATTATTCAGAAAATAGCTCTATCACTTGCTCATCGCAACTCCCCGATATATGTAATCTTCATAGACTACTCCAAAGCTTTTGATAGCATCAGCAGATCAACATTGGTAAACAAATTGAAGAGCATATTAGGCAAATCATAAGCCTCCGTGGCTTAGGCGGCAGCACGCCGGCCTCTCATCGCTGGGTCCTTGGTTCAAATCCCGGTCACTCCACGTGAGATCTGTGCTGGACAAAACGGAGGCAGACAGGTTTTTCTCCGGGTACTCCGGTTTTCCCTGTCAAAATTTCATTCCAGCAACACTCTCCACTATCATTTCATTTCATCTGTCATTCATTTAAGCATTGCCCCAGAGGAGTGCGTCAGGCCTCGGCAGCCGGCACAGTTCATATCCTTGCCGCTAGATGGGGGACATTCATTCCATTCCTGACCCGGTCGGAGACTGGAAGCAGGCTGTGGATTTTCATTTTCATTAGGCAAATCAAGTCAGGAGCTCCAAACCATCAAGACTATCCTTGATGCAAACCATATAGCGGTGTATGATGGCATAACTACATCGAATGACATCATACAAACACGAGGGGTCTTGCAAGGAGATTAATTGGAAGAATATCCATTTCGCAAGGTCCGTATTGACGTGTACAATGACAATTTCAATGGGTTGAGTGGTCTCCGCCCAATCAATACAAGTTGTATTGATTGGGCGGAGACCACTCAACCCATTGAAATTGTCCTTGCAAGGAGACCCGATGAGTCCAGTCTTATTCAACGTCATGACAGCGGATATCGGTAACCTAACGCTATAAACGTCAATGTAAAACTACTGATGTACGCGGATGACATGACCATTCTCTCCAAAAGCCCTAAACATTTACAAACGGCATTAGACGACATCAGGAACTGGGCAACATACAACTCGATGGAAATAAATGGCTCGAAAACCAAAGCAATGAAATTCAGGAAAGGAGGCAAATTTGCAAAGGGGGATCATTTCACTTGTGGCAACTCTCCCTTAGAATTCGTAACAAATTTCAAATACTTGTGGGTCACCCTCCAAACTACGGGAATTACATTTTCACTACACATACAAGAACGAACAGCAGCTGCAGCAAAAGCAATACATGACATACCTAAATTACAACTACTGTCAGTTTCAACAGCAATGGCACTATTCAAGATCAAAGTCATGCCGACGGCCACCTATGGAATACAACTAATCTGGAAATACCTGACGGTCGGAAATCGAAGAAAGCTGGAAAGTGTTAAATCTAGCTTCCTCAAAAGAGTGTTATCCATCTCAAAATTCACAAGAAATAGTTATGCTTATATCCTTGCGCAGCAAACTCTCTTCGTAGATGACATAAAACACTGCTTTAGATTATCGGAGACACAAGCATATGCAACCTTCATCAAAGAGAGGAGCAGCAAAGCAAGACAGATACCGGAGGAGATTAGAGAAACAGACGCAATGACATCAGACTGCTGGAAAGGACCAAACTTCCAACTCCGACAACTGTACACACGATTTGCAGTACACGGCTTTCATGGAAAGATTTGCACAGAAAGCACCTACCATGATCCTAAGGACAGCTGCATCTGTAAGCTATGTAATGAACGGTGCCCGAAATATCACCTGCAGGAGTGTAAAAATAAGACTGTATCATTAATTGAGCAATCTAAAGATTGGTGAAATCACGACAATGTAACTTTTCATGTTTTTTTTTTTTTTCTCTCAGTACACATTGTGTTTAATAAATATAATATAAATTATACATAAACTTTTGGTTTTGGGGCCTGAAGGATGTGAAACGCAAAAATATATTGAAATTTTCTGGAAGTCGCAACATGGTGCTCATTGCAATAGGTAGCTTTCTAATGAAATCTACCTAAAAAAGTTTGTAAACAAGTGAATTGGAGCTTCCTTTGAAATACCATACAGTCAAAACTGTAAAGGAAAAAAAAAATAAAAAATATATATATAGACCTCTAATGGCTGAACAGGACCAAATTACAGTATTTTCAGTGCGATATTTCAATTTTTCACAAAGATGGTGTTTTTACAACAGTCCTTATCCAATATCAAATTTGGAATTATTAATTTTGGTTGGCAAGGAATATTTCTGAATCTGTTAACTACTTCATTTCCATAATGTAAAGAAGTTTGCAGGGCTAATATCTTAAAGTAGAGGGCCTGTGAGAGAAATCTTGCATGTGTTAAACCACCCTGTTATGCGGGGTCAACACGACACATATCTGTCAGAAATGTTTAGTTGTGTTGACTGACTGAAAAGCATCAAACTTTTGTTTAGTTGTTTAAACTAATTTTTAACAAATTGTCAATATTTATGAAATCAGTGTGCAATTTGCCACTGCTATAGGTAACTCTTTCTCTTCTGAATGGTCATTTGTTACAATCGCTTACTTGTGAGGGCCCCGTGTGAATAGGCCACCCACCTGGCTTTACAGTTATGCAGGCTCGATGCGTCACAGTTCAGGCAGATGCTATCGTCCTGTTTAAACTTAATGAAAATGAAAATCCACAGCCTGCTTCCAGTCTCCGACCGGGTCAGGAATGGAATGAAAGAAGCCCCCATCTAGCGGCGAGGATATGAACTGTGCCGGCTGCCGAGGCCTGTCACACTCCTCCGGGGCAATGATTAAATGAATGACAAATGAAATGAAATGATAGTGGAGAATGTTGCTGCAATGAAATTTTGACAGCGAAAACCGGAGTACCCGGAGAAGAACCTGTCTGCCTCCGTTTTGTCCAGCACAGATCTCACATGGAGTGACCGGGATTTGAACCACGGACCCAGCGGTGAGAGGCCGGCGTGCTGCCGCCTAAGCCATGGAGGCATACTTGTTTAAACTTAATACACAAATAAATATATTTCCGTTTACTTTTCAAGAAATGCAAGATATTCCGTGCTATTGAGAACATTTTGGCACAAACCGTACCTTCTTAACTCCCTCTGGTTTAACAGCACGAGTTAAACATACACCTTAGCATTTTAGATATACGGTGCAGTAATCCTCCACTAATCCGAACTAATTGGGAAAGAACCCTGTTCAGATTAGGTGGATTTTTGTCAAATATTGACGTTAAGGCTCGAAAACCAATTACACTGTATTGTAATGTTTTTAGAAGCACTGTTGGCGTCTACCTAGCGTGAGCAGCCTGGTAAAAGTCGGAATGGAAGGGGCAGCGACCTTCAACTAGCAAGCATGTTAGTCTTCAAAACAAAAGCTCCCTACTCCTCCTACTCTCAGTTCAGTGTGTGTATCTACCGGACTGGGTGCGCCTTTTGTAATAGTGCATGCTTTGTTTAGTAAGTGGTGAGTTCATTCTACATTCTGAGTGAAGTTAAGAACCAAGTGTTATTCACAGCCAGTGCCGAGGTCCCTCCTTCCCCCCACTAGCTTGCAAGCTTTAGGATACACAAACTGCAGAGCAGCCTTGCTCAGTAGTAGTCTTATCTCAGACGGGTGATAACAGGATGGTTGGTTCTTAAGTTTAGGGGCTGCGACAGCGCGGTGATGTAGCCCCGTGTACTTCGGGTGTGTGTAGAATCTGTCTGATAACCGGTGTTAATTGTGATGGTGTTCTCTGTTTTTTAATTTAAGTACTGCAACTCAGAAATTTTCAAATAGTTCCTACTTTTGCCGCCAAGCGCCACCGTCAACGACTACTAGGCCAAGTTCAGAACTTAGCTACTAGACGCCACCACAGTCGGCTCTTGGCAACGAACGTAGAAACCTAAGAGCGTTGTTTACATTCTTAACCTATCCAATTTAGCTTCACACAGGTGCACTCATACTCACACTAATCACTTTTCTTTTCGTCGTCGCCTTAGGGTTCAGGGTCCTTGAAATCGTCTTTTGCAGCCTGCTCGAATCACCACGTCTTTGGAAGTTGAACAGCTACTCGTCTTCTATATTCCACGGACCCACGTCGTCGATCTTGCCAGAAAAATGTCGTCACCTCACGCCTTGGTTTTATCACTGTAACTAAGATTGCCGTTCCGCACTCAAAATCCTTCGTATTTCGGACGAGCCCCCAAATAAATCTATGATATGGGACCGCCGGCTTTACTTCCCCTCCAAAGGAAGGCATACTGAGGGATTTTCAAGGCTCTTAAAAAATCCGACGGCTTCGGCCGGGTTTGAACCCGCTATCTTGGGCATAGAAGCTCAGCATACTACAGACTACGCCATCAAAGCCGCCTGATAACAGGATGAATAAAACTTAATGTACTGAATAAATCAGTGGCCGCAATCAGGTGCGTATACTAGTCAATGCTGGTGCCATCGGTGATGGGTTGGCCGACTGCAACCAGGCCAGAGAGGAGCCGTAACCTAACATGCAGCAATAGCCTATTTTGAAAGTTTTGCCTTACCTATACTTCAGTTATCTTGAAGATATTCACCATTCATATCCAAGCATAATTTGCAGAAGCACAAAGTTTTTGAATAACTTTTTTGCTATTCATCTTGTGTAACATTACCTCCTTATCTGGCTGCAGTTGACTGACTGTTACACAGACTTGGCTGTGTTTGCAAACCCCAGTATGTAAAGTTTTGTACACTCTTTACAGTAATATTTACTTATAATCCCCAACAATACTGTGAAGGTTTTCATGTAAACCCAGCAATGGGACATAGCCATAACAGCTGCAAAGTCACATTCTTTGTTTGAGCGAATGGTCAAACCTAAACTGTTTTCTGCAAGAGTAATCTTATATATATATATATATAAGAAGGTTTGTTTGTCTTTTATGCGTTCGTACACCATTCGTCCGATTGCGATCAAAGTTTGGTGAGTGTTAGTGCACACTCCCGGGATGGTCATAGGCATAGTAAATCCAATTTACAATAGGTGGCACGCGAGTAGTTTTAACCAATGAGTGTTGGCGCGCGGGATTTGTTTAAACAATTTCCCGCATTCGTTCATATACCATCCATCCGATTGCGGTGAAACTTTGGCGAGTTGTTGTGCCCACTCCCGGGATGGTTATGGGCATAGTAAATCCAATTTAAAATAGATTGCGCATGAGTAGTGTGAACAAATGAGCATGTGAATCGTTTAAAAAAATCTCATTCTACAGTTGGTAGCGCACGAGTAGATACCACTTGGAACAAGACAAGTAACAATATCTACTTGAAATTTCGAACAGCCTTCTACATTCCCTTCATTTAGGTTCTTTGGCACAAATACTGAATTCGTTTGATTGTCTTTTTATGCATTCATACACCATTCATCCTATTGCGATCAAATATTGGTGAGGAGTTGTGCACTCTCCCAGGATGGTTATAGGCATGGTTTTTTTTTTTTTTTTAAGCGTATGGCTTTTAGCGCCGGGAGTGTCCGAGGACATGTTCGGCTCGCCAGTTTTGTAGCTGCTTCGAGACGGACACCCAATGGGTGAGCTACAAGTACCGTTGGGGGGGGGGGGGGGGGGAGAAGTTGGAAGGGAGGGTCGAGGAGTTGGAAGGTAGCGGCTGTGGCCTATAGGTAGGGACCATCCCCGGCATTTGCCTGGAAGGAAGATGGGAAACCACAGAAGACCATCTTCAAGGTTGCCGGCGGGGGGATTCGAACCTCCTCGCCTCTTACAATAGATAGTGCGCAAAGGATTTTAACAAATGAGTGTTGGCGCTCGATTCGTTTCAACAAACTCCTGTATGCGTTCATATATCATTCATCCGATTGCGATCAAAAGTTTGTGAGTTGTTGTGCACACTCCTGGGATGGTTATAGGCATAGTAAATCCATTTTACAATAGGTAGCGCACGAATAGATTCAACAAATGAGTGATGGCACGGGAATCGGTCCAACAAAGTCCCGTATGCGGTCATAAACCATTCATACGACTACGATGAAACTTGAGTTTTTGGGTATTCTCCTGCAAAGATTTCTTACTTAGTAAATCCATTTTACAATAGGTAGCACAAGAGTAATTTCAACAATTGAGTGACGGTGTGCGAATCGTTTCAACAAAGTTCCGTATACCATTCATTCAATTGCGATGGAACTTGGATGAGTTGTTGTGTATACTCCTGCGAAGATTTCTTACTTAGTAAATCCATATTACAATAGGTAGCGCGCGAATATATCCAACAAAAGTGTGATGACGTGCGAATCGTTTGATTGAAGTCCAGTATGCGTTCATATACCATTCATCCGATTGCAATTTAACTTTGGCGAGTTGTTATGTACATCCCTACAAAGGTTTCTAGCTTAGTAAAACCATATTACAATGGGTAACGCATGAGTAGATTCAACAAATAAGTGACGGCATGCAAATAGTTTCAACAAAATCCCGTATGCGTTCATAAACCATTCATACGATTGCGATGATACTTTGGTGAGTTGTTGTGTACACTCCAGCGAAGGTTTGTGACTTAGTAAATTCATATTACAATACGTAGCGCACAAATAGAATTAGTAAAAGAGTAACACGTGCTAATCGCTTCAACAAAGTACCGTATGCATTCATCCCCCAGGGGCTCACATCTTGTGGGCATGGGTTGGCGACCACGGGGCCCCAGCTGAGTCCCGCATTGCTTCCACTTACTTGTGCCGGGCTCCTCTCCATCTTCTTTCCTGTCGACCTCACTTGGTCAACTCTTGCTCTCTTCTGACCCCGACGGTATTAGGGTATCCGAGGCCTAGGGAGTCTCTTCCTTTCCCGCCTTAATTGGCCCTCGTCTCATCTTTTCTGATACCCTCCTTCTGCGAGGGGTCAGCCTTCTTTTTCTCTTCCTTTTATCTCCTGCCTTGTGCTCTAGGCCCTTAAGGAGGCAGGGTGTATGTAGCCCCACCACTTCTGGTGCACCCTAGATAATGCTACACCCTCAGGGGCTCACGGCTGGTGAGTTCGGGAGTTGGCGATCCCGAGGGATTCCTGAGCTGGGTCCGTTTTTCCCCTTTTGTCCCTTACCTTTGGGTTGGACCCTCTCCTCTTTCACTTTACTATATGCCTTTCATGGCTCTCCTTCCTTCCAAGTCCCTCAATCCGCCTTCTCCGAGGGTTGAGGGCATTTCTTTTCCTTCTGTCCTTTTATTTGCCTTATTCTCCTTTAGTTTTCCATTTCTTCTTCTAGTATGTAGGTTATTAGTTAGTTTTAAGTTCGCTTTTCATTTTCATCTTCACGATCACCCAAACCATCGGCGGCCGATAACCTAGATGTTAGGTCCCTTAGAACAACAATTATCATCATCGTATGCATCCATACCGATTGCGATGAAACTTTGGTGAGTTGTTGTGCATGCTCGCACAAATGTTTCTGAATTAGTAAATCCATTTTACGAAAGTTTACAGGCAGTTAACGGAAAGAGAAAAAAAATATTATGTATCCAACAGCACTTCAACGAACAAAGTTACGCCAACACTTTCTTTGATTGGCGTTGCAACACATGTCGGGCTCAGCTAGTATGCAAGTGTGTGTGCGTACCTGTATCTTCCCTTTTATTTATTAATTGTGTGATCTAGACGTTGTGTACAGCAGATCATGTGTATATAGCAATGTAAAGTAGTAAATTGTATATACAGCAAGTAACATTCAGATTTGTATAGATTTAATGAACGGAGATGGAGACACTGCTGTGTATGTGGGGCTTGCCCTTTCTCTATCTGCTGTCCATAGATTGTAGGCACAATTTTTGGTAAATAAATAATAATGAAAGCAAGGAACATAGAAGTGAAACAATGTGAATACCTGTTGCATTAGTTGGAATAAATAAACAATTTATTTTTCTAATCTTAACTACAGCACAGTATAGTAACCATACAGTAAGGACACATCAGGCCTTTACCATGTAAATTTTTCGTCATGGTTTTGAATCGGCCGGTTCCGGAAGCACCGCACGCACGCACGCATGGCGGCGACGGTTCACCATGTATCCGCAAGAGAGCAGTCTACCCGTATTCATTGAGTGCGGCCTGTCGATTTTGTCTGAAGAAAACATTGTTTGTAATTATTAAAATCAACTCAGAAATATAATTTTGCATTTTAACCAATGGCAGAAATGTGGGAAACCAACATCTGTGCGGTAATTTATTGCGCAGTTCTTGTCACACTGGACATAACAGCATTCCGGTTTCTCGTGCATTGGAGCGGTAAATACAAATATCACACGTTTCATCGAATAATTCTGGTTTTAATATCCATGAGATGTCAGTCCCTCAAACACCTATCCATTAATTCACAAATTCCTCATTCCTAATCCAGATATAATGACTGGATAAAGGCCTGTAATCAGGAGGATTTACTGGCAAACGTGGCAAATCTACACGCCAATATATAGGGTATGTAGCCTTTATTTCTCAAAGGAAGTGTTTTAAACCACAAGGAGGGCAGTGCTAGGCTGAGATTAGGTAATATTGCCCAACAAACATTAAATCTCCACCCTAGAGAAGCTATTGTCTCCTTTAATGTGTCCGTTTTCTAACCCCACTTAGCCTAGGAGGTAAATGGTTTCCTGACTGAAGTTAGTTGATGTGTTTTATAAACTGTAATTTGTTAAGCTGCAGCCCTTTACAGTGAATTAAGAGCTTTAATTACAAGCTACAATGCAAATCGGATTTAACATTTGCTCCCTCACCTATGGGACTTTGTGCTATTCCTGAAGAGTTCTGGAGAAGTTTGGATTGTCGTGTACCCAAAGCTACAATCCCATGAAATGACAAGGTACTCCAGTCCATCAAAATTGTAAATAGTGTTGCTTTCAGAGACAAACTATTGAGGTTAGCAACCCCTCACTACGCTCTGCATGGCATTAAGGCTGTGTGACTTAAAAACCAGGGCTGTTAACCTTGATGTTCCTAACTCATAGACATATCACAATGCCCTTAATTTTATTTAATTCTGTGAGACCACTAAAAGTTTGCCCACCCATGTAAATGATAAGCCCACCCAATTTCTTCTCAAGTGATACCTCCCTCTCATTCCACACACGCCCAAATACACGGGGATATATGACCACGATGTCTCAGCCCTTAAAATAAGCAACAACGACTGTATCTTCGATACACACTGATCAAATTCCTGGATACTTCTATACTTTCAGCAACGATCGTAGGGATGATTTTTCTTCACTATGTCACATGCAGAACATGGTACCACTAAAGCAATACTGTATAGGTCCATGTTATTTGAAAATGAATACCGGTACATAATAATCATACAAGAGTGGAGCCTTGCATAAGTGAGGAGATGTAACACCAAACTCTGGGTGTCAACAAGCCTTGCACTTATATCACTCGGGAATTGAGAAATTGGGTGGGCTTATTGTGTGATAATCTTTGTTACTGTGGTGGCTGTACTAGTGTGTGTATTTGTAAATAGGGGATAGGATTGGGAAGGAGGTGGCTGTGCCCTTAAGTTAACAACCATCCCTGCATTTGCCTTGAGTAGGGAAACCACTTCCAGGATGGCCGAGGTGGGAATCGAACCCTCCTCTTCTCAGTTTTGCCTCACGAGGCTGACTGTAACCCATTCCAGCCCTAAGGCCAGAATCAAAATTTCTTGGCAAAGCCGGGAGTCAAACCCAGACCTACGGGGGTGACAGCCAAGAAAGCTATCTGCTGCACCACGAGGTGGTCTCGCGAAAATGTAATGTCTTGGTCATAAATATATTCTATATAAATCTACATGAAAATAGCCTACTGCCTATCCAAACATTTTCATAAATTTAAGTTTCATATACCATTTTAAAGCTCAATGGTTTTAAAATTTACAGTTATCTTAAGTCATAGCAACAGATTTCAATGTTTACATTAAGCCACATTGTTCAAACCTGTTCAGGGATGTCGGAAATTCCTCAGATAATGGCAAGCTGCAACTCACATCCTATTCTATTGTTGGGCAAGGACTTGATTCTCATCATTGCAGAAATAATCTGTTTAATAAGGTAAATGTACCAATAGATGACACCCTTGCCTGGCAATACCAATAGGTGACACTCAGTCTGAATTTTGCAATACTAAGGAGTTTCCACATTCCCAGGGGGTTGTGCAAGAACTGGCAACATTGGTGACCCTTACTTGACTACCTGAGCTCATGCCTAGGGTCAGTGGTGTCTTTGTATTCATGTGAAACAGATCTTTGTAAGACTTGTGAATGTATGAAGCAATATTTCCCTTCTTCTAGACACATTCCTTAAGAGGTAAGATGAAAGTTTATTGTCTTATATAACTTGTTTTATGTAGGAAGGTGATGTTTATTACTATATCAAGGGTTGCAGGGTTCTAGGCTCTGTTTATTTGCTTTTGGTTGAAAAGATTAATCTTAAATTGTATATGTAATTATGTGTGTCATCTATTGGTCTTACTGAACGCTATTGGCCCAATGGCTGACAGGGGTGTCAGGCATTGGAGTTTGTTCTACATTGGAGTTGCCAATGTTAAAAATGTTGTTTTTAAAATAGATGGTAAACTATGTTAATTTCATTATAATTTGACTCCGGGAACCATTAGTTGACAGGGGGTGTCAGCCATTGGTGTCCAATGTGTCAGGCATTGGCTCATTGATTCTTTCTACAATTTCTTTTCTCTTTTTTTATCCCTAAATTCAAACTGTCAAAAAAGATTTTAAATTATTCACAAGAGACCATGGCCGCTGCCATAGATGAAGTAAGAAATGGGAGTTCTGTAATGGCAGCTGCCAAGAAATTTGGAGTTGCTAGGGTGACATTAATGTATAAAGTCAATGGGAAACTGCCTGTGGGGAAGAAAATGGGCCCAGCTACTCTTTTCACTGGTGAACAGGAAAAAATCTTGACTGAGTGGGTGATAACCATGGCAAAAGCTGGTTTTCCTGTTACAAAGGATATGTTCATGATTAGTGTTGCCAAGCTGTCAAAGGAGTTGGACTTGGAGAAACCTCCTGGAGAAAAATGGTACAAACTTTTTAGAGGCAGGAATATTGCCATTAGTGACAGAATTTATCAAACCCTTACACGGGCTAAGGCTAACGTCACTAGGGAGAAGCTCATAAAATGGTTTGAAAAGGTTGGACTGTATATGCAAGAGAAGGGTCTGATGGATGTACTGAAAGATGCATCACGAGTTTTTAATGCTGATGAGTCTGCATTTTACTTGAATCCAAGAGGGGGCAAAGTACTTGCTGAAAGAGGGAGCAGGACAGTGTACCTATCTGGGGCAAATGATGAAAAGGAGAATGTCACTGTGCTCATGAAAGCAAATGCAGCTGGCCAGATAGCACCACCTATGGTTGTTTATAGGTACAAAAGGATACCAATGCACATTGCTGAGGCATTACCAGAAGAATGGGCTATAGGTAGATCAGAAAATGGATGGATGACTCATGAACTCTTCTATGAGTATATAGTAAATATCTTCTACCCATGGCTGAAGAAACAGAATATTGCATTGCCTGTGGTGTTCTTCCTTGATGTCACTCCTCACATATATCTCTTCATCTGTCCCAGTTCTGTGTTGAGCATGGCATCGAGCTAGTTGCTCTATATCCTACTGCAACACACATTCTGCAGCCCATGGATGTGGCAGTTTTCCACACTTTAAAAGCAGAATGGAGAAAACAAGTGCAGCAGTGGAGGATGTCGAACTTGGGTGAAGAAATGAAGAAAAAGGACTTTCCTCCACTACTGCAAGAAGTTATTGGCAAACTTCCACCATCCATCTTTCATAATGGATTCAGAAAGTGTGGATTAATGCCCTAGAATCCTCAAGCTGTTTGTTTAGAACCTGACCAGCCAATGCCTCCAACGCCCAGAACTAACCCCGCGAGAGTCAAGGATTTTTTATCTTATCTAGAGCATGAGATTGGGCAGCAGAAACTCTTGATATTCAGGAATAATAAAGGAGAATGGAGTGGAAACAAAGAAGATTTGTCCTTGTACAACATTTGGAAGAGTAACAAAGACAAGTTGGAAGAGCAGCAGGTAAACTATGCATTTCAATTGAAGTTCTTTAAAAGTTGGAATGATGATAAAGTATATTAACTTAGTGGGATAAGAATTTTACTTTAAATTTTCAGATAGAGGAACAGAGAGGGCTGCATACTAGACCACCAATCCCAAGTCGACAACCATCAATGGAACTAGTACCTTCAACATCAGTTGCTAATGAACCAGAAGAGATGCTGCATGTAGAGCCAAGACCTTCAACATCTCTTGATGAGCAAGAGCCAAGACCTTCAACATCTCTTGATGAGCAAGAGCCAAGACCTTCAACATCTGTTGATGAGCCAGAGGAGAAGGTGTCGGCAGAGCCAGAGCCGTCATTAAATGTTTCTGAACGGCTAGTTTGGGGTCTAGAGTTATCAACCCCTCCAAAAGCCATGGAAACAGAAGTAACTTCTGGTACAAGTAAATGCCATATTCCTTCACCATTCAAGAAAGCCTTATTTTGGCCAGGTGAATCTGCAGTGACACCTAAACGAATGAAAAAGGAAAAAATCCCTGCTGTCCTCACTTCACCCCAAATGACGGCTTACTATAAAAGGAAAGAAGAAGGAAAACAGAAGAAATACGACCAGCAAGTCGAGAAAAAGAAAAAGAGGGAAGAAACTAAGAAGGCTTTAGAGGAAAAGAAAAGAGCCAGGGCAGACAAAAAGAAAGCCAAGGACCAAGAGAAACAGAAGAAACAACAGAAAGAAAATGAAGAGACTGTTTCCACATCAAATTGTAGTTCAGTTAGTTTCAGAGAGACGGATGATTCAGACTGGCATGAGGATAGTGACGATTTGTCTTGCCAGCCAGTGACACTAGAAGGACTCAAAGAAGGAGACTTTGTGTTGTGTGAGTTCAAAGGTGGCTGGAGAAATCAAACCAAATTTGTGTACCTTTGTATTGTGCAAGAGAAAGACGAGGCAGAGATCCAGGTCATGGGTCTAAAATCTCAGGACGAAAGAAAGATGGAATTCACAGTGAATGAAAATGACATTTCATCGATTTTAATCAAACAGGTGCTTGGAAGACTAGATCTGCCTAAAATATCTAGCAAGGGAGAACGAATTAGATACATTTTTGAAAAGTCTGTTCCAGTGAGAGAAATGTGATTTCATTGTTCATGTGGATAGCATTTTTAAAACTATGAAGACTAATTTAATCGCCTTTTTAACTTTAAAGTCTAATTTCATTGATTTATTTTTTAGTTTTTTTTTAATATATTTTTTCCATTTTTTTTTCCAGTACTAACAACTTGTTTTCCTTGACTAGCATAATTAGAAATGTTCTTCCTTGTAGAATTGATCTAGATTAAATGTGTTTGTGTGTTTTAAATTATGTCATCTATTGGGCTAAGAAGTATGTCATCTATTGGAACTCATGACTTAAGGGGTGTCACCTATAGGGGCTAATGCTGAACATGAGAATACATTTAATTATCAATAGTCGAATTAAGAAAATGGAAAACTAAACCCAAATTCCTGCAGGGGATAGTCCAGAGCACTTAAGGAAGTTTCATGTTCAATAAAATAGCATTATGAGTAAACACAGTTCTCATTTTGCCATTATTTTCTCTTAACGGTGTCATCTATAGGTACCTTTAGCTTACTAGCTGTAAACATGGCCAAGGTTTCATGTGATACAAGCTAAAGGTGTAGAATTTGGTATAAATGTTTATCTCAAGTATCCAGTACCAGTACCTCTATGTCAATGTTGCATAGGCATTGTGCTTGCTACACTTGTCATAGTATGTAGTACGGTATAAATTTCAGAATGTGCATCAATTTTAATTTCTACCGTTTGATTATTCATATTTTTGTGGGGGTCAGGAATCGTATGGTTTGTGAAGTGATGCTTAGGAAAAGTTGTCTCCTTTCTTTTTAAGGATGTGTGAAGGACAGAGTGGTGTGTCTTTATAATGACATACTAAAATTGTAATGGCTGATGAAGGATGTAATTAATATCCAGAACATGTCCTACTATTTGCACATTATTTATTCATTTAAGGGTTGATTAGGCAGAAAGATTTACAGAAGATTACAATTCAAGAAATATTATACTCATCAGAGTTAATTAGAGATGAATGAAACTGGGCAAGGTACTGGAAAAGCCTGTGACCTATTAAAAGGAAAGGTCCCGGCAGATTTCCCCTATATTGTTCAACCAGCCACATCTGGTTACGACCACTATATTCTTCCTGAAGTAACTCCACAGAGAGAATGAAAAGTGTCAAGAACAAACTTCTGCTTGCAATCGCACATTTTTCTGCATTACAGTATTACTTACTTGTTTACATGGTTTATGTAGAATCAACTCGTACAAATATTACAGTGAATTCTATGTCTGTGCCCCATCATATCCATAGTACCGTACCTAGAAGAATTTGCAGTAATTTATTTTCTGGCCATGAAAGCCTAAACATTCCAACTCAAACAGGCATATTTTTCTGCAAATGTTTGGGTATTCTGATATATTTTCATGGAAACATTTGACTTTTTTTTTTAAGAAACATTATTTTTTCCTGTTTTCAATTTTCAGAGGTGAAGCTCACCAATTTTGTGACTACATCCTGAAGTTGGTTGGCCTAGAAGCCTAGAGTATATAAAATATGGTAGCGAGTGTTTAATCGTAAAGAGGTTTTCTCAATAGTGATTTTTAATGCCCTGGCATTGTCATTGAGGAGCAAATTTAACTTCCTAAATACTGTAACATTTAAGTTGGTCTAACACGAAAGAAATTTAATAATACTATACCTGCAAGGTTTTAGCTACCTACTAAGAAAATTAATGTGCAATTTTTGAATGGAGCTACCTAGGCAAATCTTTACACCAAAAACCAACATATTGTTTATCGCTACCTTTTAGTGGAGAAACTAGAATTCATGTCAGATACCTGCAGCTTCTGTGACTGATAACTATAGTTTTGTCTTGTTGTCAACAAATGTGATAGACAGGTCTGAAGCAGTTCATTATTTCAAAAACTGACTCTCTCTATCAGAAATCAAATCAGTGATTTGAGATCATGGCGATATCAGGAATGTTTGTTTATTGCATTACAACAAAGGATTTGGAAGTAATCTCATAAAGCAATAACTTCTAAATCAAAATAACTTACAATTTTATTGTTGGACAGCCAAAGGACTTAACATAATCCTCCATGGTTTTAGACAGGTGCAACGATCCATTAGTTCTGGGTTATCCCATCCCGTTAGAAAATGGAAGGATTGGGGTTTGAGGCCTAAGGATGTTGTACAACATTAACTGCAAATCACATCACCACACTGAAGACCTGGTTTGTGAAATAAGTTGGTTCATGTCCCTTCACCTGTCATTTCAAGTTAGCTTCCTTGTTTCTCATCTCAAAATGCTGAGATGGTGGCTTTCCCATAGACCACAGTCACTTCCCCATTCCTTTCTTAGCCTCTTCTACTTTCCATCTACGTTGAGGCTGCATGGATGATCCTTTTCTCTAGAATGAAAGGGCTCCATGACACTGTCAATTATGATGATAAAGACTTTGGGAGTGAAGTAAGGGGATAAAAGAAATATTCATATCCAAGAAATAAAAATAGCCAAACATATAAGCCCATTGTTTCCACAGCTACTGCCATGGTCTAGAAGTAAGCATAGCTGCCTTCTAACTGGTTGGCCCAGTTTTGAATCCTGGTTTTGCCAAGGAGAATTTAAATTTTGGCCTGTAGTCATGTGTACTTGGATGTGTGTATCATTTGTCTCATAAACTGCCTTATTGTGATGGCTGTATTAGTGTGTGCATTTATAATTTTAGGTGAGGATAGGGAAGGAGACGACTATGGCCTTACGTTAGGGGTAGCTTACCGTCTCGGCATTTACCTGCAGTAGAAGTGGAAAACCAAGGAAAACCACTTACAAGATGGCCGAGATGGGAATCAAATCACCTCTTCTCAGTTTTGCCTCACAAAGCTGAGTGTATCCCGTTCCAGCCCTCAGACCAGAATGCTAGTTGCTACACCACGAGGTGATCTAAGTGAAAAGGGATGGATTCTAATCCACCTCTTGGTCCTAATAGAAGTGAATTTCTATGGTTTCTAATTCCCCTTCCCTCCTCCCAGAATGCTCCATGCACCAAACATTCCATCTTCAAATTATTTTGCATGCCCAATTAAATGGAGTAATATAGCTCGGGTGGTGTTGGGGTAGCGCGCCTGCCTCGCATCAGGAGACCTCGGGTTCGATTCCAGGCTCCGTCAGGGATTTCAGAAACCGGCGTGAGGGCTGGAACTGGGTGTACACAGCCTCGCAAGGACAATTGAATAGCTGTCTGACAATGAGGCAGCGCCACGCTCATGGAGACCAAGATTAACGCCCGAGGGGACCCGAGGCGCTCACCACGCGTCACCACATAATCTGCAGGCCAAATGGCTGGGTGGCGATCGCTTAGTAGGCCTAGGCCCTTCATGGACTGTAGTGCCACGGGGTTGGTTTGTTTGTTTCGTTTTAATGGTAGTTCGGAGACTACGGTTTCAATAGTCTTCTTAGAATGTACAGTATATGGGTGTTAACTTTAAAAATACCCGCACGAGTCTCTCTGGAGGACTCACACATTATTACTATTACGTAAACATATCTTGCATAAGAATCATGGCCCTACTAATAATATAGTTCATCGTATCTTGGTGAGAAAAATACCTTACCTGTATGTGCATTTGCTCAAAGAACTTTTTTCTTTTCTGAATTTTTATTCCATACATATTATTATTATTTTTAAAATTAATATTAGGCATCCACCTATAAATTTTAACTCAACTAAAATTTGTATTATTTTGTGTTAAGAGGGACAGATGACCTTGCTGTTCCGCCCCATAAATAACAATAAATATCCATACTATGTGTGATGTTAATGAGCAATTCTGAGAATATTTACAGCAGATCTAGATTGCAGTCATGGACCACCTTGTGGCGTAATGACTACCATTCTTGGCTGTTGCCCCAGAGGTCTGGGTTTGATTCCCGGCTCTGCCAAGGAATGTAATTCTGGTCTAAGGGCTGCAACAGGGCACACTCAGTCTCGTGAGGCACAACTGAGAAGAGGAGGGTTTGATTCCCACCTCAGCCATCTTGGAAGTGGTCTTCCGAGATTTCCCACTTCTTCTGCAGGCAAATGCTGTGATGGTTCCTAAGTTAAAGCCAATGCCGCCTCCTTACCAATCCTCACCGGAATTGCAAATACACATACTCAGACAGGCATCACAATAACACAGGTTATCAATCAAAATTCCACACTCGTCCAAGTACACGGGGCTAAATGACCACGATGTCCAGGCCCCTGAAATGAAACAACAGATTGCAGTCGATGTACAGAAGTTGTCTAACATGGTGGCCAGATCGCTCCTTAGTGCCTCTTGGTCTATTGGAATGGCTGTAACATCCGGCGCATTATACCATAGTCGAACTGTTCCTCTATTGGAGCACGAAGATTGGGATTCTCTGCCGTCACTGTCTCATGAAGCCATAGCCAGGTGGCTATGCTAATGCTTGTTGTTTCATGTAGGAGGTTGTACATCATGGTCGTCAGCCCTGTGTACTTGGGCGTGAGAAGAAACCCATACAACAGGAGCAATCGAGTGTGGCAACGGGTGGGTGAGAGATTTCACAAGCTCTTCATCCAGGAACGCCTCCAACAGCAAGGAAATTGTCATGTTTTGTGGTGGGATCATGTTTGGTCGACGTACGCCTCTAATTCCTATCCACGGTAACATGACCGGTCTGGTATACAGAGACAACATCCTCAAACCTGTCGTTACAGGATTCGCTGCCACAATGGGTGAGGGCTTTACACTAGTGGACGATAATGCTCATCGAGCTAGGGTGGTCATCAGTTCCTTCAGATGCAAGGCATACTGAGAATGGAGTGGCCTGCATATTCTGCGGACATGAACAGTATCGAACATCCATGGGAAAAGATTAAGAGTGCAGTTTCGCACTGTCCCAATCCTCTAACAAACAAACAAACAAACATTCAGCAACTGATTGAAGCTGCTTTCAAAGAGTGGGATAATCTGCCCCAAACCCGGTTGGTTCGTAGTTCGGTATGCCTCTTAGTCGGCAAGCATGCCTTAGGGCTCGTGGTGGCCATACATGGTATTGATATGCCCCAACTAGAAAAAGATTGCCACTTTTGTTAAGCTTTTAGTGTTTGTCTCTTTTGCACAACATATTGTGTGTTGTTTTTCTTTGTATGCCATTACATACTACCTTACCAGGGAATTGTTACTGCTAGACGTGGAGCACGGCTGTTGTGTATACATTACGTCAGCTCGCCTCGCTATGGCTGCCGCGAGCGGTTGCTGGCCAAGAGGGGGAACGCATGCACAGTCGTACAATGAGAACACACCGCACAGCGCACGACCCAGCACGAATCATGCACACAAATGACATGCGATGAGGTTTCTCTGGCGACAACTGCACGTCTATCGCAGGAGTGTGGCTGGGCGGAGTGCATTAGTTCCGATTTCCGCCACCGGTAACAATTCGCTGGTAGGATAGTACACATAGCAAAACACTAAATCCCAATATGCAAAACCTTTTTTGGAGTACTGTTCAAGTTACAAACACTGCTAGTCACCATAACACTCTAGGGGCAGATGACCTCGAAGTTCCGCCCCTTAAAACAACAATTACATTACATTCACCACAACACTGATTATCAAATACCATGCACACACAAGTACACGGGTCATAGACCAAAGAGGTCCTAATTGGAACTATAATAATATATACAGTACCGGTATGTCAAAAAATATGGTTATATAAATGACTCCAGATTATAGCTTACCAAGAGGCATACATAAGCCTACTTTGAACCGGCCTTGGTGGCCGAGAGCGCTAATGTGCTATCTCGTGCCTCGCTGGCATCGGGAGAGCGTGAGTTCGAATCCCACCTCTACCGTCCTGAAAATGGTTTTCGTGGTTTACCATTTTCACTACCAGGCAAATGCCGGGACGGTTCCTTTCAATAAATCCACGGCCAATTTCCCTCCAATATCCCTTCCCTGACCCGTCCTGAAAAGAAAAGTACATGGCCATTGGCTGCATTAATAAAATTATACATACTTTGAAACTTTAGTGTTTAAAATAAGACTGCTGTTAAGACTTGAAACTGAATCCCAGCACTCTGCGCAGAGTGTGAACTGATAACACCACGATAGCCCTTTGTTAACTCTTGGGCCTAGTAACTGAAACTATGGCATGTAGTTAGGCCTCCTAATGACCAGTATTAATTCTGCTATGATGTACATGTCGCTTACAGGTACCAACTGGAAAGACCTGCCCCAGGCCTCTCCAAAAGCAACACAGCATTATGAGCCTAACATTTCTCTCATCCAGGTGTAAAAACCATCCATCGCATGGAAAACTCATCCTACATTATCTCCATTTCTGCAGAATGGGGAGAATAAGGAGTTGACATACCACTGACAAGTAAAAAGTGCGGTGCGGATAGATGGCAACTTATTAGTCGTGACGAGGTTAAAGTTAGGTCTGATTGGTGTTAAGCTATGGTTAGAGCAAGTTTAGGACTGAGCGTTTTACTTGATTGATTGGCGACACCATTGCACATAGTGTTATTTACCAGTTATATTACTTTATTACATTCACTAGCGACAGAAAGCAAAGCAAACTTGTAGCTTCACGTGGCTCTCGTGATCATAAGCCACAGAACCTTTCTTTTTTATATTTGGAATTTGAACCACGGGATGCAACTCTGGAATTCTAACATGCATTAACCAAGAATCAAAACCCAGTCCAAAACTATAATATGACGACTTTAGGATCTCCGAATGGAGATCTGGGTGTGACCTTGGCTTCTAGGATTAAAGAAGCAGGCCTCTGTACGAAGGGTGGTTGGCCGGTTTACTTACTGTAAGCCCTGAGCTTGTATTTCAGCTTTACTTTACTTATTTTTAGGCCATCTGTAGGCTAAACAAAACAATCTACCAGTAAATGTATAGTCTATTTGTTGAATCTGAAAGCTACTTGTTGCTCCTATAATAGGCATACAAAGACGTGGAACTAATAAAGGTAATGAAAAGAGATTCCTTAGCACATGACTTACAGTACCGGTATTGAATTCTTCTTGGAACACAAGATAATGAACGGAAGTGTGAGTAGGCTAAGAAATAAGGAGTAAGAAGTAGCCTAGGCATATCATGAAATGTGAAAATAACACTGCATAATAAGGCTGTCCCCACCCATCAACATGACTTTTTATTGACTAAATAAATTCCCGGGTATTTACGTTAGGAAGCTAAGAACATTAAAAATTAACACTTATTTACAGTTTCTGTAGAAAACTTGAATTGCATTATCTCAGACTACAAAAGTTTAAGAAACAAAATCCACATTTCCCCCACACTTTTCAATATATCGTGTGTTAATTTAATCATTAAAAACATATCATAACCTTTCATCGTCACGATGCAATCACAATGCGACACCACAGGACTGGAGGAGGAATGTGGTGTTAAACATTAAATTCCACACTTCTTAGAATTAAAACACAGTAGTATGAACACTTTCTATTTTCTTGTTTTTTATTTTCCTAAAATATCTGATTATAATGAGAGCTAGTGTGTTGAAATAGAGTTAAATAAATGACATAAAATATACATTCATCAATCAGCTGTTTATCATGTGGTTGTCCATAAGTGGTGCTACCTAGCGGCTTACAGGTGTATTGGTGCTCCCCCTTATCAATTGTTTTTTTGAAAATCCGTTCTTCCGGTTTTGCCGAAGTGTCCATACTGTATTGGTATCTATACTGTGACTACAGTTAGTTTTAAGCACTGCAAACCACTTGCACAGATCAAAGGAGGTTTTTAGTTTGAATCCTGAGGTTGAGCCCATTTCAAGTCCTACTGAACAGACAAAATCTCCTTAAGAGACGCTACTTGCCACAGTTATTTCTATGAATCAAAAATTACCAAAGTGAGGATCGGGTAAAAGCCACTCAAGTGTTTGGCATCACCAACAGAGATCAGCGGTGTCATTTAGATGAATTCTTATAATTTCTATACTGGTCATTCAGAGCTAACAATGTAATTTATAATATATACAATGGCAAATCATGACAAGTACCAAAAAATAGTTTATTAATAAAGAATTTCAACCAAGCTAATGGAGAAAGCTTAGGTGCCTTGAAATAATTATATGCAAAACATCCATGTGAGTTCCCACTGTAGTCGAGTAAAATATTGTCTGGATAGCATAGGGTCCTAGGATTAGTAAGGAAAAAAATAAAAACATGAACAAAATTTATTTTAGTTTTTATTATCTGCATGCTTCAATGACACAGAAAACTCAAAACCTAATCAAAACTAAGAAAGTTTCTTTGCATGATAGTAACATTTCTATCTTCCATAATCCCTTGCATTTCATTACATGGACAAACTAATGTAATCAGTCTCTTAACTCATATCACTGAGAGCAAGTTAACATACAAAAAGAAATACAGCTCACTTGAAATGGAATGTAATACACCTATGTGAGACATCCCATTGCTAACAAAGAATTTTAAAAAAATTCTTAATTTACTTCAAATTATGCTATTTTATGCACAAAAACCCATTTGATAAGGGAAAACTTAATGGATTCATGATAAAATCCTGATTCAGGTCTTCAATTCTAGCTTTGCATGTGGAGGACTTCTACAGCCGATTCCCATCACCAAAGCAATTTGAGGTTTAAATTACACTTGAAACAACTAATAGAACTTGGCATATACTACCATTTAAGGTGACCTAATTTCACGTATCCTGAAGAAATATTAAGAGAAAAACTTTTATATTTATAATGGAATGAAATTAGCAATCATCTAACATCCTAACGCACAAACTTAACCTACATTGTAACAGAACATAAATTTTCAACACACACAAAGTAGAACAAAGTTTGAATAGGATTGTATGCAAGAACTGTAGTTAATCAAACTTAACATAAACTTAACACTTAGCACATGGTCAAAAGAATTATTACAAAATCACAACTTAAACGAACAGATATTTACAAAATATTCCTTCAGGTTTTATCCACTCCTAGCCTTGCAATTTGAGAATTTATGCATTACTGGCATGTTGACATTGAAAAGTGCTATTTACTAACATTTATCCTAACCCATTTCACAGGGTTATGTTGCAGGTATTATCAAATTAAAACAGAACCCAACATTACACAATGCAAATTAATGAGTGTTCATGCCAAAAATTCATAAAAACGGAATATTTCCTTGAGGCACGGCCAAAGTTGGCAAGTACATAGCAATCTAATGCCATGTCTAGAGCACTGATGTCCAATGTTATGCAGTGGCAAATATGCCTATACAACAGTGCTGCATATGCCAGGAGTGGAAAACCTCAATAAATACAAGCATTTCCCAGAAACATGAGGTGAAGCATTACTCAAAGGTGATTCAGGTGGTTTAAGTAGCCTCCGTGGATTTTAGGTAAATCCCATTTTGATCCAGTTGGGTAAATTGTTTCTTATGGACAAGCTCCATACACTTAATACTCCCAAGTAATAATTGTATAAGACCCTAAAAAGTTTCATCTGGTATTAAGACGTACAGTAAATTTGACTATTTTCCTAAACAAGACTTAAAATACACCTCATTTTAAAATAGTAGTCTTTCTTAATATTTCTATAAATTTGAGCTGGAAAATAAATTGATTAACACATCAACTTTAGTGAAAGGGCAGATGACCGAGCTGTTCTGCCCCTTAAAACAACAATAAAATTTCAATGAGTAACTCAGTACTATAAACTGTCACTATTTTTGTACGTTTTATTAATCGGAGTTTTATAAATTAAACGTCGGAAAGATCATTGAAGAATGTTATAAGTTACTGTTTAAAGCTTTTGAATATGCAAGGGAATAGTGTCAAAAATAATTTATGTAACGCCGACATGCAGAGTTGCAATATATGAATCCCAACACAAGATTGAATAACGTGTCTTTTTAGGAGTAACTGCTTAACATGGAAGGATGGTTAGACAAAATATGCTGATCTTGAGTGTCATCTTTTATTTGAAACAACTTTCAAGTTTGCTAAATATATCAGGCTCAATAAATTGTCAAACCTGGTCAAAGTTTTCGTAACTTTCCGCTAAACCTACAGAATGAAATTTGCACGCTGCCAGTGTTCTTCCTTAGTCGTTAGTATTGCATGTGTAGGCCTGCTGATACAAAATATTTAGGGGATACATATTTTGTATATACATCCTTAATGTTAAGAAGTTACCCCTAAAAAGGCATGTTATTCAATCTTCTGTTGGTTAGACCTAAAGCAGCAGTAGGCATGGAATGTTTCCTGACATACTGACATGGCAATTTTAGTGATAATATGAGTTGGCAATTTCTAATTTAAAACTTAATAACCGAACTCGTTCCTTGGGTTAGTAATTTCAAGGCTTGTTATAACCAGACCGCAGCCGAGCAATAACAAAAGCTCGCCAAAATGTTGTGGTTAGCTATGTTTTAACCGAAGTATACCAAGGGAGCACTAAAACACACCTTTTATTTTGTTCCGACGTTTGATGTCAGAAACTAATTTTGACTTTATGGAAACTAGTAAGCTAACAAAAACTATAGGTCATTGCTTTGGGAGAAAAAAAAAAACTTTACAACAGAATAAAAACAATAATAAATAACTACAGCATTGGGGTGTTGGGATTTCACCTTTAAGGGGATCTTGTGCCAGTAAATCTACTGACCTGACTCCGAACATTTAAGCACCCTCAAATGCCAAATGAATTTTGCCGAGATTCGATCCGGGAACCTTGAGCACAGCATACATGAAAATTACCACACAACCAACCCACAGCAAAAACAAAGGCTTATGCTTGCACAAATATGCTTTTTATCTGAACCATTTTTCAACCCATCCCCCCACTCATGAGATCTAGGGGTATCAAATTTTATGTTTCTAGGGTGTGACTGCCTCACTAATACCTGCCAATTTTAATTTTTGTACTTTGATACAAGTATATACAGATATTTTACAAAGTATGGATGCCACATGTGTACATATGTATTATCAAATTTTAAATAGGCCTATTTTGAATTGTATTTGTCACTGGATTGGCAACACTACCAAGGATTCACTCTCAGATATATTAATGAATGTACTGTATATATCTTTGATTAAGCTTTCCTCAACACTTTTATCGATAAGAGTGATAGCCTATGATGAGATATCAGTTTAAGCATCTGCCACATGCACAATTAGAATAATATAAATCTGACCAACTTCACATAGTAAGTTGTAAACATTATCATACATCAGATTTAAAATGTGCTTTATTATAAAACCCAATTAAAGTAGGCTCAACACACAGACTGGCAGTTATATTAGATTTCAAGGACCCAACAAAGCAATGTATATTACTGAACTGAGTAAATATAAGTTGTCAATCACCAAAAACAAATTTCAATTGAAGATAGGAACCTGCTCAAGGTCCAACTGTATATATTGTCACTAACAATTTTCAGTACTGATTATACCTGATAACTCTCCTGTAATATTTAGTGAGCTTGTTAAAATTTCTTTCGTCAATCCAAATAAATTTCATGCGACAATCATTGAAATACAAATGACAATCATATTCCAGAATGTGACCATGTGTGCCTTAAGCAAGGTCCTCCAGCAACCTTAATATATTCAGCTTGCACATGTGCAGGTCATAGCCTACGAGCTTGTCTTCCGCAGGCATAACCGAAGAGCAGATGCCTTGCCTACAGGCCTGCTGCACAACAGTACAAAATGTTACAATACTAGTTGCAGAAAGAATGATGGATTTTGATAGCTAACATTTGTTTGTTCAAAGAGAGACTTCTATAAAATTTAATGGATTTTAATTTAAAGTTCTAAAATGTAGCTGGCAAGAAATTGTATTTTTAACATTATTACATGTGGTGAAGTGGCAAATACAACATTCAAAAGGAGAGCAGACTTTAGAGGAATTTATCATTATTGCTTTTGAGTTTCATTATATCTCAGCCTAGTCAGCAAAATAACCCACACTTTGCTATTATGCTGGACCCTAAAAATCCTACACTCACATTTTGGCAACTTCATTGTCCCAGCTTGGCTTTTCACTAATTCCCATACATTTTAATGATTGTAGCATTGTATCCAACATCACAACATGGCGAGTATGATTCCATCAGTTTATTACTGGAAAATTTAAATGCTGTATTGAATAACACTTTCATTAAGGTGCTTGGGCAGTGTGCTCTGAAACCAAAGTGCTACAAAAACCTTTCATGTCTGCTGGCCCAATCAAACACTAAAGAATTACATTACTGGATTGAATCGGTAATGGATAAACTTCTACCTATCAACATGATAAAAACCATTGCAATATTCCAATACAACACAAAATATACACAACAAAGCAATCGCACATAATCTCATTGAAATGGTAGAAGCCTGTGTTAAGTGGCAGTGGTCTGATTGGGTAGTGGCATCATTGCTGATAATGATAACTTTTCATAAAGTATTAGAAGGCTTCATCAGGAGCGTATTGTAAGTTTAATCCCGACCTTACATTTCACGGTAACAGTGCAGGAGACATGAACCCAGGGGGGAAAAATAATAACTTCCAAAATTTGCATTAACTTAAATACATTTTTTAAAGATTCAAAATCGATCTGGGAATTATGTAATTCACTCCACGGCTGTCTATAACCCAACCGCCGTCCCAAATTATAACACGACATATAGTAAAACCTCCAGCTGTGACAGCCATTTTCGGCGTTAGAACAGTATTGCCAACCCCACGCATGTGGTACTGACATAGGCGGTTTTGTAAAAACATAGAACGCCAATCTCAACATGTTCAATCCAATGGCTTTTGGGTCAACAGTGACCCACTAGCCGGCTGCACCTACACCCGACCATCCTAACCTTTGTTTTGTCCAATCCAATGGTTACAGCCTAACGCCACTTCAAGGGTTACAACCTAACGCGTCGAGATCAATGTTTTTGTTTTTTGTGAACCGTGCCTTACCTACACCCGACCATCCCAACCTTCGTTTTGTCCAATCCAATGGTTTCAGCCTAGCACGTCCAGGTCAATAGTTTTGACAATGGTAACAGACTGTAAAAGTCAGGTTCCTGTCTCATGCACTGGTAATGAATTGATGTGTCCTCTTTAAAAATAATTTAAAAAAAAAAACATAAAAAAACTACTGGGCATAGAATTGTGATTCACATTTCTGTATACTCAGGAAAATGCTGCCTTTCATTGTGCTCATATGTAGAAACCATATCCTGCCAAACTTGACCCAGTGACACAAATGATATTTCGTTTCAGTTTAAAAAAGTGACACAAGCGATCAGCCGAGCTAGGAGTCTTAGTCCTGCTGCCCCCAGTGGTTATATCGATGTAGAGACTGGCGTGTTGGGCTCCAACTGATGGCTGTACTTTGTACACTGCCCATAAGGTCTCGTGGACGGTCATGCAAATTATGGCATTTGTGGACAGTATATTGTTAGTAGGCTTAGCTGCATGGTATACCGTAATGGTTGACAGCGCTGGCCCCAAAAACTATTTAACTTACCTTCAGGCTAAAAGGTTGACTCCGAACATCAGACCACTGAAAAGTCATGCATGAACAATTTCACTTTAATTATGCAGCACAATTACTACAGGCCGGACGTTTGTTTTAGACGATTGCCCTTGACCTTGAAGCCTGCTGGTGAGCCTACACACACTCACTCTCTCACTTCACACTTGTCACCACCGGTCTGATGTAATGGAATTCCAGACTTGAGCAGACAGTACAGTCCACATCGAAGTATTGCGTGTCGCGGAAGTACACGTTACGTAGTTACGAACAGAATATCATTATATTTGGCAATGACTGTACTCCTAGCAGTAGTGTGAAACAGCTTAGTCAATCATCGGACCGCTTGGGACAGCTGATAACAACACAGGTACTGTAGTAACTCGCCTCCAGGCTTCCATTAAGATTTTTCACTCGTCTAAAACAAACGTCCGGCCTGTACACACCATTTAATAGATATGCCTATGGGTCAAGAACACCAATGGAACACTCGTAATGGTGCATGTTCTGATTTGAATGAACCCTGTATTCTTTGGTCATATTTGTCCCACTCATATCTTTCAGCTGTCAACATGGTTACCCATTCCATGACAAAATCGTGCTGCATTACAGTATAGTTGTGGAATTATTTGCCGACTTTCTTGTACGGTTACATACCACATGTGATGTTTTGGACTGCAAAGCATATAAGATTGCTAAATTTGAGGGCCAGTGTTGTGCAGCGTTTCCCATCGTCCCTTAGCCACTGCATTTGTAATTTGTTCCAAAACTTGCATTTCAAACTACTACACCCAGGCAAAATACAAATTATTCTCAAGTTGATTACAAGATTACAGAAAAATTAAAAATAACAATGAAAAGTACCAATAAATAACAAGAGCAAATAAAATAGGCTCATCACAACTACAGCTCCCAAACTTGTTTTTAAATGTTTACAGACAGGAAGTCAATAACAGAGCTATAACACCCCAATTCTTGAACTATAGATTCAGTGTTTCATGGCTGCTCGTTAATTTAACACCAAATAAATGAGCAGCTAAACTATGCAAATCCAATGTTGTAGACCTAGTTACTGGTGCCGCTTTCACTGATCCAAACTTCTTAATCTTTTTCATTCCATCCACATACTGTTTGTATACGACACAACCGTAGTAAGAGGCAGGATGAGTTCCAGAGCAATTTGCACAACGAAGCTCTTTCGTTCCTTTAACAGAACATCTCTTAGGGCCATGTTCACCAGCACATTTTACACAACGCAATCGGCACTGACAATACGTGCCAGTATGTCCAAATCGTTGACACTTTCGGCACTGAACAGGAATTTCCTTCTTTAAGCGTTTTTCTACTTTTACTGGAAAATATAAAAGTTGCTTAATATCAAGAATACTTTTGCTCTCCTCAGTGTTCTCCAGCACAACAAGGAACAACGGAGTCTTCTCCCTGACAGTCACTGGTTGGTCTTGTTGATTATCTGGGTTTGGTTTGGATACATCGAGCTGCATCACATACTTCACTTTGTACCCAAGGTTTGTTAACTCTTCTTCAATGTCACATTTGTTTGTATCAAAAGGCAGTCCCCTAATCACTACCTCAAGGACTTTCCTCTTACTACCAGCGTAGGTAAAATACGGGATCTTGCGGCGCTTCAGTGCACCAATGAGAGAGATGTAGTACTTTGAAGTCCCAAGATGAATTCTCATTCCATCTCGGTTACTAGATACAAAAAAATCTCCATCCAAAATCACCGTTTTAAGATATTTAATAAACTCACTCAACTCAGCTTCACTACCTGGGGTTACTGTTACTGCGGGGGAACGTTTCAGTATTTTCCGTTTTCCTTTCTTGATCTTTATTTTAAGACCATTTACCTTTCCACGAGAATTTTGAGGAGCTTTCAACTTTTTGTTTACACTTGTTTCATTGTTTTGATTCGGCGGCGTTGGCCTCGACGACCCATCATTCAATTGATTGTCCGAGATTGCAGCGGCCAAGGTTTGTTTTTTCAGGTTCTTCCTCTTCCTTCTGCTAAGTTTTTGTTTTCCTTCCTTGTCTGTCATGCAGGACGAATTACATTTCTCCAAAATTGACTTTCCGCACTTCAGCTCCGGAATTTCAGCGGGAAAGGTCGCCATTTTCAATTCGGCAATTTTGTCTACTACAAAAACAATGATTTAACTAGGCACGTGTAGGACTAAACAGTTGATAAAATATGTATACCCAAATTGTATTAATTCTTTCTGTCCATATAGTACGATAACAAATTGGCCAATACTGAAGCTTCAAAGAAAATCTGCAACGGAACACCCGATGATCCAATTCGCACAAGTTAGTCACAAAAATATATATAGGTCTAAACGTCCGCAGTATAAAAGCGGAAAAAACTTCTTGTAATTCAAGGCGAACACGCCGCGCCCAAGCAAATAACACTAATGTTCTCAAATCCCAGTCCCTGCCAAATCCTAAACAAACAACCAAACACGAATGTCAAGGTAACTAACTAGAATACGAATGTCCAGCACGAAAAGCGATTGCGATATTCTGCAAGTTACCAACTAGGGCTTTTAAAAACCGCCAAGTGCTAGTCACAAGTCGCTAGATTCTCACGTTATCAACGAACAAAATATATTTTATACCACTAAAGGAAGTTTAAACAGTTGCTAAATCCATATCCAAATTATAATGAATTTATGATATGTAGACAACATGATTTTACGAAAAGTCGCTATGTTGGCAACCTTGTTTGCTGCATAGAATCACAGAACGCAGACACGCATCACGTCGTAGTGTGGTAGTGACACAGGAGATCGATAAACTTAGTTCACAGTTGGCCGCTAGGAACACATCGCCCGAGACAGAGAGTACATCGAGTGGGCTGTGGATTATTATTTCCTGGCAAAAAGAGAGTAGCACTATATAGCAAACAAGTAAGCGGAGCCCTGGACTATATGATAAGGTGGGGGCCCACAACAATAGGAAATAAAAAATATCAAATCAAATGGAAAATAGGTTGGTAATAATAATAAAATAAATAATAGTTAAGTTACACTTGAAGAAGATTATGTAAACTATGAAATATTTTATCTTCTATTATTTCACTGAAATATAAACTTGCTAATCGGTAACAGGAGGTCATAGCTGCACTGAAAAAAAGGGAATATGAATTATAAATTAGTTTGAAAAGTATAATTAATTAATTAAATTCTAAAGAATCCATGCCGCCCCCCCCCCCCCGCCCCCCCGACCGCGGGGCCCTGGGCGGTCACCCTCCTCGCCCTGCCCTAGATCCGCCCCTGCTAGTAAGTTGCCTCTTTTGTCAACAGAGAGAAAAACTTGGCTTTTATTATAAAACTAGATTAAAGCAATATTGTAGGTTTCATTTCCGGACAAATTTTGAGTGGAAGATGGTGCAAACAGAGGTGTTTTTCGACGACAATTGTGTATATTATATGTGGTCCTTTATACCAGTGGCGGCCGGTAATAAGTTTACAGTGATGCACAACGACCACATTAATTCATGAAAAACAGCTAATACCGTAATAATATTTTTAGTAATAAAACTTGTATGTTTCCTTATATATGTATAGGAATTCATAATTCTGTTCTTTAATAATTCAGGAAATCTTATAGTAAGTTACTGTGAACTGACTGAGAAAGCGAAGCGCACCAGCCGTCTAGGGGTGCTCGTCTGTTTGGTCGTTGCCAGGCCCAAGCACCGACCAGATCTCAATAGTGAAGGGTATGGCAGAGATGCTAGACCGGGTAAACCCTATCCCAACAGTTAATTCGGCTGGTCGTTGCCCGCTGACTGCAGCAAGGGAGCCGAGGCGCAGGGGCGGACGGAGACATCCGAGATGCTTCGTCAACTGCCGAAACCATGTCTTGCAATGTTGCGCGTACTCGTGACTCTCGCCCTCGTATATTATAACTAACGTTGTTTTGTTCTCGTGAAGGTTTTCATGTAGACCAACTTATATTCCATTTAATCTGATGAAAATGTTCTCTGAACTACGGCATTCATTACGAATGAGGTACATCCGTTTTACCGCGCAATTGAATACAGTTTTCTCCGATATCAAGCAGTATTTTACCCTATCACCTCATGTGCGCCCGTAGGAAGGGGTGGGGGACAAAGAGGTGTCGTGCCCCCACCCCCTGAAATCCCGAGAATATTTCGATTGTTCATTGTCACACCAGTTTATTTCACAAATTGAAGATACTGATGGTAAACTTACTTAGATGGAGGGATAATTCCACAGTTTTATTTAGCTTAGTAATTTGGGATTATTTGAGAATATCTTCAGTTATTTAAAAGATCGGCGAACTACTTTTTGCCTGTTTTAAAAAATGAACATTGTGACGACGATTCACAAAGAAAAGCGAACTCCTCTCGACAAAAACTCTGGACTGAAAAAACAAAAATTCCTCCCATTCATGTCATAAAGACCATCCACCCAACGACTTAAGAGCAGCCAAATAATGAATGTCACGAAGCAAGTAAGAAATGAAACGAAAATTGCGGGGGAGGGTGTACGTCTCAACACCACCAAGTGACATGTAGGTAATGAAATAAAAAAGTGACAGTCAGTCTGAAAGACTAGACTTTGTATCATTTTAAATGCTACAAATGCTGAAAAATGCTAGAAAGGCTGGAGGCATCTCGCTTCGCTCGAAGCCAAAGACTCTTGACATGTTAGAAAATTATCTGCATAATACTTATCTTGCTTATCTTGTTTCAAATTACTCGCGAACGGCAAGTGCAAACCTAGGGCAAAGCAATGCCAAGCGCGCGGGGGCGTGCCCCTTCCATCCAGTCTAAAAACATTTATAGTTGGCGATGTTTTGAAGACAGAGTTTTGTAGAACTTTTCATGCTGACCAATTCTTACGCTCATAGTATATTGATATTTTTAACGATTTGCCCAGCGTAAGCTTAAGAAGCGCATGGACGCCAAGTTTGTTTTCGACTTTTTCCCTGACATCGTTACTGCTTGGCTTCCTTTGATCATACATAAATTTACTGGCACGTTAAAGATCCCCTTCGGGGCAAAATTACGGCACCCCGGCGTCTCTATAAGCCAGTGTAGTTAAAAGGGACGTAAAACCAATAACATTATTATTATTCATACATAAATTATTTTCTACAGTATCTTTCCTCGAGATATCCTTTACAGAATGGTGAAAACCGCATCAAAATTATCCAGTGGTTCTCGAGATTACCCGTGACATCCAAGAATCGGGGATTTTTGTCTTATACTAACGAAGTAGAGATTGTCGGGGAACACATGCACCAAGCGGTACAATGACGTCACACACCTCAGTGCATCTGGATAAATTTCGTCCCGTAACAGTAACGTAACGCCAGACCCCAGCGCAACGACGAAGTCGACAAGATCAATTAAATGATAAAATAATACATGCCTCCCCCTAGTAAAATCCTGCGGGTGCCCAAGTACCACCTTAATGAAAATAGTGCAACACCCAGAACAATTATCCGCCAACCGCCACTGCCTTATACCCTCCTTGGTCAGGATCGTCGAGCCCACGGGCCCAGAGCGAGATTCGAGAAGCCACTCCCCTCCTCCCTAAGTCAAATTTTTACAAAAATATCAGAAAATAACAAATATTTAAATAACTTATTCTTGCTGTTGATCTGACTTGAATGTGAAATTGTACTAAAAAGGAAACACTAAACTTGTTATTTAAATAATTGGTGTCTTAGCCATTGGTTGTGTATGATACCTGTTAAAATTTAATGTTTTTTTTTTCTATTTGTAGTTGTTATTGTTGTTGTTGGAGTCCTCAGTCTTTTGACTGGTTTGATGCAGTTCTCCATGCTTCCCTGTCCTGAGCTAATCGTTTTATCTCTACATAGCTATCACACCCTACATCCGACTCAATCTGTTTAACATATTCTAACCTTGGTCCACCCTTACATTTCTTGTCCTCGACCCTTCCTTCCATAACTAACTTTGCTATTCCTGGTTGTCTTAGTATGTGTCCTACCAACCTATCCAGTGGCGTACGCAGGATTTCCTTCTGGGAGGGGGGTTCATTAATATAGAAGGGTAATTGTGTAGTCCTACACTATTAAAGGGGCAGATGACTTTGCTGTTCCGCCCCTTAAAATGACAGTCATCATCATCATCATCATCATCACATTATCAACAATAATGATGAAAACTATTTTAAGCCTCATTATTTTTTCAGCACAAAAAAGGAAAAAAAATGTGTATTTTTTAAATATGGAAAACAGTAACTAAATATTAAAACTGAAATGATACTGAGGTATCATCACATCCATACATGACTGCTTATAATATTGATATTATGTGAGAGAAAAATAATGTTTTCCACTCCATGTTCTCACTGCCATTACTATTGGCTCTCAAAATATGCCTATCTTAATGGCTTTGTCTGCATCATTGATAGGAATAAATTGCAGAAATTCCTCATGTACCGATTTATCTTTAACGAAACGTCGAAACGGACACACAAAATTAAAGCTACCGATCGCCCACTTCAACAGCAAAACTGATCCATGGCCAGCTCCAACGCTGAAGGAGGAGTCACGCTGCGAGTCGAGTGCAGGACATTTACCAAGTGACGAACGTGATCACATTTAAAATATATACAGGAGTAAAGAAGGTGGTAATGTAAAACAGGTGATAGATGGGACAGTACATGGATTCAAGAAAACAAATCTCTCTGGCGGGGGTTTAAACCCTAAACCCCCCTCCCGATCGTACGCCACTGAACCTATCTCTTCTCTTCATTAGCAGTCGCCAGAAACATCTCTCTTCTCTCACTCGTCTTAATACCTCTGTAATTGCTGCTCTACCTACCCATCTGATCTTCATCATTCGCCTGTAACACCACATTTCAAACACTTCAATTCTCCTCTTTCCAGCTGCTCCAACAGTCCAAGTTTCACTTCCACAGAGTGCCATAATTAAATACACACACAGGTGAAGAAACAGCCCCATGTGTTAAGGAAACTTCAATAAATCTACATTTTCCAAGTCGGCGACAGCAAAGTTGTTTTCATTTCCCCACAGGCGTCAAGAGACCTAATTATGGGCCTGACTATTATACTCTCCCCATTTTTTTTTATGCCGGTGTGCCTTCCCGCGATCGTTATTCATGCCGCGAAATGCTGTACATTTTTGTTTTTAATAAGGTGTGTAACAGTACTGCCCCCGTAATTGAATTATATAGAGACCACGGTGGCTATTTTGGAAATTATAGCGAAAGTTATGGCTGGCATAGTTATGACGTGGGTAGTCATGACGTAAGCACGGATGACGCAGACGTTATGCCAGCAGGCTACTTGAGCTGAGATTCTCAGTGACGTCAGCATTTATTCGAGAAGGATCCGAGATGTACGACGCAGTCGCAGGAAACGTGGAATTCTGCTGAGGAAGAAATTATGCTATTGGAGGGGAGACTTAAACCAATGAACGATAGTCTGAAGGAAGACGGAGATTGCTGTAACTATGGTATTTTTATTACTTTTTGGAATGCAGAATTGTGGAAATCCATTTGCAGTAGAGGCATTGTTCTGGAATTTTGGTGAAATTTATTTTCAGTTTTTGAATTATGAAAATCCGTCATGTATCGACGAAGTTGGAACTTCTAGCGATGACGCAGTAACACGCGATGGAAGGGATAGATACGCCCCTCATGAAGTTCATAAAAGGCCTTGCGCAGAAGAGAGGAGCCTCATTCGCTCATTCCTCATTCTCAGATTATAAATCAATCGTCAGATTTCAAATAGTCATTTCAGTGAAACGTCGAGTGAGTTTAGTAGTGAAAAAGTCGTCTTTGTAACGCGTGGCGAAGCCACTGCCTTAAACGAGAGTCGAACTTACAAGCAGTGCAGGTTTACTGTGAAGTAAATCTAGGTGAAGTTGAAACGACACTTATAACGCTTCTACAAGATTAGCTGTGAACAGTTAGCGGTCGCCTATAAGCTAATTCTCTTGTGCATTGCTACAGTAAGGACTGTAGAAAAGCTGAACAATTTCGAGGAAGTATTTTGGAAGTTATTGACAATATTAGACGACTGACAAAAGTGATTTTCTCGCCACAGGAGAAACACTTTGTATAGCCAGACTCTACGCTACGGCTGACAGGGCTAGTGAAATAGGGAGACTTCAGATTGCTTTTGTGACACAACACTGCAGTATAATGGAGCAATTTAATAAGGCAGTTTGCTCTTCTAATAATATTACCGAAGAGAAAATGGAAGGCTAAAGGACTTAATGCAATTGGGACATATTTCAACGGAGTAAAATAGCAGCATGGAACTTCGCTAATTGCTATTCCATACAAGCGAACATGTGGTAAATAACCATCTACACCCATGTTTCGTGAGTAAAGGCTGAATACTATCAAACAGCAATAGAAATGATTTCATACTTTCTGAATATGAATATTTCTTCGGAAATTTATACAAAAACTTCATGGCGATTGTCAACTGGAACTTCAGGGATTTTTCAAGAGAGGTCAGGGTTGTCCCGACTCACAAAGAAGATTATTGCCGGAAGGATGTCGTTCGTCTTCGTGAAGCAGTTCGATTCTCCGATGGTGCTGTTTCTGGTTTCGAGGATGGAGCTCAGCTTTAACTTGGTGAAATGGATCCATCAACAGTCTTCTTTGGGGAATTTTCCTCTGGAACGTCAATCGGCAGATAAGGTAGTCGTGAACGTTTATTGTATTTGAGTTTCTTAGCAATATTTGAGCAACCATTTTTCCCATATTTTTGTCCTCATGTATTTTTGCCCGATATTCTTGTTTGAGATTCCTATTCTCAGTACACCTTGTTGAGTTATGCCTTTTTCAACGTTTTATTAAGACATTGTTATGTCATGGGCATAATTAGATGATTTTGAATCAGTTGAGACTGATATTTAGATTTTTCAGTAATTTGCTTATTTTTGTAGTCACGATTTGACTGTAAGTTAATGATTTTTATGGCAGATTTAAATTCAGACAGCGTGTCACTTTATTAAAGTAATTCTACCCCAGTTTAATTACTTTGACCAATTTTCTGTCATCATCAAGAAGGAAGAACATTTAAATGATTTTAGAGCGTTAAAATCCAGTACGTTGTCGACGATCTTGGAAATACTAGTCGTTATTTGAATTGATTGCAACACATACATTTATCGTCAGTCATGAACGACCATTGCATCTTAGGCAATTTTGTGAAAGATGAACATTAATTATGAATTATTGAATGCATTAAATTCGTGAAACTTGTGTTAGGTTTTTTCTCATATAGAGATTTATATAATGATGTTTGCATTCCCCAGTCTAATTGGATTCTATTCGACTATTTTGCAGTTAGTCGCACTTTGTTTGATGATAGTATTTTTATACTACAATTCTTTGAAGATGTTAATCTTAAAATTTTGATAGACCAGACAGGCGTATATAAGCGTATTCACTATTAAATTTGTTTGTGATTGGCAAATTTTTATTTCATTTCGATTCATGAATGAAATCCACGAAGTTTAAATGACAACAGTTTTGAAACAATTATTGATATAAGAATTTTTAAGTGGAACTATGAATGTATAATCGATAGTGCAGCGGACATGTTGAAAGTCGCTGATGTATAATGCCCTTAAATAAATGAAGGAGATTCCCACAGTAATTAATAATGATAAAGATTGTGTTAGGGGAGGTTTTTGTAAATGCTGTGGAAGATTTTGATGCCGTATATTTTAATATATGATGAATTTTGGGCTATTTTGAATGCAGTTTGTGCATTATTTTGTAAGCGAAGTATTTTCCGCTAGAGTGTATGGTCATAGTTCGTTGAAAATTAATCAAGTGAATTTACTGTTATAATTAACAAGAGTTTTGAAAGAATTTGAGATAAGATTTTGAATGAAGATTACCGTCACAAATAATTAAAATTATTACAACCTTTATTAAACCAGATTGTGACATTTACATGTATAACTAACCTTCATTGGTCGATTATATTAAACACGATTATGAATTTACCAACCGGATAAAACATGTGGTTCAATGTATTTCTTAAATTAATAATTTAAATAATTTAAATGTTGATATTGTAAATAATAAATGTAAATATCTTTGACAATAATGTGGAACGAAAGTAATGTTAAAGGCGTGTTTAAAAATTTTGTAATTATCTTCGACAATATTATAAACAATTTCTAATTGTTATAAATAATTTATGTGATTTTGTTATAAACATTTAAGAGTGTGTTTTACACTCTAAACTATGCTTTTTAAACATTTGGATGATAACTTAACAAGTTTAGGGAATGTTAAAATAATTCAGTGGGATGTGAGTTAAGCATTTGAAAGATTTGCGTCAATATGTAGGAGTTGTCTTGTAGACATTTAAAGCTTTAAAAGGAGCTGAATTCTTACGCAAGTGTGGCGTGACGAGTGAGCCCCATTTGACAGGTGTGGGCCAGGTTAAAGAGTAGACCAGCCGGCCAGACATCTGGTTACAAGCGGGTGAGGTCGATACTCCGGCCTTGTGCCTATTAATAAAAGTGTTATGTTTATTAAAAGAAACCAAGTGCTCTATATATGTCGTACCCTGACTTCCTCATCCAATCCAAATGTATTTTAAAATGTTACATTAATTTGAGCTCATGGGAGCTAACATATTGTTTGATAATTTGCAAGTCCTTTAGGAGGACGTAGTCAGATTGACATAGGCTACTGATAGCCACGTTTATTTTGTTGAGTTGTGAAAATCATACTCTTTATTTGAAAATAAAGCTCTTCTACAGTTCAAAGTTCTCGTCTTCGGTCTGGTTCATTTTTAAATGTCATGGTGAAGGTTATTGTGAGAGCATACTTTAAGGATCCTGTTGTCAACCCAATCCCCGAGATATTTATAAGAGGTAAGTAAAAGTAAGTATGAAACCCCGTCTATTTTGGTGTGTTCCACAATAATTTTTCTTGGTAACTTCTGTGTTCAAACCTCGGTAGTATCTGTCAGTGCCATTTTCATTGATGTAGCTGAGCTGGTGCGATTGATTGTTGGCAATCCGATTGAGGGGGCGGATATCTGACAGCCTACTATCCGGGTAAACGGGGACAGTACGGTGGCTCATTTCTAGAGAACAAAGCGATTATTGCTACGAATTAACAGCAATTTACCATTGTTGTTGTAGATTCTTAACCTGTAGTGTTATATCTTCTACAATCGAAGCAATTTAAATTGTTCTGCGATATTTGTGCCGTTATCAAAGCTACTAAGATTCGCACTCCCAATAGAATGTTGACGGCAGGTCAGTCGAGACAAAATGGTGAACTCAATGGTGATAACTAGGGCTCGGATTTTTAGGTAAATAAATATTTTTCCATGTTAATACACATTTTAAACATTTTGTCTATACACACACAATTTCCAGCATTTCACTTATTAGCACATAAAAATTCATAATATTTACATTTTTATAAAATCAGTATGCTGGATCTTTCAGTTCATTGCATTTTTGTTCTGTTACTTTAACGGGGAAGGACCTGTGAGCTATCTAATCTTCATGCAGAGCGTATGTCAGCTTGCAGCTGTGTTTTTCTTATCTTGTCGCCCCGTCCCACTCACTGTGGAAGCCGGGGATTTCCTTGTCCATAGCCATATTGCACCACGTGCTAGACCTTCGCCCATCTACCTGGAACCAGTGTCACTCACATGCAGTTCATTTCTGGCACTGTGAAGTGTAAGGCAGTTCTACGATTCCTAAAGTAGAAGAAACTACAAGTTATCGTCTGCAGCAGTATGTTGCAGAATTTAAGGATAATTTTACTTCTGATGGGGGCGTTCTGTTCCGCCAAACATGTGGGAAAGCAATCAAGGCCGAACAGCGATCTCGAGTTACACCACACCTCGAGGGCAAGAAACATATTGCCGCAGTTTCGCGCCTTCAGAAGAAGTGTTTCGCGATAATCGTCGGTCATTTGTGATGGACAACCTGAAGATGTATCTAGTTGTGTACTGTAATTCTTCAGCAGTCAGTGAGGCATAACATAAATTGCATTCGTGAGTACTGCATGTTGTTTATATTGTCATTAATAAACTAAATTAAACTAAATATTTTTACTTTTATGACATATATTTCAGGTAGTTTTAATACATATGTCGTGTATGTACACACAAGTTTTACTTTTATTGTTACTTCACATCATACAAGGAAAAATAATAAAGTCAAAGAAAGATACAAATAGAATTCATAGATAGAGTAAACAGAATGGCGTCGTTAATCCTCCACACCCTCCCCAGCCTGGTCGATCTCCAATGGTACGACCAGCTGTACCGGTCGAGTGATCTCCGTTCCATCGCTGAGTCGGAGGACGAGAGTCCTCGCCTTCCCGTCGCGGCGAGGTCTCACTGCAGAGATGCGAGCTCGTCGCCATATATGACGTGGACGCAGATCGTCTTGAACCAGGTCGACACCCCCTTTTCGGCATTTCGTCGCTCTTCCGTCTGGTTGCCGCACCTCGTGGAAGCTTCTTAGGGCTAGAAGGTACTCACTCCTTCTTCCAGCTCTTCCAGAAATCTTCTTGCATCTTTGCCCTCAGTCTTGCCTCTTTTCTCAGATCTGTATATACGCTAGGTTCTAGACGGTTGGGTAATGTTGTTAATCGTCCCCCATTTATGAAGTGGCTTGGTGTCAGTACGTTAGGACCATCTTGTGTAATTGGTCTGCTGTTAATGGCGGCTTCTATTTCTGCCAGTATTGTCCTCATAGTTTCCTCGTCGACTTGAGACGTGCCCAATACTTTTCTCAAACATAGTTTTGTTGTGCCCACCGTCCATGAGGATCCGAGAAAGTTCTGCCAGTTCTCTGCTCGCAGCTTGAAAGGTCTTCGCGTTGTCCGAGTAAATGGTGTGAGGTAGTCTGTGTCTGCTGGAGAAGCGTCTGAACGACATGATGAATTTTTCAGTACCATACTCATGTCTGATGTTAATTGAAGATTCAGAGCCCTTGTAGTGGCACAGGTGAACAGTACGATATACGATTTTTGTAATACGCTCCCCGCCCTGACATATAGGGGAATGGTGAAGTTCACTCCCGTGACAGTGAAAGGTTTAGTGGATTGCATTCGATCACAGGTAGGGGCGCTTCTATTTCGTCTCCCCGGTGGTTCTTAGCGATCTTGCAAGAGAGACAAGTGTGGAGGACTTTCTTAATGGACTGACGTGCCTTTAAGATCCAGTACTGCGAGCGTAGTTCACACAACACTATCCTTACTCCCAGATGCTGTAGATGGATGTGCGTCTGCTTGATCAATAGTTTTGTAAAATGATGGGATCCGTCGAGGAGGATTGGGTACTTCTCTTGAGATGTCAAGTCTGCATGATCTAGGCGTCCCCCCAATCTGATGAGATCACCAACCAGGAAGGGATTGTAGCGTGCAATTTTGGATTTAGATGGGAGATTCCTTTTCTCTCGTAGGCATGCGTGTTCTGCACCAAAACTTCCCAGTTGGACAATGTAGATCCAACGGATTTACGCAGTTTCCAGCTCCGTAGCAGTTAAATCACCGTCGTGTTTCTCCGTGCTTCAAATATTCTTCATAAACCATTGAATCCAGCCCATGACCCAAATCATCTTCCAGTACGAGCTGAATAGACTGCCGTCTATGGGACTCTCCCATGTGCTAACTGTTAATATTTGACCGTTCTTTCGTGCCTCTTGGAGTGGGGTGGTATTAGACACAGAGTGTCGAGGCCAGGAGTTGGGAGCGTTGGCAAGCCATCTTGGTGCGTGCCACCATCGTGAGTTCTGCAACTCTTTCGCTGACATCCCCCGTGATGGTACACTATATCTGCTGGATTTCGTGATACGATTTGAGACTAATGGTTTCCATCTATTGGGGTTGTTGTGAATCCAGCCTAGTGTCAACATAGAATCACTCCATAGTGTAGCCTTCGTGATATCATATATTGTGGACTGACAGAAATACTTCAGAAGTCTTATACCCACCAGAGATGAAAGGAGCTCAAGTCTTGGGAGGGTCACTCGTTTGATAGGTGACAGTATGTTTTTGCTGCAAACCAAGTGTACCGAGACTGTATTGCTCTCCACCACTCTGAGATGAAGTACGGCACCATACGCCCTCTCCGAAGCGTCGCAGGATACTGATACGTCCTAGGGGGTTTAACTGCGGGCTTGGTATGGGATTGTGGAAATGTTTGCAGGACGCAACGTGTGAGTAGGTATTAATGAATGAGTGCTGTGTGGACAGAATCTGGAGGCCGCTTAGCGACCTTTCCTTGAGAGCTGGCTCGGCTGGTGCTGAGTGCGCGTTCTGGTCAGACAATGTGCCTTATAATAGGAACTAAACGTACAGCTCAGGGTGAAGTGGGAATCGGTGGGCTATATGTTTAAACTAAAAATCATATAAAGTCATATGTTAGCACCTACACCTTTCTCTATTCCACTATCAGTCAAAAGTAGTGTATTTTTCAAACAATATTTGGAAAATAGGCTATATGTTTAAAATAAAAATCCCAACAAGTAATATGTTAACTCTTACACCTATCTCTACCCCACTCTCAGTCCAAAAATAGTGTATTTTTCAAATTTTTTCAAACAATAATTTCAAAATTATGAATTTTACAAAAACGTTTATTTGACATAAATAAAAGGTCCTTAACCCCTCTACCCACAACCAAGTTTTAGGTCTCTATGACAAAAACCAAAAATGTTCAATTTTGAAAGTAGGCGATATTTTTAGAACCAAACATTCTAAAAAGTGTTATATAGGCTTAAAAGAATGGGGTTTGTGTCCTTTATTTTTATAATAAAACTATTTATTTTTTTCATTTTTTTTCCAAAAAGTCAAATTTTGAAAATGGGCTATATTTTGGAAATTAAGAATTTGACAAAAATGAAGGGTCCACCCCCCCCCCCCCTCCTCCTCTACCTGTAAACCAAGTTTCAAGTCTCTAGGACAAAAACTGTGCAGTAGGGGGATGATGAGAGTTTAGAGCATTCGTCAGCCGCGCGCAATTTACTGCTGGCGCTAGGGCCACGGAGACGAGCCGGGAACGTGTGTGGGAATAATAATTGACTAGAAAAGTTTGAGGATTGATTTTAAACGCTCAATTTTGAGCACAGTAAGGCCCATTGTCAAAAACGCTCAAATAGGGGTAACATATTTTTTTAAGAAGAGCAAACCCACAAAATTTGAACACTTTTCTAGTAAACCACATGGCGACCTCTCCTTGTAAGTGTATCCCGTTCCAGCCCCCAGACCAAAATTAATTTCTTGGCAGAGCCAGAAATCGACCCCGGACAGCCAAGAATGCTAGCCACCACGCCTCGATGCGGGCTGACTTAGTTATACTACAGTAGAGCTTGACGCTAAAATTACAAGTGTGCAAAGCGCAGTACAGTCTGCTTAATACGGCGTGGTTGTTAAATGTAAAGGTGCGGAATTGATTATTCAAGTCAAAAATATCAAGGACCAGTGACATATTCTTAAGTGAATGGAACTTGCGTAACCTTTTGTAGTGCAAGCACGATCGAAACATGTTTAATTTGCCGAGAATCGAACCCGGACCTCCGGTGCGACAGCCAACACTAGGAGAAAGAAAGAAAGAAAGAAAATACTAGTGATTGAGCTTAACAATTGAAGGGAAATTTCATAACTATTGGAGTTCTTAATAAAAATAATCTTTGCAAAGACAAACAAACACTCCTAGTATATGCTTACATCGTTCTTTCAACTAGAATAACAAGAGTTTCTTTAGTCCGTGTGTCGTCGTGTGTAACTTACAGAAAAGGCAAGCGAGCGGTACAGGCGAGACTGTTATTATGCACGTATGATGCACGTGTTAAGTGTATTGCGCAGCGCAGTGAAGCAGTAGCCTATGAATCCACCAAATCAATGTTCGGAGATAAACTTGTATGAAAAAGGCGAGTGTGAAAAATTGTTACTAAAAGCATGGATGTTTACGTGTGTGTGAATGTCTCGAATTCAATTTCCTGCGATCACGTCAACGAGAAAACTAAGGTATTCCACTAGGACCAGAATGCCATCATCCTCGTACCGTACTCTTGATACTCTATTCGACGATTCAGTATGTGATCACGGACATCAAGGTTATACCATCGGAGAACCTGGATAGCGACCATCGATTGCTGGTAATGAACCTGAGAGGGAGTAAGGAGAAGAAAGGGACTGAGAACCAGGAAAGACGTATAAGGATATGGAAAATGAAAGAAGGGGATAGAAGGGTCGAGTACCTCAAAATGGTAAAGGAAGGAATTCCAACAGATGAAGAAAGAGGGGTGGAAGAGGAATGGGCTAGCTTTAAGAAGACACTAGTAGGTGCAGCAGAAGCAGTATGTGGGAGGACAAGTAGTAAGAAGAGGTGGAAGGAAACACCATGGTGGAATGAGAAGACAAATGATATAGTAAGGGAAAAGAATAGAGCCTTTAGGAGGTGGTATCAAAATAGGACGGTAGAGACAAGGGAAGAGTACCAGGAATGAAGGAAGGAGGCGAAGAGAGTAGTGACTGAGGAGAAAAGAAAGTGGATGGAAGAGTGGTCAAAGATGATGAAGGAGGATAGTGAAGGTACAAAAAAGGTCCTGTATGGGATGGTAAAAAATATGAGGCGGAAGGATCCTACGGATTATGTTAGAATGGTGAACAAAAGGGGACAAGAGATAGAAAATAGGGAAGAACTGAAGAAAATGTGGAAAGGATATTTTGAAGAACTTCTGAACCCAAATGGAAAGGATGGTGAGGAGGAAGAAATCGGGGAAGAGGAAGATGAACTGCAAACAGAAAAGGACTTAACTTGGAAAGAAGTGGAAGATGCAGCGAACAAGATGAAAGGAGGGAAGGCACCGGGTGTGGATGGGTTAAGTGTGGAGATGGTGAGAGCAGCAGGAGAGGTGGGGATACAGTGGTTGTACCGAGTGATGAAGACAGCATGGAAGGAAAGGAAGACCCCAGAGGATTGGAAAAAAGGAATAATTGTCCCGATCTTCAAGAAAGGTAGTAGAACAGATTGCAGAAACTATCGGGGAATAACACTGATGAGTCATTATGCAAAGATCTTCGAGAAAGTTTTGGAAAAGAGAATTAGGACAAGGATAGAAGGAGGGATGAGGGAAGAACAACATGGCTTCAGAGCAGGAAGGTCCACAGTGGATTTGATTTTTGCTGTAAGGCAGTTACAAGAACAGCACTATGAGTATGGAACAGATCTACTGATGGCCTTCCTGGATATTGAGAAAGCATATGACAGTGTATGCAGAAACAAAGTATGGAAGTCCCTGGAGGATAGAGGAGTAGAGAAATGGACTATAAAGAGGATAAAGGAGATGTACAAGGGAAGCGTGAGCTGTGTGAAAGTGGGAGGAGAGAGATCAGACTGGTTGGAACAGAGAAACGGCATGAAACAAGGAAGTGCACTGTCACCGTTACTTTTCATTGTGGTGATGGATGACATAATGACCCGAGTGGCACAAGTAATTGGGGAAGGAAAGATGAAAGCAATGGTGTTTGCAGATGATTTGACGATTTGGGGAAACAAGAAGGAGGAGGTACAGGAACAGTTGGACGTGTGGGAAGGAATAATACAAGGATATGGGATGAAATTTAGCATAAATAAGAGTAAGATGGTGATCACAACAAGGAAGAAGGAAAGAACCACAACGGGAATAACAATTGGTGGGGAACAGCTGAAGAAAGTGGAGAGTTTCAAGTATCTGGGAAGCCTGATACAAGATAATGGAGGAAACGATAGAGAAATAAATGAGCGGGGGCGGCAGGCAGAAGCATTTCGGAGGAGTGTGAGAAGCATGTTATGGAGCAAGGATGTCCCTCAGAACAGCAAAAAGATCATATATCGGACGTACTATGTCCCTATCCTGACGTATGCCTCGGAGACCTGGGTTATGAAAGGAATGGAGAAGAGCAAAATACAGGCCAGTGAGATGAGGTTCTTGAGAAGCAGTATTGGAGCTACAAAGATGGACAGAATAAGAAATGAGAGGACCAGAGAATTAATGAAGGAGGAACCATTACAGGATGGTATAGAGAAATCTAGACTTAGATGGTATGGACATGTAAAACGAATGGAGGAGAAGAGGATACCCAGGAGAGTACACGAGACGAAGTGGGAAGGAAAGAGACCGAGAGACAGGTGGGTGAAGGGGGTGGAAGAAAGCGTGAAGAAGAGAGGAGAAGACTGGACAAGGGTGGAGGCTGAGAGATGGTGGGAAGACAGAAGACGTTGGAGAGGCTTGTGTTCCAAACAGACCCGGCCAGTGGCTGGAAACTGTGCAAGATGAAGAAGTATGTGGTACAATATTCGTCTTCTTGAAGAATTCGTGGGTAACCAAACGAAAAATTGTCAGCTGATTTCAAACTTCCTAATATCTCATTTTCACCAGAAAAGAGCACCGTTTAACACAGCCTTTAAAGTGAATTGAACCCTTTGTTTCATCACTTGCCGGTTCGGGTGGAGTAACTGAAAAGTGTTCATCGCATATTCCTAAGTTCGTGGATTCAATCCCGGCCGAAGTCGGTGGATTTTTCAGTTAAAAAAATCGAGAGCTCTCACGACGAATGATTACAACGCATCTACAGAACGTTTGAGTGTCTATTTAGCATTTTGTATTCTCGGCAAAATTAAATCTCGGCGCATTTTCCGTATCTGTGAGAGCTCAACTTTAGTGGCCAAATCGGGCGTCGAATAATAACGGTGAAGATAACCATCGACAGTGGTACCTACTACGGTAAGTTAGTCACTTTTAGGAGAAGCATCGATTCTGCAAATAGCTAAGTTCAATTAGCAGCAAAATAAAGAAATCCCAACACCAGTTCTAATTCTGTCAAAACCATATCTGGGGAGCGCGAGGACTTCAAGAAAAGAAATTGTGAGATTAGGATAGGGAAGAATATAAAATAAAATAAGTACGGTAATAGCACAATGTTCAAACTATTCAGCCGCATAGGATAGTCTATTTATGTAGAAATGGCACACTTTGAATACAGAATAAAATGCTTTAATTTCATTTTAGTCTATGTGTAAATTTGAAGGCTTTTCGTAGATGTGTATTATTGTCTTTCTGTTTATTTGAAATACGTTTCGGGAATTAAAGAAGATGTTCAGCGACGGGTGTGGTTGGTTCCTCAGTTAGGGGCTGCGACAACGCGGTCATGTAGCCCCCTGTACTTTGGGTATGTGTAGAATCTGAGTGATAACCGGTGTGAATTGTGATGGCTGTATTAGTGTGTGTTATCTATAATTCAGGTAAGGATGCAGACGACCAATTTCAAGTAGTTCCTACATTTGCTACCAAATGACACCGTCAACGACACCTAGCTGCGAACTTGACTACTAGATGACACCATTGGCGGCGAACGTTGAAACTTAATAGAGCGTTAATCAAATTAACCTACAAATTTAGCGTCACACAATTGTAGTTAGTGGAAGGTTCTTTTACATGTCATAAATCTATGACATGGGCCCACCGGATATATTTCCCCTCCGAAGGAAGGCATACTGAGGAGCGACGGGTGTATTTGTAAATCTTTAAGTTAGTGGGGTTATGGTGGTTATATACGGTTGTTATAAACGATATTGACATCGCGCCATGTGGTCCATGTTGGACAATACTGATGTTACAGGTTTATTATCTCTTTTAATTGCTTTCTCTTTGGAGACGCCGGGACGCCAGAAATTTGCGCTGGAAGGATATTTTTAACGTGTCAGGTTGTCAAATTTCAATCCCCTTCAATGCCACTGGACAGGGATCAAATCCGCAATAAAAATGGCATGGCACGCAAGCCCGCTATCTTCCTAGTAAGTTGATGAATTATATATTCATAACTTAGACTACCTGTTAATAAACTGCAAGGTAGGCACTTGGGAAAAACTTAAGTCTCGCATATCAGACTTGCTCTGCTGAGGATACAACAGCTGATTTTAAGATCTGAATCGGCATTAAAGACATTTAACGATTTTAATATTTTAATGGTACGCATGACCACCAATTTGATAATGAAGTCGATTTACTTGTGCCATTAGGGCTGAAAATCTCCTGTACAATACTATCATTTTGCCAAGTTTCGAATTTCTTCATTAAATGGCGAATAACCGATTTTTACATTTTATGTGGTAATATGGCGGATGTGTGTTACATTCAATATGATTATGTTGTAACTTGGACAAATAGTGTCCATCGCATGAAACTTCTTGAATGCCATTTTTGGCAAGCATTGCTGTATTGAATTAACGATTATAATACCGTACATGAAAATTATGCATGACCGTCATATTGAAATTAATGTTCCGAGAAAGTTGTAACTTCGGCGTCCTAATCCTCTCATAGCATAATACATACGTTTTGAATTTGGTAAGGATCGAAAGATTGGTTTAGCTGATAGTGGACTTAGTCAATGAAAATATCTCATTTTCGCTAAGATTGTGATAATATAAAAAGTGCGGTTAAGATGCACAGGATGAGCAAGTTTTATTCAGTTCTGTTCGGGCATGTAGAAATTGCTAGGTGGTGGGGAGGAGGAGGAGGGGAGGGGGGATACACACCCAAACATATGGACACACACCCACATTGACCCCGAGTGATCATAAGACTATCTTCAGTATTTCTGATAGCAGTTAGATAGAAGTATTATATTCATTTTCGTATCGCTCTGCTTTCCATTTTTAATAACAATAATAAAAATAAATAATAATGTTATTGGTTGCACGTCCCTTTTAACTACTGCGGCTATTGGAGACACCGGGGTGCCAGAATTTTGCCCTGAAGTTAATTACGATCGTGACATCCTTGTTACGTCAGTAGACTAAACAGAAAGTAAATACTCTCTTACGAACCCTGATCTCACTTTGTCATTCCTTGAATTCCACGTGCTCCCCCGATGCCACACATGGTTTTGACAGAATTAGAACTCAAGTGCTGAGGTGAAGCATGCAGTTCGCACAAGAAGCGAGCTAAACGCTGATCTTCCCGGTTCCTTTGGATCACACCGGCAACCTAAAAGTAAGTTAATTTTCGGGACGCGTAAATATCCCAGTTTCCATCAAACAAAAGAAACTGAAAAAAATATATCATTTTTTAAATATTTGTCTACGGAAGATCTAGTACATGTACAAAATATAAATCTCTTTCTTTTCTACGATTGGAAACAAGAATTCCAAAGCGGAACTCATAAAAGGTCCAGGATAAATTGCATGAACATCGAATGTTCCCTAAAATGTCATCCATTGAGCAGAATGATGTTCTTTTTCTATATTCACGTAGTTATTTGCTGTGCGTTTTAAAATGTTTCTCTCAAAATAATGTACTTATAGCTTTGCTATAAGTAATGGAAAACGTATACTTGATGACATTTTAAAAGGGAGCGTTGACAAGGTATTTATTGGAAGACTTGTACTAAACAATAAAATAAAAAGATTGGATATCATCATGTATAATATTTCAGTAGTATAGATCCCTCCCGCGGCACTCACAAGCGACCGATCGTGAAAATGAGCATTCAAATGAAAGAGAATAGACATTAGCAGTGACGAATTGCACTTTAATTCCATAAATATCAATAATTTCCTTAAAAAATTTGCAGAAACTGTTGGTGCATAAAGATACGCTCCATAATTTCTGTCCACTTCACATTTTGGTCGCTGTGACGCCCGTTTTATGTCATTTTAACATTCTGAGGTATTTCATTTTGCATGGATTTCAGAAACAGTAAATGAAAGGAATGTGTAGGCCCTACTCAAATCGTATAATTTCATGAATTAGCAGTGACGAATTGCATTCTAATATCATAAATATCAATTTTTGTAAGAAGTGTGCGATTTGCAAATACTGATGCTCAAACATGCTGCAATTATGAGTTGTCGTCTAAACCCTTAAAACTATTAAACTTTAATTATTTTCCTGGTTTTTCTTCTGCATTCTAATTTCATAAATCTCGATTTTTGTAAGACGTGTGCTATTTGCAAATACTGTTGCTGTAACATGCTGCAATTATGAGTTGTCGTCTACTGAACGTTAATTCTCTTCCAGTTTTTCTTTTATCATTTCGCATGGTGTTCGGAAACAGTAAATCAATGGATTCAGTACTCTAATCGTATAACCGGTGACTGTTACGTCGTCTAAAACCTTAGAACTACCGGTATTAAACGTTAATTCATTTACAGTTCTTTCTTCTATCATTTCCCATGGTTTTCAGAATCCGTAGGCTAAATCAATGGATTGGGTACCGGTACTCAAATCGAATAACCGTCGAGTGTTACTGCTAAGCTTTCAATGTATGGGCTTAGCACACACATGATTTAAGCTCATCCGTCTAAACCAGTGGTCCTTAACCGGTGGGCCGCGAGCCACATGTGGTCCGCGAGTGCCTCGGGAGCGGTCCGCGGGAGAGAAGGGTCCACCAGCACGTATAAAAAAGTGGCCAATAAATGCGGATTTCGAAAACGATGTGCGTTGAACGAGAATCGTCCGAATGTATTCACGGTGATGACTATCAGGTTTTGAATTGAAATATATTTAAAATAAGTGTTATTGAGGAAAGGTTACAAGTTACAACTGATTATGTGTATTGGGGGGAGGGGGCGGTGGGAGGGGGGGTCCGTACATGATTCGATTTCAGGCTAAGTGGTCCGCAGACTTCTACGGGTTCAGAACCACAGGTCTAAACAATTGATTTATTAAATTCCAGGTTTGTTAATAGGCCTATGCCGCGATACAGGATTTTCTTCTGCATTCTAATTCCATAAATATCGATTTTTGTAAGAATTGTGCTTTTCGCAAATACTGTTGCTCTAACATGCTGCAATTATGAGTTATCCTCTAAAACCTTAAAACTATTAAACGTTAATTCTCCTACGGGTTTTCTTCCATCATTTCGCATGGTTTTCAGAAACAGTAAATCAATGGATTCAGTACTCGAATCGTATAACCGGTGAGTGTTACGTCGTCTAAACCCTTAGAACTATTTACAGTTCTTTCTTCTATCATCTTCTATCATTTCCAGGTTCGTTAATATGCCGCGATACAGGTTTTTCTTCTGCATTCTAATTCCATAAATATCGATTTTTGTAAGAATTGTGCTTTTTGCAAATACTGTTGCTTTAACATGCTGCAGCTACAAGTTGTCGTCTAAACCTTTAAAACTATTGAACGATAATTCTCTTACAGTTTTTCTTCTATCTGGTTTTCAGAATCAGTAAATCAATGGATTGGGTACAGGTTTTTCTTCTGTATTCTAATTCCATAAATATCGATTTTTGTAAGAAGTGTGCTTTTTGCAAATTCTGTTGCTGTATCATGCTACAATATGAGTTGTCGTCTAAGACCTTAAAACTATCATCATCATATAGGCCTCATAAATTAGCAGTGATGAATTGCATTCTAATTTCATAAATAACAATTTTTGTAAGAAGTGTGCTATTTGCAAATACTGTTGCTGTAACATGCTGAAATTATGAGTTGTCGTCTAAAACCTTAAAACTATTGAACGTTAATTCTCTTACAGTTTTTCTTCTTTCATTTCGCATGGATTTCAGAAACAGTAAATCAATGGATTGAGTACTCAAATCGTATAATTTCATAGATATCGAAAAACCGGTGAGTGTTATGATGATCCAATTTTCAGTTTTTGCCTTCTTAGGTTAGGGAACGTACAACTTGGAATTCTGACTGAAATGTATCGAATAACCGGTGAGTGTTACAGCTAAGCAGTCTATCAATGGACTCAGCACACAAATGGCATTAACAGTGACGAATTGCATTCTAATTTCATAGATATCAAAGAAAGAAACCAGCCACAGCACGCTCTCATGCTGACGCTTCACTCGGGAAAGCGAAAGTACCCCTGTAGGTAACGTGCAAAGGACTTTAGCTCTGAGCGCTCCCACACAGAACCGGGAATGCTGCCCTGCAGGCAGTGTGCGAAAGAGTTTAACGCTGATCGTTGCACTTAGGAACAAGGAAGCCTCACTATAAGCGGGGCGTGAGGAAGTTATCCAACGAGGGCTGTCCTGATAAGGGAGAAAGAGGCTCCTCAACCGACAAGATAAAGCAGGAAATCTTGACCAAGGTGCTTTCTGCCCGGAGTGCACCCAGAAGCGACAAAAAGGAATTCTGCCCGATATGTCAGAGGCACTGCACTAATGAGGATAGCACAATCGAATGCGATAGGAGCAGAGAGAAGGCCCACGAGAACTGTACTGGCCTCATTGGTCAGAAAGTCAGAGGCCTTGAAAGAAAGAACAGGAAATTAATATGGCAGTGTGAAACATGTAAGCCTGAGGCAATGGACATGAATAAATCCTGTAGGGTGGTAATAGCCACCCTTGCAGAAAAGGTCGATGACCTAACACAATACATCAAAACCCGACTTCAGGAAAACATGGAAAATGAGATCAAAGAAGCAGTATACAAAGCTCACAGAAAGAAACCAGCTACGGCACGCTCTCATGCTGACGCTCCACTCAAGAAAGCGAAAGCACCTCTGTAGGTAACGTGCAAAGGAGTTTAGCGCTGAGCGCTACCACACAGGACCGGGAAAGCTGCCCTGCAGGCAGTGTGCGAAGGAGTTGAACGCTGATCGTTGCACTTAGGAACAAGGAAGCCTCACTGTAAACGGGGCGTGAAGAAGTTTTCTAACGACGGCTGTCCTGATAAGGGAGAAAGAGGCTCCTCAGCCAACAAGATAAAGCAGGAAATCTTGACCAAGATGCTTTCATAAATATCGAATAACCGGTGAGTGTTATGATGATCGATTTTTCAGTGATTGCTTTCTTAAGTTATACACACATCAAAAAAAGTTTTGCATCACCTCGGTTCCAAGAGTTCCGGAACCTTTAAATACAAAGGGAATAGAGATCAACACAAACAACATTTCAGCTCGTTTTAGTGCTCATGAGACCCACACATTGCATGTTGTACCATCATACAGCTAGACTTTCAGCATTTGTGGTCCAGATTGCAGTACACACCACTACCTCTAATACCCAGTAGCACGTCCTCTTGCATTGATGCATGCCTGTATTCGTCGTGGCATACTATCCACAAGTTCATCAAGACACTGTTGGTCCAAATTGTCCCACTCCTCAACGACAATTCGGCGTAAATCTCTCAGAGTGGTTGGTGGGTCAAGACGTCCATAAACAGCCCTTTTCAACATATCCCAGGCATGTTCGATAGGGTTCATGTCTGGCGAACATGCTGGCCACTGTAGTCGAGCGATGTCGTTATCTTGAAGGAACGCATTCACAAGATGTGCACGATGAGGTCGAGAATTGTCGTCCATGAAGACAAATGCCTCTCCAATATTCTGCCGATATGGGTGCACTATGGGTCGGAGGATGTCATTCAGGTATCGTAAAGCCGTTTCGGAGCCTTCCATGACCACCAGTGGCGTACGTCGGCCCCACATAATGCCACCCCAAAACATCAGGGAACCACCACCTTGCTGCACTCGCTGGACAGTGTGTCTAAGACGTTCAGCCTGACCAGGGTGCCTCCAAACACGTCTCCGACGATTGTCTGGTTGAAGGCATATGCGACACTCATCGGTGAAGAGAACGTGATGCCAATTCTGTGGGGTCCATTCAGCATGTTGTTGGGCCCATCTGTACCGCGCTGCATGGTGTCGGGGTTGCAAAGCTGGACCTCGCCATGGACGTCGGGAGTGAAGTTGCGCATCATGCAGCCTATTGCGCACAGTTTGAGTTGAAACACGACGTCCTGTGGCTGAACGAAACGCATTATTCAACATGGTGGCATTGCTGTCAGGGTTCCTCCGAGCGGCAATCCGTAAGTAGCGGTCATCCACTACAGTAGTAGCCCTTGGGCGGCCTGAGCGAGGCCTGTCATCGACAGTTCCTGTATCTCTGTACCTCCTCCATGTCCGAACAACATCGCTTTGGTTCACTCTGAGACGCCTGGAAACTTCCCTTGTTGAGAGCCCTTCTTGACACAAAGTAACAATGCGGACGCGATCGAACTGCGGTATTGACCTTCTAGGCATGGTAGAACTACAGACAACATGAGCAGCGTACCTTCGTCCTGGTGGAATGACTGGAACTGATCGGCTGTCGTACCCCCTCCGTCTAATAGGCCCTGCTCATGCATGGTTGTTTACATCTTTGAGAAGTTTTAGTGACATCTATGAACAGTCAAAGGGACTGTATCTTTGATACAATATACACAGTCAACGTCTATATGCCGGAGATCTGGGAACCGAGGTGATGCAAAACTTTTTTTGATGTGTGTAGAACGTACAGCTTGGAATTCTAACTGAAATGAAAATGTTGTTCTATAATCATTTGGTTGAAATACAAACATAACAACCTTTCTCCTTAAGTCACTCATTATAAACCTATTGGGGAAAGTATGACTTATGAACATGCGAGATTTCTCGCACGGGTCCGCTACTCTCTACATAATTATGACAATATATTTAGCGCATCTTCTCTGTATCCTCAAAATATTCAAAATACCTCTCTTTCTTCTACAATAATATTTTCCTGAAAGTAGGCTAACAGTGGTTCTAACTGTTGATGGGAACGTAACACTAATAATCAGAATATTTTACATATATTTTAGTTATATTTCTAAACAATAAACAGTCCTCGGACCGCATGAGACGGTCATACTGAGAAGAGAAGAAAAGAAAAAAGAGTTAATAAATTCTAGCCGGCTCCACTACATCATTCCTCTCTACTTCGTGTCTATCGGGGGAGGGCGTCCGGTGTGAGCTCTGTGCTCGGCTGCTTGCTGTCCCCACTATTTTGTACCTGTCTCGCCAGACGCGGGAGACTTGCGTTGATTGGTCGGCGCTGTATTAGCTCGTCTCACCTCCCCATCACAATATACCTCTCTCGCCCCGAAAAGTAATTCTACTCGCTCACAACCTACCACACGGATGGCCAATGGCCATGCTATTCGAGTGTTCACACGGACATGGTATGCTGTTCGCGTGCGACGCAGAAGAGACTTGTTAAGGTTGATGATGATGATGATAATTGTTGTTTTAAGGGGCCTAACATCGAGGTTATCGGCCCCTAATGGTCTGGGTGGTAACGAAAATGACAATGAAATGGAAACCATAACGAAACCAAGGTAGACTGAAAACACGTACTTAGACTGAAAGCGCTCACGAAAGGCAAGTTAAAGGAAAAAGACTGACAAAGTGGAATTTAGATGGAAGAGACGCACAAAATGGAGTATAGAATCAAAATACTTACAAAACGCAAGTTAGATTCGAAACACCCATAAAATGCAATGTAGATTCAAAAGACTTACAAAATGCAATGTAGATTGACCATACTTACAAAATGCAATTGAGGTTGAAAATACTTACAAAATGCAATTGAAATTCAAAATACTCACAAAATGCAATTTAGATTCAAAATGCCACCCAAGATTGCAAAATACTTGCAAAAAGCGATTGAGGTTGAAAATACTTCCAAAATGCAATATATTGAAATTCAAAACACTCACACAATGTCAGCGCCCGCGAGGAAAAATAGTTACAAAATGCAATGTAGATTAAAAATACTCACAAAATGCAATTTAGATTCAAAATACTTACGAAAAATAATGTAATTTAGGTTGAAAATACTAACAAAATGCAATTGAAATTCAAAATACCCACGAAATGCAATTTAGATTCAAAATACTTGCAAAAATGCAATTTAGATTGAAATGCCGGCAAAATGCAATTGGGGTTGAAAATACTTACAAAATGTAATTGAAATTCAAAATACTCACAAAATGCAAGTGAAAGTCAAAACGCTCATAAAATGCAATTTAGATTGAAAGTAGCCTACGTGCAAAATGCCGGCCCCGTGGTGTTGGGGGTAGCGCACCTGCCTCTCACCCGGAGGCCCCGGGTTCGATCCCCGGCTCCGTCAGGGATTTTAAAACTGACGTGAGGGTTGGAACGGGGTGCACTCAGCCTCGTGAGGACAATTGAGTAGCTGTCTGACAGTGAGACAGCGCCCCGATCACGAATACTAAGATTAACGGCCGAGGGGACCCGACGCGCTGATCACGCGTCACCCCAATATCTGCAGGCCAAATGGAAGGGCAGCGGTCGCTTGGTCGGCCTTAGCCCGTCATGGGCTGTATAGTGCCAGGGGTTGACTTTGACTACGTGCAAAAACCAATTTAGATTGACAAGACTCACAAAACGGAATTTAGATTGAAAAGACGTACAAAATGTAATTGGAAGTGAAAAGACGTACAAAATGTAAAAGAAAAAGAAAGTGGAACACTCGAAGAATGAGGGATCCGGAAAGATGAGAAAAGGGCCAATTAAGGCGAGAAAGGAAGAGACTCCCAAGGCCCCGGATACCCTAATACCGTCGGGGTCGGAAAAGAACAAGAGTTGACCACGGGAGGCTAACAGGAAAGATAACAGAGAAGAGCCCGGCATAAGCAAGAGGAAGCAATGCCAGACTCAGCTGGAGTCCCGTGGTCGCCAACCCACGTCCAACTAGATGTGAGCCCCTGGGGGGAGACTAGTTAAGTCGCTTCGGAATGCTTAAAATATTCAACATTTTCAAAATTTCTATTAAGCTTTCTAACGGTACATTCATTTTCTTCATGGCTCATTCTAAGCTAAGCCTACTTTCCTTACACTTTCCCACAACCATGCGTCCTGTTAGTAAACCCACATTTTTTTTCTCTATTTTCACTGGATTTGTCTCTAGATTCTTATAGTTTTCTCTCTATTAGACAATAGACATAAAAACATTATAAGAAATCAAAACGGGTGTTGCGTTTTCGGAGCATACCTTGTGCTAAAACCGAAACTGTCGCCTTTTCCTTGGTTAGCGGAAATATCTTTGATTCCAGTTTTTTGTTGAAATAGATTACTTAATACAGTATAAAAATTCCCTTTTCTCCTCAACTTTTCAACATGAAATTCTGAAAGTTTTATAAGTAACTAGCTGAAGTACCCATGCTTCGCTACGGGTCATAAATAAACTAAAATGTGAAGGTAACAGTTAAAAGAGGGGATAGGCGAGGTGCTGCGCGAAGGGAGAGTAAGGATGGAGCATTTTGTCCAATTACACCGAGCGGCGTTGACCGTGTTTTATAGCAAAAATTTAGATTTTAATCGCTAACCGTTGGAGATACACGAAAAGTGATCAGGACCTTTCAGATAGAAACTTAAATTTTAAACATCGTACATGGCATCAAAAGTTTTCTATTTCTTAGCGTTCTCTTTTTATTTGAAACGGAAATATGAAAGTTTGAAACCAAAGGGTGTAGTGACGTCACTAAAATGGCCGCCATCTTTAAAATTTAATAGTGCTAAGTATCGAAATCAAAAGTTAGCCTACATGTTAACCAGGTAAATCAACTACATCCAAGCAAAATTTCATGTAAATCGGACCAGTGGTCTTTGCGTGATTGAGTAATACACAGACACACAGACACACACCATCTCATTTTTAGCCTATTTTCATTTATGAAAAAATAGGCTTATGAGATCACCTTTTGTCCGTGTTTCTGTCTGTGTGTGTGTGTGTGTGTCTAATAAAATCTAAACGGCTGGAGCGATTTCAATGAAACTCGGTAAGTTCATAGCACTATTCCAGGCGACCCCGACCGTGCTCATAAAATTTTGTTACGTCTCACCAATCCAACATGGCGGCTGTGCGAAATATTTCACCAGCATTTAATATCTACGAAAATATTACTGATATCACCCTGGAATATTGTATGGTCACAAAGGGAACTACTAGTAGTTCACCTATGTGACTTTTGAAAACCTGGTATCTACAAAACCAACATGGCGGCCAAGCGAATTTGCGACATTTAAATAGACGTTTCTCGCGATTTAAGCAACCAAACGCAATGAAACTTGGTTCAGTATATGTTTATATACACTGTAATGCACCGACATCTAACTTCGTTCAATTGTGTACATAACCTCAAGATGGCGGCTCTGCGAAATATTTCGCCGGATTTCTATATCTCTGAAACTATTACAGGTATCACCATAAAATTTTGTACGGAGATAGAGGGCATTACTGGAAGTTCATCTATGAGACTTTCAAAAACCGGTTAACTACAAAACGAACACGGCGGCCAAGCGAAGTTGAAAGTTTTAAAATGGACTTTTCTCGCGATTTAATGATCCAAACGCAATGCAACTACGTACAGCAAATGTTTATACACAATTTAATGCACTGGTATCTAATTTAGATCAATTGTTTATATAACCTCAAGATGGCGGCTGTGCGAATTTCGAATATTAAGTTTTTATTTCTAGTGTTCTAATCATGCGATCGAAATCAACATTTCCACAATGAACGTACACAATAATCATAATCTAATAGTACATAACTCTATGGCCTACATATATTAAAATCCAACATGGCGACCATCCGAAATATTTAAACAGTTCTCAATATATATTAATCTACTACAGCAATCCAACTGAAATTTTTGTAAGTGTATAGAGGCTAAAAGCATAAGTTCACCTATGGGATGTTCAATAACCTGGCAAGCACAAATCCAACATCGCGGAGACGCGAAATTTAAATATTCAAATGGAGGTTTCTTTCGTTTTAACCACCCGAACGCAGTAAAACTTGATACGGTATATGCTTATACAAATTTTAAACGACTGGCATCTAATGCATTTAAATTATTTTCATACCCACAAGATGACGGCTGAGCGAAATTTTAAAAACCCGCTTTTATTTCTTGTGTCCTAATCATGCGATTGAAGTTTGAATAAAACACCTACACAATAATCTTCATGTAATAGTACATAAATCTAAGGCATATAATATAAAAATCCAACATGGTGACCATCCAAAATATCTAAGAATCTATTACAGCAATTAAACTGACAATTTCTAGGTTGATAGAGGCAATTGATATTAGTAGGATATATGAAAATAGGCTATTTAGTTCTCACGGAAGTACTTATTATATATTACTGTAGAGGTGTTAGAAAGTGTTGTTATTTTTTTGAAGATTTGTTGATTTAAAATTCAAAAGGTGGTGTTTGTGTTTTTATTATTTTTTCGGGGGATGACATGTTAAAATTTGGAAAGCGATAAGGTTTGTACAATAAGTGCATTTAAAAATATAAACAATTAATAAAACAAAGTAAAAAACAAAACAGCAGGGTAAAACGTTAAACATGGCTATGGAAGAATGAGATAATACTTATATGGAAGTCACATTTTTATTTTACATTCACCATCTCGAAACACATTTCAGTGAATACCTTTTTCAGTTTTATCCAAATACTGCGGTGAAATCACTGGAAGTAGATCATGGTTAGTCTCAGCATTTGCAGCTGTCAATTTTCGCCTCCTATCACTTACTATGAGACTGTATTTCGAAAATGACCTTTCAGAATCCACATTTGAACAAGGATACCACACACACTTTAATGCAGCTGTTGCATAGTCTCGGTGAGCAGGCCTTAATCCCATGAGGATCTCTGGAACATTCACATTATCTTCATGACGCAGTTGGTTCTTGATTGCAGTCAGGTAAATGCTGTGAGCCTCTAAAAACTGTTGAGACTCCATCTTCGTAAGAAATGGGGCATTCTTCTTAAATTGGAGCAGTTCTGTGGGAGATACGTTCTTAGGTGCATGCCGAGGATCAAACAATGACCCGATGGCTTCTACAGTCTTCCTGGCTGGATCCGTGGTCCTTAAAGTCCTGACTTTCACTAGAGCTGACTGGGCAACACACGTAAGCTTGGACTTAACCTTTATCTGCATCTTTTGAGGAAGCTGTTCCAAGTTCTGGAGGATCGCATGATTGAACATTCCACCATCGCCAAATAGCTTGAGCTTTACCTCAAGGTCATCTAGCTTCCCAGCCAGTAAGTGAATTGTTGGGTACTTAGATCCCTCCAAGAAATTAAGCAAGTCCATAAGAGAGGCACCAACAACAGAAACATACAATGCTTGTAATTGTATAAATTGTATTGTTGAAGTCGATGCTTGTTGGAAAAATTTGACCCCAGAATTTGAATCTTCCAATGTTTTGAAAAATTCTACCAGATCTTCCACATGCGTGGCCATATACATTGCAGCCTTAAACCATGAATTCCATCTTGTACATTCAGGCATTGGGAAAGCTAGAATTTCATTCACTTTTTCTGTGTTTTCATATTTCTCCCTTAGAAATGCAACGTAATTGCTTTTTCTTTTTCGCGTATTTAAAAAGGCATTCTTTGTCTTTACTATAGACATGTTCAATTCGTCCAGCTCGTTTTCAAATACGCAGCCGATAAGATTGACTTTATGAGCCCAGCACTGGACATGACTTAATTCTTCAATCAATCCTTGAAGAGTAGTTACACATTTTGTCATGTAGCGTGCTGAGTCCGTAACTACTGCCACTACACGCTCCCGTTCAATTTCATAGGAATTCAAGGTGTCTAATATCGCATTGGAGCAATTTACGCTATTGGCAGAATCTAGAACAACAGAGGCAGCCAGATGGGTGTTCATTTCAGTTGATGGTACTGATGGACGAAAAAGAATGTTGAAAACACACCTACCATTCTTGTCAGTTGTTTCGTCACATAGCAGAAACACGTCTTTGTTTTTTATATCTTCCCTAATTTCTTCCCTCCTTCTTTCGCCAATCATGGGGATGTATTTCTGACGAATCTGATTTGCTGATGGTAAATCTCCACTTCCGCGAACGTACTTATTAAACCAAGTACGGATAGCAGGATTGTCTAGTTTCTCTACTGGTATATTAGCTTTCACAAACGCAGTAGTAGTGTCCAAAATAAACTCTTCTTTCATATCCTTCACACGACTAGCATTTGATAATGTTTCTTTCAAGGTGGCCACTCTAGGAACACTAACTTCAAGACGCGAATTTTCTCGGCGTTTTGAATGCTTCTCCGATTTGCAATGTTTGTCTAATGCATCTTTCCTGCGATAATCTAACCGACAATCACAATATTTGCACATAAGAATGCCACAAGAAATTATAAATCCTTCATTCTTATATTCTTTAAGTCTGTCTGTGGCAGAAAAGGCTACCTTCGGCATTTTTAAACTCAACTGAGCGATGCCCAGTAACAAACACTGTTATCACACGGTTGACTGTAGTCACACGCCAGTATAAATTCGTAACCACACGCAAAATTTATTTCTGAATTCGTGTTATAATATTTAAATTACGTCGCGTCTCATCTTCCTGTACTGCTAAGTTCGGAACTAATACGACGAACACGTGGTCGCCAACTGATTCACGCAAATAACACACTAGCTTCGATGATAACGCACAATTTGCGCACTTTTTATTAAATTATATAGAATTCTCTACTATAATTAACACTCGCTACCGATGTAACAGGAGGCAAACGTAGTTTACATTATGAACAACTATCACATAACCTTTTGGAGGTAGTCGGCCAAACTATTCACGCCGCGATATAACAGCTGTTTACCACAGCGCTAAAATCCAACGAGTAACGAGAATATCGACAGTATATCGTAATATGGCGTATATCGTAGTATTACCCCTCGCGAAACTATACAATCGATCATTCTCTCGAATTGAACACCAACCAAATTCGATTATCGGCTTGTGGACAAAAATGTTCGGATTGGTGTGGGGAAAAAATATGAAAATTTGTTTTTATTTCGCAGATTGCGGTATTTGTGGTGTTATTCACAAAATTCGCGTTATTTCGCGATTTAATTTCACTCCTGGGCGGCACGAAACATGTAAATACGTGAAAATAAAACATCCTAACCTCTAAATATGACTTTTCGTTTTATCGCGAATTAACAAAAACTAACACCTCTATATATTAGTATAGATTCCTACTTATATGTGTTACATCTTAACACAGCCATCGTTCAAACTTTAGTTTAATTTTGCCTGATGGAAATGTTCATGAACATTTTGTTAAAATCACGTCATGGGAAATATCAACAATTATCTCATTTTCAAAAAGCAGTGTCCAAGTACGGCGAGAGAATCAAGGAACATCCTTGAAAAAAATAAATGCAATTAGTTCCTGTTAATAGTTCCTGGGATAATGGTAAATAAAAAGTTGAAAATTAACATGGACAGTATAGGCCATTCCAGTTCCCCTTAAGCGTGTTCGATTTCGCCCGGTCACCGCCGGGTAATGTTATCTCGGCTGGGCTACTCGGTGAAGCGAAAATAAACTGGCCTTGCTATGGACGTAGAGGGGCAAGTGTTAAGACAGCATGCGTGCAAGGACTTTTCATGCAAGCAATATTCTTGGCCTACCCTGTCCCAATGCGTAGTTTGTTCAAACATCATGGGATAACAATGACTACGAAAATCAGGCTTTTGCGTTATTGTTCTCTACTATACCCAAGATCGTGGGTTCAAACCCGGCCGAAGTCGTCGGAATTTTTAAGAGCGTTAAAAATTCCTCAGTATGCGTTCCTTCGGAGGGGAAGTAAAGCCGGCGGGCCCATGTCATAGATTTATGGCACGTAAAAGAACCTTCCACTAACTACAATTGTGTGAAGATACATTTGTAGGTAAGATTTGATTAACGCTCGTAAGTCCCCAACGTTCGTCGCCAGGTGCCGGTTGCGGTGACATTTAGTAGCCAAGTTCACAGCTAGGTGTTGTTGACGGTAGCATTTGATAGAAAAAGTAGAAATTACTTGAAATTGATCGTCTGCAGTCCTTACCTCAATTACAGATAACACACACTAATACAGACATCACAATTAACACCGGTTATCAGACACATTCTAGACCCACCCAAAGTACACGGGGCTACATGACCGCGTTGTCGCAACCCGTGAACTGAGGAACCAACCACTCTATTTTATGGTGCTTAGACATGGACTCTGACAGAGTATTTATGCAAACGGCTAGAGGCCTTTGAAATGTGGCTGTACAGAAGGATATTGCGGATACCAAGGACAGACCACGTCACCAATGTTGAGGTTCTAAAAAAAAAAAAAAAAAAAAAAAAAGTATTAACCACCGTGAAAATAGGCTAAGGAAGATCCAATACCTAGCACGCATCATGAGGAATATCGACAGGTACCATCTCCTGCAATCTAATGTTCAAGGAAAAATACCAGGGAAGAGAGGAGAGGAGCCTAGAGCTCCAAAACGTCTACTGACTTATTCCGAGCTTCAAGTGACAGGAGCTGCACAGTCAAGATGGTTGCCAACATCCGAAATGGATAGGAACCAGAAAAAGAAGAATTCTGTCCCAGTGGGCCGATGAGCAGTTGAGCTGGAGAGACTGGTCCTGGCACTACGTTCCTTGTGTCTATCCGATTTCCTTGCATGAGACAGAAGGCAGGTTGAAGGCTGATTCGCATAAGAGTTAGATAATTGCACCGTGAGAATACAGTACAGTACATCGTCACGTGCATGTGACTCATTATAAATCTACACCAGAAATACAAAGGACTGGCTTCTGGGAAAGTCACACTTTATCCTCCCGGAAGTCCTTGTGGTCGCAGAGTACAAAATAGTTACAGATAACAGTTGAATGACAGGATATTAGAACACGGTTAATAGGCACATTTATACATTGGAATGATATATCATTAGGATAAAATCTTCTCCAGTTTGACTAGCTGGAAATAGAGCATCCGCGTCTTTTTGTTCGTTCTCTTGCCGTGTGACGCGCCACCGTCGCGTCGCCTTCTTATGTATTTAGTAACCTAGTCAGGTAATGGAAGTAATGGGAACTGTGTACTACAACTTTCCTTGCATGCAACTGAGGAAATTGTTAGGCCTATTTAGGAAAAATAAAAGTTGTAAAATGCACCGAGAATGACATGAACTTCAGCTGTGTACAATGAGAAAGCTCTACTTGTGTTTATTCCTTATGTATTAATTATGCGAAATGTCTCTTCGTCTTAGTCTCTAAATGTTGCAGACGTCAATTTTCTACAGATTATGTTCGAAAATTATTAAAGATCGTGACGAAGAAAGTGCTTCTCCAAATGGGGGAAATGTATTTAACTGTCTGCACGTCGTATATTCTTGGCAAGGTTGGCTTTTACACAGAAAAATTTTACACCGTAAGAGGTATGCAGCTTTTTGTTGTATTTAGTTTTCTGGCAACTTGTCTTAATTACTGACCAAATTTATTCTAATAAAGACAATCTATACCTCCATTATAAGGTTTCGGTCTCCATAATCCACACAAAATTAGGTTCGTTAGTTCGGTTGTGTAATTGAGCCCATAAACCCCCCTACCCTTTCAGTGATTCCTGTACGGTACTTTACGTAGACTAGGGTGAAGATGTAAATAAGCATTTATAGCCTATTTCCATCATATGAGAAAATAGGCTTATGAGATCACCTTTTGACCGTGTCTGTGTATGTGTGTGCGCGCGCGCGCGTGTGTGTGTATGTGTGTGATCTCTGTGTGTGCCCCAAATAAAATCTAAATGGCTACAGCGATTTCAATGAAACTTGGTAAGGAAAATCCACAGCCTGCTTCCAGTCAACCGACCGGGTCAGGAATGGAATGAATGAAGCCCCCATCTAGCGGCGAGGATATGAACTGTGCCGGCTGCCGAAGCCTGTCGCACTCCCCTGGGGCAATGATTAAATGAATGACATATGAAATGAAATGATAGTGGAGAGTGTTGCTGGAATGAAATTGTGACAGGGAAAACCGGAGTACCCGGAGAAAAACCTGTCCGCCTCCGTTTTGTCCAGCACAGATCTCACATGGAGTGACCGGGATTTGAACCACGGACCCAGCGGTGAGAGGCCGGCGTGCTGCCGCCATGCCACGGAGGCTCCCAAACTTGGTAAGGACATAGCACTATTTTGTCCGATCCCGACCATGCCCTTCAAATTTAGATACGTTTCGCTAATCCAGCATGGCAGCCGCGCGAAATATTTCACAGGCATTCTATATCACCGAAACTAATACTGATGTCACGCTGAAATTTTGTACGGTGATAGAGAATACTATCGTGAGTTCATTTGTGTGACTTTTAAAACCACGTGAAGTACAAAACCAACATAGTGGCCAAGTGAAGTTAAAATATTTAATTATCTTTTTTTTTTTTTTTTTTTAGATTTAATCAACCGAACGGAGTTAAACCTAACACCCCACATGTCTACATACGATTTAATCTACTGGTATCAAATTCATTTCCATTGTGTGAAATTCTAAAATTAGGCTCTTATTTATTGTGTTCTAATCATGCCATCGAAGTGAACGTTTGCATAATAATAAACTTAAGCAATAATCTTCATCTAATGGTACGGTACATATCTCTATGGCCTTCATATAGAACAACCCAACATGGCGATCATCTGAAATACAGGGTTATTACAAATGATTGAAGCGATTTCACAGCTCTACAATAACTTTATTATTTGAGATATTTTAACAATGCTTTGCACACACATACAAAAACTCAAAAAAAAAAATTTAGGAATTCACAAATGTTCGATATGTGCCCCTTTAGTGATTCGGCAGACATCAAGCCGATAATCAAGTTCCCCCCACACTCGGCGCAGCATGTCCCCATCAATGAGTTCGAAAGCATCGTTGATGCGAGCTCGCAGTTCTGGCACGTTTCATGGTAGAGGAGGTTTAAACACTGAATCTTTCACATAACCCCACAGAAAGAAATCGCATGGGGTTAAGTCGGGAGAGCGTGGAGGCCATGACATGAATTGCTGATCATGATCTCCACCACGAGCGATCCATCGGTTTTCCAATTTCCTGTTTAAAAAATGCCGAACATCATGATGGAAGTTCGGTGGAGCACCATCCTGTTTAAAGATGAAGTCGGCGCTGTCGGTCTCCAGTTGTGGCATGAGCCAATTTTCCAGCATGTCCAGATACACGTGTCCCGTAACGTTTTTTTCGCAGAAGAAAAAGGGGCCGTAAACTTTAACCCGTGAGATTGCACAAAACACGTTAACTTTTGGTGAATTGCGAATGTGCTGCACGAATGCGTGAGGATTCTCTACCGCCAAGATTCGCACATTGTGTCTGTGCGCCTTCTCGGCTCCTGTCGCCATTTTGTCTCACTGCGCTCTCGAGCGCTCTGGCGACAGAAACCTGAAGTGCGGCTTCAGCCAAACAAAACTTTATGAGTTTTTCTACGTATCTGTAGTGAGTCGTGACCATATGCCAATGAATGGAGCTACAGTGAATTTATGAAATCGCTTCAATCATTTGTAATAGCCCTGTATTTACTGTTCTCAATATCTAAGAATCTATTACAGCGATCAAACTGAAATGTTGTAAGTTGATAGAAACAATAAACATAAGTTCATCTATGGACCGGGCCAGACGAGCACCGTGGTGTTGGGTTAGCACGCCTGCCCCGCACTCGGAGGCCCCGGGTTCGATTCCCGGCTCCATCAGGGATTTTAGAAACTGACGTGAGGGATGGAATAGGGTGCACTAAGCCTCGTGAGGACAATTGAGTAGCTGTCTGACAGTGAGGCAGCGCCCCAGTCACGGAGACCAAGATTAACGGCCGAAGGACCCGACGCGCTGACCACGCGTCTTCCCATAATCTGCAGTTCAATGGCTGGGCAGCGGTCGCTTAGTAGGTCTCGGCTCTTTATGGGCTGTAGCACCACGGGGTTTGGTTTGTTTTTTCATCTAAGGGTCTTTCAATAACTTGATGAACACAAATCCGGCATGGCGGCGACGCGAAATGCAAATAGGTATATGGATTGTGCTCGCGACTTAGTCGCACCGCGTACCTGGTATCCTAGCGTCGCTGACCTGCTCGCTTCGCTCGCAGTCAGCGACTTCATTCAGAGATTAACTATCCGACAGACTGGCTGCGTGGCTCAGCGGTAACGTTCTCGCCTGCTGTTTCCAAGGATCGAATCCTGGCACAGTCAGCTGGCATTTGGTGGTGCACAAATGTGAGGGAGCCGTGTCAGTAGATTTACTGGCGCATTAAAGATCCCCCTTGGTACAAAATTCCGACACTCCTGTGTCTCTAAAACCCGCAGTAATTCAAAGGGACGTATAACCAATAACATTATTATTATAATTATCCAAGCGCAGTGAATCTTAGCACATAATTATAAGTTTCACTGCGCTGGGATACCTAACCATCCAAATTTAGGCTACAAGATGAAAATAGCAAAATCTAAAAAAAAAAAGAATTGCTTTTGTTAAAGACACAGTGAAGATGTTTTTTGGAGACAATCAATCCTCTTCACAAATTCGACCATTCAGCTTTCAGAAGCGCGAATGTGATTTTAATTGCGCGTTAATACAATTTCAAAAGTCATTACTCGTTTACCAGAATTAGCCCAAATTATTATTGTTTTCTCCAAAATGCTATAAAATGCTCTATTTCAAATGTATATACACTACAAACTGATAAACGTGCAAATCGAAATGCTAAAAATCATCACCCCTAATGATACTTGATGCCAGGTCCTCTCTCCTCACCCTTTGGTTCTAGGTTTCACGTTCCGTGGAATGCTGCACCAATGAGATTCCAGGTCGTCAACGCGATTAATAATTTTCACTTCGGAAGCAACGAAGAGGTGCAACAGGCTGTGAAGTACTTCCTGAAATCCGTGGACACCCGGAGGGTTTCTTGAAACTGATTTCACGGTACGGTAATTGTATCAATGTCAGTAGTAACTATCTGGAAAAGTTTTGCCTTTTGTTATGGTAGTGTGTTTTCTCGCGTTGTATTGTACAGCTTCCCTGTGAAATGCAATTGCGAAACTAACATTCGGAACACCCCTCGTAGTTTTATACACCAGGTGTTGAATCACGCAGGGCTCAATTACCGTCGGGATTTATGTTGTTGTTGTTGTTGTTGTTGTTGTTGTTGATTCTTTATAGACTTTGCAACATCGTGGTCATGTAGCCCCGTGTACTTGGGTGTGTGTAGAATTTGTCTGGTAACCTGTGTCACTGTGATGTCTGTGCTAGGGTGTGTGTTCGTAATTGAAGTAGGATTAGGGTAGGAAGCGGCCATGGCCTTTTTTAAGCAGTCGCGGGGGGTGTTTGTAACACCCCAAGCGGTTTTCATTTGGTTATATCTAATGATCCAGGTTAGCTATGTTATGGCCCTGAGTACCTTTCATAGCAAACTTGAGATAGTAGTGTAAGTGATTTCATATACATAACCTCAATTTGATAGCTGATAGCGAGCGAGTTTTGTTAACGCGTGGAGTGTCGTCACATCGCCACGATACTATATTTTAACGTATGTTCAGCTTCACGTAATTTCCTCCATTATTCTACATTCTGGCACTTAGTTATTGTTAGGATATACAGTTACAAATTGGAGGGGATAAGAGCTCATAACGTAATCGAAGAGGATGAATCTGATGTTTGTATTGTGCGGAATTGCAGGGAATTTTACGAGAGACCAATTTGTAAAACCTACTGATGCACTTAAAATAAGATCTGTGATGGGTATTTTGATATAGAAATGTGGTTGTCGTTATGGAAATCAAAATATTCACTTAAGAAAATATTTTTTTAGTGAAAACAATCACACTGTATTCCATATACCGGTAAGGAAATGTTGAGTGGAACGTTGATGCGACTACGTACGTTAGATAGTTAGTTATTGTTGTTTTAAGGGGCGGAACTACGAGGTCATCTGCCCCTGTACGTTAGATAGGGAAGCGCGACCTCCTAAGGGTTATGATAGGTATAATGCCGACATTTGCCTGGAGTAGAAGTGGGAAACCGCGGATAACCACTCCCAGGATGGTTGAGGTAGGAATCGAACCCAGGTCTTCTCACTTTGACTCACAAGGCTGAGCCACTACGCAACCGTTGGTATTTATGAGAGAGAAGAGCATCTTCCCATTGTGCTAGCTAGTATCTTGTCTCCACGCTGCCATCCCATCCTCCCACTCACCACACGTCCTTGTCTCGTCTAGTCCTCTGTTAAGATTTCCGCTCTCCACGCTGGCCTGTACTGTCCCATCTGTCTCCTACTGAGCTGCAATGTGCTGGTGGTCGTGGGTTTGGTTTTAAGCGAAGAAGCATGCCTCTCTTAACTACAATTAAGCTATTGAGAAAAGTTACGAGGAAAAGTACCCATCCCTTGAAAATTGAGGGCCACGATAGGCAGGACAATAAGACACCCATTGCCGGGGTAGGAAGAGACATGATTCGATGAATTTAATGTTGTCTTTAAGGAATACCGATGTCACTGCTGGTATGCAACGCAAGCAGACATCAAAGCAATATAAATTCACAAAACTAACGAATATTTTCATTATTTTGTTAAATAATTCTCACTCTTGAAAATACAGAATATATTTACGCGAAACCTGATTTAACTTCATAGCGACAAGTTTCTTGGGACATTTAAGAAACCTGTAGTTTTTCTGCAAATTGAAAATACCTCTTCGGGTGTGGAAAAATGTATTACTTGTATAAATATTTATCTGTTTTACAAATTGATGTTGTAGGCAATATTAACCTTCATATGTTTCATTACTTACAGCGAAGCAATAAGATATAGCAGTGAGATATGGCAGTTTGAGTACAGTATTCACTATCGATATACACTGACCAGTGAATAGAAAAGTGAAGCAACTACGAAAATTAATTGAGCCATGAAAGAGATCAATTCATATACGGTATTTAGAAGTGTTCACACATTAGAATATCCCGCTGAGGTATCAGTGAAAAGTAATGACACAAACCTTAGGGTGGATTATTAGCCCCCAATCTTCGCAAGCGAAGATTTTCATGAATTTATTGATAGCGTAATCGAATATTTAAGGTTTATTCGTCTTGAAGCACGCTTATCGTTGATTTAGTGATACCGGATGGCATTTGTTTTTTGCTAATATTTCAGCCAGTTATCCATGTACGATTCTCAGTAAAATATGCTGTATTAGCCGTGAAGATGCTGAACGGGTAAGAGTGGACGATAGATGCAGCATCCATTATGTCACGAGGTCGTTGGATCTCTCAGTAGGATTTACCGTGCAGTGCAACACTACAGAGAACCCCTAAACTAACTTCTCCGTGTACAGTTATTCAGGTAGAGATATCTTGAATGTGACTTTGTTGAGCAAAAGGCTTCCAGTCTTATAACTTTTAATCTGTGAGAAGATCTTCTTATACAAGATGCCCGTAGAACCTCAGTCGCCTACGTCATATGTCGGTTTTCGCTGTTTCTAATTGGCGGTACATACGTAAAGATATCATTTTAATACAAAATTAACGACTCTTATTCACATTAAAATAGCAGCCCTATACGCCAGGTAAATCAGCTGCCCCTACCAATAACTGTGCTACCCAACAAACGTGTGCGATTGTCGCGAGGTCGATATTTCTTTATCAGCATCCCGTATAGTACGAATGCACTGTAATATCCTTTAAAAGATTCTGAACACTATTATCGTTCCCACCATTACAGTCAGTCTGAAAGACTAGACGTTATATAATTTCAAATGACGCATGCTACAAATGCTACACATGTTTTCTCGCTTCGCTCGAATCCCCAGGACTCTTTCAACAGACTCCATTACCCATTAACTTAGGCTTCACGCGCGGGCACCTCTTTAAGGGTCACCCTGTATTTGAGTCCGACATCTTGTACAACTCTTTAAGGGTCACCCATTATTTGAATCTGATATCTTGCAAACCTCTTTTAGGGTCACCCTGTATTTGATTGAATCTTGTTGTTGTTGATGTTGTTTTAAGGGGCCTAACATCTAGGTTATCGGCCTTGATTGAATCTAACATACCTTACACCTCGTTAAGTGTCACCCTGTATTTTTCTCTGACATCCTGCACACCTCTTTAGGAGGCACCCTGTATTCTTATCTGGCATCTTGTATATCTCTTTAGAAGTCACCTTGTATTCTTGTGTGACATCTTGTACACCTCTTTAGGAGTCACCCTGTATTCTTCTCTGCCATCTTGTACACCTCTTTAAGAGTCACCTTGTAATCTTATCTGGCATCTTGTATATCTCTTTAGGAGTCACCCTGTATTCTTATCTGGCATCTCGTACTGTATTTTGCTCTGACATCCTGCACACCCCTTTAGGAGGCACCCTGTATTCTTCTCTGCCATCTTGTACACCTCTTTAAGAGTCACCTTGTAATCTTATCTGGCATCTTGTATATCTCTTTAGGAGTCACCCTGTATTCTTATCTGGCATCTCGTACTGTATTTTGCTCTGACATCCTGCACACCCCTTTAGGAGGCACCCTGCATTCTTGTGTGGCATCTTGTACACATCTTTAGGAGTCACCCTGTATTCTTGTCTGACATCTTGTGCACCTCTTTAGGAGTCACCCTGTATTCTTCTCTGCCATCTTGTACACCTCTTTAAGAGTCACCTTGTATGCATATCTGGCATCTTGTATATCTCTTTAGAAGTCACCCTGCATTCTTGTGCGACATCTTGTATACCTCTTTAGGAGTCACCCTGTATTCTTGTCTGACATCTTGTGCACCTCTTTAGGAGTCACCCTGTATTCTTCTCTGCCATCTTGTACACCTCTTTAAGAGTCACCTTGTATGCTTATCTGGCATCTTGTATATCTCTTTAGGAGTCACCTTGTATTCTTATCTGGCATCTCGTACTGTATTTTGCTCTGACATCCTGCACAGCTCTTTAGGAGGCACCCTGTATTCTTATCTGGCATCTTGTATATCTCTTTAGAAGTCACCCTGTATTCTTGTGTGACATCTTGTACACCTCTTTAGGAGTCACCCTGTATTCTTGTCCGACATCCTGTGCACCTCTGTAGGAGACACCTGTAGTCTTCTCTGCCATCTTGTACACCTATTTAAGAGTCACCTTGTATTCTTATCTGGCGTCTTGTATATCTCTTTAGGAGTCACCCTGTATTCTTATCTGGCTTCTTGTACACCTCTTTAGGAGTCACCCTGTATTCTTTTCGCTTCGTTCGAAGCCCCAGGTCGCTCGACGCCCCAGGACTCTTTCAACAGACTCCATTAACCAATAACTTAGGCTCCCCGCGTGGCTACATGACGTCACGCACTCGCCGTCCTTTACCCATTAACTTAGGCTTCCCGCGCGGCTGGATGACGTCACAGTCTCCGTCTCCGTAACGCAACCGTCTCCGTCCCGCGTAACATTAGACCCAAAGCATAACGACGAAATCGACAAGATCATTTGAAATGATAAAATCGCAGTGGTCAAGCTCTTGGCCTCTTACCAAGGTCGACCGGGTTCGATATCCGGTCAATGTATGTGGGATTTTCGAAGTGAAATGCCATGTCCTGTGGTACGGATTCCACGTAAAAAGGAGGTCCCGTGGCTCATGATCGCATGATTAACGGTCACGTAAAACTAAAAGCTTCCTTCCTTTTTCTCAATCATCCAACGTACGTCAACCTGCCATGTAACTTAGGATGTCGTGCCAAGTGACTGCGTAGAGCAAAACACGAAATAAAGGCTTAAAACTACGTGTCAGTGGCGTGAAGAGCGCGCGAACATCGAACTGGAAGAATAACGTACTCTAGTACTCTATTAATATACGTCTCACTCACACCTGTAGCATAGCGCATGGGGTCAAACGCTAGCCTACAAATTAACGGAACGTAATATTGATGTGAACATCAATATGAAGGTTCATTTGTTAATGACAGGCCAGTGTATCCCACGCGCAAGCAGCAAAACGCCACTATTATTAATCTGTATATATATATATATATATTTCGTATGGCATGAAGATGCAATATACAATTATTTACATTCTACAGTATTAGAGTACAAATATATACAGATTGAGACCTTGATCTGCAAGTAGCTTCAGTTTTGTTAGAGCTGGATATCTAATTTCTCTAACCATTCTAAAGCTTCATCACTAGCTTGATGAATCTCCTTCATTGGACCATTGAACCTTCGGAGTGGGCAATCCATAGCGATGTGACCGATGGTCTGAGGCACATCTGCACAGTTGCAGAAAGGATTCTCGGCAATTTTCAATTTGTGCTTCCAGAACTGACACCTACCGTGTTGAGTTCTTATACGGTTCAGCGACGTCCAGATTTTCCTGGGAAGGTCGAGACCAGGGGGCTGCTTAACTGGATCCGAGATAAGACCTAATCTGTCTGGATTTGAAGTCAGCCACTCATTGCGCCAAGCTTCATTCACTTGAAACTGCTCTTGGACCAACTTCCTTCCTTGTCTCCAAGAAGGATTCCGGGATTTCAGCCTGAGATCTTTAGGTGAGCAGTCTATATGAATTGGCAGAAGAGGGTTGTCGCAACATTTAAACCATTCTCTCTTCAGTGCCATTTGTCTTCGAAGATGAGGAGGCGGGATGTTGGATAGTACTGGTAACCATTCCAAAGGTGTAGATTGGATGGTTCCTGATACAGCCCTCATTGTGTCGTTCAGCTGTACGTCTATCTTCTTTGCATGGGCGCTGTTAAGCCATACTGGGCAGCAATATTCTGCTACTGGATACACTAGGGCAAGTGCTGAAGTTCTTAAGGTGGATGCTGTTGGGCCCCAGCCCGTACCTGTGAGTTTATGCAGGATGTTGTTGCGGGTTTTGATCTTAGCAGATGATTTGCCTTGATGTTCACTGTAAGTCAAGGATCGATCCAAGATGACGCCTAAATATTTAGGATGAGGATTGCATTTCAGTAGATGACCCTGGTATTGAACCCTAGGAATGTAGTTGGCTTGTTTGTTGCTCAGATGAAAGCAGCTGACCTCTGTTTTTGCTATATTTGGTTTTAGTCTCCAGGTTTTGAAGAACTTGTCGAGTCTGCAGAGATCTTCCGTAAGTACGGTTTCTGCTGTTGCAAAGTCGTTGGACTGAGCTGTCAATGCAAGATCGTCAGCGTATACGAACTTTCTAGCACTAGTAGAAGGTAAGTCTGCGGTGTAAATATTGAACAGCAATGGGGAAAGGACCGATCCTTGTAGCCCAGTGCAATTAGACGAAAAAAGGCCAAACCCAGAAATTTAGAATAACAAGTCCGGATATAAAAAAAATAGTTGTAAGTACCTTTAAATAAGATAATCCTAAAAGTCCCAAGGCCTACTTGATGGGATACCTGAAATATCCTGGAAAACCCTGGAGAAACCTGGAATTTTCCTGGAACGCTTATAAATCATGAACGAGTGGTCATAATCTGGTTGTTTGTGGCTTATTAATATTTATTTGTTTTTCCCAGGAAAAAACAAGATTGGAACACTGTAAAAAACTAAACTTTTGAATTTTTGCGCTTTTTTAGGTAAATAATTTGAATTTTGACAAAAATATGACCTGTTTCCATGCTAAAATGCAGTCACATACACGCAAAAAATTATCAGCGATGATAAAATTAATTATTCACTATAAAAGCCTAAAAAGTCCGAAAACGCGGTGTTCGTTGCCTGGAATATGGCTAAAATGGGCGTAAATCGAAGTCCGAAAAATGCTCAATTTATGGCTCTTTCTCGTGTTTGTTTTAATTGTCGTCTTATATGCTGAAACGTACGCTACTTTTGTGGTATATTGCTTCTTCTTTACGTCCTTTTACAATTGCCCCCTCCCCCTCCTTTTACTTCCCACACAGAAACACACACACACACCCTATAACATAATCTACTACACTAGGAATAATCCTCCGACGAACACGTTGATTTGCGCGAGTCCCACCAGAAGCGAGATCAGGCAGATGCCCAGAAAATGCTGGATTGGCTGAAGCTTCACAATCCCTTCAACAAGAGCACACCACTCCTATTATCATTGTCCAGCGGACGAGTCGCCAGTAAAAATGTCAACTGTGACAACGCGCGGGCTGTTGGCGCAGCTGCAATGAAGGCCATGATAGGGGTTCCCTTCAGCGATCTTCACTTAAAGAGAAAAGATTGTGTCGTATCACTCGCCGGTGGTGCACGTGGATTGGTCGTACGGGGCAAAGTTGTCGATGTGAATACAGAGCAACTATATATTCCACCGCATGATGGTGATCAAGCGAAACGACGAAGAGCTCGCCGACTATCTCACCTACGAGCTGCGCGAGCCACCAGCTGCCTTATTCGACGACTTTTCCTTAAGACAAGGCAACAAGTCTTCACTAATGACAGCAATAGAGCAGAAAATAATCGTACCAAGTACATCTTGGATGGAGGGTTCTTCTTGCGCCAAGTTCCATGGTTTCACTCCGAAACCTACGGCCAGATATGCAACAAGTACGTGGCTTATCTGAAGAGACGGTTCACCAAGCCGACGACCATTGTCTTCGAAGGATACGAAACTTCTTCAACAAAGAACGCAGCTCATGCTAGACAAGCAACGAATGGTAGGTAACTGTACATTCCTCAAAAAAGTTTTGCCTCGAAAATATATGAAAGAAATAATAATTAAAGGAACTTTCTATTGTTATTTGGGTTAGATGTCGATCTCATCGTGGACGAGCATGTTCAGGCCGTAGCCGCTCAAGACGTCTTCCTCACCAACGGAAGAAATAAAATGCGTCTCATTCGCCTCCTCTCGAGATACCTTGAAGAAGCTGGAATTGGTGCAGTCCAGGCAGCGGCAGATGCTGAAAGGTCAATAGTTCTAACTGCTATTGACGCAGCTAGAGATGGAGAGAAAGCCTGCGTGATTGTCCAAGAAACTGACTTCGCAGTTTTACTCATCGCACTCACTCCTGCAAGTTTGGATATCCATTTCCAAGTATGGGGGAACACTATCAAGACTTACAGCAGTCAGCAGTGCCAGGAGGAGGTGGGCAACATGAAAAGCAACATTCTTTTCATACATGCAGCTACAGGTTGTGATACAACATCAGCCATCTTTAAAATAGGCAAGATAAAACCATTCAGAAAGTTACTCTAGGATGAAAAACTACAGCGCGAAGTGGAAGTCTTTGACGACCGCGATGCATCTTCTGATGCAGTCACAAGAGCTGGCGAAAAGTTCGTACTGCCCGTATATCCTAGAAACAGCAAGGGATCGTTGGATCAAAAGAGATTCCACGAGTACACCAGCCAAAACTCCACCGAACAAGAAATTTGAATTGGCCAATCTACCCCCAACATCTTCGGCTGCCCAACAACACTCATTTCGAGTTTAACATCAGATAAGTTCACCAGCAACTGTGTTCTATTTCTTGATTCCTTCTCTTGCGTGCCCTTTTCTGTAAGCTATTGCTTTATATGTTCAGGTCCAAGCGCCGTTGGGAAATGAGCTGCCCCCAACTCAATGGGGATGGCAAGAAGAAAATGGCAACCTGGTCGCTGTTACAAACACAAGGCCTCTGGTGCCGTCTCAACTGCTCAATCTTATATCATGCAACTGTGCGGCCGGATGCGAAACATTAAACTGCAGCTGCAGAAAGAACCGCATTGACTGCACAATTATGTGTGCATATTGTGCTGGACACGGCTGCAGTAATCGGTGTGAAGACTCCGACGAGGAAGAAGAAGAAGAAGAAGATGATGAAACAGAGGACTTTCCAGAAGGTAAACATTTGCAACTTCAATAGGCTTATTGTATATTTTAGTCCTAAAAAATGCTGAGACCTCTCGTTTTGAATTGCAGAGCTCATCGACGATCCTGAGGAGGCCCCACCACGGACGCGTCGACGTCTCCGATAATTATGTATTCCTTATACTTGTTCGTTCCTAGTCTTACCAGTACAGATATGTTTTGTTCATTCCTCTAATTTTTATAAGACGTACAATATGTACGTATATACATAAGTTATTCTTTCCACATTATATAATTCCTCAAGCGTCTACCTCATTACAGTAGTACACCTTTGTGTCAATGAAAATTAACCAAAACTTTGTATTTCTAAATAACGTTAACTTGATTATATTAGCTATCTATTTAAAACAACTCAGTGTATTTTTTGCTTCATGAATCCTACAAAAGAAATCAAATCATATTTTTTTTAAATTTAACACAAAATTGTCGTAAGAAGCATACATTGATTGGACTTGAGTGTTGGGAACAAAGGCGGCAGGGTTGAGGGGGGGGGGGGGGAGATGGATGAGTTGGGATAGAGTGCCGTACTTATTTGTGAAGAAAACAGAAAAAAATCATAGGTCTAACACATGGCTAAGCATCTCAAGGAAAAGAAAAACAAAAACAAGATAAATGCGGTAACTCCAGGGTTAGCGATTTATGCCCATTGTAGCCATACTCCAGGCAACGAACACCCTGTTTTCGGACATTTTAGGCTTTTTTACAGTGAATGATTAATTTTATCATCGCTGATAATTAGATGTGTGTATGTGAATGCACTTTGGCATGGAAGCTTGTCATATTTTGTCAAAATTCGTATTTTTTATCTAAAAAAGTGCAAAAAAATCATTTTTACAGTGTACCAATTTGTACCAATTTTCCCTGGGTACCTAAAATATTATTCTGCATACAAATAAATATTAATAAGCCAAAAACAACCAGATTCTGACCACTGGTTCGTGATTTATATGCGTTTCAGGAAAATTCTAGGTTTCTCCAGGCTTTTCCAGGATATTTCAGGTATCCCATCAAGGAGGCCGTGGGACTTTTAGGATTATCTTATTTAAAGGTACTTACAACTATTTTTTCATATCCGGACTTGTAATTCTAAATTTCTGGGTTAAACTCTAATTGCACTGGGGTATTGTGGTAATCCATCATTTAGTTTGTGAGATCTGCTTACGTTGCCATTTAGGTGAACTTCAATCACTCTGTTGACCAGCATATTATTCAGTAGGATGGCAAGTTTCTTGCAAGGGATTATTTTCAGGAATTTGAGGATCATTCCTTTTCGCCAAACTGTATCGTATGCTGCCGTGAGATCCACAAACACAGATACGGTCTTCTTTCGATCTTGAAATCCTCTCTCTATGTGAGTGGTTAGGGCAAACACCTAGTCGGTACAACTTCGCTTTGGTATGAAGCCAGCTTGCACATTTGGTATGTGCTCAAGAACTGTAATTGAGATTCTATTATATATTATTCTTTCCAGCAGCTTGTAACAGACGCTCAGGACGGCAATAGGCCTGTAATCTTCGGCACTATCTCCACTTTTCCCAGGTTTGAGTACAGCAACTACTTTAGTTCTTTTGAGTGCTGGTGGAAGTTGACCATCACGTAAGATGTTGCTATAAAATTTAGCAAGCCATTCAATTGTTCGAGGACCACAACGTTGTAGGAATTCTGGATAAAGACCATCCAACCCAGCTGCTTTTCCTGATTTTATTTCTTTTAGCGCAGTTGAAACTTCAGCAGCCGTGATATCAGCTGTAAACTGGGATGTTGTTTCTGCATGAAACATCTTAGATTTTAGTTCTAACTGAATTCTTTTTGCCTCTTTCTTGTCAGTATCGGCAGTTTTTTTTGTCAGACTAACTAATCTGCTTGCTATCGCATCTGGATTTATTTTGGTGCACTTGGAACTGAATTTTGGAGTGCTGCTACCAAGTTTCCTTAAAAGAAGCCATGCTTTTCGACTGGAGTGTTGAAAATTCGTATTTTCCATTAGGTTGGTCCATTTTTCTCTTCTAGCTGAGTCTAAAGACTGTAGTAGTTCGTTGGCAACTTCAGGATCACTGGCGAGTTTATACTCCTCATATAGTTCATTGCATTTTGGACTCCAACCAGGAATATAGGTCCTTCTGTATCCTCTTGGGATATGTTTTCTTGCAATAGCACAAATTAGTCCAGAGAAGCGCTCGTAATTACCTATTTTAGGTGGGATCCACTGTATATTATGTTCCAATTCGCTGGTGAATTTTGACCAGTTGGCTTTGGTGAAATTCCAACGTGGCAGTGGAACTGATCTGACGACAGGCATTTCTAGGCCAACTTTGACAAGTGCTGGTCTGTGCTGGCTTCGGGGGAAGTTGTCTAGAATATTCCTGCTGCACACTGCACTGCTATTTGATCGAAATCGCTTCAGTCATTCGTCATGTACTGTATTGTATTGACAAATATGTTGACACGCTCCTCATTTACGAGGAAGCAAGAGACATTCGTTGGCACTAGGTCTGTATCAGAAAAGATAACCGGACAGGCGGCATCCGACTGCAAAGATTTTCCACAGTGTTGAAAGACGTTTACGAACAGCAGAGGTACTTCAGACGACACTACCTGTCCGTGAGAAGATCGTAACGTCTGGTAATAATGATACGGGCGTTCTGGGCACAGCTCACACGAGTACAGGGGCAATATTAGGATAGGCGAACATCAGCAAAGTTCTCGTACAACGAATATTGCATGTGCATTAATATCTCTACCATCTCTACAGCTACACCAGAAGCTCCACGGGCGGGATTTCAGAGATCGAATGAGTTCCTGTCAGTGGTTTTTACGACATAAGTATTGTGCCCGTTTAGACCTAAGTCTGGACGACCACATATGCATTTTCACCAAAAATCAGTCAGCACGAGAATCAAAACATCCCAGGGGGCCATATTGGTTAAAATGAGTACAATAACACAAAAAAAATTGCTTTACTGATTTTCGGCTCGATGCAACAATAAGGATAGAAGGAGATTTTCTGAAAATAACGCAATCCGTAAAATTATCTCATTTTATTTAAAATGTTAAATGAGTTAACGAAGAAATGCTAAAAATAGCATAATGGATGCATGACGAATCATACATTGTATACACAAATTTACAGATTCACCAACACATGAACACTAGGCATTTGAAACGAAAGTCAAATTAATAGTCCTGTTGACTTCGCTCAAAAGAATTATTTACAATCGTAAGGTTTGTCAGTGCAAATTTAATTGTCCATCCTGATTCCTAACTTTAAGTATTCACACGTAGAAATGAAATATTATCACTCGATGAAAAAAAATCACTGTTTTTGTTTGTCTTTCAAATAGTAGCAGAAAATTAACTAACACTTTTTCCAGGAATCAGTATCGCAAAATTGGTTCAGATATAAAGTTACAACAATGAAAATAACACAATATTAATTACAAGGACATTCGAGCATGGATTCGAAGAACTTCGATAAACAGAAAAAATATTTATTTTATCATCTGTTCTCGATCCAACATCAATATTCTGAGTTCTTGACTCAATTAGCAATATTATGGTCAAAAATTTATTATTAACAAAACATCAACTCTTTTATCTGGATTTAAACATTCAAATATTTAAATATCAATTGAAAATATTATTTAGAAAAATTATCACAAAAATAATATGAGTTAATATTATCAAAATTACAATTCTTTTGACAGAATGTCAGAACTGTTAATCATCAACTTAATTTGCAGAATGTTTATATTCTTAACAGGATCACAAATATCCCTTAAATTGTAGTGGTTATTTAGGAAATAACAGTTTTAATTTATTTACAACATCGGCCCATTCGATTTAAATGTGTCAAAAATCATAATTAGCATCTAGACAACGGTAAAGTCTTCTCATAATGAAATAACAAAATTCCGGGCTAACAATTACTAGGAAATATTTAAAGAACACGTGGGCAAACTGTGGATTGACATGATGGTTCCATAATATAACCCTCGGTTATGAATTCGACGAAAGTGTGGCTTACAAAAACATTTCAACTCCCAACATTATTTCATAGTCATCCAACCTACAATATGGTTGATGCTCCATTATAACAACCTCATTCCTGCGACTTAAAATGCACAATCATAATGGCATATTCAACTATTTCCACACATACAAAATTTCTTCCCAAATTATATATAATAAACAAGCCTTTGCTTGTTACTCAAACTGAAAGATTCGTAATCTAGTAAGCTCCTAAATGAGTTTACAGTAATTTTACCATCAGTTTAAACATTAACTATTCCACACCGTGTCTATTTGTAGCCAAACGTTCTATCACAAGACGTTTCTCAAAATGATATTATATTTATACAAACTCTAGTAAAACCCTAATTTATACATGCTATTTGCTTCCCGTATCATTACTTTCCGTGTCTTTCAAAAGATTTAACTGCATAATGCAAGTGTAAAATGTTCCCATAGGATTATTCTGTTAGTTGAATGTGGGCATGCGTTAACCACTAGCCTTCGGAAAAACAAGTCTCCGATCTAGCAAACTGTTTTAAATATCAACTTTATAAATCATTCTACATGATATGATTATTAGAAATATAAATCATAATTATTATTATCATCTCCTGAAAAATATTGAAAATGATTATTATTATTATTAAATCAGCATTATTATTATTATTCCACAAATGGGTTGCTAAACTGTTCGGGAAAAATCATCCTCGACTTCTTAAATATTGATAAAAATCCATTCCTCAACTTAAATTTATTCTTAAATTTACAGTTACGACGGCTGATGATCGCAATTAGAACAAGTAGTTCCGTGAAGAACTATAAAGCCTATTTTCATATATCCTACTAATGTTAATTGCCCCTATCAACATATAAATTTCAGTTTGATTGCTGTAATGGATTCGTAGATATTGAGAACCGTCTAAATATTTCGAGTGGTCGCCATGTTGGACTTTTATATATGTAGGGCTTAGTGTTATGTACTGTTACATGAAGATTATTGTGTACGTGTAGTATTCAAACTTCAATCGCATGATTAGTACATAAAAAGTAAAAACGAGATTTTAAAATTTCGCACAAATGCCATCTTGTCGTTATGGAAACAATTGAAAAACATTAAGATGCCAGTGGATTAACATTTGTATAAGGATTTACTGTACCAAGTGTCACTGCACTCGGATGGTTAAATTGCGAGAAACGACCATGTGAATATTTGTACTTCGCTCCGCCGCCATGTTGGATTTGTGATCACCAGGTTATTGAAAGTCCTATAGGTGAACTTATGTCCATAGCCCCTATGAACATTAAAAAATTCAGTTTGATTGCAGTAATAGATTCGTAGATATTGAGAACCTTCTAAATAATTCGGATGGTCGCCATGTTGGATTGTTATATGTACAGGCCTAGGAGTCATTTACCTTTAAAGGAAAATTATTGCATAGGTTCATTATTCAAACTTTAATTTCGATCGCATCATTACGACACAACAAACTAAAACTTAATTTAAAAATTCGCACAGCCACCATCTTGAGGTTATGGAAATAATTGAACTAAATTACATACCAGTGCATTACAATGTATATAAACATTTGCTGTACCAAGTTTCATTGCGCTTGGATCATTAAATCGCGAGAAAAGTCTATTTAAAACTTTCAAATTCGCTTGGCCGCCATGTTCGTTTTGTAGTTAACCGGTTTTTGAAAGTCTCATAGATGAACTTCCAGTAGTGCCCTCTATCTCCGTGCAAAATTTCAGGGTGATACCTGTAATAGTTTCAGAGATATAGAATGCCGGTGAAATATTTCGCACAGCCGCCATATTGAGGTTATGTAAACAATTGAACGAAGTTAGATGTCGGTGCATTACAACGTGTATAAACATGTACTGTACCAAGTTGCGTTTGGTTGATTAACTCGCGAGAAACGTCTATTTAAAAGTCGCAAATTCGCTTGGCCGCCATGTTGGTTTTGTACTTACCAGGTTTTCAAAGGTCACATAAGTGAACTTCTAGTAGTTCCCTCTGTCACCATACAAAACTCCAGGGTGATATCGGTAATAGTTTCGGAGATATTGAATCCTGGTGAAATATTTCGCACAGCCGCCACGTTGAATTGGTGAGACGTAACAAAATTTGAAGGGCACGGTCGGGGTCGCCAGGAATAGTGCTATGAACTTACCGAGTTTCATTGAAATCGCTCCAGTCGTTTAGATTTTATTAGGGGGACACACACACACACCTCTCACACACACACACACACACACACACACACACGCACACACACACACGGACAAAAGGTGATCTCATAAGCCTATTTTTTTAAAATTGAAAATAGGCTAAAAATAATTTCAAAATCAAATAAATGCTCGTTTTGCTCGTCCATTAATTCAAATCATTGACTTTTCATGTCTGAGTGCAAAAACTGCTCAGATCAAGGCTTCCATATGCCTTGCAAAAATATTTGCAACAGCAAAATATCGAAGAAAAAATGTGTTGGCAAGACCTGTAGAAAAACGAGAAATTCCAGCTAACTACGCATAAGAATCATGCAAAATGTTGCTTACATTCTTGTAGATCTTGATGTGGATAATCTGGTCTGAACCAGATTATTTCAGTCTTCTGTCCCCATTTGGACACATACGTATAATCTCGTATCGGCCTCCATTATATACCCGCAAAATGTCTTAACCAGACATAGCGGTATTCATACTTGTTGCCTAAATATCTTGACGAAAACTGTCTATAATTTTAGCTGCTTCAACAGCTGAAGTAATCTTCTTGATAGAGGTAAGATCGAAATGATCCATGATGCAAAAATTACCAGTAATAACTTGACCCAACTGTGATGCATTCAGTACTATCAATACTCTGACAATCTTATTCGGCACCGATCCAAGTTCTGATGTTCAATTCCCTGTGCAGAGTTTCTCACTCTCCAGACAATGCTAAGCATGCTGGTTTCCCTATGTCGGCTAAATGAACTGGACGTGCAAGACTGGTATGTGAACAGTACTGACTTATCTTGGTTGGTCACAGTGTTATCAAGACAAAAGCTTGTTCTGGTCATTGGATGAAAATAATCCAAGTTTAAATCTTATTGGACAGTGGAAAGAAAAATATAGACTAAGTCTATCATATGTCCGTGTAGCAGTAATAGTTACCAATGTTCTGCCACAAAGTCTATCACCTCAGTGATAACTTACGATGAATTTCACTAAAACTTCCGACACTTTTCGAAGTACAGTAACCATGTACTGTCGTAGAATTTCACTAAGTCCCAGCAACTGCGTGCTAGTAAAAACGTAGAGTATTGCAACCATGTGCACGAAGATAATTTTGACGTATAACGATGTTCGGAGCGACGTGATATGTCTAGCGACAGGGCGCTTACGAAGAAGTGACATCCATAGCGACGGAGCGCCTATGGAGAAGTGACTAGATTTGAGTCAAGTCAAGTTCTCGAGCAGTAACGAACCCTAGCGCGCAGTTGTGAGCGCGAAGCGCTCACAACTGCCCATGGGTCGGTGGCAGGCACTGGTGCTCCGATTGGTGCTCCTTTTAGCCTGTTTGAAGTTGTTGCTCAAAGGTTTAATTAATTTTTTGTCTCCTCGTTAATGTATAGAGGGGAGAAAAAAATTTATTTTAAGTTTTGGTTTGATTAAAGTGAGGGGGTGAATTTATTGTTAATTTTTAAGGACCTCGGCTAAAACTAAAACATCTCATATCTCAGCTTCCGCTCGATCAATTTTCTTGAATTATAGCACGTTCTTCTTCCCTTGTCCGTGCCAGTAATTTGGTGTTAGTCTCATGTTTCTACTCTACAGGAAAATATTTTATACAAATATAGCCTCGACTCTGATAACCTTGCTACGTCACTTAGCGATCTCTTGGCTGCATAAAGCTTCTAAATGCTTCTTAGAAGGATTGGAGCGCGCTATTCAAAACCTCAGCTCTGGACTTAGCATCTGGACATGTGCTCCCAAATTTGGGCAACTGGATTTGGGCATAGTATTCCTATCAAAAATAGTTTTCTCGGACGATTCGTAATTCCACAATAATGGTACCATCAGTGCCACCATACGCACCACTGGAGTGCTGACAATCCCCACTGAGTTTGACAGGCAACCTATAAAGTTCAACGGGGAGTGAATGTGTTGTGTGGAATCTTGGGTGACCGCCTTATTGTACCGTATTTCTTTGAGGACTATTAATCACGCTACCCGCATCTTCTACGCCATAAACCCCAACTTCTACGGGAGAATGTGCCACTTTCATTCACAGAAAATGTGCATAAAAGAATGTATTTCACGTACAGTAAGAGGTAGTAAAAACTAAATAAATCAAAACTGAAAGAGTTCCCTGCTCCACATGTAAGTCTGACGCATCGTACCGTTCGGCTTGCTCTTACGCTATACCGCACAGCGACACTGCGTGCAGATTCAGCTTATGTGACAGTTTTAACACAGTCACAATGTCCACCTCGTGTTTTATAGACGTGTTTCTTTTATGTTATTTTATATTCTGGCATAACAACTTCTTATTTTATCATTTTAAATTATCTTGTCGACTTCGTCGTTACGCTGAGGTCTGGCGTTACGTTACGGTGACGGGAAAAAATGTACCGAGAATGCACTGAAGTGTGTGACGTCATAGTACGATGTAGCAGCCGAGTACCAAGAAGTCAGTGCGAGAACCGAGTTTCAAGAAGGCAGTGCAAGAACAATCAAGGAGGCAGTGAAGAAACAAAATAGAATCTTGAAACTCTGTTCTCGCACTGCCTTCTTGGTACTCGGCTGCTAGCATTTAATATGATATAAAGTCCAGTCTTTCAGACTGACTATCAGTCTCCTTTTTGTGTAGGTCGTAACTACAAAGACGTCCGTTTTGCTGTGCGTACCGGAAGGATATATACAACATGTTTCCAGGACGTATTCTAAGTTGCGGTTTACATAAAACAACATTGGTAGGGACAGCTGATTCACTTGGCATACACAGTACTCCCTTGCTACTTACATGACTCCTTCACTGAAGCATCAGTGTCTCAAGTAGCATGCCGTGCACAGGCGGTAACAGCGAAACTTACCTGAAACAAATATAGATAGAATCTGTCAGTATTTCATAAAACACTCGTTCAAAATTAATTGTTGTTCGAGCCCTGCATGAGTCAGATATTTTAGTTATTTGCCATCTAAATGGCTTGTACTTTCGGTACAATATACGACCAAGTAGTTGAAAGCTTCCAATTTTTCAAAATAAATGATTTATGCAAATATTGATCAGCACTTACACAGAGTTGCAAGAAACACACAGATATGAAATGATGAAGGGATAATTCATGACCTTTAAGCCACAATACATGTCATTAGTCAGGGATTTTTAAATACACAAATTTAATAGCAGAAAGCAAGACCATATCGAAGGAAACTACACACATCAAAAAAAGTTTTGCATCACCTCGGTTCCAAGAGTTCCGGAACCGTTAAATACAAAGGGAATAGAGATCAACACAAACAACATTTCAGCTCGTTTTATTGCTCATGAGACCCACACATTGCATGTTGTACCATCATACAGCTAGACTTTCAGCATTTGTGGTCCAGATTGCAGTACACACCACTACCTCTAATACTCAGTAGCACGTCCTCTTGCATTGATGCATGCCTGTATTCGCCGTGGCATACTATCCACAAGTTCATCAAGACACTGTTGGTCCAAATTGTCCCACTCCTCAACGACAATTCGGCGTAAATCTCTCAGAGTGGTTGGTGGGTCAAGACGTCCATAAACAGCCCTTTTCAACATATCCCAGGCATGTTCGATAGGGTTCATGTCTGGCGAACATGCTGGCCACTGTAGTCGAGCGATGTCGTTATCTTGAAGGAACGCATTCACAAGATGTGCACGATGAGGTCGAGAATTGTCGTCCATGAAGACAAATGCCTCTCCAATATTCTGCCGATATGGTTGCACTATGGGTCGGAGGATGTCATTCAGGTATCGTAAAGCCGTTTCGGAGCCTTCCATGACCACCAGTGGCGTACGTCGGCCCCACATAATGCCACCCCAAAACATCAGGGAACCACCACCTTGCTGCACTCGCTGGACAGTGTGTCTAAGACGTTCAGCCTGACCAGGGTGCCTCCAAACACGTCTCCGACGATTGTCTGGTTGAAGGCATATGCGACACTCATCGGTGAAGAGAACGTGATGCCAATTCCGTGGGGTCCATTCAGCATGTTGTTGGGCCCATCTGTACCGCGCTGCATGGTGTCGGGGTTGCAAAGCTGGACCTCGCCAAGGACGTCGGGAGTGAAGTTGAGCATCATGCAGCCTATTGCGCACAGTTTGAGTTGAAACACGACGTCCTGTGGCTGAACGAAACGCATTATTCAACATGGTGGCATTGCTGTCAGGGTTCCTCCGAGCGGCAATCCGTAAGTAGCGGTCATCCACTACAGTAGTAGCCCTTGGGCGGCCTGAGCGAGGCCTGTCATCGACAGTTCCTGTATCTCTGTACCTCCTCCATGTCCGAACAACATCGCTTTGGTTCACTCTGAGACGCCTGGAAACTTCCCTTGTTGAGAGCCCTTCTTGACACAAAGTAACAATGCGGACGCGATCGAACTGCGGTATTGACCTTCTAGGCATGGTAGAACTACAGACAACATGAGCAGCGTACCTTCGTCCTGGTGGAATGACTGGAACTGATCGGCTGTCGTACCCCCTCCGTCTAATAGGCCCTGCTCATGCATGGTTGTTTACATCTTTGAGCAGTTTTAGTGACATCTATGAACAGTCAAAGGGACTGTATCTTGGATACAATATACACAGTCAACGTCTATATGCCGGAGATCTGGGAACCGATGTGATGCAAAACTTTTTTTGATGTGTGTACATAAGGAAGTTTCATAAATTACAAACAAGATCTTCAGTAAAGAACATACTGGCTGATTTCTCTTAAATTCATGGGTAGAGTTGGCATGTCTTTCCCATGTCCTGCAGTAGGCTATCACTATTATTAACTCCATGTACATATAGCGCACAGAGTAAAGTAATATACCCGTATGCCTCATATTGGTAAAAGAATAAAGATTAAAAATGTGCAGTGACGCACGACACACACATGCATAACGATACCTTGACTGATTTTGTTTCTTATACAGTGAAAGCGTCCTATACGAGTCTTCAACCGTGGTACGTGTCGTCATTGTATTTGGTTTACATTCCCCTTCAGACCCACTGTCCATTGCAATGGACACAACATATTTTCCCATGTATCTTAGAGGCAATTGCTATTACATCGTTTCAGACTGTTTGTCCATCTAAATGGACATGCATTCTCGCTATATACTCGGTGCTGCAACCGGTGGAGACAGTTGTAACTACAGAAATTCGAATACTGGACAAGATGGCAGCCACATTCAGAGACAGTGATGGTAAGCTTCATTTGTCTTTCGATTTTAAATATTAAAATTAACATAATCATCTTTTGTTTAGTTACGAATTAAATGAGATATATGTAAGAAGTAATTTGGTAGTAGTAACATGCTTGATTTGCCATTCTGTAGTATAGAGTGAGATGTTAAAATATCATGTCCATTAGAATGGACATTACGACTCAAGGTATCCTGGTGAATTACAGTGGGCAGCTTTGTTACGCTTGATAATAAATACAACAATGTGGTTGGATTGTTTCAGAATACTTCAATCCTTCATGTCCATCTGGAGCAGAAAAAATTCTAGAACTTCTGGAAACCGGATATTTGTCAGAACTCAGTGATTTAGATAGCGATGACAGTGATATTGAGCAGCCAGATTCCACCCAGAAATCTGTGAGAATTGGTGAAGATTTATTACGAAAGGCAGACATAGAAGAAGAACCTGTATTGCTGGATGTACCTGTACCCGAGGATCATAGTGCAGCTGTACATAATGGGGAGTCTATACCTGTGGATGAAGAAGAGGCTTCAGGAATACCGCCAGATTGGGTGTACACAGAGAAGAAAGACATAGTTTGGAGGCGAAGGCCCTTTGTGCCACCAGATGTTCATTGGGAAGCTGTAGATGAATCTGCCCACTGTGAAGAATTGTCACCTATTGCATACTTCAGTCGATATATATCTGAAAAGGATTTTGAAGAAATGGCAGAAAAAACAAACATGTATGCACTGCAAAATAACTTAGTTTTCAAGTCAACGTGTGGTGCAGAAATGAAAACTCTAATTGGACTACACATTGTAATGGGATGTTTAAAATTCCCAAGAGTACGTTTGTATTGGGACAATGCTTTACATATTGACTTATTTATAGATTCCATGACGAGGGATCGATTCTTCAAACTCAGGTCCAATTTGCATGTGGTCAATAATCTAGATATTCCAGAGGACTGCAAAGATAGGCTATTCAAAGTTAGACCATTGTACGATAGCATCAGAAAACGTTGCCTTGAACTACAAATGGAGCAAGAACTTTGCATAGATGAACAGATTGTTCCATTCAGGGGCCAACTGTGCATCAAACAGTATATCAAAGGCAAACCGTCCCCTTGGGGTGTAAAACTTTTTTTTATTATGTGGCAAGAGTGGGCTAGCCTATGACTTTATCATATACCAAGGCAACACACCTGAACTGGATCAGGCGATCGTGAAAAAATTTGGTCTCGGTGCCGCAGTTGTGCTTCATCTGTCGAACAGGATTCATGAAGACCACCATACATTGTATTTTGATAATTACTTCACTACATACAACTTGCTAGAGATATTGAAATGTAAAAACATTCATGCTGCTGGTACTGTAAGGGTAAATCGCTTTGCCAATCCTCCTTTAGTGACTGACAAAGAAGCAAGAAAGAAAGAAAGAGGGTACCATGACCAGGTGACAAGTCAGGATGGAAACATTGTGCTCTGCAAATGGGTTGACAATAGATCAGTAGTATTGGCATCAAACTTTGTTGGGATTGGTGAAGAAGATGAAGTCAAGAGATGGGACAAGAAGACACGGAAATACATTATGGTGAAGAGGCCCCATATTGTGAAGAGGTACAACCACAGCATGGGTGGTGTCGATAAGATGGACCATCTTCTTGCACTATACCGTATCTTCATAAAATCAAGGAAATGGACCCTTCGTATGTTCTTTCATGCAGTTGATATGGCGTGTGTCAATAGCTGGCTTGAATACAAGCAAGACTGTCAGATAATTGGAACTGAACCAAAGATGATTCTGGATCTACTGTATTTTAGAATGAGAATTGGAGAAAGCCTTGTCAAAATGAATAAACGGGTAAATCTTCAGAAACGAGGTCGTCCCAGCTCCATTGTCATGGAAACTCCTCCATCTGAGAAAAAGCAGAAAGTTGAAATTCGACCAATTGTTGAGATCCAGAAAGATTTGACGAACCATATGCCCAACTACGATGATAAGGATGAAGCAACAAGGTGCAAAAACATTGGGTGCAAAGGAAAGAGCCACGTGTTTTGTGATAAATGCAACGTCCATCTTAGCTTTGTAAAAAAGCGCAATTGCTTCAAGGCTTTCCACAGGAGAGATCAGTAGAGCCATGATTGATGAAAATCAGGACAATTGGTAATCAGAAACACACCAACATTTTGCTTCTTTTATGTCTCTTGCTTATTTTTATTGTATGTCGAAGAATAAAAGAGTTATTTATGATTTTAGTTCTTTGGCTGACATTTTCTAAGTACAAATCCAACTTTAGACGAATGAATTTTGAGTTTTGGTATTTTAAGTGAACCAGTGGTCATCCTACAGTGTAAAATTCCGTATCATATTGTATTCCTATAACCCATAGTAATTACGAACATGGAGACCGTTTGTCCATTATAATGGACATGTCATATTTCTGATTAAATATAATCAAAATTTTGAAAATACATAATTTATAAATTAGTACTCCTATTTTGATGAAAAAATTGTAAACATTTTTTTTTTTAAGTTTATAGAAAATATTCAGGTCTGAAGGGGATAAGTTACCGATTTTGCATTTTCAAGACGAGAGTTGCACAAAATATCAGTTTTATATTCTTGTGGCTAGCTGTAAAGTATCATTTACTACGTTGTAATTCCTCGATTGCATTCTGAGTAATTATTTTAACCTTGGAATAGTACGCCCAAGCACCATCCAAGTGTATGGAGTCTTTGATCTTATGCCTTTTGCAGAGCCTACCTACTTGTTATGTTTCATAATAATGGTGGATTATGAATTTTAATAACCTACATTTTGAGATGGTGGCTGTACCGCGTATCCGGTATTGTTAGTGATACTAATCTCTTATAAAATGCCGTATTACTTGTGTCGGGGTAAAGTAATTAATATTTTGGTATTGGTATTATGTACAGGGTATTGTTTTATGTTGTGTTATGTTGTCTTGGTTACGATAGAAAAATAAAGTATGGAACCTGTACCTGTATAGACTGCACGGTGTTTATATAAATAAAGGTATTTATTGCAGCCAATGGCCATGAGGCAATATAAAAATAATAATAATAATAAAAACCCAAAATATTCAAGATCACATTCAACTGTCATTGACAACAAAAGCTATTAAGTGACTCAACCCTCCGTCCGCATGTCATGGCATGATACCTTTCACAGACACTTCCACACAATTTGCAAATGCATTTCATACTAGGCTCATGATACCCTTCCATTTTGCATAACTTGAAATGGAATCCATGTATTGCGAAACGAGTGATTGTATGTCTCAGGTCGTAACATGGACCCTTCCACTCATCGGACGTCATTGCGGCTGTTAAATAAAAGTCACTCCATATTTGCATCCTCTTCGTTTTGAGCTCTTTTAGAAGGTCCTCGTACTGGGCGGTAGATGGGAGCAATAGTTGACACCTTAAATCGTCGATGTAGAAGGTCTCTCTTGACATTTCATAACACAGTCGCGATGGGCTATACTTTGAGATACACAGGACTTTTTTCATGAAAGTTGCCTTGACTCTTTCTATGCACTTCATGTTGTTTTTCGTGAGATTCTCCCATATAATGTTCAGACCGTAGCTTATTATTGGGCTGCTTTTTACTCTAAATAATGTCATAGCTGTCTCTAAAGATAGTTTATTAAGATGTTCTATTTCATGCATTGCTTTTATGGCATGTATTGTTCTGTCCTTTATATGTTCGGTGAAAGTATCCCCATGTGTCTGAAAAATTAGTCCTAAGTACTTAAATTGATTTACAATACGTAACGCCTTGTTCTCTAGATATAGGGACTCTCCTGCTACTATTCTACCTCCTTTGCGGAAGATCATGGATACGGTTTTGTTTAAGTTTATATCGAGTTCATTTTTTCCGGCCCAAATTGCCAACAGGTCTAGGGACGACTGTAGACTTTGACGTGAAGTTGAGGCTAGAACTACGTCATCTGCGTATATGTACATGCTAACTCCATCTAGCTTCACGGATTTTACTATGTCTGCTGTAGCAACATTAAACAGTATTGGACTTAGGGGATCGCCCTGCAATACCCCAATGCATTGTTCTATGGGTTCTGAGAGGGTGACACTATCGTCAATTATCAGCATGTTATTGTTGAGTATATTACGTATGAACGCAGTGATATAGTGATCTATTCCAATCATCAATCCCAGTTTATCCAGAAGTATTCTTCTGTTAAGAGTGTCAAAAGCCTTGCTGTAGTCAACAAACACAGAGTAAAGTTTCCCTTTCGGGTGTCTTAAGGCCTCTTTAATGTCTTCCTGGAGGCAGCAAACTGCCTGAATGGTCGACCTGCCTACCCGGAATCCAAATTGTTCTTCCGGCATACTGTGATCAGTCAAATTAGTCAAACGGCCTGTTATTGTTTTGGTGAACGTTTTGAAGAGTACATCTTCCAGAGCGATACCTCTATAGGCATCTGGGTCATCTAAATCTCCCTTCCCTTTGTAGAGCATTTTTATTACTGCAGTTCTCCACTGTGTAGGGATTTTCCCTGATCGTAGGCATTCATTCATGAGCGCTGTCCAGGCAGGCACCATAGTTGGGGCTGCGAGTTTTAAGTGTTCATTTGTGATGAGGTTTGGACCTGGTGCTCTGTGTGCTCTGCTCAATTGTATTGTTTTTATGACCTCCTCTTCCATGATGGGCGCGAAATCTACAACTGGTGACAAAACGGCGCTAGGGCGTGTGTCTTTAGCCCCTAATAGATTGCATAGATGTTGCGACCATGTCTGTATAGGTATATTTTTTGGAAATCTAGGATTCTTTGTTTGAAGTGCCTTATATGGGTCAGTTTCTGCTTCTTCTACTAAGTGCTTTTCTTTATTCAGATGATAGGTTATTTTTGCTTGTCTTACAACTTCTTTGTAATCTCGCCTTTTGTTCGCATAGTCGCTGTAGGCCGCCTCTGTCTTCAACTCTCTGGCTCTGTGTAGGGCATTGAGCGTCAATTTCCTTTTACTATAGCAATCAGTGTTGAACCAAGGATTGCCTTTTCGCAAATTGTTTTTGCCAGGAGGAATGGCTTCCTTGATGTGTTTGTCCATGGCTTCTAGAGCAGTGTTCACGTCCCCTTCCTTGATGGAGTTCATTATCTGTCGCAAGTCTACTTTCTTAATTATTTCGACGCCAAGTTTCCTTGGAAGTTTGATTCTTGAAACTGCATTGAGTGTATATTTCTCATTAAATTGTAGAATTGTCTCTACTGGCAAGTGTTTCCTCACTGCAACACTTGTTACAATATTTTGAAATATATCTTTAGCTCCGTCATTAATGAGAACCAAATCTATTGTACTGCTACCATTTGGGCTGTAGTAGGTTTTCTCAATTTTGTTATTGGTAACTCTGAACCCTTCATGTTCCAGATAAGATATTACTGTATCTGTTTTAGCTGATGGTATGTCTAAACGACAATTCAGATCGCCCGCTATTATAAGAGGGTCATACCTTGGTATTTTAACTAATGCAGCTTCGATTTCGTCAATGATCTCCTCCTCCTTGAGATATGGCTGGAAATACACACCCATTATCGATACTGATTTGCATTTTACTAGTAGAATGTTCTCTGTTTGATGAAGTGTTTGGAAAGGTGCTAGCATGGGTTTTATTAGCAAAGATATACGGTGTTTATATAAAAACAAGGTTAGAGTTAACATTTGGCGTCCGATAGACAAGACTGATTGCCGTGCAGTGAAAGTAAAATAAGAACTTAAGGTACACAACAACTGTTTGATTTCGACTAGCAAAATCTATCATCATGGCTGAAGTGACTGCTTTACAAAGAGAAAGAGCCCAGTTACGTCGTCTGTTCACAAGAGCCTTTAACACGTTCCAGAACAAGATTAAGGAGGAAAATGTGAAGCAGGAAGATATATTTACTAGTTTTAAACTACTCGAAGATAAAGCCGATCGACTGTTTTCACTTGACGAGAGAATCCGCGAAGCTTGGCATAGACGTGATTGCAACAGCGAAGATGAAGACAAGGAATATGAAGAAGTCGAAACATATCGAGATAAATGGACAACAGTGAAGTGTAAGTACGAAAAATACGAATGTGAAATACCGTGTGACACTTATTCCATAAGAACTGGTGTTTCTCAAACGGGTAAAGTGATTAGTAAATTACCCAAGTTGTCGCTTGTGAAGTTCTCAGGAGATATTAAACATTGGTTATCATTTTGGGCCCAGTTCAAGCGAATACACGAGTGTGTTGAGCTGGATGCTGCAGAAAAGATTCTTTATCTAAGAGAATCTATGACTCCTGGAACAAGGGCGTATGATCTTGTGAGTGGTTTTCCTCCTATTGCCGAGAATTATAGCAAGGCTGTACAGTTGTTAGAAGCCCGCTATGGTCGAAAAGATCTATTGATAGAACTTTACGTGAGGGACATAATAAACCTAGTGACAGAGAAGCCTTCCCTTTCAGTATTGTATGACCGAATTGAGGTTAATGTTAGGTCCCTAGAGTCAATGGGCCTGACTACCGACAATTATGCTGCATTATTATTTCCCCTGGTAGAGTCTTGTTTGACGGATGAATTAATTCGTGTGTGGCAGAGAAGAGGAGATTGTATACCAGAAAATGGGTCACAAGATAAGCTTAAAAACCTTTTGACATTTTTGAAATCTGAAGTAGAAAATGAAGAGTACTTACAACTTACTAGAAAGATCGGTAATGTTACTGCGGAAAAGAAACAAATTTCGAAACCCTTGAAACTGTGTGATGTTCCTACTGCTCAGGGTTTGGTGTCAACCGGAGGAGTGGGAGGTACATGTGCTTTTTGTGGTGAAGAGAAACATACTTCATCCGGATGTACGGAAGCAAAGAACATGTCTCACGAAGAAAGGAAAGTCAGGTTGTCAAAGAATGGTGCATGCTTCAAATGTCTCAGGGTTGGTCATGTTGCAAGAAGATGCCATACTCGCCTCTCCTGCAAGTTATGTAAGCGGCAGCATTATCCAGTTATGTGTGATTTTTTAGAAAGGAATCTTAAAACGGAAACCCAGGCCTCATCTCAGGCCAGGTCAGTGACGAACTTCTGCATAAATTCCTCCTGTGTATATCTACAAACAGTTTTGGTTAAGATTGTTCACGGGTATAATATAGAGCTTGTACGCGTTCTTCTAGACTCTGCCTCACAGCATTCTTATATTAAAGAAGAACTGGCAGAGAGATTGGGTCTCAAGGAAGTCAGGAAGGTTACTTTAAGCCATGCTGTGTTTGGTGGCAGAACTGGATCTCCGGTGGAACATGGCGTATTTGAACTTGTTCTTCATAATCTCGATAACTCCTGTCAGCTGAGACTGACTGCTCTTAGTCAGCCTGTTATTTGCAGTCAGGTCCCTCGCCTTACAACAGAGCAAGTCGTGAAACTTGGACTGTCTCATCTAGATGTAGGAAAGGATAAGGATATTGAGATCCTTATTGGTGCTGATTTTCTAGGATCAATTCTCTCCAATGATCGTAAAACGGTGGGAGCGTTAACAGCGTTGCGCACTACACTGGGGTGGACAGTATTTGGTAGAGACCAACGCTCGGGGTGTGGTATGAGTAAAACTACACCTATTATGCTGAATATAGAGAAGGTTAGCAACCTCTGGGAACTTGACGTATTGGGAATAGAAGATCCTATCACTGAAAAGAAGAGATGTGAACTTGAAGAGGAAGCTAGATTAAATTTCATTGAAACCGTAGAAATAAAAGAAGATGGTAGATACGAAGTTCGACTGCCATGGTTAAAGGATCATCTTCCCTTGGATCCTTCGTACGAGATGGCAGTGAAGCGTCTTGATATAACGAGGAGAAAGCTAGATAGTAACGGATACTTGGAAGAATATGATCAAGTCTTTCAAGACTGGCTAGCTGAAGGGATTATAGAAGAGATTAATGGTGATCAGACTGAAATATGTGGCCATTATCTGCCTCATCGACCAGTTATCAAGGATTATGGAACAACACCTGTTCGACCAGTGTTCGATGCTTCCGCTAGAAGAGGTAACAACCCATCACTCAACGATTGTTTGGAAAAGGGTCCAAATCTGATCCAAATTATTCCATCTCTCCTACACAAGTTTCGAAAGAAGTCAATTGGAGTTATTGATGATATTCGCAAGGCTTTCCTGCAAGTTTAGGTAGCACCAGAAGATCGAGATTTTTTGAGATTCCTATGGGGAAAAGAGAAAATGAAAACATATAGACATAAACGAGTTGTTTTTGGAGTGACATCAAGCCCCTTCCTACTGGCAGCTGTTATTGAACACCTTTTAGACCAAGCCTTGAAAAATGATCAGGAAAGGTGGAACAGTATGACTGTCAATATTATTGAGCAACTGTAAGACAGTTTTTATGTTGATAATTGTGTGACAAGTGTCTCAAATAAACAGGAGCTGGAATTGTTTATTAAAACTGCTCAAGATGTTTTTGCCCAACACAAGTTTGAGCTTAGAGGTTGGGAGAGTAGTGATCCAGTGCTTCAAGATGATGAAAAATGTCACCCGTCCTAGGAATAATGTGGAATCGCAAGGAAGACACGCTTAGCTTGAACAGTGAACCCCTGACGAAGCTATCACCTATAAAAGCAACCAAGAGGTCGATACTATCTGCTGTCCATAGGATTTATGACCCAATTGAATTTTCTGCACCGGTTATGTTATCACCGAAGCTGTTACTGCAGAAAATAAACGAAGTTTCTTGGGACACGGAGGTACCGCAGGAAATCCAAATCAAGTTTGAAAAATGGCTTCGTGAAATAGGAGAATTAGGCCAGTTGACGATCCCAAGAAGACTCCCTGAGGTATATGAGGAACGTAGTCTCCATGCATTTTGCGATGCGAGTCAAGATGCCTATGCTTCAGTGGTATTTTTACGCACGCAGACAGTGACAGGAGTTCATGTTCAGCTTCTCCAAGCAAAATCAAGAGTGGCTCCATCACCTCGACCGACCATTCCTCGACTCGAACTTATGGGAGCTGCAATTAGTGCCCGATTGCTGGCATCTATAAGAAAAGAGTTTGACACTGAAACAGTTTATTTGTGGACTGATTCGACGACAGTGTTGACATGGATACAGCGAGAAGTTCTCTGGTCTGTTTTTGTTGAGAACAGGGTTAGAGAAATCAGGCAACTAACTTCAAAAGAATCGTGGAGGCATGTACCTGGGGCAATCAATCCTGCTGATCTGCCTACCCGAGGCTGTACAACAAGAGATCTTATAGCATCGAGATGGTGGGAGGGACTGTCATGGATGTATCTTCCCAAAGAAGAATGGCCTTCAGATAATAGCAACAGAAATGAAGATGAAATCATGCTTGAAAGAAGGAGGACTGCCACGACTCTATTGGTCGCAGAAGAGCCTTCAAGTTCCAACTGGTATTACAAGTATTTCTCTCGATTTGACAAAATAGTGAGGCTGATCGGGTGGATAAGACGGTTTATGTTCAATTGTAAATATAATAGAAGGCAGAATGGAGAACTGACTTGTTCAGAATTAGAATACAGTGAAAGAATAGTAATTAAACTTGTCCAGAATGAAAGTTTTCAAGGGCCCGAGGATCAGAGACTGGTTTCAATAGTGCCATACTTAGACAATCATGGCATTTTGCGAGTAAACACCAGAATAACAGAGAGGGAGGACAACAATGAGTTTCGCCAGCCTGCTATATTGCCGGGAGATCACCCTGTAGTGCAGCGACTTATTCATGACACGCACATTCGGCAGTGTCATGTAGGCCCACAGACTCTGTTGGGTATTATTAGAGAGAAGTACTGGATCTTGAATGGAAGACGAGTCGTGAGATCATCTGTACAAAAATGTGTTGTTTGTCGAAGGTACAAGAAAGAGCGACTGAAAGTTTCTACCCCACCTCTGCCTAATGATCGTGTGAGAGAGGCCAAGGTTTTCGAAGTTATTGGCATTGACATAGCTGGTCCGCTGATTGTGAAAGGTAACCAGAAGGTGTGGGTTTGCTTGTTCACATGTGCTGTCTATCGAGCAGTGCATTTGGAACTGCTTGTCTCGTTATCTACGGACTCGTTTCTGCAATGTCTACGAAGATTTATATCGCGCAGAGGAAGGCCTACGACGATTTATAGTGATAATGGGACAAATTTTAGAGGAGCATATAACATGATGTCTAAGCTCAACTGGAATAATATCGAGTCTTATTGTGGCATCCAAAGAATTGCATGGAAATTCAACCCTCCCACAGCATCGTGGTGGGGTGGGTTTTGGGAGAGACTGATCGGACTGATGAAAAGTCTCCTTCGGAAGGTTCTGGGGAAATCTTCCCTAACATGTGAAGAATTAATGACTGTGTTGTGTGAGTGTGAAGCAGTCATCAATAGTCGTCCCCTAACGGCAGAGACGGAAAATCCTCATGACTTGAGACCTATTACACCAGCGATGTTCCTACAGGAGGCTTATGAGATAGGAGTACCTGATCTAGATTCGATAGATGGAAATCAGCTGAGAAAGAGAGCGGCCTATCGTCTGCAACTAAGAAACGCCCTTCGTCAGAGATTTCGAAAGGAGTACCTCGGGCAACTGTTGCTTAAGCGGAATCAGCATGACAGCATTAGCAAGGGAGACGTAGTGTTCATTGAGATGGACAATCGTAATAAGCTTGAATGGCCGATGGGAATTATTGAAGAACTGTTGCCTGGAAAGGATGGACGAGTACGTGTTGTGAGACTTCGAACGCAAAGGGGAGTTGTCATGCGTCCTGTTCAACGTTTGATCCCATTAGAGTGCTCTATGTCAGTGTCTGAAGAGGAGGAACGAGTGATTGAGACCGAAAAAGAGGCCATGGAACAAGAGAACATGATGTTGCAGAGATATCATACTCGGAGTGGGAGTGCAGTGAGGTGTCCGATGCAATTCCTGCAATGAGATAAACGCCGTACTTTGCATGTTGCAATTTTATTGAGGGCTGAAAATTGCAAGGTGGGAGAATATCGGGGTAAAGTAATTAATATTTTGGTATTGGTATTATGTACAGGGCATTGTTTTATGTTGTGTTATGTTGTCTTGGTTACGATAGAAAAATAAAGTATGGAACCTGTACCTGTATAGACTGCACGGTGTTTATATAAAAACAAGGTTAGAGTTAACAACTTGATTGCCGGCCCCGTGGTGTTGGGGAAGCGCGCCTGCCTCTCACCCGGAGGCCCCGGGTTCGATTCCCAGCTCCGTCAGGGATTTTAGAAACTGACGTGAGGGCTGGAGCGGGCTGCACTCAGTCTCGTGAGGATAATTGAGTAGCTGTCTGACAGTGAGGTGGCGTCCTGATCACGAAAACCAAGAGTAACGGCCGAGGGGACCTGATGCGCTGATCACCTGTCACCCCAATATCTGCAGGCCAAATGGCTGGGCAGCGGTCGCTTGGTAGGCCTAGGCCTTCACGGGCTGTAGTAACAGGGGTTATTATTATATTATTAGATTTATTATTATTACAGTCTGTTATTCGAAATGGTAAACACGTGCATATACACCGTTACTCACGTAATTCACAAACCCTCGAACACAAAACAAACATAACGTGTAACGAGATTCAAATTGCAATCATGTTACAATGGAACTTGGATAATTCGAACCTAAAGGGACCAGTAAAAAAATCGAATTATCCAAAAATTCGAATTAAGAAAGTTCTTTGAAAAGGGTAAAATATATTGTATTACGTTTACATAATGATTTACGTTGAACAAATCAGATTAACAGACAACGGTACTTTATAAAGACGGTATCGTGAATACCCTCAAAAGTTTCAAATGATAAATAAAACCAAAATGTACTATTCACCTATTTAACAGCAGTAGTGATCTAGTTAAGTCTCAGAGAAATCTACTGTTTTTCAAAATAGTTTGAGATTTTTACCTGTTTCCTACAATTAAGTCTCTCAGCCATCACTAAAGAATCTAACACATTTAAGGAACGGAAAACAGAACCACTTATGTAATTTCTACTTAAAAAACGCCTAAGTTCTGTGAAGTGTTGTTTGGGCTGAACCGGGAACAGTTTTTTCGGGAACTGACCCAACTGTTTGGCTTCCGATCGGCTTTTTAAACTAAAAACTTCGAATTATCCAAAATATAATTCGAATTAACCACGATTATTTAGCTTTGATTGTATATAAAATGCTAGGGACCAAGATAAAAATTCGAATTAAAGAAGATTTCGAATTATAGAAGTTCGAATTAGCCACGTTCCACTGTATAATCATCTAACGACGTATTATTGAATTACAGCAGTGAATTTCCATTACCAGTAGTACAAAAAATAACTTTAACACAGTGATCCGGATCTGATGATGACCACTTGAGGGTCGAAACGCGTAATAAATCCTAAATTGCCCAATTTAATTGTAAAAATTAACGAATACATGTAATTTTTTCCAGGAGTGTATTTACATATTTATATCTTGTACCCCGCCCATTCATTGTACACAATCGTGTTGACCGACTGAAAAGCTACAAAAGACAACTTGAAAGTATATGCACGGTATAATTATATAATGTCCTTATCATGCAGTATAATTTTGTTGAATTAGGGAGGCCATCTAAAGAAGTAAAGTAGTGTAGACAATTGGCCTGGTACATGGTTTCAAAATTGACACCACTTTAGTCCAACGTTTCAGTACCACAAAACAGAAATAAATTCCTTGGCAGAGCCGAGAATATTGAACTCGGGCCACAGAGGTGGTAGCCAACAATGTTAACTACTAACTCACAAATAGCGGCTTGTATAGAATACACACCGAGTTAGGTAACACGCACCAGTATTGTCTGCGTATTATTAAGAGAGCAAGTAATCGAAATCTGTCGAGCCGTATAACACTCACCTTTTTAGTCATATCGAATAATATTCACATATTACGAGAATATATAATCCTCCGTGGCTTTTAGGCGGCAGTACGCCGGCCTCTCACAGCTGGGTGCGCGGTTCAAATCCCGGTCACTCCATGTGAGATTTGTGCTGGACAAAACGGAGGCAGACAGGTTTTTCTCCGGGTACTCCGGATTTTCCTGACACCAATTTCATTCCAGCAACACTCTCCACTATCATTTCATTTCCTCTGTCATTCATTTAATCATTGTCCCAGGGGAGTGCGACAGGCTTCGGCAGCCCGCACAGTTCATCCTCATTCCATTCCCTGACCCAGTCGGTCGACTGGAAGCAGGCTGAGGATTTTCAGTTTTCACGAGAATATATATTGAATAATACTCATAATAATAATACGAGAATGACAAACCACTGAGGTGAGGTGGGATTCGAACCAACTTGTGCACAATGTGTGTCATTGTGATGTCTGTAGTAGGGTGTGTAATTTAGACTAGGACTGAAAAGGAGGCAGCCGTGGAAATTAGGAATCACCCCGACATTTGCCAGGAGTAGAAATGGAAAACAACTGCTAAGATGTCTGTGATGGGAATTGAACCCACCCCTTCTCAGTTCTGCTTCACGGGACTATTGTATTACGTTCCAGCCCTCGGAACATAATTAAATGTCTTGCCAGAGTTGGTAATCGAACCCGGGCCTCAGGGTTGACAGCCAAGATGCTAGCCACTACGTCACGATGGCCAAGAATACTTCGAGGTAGTACAAAGGCGGGTGTGGAGTGTCAAGAGCGACAGAGTACATGTGGGTGCTGCTATAACTGATGATAAGATAAGATTACAGACTGAAACAATTCCTCGTAGCTACACAATGGCCCAAATAGAGTTGTAGTGTTGTGTTGACGCCTTTTAGAATGCCACATTAGTATTAAAACGGTACACTATGTTAAACTTATACTTGTGATCCGTACACTAAATACCAGTTCGAGACGCATTATGTTATTGTTGTTGGTTTCGGTGGCGTAGTTGGTAGCATGCTGAGCTTCTGTGCCCAAGATCGCGGGTTCAAACCTGGCCGAAGTCGTCGGACTTTTTAAGAGCGTTAAAAATCCCTCAGTAGCCTATGCTTCCTTTGGAGGGGAAGTAAAGCCAGCGGGCCCATGTCATAGATTTATGGCATGTAAAAGAACCTTCCACTAACTTCAATTGTGTGAAGCTAAATTTGTAAGTTACATTTGATTAATGCTCTTAAGTTCCAACGTTCGTCACCAGGTGCTGGTTGCGATGGCATCTAGTAGTCAAGTTTGCAGCTAGGTGTCGTGGACGGTAGCATTTGGTAGCAAAAGTAGGAATTACTTGAAATTATCGTCTGCAGTCCTTACTTGAATTAAACCATATAACACACACTAATACAGCCATCACAAATAACACCGGTTATCAGACTGATTCTACACACACTCAAAGTACACGGGGCTACACGATCGCGTTGTCGCAGCCCCTACGCTAAGGAACCAACCAACTTGGTTTACGGGGTGGAACATCAAGGTACTGGCCTATATAGTGTATTTTATGTATTAGGCTATACCATCCTCCACTACAATATAAATCAAGAAAATAATGTATAGAAGTATTTATGAACTTGTTGTTGTTGTTGTTTCATTTGAGTTGCTCGGACATCGTGGTCATTCAGCCCCGTGTACTTGAGTGGATGTGCATAAATTGTCTGATAACTTGTGTTATTGTAATTCTGTAGTAGTACGTGTATTTGTAATTTAGACTAGGACTGGGAAGGAGGCAGCCGTAGCCTTAAATTAGGTACCATCCAGGCATTTGCCAGTAGTAGAAATGGAAAAAAATGCTAAGATGGCTGTGGTGGGAATCGAACCCACGTCTTCTGCTTCTCGAGGCTGAGTGCACCCGTTCTACCCCTCAAACCAGAATTAAATTTCTTGACAAAGCCAGGAATCAAACCCGGACTTTCTGAGAGACAGCCGCTACTCCACGAGGTGGTCGTATTTAAGAGCACTACTGTAGCCTACGTACAGGTAAAGCATTCAGCACAAATTAAGATGGAGAAGGATGTGTGGGTGGAACATTTATTGAGAATAGCGTCAAACCAGTCCACGGATACGAACCGTACGCACACAAGGTAGCTATCGCGATATTTTCTCAATAAGAGATTAAGAATATATTTCAATGTAACTTGTACCTTGCCTTGAGCCCTTGTGGAAACTTGGCAGCCCTTATAACAGCCTCCAGTAAAACAATTACAGTAAGCATTCTCGGCTTCAAACAATGGGTATAGTCTGATTACGTTATTTTAATACGTAAATTCCAAGAGGTTATTCCGAAATCTCATTTGATATAACTAGGGAACGAATTCATGTGAAGAAAATGTCACTAAAATATGAAATTCTAATCACAATTTGCATCAATACTTTGAGATCTACACAGAGGTAAGTAAGCCGATTGATCATAACTTATAATTAAACTGTGTTCCCATCCTGTTTCCAATTATATTTTGGCTTAGGTCTGCAAGCTTCCGTCACACACTAATACATCCATCACAATTAACACCGGTTATCAGACTAACTCTACACACACTGAAAGTACACGGGGCTACATGTCCGCGTTGTCGCAGCCCCTAAACACACCTCAAGGGACGTCGATTTGGGGGCACTAGACCCCATTCAAAAGGCTGTAATCGACCAGCTTAAGGTGATTCCAGTATCCGAGTTCCAGCGCTCCGACCACGGCAACGTTTCAAGTCTTAGATGGAGAGGCGTTGTATAGGCGGCTTCTGGAATGAGGAAATATCCTTGATCTCCGAGACGACATACACAATTATTTATCTACCGCAACGTTTGAATTTAAAATTATGGCTAAACTCTTGGAGTTATCACAAAATGACACAGGACGGAATTGTTCATGTAATTTATTGAAATAAGCGTGTAGCTTTACGTGAACGTTAATCTCACGATCATAACTCACAGGATCTCCTTTTTACGTGGAAGATCGGACGAGACCTCGAAAATATCGCATGCGTTGACTGGGAATCGAGCCCAGTCCGCCTTGGTGAGAGGTAAACAGCTTAACCACTGCGCCTTCACGCCCTAAAGGTAATGTGTGTGTGTGACTGCCTCATGGTGTAGAGGATAGTTTTGTTTACCGTCATCCCTGAGGTCCTTGGTTCTATTTCCTGCTCAGCCAGAATTTAAAAGTTTTGGTATGGTCTAGTGTGCTCTCTCTCGACCTCGTAATGCCTAATAATTTTATTAACGCAGCCAATAGTCATTCATTTTCTTTTCAGGACGGGTCAGGGAAGGGATTTTGGAGGAAAATCGACCGTTGGACTGTTGTAAGGAACCGTCCCGGCATTTGCCTCATGGTGAAAATGGGAAACCACGAAAACCATTTTCAGGACGGCCGAGGTGGGATTCGAATCCACGCTCTCCCGATGCCAGCGAGGCACGAGGTTGCGTGTTAGCGCTCTCAGCCTAATGAGAATCTGTCGGATGCTGTAGCAGGTGGAGGAGTGGAAAGGAACTGGCCACCCTACTGCACGTACAGTAAACTCCGGCTCAGGAAGCTTGGTTAGTGAGTGATCCCGTGTCATAGTCAAGGACTCTCGTCTTACTTTGTGGATATTGCAGTATCAGTTTCTAGTCTTCAACCTTGTGCTCCGAATCAACAACACAGTGTATTACTTCTAACATTTGGCAGAAACAAGAATATTCTGTCTGTTGAGTAAGACTTGAAAATGTGACTGCATTCGGGATTCGAACTCGAAGCCACTGCTGTCTGGGTGGGTGCGTTTAGCCACTCAGTGTGTAGGCTACGTAGCGTAGTGTGCGATCGGGCATCATTGGTGACGCGGGATTTGGAGAGGAGGCAGGTGTACACTGTACATGTGATACGCTATCAGTGCACTTGACGTTACAGACAGTTAGGAACAGGGCTCCGAGTGAAAGCCGAAGTTAAACGATTGACCTCGCGTCACCACATGGTAGCTTTACGATTGGTTACGAAGTGAGAAGCTTATTATCCCCTCTGTTTCAAAATAAATCATGTGATTGTGCCAGAGCTTATCTATATTTACGACACTTTACTAAATGTAAAATACTGTAGTGTAATATTCAACATAACATATTCTCAGAATACATTACATTGAAGTACCTCCATTTTTTGCAGCAAGTTCGTCGCTCTGTTGGTCTAGGGGTATGATTTCTGCTTTGAGTGCGAGAGGACCCGGGTTCAAACCCCGGAAATGCGTAGCATTTTTACTATTGTTTTATCTTATGAAAAGATTCAAAAAGTGTTAAAAAGAACCTTACGAACTTTTTTTTCGTGCGAGACTTGTACTTACTGTGTGCCAGTAATATAAATACATAGTTTGAGGTCAAACGCTTTTTCTTTTTCTTAGTCGTTTACCCTCCAGGTTGGTGGAACCCACGGACTCAGCGAGGGAACTCACCACTACCGCCTCTACGGGCAGTCTCCTAGAGCTGGGAACATCTAATCGGAGTGGATACAACTGGCGAGGTGGGATTGGCACCTCACCCAGGCGGCCTTACCTGCAAAGCGAACAGGGGCCTCATGAGGGAAGGTAATGGATGGTCAGGATGGAGATGCAAGGAAGAGGGAAGGAGACGGCCGTGGCCCTGAAGAAGGTACTGTCCCCGATAATCCGGATAGTAGGCTGTCAGAAATCCGCCCCCTCAATCGGATTGCCAATAATCGATTGCACCGGCACAGCTACATCAATGAAAATGGCACTGACAGATACTACCGAGATTAGAGCACAGTAGTTAACATGAAAATTATTGTGGAACACACCAAAATATACGGGGGTTCATACTTACCTTTTACTTACCTATTCAATTTAATCTCGGGTCTGGGTTTTCAACTGGATCACTTAATAGTATGCCCTCACAATAACCTCCACCACGATATTTAAAATGAACCAAGTCGGAGACCAGAAAATTTAAACTGCACAATAATTTATTTCACATAAAGAAAAAAAAATATTTTAACAAAATTTAACAACAAAATAGTTATGGCTGTCTGAAGCCATTGTCAATGCAACCATGTCCTCCTGTAGGACTGTAGACTTCACATACAAAAATTCAGCTTTCTCTAGCTCAAAAGAACGTAATAATAACAACAATGCACATTGGAATGGATAAGGGAGCTGGGACGAGACATATAGCATTTGTCTCCTTGTTCATGAACTTCATAATTTAGTTCATTGACACACATTTATTAATAACCGCAAGGCCGCTAAGTAGTTGACCTTGACCTCCACCATTCAGTTATCTGGCCACCTGCAATACACCCTAAGCAGTGTTGCATGCTTGCTTCGTCAAATGGACGCAGCTGCCTAACCAGTGTCACCATATGCTGGCCAACGCAGAGTCTAGCTCTCATTCAAAACAATTTAAATGCTCACATCTCAACTCAAATATTATCACGCAAAATTTATACAAGTTCCGTTCACATTGCAATGGATTACTCTGTTAATCTCAAATCATATTTAAATGTTTATTCCAATTATCGAACTAGCGTTGTTTAAATGTTAATAGCAAAACGCATAATGTTATATCATAGTGTTCAATAATTATTTATAACATTTAGATTGTTCATAACTTAGTCAAACGACAATTGAAAAATTTTTACACGCCTCTATTAATCCCGTTTGTTTCAAATTATTATTATAGATATTTACATAGTTATTTACATTATTTATATTTTATTTATATTTGAAATACATTAACCACACGTTTATCCGGTTGATATTTTCTTAAATCGTGGTAATATAATCGACCGATGAAGGTTACTTATATTTAAATTTTAGATTCAGGTTTAATAAGATTTAATAATTATTATTTGTGACGGTAACCTCCATTCAAAATCTATAATTCAATCAATTTATCACTCTTGTTAATTTTAACAGTAACTTCACATGAATAATTTTCAATGGACCTGAACAATACCACTCAGCGGAAACATACCTCGCACAAACGCACAAAATTGGCCCATAATTCATCATATATCTCATTATATATGGCATCAAAATCTTCCACAATACACACAAAAACCCTCCACTTATAAATTCATCAACATCATCAATATTATTGTGGGAACCTCCTTCACTTATTAAAGGGCATTATTCATCAGCGACTTTTACACGTCCACTGAACTAACGATTATACATCCATAGTTCCTCTTTAAAAATTCTTATATTCATCAATTGTATCGAAAACTGTTATTATATTTAACCTTCGTGGGTTTCATTCATGAAGCGATATGAAGTAAAAATTTGCCAGTCACAAATAAATTTAATAGCAAATACGATTAGACACGCCTCCCTGGTCTATCAAAATGAATTAAGCTCATCATAATTATCGCAGTATAAAAATACTATATTCAAGCAAAATTCATTTAACTGCAGAAATAGTCGAATAGAATGCAAATAGACTAGAAAATGCAAACATTATTGTTTCAATCTAGAATTGAGAAAATCTCCTATCAAATGTTCATTACTATAGTGTACTGAATAAATCGTATTCAAAGTTCATATTTCATAAAATTGTCTATAATGCAATGGTATTTCAGAATTGACTAAAAATGTCTGTGCTTCAATCATGTTCATAAAAACGACTAGTATTTCCAAGATCGTCGATAAAGTAGTAGATTTTAACGCTCTAAAATCTTTTAATCATTCTTCTTTCTTGAGGATGACAGAAAATTGGTCAAAGTAATTTACTGGAAAGAATTACTTTAATAAAACGACACGCTGTCTGAATTCAAACTTGCCATAGAAAATCGTTAACTTTACAGTCAAATCGTGACTACAAGAAAAATTCAAATTCTCGAAAGAATATTTAACTTCAATATAAACTGATCCAAAATGTTTAAATATGCAAATGACATAATAATGTCTCAATAAATCGAAGAAAATGGCATAAAGCTGCAAAGTGTACAGAGTACAGAAACATCTAGCAAAAGAATATGGGGCAATCAAATATATGACAGAAAATATGGGAAAGATAGTTGCTCAGATCTCACTAAAATGGCTCAAATAAATCAAGAAACGTTCACGGCTACCTTATCTGTTGGATTGAAGTTCTAGAAGAAAATTTCAAAGAAGACTGCTGCTGGTTCCATTTCACCACAGGATAGATGTGCACCGACCTCGAACCTGGAACCTGCGCCCTCGGAGAATAGAACAGCTTCCTCCTCCGGAAATCGCACTGCTCCGTGTAGACGATAGACATCCTTCTGGCAAAACTCTTCTTTGTGTGCTGGGAAAAACCCTTGCCCCTCTTGAAAGTTCCCTGAAGTTCTTGTAGAAATCAGCCATGAAGTTCATTGCAAATATTTCCGCAGAAATGTTCATAATTGTGGAGTATGAATTTATTTCCACTGCCATTTGATGTAATTCAGCGATGGATTACGATGCATGAGTGTAGCTGAATGTTCACTACATGCTCGTCTTTGTAGAATGACGATTATCGAAGCTCCATGTTGCTACTTCACACTACTGATGTATGTCCCAATTGCATTAAAGTTTTAGTCTTCCATCTCCACTTCCATTATAATGTTAGTCGAAAGTACTGCCAGATTGTATAGTTCCATTGTAGAATGTAGCGTTGTATCACCAAATGTAATCTTCAGTATCACGGTTGCAATACACGTGTCTGCCGTAGCGTAGAATGTGGTAGTAAAAGTGCTTCTCAGGATTCGAGAAAAACACTTTTCTCTGCAGTCTTTAAATGCGAATATCTTCTGAAGTATTATAATGAAAATGTTCAACTTTCGCACACGCCTCAATATTGTAATGCACTATTGAATTAGTAGAAATGCAGTAGCTAATTCTTGATAGATAAACTTGTAGAATCGTTTATGTGTGCGCTCCAACTTCGCCTAGTTTTAGTAACAGTAAAATTGCACTGCTGGATACCCAATACTGTTCGATGCGGTGGGCTCTGCCACGCTTGCTTATGACGATATCCTTGTTCTATCAGAACACGAAGTCAGACTATCAAGTCAGAATAAAACCACGAAGTGAGAAGCTCCTCTCTGCTGTGCAAGGCCTTTTATCAACTTTGAAGGGGCGTATCCATCCCTACCATAGCTTCTTCTTCCATCATTACTCGAAGTTCCAACTTTGGCTATTCTTGACGGATTTTCAGATTTCAAAAACATATAAATAATTTCTTCAAAATTCCAAATCAATGCCATAACTGAAAATAGTTTTCCACAATTCTGCATGCCAAAAGTTATTAAATATGGTACTTTCAGTAATCTCCGTCTCCCTTCAAGCTATCATTCATTGGTTCGAGCCTCTCCTCCAATAGCGTAACTTCTTCCTCAGCACGTTTACTTGCTTCCCTGCGACTGCGGCGTAAATCTAAGATCCTTCTCGAACAAAATCGTGACGTCAGCAAGAATCTAAGCTCAGCCAGCCTACTTGCTCGAGCGTTGCGTCATCCACGCCTACGTCATGAATATACACGTCACAACTATGACGGCCATAACTTTATTCACATATGCCAATACAGCCACCGTGGTCTCAGTATAATTCAATTTACGGGGGCAGTACCATCCCGGCATTTGCCCGAAGACGAAGTGGGAAACCAAGGAAAACCACTTCGAGGATGGCTGAGGTGGGAATCGAACCCCCTCTACTCATTTGGAACACCCGAGGCTGAGCAGACCCCGTTCCAGTCCTCATACCACTTTTCAAATTTCGTGGCAGAGCCGGGAATCGAACCCAGGACCTCCAGGGCGGCAGCTAACCATGCTGACCGCTACGCTACGGAGGCGTTGAGGTCAAACGCATTTTTTTTAATTTTAGCCGCTTTACCCTACAGGTTGGCTTTTCCCTCGGATTCTGCGGGGGATCCCACCATTACCGCCGCCAGGGCAGTGTCCTGGAGCTTGAAACACCTGGACGGGGAATAAAACTGGGGAGGTGGGACCAGCACCTCGCCCAGGCGGCCTCACCTGCAAAGCGAACATGGGCCTCATGAGGGATGGAAAGTGAGGGGAAGATTGGGAGGGATAGGCAAGGAAGAGGCAAGGAGGTTGTCCCCACCTCCCCAGTGGTATCCCCCAACCAGGTGTTTCAAGCTCCAGGGCACTGCCCTGGCGGCGGTTATGGTGGGATCCCTCGCTGAGTCCAAGGAAGGGTAGCGGCTTTGGTGCGTAGTTGGTACATGCTGTTCTTCTATGCCCAAGATCACGGGTTCAAACTCGGCCGAAGCCGGCGTTAAAAATCCTCAGTATGCCTTTCTTCGGAGGGGAAGTAAAGCCGGCGGTCCCATGTCATAGATTTATGGCATGTTAAAGAACCTTCCAGTAATTAAACCTGTGTGAAGCTAAATTATAGGTTAAACATTTGGATAACGCCCTTAGGTTCCACCGTTCGTTGCCAGGAGCCGACTGCGGTGGCGTCTAGTAACCAAGTTCTGATTTAGTAGTTGTTGATGGTGGCGTTTGGCGGCAAAAGTAGGAACTACTTGAAAAAAAATCAATATCTGCAGTCCTTACTTGAATTAAAAACAGATGACACACACTAATGCAGCCATCACAATTAACACCGGTTGTCAGACAGATTCTACACACACCCAAAGTACACGGGGCTACATGACTGCGTTGTCACAGCCCCTAAACTGAGGAAGCAACCAACCAACCAACCTAAGTCCGAGGGAAAAGCCAACCTGGAGGGTAAACCGACGGGAAAAAAAGAAGCGTTTACCTCAACCTATGTATTTATATTACCGGTATAAGTAAAAGTCTCGCCCGAAAAAAAGAACGTTCCTAAGGTTCTTTTATACACTTTTAGAATATTTTCAAGTGATAAAACAAAAGTAAAAATGCAGTGCACTTCTGGTATTTGAACCCTGGACCCTTCGCACCCGAAGCAGGAATTATACCACTAGACCAACGAGCCGACGTGCAATGAGCAGAAAATGAAGGTACTTCAATGGAATGTATTCTGAGAATATGATAATGTCGAATATTACTACTACAGTATTTTACATTTAGTTAAGTGTCGTAATTATAGATAAGCTCTGGCAAAATCACATGATTTATTTTGAATCAGAGAGGATAATAAGCTTCTCACTTCGTAACCAATCGTAAAGCTACCATGTGGTGACGCGAAGTCAATCGTTTAACTTCGGCTTTCACTCGGAGCCTTGTTCCTAACTGTCTGTAAAGCCTGTATCACACGACACTCGCTAGCATGGAAGCTTCTATCAGTACGGGTATACACGCTGGTATACACGCGTCTATTACCGTGTGATTCGTACCTTCCATACTAGGTTCTGCCTTCCATAGTAGCTTCCATATAACTCACGAAATTGAACAGGTGCTATTTTTCCTGGCAGCTTGTATGGAAGTTTGAGTACAACAACCAATCGGATTGCTTTTCTCGTTCTAGTAGAGATCTTAGCGACAACATAAACAAATGTATTTGTTATGTAAATACATCTGACGAAACTATATTTTCTCTAAACAGCGTCTGTGTGAAAAGCGCTTGCTATATCCAGTAAATACAGAATGTGAGTAGTGGAGTGGTGGCGCTTCTAACGCACTCCAGAACCCTCCTTGCCCCACTAATAAGCCTCAGGCATGTTAAATATCTCTCGAACCAGTGGTCGGAGATTCACGAATGAAGTGTCGTTGGACTCGGGATGACGGGGGCTTTGCTATGGACCACTCGTTATATTTTTGATTTTTTTTTCGAAAATAGGCGATAGTTTGAAAACCAAACAGGATAGAACGTTGTGCCATGGCTCAAACGAATGGTCTTTATGACCTTTATTTTCTATAGTAAAACTTTTTTACTTTTTATGTTTTTTTGAAAACACTCGAATTTTGAAAATTCTATATTTTGGAAACTAGGAACTCTACAAAAAAAATTGTTTAACGTCAATCAATGGTCCCTACCCCCTCTACCCCCCAAAAAAATTTCAAGTCTCTAGAATGAAAACCTGTAGTAGTGGGATGATGAGAGAGCTGCACCACTTCTTTTTGAACCCTCCTCGTATTTGCCCCGAACCTGATATCTCGCTAACCAATGGTCGGATTTGAACATACAGGGTGTCCTAGCACTCGTAGTGATGCCCCCTACTTTCCTATAGGCTCTTAATTTAATGAGAAGACCAAAACTAAAAGGTCATGTGCTTTTAATATCTCGCGAACCAATCATGCTAGAGGCATGTTCGACAGGTCCAAGGACTCGGGGTGACGTCCTCTCTGCTATGGACCACTCGTTATAATTTTAAAAAAAATTGGGAAACGCGATTTTGGGGTAAACACGTGTTTTTGTGATTTTGCCGATATCTCGTGAACCAATCATGCTAGAGGTGTGTTCGACAGGTCCAAGTACTCGGGGTGATGTCCTCTTTGCTATGGACCACTCATTGTAATTTTAAAAAAATTTGGGAAACGCGATTTTGGGGTAAACACGTGTTTTTGTGATTTTGCCGATATTTCACGAAGCAATAACGCTAGAGGCATGTACGATGGGTCCAAGGATTCGGGAAGACGTCCTCTTTGCTATGGACCACTCGTTGTAATTTTTTAAAATTGGGAAACGCGATTTTGGGGTAAACACGTGTTTTTTATGATTTTTGCCGATATGTCACGAACCAATAACGCTAGAGACGTGTACGAGGTGTCCTAGGACTCGGGCTAACGCCCCCTTTCAAATGTGGTAGATATTTTTTTCGAAAAAATAATTCACAAAGGGCCTAACGCCATACATGTTGAAATAACGTTTTATTTTTCTTTACTTGTTTATAATGTTTATGAAGCGTGGTGGTTGAGAGAGACGATACGGCTGGGTGTGTGTGTTTCAACGAACCTGTCGCTAACCACAAGGACCATGCTTAATAGAACAATCGCTATTTCGGCTGGTCGGTGTATGACAGAACGAGCATGCGTTTTCTGATATTTTACCTTTAACGTGTAAACGGTGATGAGAACTTGATTCTATGTTGGTCGAAGCGAGTACAGAAAACAAACGAGCAGGAGGTGAATGTCATTTGAGCTTATTGGAAGGCATTGATCTGACTTGACAACAAGTGCAATGGAAAAAAATGACCAAGACGCTTAAAGGTGAAATAATCTGACCATTGTGCTGGCAGGGAAGTGCGAAAGGCGTGCACACGTGTGAAACCACAGGCACGCTAAACCAGTGACATCCTGTCTTGCTTCGTACGTGACAAAATGCAAGTTGACGTGAAATTTGATCTACCGCAGGTGTTCGCTTGGGACGTTATCTATCTACATGCGCGATAACTGTTAACAAGTCACATCCTGTTTTGCTGCGTACGTGACAAAATGCAAGTTCATGTGAAATTTGATCCGGCACAGGTGTTCGCCTGGGACGTTAGCTGTCCACGTGCCTGATAACAGAATGTTCAAAGCGTGGGAATCGCTGAATCAGTAAAAAGTATGATGCAACTTGTGGGAATGATGTCACAACCAATAGAGAGGCAAGAGCTGCAAACAGCAGTGGTGGGAGGTGAAGGGAGGGAGAGGGGAGGGGTGATGTATGAGAGAACACAGGAGGAAAGGGAAAGGCAAACATGTATGAACATGCATGAAGCGCGGAGCGCTGTACACATAGAGCTATAGGTGGTGTACAACATGGGTGAATAAATAAAAAGTACACAGGTTCACACAACATGTAATTTATTGATCCAGGAATTAAACGTAGAGTTAAACCCTAACCATTTGACGTAGAGTTTATTTCCTTTTTGTTTCAACACTTTTTCCACAAGATAATGCTGAGGAAATGCTGTTTTCTGAAGTTCATGGAGATAAAATCTACCTTTTATGGGTTGATGGTTGAGGTCCTCGAGTAAATAGGTGACTGGACTGTCCAAGTAGACTCGACGAATTCGAAATAGTTCAGTCCCCCACAGAGGCGTGTAGCCCTTATTGAAGGCAGACTTAAATTTGCTCACACGAACAAAATCCCCAATGTTCAGTCGGTGACGTTTAGGATCGGCTGTTTTTATGGGGTTAAACAGTTTATCCAATCGCTGAATATTTTTAGTTACGAGACGTGGCTTGGTCCCAATCGTTCTATGTTTGGTGTCATTGTAACGTGATACTAGCTCAGGTAACATGTCCAACCAGCGATACGTGCCTTGAGCTGTAAACGCTTTCCACATATGGGTTTTCAATGTTCGGTTGAACCGCTCGACCACACTGGCTTTCAGATTGCTGTACGTGGTGTAATGGTGAATATCCTTAGATTTGAGAAAACTGGAGAAATCCTTGTTGAAAAATTCTTTCCCCTGGTCGGTTTGTAGCAGCTGAGGTTGACGTTTGGAGTGTTGAATAATATGTTGAAAGGCCTTGGTAACTAGTGGGCCAGACTTGCGACGCACAGGTTCAACAAAGGCCATTTTGGAATAGACATCAATGACGGTCAACATATAGCGTACATCGTCGTTAACGCTAGCATAGGGTATCATTTCAACCAAGTCAGCCTGCCAAAGTTCATCCACACCTCGTGAAATCACCTTGAGTCGCGGATAGTGACGCCTAGCTGGGCGATGCAACTCGTGAGCAATACCCATTTTAATGGGTGAGGGCTTAAATAATAATTTTGGCATTTCGAAGTTCTTGTTCAATTTCTTGAATTTCCCAATCGTGACCGGTATGGCCAGCTTGACGTGAAGCATGCAACAACTGTAGCCGCTGGACGAGCTTATTGGGATTGTGCCAGTAGGTAACATCCACAAGGGGTTTTAATGGTTTAAAAGTCACTCCCGAAGCGGACACTTTACGACGAGTACTTTGACTAGTGGGAAACATTTTTGCAATGATGGTTTTATATTTTTGAGATATATTGGCATTCACTTGTTGCGTGGGATCATACTGTCTTTTGTGAGCATGGGTATCCAATAAAATGGATTTATATTTGTCAAGGTCCTCTGACGTATAATCATGGGAAGAGGGGGTCCGAGAAAAGAGCAGCTTTAACAGTCCTGGCGTTAATTTATAGTTGATATTTTTAATGACAGCTTTAGTACGAGCAAATTTAATGGATGAATCGCCAATTTTAAAACTATCATCCTCATAGCGAACATCATACGTGGTATCTGTGTTTCCAATAAATAGATCGGTGAAATAGGGTTCCAATGTTGATCCATAATATTTTATTAAAATGGTTTTCAGTTGAGCTTTATGTTGAGGGGTGGCCAAGAGTTGTGAAAACGGAGACGCTCTGGAAGGGCAAGGTGTTTCGACCATGGCCAAGGATTTCTTTTTTCTCAAAAACTCTGCAAGGGGTGAGGCCTTTTTTTGAGGCGTAAACACTTGTTCCTCCTCATCCTCAACTTCACTAACACTAGTCAAATCTTCCTGTTCCTCTTCCTCTTCCTCAGGGTCCTCGTGCAGCGTCTGCGTGGCTTGTGAAACGGTGGGTAGCGTTTCAGATGGCTTGAAAGAGGGTTTCAACATGGCTTTTAGTGGAGGTGCTAAATGTTGCTGAATAAACAAAGCATGATTTGCACGTGATTGTTTCAATTGACGAAACTTTTGGCGAATAGTATTTTTTGCTCTAATAATATGCTTTTTCAATTGACTCTCTGCTAACGCCATGGTGTCTTGGCAAATGACTTGCCGGGGAATGAGACAAGGCCTTAAATAGCAATAAAATGATCAAACCCTAAGCGATACCGTCCTTGGTTGAGTTCACTTTGTTTGTCAATCACTAAACAGGCATGACGTTGAGTGTTCCAGCACTTGGCACACAATTCTGTAAACATTTGAAAGGTCATATCCGGATTCACATGTTCATTATAAATGTGACGACTGTTCCTCTCGTCCTGACGAAATAAAACAATGACATTGGCATTGTCACGAATCAACTGTTTGGACATTTTTGAATACGTTTGTCCAAGATAGAAGCAATCGATATGTTTGTGACGACCCATGCTGAAATAGCTTTGAATGATGCCTTGACGTTCAGTGGATACATCATCGAAAATCATGAGTGAATCAGGCTTTACCTCATCCGGTGAAATCACATTTTCTTGCATGGAAAATGTAAAATAACCCATATTCTCTTTTTGTAATCCAGACATGACTTGATCCAGAAACACGTAGAGGGGTTGGTAGAGAGATTTTGCAAAAATATAAATATTTTGAAAACGCAGACCATTGGGCGCTGTGATGAGCGTTAGCAAAAGATTTGTCTTTCCACAGCCGGAAGGCCCCACAATGATGCAGCGAATGGAAGATGGAAACAGTGAACCATGGCGTTGTTCACGTGATGTGGGACAGAGATGGGAAACCATGTCCCCCACGGGGAATGACTCTTGCTGCTTAATAATCTTCATTTCAACTAAGGCTTAGACAGGCTAGCAGGCTGTCTATATACAGGACACCGAGCCTTGTCATAGAAACAGTAGACTGGTACTACAGGTTGACGATGGATGTCTTTGGACGTGCGTTGATGGCCAAAGCTAGGCCTGTCCCCGTACATGATCCTAAACAAGAAACAGATCCTGCTAATAAACACTATGTGGATACGTCAGTAGTGCCACGCACAAAACAGGGAGATTATGACTTTAAGGGAAAGCGGTTAACCCATGTAAAACATCCTCAAGTGTCTACAGACGTTACTACGAAAAAGTATGTGGATAACAAAGTGTATGAGTTTTATGACAAAGTGCCACAGCTTATGGTGAATGGCTATAGCGCTAATCACCATCAGATTATTCACGTGGAAGACCCACAAGACGAAGACGATGTCTGTACCAAGCGTTACGTGACCCATGAAATGAAAAGGCTTTATAAATTTATCCCATGTGTATTTTTAGTGTATCTGACAAATGAAAAACCTGTGAATGACAGAAACCATTTACCGTTAGTCCATGATCAGCACTCGACCTATGTGCTTGCTTCGGGTTTAAGCCACTATCGATTACACTATGATGGAACCATTCACATCAAATATGCCATACCTGATGAGAACCATTTACTAATAAAGATAAATGGTCATAGGATGTTGATCCATAACCATGAAATGGTCAATGCAGGGGACGAATTATCCCTTCATCTCTTGTTGACATGGGATGAAAAGCAAGCGGGAAAAACCATAAACGATTTCCCACTTTATGTGGAATTGGAATATACAGCCATGAAATAACCATCTGACGTTAGTTGTGATTTAAACTTTCTTGTGAAAGGTTGTGGGTCATTATCATCATGGTGAAACAAAGGTATGCAGTGAGAAAGACTAAAAAAAGGACTTTGTCCTTGGCAAAGCCTGGGCTTACAACATTCGAGGACAAGCCCTTGCGAAAGAAAAAAAGAAAAAATAATGAATTGACCATAAGGAAAGCCCTTCGAGCAGCACAGAGACATGTTATTCCAAAACGTCGGCGACAGGTTTCAAACCAAGGGCGAGTGATTCCCGTCCCCAAACGAGCGGGATTTTTACCTGCATTATTTGCCGGTTTGGCTGCTCTGGGTTCACTTTTGGGCGGTGCCAGTGCAGTGGCGAAAACCATTAAAGCCGCGCAGCAGGGCAAGCAACAACTCAAAGAAAGTCAGCGACACAATGAAACGATGGAAGCGATTGCCATGGGGGCTAGAAATGCCAATCTAAAGCCAGCCTTTTATCAACAAGGAATTGGGATTTCACCATTTCGAAATATTAAAAAAAAAAAAAAAAAACCTCAGCCATAGCAAGACATGCCCTGACGCATCAACAAGTGGAAAGCTATGCTAAACAACTAAAGCTTTCTCATTTTCGAGGTGTGTTTATGCGAAACCAATTACCCCCACGACCCTGGAAACAGGAATGTGCTGTTGTCAATTTGGATGATCACCGAGGACCAGGAACGCATTATGTAGCTTATGTCAAAGAGGGATCCACGGTATGGTACTTTGACAGTTTTGGGAATTTGCCCCCGCCCATGGAACTAGTGACCTATTTTGGAAACAGGATCAAGATATATTATAATGTGAAACGAGAGCAAACGTTTAACAGCCAACAGTGTGGACGTTTGTGTTTAATTTTTTTATATAAGACGCAGCATAAGCAAAAACGCCACCAGTATGTCGGCAGAAAGTAAAACGTTTACAGTGCATGGACGTGGACCTGAAGTCAGCCTAGACTTTTACCCGCCTATCGAATTGAGTGAAAAACCCTATGGTTTAGGACTTGTTACTCTTGAAACGTACAATCGAATATACAACATACGTGAAAATGTGAACAACAAGTTTTACTATGATGATTCTGTGCTCACCCTGAACTCTGGTGGATACACGATCGATGATGTTTATGAACACATTTATGTGGTGTTGATCAATCAATATGGTTTAAAGTCATTTCTCGACGGAACGCACAAGTTTGAACTTGTAGGCAATACCAACACTCATCGCTGCAGTATTTTCTCCTCATTCAACATTGACTTTAAAACACACCCCGATTCCATTGGCCCATTACTAGGATTTAAACCACGTGTGTTGGAGCCCAACAAAAAACATGAATCAGACCATGAAGTGAAATTCATTGAGGACCATCATGTGTCGGTGACGTGTAATATTATTAGCCAAGTGTACACCAATCAAGAACCATCGCATTCACTTTATGACTTTATTGTGACATCGCCCAATGGCTATATTATTCGTGAAAACCCTCCAGTGGTGCTTTTTCATGCTGTGGCTGTTGATAGTATTAGTAATATAACATTAAGACTGATCAATAGAGATCAACAACTCATTGATCTAGATTCTACCACACCAGTGACTTACAAGTTGGTGCTAAAGCCACTATGAAGTTTGTGTATAAAGCAACAACACCGTCTAGGAATGGTGTTAGTTGTTTGCCACGTGAATACACGTTAACATCTCAAGGCAAGCAGATTTTACAGCATTTGGGTTACCACGTCAACCCTCATAATGAATTCTATCCTAGAGATAGCGAACCACATCGAGGAGCAACCAGGAGTGGTAAGAATTGATCTCCATTCCTATCAAGCTCAAACACCTGGACTCAATAACAATGATGAAATTCAATTTGTTATCAACAACCAAGATATTTACACCCTACCGCATGAAAGTGTCATTCAGATTGAAGGTCGGCTCACCAAAGCCGATGGCTCTACACCCACCACATCCAAGTTGGCCAACCATGGTTTGGCCTTTCTGTTTTCTGAAGTGCGGTATGTCATTAACGATATCGTGGTGGATAGCACTCGAAATGTGGGCATTTCCAGTGTCATGAAACTATACCCCTCTTATAGTGAGGAAGAAGGTAAAACACTTTGCATGGCAGGTTGGTGTCCTGACTCGACCAATGACTGGATGGTACACACTGATGGGACCTTTACTGGATATTTACCTCTTAAACTGATTCTACGCTTTGCTGAAGATCACCAACGCATTGTGGTTAACGCAAGGCAAGTGCTTTATCTGGTGAGAGACAGGAGTGATAATAATGCACTCAAGGGAGCCGACAATGCCCCCATCGATTCAAAAATTCAACTACAACGCTTGCTATGGAAAGTTCCCCATGTGACCCTTGAAGATAGCAAAAAACTGGACATACTCAAAATGGTAAAGAGAGATATGCCTCTACCCATGGAATTTAGAAGCTGGGCACTCCATGAGTATCCGCTATTGCCCACCACCAACACACACAGTTGGTCTGTAAAAACAGCTCGCTATACAGAGAGACCTCTCTACCTGATCGTGGGTTTTCAAACGAATCGCAAGTATCAACAAACCAAAGATGCCACGCAATTTGATCATCTGCAATTGAGAAATGCACGTCTTTTCCTCAACGGAGCTGTGTTTCCCTATGAAGGACTGGATTTGGATTTTTCAAAAAATAAGTTTGGCCCCCTGTACGACTTGTTTTCTAAATTTCGATGGTCATATTATCAAAAAGAGAACGGCCCCATGCTACTACCCCAAGCGTTTAAGGCAAGAGCACCACTGATTGTTTTTGACTGTTCTTACCTGGAAGAGTCTGTCAAGCCATCCAATATCGACATTCGACTAGATTTTGAAACGCATGACAATGTACCAGCCAATACCACGGCCTACTGTTTGATTATTCATCACAAACAAGTCAACTATTATCCACTATCCAACCAAGTGACGAGTGTATAAATAACAGGTCATCCCACGTCAAGCCACTCAGTCATGTCTTGCTTTAAAGCCTCAAGAGACGTCACATCCATGAATTTAAACTCTGAGGAACAACGTTTCAAGACTTTTGCCACGTGGCCAGTGCCTTTCATAAACCCTCAAGCCTTGGCGGCTGCTGGATTCTACTATTTAAAAACAAGAGATGAAGTGAAATGTGCCTTTTGTCCCATCATCATAGGCCAATGGCAGGAGGGCGATGAACCCATGCAGGAACATCAGCGCTGGTCACCCACCTGCCCCTACCTGTGTAGAATGAAAGTGGGAAATATACCCTGTCATTCAAGCTATCCCTCACTTGTGTCTCTGGGTGATGAAAATAAAACAAGTTACGATACATGTGGGCCGTATGGTATCCATGGTGCTTCGGTGAGCAGCTCACCATCAAAAACACCTAGTTTAGAGACATTGGAACATCATCGGTGTTATGGACGTTACAAACACAAGAGACTATATTGTCGTATCAGTTGCTATCGTCCTTATCCCAAAATGAGAAAAGCCTGTAAGACGTGTTATGATAATAAAATGATGTAATTCTTAAATTCTAATTTTTGCATGTCCCCCTGTCCTACCCTAACCTCAATTTGAAACTAGCATGGGAGGTAAGTCCATGACATGATCACACGTGATCGTCAGTCAGTCGTCAGTTGAACTCGGTCCAGGCAAGCGTCAACATGTTGCGCACACTCATTGTGGATTGCCAAGGGTTTAAAATTGGTGACAACAAATTTATATTTAAACAAGTGGCCATAATCGATTGTACCACGTTTTGGATATCGCAAGCTACGCATTTGCTATTTAAACCACCCCATGCTTTTGATTTGTTGTGTGAAAAAGACCGTAAACAAACCCAGTGGATTGAAAATCATAGGCAACTAGACTGGAATCAGGGAACCATTTCCTATAAATATTTGGACGTGGTCATGAAAGCACACTTGTCCTCGGCCAATGTGGTATTTGTGAAAGGTAGTGAAAAACGTCAATGGTTGCAACCATTTTTGCCGTCTTACTGCCAATGTATCGACCTCATGGAGTTGGGCTGCCCCTCCCTGCAAACGCTCATGGATACTTGTTCCTGTGGCAACATTACCCATACAGCCCTATCGCATGCGTGGCATCTCTTTCATTGGTTAACCACCCATGCCTGCTGGGAGTTATTGAACAAAATTATAACTCAAGATTTACCTGTGAATGACGTCAGTGAGATTTCTACAAGCGACGTGTAAACATCTACAGCACGTGATACCATGGAGAAAGGCAATGCTACGGACAAAGCCATCGGCAAGTTCTTTGTGTGCAAAAAGAAACTAGACAGTTTTACCAAAGAGGAACTCTTGGCGCTGCCCAAGTCGTTCATTTATTATGTGGCCGCCAACGCAGTGAAAGAAATCTGGCAACATGTACCAAAATCATGGACTCAAGACCCTGTGCTGAGTGAATTGCAACCCTGTACGGATTACGATCACCATAAGCAAGTGGCCATGGCAAAAATACCGTCTATGCGTCAGTGTGCGACTTGCCAGCTAGTGAAACTGTATCACGGTCATAAAAGTCCGTGTAAAGACTTTGTTGAATCATTCCACGGGTGTCATGGCGAGAAAAAGCAACAACAACAACAACAAACACAAACATCGTCCACAGAGGAGGAGGAAGACCAAACCTTTCTACCATCAATGGAAAAGGATATGCCAGACCTGTACTGGCAATGGCGTCATTGACAAAGTGATTCAATACCTACCTTTCGAAATCCATCTTCCAGGTTATCGTTTTTGTGGCCCTGGAACTCGTCTCGAAAAACGTTTACAACGTGGTGATGTACCCATTAATCTTTTGGATCAAGCATGCAAGGAACATGACCTTTCTTATCGCCATAGTCATCCTGGTTTAAGACATGTGGCAGATAAATTGTTATTGAAGAAAGCTAAACAACGTTTCACATCCAGTGATGCCTCAGTAGGTGAAAGGATGGCAGCCCTAATTGTCATGAGTGCTATGAAAGGAAAGTTGATGATGCATGGACATAAACATTGAGGAGTGAGGAATTGGGATGTGTTTGTATTCTATATTTCTTTTGTCAATTCACTATGACTATGAAATAAAAACAAAGGTTTACCAGAGCACAATGATTTGTTATTTTTAATTTTAAGAAATCGTGATGTTCATGGCTGATTTTTTCATTTTACACATTTCACACATTGCCATTTGTCATTTTGCAATTTACAGATGTGAAAAATGTTCGTTTCAAGTTTTATGATTTGATGAAATGGATTTTTCCAGTTTGTTGATGACACTTTTTAAACAATGTCTGTTTGAAGTTTTTAAATTTTCAAATTTCACACATGGCCATTTCCAGTTTTTAAAAATGTCCGTTTTAAGTTTTGCGTTTTTGGTGATATGGAAACATGGATTTTCCATTTTGCTGTTTTCACATTTTTCCATTTGGTGTATGTCGAAAGTTGAGATTTGACAATGATGTTGATGCGAGTGCTTGACCTTGATAATACTGCAATGTGCTGATGCGTGTTTGGAGAAACGTCGAGGTCTACGACTACTGCAGGTAAGACTGTTTTTGCAAAAATAATGTCTATTGTCTGCCACATTTCAATGAAAAACGAAACTATTTAAAACAAAATGAGTATATAAGTGACCATTTACCCCCTCCCCACCCACCCACCCTACCTCATCGTGTTTGCTCTGGTCAATCATACACACCAGTTTTCTCTCTCCATTCATACCTGTCTTTGGGAACAAACACAACCACTTTATTTATTCCCAAAAGCACATTCTCGACATGCTCACTCATCCCAAAAGAACTTTTTAGTTTATCATTTACATTACGAAAAATAATTAAATACTAGTTATTAAAGTTACAAAAAATCTTACTTATTTCATATTTACAAAAAAACTCAACTTTGTACAGCGTTAAAATAATCACACTATTAACCAATCAAAAAAAAAATTAAAAAATAAGGTTGCATAGAACTTTTTAAAGAGCAAAAGGTCCAAGTGGGTTGTCACTATTTACAAAATCTACTATTTACAATGACAAAAAACAATATTTACACAATACTAAATCTACAAGTTACATAAAGCTATGTCCCATAAACGATTATACAGTGAAATCACACCTCCTCCTCCTTGCGATCATAACCCCAGGGCAGGCTGGTGAGCAGGTCATCAGCCCACACACGCTTGTTATCCATAGAGGCGAGGGTGCGTTTTCTCTGTTCCACAAGATACAAATGATGGTTGCTGGATTGTATCCTGCACTGTGTATGAGACATAGCTTTGCCCGTGCGTAAAACCGCTAGATAGTCATTAACACGTAGCGATTTTACCACTGCCCTACCTACACCTTTTGCTCTTTTGGCTTCCTTACAGTCGAGTGTGCGATAAGCATACATTTTTGAAGCCAAACCTACGAATTCAGTCATAATGGAATCACCGCATTCATCTTTTAAAACGCCCATTTCCTTTTTGTTCTTTATGGGCAGCTGAAACACGTTGTCAGCGCTATAGCAAGAGGTGTCGAACCAGTCACTATGTTGCATCATGACGTCATAGGGGTTGCAATGGCGAATGTGGTAAATGAATGAGTCCGTATCCATATACAAAAGAGAGACGTCCTCAAAATGGCGTTTCGCAAACTCATAGTGGAATCGATACTGACCGATTTAGAAAAGTCTAAAATGACTTGACCCAAGTAAATGGGTTTATCCATGGTCACGCTGGTCTTACTCATTTCAATAGTAGCCAAATCCTCATCGATAATTTTGATCGATTTGAAATTTGGCTTGGCAATGTACCGCCGGGCACCCCACTGCCCCTCCCAGACATTGACCAATTTAATGTCACGGTATTTGCGGACATTCTCCATGGACTTGCCATAGATGCAGTTGTTCATTAATTTAAAAAAAATAATTTCAAACTGCTGTGTTGCCATTTGTCGGTGCTCTGTGTTGAGTCGCATGTATGGCTCAAGCCATGCTTTTTGAGCAAAAGAAATACCCCTGTGGATTTTCTTCAACACCAAGCCTTGGGCGAGGCATTGCACCAACATTTGGATATGTACCACATACCGATTTTTGTTGTAAAGTGTGCCCATGAGTTTTTCAATTTTCACTTTACTGTCAGGGGGAACCATTTGCTCAAGGCAGAATGGGAAATCGGCATGTTCATCATACAAGGATGAGGGATATTCAATATCCACTTCTAGCACATATCCACGGCCTGTTTCTTGGCTAGCCTTCATTACATCAAATTCTGACACTTGTTTCTCTGTCAGCCAAGCAAACTTCCCATAGGGCAAAGGCTGACTCATGGCGTAACCGTACAAATTATTCACGTCATAGTACATTAAGTACGATTCTGGTTTGTCCGGTGAATAATCAGGCATGTAGACATTGTTCGCTTCAGCATGGCGTTGGTTAAGCGACACAAAGCCGCCACGAATGCCCTTTTCAAAAAATAGAACCATGTCTACGCCAGTGAGTAAATCCAATTCCACTTGAGTGTATTTCAAAGCGGCATCAAACGAGAGTCCAGGACTTGTGTAATAGTGAGCCGGGTCAAGACCGTAAATGTGTTGACACAAGTTACGGAATTTTTCAAACACATCAGTGAGCAGCAATACATCCAGTTTTAGGTAATGCAATGCATATTCACTTAGCGTGTTCATGCCAAACACTCGCCAAACTTGACTTGCATGTGCATAGTCTTCATCGGAAACGGTACTGCGTGTTAGTTTGGAGTAAAATTTCTCTTGTGGTGGGAGTTTTCTTTGCTTTAACACGTCCCAGCTGTTGCAGAAATCATACGGGAATATACCTTTCCGAATGCACAACTGAAATTGCTCAGGATCATTAAAATGCATTCTAGTATTTTTTAATTCCTCCTCATTCAAGCCATTCACAAGGCTGTCTAGCGAGGATGCCATAAACTTAAAGGAATCCAAAAATCGAATGCTAAAGTCGCCCAACCACCATGTCAGGGCCGTAAAACGCTCATGGTTTTGGGGAATAATGGTAAACGAGCCCTTGTTGACATGGCCCAATTCACGAATCAAAAACTGAATGTCATAATTCGCCAGATTGTGGAAAAAGACACTAATGAAACGAGGAGCTGGAAAGTTCAAGTTGCATTTACTATGCGCAGCTCCACGAAACTCCCCTGTAAAATGCGAGTGGTCTCTGACTTTTTCCTCTCCACTTAAAATAAGCTTTTCGCAAATATGGCATGTCGTGGCATGCTCATACTGCTGCTGCTGTTCTGGAGATAGGCTCATGGGTACTGGGTGGTTTAGTAATTCCTGTACATGATCGACCAACTTGACAAGTTCATCCAAGAACCATTTGGCACAATCTGGCCCCTCGAGGTATTTGTAAACGGATTGTGTTGGGTCATAGGCACACACCACATTAAATCCTATGGCAAAGGGTTCATGTTTTTGAATGGGTGTGGTTGAGCTGATGGTGGGATCTGGTTCACATCCCGCCATGGGTGTAGTGAGAGCTTCAAAATCTGCATATACCACATAGGGAACAGTGTCACGCTTATGAATGTCTTTAAAGTTTAACACAGCCTTGTCCCCTTGTGGCAATATCAATCTCACCGCTTCCTGAGAAACGCAATCCACCCTATGACGTTCCAAAAGCGTAGGGGTTTTAAAATATTGCAAGCATCGATCACAAATATGTTTTACACCAGTGTGCTTAGACACTTGTCTGCTTAGCAATCTACTCAGGCTTTTAATTAGGCAATAGTGATTCACCTCTCCTACAGATAAATATAAAAGATGAATGTGGTGTCGTTTCGGTTCTTTTGTGGCATAAAAAGGACCCACAATCTCATCACCATCAAGGCCATACACCATGAACGAAAAGTCCTGGTTATCTTGTTCAAACCTATGGATCTCGGTTAAGTCCATAGGGAACGATACTCGAGTTAAATTTAACGTTTGTTTTAATTCATCAAACTTGGCCTTGTACTTTCCTGGTCGACAACTGTCACGTTGTGCTGGTTGCAAAAACGCAGCCACAGACCACAGAAAGCAATCATTGTCACGATTCTTTATATTGACCACAGCCTTTTTCGAAGCTATTGCTGGTGGTGTTTTAATATAGCTAGACCCAGCATTCAACGGGCTGAATTGACAAATGTTGATTTGCAAATGATGAATTTTGTCTAAGGCTAGACCACTCGGTCCTTGTTGCAGTTTATCAAATTTTGATAGCAAGGCATTCACCACGTGGGTTTCATACCACTGTTCCAAATTATGGGCTATGAATAGCTCTTGCATTTTACTGCAAATATAAAATGTCTCTTTATGCTCTACGTCCTTCTTTTTATATACGAAATCGCACACCAGTTCTGTATTCACCTTTAAAGCCGTATGCAACCTTTGCGCTGTACAAATTTCAATTTTAAAAATTTCAAAACAAGATTGTAAAAATTCTTTGGGAATCAAACTTTTTCTAACATTGACCACACGACCAGAGCACACACGCGATTTAAAACAACTATTTAGGGGTTCCCAAATTAACGTATCGGTAGCAGTGGCAAAAGACATTATTTTGAAAGAACACACTCACCTGAGTTTAGAAATGTAGACTGTCTGACAATGATCTCAAACACACACGTTCCTGGTTATTCACAGAGGTCAAGCGTTTTCCAACACTCTAAAAAGAAATAAAATAAACCACCATAAGTATATCCATTCCATAATTTATGCCTTTCATAAACAAAACAAAATCAAACAGGTTATATATATAAACAAATCTCACCTTGACGTATAATGCTTTGCTATATTCCCGTCTCACGGACTAGTGTGGAAATGGTTTCCTTCTCTAGCTGTCTGTCTTTCTCTCTTTCTTTAATATCGTTCACACACACACACGACAAGTAGGCTATACCGGTTATCTGCAAACAAATAAATAAATAAAATCATTAATTACCTAATCAATAAATAATTGCATGTATTTATATATAAATCAATAAATGTATAAATGAATAAATATATACCTACCTCACAACAAGAATAAGTATTTTCCACCAACACCAAAACTGTTAAACAAGGCCAAGTGTTTCACACAACGCTGTAGCGTGTTCAAAAGTAGTCACATAAGTGCGAGTGGAAATGTCAGCGACGTGTCTTTATATATCACAATGCATGTATAATCATTTTTTTCCCACGCTTTGAACATTCTCTTATCGTGCACGTGGACAGCTAACGTCCCAGGCGAACACCTGTGCCGGATCAAATTTCACATGAACTTGAATTTTGTCACGTACGCAGCAAAACAGGATGTGACTTGTTAACAGTTATCGCGCATGTAGATAGATAACGTCCCAAGCGAACACCTGCGGTAGATCAAATTTCACGTCAACTTGCATTTTGTCACGTACGAAGCAAGACAGGATGTCACTGGTTTAGCGTGCCTGTGGTTTCACACGTGTGCACGCCTTTCGCACTTCCCTGCCAGCACAATGGTCAGATTATTTCACCTTTAAGCGTCTTGGTCATTTTTTTCCATTGCACTTGTTGTCAAGTCAGATCAATGCCTTCCAATAAGCTCAAATGACATTCACCTCCTGCTCGTTTGTTTTCTGTACTCGCTTCGACCAACATAGAATCAAGTTCTCATCACCGTTTACACGTTAAAGGTAAAATATCAGAAAACGCATTCTCGTTCTGTCATACACCGACCAGCCGAAATAGCGATTGTTCTATTAAGCATGGTCCTTGTGGTTAGCGACAGGTTCGTTGAAACACACACACCCAGCCGTATCGTCTCTCTCAACCACCACGCTTCATAAACATTATAAACAAGTAAAGAAAAATAAAACGTTATTTCAACATGTATGGCGTTAGGCCCTTTGTGAATTATTTTTTCGAAAAAAATATCTACCACATTTGAAAGGGGGCGTTAGCCCGAGTCCTAGGACACCTCGTACACGTCTCTAGCGTTATTGGTTCGTGACATATCGGCAAAAATCATAAAAAACACGTGTTTACCCCAAAATCGCGTTTCCCAATTTTAAAAAATTACGAGTGGTCCATAGCAAAGAGGACGTCTTCCCGAATCCTTGGACCCATCGTACATGCCTCTAGCGTTATTGCTTCGTGAAATATCGGCAAAATCACAAAAACACGTGTTTACCCCAAAATCGCGTTTCCCAATTTTTTTTAAAATTACAATGAGTGGTCCATAGCAAAGAGGACATCACCCCGAGTACTTGGACCTGTCGAACACACCTCTAGCATGATTGGTTCACGAGATATCGGCAAAATCACAAAAACACGTGTTTACCCCAAAATCGAGTTTCCAATTTTATTAAAAATTATAACGAGTGGTCCATAGCAGAGAGGACGTCACCCCGAGTCCTTGGACCTGTCGAACATGCCTCTAGCATGATTGGTTCGCGAGATATTAAAAGCACATGACCTTTTAGTTTTGGTCTTCTCATTAAATTAAGAGCCTATAGGAAAGTAGGGGGCATCACTACGAGTGCTAGGACACCCTGTATGTTCAAATCCGACCATTGGTTAGCGAGATATCAGGTTCGGGGCAAATACGAGGAGGGTTCAAAAAGAAGTGGTGCAGCTCTCTCATCAGCCCACTACTACAGGTTTTCATTCTAGAGACTTGAAATTTTTTTGGGGGGTAGAGGGGGTAGGGACCATTGATTGACGTTAAACAATTTTTTTTGTAGAGTTCCTAGTTTCCAAAATATAGAATTTTCAAAATTCGAGTGTTTTCAAAAAAACATAAAAAGTAAAAAAGTTTTACTATAGAAAATAAAGGTCATAAAGACCATTCGTTTGAGCCATGGCACAACGTTCTATCCTGTTTGGTTTTCAAACTATCGCCTATTTTCGAAAAAAAAAATCAAAAATATAACGAGTGGTCCATAGCAGAGCCCCCGTCATCCCGAGTCCAACGACACTTCATTCGTGAATCTCCGACCACTGGTTCGAGAGATATTTAACATGCCTGAGGCTTAGTAGTGGGGCAAGGAGGGTTCTGGAGTGCGTTAGAAGCGCCACCACTCCACTACTAATGTGTCATAATATTAATCTGGGATAAATTTTGAACTATTTAAATAGTATCCGTCCATGGTTTTAAACAGTATTTGTTGAGGTTAGCTAAAAAAGTCATTTTGTTATCTCTGGAAGTTGGCAACCCTCTGCTCTTTGGTTTTTAAAAATAAAATCTACACTGCGGCGATCGCGTTACGTAAAAATAAGTGTACGTTGTGTCTGTTTTATTTATTCAATCGAACAATATAATAGAATCTAATAGAAGTTATCTAAAATATAAAATAATAAGATTACTTCAACAGTATTTAGGTAAAATAGAATTATAATTGAGAGAAAACATGTTTCCTATCGTCCTCGTAGATCATGTAGACAAAACTAAGTTGCAATATTGTTGTACGACGTGAGGAGGATATAATAAAGTAATAGCCATGAACCCGGGATCTTTAAAACACCAAGCGGGCGCGATACCACTTGTACACTTTTCCAACAGACTTTACCTCATTTTGTTACGCTTCTTATTAGCGCATGTGGTTAAATATTCAATTATTATAGTTTGATCTTAAATATTGATTGGAATGCATTCATTCAGTACCAGGCATGTTTTCAAATGTACTTAAAGCAAGTTTCATGTCCGTTTTTCGTTAATAATGCGAATCGACTGTAAATTTTACCCCCGAACGACAAACGTCCTCCATGTTTTATTTCTTACAACTTGGCGCACGAAATGCTAGCGTGTGATACACTTCAGCCATAAAAGCAGGTGTACGGGCGGCATATTTCTTTTTTTAGCCCGAGCCTAGCCACAGTATGTAATTCTGAGCCTCTTATTGGCTATTATGTCATGCCATTCTCCTGGTTCCGAATCGAGACGGTAGGTAGTAGCAGGGGTCACATCCGATCAAACATGGAGGAAGGTTATCGAGTGAGATGTGGATAATATTCGATGTTGAATTGCATTATTAGCGTGAAACAGGCATGAAACGTGCTTTAGATGAAGTTTAAAACAACCCACGCAGGAACTGAATGCGTTCCAATCAACATTTATGGTCTAAGTGAAATCATTCGACATTTAACCACATGTATTAAGACCTATGATAATATACTTCTTTTGCGAGCGCACATGTGCACAAGTGGTATCGTGCGAGCTTGGTAACTTTTTGAGTCCCGGGCTCAAGACTGCCCGAGGGTAGACAATTTTACTTCTTTTGAATTATTTTATTATACCCTCCCTCCTTTTTACAACATGTTTTATGCCTTGCTTTATTGAAATTATCTGTATGGGTGATTGATGCCACTGCAAGGGAGGAAGAATTGCCAAGCACCTCCTTGTGATTCCCCACCTAAATAATAAATACTCACAATACTTTAGACACCACACAATAACACAGGTTATCTGAGAAATTATTTATTTATATACTCAAGTAGGCGGGGCTCAATGAACACGATGTCCAATTTACTCAAATGAGCAAGAGCAACATTAGCGTCAACTTCAGCAGTGGTCAAGCTGCTTGCCTCTCCCCAAGATGGACCAGCCTTTAATGAGTCACAATGGCAAATCGTTTCACATTTTTTCGTGAATAAATATGGAAGCACATTGAGGCGGTCGTGGCTTTGTTATGAACAATTTCGGCATTTGCCTGGATTAGAAGTGGAAAACTATGGAAATGCACTTCCAAGATGGCTGAGTTGGGAATCGAACCCACCTCTACTCAGTTTTTGGCTCACGTGGATGAGTGTACCCCGTTGCAGCCCTCACACCAGAATTGCAATTTCTCGGCAGAGCTGGGAATCGAACCCGGACCTCTGGGGAGACAGCCAAGAACGCTAGCCGCGTTGAACAGTAAGTAGAGAAATATAAATTCAAGTGAGAAAAGGGAACAAATCCACCTAACAATGTTTATTATTTAAATCACCCCCACAGATAATTTCAATAAAACAAGGCAGAGAACATGCAGTAAGAGGTACGGAGGATATAAAGAAATAATTCAAAAGCAATAAAAATTTCTGCCCTAGGACAGTATCGAACCCGGGACATAAAATTACTAAGTCAATATGTTACCATTCGTACACATACATGCACACAGTTTATGCTTACTATCATAGATGTTAATGCATGTTGTCGAATGAGTTCAGTTAGACCTTAAATGTAGATTAGAACGCGTTCATTTGCAGTGTGGGATGTTTTAAACTTGACCTAAAGCAATTTTCATGCCTGTTTTACGTTAGTAATGCAATTCAACATCGAAAATTATCCACACCTCACTCGATAACCTTCCACCATCTACCCTGCCACCATCTGCCGTCTCAATTAGGAACCAGGAGAATGGCACGACAGAAGAGCCAACCAGGCGCGGGACACTGTTATGGGCGATTCGAATCAAAACAAAGACCGCCATGTGCGTTTTGTTTACTGTTTGGGCCCGCATGCCGACAACTGTTGCAGTATACTCCATTTTTGGTGACTTAATCTGTATTATGTTGGATCCAATACTAAATTGAATAACAAGTGACTAGCGGTGTTATTAGAAATGGCGACAGCTACGTTCGCTCTAAACGTGGGACAACATAATTGATATGTAGGGTAGGTTTTAATTGCTAAGATGTAAACCTTTGTCATAGGTTCTGTCGGTATAATTATACTGACTAATCAGAATTTATGGATTTACTTTTATTTGTTTGTTTTTCGCGTACCGTAAAAATCCGAATATAGGTAGGATAGTCTTGTACATATTGGACAATATGTAATTTATTCCTGCCAAATGTACCAAACAATTGTTTTCATCTTGCTGAAGACTTCTGTCAAGTCTTTGTGCAGGATCAGCTTTAGTTTAGTTAACGGTAGGCTACTTAAGTAGTTTGATATGCGGTAGGGCCTATCCATGTCCATAATTTTCCTATCTATGCTAATACTTGCATGCATGCAGCTGTCTTAATCAAATACTACAAGTACAGTATTAAAGATACAAAGTGACTTGTGATGGAAGCACCCAGGTTTGGACCCTGGTCCTATTTTGACATACACTCTGCATGGCTGTGACTTCTGGTGTCCTATGCACCAGGGAATAAGGCAAGGATTGATACAATCCTAGGCATGGGCGATGAAGTCGACAAAGAATGTTTGTTGGCTCTAGAAATATATGTTAATATTGTTTGTTTGTGTACTTGCTAGAAGATATTAATACAGATACCCTCCAGCAAAATAATAGTAGGCTTTATTGCCTACTTTGTTATCTTCCCTCTGGTCCTCTATTATGCTTAGCCTAGAGCCTGCAAGGCATAGGCCTACTACATTGTTGGATGTAAAAGCCTAGGAGTACAGTAGGGCTTCGTTCAGTAGTGTACGTTAGCCCGTAGCTCCTTTTGAGTGCTGCTTCATTGTAGGTTTCAGTCTTACTGTGTTAGTAATCATCATTTTATGTATGCAGCTTGTCAAATTGTACCTCCCTATTTGATGGTGGAGCCTGCTAACATGCATTTTATAGCTGAGAGAACAAGGGTTGTTCTGGCATCGTAGGGACATTTTTCTTACATTGAGGGTTAAAGTTCTCTTAGCTTGATCACTCGAAATATGTAAGAAAGTTAGCATTGTATTCCTGTGCATGACAATGGAGTTAAGTACCTAGTATTTGTTCTAGGTGCTGAATAGCACCCAAATCTGTAATGGGTTCTTTACAGTCTAGCTGGAAACTGTTCTCAATGAGTGAATGACAGTTTGTAGTTCCAGGAAGAAAGGCTACCATGTTTTCAGCTCCCCTGTACCTTGTAGACACACAACTCCCTAGTCTTACCCATTAGGCCTAGATACATGCCTGGACACAATTCTTGTTTGACCACCTCGTGTAGTGGCTAGCATTCTCGGTTCTTTCCCCAGAGGTCTGGGTTCGTTTCCTGGCCCTGCCCATAAAAGTAATTCTGATCTGAGGTCTGAAACGGGGTATGCTAAGCCTCATGTGGCAATCCTGAGGCGAGGTGGATTCGATTCCCAACTAGGCGATCTTGGAAGTGGTTTACCACGTCTACTGCAGGCAAATGCTACGATGGTTCCTTATTTATGGCCACGGCTGCCTCCCTCCCAATCCTCACCTAAAGTACAAAGACACACGAATACAGTCACCATATCAAGAACTATTGCGAGAGCATCATCAGAAGAAAGCAGAGATTTGGAGCGATTTTTACTCTACTGACGCTATGACAAACAGAGAGTGGTCAGTTGCCAATTACGAATTGCGTCTTCTTGTTACCCGATATGCGGTACATGGTTTTCACCACAGAGTTTGCCGCACATTACATTTTCACACACCTGATATAAACTGTGTTGGTTCTCTCTGCGAGAAAACATGTGAGCGTTATCACCTTGCTACTTGCATGAAGAGGAATAAGTCCTTGAAGGAAATTTGTTGTGACTAGTTATGTAGTTATATTTCTTATTTTGTTTGCTTTGGCTATTTGCTGTAATAAATATATTATTAATACAGTCACCATATTACAACATGTTATCGTAAAAAAATACACACACCTAAGTACATGGGTCTCAATGACCACCATGTCCAAGCCCCTCGAATGATAAAAACAACAACAAAACAACTTGTGTTAAAAGTGGTCGTGCTACAGTGTTGAAAACTTCTGAACTATTTATAAGAGACCCCTGGCCAAACTTTTCTGTTCACAAAACTTGTTTCAGCTTTATCACATTCGTCATTTGAGACCTTCTCTAGCTTCATGAAGATAAGGGGTAATAAATGAAACAAGTATCAGGCGCCCAGCCTACACTAGGACTGGGCAGAAGAGCAACTCAAGTGTGCTGCTCCTCTTCCCAGTCCTACTGGAAACAAACATTCCCCCACTCTGCCTCTGCTATATTGAAAGGCGGATTACCGACCATTTGCATATGTGGTGTTGATTTGCAATAATACTACTACATGCATTGCATTTATCTGTGTAGGCCTACATTGAAATTTAATTTTTGCTTCGACTTGTGCTTTGGACATTTGCAGTTTATCTTCCACCCGGGGCTGGTCCAGTTTTCCAAAGAGGGTTTCCGAGGCTGGAGTTGGCGGTAGGGTGGCTTAAAACAGCGTGCCATCAACCATTCAAGTAGCCTACTGACCACGTTCAAGATCTCATGTGTTCCTGTGTTCTCAACGAGCTTAACCATTGGTATTCACATCTCTGAAGGTTGTTTTCAGCTGCACAATCAAATGTAAAAGACAAAATGTAAACATGCAGAAAGCGGTATTCAAATAAATGAAGTCTGTCTTTCACAAAGTAATTATCATTCCTCGAAACCTACTCCTCATCCTGAATCCACATTACTGTATAGAATATTGAGGTTATATTGATCTCATGCAGTAGAGGAGGGTGGGGGTAGAATTTATGGAGAATGAAATATATGAACATAGCATTTCATTGCAGCTACATTACTGGTGAATAAAGTGCAGCTTGGTTGGTGGCGAGGAGGGGTTACGAATGTTTTGAGGTTATGATGGTATAATGAAGCAAACTCTAATTACTCGCGATTATATCATTTTTAACAGCTTTTAGTCATTATTAAGAACATTTATATTGTATTAAAAGCACCGGTAGGCTTTCAAATAGGCAAATAAATGGAAAAATAATTCTCGTAGATTTGGAAGTCATACCAACATGTCACACCAAAACTCATCATTGGTATTTCATTTTTGGAACGATATCGCCTCCTGAGGTGCAATAACGAATGCTTTTGATTCAATGTCAGACACTAAAAATCGGTTCCGAACGTAGTAATGTGCGTTCGTAATGATCACAGTCAATCGTAGTTACTTTATATGCGAGATTGGTAGCCATTGTAGCCCAAACATTGCCACGTGGACCTGAAATTCTACGAAATTCTAGCCAATATAAGCGTCCAGAAAATTAGCATTGAGTGTCGTCTCTCTTATTATATGCTCCTTGGAGCCAACAAGAAGCTCGGAAATACCTATGTGGCTAGGCTCGGGCTGAAATAAAAAATATGCGTACGGCCGAGGATGAACAGAATCATACAGGATTTTATACCAGCGATCACAACAGCTTCCATGCTAGCGAGTGTCGTGTGATACGGGCTTAACGTCAAGTATCAGTGCGAGTTGAACCTCGCCAGAGTCACACTGGTCGTCCGTGGCGTTTATTTTAGTGACGCGGGTTATGCTTGTGCGTTCTGATAAAGAGTGGCACGAATCAACACTTTTATCGAGAGGTTCTTGAACGACTCCGCAAAAGGATTATTCGTGTGAGACCAAACATCAAACAGAACTGGGTGTTGCATCACGACCATGTACACCCTCTGTCTGAAAAGTTCGGTGAATGGGTCTATATTACGAACGGATTGATGGCTTACCTGAAACAGCCGTTACTATCCTTCGAAGTAATCCCCGTGGATGGTTATGCACTTCTTAGAACGGCTGTACAAGACCTGGCATAGTCTTCCTGAGGGATAGCCTTCTGTTGGGTCGTCACATTACGTTGGATGTTCGAAATGTCCGAAAACCTCTGGCCCTTCAGGGCTTTTCGGCGATCCTGGACCCCTACACTCCATACTTTGACGCTTGCCTTCGAGGCCGTACCTCAGGCACCAGGTCTCGTTTCCCGTGACGATGGTTTTCAAGACCATTCCATTCCACGGAACATTCACCCTTCTCACTGCCACCCATCGAACAAGTGTGCACGTTAGGTTGCATAAATTCACCCTTCTCACTGCCGCCCGTCTATCAGGTGTGCAAGGCAGGTTGCATAAATTCAAGCTTCTCTCTTGCTTTCAATTTAGAGTTGTGACGAACGATACTGAAGGCTATTCCTAAAGAAGACTATGCCAGGAGTTTCCAGGACTTGTTCAGTCGTTCTCAGAAGTGCATAACCATCCACCGGGATTATTTCGAAAGACAGTAACGGCTGATTCAGGTAAGCCAACAATCCGTCCGTAATATAGCTCATTCACCTAACTTTTCAGGCAGAGGGTGTACCTTGTCACACAGCGATTTCAGCAAACCAGTATTTGGCCAGTAAGAACATTTCCGTGACTCTTCAGCCTACTTATTCGCTCGAATTGAGTCCTTCTGATATTTTCCTCTTCCCGAGATTGAAAACACACGTCAAGGGACGTCGATTTGGGGGCACTGGACGCCATTCAAAAGGCAGTAAGCGACCAGCTTAAGGTGATTCCAGTATCCGAGTTCCAGCACTCTGACCACGGCAAAGTTTCAAGTCAAATAGATGGTGAGGCGCTGTATAGACGGCGGCTTCTGGAATGACAAGGAAATATCCTTGATCTCCGAGACGACACAAAGCCATCCGTGCACCAAGGTCTGAATCTGACTAGATTTTGAAACACAGAAAATAGATCGCGGTCAGAGGACCCTGTTCATTCTTTTATTGAGTAATTTGTCAGTAATGATTGTAGAGTATATGAGTTCAATATGTATTATTTTACCTGTGATATAACAATACATTTTAGTAAATAGTGTGTACAGAGGCAAAGAAGGCCCTAACAAAACATTCTTGCAGCTACATTACCGACTTGAATATGCCCCGTTACTGCTATTAAGATGCTTATTCCGTATTTATTTTCAGCGTAGAAAGGTAACAAAACCATTTCTTTCTAGCATTCTAGGCTGGCACTCAGGAGGTCCAGGTTCGACCCAGACTCTGCCAAGAAATTTAATTCTGGTCTGAGGGCTGAATCGGGGTCCACTCGACCTCGTGAAGAAAAACTGAGAAGTGAGTTCGATTCCCACCTCAGCCATCCTGAAAGTGGTTTTCCGTGGTTTCCCAACTACTCCAGGGAAAAGCCAGGATGGTTCCTAACTTAAGGCCACGGCCACTACCTTCCCAATCTTCACCTGCATTACAAATACAGTACATCCACTACTACAGACACCACAGTAACACATGTTATCACACAAATTCTCAACACACCCAAGTACACGGGGCAAAATGACCACGATGTCGCAAAGCCCCTAAATTAATTAACAGCAACTCTTTGTGGATTGGCAAATACAACAGTCTTTAAGCTGAGGGCGTAGCACAAAACACTTGCATCCAGCTTCGTTACCATCTCATTGCTTAAAGGAATCAATCATTGATTACCCAACACATAGTAGGTTCGCTCGGCTGTACTGCTCCGATGCAAGCTCTGTGAACTTGCGGAGTGAGGAGAAAGAGCAGGGAAGGGTCTGTCTGTCAACAACCCGCCGTGATATCTGGTATTTCTTTCTATTCCAATACTGCTAACATAGGGCCGTTGCTCAAACCACTGTGGTGTTACGAATGAGCGAGTGAGTCACCGACCAGTGAATTTGGTTCTGTACTATGCATGGACCGACAAACCTCGTCACTCGTCAACACCACTTCTCATAGTCCGCGATGCACATTCCTGTCATTTCACGCAACTTAGACCCGAGTACAACTTGTTGGAAACAGGTAGTTATTAAACTATCCGATTTCAAATTTGTTTTGCATTAGGAGCCCCCATACTTTCCTCTCGAGGAGGTCTCCAAGAAGTGTGTTATGCCACTGTGTCCAAGCAAAATTACTTGCTAACATCTCAGTCATGTAGTCAAGTTTATTTGCTCTGCTATGCACAGTCATTATGTTTGTATATCAAGCTAACGGTAAAGACTCGCGATCCTTCAAGAGCTACTGTACCGCTATACCTCGCCATTGTCCGATTAGAGGATGAGCTCTGCAGTTAGCGACCCGGCTTGTTCGCGTCATTATTAGGTGTGTTGCTAATAGTTTCATCTCTACATTCGAGGAAATCTGTTGCTAATAGTTTCATCTCTACATCCGGGGAAATCTGTTGCTAATAGTTTCATCTCTACATCTAAGGCAATCTGTTTGCCAATCTTCCCACCCTTCCTTCCGTAACTTCCTGGCCACCTTAATATGTACACTACTAAACCATCTCCTTTTAGGGCCAGTTGTACGAACTCGGGTTATCCATTGGAATAGCTATACCTGGGCTAGTGTCTTCCTTGGTATATCTCCAAGGGTGGGTTGTACGACAAGATTTTACTCCGGGACTCGCTATTCCGTGTTTGTCAGAGAGACCACCAAGTTGGTAACAAACGGAGCTAACTTTGTGGACATATTGATACCAAATATGAACTTCTTTGGAAACAGATGAATATCGTATTAACCACTGCGATGCTCATGAATTATGAGGCCCTGAAAAGATAGCCCGCCAATCCATGCCCGGTTAGCTATACCGTCGTTTACACTGGGATTATCGCTTATAGGGTTATACCAATGTCGTACAACTCAATTCTGCGTTATAATAATAATAATAATATCATATGGCCTCGGGTGCCGGGTGCAAGCTTTGTAATTTGACACCCAGAGGGTAGCTTGCATGTCGAATTTCGTTGTTCCTTGAATCACTATGAAAGTCAAGGAGGTTAGATATCTAAGCTCCTTGAACACTATAGCGCTTTCTAGTAGAGAAATGAGGAACTTTGTGTTGGCGAAACCTCCCGAGATTAATTTTGCCATTATGAACACGGCCTACTGAATTCAAATGGGTTCTTTGACATGCCAACATCGTATGACATGCGTGTCGTATCTGTTACTAATAGTTTCATCTCTACATCTAAGGCAATCTGTTTGCCAATCTTCCCACCCTTCCTTCCGTAACTTCCTGGCCACCTTAATATGTACACTACTAAACCATCTCCTTTTAGGGCCAGTTGTACGAACTCGGGTTATCCATTGGAATAGCTATACCTGGGCTAGTGTCTTCCTTGGTATATCTCCAAGGGTGGGTTGTACGACAAGATTTTACTCCGGGACTCGCTATTCCGTGTTTGTCAGAGAGACCACCAAGTTGGTAACAAACGGAGCTAACTTTGTGGACATATTGATACCAAATATGAACTTCTTTGGAAACAGATGAATATCGTATTAACCACTGCGATGCTCATGAATTATGAGGCCCTGAAAAGATAGCCCGCCAATCCATGCCCGGTTAGCTATACCGTCGTTTACACTGGGATTATCGCTTATAGGGTTATACCAATGTCGTACAACTCAATTCTGCGTTATAATAATAATAATAATAATAATAATAATAATAATAATAATAATAATAATAATAATATCATATGGCCTCGGGTGCCGGGTGCAAGCTTTGTAATATGACACCCAGAGGGTAGCTTGCATGTCGAATTTCGTTGTTCCTTGAATCACTATGAAAGTCAAGGAGGTTAGATATCTAAGCTCCTTGAACACTATAGCGCTTTCTAGTAGAGAAATGAGGAACTTTGTGTTGGCGAAACCTCCCGAGATTAATTTTGCCATTATGAACACGGCCTACTGAATTCAAATGGGTTCTTTGACATGCCAACATCGTATGACATGCGTGTCGTATCTGTTGCTAATAGTTTCATCTCTACATCTAAGGCAATCTGTTTGCCAATCTTCCCACCCTTCCTTCCGTAACTTCCTGGCCACCTTAATATGTACACTACTAAACCATCTCCTTTTAGGGCCAGTTGTACGAACTCGGGTTATCCATTGGAATAGCTATACCTATCACTTACCACGGTCAGGGGCGAACCTGCAATCTTGGGGTTAGTAGACCGACACGCTATCCACTCACCCACCGAGGCAAGCTAATTCTGCGTTAACTACGGCGATAACTTGAGCCGAGGTATATCCGACGATCGTACAACTGGCCCTTAATCAGACCCCGCGGCGTAGCCGTGCGCTGCGACTTGAATCGCCCACAACGACCACGACGATAAGCTGCAGCAAGTCCGGAGATCGCAAGTTCGAATCCTGGCGCAATCAGCTTGCATTTGATATAGCCTACTGGCACGTTAAAGATCCCCTTCGGAGAAAAATTCCAGCACCTCGGTGCCTCTAAATGCCGCAGGAAAGAGGACATAAAACCAATAGTATTATTATTATTATTATTATTATTACCCAACCAATAGTATTATTATTACTCATTTTATAAGCTCAAATGGTATCCGCTAGTATCCTACAATGTTGCCGAGTTTACGTTAAACTGCTTTGACGTTCCTTGCCTTAGTAATGTCAAATACATAATATTACTTGCTCTGTACAACTAACAATACGTTAGTTCATGAAGACAACAACAACTCTAGCCCTAATATAGAGTTAGTTATTGTTGTTTTAAGGGGCGGAATTAGGAGTTCATCTGCCCCATCTAATATAGAGTAACAGCGTGTTTCACAAGGACGAAGCAGTGATATCCTAGATCTAGAAAGGTAGGGAAGGAGCAATAAATAAATGTCGATCTTTAAGACGTAGGTACCAGTGAAACGACACACACATGAAATACGATAAGCTTAGGAAATCCTCAGATATACTGACCGGATCTGTAGATGTGATCGATCTACCAGAGTAAGCTAGGAAGCTAAGCCATTGGGACGTGCTATTGCGGTCCTCAGTCTCTCAAACATGACAGACTTACACTCGACGTACTGTTTCATATAAAATTCAAATATTAAGAAAACGAATTGAACCAAATTTGGTACAGAGGTAGCAATAACAAAGGGCACCTCAGTGTCATGTTTAATGGCACCATCTTAACGAAATCAAAATTACGGCTACCCAAATGTTTAAAGCCTAAATCAAATTACGACTAAAATAATAAACGGATCTCTACCAAATTTGGATATATATATATATATTCATGTGGAAATCAACTGGCGCTCCAACTATAAGGTCATCAGCCAAACAATTTCAAGAAGATGATTCTTCATCTTCTTCCTGTTGGAACGGGATCCGCTTTTTTAAAATCAATGCACGCCATTTCTTGCGATATAATGCTTCCTGTGGGTGCAAGATAATTTTGATCTCCAACCCTGTTTCTGGCCGTCGACTGTTAGATGGTAGGCCAAGCTAATGACTGCGGGAGTCTCCATTCCTGCATTTTCTCATTGTTTAGAGCCACACCAACTAGTTGTCGGAACGTTGTTTATTTATTTATTTATTTATTTATTTATTTATTTATTTATTTATTTATCGTATGGCTTTTAGTGCCGGGAGTGTCCGAGTCTGTAGCTGCTTCCAGCGGATACCCTAAAGGGTGAGCTACAAGTTCCGTTCAATTTCAAGTAGTTCCAACTTTCGCCACCAGATATCAATGATACCTAGTGGTGAACGTTGGAACTTTGATAGAGCGTTCTGACGAAATCTAACCTAACAAATTTTGCTTTACACAAGTTTAGTCTGTGAAAGGATCTTTTACATGCCATAAATCTATGACATGGGACCGCCGGCTTTACTTCCCCTCCGAAGGAAGGCATACTGAAGGATTTTAACGCTCTTAAAAAATCCGACGACTTCGGCCGGGTTTGAACCCGCTATCTTGGGCATAGCAGTTCAGCATGCTACCGACTACGCCACGAAGCCGTTGTGATGTGAATATGGTCGAGCAGAGAAATGCCTAACTGGATCTTCTCAGCATCTGCATTTCCATGACATGTAGTGAGTGCTCAGCACTTCTAACACTCGGTACCATATAATGCAACTGGTCTCACCATTCTGCGGTATACAGGCCCGACGAGAGGGGGGGGGGGGGGGGTCAGGCAAGGCTGGTGCCCGACCCTCCCAGGGGGGCCCGGCATCCTCGGAGGATGGGCCCGATCGGGCATTGCTTTATTATTGTCTTTATGTGAATTGAATTTGCTACTGGCAATCATTTAGTGAATGCAATGAACTGTCTGTGAACAATGTTACAAGGATTGAGAAATTTCTGATGTCAAGTGGACAATATTTTCCTCTACAAAGCGCTTGTGGGAAGAACAACTGTCTCAAAGTTGTCAACTTAGCGACGGGGCTTCGCTAAGTATTGTTCTCAGAATATACCCGAAGACAGAGAGAGCATTCCATTATTCTAAATTTCGCTTATTCGGCTTATGCACCAATCGTTCACATAACTTTCTCATCCCTTCACTTATTTCGCCAAGGCCACGAGAGTCTGGGCTGCCCTGGTGTGTTTGGTCAGTAAGCTCAAGAGTTTCAAGTTTACTGAGTCACGTCGAGCTTAGATATTTAGAGATGATAGTGTCTGAAATGAATATATTGTCTAACTAGACGTATCGTATGCCGTGCAGGCAGGTAAGTAAAATACATTTCAAAGGAGCGTCCAACCAGTAATTCACTTTATAGTTCATTTAAGGGACAGAACAGCGAGGTCATCGTTCCCTAGTAATTCACTTTCGTACTATGTGAAAAATTATCATTGCTGGCTAAATATCTTGCGAAAGGGTGGGATGATTCTGTTGTCAAACGTAGACAGAAGAAGTGCATGCGAAATTGTCCATCTTCTCGTATGCTGAATTGAGAAAACAATGCTAACATTTGAATAATCTCTATGCTTAGGTACAGTATAATAATAATTATTATTATTATTATTGCGAGCCTCCGTGGCTTAGGCGGCAGCACGCCGGCCTCTCACCGCTGGGTCCGTGGTTCAAATCCCGGTCACTCCATGTGAGATCTGTGCTGGACAAAACGGAGGCAGACAGGTTTTTCTCCGGGTACTCCGGTTTTCCCTGTCACAATTTCATTCCAGCAACACTCTCCACTATCATTTCATTACATCTGTCATGCATTTAATCATTGCCCCAGAGGAGTGCGTCAGGCCTCGGCAGCCGGCACGTTCATATCCTCGCCGCAAGATGGGGCTTCATTCATTCCATTCCTGACCCGGTCGGAGACTGGAAGCAGGCTGTGGATTTTCATTATTATTATTATTATAACTGGTTCATTCAATACGAACGACAATCCTAGAGGTACTTGGGTTCGTGCGCAAATCATTTCTGATTAAGGGATTTTTGACAACCTATATTACTATTGGTACTAGAGTTGGGAAATGTTTCCAAAGACTGAAACTAAGGTAATATTCCAGTATTTTACTGGACTCAGGAGAAAAATGAAAATTAATCTAGGACACTGAACTACTCAACTTTGTTTTCCAATCCTCTCATGGGACGTCAGTGGTAAGGACAGATGACCTACCATAGCTGTTCCGCCTCATAAAACAACAATAAGTAACGTCAGTGGTAGGGGCAGATGGCCTAGCTGTTCCGCCCCTTAAAACAACAAGAAGTAACGTCAGTGGTGTGCATGGCGATGGAGAAATTAGTATATTGCATGTAGGCAACCGCGCAGACTTTTCTAAGACCAAGTATTGAACTCTGCTTAATTTAGAAGAAACTTAAGATGTAGTATTGTCGAATATTAATATAAATACAATTTCGTTTTGAGCTGGTGCAGTGACTGTTATTATTACTGGACATTTCTACGCCGTTTAGTCCAAAGAGCAGCATCGATCTGCAAAGCACTTATTTTTTAGGACGCGAGATATTTTCCCTTGCGAATCAAGCCCTTTCATGATACGCTTTAACGTCTCGGTACCGTTAAACATAAAATGAGTTGCTACCTTTATCTATGACTTGGAAATGACTCCGCGTCCTGACAAAGCCGACTGCGGAGTAATTCGTAGTCTTACTCAACAGTTAATAATATGCCTATTTGTCGTTACAGTTGTTAATTAATTTAGGGGCTTGCGACATTTAAGGTAGCTAGTAGGTCTAGTATTACTGGCGGGCAATGAACCATTGGTTCTCGATTGGGAATCGTTTGCATCAACTAGTACTGTAGATAGCCTATAATTCAGTATTTGCTGATGCGTTAATTTTCCGGTTTATTTCTGAAGGCCTCCACATTATTGAATGAAGTTGACTGTAAATCAGTAGTTTTCACAAATATTAATGAAGTAAATTATAAGCTTCTCAAACAGCGAACAAAATAGAAAACCAAGAAACGTCCGAATTGAGTAGACTGAAGGGGAGGCTAGTGGTTGTTGTATAATTAGAGAGGTGTATTGGCAACATTGTTGTAACTATTTGTCTTGGAGAGTAGAAACTTAGACCCTCTTGAAACCACCCACTGCTGGAAGAAAAGCAGGGTATACACTGTGCTGGGACATGATCAATCACATGCCGTAATCTTAGTTGCCGACTGGGAAAAGTGGGAATGCGTTGCCCGTCGCGACTATCACTGTAATTATTAGGGTTAAGAGTAGGGTAGGTGTCTTTGGACTTGAAATGTGAAAACCCACACTCAGGATAGCCGCTGTTAACACCGGGATTCGAACCTCTGATCTGCAGACTTGCTGTAGACCCCCTGGTGAGCTACTCCGTGGGGTCTTACTTGAAGGTGCGAGATCTTTTACTACAATAACGGAGATACTTTTCTATAGCCACTAAATGTCAATGGTCACCAAATTTTTACTCCAAAATATCACAAAAATAATCACCCAAATGGCATATAACTCAATAATTTGGACCTAATTTTTGCAAAATTTTCCGGAGGAGGACCCCCGGACCCCACTCTGAGCTTCGTGTTATTCCATACCCCCAGATCCCCGGTGTGTTCACTCCCCCATAATCTTGGCTTGAATCCGCCCCCGATGGTCACCAGTCATAGATAGGATTGGAGAGTTTTAGGAGAACCTGGTTCGAGGTTTGCTTACTGCAAAGCAATATTAAATTATAAGAAGTTCACTGACTGCAAATTACAAAATATAGTTCAAATTCACATTTTCTTCTTTTGTGAATTCAATCACTGATCAGCTGCAATCTACTGATAGCACATAATAAATAATTTGTCTTACGTATGAGTAGGCCTACACCTGTGGTTAATTATGAAAATATATTTTGCTTTGTTTAATGTACAAGGACGTGTGATCGCCGTTGAACCAAAACACTTATCAGTGTTTAGGCTTAGACCCAAGGGCGTGATTCTTCAAGGGCAGCAAATTTTAAGAATGTCAACATAAAAACCCTATAAGTAAATCGTATTTTAAAATACTTCTTGTGTGTAAAAATCATGTTTTCATTATTAAAAGAGATTACGTCATATGCCACAGAGGCCGTAGTACTGCTCTGTGTACAGTATACCCCTTCCACCTCTTTTAATATGCAGTTCAGTGAACTGTACTTCCTGTTGATTAATTTTTGGGTCTTGGGGGCCCGGGAGATTCCAGCCCCAGGGCCCGTCGCCGCTCTCCACAGCCCTGGCGGTATATCTTTGATTTTGGCGGATAGGCATCTTCTTATCACAAAGAACGCCGGTGACATATCTGAATCGCATCCAAGCCGCTTTGATTCTTGCTCGCACATCTTTATTCACATAGCCGTCGCTATGCAATCGAGAACCTAGGTATCGGAATGTATTCACCTTGGGCAAAGAAGCTCCATTAATTAATGATCGTGTGGCCTCCGAAGAGGCCGAGTGCAGGTATTTCTAGTTGACGCCCGTGGCATTGTCCATGATACACACTTCTGTAGGTCGCGCGTTATAGAAGCATGACGATAACAAAGAGCAGTGGAAACAGAGCTGAGCCTTGATGAACGCCAACTGTCACAGGGAAGATGTCAGTCAGTCCTGCAGGGCATCGCACTTGGATTTTGGTGTTGTTACACAGCATTTTTACCTCGTTCATGTAAGTTTCGGGAACTTGATGATCACAATTTCAAGATTGCGGCCGTGCAAATCATGCAAGCATTATAATCCATAACTTATGATCTAACGAATCAATGTTCACAGTACTTGGCATTCAGATAGTTCTATATATAAGGATGAATTGAGAAGTAAGAAGGTGCTTGTGAAGCAAAGAAAATGGCTCCATCCTGAAGTAATACGAAAGTGGTCCCTGGATGGGTTTTGTCAGGAGGATAGGGTGTGGTTTTTAGTGGGTAAAAATCCCACACACTTGAGGAGTGCCGACCTTTCTCAAAGTCTTATGTAAGATTTTCCACTTCCCTCGTAAATAACAATAATAATAATAACAATTGTAATTATGGGTCTCAAAATCTCAGTTGAAAAGACCAAAATAATGACGAACATTAAAAAAACACCAAAAAAGCTACAAGTGGGCAAACAATACATAGGCATCGTCAAAGAAATTAAATATCTTGGAGAATGGATCAGCTGGAATGCGCTAGAGAAAAAGGCAATGGAATCTAGGAGAAATAAAGCTGAATTGGCCTTCCAATTTACGAAGGACACTTATAACAAGAAGTCTCTCTCCTGAAATACCAAGATAAGACATTATAACACGATAATTAAACCAGAAGCCTTATATGCAGCCGAAACATTCTCTCACCATCCAGGGACCGCTTGAAAGGCTGGAGGTCAAGGAAAGAAAGATATTACGCAAAATCTTAGGCCCCAAATTCCGTAACAACAAATTAATCCATGTTAGGAACGAAACTCTGTACCAAAAGACTGAAAAACTCTCGGACACAATAAAGAAACGGAGAATTGATTTTTAAGGTCACATCCTCCGAATGAATTCAAATAGACTAACCGAAAAGATCTTCAACTACTTTCGTAATAAAGAAACAAAACCTATTTGGTTTAAGTGGTTTAAGAAAACTGACAAAGACCTCGTAGAACCCCAAATTACAGACACCATGCTCATGGACAAAACAGCTAAAACCACCACCAAGGATAAGAAACAACGGTTCCAAGTTAAAATCAAAAGCGCACGATCCTCATCTCTGCCGAAGAAAGGGAAGCAAGATATCAAAGGATGAGGCAATACCGGGCCAAAAGGAAAGCTCAAAACAATAAAAAAAAAAATGATTTCATGTACCCCAAAGTTGGGCTAAACAAATAGAGAAGAAGAAGAATTATAAGGGCCCACTGCTACCAACGTGACGACTATATGAGAGTTAATATTACGAGCAGCCACCATCTTGAAATTATAAAATATAAAAATAAATAACTCTCAACACTTAAAAGCTACAGTAACTAAAAGTAGTAACAGGGTAGGACCGTATATGTGGCCTTGTATGGACAAAGCAAAAGCACAGACTCTCCGTGCATTCAAGATTGCGGCTGTGCGAACCATTATAACATTAAAATCGAAAACTCCGAATATAATTGGGTGATTAAGACGAATATTGCCAAGAGGAATCATATAAAAGCTCTAACTTGCGTTAATCAAAATATTAACATACTGAATACAGCGCACAGCGGCCATCTGGAAATTTCAAAATAAATTAAGAACTTTCGGTGTTCTAGAGCTATAATAACGAAATTTAGTAATAAAATATAACCTATAAGTTGCTCCGGATGCCCACAGCGACTCCATAAATTCAAGATGGCGGCTAGGCATACTATTAAAGTATACACATTAGGAACTCAGAATCTTATTGCACAATTAAGGCGAAACATAGTAGAAGAGGAGTATTATACAGGAAGATTCTTTTGCTGGAGTGGGGCCGGCTACCGGGCGCGCGCGCCTTCCGCCAGCCAACCGAGCACGCACCGTGGATTGCGCGCCGGTGGAAACCGTAACAAAGTACATTAATTAATGGTAAATTCACCAGCAAATCATGATTATAGAACTTACCTATCCACAGGAGATGCTGGGAGTGTTCTCGTTCAGCTGACAGACAGACGGGTTGTACCGTGTAAATAAATTAGCGTTTACACGTTGTAATTTCCTTCTGTTAGGGATATCTGCTGCCGTATATTGCTCTCCAGCTCCAAAAGGGTACGGGTAATTGATCTGTACACTTTGTATTTTAAATTAACCCACAATTGAACACCAAACGGGCTTAGGGCCGTGCTTCGATTAATTACAGTAGACACGCACGGGGGGGGGGGGGGGGTGCAGGAGTAGCTACATAATGTAACGATGTAACTTCCAAAGTTACTGAAGGTCAGCTGAAGGAGAACATGTTTAGTATATTCTGTGAAAATATACTGGTGACTTGAGGTCATCCAGATTCCCAAGAAATAAAAAAAAAATCTGTGCTTCTTTAATTAAATCTTGCAGCTGTTGTTTATGTTACCTTCTTATCTGTGCGCTGACACTACACACCCTAGTTGATGAAAGTTTAGTGACATAATGACTTTAATGACCCTGGTTAGCTCGCCTACGCATCGCGCAACCGCGCGGGCCAGCTCGGTTGGCTGGCGGAAGGCGCGCGCGCCCGGCAGTCGGCCGCCGGTCCCGCTCCAGCAAAAGAATCTCACTGTATAAGAGGCGTCAATAGCGTTAGTGATAAATTTATGAAACTGAAAAAAGCGTGCAGCGGCCATCCTGAAATTTTATAATTTAAAATTGAATAACCTTCTATGTTTTAGAACTACAATAACGAAAACTAGTGATAAGGTAGAAACCTATTTGGTGTATCGTATGCCCAAAGAAAGATAACAGCGACATTACATTTTCTAGATGGCGGTCGGGCATAATATTTAAACGTAATAGTAAATCATTCAGAGAGTAATTGCGCAATTAAAACTGAACTTAGTAAGAAATAAGTACCATAAAAGGGACCTTGCTGAAACAAGCCATAAGAATAACACACTGGATACAACGCGCGGCAGCCATCTTGTAAATATAGAATATTTTAATGAATAACTTAAAGTAATTTTAAGATACAACAACGAAAATTAAGTTAGTAGCAAGGGCGGCTGGTGATATTGTTGCAGCGTTGCACAACTCCCAATAATTTTACAACTAATTCGTCGTTTCTTTTCCTTTAATGTTTTAGTTTTATAGATCTAATGCACTCAAAAATGTGTTTAAATCATCGATATTTTGTTATTATTTATCGTAATGCTTCACACTGTACCTATAAAAGCCGCCGCCTTCAAATCAAACTCCAGGGGGTTAGCTCTCTTGTTGCGACTCCCAAGTAGACAGCGCGGCCGGCAGGGACGAGGCCAAGCTTGCACATGCTTGCTGACCAGCATGGGTAGTAGGGAGTTGCAGACGAGCTGCCAGCCCCCTGGCAACACTCAGTTCCAAATGTCACCGTTAGACTACACCACTCTTTGGAAATGACAACACCCTCGATTTCTCTTACCCCGCGAAGGGTAGTTTAGTTGGTTAGTTACTGTTGTTTTAAGGGGCGGAACTACGAGGTCATCTGCCCCTGAAGGGTAGTTTCTTTCCTACACCACTAGGGAATGCTACACCACCCACAACAATACAAATATCGGAATTTCATAGGGAGACATTAGTTGGTTCACACCCAATTATTTTTAGATGTGATCTCATCATAACTTCATTTAATATTTTTGTCAATTGTTCTGTGAAGCGAGCCTAAGAACGCCACCATTGCTATAAGTACAGTAGATAATCGGCTGAACTATTTTGCGACGTATTGTTGGTGTACTGTAGCGGTTTATGTTTGCTTTTACCACTCTTGTTCTTGCGGGATTTGGGTTGCGATTAGTTCTGTATTTAGTTGAATGAGTATTTTGGTTCCAGGCAGATACATAACCGTGCATTATTATTAGTATTATTATTGTTTGGTTGATTCACTACTATGCATTCACTACGAAATTTCAGGCTAGCAAAATTCAGTGTTTTGTTAGTTTGCCTTTCGCGCCACTTTCCGATATAGCACCCAGATGTATCATCTGTGCATCTTGTAAGTTAGTATTTTATTTAAACGGAATGTTTAGTTTGAAACATTAATTGTATTGTGGAGTGTAAGTGAAAATTAATAGAGCAAGTAATTTACTAGTTAGACAGCTTTCCCAGCTCCCTGATGACGATAAACTCACAGTAAAAACACTCGGTAGACCATTACCAGATAAGTATTGTCCAAAATATAAGTATAGGCTACGAGGGCGTTAAAGGATATATTTAAGGCAATAATAATTGGTTATGTGAATGCGATATTAAAAACGCTTTATTCTGTTTTCCATGTTTGTTGGTGGAGAATCCACGTGGACCAAAATAGGAGTTACGGAAATTAATCCCTAAAATAAAGAAACATGAATCTTCAGCTCTGTGGCTTTGGTGCCGTAGTTGGTAGCATGCTGAGCCTCTATGTCCAAGATCGCGGGTTCAAACCCGGCCGAAGTCGTCGGATTTTTAAGAGCGTTAAAAATCCCTCAGTATGCATTCCTTCGGAGGGGAAGTAAAGCCGGCGGTCCCATGTCATAGATTTATGGCATGTTAAAGAATCTTCCACTAATTACACCTGTGTGAAGCTAAATTATACGTTAAAAATTTGAACAACGCTCTTAGGTTCCAACGTTCGTCGCCAGGAGCCGACTGCGATGGCGTGTAGTAACCAAGTTCTGAACTAGTAGTCGTTTACGGTGGCCTTTGGCGCCAAAAGTAGGAACTGCTTGAAATTCAATGTCTGCAGTCCGCACTTGAATTAAAAACAGATGACACTCACTTATACAGCCATCACAATTAACACCGGTTATCAGACAGATTTTCCACACACCCAAAGTACAGGATATGACCGCGTTGTCGCAGCTCCTAAACTGAGGAACCAACCAATCTTCAGCTGTTTGAAAATGACACTTTTGGAACTGTTAACGAAGCTGCACAATTGGACAGTGTCTATAGAAGGTAAATTGCGGAATATAACGAAGAAGTTAGGCACAATAGGTATGTGTTAAATATTGTAATAAACTGTATTCGTTTCTGTGGCTCTTTCGAACTGGCCTTGCGTGATCATGATGAAAGTGTAACATCAACAAATCCAGGTGTTTTGAGAGAACTAATTAATTTTAGCGTTGAGTTGGATGCTGTGTTAAAGGTCATTTTGGTAAGGGCAACTGTTTTCAAAGGAATGTCCAAAACAATTCAAAATTAAATTTTACAGATTATGTTGGCGGTTTGCCAAGAAGAAGTATCAAAGCAAATAAGGGAATCGGAAATTTTAGCCATTATAACAGATGAAACTAGTGATATTTCAAACATATTTCAGATGGCTGTTGTGTACCGATAAGTTACGTAGTAAGAGGCAAACAAAACATGATGCACACACATTAGCAGCGTGTTTACTGGATTAATTAAAGAAGCATAAATTGAATGAAACTCCGCAAAAATGAATTGCGCAGACGTATGACAGAGCGCACTTCATGGCTGGTTCCTCTGATGGGGTTCAAGCTATAGTAAAAAAAACAACCTATCCTTATGCAGAATATGTGCCCGTCTTTGTTAGTAATATCATTTTTTGTAACGTACAAACTTTTCGGTTGCCATGTTTTTATGTTGAGAATGTTTATTATCCTTGAGATAGAGACCCAACCTTAGACAACCTGCTGTGTTTTAAATTCTTCCAATTAACTCAGGCATAGGGCGTAAATACATACATATGATTTTTTTATGAATTCCTATAGGAAGAAGCCCAAAAGAGCCATTAAAATTTGTCTATTTGTCGAGCGTACAGTTATTTTGGAAAACCCATGTATTTCAGTTTTTATAGAAATGTAGTTTATCTAACGTTAATTGATTTTTGTTACATGTGTAAACTTCTCATATAAAATTGCGACATCAGAAATGTTGGTGCAACACCCAGCTTTACATACCACCGGCCGCCACTGTATTTAGTAGTAATGTAGAACCTTGTCAGTGTCTTCCTATGACTAAGTCAAAAAAATAGCCACTTCATGCGTAAGACTTGAATATCATTAACTCGCGACATAGCAGTGCTGTGAACATTGATTCATTGGATCATACTTCATGTATTATAATATTTGCATGAATCGCGCGGCCACCATCCTGTAATTATTCGGCTGATGACCTTTAAGTTTGGGCTCCATACGTTTCTCACAGGAAAGTTTGTTTTTCCAAAAAGTTGATAGAGATCCGCTAATTGGTTTAGTCGTATTGAACACTTGGGTGTTAGTAATTTTGTTTTCGTTCAGATGGTGGCGATATGACACTGGTGTGCTCTTTACCTCTATGTCAAATTTAAATTCGGTTACATCGTTTGGAAAATGATGGGGGGGGGGGGGGGGGGGGGCAGACATACTAACATTTCGTACGTGTAGATGTCATAAGTCTAGTTTACAAAATTCGAAAGTAAGCTAGTCTAATGCAGTAATAGAGATATTCATCATCTCCACATAGCAGAGGTTTAACTAACAACGGCATGTGTAGGCTTCCGATGAAACGTGTCACGCCATGAAAATCGTGAACACATCAGGAAACAGGGCTTTTATTGAACAATAACCAGATTCATTATCACATCAGGACCAGTTAAAGTGAGTCATCGTCACCTGATGTAGTGTCGTCATCTACCGTGAAATTAATTCTCTCCTTCATGAAGTAGCGGTGTTTTACTGTGGTATTAGCTCGTTGTTTTCAAGGTTTAACGTGAACTCAGGAATGTAATTATTTCTAGAAAATTCCAGAAAAGTGTATGATGAGGAAACGAAACAAATATTACAGGGGGGAATTCACAGAAATCGACTTTGAAGCTTGAGGCATTCAAAGACGAGTTCGTGGGTAATCGGTTCACGCACATGCCTAGAATGCAGAATGCAGGCGGCAGGCGATTCGTGCTTGAGTCCTGCTGGTGATCTTAGTTTTAACTCTTACGCTTCAAAGAAATGTAGAGAAGAGTACAGGAGAAACGCTTCTTACAGGAATTCTTGAAGCACAAATTTTATGAGCTCTAGTTCCGGTACATAAGGTCATGTTTTCTCATTCCGTTAAATACCGTATGGAGCAAATTTACCCAAATCACTCCTAAGAACTAATTAATCTAATACTGTTATGTTCACCATGGATCAATGGAATATTTGTGAGAGCTAATCTGGACTGAAGCTTTTTATGCATAAATCGATTTAACTGTGGTTTATATCTTTGTATCGAGGGCAGCTCCTTTCCACTTTTGATTCCACGAAACTCTAGAAGGATTAATAACACGAGGTCGGCAACCTGTGTTTTTGTTTGTCCTGGACTAGAGTACCGGTATCAGAAATACTTCAGGGTGGTGCGCATAGAGATTCAAATCCCTGTCCATAAGTAATTCAACTGTAATACATCTAGTCCGCTGTGTCATGCTGTTCGGCGCGGATTTCTCGTTCCTGCTGCGGCACTGAAAGAGGGCGATAATATTCACCCCGCGATTGCTTATTAAACACTTCCCATCTGTCCTTACGAGGTTCAAGCCATCACGTTCCACGAAACAATTCATACCCCTAAATCACGATAGAGGCAAAGAAGATAAATGAAAAGATTATCATTCTGACAAATATTAGTCGTTTCTAGAAAAACTGCAACCTTCAGTGTTTTCGTTGTAATCTAAAAGACTGCGAAGATGATGTACGCACAGAATTAACATTATGTGTGACTGCAGGTACCTACCTTCTAACGTGCCAGGCTTTTTTGAAAATGTAACTTTTTATGATAAATCTTTGGTGTGCTTATTCCACATATTATAGGATGTTTAATGATCCATTGCACTGGAGCCGCACGCAAGTGAATGGTATTTCTCGACATCCGCACCGCTCTCTCACTTGCACTCTCCCCTCCACTTCCATCACAAACAACACTGAAGCTGAGTGCAGCTCCAGTGTCCTGTAAATCGCGCCCAGCACGGTCTCTACCTGGAGTATTTATGGCTGATACGGACGAAACCATTGGTCGCTACTTGGTTAGACGACTGTCTGGACGAAATCATTGGTCGCTACTTGGTTAGATGACTCTCTGGACGAACATTACTGATTGCACAATAAGCAAGGAGGTCTGGTGCGTAAGCCCCAGGTTAGGTTTGTTTTGTATGCAAAACATATTGTCACAAGGACAATTTCTAGACTGGGCGCGATTTACGCATATTTCTCAGTGGGCACTATTATCTCTGGGCGCGATTTTCATACAACCCGGGCTCCAGCCAGCACCCGGTGGTGGAACACAACTTTGCAGTTTCTCAGAACAATCTTATATTCAAAATATAACTACGTAAATTAAATAGCAGTGTATTGTGTATTTAAAAACGTGCACCGTATGGCTGTATGCCACTGTAACGGATTATTGATTTTTTTTTCTTTTTCTAGATGCTACTCTAAGCATGATATCAGAGTAACGAAGCAACATCTTAGTGCAAAAAGCTATACATTTATATTTGAATTGCAGCCAATGGCCATAGCGGGGTATTTTAATAGTGTTTAGGACTCGCATTCACTGCCGTCAACGCTGGCCAGTCATTTATGAATAACTCTGCATATCCTATCTGTTTCCTGTTGTAGATGTAGGCTAGGCCTATGACAGCCGTCACTGTTCACGCTAATATCAATATAAGGCAAGTTGATGAGGAACAGCTAGTATCAGTGAGATATAGAGTAGATAAACCTATCTTTATCAAGAGTGAATCAAACTGCGATCTGTTCCGTATGACGTAAGGTATGAACAAGAGGTAGGGCGAAGTTTCAGTACTAAAACAGACTATATCGTAACGTTTGATATTGCTATTCTCGCGTCAATCCCATTCAACAATAGGTATTTGTGTGTCATTTCTATACTGAAGTTGACATATTGATTAGCGCAGTTGGTTGAGCGTTGGCTTTCAAAACCTAAGATAGTCCTACCTCATCCATCCCAAAAGTGGTTTTCCGTGATATTCCACTTCTGCTCCAGTTCCAACGAGCGCCCTCTTCCTAATCCTAACCTCAATTACACACACTACTACACCACAAAAACACAGGTATTATCCATAATTACACACACACCTAAGTACATGGAGCTGATGACCACGATGCTAAATCCCCTAAATGAAATAAAAGTAACAACAGAAGAGAATGAGAGTCGACGACGGAAGGTGCAAGGAAACATAGCGAAATCGGAAGTACCAGATTCGTCTCAGGGCTCCATGGCCTTCTCAACAGTTGGAAAGTGCTGCCGAGACGCCCCCATTATATGAGCTATTGCTGTTGTTGATTTATTTAGAGGCCGTGCGACATCGTGGTATGGTGGAATTTGTCTGATAACCTGTCTTATTGTGATGGCTGTATTCGTGTGTGTATTTGAGAAGGAGATGGCCATAGCCTTAAGTTACAAACCATCCCGAAATCTGCCTGGAGTAGAGGTGGGAAACCACGGAAATCCACTTCCAAGCTGTGGTGGGAATCGAACCCACCTCTTCTCAGTTTTGCCTCACGTGGCTGAATGTACCCCGTTCCAGCCCTCAGATTAGAAATACATTTCTTGACAGAGCCGGTATTCAAACCCGGACCTCCGAGGCGACAGTTCCGTTAGCCTACAGTATATGAAGAAGAGAAGAATTTATCCGCCCTTTAAACCTGCATACAAATTTCAAAAAAAAAAAAAATGCGGATGTTTTTTACTCCGCAAAAATGAGGTATAATTCGTTGGGATTGAATTTTTAAAACGAATGTAATACAAGGGCAGATCGGAAAGTAACGCACAATCATTTCGTTTTCTCCTGGTATTGCAGCTGGAATGTTGAAATTTCACGACGATATAATGTAGTTTGAAGTTTACGCTACAGAGGGTATTTTGTTTTCATGTGCAGCTCAGCGAGAGAAGCCTGAACTACGAAACAAACATGGCACGCATGTTACTGACGTCAACTTGTGAAGAGCAGCGAAGTGTAGTTCGATATTGTGGGCCAATCGGGATCAACCGAGTGAAATCCACAGGTAACATGCGAGGCGTGTATGGGGACGACTGTAAGGACTGCAGTAATGTCTACAGTTGGTGTGCATTCTCCGAAGAGGACGGCGCTTCGGTGGCGTAGTTGGTAGCATGCTGAGCTTCTATGCCCAAGATCGCGGGTTCAAACCCGGCCGAAATCGGACTTTTTAAGATCGTTAAAAATCCCTCAGTATGCCTTCCTTCGGAGGGGAAGTATAGCGGGCGGTCCCATTTCATAGATTTATGGCATGTTAAAGAACCTTCCACTAATTACACCTATGTGAAGCTAAATTATATATAGGGTAAACATTCGAAAAAACGCTCTTAGGTTCCGACGTTCGTCGCCAGGAGCCGACTGCGATGGCATCTGGTAATCAAGTTCTGTACTAGTAGTCGTTGACGGTGACGTTTGGTGGCAAAAGTAGGAACTACTTGAAAAAATTAAATGTCTACAGTCCTCACTTGATTTGAAAACAGATAACACACACTAATACAGTCATCACAATTAACACCGGTTATCAGACAGATTCTACACACACCCAAAGTACACGGGGCTACATGACTGCGTTGTCGCAGCCCCTAAACTGAGGAACCAACCAACCATCCGAAGAGGGTCGGGTGAACCTTAGTGATTCGCCACGCTCCGGGCGGCCGGTAACAGCTGCAACCCCGCAGAATGTCCGGGCCATTGAGTCAGCAATTTTGAAAGACCGGCGTGTGCACCTTCGAACCTTATCGCAGGCGTTCAACTTTTTCTATGACGCGGTGTACCGCAATGCTGGATTACCCATTAGGCCCGACTAGGCCCAGGCCTAGGGCCCCCAATTATCTGCTCCCCCCCCCCCCCCCCAAGCAATTTCTAATTTAGTTCAATTTTATTCCGAAGATTTAGAAAATTTGTATCCAGAACTGAGACAGTTTCAGCGTTATATTAAATTACGATGTCCTTTAAAAACTGAGTTCACTCATTCTGAACTTTACGAAATTCTTATTCGAGAGAAGCTTGAGTCTGTTTACCCGAACGTTGAAATTGCTTTTCGCATTTTCCTGACCCTCATGATAACGAATTGTTCTGCGGAGCGCTCGTTTTCAAAATTGAAACGGATCAAAAGCGCGCTAAGAAGTATCATGTCACAAGAACGATTAGACATGCTAAGTTTAATGTACACACATCAAAAAAAGTTTTGCATCACCTCGGTTCCCAGATCTCCGGCATATAGACGTTGACTGTGTATATTGTATCCAAGATACAGTCCCTTTGACTGTTCATAGATGTCACTAAAACTGCTCAAAGATGTAAACAACCATGCATGAGCAGGGCCTATTAGACGGAGGGGGTACGACAGCCGATTAGTTCCAGTCATTCCACCAGGACGAAGGTACGCTGCTCATGTTGTCTGTAGTTCTACCATGCCTAGAAGGTCAATACCGCAGTTCGATCGCGTCCGCATTGTTACTTTGTGTCAAGAAGGGCTCTCAACAAGGGAAGTTTCCAGGCGTCTCAGAGTGAACCAAAGCGATGTTGTTCGGACATGGAGGAGGTACAGAGATACAGGAACTGTCGATGACAGGCCTCGCTCAGGCCGCCCAAGGGCTACTACTGTAGTGGATGACCGCTACTTACGGATTGCCGCTCGGAGGAACCCTGACAGCAATGCCACCATGTTGAATAATGCGTTTCGTTCAGCCACAGGACGTCGTGTTTCAACTCAAACTGTGCGCAATAGGCTGCATGATGCGCAACTTCACTCCCGACGTCCATGGCGAGGTCCAGCTTTGCAACCCCGACACCATGCAGCGCGGTACAGATGGGCCCAACAACATGCTGAATGGACCCCACGGAATTGGCATCACGTTCTCTTCACCGATGAGTGTCGCATATGCCTTCAACCAGACAATCGTCGGAGACGTGTTTGGAGGCACCCTGGTCAGGCTGAACGTCTTAGACACACTGTCCAGCGAGTGCAGCAAGGTGGTGGTTCCCTGATGTTTTGGGGTGGCATTATGTGGGGCCGACGTACGCCACTGGTGGTCATGGAAGGCTCCGAAACGGCTTTACGATACCTGAATGACATCCTCCGACCCATAGTGCAACCATATCGGCAGAATATTGGAGAGGCATTTGTCTTCATGGACGACAATTCTCGACCTCATCGTGCACATCTTGTGAATGCGTTCCTTCAAGATAACGACATCGCTCGACTACAGTGGCCAGCATGTTCGCCAGACATGAACCCTATCGAACATGCCTGGGATATGTTGAAAAGGGCTGTTTATGGACGTCTTGACCCACCAACCACTCTGAGAGATTTACGCCGAATTGTCGTTGAGGAGTGGGACAATTTGGACCAACAGTGTCTTGATGAACTTGTGGATAGTATGCCACGGCGAATACAGGCATGCATCAATGCAAGAGGACGTGCTACTGGGTATTAGAGGTAGTGGTGTGTACTGCAATCTGGACCACAAATGCTGAAAGTCTAGCTGTATGATGGTACAACATGCAATGTGTGGGTCTCATGAGCAATAAAACGAGCTGAAATGTTGTTTGTGTTGATCTCTATTCCCTTTGTATTTAACGGTTCCGGAACTCTTGGAACCGAGGTGATGCAAAACTTTTTTTGATGTGTGTATATCGAGTCAGACGTTCTGCGGGAAATTGATTTTGATGACATTGTAGAAGATATCATTGACCAAAAAAAAAAAACAGAAAAAAAAATTGATTACATTTTACAGAAGTAAAAAATAGTATGATTTGTTAAATTGTTCATCAAATCATCTGAAATGTTTTGAAATAACGATGATCGTTTCAATTGAAATGGATGGATATTATGTAGGCCTATGTTTGATTTAATAAAAAGTTTATTATTCATCTTGAAAAAAATAACTCTTGTATATACTTTATTAAATGTACAGGTGCTAAAAAATAAAAATTATTTGAAAAAAAATAAAGGGGCCCCAAAAATCTGAGGGACTTGGGCCTCATTTTACCTTAATCCGGCACTGGGTGTACGACATTGTTCATCGCACGTTGAAATTCCGTGAAGTTAGTGCTGATTAGGTGCCTAAAAGCCTGACAGACAACCACAAAGGTCAGCAAATGATGACAAGCTTGGATCACTTAACGCGTTACGGCGCAGGAATCGTCACTGTTGATGAGTTGTGGGCGTACCACTACACACCCGAAACCAAACAGGCCTCTATGGAGTGGAAACATTCTGGTTCCCCAGTATGAAAAAAATCAAAGTGACTCAATCTGCTAGGAAAGTGCTTGTGGCAGTGTTCTGGGATATGTTTGGTGTGTTATTGGTGGACTTCGCTGAACACGGGACCACTGTGAATCCTGCAGCCTTAGCTTAAGTTGCGTCGTGCCCTTCGTGACTAACGCCACAACATTAATGCTGACGGTGTCAAACTTCTTCATGGCAATGCTCGCCCCCATGTTGCTGCTCCAGTTCGTGAGAAAATCGCCAAATTTGGGTGGGAGGTACTCCACACTAATCTGTTTTAAAAGCCGCTGGCTGCGAGCTAAGCGAGCAAGCCAGCGGCGTTTAGGGACCAGGTACCGGTGCGACAATGCGCTCCTCTGCCTGGTGTAAAAGGTTAAGGGGGGTAAATTGTGATCTGAAATGATTTTGGTAATTGTTTCATAATAATTTAGTTACGTACAATAATAATAATAATAATAATAATAATAATAATAATGATAATATAATAATAATGATAATAATAATAATAATAACAATAATTTTTCCGCCGCAAGCGACTGTCGGCCGTCCAGCGCCCACCATACAGTCACATGGCACCATCGGATCTTAATCTGCTTGGACCCATGAAGAAATTCCTGGCCGGCCAACACTTTGCGACAGATGCGGAAGTGAAATCAGCAGTCCGCAGATGGCTTTGTTGATGGTCATCGCAAATGCGAGTCACACCCGAAAACTGCAAACGTTTGGAAACACATTAAGTGCCGTTAAATCGTATGACATTCTCATTTTTTGTAACAACTTATGGGCCACCAATTGTAAAATGAATTTACTAATTCAAGAACCTTCGCGAGCTCGCGCAACAGCTGAACAAAGTTCATTTTTGAAACTAAGCACGCGCCATCTATTGTAAAATAGATTTTATAATTCAGAAACCTTCGCGGGAGTGTTCACAAAATCTCACCAAAGTTCATTTGTTGAAACGATCCGCCCGACATCACTTTTTGTTGAAACTACTCGTTCACTACGTATTGTAGAATAGATTCACTAATGCAGAAACATTCGCGGGAGTGTGCCCAATAACCTACCAAAGTTTCATCGCAATCGAATGAATGGTAGGCTATATGAACCCATACGGGACTTCGTTGACGATTCGCGCGCCAACATTCATTTGTTAAAATTACTCGTGCGCTGCCTATTGTAAAGTGGATTTACTCATTCAGAAACCATCACGGGAGTGTGTACAACATCTCAACAAAGTTTCATCGCAATCGGATGAATGGTATATGAGCGCATACGGGACAGTTAGTTAGTTATTGAGGTTTTAAGGGGCGGAACAGCGAGGGACAGACATGACGTAACATTCATTATTATTATATAGAGATTAAATAGCTCAATATTGTTGCGTGCCACCCCCTAGTGGCACTTTTGTTAACTGGATTACGGTAGGGGTACAAAGCACAACACCAATTACAGCTTAAAGAAATAATTAACTTTATTGTGGCCAGAAAATTACACTAGTCAGCATATACAAGCAATTAGGAGCCTTATTCCAGTTTCCTCAAGTCGAGAATACTTCCCCTTTCACTTGTCAACAGATCACAGAAGTTAATCCGTCCTAATGAGTACGGTGGCCTTGACAGAAACTACCTGCTCCTCTCTTTTATGTTCACCGACCACAATTACTTACGTTCACTTGCTGCAGGCTATTTCGCTGTCCACACGCTGGAGAAACAATGTCACAGGATTTCGTAACTCACACAGCACTTCGTCACCACACTTCTGTCGCACAAGATAATCGCTCGCACTAGCTCGTAAAACACAGCAACAACAACTGCTTCACGGGTCACTCTTATATAGCAGGCCGGTGACTCAATAAATGGTTCTAGATCCATCCAGGGTCCACGGCTTCTCGAGGTTTCCATCGCTGGTCCAATCACGAATCTTCTGGACTATCCCTTTGTCTTAGTAGCCCTGTTGCATAAGGCACACGCAATACAGGAGGCATGCCACAGCCCAGCCCCTGGGGCAGTTGTGACTCAAGCGGCGAGCGATGACACAAACTCACAGCCGTAACAATATATAGGACATGTGTACTCATCGGTATTAAAAATTAAATTTATTTAAACACAGGTCACTTTCCTAATAGGTTACAAAATAGTTAATGAATTGGGAAAATGTATTTTAATTCTAATATTTTGGAGAAGTATGTACTATAGAGCATGTAGTATAATTCACCTATTGACCTGTTCTACTCAAGTTTTCTTAGCATGCCTTCATGGATCGATCCCAAACTTGGTCACGAAATTATTATTTTTTTCTTCCATTTAAGCAATATTCAATACTGAAACATGAAATACTCATACATAAAAAGTTAATCATCCAGAAAGAATGGTCGTATTTGGACAGTATACAGGATGTTAAAAGGAATTCAATACGATATTTCAGAAGGTGAAAGTATGCATCAATACAAGAATAAAATGTCTAGTAAACATGGGTCCTACAGGGCTTACTTTCTGAGATCTGATCACTTGTTTATAGAAGGAGCAGCCCACCAGATGATCATAGTTGTCATCCCTGGCATGGAATACTGATACGTCGCAAGGAATAATGAAAGTAAACGTCTGGTTGTGAATATGAGTTGTTCTTGTTGTTGCTTATTTTAGGGGTTGTGACATCGGGGTCATATAGCCCCATGTATTTTGGATGAGTGGAATGTGTGTGATAACCTGTGTTATTGTGATGGCTGTACCAGTGTGTGTGTGTTTGTAAATTGGGGATAGGATTGAGAAGAAAGCGGCCGTGGTCTTAAGTTAGGAAACATCCCAGCATTTGCCTGGAAACCACGGAAAACCACTTCTCGGTTTTGCCTCACGAGGCCGAAAGCACCCTGTTCCAGCCCTCAGACCAGAATTAAATTTCTTGGTAGAGTTGACAATAGAACTCGGACCTCCGGGACGACAGCCAAGAATGCTAGCTGCTTCACCAGGAAGTGGACTAACGAGTAAGCAAGGAAGAAAGAAAGAAAGAAAGAAAGAAAGAAAGAAAGAAAGAAAGCTTATAGTTTAACATGACCGTTAATCCCGCGATCATAAGCCACGGGACCTCCTTTTAGGTAGATTTCATTAGAAAGCTAACTATTGCAATGGGTACCATGTTTCGACTTCCGGAAAATTTCGACATATCTTCGCGTTTCACATCCCCCAGACCCCAAAACCACCGTCAGTTCAAAAGTTTATATATAATTTATGTATATATATATATATCAGTTTCTTGTGGACACGATAACTGCCGTAATTTTGCACCAATCACTTTGAATTTTTTACATAATATGTATCCCTATAAAACCTCGGTCGAGTTCGTTAATGGGCAAACTAGGTCAAAGGGGGTGAAAATGGGGGGCTTTTTTTCGAAAAAGTGAAATTTCGCTATAACTCTCTTAATACGTGAAATATCGAATCCATTTTAAGTTCATAATATGTGTCGGATAAGTGCCAAAAATTTATGTCAAATACGTTTTTTGATAGCACCAACCATTGACCAAAGGGGTGAAAAAAAGTGGGTTTTTCGGGAAACATTAATCATATCTCTCTGAATAGGCACATTATCAAAACCGTACAAAATGGAAAATATTCCCCTAATAATTACCTAAAACTTTTGTCTGAAAGAATTTTTGATATGACCCACCATTACGCCAAGGGATGAGAAAAATGATTTCGGAATTTTTAAAAATGCCAAGTGTCATCAGAGGTTACCATAACAACGCTTTTAAATTGATAAGGGATGATCTATCAGAGGTTGCCAAGACAACGACATTGACGAGATCACATTCATTTTTAGCCTACTTTTCTCACTTTTCAAAAATGAGGAAAAAGTAGACTTATAAGATATATCCGGGAAAATGTGTCTGTCCTTCTGTCTGCCTGGCTGTGTGTGTGTGTGTGTCCCCCCCCTATCAACTCCTAAACGGCTGCAGCAATCGAAACCAAATTTAGTATGAGTAAAGATGTATACCGGAATATCTCAGGCCCATATTTGAAAAAGATGCCTGTGCTACCAACTGCTAAAAAAACGCAATAGAAATTTGAGCTCCATGTTGGATATCTTGGAAGGTATACACGGGAGCTATTCTAAAATTGGCACACATGTAGATAATACTATTTCAGTTTAATTTCCATGTGGCCATACATGACAGCGTTGCCAAAATAATTTTAAGCCTTCTGATAAGTCCAATTTTTAAATGCATATAACTTCTACACTATCAATTAGATTTCAACCAAATTTTGTATGTAATATGTGTACATAAACATATATGACTGAGTGTGTTCTTAAGAGCCACCAGGGCTGCCAACTGTTAATAATTGCTCTCTATTTTGTATCCAAATATATCAGAAAGTATGCAAGCCGATAGCTTTAAACTATGCACACGTAAATTACCCGACATTTTACATTAATTTGGAGTAACTTATATACGTCAGTTCTACCAACATGATTCTAAGCCTGCTGATAGGACCAATTTTTAAATACATGTAACTTCTATACCAACAAATGGATTTCATCCAAAATTGGCACAAAAATATATAATATTTCAGATTATTTCTGACCAGCACTCGCATGATATTGTTGCCAACGTGCTTTTACGTGTACTAATAGATCCAATGTCTAAATCCATGTAACGTCCTTTGGACTTCAACCACATTTTGTATTCTGTACCTTAGGAGATGGAAGTAAGAATATATTCAGTCACCAGAGCTGCCAACTGTATTGCTCTATTAGGCTACATTATGCCTAGTATACCTTATTTCGAACTAATTAAGACATTTCGATATTACCCACTTCATTTCGTCATTATTCTAGATAGGTTCATATACTGTAGATTAATCTATGGCATGAATCTTAATTTTAAGAAAAGTAGGATCTTTAGTTCGTCACGGAACTTCTTGTTCCATCTGACTATGAGGGAAGCGGCTAACTGGTAGCATGCTGAACTTCTATGCCCAAGGTGCTGGTTCAAAGCCGGACAAAGTCGCCGGATTTTCTAAGAGCGCTAAAAATCCGTCAGCATGCTTTCCTTCGGAGGGGAAGTTACAACGTTCGTTGCAAGTTGCTGGTTGCGGTGGCATCTAGCAGCCAAGTTCACAGCTAGGTGTCGTTGACGTTAGTATTTGGTACAAAATTAGGTACTACTACTTAAAATTGACCGTCTGCAGACCTTACCTGAATTACAGACTAATGCAGTCATCACAAATAACACCGTTTATCAGACAGATTCTACACACACCCAATGTACACGGGGTTACATGACCACCTTGTCGCAGCCCCTAAACTGAGGAACCAACCAACATCTCTGCGGGAGATAAAATTTTGCGTGAAGAAGTAACAGACTGTTAGATAGTTACACATTAGTTCCAAACCTTGCATAAGGACAGTGTGATCACAAGTATAAAAATTAACCCCAAATGACAAGAAGGTTACCATCCCCATAAGACAGTAAAATGTTAAAAATATGCATAGAAAGACGAAAATTTTTTAACTAACCTCCAATTGTAAAATACTTTCTCGCAATAAATGAGGTCTGATCCCCCTATGAAAACCTGCATATTTTGCCTATTATAGCCTATCCCCTAGTTTGCCCGGTGAAATCTACCTCCGCCTTCCGGCGTGCCGAGAGGAATTTTTTTTTACGTGGACGTGATAATTCACCTCAAAATTTCCATCTGCATTATCGAACGCAGTCCGTCTTGGTGGAGGGGGCGTGGTGGCGCGGCGGTCAAGCTGTTGCCCTCTCACCACGGTGGCCCAGGTTTGATTCCCGATCAATGCAAGTGCGATTTTCAAAGTGAAAAGCCATGTCCTGTAGTTCGGATTCCACGTAAGAAGGAGGTCCCATGGCTCATGATCTCGAGATTAACGGTCACGTAAAACTAAAATCTTCCTTCCTCTTTCCTTCCGTCTTGGTGGGAGGCAATCAACGTATCATGAGTCAGGTTGGTGAACTCGAGCGAAGACAAGACATCCTAATCACAGGACATTTTGTTTCCAGAGCGCCACATGACGAGTTGATCAAACCTTGAACAATGATGACCACATACAGCGGACAATGATAGTGGTGTCTTACTTCGGTTCACATCGCGAATGATTCACACGGTGTGGATGTAGCAAGACGACGCGACGCGACGCTTATGATTCATCCTTACATAACACCATCAAATACATTGTGTTAATATTAATTATTATTACTAGCGGTCCCCCAGGGGCTCACATCTTGTGGGACGTGGGTTGGCGACCACGGGACCCTAGCTGAGTCCGGCATTGTTTCCACTTACTTGTGCCGGGCTTCTCTCTGTCTTCTTTCCTGTCGACCTCCCTTGGTCAACTCTTGTTCTTTTCCGACCCCCACGGTATTAGGGTATCCGAGGCAGAGGGAGTCTTTCACTTTCCCGCCTTAATTGGCCCTTGTCTCATCTTTCCTAATCCCTCCCTCTTCGAGGGGTCAGACCTCTTGTTTTCTTTTCATTATATTTCCTTTTCACTTTAAGATTCCCGCACTGTTTTTGTTACTTGGTTCCCCGTGTATCTAAATTCCCTTCCGCGATTTTTTTTGTATGTATTTTTAATCTATGCTGCATTTTGTAAGTTTTTTCGATCTAAATTACATCTCGCGATCGTTTTCAACCTCAATTGCATTTTGTAAAGATTGACAATCTAAATTGCTTTTTAGTAGGTCTTTCAATGTAGGTTTCAGGGCATTTTATTGAGTATTTTGAATTTCAATTGCATTTTGTAAGTATTTGCAACCAAAAGCGCATTTCGCAAGAATTTTAAATCTAAATTGCATTTTATTTGGTGGGCATTTTGCAAATATTTTGATTCTCAATTGCATTTTGTGGGTATTTTGAATCTAAATTACATTTTGTCAAGTATTTTCAATCTAAATTGCATTTTGTAAGTATTGTCAATCCACGTGAGTCGTTTGAATCTACCGTACCTTTTGTAAGCATTTTCAATTTCAATTGCATTTTGTAAGTATTTTGAATTTCAATTGCACTTTGTGAATAATTTGGATTGGAACTGGGAGATTTCAATCTGAATTGCATTGTGTATTTTCAATTTCAATTGCATTTTGTAAGTATTTTGAACCTCAATTGCATTTTGTACGTATTTTCGATCTCATTTGCATTTTGTAAGTACAGTATTTTGAATTTCAATTGCATTTTGTCAGTATTTCGACTCGACATTGCATTTTGTACGTATTTTGAACCTAGCCTACATTTTGTGGGTATTTTTCAATCTATTCTTTTTGTGAATCTTTTCGTTCTAAATTCCCTTTTGTCCGAACATTTTGTGAGTTGTTTCAATCTGAGTTCCTTTTTGTAAGTAATTTCCGTCTCACTTAATTTTCGTTCTGGCTTTCATTTCCTTAACATTTTCGCTCTCACCCAGATCATTAGGGGCCGATAACCTAGATGTTAGGCCCCTTAAAACAACAATAATCATCATCACCATATTACTGGCGGACCCGTGCGAGAACTCTCGCATATTATTCTAATGGGTTGTGTGCGCTCCATGTGTACTGCTCGGGTCCAAGCTCTGTGAACTTGCGGGGTGAGGGGAAAGAGCAGGGAAGGGTCAGGCGAGTAGAGAAGGGTCTGGTAAACAGCCCGCCGTGACATCTGGTATTCCTTTCTATTCCAATACGGCTAACATCAGGCCGTTGCTCAAACCACTGTGGTGTTACTGTACGAATGAGTGAGTGAGTCACCGACCAATGTATTCGGGTCTGTACTATGCACGGACTGAGAAACCTCATCACTCGTCAACTCCACTTCTCATAGTGCACGATGCACATTCCTCTCAGGTTCACGCAGCTTAGACCTGAGCAGTACAGACTATCCGCCTGGCTATAGTGCTATGCGGGCTGTACGCGCGACAGTTCTGCCAGGGGCTATCGTCTTGTTTATTTGTTTAATAGCACTTTATAAATAAATATATTTCCGTTGACATTTCAAGAAATGCAAGATTTTTCCTGTACTATTGAGACGATTTGGAAGATTTTGGTACAAACCACACCTTCTAACTCCGTCTGGTTTAGGAGCTTGAGGTTTGTAAAACATGGGCCTACACTTTAGCGTATTATTTAATAAGATCATGGCGATTAGACTGCCGGTGTAGGGACAACACGATTGACTCTTACCTATGAGACACCGAGTTCGATTCTCGGCTCCGTCAGAGATTTTAGAACTCGCGTGAACTGGGACTGATTACACTTGGCCTCGTGAGTGCGGCTCCGGCATAAGATTAACTGCCGATAGGATAGGTCACGCGAACCACTCGTCACCCTTCAATCTGCAGGCAATATGGCTGAGTAGCGGACACAAACACCAAGGCACTCAATAGGCTATTGAGCCAAGTTTTTGTATGACGAATAGATTAATAGACACGGTGATATAAACCTTGTAATTGGCATTTGCGCGAAGCTTTCATACTCATTTCCCCTTTCCCCACCACATGCATCAGGAGAGGTAGTCATTTTAACACACCTATTTCTACCGAAGGTGTGTATAGCAAACAGCGATTCTTTTTGTATTACGCTAATCATTTTCCATGCGGGTATGTAAAATACTAAGGCATTCAATAGGTAATGGCAACACTGTTCTCATCAGCGATCCAAGTGGTGACCATTGTAATCTTGTAGTATATTATTGAGCAGTCGTTGTTGTATAAATCTGTAATATTGAAAGTCTAGAAATAGCAGATACTTGTGAATCTATTAACTGTTTCTCACATACAGGAAGTAATACCGCCCTAAAAAGATGTTCAGTAGATATGAACTAAAGTGCTTCATAAAAATCCAAGTTGCAAGAGGAAAAAGTGTCACTCAGTGCTTTTATAGAGCATTGCGAGAAGCTTGCGGGAGAGAAGTCCTACCTTATCGAGCTAGCCTTCCGCCAAGGAAGAGAGGAAAAATATCAACACAGAGCACGTGCTGGTAGACCCGTTGCTGCAACTGACGATCTCCATGTTCAGGTTGTAAGGGCATTATTTAAAAAATAATTATCTGATTGGTTTTACGTCCCTTTTAACTACTGCAGCATTTAGAGTCGCCGGGGTGTCGGAATTTTGCCCCGAAGGGGATCTTTAACGTAACAGTAAATCTACTGACACGGCTCCCTCGCATTTGCGCACCTTCAAATGCCAACTGCCTGCGCAAGGATTCGATTGGAAAAAGTCAGGCGCTGATCACGTGTAGAGATTTCCAAGGAACTTGGTATTGCAGCATCGTCTATCATATTTTAAGAAAAAAGCTGAAGATGCGAAAAGTTTGGGCCCACTGGGTACCGCACACACTAACCGAAATTGGAAAGTGGCAGCGAATTGAGACAGCAAGAATGCATTTGGAGCGATATGAACATGAAGGTGAGACGTTTCTTCGTCACGTTTTCATAATGGTTGAGATATGGGTGCGTTCGTATATACCTGAGCAGAAACGACTATCAAGCGAATGACGACACACAGAATCGCTACGCCCAAAAAGATGTCGAGCATTGCAGGATCCTTTGAAACCGATGATTATTGTGTTTTATGATTATGAAGGCATAATCTTGGTACATACTGTACCTCATGGTATAAAAGTAAATGCAGACTACTACTCACGTTATTTGGAACAACAATATTATTGAGCCCAGCATGGCGTCGTAAACGAACTCAGGCCATTGGGAGTCCTATTGTGTTATATGGCAATGCTCGTTACCATGTAGCCGCAACAGTGAGGAATTTGTTTACAAGGTGGAATTGGTTAAGTATTAGAACATCCACCAAATTCACCTGACATGAGCCATTGTAATTACGACTTATTCTCAAAGATCAAAGAAACTCAACGAGGCGTTCGATTTCAATCAAGAGTTGACATTCAGAGAGCTCAAAGAGTTGGTTGGTTCCTAAGTTTAGGGGCTGCAACAACGCGGTCATGTAGCCCCTTGTACTTTGGGTGTGTGTAGAATCTGTCTGATAACCGGTGTTAATTGTGATGACTGTATTAGTATGTGTTATCTGTTTTTTTAAATTCAAGTAAGGACTGCAGACTTTCGAATTTTTCAATTAGTTCCTACTTTTGCCACCAAATGCCACCGTCAACGACTACTAGTTCAGTAATTAGCTACCTGACGCCACCGCAGTCGGCTCTTGGCAACGAACGTAGGAACCTAAGAGCGTTGTTTACTTTCTTAACCTATACAATTTAGCTTCACACAGGTGTAATTAGCGGAAGGTTCTTTAACATGCCATAAATCTATGACATGGGACCGCCGGCTTTACTTCCCCTCCGAAGGAAGGCATACTGACGGATTTTTAACGCACTTAAAAATCCGACGACTGTACTACTTCTTTTAGGTCGAACGAATAATTCAGCTGTAAATGCAACTGTAAACATTCCGTTTCCTACTCCAAGGTGTAAATCAACTCGTGGAGCAGTGGTTAGCTTTCCTGGCGATCATCCCTGAGGTCTGGATTTGTCAAGAAATGTAATTCTGGTCTGAGGGCTGAAATGAAGTACGCTCACCCTTGCGAGCTGGGTTTCATCCCCTTCCCAGCCATCCTACAAGTGGTTTTCCGTGGTTTCCCAATTTTACCCCAGGTAAGCGCAAGGATGGTACCTAACTTAAGTCCACGGCTGCTTTCTACTCAATCCTAGCTCCAATTACAAGTACACACACTAATACATCCACCACAATGACTCAGATTATCAGGAAGACTCCACACACAAGTACACGGGGGTACAAGACCATGGTTTCGCTACTACTACTACTACTACTACTACTACTACTACAGTTCAGTTGCTATAGTTCTTTCACTTTCATCATCAAGGACCGGCTCGCTTTTGAAACGTTGACATTCAAAGTCTGGGCTTTCCCAGCTCAAGGCACAGCGTTGTTAACTCTCCACATATCCAGTGAGAGCAAGCAGCGAGACTGGACAGAACTACGTGCAACTGTACAATCCTGGAGACCTGACACGCGAGCAGGCAGCCAGGACCGAACCCTGGGCTCCACGTGTAGAGATACAGGAAGCATGCTATTGGTCAAGAACCGTCAGCTATTGGTTAGCAGCGAACAATGGTTATTGTCGACGTGTGCTAATGCCTAACGTTTGAGTAGCCGGTCGTTAGCGACAGAACTATAAATAATAGATCTGAAATTACAATATACGGTACCAACTTCCACTGAAGAGCATTAATTCGTGAATGATATTGATTTTGTCCTAAAATAAAGGAATCCTTTCTTGAATATGATCATATGTAGGTTATCTTCATCTGGTATCACTAATAAGCAACACTACGAGATTTGAAGAACACACTTTATTTAATTTCCATCTGGATTGTATTATATTTATTATTTTATTATTTTGTTGTTGTTGTTGTTATTGTTGAAGATGATGATGATGATGATTCATTTATGGATTTTGTGACCTCGTAGTCATGTAGCACCGTGTACTTGGGTGTGTGTAATTTGTTTGATAACATGTGTTATTGTGATAGCTGTATTATTATGAGTATTTGTAATATTGAGACTAAAATTTGGGGAAGGATGCAGGCGTGGCGTTTCGTTAGGTACCATCCCGGCATTTCCGTGATGTAGAAGTGGGAAACCACGGAAAACAACTTCTAGGATGGCTGAGGTGGGAATCAAACCCACCTCTTCTCATTTTTGGTTAACGGGGCTGAGTGTACCCCATTCCAGCCCTGAGACCTGAATTAAATTTCTTTTCAGAGCGGGGATTCAAACCCAGGGTGACAGTCAAGAATGCTAGCAACTACGCCACGAGGTGGTCTATGATTTTGACTCAACATTTAAAACAGAAAACTAATTACGGTATTATATTATGATAATGATATTGAACATATATTTATTTCTTACGATCTCTTACGTGTACCAGCAAAAAGGGACGTTAAAACCAAATCTGCTAATTGCTATTTTGGTAAAAATGAAGGTACACAGTGATGGTTTTGAATTATCATTTCCTTGTGTCGTGTTGGCTCTCCTTCGGAAGAATTACCGCTCCGCAGTCTCATTAAGGCTGGGAACCACAGCAGATTCTTGTGGGATAAGTTGTTGTTGCTTAATTGAGCTCATGAGGCCCATTTACTTGTGTGTGTATGTTGGTTTCCTTTCTTATAACCCAGTTAATGAGATGTCTGAACTAATGTGTCCCTATATAATTAATTGTAGCTTGAAATCGGAAAAAAGCCCCAGGTATTGAGAAAATGTACCATCCAAGAATTCGGGGGGTGGGAACTTCACTCACGATAGTCAGTTACTGTTGTTTTAAGGAGCGGAACAGTGAGGTCATCTGCCCCTCTTACAGATTAAATTATACACATTTTCTGTTTTTAAAAATTTAGAGGTGGATGTCTGCATATGGAAACAAAACAAAATAACAAAAGTGATAATCATAAACAAAAATATACGAAATACAAATATCAGAAATTCAAAAAAGAACAGGTTCTCTGAATAAATACATACTTCATAATTTAGATCAATGGCCCTAACCCACTCTCACTTATAAGGCGGATGACGCGATCAGCAACCACCCCGTTATTGGCTAATAGAACATTGAATGTATTCTGCAGGTTTCTTCGTAGATCAGCAAGATCCACAAACTTGGTTAAAATGTGGACCACGGTGAATACAGCTCCCCACGTACAAAGTAGAGGGTCTTCCCTTCTCATTAGGTACGAGTGGGTGGATCTTGCATGACCTATCCTTACCCTACACAAAATGACAGACTCCCTCCGTAACCGGAGTGAGCTCCGCCCTTGATCGCTCTCAGTTTACTGGGCAGTGGGTCAGCTAGCCACTGACTCTCCCAGAATGCCAGTACTTGTCGGCGTAACTGAGAGCGAATATCTCTAGCTAGTACCTCCCATTGGCCGAGGTGGTAGTGATACCGCCTCATTTGCAGCGTGATCAGTTAACTCATTTTCCGCAATTCCCATGTGGCTTGGGAGCCACAGGAAGGTAATTCGAGTGTCAGAGCAGCACAACATGTAGCAATTGACTTCATCGAACTCAAAGGGTCCGTTAACACAGGAAAGTGGATTCGTGCATCCTGTAGTGCAAACTGCAGAGCTTCATAGATGACAACGAGCTCCACAATAAAGCCACTACAGGTCTGTGGCAAAGAGATCTTCATATTTGCACCAACGATGACGCAAGCACAACCCACTTTCTCGCCCATACCAGCGTCCGGAAATTGGTGAAATATGCTGTGGAACTCGGTGTAGATCTAACCAAATTTCCGGCCGCGGTACTTGCCACCGAGGCACCTCGCTAGAGGGTCTGAATCATACAGGGACCTACAGCCACTCCCATTTCAGTACACGAGCTAGAAGTCCAATAGCAACCGACCGGGTGGCGCAAAGCTGGTTGGCGTACCTCTGGTGATCCAGTATTAGGTACTGGAGAGCTTGATAGCTCGGATGATGCGGCATTCGACGCACATTGGCAGCATATGCTGGCGTCCCATCGGTAACTAAGAGGTTGAATACCCGATTCAGCGAGTAGGCTGGGAAACGGGCTGGTCCGGAAGGCACCGGTAGCCAGCCTAACGCCACTGGGGTGGATACTGTCCAGCATTTTCAAGGTTGCCGGCCATGCTAAACCGTATGCCGCAGAACCATAGTCAAGCCGGGACAGGACGAGGGCTTGGTAAAACCGTAGCAGCACCGCACGGCCATCCCCCTACGTAGTGCCACTAAGAAATTTGAGCATGTTCAGTTTCCTGAGACATGAAGTTTGTTCGTTGGTTCCTCAGTTTAGGGGGCTGCGACATTGCGGTCGTGTAGCCCCGTGTACTTTGGGTGTGTGTAGAATCTTTCTGATAACAGGTGTTAATTGTGATGGCTGTATGAATGTGTGCTATCTGTAGGTCAGGTAAGGACTGCACACGATCAATTTCAAATAGTTCCTACTTTTGCTACCAGATGCTACCGTCAACGACACCTAACTAAGAACTTGGCTACTAGATGCCAACACAACCGGCACTTGGTGCCGAACGTTGGAACTTATAGAGCGTTAATCAAATCTAACCTACAAATTTAGCTTCACTCATTTGTAGTTAGTGTAAGGTACTTTTACATACAATAAATATATTACATGGGCCCACCGGCTTTACGTCCCCTCCTAAGGAAGGCATACTGAGAGATTTTAACGCTCTTAAAATCCCACGACTTCGGCCGGGTTTGAACCCGCGATCTTATGCATAGAAGCTCAGCATGTTACTAACTACGCCACCGAAGTCGCCAGACATGAAGATTTTAGTTGCCGTATATGATGCTGCCAGGTTAATTTGCTGTGAAAATGGAGCCCCAGGAAGCGATGTGTCAACCACCGGCAATTCAGCACACCGGAAGTGTAGTTCAAAGGGGGTAAATGTAGCTTCCCTAGCAGACAAAAGAGGACAACGAAGGTTTTCCCAGCTGAAAAACGAAAACCTTGGTCTTGAGCCCACCCGTCGTCTCGGTTAATAGCTAGCTGCAATTGCCGTTCCATTCGATACTTCCAGAGCTGTAATGTAGAGCAAAATCGTTTTCATACAGCGATGGAATTACCATCTTGGTGTTCATTTCGGAGAAAAACGTCCTGTATGGCGCTCTCAAGTCGCATCAGATGGTCGGTGGTGGACCTATGAGAGCGGAAACTACACTGGTATTCAGATAAGAGGTCTCTTCTCCAAACACCACACACGCTGACGGTTCAACATCTATTTTAGCTCACATAGCTCATTTGTGAGATAAATGGGCTTATAGTTGATAAGTTTGAGATCATTTCCAGCCTTGGGAATCGGTATGACGATCCCCAAAGATGTTTGAGCATTCGATTATGAACGTTATCCGGTCCAGGAGATTATCCCTGTACAGTGCAAGCGCACTGCGCAGTTTCCATTCCAAGAATAGTATGTTGTAGAACTCCGAAGTAGCTGTGGCAAAGGACAAAAGTGAGCCTCTTCCTTCCGCTTCAGAGTCAAAAATGTAGGATCATAACTCCCGGAACTGCATACATCATAGAAGTGCAATCCAATACTGTTGACTATGGCGAGATGGTCCGTGATAATGTCTCCACTAATGGAGACTCCGGATACTTTTCCCAAGTCGTTTTCTTACTCTCCCGAATCAGATTTTGAGCTCCTGCACGCATACTTTTGAAGGATTTAAGGTTGGCCATGGTGTTTTGCCTCTGATAGCATGTGCAAGCACGTCGACGAACTTTTATGGCTGCTGCAGTCTCGGCTGTCCACCAAGGGATACGCTTCCAGCGAGAGTTGTCGGATGAGGAAGGATCTGTTTCCTCTGCAACAGACAAATTACCATTCGTTACATGAATCCTGCCGTGAATCCTGATCAATTAGCCCGGCGGAGTCACCATCGACTTGGTAATTGAATGACTCTCTGCTTCGGAAGAGTAAGGATAATCGGGAAATGGACACTATTACAAAAGGTCGACGTGCACATTCCACTGTAGCTGGAGAACCAGAGCACGATTAGACAATGTAATACTGACACACGAGAACATGTCATGTACTACAGAAAAGTGGGTAGGCTCTCCTATGTTCAACAAACACAGATCCAGCTGCCTGATTAGACTCTCAAAATCTCTCCCTCTACCGCTGGTGTTAGCGGTGCCACATATAGTGTAGTGGCATTAACATCTCCCAGAAGGAGAAAAGGAGGGGGGAAATGAGAGACCAGCTGGTTGTAATTCAGATAAGAATTTGGTAAGATGCACACGTTACATACTGTTGGCAACGAAGTACGAACTGCAACAGCTTCTAGCTAATTGTGAATACGCAGCGACACCTCCTCACTAGAGTGGACAAGAGTACAAACGCCATCGGTGGCCACACCTCCATCCAACCAAACTCTAGAGAAAAGTTGAGTTACGCATTGTTGTCTCATGTCCAGGACAAAACCTGGATTCGTGAAGACAGTCAACGGTTGCCGTTAACTATTATATTAATTGACGTAACACAGCGAGATACGAACATAGCTATTACAGTTCCATTGTAATAATGCCATAGTGAGAACTTTCGTGAAAGGTGGTCTTCTACTTTATCTTAACCGTCTGCCATCCATCGCATCTTGCCGTGGAGATGACGGAGAGCACACCTCGATCTCCATATCTCCGTCCGAAGGCGAATATTATGGAGGAGATGCCTTTGGATAACTTGGTACCCACGTCGGGAATTTCCTTTCTCAATCTTGGAGCGGAGCGAAAGCGGTGTCGGTTTACCTTCTCCCCGTCCGAATACTGGATGTCGGGTACCGACACATCCCGAGCCGATTTCTTTCTGGAACAGCACTGACGCCTATTCGGGGAAATTGCTGGTACCCTTCCATCCAGACGTCTGCTCATTGCAAAACGAGGCAGCTTTTGCTGGCACCGCTCCACTGATGGTCCTGGGAGAGGGATTGCCAGCATTTATGTCGGAGCTGGCTTGCTAGCAGGAGGGCAACAGAGACGGCGATGAATCCTTTCTTTCTTGTCCGCCGTTACCTTTTAATTGGGTTGGATGAGGTTCCAGTCCTGGCCGGCGAAGGCTTCTTTACCGAACAGTCGGAGATGGCGTCTACATTCGGAGAAGTTGCCTTCTCCGAGACCGCCAGTTGAGGTGGGGTCATCACTGGCGCATTCGATTTGAGGGCCGAGGAAGGTCCCGGAACCTACTTCGGGCTAATGGATTCTATTGTTGGGCTACTAGGAGCCCCAGCCGATTTAACTATTTGAGCTGCCGTGGACTGTATCAGATGAAGGACAGAACTTGCACGAGTTATCGCTGAAGTCGATATCGACGCATAGGACTTTAAATTCATAAGCGTCATATCACGATTTTTACGAGCACCGTGTTATGAAAAGCTCTCCAGTGTCGATATCTACTGAATCTTCGATTCCCTAATGAATTCAGGACAATCGTGAGATTTGGGAGCATGGGCATTCGAGTAGGTGTGCACTTTTCACCTTCGTGAACAGGCTTCTCGCAATCTCTTCATACAGCATTGACTGTGTAGTGGGAAGACACTTCTGACACTAGTAGCATCGCATCGGTGGTGGAATAAATCGTCTGACATTACAGCGATACGATGTCACTTTAACCTGCTTAGGCAGTACAGAACCTTCACAATGTACATGTATCTACCCTTTTGTCATCCACCTTTCGCGTGATGCACCGAAATTTGTTGACGCCAAGTTTACTTAAGCTACGAGTCAGCTCAGCTTCGGAATTAAGAACAAGATCACGGCGAAATGACTCCACGGACGTCATACAGCGACGAATGCTTTTCAATTTTCACTGGGAACGTATTAAAATTGCTGTAATCTAGCAGCTCTTGGTTTAAACCCTTCCAATGGCCTTGAGAAGGAGCTGACAATTGCGAAGCTTCTGTACCCCATCTAGCTCACAATATTTATCTTCGATCTCCTCTGCCAATACAAAAACAACAAACGCGAATTAGGTGGCTACCAGATAACGAGGAGCGCTGACTGGGAATCTTTGCATTAAAGCTTCATCCTCCCCACCCCAAAACAAGTCAGACTGAATCATAATCCAGTAGCTTACCGATGAGTCAGCTCCAAGACTGCAACGTGGAGCTACAGCAGATCTGGAGATCAAAGGTTCAAATCCCGACGCAGACAGCAGCACGATTTTTCCACATTACTTTCAGTAAAGTTGCGAGATGGTTCCTTATTCTAAGTCCCGTGCCATCTAACCCACTCCTAGATGCACACACAAACAAATACTACTACTGTCATCACACTCACACAGTTTATCAGAATACAGTCCTAAGTACTCGCCGTCAGGACCAGCAGTGTGGAGCGTGTGATTGGAGAACGTCGGGTCTGGTCAAGGTGGCGCTGATACTCGCCTGACATGGACATTTTTATTTTAAAGACACACTGCACATCTACAGAAGCTTTAATGATGATGATGATGATTATTATTATTAGTAGTATTATTATTATTATTATTGTTGTTTTAAGGGGCCAACCATCTATGATATCGGCCCCTAATTGTTTGGGTGATAGTGAAGATGATAATCAAATGTAAAAAATAACTAAAACCAACTACTAACTTATAGAAGAATAAATGGAAAACAAAACAAAAGAAGAAGAATAAGAACGACAGGAGAACAAGAAATACCCTCAAACCTCGAGGATTGAGGGACTTGGAAGGAAGGAGAGCCATGAAAGGTAGATAGAAAAGGGAAAGAGGAGAGGGCCCGCCCCAAAGTCTGTGGAAAAAGGGGACAAACCGGACCTAGCTCAGGAAACCCTCAGGGTCGCCAACTCCCGAACTCACCAGCCGTGAGCCCTTGAGGGTGCAGCACTATCCCGGGTGCACCAGAAGTGGTGAGGCTACAAACATCCTGCCTCTTTGAGGGCCTTGTTCAGAAGGCAGGAGATAACATGAAAAGAAAAAGAAGGCTGACCCCTCGCAGAATGAGGGTATCAGGAAATATGAGACAATGGTCAATTAAGGCTGGAGTGTGAAAGACTCCCTAGGCCTCGGAAACCCTAATACCGTCGGGGTCGGAAGAGAACAAGTGTTGACCAAGGGAGGCCGATAGGAAAGATAACTGAAAGGAGCCCGGCACAAATAAGTGGAAGCAATACCGGACTCAGCAGGGGTCTCGTGGTCGCCAACCCTCGTCCCACAAGTTGTGAACCCCTGGGGAAAAGCTTTAATGAGACTAGTGATGTGGGCCGGGCAAATGCCCAGTGGGCAGGACATCTATAAATGGACATTTGCCCGGGCATTTGCCCAAAGCAGTTTTAAGCGCCCAAAATCTGGGCATTTAAGAAAACTTCTTTTTTAATTTCTCACTACTTGTGATTGTTACTAGAGCATCTAAAACATAATAAAAGCCATTAATCAAAGGTACATTTCATGGATAAACTAGTAAGGCCTGAATATTGCTAATAATAATTTAATTATCTTATGTCAATGTTGTCAATAACATCTAAATGGGAATTTCAATTATGTATATCTGGTTTGAATAAAACATTGTATTACTGAGTTAGGCCTGCAGGCCTACTCATTTATATTTAGGAAAATTAGGTAGGCCTGAATAGTGACTTTGGGAGGAGGGTGGATAGGCTAGGCCCTAGGCAGCCATTGTGCTATGATCTTGGAGTGGGGGTAGGGTGGTTGTGGCCTTGAGATAAGCGAGGCATTCTACCACCAGCAGCCCAGCCCAGTTTGTTGTGAAGTAGAGCTGTCTGTTGAGTGGTTGAGTCTGAGATAACATCACTTCTTTCTTTCCACGCGTGGCGAGGACTAATCCACGGTCTTTAATAGTTGTAGATCCACCTCATTCAATAACATACATCTTATCTAGGTTGGCAACACCTCACATAAACACATCGCGATCACTCCCCACAGCACGTAGGGACAGGGGGGGAAGGCAGGGAAAAACCAGTCGTTAAGATAACCACCGCAGTCGACCGCACAGCGAGTTCAAGTGAACACGGAAACTGCGAATAGCTGTAGTACGGAAGACAATCAGATAAGTAGTTAGCCTAAAATTTTATAGTTTAACCATAGTTTACAACCATATAATCTCTCTAAAGTACAATCTCCGGATAGCCATCACCATTTAGCATTTCACCTAACATATATACTGCATTTAGCATACACTGACAGTTGCAGTACCAATACTGCAACTAAATAATTGTACATATTGTAAATATTTTCACCTGTATTTCAAACATAGATTTTATAGCCTAAGTGTATTGGATCTGATGATGATCGCTTGACGATCGAAACTGGTCATCCTAGTGTTTTATTAATCTCATGTAATTTATTTCAGGATTAGGGCATAACCCATCTCTTTTGGGTACATTCGTGTTGACCGACTGAAAAGCACTAAACTCTTATTTTTAAGTGTTAGATTAAATCATTACAAAATGCTTAGGAAAAAAGGACCTATTTGGAACTTTTAGGTAGATTTCATTAGAAAGCTAACTATTGCAATAGGTCCCATGTTCCGACTTCCGGAAAATTTCGACATATCTTCGCGTTTCACATCCCCCAGACCCCAAAATCACCGTCAGTTCAAAAGTTTATATATAATTTATGTATGTATATCAGTTTCTTGTGGACACGATAACTGCCGTAATTTTGCACCAATCACTTTGAATTTTTTTTACCGAATATGTATACCTATAAAATCTCGGTCGAGTTCGTTACTGGGCTAAATCGGTCGAAGGGGGTGAAAATGTTTTTTTTTTAGAAAAAGTGAAATATTGCTATAACTCTCTTAATATGTGAAATATCGAATCCGTTCAAAGTTCATACTATGTGTCGGATAAAGCCCAAAAATGTATGTCTGAAGAGTTTTTTTTATAGCACCAACCATTGACCAAAGGGGTGGGAAAAAGTGGGTTTTTCGGGAAACATTAATCATATCTCTCTTAATAGGCACAATATCAAAACCGTAAAAAATGAACAATATTCCCCTAATAATTACCTAAAACTTTTGTCTGAAAGAATTTTTGATATGGCCCACCATTACGCCAAGGGATGAGAAAAATGATTTCGGAATTATAAGAAAATGCCAAGAGCTATCAGAGGTTGCCATGGCAACACTACTAAATTGATAAGGGATGAGCCATCAGACGTTGCCATGACAACGCACTTGCACGAGATCAGATTCAGTATTTCCATCTGACTAAGTGTGAAGCGGCTTCGGTGACGTAACTGGTAGCATGCTGAACTTCTATGCCCAAGGTCGCGGTTTCAAAGCCGGCCGAAGTCGTCGGATTTTCTAAGAGCGCTAAATCCCTCAGTATGCTTTCCTTTGGAGGGGAAGTTCCAACGTTCGTTGCGAGTTGCTGGTTGGGGTGGCATCTAGTAGCCAAAATCACAGCTAGGTGTCGTTGACGGTAGTACCTGGTAGCAACATTAGGAATTACTGCTTGAAATTGACAGTCTGCAGTCCTTACCTGAATTACAGACTAATACAGCCATCCCAAAGTACACGGGGTTACATGACCGCGTTGTCGCAGCCCCTAAACTGAGGAACCAACCAAAATCTCTGCGGGAGATATAATTTTGCGTGAAGAAGTAACAGATCGTTACATAGTTACACATCAGTGTCGAAACCTTGCATAAGGACAGTGTGCCCACAAGTATAAAAATGGACCCCAAATGACAAGAAGGTTATCGTTCCCATAAGACAATAAAATGTTTAAAATAAGCATAAAATGACGAAAAACAAAGTTAATTAAGCTCCAATTATAAAATACCTTCTCGCAATAAATGAGGTCTGATCCTTCTACGAAAACCTGCATATTCTGCCTATTTTCGCCTATCCCCAAGTTTGTCCGGTGAAATCTACCTCCGCCTTCCGGCGTGCCGAGAGGACTTTTTTTTTATTTGAAAGGGAAAGGAGTATCTTATAAATATCGTAATAAGGGCTATTAACAGTCACATTGAAACAAAATGGAAAAGCACATAAAGAAGTGTTTTAAGTGCTCTCAGGATCTTAAAACAAGTGCTTCAGTTAGGTACAATTGCAGTGGTTGAAAAACCTTTTCGAAAGAAAACCCCCTTTTTACTAATCGAAGAGGATGATTTCAACAACAAATCTGCAGTACCAAGCACAAGCTCAGCCTCAGAACCAAAATCAAGTTCTTTCGGTGAATTCCTACAACAACTTCCACAGCCTATTTTGGCCTCAACTCCTGTTTTTATGGATAAATATATAGAATGCATATTGTGAACCCTTAATAAGCTACGCATATTAATGATTCTAATTATTCATTTCATTATATTCTGATTTTACTGCCAGAATCATACAGGAAGGCCAGACTGGATTGCGAAATATCAAGCTTATTTGGAGACAGTACGTTTGAACGTGCCCAGTCTTGAAACAAAGGAGTGACGAGATCGGAATGTTTGACAGACACTTTATCAGACAAAGGTGTGTTGGGGTCCTGACTCATTTCAGACCGTAATTTCTTTGTCACCCTAGCGTTACGAGTAAGATAGTTGCTGGATGAGAGAGACGAGAGGAACTTTCAACCAATCATAGGACAGAGGCTTCTGTTCTAAACTGCGATATTGACGTCATGAACTACCAATCAGAGAGGGTCACCAATTTTAGCGCCAAGGGAGCGTCTGACGCCGGCTTGAAGTTGAAAGCGGGAAAGATTGGATTAACGAAATCTATGATCGATTCCAGAGCACGATAGCCCCATTGTGACCTGTATAATTTTTCAAACTGTTTGATACCTGTTGCATGCCAATAGTCGCATTATTATAGAAGTTAGTGATAGATTTCCCTCTCCCTCCGTCTTTTTGCCAAATTCACATAAATACTGTCGTCTGAGTGACGAGGTGGTTGATTCTTGGTGACACCGTGAGGTGATCACTTATTCTTTTCCATACCGTGAAGATATACAGTGTTAAATTTATCAGAGATAGGGTCATTATTGAAAATATTATAATAAAGTTGTGTGCGCACAGCTGAGTGTGAAATTTGTGTATCGGTAATATTTTAGTAGTCTCCCACGACTACAACTATTAGGGAAAGTCTACATTTAATTTTGCACTAGACAAATGGTGAATAAAGTAACTATTGGCAAAATTTAGATAGAAAATTACGTGTGACTATAAATAACATTTTATTTTTGTTATTTTTATTCAACGTCAAGATGGAACTCCAGACCCAGAGGAAGACATCGAACCAACGTTTCTACGGCTCCATGTGGTCTGAGATGAGCTAAAACACTTTGGAGAGAGAATGTCAGGCGATGTTCGATGAGATGACGCAGAAAGAGGAATAAGTACTAAATAATTTAATTATTTGACAAACTGGTTATGGTTTTGTGGGAACATATTATTTTGTGTAAATATTTTATTTTATTTTTGTCTTCGTGTTTTATTGTAGTTGGTTTGTGGTACTGACACACTTTAGTTTAGTTCATGAGCAACGTGGCATGTATTCTATCTTTGTGAAGATTTTTTTTGTTGATGTCAAGTACACGGGGCAAGAGTACTCAAGTGCGCTTCGCTACCGTAAAATGCGCGGCTAAGCGACACAAATTGGGAACCGATATCATAACAGAAGCGAAACTGAATTAACTAGAGTAGATAATAGAATTGGTGGGAAATCTTTTTATTGTATAGATTTTTATTGTTACACAGGCTTGTGTGTTAATTGCCGTTTGTTGCATTTTTGTTAAGTGAGGGGTCATATGCCCAATGACTTTATCTGTTGATGAAGTTTCCCTTTTAGTGTCTTGGTACACAAAATCTTTGATATTTGATTGGAGTGTCGGCCCGTGGTAGATTTGTGTTGTGTTCTGCCCAAAATGCTTTGTTGAGTCTGCAAATATGTGTTTTATTGGGATAGGAGTTTTCGGGAACCTTGGTTCTGTCTGAAGCTATTGTCCAGGATAAGCATTTAATCCTTGCGAGGAAAATGTTGGAATCCCCTTCTACGATGTCTTGCAATTCTTTGGAATTGACAAGAAGTGTGTGAATTTATCTGTCGCGATTAACAGGTGGCGGAACGGGGCTGTCTAGTCTCTTGTTATAAATAGCATGACTCAAAGCTTCGACAAGGAGGGCTGGTTTTGAACACTGACGCTAATGAGTGGTAAGTGAAGGTATTTCTACCCGGCGCACTCCATCAGATAAGGAGCAAGCTGTGCTCATTAGTATTCACGGCCCAGGTCTCCGTTGTTCGTAAATGTTTATCTTATATTAAAATAAAGCCTGTTTAATGATAAAAGAATTGTAATCGGTAAATGGGTGCTGTTCGCGTTTTTGATTGATCGAGTCCCAGCGTGTTAGCTTATTCATGCTTTTATTTCATGTAAATATCATCGGATTTTAGGCATCTTATTTCTTGTTTAATTATTGTCATGTTCTTTGACCTCGGGTGGTCTCGATGTTCGGCCACGTTGTTGTCATGTATATGTTGAGCAATTGAGCCTTTGGGCAAGCTTCTGTTTTGCTGGGAGTTTCCTGACTCACTGCGATCTCGATGGAGATCGATTAGTTTATAAATTTTAAATGGTTGCGTGTGTCAGTAAAATTTTAATTGTTGGTAAGATATCCTTCGAGTGTGTCCCATAAAGCCATAATAATGGTTTGCAGTATGGGGGTTTGCAAGCATATTGGCTGTTCCATCTGTGAGCAAATCTCCATCAAAAGTACTTATTTCTTCTCTAGCGTAGTTATACGCGTGCATACATATTAATCAGACAAGTGGATTTTGATCCACAATTTTATTTCTTTGGAGTGGACCTTTCTAGGCCACTCAGATCTGTATAAATTATTGTACTGTGGGAGTAAAGTTCAGGGTGGACTTTGTTTATATTATTTTTTTATGTTTTGTTGTTTTTATTCAGTTATTAAATGGTGGTAATTTTTATTTGTTTTTCACTCATTTCTTGTTTATAGTTTTGCATATGGTCCTTGTAATTGTAAGCAGCCGTCTGGTATTTGAGCTCTAGTGAAAGCATACCCGGACTGAACGCTCCCCGAAGTTTGATTCTCGTATATACGACGCTGTTATATACAAGGGCACATAGGCAACGCTGGCATTACCCAACGTGGGGCATTTCACTGTTTTAGGCTTTTCTAGCGCATTTTTTTGATAAACTGACACGCCACAAGTGGAGGCAGAATGTGACAGTATTTGAATCACCGAATGTGATAATTTTAAGTAACATAGTTATGGCGAAGGTATTACCGCCAAGTGAGTGAATTATACTGTAAAATCAGGAGTTGCAATGTAAAATACAGTACACGTTTTTGTTTCTTGCATTAATTGTAAAGATAATATCGTGAAACTGGGCGCCCATATTAATGATAAAAATTAGCTTTGCTTAGAAAGACAACTCCATGTATGTAATAGGAAGGCGTGTAGCTTTTCCAAGGCAATTAATACTTGATTAATTAGTCTGTTCTTGTAGCGTTTTGTAAGGCTAGCATTTAATAACTGAATGTGTGGGTTAAGTTTTAAATTAGGTAAAATGAAGGATACTCAGGGATGCTATTGGATTAATGGGATTGTGTTTATAAATTTAAACGAACTGAGTATGTGTAAATTGATATAAATGTGTGTTAATATGTATGCACGTATCGGAGAACATCGCCAATTGGCATTTTCTCTATTTTCTCAAGTGTATTGTGGTGATGGCTTCTTTAGACGAAATAAGACAGGTTGTAGAGAGCGCTGCGGCACGCACTCAGCAGCAAATGGTGTTGTTACGGCAGGAGATGACAGCGGAATTAATAGCACAGAGTGAAACATTTAAGGCACAAATAGACAGTAGCAGGGCTGAACAATCAGCGGAATTAATAGCACAGAGTGAAACATTTAAGGCACAAATAGACAGTAGCAGGGCTGAACAATCAGCGGAATTAATAGCACAGAGTGAAACATTTAAGGCACAAATAGACAGTAGTAGGGTTGAACAGTCAGCGGTGATCAAAGCCCAAATTAATGAATCTATTGGCACACAATTAGCGCTTCAAAATGAATCTATTAATACACAATTAGCGCTTCAAAATGACAGTATTAATACACAATTAGCTCTACAAAATGATAACATTAGTTCTCAATTGACACAACAAAGTGAATCAATAAACTCTCAAATAGACGCGCAAAACAGTCGTAACACTGAGCAACTCGATAATGTAGTGGTTGAAATGAAAGAACATACAAGGAAACAGCTTATACTACTCGCCTTAGATGTAAGTAAGAACAATGAGAAGCAGGTTAAACAGATAAAACAACTTGAGGATCAGTTTAACGCTAAACTTAATAACTTAGACGATACAGTTCTGGCAAAATTGGCACAGATTGAATTGGCATGCACAACTAAAAATAGCGAAATTATAACTGCACAGGACAGGTTACAAAACAGATTTAATAAAGTGGAGAAAATAACCGTAGTTATACAGGAACAGGTAAAGGCGGTAGATGAAAACGTGACCGGCCTTATAAAAGACATAGACCGTCTCGAAAACCAATCAACGGATCGCTGGAAAAATGCAGAAGTAGACCGGGAGGGATTAAAAGCCACTATTGAAGAAAACAATGTACGCATGGAGGATCGCTTGGAACGGATCGAAGTGAGCCAGGACACTAATAATCTGAAGATAGAAAACGTTAGAAAGGATTGGCAAAAATTATGTAAGGACTCCAAGGAAGAAAGGTTGGCGGTAATTAAGAAGCTGGGGGAGAACCACACACGGATACAGACGTTAGAAGATGAGATAAAAGCAAAATTTAAAGAACAAGGTGACAGGCTGATAAAAGCAGAATTATTTTCTATGGAACATAATGCAGGGTCATTAGGCGGGAAGGGGAGAGATGGAGACAGAGATAGCCCGGGGGCGACTCATTCAACTGGTAGTCAGGTTGACACGGAAAGTCCACTTGCTCGGAACACGGAAGAATTTCGTAATCACATAGGGAGAAGTTCTACACCCCATGACGGTAATCAGCACCCTCAACTTGTACAAATCATCCGTTCTAATGAATTCAAACCGGCTAAGTTTATGGAAAATTCTGGAGTCACACCCAAGGCGTTCTTGCGGGAAGTCGAACACTATTATAATGATAATGATATAGCTCCCGCCCGGCAACTGCGCATGATGGAAATTTTTTTAACTGGAAATGTTTTAACGTGGTACTTGAGCTTCAAATACACGTTTGAAAGCGTAGATGCATTCAAGCATGCTTTCCTTCGAAAATATTGGTCGTCTTCATATCAACAGGGGTTAAGAATGGAATTGTACTCCAGAAAGTACCAATCTACTCAGCAAACTAAGTATTCAGATTTTTTTTCATCACAGCTCCTTAAGTTTAAAGATCTGGATAATCCTTTAAGTGAGGCCGAGCTAGTCATGACTATCGGACGCCAGCTTCCCGTTAACGTTCAGCAGGTATTGGTCGCAGCTAACGTTTCAGACGCGGTACACGCTGAACAGATCCTGCGCCAGATAGATGAAACCACGTCCCACTTACACAATAGAGTTGGAAGACAGGTCGAAATGGTAAATACAACCGAGGTGATTAAGCCGAGCCAGATAAACACAAGATCCCAGGCTACCAATACAAATACAAACATTTCAACACCCGTGAGAGGTCAGGATGATGTCGAGAAAAGACAGCGCCAACATTACGATAACAACCGTAATAACAACAGACAGTTCCAAGGACAGAATAGATTCCAACAACGAGGATTTCAACAATGGAGGGACAATCGGAGACAAGATGTACCATACAGGAGATGGGGAGATCGGAATGAAAATCAGAGATGGCAAGACCGCAGATTTCAGAATCGTGAGGACTCTAGAAGCTACCGAGACGACTGGAACGATAGGCATGCTCAATCGCAGAAATACTTAGAGGAAATTCATGCTAATGAGGGGAATGAGCAAGGACGCTGGGAAAATGCTATTGACAACAGAGTAAATCCCGACATTCAGACCGAGGGGGCTGAAAGTCTACAGCGACAGCAGGATCATCAGGAGAGTACTCGACCTCAGGATAATAGAGGTCGAGGCTGTAAAAAAAAAGTTTGATAAGTGAGATTGGAGACAGCCTGGGATTGCAACAGCATGTGGGAGGAGGAGATTGGATCGTCGCACACATAGAGGAATGGATCGCTTTACCGGAGGATTGCCTGGAGGAGACGGTGAAACCGCGGAACGACATTATTAAACAATTGCCGGTTATATACGCCAGGATTGGTGGATTAAAGGTCAGGTGCTTATTAGATACGGGGTCGCAGATTAGTCTGGTATCTGAGGCCCTAATTCGAGAGTTGGGACGGAGTCAAAAGATTGCTATGATTCCCGTGCCACAACTCAAAGTGAGAGGCGTAATTCCTGAACGCTCTGTCACTTGCAAAAATCAAGCCTACCTTGAACTTGATATTTTGGAGCACACATTTGGGCAGACCTTCATCGTAATGGCAAAGATGAGCTTTAATATTATTCTTGGAGCCAACTTCATTTGCGACTATCAAGCCGTGATAGATCTGCACAAGAATACAGTCAGTTTCAGAGAGTTGGTAAATTTAAATAACGTGGGTTTGCATATGGATGAGATCACCACAGGAAGGGATGTGAGTTCATGGACACTAGAAGCGATCCAGGAAGAGACGAACGAAGAGGTACAGGAGGCCGAGGGTGACGTCATTGGCACAGCTGTTGTAGAACTTGAAGAGGGCGAATCCCAGGAACTATGGTCCCTACTGACGGAAGGAGATGATAACGAGGCTTATTTTGAAGAGATATTACAGGAGCGGCTCAGAGATGTTCAACTTGGGAGTGAGCATAAGAAACAGTTAGAAGGAATTTTAAGGAAACACAAGGCAGTTTTTGATACGATTCCAGGGAAGATACTAAATTTTCAATATTCGATGCAAGTTCAGGATTGGTCACCTTTCAGGAGTAGACTGTATCCTATTCCTGAAAAACATCGCAGCCAGGTGAAACAAATAATAGATGGCATGTTGCAGGCAGGGGTTATTAAGAAGGCACCTACACCTTACTTAAATGCAATTTTGGCAGTTTCCAAGCCAAATGGTTCCATCAGATTATGTCTGGATGCCAGAAATTTGAACCAGCGACTTATATTTCCGGAATACGACACGGCGCCGATTATCAGAGATGTCCTAAAAGGTTTTAAAAATAAAAGTATTTATAGTTCAGTGGACCTGACAAATTCCTTCCACCATATTGAATTAGATGAGAAGTCACAACTACTTACGGGCTTCTTGTTTGATAACCAAACGTATTATTTTGTCCGTATGCCTTTCGGCGTGAGAACTGCTGGGTGTGCGTTGATACGAGCTTTAGATCGAAATCTTACTGAGGAGGTGAAAGAGATGACCGTTCGCTACATTGATGATATCCTGCTGGCATCGGACAACGTTGACACACACATGAGAAATTTGGATAAATTGTTGGAAAATCTGAGAACAACAAATTTTAAAATCAACTTAAAGAAATCGCACTTCTTCAAAAGCGAGATTCTATATTTAGGCCATATAATAGACCAGGAGGGAGTCAGACCAAACCCTGCCAAGCTCGAGGCTATAAAGAATTTCCCGACTCCTACGAGAGTAAAACACATCCGTGCTTTCCTAGGCGTAACGGGATTCTTTAAGGAGAACTGCCCTGGCTATACTGAAACAGTAGCACCCATGCAGGAGATGTTAAAAAAAAGTAATAAATGGCTTTGGAATGCTGTTTGCGAAAAGTCATTCCAAGCGACCAAGCTTTTGCTGGAAAATTGTATCAAGCTCGGTTATCCGGATTTTGGCCGCAAGTTTATAATCCAGGCGGATGCCTCATTAATTGGAGTGGGAGCTATGCTGTACCAAGAGGATCCGGCCAACCTTCACAAACGCTCATATTTGGCATTTGTCAGCCGCAGATTAAGGAAACACGAGCGCAACTACACTGTAACAGAGCTGGAGCTACTAGCTATTCTCCATGCTTTCCAACAATGGAAAAAAATCATCTATGGGTACCCCATTGTTGTCAGGACGGACCATAAGGCACTGACGTTTCTGTTCAAAACGTCTATGGCTAGTGAACGTGTCACACGCTGGTCTATTTACTTACAACAATTTAATATCGAGATTGAGCACTGCCCAGGAAAAATGAATGTAATTCCGGATGCTCTTAGCAGGAACCCTGAGCCTGACAATGTTGAAGCAGCGAGTGTTCAACATATTGAATTAACACCCAAGGATCATGAATTTTTGGAGGAGCTACGAGAAATCCAGAGAGAACAGGAAGCGGAGCCATGGATGTTTCTAATGATCCAATATTTTAAAAGGGAATTGCCGCCAGGAACACCCGCATTTCGTGAAGCCAGAGCTAAAGAAGGAAAGTTTCACTATTTTAACAATTTATTCCATAAATTTGTGGATGCAGAGCACTCTAAATATCGCATCTTGGTACCAGCGTCATTACAGCGAGGATTGACATGGCATGTCCACGAAAGTCTCGGCCATAGTGGAATCGACAAGTCTGAATCGACCATTGGGGAGACGTTTACTTGGCCACGCATGAGGACGACTATTTGTGAGGTTATTAAAACATGTGACCCGTGTCAGAGGACAAAGCCAAACAATTATCTGATGAAACAGTACCCCAAACCACTGCTTCCTCAGAGACCTTGTGAAATGGTGGCACTAGATTGTTTCGGTCCAATTCCTAAGGGAAGGCGAGGATGCCGACACCTATTAGTTTGTCTGGATGTGTTTTCCAAATTTGTTGTACTTTGCCCAATCCAGAAAACTACCTCAAAACAAGTACTTAGCCGCATACGAAATAGAGTTATTCCCATCCTTGGAAAACCAGAATTCATATTATCTGATCATGACAGCTACTTTACGAGCGCCGAATTTAAAAAAGGAATGGAGGATATGGACGTAAAGCACATTTTATCTAGCATACGCCACGCCCAGGCTAATCCCTCGGAAAGGGCAATTAAATGCGTCACTAAGTACCTGAGAATCTTCATTCCTAACGACCATCACAAGTGGGTGGACAAGATCAAGGATGTAGAGACGTGCATGAATTCTACGAAGCACGAATCGACAGGACAGATTCCTATGGTATTACACATGAATCAGCATCCAGAGAGATCATGGAGTACCATCATTAATTGCCCACAAGATCACAATATAGCTCATGATTTAAGAATTGAGCGCACCAGAGTGCATATGAGGAACCAGGCAGACAGGAGGCTGCGCCGCGTGAGAAACAAGAGATTCCATCGTGAGCTAGAATTAGACGAGCTTGTCCTCGTACGCCGACCCGCTGTATCTGATCCAGCAAAGAAGATATTCAACAAGTTCTGTGCCAAGTATGTTGGGCCGTTCAGCATAGTGAGGAATCTTGGAAATAATGCATATCGAGTCAAAGAATTAAGCACAGGAACCATGTCTGTATATAATAGTGCAAATCTAAAAATTTATCACACCAGAGAGCCTTGGGAAGTCAGAAATAATGCAGAGAATTAAGTACGTGATCGGCCAACATCATGCAAGTAAACGGGGGGCAAGCAGAAGCCAGCACGACATCGAGGAAGTGATTAGCGTCTGGCCTGTTTACATCTTGAAGCAAGCAGAGTTGACAGGTATGTCGACAGACGAGCAACAGAGAGGGGAATAGTCTTTAAGCAACAAATAGCCCCAGGCGAAGCGCTGGGCAAGTGAGCAGCAGACTGGTACTGTCCTAATGAATGGGCGAGAATGTAAACATTGGAACGAGGAAAACACTTGTCAACTAGCAGAGGCGGACTGACTGAGCACTTGGAAGGGAGGCTAACCCAGTATCTGCACCATGTGACTTAGGGAAGAAAAATCGACTTTATCTCTAAGTTCGATTTTTCCCAACTAAGGGAGATGTGAACCCTTAATAAGCTACGCATATTAATGATTCTAATTATTCATTTCATTATATTCTGATTTTACTGCCAGAATCATACAGGAAGGCCAGACTGGATTGCGAAATATCAAGCTTATTTGGAGACAGTACGTTTGAACGTGCCCAGTCTTGAAACAAAGGAGTGACGAGATCGGAATGTTTGACAGACACTTTATCAGACAAAGGTGTGTTGGGGTCCTGACTCATTTCAGACCGTAATTTCTTTGTCACCCTAGCGTTACGAGTAAGATAGTTGCTGGATGAGAGAGACGAGAGGAACTTTCAACCAATCATAGGACAGAGGCTTCTGTTCTAAACTGCGATATTGACGTCATGAACTACCAATCAGAGAGGGTCACCAATTTTAGCGCCAAGGGAGCGTCTGACGCCGGCTTGAAGTTGAAAGCGGGAAAGATTGGATTAACGAAATCTATGATCGATTCCAGAGCACGATAGCCCCATTGTGACCTGTATAATTTTTCAAACTGTTTGATACCTGTTGCATGCCAATAGTCGCATTATTATAGAAGTTAGTGATAGATTTCCCTCTCCCTCCGTCTTTTTGCCAAATTCACATAAATACTGTCGTCTGAGTGACGAGGTGGTTGATTCTTGGTGACACCGTGAGGTGATCACTTATTCTTTTCCATACCGTGAAGATATACAGTGTTAAATTTATCAGAGATAGGGTCATTATTGAAAATATTATAATAAAGTTGTGTGCGCACAGCTGAGTGTGAAATTTGTGTATCGGTAATATTTTAGTAGTCTCCCACGACTACAACTATTAGGGAAAGTCTACATTTAATTTTGCACTAGACAAATGGTGAATAAAGTAACTATTGGCAAAATTTAGATAGAAAATTACGTGTGACTATAAATAACATTTTATTTTTGTTATTTTTATTCAACGTCAAGATGGAACTCCAGACCCAGAGGAAGACATCGAACCAACGTTTCTACGGCTCCATGTGGTCTGAGATGAGCTAAAACACTTTGGAGAGAGAATGTCAGGCGATGTTCGATGAGATGACGCAGAAAGAGGAATAAGTACTAAATAATTTAATTATTTGACAAACTGGTTATGGTTTTGTGGGAACATATTATTTTGTGTAAATATTTTATTTTATTTTTGTCTTCGTGTTTTATTGTAGTTGGTTTGTGGTACTGACACACTTTAGTTTAGTTCATGAGCAACGTGGCATGTATTCTATCTTTGTGAAGATTTTTTTTGTTGATGTCAAGTACACGGGGCAAGAGTACTCAAGTGCGCTTCGCTACCGTAAAATGCGCGGCTAAGCGACACAAATTGGGAACCGATATCATAACAGAAGCGAAACTGAATTAACTAGAGTAGATAATAGAATTGGTGGGAAATCTTTTTATTGTATAGATTTTTATTGTTACACAGGCTTGTGTGTTAATTGCCGTTTGTTGCATTTTTGTTAAGTGAGGGGTCATATGCCCAATGACTTTATCTGTTGATGAAGTTTCCCTTTTAGTGTCTTGGTACACAAAATCTTTGATATTTGATTGGAGTGTCGGCCCGTGGTAGATTTGTGTTGTGTTCTGCCCAAAATGCTTTGTTGAGTCTGCAAATATGTGTTTTATTGGGATAGGAGTTTTCGGGAACCTTGGTTCTGTCTGAAGCTATTGTCCAGGATAAGCATTTAATCCTTGCGAGGAAAATGTTGGAATCCCCTTCTACGATGTCTTGCAATTCTTTGGAATTGACAAGAAGTGTGTGAATTTATCTGTCGCGATTAACAGGTGGCGGAACGGGGCTGTCTAGTCTCTTGTTATAAATAGCATGACTCAAAGCTTCGACAAGGAGGGCTGGTTTTGAACACTGACGCTAATGAGTGGTAAGTGAAGGTATTTCTACCCGGCGCACTCCATCAGATAAGGAGCAAGCTGTGCTCATTAGTATTCACGGCCCAGGTCTCCGTTGTTCGTAAATGTTTATCTTATATTAAAATAAAGCCTGTTTAATGATAAAAGAATTGTAATCGGTAAATGGGTGCTGTTCGCGTTTTTGATTGATCGAGTCCCAGCGTGTTAGCTTATTCATGCTTTTATTTCATGTAAATATCATCGGATTTTAGGCATCTTATTTCTTGTTTAATTATTGTCATGTTCTTTGACCTCGGGTGGTCTCGATGTTCGGCCACGTTGTTGTCATGTATATGTTGAGCAATTGAGCCTTTGGGCAAGCTTCTGTTTTGCTGGGAGTTTCCTGACTCACTGCGATCTCGATGGAGATCGATTAGTTTATAAATTTTAAATGGTTGCGTGTGTCAGTAAAATTGTAATTGTTGGTAAGATATCCTTCGAGTGTGTCCCATAAAGCCATAATAATGGTTTGCAGTATGGGGGTTTGCAAGCATATTGGCTGTTCCATCTGTGAGCAAATCTCCATCAAAAGTACTTATTTCTTCTCTAGCGTAGTTATACGCGTGCATACATATTAATCAGACAAGTGGATTTTGATCCACAATTTTATTTCTTTGGAGTGGACCTTTCTAGGCCACTCAGATCTGTGTAAATTATTATACTGTGGGAGTAAAGTTCAGGGTGGACTTTGTTTATATTATTTTTTTATGTTTTGTTGTTTTTATTCAGTTATTAAATGGTGGTAATTTTTATTTGTTTTTCACTCATTTCTTGTTTATAGTTTTGCATATGGTCCTTGTAATTGTAAGCAGCCGTCTGGTATTCGAGCTCTAGTGAAAGCATACCCGGACTGAACGCTCCCCGAAGTTTGATTCTCGTATATACGACGCTGTTATATACAAGGGCACAATATGTAGATACATATATGGCTAAAACAATATTTATATAAGCGTTGCATTATGAATATGTTTTTAAAAGAGGTAAATGCCCAAAATGCATGGGCATTTATGGGGTTTGGGCATTTGCCCGGACATTTATCCTGGACGTTTGCCCCGACTTATAAATGCCTAGACATTTTACATCACTAAATGAGACTATGTCAAGCTCGATAAGATCACCAGTTTCTTCTGACGAACCGTTAGGAAAAAAAAAACAACGTTGTTCTACTCGTAGTAATAAAAGGCTCATAAAGCAACTTAGAACGTTCCCCGTGGCATTATTCACTGACATAACACCACGAACTTATGTTTTTAAATACAACTGTACTGATTTCAATTCCCAGTGCTTTTTAGACCAATTCAGCAGTGTAAATATTTCGAAAAATCTAACAAGGATTTTGGAGGGAAAAAAAGCATACAGATTTGACATTTTTAGGCACAGTTGTAGCCACAGCGTGTACGCCTCCTGGTGTAGTTGTTAGCATTGATAGCCACCACCAGAGGCCCGGATTCGATTCCCGTCTTTGTCAAGACATTCAATTCTGGATTGAGGTGCTGTAACGGTATCGTGCAAGTCACCCAAGTGGAGTCAATTTCGAAGACCTACACCAGGCCAATGGCGTAGTCGTGCACGTTACACGACGGGGGCTGCAGCAAGTCTGGAGATCAGAGGTTCGAAATCTGGAGCTAACAGCGGCTATCCTGAATGTAGTTTCCTCTGAGATTTACCACAATCCCTCCAGGAAAATACCTGGATAGTACCTTATGTCAAGTCCCGGGACACCTACCCCATCCCCGAGCCTAATAATTACAGCTACACACACTAATACAGTCACCACAGAAACACAGGTTAACAGATAAATTCAACACACACCCAAGTACGCGGTGCTGGCAACCAAATATGCCCCAAGCCCCAAATATGAATTAACAATTAGAGTTTTAGCTCTAGCGAGCTACTTACGTAAACTTTTAGGCGGTGCGCTATTCAACCACACATACTCCTGCAAATATGCCACTTTCAAAAAGAGTAGCCTACTACGCTGATTTTTAAAAAATCCACACCGTTAAGTTTGTAGGAAAAGTCTGCCTTACTGGCGGCGGAAACTAGTACAATTCTACTTAACCCGAGCTAGTATCGTTATCTCGGTGATTAATAATGCAACGGGATACCTGTATCGTTGTTTCATGAGCCTCTTATAACCATTCATAAAAGTACAAACGGAATGTAGATGTCTGCAAGGGCGCAGTCCAATTCGGCCAGTTAATTACACTGATAAAATCGGACTTTTCTGGCCACCATGATCTGCCCCTTTGATAATTCATAGTCCAATTCGGCCAGCGATAGCTCATTAGCAACCTCCCCTACCTTTCCCCACTCTGCAGCCAACACATACCATACTGTACACACGTTCCAACATTTTGTCATTTAAACTGTTGGGGGGGAGGTGACTCTCAGTTTGACGGTCCCAGGGGTGTCAATTACTATAAATTCACATATGTATGACCTAGCTTTCTGGGTATGGTGACAACTACTGTCTGTGGAGAAGCTTTATACAAAGAATACGATATGTCCTCAATAGTTTCACAAATATGGACATCCTTGAGATTGTGTTCGATAAACTGACAGCGTTAATATAACCTACTGTAAGTGCAAGCTCTAACATTTTACCCGATCTTCTTTGCATACACTAATAAATTAACAAAATTAAATTTTTATAAACCAAGTGAACAATTTTCATTGAATACCCTAACCTATTCGATGAAATTAAAACATACTTAATACCAGTACCATAATTAATAGTTGGAGATTCATTTTAAGGGCTGGGGTAGCTTGGCAATCAGCCCGGTGAACTGAATTTTTAATTGGTGTAAATTATATTTATATACTAACCAAGGGTCACAATATTATTTAGAATTATATTTCGACCATGCAGCCAGCCTGAAATGGTTTTCCGTTTTTTCTATTTTCAACTCTATACAAATCCAGGAACTGTCCCTTCCATTAGACCACGGCTGCTTCCTTCTTTAGTTCATTAATTCGAATGACATTTTAACTGCCATTTCCTTGGTAAGTTCAAGTAGCCTATAATTTAATGAAAGTTAGTAGGTTTATTTTTCTTTATTGTCTATCCGGGAAGTTTGTTTTATTGAGATTTTAATTAATATGGTTAAAAAAAACACTAAGATTAAGAATAACATTTTAACTGCCATTTCCTTGTTAAATTCAAGTATATTTTAATGAGAGTAGGTAATTGTGTAGTGAATAAAACAGGATTCCTTCTATGAATCCTCTGTAAAACTGTCGCCGTATTTCAGTTTGATGGAATAGTTTTTTAAAAGTCATTTTCATTCATTTTAGTAGTTTTTAGATGACATTTCATTGAGCATTATATGTCCACCTCGCTACGTAGTGGCTATCACCACGGAGGCCCGGGTTCGATTACCGGCTCTGCCAAGAAATTTAATTCTGATTTGGGGGCTGGAACGGGTTACACTCAGCCTCGTGAGGTAACACTGAGAGGAGGAGGAGAGTTCGTCCCACCTCCGCCATCCTGGAAGTAGTTTTCCATGGTTTCCCACTTCTACTCCAGGCAAATGCCGGATTGAGTCCTGACTGAAGGCCACGGCTGCCTCCTTCCCAATCCTCATCTTAATTACAACTACACGCAATAATACAGCCATCACAATAAGACAAGTTATCAGACAAATTCCACACACACAACCAAGTACACGGGGTTACATGACGACGATGTCGCAAAGCCCCTCAATGAATCAACAATAATGGTCTAACAAACCCGTGGTTGGGAGCACCCAAACATTAAGCCGACTGCTACCCAGTTCATAGCCTACAAATTGTGGGGGACGAATAGCCTGCGCGACGACACCCTTAGCCACATCACTTTGATTTTAGATCATGGACCACTACTTCTCATATCAAGCAGGTACTTAATTGTCCTCACGAGGCTTTCCTTCTCCTGGTGCAGAATTGAGAATAGGCGGGTTTGATTCCTACCTCGGCCATGCTGGAAGTGGTTTTTCATGGTTTCTCATTTGTATTCCAGGCAGATGCCTAGATTGTACCTAAATTAAGGTCATGGCGCCCTTCTAACCATATCCTAACCAAATTACAAGTACACAATAGTACGCTACAGCAGTTACAATATCACAGATTATCAGACAGATTTCACACACACCGAAGTACACAGCACTACATGATCGCCAAGCCTTCAAAATGAATAAACGACAATTGTTTCCAGCCCTCAAATCAGATGTTAAGTATGACTAGCTGCGTCGCTCGGCGGTAACGTTCTTGCCTACTGATCCCAAGGCTGCAGGATTGAATCCTGGCACAGTCACTTGGCATTTGTGGGTGCGTAATTGCGATGGAGCCGTGTCAGTAGGTTTACTGGCACGTTAAAGATCTTCGGGACAAAATTCCGGCACCCCGGCCATAGTAGTTAAAAGGGACGTAAAACCAATAACATTACATAGATCTTAAGTTTCTAGCTGGAATCTAATCCAGAGCCTCCTCAGTAAGAGAAAAGCGTGCTATCCATACACCACGGGGGACAATAATAATTAAAATAGTAATAATAATAATGTAACGGGTTTAAGGTAACTTTTAACTGATGTGGCCTTTTAAAAGAATTAAGGCATAATGTTTGTTTCAGTGAATTGTGCAATTTGTACAGCCCTGCATGCAGAGTGTTTACAGGAAATTCCAGAGCCAGCGGGTCATTCTGCAAGAACAAATAAGTTACCTTAGATTTTTGGTTTTCACAGTGGTAGTGGTGGGGGACGGAATGGAGGATAATTTGAGCGGAAGAACCAGAACTTGGCCTGGGGCAACTGGCGAAAAAGGACTGTGGGATGGAATAACAAGATAAGAAAGATCCACTCGGAAGATTAGCTGGCTCAATTCACCAACGGACCAGGATATATTTGCGCCCCGCCATAGAAGTGAGTAACCCTATATAGATGAACTCACTGTTGCGTTTGTATATAAAGAAAGTGTCCTAGCTATCAGAGATTTACCGTACTTGCTGTATAAATATTACACATTTTTTCACAACGTAAACAAACACACAATAATAATAATAATGACAGAGGGACGGACTATCCCCAATCCTCTTCAATATTGTTGTAGAGAAGATCATTAAGGAATGGGAACCTCATGTAAAGGGCATCCAAATTGGTATCAAAGAAGAGAACCGTATTCAAGTCAAGTGCCTAGCTTTCACGAACGATATTTCAATTATCATAGACAACAGAAATGAAGCGCTGCACGCAGTGGGAAAACTACATGAAATCGCGCCCAAAAAGAAAAAAAAAATGAATACAAATCTCTTATGAAAAATTTGAATCTAAATTACATTTTGTAAGTATTTTCTATCTAAATTGCATTTTGTAAATATTGTCAATTCAAATAAATGTACAGTAAGTATGTAGTTAGTTTTAGTTGTAAGTAGGTAGTTAGTTTGTCTATTAGATATGTCATTGTTCTATTAGACTGTGGTGTGTGAGTGTGTCTGGTAGCAGTTGCATTGTTTATTAGTTATAGTTCATTGTTTCAGTAGACTGTGATGTGTGAGGGTGCATGTGAGTGTGCCTGTTGACAGACTGTTTTAGAGGTAGTATTTGTTGTTGGTGGAACTTAAGTTTTTTGTTAGTAGAGTTTTGGTATTTAATTGTTAGTACGGTAGAAGGTTAGTATTTTTGTTAGTAGAATTGCTCTTTACTTATTCTGAAAGGGAGTAGCAGCCTTTCAGAATAAATCAATTCTTTACTAGTCTTATAGACGGTTAAGATATTGATAATATAAGCCAATAATGGCTACACTGCGTCCTGCTGCACGGCTGAAAGCAACGGGAAACTACAGCCGTATGCTATTCCCGAGGATATGCACCTCTCTATGCATAATTACATGTGATGATGGCCTGCTCCCTTGTCAAATTTCAATCCGGAGGTAAACTAGTCCCCCGTTCGGATCTCCGGGTGGGGACTACTCGAGAGGGGGTTAACATCACAGAAGTGACAAAGAGGAAATCTGACATTCTACGGATCGGAGCGTGGAATGTTAGAAGTCTGCTAGGAAGTGGAAGGTTAGAAAACTTAGAAAGGGAAATGGATAGGTTGAGATTGGATTTGGTTGGGATTAGTGAAATGCGCTGGCAGGAAGAACAGGACTTTTGGTCAGGAGACTATAGGGTCATTAGCACTAAATCAAACAATGGCCAAGCAGGGGTTGGCCTCATATTGAGTAGGAAACTTGGACAGCGGGTGGAATATTATGAGCAATATAGTGAACGGATTATTGTAGCAAAAATCAATACAAAACCTACCTGCACTACAGTGGTACAAGTCTATATGCCTACCAGTCAAGCTGATGATGAGGATGTTGAAAAGGTCTACGAAGAAATAGACGAAATTCTGAGGTATATCAAGGTTGATGAAAATGTTATAGTAATGGGAGATTGGAATGCTGTGGTAGGAAAAGGGAGAGAAGGGAAGATAGTAGGAGATTTCGGATTAGGTGAAAGGAATGATCGAGGAAGCAGGCTGGTAGAATTCTGCACCGAGCATGAATTGGTCATAGCTAACACCTTATTCAATAACCACAATAGAAGAATATACACATGGATGAGACCAGGAGATACAGGGCGTTACCAAATCGACTTCATTATGGTCAAGCAGAGGTTTCGAAACCAGATTTTGGATTGTAAAACATATCCTGGTGCTGACATAAACTCTGATCACAATCTGGTTGTAATGAAATGCAGATTAAAGTTGAAGAAACTGAAGAAAAGTCAAAAGCCAAAAAGGTGGGCAATAGACAGACTGAAAGAGAAGGATGTAAACGAAAGATTCAAGAAGAGTATAAAGGAAGGACTAATGAAAAACCCTAAACAAACTTCAATTGCAGACGAATGGGCACTTTTGAAGAATGAAATAACAAAATACGCAGAAGAAAACATTGGTAGGAAAGAAAGAATAGGTAGAAAACCGTGGATCACTCAGGATATACTAGAATTGATGGATGAAAGGCGGAAACACAAGAATCTAAGAGATGAAAAGGGGAAAGCAGAATACAGACGTCTGAGAAATGAGGTTAACAAGAAGTGCAAGGAAGCGAAAGAAGAATGGTTGAAAGAGAAATGTGCAGGTATAGAAAATTGTCTGAAATTAGGAAAAGTAGACACAGCTTATCGAAGGATTAAGAATACTTTTGGGGAAAAGAAGACTAAGTGCTGTAATATTAAGGACACAAATGGAAAGCCTCTAACAGATAGGGAAGAAAAGGTTGAGAGATGGAAAGCTTACATAGAGAGTTTGTATAAGGGAAAGGAGATTGAGAATCATGTAATGGAAAGGGAGGAGGAAATTGATGAGGATGCGAAAGGAGATTTAATATTGAGATCAGAATTTGATAGAGCTTTGGAAGACTTAAGCAGGAACAAAGCACCAGGCATAGATGATATACCGATTGAGTTGCTACGCTGCATAGGAGATGAAGGTCTGATCAGGTTATTTCACTTGGTGTGTAGGATTTATGAGACAGGTGAGGTACTCCCTGATTTCAAGAAGAATGTAATCATCCCTATACCAAAGAAAGTGGGAGCTGACAGATGTGAAGATTACCGTACAATCAGCTTGATTACTCATGCTTCAAAGATCCTGTCTAGAATAATTTACAAGAGAATTGAAAGCCAGATAGAAACGGAGTTGGGTGAAGACCAGTTTGGTTTCAGGAGAAATGTAGGAACAAGGGAAGCTGTACTAAGTCTTAGGCTGATTTTAGAAGGTAGAATAAGGAAAGATAAGAGAACGTTCATGGGTTTTGTAGACTTAGAAAAGGCTTTTGATAACGTTGATTGGACTAAATTGTTTGACATTTTGAAATCAATTGGAATAAAGTACAGGGATAGGAGGGTGATATACAATCTGTACAGAAACCAGACAGCAGTCATTCGAGTTGAAGGACATGAGAGAGAAGCTGGTATTCAGAAAGGTGTAAGGCAAGGCTGCAACTTATCACCCATACTTTTCAATCTTTACATTGAACAAGCAATGAAGGAAATTAGAGAAAAATTTAAAGTGGGAGTGAAGATTCAAGGAGAAATAATTTCAACTCTGAGATTTGCTGATGACATCGTCATCTTGGCCGACAAGCCTGAGGATTTGAATGAGTTTTTGAATGGTATGGACTCCGTCTTACGGAAAGAATTCATGATGAAAATAAATAAAGGTAAAACAAAAATACTGGAATGCAGCCGAAATAAATCAGAAACCTCTATGGAGATCAAATTGGCAGGTGAAAAGCTGAAGGAAGTAGGAGACTTCTGTTACTTAGGAAGCAGAATAACCAGTGATGGACGAAGCAAAGAGGATATTAAAAGTAGGTTGGCTCAGGCAAAGAAAGCATTTCTACAAAAAAGGAATCTGCTGACATCGAATATAGATTTAGGTATTAGGAAGTCATTTTTGAAAGCCTTTGTCTGGAGCGTGGCGCTCTATGGAAGTGAAACTTGGACTATTGGTGCAGCAGAAAAAGAGGAGAATTGAAGCATTTGAAATGTGGTGTTACAGGAGAATGATGAAGATCAGATGGGTAGATAGGGTTACAAACAAAGAGGTATTAAGACGAGTGGGAGAGGAGAGATGTTTCTGGCGACTGCTAATGAAGAGAAGAGATAGGTTGGTAGGACACATACTAAGACACCCAGGAATAGCAAGCTTAGTTATGGAAGGAAGGGTCGAGGACAAAAACTGTAGGGGTAGACCAAGGTTAGAATATGTTAAACAGATTGCCTCCGATGTAGGGTGTCGGAGCTATGTAGAGATGAAACGATTAGCTCAGGACAGGGAGGCATGGAGAGCTGCATCAAACCAGTCAAAAGACTGAAGACTCAAACAACAAACAACAACATGAAAAATAAAAAATAAATGGAAAGATGGCCAGAAAATAAATTCCCATAATCACAAAATACGGTAAAATCACCCAGTCCTCGGGACTAGACCGAATCGCCATTGAACAAAGAATCACCAAGCTACAGAAGGCCTAGTACAAGCTAACGTGTGCTCACTACAACAAGAAGTGCATTTCGATAGACGCAAAATTAAGGCATAGGCTATAAAAAGTCATTCTTCTAGAAGCAACCTACGCAGCCGAAACAGTGGTGATCGACGGTCATTCCAAAACTATGGACATAGAAGCAGGAAAGAAAAATTTTCAGGAAGATTTACGGGCCAGTCAATAAAGACGGCATTTAGATGAAGAGACCTCAGAACGAACTCTATCAAAAGACCAACACAATAACGAAAGAAATCAGAAAACACCGAGCAAAGTTTTACAAACACATCTCAGGTTGGAAAACTACAGAACGACAATAAACTACTCAACATCATAACAAAAAGTAAATGCGGCACGGAATGGCTGAAAGAGGTACAGGGGGACCTACAACAGATCAACATAGAAAATCTCGAGGACCGCACAGAGTGCTGGAATAAAATCACAAATGTTAAGTTTGAGCAAAGAAAATCACGACAACCTGCAAGAAGAAAATAAAAAAATTGACAGCTGAGCGGAAGAAGAAACATTCCGAGAGGATGAAGAGATTTTGGGAAGAAAAGAGAAAAAACTCCCGAACACGAAATCGTGAATTCAAGTTCAATGGGGAACAATCGATATAATAATAATAATAATAATAATAATAATAATAATAATAACAATAATGACCAAATACATGCCTCTGGGTCAAGAGAAAGATGTAGCGACAGGAATTTGTTATTGTATTGCCCATCATAATCTCTACCACTGGGATCATACCGAAGTCGCTGAAGGCCAACCTCGATAAATTGGGGCTCCACCATAATCTGCATACCAGTATGAAGAAAGCAGTCATTTTAGAAACCTGCTCCATAGTTTGTTCGTTCCTCAACCTACCAACATAGAGAACTCCACTCCATCTTGCAACAATGCCGATGAAATGGTGAATTATTGTACCCAATGACATGATGAACATATGAATAAATAAATAAATAATAATAATAAATTGCAATAACTGCGGTGATGGACGAGAACCTGTGTATTCAACATGGTATGGCCGTTGGCATACTACTACTACAACTACTACTGAAAAAATGAAAATCCACAGCCTGCTTCCAGTCTCCGACCGGGTCAGGAATGGAATGAATGAAGCCCCCATCTAGCGGCGAGGATATGGACTGTACCGGCTGCCGAGACCTGACGCACTCCTCTGGGGCAATGATTAAATGAATGACAGATGAAATGAAATGATAGTGGAGAGTGATGCTGGAATGAAATTTTGACAGGGAAAACCGGAGTACCCGGAGAAAAACCTGTCTGCCTCCGTTTTGTCCAGCACAGATCTCACATGGAGTGACCGGGATTTGAACCACGGACTCAGCGGTGAGAGGCCGGCGTGCTGCCACCTAAGCCACGGAGGCACAACTACTACTACTAATAATAATATTTTTACGGAGGAGTAGAAATGCATTTATGCATGGCATTTAGGGCTCCTGAGTTGCAGACTCAGGGGCGTATATACAATTTTTCGGGGTGGGGACTGACTCTCCTGGAAAACTGTGAGTATTCAGGGGATTGTCACCGCAAAATACCCGGAAATATCAACCAATATCTTAGAGCATATAACTTTGTGTAATTATTTTAGATAAGACTCAAAGTCTATATAGACTACTGGCGATACAAAAAAAAGTTGTAAAATACAACACAAATATATATTTTACATGTTGATAATTTATTTATCAAAAGTACCGTACTGTGGAATTCAAAGTTTTGCCTCACAAGGCTGAATGTACCCCGTTCCAGCCCTCTGGCTAGGATTAACATTTTTTGGCAGAGCCGGGAATCGAATTCGGACCTCCCGGGCGGCAGCCAAGAATGCTAGCCACTACACCACGAGTTAGTCTAATTTCAAACTTAATATTGTTTATAACTTAGCCAATAAGTTAAAATTAGGGTACAGCTAAATTTACAATTTACTTTTACCAAAGCAACACTTTAACTTTTATTGACTTTTTTCGGGGGGGGGGGCTAGAGCCCCCTCTGCACCCCTCTTATATACGCCCCTGTGCAGACTACAGACTAAAACTCCCCCCTTTACTTCTGAACACTAGTCTGGAACCGTTTATCACGTTACTTCAAGCTAGAGCCATTTTATCTTTGCCCGTAGGGCACACTTCTGTAGTGAATTATCTTCAGTGGCGATCCAGAGCTGTCTTCTTTGTTCGGAGAATATTCTCAAGAAAACTTGCTTACAGCTTCCAATTTTCTTCATTCTGCAGCACCACCGTAACAGTGTTATCAGGAGATATCTCTGCTCCAATGTACTCTTGGAGAGATTGTCTATTTTCGACCCATTGGCATTGGCATCTTCTAGATTTCTTGTCCGTTGTGCGGCATGTTGGAGTCTATTAGGCAGTTCCGCCTCAATTCTGCAATTCCATGTGTCCACCAATATAAGCTATAGGGTTCATCCTATGGCATGATACTGATCGTGGCATTGAGGAACCACAAACCAATGTTTTTAAGTTCATAGTCAAAGGAACAAGTCTCAAACTGGCTAACGCCTCCTTAAATGCATCAAGAGTGATCTCCAAATTCTATCTCCGTTGTTCATGAGTAGATACGTTCTCTCCCCTTATATTACGGCACACATACCGGGTGAGTTAGCCGTGGTCGTTACGGCGTGGCTGCTGGCAGTCGCTCACATCCGGGAGGCGAGGAGGTTCGAATCCCCCCGCCGGCAACCTTGAAGATGGTCTTCTGTGGTTTCCCATCTTCCTTCCAGGCAAATGCCGGGGTTGGTCCCAAACTATAGGCCACAGCCGCTACCTTCCAACTCCACGTCCCTACATTCAAACACCCATCACGGATGGGTGTTAATGTAGGTGACTCTTACAGAGGTGTACAAAATGGCAGAGAAGAATACAGGGTGACTCCTAAAGAGGTGCACAAGATGTCAGACAAGAATACAGGGTGTCTCCTAAAGAGGTGTGCAGGATGTCAGAGCAAAATACAGTACAAGATGCCAGATAAGAATACAAGGTGACTCTTAAAGAGGTGTACAAGATGGCAGAGAAGAATACAGGGTGACTCCTAAAGAGGTGCACAAGATGGCAGACAAGAATATAAGGTGACTCCTAAAGAGGTGTACAAGATGTCACACAAGAATACAGGGTGACTTCTAAAGAGAAATACAAGATACCAGATAAGAATACAGGGTGCCTCCTAAAGAGAAGTGCAGGATGTCAGAGCAAATTACAGGGTGACACTTAACGAGGTGTACAGTATGTTAGATTCAATTCAAATACAGGGTGACCCTTAAAGAGGTTTGCGAGATATCAGAATCAAATAATGGGTGACTCTTAAAGAATTGTAAAAGATGTCAGACTCCAATACAGGGTGACCCTTAAAGAGGTGCCCGCGCGGAAGCCTAAGTTAATGGGTAATGGAGTCGGTTGAAAGAGTCCTGGGGATTCGAGCGAAGCGAGAAGTCCTCCTGAGCCTTTCTAACATGTGTAGCATTTGTAGCATGCGTCATTTGAAATGATATAACGTCTAGTCTTTCAGACTGACTGTAATTTCTATTTTTATTTTCATTTTATTCATTACTGAAAATATCTTTATTGCAATTATTATGTTCTGTTACAACTGTACATATTTACAAATTCATACCTGTTATATAAAAACGATTATTAATATAACAAACTCAACTCGTCTATTTTGTTTAGCAAACCTTGTGATTACCGAATCGATGTCTATAGTGATGTCACGATGAATGTGCAGCAATGCAAGGATAGGAATTTGGGGCTTTTTTCGCACCAAAAATTTTTGCCGACGTCCAAACTGCAAGCTTGGTTGGCAATTTAAGCTGTGACTTTCTCCCTTTGTCGGTAGCAACTCGACTTGCCGAAACTGTACCGTACCTTGATACTTTTCTCGAAGCTCGATGTAAAAGTCGCAAAACACGGCTTTGCAATTTGTACGAATATTTTTGGTGTGCTAAACGCATCAAATTTCTATCCATGTAGCTTGCAAAAAAATTGGTCTGGTTTTGTACGTTTGGTTATTTTGTGATTGCGTTTTTAGTGATACCATTTCTCGTAACAATTTCGATTCTCTGACCCCCTCCGCGTCTGGTATTGGGGCTATTCACAGGACACCACTCTTCCAAGAATACGTTTGAATGATAGGTCTACAGTAGGCTTACGAATCATAATGAGCGCGATGTTCATTGGGCGTCATATACGCTGGACGTAATTTACAGAATTCCATCAACAATGTTAACTGCCTCAAGGATCAATCAGCTATGTTTAAAATAAGCCAGTATCGTACAGCATCATCAGTAGATGTCCAACAAAGGATTTACAAGCTTCTTAATAGCTTCTTCCGGTCACACGGGAATAGAAATTACCCTTCAAGACAATGCATGCTTATGTAAGCTAAGCATTGTATTCAACGCGCAGCCTTCTTTACTAAAGCTTTACCTTACTCAGCGTTGTACGACTTCTTTTTATTCAGGTCCTCCGTGGGATTAGTTACGCCCGAGTTACACGAGGACGATAATCCGCCCTTGTTTCCAGTCCCTAGTGGCCAGTTCAATGAAAGGTTTCAGAAATAATAATGATAGTAGTAAATAATGAAAATACACATCCTGCTTCCAGTCGACCGACCGGGTCAGGGAATGGAATGAATGAGGCCCCCATCTAGCGGCGAGGATGTGGACTGTGCCGGTTGACGAAGCCTGTCGCACTCCCCTGGGGGCAATGATTAAATGAATGAGAGATGAAATTAAATGAAAGTGGAGAGCATTGCTGGAATGAAATTTGTGACAGACAGGGAAAACCGGAGTACCCGGAGAAAACCCTGTCGGCCTCCGCTTTTGTCCAGCACAAATCTCACATGGAGTGGCAGGGATTAGAACCAAGGACCCAGCGATGAGAGGCCGACGTGCTGCCGCCTAAGCCACGGAGGCTCCCAATAATAATAGTAATAATATAAATTCAGACCAGATCAGGTTGTGAACAATTACAAAACCAAGATCTTACGGGATTCTACTAAGGCCACTTTGTAGAAGCCAACAAGCCAGACCTGGTGATATTCGATAAGCAAACAAACAAGGCAACCATTGTCGATGCAGCACTCGATGAAACCTTACAGGAAACAGCGACAGAAAAAGGGCGTAAATACTAGCCACTTGTCACATACGGTAAATGGATTAAAAGAAGTTTCAGTCATCTCAGTCGTTGTCTCTGTGAATAGTTTAGTTACGAAGGACTGGGAAAATTCAACAGAGAGCCTTGGCTTGAAGATACAACATACGCAAATATTGCAAAAGGTTGTCCTCCTTGGTACTGCAAGTATAATACAGTACGTAAGATTCTGTTTCTCAGTGATTTGCTCTGAACATCCATTGCTATCATCAGTGCTCTTGGCTCGAAAGGACGGTGTCCAGCTTACCTCCCACCAAGACGGACCGGGATCGATTCCCGGCCAATGCATGTGAGAATTTCGAAGTGAAATATCACGTCCTGTGATCCGGATTCCACGTAAAATAGAGGTCCCGTGGCTCATGGTTGCAAGATTAACGGTCACGTAAAACTACAAGCTTCCTTCCATACCTATTTCAGTCCGACAGAGATGTGTTTTGTATTTTATGTGGTGGTGGTGGTGGTGGTTGTTCCTTAGTTTAGGGGCTGCGACAACGCGGTTATGTAGCCCCGTGTACTTTGGGTGTGTGTAGAATCTGTCTGATAACCGGTGTTAATTGTGATGACTGTATTAGTGTGTGTATCTGTTTTTTAATTCAAGTAAGAACTGCATCTTCGAATTTTTCAAATAGTTCCTACTTTTGTTGCCAAACGCCACCGTCAACGACTACTAGGCCTAGTTCAGAACTTAGCTACTAGACGCCACCTTAGTCGGCTCTTGGCAACGACCGTAGGAACCAAAGAGCGTTGTTTCTTAACCTATACAATTTAGCTTCACACAGGTGTAAATCTATGACATGGGACCGCCGGCTTTACTTCCTCTCCGGAGGAAGGCATACTGAGGGATTTTTAACGCTCTTAAAAAATCCGACGGCTTTGGCCGGGTTTGAACCCGCTATCTGTATTTTTATGTAAATTTCAGTATTAATTGAAACCAAAGAAGCGGTATATTACTGTTAATAATATTAGTGAAATTTATTTCCATCACAGCCATGAGCTAATCGTTTTACCTCTACATAACCACAGTACCAGTACCACTCCCTACATCCGATGCAATATGTTCATATTTCAACTTTGGCCTACTTCTACACTTCTTGTCATAGACCGTTCTCTTCATAACTAAATTTGCTATTCCTGGGTGCCTTAGTATGTGCCCTACCAATCATTGGCACTCGCCAGAAACATCCCCCCCTCTCATATTAATACCACTTCATTTGTTACTCTATTAGGTAGATTTCATTAGAAAGCTATTGCAATGGGTACCATGTTTCGACTTCCGGAAAATTTCGACATATCTTCGCGTTTCACATCCCCCAGACCCCAAAACCACCGTCAGTTCAAAAGTTTATTTATAATTTATGTATGTATGTATATATATATACAGTGTGGTCCACCAGCCCCTTATTTTTTTTTTATTTTTTTTTAGGAAGGCAACCCAACTAAGGCATATATCACAGTCATCCTAAAAACATTAGTACCTGCTCCTTTACGTCCATTGTACAACTTTACCGTTGAGTACATCCTCGCGAATATAGTAGAAATCAATAGTGGCAGTGTTCTTTCGCTTTCACTATCGTTTTACCCTCCAGGGTTGGCTTTTCCCACGGACTAAGCGAGGGATCCCACCTCTACCACCACTGAGGGCAGTGTCCTGGAGCTTGAGACTCTGAGTCAGGGATACAACTGGGGTGTGTGACCAGCACTCTACGCCCAGGCGGCCTCACCTGCAAAGCGAACTGGGGGGCCTGATGAAGGGATGGGAAGGGTAGGCAAGGAAGTGGGAAGGAGGCAGCCATGGCCTTACAGTAGGAACCATCCCGGCATTTGCCTGAAGACGAAGTGGGAAACCACGGAAAACCACTTCGAGGATGGCTGAGGTGGGAATCGAACCCCCTCTACTCATTTGGGCCACCCGAGGCTGAGTAGACCCCATTCCAGTCCTCATGCCACTTTTCAAATTTCGTGGCAGAGCCGGGAATCGAACCCAGGACCTCCGGGGCGGCAGCTAACCATGCTGACCGCTACGCTACGGAGGCGACGTGTTCTTTCAATGACCTCAAATATAATGCATGATTGAAACGATCAGAGCTCCGAATAACACCTTCTTACGTTTGGACAGGAAGTGTCTACGAATAGATTCAATAAGTGCCAGCATTACACCATGGTTCTCGGTAGGTATGGTGGCTAAAACACGAATTTCTAGAGTAGCGTCAACGAAGTCGCGTTGTAGTAGGTTCGAACCTTGAACTAGTACATTTTTTTGGCTTAATGTCGTTTATTGTGGGTGTATTATGGACGCATATCTATCTGTTCCAACGAGTGATTTTTTATTTGGTCCTCAAAAGCACCGTACTTATCCGATGGTACGCAGCCAGATTGGACGACGACGACGACATAATGATCTGTAGAACGAAAGCAAGGTATCCTGTATATCAATGTAGCAAGTGTTCGAAATGTTGACCACCTTTATTTAGAGGACGACACATAACAAATAGATTTGTTATGTGGGTAGGCTCACGAATAAATACATCAGACCGAAACTATAATTTCTTTCAACGGCGTCTGTGCGAAAAGCGCGTGTTATACACTTACAATAATAGTTAGTTAGTGAGGTTTTAAGGGGCGGAACTACGACGACATCTGCCCCAAACATACATTAAATACAGATAATTATAACATTATTGGTTTTACGTCCCTTTTAACTGCTCTGGCTTTTAGATACGCCGGGGTGCCGGAATTTTGCTCCGAAGGGGATCTACTGACACGGCTCCCTCGCATTTGCGCACCCTCAAATGCGAGCTGACTGCGGCACGATACGAACCTGCAACCTTGGGCACAGCAAGCGAGAACGTTACCGCTGAGCCTCGCAGCAAGGCAGTAAAAACAGAACGTGTCATATTATTATAAATATTGAACTATTAAAATTCTAATTATCACGAATAGAGTCGCCTCCGTTGCGTAGTGGTCAGCGTGATTAGCTGCCACCCCGGACGTCCTGGGTTCGATTCCTGGCTCTGCCACGAAATTTGAAAAGTGGTATGAGGACTGGGACGGGGTCTACTCAGCCTCGGGTGGTCCAAATGAGTAGAGGGGGTTCGATTCCCAACTCAGCCATCTCAAAGTGGTTTTCCGTGGTTTCCCACTTCGGGCAAATGCCGGGATGTTATCTACCGTACAGCCACGGCCGCCTCCTTCACTCTTCCTTGCCTATCCCTCCCGATCTGCCCCTCCCTTCCCATCCCTCAAGAGGACCCTGTTCGCTTTTCAGGTGAGGCCCCCTGGGCGAAGTGCTGATTCCAGCTCCCCAGTTGAGATATTTCAAGCTCCAGGACACTGCCCGTAGAGGCGGTAATGATGGTATCCCTCGATGAGTCCGTGGGAAAACCAAACCTGGAGGGTAAAATCGACTATATATATATATATATATATATATATATATATATATATAACGAATAGTATCCATCCATGGTTTTGGACAGTATTTAGGGAAAATAGCCATTTAAATGAGACAAGAAAATAACTTTCCCTATCGTCTTCGTAGATAATGTGAACAAAACCAAGTTGAAATCTTGCTGTACGAGGTAGGGAGGGTATAATAAAATAGTTAAAATGAATTTAATAAATCTGCCGTTGGATAGTCTTGAACCCGGTATCTTCGAAAGAGCGAGCGGACGCAATAACACTTGCACACATTTCCAACACACTCTGGAGGTTTTTATTGCGCTTCTTATTAACGCGTATGGTAAAATAATCAATTATTACAGTTAGATCTTAAATATTGATTGGAATGCATTCATTCAGTACCTGGCATGTTTTATATTTTCCTTAAAGCAAGTTTCGCGACTGCTTTACGTTAATAAGGCGACAGAACTGCAAATAATGCCCTCAAACGACAGCCCTTCGGTTTTATTTCATACAACTTAGCGTACAAAATGCTAGCGTGTGATACACTTCGGTCATACAAGCAGGTGTACTGACGAAGAGAACAGAATCATACAGGATTTTGTACCAGCGATCACAGCAGCTTCCTTGCCAGCGAGTGTCATGTGATACGGGCCGAAAGATATACTATGACATTTTGTTAAAATTTAATAACAAAACAAGATGTTCGGTAAAGAACATAGAGCCAGCCTACTTTCTCCTTAAAGCATGGGTATTGTTATAACACCTTGTCCTTTTCAAGGAGTATAATTGAATGTTGGTTGTAGTAGCGTCTTGAAATACAACGTACTATACGGATATTAAACATCAATATGATGTGCCCTTTGCTAGTGCTACCTCTGTAAAAAAAAACACATTCAATTCGGTTTCACCGTGTTTGAATTGATATGGGGAATCGATTTGCACACATACATGGCCGCTATCTGCAAACTATTGGCCTGATGACCTTGTAGTGTGGTCAAAAGATTCTCTACACATAAAGGTATGTTGTTGCAAAATTTGGTAGAGATCAGATTATTAGGTTGGTCGTAATTTGATTCAATTTTTTAACATTAGGATGGCCGCCATTACGTTTTCGTCAAGATGGCGGTGATATAAAACATGACATTGGAGTGCCCTTTGCTAGAGCTACCTCTGTACCAAATTTCGTTCAATTCAGTTTCACCGTGTTTGAATTGATAGGGGGAATCGATTGGCACACATACATGGCCGTCATCTGCAAACTAATGGGCTGATGACCTTGTAGTTCAGTCAAACGACGCTCGCCATACAAGTATATGTTGTTGCAAAATTTGGTAGAGATCAGATGATTAAGTTAGTCGTAATTTGATTTAAGCTTTGAACATTTGGGTGGCCACCAGAGTACACACACAGTCACACACACACACACACACACAGACAGACACACAAGTTTTGGCCCTGTGTAGATCTCATAAGTCTACTATCATTTTTTGCAAAAATCGAAAGTATGTTAATAATACTATGGGAATTTCTAAGGAATACGTATACTTCGATGCAAGCACTGGCGATCAGAATATCCTTCGATATGTTGTTGTTTTGTTTCATTTGAGGCGCTAGAACATCGCGGTCATTTAGCCTCGTTTACTTGGGTGTGTGTGGAGAATTTGTCTGATAACCTGAGTTATTGCGGGCTTGTAATGATGTGTGTATTTGCAATTAAGGATTGGGAAGGAGGCGGCCGTGGCCTTAAGATAGAATCTGTCCCGGAATTTGGCCGGAGTAGAAGTGAGAAACCACGGAAAACCATTTCCAGGGTGGCTGAGGTGGGAATCGAACCCACTTCTTCTCATATTTGATTCACGAGGCTACGTGTACCCAATTTCAGCCCTCAGACAAGTATTACATTTCTTGGCAGAGCTGGGAATCGAACCCGGACCTCCGGAGCAACACTTCGATATGTTATGTTAGTATTCATGCCAGTTTTTTAATTTTCTGCCTTTACAGGTCACGTTGCATATCGTACCAATTCGATCGTATTTTCTTTAAAAATCATCAAAATTCAACGTACTCTTCACAAAAATGAGTCGTAAGGCAATAAATGTGGCAATGTAGTTACATCCCGACTAAAATGGAATGTGGGTTTTCGTTCAAAAAAAAAGTATGCCTACTACTGGATTCGAAGCAGCATTCTACCGCTCGCGCCCACCACGTACGGTCATGCTTTAACTCTCTCAGCCACCAACACATGGTAGATACTGCACGCTAAACGTGCTGTAGTTACTGTAGCCGTTCCACCTCAAACGTTTAAGGCCATCTCAAAGTCTTCAATCACGGTTTATGGTGTTGATTTAACTTTCTACTATTACAGATCACGTGGCATAAGCTATTCATTCGATCGTATTACGTGTATGTGTGTTATTTCAAGGAGCAGTAAGTCATATGTTAGTAGAATGGGCCATAGTATTTGGCGGGGAAAAGTTTAAGGTCGGTTTTTCTTTGCTAGACCCATGACCCAATTACATTGCTGTCACACAGTCAGAGCGCAGAGCAATATCGACCATCGGGAGAATTGAGATGTTAGTTGGGTTTCATAAAACTAAATAATAAGGGGCGGGTGGACCACACTGTATATATATCAGTTTCTTGTGGTCACGATAACCGCCGTAATTTTGCACCAATCACTTTGAATTTTTTACCGAATATGTATACCTATAAAATCTCGGTCGAGTTCGTTACTGGGCTAAATCGGTCGAAGGGGGTGAAAATGGGGGGCTTTTTTTTTTTTTCGAAAAAGTGAAATATTGCTATAACTTTCTTAATATGTGAAATATCGAATCCGTTCAAAGTTCATACTATGTGTCGGATAAAGCCCAAAAATGTATGTTTGAAGAGTTTTTTTTATAGCACCAACCATTGACCAAAGGGGTGGGAAAAGGTGGTTTTTTCGGGAAACATTAATCATATCTCTCTCTTAATAGGCACACTATCAAAACCGTACAAAATGGACAATATTCCCCTAATAATTACCTAAAACTTTTGTCTGAAAGAATTTTTGACATGACCCTCTATTACGCCAAGGGATGAGAAAAAATGATTTCGGAATTATAAGAAAATGCCAAGTGCTATCAGTGGTTGCCATGGCAACACTACTAAATTGATGAGGGATGAGCCATCAGACGTTGCCATGACAACACACTTGCACGAGATCAGATTTAGATTTCCATTTGACTAAGCATGAAGCGGCTTCGGTGACGTAACTGGTAGCATGCTGAACTTCTATGCCCAAGGTCGCGGGTTCAAAGCCGGCCAAAGTCGTCGGATTTTCTAAGAGCGCTAAAAATCCCTCAGTATGCTTTCCTATTGGAGGGGAAGTTCCAACGTTCGTTGCGAGTTGCTGGTTGCGGTGGCATCTAGTAGCCAAGTTCACAGCTAGGTGTCGTTGACGGTAGTATCTGGTAGCAACATTAGGAACTACTGCTTGAAATTGACCGTCCGCAGTCCTTACCTGAATTACAGACTAATACAGCCATCACAATTCACACCGTCTATCAGACAGATTCTACACTCACCCAAAGTACACAAGGTTACATGACCGCGTTGTCGCAGCCCCTAAACTGAGGAACCAACCAAAATCTCTGCGGGAGATATAATTTTGCGTGAAGAAGTAACAGACCGTTACATAGTTACACATCAGTGTCGAAACCTTGCATAAGGACAGTGTGACGACAAGTATAACAAGTAGTTCCGTGAAGAACTATACAGCCTATTTTCATATATCCTACTCATGTTAACTGCCTCTATCAACATACAAAATTTCAGTTTGATTGTTGTGATAGATTCGTATATATTGAGAACCGTCTAAATATTTCATATGGTCGCCATGTTGGATTTTTATTTATGTACTATTACATGAAGATTATTGTGTACGTGTGGTATTCAAACTTCAATCTCATGATAAGGACACAAGTAAAAACGAGATATTAAAATTTCACACAGCTGCCATCTTGTGGTTAAGAAAACAATTGAAATAAATTAGATGCCAGTGGATTAACATTTGTATAAGCATTTAACGTGCAAAGTTTCACTGCACTCGGATGGTTAAATCACGAGAAACGACCATTTAAATATTTATATTTCACGTTGCCGCCATGTTGGATTTGAGCTCACCAGGTTACTGAAAGACCTATAGATGAACTTATGTTCATAGTCTCTAAAAACATTTTAAAAAATCAGTTTGATTGCTGTAAAAGATTCGTAGATATTGAGAACCGTCAAAATATTTCGGATGCTCGCCATTTTGGATTGTTATATGTATAGGTCATAGAGTTGTGTACCATTAAAGGACAATTATTGCGTAGCATCATTATTCAAATGTTCACTTCGATCGCATGATTACGACACAAGAATTAAAAACTTAATTTTAAAATTTCGCACAGCCGCCATCTTCAGGTTATGTAAACAATTGAACTAAATTAGATGCCTGTGCATTACAGTATGTATAATCATTTACTGTACCACATTTCACAACGCTCAGATGGTTAAATCACGAGAAAAGTCTATTAAAATGTTTCAAATTCACTTGGCCGCCATGTTCGTTTTGTACATTACAGTGTTTGAAAATCACATAGTTAAACTTGTAGCAGTGTCCTTTATCACCGTACAAAATTCCATGGTGATATCTTGAATAGTTTCGGAGATATAGAATTGCAGTGAAATATTTCGCATAGCCGCCATTTTGAGGTTATGTAAACAATTGAACTAAATTACACGGCAGTGCATTACAATATGTTTAAACATGTGCTGTACCAAGTTTCATTACGTTTGGATGGTTCAATCGCGAGAAAAGTCTATTTAAAAGTCCCAATTTCGCTTGGCCACCATGTTGGTTTTGTATTTACCAAGTCTTTGAACGTCTCATAGGTTAACTTCTAGTAGTGCCCATTATCACTGTACAAAATTTCAGGGTGATATCGGTAATAGTTTTGGAGATACTGAATGCTGGTGAAATATTTCTTACAGCCGCCATATTGGATTGGTACGACAGAATAAAATTTGAAGGGCATGGTCGGGGTCGGCCTGAATGGTGCTATAATCTTACAGAGTTTCATTGAAATCGCTCCAGCCGTTTAGATTTTATTAGGGGGGGGGGACCCACACACACACTCCTCACACACACACACACACACACACACGCGCGCGCGCACACGGACAAAAGGTGATCTCATAAGCCTATTTTTTCAAAATTGAAAATAGGCTAATAATGGACTCCAAATGACAAGAAGGTTACCGTCATCATAAGACAATAAAATGTTTAAAATATGCATAAAATGACGAAAAACAAAGTTAATTAATCTCCAATTATAAAATACTTTCTCGCAATAAATGAGGTCTGATCCTTCTACGAAAACCTGCATATTCTGCCTATTTTCGCCTATCCCCAAGTTTGTCCGGTGAAATCTACCTCCGCCTTCCGGCGTGCAGAGGACTTTTTTATTTATCTAATCTTCACATTCTTTTGTAACGCCACATTTCAAATGCTTTTATGGTCTCCTTTCTGCTGCACCAACAGCCCAAGTTTCACTTCCATAGAGCGTCAATAATCATAATAATAATAATAATAATAATAATAATAAACCAGAGAGGTGTTCCGAGATGACGCCCATTGGCAAACTGCAGGTCGCGATAAGGATGAAACGAATGATGCGGCAGAAGAATGAACCATACGAAGTTTAAGTCCTAGGCCATTAGCACCAAGGATTACCGCCCTATTCACTTATCCACGAAGTAGGATGAAGGAAGTTCAACGAAAGTGTGTTCCGCAACAAGGATCCGGAGACAGTTTGGGGGATGGGAATGGGGGAGGATAACATAAATATTATTTCAGCAGCAATAATGATCGTGTGAAACCGAAGAGGCCGAGTGCAGGTCTTTCTAGTTGAGGCCCGTGGGCGACCTACGCGTCGTATTTCAGCAGTGTAGGTCCCTTTTGCGGTATACAAGTAACCGATCGTAATAAATGACATTCAAAAGAAGGAGAATAATCCGCAGCAGTGACAAATATTACACACTCAGTTCATAAGCAAAAAAATAAATTGTGCCGCGTCGAGCCCGCATAACAAGAAATACGGGCACAGTGCCAGCTCCTGCCAGAACTGTGTCGCGTCGAAGCTTACTGGTGTACGACAATGATGTAGAAATGCGAAATTTCTAGCACGGTTCCCCGTATCGTATAATATAAGGTGCGTTCAAAAAGTAACGAACCGGAGGCCGTAATGCGCAAACCGGTGACGACATGGGCTAATAGTGAAGTGTGTAACGAGGTGCGATTCCGACCAGAGCGTGGAAGGGCACAGCCCGTCGCTAGAGTGCACGCGTGCACGTCACGTGACGATACAAAGCGAGCAGCAGCATGCAACAATCGTCCAACCAAAACCAAGACCAAGACAGTAGGCCATTCGACATGCTTCCTATTGTGGTTGAAGACTGTGGGTCACCCATTGGGCACACACTTTCCGCAAGTGCAGTCGTTCCTTCATGATGGTGTGCACACTTCCGACGCTCAATCCGACCACGGCGGCTATGGCATACACTGCATCAACGAGCCAACCAGCTGGACGTTGTCATCGGTAATGCAGGGAGGGGCGGGGGGGGGGGGGGGGGAGGGGGGGGGGGGAGCATCATCGGCTAACGACACCCGTCCTTCCCTGAAGCGCTTTGCCACGCCTTGAC